>CM068551.1:17082205-19787440 GCA_035048495.1 Euptelea pleiosperma
TCTCATGTTGCTTCCAGAGAGAAAAGAACAGTTTCTGAGAGAGCCTCTTCTGGGGTGTGCTTTAAAGAGCCAAAGGTTGAGCCTGGCATTGTTCTTTTACCCAAAGAGAAGTTGCCCAATCGTCATCATCATAATGCTTTGGTTAAGCCCAAAAGTGAGCCATTCACTGATGATTTTCCCCAGTTTGAGATTCCGATTGCTGTGATCCATCCCCTAGGCCCACCTCTCACTAGAAATGAAGGTATGTCTATTTCTCTGCGTCTATGCTCAAGTAAATCCTTATTGTTGAACTCCCCAGTGCTGTGAAGTGCATATGAGGTCTAGTGAGAGCTATGAAGGATGTATAATGACTGACTGGTGCCATGCATTTCAGCTGACGCCAGTTCCTTTCCAGCTAAGGATCAGTAATTAACTGAGTAACGTAACCAAATGGTTATATCACAGTCCTATGTGCCTCCGCAACCACAACAGTTGCGCCACAACCGAGACACCAGCAATAGCAATCATGAAAAATCTATACATTTAAAAGGATGCAAGAGGGCTTGCTTTAATTTTGATTTGCTTCTCTTTGCTTCCCACAACTGAAATTTGTGCACTACATCATTCTACAATGTGTGGCACAGAGAGAAAGGCCTTTCACTTGAAAGAAAAAAGTATATTGGATGCTATAATTATGACTGTGGAGGTGGTTTGAACTTTTGTTTGGTGGAGGAAACTCAATGTGATCGTTCTTTTTTAGCTCTCATTTCTTTTGGATGGGGGCAAGGAATTTCAGAAATGCCTGTTAGGGAAGATCTGGAGAAAATGGCTGACCTAATCCTATAAAATCAGATAAATATTTTTTCAACTTGATTTGCATTAACTTTGTTTGTATGCTGCATTACAGTTGATGTATTTCTAATTGTCTATCTTTGTGTTGTTTTTCCCAGATCCAGTATGTAAAGATGGTAATTCAATTGGAAATGATTCTAGTGGGAAAGCTGATGGTCTGGAATCCATGGCATCCCAACATGTGGACAGGGATGATGAAGGTGATGGTGTTACAGACACCGAAGGCAGGAATGGAACAAGTCTTGAGCTTGCAAACATCCCAGAGACAACTCCTGCTAATTTTGAGATTGCTTCCTCGCCATTGGGAGAGGTGAAAATTTCTCTGAGCTGTAACTCTGCCCTTGGACGGCCAGACTTCCATATGCCGAGCCTAGATGCAGTTCTAAAAATGGTAGAGGATAAATGTCTCAAATCGTACAAAATTATTGAGCCCAATTTTTCTTTGATGAAGCTGATGAAAGAATTGTGCCAATGCTTTTTGGAATTGGGTACTGATTCTATTGATGATAAGCAGGAAAATTTCATAAATATAATTCCAACCCTTGATTTATTGAAGAAATCTAAAATGCAAAATATTTTGGGTGCCAAAGGCGATCAGCAAAGCAATTTTCATATGCCAGCAAATTTTTTAAATGGATCACCCAATTTTCATTCTTCCCCTGAGGGGGGTATACCCCGACTTCTAGCTCTGAATGGCCTTCATCGTATTATACAACCTGATCAAAAAGTTATTGGGAGGACTAATGATGAAAGGGATAAGAAGAAGGATCTGAAAGTTTCACAGTCATCAAATCACGTAGTTTGGTGGTTGTTTCAGCAGCACCAATTCACCCTTAATGGTGTAAGGCCACTCCATGATGTGAATGACATAACCAAAGGTGAAGAAGGAGTCAAAATTTCATTGGTAAATGAAGTCACCAGTGAGTCGTATCCTCCGTCCTTTTACTACATACCACAAAACATAGTTTATCAAAATGCATACGTGAATTTCTCGCTTGCTCGTATGGCGATGAAGATTGTTGTGCAAGCTGTTTTGGTGACTGTATGTCATCATCCATACCTTGTGCATGTGCACGTGAAACTGGGGTGAGTTTGCCTACACACTAGAAGGTCCTTATTAAGAAAGAGTTTCTGATGAATGTATTTCTATGAGCCGTGATCCTCAACAACATCGCCTCTTTATTGTAAAGATTGCCCCCTAGAAAGATCCAAGAATGAGGATCTTCCTGACCCATGCAAGGGCCATTTAGTGAGGAAGTTCATTAAAGAGTGCTGGAGTAAATGTGGCTGCAATAAGCAATGCGGCAACCGAGTAGTGCAGAGAGGCATAACTTGCAATTTACAGGTCAGACTTGTTTTTGGGATCATATCTGTTGCTTGCTAGTTGATATTGGAGTGCATCATCTTTGATCTGACGTCATAGTAACAGCTAAAAAAAATTATAATTGTAAAATTGTCATTTTCACAAACTTTTTAGAAATGAGTTCTCTTCAAAATTAGAGGCTCGCGTTATATGTTAAAGCTACTTATGTGCATCTTTTTCGTCACTTTATGTGAGATTCCATATGCTCAATAATTTGCAGCTAGTTGGTATGCTTTATATTTCAGGTATTTTTGACACCTGAAGGAAAGGGGTGGGGTCTCCGAACGCTTGAGGACTTGCCGAGAGGTAGTTTTGTGTGTGAATATGTTGGGGAGATATTAACAAACATGGAGCTATACGAACGAAATAACCGAAGCACTGGTAATGAGAAACATACATATCCGGTGCTACTAGATGCAGATTGGGGTTCAGAAGGTGTCTTAAAGGACGAAGAGGCCCTTTGTTTAGATGCAACATTTTATGGAAATGTTGCAAGGTTCATTAATCATAGGTAATTCTCTAAAATTTGCAAAAAGATGCATATTACATACCTAGTTGCATACATATGTCTTCTTGTATAAAAAAATGCTGTCAATTCGCATTTATTCAAATCATTTATGTCACATAAATCTTGGGTTCTAATTCTAAAAGCTGTTTATGATTAGTTAATGAATTGCCATGTGAAATTTTAAGCCAATTTGAATGGCTGGTTATGCGAGGTGCTCATCATCTAAAATTTACTGCAGCTTTCCATGTCATGGAGTAATTTTGGAATCACTTAGAAATTAATTGTATAAGCACATACCCTATAGAAGGGCTTTTGATAGTTGAATTAGATATACAAGCATGCAACCGTGATTATTTTGTGTTAACAGACGAGAACAGACTGCCTTTTAACAATAGATATTGGATTTTTGTACTTGAAAGTAATTATATTAAGATATTTTGTTTGGCATATTGGAAATGTAATTTTTTTTATAAAGAAAAACACAATAATAGGAAAAAGGAATTAAATCCCCAATGCGCAAAGAGTGCCACTGTACACCATTTTTTTTTTTATAGTTGCAAGATACTATTTAATAATTGCTATAGGTTATGGGTTCTAACCTTTACCATTGATGTTATGCAACAAATATGACATTTCATACATGTATTCTTGGATTAACTGATCATATTCAAGGAGAAGCCCTTTGCTGTATGTATTTGTTGATAAGATAGTGTTGATTAGTGAGAATATAGAGGGAGTAAATGAAAAACTAGAATTGCGGAGGGATATTTTAGAAAGTAAGGGTTTTAAAATAATAGGACCAAAACAGACTATATGCAGTATAACGTTAGTAAAGACGCTTGTAGGGTTGAGATATTAGTTATGATTGAGGGACAAGAAATACCCTAAAGTGACCAATTTCGATATCTAGCTTCAATTATTCACAAGGATGGAGAGATTGGTAAGGATGTGACCCATAGAATTAGTGTTGGGTGGCTAATGTAGAGACGTGCTTTTGGAGTGTTTTATGATCAGGGTGTACCTATCAAGTTAAAGGAATAATTGTACAGGACAATTGAAAGACCAGCTATGCTTTTTGGAGTTAAATGTTGGGCAATTAAAAAAACATGTTCATAGAATGAGTGTGGCAGAGAAGAGGATGCTAAGATGGATAAGTAGAAAAACTTGGAAAGATAAAATCAGAAATGAGTACATTCGGAGGAAACCTAATAATTGCCCCAATAGGAGATAAAATATGGTTTGGGCATGTGCAACAAAGACCAATGATGGCACTAGTGAGGAACACTTTCGTGCAAGTTGAAGGCCTTAAAATGGAGGGAGGGAGGAAGGTTGAAAATGACATGGATGGAGGTAGTAAGAAATGATATGAAGGCATATGGTTTGACAAAAGACATAGCTTTAAATAGAATCGAAGGGTGAAATCTGTGATACCCTGGATACTTGTATATCCCAAAAGTGATAGTATCCACAAAATAAGACACAAATACGGGTTGAATACGGCTAGGATACATGCAAGATACTTCAAGTATTTCTTTATAAAAAAATACAAAAAAAGAATACAATAATATTAACATTAGTTTAAATCAATAGTCCAACAATATTAATTTTATAAGTAATATAAAATAAAATATTTTTATAGCACTTATTTGATTATCATATATTTTTTTATTAAATGTTTACACACTAAAGATATTGTATCTATGTGTGTACACTTTATAACATCATGTGGAAGTATCTATGCCATAATTTTAGGAAAATGCGTAGGATACTCGTATTCGTATCCGTCTCCCTGATTTTAGAAAATGTGGAGTCATATCCCAGCTTATCCGTATCTGTATCTGTATACGGGCATCATAGGGTGAAATGGTATTCATGTTGTCGACCCCAAACATTTGGATAATTCTTGTTTATAAGTATGTGATACATCATCACATTATCCACTATTATCCTTATTATTATGTAACAAATATTTACTTTGTTTCACGTGAATATATGAAATCAGTTTTTAAGGTTTGTTGAAACGGACACTCTGCACCCATGTCGGATTCTGACTAGGGCTGCAACTTGAGCCCGATGAGCTCAACCCGATGTTGGGCTCGGGTTGGGTTGGCCCTTTTAGTACTCGGATTGGGCTCGGGCTCGGGCTCGGGCCTAGATTTTGACAATCCAATCAAAATTGGATTGGGCTCGGGCTGATGTTTGGGCAACCCGACAATACACCACTGCAAATATAAAAGTATAGATTTTGTTAATGTGTTTTATGTTTCCTAGCCTATTGTTAGTATGTTTTATCATTTATGTTTGTAAAGATGACGAATTAAAAAATTTTATATGTATTTTTATATTGAAAATTAGTATAAATTTTTTACCAACCTTTCCAGTAATAAAAAAAGTAAAAAATTGAGTAATTTACCAACCCGACTAACTCGATTGAGTTGGCAATTCTAGGCCTGACCTCGGGTGGGGTTGGGCTCACAACCTTGAAGATCGGGTTGGGCTCGGGTTGACCCCAAAGCCCATCCAACCCACCCGAGTTGCAACCCTAATACTGACTCACGTACCCATATCAATGCAACATAGGCAGCTTGTATTAATTTATTCTAATAAATGGGAAGTTAGTCATTCTAAATTCTGGTTTTTGAACTTCTCGGTGGTGGCATAGCCAACTTTGAGGCTCCGACACGATCATTCATATAAATTGTGGAAAGGAGACGCGCCTTGTAGATTGTTATTCTATCAAGTCATACTTCCAATTCTATGGTTTGGGATTCATTGAAGATGGATGGTGATGCAAGATGATGAAAGCTAGCCTATATGAGGTGCAAAGAACAAGAATAAATTGCCACGGATAATAAGAAAATATAAAATTACTCTAACAATCACCACAAACATGTAGATATGCTCGCAAATAATTAATCAATTGTTTCAAAGGCTAGATCTCACAATCAAGCAGTGAAAATCCTCAATTATTAATTAAGTGGCCAGATGGAAGGACTTCCACTAGCTAGGGTTCAACCAACACTTGTAGGTTCACTTCAGTCCTTTTTATAGTAAAATAAAGTGTGTCAGGTTAAGGAGAGGTTTTAGGGCTTGTAGAATCAATGGTGAAGAATTAGGGCTTGATGGGACACTAGGAGAACAGACTCCAACATGTGCCGCAGGCACTAGGATTGTGATGGGATGGAATTACAAGGTTTAGGGTGTTGTATGAAAGGGTATAACAAGGCTATAAGGGTTGGAATGGATATTAAAGGGCTGCAAAAGGGTTATAAGGTTTCTAGGGTTTCAATGGGAGATCAGGTTGTGGGGTGAAAAAGTGTATAGATACAGAATCGTAGGCTGTAATAGGAGCTTACAATGATGGCATAGAGGTTGCAGGTGTGGGGAGATGGGTGGTCAGGTGTAAGGTTGGGTATTGTATTAGGGTAGATTAGGGTTAGAAAAAAAGGGAACAACAGTGGTTGCAATTGCAGAAAACCATATGTGCACAAAACAGATGCTGTAAGGCACTATAATGGGTAATAGTAGGTGCGGTTAGGGTTGAGAGGTTGTAGGGGTAGCAGGGTAGGGTGTAAGGTGTAGGTCTAGGGTATGTTTGGAAATTCTAGGCTTAGGGCTCACTTGGCTAGGTATTTATGTGTTGAAATTCAACACAAAACGGGAAACGTAAGGGAAGAAGAGAGAAGAAGATAGGATAGAGGAGTACATTCGGATTCGCACCAAGGAAGCATGAGAACAATTCACAAGAAAAGACTCAAGAGCAAAAGTCAATATCATTTATCATAATGAAAAAACACATCTAAAAGAGTTTATATAATAACTCAAAACACCCTAATCTAATCTCAGCCATCTAATATAATGGCTATAAAAAATACAACTTAAAGTAACTAATCAAAACTACATTAAGTCCCATTACTTGGCATATGCAAAGACACGCAAACCTAAAAAGATATGAAAATAAGCCTAGAAAAACAATAAAAATCTCTACTAACTCCCTACGTAGCCCACATGCATCTTTCCAATGGTAGACATTAGATTAGGGTTTCCATTAGTCTTTAAACACTTTGTTTACTCCTTATGGAGATTAGTTGATGATTAAGGAAGAACTTTTGGATTATTTCTCCTTGAGATAGGTTTGTTGTGAGGCCCAAGGGTTGATCCCCATCATTTGCAGGTATTTTTCTCAATTTATCCTGGTTCTGCAGCCAAGCATTAAAATTTGCTGAAATCTATCCAAGAACTTCATCTTTGATCGATTTCAACACTTGCTTCCCTGATACACTACTTCATGCATGGCCGAACCCTTCATGGTGGTCTTCTCTTGGGTTCCCAAACCCTAATGTTGCAGACGCCACATATTATGTAGAGGGAACCACGTAAATCGGTGTTGTGGTTGTTTGCATCTTTGTTGTATTGTGTGTTAGTTGTTCTTTCTTCCCAACAATTGGTATTGGAGCCAAGGTCATGGGATCGAGTCACGGAAAGCGCATTCTTGAGGGGGAGATTGTTGTGGTCAATAATGCCGCTCCCTAAGTGCGTGACAGGGGTCCGTAGGTGCGAGGTCGATCATCGTTAAGAGTTAAAAGTAGCTCACGGGATCGAATCGTAGGATGGGCCTGCGGGTGCGAAGTCGATCACATGATTGAATCGTGAAGCTTCGCAGGGGTGTGACGTCGATCGTGGTATAAAGGCTAAAGTTTGCTTTCTCCTTATAAGATATCTTTTTGGGAGGAATGACGGCTTGAGGCCTAGTAAAGATCCTAACAAATGGTATCAGAGCCAAGGTCAAAGGATCGAGTCACGGGAAGCGCATTCTTGAGAGGGGGATTGTTGGGGTCAATAATGCCGCTCTTTAAAGGCGCGATAGGGGTCCGTAGGTGTGAAGTCGATTGCTGTTAGAGTTAAAGGTAGCTTTTTTTTTTTGATCGGTATAGAGTTAAAGGTAACGGGATCGAATCACAGGATGGGCCCGCGAGTGCGAGGTCGATAACTTGATCGAATCGTGGAGCCCCGCAGGGTGTGACGTCGATCGTGGTATAAAGGTTGAAGTTTGCCTTATCCTTAAAAGATATCGTTTCGAGAGGAATGCCACCTATATGTGCCAAAACCGTGCAGCCACCAACCCTATCACCCCTAAACTTACAACTGCCACCCTCTTAAGCCCTTCCTAAGCTAGCCGATTCACTATCGGTGGATCTCCACTGAAACCCAACCCCACTGTCACCCCATATACCCTTATACCGTTGGCTGAACTCATTTATGTCCAAATCACCCACATTTCATCCTTAGGATGAAATCCCAACCACCACATATGCCTATACTGTTGGCGATCGCCCCCTTTTAAACCCTCATCCATGTTGTTAAATCCCTGAAGCCTAACCCCTATACCCCAACCGAATCCCCATAGGGCTGAATCGAGCCCTATTTTGTGGTGAATAAGTGAAAAGCTGCTCGAAACTGATCTTTATTGCTTCTTTAATTTGTGTAAGGCCTAACCATGACCCCATGCGCACGTTTGAAACACCATATACTGGATTGAGCCTTAAACTTCCTTTCAAATCTTAGAATAGGCTTAAAGAGTATATAGCAGTTGTGGATTTTATGAATTGTACAATCTTCATTATTGTAAAGGTTTCATGTCAGTTTTTTCTTCTTTTTATCCCATATAGGCCATATAATAAATAGTCTGTCATTTAGGCAATGCTTTCGTGGTTGTTCATCGTTATCTTTTTTAATACGGTCCTTTACCTCCATATGACAACCAATTCAGTTGCGGATCAACTTATAACAAAAATTTCTTTTGTTTTCTTCACAATGTTCATTGTGTTTGAGAGTACCATAAGGTCTCATGGATCTGACCTACCTGTTTATTGTATTTATTTATTTATTTTTTGATTTTGTTCTCTCTCTTTCTCTAATGGATTGTGCTAATTGAGATAGCTGGGAGAAAAAGAGATAGCATTGGCTCATTTTATCTTTTTATTTTGGGTTTTATTTCTCCTGCTCCTATGTTTATGATCGCGAAAGATGTTGTGATGCCACCTTGGTGGAGATCCCAGTGGAAGTTGAGACCCCGGATCATCACTACTACCATGTATGAAATCTGACTCGCTTCGTTTGTGCAAATTTTCTTATGTCTTACTTTGTTGGTATTGGAGTCTACTCATAGAGAATTGAATCTAATAGACTTTGCATATTTTCATTTTATGCAGCTAGCGTTTTTCACAACAAGGAAAGTAGATGCTTTGGAAGAGCTAACTTGGGTAAGTATTGATATGGATGTTGATTTGAAAATATCTTGACGTTTGAAGTCACTTTATTTGCTATCAGATATTATCATTTAAGAATGTTTTTGCATTGCATTGTTACCCCTTTTCTACTTTTAAATTTTGGTTGACGGTGACGTCAATTGACATGTTAAATTTGTTTTGCATGGGCTTTTTTGTGGCTTTATTAACAGAACTGTGGTAATTAACATATGCTTGTTTTTTTTTTTTCCAGTATGTTTGATAAATATTTATGTTATACATACAAGCATATGATGGATTGTAATTTTTCTTTGAATGCTAATGCTTTAAGCTTTTTTCAATCACCTCACCAACTAAGGTAATTTTTCTCACAAAATAACTTTTGGATTATGTAGCAGTAAGCATCATACAATGTTACTTCAATGAGAAGAATTTCTCACTAACTGATATTTAATTTTTTAATCTTTTTTGGTATTTACAATATTATCTCTTTCACAACTACCGTAGGGAACGTGGACTATAGACCTTTCAAAGGAATTGGTGAGGAGGAGAACAGGACCCATCCATTTGTCATTGTACTTTGATGATTATGTGGGCCCCAGTTCGAGTTCTCCATGATTAGTGGGAGCGAAAGACCCCACATGCATGACATCTTGAAGACTCCACATTACAAAGATGCATATGGGATGCATTAGTGAGCTTTTAGATAGTTTTCATTGCTTTTCTAGGCTTATTTCTATATTTTTTAGAGTTTTGGGTGTCTAAACGAATAGCCCAAAGTTGTGCGGCTCGTTGTAATTTTGCTTAGTTTAGTTGCTGTCTTTTTTTTATTACCAAAAATCCGTCATGAAAAGGTGAAGACAACTCATCCAATGTGGACGTCCCACTTGGGACTCACTTTGTCCATTGCGATGATGAACATTGACATTGAATCGTGATTGGGATGAGTGTTTAAAGGAAGAGGAATCCATCGCTATAATTGATTGGGAATCAACACAACTTCGATGAATATCCAGAGGTAGAGGATTCTATTGTTGTTGAAAGAATAGTACTTGATTTATCAATTTTAATGGAAAAAAGGCGATTAGTAAATTGTCTTATGTAGAGATTAAAAAAGATAACTTTGATTTTTTTAGTTAAAGCATAAGAAGAAATCAGGTTTGAGACTAAATGGGCTCAACTAATACATTAAGAAAGATGGACGATTTGAAAAAGTACACACCAATATCTTTGTCAACATATGTTGATCCCTTTTTATCAAACTTTTGAAAAATTCTTCTATGATAAAATATATGATCAATTTTGAGATTGAAAGGAATTGTCAAAGAATAAGTCGAAGGAAAAATGTAAAGGAAGCATTGTGGACCCATTTAAAGAGGCAATCAAGTTGAACTCGAGGATGCGTTCTTCAATCTGGGGAGAATGGTGCAATCCAAATAAATATGCCTCCCAAATCAAGTTTCAGGAAGTTAAAAACTAAGTCTCAATTGAAGCTAGGAAGAATAGATGTCGGGAAAAGTGGTCTAGGTCGTTGGGTTCAAAGACAATCACCTTTCAAGATGCATAAGTTTTTACTCAAATATTCGATTGAGAAGCCTTTTAATGCGTTTGCAATCTTTATTCAAGATCCACAACGGCTATCTCACGACTTTGAATTCTGACGTAGTAAACACGTGATCTTTGAATCAACAAGGCAAAATGAAGTAGGAACTTCAATAAGAATTCAATTCTTCATAATAATAAATAATGAAATTCGTCCAATTACAACCTTATTTATACTCCAAAAACCTAACTTACCCAAAATAGTAAAATTACTAAAAAGAATTTTCTAATTCGACGAAAACTCTCTTACTGATCCTAAAATTCCTAACACAATCTGAAATCGAATCAAAACTCAAAAGAAACCTACTAACACACCAAAAAGGAAGACTTACTAAAAATAGAAATGCCAAGTTTTTATTGATGCTTTGACCCCTTTCCCGGTCTTATTTCATCCCCGGAAATGGCTGTAACGGTGTTCACAGTTAAGCGCGTGGAGCCTGTCAAGATGATTGAGTGCATATGCAATAATAGAGATATCGAGTTACAAACTTACAGTCACAAAGTTAAGCTAATTTGAAGTTAGGTGTCCGTTTAGCTTTCCCCGAGACTTTCTTTTGATCAAATTGCTCCATGTAATCATCTGCGACCTAGTCTACATCACTGACCCATATATATAGTCAGGATATTCTTACAAGCCTTACCTTGACACAAAGCATGATTTTTTATGAGGATGATCTCTATGGTAAGGAGATCATCCTCACAACTTATCAGCCCATTCTGAATTTTACCCTATGAAATGTGGACTTCAATTTAACAGTGAAATGAATAGTCCAGAATTTTTTAACTTGTAATTCACTTTTTAACTTCTAACTTTTAACCTTAAATTGCAGGTACTGTTTACCCTGTTGAACCAACTTATTTCAGATCTGATTTCCATCAATTAGAAACCTAAATTTGAGCTCCTTCACATACTGTTACAGGTTCATAGAATTCCTATAACCTGATTTCTGTTCACCCATTCAATCCAGCCTCTTTGAAACCTTCTTTAGGACTGTTAATCCTAGTTAAAATAACTCACTTAGGCTCTGTTTGTTTCGCTGAAGATGCACATTCCTAGAAAATTCTTTACCTAGATACAGATTTTTCCAGATTCATTCCGATTGGTAGTGCTATGGAAAATTCCTATAGTGGCCTTGATATTGGCCCACCTAATAAGTATTGCATGTTTGACTTGTAGGGTGAGTATATGTGGGGCCCACATAACATGTGATACCTTGATATGTGGGGCCACCTAGAATATTAGGCCTGCTTGATAAATGGGATCCTTTGATATGGGGCCATCTAGTATGCATGGCCTTGATATGTGGCTTGCCTGCCAACTCTGGGCACTGGACTATAGACATTGTGTTACCTCAAAATTCGTATTATTGATAGAGTAATGAGAACTGGATGCTCACTCCCTATATATTCACCCCCATTTAGAAAACTCAGTTTTACCAAAAGCTCATAACTTGCAACTTGCTTGTTTGCAGAAAAATGTGTAATGATTGAGTAATTAATTATTTTAGTTAATTCTCACTAGTAATTCTTTGTTATTTAATTAAAAGAACTTAGGTGGTCGGTTGCTAGACCCTAAGGACAGTGGACCATCTTCATACTGAGATGTGGTACATGTGCAATGGTGTTTTTCTAGTTACCAGTAACATAAAAAGGTTATTGGCATTCTGTCAATAAACTGTATGTTGTATACATATAGGATCCATTGAGGCCCACCTAGGAAGATTGAGCTTGGACCTTGCAAGTCAGGTTAAGTGGGTCCTTGTATTGAGGGTATGAAAGGTTGGCTCAGTTCAGAGCTATTCTGCAGGAAGTACTGTTCTGCAGGGATTATACTGTTAATTAAGCCGCAGCTTCACCTGGCCGCCAGAGCCAATGGCGTTTTTTGTACGTACAAGAGATTATATATATATATTCTCTAAAGGAGCGTTGGGGTTTTACTTGTTCATTGAGAGAGTGAGATAGAGGAAACCATTGTAACCCTAACTCTTTAGAGATAGTGAAAGAGCTCTTCTCACCCGTGGACTTAGGTACACTGCCGAATCACGTAAATTTGCTGTCATTGTGATTGTTCTTTTGAGTTCTCTCTATTTTTGTTGGTTCGTGGAAGTTCAATTATCAACACACACATACACACATATATAATGGTGGTGTTGAGAGTCTTCATTAGCACTTGTTTGTGGATGGATCACTCGACAAGCATTCGTCTAGCCGGCTAGTGTTGAATAATCATATGGATATATGAACTTGTTTGTGTTATAATACTAAGAAAATAAAACCCTGGAAATATCAAGTTGGTACATAACTGTATGGAGTCTAGTCATCAGTCTTTCAACTTAGTTAAAATGAATTTTCTGTTGTAATATTTGAATTTAACCATTATTAGCTGCTATTTCTGATGTTTATGCAATCACTTTCAGGACTATGGAATTGATTTCGATGACCATGCTCACCCTGTCAAGGCATTTCGGTGTCGCTGTGGAAGCAAATGCTGCCGAGACATGAAGCGCTCAAACAGTTAGTATATCTTGTTTTCTTACCAAGAAAGCCTAAAGACGGATGTGCCATTGTTTCTGGCATTGGCAAATGTAACCTTAGTTTTCTTGAAGATGACATTATGCTCCTGAAATTACAGATTTCAAGCAGGTAGCACGTCATTTAAGAGGTCCAGGGATATATTTGCCACTGTCAGTTAATGTCAAGTCCTGATATTTTTTAGATTTCAAGCAGCTAGCATGTCATTTGTGAAATGCAGGGATATATTTGCCACTTCCAATCTATGGTAAGAATGAATCAGTTTGGTTGAAAATTATACCCTGGCTCAGCTGAGTTTCCACGAGTTTCTGCTAGACTTTTGTGATATGCCCGAGTCAAGTGTCTCTTGACAACAAAGGAGAGAATCTAATGGACTTGGAAATGGAGTTATTGTCACCCTTTCGGCTGCCTTAATTCATGGCAGTTGCTGAATGCTAGTATGCGCACAGGTGGATGGAAAGATTGTTTGTTGGTATCAGTGTTTTTAAAAGCGCTAGGCGTATATGAAGCGGTTTCCTTTTGTGAGGCGAGGTTTAAGCCTCAATTGTTTTTAGAAAAAATCCCATAAAAATCATAATGAATTAAAGAAAAAAGGGAATTTTTGACATACCCCCCATCTTATCATTGAAATTAGACATATCCCCCCACAATTTGAAAAAGCTGACATACCCCCCTATGACCTGGTCCACCATACGTTGACTGTCATGGACTCAAATTGACTAACACTTTTTTTTTGAAAGGACAAAAATGCCCTCTCTTCAACCTTATAACAAGTGGGTTTGGGTAAAACCCTAACCCTAAATCAAATGACTATGGTGAATGATGGTTGGGCCCCCTAACCTACCGGAGTCTCTTGGCCCGCCAACCACTACTTAAGGCCTGCCACAAAAAATTCTTTTGTTCTTACAAAATTCGTTCAGTGAAACATTGAAACATTTATATGTTTGTTTAGTTGAAATAGAATCGGTTGGAATCTTGATATTTCGAGCATAATCATAGAAATGAGAAGAAACTAAAAATAGACTTGATGGCTCTTCTTTTTAATGATGTAGCGGATGATAGTTCCGAGCCAAAGAAGGTTGGCAAACAAGTGAACAAGCAAATGCCAATCAAATCAAGGATCAACTAAGAAGCCAATAGCAACCTTAAGGAACCAAATCTATAGTTCTATACCATACAACCACACAATCGTACTCAATAGTCAATACTTTCATACTTCCAACTTTCATACTTCCAAAAGTTCCATAATTTGAATCCTACAGAGAAAATTATATAAATTCTAAGATCAGCAAGTTTTTAGTCTTCATTCATCAGCATCTCCCTTGTCCTCATCACTCGTATGATTATACAAACAGTCATTTTTGTTTCTAATCCTCTATAATACTCAGGATCCGTCTAATTGCAGTTGTCCATTAATTTATCTAGTTAAGAAAAATGAAAATAATAGTTATGATATATGAAAAAGAATTGAATAAACTATAATCCTAATAGATAGAGCCTTTTATTTAATCTAATAATTTGTAGTTTTCAACCAAACTACCACTGACCTCATTTTCTGGGCCGTTTGGCAGTTGATTTCCTCTTAATTCAGGTGGTTGAAGTGGTTCTTATATTTTTCAAGCTCAGCATCTCAACGGCATTGACATTGAGCTCATCAATGCTATTATATGCCATGATGAAGGCTCTTTTGCACCTCCCTCCTCTTCAAGACTTCTCAATAATCCATTCATCATCCGATTCAACCATGTCAGAATAGCTTAGCCTTCAGAGTTCTCTCAAATAAGAGGAAAAAGATGGTTAAAATTGTCTTCTTCTAGGTCATTTAGACCATTAAAAACCATTAGGGAGGACATTTTGCTGAAATTGTTTTGTTAAACAAAATCAAATTTTAAAGGTTCAGCCAGCCTATTACTATGTGCCTAAGCCTCAACTGGCTTAAGCCTCACCCACTTTTAAAAACAATGGACAGTATTAAGATTAGTTTGTTGTAGGATTTTCCTGCTTTAGGTTACTTCTAGATATGGATATAATTGCTAGACCTTTTTTTAACCTGCACAGTTCGGTGGAAGATCATAACTAATCTGAGTCCTTGAGTCAAACTCACCCAAGTCTACCTTTTTGAATAGACTAGTCGAGTCCTAGTCACGAGTTTTCCAACCTTGCTATCAAAATTCTTTATCTTCACCTTTCCTCTTCACAGCTGCTCATAATTAATATTTTTGGCACAGGAACTAAATTGAGCACGATAGTGACAAGGAGCACGGTATTTTCAAGGTGACCTGCACATTAAATCGAACAAAGGACCCATTGCTTGGGGGTATGAAACTGCAAGCGTTTTGATATTATGGTTTTTCTCCAATGAAGAAAAATCGGAAATTAGAACCAATATGGTACTGTTTTTGCTGGAATGACTATGATGTCCAGCTACACACGTCTTTGATACCGTAATGTATGTATCTGGTGATTACTGGGTTTGTTGTTAAAGCTGCAAAGGGCATTTTGGGGACATTTTATACAGGGTTTTGTGATATGTACAGGCCCGGCAACTTCAATATATGGTTCAATGTTGACACTTGCTATATGTCAATTTCGTAGCAGGTAGAGCGAAATTACAAGATCTTTCCATGGCTGTTTGAAATGGGGAAGCACCCCTATTATGCAGGGCAGTGGTGGAAATATAAAGATTTTCTACAAGATTTTTCATCCTCTTCCTTGATTGGTAGATCCAATAGTTGGCTGTTCTTGATTGATGTGATTTTTTAGAAGTAACTTGAAAACCACATTTGATGGGTTAGAAATTTTAGAATGGGCTGATTTTTTGTTGGGTGATCTCTATGGTGAGGCGATCATCCCCACCAAAAATCAGCCATTGATTCATCTTCTAAGTGGGTACGCCAAAATGGGTGTTGAAAATGGGGGTCTCCCGAGCCCAACCCATAAAAAAATACCTGAAAGTTGTTTTTCAAGTCAAAAGGGACAATTTTAAATTTTGCTGGCACACTGAATGTAATAAACAAAGAAACTTTACTCCCACCGATCGTCAAATCATGAAATAAATTGCTAAAATGTCAAAGTAGTATTTTAAAATCATTATTGTACTTGGAGTATAAAACTCAAGATCATTCATACTACGAGGATAATATACATTGCTGCCACCACTAGAGAAGCGCCTTCATATTCAACAACCAGTCCAAAAAGAGGTTATTAATCTACTAGTTTGGTCAGGTATGGATCAAAATTAGTTTAATGCACTATTTTGTAAGTTTTACTAGACCATACTAAAAAAAAGGCCCTTATAACAAAAGTAACGATCGATATAGCGGATTTGGATCTCCCCTGTTACGTTATGTATTGTTAAATCGCTCAAAAAATAACGTCCCTTATTTTCTTCAACATGATAATCAAGGATATTGATGTACAAGGAGATTTCGTCACCTATCATCAGTTAGACAACTAATGCTTGTATGGAACCTATAAGTTGATCATTACTGCAATCGAGGTTTGTGGACTGAATTAAGAATGCAAGTTGTTAATACTTATTTAGTCTAATAAAGTAAAATGTACGAAGTTATAAACAATTACATTATGCTACTTAATACCTGACAAAATCCATAGATCTTTGAATTGTGTTCTTCTTCATCTTTGATTGCTTATCACTCTGATAGAATTCTTCTTGATCGTCCTTTATGCTTCACAATAGGTGGATTGGCCAACGGCCTTTGGCTTCTCACATAGTTTTCAAAACTTTCTTGGCTCATTTGATCATCATGCCCATTCTAGCTTCTTTGTTATATTCCATGGGACTACTTGGTACATTTTTAAGTGCAAATTCTACTTCTTTTAACAAGTTATGCAAGCTATGCATCACCACTTTGTACACTTCAAGTGATGTTGCATCCTTAGCTACAACATTGACGTCCTATTGACAAAGTTTCTTATGTCGAACTATAACAGCATCATTACAATTGGCTCGCAATTCGTTGCCTTATTCGTCCACCACAAGTTCAGACTTAGCATCTTGTCCACCTTTTTAGTATGTACTTGCATGGAACATTTCGAACATTCACAATGACAAAAATCTTCAAGATGTGTCTATACAAGTAACCTGTAAATTCAAATAATTGACAGTTACACTAGACGCTGAGTACAAAAAGAGCTGAATGCGACTATATGCATCATCTCTTCATGTCCATTTTCCCACACATGATATGTTGAATTTGTTCCGATCTTCTCATTTTTTTTTATGACAATCGAAAAGACTTTCAAATAACTGATTTTGAAACTGCTAAAAGATTTTTCTTGTGTAAATTTTGGCTGCCTTCTTCGTAATATCTATATAAAATCTCAATACTAGCGTTTTAGGGTTGGTTTCATAGTACAAAAAGATGGTTGGTTTCATATGGTTGGTGATCTCCAAGTGTGTGTCAGGTGTAAGGTACTGCCACGTGTAAGGTGCAATGGTGTCCCTCTAGTATAAATCAAGGTTTAAAAATTGGGACCTCACCCGCTACATTATGTACTGTTTAAACGCCCAGAAAATAACGGCCATTTTATTTTGAAAATAATGACTTGTTTTTTGAAATAATTGTTATAAAAAGTCAGTTATTTCCGTTATAATTTTTAATTGAAAAGTTGAAATTCAAATTTCGAATTTTAACCGTTTCCCCTGATATTTTCCATTTTTGCCCCGTGCGTTACAATCCGTTATAATGGGTTATAACCAAAAACGGTATGCCCCTAGTCCGTTATACCGTTATAACGGCCCTTTTAAACCTATATAATAACATAGGGGCGCACGTTTCTGAGGAGTAAGACTTGCCTGACAACCCATGGTCAGGTAGCTACCTGACCACCCACAATATAAGACACGTGGCAATTTGTTAGAGGACACTGACCGTATAAATGTTTGGCCAATCCCTAGGTGGACCTACAAACCCAAAATCAACCTGATCGGTGGTTTATTTTAACCCTAGGAGTTTGAATTATTTACCATTATTTCCGTACTAAGATCCAAAGGTTTGAAATCGCTAATCAGGCTGATTTTTGGTTTGAGGTCCACTTACGGATTGGTCAAACATCTATACGGTCAATGTCCTCTAATAAATTGCCACGTGGCTTATATTGTGGGTGGTCAGGCAAGTCTTACTCCGTTTCTGAGAAGCCACTCAAAATTTAGTCCCGTCTCAGCTGTAGGACTGCGAGAGAGAAAAACGGCCGTTTCGTCTCCTTTCTCTTACAGTCATATTTCCCTCGCTCGGACTCTTTGCTTCTCTCACAGCAAAATTTCCTTCTTCGTGCTTTGTCCTATCTCTTCCTGCTCGTTCTCGATTTCGCTCGCAAATGCTGGTACGTGTCTTTCGATTCATGTTTAGAATTCGATCTTCACTTCGTTTTTAATGTTTTCCCGCCGAATTCCCTTTGAAAATCGGGGTTTATTTCTTTCTGATTTCTGCTTAGAGTGACTTGAACTTGATTGCAGTAGTGTTCTTTTACTCGTTTTTGGATACGTTTTTGAAGATTTCCGTGCTTGGAAGTGCTAAGTACATCGCTTCTTGAAATTAATTTTGTGGTTAGAGGACGATCTTCAGGCGTCGATGGGTTGAATCAGTTCTGAATACGGGTTTGGTTCAGTAAAGTTTTGCTCTTTAGGTTTTTTTTAATCTTTTTAGCATTTTTTAACTTTGGATTTTTTTTTTTGCATGGTGTCGAAGATTTCGGCTTTTTTTTTGGAAGTTTGATATCTTTGAATATTTATTTGTTTTGTTATGTGGAATGAGTGTCTCGGAATCTCTTTGCATGTTCTCTCAAAAGTTTTGTTTGTAATTATGATTTTAGTTTGGATATCATGCGCTTATCTTTTCTTTGTTTTTGCATGTTCTTAGGGATCTATGCATTTTAGGGTCGGTTTGATCGCCATTTTCAACAAAATAAAAAAAAAATCTCAGAAGAAATGGCGATCCGTACAGGTCTTTTGTGTGTAGAAAATTTGGATTTTCTTTTACCCTATAAAGTACATTGGAAGAATTAACCTTTGATTAATTCTGTGTGAGATTTTGGAGATTTTTTTTTCAGGTTGATTAAATCATTAAATATTGAAAATTTGGCTTTATTTACTTTTGTTGAAGCATTGTCTCTTTTGTTGAAATTTTACAGACATTTTACCTTCCAGGTGTTTATGTAACGTTGGAATTTCCGCAAAGTATTGAGCATTTTGGTTGCTATGATGTCTTCCATTTTTGGGGTTTGGTTGAAGCCGTTGTATTTAATGGTTTAAGTTCTGTTCTTTTGAAATGTGGCTATTGTCTTCCCCATCCCCCTTTTCAATCTTGGGCATTTGTGCATTATTAAAAAATTCCACTCTGCTAAGAAGCGAAGTTTCTTCTTTTATTTCCTGCTTTCCACTCCTTTTGCATGTGGGTGTTGTTTATCTTAAATGAAAGCATGTGGAACATGTAGGTTATGCCCTTGATATCTTGGATTGTGGAGTAGAAAGAGGCAGGGTAGAGGTTCTGAGTTTGTGACGCATTGAGGCTTTCGGATAACTTTTGGATCAGCAATGTCACCAAATGTAAAAGTTGCGATGGCTGTCAATAAAGGCCATAGGCATTTCTGAGGAAACTGTAAGACCAGTCCTAAAGAATCTCTTGAAATTGTATGATAAAAACTGGGAACTTATCGAAGAGGAAAACTATAGAGTTCTTGCAGATGCTATATTTGACTACGAGGACAGTAAGGTGCACTTTTTTTTTTATCACCATAAACTGTTTAGCTTGGTGCGCTGTTCCTTTCTCGTAACATTTCTTTATTGTTATTGGTCTCTTTAAAAGGCAGAGGAAGCAAAGAAGGAAGCTCAGTTGCACGAAGAGTCTGGACCTCCATTGAAAAGATTGCGTTCGAGACAACAAGAAGATCAGGCGTCACCTTCTGTGGGTAACACCAGCCCATTGGTGGGAGAAACTTCATTTAGAAGGCCAAAACTAGAGGAGGATTATATACCTCAGACTTCTCTCATAGAGGAGAGAATAGAGCCATCTGAGGCGTACCTTCGAGACAAATGAACTGAATCTGATTCTGTTTCACCTCAGGCACACAAAGCCAAAGGAAAGGAGCCTTTTTCTCCTCAAGTTGCTTCCAGAGAGAAAAGAACAGTTTCCGAGAGGGCCTCTTCTGGGGTGTGCTTGAAAGAGCCAAAGGTTGATCCTGGCATTGTCTTTTTTCCCAAAGAGAAGTTGCCCAATCGTCATCATCATAATGCTTTTGTTAAGCCCAAAAGTGAGCCATTCACTGATGACTTTCCCCAATTTGAGATTCCGATTGCTGTGATCCATCCACTAGGCCCACCTCTCACTAGAAATGAAGGTATGTCTATTTCTCTATGTCTATCCTCAAGTAAACCCTTATTGTTGAACTCCCCAGTGCTGTGCAGTGTTTATGAGGTCTAGTGAGAGCTGTGAAGGATGATGTATAGTGACTGACTGGTGCCATGCATTTCAGCTGACGCCAGTTCCTTTCCAGCAGGGGATCAGTACGAAACTGAGTAACATAACCTTAATGGTTATATCACAGTTCTGCGTGCCTCCGCAACCACAATAGTTGCACCACAACCAAGACACCGGCAATAACAGTCGTGAAAATTCTATAAACTTAAAGAGGATGCAAGAGGTGTTGCTTTAATTTTGATTTGCTTCGCTTTGCTTCCCGCAACCCGGAATTTGTGCACTACATCATTCTACAATGTGTGGCACAGAGAGAAAGGCCTTGCACTTGAAAGAAAGAAGTATATTGGGATGCTATAATTATGAGTGTGGAGGTGGTTTGAACTTGAATTTGGTGGGGAAAACTCAATGTGATTGTTCTTTTTTAGTTTTCATTTCTTTTGGATGGGGCAAGGAATTTCATAAGTTCCTTTTTTAAGGAAGATCTAGAGAAAATGGCTGACCTAATCCTATAAAATCAGATAAATATTTGTTCAATTTGATTTGCATTATCTTTGTTTGTATGCTGAATTATAGTTGATGTATTTTCTATTTGTCTATCTTTGTCTTGGTTATTCCAGATTCAGTATGTAAAGATGGTTACATAATTGGAAATGATTCTAGTGGGAAAGCTGATGTTCTGGAATCCATGGCATCCGAACACGTGGACAGGGATGATGAAAGTGTTTCAGACACCAAAGGCAGGGGCGGAACAATTCTTGAGCCTAGAAACATCCCAGAGACATCTCCTGCTAATTTTGAGATTGCTTCCTCGCCATTAGGAGAGGTGAAAATTTCTCTTAGCTGTAACTCTGCCCTTGGACGGCCAGACTTCCATATGCCGAGTCTAGATGCAGTTCTAAAAATGGTAGAGGATACATGTCTCAAATCATTCAGAATTATTGAGCCCAATTTTTCTTTGATGAAGCTGATGGAAGAATTGTGCCAATACTTTTTGGAATCAGGTACTGATTCTATAGATGATAAGCAGGAAAAATTCATAAATATAATTCCAACCCTTGATTTATTAAAGAAATCTAATATGCAAAATGATTTGGGTGCCAAAGGCGATCAGCAAAGCAATATTCATATGCCTGCAAACTTTTTAAATGGATCACCCAATTTTCATTCCTCCGCTGAGGTGGGTATCCCCCAAATTTCAGGACTTCTGGCTCTGAATTGCCTTCGTCGTATTATACAACCTGATCAAAAAGTTCTTGGGAAGACCAATGGTGAAAGGGATAAGAAAAAGGATCTGAAAGGTTCACAGTCATCAAATTCACGTAGTTTGGTGGTTGTTCAGCAGCACCAATTCACCCTTGATGGTGTAAGGCCACTCCTTGATGTGAATGACATATCCAAAGGTGAAGAAGGATTCAAAATTTCATTGGTAAATGAAGTCACCAGTGAGACATACACACCTCTGTCCTTTTACTACATACCACAAAACATAGTTTATCGTAATGCATACGTGAATTTCTCGCTTGCTCGTATTGGAGATGAAGATTGTTGCGCAAACTGTTTTGGTGACTGTATGTTATCATCCATACCTTGTGCATGTACACGTGAGACTGGGGGTGAGTTTGCCTACACACTAGAAGGTCTGGTTAAAAAAGAGTTTCTGGATAAATGTATTTCTATGATCTGTGATCCTCAACAAAATTGCCTCTTTTATTGTAAAGATTGCCCCCTAGAAAGATTTAAGAATGAGGATCTTCCTGACCCGTGCAAGGGCCATTTAGTGAGGAAGTTCATTAAAGAGTGCTGGAGTAAATGTGGCTGCAACAAGCAATGTGGAAATCGAGTTGTGCAGAGAGGCATAACATGCAATTTACAGGTCAGACTTATTATGGGATCATATCTGTTGTTTGCTAGTTGATATTGGAGTGCATCATCTTTTATCCGATGCCATAGTAACAGCTAAATAAATTTATACTAGTAAAAATGTCATTTTCACAAACTTTTTAGAAACGAGTTCTCTTCAAAATTAGAGGCACATGCTATATTTTGAAGCTGCTTATGTAGTGTACCCTTTTCGTCGCTTTTAAGTGAGATTCCTTATGCTGTCAATTATTTGAAGCTAGTCGGTATGCTTTATATTTCAGGTATTTATGACACCCGAAGGAAAGGGGTGGGGTCTCCGAACACTTGAGGACTTGCCAAGAGGTAGTTTTGTGTGTGAATATGTTGGGGAAATATTAACCAACACGGAGCTGGACGAGCGAAATATCCGAAGCACTGGTAATGAGAAACATACATATCCGGTGCTACTAGATGCTGATTGGGGTTCAGAAGGTATCTTAAAGGATGAAGAGGCCCTTTGTTTAGATGCTACATATTTGTTTAGATGCTTCAAATTTTAAAGATAACATCCAAAAGTGCGATCCACATGGCATTTTTGGGAGGGGAGACTTCAAATTTTGAAGTCCCTACGACAGCAAACATCTATACTATACGGGTCTTGAATTGATTTGAAACCCAAACTCCAGTACTTTTCTGATATTAAGTAAGAATCTGAGGAGATTTGAGTAATTTCATAACAAACCTGCAAAATCCCACAAACCCTAGACACAAACGACCTATAAAACTCGCAAAACCCTCCCACAAACTCTTCCAGCCGCTGGAGCGAGCGAGTGAATCTCAACCCGTCCAAAATGTCGAAGCGAGGTATTTACTACTACTAATGTCTCTATCTCTCGCCCAGTTAGGGTTAGGGTTTGTAGTTCCAGCTTTAAGAGTTGGATTGTTTTGATTGATTGAACGTTGTTTGGATTGTAGGTCGTGGAGGATCAGCGGGAAACAAGTTCCGGATGTCGCTGGGTCTTCCGGTGGCAGCAACCGTGAACTGCGCTGACAACACGGGGGCGAAGAATCTGTACATCATTTCTGTGAAGGGGATTAAGGGTCGCCTCAACCGATTGCCATCGGCTTGTGTCGGAGACATGGTGATGGCCACCGTCAAGAAAGGGAAGCCCGATCTTAGGAAGAAGGTCATGCCCGCTGTCATCGTCAGGCAGCGCAAACCCTGGCGCCGAAAGGACGGTGTTTTCATGTACTTCGAAGGTTAACTATTGCAGCCTTTCGCTTTGTTGCGTTTCCTCATTTTTTATTGCTTGATGGGTTTTCTTCCAGTCTGTTTCTCTAATCATACGCATTTCGTTGGATGGTTATTGAATTGTATGCTTTCTTATTCTTGTTAATTGTTAGGTAAGCTTTTTGTGAGAAATTGAGCTTGTGTTAATAGCTTGGGAAGGCCCTGTTTCGACGGAAGGTTTTAAATTTCGGTTTGAACATGAATTCAGGAAATTTCATAATTTCTTCAAAATTTTGTCTTGATGCTGTAAATTTTATTTTAGACTTAGCCGAAATTGGAAGTTTTGGAAATTTCAAAATTGACCGAGAAACGAAATCTCAATTTTTTTTGATCATTTGTTGAAATTTTAAACCTTGGTACTTGGATTCTGTGCATATGACTCGATAACCTCAAATGAAATTGGGTGAAAATTAATGAGTGGAGAAAACGGGAAAAAAAGATTTGCAAGGTGATGCTGGCAATACGGGTTTTAGAGCTGTTTTTGAGATGGTGCAATTTGGATGATGTTAAAACTTCAAATGCATGGAAACGCAAAATGTAGTTGACGTGCAGTGAAATTATTGCCATTGGTAGTATCAAATTTTAATCTGTGTTTTGCAGATTGTGTTTCTTTTTATTTAATTTGCTTCACCCACATTCCCCTTCTCTGTATGTGGAGTGCTTCTAAATCTTGTTTGTGAATGCATTGGCTGCTCTCACTTTTGCGGCTTATGTAGTTATACACATCTGAACTTAGTCTCAATGTCTCTTATGATTAATGAGTGTTGCTTTGGTAGTAACTAAAACAAGTTTAACTTGTAGTTGCTTTGAATGGAGGGATCCTTACTTTTTTCTTTTACTCCCTCTTATCTTCTATAAGTTGCTTCTTTAACTTGCTGAATGCTCTTTACCTTCATGTTTGATGTGCCTACTCATAACGAGGGACATATATTAATGAAGGCTGCCAGTATTAAACACCGTGATGTTCTTTCTCTTGCATTGTGTTTCCTGTCTCCTGGTAAAATATTCCTTTTTCATCTGAAGAATCTAGGAGAAACTGAGTAGGTAATTCACCTACTTGCAAAGAATTAGTCATTGCAAGCAGTAACTCGTTGACTACCTTGTAAAACATGATTGCAGAAATAACCTTGTAAAATGAAGTTATTGATGGGATTATTATCAGTTTTATGATCAGTATCAGATGTAATGGATTTGGATTGAAGTCCCAGATTTGACTATGCACCCTTTTTATGACGTTTTAAGTGGTATTACCTGTTAGGATTCAATTTTATAGAGTCGAGTAACCAGGTACATTGTTTTAGAGAAAATAGAAAAAACATAATTTACTCGTTTTTTGTTCCATCGGCTTGTTTAGGATTGAACCACCAGCATGCTTGTGTTACGTCAATGGTCTGATTTTTATCCTTGCGTTTTTTTTGTGCTTTTGATTAACAAGGAAGGTGTGATTTTTTATATGATGATTTTGTGACGAGATGAGTTTATGGTTCCAAACCCAGTCCTACTTTGGATTTTCACATTGGCTAAGTTTGGATGGGGGTATGTAAACTCCATTCTAGCAAATTGGCATTGCCTTCTAACTACGAAAAATTATCGTGTTTGGGTTTGCACTTGGTAATTCTTCTTTATTTCTTTTAACGAAAAATCAGGATGCAGACTAGTATTAATTTAAAAGAGAGCTTGCGGATGGGTGCTATCTGTGAATTTATTTTTCCCAAAGGTCAAACAAGTGGCCACTCAGGACTGGAGGATAGATTTCAAAATATTGTATGTGATGTAATAGTGTAATACAAAGGTTTCCTGTCCTCTTATTACATATAGGTCAAACTTCCATTGGAGTGGTCTTATTTTGTTGTACCACTGCAATCCTCTTTCTGTTCTTACCTTTAAAAAAATCATCTTTCATTTTTCTAATTTTTCTTTAACAGAGCTCCTGTTCCTGATCTGTTTGTTAGCTCTTCAGATACAAATAATTTTTCGTGTTCAGACATTCCCCATTTAACTGTTGCCCTATGTTGTATTTGCAGATAATGCCGGGGTGATAGTGAATCCCAAGGGGGAAATGAAAGGTATGGAAAATTCTATAAGCAGATCGTGAATTTTAGTTCTTGCAGAAATAACTTACTTTGTGTTTGAACCCAACCCTTAAAATGTCAAAACACCTTCAAAATTTTAGAAACAAAACAAAATCTTCCATGTGTTAAGGCTGTTCATGTCACTGTGAGTTGTGGTGATTAACTTGGATATCTTGCACCTGGCTGTGTAATCTTATATTGGAGCTATCTCAGTATGCAGATAAATAAATAGCTAGTAGGTTCGGTTTAATGCTTAGTATATGGAAGTAGATACCTATTGTCTCGATACCAATATTATTTTGCAGTTTAGATGTGTGATGAATGTGTAAACTGCACATATACTCTTACAGTTGTCATTTCATTGACGACTCAGATGTGGAGACCACCGCGTCCTGTGTGGTGGTGGTTCCACTTCTTGTTACACTTGTATTGGAATATCAGGCTGTGCTTTGATGGACTGTTTCATGTGGATGTGTATATTGTTAGACAAGGATTAGGTTCCTAGTTTATAGTGTTTCTCATGTGTTGATGCTATTACATGGTTGGTGGTGATTGCAGGATCTGCTATTACCGGCCCAATTGGAAAGGAATGTGCTGATCTGTGGCCAAGGATTGCGAGTGCGGCCAATGCTATCGTTTGACAGTTTGAACCCTCAATCTTCTCAGACAGGATTGTCTGATTTTCCGGTTATGTTTGACTTGGGAGTTCATTTTTCTTTTGAACAGAGCAGGAATTTTATTTAAGAGATTGGTGTTGGTATGAACCATTTCTAGTTTTGTTAAGTGGCTTTTCCTTGCTTTAGGCATGAATGCAAGGTTCTCAGTAGGTTGTTTTCGCTTTTAAAAAGAGAACCTCAGTTTTGTTTATGTTCCTCATTTGTCTTTGTACTCATTTATCACCCCCCTGAATGGATTCTTCTAAATAGGCATAGTACCCGTGTTTGATTCTGAAACTACACGGATTCTGGTAACGTCTGATTTCCTTCAATTTTTTTTCCCTCATATTTGCATTTGAGAAGGCATCTTTGAAAAAAAAAAGTGACTACACAACTTCCTTGTTTAGGCTGTGACTACTCTGGCTGGACCGAGTCTCTTCAAGATGGTTGTTGTGTGATGTTTCCTCGTCTAGGCCTTGCTTTGTACCACTACAAATGTTTGCGGGAAAATCTCTGCGGCATTTGCTTGTGCTTGTGTTTCAACATCTAACAAGTATTTATGTTAGACCCAATACCCAATCATCGCCACTGCCTACATGTACCCAACAATCATCTAATGAGTGATACCACAAGCTTGAACTTGTGTACCCAACAATCATCTAACGAGTGATACCACCAGCTTGAACTTGTGGGGACGGGTTTGATTCAGTTTGGGGATATAATTCTGCGACCACTAGGGTGTGTTTGATTGCAATGCAATTTTCCCACTTGGCAATTGCATTTTCATTGCAATCAAACACACCCTAGTGGGGGGGAGGGGGGTTTCTCAATGAAAATGCAATTTTCCCACTTGGCAATTAAACACGCCCTTATAGTACCAATTCAGTCCTCTGCCATTCTGGATAACCAAAGAAGAGGATGAGGAGGGTAAATAACTGTACTCATCTAATCTAACAGTGTCTGCCGTTGGTGGCCGGAGGAAAATGGACTTGGAGAAGATGGCCGGAGGAAAATGGACTTGGAGAAGACGGGGGGGGGGGGAGCTTAAAGGAACAGGCACATGTTGGACCCAGTGGCGGAGCCAGGAAGGGGTGAGGGTTACCCTTTTGTTCACTTTGGAAAAGGACACTTTTGCCCACCCTTGAACAAAATCCTGGCTCCGCCACTGGTTGGACCCACATCAACATGACCACATTCTTTTTCTTTTCATACGCAAGGCTGTTCAGGCTTGGACTTCAAGCCAATTAGCAAGGCAAGGCGGCCTGTACCTACTGGGTGACAGGGACCTCAACCCATGTCACTACTCACTACCGCAACAATGGGGAAGTCTGGTCAAAGACAGGATTGAACTAGTTAGCTCCCACAAGTTAGTATCGACCAACCAGCCAAGCCGACGTTGTGTCGTGTCGTCAACATGACACCATTAAACAAATCTAAATTACCTTTTTTATTTTTGTGGTGCATCATTATCTATGTTGTGTTTTTATTTGATTTATATATTTTATTAAAAATTTAATTATTATGATGCAATAATTTGCCAGCAATGAGAGACTCCAGTCTACTTTAAATAGAAAATGAGAAGAATTCATCCCAATAAATTCGAATAAGGGCATGCTTGATTGCCAATTTTCCGGAGTTTGATAGCCATTTTAAATATGAAAATTTTTCCCGAGAAAATGACATTTTCCCATCTGTCTGGAATTCATCTCGGTTCCACAAGTGAGAATTGGTTACCCTTATTTTCTCACATAATTGGAAATTGCATATTTTCTTGGGCGCAATCAAACAGCCCTATCAGACGTATTTTCCCAGGAAAATTTTCCATGGTCTATGCAATCAAACACGCCCTAAGAATAAAATGTTAAATACATAAGATTACTTAGTAATATATGGAAAATTATAAAATGTTTTTTGTAGGGGAAGTATGCGGCCATATACTCGGACACTTCATCAATGCTGCACTCATGTCGAACACTTCACTTTTTAAGTGTAAATGTTATGTCATGGAATACCCTAGCCATGTCTCTGCCGTACCTTGGTAACCTAGATGCAGGTAGGAGCAACAACGCTCTATACATGTACCCCTGATAACACTGTTTTCAGAAAAAAAGTTTAAATTTCAAAATTAGACGTAGTTTTGTCAGCGGTATGTGTTAAGTTTGTGTCTAATATGATGACATGTAATTTTCATATTGGTCTTATGAAGAGCACGAATGATAATTACGATGATAGTATCTACATCGACAAAAAGTTAATACCTAATTACCATTTTCCATGGCTAATCTTTCCGTAATCCATCTATCATTAGCTTTTGCCTGTTACTAAAAATCATAAAATGGATTAAAACTCAGGTTTTCAGAACCTAAACAAGACGACACTTTTGCACCCCTATGTTCCAAGACTTGGCTAATCTTTCTGGCCATTTTTTTAGTTCCAAGTGTTTGTAGCAAGGGAGTCCAAAATCCATATCTTACCCACAAAATTAAAGAATCTACACAGGACAACACTTTTGCATGCCCATGTTCTACATGGGCCCTTTGCCCTAAAAAGTGAGATTCCCATATCGTCATCTCAACCAAATTTTAAGGAAGAACCTGTAAAAGAAGGTAATGGATGATGTGGGTATCAGTCATGATCCACTAAAGTAGGTCAGGACGGCACAAACTTTGGCTTAGATGCCTTTTGGAGAAATTTTTTTTGTCAAATCCTGTGAAAGTAGAAAGGGTTCATTACAAGATCAACACTAGTTACTTTTTTGAAAGGCCAATCTAGTCTGAAAGATGCCCCTCTCATTCTATCCTCACACCCAACTTGGAACAAAGAGACTCGAAGCTAAGCGAAGTTGAATGGACCATAATTTGATGCCTTTTTTTTTCCACTCTAGCCAATGCGAGAGACGGACACGACTTATTTATCGTAAATTAGATAATGACATGTAAAGCGCGATTTACATGTCATTCTATAACTTTTGCCGTAATATATATGATCCACACGGCCTAAGTTTTGAGGATGTGGTGTTCAGTTGGTCGTCTTTGATTGGGAGGAGTTAAGGTTCTTCGTGCCCGTGTAGGCCTTCTGAGCCTCCAAGCCCTTATTAAAGCTTTCTTTATTTCTAAGCATGGGAAGCCTGAAGAGGATCCAAATCATGAATTGGGGGAGAAGAATCACTAGTAAAGGGAGTGCAGTTACTCTTGTTAGTGTTCAACGCGGAGTGGGAATGGACCGGCGGCATGGATCGATTGCCTTAAGGCAGCTAGTTTGGAGGTTAAAGTCACAATGGAAACAAGCAATGAGATGGAAAAAGAACCAGATACGATTCAGCTATGATCCTCATAGCTATTCGCAGAACTTCGACGATGGTTTCTACCATGATCATCATCTCGCGTCGTATACTTCTTCATGATCTGATGTTTTGTGTTGTAAATATTTGATTAGATGCATAGGCAAGTTCTAATCTTATGGGTGGGATGTTTGGGAAGTACCAAAATCTTGACAGGCTCTGGTTACAACTTCAAATTTTGCAGTTTTGTCATTTTGAGAAATGAACTTGGCATGTAATAGCAGTTTTGGTCAAATGGTTGTGTACCCTCCCCTTGTGGGATTTTGTAGGTTCAAGCCCACAATGTGCTGTGAATTGAATCACCTCATCCAGGGTATAGCCGGTGGTCTCGCATTGTGGGGAATCCGGTCCCGGATATCCGGTCATGCGGTCCTGCCTAACCGTGTTGCGTATAAAAAAAAAATTCTATATTATATTGCCAATTCATTGGTAACCGTGTCGTGTTGATTATATTATTATTAGTGTTGTTTTAGATATGCTTGAACAATAAATAAATAGAAGATCGGATTCGATAGAGTCTGTCTAGAGCTACACCCATTTCTTAAATCCTGAGATCATGTTGATTGGATGATCTGGATCTTTCAAATTCAAGTAAATTTTTCATGAGGGAAGAAATTTAAAATGGGCTGATTTTTTGTGAGGATGATCGCCAGTCCCCCACAGTATGGAGAATTCAACATATGGTTGGATTGTCCAACTTGATCTCTATATAGGCCCCCACCATCGGATGTAAGAAATGGGTGTATTAATGGATTATTTCCTCATTAGTATGTTTTGAGGGCTGTTTGGTTTGGATGGGTGCAAGACTTGCTATGGCGAATTGTGCCTATTCAGAATATTTGCAGAGTTGATGGCTGCAAAATGACTCCCAAGTTGGTGCTAACTCTGTTTTGGGGTCATTTTGCTGATGGCATGAATTAAAAAGTCACAAATTGCTCTCTGTTCAAACACATGGAAACCAAAAACGCACTAATTGAGACAGTACGAATACTGTCATTTTGTGTTTTGGGGTCCATCCAAGCAGGAGTAAAACTTTGATGGCATGGCCTGTCATTGGGGTCGATGATAGAGTGCAATATGAGCCATGTGGCACACTCTTATAGGACTCTGACCGTATGGATGTTTGGCCAATCCCTAGGTGGACCTATAAACCAAACATCAGCTTGATTATTGATTTCAAACCTTTGGATCTTTGTACCTCAAATAATGGTCAATAAAGCTCAAATTCCCATGGTTAAAATCAACCCATGAAAATAACCCAATCCAGCGCCTAGAAATCACTAATCGAGCTGATTTTTGGTTTTTAGGTGCCTAGTGATTGGCCAAACATCCATACGGTCAGAGTCCTCTAAGAGTGTGCCACATGGCTCATATTGCGCCCTGTCATCAAAGGTTTACTCTCCAAGCAGGCTCAGATTGTTTGAAGATGATCATATCCATAAAGGTCAATGATAAAAAGCTCTGATGTCATTATAGTAGACGCTATGATTGAAGCTGTCAAGACTATGACATCATTCATTTTTTTATGACATCATAGTCTCCAAGCCAAGAGCTTAAATTCACGCTGTATGTTTATCATGGCATCAAAGCTATGAATTTAGGTCTATCGAGTTTGCAGTATCGTCGGGCGACCTTCAGGCCTGTTAATAAAAAAAATTATTTCACTTAGTGTTGGTAAGAAAGAACAATAAACAAACAAAAGACAAATATGTAAACAACCACAACACAGAGATTTACGTGGTTCCCTCTAGATTGAGGTACGTCCACTGATCCACACCGATTCCACTATGCTCTAGGGCAAAAGAAACACTCATGATTCAAATGGGATATTTGTCTCTGATCAACTGAGGTATATGTAACCCCAAGACAAAATTGGGGTTGTTTCCATATCTCTGGCCGCGGTATCGTGCCTTCATGTACAGTACTTCTAGCACCATCAAGCTCCACATAACATAACACAAAAAAAAGAAAAAGGATAACCTTATGAAAGAAGTAACAACTATGGGTAGTAGAATGAAAATATTTCTATTCAGGATAGCCTTTATGCAAATAACTGTTGATAAGTCTTTTTACCCTTGAATATAAGGGCTCGTTTGATTTGCCATTTTTTCTAAAAATATTTTACTTTTATGAAAATGTGTTTTTTTTTTCTTAAAAGATCGTCGAAATATGTCTTTATCTTCTCTTGGTGAGCCCCGCCACTGTGATTGATGAGACTAATAGATGGGGAGGGTCGTGGGAAGTAGAGTTTCTTTGTTTATTATGTTCATTGAGCTAGTACGATTAAAAAGTCTTTTTTGACAATGACTTTCAAGTATTTTTATAGAAGAAGACTTCTTGGCTTAAAAAATATATTTTTATGGATTAAACACTTTTTAAAAAATATACATCCAAACAATCTGTTATTTTTAAAAGAAGTCCAAAAATGGTGATCTAAAAATGCCCATTCCTCTTTAAACAATCTATTACTTTAGGTTCCCATTTTGCCTTAAAAACATAAAATATGATTTGTGCAAAAGTTTTAAAAAAAAAGTAATTTTGTTCAAATGGTAACCATGAAAATATATATAGTTTAAATAGTAAAAAAGTAAAACATATTTTATTTTAAAAAATGACTTTTCTGAAAATATATTTTTCTTAAGGCCGTTTGGTGGACCCCCGCCACTATGATTAATGACAGTGACAGATGGGGAGAGGTGAGAGGAGTAGTGTTCATTTGTTTGTTATGTTCATTGATGTCTTTATCTTCCCTCTTGGTGGACCCCACCACTATGGTAGATGATTGACAGGTGAGATTATTTTATTTTTTTTGTTATGTTCATCTAAAAAAGTCATTATGAAATAAGTACTTTTTGAAAAATAGTCATCCAAACACTTGTTTTGAAAGTATTTGCGATATATTAAAAAAAGACTTTTTCAGGCCCAAAAATGGGATCGGCTCAATATTTGAGAGAAAAACAAATCTTACCAACAGTTATTTGTGTGAAGGCTATCCTTAACAGCAATATTTTCATTCCACTGTCCTCAAAAATGGCCATTGATAAATTGTGCACATAAATAATCCAATCAATTTAGGTATCTCAGCTCATCCCATGATAGTTTCTAGGTTCGAGATGAGCTAAATCACTCGAGCTATGTCCAAACTATGAAGTCAGCTCGGCACGGCCTGTCAACAACCAAAAGCCGTGAATATATCGGACATGGATATCTCTCAAAGATACCTTCCAACCAAGATGATCGCAATCCAATTAGAGGGATTTACATAGAAAAACACTTAAACCAAGATTTTACCATGACTGTAATTTTATAGAGATGCGAAAGCGAAAGCCTATGAGGTAGCTTTTGTAACTGGATAACCATGTTTGATTGCCAATTTTCCTGTGGGAAAATCCCATTTTCTCAAGAACACGTAATTTTCCCTTATTTCATAGCCATTTTAAATTTGGAAAATTTTCCATAGAAAATGAGATTTTCCCATCCAAACCTAGAATTCATTCCATTCCACAAAAGGTGAGAATTTGTTTCCATTAAAATTCACCCATATTTTTTCACATAATTGAAAATTGCATATTTTCTCGAGTGCAGTTAAACAGCCTTATTGAGTGTATTTTCCCAAGAAACTTTTCCATGAGAAAATTTTCTGTGTAATCCAACACGCCCTTAGTTAAGTCTGAAATTACCAAAATGGAAATTGTCCTAAGATTGGAGATTAGTATCAATCATCTCATAGATAATAATCCACAGAATTCTCTCTCGCCGATCCAGGGAACGTCAGGAGGTCAGGAGGACGTTCCCCATATAAAAGCATGTAGACACAGAGTCCAGGCCCCATATAAGCATGTAGACACAGAGTCCAGGTATGTTCCAAGTTCCATTCCCTTACCTCTATACATTCAGCTTGGTAGAACTTTCCAAGTTCCATTCCCTTACCTCTATACATTCAGCTTGGTAGAACTTTCCTAACTTAACAATCGGAGGCTCTCTTTGGTAGGCCCCCCCCCCCCAATCGGACGATTATGAGATATAAAAATCTCTCACATCTTTTGACTTCGTCTGCTTCGCAGATCCCGTTAACCATAGTTATCACGAACGAAATTTATGACCTCCATATCAAGTGGGACTACCTTATGTAGAGGATTATGAGATATAAAAATCTCTCACATCTTTTGACACATCTTTTGACTTCGTCTGCTTCGCAGATCCTGTTAACCATAGTTATCACGATCGAAATTTATGACCTCCATATCAAGTGGGACTACCTTATGTAGAGGGTATTTCCTTTTGGTTCCATAGGCTGTCGCCGATGTCAATTTTCATCTTTACTATTCATAGGCACAATACTCTTGCAACAAGAAGCAAATTAAGGACTTCGACGCTTTATTCAATTTGAAAAAATCCGATACAGAATCACAAGATTTCACCAAAAGGTTCCGAGATGAAATCCTTAATGTCGAAAATTGCAATGTTGGATTAGGTTCTGAATGGAATTAAGCACGAGCAGTTTGTGCAATAATTGCCAAAGCCCCTCGATCCAAAAGAAAGATCAGTCCAAGACAAATCTAGGTACTACGAGTCTCAAGGACACATAATCCAGGATTTGATTGAGAGAGGCTATTTTCGGCAATACATCAGCAACCAGGCTAACCCGCATGCAGCTCCTCAAAATGTAGCAGTGCCTCGTCCTGCCCACCACCCACCTAGGGGATAAGTCATCACTGTGATTCATGGGCAGCCCAGTGAATAGCAGGAATGGGGAATAGGACACCAGATTAGAGCAGCATGACAAATTAGGGGTGTGTATTAGATCACTCCCCAACCAACTATGTTTAAGCCAGTTGATTACTCTTTAGGTTGACGAGCGAGCTGAGCATCAGTTCAGTCAGAGAAAATGACCTCATAGGTGTTTAGCACCCCACCCCACATCACCCCACTTCACGAGGATGCCCTTTTCACGTCCTTGAAAGTTGAAAAGTGACCTCAGAGTAGGAGCTTACCCCATCTCCATAAACCTTAATTGGCTTCAACAAAGAGCCAAAATTTTTATTAGGGGAGATTGTTCTTCCGGTCACAGCAGCGTCGGTCACTGTATTGACCCACTTCATTGTCGTGTACACAAAAAAGATGGAAGATACCCCCAAGACAACACTCCAAAAACCAACTGGAAAGACTATTACCTAACATAAAGAGAGCACCAAATAATACCAAGTTACCCACTATCAAAAGTAATGCACAAACCAAGTAATTTAAGCTGCCCAAATGGGTTTTCAACCCAACATTTTTTTTTTTTTTTGCATCAATGGGTCAACCCAAAGACCCAACTGTTGAACTGCATTGACCCCCAATCACTTTGCCCGCTCGGTCGGGTTGGTTTTCATAATAGTACCTATTAAACCTAAGGGCATGTTTGATTGCACAGAAAATTTTACCGAGAAAATACATCTGGGAAATGCCTTAAATGGCTGACTGAATTCTCACCCTATCTGGATGGGAAATGAATTCCTGGCTTACTAGGAAAATAATCCAGATTTAAATGGCTTGGTAAGAAAAATTATACAGATTTAAAATAGATATCTATATAACAAGACAAGACAAAGCAGTTGTCTCCCCTCTTATAGGCTTCATATATCCAAGGGCCCATATCTAAGCCACTCACACCCGATTTTGGCAAACATGGGCCACCTACTAGTATCTAACAATGGACAATTGTATTTTCCCAAGAAAAATGCAATTTTCCCACTTGGCAATCAAACACGCCCTATTTGATATCTAACTGGATTTGGCTCTGAAACTCTGAGACCACAATATTGCAGCATTGTGGGTTGAATAAAAATGTGGTACATGAATAAAAAACGTGTCATTTTACAAAAGGAGTCTGCCTAACACAACATGCGGTACCCTAACCCAACTTAAACTCATCTCTGATTACTTTTTAACATGGGAGGTGTGTGTGTGTGTGTGGGGTGGGGAGGATCTAGTCTGCATACGTATTTTTGCAGACTCAAAAAGTATGCCAACACTGTAGTGGAAATTGTGTGTGTGTGTGAGTGGGGGGGTGGGGGTGGGTCTAGTCTGCATACGTTTACAGACTCAAAAAGTATGCCAACACTGCAATGGAAATTGTGGGGGTGGGGGTGGGGGTGGGGGTTGGGGAGGGGACGGGGGAGGATCTAGTCTGCATACATTTGCAGACTCAAAAAGTATGGCAACACTACAATGGAAGGGGGTGGGGGGAGGGATCTAGTCTGCATACGTTTGCAGACTCCAAAAAAATAAAAGCATGCCAACACTGCAATGGAAATTGTGTGCCTATTATCTGTTTGGTGACTGCAATATATCCTTTTGGGAGTTTCAAACAATCAAGTGTATTCGACAAATATTAGGCATCGTTTTGACTGCTATGCACTGTTTCTGTAGTCAGGATTGATCGATGTTTACGGGTGTTTCAGCCTTGCCGGGCCGAACTAGAGACCGGACCATTTATGGGTTTGACCAGGGTAAGACTCTGGGGGTTCAGCTATCCAAGGTTGAGCCCCACCTATTTTTATCCTGGGGAATTTTCAAGTTGGATTCAGCAAGTATAAGCCATCCAATTTTCAAGTGCCAGTATATAATATGAACATCATTATCACGGTTTAACTGCATGTATTATATTAACAACAAGTCTTTATGTAGGAAATAAGTTTTAAGACCAACATCCTTGTACGAAACACTACACATAACTACTACACTGATATATCCTAGCATGCAATTAGAAAGCTATTTATGATATTTGGAGCCTTCCTAATTGCTAACATATATAATTCTAACCCATCTTACCCGCGGCTTCCCTTCGTGCCTTGGCGCAATACTCGAACAAGCTACCGTCAAAACATCGTCTCACAGCTTCTTTGGACAAGAAGCCTTCTTCGTCCCTCGCAAGAGCATACAGAAGTCCCCACTCCAGCTTGCTTGCAAGCCTGCAAAAATTAGATTAAAACCACAGATTAGAACCAAACCACATAACTATTGTTTGGATCTAAGTGAAGATGGGAATGAAACAAACCAGCCAAAGAAGTCGTATGTGTTTCGATTCCCTTCGGTCATGTTCCAAAGCTCCCCAAATGTGAACTTGTCCGGTACCGTATGAGCATACTTACTAAATATATTCTCGAAGCTTGATGGAACAAACCTGAAATCCGTGGGAGGAGAAACCACACATGAAGTAGGTAAAGATAAAGAAGAGATGTGAACTGTTATGGGGAAGAGAAATATTCAAGAGTCGTCCAGTATGGAAATTTACGTGTTTTATGCCTTGCTCTGTGCAAGCTAGAATTTGGACCTGCCAAAGGTATACTTTTGTCCAATGAAAAAAGGGCACCTTGCATACCCTTGCCTACGAGATACCCGATGAGATCACCACAATATTCAAAAAATAATTTGCTGCAGGTCGGAGATCTAGTATTTTGGATGATGATCATCCATAGGTCTCTAATGCAATGTAGGAGGCCAATTAAGGACTCTTACGTAAAAATGTTCAAGGTAACTGTCTTAGATTTCCCAATAAAGAGTGCACATGACAGATGTGGATTAGTTGCCTTGCCTTCCTTCGGTGTCGTAAGTTCCAGAGTCACTTCCATGTTTCGATCTGTGAATGTTGTGTACGTATATGGGGAGTAAAGGAGAAGGTATCCACCCCTGCAAAACCATACATAAAATAAGAACCGCAACCCTATACAAGGTTCAGTCCCATTATTATGGTCATGTACCACTCCGTGATAAGGCTGCAGAAATTCAAGACTTACAGGCAGAGTAGTGTAACTTAAGGCTCCGTTGATAAGGATGGCCATAACGAAAGATGCGACGACGTTAAAACCAATTGCCCGCAGTCCTTAAAAGAAATGATACTAGTAGTAAGAGAAGAGGATAAGTGAAGTTAGGATCAACTGTAGGTGCTGCCATTAGGTGGCCCACCAAGGGCAAACTACTCAATCCAGAGCATTCAATTGGTGGGCCACCTCTATGATAGGTCAGTCCAAATTGAACCAACTAAACTAAGTTTGACTAGCAATGCGGGTCTCATCTTAGATCAAGTTAAGACCCTCACATACAATCTTCCTTGTCAGCTGGGTAGCCTACTTTTGAACAGCCCAAAATCAATGAGATGACGGGTCATATGACACACAAATGCATTTATATTTACAGGGTTCTACTTGATCATTTATACCTGCATAAGTTTCCCAAGGGTACACAATGCCATTATCGTCAAGGTCAAAGAAGGCCACATGCTGCTGAAGAACACTCATGTTGTAATGCTTGTGGCCCCATGTGCCAGTAGGATGGTCCGTATCGGGGGCAACCAGAGCTCTAGCCATATCTATTAGAAGAGTGTGAAAGAAAAAATATATATATTATAATGGACGTACAAGAAAAATTGTTGTTATAAATAAGAAAATGATGACTAAAGCTTGAGGGCATGGCTTCATCAGCGCCCTGCCTTGTGCAAATCAATCATATTTCAATGAGATCAATGATTTTTCTTTCACACATGGCATTTGAATCGGTTCGTGTGGGTGTATACATCTTGGAAGTACTACCTTAGAGGGGGTCATGTAATGGGATAGACCCAGATGGATCCAGTTCCAGACCTTGAAACAATACTGGTGTGCCGAATCCGGATCCAGATCCAACTTGGATCCAGATGCCAACCCATACTAAAAAAACCATTAAAATAAGGTTGGATAAGTTGTCCAAATACAAGTCAGATTTTGGTCCAACAGTATTAGGAATACCACTATCTTTTCTGGTAGCTTTTCTGAGTGCAAATAGAAATATTACATCTGAATCCCTGAAAGAGTATATTAAGCAATTCAAAAAAAATGCCCACTAGTTACAAACCACAAAACATGCTTGTCCCCATGAAATCTAAGAGTCATATAGAACCTGTAAAATTGCATCCACCAGGTTCAAATAACAGATCAAGAAGATGTCAAGAAGTTCTGATAAGATCAAAACAAAAGATACTCAAAAGTCCTTCCAATAAAACAAAAGATACTCAAAAGTAAAGGAGCGGTTGTTGGCAGGTTCTAGAATGGTTTTAGGTGACGGGACTAGGATTCGTTTTTGGGAGGACCACTTGGCTTGGGGATATTTGTTTAAAGGAGGCTTTCCCTCGTGTGTGCTCTCTCACAGCGTAAAGGTCAAACTATTGTTTGTTTGAGTAGGAACGTGAACAATCGCAGTGTTGATGGAGTGTTTGAAACTTTACCCAGTCATAAATACTGAGGACCACCTATCTTGGACTCATTCCAAATCAAGGTGTTTCACGGTTCGATCATTTCATGAATCTTTAGTCCCCTCCCTCTCCAATTCCACTTTTCTTTGTCCTAGTATTTGGCAATCCGAAGTACCCCTGAAAATCCGTTTTTCGCTTGGGTTGCCACTTTGAATAAAATCTTTATTATTGAAACTTTGATTGTTAGAATGTGGATTTTGGTGGATCACTGTGTTACGGGTAGTAGAGAGAATACAAACCATCTTCTTGTACACTGTGACTTTGCCCAACAGATTTGGTCATATTTCTAGCACATGTGGGACTTGGCTGGGACTTTCCGGAGTCCATTGCAGCGGTGTTGGGTGGATGGCCTCAGATCCCCTTGTCTTCAAGGGGCAAAATGTTATGGAAGCCGGTGCCGTTCGCGATCATATGGGGCTTATGGCTAGAGAGGAACAAAAGAGTTTTTGAAGGAAAGGAGAGTTCAACTCCGGAAATTTTATTGAATATCAAGGCTCTCATTTTTAGTTGGAGCAGTATATCCACAGAGATGAGAGTCATTTTTTTTAGTGACTTGGTGTTTAGGTTCGATGAAGTTTTGATGTAACTGTCTGTTTTGGCTTTCCTTGCGTTTTTCCTTTCCCCGCCTTGTACTTTGCAGATCTTCTCGATCTCGTCTTCTAATATATCTATTTGGACTTGGTCAAAAAAAAATTTGAATAACTGTCACAGATGGGACAGCAAAAAATTGCGATAACTACAAGATCATCCAAAAAAATGAATGATCAAGAATGTCCACACTGTGAACGTTCAAATAACAAATCCACTGGGCTTGTTAAAATCGTTGATCAATGATCAACGAGCAAATAGTGAACTACAAGATATCACAAATTGGATAATTGAAGAGAAAAGGAAGAGTAAAAGATTAAAAAAAAATCTTCTACTTTCTCATACGCACCACACTATTTTTCTCCAAATTTTTTCAACAAAATCTCATATTCCAAGTGTAAATGATGATAAAAGGTCAAAATGCTTTTATCTATCAGGTTTGTCTTATTTTCTGAATAGTCAACTTTATAGGTCTTTATCTCTATGATCTGAACTCCAAATTGAGCAATTGTGTTTTAATATTGTAGCCCTTAATGTCCTTACAAGTTTTGTGTTTACCAGTTTCTAAAATTCTAAACCTTTATGTTGATTAAATTCGAATTACTTTTACTTGTCAATTATCCGTGTTATTTTCTAAACGGGCCTATAACTCTATGATCCGAACTGCAAATTGAGTAATTTTTTTTCATTTTGTAGCCCTTTGAAGTCTTCTAAAACATTCATGTTTTTTTTAATCATCAAAGTCTGAATATTTTGAACAGATAACATTGAATTACAGTCATTAATCAATTCTGTCCAATTTTGATCGATTGCCCTACCTTGAACTATTCAACCAATTGTGACCTATCTTTGATCTAATTAATTTCTAAATGTGTATATTGACTTATGAGACTTTATTTTTTTTATAAGTAGACTTGTATTAATTACTCCCGGGTATTTCTGTCATTTTTAACCTATGGGCATTCTTGTCATTTCTAAACCATGGGGCATGTTTGTCATTTGTTTTATTTTAAGATGTTTTAATTTTTATATTTGATATTTTGACTTGTGTTGACTCACTTTGACTTAGTTGGACCTTATGAAAATTTTGACTTAAGATAACCCTACTCTTATTTGGACTTAGGAATTAGGATAAACCTATTCCTATTCCAACTTAGAGGAACCTTATTCCCATTTTGATTTAGGACAACCTTATTCCTATTCTGACTTAGGATAACTTTATTCCCATTTTGATTTAATATAACCCTATTTCCATTTTAACCCCATTCCCATTTTTGACTTGGGAGACCCTTGACTTATTTGGACTTTGGTGACCTAATCTTATTTTGACTTGTGTTGACATTAGTCTTAATTTGCTTAGTGGACTTAACATCCTATTTTGACTTCTATTGACTTGTCTAAATCGGATTTGGCTTTAATTAATCAATAACATTAATTATCAGATTTAACCTTATTTGCAATAAATATAAATACTAAGGTCAATAATTTTGAGCAAAGTCCTTTAGAGGTACCATGCTTTATCTATACATAACATCTCAAAGCTCATGCCCCAGCAAGTATGACTCCATACACAACTTTCATAAATTGTAATTGGAGTTGTGCAACTTCCTCGAATACAAGAAACCAAAGTCACCAGCCATCTTCTTCTTCAATCAATTTTCTCCTTCAATCAAAAATTATGTGAGCGTGATCATGATCATCTATTCTTAAAAGAATAGCCCCCGATTAATATGTGGTCCTTGTCTCTAATTTGGCATGTCCAGTGAGACCTCCATGTGTTCCTTAATCCATAGTCCTTACCGTGTGTCCAACACCTACTCTGTGGGGTGATGATGTATGCATGTCGGGTATGTGCTTATTATGGGTTGTGACATACGCCTAGGTCTTACCATAGGTTGTCAATCGATCCTCTTTGCAGAATGTTATCTAACCTCACCATTTGGTGATGTTAGCCATACTGCAAATTGGCGGTGATTTTCACCGAGATCAAGTTGATTGATCTCTCTCCTGAGAATTAACTCTGTACAGAGATCGGACCGCAGTGGAATACGTTAATTACCACTCGATCAGAATCAAATAGTACAAAGATCATTCACAAATGTGAATGTTCAAGAACGTCTGCACCGTGACCGTTCAAATAACAAACCCATCGGGTTCATTAGAATCGTTCATCAATGATTAATGAGCAAATATTGAACCGCAATATCACACAAATAAAATAATAGAGGAGAGCAAAATAAGAACAAAAAATCTTCTAATTGCTTGTACGCACCACACTTATCTTGGCGCATGTGAGAGTTCGTGTAACCCTCACTTGGGAATCCAAGTAGGACACCACATAAGAGGGGGTCCCAGTGTAAATATCAACAGTCATGTTTAACAGAAACATCCTAACAATAAAAAGGTAAAGAGGTAAGAAAGTTGATCCATGTCTCTACAACATGAGGAGCCGTAAACTAATTTAACCGTGCCTTTCTGGTATGTAGGGGACGCGTTTTTTTTCTACCTATAAGTAAAAAAGTTTCAGTTCATTTTTGCTACACAGCTGCTCAGCAGTTCTACATCAGACATGTACCCCTAAAAACCATGTTTTTGAAGAAAAAATTGAATCTCAAAATTAAAATAGAATTATCAGGGGTATATCAGGAGTACATGTCCAATGTAGTGCCACTTAGTTTTGGCCTTGACGCCCGGCATAGTGCAACAAAAATGGGTTCATAAAATGGGCTCTAAAATTGGAAAATTCCTAGCCTCTTATGTATTCCCTTTTGTATAACCCCGAAAAACTAGAGTTTCCAATGGATCAGGTTCGCATCGGATCATGGTTGATCAAGAACAATCCAATGGCGAATCACATCATGATTCTAAATTCGGCCCTGTCCCAATGGACCTAATACATCTACTAACCAGATCCAATCCGATAAGCTTCTGAAAAAAAAAGATGCAAATTCTTAAGTAAAAAGGTAATATCGTTACATTTCATGGATATATATCAGAAGAATCCGAACTAAACAATTTAGATCTCGAACCGATCGGATAGCTTATTGGATCACAATGCTTATATCCAGACCCGATCAAATAGACCCAATACCTCGAACCATACCCAATGTTACTGAGTCGGATAATTGGGACCAGGCGCTCCATTGACAGCCCCAAGGAAAACAACTTCAACCCATGTTAAAAAAAATTTCACCACGGTTGGGTTTATGTTGGGTTAAAACAGCTTCTCCTCAACCGCCTCCTATCTTGGGACATTTTTTTTTAACGGTCTTCTTTCTGATGGTTTGACATTTTTTTAGTTTTTGTGTTGAAATACTAAATAGGGTTTTTCTCTTCCTCCTCCATCTCCAGTACCTTCCATAGGGCTACCAGTTGTGCCAATCAAAATTGGTCCATCAACAAATAGTATGATCTAAGGTTAATATGAGATGACGTATCAAGTTTCATACACCTAACATACACACAATCATGTTGTAGGTAACTTTTCTAGAACGTAAAATTACAGGTTCCAAAGTGGTGACGAGCAAGAACAGCGTCACAAAATGGGACCTACACGACTTTAGATGGCAATCAAAATTATCAAATGGAGCAGATTTTCCCTCCTCAAGGATCTAAGACAAAGAAGAAGAAGAAGAAGAACTTACATGGCTTGGGAAGCGAAGTTTCCAAGTCACCTCGGATCCTACGCTCAGCGGTAATCGGGGCCTGAGGAGCCACCGTCTTCAGAGCGTCATTCTTAGCTGCTTCCGTCGAATCCGCCATCTCTCTTTCTCTCTGTATCTTCACAACAGATTTGCAAGTTCGTGGAATCGACTACCACGGCCCAGCTATAAGGGCCTCGGAAGAGGAGGAGGAGAGACGTTAAAGCGAGTGCCAGCCGTTGGTTACACGTGGGAGCATGCATGTTATGGCCGTGTCAGAAATCAAAGGATTTCGTGACACTGCCTTAACATTTGGACATGAAACGACGAGAAATTTTTTTAAGCGGCGGAATTTTTGAGGCGCAGATCATAAGCCAATGATCGCTCGCCACCGACAGGTTCGGCTCTTCCGATTTGGAAACGTGTCGTCTAAAAACGTCCGTTCATCGATCATTGAGGCCGATGAGACAACACGCAATATTAACCACGTGGCACACTCTTAGAGGGCTCCAACCGTATGGGTGTTTGGCCGATCCCTAGGTGGACCTATAAACCAAAAATCAGCCCGATTAGTTATTTCTAGGCGTTGGATTGGAATTATTTTCATGGATTGATTTTAACCGTTGGAATTATTATTTAGGTACAAAGATCTAAAGGTTTGAAATCACTAATCAAGTTGATTTTTGTTTCATCCATACGGTCGGAGTCCACTAAGAGTGTACCACGTGGCTCATCTTGCTCGAAGCCCTGTCAACAAAGTATACTCTCTTTGAAGCAGTACTGAACAGGATCTTAGCTGCAGCTGAGGGGTGCTGGTCCTTAGGTCAACACCGCTTGATCCTAAATGGACTTTCCAACAAAGCACACTGGCAGCCTTATTTTCCATACGGCCCATGCCCACGTTAAAAAATGAATTTTTTTTTGCTCCAGGCGTTTATTGACGCAGGCACTAAACGCCACGTGGCATACTTTTTAAGACGTTAATGATGTTTGGCCTAGGCGGACCTACAGACCAAAAATATGATTTCTAGCCATTGGATCTGCGTACCTCAAATAATGGTAAAATCCCATGGTTGAAGATCACTCCAAGAAAAGGACTAAAATTCAATGATTAAAAATCACCAATCAGTATGATTTTTGGTCTCTAGTCCATCTAGCCATGGTCCAAGCTATGAGCAAAAAATTTCTCTTAAAAAATGGCTACCATAAAACTTTGGCCCCGCTTGCTTCAACGCAAATATTGCATCCACTTGCCACGGTTTTGGGATTATATGTGATTGGTTTGGAGGCGTGCAAGTAGTTGTCAAGCCCTTACAAACTAAATTTCTAAAACTGTACCCGCAGGAATGAAGACGAGAGAAAAACTGAAGCCCACAACATGAGCCACGTGGTACACTCTTACCTACGGACGCATCCCATTCGTGGGACATTTTACCAAGGAACGAGTGCGTGGGAAGAAGCACAACAGAAACTAAAAAATGGTAAGAAAACATCAACTCTAAATGAGTGAAAGATGGACTAAAGCGTTGCATAAAAAGATAGGATTGGATACCCAAAATTTAGAACCAACGGCCTGTGCCCGAGCCCGGACTAGTGTGCACGTGCATGCATTTGTGAGTTTTTGGTTGCGCAGAGTTGTGCCAAAATGGGAGTCCTAAAGGGCTCCACTCTTTAGGTTCTACTCTCCTCCTTATATACTCAAGGAGTCTCACTCTCCCAAGCAATGTGGGACTAAAACTTTATAAACTTTAGGCTAAAAGCATGAACAAACATTTAGTTTTCTCTCCAAAATATTCAATCCAAAAGTTAAAAAGCTTTGAAATACAAAAGCTAAAAAGCAAAAAAGTTCTTGGACCACTCCTAAGCAGAAGGTTCTAAAGATCAAATCTCTTAGGATACATGTTTTTTTCTAAAACGCATTTTTTATTCATATTTTCTAACAATCAAAAGCACCTAGGTGATAGAGGTGCATATATAAAGCTTAGGTCTTAATCCTTAGGATCCAGACATACCACCATGCTTCCGCAATCAACGTCCTTGGTGGCTACTATGTGGTCCAAGTAGCCATTTCCACATTTTCATGTGGTCCAAGTAGCCTTCCACACGGTGGCTCTTACTCTGGCCACTTTTTTCCACAGGTTGCCCCTTCTATGACTCGAATTCGGGACGTGGGGTTGGCTCTGATACCAAATGCTAAGACACAAACCAATACAACAAAGGCACCTAGGTGATAGAGGTGTATGAGAAGCATTCATTCAAATGTCCATGTTGTCTTTCAGAAGAGATGAACAGCCTAGTTGGTATCCATTCCTAGCACATCCAGTCCCAGTGAGTTTCATGGATAACAAATGGAATATAAGCTAACTGTTCTATACACAACTATAATGTATAATGGAGGGACCAGATGGAGCGTAGAACTGTTGAAAGAGGTTACCTCCTGGTTTCCTGCTTAATCCTCGTTAAATTTGAAGCAATGTAATAGAGGAAGTGAGGAGGTGGGTAGTAAGTTTACCATATTGTCTTTCTCTGATCTTCAAGTTTCAGAATGGGTTACCGTTCTGGAGCTTATGTTACCAGCTGAGAAGGTAGATGAATATGGTATGCAACACTTGCATGGTGGCAATACCCAAATTTCTGCTGCCAGTGATAAATTAAAAGCACGCATATAGGCGCGCATTTGGTAATTTTCCCCTTTAGTAAACAGTATGCACGCACCAATATTTCCAACAATATCATCCATAGAATCAATGAACACATAAGCAGGAAGAATTACAGCTGCATTACCAGTCCCAGGGAACCGATATTTTGTTTCTCCTAGGACTGCTTGGTTGAGGGTGTTCATGAATTGTCATTTTTATCTCACTGTTATGATGCAAATTACTGTGATATGTTCTATTACATTTTGGTTTCCCTGAATTAAAAGGAAATAAGGATCTGATCATCTGAGAGTAAATGGAGAGGAATGCCATGCCGTATATACACCAAATGTAGGACTGATCCACTAGATATCTCTCCAGATATAGTAAGAATTAAGTTGGTTATGACTTATGAGCTATCATTATCCTTTGTATCTGTCTACTATGCTTCCATTATTGTCTCGTGTCAATTGTCAAATGTAGTGGCCAAGTTGGTCGTGTTTCACAACTTGTTTGTTCTTCTCTGATGTTCCCCTTGTTTTACAATCTTAAAGAACATTTAATAAACGATCCCCAGTCAATTAAGGGGGTGAAAATTTTGGAAGCCAATGCCTATCATTTGTCGAAATTGGATTTGGTTCTGTATTTTATTTACCTGCTTGGTCAACCAACTGAATATGAACTGGTGCATAGTCTCCACAATGTCATGAAAATTCAGGTCGATCCATTTGACACTTCTGTACTTTTAGCTGATATCAATTGCGTATTGCGTTGTACGGATGATTTAGCTTGGGCAGCTTGACCAATTTTAAATTTTTTCTTTCGTGGATTACTTTTCTGCGGTAGTTTCTCTTCTTGATTACTGTGGCTGACTCTTGCATCATCTCTTGCTTGTGAGAACGTTACAGGCCCGAGAAGTTGTAGCTGCACTTCCAGATATGTTCCCAGATAGCGTGATGCCAGCACTGCTTCAAGCTGTAGTCTTAGTTAGAGAGAACAATGCGGGAAGAGCTGAAGAGATCCTTGGACAGTTTGCTGACAAGTTCCCTAAGAAATCCAAGGTACCTGCTTGCACGGGCACAGGTTGCTGCTGCTGCTGGCCACCCTCAGATAACTGCGGAGTCCTTGGCCAGGATAACTGATATACAACACATGCCAGCCACCGTTGCCACTATTGTCTCCCTGAAAGAGCATGCTAGGGATATTGATGGTGCAGCTGTTGTGCTTGATTCTGCGATTCGTCGGTGGTCAAATGCTACGACTGAAGAACTGAAGAACCGCAAAAGTCTTCGGCCCTTGGGCCCCCTATTTGATTAAGTGCTCATCCGTTTGCTTCCTTCATTCCAAAACATAGGAAATTTTGAACCACATAAAATACCTAAGGGGGCAACAATACATAATCATCATTTGGGTGACATAAGAGATAGAGAATTGGAGGTTCAAGAGATAAGTCCTCAGGACATGATCTTAGGTTGGACGAATGTCACCGTAAGGAGCCGTGAAGGCGCCTCATTAACTCTATCCCTTGGTCGAGATGAAACGTTGACATGAGACATTGATGCATAAAGATGCCTTGGAGACTGATATATTGAGAGAACATAGCACGAATGAGCAACCAACATCTGTGATCAACCAATATGGTTATAAGTGTAATATCACTTCGACATGAGATGAATGTATTTCGGTCATTTCATCACTTAGATCCGAGTCAATAAATACCCCCGCAAAGACGGAAGGTAGGACAATTTCCCCAAGAGTGAATATCTACCTCTTATCTTTCTCTATCTCTCTTTACTCTCTTTCTCTATTGATTTCTTCTCTCCACGTCCAGCTGCCCTGATCTCTTAGTTTAGGTACGTCTCCTAGACTACCTTTCCCCGCTTACTAAACATTTGTCACTTGCCTTATCTTACGACACTTACCCAACCTTTCCCCGCTTACTAAACATTTGTCACTTGCCTTATCTTACGACACTTACCCATTGAAATCAAACACGTCCCGACTATAACATTTCAATCTATCCCCGATCATATATAAGTTGAAAGATGATGAAAGCATGGTTTAACGAAACATATGATGAAAGCGTGGTTCAACGGAACATTGCAACGACTGTTGTAATAATAACGCCCCAAACCCATTACATTATTTAGAAAATCAAAACTGAAAAAATGAGGATTCCACTTCTGGACATACAAATGATCCATGGGGAGTTATTCTCTTTTTACTGTTCTTGAGGTTATTTTGAAGAGGAAAAAAAAAGAAAACAATAAAATGAGTATTTTAACCCTTTTTTTTACTCTGATGTGACTTATTGTAGCCGTTACGGTTAAGTGTCCGTCAATATAACGTTATAAAGGAACATTTAAAACCTTGGATGAAAGAATGAAATATCTTATTCTTTAAAATCAGGAGTTAAGAAATTCTTAAATATACAATGAGACCCCCACATGCCCAAAAAACACATAAGCAAGAAGGAAGCCAAAAACGAGTCAGCAATCCTTCTCTTGAATCATCATCTGAAAAATTCTACATGTCCAGCAATCTCCCTGCACAACAACTTTGCCTCAGCCGCCAACTTCAAGCTCCTCATAACCACCAATCCTGTCTGCCTGTGCTTAGCTGCAGGCTTATAGGCCTTCACATCCTCCTCCCTCCCCAGCAACAAAAGTTCTCTGGCAGGGACCACGTTCTCCCACCAAAACTCCCGCAGAATCCCATGCATCAGCTCCCAATACCCACGCTCCCGACACACGCGGAAGATCGTGCTCCCATTTGGTGTCCAACAATACAAATCAACCCATTCTCTATCCAAGATCTCCATCTGACCCTGCACCTGAGGAATGTAATAAAAAGGAACAGTTGACCAGGGCAACCCGAGCTCGGGCTTCCCCTTGTTATATGGACATTTTACCTCCAATATCCCGCCACCTGGGGAGCACCCAAGCAGTCCATCTGGAGAGGCACCGAGCCACCCATACTGCTCCTCCGCATGGACAGCAAATCCTAAGGAGCTTACATCACGACCAGTGATGCTTTTGTACCGGTCTATTGCTGCAAGCTCATTGAGTACACCCCACTCCATTGCAGCCCTTGCAGCAGCTGCAATGGACTCAGCATCTGGTGCAAATACCTTCTCGTGCCAGAGCTCGGAACGGCGGTCTCCCTTCCAAAAGCCCAGGGCAGTGCTGAAGGTGCTTGTGGTCAGCTTGTCCCTACGAAGAGCGAACCACTCTTCCGATTTTTGTGGGGCATTGGAGTGGGTGAGGTGGGCTGCAACCACCACTGGCGAGGGGGCGCAAAGCATGAGTGGGCCCGACGAAGATGTCGCAACTGAGGTGGTGGTGGAGCATGTTCGCAGAACGACACTGCCACACCTTTTTCTCGGAGGCAGTGGTGCTGCTGTGTTGTGGTGGAGGACTCGGAATCGAGTGATGCAAGCACAGGTCATTGCTGACAGAAGCAGGTTGTTGTAGCAATTGGATTTGGTTGGAGGATCCTACCAAGGTGATCCACCACTTGATAGTTACAGTGTCAGGACAAAGGAATTGTACAAACGAGACACATATACAAGAAAAAAGGTACATAAAGGAAGAAATTGAGAAAAATTCTGCTAGACTCCCTTTTGATACATATATATTGTCTTTATTATCCCTCGGGATATGCCTTCAAATACCTAGTGTAATTTGGTCATGGAGTTTTATGCCATCCAACTAAGTAATGTTTTTACAATCCTTCAGCAGCAATGTCAGATTCTATTCTTGCTTGTAGTGAGTATAAACAGATCACTTCAACAGCAATTAATCTCTTTAATAAAGCAATGACCTTTTGTGGATCTTTGCATCAAGGCAAGGAATTGAACCACACTTAACCAACTCTTTCCCAAAGCATCATGCTTTTCTTTTTCGGTGGAAACCATCCAAAACAATGTAATGGATTGGAAGATTATGATCTTTACATCAGGTTGAGTTTTGTCTTAAAGAGTTCCCTAAGATGGGTGCCACTGAATGTGTCCCCTCCCCAGTACCGGACATGAGAGTTCACATGAATATGTATTTGCTGCAGTGTTCCTCGTATAAATAAGTACTAGTGGGTGGAACGTGAGTTTCATGTGATCACAAATTTTTCCGAACCTGGGGTAGGAAAGAATTAATTAGTTGTCATGAATAAACTAATTACCTTTATTGATAGCAATCAATTGTATATTCAAATTAGTTATGAAAAGGGTGAAAGACTAAATTATCATTCAAAACTTAGAATAATTAATCTCTTGTAACGGGCTGTTTGGGAACTTTTGTCTACCCAAGTGTTTGCTTTATATGTATGATAGTGGAGAGGACATGCAATACACGTGATTGATACTTAGTTCCCTGAATCAACTCATTTGTCATCAAATTAATTTAGAGTTTGGAAACATTAAGTCTTAACTATAGTTCAATGAAAATATTTGATCCTAAGTATTCTCAATTATACAGCAGAACGGAGAAATAAAACACCCACATGCAAGCTCAGTTCCATAGAATAAAAATAAAATAAATATTTTGCATGAGAAAATTAAAATGCAACATACCTAATTGTTCATTATCTTCAAATGGATGATCAGATTGCTTCTAGCTCTTGCGGGACCTGATTCGTCCTCCCACCATAATGGTTAGCGACCTTTTGTAGCAAATTCTTTCGTCTTCCAGAAGCTGTGCAACGACTAAGAACAATAAGACATAAAAAGATTTGTACAGCTAAAAAATTAAACCCAACAAAATCTAAAACCCAGTAAATGTTTTTGAAGTTCAACCAATAGAAGGCTCTGTCATACTAATTTTTAAAGAAGAAAGCAAATGACGCCTGAAACCAGTTTTAATCACCGATAAAAGCGAATGACCCAAGTATATACAGCCCCATAAACATGCAATCCTAAGGATTCAGAAATTCTTGTGGGTTTTATCCAAACAGTTGGCATGCAATTGAGCTCTGCAAATCTCAAGCCACTTCAACCGTGCAAAAGAAAAACCGAAAAAGATTCAATAGTCCTCTTGAGGCCTCAAAATCTCTCTGCCGTGTCGTCCTTGCACATGGCAATCACGTGAAGGCGGTCAAACCACTTATTGACTAACAATGGTGGATCAACGTCAATTAAACATTAAACAATACCATCATAGATTACTTACCACAACAGTATCTTCATACGTAGTAAAATAATGAATTAAACAAATCATCATCATCATCATCATCATACCAACATTATTTGAGAGAGAGAGAGAGAATTAGGGTTACATACCTTTATCAGTTCACATTGAACAATCTCTTGTGTGAGAGAGTGAGAGAGCAACAGAGAGAGACAGAGAGAGAGAGAAGGGTAATGGATCAAGATAAAAATATTCAAAGAGAAAAGATTTCTTTACAACGAAGAGATCCAGATGAAATGGCCAGTTAGCTGAGAACTAGAGAAAATAGGTAATTTGATTCTCTAAACAAATCAACCGATTTGACCAAGATGAATGAAAATCAATTATCAAGGATAAAATGTTAAGATTACAGAGGGGACAGAAGGTTAGAAACAACCGAATATCAAGTCATGAGACTCATGAGCAGAGCTCCAGAAAATCTCCACATGCTTGAGGCTGTAAATGACTGCATAGCAGACATTACAACAATCTCATGCTAGTGGTCTGTAGAGTTGCACCCATTCAGCATTCAAACATGAAAATGTGATGCCAAAGTTGACGATAAACTCATAACAAAACAACCTACTAAAAATGACTTTAATGGGGTTTGATTGCTTTCAAGCAGCTTTTCATTCTTAATGCATATAACAGGGAATGATGATAATGGTTGGCCCACGATTTTGCGGAGAAGTTATGTCACTAAAGGAGCAAGGCCATCTTCATAGCGCTTATCTCTCAGACCCTCGAAACAGATAGCGTCACAAATTTCAGACTAATATGCCCTTCCGTGGAAGTCATGACCAAAATCATGTCCAAGGCAAAGATGTCAATTCTCCCTACTCTTATCTCTCTTAAAAAGGGTGAATGTCAACAGCTTAGTTGCATGAAGTTGGAGAGAGCGGGTAGGAGTTCGAGTTCAAAGCCAAGAAGCAGCCATTGCCCAAAAAGACTAACAAACAAGTATTTCTAGAAGAATGTGTTTCTGTTCAGTCTACAACTAAAAATAATGTATTCAAAAATTAGTTTGTAACAAAATCAAGATCCGGAAGATAAAAAATTATAGAAGGGTGGTTTTAAATGTCAGTTTGGTGGAGTCATGGTGACAATTACCTATGGTAGATGAGAAAGGCGGTCTGAAAGCAAGAGTAGGAGACTGAGTGACACACCAAAGCAGGAGTAACAACCTTTGGCAGATTATTCCACCTTGTTCTGAATGATATTAGTCACACCAATGAAATTTTCAGGCCATTGAAAATACAACTAAGATTTGCAGTATTTGTATCAAGATCTATTTCAAGAACTTGAGAAGAATTTAAATTGGTAATTCCCAAATCACATTACATCCCAGAAAATATATTAAACAGAAAAGAGGATCTAGAAATTCCATAAAGCTAGCATCTAGACATGAAAACGGGGATAATTGACATCCCTTCCATAGTTGGCAAGACAATAAACAATTTTAAAATTAAACCACAGCAAGTTTAATTCCAATATTAATTTATCGAATTTTTTTATAATTTGGATAATTAACTGCAAATAGTAATCCTGCAATTCAAAATAAGTCTACTCGTTGGTGGGCTCGCCAAATTTTTGGTGAATAAATACAAAATACAAAAACTCCAAAATTTAGGTTCTCAAAATCCATAAACATTCTATCTTTCCATCTCTCAAACTTGCCTTCGCCTTGACTCTCGGGCTTAATCAGTGGTAACACCAAAATAGGAACCATGGTCCTTTGAGTATATAAACAACTCTGTTTGAAAGGTCTGAGAAGATCAATAATGACAACTTCATGAGCTAATTAGTAATTGCAGTTCTCTTGGAGGGGGAACTATAGAATGATTAAACCAAGCACAGCAAGCATCAAATCAAGTAAACCCCATTTTATGTTACTGGGAAAAAAGCGGAAAAAATCCAACTTCATGAAACCTATCAAAAACATAAAGAAATGATTAAAAAAAAAGGTGTTTTCTGAACCTGAAGGAAGCCTCGCACTGCTGCTGCTACTGCGTTTAATGTTACAGAGCATTTAACCGCTAAGAAAGGTTTTAGTTGGACGATATGAAAAGAGAGGATTTGGTCGACATGGTTGAACTTAGATAGTAGGAATATCTTGCTTGCAAGCTTTGTGTTCTAACAAACGCATGGTGTGCATTTGCACCTAAACACCCCACCCCACCCCACCCCACCCAAATAAAGTGTTGCTGTGAGCCTCAGGAAAACGTCATCCCTAGGTCGAGGCCGTTGGATGGTAAGGATTCACATCACACGAATCTCGAAGTCTAACCAACGGTCTGAATCCTAGGGAAGACGACCTCCTGAGGTTAACAGCATAATTTTACATTCTAGTTCTATTTTTACCAAAATATCACAGCGAAGGCCTTCGGCAGGCCCTAACAAGAAGAAAATAAATACGCCATTAATGAAAATAAATTGAGGGAGAGAGAGAGAGGGTGGAGTGCAAACCCTAAACTGTAACGAATGGAATCTGCCTCTGCTTCAGCTTATCGTCTGGCTTCTGAGATGTTTGAGGAGAACGGACTCTTTCTCCGACAACAATGGTGATTCTACTATTCTCCTCTCCGACACTCTCCTCTCTCTCTCTCACAGACGGCAGCAAGTATCCTTTCTCCCTCTCCTGTGGTGACAACCTGCGGCGACCGTGACAGAGAGAGAGAAGTGGAGGAAAGGCGAACGGAGAAATGGGGTCTGAAGTTCTGAACTTGAGAAGGAAAATGATATTGTCATCTGAGGAGGATGTCCTCCTTACAGAGTGGGAGTAAACTTCGCGGACCGTATGGATGTTTGGTCAATCTCTAGGTGGATCTAAAAACCAAAAATCAACCTGATTAGTGATTTTCTAAGCATTGGATTGGAGTCATTTTCATGGGTTGATTTTAACCGCGGGAATATTGACAATTACTAGGGGTACAAGGACTAGGACTAATCTGGCTGATTTTTGGTTTGTACTTGTAGGTCCAACTAGGGATTGGCCAAACATCTATACGTTAGGGTTCTCTAAGAGTGCCACATGGCTTGTACTGTATAGCACGAAATTTTTCTCCTTTGATATTCAGTTGGAAAAAGATGTAACAAGGTGTTCATTTGCGGAAGCGGCATTTTTGGTAGTCACCGCTGCCATCTGGGCCCACTGACCGCTTGGATGTTTATCCCACCCCTTGGTGGATATACACACGAAAAATCACCCTGATTGGTAATCTATAACCATTAGATTTTAGCACTTTTTAGTACTTTTTAAAGTTTTTTTATAGCCGTTGAATACATCCATTTGTTTTAGTACTAAAACCAACGGTACAAATCATCCAGCAAGCTGATTTTTGGTGTGAAAGCCTACTAAGGTGTGGGCTAAACATCCATGCCATCGGTGTCCCAGATGGAAGCGGTGACTACCAAAAATGCCGCTTCCGCAAATGAAAAGATCTCAGGTATACCTTGTTACATCACGACCCTTAATATTCCATGCAGAATGCCCCCAGCCCACTAGCCACGTGGATGTTTAGCCCCCAAACTGAATAGGGTCGTGATGTAACAAGGTATACCTGAGATCTTTTCATTTGCGGAAGCGGCATTTTTGGTAGTCGCCACTGCCATCTGGGCCCACTGACCGCATAGATGTTTAGTCCACCCTTTAATAGACATTCACACAAAAAATCAGCTTGTTTAATGATTTTTAGCCGTTGGTTTTAGTACTCAAAAGATGGTTGTATTCAACGACCATAAGAATGCCTAAAATGGTGCTAAAAAGTGTTAAAATCTAATGGTTATAGATTACCAATCAAGGTGATTTTTGGTATGTATATCCACCAAGGGGTGAGATAAACATCCAAGCGGTCAGTGGGCCCAGATGGCAGCAGTGACTACCAAAAATGCCGCTTCCGTAAATGAACAGTTTCAGGCATACCTTTTTACATCTTTTTCCAATATTAAAACCCCCAAAAGACCTCAAGTAATAATAAAACCCAAAAATCACCGCTGCCATCTGGGCCCACTGACCGGATGGATGTTTATCCCATCCCTTGGTGGATATACAGACCAAAAATCACCTTGATTGGTAATCTATAACCATTAGATTTCAATACTTTTTTGCACTTTTTAAGGCATTCTTGTAGCCGTTGAATGCAACCATTTTTTGAGTACTGAAACCAACGGCTAAAAATTATTAAACAAGCTGAGTTTTTGTATGAATGTCTATTAAGGGGTGGACTAAACATCCATGCGGTCAGTGGGCCCAGATGGCAGTGGTGACTACCAAAAAATGCCGCTTCCACAAATGAAAAGATCTCAGGTATACCTTGTTACATCACGACCCTTAAATGAATAGCTAATTGAACGGGGCCAATCTAATAGTATAAGCCAAGGTTTAAAGGAGGTCGTTTCAATGGATTAACCGATTGGGGGTGTTAACATTAAAACGGATTGAAACGGCCAGTGTCAAAAATGGGAAAAAATTTGGAAAAGCGGGTTTTAACGGAGAAAATGGCACTCAAATTTAAATTTTAAAAATTTTAAAAAAAAAAGAAAAGAATTTAACGGCTGTTTTTTTCACAAAAATTTTCAGATTTTAACAGTTGTTTAAACGATTGTAACGGCCGTTAAAACCAAAAAAAATGGCCGTTAAATTCAAATCGGCAAAACGTGTTTAAACGGTTTTAACAAAAACGGGTTTGGGGCATTACCGTTTAAACGATAAACGGCCATTATAATCGTTTAAACGGCCGTTTTTAGAACCTTGAGTATAAGTACCCATCAGGCATCAAAGCCTAGCCCCGGCCCATACAACAATCTAGCACTTAAATCAAACCCAGGTCAAGCCCATTGGCTGAAGTTCTAGCCGAAGCCCGGGCCTCTAGCAACACCTCTCAGAAAATATTTGATCACTCGGAATTTGAACATTTATGATTCACAATACATGATGGAAAAAAGGCGGTTTCGCAACATTCTTGCTCAAGATAAGATTATGTCAGGCAATGCTGGACTCAAACAGCATCATGCCAAATCAAGGGCTTCCATTAGGGCATGTTTGCTTGCAAATAAAAATTGTCCGAGAAAATGTAATACATCTGGGAAATACCTTAAATGGCTGATTGATTGCAATTGAAAACACATTTTCCAATCACGTGAGAAAATAAAGGCGTATTTTCAGGTGGAAATGAATTCTCACCTATCTTGATGGGAAATGAATTCCGGGTTTAGTAGGGAAAATTATCCCGATTTACATGGCTTGGTAGGGACAATGGACAGTCGTGTATTCTCAAGGAAAATGCAATTTTCTCACTTGGCAACCAAACACATACGCCCTTAATAAATTGGGAGGGGGCCCATAGCACTTTTTGAAATATTTTATTGTCAAATCGTGCGGGCTTTTCCTCCCCATGGAGTCGTGGACTACCCCTGATTTTGCACGACCCATTTGGATCAATCAATACTTGAGGCAACAATTCTCCTTCTACCTATACATGTGAGGTTGGGAGAATATCCATTTACTCCTACTTTTTTAAAAGAAATATCATCTAAAAATGTACTAATTTAAGTACAAGGTGTAGTTGAAGAAGAAGTGAATTAATGATCTACCCTTTGTTTAGAAATTAGTTCAGTTAAGGCACAACTTCATACTTGGTAGATTTGCCGTGTATCATTGTGCACACTTAAAGTTTCGAAATAGTGGAGAAGGGTGAGAGATTTCTATACATGAAGAATGGGGAATTGTCATCCCACAAGACAAGAAGCAATTGAGCAAGAAAGTTGAAATGGTGAGTTTAGTTATGAGATGTAATTAACTAGTGGGTGGCCCATGCCCACGGCACTCCCCCAACAAAGCATATGCCAAAATCGGGTGTGAGTGGCTGAGATCAACTGTCTATTGGGGATAAGATATCGGCCCTTCTTTATAAGAAGCCTATCAAAGGGGGAGATAACTTCCCTGTTTTGTTATATAGATAATAAAAAGTGGAAAGAAAAAAAATCAAAGAAAGTTTGTTGGATACTTGTGGAAATAAGGTAGAGTGCCTTAATACACCATTCCTCGGATATTGAAGTAAATTAAATCAAGGTATAAAAAACGGCCATTATAACGGATTTGGACCTACCCCGTTACGTTATGGACCGTTAAAATGCCCAGAAAATAACGACCGTTATAACGAAAATAATGGCCATTATTTTCCATTTTTTTTCCGTTATTTTCCACTTTTGCCATTTTTTTCCGTTATATTCCCGCTTTTTTTCGTTTTTGCCCCCGAGCGTTTTTTTCGTTATAACAGAAAAAACGGTAACGCCCCCAATCCGTTATACCGTTATAACAGTCCCCTTTAAACCTTGAATTGAATAGCATTGTAAAGAAGCACAATAGAAGCTATTAAAATACGATTTCGAGTATGATAAATCGTTTCCATATTTCCAAAAGTTTTCTATTGAAGCATTGAAGGTAACTTCGTATGTGCATAATAGAATACTAAAGCAATCAATCCTTAAAATGCCATTTGAATTCTAAACTAAGAAAAAGGCCAGGTCCCAATCACCTTTAAGTTTGGAATTGTCTTGCATAAACGAAGATTAATAACCCAAACACAAAAAAGCTTGATCCTAAGATAATGAATTGTTATTCTATTTGGTGAAAGGTCTAAAGGTTACATATTTTGTTTTTACTCCCACATTAATATTTTAAATAATTTTAATTTTTCTATTTAGTAGGATGTGTTTTAGTTAGTTCATTTTCTTATTTATAGATTTTGATTACTATTTATATAATTATTTAGAATATATAGTGGTCATATATAATTCAGAATGGACAATGAACGCATCAATTTAGATTATTATATTATGCAAACATTGATTTATATATTTTATTTAGTCTCTTAAAACAAAAGATTTTAGTTCTCTAGTTTGAGTCATTGAGATATTGTGTAAGATCGCTTAGTGGACATATGGATGTGGTTCGATCCATGTTAAATATGTGATTAGCAAACACTATGAAAATGCTTGATTTGGACATGTTTGGGTGTTATGTCAATAAACCCTAATCTTAGATGGAATGGTTGTTATTGGCTACAGATTCTCGATGGATAACATACACATATGTGAGTATAGAAAACTGATAAAACTATAATATGAATACATAATTGTCTTTATCATCTTAAGATTTTATGTATTAACAAAACGGCTCAGTTGTCTTATCTCGTCTTATCCTGCTTCATAAGATAGAGAGTGGTTGAAATCAAATCCATCCATCTAATGTGACACTTAGATTTCAGCCACTCAATCCCTCCTCATTTATTCATTCACTCCCACTCATTTGACCCCCCATGCGCAACATATTGAAATTTTGAATTTTAGCTTTGTTATTTTCTCATTTTCCCCATGCGCATTACAATCCATTATAATAGTCGTTAAAATGGGAAAAAGGGTAATGCCCCAGTCCGTTATATTGTTTGAGTGCCGAAGGCACCCAATTTTTGCAAATGCTTTTATCAGGGAGTGTCGTGGGAACGAGCCATTTACTAGTATGATACAAGTTATATCAAATAATCAATGACTTAGTAAGAATAGCGGTACTAGTATAACATTAATGTAATAACATTTAAATCAACTAGATAGTGCAATAATTTTTATAATTTAAAGTTAGTAGTATTATTCCCTACATACATTAAGAAAATAGTGTTGATTAATTTTTCATCGAAATCTCATTAGAATATTTTTTCAATATTAGTTAATATATTTTAAATTTGCCCAAATGTAAACAATATCACTGGTTATTTATTAATACATTATATTTTCTTAGAAGTGTATATGTCATTACCAAAAAATATCAAATCAAGTTCATGTACCATGTATACATGACATTAATGTACATATGAGTTGGTTTATTGATGGAAATAATACAAGTGTTAACACTATGAAAACTAATCTATACTATTATAAAGCCAAAATTGGGGTTGGGGCACGCACCACGCCACATGCAGTTGCCTACTAAAAAAATTGAAAAAAATAAACAAAAAACAAAAAGACATTCCACCTCTACCGTACCATCATTAAATGCCCTCTTCTCTTGATGTTTATTAAATGTTCTTTGACAAATATTTAGGGTCGCTCTACGGGTACCCACACCATTCGGTCGGGCACCCACGTGGGACCAAAATGCCCCTCTTTTAGTTTGGGCACCCCACCCCTTCTCCTTCGTTTCCTCTTTCTCTCTACTGTTATCTCTCTCACTATCTCTCCTCTCCTCTCCCTCACTCTCTCTCCTTTTCACATACACTCTCTCTCTCTCTCTCTCTCTGGATTTTAGCTCCCATGGCGCTGAACTGTTGTGGGAGCTGAAAACCTAAAAGAGAGAGAGAGAGAGGGAGGGGGAGAGGAGAGTTACAGTAGAGAGAGAAAATGAAGGAGAAGGGGTGGGGTGCCCAAACTAAAAGGGGGCATTTTGGTCCAATGTGGGTGCCCGGCTGAATAGCGTGGGTGCCAATAGAGCGACCCAATTATTGGGGTGATGAGATCCCCATCCATTTGGGGTGATGAGATCTCAACCATCCTTTGTGAAGCGAATAAGAGGGGGGATAAGTGATTTCTCTGTTTTGTTATACAGACTAGTGGGTGCCCCATGCCATCGGCACTCCTCGACAAAGAATTTGCCAAAATCAGGTGAGTGGCGGAGATCCACCGTCCATTTAGGGGAGGATTAGATCTTGCCCTTCTTTGTTGATGCTTATAAGAGGAGGTATAAGTAAGGAGACAACCAATGTGTTTTGTCATATAGAATAGTAAATGGCCCATGCCCACGGCACTCTCCAACAAAAGCGTTTGCAAAAATTGGGTGCCTTCGGCACTCAAACGGTATAACGGATTGGGGCGTTACAGTTTTTTCCATTATAACGGCTGTTATAACAGATTGTAACGCACAGAGGGAGAAATGGGAAAATAACAGAAATAACAAAAAATAATGGTGTTGAGATTTTAATTTTGAATAAATTGAGGTCAAATGAGGCGGATTGAGTGGCTGAAATCTAACCGTCCACATTAGATGGATGGATAAGATAAGAGATTACAATTGAGTTGTCTTGATATATGCGTGGGTGGCCCGTGCCCGCGACACTTTCTGACAAAGTGTTTGTCAAAATCGGGTGGGAGTTAATCTCAGCCATCGATATGAAGCATAGTGGATCTCGGTCACTCATTATTGAAGCCATATAAGATAAGAGGAGTATATGAAAACCATTAAATTTCCGTTAAATTCTATTTTTTTTAAATTTTCAAATTTCAAATTTTAAAATTTGAATTTTAGCACCACTTTTTTATGTTAAAATCATGAAAATCCATTAAAATCTATTTTTTCTATTTTTGCCCCTGGCCGTTTCAATCCGTTTTAATGGTAACACCCCTCTCGAGGCATAAAAAGTGGGGCTCCTGAGCCTGACCCTCAGGCTATATGTAAATCCAACCCATTTCATTCCTTATATGTAGGTAAATAGTAGGTGACCCATGGCCACTGCATTTATCGATAAAGCGTTTATCAAAATTAGGTGTGAATGGCTGAGATCCACTGTCCATTTGGTGTGATAAGATCTCAGCCATCCTTTATGAAGCCGGATAAGAGGGGGAGACAACCATCCTGTTTTGTTATATACTAGTGCGTGCCCCGTGCCATCGGCACTCCTCGACAAAGAATTTGCCAAAATTAGGTGAGGGGCGGAGATCTACCGTCCATTTGGAGGAGGATTAGATCTCGGCCCTCCTTTGTTGATGCTTAATTATAAGAGGAGGTATAAGTAGGGAGACAACCAATGTGTTTTGTTATATAGAATAGTAAATGGCCCATACACACGGCACTCTCCGACAAAAGCGTTTGCAAAAATTAGGTGCTTTTGGCACTCAAACGGTATAACGGACTGGGGCGTTACCGTTTTTTCCATTAAAACGGCTGTTATAACGGATTGTAACGTACAGAGGGAAAAATAGGAAAGTAACAGAAATAACAAAAAATAACGGTGTTGAGATTTTAATTTTGAATAAATTGAGGTCAAATGAGGCGGATTGAGTGGCTGAAATCTAACCGTCCACATTAGATGGATGGATAAGATAAGAGATTACAATTGAGTTGTCTTGATATATGCGTGGGTGGCCCGTGCCCGCGGCACTTTCTGACAAAGTGTTTGTCAAAATTGGGTGGGAGTTAATCTCAGCCATCGATATGAAGCATAGTAGATCTCAGCCACTCATTATTGAAGCCATATAAGATAAGAGGAGTATAAGAAAACCATTAAATTTCTGTTAAATTCTATTTTTTTTTAAATTTTCAAATCTCAAAATTTGAATTTTAGCACCACTTTTTTTTGTTAAAATCATAAATATCCATTAAAATCTATTTTTTCTATATTTGCCCCTGGCCGTTTCAATCCGTTTTAACGGTAACACCCCTCTCGAGGCATAAAAAGTGGGACTCCTGAGCCTGACCCTTGGGCTATATGTAAATCCAACCCATTTCATTCCTTATATGTAGGTAAATAGTAGGTGACCCATGGCCACTGCATTTATCGATAAAGCGTTTATCAAAATTGGGTGTGAATGGCTAAGATCCACTGTCCATTTGGTGTGATAAGATCTCAGCCATCCTTTATGAAGCCGGATAAGAGGGGGAGACAACCGTCCTGTTTTGTTATATACTAGTGGGTGCACCGTGCCATCGGCACTCGACAAAGAATTTGCCAAAATCAGGTGAGGGGCGGAGATCCACCGTCCATTTGGAGGAGGATTAGATCTTGGCCCTTCTTTGTCGATGCTTAATTATAAGAGGGGGTATAAGTAGGGAGACAACCAATGTGTTTTGTTATATAGAATAGTAAATGGCCCATGCCCACGGCACTCTCTGACAAAACTGTTTGCAAAAATTAGGTGCCTTCGGCACTCAAATGGACTGGGGCGTTACCGTTTTTCCATTAAAACGGTTGTTATAACGGGTTGTAACGCAGAGAGGGAGAAATGGGAAAGTAACAGAAATAACAAAAAATAACGGTGTTGAAATTCAAAGTTTGAATAGATTGAGGTCAAATGAGGCAGATTGAGCGGCTGAAATCTAACCGTCCACATTAGATCGATGGATTTGATCTCAACCACTCATAATCTAACTATCCACGTTAGATAGATGGATAAGATAAGAGACTACAACTGAGTTGTCTTGTTATATGCGTGGACAGCCCTTGCCTGTGGCACAATCGGGTGGGAGTTAATCTCAGCCATTGATATGAAGCATAGTGCATCTCAGCCACTCATTATTGAAGCCATATAAGATAAGAGGGGGTATAAGAAAATCAGTCACTTGTTAAATTGAAAGTGCGTGGCCCGTGCCTTTGGCGCTCCCCATCAAAGCATTTGCCAAAATCAGGTGTGAGAGGCTGAGATCCACCGTCCATTTGGGGGATAAGATCGCGGCCCTTCTTTGTTGAAACAGATAAGAGGGGGTATAAGTGGGGAGACAACTTCCCTATTTTGTTATATTGATGGGATAGGCCCACCACCATATATATGAAAAGTTAATATCCAACCTCACAAACCAGTCATGCGATATGCGAGTCATGATCCAATAGTGTTAACACTATGGTAGTTGCTCTGCGTTGCAAGTTTTGATTGGAAAGAATTGGCATCGTACTGCTCCACAAGTTGCTTAGTCTTGAAAACTTGCATAAACGTGCACCTACAATAGTAAAATTACCGGATGAAGTAAAATTTTGATGACAACCAGTGAAGCCGTTGACTACCGCAGAGCTACTCGGGTGCTTTTGCCACATACCCAAGTGTTTTTTTTACTTGGGTACGTGGCAAAAAGCACTGGTGAGAACTCTGATAGTCCGCGGCTTCGTTGACATCAAAATTTTACTCGACTCGGGATGTTGACTTCAAAAGATAATGACATAATGACATTGATTTCATTACTCCCATAATGTCTAAGAGGGTAATGTTATAGCCCTGATGGTACTCTAGTATATTGCCAAATCAACGTCAGCCTTTGGATTTGAATATTTTTTAGCACCGTACACGTTTTATGACATCACTATTCCCATATCCAATGACTAACGTTCATTGAGGTGCTATTACACGAAAGTACCACGGAGGGTTACACAAAGGGCGGCCTATTCTTATCAATTTGGGCAGTCCAATCGTTGTTCCCCACGCAAAAGAGTGCCTTTAATCAAAATGCTATATAATGCATAAAATGGGTCGAATCAAGGTGGATAGAGACCCGAATTCGACAGTAGGACTTTGCTGACTGCTACCGGTCGGCAAAGTTGCTGACCACTCACAATATTCTTAGAGATTTAAAACTGTGGGTCATACAGACCAAAAATTAGTGTGATTGGTGTTTTCCAAACAAAAAAAAGGTTTAAAGGGGACCGTTATAACTGTATAACGAACTGGGGGCGTTACCAGTTTTTCCGTTATAACGAAAAAAGCTCGGTGGCAAAAACAAAAAAAAAAAAGGGAAAAAACAGAAAATAACGGAAAAAGTGGGCTGAAATTCGAAATTTCAAAAATAGAAAATAACGGAAAAAATGGAAATAACGGCCATTTTTTTCTCACAAAAATTTCCAGAAAATAACGGTCGTTATTTTCATTATAACGGAAAATAACAGCCGTTATTTTCATTATAAAGGCCATTATTTTTTGGGTGTTTTAACGGTCCATAACGTAATGGGGTAGGTCCGAAACCGTTACAACGGCCGTTATTTTTCATTGTAATTGCCGTTTTTTAAATCTTGGTGTTTTCTAAGCGTTGGATTGGAGTTGTTTTCATGGGTTGATTTTTAACTGTGGAGTTTGAGCATTATTGACCGATTTGGGGTACAAAGATCCAAAGGTTTGAAATCACTAATCAGACTGATTTTTGGTCTGTAGGGCTACTTAGGGATTGGCCAACATCCATATAGTCAGCAACCTCTAAGAGTGTGCCACGGGGCTCATAAGGTGGGCGGTCAACAATGTTCTACTCGAAGTTGACCTTTTATGTAGATTTGGATTGACACAAATTCAGAACCTGATCCGACCAGCGAATCATGTGGGTTGGATCCTCATATATATTATTTAAACTTAATTTTTGTTACGGTGCACATTGAGATCCAATCAGAGTCCATACCGTAAAACCATGGTTTAAAAAGCGGCCATTGTAGCAAAAATAATGATGTTATAACGGATTCGGACCTCCCCCGTTACATTTTGTACCGTTAAAACCCTAAAAAAAGAACGGCCATTATTTTCATTATAATGGCTGTTGTTTTCCGTTATAACAAAATAATGACCATCAATTTCAGAAAAAAATTGTGAAAAATGGCCGTTATTTCCGTTATTTTCCATTTTTGTCCCTAAATGTTACAATTCAGAAAAAAACGGTTGCATCCCGAATCTGACCCAACCCAAACCCCGAATCTGACCCAAATTACTTGAGACATTGGAACACATAATATGGGATCTATGGATCAGGTTAGATGTCATATGTGCCCCATTTCATTTCACGCCTGGGATGCGTTAAGACTGAAAATTAAGACCGCACCCGGTTAAGTTTACATGATCAGATCCTAAATCTGAGGGCTGTGAAGAGGACTTAGGATCCAATGGCGTGGAAATGAGAACCACCGTGGTCACCAGGACCACTTTAACATTTTCTCTAAAAGAAAGACAATAGTAAAATATCGCGAGAATATTTTAAAAACCGGATATTCGAAGAGAATATCAAATTCTCGCGAGAAAACGAAGGAATGTGACCCTACCGGCCTTTTTAGAGGCGTACACTTCTTTATCGTTCACTTGTTTGGATGCTGAGATGGAATTCAGCAGAACATCACCCGGCCGTGTCATCAGAATATCTCCATTGCGTGCACCATACCCGGTGGAGCCCCCACAAAGACCTACAATTTCAATCCGATTTCGAGCTTCTTAGGGTTTGTTTCTGCGTTTTCTCTAATTCAGGTAAGAATTCGGGATACCCATTTCGATTTTTAAATTTTTTTTTCTTTTAATTTTTGGGACAGAACAGAATCTAGAGATATAAAGCATTTTTTTTTTCTTTTCTTTTGGTATGATTTATTTTACTCTACGATGCTAATCTCAAGTACCCATTTGAGATTTTTGGATTTCTCTCCTATTTTTAATTGAGAATCCGCGAGTCTCTGTGTATGTGTTTCTGTTTTTTTGATTTATTTTATTTGATGGGTTGTGATTTTGTTGTGATTGTGTCTGGAAAGCTTGGAACAATTGTTGGTATTGTTCTGGGGTGATGGAGATTTAACCCTGTTTGCGGAGTTATGTGTTTAAGATGGATAGGGCATGGTGATGAGAACAAGCTTTATAGTTTCATAACTGTATCCAATTTTTTTTATTTTTTGGCGTTTTGTGTGTGCTTGATAATGTTCGACACCACAATGACCTTTAGGTGGTGATGATCCTGAATTCTAAAATCACTGGTCAATTTCTCCTTTTATCATTTTAAGGCCTTTATTATTTGTTCCTATATTATATTTTCTATTAATTAACTTCAGTCCAGTAATTTATACTGCTCATATGGTATCGTCCCTCAATTGTTCGATCCAACAAGTTAACAAGGTATACTTTTAGCAAACATAATGACGTTGACGATCATGGAAGGCTGATGAATTATTTGAGAATCCATTGATTTTCATTTTAGGAGTATGTCGTCCTAGCATTTTTTTTTTTTGGCTTTTTTACTATAGAAATGTAGTCACTTGGAAACACTTAAAGTTGAAGCTGTGAAGACAATGTATGTCGTATTTACAAGTATAGATACAAGGTGAGAGATGATTTAAATCATTTTCATTAAGCTGTTTTTGGTTGTAGATGCTGCAGTCACATAGGTCCACATATACGCCATGTGGATTCATCATGAACGACATGGCAATAACAGTTAGCATAGGGTTACAAATGTCTTAAGGTTTGGAGGCCAAGGGAGCCCGACTCAAAAGGCCGCGCCCTCTGGACCCAAGGCAGGATGCTCTCATGTCTTTAACGAAAGCAGGGCCCTCTACAATAACCTTCTAGGGTCGCCTTCAAGAGGTAGCCTTCTAGGTTCGCCTATTAGGAGTTGCTTTTCAGAGACGATGCGCTGGAGTGCCATGAGAGTTACTGATTTGGAGGTCAAGAGAAGGCCATGGGGAGGGTGTCTAAGTCTACAAATCAAAGACCCACAACTCCAGAGATGGGACTTGGAAACAAGCCTTGGACATGAGCCTTAGACATGAACCTTGGACATGTGCCTCCTCGGGTCTTCTTGGGAGAGATCAACTTTTGTTGATTAATGGAGTGTTGGGCTAGTAAAATCCTTGTCCGGATAGATACGCATACAGATTCCTGGGGGGGGGGGGGGGGGGGGGGGGGGAGCTGGGCACGAACTCTCTTTCTCTCTCCAATTCGGATCTAACACCCTCATTCCTTATTGGCTAGCGCAAGAGTTCTTGTACGGCTGATGACTCAGTTTAGGTGGGTCACTGGAGCCACCTCACCTTCTTTTTTAGTTTTAGCCTCGTTCATGTTCCTTTCATCATCCACATTTTGGCGACTTCGTTGGGGAGTATGGGTGTAAAACGGCTAGGCCTGGGCTTGGGTTTTTTTGGTAAGTTTTAATGTGCCGGAGCACGAGGCTCGATTTGATACAATTCAAATTCAGGCTCAATACCTCATGGGCTGGCCATTTACACCCTTACTGGGGAGGTGACTTTACTAGTAGACGAGGACTACTTGGCCTAGACAGGGAAAAGCTTTAGATCATACAGAGCATATGGACTAATAGGTTGTCCTGAGGCAACTTATGCTTGAAGTTCAACCACCATGTTAGGAAGTGCCGGTGCAAAAGCAAGTCGGACGTGAGGAGGCACCCCCTCAACTTGTGCAAGTTATTAGTTCACTCGTTGAAAGCTAGAAAGTGATTTTAACACTATTGTTACATGTGCTTAAACTTCATGTCTCAAGCACAACGACCAACACTTGTAGTCGATGAGGTCAAAAATTGAGGCGTGTCCACTTCAACAACACATGATGTGCCAAACCTGCATCTTGTCTCACCTACACAAGAGCCCCATGCCATCCTGATTGTAACTTTTGGTATTCTTGCTCATGAGCCCAATCACAGAGTTTGTTACGGTAGCTGATTTTATTCGTTTTCTCAAAGAATAACGCACCAAATGCAATAAAGATTACATCCTGTACGAACAGTCGAACACCACCCATTGTGTCTAGCTGAATTTCGGCACAAGCCTTTCTTTAAAAGATACGCTAGTCCGTCTTTTCCCTAATATGGGCAAAGGCAATGCTTGAGAACACATCTTACAATACTCGGAGGTTTTGGAGAGTATGAAGGGGATGTTGAGCTGCGCTTGCGGGGGTTGTCCAAATCATTATTGGGCTGTGCTTACACCTGGTGCAACAATCTCCAACTTGATAGTGTTAATCTAAGAAGCCCAGATATGGAGACAGATATTGACACTGGTACAAGAAACAAGTATACCACATATCATTTCTTGAAATCCAAGACACAAATGTGGATATAAGTATCACATCCAATATGTTTATACCTTGCTTTGAGTTTTAGGTTTTTTTTGATACCATGGGTATCCATGCCTCTTAGAGCACCCTATGAATTTTTAATTTTTTAAGCTAAGTATCATTATTTAATATTCACATAATGCTAAACATAATGGAATTTTTGCATTTTCAAACTTTCTTATAAGAAACATGTTTTAAATTTATAGTATATAATTTATACCCGGTGGCCAAGTTGATTTGGAAGGCCTTCTTGTTAGAATTCGGCATTTATTGGGTGTTCCCTTCCTCCCTGATGCAACTTACTACTAGCTGGGTTGCATCCTCCTTCTTTACTAGAGGTCGTATTTTATGGCGCATGCTTCCTTTTGCCATTTGCTGGGGCCTTTGGAAGGAACGGAACCTCCGGGTGTTCGAGGGCAGGGAGACTATGCAGGAGAATACCATACTCAACATCAAGGGCTTACTGTTCTTTTGGTCCAAAGCCTTCAAAGAATGTCGGGGGTTGTTCTTTGATGATTTCGTGTTTAGATGGGACCTGATCTATATGAGGGATATTGATTAGATTGGTTTCTTTTCTTTGTTTTCTTTTTTTGCTTTATGTAGCTTGATGGCTATTCTCCGCCTTCGGTAGGTCTTCTCGACCTCCCAGGCTTTTTGTACTTCCTCTTTCTTGCTTTAATGACAGTCTACACTTATAAAAAAAAATTTATATCCTCCTATTGATGTAAGGAATAAGGAAACTGTTAGGAGTTAAAGAAAATACATAGTAACACAATAGAAGTGAAAAATTGGTGGCATAGAAGTATCTTGTAGTATTTGGTACCAGTATTGGTATCGAAATGATACGGGTACAACAATCATGTTGAAGTATCTGGGTATAATAGGTGCTCATTCCTGGGGGGAGATGATTGACTTCTTCTATTGAAAATTCTTCTTTGTACATGAGTAGATGATTGTGTTATCATATACGTATTTTCTATGTATGAGGGTATATTTGTCTTTTATAAGTTCTCCATATATAATATATTTTGGTAGAGTCATGTGACCTAATCACATGACATCCTTTCTCTCTTCTGTCCCCTCTCTACCTTGAAACCCTAGACTTAAAGCTAACCCTAATTCACCAATCTAACTTGGTATCAGAGCTAACATCGGGTTCTTCCACAAGAGAACAGATCAGAGAGCAACCATGAAGACGATGGCATCATTAAAGTCGTACGGCTGACGTCAGCAGTTGTACGGACAAGGTTCTTCGATCGACTTGAAACTCCAGATCCTAGTAGAGTATGATTTATCTTTGTTTTTTGGTGATTTTTGCCTAATTTTTTTGGATCGTTTTGGATAGTTTTTATCCATTTTTCTCTTTTATTCGAAAAAACCAGTTTTTTGAACCAACCAAAGTTTAAAAAGGCTAGTTCGGGAACTAAGGCGTTTTGTCTCAAAAAGGCGAGGTGTAGCCTCGAGGAGGTACTGAGGTGTAAGCCTCAATTTTTAAAATTTTTAAAAAAAAAAATGCTTAAAAAATTAATTCTACAAAAATCAGAAACAACATATCATATGAAAAAATAGCTTAAATAAGCATAAAAGTAATTGAGGCTATAACTTTTAACTCAGGAGCGACGCTGTCAGGAATGCTTGAAAAAAAGAGTTCTTAGAAACCCCTCTCACTGGCTTTAATCATATTATTAAAAAAAACAACAAAAACAAACAATTAAAGAAGGAAAAATAATAAAATTTTACATGTATTTATGAAAAATAAAGCAAAAACCCAAAATATGATCACATACCTAAAAAATTCTTCAATGCTTTAATTTCTTACTTGAGTTTGGTGAGGTTCCTCACAAGAAGACCGTGGGAAGTGACGGATTGTGATTCCGATAAGATTTGAGCTCTCTAGGAGAATATCTCTAAAATGGTAAAAACTAGGGTTCAAAGAGTAGATTTAGGATTTCTCTAAAAAAAAGAGTTTTGGATAACCCAATATAGACCTTCTAAGTCGTTATAAGCATAGAAGAGTAGTAGATGTGGTATTTTGGAAAAAAAAAGAAATGAACAAAAAATAAAAAAAATGGACCCATGGTTTAGGGATTTTCCGCCTAAACTGAGGCTTAAGCCTCAGTTGGCTATAGCCTCGAGGCGTACGCCTCACTCAATTGAGGCTTAAGCCTCTGTTCTGTACCTCGAGGCTATAGCCTCGAGGCTTTTTCTTACCGCCACGCCTCGAGGTATACGCCTCTTTCGATTTTTTAAACTATGGAACCAACCTTGTTCTTAGATCCTTAGAGGCATTTTTTGGGGGATTTGTTGCTTCGTTCTAACCCCTCTCATTGTGCCATACACGCGGGTACCACATTTGAGTGGATTCATGTTCTTTTGAAGAGCATGGGAGGAATCATACCTCCTCCAGTTACCGCTGGTGACGTTTTTTAGTCCTAGAGGACTATCGGTTGGGTCTTCAATCTCCTCAACTTCATTCTAGATCAATGTTTTTAAAGGCGTGTGAGGCGTACGCCTTGAGGCACGCCTCAGGGCAATGCTCTTAAAAAACTCCTTGAGGCTCAATCAAAAGGCATTTATTACACATTTGAGGCGTACGCCTCACTCCAAGAGGCATTGACAAGGCTTATGCCTCACTACGCCTCTTAGTGAAGCATACGCCTCATCAATGCCTCTTGGACTGGGCGTATGCCTCAGATATGCTGTTTTTTTGGCATGCTATTTTAACTTAAAAAAAAAGAAAAAAGACGATATCAAAAAAAAGGTGTCGAAGGGACCCAACATCTATTGATCTACAATTGATTGATGATGAAGAGGAGAATTTTGATTTGTACTATCAAGAAGATGACGTTGTTCATATAATTGATGAATATGCATTTAATTTAGTAGAAGATTGAGTCTTTGATTGGTGTTCCACTTTTTTGTTAGTGGTTGGAACTTGGAACTTAGAACATAGAATTGGAAATATGAAACTTGGAAATATGCTTTGTTTTTAGAATTTTTGTTACATTTATTTATAGATTTAAATACTTATCTACCAAAAAAGTGGGTGCGCGTGAGGCTTACGCCTTACACTTCACACCTCATGCCTCACGCCTTAGTGTTTAAAATCACTGTTCCAAATCTCCTTCAATGGTTCCTATTGGATATAGGGTGCTTCTAGCCATCCATATGCTTGTTTCATGGCTCTTCAGTGTGGATAGCGTCTCGTCAATCCACTTCTAATGCATTCTGGAGGTCCGATTGGGTATTTATCGACCACCGGCTGTTATTTCAGGCCTTCTTTGCTCTTAGATACCTCCAACGTGGGTATTGTAGGGCTGTTGCAATCTCTCCTTGCTCGTTGATTAGCTATGGATACTCTACCAACTATCCCGAGTATTCCTCAGGGTCCATTGTTAGCATGGACCCTACCTCTAGAGGAGCTGGAGGGTCTATGGTGCAAAATTGGTTTATTTGAACCCCGGGTTGCATATTAAGTTCATGAAGCTCAATGGGATGAATTATTTGGAATGGGCTAGGGTTGCCCAATTGTTCATTGGAAGCCGTCGGAAGATGGGACATTGCACAGGACGCACTCCTGAACCGACCGAGGATGATCCCATGTTTGAGAAATGGGAAACCGAGAACATCATAGTTCAGTCTTGGCTTCTCAATTCCATGGAGCCTCACATCAGTCGGGGTTTCGTCTTCAGGCGTACATCCCAAGATGTTTGGGAAACTGCCAAGGAGACCTACTCCCAGCAGCAGAACATTGGTAGAGCTTACCAGTTGAAGCAGAGTATTTCCTTCCTTCGCCAGGGTCTCCGACTACTTTGCGATGCTTCGGAGTATGTGGGAGTTGGATTATTATTATTCCTACCATCCTTCCTACCCCATATGACGTGATCAAGTACCAGAAGCATGTTGAGGAGGGTTAGATATTTGAGTTCTTCTCAGGACTCAACCCTTCCTATGAGCTGGCCATGATTCAGATTCTTAGTAGTCGGACGCCTCTGCCTACCCTTAGTGAGGTCTACTCGTATGTGCACAGTGAGGAGAGCCGCAAGCTATCTCTCCAGGATGAGTCTTTTGTTCATGAGTGATCAACGCTTGTCACATCCTCCCCCACTCTTGATTGCTTTGCATTTGCTCCGGCTTCTCAACCACAACAGTTTCAGAGGAGTAGGCCCCTTCAGTTCTCTGCTCTTTTAGCTGGGGGACCATCCTCCTCCAAGGAAAGGCCCAAGTGTGATTTTTGTGGTCGACTTGGCCATGTGAGGGAGACCTGCTGGAAATTACATGGTCGACCCCAGTCTTCTGCTCCTCGCTCCAGCCAGTCAGGATTTTCTGGTGCCCATTTTGCTAGCATGGATGCTTCTGCGCCTTCTCAGGGTCAGCCTCTGCAGAGTTCTTTTACGATAACTTCTCCTAGTCCATTGGCAGCTTCCGAGTTGCAGGCATTCGGCGGTTGCTCTCACTGTTGGATAGTCCTTCTGCCACATCGACCTCCTCGTTTGCTTAGTCAAGTATCATTAGACCTATCCATCAGGTGTCCACTCTTTCATCCTGTTTCACTTGGATCATTGATTCAGGGGCTTCGGAGCACATGATGAGTATGTCTTCTTTATTTTTCACTCATTCTATTTGTTTTGGCTAAGGTCAAGATTGCAGATGGCACCTTATCCCACGTGTCTGGGAAATGGGATGACCTCCCCTCTCCTAAACTTCCACTTTCATCTGTCCTACATGTCCAAAAATTTACATCTAACCTATTATCTGTGAGTGCCCTGACTAGAAATTTGAACTGCAGTGTGACTTTCTTTCCTTCGTACGGTGTTTTTCAGGACCTAGAGGCGAGGAGGACGATTGGCACTGGACGTGAGGCTGATGGCCTGTACCTTCTGGATGGGACGGTCTTTTGAGCTCATAGCATTGCCGTCATCTCATAATAGTACTAATAGGATAGACTCGTTTATGTTGGCATGCTCGTCTGGGGCATGTCCCTTTTCAGTACCTGACACTCTTATTTCCAGCTTTATTTGTTTCTGTTTTGTTGTCTGACTTGCACTGTGAGACTTGTGAGCTATCAAAACACTGTCGATCTACTTATCCCTTCAGAGGTAATCGAAGTTCTATTTCTTTTGATCTTGTACATTCTGATGTGTGGGGTCCTGCCCCTATTAATTCTACTTTGGCTTCCGTTATTTTGTTACTTTTGTTGATGACCATACTAAGTGCACATGAGTATATTTCATGAAAACCAAAGATGAGGTTCATTTCATCTTTTAAGGTTTTCATAAGATGATCCAAACCCAGTATGGTGTCTCCATCAAGGTCCTTCGTTTTGACTACGGTGGAGGATATATGTATGGGGTCTACAACAGTACTTTTTAGACCATGGGATTTGTCACCAAAATTCTTGCAGCTACACCTCTCAACAAAATGGTTTAACTAAAAGGAAAATGCGTCATCTGACTGAGGTAGCTCGATTTATTTTGATCAGCTCCAATGTCCCCAAATCCTATTGGTATGACGCTGTGTTGCCTGCTGCCTATCTGACTAACAGAATGCCATCTCGTCTGCTCAACTTCAAGTCCCCTCTTAACTAGACACAGTACTCAAAGATGGAACCATCAATTTAGGGGATTGAAAAGAAAGATGCCCAAGACAACAATGCCATTGATGCGGTGTAAGAGATGACGCTTGGAATGCAGTAGTCTCTTCTTCAACATCCAAATAATATAAACCACTAGACTAACGCCCTCCATCAATCATCTTCTTTGTCTCGAGATCCTGAAACACACAAGACGAAGGATAAAATGTAACAAAATAGTTGAGGGACTTGGTGAGTTTACGAACATGCATAAGACTAAAAGGAAATTTTGGAACACATAACACAAGAAAAAGGTAAAAACGAACTAGGTGCAGTAGAACCAAGACTTGACACTCGGGATGTAGTGCCGTCGGCTAGGGTTACACACAGCTCACCATATGCAACAGAATTGGCCCAATTTGCTGGTTTGCCATGTAAAGCCCAACAATAGTCCACTGTGTGACCATCTTTACCACAATGAGTACACTTTCGGGGTCCTCCGCGCCCTTGACCACGACCTCCACCTGAATTACATCCTCTTCCTCCACCACTACCATGACCAAAACTACCTCTACCACCACCACGACCATTCCGGTCACCGGTGCCATAGATGGCTAAAGCAGATTTATCTCCAACAACCACACTAGTTTCTGATAAGGAAGTACGTTGTAGGCGAGCAAAGACCTCCGTCATACTTGGAAGCTCCTTGCTCCCTAAAATCTAGGATCAGACTGGCTCATACTCTGGCTGGAGTCCAGAAAGAAATCGAGCTACATCAAAATCTTCTTTCTACTTACGCTACTAATTTAAATCCGATGTAAGAGGCTGATAAACAGTCAATTCATTCCGAATACTCTGTAGGGAGGAATAATACTCAGCTAGAGGCTTATCGCCTTGCTGTAGTGAAAAATAGTCTTCCACCAACTGATATATTCGGGTAACATTGTTTTTATCCGAATACATTTTTCCAACTTGTTCCCAGATCCTCTTCGAGGTATTCAAGAACATCAGATTGATACTAATTTTGGAATCCATGTTGTCTCACAACCATGTCATGATCTGAGCATTTTCTTGGATCCATTCGGAGATTCTTCGCATAAACAACAGAACAAGACTCAATGAGGTACTTGGCTTTACCTTTGGCTAGTAGAAAGATCTCAACGGATTTAACCCAGGGAACAAAATTGCTTCCATTAAGCTTGATGAAAGTCATCTGAACATTGAAGAAATCTTCCGACAGTGTCATACCAAATTTAGACTCCATGATAATCAATCGAGATTCGAAACAACTAGAAGTAGGAGAAATCAACAACCAATCTACTTTAGGACGTGCGATAGCACCTAGGCCACAAAGCAAGGAGTGAAAAAGCACTTGAACCACAAAAAAGGATGCGTTAGCACTATACTGCAAAATAGGGGGTGTAGAAGCACCTAAATCCCACACAAATTGGTGTGGCAGCACCTAAAGGCAGAAACATGGGAGACGTCTCAACACTATAGAGAACAACCATAGAGAAATATAACTGTGGAACAAAACCCAACAGTTCACACACACAAAACAGCCTTCAAACCATCAACGGACATAAATACCTGGAGATTAGTGCAGCGGATGAACAAATATTGGAAAAAGAAACTTCACGAAAATCACTTCTTCATAGGGTTTAGTACCCTGCAGCATCCCTAGAAGGAGTCCATAAACCCTGCGTCAGCCCCAAATCAGCCCACAAGATGAGATACATTGAGTTAGGGTGAAGAGAAATAGAGAATCGTTGAAGAGAGAGAGGAGTTGTGGAGAAAACAGTGAAGATTAATCTAGTGAAGTCGTGCTCACTAGTGACCCTTATACTATCAGTCAAAAAGCTAAAAGGAAGAATGCCCCCCATATGTAAGTAGAACAATTAGAATAATAAACCAACACTTTCTTTAGGAGATTGGTTGGTATTCTTATCTATTTGGCTGCATTCTGGTATGCTCAACTTATGTCGTGGACTCTATAAATGAAGAAAACCATGTCTGCTCATATGGTTTTACAATTGTTGTGTTATGCAATCCTTGTTTATCCCCTAACCTTTTGTCTAGGCTTGCATGCTGGCTTGAGCTGGATGAATGTTGATCTGTGTTCAACATGCCAAAACCCGACTTGAACCGAAAGATAATTGAGTTGAATTTCTCTTGAAGACTTGATTCGACTCAAAAGGAGGGAGAGATTGTGGAGGATGGCGTCATAAAATTTGAGTTGGGTGGCTGAAGTAGAGACGTGTTCGGAGTGCCATGTGATTGACACATACAAGTCAGATTTAAGGGGAAGTTCTATAATACAACAACAGGATTGGCTGTGCTTTACTGAGGAACATGTTGGACAATCAAGAAACAACATGTACATAGAATGAGTATAGCTGAGGTGAGAGCGTTGAGATAGATGCATGGCAAAACTAGGAAAACAATAATCAGAATTGAGTGGACATGAGGGAATGCAAGAGTAGCCCCAATGGGTGATAAAATAAATGAGAATCGAGTGAGATGGTTTTGGCTGTGTGCAACAAAGACCTCTAAAAGTACGCCATGAAGAGTGCATTGTTGCAAATTGAAGGCTATAAGGGAATGTGGAAAAGAGCATGGATTGAGCATTGAGGTAATGAGAGAAGATTCAAAGGCGTACACTTTAATGGAATCGTGGATGTGTGCACTTTGGATAGCCATCATTTAATTCAGTAATCAATTGAATTTATTTTTGCAACATTAGTTTTTCAATAACTTCCTATTTTTTCTTGAGAAAATTTATTAATTAGCTCTATCTTGGTAAGTCATACCATGCCAATGTTGCTCACAATCTTCAGTGTGGTCTAAATCTTCTTTTGGCTGGGTTGAGATTGTTTCAAACGGTTCTATTGTTGAGTGTACTCCATAAGTGTGTTATTTCAACGGTTTTCTTTGTTGGTGTTTGCAAGGAGTGCCCACTCTCTTGGCTTTTATATATGGAGTCTCTACTTTAATTTGCTTCAAAAGCGTACAAGTTTACTGGGCTTCATCATCATGTTGAATGTCTTGTCAGTCTTCTGTGTATTTTCCACTGAAGGGCACTAATTACTGTTGAAGGAAACTCTGGGCTCATGTTCCTTATAACGTCATAAGTATTCTCAATTGTCCAGCATTTTCTCTTCTGAGAATAATCTTTCATTGTAATATTTGTCTATTTTATGTTGATTTGCTGTGTCAATGTTCTTTCAACAGATGTGAGAACTGATGATCATATTTGTGTTGCAGGCCTTGAGAATTAAGGTGCACTTGGGTTGCTAACAGCTAAGAGCTTAGCAAAGTTTAGGATATCCAGTGAGTATTATTAAAAGAGTGGAGGACACATGCGAAGCTAATACTACGTGGATTAGTAGTTGATACTGGCTACAATTCCTGATATATGGAAAAGGATGGAGGCGCACCCTGCTTTTTCCATCCAGAGATCAGGCACAAAAGAACTCAGTAATCGGGGAGCGTCCGGAGCTATGTCATCATCCTTACCAGTTCTCCCCATCCCCTTGGAAGATAAGTATCCCAAATTGCCAGATTCCCAACAATTTTCCTTGGAAAGGGAACTGATGACAAATCCAACGGCCCCTCATGCAACTCCATTAACCTCCAACAGCGGGGTCATTGGTCACATATTTTCCTCAGATTCAGGATTCTCTACAAATCTTCATTTCTCTTCCGCTTCACCTCACGAGAGGCATTCAAGAAATGCTCCGTTCATTTCTCAATCATCAAATAATGGAGCATCTTTGCCTTTAACTCATTCTTCTCATTCAATACTATTTCAATCTACAGCATCAAGTCAATACAAAGACAACAGTGATATTTCCTGGTGTCCAGATCCGCTGCAGGGTTTTATAGACTTCCCTGAGAACGTCCCTGTCCAGAACACTCAAATGGAAAGTAGTAATGCTGGTGGCACAGCAATCGAGGACATTACCAAGCGAAGTGATTGGCAGGAGTGGGCAGACCAGCTAATAACTGATGATGACACGGCTCCCAATTGGAGTGAGCTTCTTGTTGACACCGATGTTGTGGATCCTGAACCAAAGGTTGTTTCCGTTTTCATCTAAGGCGATTGATTATCCACACAAATATGTTATTCTAGTGGTCTTAATAAATTATCAATTATATTGCCTATGTTGTCTTAATTCCGCATGACTTATTCTCTTTTTTCTTTTTTGATTCTTATTCAGATGGCATACCAGGCACTCAAACCATCTTCAAACCTCTCTGTGCACCAGCCCCATACTCATCAGCAGCTTCCCGTTCATTCTGGAGAATTATGTGCTGTCGCTAGCCCTTTGGCCTCGGCCAATGGTGCTCCAGCCAAGGCACGCATGCGGTGGACCCCTGAACTCCACGAGTGCTTTGTAGAAGCTGTCAATCAGCTTGGTGGTAGTGAAAGTGGGTACCCTCTAAGCCTTATTGCACTTGAACTCATTTTTGCCAAAGGAATCCAAGGTCGTCTTCTTGTATTAATTGGAGATTTGTGATCAGCAGGAGCTACTCCCAAGGGTGTGCTAAAGCTCATGAAAGTTGAAGGCTTGACCATCTACCATGTAAAAAGCCACCTGCAGGTGTGTATATTGGTTTTTATCTTGAGATTGGTTTGAATGGACTATTTAGTTTCTTGATTCTAATTGAAGCTTTTTCTCCTGGAATTGCAGAAATACAGAACAGCCAGGTACAGACCAGACTCATCAGAAGGTAAGTAACAGTTGCATCCCATAAGCTTCTTTTTCTGTTCAGTTTTTGTTTTTATTGTTTTCCTTCTCCTATTTCTTTTTCCTTTTTGTTGTTGTGGTCTCTTCAAACTTTCTATATAGTTCCATTTCTGATAATACACCTATACATTTAGCATTTTGTGTTTCGACTCTTCAGCCATTTCGCCTACTTCCCATTGCAATCTGTTACCTGTTTCTCTCTTCAGAAGCTGTCATATGGAAGATTCCTTTGCAACATCATATTTTCCTTCTCTGATCATAGAAATCTGCAAAACTATGAACTCATGCTTTTTCTAATTCTTTGGCCTTCGCCCTGATTTTGTTTCCAGTTTGTGCTGATATAATATGCTAACCTGTTTATTTGTTCATGAGACGCTGTACACAGAAGTGGATATCATTTGTGACATCTAATTCTCAAACTGGGTTCTCTTCTTTTATGCAGGAACTTCAGAGAAAAAGATGACTGCTATAGAAGAAATGTCATCTCTAGACCTAAAAACGTAAGTCCACTGATTATATATTTATTTATTTGCTTTGGTAAATTTCTAGAACTATGTCATACTTGTTTTTTTATGCAGCATTTTTTCGTTCAGTTTGTGGTATTATATTATGCGAGTCCCCCATAAACGGCAAAATTACTCATTTTGGCCTCGAAAAATCATCCAGTCATTTGCACTGAAACTATCATCCATGTAGCTTTTTGAACTCATGCATCTGATATACCCAATCAACTTCGATGTCATATCAAGGCCAGTTTGTTAAATTTGCTCTTTTACTGTCCTTTCCTTCTTCAGAAAAGGGAAGTCACTGATCTGATTACACTAGCTGGAATCTTTGTTCTACTGAACAGTCTTCTGGTTTGGGCTTCCAGCCCTTCAAAAGTACCCCAAGAGCTTTGCTAAAGTGCATGTAATCCCCAGTGGGACCATTCGCACTCACCATCTGTAAACGTCCGGCCCGCTAGATTGGCCGGGGTAAGAGGCAATCCCGTCGCTGACGATTCATCAGTTCTAGCTGCCGCACGATAATCGGAGTCGTTCCCCTGACAGTCCCCGAGGGTTGCAACGCATGAAGCCGACCTCTTGGGTCGGCCTGGCTCAGCATCTGAACTCTCCTCCTCCCTGCTGCAAGTCGTTTCATCCATATCAACGTCCGTGCTTCCTCCCCTCTCTATGCTGTAAGTGGGATCGTCGAGTGGACCGTAGTCCACCAACCTACCTTCCTTGAGGATATCCACCACTTTGGAGAGGCAAGAGGGATGCCTGAAATCTTTGACCAAAGTTGCTCCTTTCCTATGCTGAATGCCTTCATTGCGATGTTCTACTGTAGTCCCACAGGGTCTGTAAGTGTTGGTCAGTGTAGACTTGGTCAAGTTGGTAACTTTACGATGTGAGGCGCTTCTAACATAATCAGGTATGTGCACATCTGCATGTGCTAAAGTGTGGGTAAAGGAAGTCTTAATGTTAAGTTGCTTCGCGGGTGCACACTCCTCCCTACCATACGCACATGATTCTGCCGTGTGTAGAGCACCCGACGAATAAGATAGAGGGGACGATCTCCTATAGAAATCGTTGCATGGCCAAGTCGAGCGTCTGATGGATGGGAGACCGTCTCACCACATGTACTCTTCATAGCCTTACCGTGCTCCACTCTCCTAGGTACCAGTCTGAGACTAACAAAGGGTCAGCCCAAACAACTCTTCACCTGCCACGTCTTCCAACCGATGTGATAGGGTCTGAGTTGACATGACCTCGATCTTGTTAGCCCTAGCCACGTCGACAACCTCCAATCTCTCCTCATTGGCCACGCTTGCGGGTGGCAAATTTAAAATCTCTGTTGCTCTTGGGCTCCCGCATCTATTACCCCATCCGGACCTCTTATCTAGCTGGAGGCCTCTCCCATTGGCCCCTACCATACTTTCTGTCCATGTGTCCATTGACCTTGAATTCGGTGTGCCATGAATTGGTCCACCTATGATCTGCAAGTCCACGTTAGCATCTTCAACGAGAGTGCTTAGAGGCACAAGAGATCTCGCTGGCGCTAGAATCACCGTCGAGGTTGGGGTTGACTCAACGACAACCGGGAAGAGCACATCTCTGTCTTGGAGTTGTATCACTCTCGCGATATGCTTCAAAACCCCCGCCGCCATCCTTATGCGCACAAAGTCCAGATTATCCAGTGTCAAAGCTCAGCCGCCGACGGCTCCAAATCCTCCACAAAGACTCCCAATGGCCCTGTACATGTTAAGGTTCCGCAAATGGAAAGGCACCCCTTTGAGAATCAGCCATGTTTCTTTGATGAGCGTATCGCTCAAGAATGTGTGGACCGATGGTTACCACCTATGGAAACTCACAACCCCTGTTCCCAGCACGATCGGGCCTCTGCTGCAAATCTTTGCTAACTTTTCCTCTTTGTTGACGAAAAATAACATTCTCCCTTTCCCAAAAGCAAATATCTCGGAAATACCGAAGTTGCTAAGATGAGAGAGGATAGCTTGTTTGATGTGCGCCGTCGGTAGACAACTATTAACCACGTCGTAGATGACCGCCCTACACCAATTACCAAAAAACCCCTCTGCCCTATTATAGTCCATGATTATGCAAGGTTCACCGCTGATCTGAGCTATCTTGGTGTTAACCTTGCAACTCCTTCTCCAGGGATAGTTGGGAAAGAGTCCTTTCTCACGCGAGTAACATTCAAATGTCTAGATTGCAGCTCGAAGAACGACATGCTGATAATGTACTCCAAATTCCTCCATCCTTCTTTGCGCACTCCCTCTGGGATGAAGATCGTTGACGAAGATGAGTCACCATAAAACTCGGTCACTTTCTATGATTTGAACCTCGAACTGCCACCCACGTTCTACCATTGTCGTGAAAATTCTTGATGATATCACCTCTGTCTTTGCCTGAGCACAGTTCCCCCAAGATCCAAGCAAACCATTGAATACCATTGTTGCTAAAAAAATGGCTTTCCAATAACCTTTGCCCCTTTCAACCACCTTTACAAATTGACGCTTTCCAACTTGGCCATACCATGCTTTTGTTTTTAATTTTTAGGCTAAGTATCAACTTTTTAGTATATACATAGTGCACAATATAATGAAAAATATTGTGAAGATTTTGATATTAAGATTATTACAATATTCCACTTATAGAATTTTGTGCCAAAACAAATGAGGAAATTATTATGAGCCAAGAAAGTAGCTATAGTAAGATGAAAAATGTATGTAGAAATATCCATGCAATATCTCATACTAGTGATGTAGGATGATGAAAACTACCTTATATGATGTGTAGAGATCATAAATAAATTACCACAGATAATAAAAAGCATAAAACAAATCTAACAAACTACCATGGATATGTAGATATGCTAGAAAATTATTAACTTAGTTGTTCCAAGGCTAGATCTCACAATCAAGCACTGAAAAAACCCTCAATTATTGATTGAGCGGCCCAATGGAAGTAAGGACTTCCACTAGCTAGGGTTCAACTAACACTTGTAGGTTTACTTTATTCAATACCCAAAATATAATAATTAAATGGAGGTTTAGAAGGGTTTTCTAGAAGGTTTCTGGGGTTCCAGACGAAATCTGAGAGATCTAGAAAGTTTTAAGTCAAAAGGGAGAATTTGAGGTTTTAGGGTTTCGGAAGGGTAGGGTACGATTAGGGTTTTGGGAAGGGTTTGATAGAAAAAAACTATGATCAGTAACTGCGAACAGTATCACAGTAATGTGAAAGAAAGTTGAGGTTTAGGGATGGATGGGATAGGATTAGGGTTTTGATGGGAATGGATCATGGAAATTATGGTTAGGGTTTATGGCTCAAAATTGGTCACAAAAAAGGAAAATAATGGAGGAAAGGAGAAGAGAATAAGAGAAGAGACAGAGATAGAAAATAAGTTTAGATTTAACACCGAACTAGCTTGGATTTAGCACCACGAGAGAGTTCCTCAAAAGAGAATATCAATTTCGTAAACTAAAGTCATTATGAGCAATTGCTATTAAAAGAGTTTAAATACTAACTTAACCTAATCTAATATCAACCATCCAAATAACTAATAAGATCTAATGGCCTAAAAAAGTACAATCACTTAAACTAATTAAGCAAAATTACAATGGGGTCCTTAAGTTTGACCTAATTGCAAAGACACCAAAAACTCTAAGAAATATAAAATAAGCTTAAGCAATAAAAAAATATCTAAAAACTCTTTATGCAGCCCACATGCATCTTTTTAATGTGGAAGCTTCATGATGCAAATGCATGGGGGGTATTCCGCTCCCATAACTCATGGAGGATTTCAATTAGGGCCCACATAGTCACCAAAGTATAAAGACAAGGGTATGAGCCCAGTTCTCCTCCTTCTTTGATACGTCCTAAGTGAAGACGTGATGTCTCAAAATCAAACTCACTTGCGAGATGTCTTTTCAGCTTTACACTTCGTCATCATCATTGCCGGTCACAATGATGTCGTCCACATAGACAATGAGAGCAATAGTGCTCTTTCTATTGTGCTTCAGGAACAAGGTGTGATCAGCTTGGCATCGGGTGTAGCCTAGGTTCTTTATTGCTTGGTTGAACCTTTCAAACCATGATCTGGGAGACTGCTTGAACCCATTCAAGGAATTTTTCAGTCTGCACACTTTTCTACCATATCCCGCTGATATGAATCCTGGAGGAGGAACCATGTACACCTCTTCTTGTAAGTCTCCATAAATGAATGCATTCTTCACATCTAACTAATGTAGAGGCCACGACTGGTTACAGCAAGAGATATGAGCACCCGTATGGAGTTCATCTTTGCAACTGGAGCAAATGTCTCCACATAGTCAATGCCATATGTTTGTGAGTATCCTTTGGCTACCAGTCTTGCCTTACACTTCTCAACAGACCCATCTACGTTGTACACCCATCTGCATCCTATTGGCTTCCTTCCTGTAGGCAAATCCACCAGTTCCCAAGTATGATTCTTTTCTAAGGCCCCACATCTCCTCAACCATGGCATCCTTCCACTTAGGGTGCTGAAGCCCTTCTGACACACAGGAAGGTATAGGAGTGGTAGACAACGGAGTAACAAAGGACCTGTAGGATGGAGACAAAGACTCATACAAAACGAAGTTGCTTAAAGGGTGTTGAGTACAACTCCTCGTACCCTTTCTAAGAGCAATACGAAAATCATCAGTAGTAGGAGGCATATGAACAATAGGTTTAGAAGCTAAAGTATTACCTAGATCCTAGGATAGTACGATTGGTACCAGGGCAAGGATCAACTGTGGCTTTCCCTCTTCTTCGATAGACTTTAAGTTCCCCTTGAGCACCACCAAAACTACCATCTAATCCCGTATTAAGTCGGCCAGGCTCGAACAAGAGAGTGGGCGGTGAAAGAGTACCAGGAAGAGGAAGAAAGCCCATCTTCATCACTTTTGTGCCCCCCCGAAGAGAGGCCAGGAAAAAAAAAAGAAATAGACTCGTGAAAAGTGACATCCATAGAGGTAAGTCACTTCCCAGAAGGGGGTGGAGACGTTTATACCCTTTGTGGAATGGGAATACCCAAGAAAGAGGCACTTGAGTGCCTTGGGATCCCACTGACATGGGGGCCCTAATTAACCGTTGTTGTGTGTCAGTAACTAATGTATATTATATAGAAGCAATTTGATGAACAACAACATACCGCAAGACATAATAGTCTATTGGACTTTATGGACTTAGTTATCTAGTCAAACAATTTAAACCCAGTTGACAAAAGGAAGCTCTAAAGATTGAGTTGGAATCAAGCTGGGGACTAAACAATTGCAATCACGTGGATCAAGTTTTCTGTTCAACTGCTAGAGTCCAATATCCTGGCATGAACTTTTAGACGGCATGAAGTATCTTGATCAGACTACTGGCTGAGGCCTAAAAGTTTTGTAACTTTTTGAAGCCTAAAGAGTTGTGTATGTTTTTCTTAGTTTAGATTGGCAAAGCATAAAATAGATGGTTGAATTTCCATGCTTCTCTTCTTGGTGAACTTCTCTCCTAATTGGTGATTGCTCGAGGAACTGTTCGGGATTGAGTTGTTGATAATTTCACTTTTCAAAGATTCTAGCTGCATTTTATCCAATCAAATTGTAATGTGAGAATTGTAGCTTTTTCATGCAATTTAAACTAGCATGGAAAGTTCTGGATCATGTTGTATATCAATTAATCTTTGAATTATTTTGTTGCTTCAGTTTGTAGTTTCTAATTGTAGATCTTTTTCGGATAACAGGGGCATTGAGATCACTGAAGCATTGCGACTACAAATTGAAGTTCAGAAACGGTTGCATGAACAACTCGAGGTAAGAATTTATAACTCAGATAGAATGTGCTCTTTAAATTGTTGGTCTCTTATTGCTAAATTTGGGAACTATTTGGTGAGAAATCAATCATTGGCCAAAACCAAGGTTTTAAATTTCGGCCGAAACACCGAAATTTCGGTTTCGATGAGTATCGAAATATAGTTTTCTAAAGTGAAATCCACCGAAATTTGGAAAATTTGCCTTAAATTTCGGTTTTGGACCTCAGCGAAATGGTTACCGAAATCGAAACCAAAACCGAAACCGAAACCGAAATTTAAAACCTTGGCCAAAACATTTTGCACCTACAAGAAGCAAGGAAAAAACGATAGGGAGTGAAGCTATGAGTCTACTCATTATTGGTTTAATTTTACTTGAATATTAGCTATGGAGGCTTGGTTTCTAGCAAACTCTAGACCTTTAGTTGCAGCTAGGGCATGAAATGGGTCTGATCCAGGTCGGGGATCTAGTAGGGCTGGCAATGGATTGGATTGACTTGGAGATCTGATCCAATCCGATCCGAAAAACCGGGTCTGGAACCTTATTTTTCATTATTAGATCGGTATTGGATCACAAATTGTCGATCTGATTTCTTATCGGATCGGTACCTGATCAACTCTATTCTGATCCAATATTGACACAATATCTATACTAGTATATATAATATGTATTATATAGAATATTTAAATGCCTAAAGGTATCATATGTGTGTGTGTGTATATATATATATGATACACTTCGGATCGAGTTCGGATCGATTGGATTTCTTATCGGATCGGTACCAAATCACTACCAATCTGATTTGAACCCGATCCATTGCCAGCCCTAAGATCTAAGTAGATATGGATCCAACTTTGAACATTTCAAGTGCATAACATATGATCCAAATTTGAACCATGATCCATATGTGAAGATCTAGATTCGACCCACGTATGGATATATGGGTTGGACACACCTCAAAATAACTAGTTATCCAATTGAGTCCAAGACCTTAACAAGGATCCGATCCAATCTAGTCCGAACCTACCAAGACGCAACTCGGGTACTTGAATCCACATCACTTGTTTTAGATGTAGATCTCATCTAAGGATCCAAACTAGTAAAATATGGCTTTGAAGTTTGAATCATGCAGAGCTCAGGTATGACCTGCTCCATTTCATGTCTTAGTTGAGGCAGAACACGTTCAATAGTAGTAATGGTGCAGCAAAATACATCTATGGTATCTATATCTTTCATATCCCCTATAGTACTTGTGTCAAATGGACAATGATGTAGGACTGTGAAAAGTGAAAACTAGCTTAAATGATGAGCTGAGACCAAAAGCAATAATAGGCATAAAATAAATCTAACAACCTACGACAAATATTTAGATATGTTAGCAAATAATTAAATTAATTGATTCAAGGCAAAATCAAAATCCACTAGTGCAAAACCTCCAATCATCGATTGAAGGGTCCAATGGAAGTGAGGAATTCCATCAGCCTAGGGTTCAATCAACACGTATAGGTTCAGTGTTCCTTGTCCAAGATTTAATAGTTAAAGTTAGGTTCAGAAGGATTTAGAGTGTTAAGTGGGGTTATAATTGAGTATTTGAGGTCCAATTGGGTTTCGTAAAAAGGAGAACAAGTGATAAATGAGTTTCAGTACGAAGAACAGGCTACACGCATGATATAAGGGGTTTATTGGGCTAGCGTGGGGTATAGGGATGTCCTAGGTGGAGCTATCTAGGAGGTTTATGGGCAATAAGAGAGAACTCGGTGAAAAGAGGGAGATGCAGGGGTGAACTCTTCCCAAAGGGTGTTGCAGGCACCAATGAGGGTGTGAGAGTGAGCCGCATGGCTCTAAAGGGTAGGGGTAGTTGAATTTAGGATTAGGGTTAAGGTTCCAAGCAAGCTCTCGAAAGAAAGAGAGAGAGAGAGAGAGAGAGAGATAGAGAGAGCATGTAGGTTACATGACTCCCAACTTTCTATTTATATATAAAGTAGGAATTACAAAAAAGCCCTTTCAGATGTTGGGTGTCCCTTATACTATAAAGGGTACTCTTGTACAATTTTGATACATGATAACACTCCCCCTTAAGATGATGCATATATATCTATCACGCCCATCTTGCTAAGACAAAGATGAAGTTGGTGACTAGGTACCCCTTTAGTAAGTACATCTGCTATCTAATCACCTGTCTGCACAAATGGAGTACACACCTCTCCAGTGAGGATCTTTTCGCGAATAAAATGTCTATCCACCTCTATGTGTTTTGTCCGATCATGCTGAACTGGGTTATGAGTAATTCTTATTGCTACCTTATTATCACAGTGTAAGCTCATTGGACTAGTGATTGGAAATCCCAATTCTGCCATGAGGAGTTTAAGCTATAGTATCTCGCAAAGACCATGGGCCGTGGCTCTAAACTCGACTTCTGCACTGGACCTTGTTACATCATGTTTCTTGCTTCTCCATGTCGCAAGGTTACCTCCCACAAATGTGTAGTAACCAAAGGTGGATATTCTATCATCCTTAACACCTGCGCAGTCTGCATCAGTGTAGGACTCCACTCTCATGTGACCATTTTTCTTGAAGAGGAGGGCCTTTTCAGGAGCAGATTTGAGATACCTCAATACCCTGTTAGCTGCTTCAAGATGGATATCCCTCGGTGAGTGCATATACTGATTACACTGACCGCATAGGCAATGTCAGGTCGAGTCAAGCAGAGATAGATTAATCTCCCAACTAGTCTCCGAAAGCTAGTAATATCTTTTAGGAACTCGCCAGTGGATTCACCCAACTTGTGATTTTGTTCTATGGGCGTATCAACAGGTCTTGCACCCAATTTTCCTGTCTCTTGGAGGAGATCTAGAACATACTTTCGTTGAGAGATGAAAATTCCTTTTTCTGATCGTGCCACCTGTCCCTAACAAATACTTCAGGGATCCTAGATCTTTGATTTCAAATTCACCTGCTAAGTAGTTTTTTAGCTTGACGATTTCCGCGGCATCATTTCTAGTCACAATGATGTCGTCGACATAGACGATAAGAGCAGTAGTACTCTGCCCACAATGCTTCACAAACAGAGTATGGTCTGCTTGACTTTGGGAGAAACCCAAGTTCTTCACTGCCCGTGTGAATCTCTCAAACCATGCCCTGAGTGACTATTTAAGCCCCATATAATGAATTTTTTAGTTTGCACACCCTGTTGTCTCCTCCTGCAGGAAGAAATCTTGGAGGATGAACCATGTACACTTCCTCCTTTAAGTCCCCGTGAAGAAAAGCGTTCTTCACATCAAGTTGATATAATGGCCGGGAGTGATTGGCTGCGAGGGATATGAGCACCCTTATACTAGAGCAAACGTCTCCACATAATCAATGCCATAGGTCTGGGAATACCCCTTGGCTACCAACCTAGCCTTGTATCTCTCAACTGACCTGTCGGCTTTGTGTTTCACAGTATACACCCATCTACTTCCTACAGGTTTCTTTCCTTTAGGTAGCTCAACTAATTCCCAAGTGTTACTTTTCTGAAAACTCTCATCTCTTCAACCATCGCAGCTTTCCATTCCGGATGTTGCAATCCTTCTGCTGCAGATGAAGGTATAGGAATGGTAGATAGCGCGGTCATAAATGACCTATAAGAGGGGGACAAGGCTTCATAGGACACAAAGTTACTCAGTGGGTGTAGAGTGCAACTTCTAACACCTTTTCTGAGAGCAATAGGGATATCAGAAGAGCAATCATCATTAGTAGGAGCATGGATTGAAGCAATAGGATCTAATGGTATACCTGGATCCGAGGTAGGTCCAATTGGTGCGTCTGGACGTAGAGTAGCCGCGGCCTTTTCTCTTATGCTATAGACCTTTAACTCCCCCCGAGTCCTAGCATTATAATCTTGTGGAATGGTTGGTTGACTATCATTCACAGGAAGAATAGGCGGTGAAGGTGAAGGAGTGGGAAGAGGTATACTGATACAGGTAGAGGGACTCTTTTGACCTGTACGATTCTCCCCCTGAAGAGAGGACCGGGGAAAAAAAGGAGAAGACTCCCAGAACGTGACTTCCATGGAAATAAACTTTCTACCAGACGAAGGGTGATAACACTTGTACCCTTTGTGGGTAGCAGAATATCCTAGGAAGATGCACTTAAGAGCTTTAGGGTCTAGTTTAGTACGGCGAGGACCCAAAATATGAACGAAACAAACACAACCAAAAAGTTTAGGGGAGGAATAAGAAATAAAGAGCAATCGGGTTGCAATAACTGAAAAGAAGTTTTAAAATGCAAAGATCGGGATGGCATGTGATTAATAAGATATGCAGCAGTAAGAACAACATCAGACCAGTAGCATTTAGGAATATTAAGAAAGAGAAGAAGGGAGCGAGCTACCTTAAGTAAATGACGGTTCTTCGCTCAGCCACACCATTTTGCTGAGGAGTGTAAGCACAGAAGTTCTGGTGGACTACCATTATCGGAGAGGTAGGCATGCAAACCACCATACATATATTCACCACCTTGGTCTAATCTCAGAATCTTGATGGAGGGACCATATTGCATCTGAATCATCTTATGGAAACTTTGAAAGATGGAAAAAACCTCATCTTTGGTTTTCATAAGATAGATCCAAGTACAACGCATATGGTCGTCAACAAAGGTCACAAAATAGCGATAGCCAAACAGGAAAATATTAGGGGAAGGACCTCACACATCAGAATGCACAATATCAAAACGAGAAGTACTGATATTACTTCTAGATGTGAACAACAATGTTTAGCTAACTCGCAAGTTTCACAACGAAGCACATATAATGACATAAAAGTAAATAAAGCAGGAAATAAAAGTTCCAAGTACGAAAATGAAACATGACCAAGGCGAGCATGCCAACTCATAATAGACTCAACACTAGCACTGCTACTAGACTGTAATGCTCTGGACTCAACAGGTGGTCCATTCAGAAGATAAAGGCCATCGACTTCACGTCCAGTGCCAATCGTCCTCCTCGTGTCCAAGTCCTAAAAAACAATGAAGAAGGAGAAAATGTTATACTACAATTCAAACTTTTGGTAAGGGAACTATCAGACAAGAGGTTAAATTGAAAATGTGGAACATGAAGAACTGAAGATAAAGGCAACATGGGTGAAAGAAGGATAGTCCCTTTTCCAGAAATAGATGGTAAGGCACCATCTGGACTTCTTACCTTATCACGACTAGAACAAATGGAATAGGAAGAGAAAAGGGATGACATACCAGTCATGTGGTCGGAGGCCCCTGAGTCAATGACCCAGGTGGGAGAGGCGGCCACATGATGAGCAGTACTGATGGTACCTGTAAATGCAAAGTTTGAGGAGGATGTAGTAGAAGGGTCGTCTAGTTGAGAAAGAAAACGACGAATGTTCTCAAGTTCAGCCTACTGAAGAGGAGCCGCAGTAGATGGTGGAGCCTGCGAAGTCGGAGGTCCAATAGCAGGGGAATCAGAACTCGCAGTGTAAGCCGTGGAAGATGCTCTAGTGGGCTGAGTCGAATGACCATGCAATTGCCAGCACTTCGCCCGCACATGCCCAAGGCAACCATCATAGTCGCACTTAGGATGAAGGCCACTGAAAATTTCCCAGAAGGGGATGAAGAAGTGGGCACGATGCTGCTTGCAGAGGAAGTGGAGCGTGGAAGACGCTGAAAAGAGGTGGAAGGTGTAGTGAATGCAGATCTCTCTGAAGACAAGGAGGATGTCATAACCCGACGCCGACCTTCTTCACTCTGGACGTAGGCATACGTCTGGCTAAGAGATGGCAGGATATCACGACTAAGAATCTGAATCCGAGCTAACTCATACTCAGAGTTAAGCCCTGCAAGGAACTCAAAGACTCTTGTCTCCTCTACTAGCATCTCGTAGCTCTTAATGGTTTCAACACAACCACACAGGCTGAAACGTTTGATAATGATCTAACTCCTCCCACATACTCCGGAGGGTAGCAAAGTAGTCGTTGAGCCGTTTATTGCCCTGTTGAAGGTGGGAGATATCCTGTCGCAACTGAAAAGCATGAGACAAATTCTGTGGCTGAGAGTAAGTCGAGTAGCCGTATCCCATAAATCTTGGGCTATGCGGAGAAACAGAAAACCCCTACTAATCTGAGGTTGCATGGAGTTGAAGATCCACGACATGACAATGAGGTTCTCAGCCTCCCACTTCTCATAAGAAGGATCTTTAGTCGAAGTAGGTTCTTTGATACGTCCATTGATGTAGCCCAACTTACCTTGACCACCAATGTACATCCAAACAACCTGAGACCATTCCAAGAAATTGTTTCCATCCAATTTCACCATAGTAATCAGATCTCCAGGGTTCTTAGACCCTATAGAGCTCCCAACCATGCTCGAGGTAACCTCAGTAAGCCTAGTAGAGCCTCTGGTAACCTCAGGAGTCCTAGTAGAGCCTCTGGTAACCTCAAGAGTCCCAGTAGAGCCTCCGGGAGACATCACAACACCCCAAATACAAAAAAACAACAACAAAGAAGGGTTCCAAACGAGATTGAAGTACCACTAGCAGTGGTCTAATACCCTAGCCACACCCAAATCTTGTTGAAGAAAGATATCATGGAGAGAACCAACATGGTTTTCATGCCCTACAACTATAATAGGCCCTCTATAGGCTCCCCGAATAAAGAACTCAAAGAATATGAAACTACCAGCACACACAGCAAGGGAGAACCAAGAAAGTGGATAAGAGGGTCAAAAAACAGACCCTACATCCCTTTGATAGAGAACAAAGCAAAATCGCAGTGCTCTCCACGCACTATAGGTATCGGCGGTAAAGAAAAAGAGGAGAGTTTCGCACTCCAACACCTCAAAACTCCATGGATTAGAGTGAGGTTTGTTTTGGGAGGAAGATATGCTAATAGGGAGCTAAAACGGAGCAGCCAACAAACCCAAAAAGGGCAGCACAGATCAATAAGAAGGAAAAAAACGATAATACCTTAAATCTCTAAATATTGCTCATAAGTCCATGAAGAAGGCCTCAAAAAATTCTGAAAAAATCACCATTAAATCTGGAAACATGTTTCCCATCTAAAGGTGGAGCCCAAGAATTATGGGTCCGTTCGGCTACGTCGTACGGACTGATGACGTCAACATCTGTGTGAAGGCCTTCTGAGTTGCTCCGGCTGAGAGATTGCTTCTATAGAGATGGCTCTGATACCAAGTTGAATTTAGGATTAGGGTTAAGGTTCCAAGCAAGCAAGAGAGAGAGAGCATGTAGGTTACATGACTCCAACTTTCTATTTATATATAAAGTAGGAATCACAAAAAAGCCCTTACAGATATTGGGTGTCCCTTATGCTATAAACGGTACACCTGTACAATTTAATACATGATAACAGGGGTAAGGTGTGGCTAAGGTAGGTAAAGAGGGAGGGGTACGACTAGGGCTTAGGGCTGGGGAAGAGAGAATTAGGGTTAGGGTTAGGGTTTTGGGGTGTACGGGTAGGTTTTTTTAGGCCAAAATTAGTCCAAATAAAAGAAAAGAAATAGAGAATAGATCAAGAGGAAAGAAAGAGGAAGATATACCTTTGGCTTCACACCAAATTAGACGGCTTCATACCAGATTTCCTTTCACAGGAGACTCCTCAAAAGCTGAGTTCAATTTCATTCATCATTAATGAAAAATACATCAATGAAAGTTTTTATATGAATATAAAAATCTAAATCTAATCTAAATCATCCAATAAAACTAATAAGAGCTAATGGCTGAAAAAATACAACCTACTTGAACGACTAAGCAAAATTACAATGAGCTCCAAAACTTGTGGCTATTTGTTTAGAAACCGAAAATGAAAAAAATAAAAACATACACTAAAAAATAAATAAAACTATCAATAAGCTCCCTATGCAGCCCACATGCATCTTTCCAATGTGGAGTCTTCAAGATGTCATGCACGTGGGGTCTTCCGCTCCCACGATCATGGAGAACTCGAACTGGGGCTCGCATAGAAGTCATCAGAGTACAATGACAAGGGTATGGGTCCAGTTCCCCTCCTCCTCTAGTACACTCTAGAGTGGTACGTCCTGATGTCCTCATCAGATTCCATGGGTATGCATATCATATGGGATCTAAGCAGATATGGCTCATTTATGCCCAAATATTTTATTTTGATAAATTCTCTTAACAACTATAAATTTAATTTTAGAATTTGTGAAACCTAGAAGAGAACTATCAACTATAAGATTACATAACACTAGAAGATTACACAATTCAATCTATGTGATAAGGACAATCCATTTTATGAAAATGTACATATCAGACCTTGTGACGTACTGAACACAAGCTGACACATTGAACACAAGCTGACACATTTTTTCAAACAAATCTTAATTTCTTCAAATATTCTGTTTTCAGCTGTTCCTTAATATATATCTGATTATCTAAAGGACATTCTTTCTACAATATATATTTGCATGAGTTAAAGTGTTTTAAAAAATTTAACTTGCAACATATGGAATATTGGGCAATCAAGAAACAACGTGTTCATAGAACAAGTGTCCTAGAGATGGATGGCTAGGAAAGATTAAATTAGAAATGAGCACATTCGAGGAAATCTGGGAATAGCACCAATAAGAGATAAAATAAGGGAAAGTTAACTGAGATAATTTGAGCATGTATAATGATCATCTCGCAACATTGAATAAACTGCATGGCGTATCAGGTTTGTGGCGGTCGGTGTGTTTGACACATGTTTCCATGTCTGTGTTACACAGGTATCAATATGTTAACTTGTGTTCCTGTACCTTGAGATTTGGGGATCTAGCTAGTCCTACACCTAGACCAATAGCCCTCCCTGATACCGGGTACCCACACCTGCGTTACATAGAAAAAAATTACCACAACAACAATTCAGCAGTATTGTTCACCATAGACTTTTAGCTTTTGGGCTCCTTCGAAAATAAACATTATTATTTATACTGTTCCTCCTTTCTAGATGTACTGCGAATTTCATGCTGAGATTTGACGCCATGCCTAGCATACACTTCTAAGAAGGACAAAGTACTAGGGTGTCCTTTTTCTTTTCTTTTCTTTTCAACTGGTAATAAGAGAAAATCTAATGAAAAAAAAAGATTAGGGGAGTTGTTCCCTGGTATACAGAAAAGCCAAGAGCATAGAAGGTCCACTTTTTCATTAGCGCTCCGGTGTATGGCTATACAGTATCTCCAACTGTGACTTATCAAAAAAAAATATCTCCGACTGTGGTATACTTTTTTTTCATTCTTTTTTTCTCTCCTTATTTTCTTGTTTGGATAAGCAAGGACTAACAGTATTCAAAGAAAAACAGGAACCTATAAACCACCCAAATAAAAATGAACACCCAGATACACCTTTAGCCATTGAAATAGTGTCATCTTCAGCTCTTTTATTGGTGCAACACATATAATATATGAACCTACACAAAGATTCCTTTTATTCTCTATAAAATTTGCTAATCTCTACGAGTGATCTGACTCCTCCAAAGCTAATCAACTATTTGAACTTCAATAACGTGCTTCTGAATTCTCAGAGGTTCAATCACTAGGTTCCTCTTTAGGTGTTTACCCCTATGTGGAGACCAATACTACCACTCAATTGTTGATAGGAATCAACCATCAAGAAACTAGTTAGTGGAAGTAATCGAGTGCTTCTGTTATCTTGAAAATGATACCCTTACGAGATTTATGCCCATGGTGGTTTTAGGTTGGAATGTGATCTAGATTTATCAACTTATAAGTTGTTAACTGGATCACAAGCACAAATGTTACACCATCTAGCCACACGCATTCTTTTGGTTGCTACATGTAAAACTCTATATGTATTTTAGTGCAAGCAAATTCCTGTTATACAGTTATAATGTATTACGGTCGATCCGCTTGTAGTGGACAGGATGCAGTCTTGTGGCCCATTGGTAATAGTCTGAGGTACTGACGATATCTACTGTGTTAGTGGTTTAATCTATACTATTATAAAGCGAGAACCTGTGTTGACGTCCACAGGGCTTCAATTAAATGTCTCACTTTAAAGGCTATTTTAAAGTCAAAACCTGGGTTTGGGCAAGCCCCTTCACACGGGTTGTCCGGCACGCATATGTCCCTCATCAATGATGATGGGGGACCATAGTATAAGCCATGTGGCGCATTCTTAGTGACAACTGACCGTATGGATGTGTTGTCCCATCCCTAGGTGGACCTATATACCAAATATCAGCCTGATCAGTGATTTCAAATCTTTGGATCTTAGTACCCCAAATAATGCTCAAAATCTACGGTTAAAAAATCAACTGATGAAAAGGACACCAATCAAATCCCTAAAAATCACTAATCAGGGTGAACTTTTTGCATGTAGGTCCACCTAAGGATGGGCCAAACATCGATATGGTTAGTGTTCTCTTCGAGTGCGCTATGTTTAAGGTTCTGCCACGTGTAAGGTGCACATGCATCACACGTGGCGTTCCCCTAGTGTTTTATAACCCAATTTCTCCACTGTATATAGTTATATAGTGTTGAGCCTTGGAGTCTCAGTCACACAATCTTAAGAAGTGGCTTGGATTATCTCAGCTTCATGTTCTGTTGTAATTGTATTTTTAGCTTCTTGTACCTGTTATAGACACCGAAATAGGACCACTTAAGAAAAATGTCATCAAATAATTGTGATCATACGCTTGACTGCCCAATGTTTTGCTTGCCCATAAACATTATAATGAATGGAGATAAATAAATAAATAAATAAATTGATAGATGGCTTGTGACACAGCGGTGGTCACCACATGTATCTGTATGCAACAACCGTCATTTAATGATATATTTTAATCTCTTGGATCTATATCTCTGCAGATCCAGAGAAATCTACAGTTGCGAATAGAAGAACAAGGGAGGTATCTCCAAATGATGTTTGAGAAGCAATGCAAGCCAGGTAGTGACAAGCTGAAGGAGTCGTCGTCCACTATGGATGACCCCTCTGCTCTGTCGTCAGACCTAATGCAGCATTCCCCTGCCAAAAACGAAGCAGAAGCATTGGAAAAGGATCATGCCAAAACAGGAATTGATGCAATCCCTGCCAATGCAGCACCAGGAGAAAGCTCCCAGAAGTTGGGGGGGAAGCAAAAGGCGCATGAAACGGAAGCCACCGAGGATCTTGAACCAGATGCTGTTGGTGGGCCCCATTCTCCACCCACAAAGCGTGCCAGAGCAGAAGACGCTGCTGTGTCATCTGTCAAATCGACATCAGAATAAGACATGGAAGTGATGAGGATCTTGATCATGAGCAGGACAGACTGATGACTGATGCTAGGAATGAGAATTTGAGGTCCTCTCCTTTTTGGTAAATACTCGTGGGCAATGGCTTATGCTCTTTCTTTTTAGACAATAAAAAATGTTTCGAGTTTTGGTTATTATGTTTGTCAGACTTATGATTTGCGCCCATTAATTAGCGGGTGGAGTACATTGACAACTGGCTTTGGAAGACGGATGCACTGTATATGCCCATGATCAGAAGTATTTATTGTAACGAATATTATAAACTGTTAGTCATTTGGAGAAAAGTATTAGATAATCATCTTACATGACTAGTATAGATGTGTAGCTTCATTTTTAAACTAGTTTCAGTCTCTTTTCTTTTTCTGTTTTGAATGCATGTTTCAAGGGTTAAATGAGGGCCATTTAATGCCATAATGGGTAGGTTATATCATCGTTATGACCATTATAATGGATCAAAGTTATATCAGAAGCAGAGTTACAGAGAGCGTCACTGGTCAAGGGCAGGCTACACTCAGTAGGTCGGGGAAGTGGTCAGACTGAAATTTTTTTTTTTTGCCTTGTCGGCTATGCAGTCTGCCACCAAATTAGTCTCCCCAGAAGAAAAACAAAAGAAACATTAACGAAGTTTTTTGCCGTGTCCAAAATATCATCACATACTGCGGACGAGAACCATTCCAGCATCCGATGAGTTCTTCAGGAGTAGGTCTATGAGTCAATTAGCATCAGATTCCACAATGATCATGTCCCATCAAAAATTCGATTCTTTGCTTGGATGTCATCTTTGAACAAACTACTCACTTGCGACAATTTGATTGTTAGGAAATGGATTTTGGTAAATTATTGTGCTGTGTAAGTCTAGTAGGGAAATTACAGCCTATCTTCTCTTACATTGTGATGTGGCCACATGGATCTGGTCGTATTTTTTGGCACAGGTAGGCCTTCATTGGGCTATGCTGGGGTCCATAGGTGAAGTGCTAAGAGGGTGGCCCATGGTAGATCTCTCGGCTAGGGACAGGATTTTGTGGAGGATGGTCCCGTTCGTGGTCAAATGGGGCATTTGGTGGGAGAGGAATAGGAGGGTCTTTAGAGGAGAAGAAGACTCGATCCAAGATGTCATCATTACCATCAAGGCTTCTCTCCATAGTTGGGGAAGCATCTTTACAAAGTTGAGGGGCACCTTTTTTAGTGACATAGTTTTCAGGTTTGATACTTTGTTAAGGAGGTAGGGTCAGGAGATTCTTTTGTTTTTATTCTTATATGCTGTATCTGCTTTAGCCTTTGTAGGGCTACCTTCTTTGTACTCTCGAGATCTTCTCGATCTCTTCTTTTTATATATATTCTCTTGATCTTCTCAAAAAAAATTGGTCATGGGCCACCTGTATACTCCATCTCAAGGCTTGAGCTTCAGCCTCTTCTGCCGAACCAGCCAACCAACCTTTTAATTTCTCATAATTGGATTCTAACCAGTAACCACTCTTATGAATGAACCACCATATCCTGTGATGAACAATACTCTTTTCAGCCATGGAAATTTTGGGTTGGGGATTGAAAGGTTAAGATCCTTTGGGTGGTTCTGATTCTTGGATTTGAGGTTGATTTGTATCAGCTCCAGCGCATATATCTTTGCAAGGTTACATAATAGAATGGGTCAAAGTAAAATACTCATCACCAAAACTAAATCCATAACCACTAAAGCCATAATCATGGCATCCAAATGATTGACATAAATCAAATTACACCTTACTAGGGGAGCATGCACCTTACATGTGGCACACTCTTAGAGATCACTGACTGTATCGATGTTTGACCCATCCCTCGTGGACCTACATGCAAAAAAAAATCAGCTTGATTAGTGAGTTTTAAGGATTTGATTGGAGTTGTTTTCATGGGTTGATTTTTTACAGTAGATTTCTAGCATTCTTTAGGGTACTCAGATCCAAAAGTTTGAAATCAGTGATTAGGCTGATATTTGGTATATAGGTCCACCTAGGGATGGGACAAACATCCATAGGTTTATAGTACGCCACGTGGTTTATACTATGATCTCTCATCATGGACGTCGGCGTGATGGACAACCTACAATTATAGAGAGCGATAGTTTGCACTCTCTACAATTAGAGATAACTATGGCCCTGCTTGGTTCAATGCAAATCGGATGCAATGCACTCGCCACAGTTTTAGGATTACAAGTGATTGGTTGGGGGCATGCAAATAAGCTGGCGTGCAAGTAGTTGCCAAGCCCTTGCAAACTCTTTAAGAAAATAGATACAGGCAAAAATCTGTGGTAAGTGACTGCAATGCAACTCACTGCACCAAAATGCATCCCAGTGCAGCGAATGGTTCAATGAATCGGATGCAATGCACCCACTTGCCACGGTTTTGGAATTACCAGTGATTAGTTGGGGGTGTTCAAATGAGCTGGCGTGCAAATGATTGCCAAGCCCTTGAAAACTCTTTAAAAAAATGGATGCAATCATATGCAGCCCAAAATTCATGGTAAGTGACTGCAATGCAACTCGCCGCATTTGCACCGGAGTACAAAATGCATCCCAGTGCAGCGAACCATGCAGGGCCTACGCATGCAGCTTGTTTTATAGTTGACCTGCACCCCTAATTCCAAACCATAGTGGAATCACAGAAACTACAACACAATAGAGAGTTATTGTAGGTGCACTGAATAGACTTATAGCTGCAACCAAACAACCCCCTTAGTATCTCCTTTGTGTTTTGGTTAATCCTAACCGTTGGATATATGGTTGGGACTTGGGAGTAGAGAAATCCTTGTATACGATCTCATATTTTGCTTATTTTAGTTGTTAAGTTCATTATGTTTAGTCCCACATCGGATACTGGACAAGAGAGTGAAGGATGAATGGGCTATAAAAGAGTATTCAATAGAGGAGAAAAAGCATACCTTTCTCGGCCTTTTGGCTAAGATCAAGTGTAGTATCTGTTCTTATCAGTTTAATATCTGATACGTGGGGCATCGCCTCACATGATATTAAATTAATTTTTCTTGGGGGAGGGCCCACCACAATAGCTTGCTATTGGGGTCTTCGTGCGTCGTCCATGCGTTGCACTACTGCACGGGCCTGGCGCACCCCTACCAAAGCATAACTAAAAAATTTATTCTGATCATACCTTGGGAACATGACCTACAAACAAGGTCCATGTTATATGACCTACATACAAACCATAAGTCAACCTGATTGAGCGTTGGATTGGAGTCATTTTCATGTGTTGATTTTAACCGTGGGAATAGGTTTAAAGGGGACCGTTATAATGGTATAACGGACTGGGGCGTTACTTTAACGCTCAGGGGCAAAAATGGGACTGGGGCGTTACTTTAACGCACAGGGGCAAAAATGGGAAAATAACGGAAAAAATGGCAAATGGCGCTGAAATTCAAATAACGGTCGTTTTTTTTACAAAATTTTCCAGAAAATAACAGTAGTTATAACGGAAAATAACGATTTTCCGTTATAACGGCCGTTATTTTCTGGGCGTTTTAACGGTCCATAACGTAACGGGGTAGGTCCGAATCCGTTATAACGAAAATAATTAAACCTTGGTATTGACTATTGACCATTATTTGGGGTATAAGAATCCAAAGTCCACCTAGGGGTTGACCATACATCCATCGTCGAGATTGCCACGTGGATCATCGAAGTTTTACACGTTATAATATTATCTAACAATATTGTTCTTTTTTGTAATCAGATCATATAGATAAAACAGAAACCAAAACTACACGGTTGTTCCCCCGGCCTTGTTACACAACGATAATAACCACAAAGGGGGGTTAGACCAAACAAAAGAGGTGGTCCAATGAAGGGCCTTAGCAGCTATACTATCCGCAACCCAATTACATTCCCCCTAGCAAAACAAAAATCTGTGGGAATCAAGGCTGAGTTAAGCCCAAAATATCAACACAAACGGGTGAGGCACGCCAGCTCAAAAAAGAGAGAGAAAGGTGCAACTGATTAACAAGGGCCGCAGCATCAGATTCAATTTCAATGTGTTTAAAACCTCGAGAGATTGCAATTTGAAGCCCCCGCCTTAGTGCTTTAGCCTCAGCCTCCTCAGCGGATTGGGAAGGGACCCGACATCCTCCTGCTAAAAGGAAATTACTAGTTGCATCTTGGAGGATAAAACCAATGCCTGCCATGGATGAACTTGGAAGCCAAGCACCATCAGTGTTTAACTTAACCCAGCCTAAAGATGGTAGTTGCCAAGAGACGGATGAACGTAAGCCGGTGGATTCAATCCGCAATGGCTGAGGTAAGATGAAGGATGGTAAGGATCGTAACACTCCAAGAGGGTTATCTGAACATGGATTGAAATTTTTTGTGTTTCTACGATGCCAAACTCGCCAAAGTACGAGTTTTCAAATCCCTTATATGATGTCACATCATCCTTATAAAAAAATAGAAGAAAAAAAGAAAAAATTTTAAACCAAAAAAATTTTAATATAATAAAAAGAGATACAAGTTTTCAAAATTTGCGGGAAGAGATAACTAAACGCCCTTTCAAAAGGCGCCTATTAGTTGCTGACCGAAATGCCTTTAAAAGGGACTGCTTGCGATATAAATCTCCTCGGGTCTCCCTCATTGCCCCTCTTCCTCCGATCGCTGCCTCTCCTTGCGCCCTCCTTCAACGATCCTCGCTCCCTCCAATCAAGTATGTATCTATATTTCTTTTTCTTTCTTCCCTAATGTAACAAGGTATACCTGAAACTTTCCGGCGTGTGGAAGCACGATTCTTAATACTCAGCGCTTCCATCTAGGCTGACTGGCCGCATGGATGTTTAGCTCGGGAAAATTCTCAGGGCCAAAGTGCTTTTGTCAAGGGTCTTTTGGCCAGCCTGGTGAAACGCCCTTTGAAAGGGCGCTTAGATTTTTTTTTTTGCAAAATTTGAACATTATCTTTTTATAAATATATTAAATTTTATTTTTGTTTAAAAAAAAAGTCCGATAAAAAAAGGTATGAAAATTTCTAAAAAAAAATAAAAATACTTAAAATTTTTAATTTCAAAAATAAATACGAAGAGCCCTTTCAAAGGACTAAAGACTGCCCGAGCCTTTTCAAAGGGCATTGTTTCAAAACTGACCCTAATGGCTTTGCTTTTATTGACCCCTATAGAACGAAATTCACTTGATTGATACACAATTCTAAGAAGAGGAAAATATAAAGAAGGTGATGTCTCCTCTGAGAGTTTGACAATGGCATGTGTCTAAGAAAGTCGATTTAACATAACAAACAAGTTTGGGCATTTACTCCTTGTTTTGCAGGTTGCAATTCTCAATTGAATGGAGCCATGGCCTGCATATTACAGCCGACTTGCGCTTACTGCATTGGGAACCTTGTGGTTTATCAGACCCTTGATGAATGATGTGTGAGAGCTCGTGCGTAGCTAGCGAAAATTTGAAATTTGCTCCCATCTAGCATGTAGCAAGTATTGCATGCTTCTTCATGCCTAGGATTTCTGTACATGCTTCTAAGTAATGGTTTCAGTCGTCTGAGTCCATCGCACGGAATGGTAACGAAACCGTCTTCACTGCCCTGAACTTGACAATATTGTTCAAGTGTTTATTCTCCAACCTATTAAACTTAGGTAGCGTTTTGTAAAACTTATTTTAAGGTCTAATAACTTAAAGTGCTGATAAGGCCTGATAACTTAAAGTTGTGAATATAAGGTCTGAAAAAACTGCTTGGTAAAACTGTCTGAAAGAAAAGGGAATTTTTGACATGCCCCCCCATGTTATCTTTAAAATTTGACATACCCCCCCACAATTTGAAAAAGCTGACATACCCCCCTATGACTTGGTCCACTGTCATTTGACCAGTGTTGACCCGAGTTGACTTTCAAATTTTGTATTAAATGGCAAAAGTGCCCTTGTCTTCAAGCTTGGAACAAGGGTTTGGGCCAAAACCCAAACCCCAAATCAAACGGCTGTGGGGATGTCCGGCCAAGAGATTCCAATGGGTTGGCCGCCCATCATCGGTGACCAACCCAACGGAGTCTCATGGCCGGCTGGCCACCATTACGGCAATAATTCTAAACCCAAGGTTAAAAAAGAAAAAAAAAACACAAAGCATACAATTTTAGTTTTTAATTTTTCATTAACAAAAATGAAAAATATGACAAAGCAATTTATATTTCAAACTTTTGAGATGTGGATTTTGGAAAGATGGGTTCTCTCAATTTTAAAATTTCATTCTACAATAAAATTCATAAAAAGAAATCTCATTCCTTCACGAGTTTTGTTTATTTTTTTGGGGTTTTTTCTTTTTAATCTTTGTTTAATTCATCAAAAAAATAAAAATAAATCTCAAGTTTACCAACATGGGTTTTAATTTTTATCTTTAATATCCTCTTTTCATGTTTGATTTGGGTTATGGGTTTTGGCTTAAACCCAAACCCTTGTTATAAGGTTGAAGACAAGGGCACTTTCGTCCTTTAATACAAAATTAGGTAGTCAACTCTGGTCAACACTGGTCAAATGACAGTGTACCGAGTCGTAGGGGGGTATGTCAGCTTTTTCAAATTGTGGGGGGGTATGTCAAATTTTAAAGATAACATGGGGGGGTATGATTGTTGAGATCTAAAAATAAATGTTAAATTTGTTTCGTAAACACAACTAGGAATGTCTGAAATTTGGCATTTTGTCATGTTTGCCCTTATTAATTCTTAAGTCTGTTTTGTAAACACAGTTAGGAATGTCTAAAAATTGATTATTTGACACATTTGCCACTATTATATGTTCAGTAGTCATCCAATTAACTCAAAATTATGGTATATCAAAAGTTTTTAATATGGAAATGAAAAATACGAGGAAAGTTTTTAATTAGAATCAGTGTTTTAAAACTCGTCGAGTCAACTCAAAACTCGGCCGAGTTGACTCGATTCGGCTGAGTTTCAAGTTGATTTGAAATAAACTCGAGTCGAATAAACAATGGGTTTGGTGCGTTGTTTTTTAATCGACGCACCAAATAAGTTTTTGAGCACCTTGTCAACACAAAATCAACCAAATCTTATAAATTATGCTTATAAAAATATGATATTTATATATTAATAATAACATATCTATATAATATTAATATATTACTCGAGTCGAGTTCGAGTCTTCCAGTTAAATCAACTCGGTAGACTTTCGAGTCGAGTCGAGTTTTCAAACACTGATTAGAATACAAAACATTTGGTAATTTTGCTGTTTGAGGAAATATATTATGTTCCCTTCAAACAATGCCGATGATGCACATTACAGTTTTTGTGGTAGTGATTGTAAAAAAACGACACACCTGGTGCGTCGTTTTTGACAATTTAAAAAAAAAATTGTATGTTTTGGAGATACATCTTCATGTACCTGATGTACCTGTGGCTCATATACACTCATAAAATGACTACAAATGGAATATCACATATCTAGTTTCAATCTTAGGGATCAGAAATAAATGCATCGTACACTGCTGAACAAATTTGATGAGCATATTTACAGTCTGAATACAAGTTTACACAAAGCGAGTCATTGAGGAAGCCTATCCATGGCTTTTATCGCTGCAAATTTATTGCACATCAAGAACTAAGATGCACACCATTGCAAGCATTTGATCTCTTTTATATGAATCTGCCGAGATGCTAATTAAATCCTTGACCTGTATTAAATGACAAGCAAAAAAATTGGATGAGCACATAAATTTAGTAAGAGGAGTCTCATTTAATTATTGAATCATGAGAAGACAAGGAACTTGGGCATATACGGAACCTTAGGATGCCAAAATTCATCATATTTGGATGCTAACAAGAGTGAAGTAAGACCAACCAAATTTGGGTTCAGAAAAAGAACTAGCTCGGGACCTTAAATTAGAAAATCATGACCATGACTACCAATTTTTAAACTTACATTTTTTAATTGTCAGCCTGACGTGAGATGAGAGGAAGTTTTTCATTTTTTTATTTATTGGAAACTGCATTTAATGAACACACCAATAGACCAAAGGACCCCTGCTAAATGAATAACTTAAAGAAAACAAATGAACAATGTAAGGGCATTTTGGCGTAACGCAAGAAGGGTCATCGCACTTTAAATAGTAGACTAGATAAATCATCAATAAGGCTGATTGGTGTGGTGGACCAAACATATATGGGTCAAAGACTCAATAGAGTGTACCATGTGGCATTTTTGGAGACATGTATATTCAGAGTGTCGCATGAAAGCATTTTTCGAGAATGTACAATCATCGAATTAATAAGCCATTCTATCATACACTTCTTCGAGCTAAATGAGTGCAACGTGGCACATTCATTCAACCCCTCGACCCGCCAATATTTGGTCCTTAACTGGTAAAAATCACCAATCTAGCTAAGTTTTGGTGTGTAGGTCCACCACGGTTTGGTCCTTATAATTAGTTGTTAAATTCGTGAATTAATTATTTTTAGGTAGTATCCGTATACTATACGTATGAACACAAAAAATATGAATAATTCATGATTTTATAGAGGTTCACGAATAGAACACGAATATGACTTTTTAGCAATTAATTCAACTGATAATCGGGCTAGAAAACCATGAAAAACAAGGATTAAAAGCAAAAAAAATAAAGGCCTAATAGTCCTTGGGGACCTTATCCCCTTTTGCTTTCATCTCTCTCCCCCATCCCACCTCCGTCCTTGTGCAATCCATCACCCCCACTGCACGACTCCATTTGCCAGTTGTAACTCTAGTCTATATTGTCGTTGGCTGTGGATCAAGTTAGTACTCTCTCTCTCTCTCTCTCTCTCTCTCTCTCTCTCTCTCTCTCTCTCTCTCTCTCTCTCTCTCTCTCTCTCTCTCTCTCTCTGTGTTCGATCACCGAATCTCCGACCACCAAGTCTTCGACCATTGAGTCACCGACCACTTGCAAAACTCTCTCTCTCCCCCCGTTGGACTTACACAGCCACACCACAATGACCAGACCTACAACTCGAGCTCCTCTCACATTTCTAATTTCTAATTTGAATATAGTACGACCCCAAACAAATTCAAATTAACCGTTTGTCCCCCGAGTGAGTCTCCCTCAATAGTCCTAAGCATCTTCTAAGTCTTACACACATTTTATATTTTAGTTGTTAAATTTTAACATCGAATTTTTAGATAATATACGAATTAAAAACAAATAAATATAAATTATGAACTTTTGTCATTTTTTGAATTTTTGGCTAAATTATTGTTCAAATTTTTTAAACTCGGAACCAAATTATATATGGACGTTTTCCGTCTTGAACTTTTGTTGCATCCGAACTTAACAACTACGGTTTGGCCAAACGTTGGTAGGTCCTTGGAATTAAAATAGTGTTTCACGTTGCATTTTGATGGATTTTTTTTTGTTGGTAAAATTTATACCAAAGTTTATTATTCTATATTATATCTCAATCACTGCATGTAAGCCAGGTGTCCTTAAAATGTTCTTGTAGACAGTAATCACCGTCTATAACACTGAAACCATATATTATCACCCATTACAAAAGCGCAAAGCAAGCACGAATCCTCCTCCCTCCTCCCTCCTCTTCCTCATCCTCCTCTGGCACAAGCACAAAACACAATCCGGTACAAAAAAAAGGTTTTCGAAATCGTGGAATCGGAGAGTTTGTGGTTGAGATGTTGTTCCAGGTGGGAGGGCAAGGGACTCGTCCCACCTTCTTCGAGATGGCCGCGGCTCAGCAGCTCCCGGCCAGTCTCAGGGCCGCTCTCACCTACTCAATCGGTGTAATTCACCTTTCTTCTTCTTCTTCTTCTTCTTCTCTCCCATTTTTTTTAATTAGGGTAAGCCTAAAGGCTTGTTTGGATCGCCATTTTACTTTTTTTTTTTTTTAAGAATTATCTTATTTTGGCGAAAAACATGGCGGATCCGAACAGGCCCTAAGTCTATGTATGAAACTAATGATGGTGATGATTGCAGGTGTTGGCTCTAAGAAGACCGTTCCTTCACAAGGTGTTAGACTATGATGACGAATTCTTTGCTTTGCTGATGATGGTTCTTGAAACTCACAGTTTACGAACTACAGGTCTTCTTCTTCTCATAATCTCAGTTCATAAGGGGCGGAAATGTTATTTTTATAGTTTTATAGAAAGTTTGAAACTTTTTATTAAATAACTTTTAGCTCTCTTTCTATGATAAAAACCTCCAAGACTTCCCAGGAAAAAAAGAAAGAAAAATAATCCTTTGGTCTGCTCCCTCCATTGCTCGATCCAATTTAGCGAATCAATCAATGGTGCGTCAGAATTGGTTTTTTTTTTTTTTCATTTTATACCCTATCATTTATGTTTTTTTTTTAATCTTAGGGGACTTGTTTACTTTTTTGTTTAAAAAAAATAGTATGCTAAAATTAAATTATTAAGCTTTGGTTCAATAAATTAGCAAAATTACGTATAATTGTATAACGTTACAGGTAATATTCAAAGTTGCCAATACACAGGACTGGAATGATCACCAAGCGAGTGCATAGGTGGTTTTATAGTGTTATTAAAACCCTAGGATTTACAATTTGGATCCTTCACTTTGAATTGAATCTTAACCTAATGATCTGAATCCTAGGTCTAAATCTCTTTTGGGAAGAATCTTGTAATTCACTAATTGAATCTTGACCTATCAAATCCAATGAGTCAAGTTGAAAAAAAGTGTCACTAGTTTGAGTGAAACTTTGAAACTTATTATCTTGTCTAATCGTATGTTCTTTTTCAATCAAAAAATGGTGGCAAAAGTGGATGTCATTTGGGACATTTGACCTATTCACTTCTAGATCATAGAATGAACCCATGAAGCAATTATTTTGTGATTTATGCATTATTATGTTTTTTGCATGAAAAAGTATCTTCACTACATACTCTGAAATAGGATGCATGTCCAAACAATCTGATATAAGTTTTCAAAAAGACTTAATGAATAAAAGAGAAGCACTACAAAATAAGAAACGGTTTACTCACAAGGAAGAGTAAAGGGTTAGCTTTCGAGGATTTGTTCTTTAGACAGGAGTCGATTATATGTAGGGGCAGTTAGTTTTTCTGTGCTCTTGTTCCCTTGGAGGTCTTCTCATCCTCCCAAGTGTCTTCTAGCTTGCTTCGCCTCTTTAACATATGCCTTTACCTTATCAAAAAAAAAGAGGAGAAAAAAAATAAAAGAGATTAGGATGTCAGAAATGGAAATGACGAAATTGATTGGTGGAGTAAAAAATTTGTTTTGTTTGTTTAAGATGTTGGGGCCTTTGAGTTCATGAGATGATTTCTATACATTGTTGGAAACTTGTTCGAGTCATAGAGTTGATTATAAGATAGTTTTGTCTACTTAGTTGAGAATTTGTTTAAGTCAATGATTTTTTTTTGATCGGTAAAGGATATATATTAAAAGAGGGCTGAGGAGGCCCTAAACTATACAGCCGATACAAAAGGAAAGGAAAAGCTCCGAGAGCATCAACACCCAAAGCCCCAAAACAAAACTCAAAAAAAGAGCTCCACTACGAGACCAAACGATCCCACCGGAAAACAAAATCTTCAATCTGAAAGGCTTAAGCTCGGGATTTGCCAACCCCCAATAATAGAGCGTGGCTTTGATGTTCATGGTGATCTTTTCACTATTGGCCTCCTTGTCTTCAATGCTAACTTTTTTCTTAAGATGGTTTGTTTGCATAGACAATAAGCCCAGCATTATAGCAGTGTATGCCATGTTAATATTTTTTGATAAATTTGCTATGTTGATATTTCACAGTGAGATGGAAAATATGATGTTATATGATGGATTACACAAGATTTGTAGATATTTCATCTTCTTAGATTTTTTTTTAATATTATTTCATATTTCTTCTCAAGTTCGAAAGACAATCTTTTCAAATCCTACGATTTATGGTTCGATTCAAATTGGTTTCATGGGACTAAGTTTTAGCATTATTTGATATTTTCTTTTAGGAGTTGCATTAATTGGAACAAGCCTATTCCATGCTCATGCATTTATAATAACATAGTCTTACTTGGCTTATAGTTCAGGTGCAAAGCATAAGTTTGTCTGTTTGCTTGTTGCCTTTGTCCGTTCGTATGTGTACTTTTGAGTGGGGTGTGCAACATGTTGTAGTTGGTTACTGGCAGGGCATAGTCCATTATAGTTTGACCATTTCCATTTGTTTGGTTTCCAGGATTTTCTTTGTATCAATGATTGTATGATCAGAGAAATGTAAACCGAAACTGTAGAGTCATTCATTGATATGTCAAGATTGTTGTGCTGACATCGTGAAATCTAGGAACTAAGTCATATTAATTGGGAGGTGTCATGGTTCTAATATCCTTGATTTGTTTGGTTCTGTTATGGAGGATTGATCTGTTGATTCCCTAGTTTGTACTTCGTAATTATTCCTGACTTCAAGTTTCCATTGTGTTTTGCTTGACACAGTTTATATTTCTATTTGTTTGCAGATGCTTCTTTTTCCGAGTCTTTGTATGGCTTGCGAAGGAGGGCAGTGAGGATAAAACTGAGCAAAGACAACCCTCATATGGACTCAGGTGATAGGCTTCGTCACTCTGGATTAGAAAAGCACCAAAAAGTTCTCTCAGTTGCATTTCTGGTACAATTCTCTTCTGTTTTTAGCAACTTAAGTGTGGATCTTTACTGAAAAGAGATATGAATTTGTTTTCAACTTTTCATCAATTGCAGTGATGGCATCGCCCTTACATCCTGGGACACAATAATAACATTTATCATGTTCCTTTTTGAAAGTTCATATATTCTTTCAGAGGGCACACACACTAATGTCAAATTGTTACTCTGTTATATAATAAATCTCGTCAGGGTAAAGATTTCTTTCTTTTAGGTGTAACACTTCGTGGGAAGCCTTCATAGTGGGTAGTCAAATGTAGTTGTACTAATTCATTAAATATATCAGTTGTTTTCTCCTTTTTCATAGTATGACTATTGAAGGTGCTAGTAGTTCATCCTCTAATCGCATGGCACATGTGAAGTACAACTCTTTCGAGATTCCTTTGAAATTCCACTTGTGTTGTGCTGCATCATCATGTGTGAGGTGCATGCTATTTGACGACAACCAAAGAAGTGAAAATATCTCTTATCCTCTCTCCCCCTCTCATGTTCGTCACTTTACTCTCTGCTAGTTTCAGGAAAAGAAAGCTAATTTGTTCCCATGGAAAACACTCTTAGCATCAGTTCCCCTTTTTCCATAGGATAACGCACTTAAACCTCTACAGGGAACAAAATGTCAACAAATCCAGTAGGATTCCCCCCCTTTCAAGATTCCTTTCAAATTCCACTTGTGTTGTGCTGCATCATCATGTGTGAGGTGCATGCTATTTGACGACAACCAAAGAAGTGAAAATATCTCTTATCCTCTCTCTCCCTCTCATGTTCATCTCCTTACTCTCTGCTAGTTTCAGGAAAAGAAAGCTAATTTGTTTCCGTGGAAAACACTCTTAGCATCAGTTCCCCTTTTTCCATAGGATAACGCACTTAAACCTCTACCGGAACCCAACCCCACCCCCCCTTTTGATGCACCGATGGAATGTGGAAGATACAGTTTGGTGTTTGCTCAACCAGTGGTGCCTGAGGAGAATGTGGTATGTGCTTTTGGCATCCAGACATGAAATCTTGTCGGCTAAGATGCCCAGACATGGATTTGGATATGACAACTAGTATAGGAAATAGGGATATGGCTCTTCATTTCCCTAAATCTAGGACGCAAGTATGGATATGGGTATCCCATCCAATATATCCATACAATACTTTAATTTTTAGGTTTTATTTAAAATCAAATATTATTTCTTTAGTAATTACGTTATGTCAAATGTAATGTAGCTTTTAATATTGTGAAGGTTATTACAAAATGATTTGTTAGAATAAACTATATATTTTAGTTGAAAAAACAAATGAAAAAATGTTACGAGTTTAGAAAATAACCAATAATAAAATAGGAAGAAGTAAATTGTAAGGTAGATGTATCGCTGCAGTATCCAATACAAGTTTCGTGTGTGGACACGGGTAGGCTGGGCATGTTGAAGTATCCAGGTATCATAGGTTGTAATAGATCTAATTGTTCAAACAAACAAGATCAGCGGTAGAGTGTCCAATGGTGGATTGAGTGTGACTACCAATCCTTGAACTTCAATGGAGAAGCGGCTAATATGTTGGTGGGTATTCCAATTGCATCTGAGGTAGAGAAGGGATGATGTAGGATGGGCCTGAATATCAATCAGGTGTTATAACTGTGCCAGCCAATGCTTGTTCTTCCACAATCACTTTCAATAATCATAGTGAAACAAGAGGAACTGCTGCTTTTGAAAGACAACAGATAATACTTTGCAATATTGAAGAAAAGAGCAATAAAAACCTCAAGTAGGGCTGCAAATATGGAACAGATTTCTACTAAAATAAACTCTTTATGACAGTAGAAAATGTCAAATAAACCCAGTTTCACGACACTTTTTACTGCCTCTCTATGTGTACGTATAAACTTGACTCATAAGCTAACTACTTTCCTATTGCAAAATACGATTCGATTGGAATTTTCCAAATCTCCTGTTCTCTTCCTTCGCCTTTGCCTTTGCCCAACTAAATTTTGCACATATGTGCAAATCCCATGAGCGCTTGAATCTGATTTGTGTTAATTTACTTCATTTCTGGCCAAGTCCATATTGCCTCATCTACAAGGTCATATGACTCCCAAAAATAAACTACGCAGAATAACAATTTCAAAAAGAACATAAGCCTCCATTACAGCATCTCAAATGATTACCTCTATCCTTTTGCAATTTCCAGGTGGAGTTACACTGAATAACCCGAGTGAGCTCATATGCTACATGCGAGATAAAAAATGAAGGCATGCAGACAATCAAATAATAAATAGGAGTCATGAAAACTGATACTTCCACTACGGGGTCAAAAATATATATGCAAACTCTATTTAAATGTAACCAAGAACAACGGGTCTTGAGATTTGACGTGTATTCTAATCATAGGAGCTATATAACCTTACTAACAGTAGCTTCTCAGATTGTTTTTTAGCTGGAACATTTTATTGCCCCTTAAGAGCTCATGTAACGAAATGTGACTTCTGCTATATTTATTAATTTATGTAGGTTGTCTTGCCATATTTTAAGTCAAAGTTGCATTCAATCTACAACAAAGAAAGGGAAGCCACACTTCAAGCAAGTTTATGGGGACCTGGTGATGCTGACTATTTTGATAGTGGCGAAACTTCTCATGTTCCAGGAGGAGCTTTGGTTACAGAACCATCACGCTGGATACGTATCAGAAAGAGGATCGAGGCAATTATAGGTGCTTGCTACCCATGGATACATGCAGGCCATGAAGGTACATGTATTTTAAGTTATTTGCCTACATCTGCAGCATTTTGGAGGATTTTGTTTACAGGTTCTTCCAATGAAGAATGACTATCATGCATTTAATTTATCAATGGGGATGCCCTAAGGCTTAAAAAAGTTACATGCTTGTGAGGCATACACCTCATCCACAGAGGGTTTAAGACAGTCGTACACCTCACACATGAGGTTATAATAAAAAGAAATTTTTTTTACTGAATTGTGTGAATAAGTTAGGTAATAATAAAAGGGAAAAAAAGTTAATAATAAGATATTCTAGGTTATATAACAGCAACAAAAACATATCTTTCATCCTATATGAAATAAATTAACTTTATGCCCCATGGTTTACGATTCCCGCTTTAGGTCATTGAAGTGTATCACCCCATGCTGATGCATTTAAAACCATTGATTTATTAAACCTCTTTGGTTTTTATTTAGTTTGTGTTGTTATTAACTTATGTTAACATGTCAGGTGCTTGTCTTATTTGCTTATGAACTATAAATTGTGTGAATGCTGATTAAGGGGAATACCTATTTTATATGCAATAACGCCGTGACCATTGTGTCATTATTTGCTACCCATTCAGTTTTTAGTGCTCTTGGACCTTGGTTTTGCCTTCTTTTTTTTTTAATAAAGATAAATAAAAAAAATTCAAGCTCTTTTTCAGCCATGTAAGCTAGGGTCAACTTGGTTGCAAATATTTTTAGCCAAGTTGATTGAGGCTCTAAGTAGTTCCAACTTAACTTCTATAAGAATATTGATGAAAATTTGAGCAACCATTGGACAATCTTTCTCCTTCACTGTACATGGATTTCAGCATTGTGAATCCATACCGTTTTATCTTTTGGGCAGAGGCTTTCAAATAGAACCTTAGCTAACAATAACTAACCTTTTGGACCCGTAGCCACTTTTGAGTATTTCCTTTGAAATTTTCTGTTTCTAATCTCCAATCTAAGTTAGATAGTTACTGTTGCAGGATTGTCATTTGCTTATCAGCTGTTATATTTGTTGGATGCTACTGGGTTCTATTCTCCTGGACTGCATGTGCTTGGGATTCATGTGTGTCGTGCAACAGGACAGGAGCTGGTATAAATTTATCTAATCCCTATCCATTGAATTTTCGAATAACATACATATTGGCTAAACAAGCTAAGCGTCTGCACTCAATGTTTTCATCTATCACATTATAATATATTCATACATATATCTATGTATGTATATGGTTTGTTATTTCAAATCATTTTGAGATGTTAGGACTTTCAATTATGTAGTCTAAGACCTGCACTGTGATTAGCTTCTCCACTGTACCTGGTCAGATAGTCTGCATGTTATTGTGCTACTTCCCAGATTTTTTATATTCATAACAAATATAATGATTGCAAAATACTTTCCACTGGTAAATGATGTCATTCATTTTTGTCTTCTTCGGATGGAAGACAAAGGAGTTTGTTTTGTCATCCTGTCTGTGATATGCTAGTTTTGTTAAATACTCATTTTGGCATGGTTGCTTGTTTGTATTTTCCTTGGGAAGGGATTTTGGAGGATTTCTTCCTTCTTTGTTCTATACTAAGTCTCACTGCTGTGTACTTCATTGCAATTTGATGTCAAGGTAGATGGATACTTCTTCTAGAATTTCAAACATAAGAAGCCGCGAACGTGAGAGACTTCGTGGTCCTCCTTGGCTGAAGGTACATTATTAGCTTCTCAGTCTAGTGTTTGCTGTTGATATGTAACTTTGACTTAACCTCTCTCTCTCCAAATGGTTTCTGTTCACAATATGCAGGCATTACAAAGAGTGTTACTCAGCTGTATATATACTTCGTTGGACTATGCACAAACTGGTCTAATTGCAGCAGTGTTCTTTTTCAAAGTGAGTGTAACTTACCTATTATGAAATCTAGCCTGAATAAGTGAGAAAACAATTGCAAGAGCAACAAATAATTTTCTGCAACAAGTATTCATAATATCAATATTTGCTTGGAAGATTTTTCTATGCTCAGAAATTATCTAAAGCTTGACAGTATTTTTCTGTTGCGTTAGATTGGATTAGGGGATTTTCTCATTATTGAGATTATAACCTATTAGGTTGCATGCACTTAGGATTGCCAACTTGATATTCTGTTTTGAACAAAATGATGGTCATATTCATAAGACATTTCAGTAGGGGATATTGTATGTTGACATTGACAGGTTCAAAATTTGAAGCAGGCTGTACTGAGCAAATGTAGATAACGGGGAACTGGTTTCATAAGGTTTCTGCACTTGAATGTGTAGATTGAGTAAGGAAGCCACTGGAAGAAAGAGAGAATACGAATAAGCACACAAAAAGAAAGAAGAGAATGAGAGAGATTACCTTAGAATGTCCAACCTTTCACTGTTTTATTAAGTTATAAATTACAAAATGGCAAATGCAGCTTAGGTTATCATGTTGAAATGTGGAAAACTACGTGTTTCACTTCAATAGGATGCTATGTCAATGGGAGAGGGTGATTTGTAGTTTTTCACCATTCAGAGTACAGAACAATGTCCCTAGTCTCACCCTGAAAACTAGCTTATGTATAGTGACCCAAAGCTATATTACAAATATTTGCTAGGATAGGAAACTAAGCATTTTCTGAGTGGAAAGATTGCTCTTAGTTTAGGTTTTGGAGTCACTACCCTCCAACCCTGGCCTGGTAGACTTACCAAGTCCTTCACTATTCACCTCAAAGATTTTGGCTTCTCCAAATTTTCTTGGTAAACACATTTTTGAGTTGATCTCCCATATCACGTCAGGGGTTTGAATTTCCGTAGAAATTTTCTCCTCATAAGGTGATGATACTTTTATGTTGACCTCTTATGAAAGACAAGATTAGAAGATCTGAAATGCGGCTTGACTATTATGGCATGGATCCATTGGAATACCAGCCACAAATCCATGCCCATTCATAAGTCATCGACCATGGGCTACAGCTCTGTTTCCTGCTTTTCCGAGTTAACTGAACTTCCATCCACAGAAGTGCAATGTTCTGATGTGGGGCCTTCTATTGGTAGCAAACCAGCCTAATCTGCATTTTTAAAGGCAGATACTCCAAGTGGCCTACTCTTGGAACGCATGTCCCAAGTCTTGGAAATGATGATATATTGTAAGATTCATTAGATGGCATTAAGATTAGGAATCTGTGCAGCATACTTGAATTGATTTACAACACTCATAACGTAATGTCTCAAATATGAAATGAGGGAAGAAAAACAGTTACTGTGATCCTGTTGTGATTACGATTTACTGTAATGATTCCGTAGCAGTACTCTAATCAACTGGCTTGATCTAATTGGGAAATTAAAAACAATAGATATTAAATAGGGAGCTAAATCTTCAGGTGAATACGGCATTTACTATTAGAGTTGATCGGCATTAGTCCAATCAAATACAAAGCCTCATGTCTCATGTAAGCATAGCACCAGACCACGTGCATTGAAGATCACAATCAACAATGGTCGAATTTTTCAATTTTACGAAGTTGAATGTCAGTACTGAAGAAAATCCCTCTAGAAATACGATGTATTAAGATTTTGGGAAATTGTAATTAACTGTTTTTGGTTTTTTTTTGGGATTGTAATTAACTGTGACCAATTGATACTAGTCGTCCATCTAAAGCAACTTGACCTTAAGCAGCATATTTTAACTTCCTAACATTTTGATTAACTTTAGAAACAAATAAACCTACTTCAAGCTCTAAATATGAGCTTTGACCTTCTGAAGACCTTCCCATCTCAGCCTTCTAAAATAATTCTAAAAATTGCAATAAGATAACCATAAACTTGTAAAGTAATTTAACTAGAACGATAAGTCGGTGAGTGAATGAGGTTTTCTCCTTATCTTTTGGCAAGTAAATGAGCGTTGTTTCTTTAAAGAGATGTCCTCAACCACCATGTGTGGTGCACATCTAGACAGGAAAGTCTTGTTCAATTGCAGAGGAGTTGGGTTTTTTGTTTTTTAGATAAGCTGCAGGTAAGACTTAGTAACTTTTTTATGGAACCTGGAAGATTGCTGATACTTGACAGCATTAAGAGACACTGGGCAAGATGGCATGCATTGGATGGTCAGAGCACTCAGTTTCCCAGTTTTGTTGAGTGTTTGAACTAAGGAATACCTATGCTTTACGCCAGATGAGAGCTTCCCATTGATGAGAGTGGAAGCAAGAGCCCTAGTCTGCATTTTTCATGACCATGGGTTGGTAGTGCTTCTTGCCTTAGCTGGCATTAGGCGAAATAGTATATTGGTTGTAGCTTGCCTCAGTTTTTGGATCTCAAGGCCGGATCTTTTGTCTCAAATAGAGCGTCTGTAGAAGCCTTCTGAAACCTCTCCCTTGGAACCTACCCTCCTATGAAATTGTGGGGGAAGCACATTTTTACGGTCAACCAGGACTTGGGAATATTCCTTGTCAGGTACAGACAGTTGACAGGCCTGACCTGAAAGAACCAATGAACTCAGAACACATAAAAATAAATTGTGCTGGAACCGCAATCAAAGGACGTACCAAACATCCTGAACCGGCAAAGGAAGCTAATGGCAACCAGAATGAATACTGAGACTCCTTAACTACGGAAAAGCGGATCGCCTATTAAGAAAAAGAAGGCGGCTGCCGCGCTAGCCATCAAACTACGGCTTTTAAGCAAGATTGGTGTGCAGGAGCGCACTAGATAGCACTTCGTGGTAGCATTTGGTCTGGGCTTGGAATATTAGCTTAGCTCGATATTTTGCAGATGTACTTTGTATTGGGTATGAGTAGGGTTGGGTTGCTATTCTAATTTTTATGCTATTTTAGTTTATATATGATGAGTTACTGCTTTCAAATTACAACATTGCAGCTTCTTTTTTCTTTTCAAATTAAGTGACATCCTCCGAATCTAAAGTTTTGCAAATAACAATTTTCACTGATGGAGATCCTCACAGATGATGGAGTGGTGGTACCAGTCAGCTGAAGAAAGAATGTCGGCTCCAACTGTATACCCCCCACCTCCTCCTCCCCCTCCTCCAAAGGTAAGCTCATCATTTCTTGCGTCCATTTTTGGTGTCTGTGACCTCTCTGTATTTTTAACTTTAGAATCAGCACATCTAAAACCTTTTCAAAAGACAGTGAATCTTTTCCAATTAACAAATGGAATCACTATTTCCATCACTGTTTTTTGCATCTTGCACCAGCCCAAATGTTAACAGTAAATAAAGTACCTAATATTTATTAAATGCTTCTTCAAGCCCAAGGTGTTTAGGTGGTACCAGAATTCAGTTACTGTATTGCATATTGTCAATTATATGTTCATTATTGATTAAGTCTGGTCTGTGAAAAAAAAACCAGGTTGCGGAAGATGGGATTCCATTGCCGCCCGATAGAACAATATGCCCTTTGTGCTCGCAGAAGCGTGCAAATCCATCGGTGGTTGCAGTCTCGGGGTTTGTCTTCTGTTATGCCTGCATATTTAAGTATGTTTCACAGGTGCGGAACTCCAGACCTTGAACACAATTTTTCTTAACTCAAAATATTTGATTGTGTTCTCGCCTTTCTGGGATGGTTGTGTTTTTCCTTAATGCTCTATTTCCTACATTGGGTTTGCATTTTCACAGTATAAGCGCTGCCCGGTTACATTGATGTCCACAAATGTCGACCAGATTAGAAGGCTCTTTCACGATATGTAGCAAGTCATCCAGTTAGGAGACATCCTGTATGAAGCTTGTAAGAACCGAATCATGTTCGCACATTCGAAGATAGACAGAAACAGACAGGAAGAAATTTGGGCATTACATACCCAATCAAATAATGTCGACTATTCATCCTTGCAGTAGTCTTTTCCCCCTTTGATATGTTAGAATGGATGTATATTGATGAGTTTGAACTTTGATTATTTGTTTATTAGAGAAAATAATTTCAACGAAGTTGCTTAGCAGCAAAAAATAAAAAGTTTCAACAAAGTTGTCTCTGCTGATGCTTGTCTTTGCATGTCTAGCTAGCGATAATACTGAATTGGGGTCGTTTTGGATGGGCATAAGTTACGAGAGAGAATGGATATTGCAAGTCGAAATAGGATGGAAAAACATTGTTGAAGAAAAATGTTTTTTAGCCAAATTGGTGACAACATGGATTTGGGGCAGCTTTGCAGATGGCACAAATTCCAAGTTGTAGAGTGGGTGTACACTGAGAAGGGGAGAAGGCTAAAGAGAACGAGGATCATCTGGTTACGGAGAAAAGATTTGTAGAAACTTGTTTAGCAGATGGCACCTTGTTGATAAGTTCATCAATTATTCCCATATTTATATTTTTTTTTATGGAAATTGTATTGCAAGCGTGTTAATTCGGAGGTTTTTTAGTAAAAATGTATAAATTTCCCCCATTTTTTGCTTTGTTGTATAAAACGAAAAAAAAAAAAAAATTACACCAGAAAATAGATGTTAATTACCCTTCAAATATGCTGTATTTTAAAGGAAAACATATTAAACACAAATATGATCCATGTAATTTTGCCGGCCCACGTTTTTTATTGAATCTTGATTATGCTTTGGAATGATGAAATTGAATTATAGGTTGAGATAGTAAGAAAAGATTTGAAAACATTATTTGATGGATGGTAGCTTTAAATAGAGTGGAATAGCAAAATAGGACATGTTACTTACCCAAACATTTGAGATGTAGATGATGATGATGCCTTTGTATGGCCAACTCTAATGGTCAACACTGAGATTACATGGTCTCATGATGCTGTAGTATCATCCTAGGGATGATGCTAAAAAAACAAATGATGCTAAAATTTTGGGAAATTACAATTTCGGAGTTTCAGTACCAAAATGTCGATAACTTTTCACAAATCCTCACGATAGTACAGATTTTCGAGTTTGCCCTTAAGCCTTTTTGGCAAACATGATAGTTCCATTCAGAAGGCACTGAATCATACTTCCCACGACCGTACGCCCCTTCTCAATGAAAACTGGTTCTCACTCTAAACATTTAAGCAACCGTCCGATTGAAGATAGTTTTAATAGAATGGTTGGGATAATCACTACCATTGTCTCCTCTCAACCATCACATCAAAGTTTAAAAATAACTCAACCTTTTCATCAATCACCATGTTGTTCCTTCTCTGCAACTTGGATCAGCTTTGCAACTTTGACAAAAAAGAATCATCCCTTCAATGGTATCGAAAGGCTTATTCTTTTCTCCGATTAAATATACGTTAGACTTCTTTTCTCTACAACTTCAATGATTTGAAACGATTTTGAACCCGAACCCAACCATCTTTCTAACTATGTCTGTCAACTGTTTGTTTTATTTTCTCAAAGACCAGTTCAAATGTTTTCTCCACAACTTCGATGATTGAAACGGTTTTGAACCCAAACTCAAACCTTTTTCTAATTATGTATGTCAACTATTTGCTTTATTTCCTCAAAGACCAGTCTCAAATGTTTTCTCTGCAACTTTGATAATTTGAAACGGTTTCGAATCCAAACCTAAGCCTCTTTCTAACTATATCTGTCAACTGTTTGTTTTATTTTCTCAAATACTAGTTTCAAATGTTTTCTCTTTAATTCCATGATTTGAAATGATTTTGAACCCAAACCCATATGTTATTTGTTTTTGATGTTTTTTTTTTCTTTTTGTCATCTGTTTTCTCATTGTTTGTCATTGATTTTTTCTTTTTTTTATCATATGTTTTCTTCTTTTTGTCATCTGTTGTTTCATTGTTTATATATTTTCTCCTTTTTTATCATCTATTTTCTCATTTATTATCTCTTTCTCTGTCATCGATTTTCCCCTTTTGTCATTTGTTTTCTCTTTTTTGTCATCTGCTATCTGTTTGTTTGTCATATGTTTTTTTCCTATTATGTTATCTATTTTTTCTATTTGTCATTTGTTTTTTCCTTTTTGCTATATGTTTTGTCCCTGTCTGTCATATGTTTTGTCCTCATCTGTCATCTATTTTCCCTTAGTTTGTCATCTATTTACATGTACTTTGCTTTAATTATTTGATTATTTGTTATCTATTTTTACAGTTAGATAATTTTGTGATTGAGAAGCTCAATGAGATTCTTCCTATTCTGAAGAAGAGTGAAATATATGGCTCACCCATCATCCTTAAAAAGGAAGTTTTCTGTAAGTAGAATATTGCAGTGCCATATGAAATAAAGAGGAAATTTGATTCCAAGGAGAAGAGTACCCTATATACTTCCAAGAGGAAAATGAGTACTCTAAAGAGGGTGGATCTTGTTGTGGTCATTGAGAGTCCCCGAAAGGCTTCTTCAACTGGAACCTAATTTCTGGTGAGCCCATTATACTGGAAGAGATATTCAAGTTTTAAAATGGGCTAATCATGACCATGATCATTGGATTTTGTCACTTGCATCATTCAACAAAGGACTTCTAGATTTGGGAGAGGACCCTTGATTTTATGGCCATTTTTATAAATAACCAACATCTATACTATTATAAGCGAGAACCGAGGTTGGTCCATGCCCACACGCCACACGCCCCTCTCTACTTTAAAGGCAAAACCTTGCATCATTAAATTCCCCAGGTTGTCAAACACGCAGACGTCCCTCATTAATGATGATGAGGAACCATAGTATAAGCCATGTGGCACACTCTTAAGGATTTTTAGCAGTACTTGGGTACTCAAATCCAAAGGTTTGAAATCACTAATTAGGCTGATATTTGGTATTTAGGACCACCTAGGGATGGGACAAACATTCAAATCCTTAAAAATCACTAATCAAGCTGATTTTTTGCATGTAGGTCAACCTAGGGATGCGCCAAACATCGATATGGTCAGTGATCTTTAAGTTTGTGCCACGTGTAAGGTCCATGTGCATCGCACGTGGCGTTCCCCTAGTTTTTATAATATAAATGATTTTATTTGTTTATTGATCTGCTTGTTCATACCCGGTCATCTGTTTGTACATAATATATCATCTCTTGGCTTTATTATGTCATCTATTTGCACAGAATTTGTCATCTGTTTGTTATGTATATGTCATCTGTTTGCACATTTCTTCAACTCGGCTATGTAGCTCGTTAGATATTGGTAAGACTAGCCGAAGATTTCTTTGATTTGAAATTCAATTTATATAATCAAACCATGTGAAGAAATCAAAACAGATGACAAAAGTGTCAAAAAAGATGACAAGAGTGTCAAAATAGATGACAAAAATGCCAAAACATATGATAATAGTATATGGAGCAGAACCAACTGACCATAAAATTGTTTTTCACTTATCACACTCTTTAGTATATGGAGCATAACTAAACTTCAAACAAACCAATACTAGTGGATACGCTTGGAGGAACATCTACTTCTATCTTTGATTTTTTCACCTTTTAGACGAGGAAATAGTTCTTTCTTAGTGTCGGTGGGTGATACGATTAGTGGTAAATTCTTTATGACCAACAAAACCTTCTCCATCTACTACCTTTTCGGTTGTTTCTGCATCCCATCTTACATATTTAATAGTTGGGCTAACTAACTTGGATCTCATGGGGAGTATATCATCACGAATCTCATATGTATCATTTGTATCACTCAACAAAATGTAATCACCAAATGAATTATCAAAAGTGTCAAATGACACATATAAACCAGATGAGTAGTTTGTAACAAAAAAGGCATTGAAAAACAGATGACAAGAGTGTACAAAACAAATGACAGTTTACAAAATAAATGACAAGTGTATACAAAATAGATGACAAGAATGTCAAAACATGTGATATTATTGACGTTTATGCTCCCTAGGTACTTCTTGTATTGTAATTCGGTGATAGATGTAGATTTGGATAAGAAGTGGTCCTGCGAGATTATGAGTTCCTCGTCTAAGAGTTCTATAAGTTCTTGATAGAGCTTCACCTTTTTGCTTCTTTGATTTTGCATGCAAAAGAATGGTTGTGGTGCCATGTAAATAGTCTCACAAACTCTATTAGATGACTGGAGCTTTGCATTTCCTTTGTCAGGAGTCTTAGTTTTTTCCAATCCACATATTTTCAGTTTCTGCACTCTATTTGATTGTATCTCCCACTATGTACCTCCCACTCGGGTTGTACTCATTTATTTCCATCAAGGCAGATCTGCCAAGTCTTTCGCAATGCACCCATTCCAAGTTCCTGTACCACATTTGTATTCACGACATCCTTTTTTTTTTTTATCTTCTATTACCTCATCGCAAAGGCATAACTTATCTAAACTTTTATTTAAAAATTAGATGGCAAAGAGTGGAGAAACATATGACAAGAATGGACAAGCAAATGACAATAATAGAAAAATAAATAACAAGAGTGGACAAACAGATGACAAGAGTAGACAAACATATGACAATAATGGACAAACAGATGATAATAATAGAAAAATAGATGACAAGAGTGGACAAACAGATGACAAGAGTATACAAAATAGATGATAAGAGTGGACAAACAAATGACATGCAATAGTGGACAAACAAATGTTGAAGAACATTTAATGCAAAAAGTACAACAAAGCAAATCAAACAACTTTGTATGACAATCGTACTTGTCAAAACCCTCTTTCTTGAGTAAACTTTTGATGACTATGGGCTATCATCAAATCCCATGACTACCAATGAGTTTTTGGTACGTACACCGATTGCTTTTTGCCACGCACCCATGTGAGTATTTTTTATGATTTCTTTTTAAGCACCGGGTACATGGCAAAGCACTCGGGGTACGTGCCGAAATTAAACTCATTGGTAGTCATGGGATGTGATGACACCTCATAGTTATTAAAGGTTTACTCAAGAAGAGGGCTTTGACAAGTACGGTTGTAATAAAAAGTTGATTGATTTGCTTCATTGTACTTTTTGCATTAAAAAATACAACTTCCTTTTGTTTTGAGAGGGTATTAATGTTTGAAAATGAGTCCAAATTAACACTGAGGGAATTTTGAAAAGTTATTGACATTCTGGTAATAAACTGCGAAATTATTTTTTCTCTTCTTCTAAGGTGCTTCGATAGGTGATAACTCGTCATTTTATACATTTTTTCTCATTTACCGCAATGTGTTATCAAAAGTGTCCTACGCATATCTTTATTTTTTACACATAAAGTAGAGAATTATCTATTTTTGTGACTTTTCTTACATCTAGGGAATTTCATGAGCATAAGGGCATTTCGGGACTTCCATAATAATAGGCTTACATTAATTTCGTTGTTGTTTGTGTAGGTGAGCCAACACAATGCCTAAAGGAGGGTGCTAAAGTGCAAATTCAAGGACTCGATACAACCCGGTGCTACAGCCCAGTACCAAAGCTCACTCTCAAAGCTTGTCAAACTCAAGTCCAATCACAAGAATTCAAATCCAAAAAAAGGCTAGTAGGCCACACTGCCAAGTATGTGGGCCACGATATTGATCATGATGACGATCCAAGACACGGGCCATTACGTTGGACCACTTTGATGGGTCGCGTTGATAGACTAATGGGCCATGGTGTGGAATCGACAATTTTGGATTTTCCAATAAGGCAAACCAAGAACATGGGCCAAGATAGTCGGTCAGCATGTGTGTTTGGCTAAGACGTCAGAACACGGTTTTGGAAATCCGAAGGTGCGTACCAACATGTGGGTCAGGATGTGGGCCGAATTGGAGGGCCAAGTTGATGATCCAATATAAATGATCGTGTCAACACAATGGATAAATGCGGGGTATGCAATAATTGTTTTAGCAAACATGTGTGGGATATTACTAAAAGAATATGGCCAGTGTATTTTTTTCTCTTTCCAAGCAAAAGGCTTTAATATTAAAAAAAAAAAAGAGTTTTGATATTTTAAAAAGAAAAGATCTCTTTTCCTAAAACAAAGATGGTCGGTTGGCATATTTGAAAACCTTTTGATGTTGAAATGAAGAAAGAAAATATTATTTTAATGAAAAAAAATAAGTTCAAGACATTTTTTTAATATAAAAAAGTAGCTCAAGTTTTATTTGCTAAAAGATAAAATGGTTTTCTTTATATTGTCAAGAGTTGAAAATTGCTAAAAGATGAGGACGTGTTCCATCCTTTCCAAATAGGTAAAGTTGAATTTTGAAATTTAAAAAAGAGGTTTTGAAAAATTTAGGGTGGTTTTTAAAAAAGAATGAAAGAAGTCAACATGTTTTACAAAAAAAAAAGATTCTTTACTCAAAAGAAAATAGCGAAATGTGTTGGCTTGTTTTTATTTTAAAAACAAGGGTAGTTTTAAAAAATAGAAGATGGTTTTTCTAAAAGGGGGAGATACGTCTCTACACCTTATAAAAGTCTTTGGGCGGCATTGGTTTCCTTTCCTTGGACCGAGGATCGGGGATCGCACTTTTACAATCTCTACTTCGACTCACATCTCTCTCTTGGCACAACATCTCTCAAGTAACACATTTTCTTTGTTACTTTGGCTGATAGTCTTCGTCAACATAACTCTCATTCATAGCTCTCGAATCACTTCTCACAGCATCACATCTTAGGTGTGTTTGGAGTCTGACATAGGACGTGCAGATTCTCTACACCTTTTGTTCTCTTCTTGTATTTTTTTTTTGTTTTCTTTTGTTGGGTTGTTTAGTTAATCCATTGTTCATGGACATGGTCGGCTAAGCGCCTAGTTAAGGTTATGGGCAAAGCCTAACGCTTCTTTTATGGATCTTCTTTTGATCATCGTAGGTGTGTTATTGATGGAAGAATGTTAAGTTAGCAGAGACTAATTAATTGTTGAAAAGAAAAGATTAAGAGTCTATACAATCTCTCGATTCATCATAATTAATCGATATGATGAATGCTTGAGATGTCCTGTGCCTCATTAATCGATATTAAGTTGTTTAATTCTCCGTTATTTAATTATCTTGCTTTGGATTTGTTTATTATATTCATCGTTATATTTTTCGATTAAAATAAATTATTATTTGTTATTTGATTGAGAAAAAAATTAATCAGAAGAGAGATGTAAGAGAAGAATTAGGTAGATCCCTGAAACCTTAGCATTCTCTCTGATATTTGATCATTACTCTCTACATTATTGTTCCACTTCTTAATACAAAAATCATTAATTAATTGCATTTAGTTAGTTCTCCCTCTCTCTTTTCTTTTTCTTTAGTGGTTTCGTATCCGTAGTTCTTACGCACAAGTCAATCCCTGTGGATTCGATCTTGTAAAAGTACTACAATAAAACTTATACACTTGCAAGTAAAACTACCCTAGACGGTTGGTTCGATTTTTTGGATCAAAAGTTCGGGCGTAACAACAGGGTAATATTCCTTTGTCCCTTTCCCTTTTTATCCTTGGGATGAATGTCCTGTCCGCCATGCTCAAGAGAGCTGAGAGGATAACCATATCCATGGTATCAAATTCTCGAGAGGAGGACTCCCAATTTCCCATCTTCTCTTTGTCGATAATTGCATTATTTTTTTTTTATAGAGCTAACATGGTAGAAACCCATTTTTTGAAAGATCTTCTTCTAGAATTTTGCAAAGCCTCAGGTCAAGAGATCTACCTGGATAAATCGGAGATTATGTTTACCCACAGATATATCGCAATCATAAGAAGATCCTTTCTTCAGATTAAGAATCTTCATATTTCAGAAAGATACTTGGGCACTCCGTTGTTCGTGGGACGATCTAAATCCAAATTTTCTTCTTTCATTCAGGAAAAAGTTGCACATTTTAGTAGTGGCTGGCGAGTTTGTACTCTAGCAGAGGTCGGGAGGAACCACGTTGATCAAGGAGGTTGCCACAACCATTTCGGTCTATCAAATGCAATCTTTTTTGCTTTCTAAATCTCTATGCAGCAAGCTAGACTCTCATCAGTTACTTCTGGTGGAATGGCTTATTGGACAAACGTACTATTCATCTCACCAACTGGGCAGATCTGTTTCAACTTAAGAATCTAGGAGGTTTGGGTTTTCAATTGTTTCATCACATGAACATTGCCCTTCTCGCCAAAAATGTATGGAAAGTCCTGAACCAACCGATGTCGCAACTTGCTCGTGTGCTTAAAGCACTCGACTTTCCTCACCAATCCTTTCTCCGAGCGTCTTGTAAACCCACAGATTCTTGGTGCAGGAAGAGCGCGCATCCTAACTGCAAAGAATTCCATAAAGGAACATCGCATTTAGAGGATTCCTAATGGGGAAAACACGGACATTTGGGAAGACCCCTGGGTGTTTGAGTTAGTGCAGGAAGAGCATCCTAATTGCAAAGAATTCCATAAAGGAACATCGCATTTGGAGGGTTGCTAATGGGGAAAACACAGACATTTGGGAAAACCCCTGGGTGTTTGACTTACTTGGTTTTATTCAAATGGGTCTGATACTTCCAGATTCATCTTGCAAACAGATGGCTGATCTAATCACTACAGGGCACTCGTGGATTGAAGATTTAATTAACGAATGGTTTAACAACATTGCCCGTTCCCTCATTCAGAAACCCAATCAATCATCAACTGGAGCGAGATTGCATTTATTGGGCCCCGTCTCCCGAAAGGATCCTTTGGCGTCAAATTTGTCTATGTACGATACACCCTCCGTCTTAGGGAACTCGGGCCCTAACCATTTCGTCTTATGTCGTCTGGTCAACTATCTGGCATCTTCCAATCCCATAAATGGTCCAATTTTTTATGTGGCGTCTCATCAGTGATATCCTTCCCACCAGGTCCAAGCTCTCTTCTCGTATACCTCATATCAACCCTGCCTGTCCGCGGTGTTCGCATGATTCAGAAGACTATCATGTCTTGTTCCACTGTCCTTTCAGTGCTCAATTATGGTTTGCTTCGACATTCTCTAATCGGACTTACCTTCTATCCAATGCAGACATCCTTAATTGGATATGGGATCATATAAAAAAGGGCCCAAGAAAAAAAGTAACCCAAGATACAGATATCTGTTGGCCTATGCTTGTACCCTCTTATGGAGACTGGAAAGCCAGGAATGCTACCACATTTGCCTCATCTCCCCCGATTCCCAAGCCCTTTTGAGTCACATTCCTCATTATATCTTGCTGGATCCTCAACAGGAGGCTGCCTGCTGCCCTCGGTTACGTAACTATACTGCTCGTACTATTGTCCAGCGGGAACGTACTTTCTCTCACCCCCCCCTTTCGTGGCACTCTTAACACCCCTAAATGGCTTCGCTCAGCTCATTTCAAGTAGGTGGCGAGAGTTGATACAGGGTACTAGGGGTGGTGTCTTATTTTGTTAGACTTACAAAGAAAAAAAAACCTGCCAAACTCCACGGACCGGTCTTTTTTGACCGGCTCCCGTTACATGACATAATATGAGCCATGTGTCACACTCTTAGAGGACTCTGACCGTATGGATGCTTGGTCAATCCTTAGCTGGATCTATAAACCAAAAATCAGTCTGATTAGTGATATCTAGGCGTTGGAGTTAGACTTATTTTCATGGGTTGATCTCAACTGTGGGAATTTGAGCAGTGTTTGAGGTACAAAGATCCAAAGGTTTGAAATTACTCATCAAGCGGATTTTTAGTTTGTAGGCCCATCTAGGGATTGGACCAACATCCATATGGTCAGAGTCCTTTAAGAGTGTTCCACGTGGCTCATATTGTGTCATGTAATAGGAGCCGGTCAAAAAAGGCCGGTCCCAGGAGCCCGACCCAATTGTTAAGGCCCTGTTTGGGATAATACTATGGTGCAACATCTGATGATCTGATACAATTCCAATTGTATCATTAACCATGGATGATACAATTGGATGTACCACATTCCAACCGCTTACCCAACTCTTGGATGTACCACATTCCAATTGTTTCATTAATTGGATCATCTTAACCATGCAAGTGATGCCTTTGATGGATCATCAGTATCATCTACATCTTATCTCAAATGTTTGGAGTCCGCAACATCCGATGATCTGATACATTTGATTGTGGATATGTTGACTGCACGGCCTATCAATTAGGTGATCAGGATGAATTTTGCACCAATTGGATCATTATATCATTCAATTGGGCTAGACATAAAACCAGTCCGATTGGATGATCCTGACCACCCATCATACTGTATTCAATTTGAATGGCCAGAAATACAAAAGGGTAAAATTCTAAACGAAAAAAAGTTCTATTTATCTAACGGTTCAGAGGTTTTATGAAAGGGAAAACTTCAACAAGGTCTCTTGCCTCAATGGGGTCCACTTTACCTTATTAAAGCCCTCAAAAGGAAAATCTCTCTCTCTGAAGAAAAAAGAGGTCATAGCAGCAGGAGGGATGGAATCGAGCGGAGCAGTAGCAGAGGTGGCGGAGGTGAAGCAGCCGCATCGGCTGGAGCGAAAATGGACGTTCTGGTGCGACAACCAGTCGAAGCCCAAACAAGGCGCCGCTTGGGGGACCTCACTTCGCTTGGTTTACAGCTTTGACACCGTCGAAGAGTTCTGGTGGTATGTATGTGTAACACACGCACATAAACTCACTCGCTCACAGTCAAAGCTCTTTTTTTTATTACTTTTTTGTTTCAAAGATCTTATTTTGTTGCATCTAATACTGCTTGATTTGTATCCTTTTAGCTTTTTTTCTTGAATGTTGGCTTTTTAATGATATGGGTGTCTTTTATTTTTGTTTTCGTTTCAAAGATTTTATTTTTATGCTTCTAATATTGCTTGATTTGGTTAGCCTTTTTTATTTTTTTGTTGAAATTTGGCCATTTAATGATATTGGTAGCTTTCATTTTTTTTTTCCCCAGATTTTATTTTTATGCATCTATTATTGCTTGATTTGTCTACCTTCAGTATTTTTTTTTCAAACAATTTGGATATGGATGCCTTTATTTCTGTTTTTTTTTTTGAAGATTTACTTTTATCTTGACTTAGTTATACACATTTTTTGTTGTTGAAATTTGGCTTTTTAATGGCACGGGTATCTTTCATTTTTTACCAGATTTTATTGTTATGCATCTAGTACTACTTGATATGTTAGAAAATCAATTTTTTGTTGGATTTTGGCTTTTAATGATGTGGGGTTATCTATGATTTTTGGTTTTTGATTCAGTGCTTTTACTTGACGCTTCTTACTGATTGATTGATTACTTTTTTTTTTTTGATAAGTAGGCGAATTTTATTAAGAACCAAAGAAGAAAAACAGTCCAAATAGGTCGATCTACAAATATAGGATAGCCTAACCAGCAACCCAAAGGAGAACCTAAAGCTCCAAAGCCTGGACTGACAAGTTAACTAGTCTAGAGCTATGCACGAGTACATCCCACTTGTAAACAAAATCTTCGAAGAATCCCTCTAAACTCCTTATAGCAATTCGCTCACCAATACATAGAAGCCTTAATAGAATTGATGATGCCTTGGATCTCATTCTACTTACTTCGAAGACCCTCGAGTTCCCAAATCATAGAAAAGGGAAAAAGCCTCTAAAGAATACAGCCCTTAGAAGAAAATGCTAAGGTTGAAGATCCAGTAAAGATGTTGATGACTGCTCTAGAGAGAGTCCAACACATACGAAAAGCCGAGAAGAAGTAACCCCAAAGTTGTATATTTTCACCATCAGTTGATATGGATATCTTTTAATTTTTGTTTTTTATAATTGATGGGAGTTTACCATTTTTTTGAACCTTCTTGATATGGATATGCTGCTTCTTTTTTACTCTCTTGTTTTCTTGATTTATAATTTGGTTAGTACTATCATCCTTTAATCTTTCTAATTTTCTTGGTTTTGTTTGTTTATCGAAGTAAAATGATGATTCAAGCGTCTTTGATCTGTTTTATATTTCTCCTTTTTCTGTTTTGGCAGAATTGCATCAAACCCATGTTTCCTTTTTAGTCAAAACTGGCTTTTGTACAAATTCTTTCCTTTAGGGTTTTAAAGCTCATATTTTCTCCTTGCAGTTTGTATGATCAGATATTTCGGCCTAGCAAGTTGCTGGTAAATGCTGATTTCCACATGTTCAGAGCTGGGATTGAACCCAAATGGGAAGATCCGGAGTGTGCCAATGGAGGCAAGTGGTCTGTTACCAGCAGCAGAAAGACAAACCTTGATACCATGTGGCTCGAAACTGTATACATCAAAGCTTTCTTCAATTGTCCTTTCGTTCTATGGTCGCTTTAAAGCACTAGATGAGATCTTTTACTATTTATCTTCTGATTGTAACTATTGTTTCACGATGCAGTTGATGGCTTTGATTGGAGAGCAGTTTGATGAGAGTGACGAGATCTGTGGCGTTGTCGCGAGTGTGCGTCAGAGGCAGGATAAGGTTGCACTGTGGACTAAGACAGCTACCAATGAGGCTGCTCAGGTTCTTATTTCTCCTTTCATTGATTACAAAGTTTTTGAATTTGTATTGGATTTTGGAAATCTAAATCATATGGATATTGTTTTTGTGAAAATGTTTTGCATTATACATAATACAACTATTTTGCATAGGCACAGATTTCCTCGTAACAAATTTTTTTTTTATAAATGAAAGGGAAGTTATTTGAAGCTGAGCTCGTAAAGAAATTAATTCTTAAATCTGATATTTGTGTGTTTGCGTTAGACATCCCTAGAAAGCCTATTGCTTGTTTACTTTTGTCTCTGTTGCATCACTGTGTCAAGTGTATGGCTGTATGCTGAAGTAGAATTACACAAGTAATTATTCCTTCTTACAAGGGAAGATTCAGTTAACATCAACTGTGCTTCAGCAAGGAAGTGAAAATAATTTCAAGGAAGTCAATGTCATTGGTTCTGATGCTGGCATTCTTTCTTTCTTCAGCTATTATACGGTTCCAATGCAAAGCTACGGCTAGATACATCATTTAGGCAAATTTCTCTCAGGGCTTTTGTTGTTGATCTTCAAAACAACTATAAGATCAGATCTAATTGGCATAGCTTGAGAGGATTAGAAAACACATGGCACTGTTGGTTTAATTGGCATAGGTGGAAAGAAAATGGGAGAACTGAATTAGCCACCTTAATCTTGTGGGCATGATTTGATGGAAAACAATAGGAGCCTTAGTTGTATGAAGCAGGAGTAGAATTGGGCCAGATTCAGGAGCAGGAGCTGAGAAGCATTTTTTCTCAAAACTCTAGTAGCTGAAGTGGCTATGAAGCATCTACATTGCATTACATAAAACTTTGAAACATCTACAACTATTTAATGCGGTATTAAAGTTTAACTTATTAGTACAGATTTAAGACATGTTCGGTTGCCATTTTATAAATGTTGTAGCACTTCTTTTTTTTTCATAATATGTTGTAATATGTAATTTTAAATGTGTTATAACCTATATTACCCGGGTACGTCTGAGACACAGGCGTGTTGTGTCGTGGTCACGACATTTACAGTTAAAAAATGAAGTGTCTGACATGGGTATGACATCCATTTTGAAGTGTCCGGGCAACATAGATTATAACATATTGTCCGTGAAAATGTTGTTTGGTCATGGGATGCTTGTTTAGGAGATAGGTGATGGCAAAGTTGTAGACATGGAGTATCCATGGTGGAGCAATGAAGAAGATTTCCTTTGTGGACCGGTAATAAAGAGATTCTATTTAAGAAAGCGAAAAAGAAAAAGAAGATAATGACCGTGTCTTATTACATAAGTTGTCTAGACATAGTTTCCTTTCCCAATGAGTTTACAATCCCATTGGCACTCCGAATAATATGTACAAAATGTCTAGGCCCCTACTTAATTCTTTAATGTAGTCAAGATTACTAACTACTCTTCGAGGCCCACTTGAAGTACTGGAAACGCAAACAATGATATTACTTGACTTGCCCTCCACTATTAAGGTGGAACAATAAAATAGTCTTGCCTCCACCTTGTTGAATCCTTAAAATTGAAAGCCTCCACTTGGAAAAAATAAAAAGGCAACTTTTTCCACCTCCATTGTCCGTAAAGATGCTTTCAACCCTTTCCAACCCGGGATTTCTCATAGCACTCTGATCGAAGGTGAGCTCTATGCTTTCACTATTAGGTTTTTACCAAGATGGAATCACTTATTTTTTATGATATTTGGAATCTACATGTTGGCAGTGGATTTTCAGCCAAAGACAGATGGGCACATTAAAACAATGTGCCACGAGGCAGTCTCTTAAGCGGACAAAATGTTGCTGTAGGGCCATTAACTAAGCCTGCCAGGGATGGCAGCTAGTTTGACATCTTTGATGTCGGCGTCCAATAAAACTCTGCCACATGGCAGAGGTAGAGGTATTAAATAATATAACCTAGTTGCAAGCCTTTTGCATTAGTCAATCCACGATGATCCATTAAAAGGATGCCATGTATATGGCTGCAGTGAGCTTTTTGCTTTGCCGCAAAGTCTGCGTTGAGCTTAGAAAAGGCTGTGCCCAAAAACCTGCGTGGAGCTTTCTCGCCTTATTGCCCACGGTGGGTCAATAAATGGATGTCATGTGGCATGTTGGTGAGTATTTTACCCAAGTAACAAACTCAACAACGAGCCAATAAAGCGAGGAGTTTTTTGCTCAAGCTAAGGCAGTGATATGGTTAAACTGTGGCATGCCATTAAATGATTGGCATGTGGCCATGCTTATCTCTAATAATTAGGGGCTGAGCCTGGTTAACCAAGAAAGGACTCTCGAAAGAGTTCCCTTTAAAAAGGGTTGTAGAGGTGTACTTGATATACAACCCACTTAATTACCCAATCAGGTTACTTCTTCAAGTACAAGGGTTCTTTGGGAGTGTTCCACTTATAGAGTAGGTTTGGGTTTGGCATGCTTTGTGGCACAGACAAGAATAGAGTAAAAGAGAGAGAAGAAGAGTAGCACTTGCAAGCAAGTGTCAGAAGGTGAAGAAAATAATCAAACCCATTCAAGATCATGGTCCTTAACAAGTAATCAAGTCTAAAATAGGTCTCTTTCTTGGAAAGGAAACCGATCTCAATCCTGATCGTCCATCCTTCTGTTTCTGCCTGCACGCCAACCAATCCCAGTCCTACGAACTTATCCTTCCATCAGACTAATAGACTTTGATCCTTCATGGCTTTTCTGTATTTTTCTCATCCACCAAAAAGGGATGTATTGTCGTAAATACATGTAAAAGACTACTCAAAATGTGGCACACATTCCATGGATATGGGAATATACATCCCCCTCTACGTACCATCAACGTTAGTGGAATAACTTCTTTGGCACACATTTATTTTCTGGTATCAATTTTTTCAATTGTAGTTGGTCTCATCTGAAAGAGAGATGTGATAAATAATCCAATTACGATTAGATTGGAAGTATGGACCCATTTAAAATAGTAAACTGTCAACCCGAAATTTGACATCGGACAAATATCAAGTGGTAATATATTTCATCCCTTTCAAAATGTGTTGTGTACAGTGGTGGATTTCCAATTTGCTTGTTCCAGGTTAATGGATTGAAGATCATTGAATTGTTGCAATGTATAGGCCCACCTTATCAAATTAAGCTTAATACCTTTAGAACCGCAACGCATAGCTTGGTCTTCTTATAAAAACCTTTGGTGTCTCTCTTTTCACAACCCTTAGTGCATAACTAACGGTGGCATTTTCTATAGGTTTTGCCCTTTGTATTGAAAGTTGTTTGTGCTCGAATATATGCGGTCAATTGACTTGCTCCAAAAATCTCATACCCATGATAACTACGAAGTACCAAAGCGCTTGAGAAAAAGGATGCTAAATAAGGTAATAGGGAAGAGGTAATAGAATGTAGTTTTGTGAAGATGAATGGTACAGTATGGAGAAGCTGTGTGATATTTTCTCCAGACTTTATCAGTTGGTCTTTGTCAAGAACCTACCGGTTTACCACTATTTCTATAGAAGTAATGGCCAGATTGTCTGGTCCCTAGTGTTGAGAAGAAATTATTTTGATTTGGTGTTTTGAGGGAAAATTCCATATGCTATTTGCTTGGTGCTCTAGAAAGAATGCAATAGAAGAAGTTTTGAAAATAAGTATTGGTCTCCAATAGGGGTTTGCGACACCATCCGGAAGATTTGGGTGGATTGGTGGTGTCATGTCGTGAAGGATTTTCAGGGGTTTTGTCAACGGAAATTCTACCAAGTTGGTAGTATATTGTGTATAGTGGAGCCAAAGTGTTGCAAAGACATGACACCCCCCCTAAATCATAGTTAGATAATAATAAGCTATTCTAGGCTAAATGAAAGCAACATAAACATCCCTTTCCCGGTATAAAATAGATTAATGTTATTTTTCTACAAATTTACCTCAATTTATCTTTTTAATGAATTATCTGTCATTTATTTTTAAGTCATTTAAAAAAGGGGTGCTCATGAGGCTTATGCTCCTCGCCTTGGGGCTTACGCCTCATGTTTTAGGCCATGAAGTACCTCGCCCCCACGCCTTTCCTTTTAAAAACATTTTTTCACAACATCCAAATGTAATGGAACTTTTGAAATTTGCGAAGTTTCTTGTCGTAAAATTTGTTATATCATTTTTTTTATTGACAAAGAAAAGACACAGTAGTACAATGGGAAATGAGAAACTGGTGTCATAGAAGTATTCAGTACTAATTTTGGTGTTGTATCATGTCGATAGGGTACAATAGACATGTTGAAGTATCGGGGTATCATAGATTGTTGGGCATTGTAGATATGGCTCCAGAGGTATGATTTAAAATATGGTGCAATTCAAACTTTTCTGTACGATTGAGTTTGGGGTCTTATTGTGTGGTTCAAAGTTTAGCGGGGCTTCGAACTTAAGAATATTGTTGGTTTCGTCTGAAACCGAATGAAACCATGTGAAGCTCTTTTGAAACACACAAAATGTGATAAAATGCCATGAAAAAACTGAAAAATCACAAAAGCGGGAGAAATAAAGAACATGTAAATGTGTTGAAGTTTTTTAAAAACTACATCCTTTATTTGATTTACATCCAACAATAGTTACTTGCAGTGCTATATGAAAATAGTGTGTGTAGAGTAAGTACTTGGAATGCAAGTCTACAAGAAACTGTGGTTCAGCCCGATAGCATTGTAAGGCACTCTTTTTGGATATAAATCAAATGTAGGAAGTAGTTTTTACAAAAATTATTGCATTTATATGTTTTTATTTTTCTGAATTTTTGGAGATTTTTTGTTTCTACCACATTAATTTATGCCTAATTTGCATTCAATTGGATTCATGACATGTGCGCAGTTGAATTTATTATTCCTGTATTTGGTCTATGTTCTGGCAAAGTGAAGAATTGGGGCCTATGTTTTGCAAAAGGATATTATCAGGGGCAAGACATTGAACCATTGACTATGAAGAAAACTCTAAACATGTTGGGAAGGCCATAGTTAGAACAGTTCTTTCTGTAGCTAGTAAAAACACACGAGTTTTTCCCTGCAGCATGACAATGGTAAAAGAAATGGTCTACAAGGAGTGCTCGCTAGTTTAGCAAGGCACGGAGAAACCAAGACGTTTGCTTCTCTGACACAAAGGATGCTGTGAAAGCTATTAGAATTCTCTCAAAGAAGGCATCCCATGTAGTTGAGTTGATCAAACCCTCTTCATTAAATGTTTCGGAGATAATATCGTAATCCTTCTCATATATGTTGATGATACGAGGTCACCTTAGATTGATACCTTGTATGAAGGAGATATTGAAGAAGAATTCTGAGATGAAAGAACTAAGTGCTCCAAAATGCATTCTTTGGGGATATGAATTAAAAAAGAGTGAATTGTGCACTAGTACATGCTTTTAAACGTCTACACAAATAGTGCCGTGCAGAATAACTGATCAGTACCTACTTCTGAAGAGAAACAAATAGTTTGTCTCCTGATGATTTTATCAGGATGGAAGTTTTCATTCAACATTCTTTTTGCTTGGCTTAACATACTTTGTGACGTGAATCAAGTGTGCCAGTTCATGCATCATTCCAAGGAAACTGTGAGATGGATACTGTATACGGGGATAGTTGGTGACGAGTTTGAAATATTAAAGGTGAAGTTCCCAGGTCTCGTTAAGTTGAGACAAACTAGTGTGCAGATAAAAGAAATGATGGGAAATTCACTATAGTATATTGTATATTCTTGGAAGTAGTGATATCAACATTGCATATAAAACTGTTGCTTATAAGCTGTGGAAAATACTAAGGGCGTGTTTGATTGCCAAGTGGGAAAATTGCATTTTCCTTGGGAAAACACAACTGTCCATTGTTAGACAGCCATTTTAAATCTGTACAATTTTCCCTACCAAGCGATTTAAATCTGGATAATTTTTCCTACTAAGCCCGGAATTCATTTCCCATCCAGATAGGTGAGAATTCATTTCCACCTGAAAATACGCCCTTATTTTCTCACATTATTGAAATATGTGTTCTCAGTTGCAATCAATCAGCCATTTAAGGCATTTCCTAGATGTATTTTCTCGGGAAAATTTTCTGTGCAATCAAACGCCCTAATATTAGATTTATTTTGGGGAATTTGGGGATTAAGGCTGGCTCTGAATTCATGCATCGCAAGTTTGTGCCATAGTAATAATTTTTCTGACCTTTCCCTTTTTGGTTCCGTGGCATAATGTTCATGTTTTATGTCCATCACGTTATCCAGATGAGCATTGGGAGGAAATGGAAGGAGATCATAGACGTCACTGATAAGATCACATACAGCTTCCATGTGAGTATCGTAATGGTTATCGTTCTGCTCGAATACCCATTTCCCATCAGTGAACTAACCTCACTAGCTATTGCAGGACGATTCGAGAAGGGAAAAATCAACCAGAAGTCGATACAATGTGTGAGCAATCCCAGATCACATCTTTCAGATCAAGAATTATGAACTAGCCATGAGTTTCTTTTTATGTTATTTAACCAAAAAACTTAAAAAGTCTGAAATGTTATGTGGACGTGCCCCATGTGGGATGTAACGAGTTAATGTTCTTTCAATTTCAATATTTGGTGTTTGCATTGGGTTTAGGATGTGTTTTGCTATTATTTCTTTCATTTTTGAACAAGCAAAGAGCAAGCGATTTGCAATTACCATTGTAGGCAAGATGGTTCAGGCTAGAGCACAGGACCAGTGGCAATGCAGGGTGTGAGCAGCCTTGATTGAACCCATGACTTACATATATAGGGGGCATGGTTCTAACCACCTTACCAGTGGGGTGGCCCTTACAAGTATCTTTGTTTCTATTCCACTCTATTTCCCAGACGTCAAGATTATATTTTTTAGATTTTGATATTGTCATCTCTCTCATATACAAGAATTTTGGTTTCTTTTCCATCTGTTGGTGGGGGCAAAAAAAAAGAAAAAAAATCGAATCAGAGTTTCGTCATTCTTTTAGGCCCTGTAAGGTTGCCGATTCGTGCTCATATATGCCGATAAAAGTTTTATAGATCAACACTTTTTGGCATATGATTGCTTTCATGGACACCATACCAGGTCTTAATGGCATAAGATCTGATTACCCAGTTCATTCCAAAGCCTTGCAACAACACCAGAACTCAACAACGAAAACCCGTAGTAAAAACCAGTCTTTGACATTTTCTTGCCGAGCCAGACTGGGAATCGACTCCAGGGTAAACTTCCAAGTGGAAAATTGATTTTTTGAAGATGGTAGGAAGAATTCAATCAGATGAAGGTGGGTTTGTAAGTAACAGCCAAGATTTTTTGGAGAAGAAGTGATGTGTGATATTTTTATTTATATTTATATTTTTTATTTTTTATTTTTGAGGTTTTAGCCTTATTTTTTCTTTAAAATGGTTTAAAAAAAAACCTGGTTCTTTCAGTAGGTGGCTCGCCGGAGTTCCAAAAATTTCGCGATTTGGTCGAGAGGTCTCGTGCAACTCAATTGATGGATTGTTGCGCCTGGCACTGCCAAGCTTGTAGAACATATGAAACATAAAATGATTTGGATGTGGTAATTATTTGTCCTAAATTTCGTGGTGCAATATGCACATACATGTGGCACATCGAATGGTCCCGGATTACCAGTTTCGCTGACGACTTGTAGAATGTATGGTGCTAAGCTTTCTGGCACTGCCAAGCTCCATAACCAGATAATTTTCTTTCACAAAATTAAACCAATAAACAAGATTCAAGCTAAATTACAGAACCTTTTTTTTGTTGTTGCTACTTTTCAAATTGAAAAAAGAGAGAGAGATAAGAGAGATATCTCCAGTTTACATCCGGATGTCGTCGAAAACCAGACGAGAACAGTATATACATCTGGAATTCTTTACAGAAACTATAAAAACAATACATTTGAGAAAAAAAAATACCATATTTTGTCATGCAAGGAACCCAAGCTTTTCTCCATTCTTCTTTGCCAATCGAATCAGTCCTTGTCGTTGTTTTGCGTCTGCTCCTATCGACTTACAGAATTCAGTAATTACCTGAAAAAAAATGACTTAATAGTTGTAAGAACTAACATAGAAGGAAAAGAAGAAGAAGAAAGGATCTCCCAAGTTGTACCTGTGAGTGTAAGGCAATGGCTTTGCCTCTAAGTTGATTGAACGGCTTCTTGCCGATGATATTACGGGCGACAACGACGATAGGCGCAAATAGTCCCTTGCCTTCATTGACGTTCTTCATCATGGGGTTCGACCGTATCGGCTTACCGACTCGAACCCACGTTGGGACTGACTTGGTTAACATGGTGTGATCTTCACCTAGTAAGGAAGTTCCCCAACTCCCATGAAAGGAAGTACATAACCCAGTTGCTGAAATTGAAGTAGTCATTGAAAAACACAAGAACCAGTTCTTCAGCTACTCCCAAGGGAGACTTGGGAGATTTTCCTTTTCTTCTTGTTAGAATTTGTGAAAGATTTGCTGGTGATTGTCTTTCTCCCTGTGATTTTATTTATTTTTGTTGTTGTTTAGAGATTATGTTTTGGTGTGATTTTGAGTCTTAGGTTTTTGTTGGATGGTAGTGTGGGAAGTAGAGGCAAAGAAGGCCACACATAAGAGATCTGAATATGATCTACAAAAAAGCTTAGCCATCTGAACACGTGGCGCATGTGAGAATGTAGGACCAACTATTCAAATAACTCTTACATGGTCTAGAGTCCATGGACGTTGTCATGGTGCATGGTGGTGTCATTTTTTCATTGGTCAAGTGTACTGGACTTACTTTAATAATTAATTAACTAAAACTTAAGACCAAGGTTTAAAAGCGGCCGTTATAACAGTATAACGGACTGGGGGCATTACCGTTTTTTCCGTTATAACGAATTATAATGCTCAGGGGAAAAATGGAAAATAACAGTAATATAACGGAAAAATTGCACTAAAATTCAAAATTCAAATTTTGAAATTCAATTTTTCAAAAACAAAAAAATAACGGAAATAATGGCCGTTTTTTTTCACAAAATTTTCCAGAAAACAACGGTTGTTATTTTCGTTATAACGGAAAAAATGACTGTTATAATGAAAATAACGGCCGGAATTTTTAAAGCATTTTAATGGTACATAACGTAACTGGGGAGGTCAAGTCATCCTCACAGAAATTCAAATCATTCCGACATTCATAGACTGGTTTAGATGTTGAAGAATCATTGGCCGTCTATTTTTACCGTTAACTTGAAAACCACATTTGATGGGATTGGAAATTTCGGAATGGACGATTTTTGTACCTGGGTATGCCAAAATTGTTGTTCCCTGATCCCGACCCTATATATATATACTAGTGGGTGCCCCGTGCCATCGGCACTCCTCGACAAAGAATTTGCCAAAATCGATTGAGTGGCGGAGATCCACTGTCCATTTGGTGGAGGATTAGATCTCGGCCTTTCTTTGTTGGTGCTTATAAGAGGAGGTATAAGTAGGGAGACAACCAATGTGTTTTGTTATATAGAATAGTAAATGGCCCATGCCCACGGCACTCTCCGACAAAAGCGTTTGCAAAAATTGGGTGCCTTCGGCACTCAAACGGTATAACGGACTAGGACGTTACCGTTTTTCCATTATAACGGCTGTTATAACAGAAATAATAAAAAATAACAGTGTTGAAATTTAAATTTTGAATAAATTGAGGTCAAATGAGTAGGATTGAGTGGCTGAAATCTAACCGTCAACATTAGATCGATGGAATTGATCTCAACCACTCTTTATCTAACCGTCCACATTTGATGGATGGATAAGATAAGAGAATACAACTGAGTTGTCTTGATATATGCGTGGGTGGCCCGTGTCCGAAGCACTTTCCGACAAAGTGTTTGTCAAAATCGGGTGGGAGTTAATCTCAGCCATCGATATGAAGCAGAGTGGATCTCAGCCACTCATTATTGAAGCCATATGAGATAAGAGGGGTATAAGAAAACCATTAAATTTCCGTTAAATTCTATTTTTTTTTTTAAATTTTGAATTTTCAAATTTCAAATTTTAAAATTTGAATTTCAGCACCACTTTTTTCCGTTAAAATCATTAAAATCTATTTTTTTTCCATTTTTGCCCATGGCCGTTTCAATCCGTTTTAACGGTAACACCCCTCTCAAGGCATAAAAAGTGGGGCTCCTGAGCCTGACCCTTGGGCTATATGTAAATCCAACCCATTTCATTCCTTATATGTAGGTAAATAGTAGGTAACCCATGCCCACGGCACTCATCGACAAAGCGTTTGTCAAAATTGGGTGTGAGTGGCTGAGATCCACCGTCTATTTGGTGTGATAAGATCTCGGCCATCCTTTATGAAGCCGGATGAGAGGGGGAGACAACCGTCCTGTTTTGTTATAAATTAGTGGTCCCCCATGCCATCGGCACTCCTCGACAAAGAATATGCCAAAATCAGGTGAGTGGCTGAGATCCACCGTCCATTTGGGGGAGGATTAGATCTCAGCCCTTCTTTGTTGATGCCTATAAGAGGAGGTATAAGTGGGGAGACAACCACTTTATTTTGTTATATAGACTATTAAATGGCCCGTGCCCACTGCACTCTCCGACAAGTGTTTGCAAAATTGGGTGCCTTTGGCACTCAAACGGTATAACGAACTGGGGCGTTACCGCTTTTTCCATTATAACGCACAAAGGGAGAAATGGGAAAATAACAGAAATTACAAAAAATAACGGTGTTGAAATTCAAATTTTGAATAAATTGAGGTCAAATGAGGTGGATTGAGTGGCTGAAATCTAACCGTCCACATTAGATGGATGGATAAGATAAGAGAATACAACTGATTTGTCTTGTTTTATGCGTGGGTGGCCCGTGGCCACGGCACTTTCCGACAAAGTGTTCATCAAAATCGGGTGGGAGTTAATCTCAGCCATCAATAGGAAACATAGTGGATCTCAGCCACTCATTATTGAAGCCATATAAGATAAGAGAGGGTATAACACAACTACTGTCACTTGTTATATAGATAGTGGGTGGCCCGTGCCCACGGCGCTATCCAACAAAGCGTTTGCCAAAATCAGGTGTGAGTGGCTGAGATCCACCGTCTATTTTGGAGATAAGATCTTGACCCTTCTTTGTTGAAACATATAAGAGTTGGTATAAGTGGGGAGACAACTTCCCTGTTTTGTTATATAGACTAGTGGGGAGACAACTTCCTCGACAAAGAATTTGCCAAAATCAGGTGAGTGGCGGAGATCCACCGTCCATTTGGGGGAGGATTAGATCTCGGCCCTTCTTTGTTGATGCTTATAAGAGGAGGTATAAGTAGGGAGACAACCAATGTGTTTTGTTATATAGAATAGTAAATGGCCCATGCCCACGGCACTCTCCGACAAAAGCGTTTGCGAAATTGGGTGCCTTCAGCACTCAAACGGTATAACGGACTGGGGCGTTACCGTTTTTCCATTATAACGGTTGTTATAACGGATTGTAACACACAGAGGGAGAAATGGAAAAATAACAGAAATAATAAAAAATAACGTTGTTGAAATTTAAAATTTGAATAATTGAGGTCAAATGAGGTGGATCGAGTGGCTGAAATCTAACCATCCACATTAGATCGATGGATTTGATCTCAACCACTCTTTGTCTAACCGTCGACATTAGATGGATGGATAAGATAAGAGAATACAACTGAGCCGTCTTGATATATGCATTGATGGCCCGTGCCCGCGGCACTTTCTGACAAAGTGTTTGTCAAAATCGGGTGAGAGTTAATCTCAGCCATCGATATGAAGCATAGTGGATCTTAGCCACTCATTATTGAAGCCATATAAGATAAGAGGGGGTATAAGAAAACTACGGTCACTTGTTATATTGATAGTGGGTGACCCGTGCCTTCGGCACTCTCCGACAAAGGATTCGCCAAAATCGAGTATGAGTGGCAGAGATCCACCATCATTTGGGGGGATAAGATCTAGGCCCTTCTTCGTTGAAATAGATAAGAGGGGGTATAAGTTGGGAGACAACTTCCCTGTTTTGTTATATAGATATATATATCCAATAAGACATCAGATCAGCATACATGGACCTAGTATCGATCTGACAAGAATACAAGTGGTTTCGGACTCAAAATTATCGGATCGGATTTTTGTATTGATCGAATCCATTGATAGCCCTATTGGGATCTTGATCTCCCAATGAACAAGAGGTTCCACTGGTGGTTTAGTCGAATTCCCTTAGGGAGTGTTTGATTGCAAAGAAAATTTTTCTGAGAAAATACATCTGGGAAATGCCTTAAATGGCTGTTTTGATTGCAACTAAGAACATATATTTCAATCATGTGAGAAAATAAAGGCGTATTTTCAGGTGGAAATGAATTCCCACATATCTGGATGGGAAATGAATTCCGGGTTTGGTAGGAAAAATTATCCAGATTCAAATGGCTTGGTAGAGAAAATTATATAGATTTAAAATAGCTATCTAACAATGGACAGTTGTGTTTTCCCAAGGAAAATGCAAATTTTCAACTTGGCAATCAAACACGCCCTTAGTGAAACCAGTACTATTGATTGCCACATTCAAATGGTCATCGATCTCTATAATTACTAGGGGATGCCACGTGCACCTTACACGTGGCATACTCTTAGAGACCGCTGACTGTATAGATGTTTGGCCCGCATCCCTACTTGGACCTACATACCAATTTATATATGTTGGATTAGTCTTTTTAACCGTGGATTTCTAGCAGTATTTGGGATATTCAGTTAAAGTTCATCGAGATGCCACATCGGTCTTCAATAAATGTTTTCACAGTTGACTTGAAATGTTAAAATGTTGAATGACGAAAGCACTCCTACAAAATAAAAATTTTAAAAAAAGAAGTAATGTTTATAAATTTAACAAAATTGAGGGTCAGTTTAGGAATAAGGATTTTTTTGATTCTTTTTAACAAGAGAGGAGCAAATTTTTGGCGTGTCATGTGTGCTTACATGGTGATCGTGTTCTTTGACACCAAAAGACCACAAAGGGGGGGGGGAGGGAGGGGGTGATAAGAGATTTCGATAGGACCACGGGCCAATTAGAAAATTTCAACAATTGTGGAGGAAAGATAAGAGAAACGGGGAGAGAAGAGAAATTGACGGGGTATCGAAAATTCTCCATTTATAAAATCAGGCCGATTTTGTTACTAGTCTGTCTAGGGATGAGCCAAATATCCATACAGTCATCAACTTTATGAACACCATAATCAAATTTTTTCTAAGGACAAAGTTCATCGAGATGCCACATTGGTCTTCAATAAATGCTTTCACGGTTGCCTTGAAATGTTAAAATGTTGAATGACAAAAGCACCCCTACAAAAAAAATTAAAAAAGAAGTAATGTTTATAAATTTAAGGGGCTGTTTGGGAACCTTGTCTTTTTCGGGTCTAGTTCAATCCTAAACCAATTCAAAGTGGGGATTGAACTAGGTTGTTCACAACCCTGAACTAGTTCTTATTTTTGTGGTGTTTGCTTTACTTTGGCCCTTTCAAAACACAAAAAAAAAATGCAGAAAAATTCAACCCAACCCACTTTTTAATAAACAGAGCAAAGATCTAAACCGAGAAGAAGAAGAAGAAGAAGAAGAAGAAGAAGAAGACGAAGGAGAAGACGGAGAAGAGAAGAAGAAGAAGAAGAGAGGAGGAGGAGGAGGAGGAAGTAGCGGCGGCGGCGGTGGCGGTGGCTCCAAACCTGAAACCCCCAAGAAATTTCAGGCTGCAAACCCTAAGAAGAAAAAGAAGAAGAAGAAGGCAACAACCCCACTATTGGAGGAGAAGAAGAAGACCGCCGTTGAAGAAGAAGACCACCACCAAGGAGGAGGAGAATGATAGAGAGTGGTCACATCTCGCTGGAAGGGGGTTGGAGAGGAGGAGAATGGTTACATCTCGCCGGAAGAGTAGCCGGAAGAGATAGAGACGGAATCTGTCTCTTTTTTCCTCTTTTGAGGGTTGAAGATCGAGAAGGAGCTTCTCAATCATTTCTTGTCGAGTTCGATGTTGTAACGAGTTTTGAAAAAGATAACATCGAACTGGTTTTAAGAGCAAAATGGGAAGAAAACTGACCTTAAAGGTGAGGTCCACTTGGTTACCAAACACCAAAATATAAGTTCAGTTCTGAACTGACCTCTTCTGGTCGCGTTTTATGGATTTTCAAACAGGCCCTAAGAAAATTGAGGGTCAGTTTAGGAATAAAGATTCTTTGATTTTTTTTCTAACAAGAGATGAGCAAATTTTTGGCATGTCATGTGTGCTTACAAGGTGATCGTGTTCTTTGACACCAAAAGACCACAAAACCCATGCTAAGTGAATAAATTGAAGAAAAGAAAAGAAACAAAAAAGATAATTTTTTTAGAAATAATGGAAATGTTCGATCCGCGAAAAAGGCCTTCGTCCATTAATAAGTAGAATAGATTATAGGTGATGCTAGTGATTGTAAATATGTTCCACCTAAGCCCTAGTTTGTACACCAAAATTAGTTGAGTTAACCATAATCCATAAAGCGTACTCTCTTGATCCCGACCGTCCGTCCAACTTCAAGAGTGAACTTTAAATCTACCTCCCTTAATGTTTGTCTTCCTGAAAAACAGTTGGTACCTACCATGGATATTACCATGACAAATGCATCAACTCACAAAAGTTGTTGGCTGAGAAAGCCTAGTTGCTAATTTCACGATTAATTTATAAATTATAGTACTTTTAAGTGGTAGCCGTACTATACGGACGAACATATAAAAATATAATAATAATTTATGATTTTACCGGTATTCACAAATAGAATGCAAATACAACTTTTTAATGATTAATTCGGCCGATTTAATCAGATTCTAAAATGATGAGAAAAAAGATAAAAAAGAAAACTCCTTACAATCTTTACAGACCTACGTCTTTTTGTTCTCTCCCCCTATCCCACTTCTCTCCCTGTGCAATCCACAATCCCCACAAGGTCCCACCTGCAAGTTGCAACTCATCTACATTGTCACCAATTGCTGAACAGGTTAGCTCTCTTTCTCTCTCTCTCTCTCGGACCCCAGACAACTACACTACAATGACCAAGCCTGTAATTCTAGTCTCTCTCACACTTCACAGTTCACAGTTCACTTTTAATTTTTAATTTAATTACGGTATGCAGCCCACACAAACTCAAATTACCGTTTGCACACTCAAATTTGCAGGGACTCGTGAACAATCCTAAACTTTAATTTTTCATTAGTCTTACACACTTTTATATATTGGTTACGAATTTTTGGATAATAGCCGAATTAAACAAGAATAAGTACAGTGACAAACTTTTGGCTGAATTATTGATCGAATTTTTTAAGCTCAGACATATATATATATATATATAGAGTCAGGATCGGGGACAACAATTTCATACAACGTTTTTGACAACAATTTTGGTGTACCCACATGGAAGATGAATCAATGGCTGAATTTTGGTGAGGATGATCTCCTCACCATATAGATCACCCCTACAAAAAATCAGCCTATTCTGAAATTTCTAACCCCTAAAATGTGGTTTTCAAGTTGATGATAAAAATGAACGGTCCATAATTCTTTAACTTGTAAACCAGTCTACGAATATCAGAATGATTTGAATTTTTGTGAGGATGATCTCCGGAAGCCTACAGGTGATCAAATAGATTTGGGAGCTCATCCTCTTTTTAAACAACCCCGAAGCTTGCACAGAGAGGGAGAGAGAAAGAGAGAGATGGTTTCTAGGGAGCAAAAGAGAGCAGCTCTGTACGAGAAGCTGCAACTGCTTCGTTCCGTCACTAACTCTCGTGCAGTAATTCCATAAATTTCTGAGGCTCATCCTTTTATTGGCTTTGCTCTCTTTCTCTGCTCTTTTCTTCCCTCTCTTATTTCCTTGATAAATATGTCTGTAAATACATAGTCTCTCTCTCTCTCTCTCAGGGTTCATATGGAAGGGTTGATACGCTTCTTATGTTTGAGTGCGACGGCTGACCCCGTATTTAAATAAGTACAGGCGATTGCTACCTTTAACCATCCCAAAGAACTCAACAGATTGAACGGCTACAATCATCAAATTAGGTCCATATTTAGAATAAATCTTGTAGGTTGGGCTCCATCGAACGGTGGGATCCCACCTACTGCTCATTACCCATCTTAATTACCCTACAAATGAGTCATGTATCAAAAGACTCCATGTACGCTATCAACTCATCCCAACAAATTGAATGAAAAACTCACTCACTTGCTCTCATACATCAATTTCTCACCTACCATATATTTATTACTACTTCAAAGCCAAAATTAGGGTTGGGGCACGCCTTTCACACGACGCTCACCTACACACCTTCTAGAGATTTTTTTTTATTCAGGCACTTTATGATCTGGACATCAGGACGCACCTCAAAATGCCACGTGGCACATTCTTAGATATCAATAACCGTATGGATGTCTGAAACATTCGTGAGTGAACCTGCATACCAAAAATCAAGTCTGATTGATGTTTTCTAGGCATTGGGTCTATGAACCCAAAATAAAATCTCGAATCCCACGGTTGAAAGTCAAAACATGAAAAATATTCAAATCAAACGGTTACACACCATACATCAGGCTGATTTTTGGTATGTAGGTCCACTAGGGTACTATCGTTTATCTCTAGTGTTCCACATGGCATTTTTAGGAGCTGCACGGAACTCACCTACACACCTTTTAGTTGTCTGTCAAAGAAAGGAGCAGAACTTTGATGACGGTGGTCTATCATCAACGTTGGTGATGGACGACAGTGTAAGCCTCGTGGTAGTCTTAGATACTACTGACCGTATATGGATGTTTGACTCATCTCTAGGTATACCTACATACCAAAACTAAGTTTGATTAATGATTTCTAACCTTTGGATCTGAGTACACCAAATAATGCTCGAAATCCATGATTAAAAATAAACCATGTAAAAAACACTAATCCAACGGATAGAAATTACTAATCAGGTTGAATTTTGGTATGTAAGTCCTGCTAGGGATGAACCAAGGCTACTACGTGGCTCATATTGTAGTCCGTTATCAACATTGATGAGGCCCTACCATAGAAAATTATGAGGAATGTCAGCAAGCAACCCTTTTAACAGATGCAACCCGAAAAAGACAAGAAACACTTTGCATTTGTGCAACTCCATCGTTAAGGGAAAATTTTTAGATGCAGAGTGCTCTCGTGGCCCTACATAGCTCAATTTTTTGGGTCCACTAACCCATGGATGTTTAGTACATCTTGATTGATAATTTCTAACCCTTGGATTAAGTGCCCAAAAAATATGCAAAAAACATGCTTGAATCCAATGGCTAGAATCAATGCTAAAAAAGTGCTAACATCTATGGCTAGAGAAAACCAATCAGACTGATTTTTGGTATTTATATCCACCAAAGGATGGGCTAAACATCCATGCAGTTAGTTGGCCCAAAAAATGAGCAATGAAGGCAAGATGGATAATTTATAGCCGTTGGATTAAGTATGCAGTATGAGAAAAAAAATGCTTGAATCCAACAGCTAGAACCAATGTTAAAAAAGTGCTAAAATCTATGGTTAGAGAAAACAAATTAATAAGACTGATTTTTTATATGTACATCCGCCAAGTGGTGGGCTTAACAACCATGCGGTTAGTGGGCCCAAAAAATGAGCTATGTAGGCAGTATGGATAATTTGTAGCAGTTGGATTAAGTACCGAAAAAGTATGCAAAAAAAAAAAACATGCTTGAATCCAACGACTAGAATCAATGCTAAAAAAGTGCTAATTAAAATCTATGGTTAGAGAACACCAATCGGACTGATTTTTGATATTTATATCCACCAAAGGGTAGGCTACACATCCATGCTGTTAGTGGGCCCAAAAAAGGAGCCATGTTACTTGCTAGCATTCCTCGAAAAAAAATATAGAGCGTTTGTTGAGTGTGGGCCTGTGGGCCTGTGGGGTACAACAAAAAACATGCAAGGATTTTACTATGCGTCAGCGTTAGTTCCGTCGCCTTAGAGTCGAAGCTATAGCCTTGTCTTGTTGGCTGAGCAAACCATCCATCAACACCATCCCATTAACGTCTCTTCAACTCAAACCTTCGACTTCTCAACTTACAGTTGGTGAAGATCCAAACCTCTCACCTCACCTTCCATAAAATCTCCCCTCCTTTCTCTCTTCCTCAGCTATCCATGGCGTCAACCACCACGACAGGCTTAGTAGCCGGTTCTCATCAGAGGAACGAGCTGCACGTAATGCATGGCGATGGCATGGAAGAGGTACATATCGGTTCATTTTGCTTCTTGATCTTTTTGATTATGTGCATATCACTTGGGATATTTATTCAATTGTGTGGGATTGAATTGATCAGCCTCGTCCGCCGACGCGCCAATCGACCTCGAAAATTTGTCGGGTTTGTGGTGATGACATTGGATTTAAAGAGAACGGTGAGTTGTTCGTGGCGTGTTACGAGTGTGGTTTCCCGGTATGTCGGCCTTGTTACGAGTATGAGAGGAGTGAAGGGAATCAGTGCTGCCCTCAGTGCAACACTCGCTACAAGCGTCACAAAGGTTTATTTTGCAATAAATCAATGACTTAAACCAATTGAGTAACTTTGAAATTAGACCCCGGCATCGTTCATGATGAAGCTACAATTTTACAGGTTGTTCGAGAGTGCCGGGAGACGATGAAGACGACGGGGATGCCGATGATTTCGAAGATGAATTTCAAATCAAGGGTCATCAAGAAATCCCAGATCAACATCATGTTGTTAATCATTCGGTAATACAATTCTATCGCTCTTATTTGATCTGTTTTAAATTAAGAGTTCATTGGGTTTACGGATACTTGTCGACTTCAAATCTAAGGTGGTGAATTTTACAGGAAAATGGGGACTATAATCAACAGCCATTTCATCCCAATGGCCCGGCTTTCTCCTCCATTGCTGGAAGTAGTAAGTGCATTTCTCCCTTTTTTCTGTAAATTTGTATGCTTTTTTTGTTTTAATTCTGATTTTGATTTTGATTTTGTTTTTGTTTTTGTTTCTGGGTAGTTACTGGTAAGGATTTTGAAGGGGAGAAAGAGATGTACAATAGTGTGGAATGGAAAGAGAGGGTGGAGAAGTGGAAAGCAAGGCAAGAAAAGAGAGGTTTGGTGAGCAAAGAAGATGGAGGAAACGATCAAGGCGATGAAGATGATGTCCTGTAAAATTCTCTTCCTTTCCTTACTGATCTATCTTATCTATATACTAGTTAGAGGCCCGTGCCACGGTACTCCCGACAAAGCGTTTGCTAAAATTGGGTGTGAGTGGCTGAGATCCATCATCCAGTTGGGGGATAAGATCTCGGTCCTTCTTTGTTGAAGCCCATAAGAGGGGGAGACAACTGAGCTCCCTTATTATATAGACTAGTGGGTGGTTCGTCGGGTGTGAATAGTTAAGATCCACTGTCCAGTTGGGTGATAAGATCTCGGCCCTTCTTTATGGAAGCCTATAAGAGGGGGAGACAATTGAGCTCCCTTATTATATAGATATAAAATCATTCATGGACTATCGATCAGATCGAACCGTCCAATTAATGAGGAAGCTCTCAATGGGCCATGGCCAACAATCTCATGATGTTCCATACTACTAACTGCTTTCATGTCCACCAAAACTTCATTAATTGGATTGCCCACATTGTGGGTTGAGATGGGGTTCATGTAAACTTCTGCTGTGTGTAAGCATAGTTAGTAAATTCTTGAATTATTCGCAAACCGTACAAATTATCCAAAAAAAAAAAAAAACGAACCGAACAATGTCCGATTCAAAGGTTTGGAAAAATTTGCGGATGTTTTTGTTTTTTTGAACACGATCGAATTATTCTCGAATAATACACGAATTTTAAGTATTCCCGCTTTATTTAGTTTTGAACATGAAAATTCATTTCGTAAGACAAATATTGGTTTTATTTTATTTTTAAAATTATTTTTGTTTTTGAACATATTTTTAAATGACTAATTGTACTCGAACATTTCCCCTACCGCATTTTTGCCGCACTCCGAATTGCTAACTATTTTTGTAAGCCATGCAACATAATTGTGTACAAACATGTAGTCAAAATTCATGGATGGGCTATAGTCCATAACTTGCAACAACATTGACATCTTCCTTGTCCCAGGATGGCTGAAGCTCGGCAACCCCTATGGCGAAAAGTCCCGTTCCCATCGAGCAAGATCAGCCCTTATCGCATAGTCATTGTACTCCGACTTGTCGTCCTCGGCTTCTTCTTACATTTCCGAGTCATGACCCCGGCTAAGGACGCTTATCCACTTTGGCTCATCTCTGTAATTTGCGAGATATGGTTTGCTTTTTCATGGATTCTAGATCAATTTCCCAAGTGGTACCCCATAAACCGTGAAACATATCTAGACCGCCTTTCGATGCGGTTCGAACGTGAAGGCGAGCCAAACCGGTTAGCACCAGTTGATTTTTTTGTGAGTACAGTCGACCCACTTAAGGAACCTCCAATTATAACAGCAAACACAGTCCTCTCGATCCTTGCTGTCGATTATCCGGTCGAGAAGGTGAGTTGCTATGTATCGGACGATGGCGCTTCAATGCTCCTGTTCGACACACTATCGGAAACCGCCGAATTTGCAAGGAGATGGGTACCGTTTTGTAAGAAGTTTAGTATTGAACCAAGGGCTCCTGAGTTCTACTTCAATCAGAAGATCGACTACTTGAAGGACAAGGTGCATCCGAGCTTTGTGAAGGAACGAAGGGCCATGAAAGTAAGCTACGTACTATGCTTTCCATATCAATTTACTTGTAGTCATAGGCATGGTTTCCGGCCGTTTAAACGGTAACGCCCCAAGCCCGTTTCCGTTTAAACCGTTTAAACACGTTTTATCATTTTTGAATTAAACGGCCGTTTTTTTTGTTTTAACGGCCGTTAAAATCGTTTAAATGCCGGTTAAAATTGTTTAAACAGCCGTTTAATTCTGAAAACTTTTGTGAAAAAACGGTCGTTAAATCCGTTTAATTCCGTTAAATTTCATTTTTGTTTATTTACAAATTTCAAATTTTGAATTTCAGCCATTTTTTCCGTTAAAATCCGTTTATTTCCGTTAAATTCCATTTTTTTCTATTTTTTTCTATTTTTTCCCAATTTTGCCCCTGGCCGTTTCAATCCGTTTTAACGGCCGTTTAAACAGTAACGCCCCTAGTTCGTTTAACCATTAAAATGGCCTCCTTTAAACCTTGGTCATAGGTAGTAAATTCTCGAATTATTCGTGAATATGTCAATATCTTACTTATTTTTGAATTTTTCGCTTGTTTTTTGAACATGCATGATCGAATTATTTTCGAACAATTCATGAACTTTTCCAAATTATTAAGTTTTGAACATGAAAATTCATTTTATAAGGCAAATATGTGTCATTATTTTGCTTTTTTTTGTTTCTATTTTATTTTTAAAATCTATTTTTTTGTCGAATTTTTGAATGTGTTTTAAATGGCAAATCCGAATCCCTTCTGATCCATGTTTTAAAACCCGGTGAGTCGATTCAAAACTCGGTCTAGTCAAGCATTTAAATTTTTAAATGTTTTTAGTACTTTTTTTTCTTCTATATTTTATAATTTTCAAAGTTTTTTAATAAATAGTATTTTTATATAATTAAATGTTTAATAATTAATTTAATGACTCACCGAGTTCACCGAGTCCACTCTCGAGTAATCGAGATGACTGGGGACTCAAGACCCACCCTGGTGCAAGTTAGAATTGGGCATTCATGGTTAATTGTGTTTGTTGAATTGCAGAGAGAATATGAAGAATTCAAAGTGAGGATTAATGCGTTGGTGGCAAAGGCTCAGAAAAAACCAGAAGAAGGTTGGGTGATGCAGGATGGGACCCCATGGCCTGGGAACAACACTCGTGATCATCCGGGCATGATTCAGGTTTTACAAAAATACCCTTAAGATGTTCTTCCATATGACTCAGCAGCTATAAAAACTTGATCGGAGCGAGTCGATTCGGTGACTCGGACGGGTCATGAATTTTATCCTAAGAATTTTATAAATAAAAAAAATTAATTTTTAATTTTAATTAAAAAAAGAAGTCTGGCTCACCGACTTGTACGGGCCTTAGAGCTTAGGGCCCATTCGGTTATTGTGATGGGGTCAGGCCTGAATATGGCCTGCCCTCTTCTAAACATCAATTGGGTAAGGACTGGATCAAATGCTTTAAGCTCGTTTTAGAACTGGGCTTGGACCTAGTCTAAATGTTGGACTGGGCCTGGGTCGACAGTGCTATTTTGTGTGTGTAAACATGCCAGTCGCATTGCAGGTTTACTTGGGGAGCGCAGGTGCACTTGACATAGAAGGTAAGGAGCTGCCCCGTCTTGTGTACGTCTCACGTGAGAAACGACCCGGTTATCAACACCACAAGAAAGCCGGTGCCATGAACGCTCTGGTAAGTAGTTGCTTCATGTTAAAACCCGTGTATCATTAACATGACTAGCCATGTGTATAATATGGTGTGCTTCTACATGTGATCATTAGGTTCGAGTATCAGCGGTGCTCACAAATGCTCCCTTCTTGTTGAATCTTGATTGTGATCACTATGTCAACAACAGCAAGGCTGTAAGGGAAGCTATGTGTTTTCTGATGGATCCTCAGTTGGGAAAGAAGCTCTGCTACGTCCAATTCCCACAGAGGTTTGATGGCATCGATCTCCATGATAGATACGCTAACCGAAACGTCGTGTTCTTTGATGTAAGTTGCAGTCATGTTCGTTTTATAATCAATGTGCCTTCTCTATTATGTTTTTTAAAAGTAATAAGGCTGTTAATGGACCAAATTTGAGCCAGGCCAAGGTCCGTGAAATCCAAGATATGGATCAAATTTATGAGGCCCAAGTTTCTAATGTGCAAATTTTGGTAAATTTGGGCTTGGTTGCGGGCTGACATTTTCTTGGACCTTATAGAGCTTATAATGAAGTTTCCAGGATTGGCCCACATAAAACATTTCAGGCCCAGCCTGACTTTTTAACTGCCATAACGTCCTCATTTTAATAGAAGAAGCTAGAAATTGTCAATCTTTCAAATAACAATAATACCTTACTGTTATTTTGTTTATCGACATAATTTTTTTTTCTTCCATTTTTTGGTGAAAATGGTGTAGATTAATATGAAAGGCCTAGATGGGGTCCAAGGACCAGTATACGTCGGTACTGGATGCGTATTCAATCGACAAGCATTATACGGATACGACCCACCGGTGTCTGAAAAGAGGCCTAAGATGCACTGTGACTGCTGGCCATCCTGGTGCTGCTGTTGTTTCGGGGGTTCGAGGAAGAAGAAGTCAAAGTCAAAGAAGGGAGAAAGAGGTATGTTTGGACTTGGAGGGAATTATAGCAAGAAGAAGATGAATATGAAGAAGTATCCCAAGAAAGGGTCCTCCCCCCCAGTCTTTGATCTTGAAGAGATTGAAGAAGGGCTCGAAGGATACGACGAGTTGGAGAAATCGTCTCTCATGTCGCAGAAAAACTTCGAGAAGCGATTCGGTCAGTCACCGGTCTTTATTACATCGACAATCATGGAGGAAGGTGGCCTTCCTGAAGGGACAAATTCCACAGCTCTTATTAAGGAGGCCATTCATGTCATTAGCGTCGGCTACGAAGAGAAGACTGAATGGGGCAAAGAGGTGCTTCTTCTCTTCTTCCTATGCATTAGATGCACATTTTAGCTTCATGACAGTAATGTCATAGATGGGGTAGTATGAATTTACATAACGACGTGAATCCAAGCTGTTGGATTGGTTGATCATGATGTCGTTGCCACGAACCCAACGGCTTGGACTCCTGTCACAAGTTGATCGAGATCCCAAGTCATGGATCTGTCGGTTCAAGAAATAAGAGGATCGAACCATTTCTTCCGACTCTTTTTCAAATTCAATAAATGTTGGTTGATCGTATATATATTTCATTATAGTTCTATGATTCAGAGTCCCATTTCCTATTTAATCCCTTGGAATTTCTTAGGTTGTGTGCCTAATAGGCCATAGTAGAGTTCATGGAGCCTAGTTAAAAGTTCTGATATTGATTTTATTTTCTTCACAGATTGGATGGATCTATGGTTCAGTTACAGAAGACATATTGACAGGCTTCAAGATGCACTGCAGAGGATGGAAGTCAGTGTACTGTGTACCCAAGAGAGCGGCTTTCAAGGGATCGGCTCCGATAAATCTTTCGGATCGGTTGCACCAAGTCCTGAGGTGGGCTCTTGGTTCAGTCGAGATATTCCTTAGTCGTCACTGTCCTCTATGGTATGGATATGGAGGGAAATTGAAATGGCTAGAGAGGCTTGCTTACACTAACACCATTGTCTACCCTTTCACTTCCGTCCCTCTGCTTGCTTACTGCACTATTCCTGCTGTCTGTCTTCTCACTGGAAAGTTCATCATCCCCACTGTAAGTATATTATATCAGTGTTTGTAGTGTATTGCATACTAAAGTGGAAAACCTTTCTTGTTTTCTAACTAGAACTTTATGCACCACAGCTTACCAACCTTGCCAGTATATGGTTTATGGCTCTCTTCCTTTCTATCATAACAACTGGAGTGCTCGAGCTCCGGTGGAGTGGTGTTAGCATCCAGGATTGGTGGCGTAATGAGCAGTTTTGGGTGATTGGAGGTGTCTCGGCTCATCTCTTCGCTGTCTTCCAAGGTTTTCTTAAGGTCCTTGGAGGTGTTGACACCAACTTCACTGTAACTTCGAAGACGGCGGACGACGATGAGTTTGGTGATCTTTACCTCTTCAAATGGACTACTCTTCTCATACCACCCACCACATTAATCATCTTGAACATGGTTGGAGTTGTAGCTGGAGTATCTGATGCCATTAACAACGGGTATGGCTCATGGGGTCCTTTATTTGGGAAGTTGTTCTTCGCTTTCTGGGTCATTGTTCACTTGTATCCTTTCCTCAAGGGGCTGATGGGAAAGCAAAACAGGACTCCTACCATTGTAATCCTCTGGTCGATTCTTCTTGCCTCAATTTTCTCCTTGGTTTGGGTCCGAATTGATCCTTTCTTGCCTAAGCAAACAGGGCCGATCCTTAAACAATGTGGGGTGGAGTGCTAGTCATGCTGCCCTTAGCTTCTCGATTTCAGCCTTTCTTCTTCTTCTTCTTCTCCTCATCAGTTATGTATTTCTTCAAATGTTTGATTCCTTTAAGAGAGTGGTTTGTATATAGAATTGTTGAAGGCATGTCTTAAGATGAATTTGTTATTAGTAGTCTGAAATGAGAGATATCGGTTATGTAATGTTACAAGTAAAGGAAAATGATCAAAATTTGGTTTGTTGATCCAATTTATCCTTTTTTCTTCTTACGGTTCTTGCCTATGATGCTTGGATTGGATATGGACATGAATACAGGAAGCGGGGATACGATTCGACATTTTTCAAAATCAGAGATACGGATATGGGTACGAGTATATTATTTTGTATTTTAAAATTTTTATTTTTTCTAATTTTTTCAACTTTTTATAAAGGATCGTGTCCAGTGTAGTGTCGTGTCGTGTCAGACAAGGATACGATGGCCATGTATAGGTATCCGGGTATCATAGGTTGTCGCTGCCTTTGGATGTGTATGCATTGAAAAAACAGAGGTAACTAAGTTTGAATCAGTAACGGCATGATTGATTGCACATAAAATTTTCCCGAGAAAATACATTTGGGAAATGCCTAGCTGATTGATTGCAACTGAGAAATTTATACAGATTTAAAATGGCTATCTAACAATAGACAATTGTGTTTTCCCAAGGAAAATGGCGATCAAACACGCCCTAATAAAGAAAAGAAAATGAGAACCTAATCAACTAATAAAGAAAACTGAAACTAAACCAACACACCATGTGTTGGTTTAGTCCCTATGAGTCCATAGAGGAAGAGGGGTCAGGCCGTGTGCGTGTAAAACCGACAACACCAGGATTTATCCGAAACGGGCCCTAGTTACTGGTAGCCACAACGCTACGCCTGGCCCTCCCCCACCACGGGGAACAGGACCGGTCAACAAAATTTTACACTTCGCGATTGTCATGGAAGAGCTAGTTTTAAGCAAACTTTTCGACTGTAGTGCTTTTTTTGGGAAAGAAAAGTTTATATCCGGTCTACCCCACTCTTTGCTTATAGAAGAGGAATTGATCAAGAGCTTCACTTTCTTTTGTTTGTTGATTAAATTGTAAGGATTCAACTTGGATTTTTATTTCATGAATTTCATATTTAAGATGATTTATTTCAGCTTGAAGATTTGCAATGGAATGGGTTAATTTTAGGCGAAATGTTGCTAAGGTTAATTCGATCGTAAACGTCTTTCATAGAAAAATGAGGGGGTGTTTAATAGGGTTATTGGAGTTTTGCTGTTCAATACGCTTTTTAGATATTTATTTTTGTAATGTTGTCTCGATTTTATCAATAATTTCTTGCTTCTTATTTGTAGTTAACATATTGTCTTTAGGAGAAGAATTATGTTCTTCATCTTCTTTGTTTGTGAGGCAGTCAGGACCTAGTTGCCAAGTTCGGATATGGCAAAAGTTCAAGACGGAAAAGTTCGAGTATTATTCGGTTATGGATTAAAAATTCGAGGAACGGCAAAAGTTTGCAAATGCATTCATTCTTGTTTTATTTGGTTATGATCCAAAAATTCGATGTTAAAAATTCGTTGACAAAATATAAAGGTGTGTAAGATGATTGTATATAGAGATGATCTTACATACCCATCAATGCAAGATATAAGTATAAAAAGATTGGCCAAATATTTGTTAAAAATTTTTTTCATACATTTGAGGGTTAAGATCATCAAATTGTCATGAATTTGGTAACTTAATGGTCATAACTCAGTTGAAAGATGGGCCATACGATGAACGGTCTAGATTAATGCATTGGTGGTGACGTGTTCGATGTATGGTGTATGGGTTAACTGAGTTGGTGAGCTCCAAACAACAGTTTGACTAAGAAAAGAAGTCATAATTCAATAATTCTACATAAGTCCGTCAGTCATACACAAAGTCTGACTTCTATTAACATTTTGGAAGCTATATAAGAAGCTAATTCATAGAAAAGTTTGCTAACACTGATAATAATTACTGAAAACTTTAAACAAATATCTGGAAATAATTATAGATCACAAATCTCATAAATGTGAAGTAAAAACTTTTAAGAGAAAATGCAAATGAGACAAAGTTTTTCCATCTCATCATGCTTTAAACATCATCAGAAATGGGAGAGACGAGGCACCGTAAGGTGCGCGCGTGCGAGAGAGAGAGAGAGAGAGAGAGAGAGAGAGAGAGCCTTCCGGATGCTCGGCGGCATTGTAGTGTTGTTGGCAGTGAGCGGCAACAGGCGTGTGGGTGAAGGAGACGATGGCGGAGATTGGAGAAAGAGAGGTGAAGGGGAATGCACATACATCTAAAATGCATTTTAATCGTCGGATCTCATGTATTCACGAATAATTTCGAACCATTGAAAGATTCGCACACTTGATTTCGTGAATTATTCGCTAACAATTCGCGAACAATTCACGAACTTGGCAACTAGGGTCAGGACAAATGTTTAATGGAGCTGAAGAAATTTAAGTAAATGCTTTGAACCTAAACACATTTTACTAGTCCGGTTTGGGTAATTTAATCGCATGCATACAATCCTAATATGATTGATTTTATTAAGGAGACTAAGTTAACTAACTCTGTTCAAATATATCAATAATATATTCTCCATAGATTCTTTTATCTCAATCTCACAGAAATAATAGTAGAAATAAATCAAACTATAACGTAAGCAACTTTTACGTGGAAACCTTTAAGGAAAAACCATGGGATCACGTTCAGACGAGAAACATATCACTATGCAAGGTTATCGTTATAGACTGTGCACAACGTCACTCATAGCTTCCAACTCAAATCCACTCAAGTCAACTGCCGTTGCTCCTTATGCTTCTCTCATACGACACGAACGAATCAACTAACACCCTTGCCGAATCACCTCTTCTCGTTGTTCAATTCGGTCCAACCCTGAACCTACTAGTAATTAGTCCAACCCTGATCTTGTTCTATTATTTGGTCTGATGCCAAAAAGTAACATCTCAGTCCAATCCTGACAAGCACAACACTCAATAGCAATGAGTGGATAGAACCATAAAGTTTTTAGATCTTTAAGAACAAAATAGGCATCGGTTCTTAGGTCTAGAAAGATCTAGCTCTGTAAATGAATCCTTTAGTATAAAGACACAACCTTAGATCATTAAAAGAGAACTCAAAAAGTTCAGAATAAGATTCAAAGATCTCTTGAAAGCTAGGGCATGGAATGCTTTGCTCACTAATTAAACTTCCCAAAACTTGTGACAGGCTTCTTACTCCTTGGGTTGCTTAGGATTGGTTTAGGGTTTCGACCCGAAACTATCAATATATAGGGTGAGCAAGTCCAGCCTCGAATAGGCAAGTGTTTGAGTCGGAAAAATAAACTTAACCATTTTTCAAACTTCTATTTCGCAAAAGTTTGATCGATCGGTTTGAAAGTTCGATCGATTGGTCTTGTTTTGATCAATTGGATTTTTGTCTGACCGATTGCAAAACCATCAAAAACCATAACTGACGTCTGAGTGAAGTATGGACAGAATGAATATTTTTCCAATTGATTGGTGTATTGATTGGCTAGGTCCGATCGATCGGCCAAAGTGTCCAATCAATTAGACTTAACATATTTTGCTTAATTGCTCTGTTCTGCATGTGATTCAAATACATGCTTAATTGTACTTAAGGTTTTGATAATATGAATTAATCATCTAAGTTCTAGGCCTCTAAGTCACTTACCAACCTAATACTGTGCGATTAATTGAAGCTTTCTTTCTTCAGATGTCTTGATCTTCTGATTTGGGAGATTTTAGGTAGTACTTGAGTAATGCAACCTTAAACTGACACTCTTACTAACCTAATTACCCACACAACACAGTAGATCTTATAATTTCACCTTTTGATAATTCCATGATAAAACCTAGGACAACATATAAAAGTGATAGATTAACATTACAATGCCCAACCCTTTATATATTTCACTCACTCTCTATTTGACAGAAAAGACAGACATACATTTGTTACTTCTTGTAGGCATTGGTTTGTCTCTAAACATGTCATCTACACCATAAAAACAATACATACCAAATAGTACTGTCTAACGAAATGTAAATCATGTATAGCAAGTGTGAATCCTTTCTTCTTATTGATAGAGTTTAACACTTCCTAAGTGAGGATGGTGTTATCCAAGATCAGTCCGCCCGAAACAAAGGCAGCTTGGTTAATAGCCACCAATTTCCCAATGATATTTCTAAGTCTACTATTGAGGTGTAACAATGATTTTACCACATTACAAAGGCTGATAGGACGGAATTGGTTGACGGATTCAGGGGCCGAGGTCTTTGGAATGAGATAAATATTGGTATGATTTAGGTTGTTTAGAAGGCAACAACATCGAAAGAAATTAAACACCAGTTGAGTGCCAATTAATGCATCTTCATTGGTTTTCAAACCGCAGCCGTTTGCACAACTCAGCTAGGCTTGGGAGTGAGCGTGCGACTCGCATCTCCAAGATTCGGTAGCCATTGGATATTATCCCCATATACGATGAGAGGACCACTTTTGGGGGTCATATTTGGGGGTCTCTTGAGCCCGACCCTATTTTAAAGAGTGATGATCACATGGGCCGGGGTCCATGGTACCTATTGTTGGCAACTTCTGATTAGTTGCCAACTCACCTCGGGCTGCGCATTAGTTTTCTAATTAATGTTAAAATACTATTTAAAACTAGAATATTTTATTTTTCAAAATAGATCATTAACTTACCAAAAACAACCTTTCATCTTCTAAACAACTTCTTTCTTCCCTCCTCTCTCCCACCGTCTTCTTCTTTCTTCTCTGACCTCTCATCCATTCTTCATGCTGTTAATGGACTCACCATTGGATATTTTATGCTAAAAATGAGACTAGATTTTTCTTCCGAAAAAATTTTCCTTTATCTCTGCAATCCGATCACTTAGTTTCATAGTTTATGTTTATGAAATATGAGGAAGCAAATGGCCTTACAACCTCTAGAGATGTTTGCAGAAGGGCACTGATAATGTTTGTTTACCACCATTTTTAGAGGTCGTACACTTTGCTGCCTCACCTTTGTGTTTGAGTACCTTATATTTTAAAGAATATATCTAACGAATCGTCAAAGATCACCGATCGGACTGAGCAGTAAAGAAGAAAGAAGAATGAGAGGGAAGTGCAGAGAAGAAAGAAGATAGTGGGAGAGAGAATAGGAAAGAAGAAGTCCTTGTTTAGAAGATGAAAAGTTTTTTTTTTGGGTAAGTTAATGATCTATTTGGAAACTAAAATATTCTAATTTTAAATAGTATTTCAACATTAATTAGAAAGCTAATGCGTAGCCTGAGGTGAGTTGGCTACTAATCAAAAGTTGTCAACAATAGGTAGTCCTAGTGAATTATTAACTAATGAGAAGTTGCCAACAATAGGCACCATGGACAAGTCCATGGTCCCCGGTCCATGTGATCATCACTCTTTAGAAACTCTAGAGGATTCAGAGAAGGGTCGCTCTACGGGCACCCACCTCTTTAAGCAGGGCACCATCAAAAAACTAATTTTTGAGGACCAAATTGCCCTCTCCCATCCTTTACAGTTTTGTTTGGGCACCCACACTAAAATAAAAAAAAAAAAAACAGAGAAGGAGGAGGAGGAGGAGGAGGAAGAAGAAGAAGAAGAAGAAGAGGACGCCATCGCTGGAGGTACCCCTCTCTCTCTCTCTCTCTTGCCGGAGGTGGTGGTTTGGATAACCCCATGCTCCCACAAATTTTTTTTTTTGCCTCCACGGCCTCGAACTACCGTGGCCACCATAGCAGCCACGGCCAAGCCAGCCGTGGTCACCATGGCACCCACGGCCAGGAGCGCAAGTCAAAATTTTTTTTTGGATTTTAATGTGGGTGCCTAGCAAAATGGGGTGCCCAAACAGGGGCCCTCTAATTGGCGTGGGTGCCCATCAAATGTTGGTGCCCAGCCGAAAAAGGTGGGTGCCCGTAGAGCTACCCTTCAAAGAATATGGAAAGAGAATGACGCAGGTGGTGGTTCGGGTGTTATCAGCCAGTGATAGATTGGTGGTTGGATAGCTCTACAGGCGCCCACCTCTTTAAGCCGGGCACCCACAAAAAAAAACCAATTTTTGAGGACCAAATTGCCCTCTCCCATCTTTACAATTTTGTTTGGGACCCACACTGAGAAAAAAAAAAACAGAGAAGGAGGAGGAGGAAGAAGAAGAAGAAGAAGAAGAAGAAGAAGAAGAAGAAGAGGAGGAGGAGGACGCCATCGCCAGAGGTACCTCTCTCTCTCTCTCTCTTGCCGGAGGTGGTGGTGTTGGAGTGGTGGTGGAGCTTTGGAGCACCCCAAACTCCCACAAATTTTTTTTTTTTTTTTGTTTTGCCTCCACGGCCTGGAACTACCGTGGCCACCATAGCAGCCACGGCCCGGAACTACTGTGGCCACCATGGTAGCCACGGCCAAGCCAGCCGTGGTCACCATGGCACCCACGGCCAGGAGCCCAAAGTCTGAAATTTTTTTTGGATTTTAATGTGGGTGCCCAAACAAGGGCCCTCTAATAGGCATGGGTGCCCATCAAATGTTGGTGCCCAGCCGAAAGAGGTGGGCGCCCGTAGAGCTACCCTTGGTGGTTCTTCCATCCTCTTCCGGAGATTTCACTTGCGGGTCACCAAATCTTGTAAGAAATTTTGGGTACTCTCCCAAATTCAAATTCCTCCTTTGCCCTAGATTTTTCAAGGTAAGTAGAGGCCAACTTCTGTTTTTGAATTTGTAGTGTTCGTGGGATCAAACCATGTTAGCAAATTCGCGTGGATTGTCTGTGTTGAGAGTTTTATTTTTTTTTTGAGTAGTATGACACAGAATTTTGAGTAAATATTTTATGTGGAGCTGTTAAGCCATCTCAAGCCCGGATGAAGCAGGAGGGTGTAGTGCTTTACACTGCATCCCCAGTCCCAAGCCAGGATGAAGGAGATGGGTTAGGGTTGTTCTTTGATGCAGACATCTGTATCAACACAGTAGACTCGTTCGGGTCCCAACACACCAACAATCAGTGTGATTGGCGATTTCTAGGCGTAGGATTTGTGCACTTTTTCGTCATTGACTTTATGAATCGGCCTATGAGTTGGTTCCAAGCCCATGATGAAAAAGTGCTCAAATCCAATGGCTAGGAATCACTAATCACACTGATTTTTGGTGTGGGTCCACCAAGGTGTGGGTCAAACATTAGGGGTAGTTGGCCCGAAAGAGTCTACTATGTGGCAAATTGAGGGAAATCAGATTGGCAGCAAGTATACCATGAATCCTGATCCATCAAGACATGATTGAATGGAGCAACAGGATTCGTGCAATTGACCTATAGTTGTAAAAAAGGCTTATGATGATGATGATCATTTCGGTGAGGTCAAAAATTGAAATTTCCGACTAAATTTCGGTGGATTTCGCTTTAAAAAGCTATATTTCAGGGATTTCGGTACTCACCGAAACAGACGCCGAAATTTAAAACCTTGGGTTGAACACATGACCTCCCCTATATAGCTCTAATACGTGATTTTGTCACTTTTGGGAAGTGTTTTCTCCGCCTCTGTTAGACCCATGGACCATTTGATATACATTGTTATGCCTCCCTCTAATAGCTTAAGCTTTTAGAGTAAAGTGGTTGTAGCCCTAAGTGGTGAACCACTTAAGTCTTTATGTCTATTTTGTATACATAGTTTTTTTTTGCCCTTTATTTTGAATTGCCATCGCACCGACAGATCCTTGGGTTCTGCAACAAAATTTTAGCAGAGCATAAAGGAAAAAGGAAAAAGAAAAGGAAAACCCTCATATATTTTTTTCGGAATTAACCGAAAAATAGTCAATCTATTGATATTATCTATGGCTATATTGTTTGTCTCAATGGCCATGGAGCCCAATAAAATCCATGTTACTTCTGAAGGCTTGTAAGTTTACTCATGGTAATTGCGCCTAATGGCTCGGACAGATATGCTTGAGTCCGAGACGACAACTCCTGAGCCACAAAACGCATGGGGGGTCGTGACTCAGGATTGGCACGTGTACATGCTAGGGCCATTGTAACTGCAAACACCACCTCCTCTGCCAATTGACCTGTGGGAGGTGGGAGCCGTTGGTCCAACACATCCTTCAACAGCAAGTCCTGGTTATCAGACGACATTGACGATAGAGTGGAGATGAGCTCTCCTGGATGTCTTCCCATCATGACTTCTAGTGCTACCACTCCAAAGCTATAAACGTCACATTTTTCAGTCACCTTCATTGTATATGCAAGCTCTGCATGTCATGAAATGACAAATTTAGCGACTTCAGAATTTGAAACAATCAAAGATTTACATCCGCAAGCCACTTACCTTACAAAGAAAATATAGTGTAGAGATCATAAGTATGAACCTTAGTTTATCATCCTTAGTGAACCTCAACTCTTATTCTTTGCACAAGTCTTACCAGTTCATCAATTCAGATCATTTGATTCATCTAAAGGTCAATGATCACAGAAAAAGATAAAGAGTTTCTACACCAAGTTAGGAGTGTCCACTTGGTCTGATTTTGTGATCTGCTCCATCTAAGAGGCGACACACTGATTAAACAACCCGGTTAATTGAGCCAGTTAGCCATATCTGTGGTATAGCAGGTTGGGTTGAAGGAGGATGATGAGTCTGGTACCATGGTGCATTCTGTATTATTTATGATTTGTTAGTGAAATTCTTTGGCACTTTGAGATAAGAGTTAAGTGGTCATGGTGTATAAGCAGATAAAATCATTTAAAGGACTAATCCTCCTTGTTTAAATGCAGGAGGGAGGGACCCATCTTCCAATGTTTGGAAACTAGGAGATCTCTTGAGCAAATGATCATAATCGTCCGTTTTAGTGAACCTTTTTTGGCAGACTGTTTGGCTCGGATATCCGATAGGTTGATCAATGAATGGTGAGTAACCCTACTTAACAACTGTTTGATCCATTACTAGTGATGCTTTACCTGATCCAGTGTTAGCACCTTCACAACATTTCTTTTATCTCCTAACATGTTTGGCTATAGGGGCAAGGGAGAGATATCCATGAATGAGTGTCTCCTCATCCTGGAAAAGTAGAACACATATTTTCTCTTTCTGCAAGAGGACTTTTCCACAAAATAAATGCAAAAGTTCTGCCATTCCAGATACTGTTTCCATCATCCCTCACTCCCCTGTAGCCAAACAGTCTGTAATATGCTCTTATCCTGAACCAGGACAGTGCAATTCCTGCAGCCCAACAATTACTAGGAGTAAACAAAACAAGGACAGATGAAGGACTAGCTTACCTGGAGCCATGTAGCCATAAGATCCAGCAACCGTGGTCCAGTTGGATGAATCTGAGCTCAACAATCTCGCCGTTCCAAAGTCAGAGAGCCGTGGTTCGAGCCCCACCTCCAGCAAAATATTGTTCAACGATATGTCCCGGTGCACAATAGTGGGTGAGCAGTCATGGTGCAAGTAAGCGATAGCATGCGCCACACCTTGGATAACCTTAACCCTTGTCACCCAGTCCAGCTGCATTTCCCCTTCTTGCCCATACAAAACCTTACCCAAACTACCTCTCTCTACATACTCATACACCAAATACATACAACCATTGACGGAACAGAATCCGTACAGTTTAACGATATTCCGGTGCCGGACTTCCGTTAATGTACGTATCTCATTCTCGAAACTTCGTCGATTTGTGTCTGGGATATCACTTGAATCTGACATATTTAGTCGTTTTACAGCGACAATCTGACCCGTCCGCAACACTGCTTTGTAAACTCTTCCAAATCCTCCTTTTCCAATACAGCATTCATCGTGGAAGTTATCGGTGGCTTTCACTATATCACCAAAGGTGAATTTTCCTTCTCTTTCCCAAATCAACAGTTGAGAACCCTCATAATTTTCAGTACTTAAGATTTCTTCGTCTGATTGTCTTGGTTTCCTTCTCGAGACTAGAATTCCAGTAAGGATGGTTGCAAGCAATAAAATGCCACCGACGACGGAGACAATGACAGCAATAAGGAGTTTCTTATTGTTCTTGTGAGATCCACTTCTGTTGAGACTAGAACTACAAGGGGGTAGTCCTTCAGCATCTCCACATAAGCCTGAGTTTCCCACTAAGACCTCGTGGACTGCTTGTCGAAAATTTGGAATTGGACCCGTCAAGTTGTTGTATGAGAAGTCGACTGATTGAAGACTAAACATGTTGGATAATGTGGATGGGATTCTACCTGAGAGCTTGTTATGGGAGAGATTGAGATCTTGAAGTGAGGTCAGCTTGTCAAGGCCCCGAGGGATTGGTCCAGATAGCAAATTGTTGCTGAGATCTAAATAGTACTGCAATGCAGCCAAATTGCCAAGCTCAGATGGTATTTCACCTGATAAATTGTTGTTGCTTAAGTTCAACGTTAATAAGCCGACGCAATTTCCAAGCTCTTCAGGTATGTTGCTGGCGAGTTCATTTCCCGACAAGTCAAGACTTTGAAGCTTAGATAACTTGCTGATTCCCTGAGAGATCACTCCTGTTAAGTGATTGTTGCTCAAGTTGAGCTTGTATAACAAGTCTACATCGAATAATTCAATAGGAATCTTTCCCGTCAATTCATTCGAAGATAGGCTCAGATCCTGTAATTGAGTCAACTTCCCAAGCTCAGCTGGAATTTCACCCGAAATTTTATTTCCGTCTATGTGCAAAAAAGTAAGATTTTCACATTTTGCCCACTCTGGTGAGAGCTCACCCGACAATTGATTCCTACTGAGATCTAGGAACACAAGATTTGGATGCACCCCAAATGCTTTTGATATGTCTCCGGTGAATCGGTTCCCTTCAAGCCGAACTCTGACTAGTCCTGAGCAATTTCGCAAGCAATCCGGCAATGGTCCTGTAAAGTTATTGCCATTGGCCGTGAAATGTTCGAGGGAGAAGCTATTACACAGCCCCGGCGGCAGTTCACCCGAGAAGCTATTGTTCGAGAAGCTGACATAGATCAAGAACATATTTTGGCCGAAATCCTTTGCAATGCCACCAGAAAAATTGTTGGTGAATAATGAGATAGTCTGAAGGTTCTCAAGGCGAGAGATAGTGTCTGGCACCTCACCATGTAATTTGTTGGTGTTGAGATCAAGAATGCTTAGAGATGTCAGGTTTCCAATCTCTGGTGGGATCGTACCGGTGAGGTTGTTATAGAAAAGCTGTAAGGTGCTAAGTTGTGCTAGATTTCCCAACGTGGAAGGTATTGGACCCGTGATCATGTTCACCGAGAGATCTAGCCCCCCCAAATCTTTCAAGTTTCCGATCTCTGGCGGTATTGAACCCGAAAGCTGATTATTATAAAGGAAGAGGATACGGAGCTTTGTCAATCTGCCAATCTCGGGCGGGATCATTCCAGTGAAAGCATTGTTCTGGAGTTGCAAGGAGATCAATTGTGTCCAATTGGTAATGAAGTAAGATGAGATCTCACCAGAGAGAAAGTTATTGGAGATACCCATCTCGGACATCTTGGTAAGATTGGATAGAGATGGAGGTAGTACCCCAGTGAGGGAATTTAGCGATAGGTCTATGAAGGTGAGGTTAGTACAGCGACCAAGGTCAGAAGGAATGGAAGAATTCAATCTGTTATCATGGAGATCGAGTTTCTTAAGCATCAGAAGCTGGCCTATAGAAGAAGGAATCTGCCCACCTAATGAATTATTATACAGTTCAAGAATACGAAGATTTGAAATCAAGCCAATATCCGGTGGTAACTCCCCAGTGAAATTGTTCAATCCTAAACGTAGTTCTTTGAGTAGAAGAAACTTTGACAGGTCTACAGGTAATGGTCCTTGAAAGGAATTCTCAGTAAGATTGAGGTATTCTATCTTCTGTAAATTGGTTGTTAAGGTCTGTGGTATTGGACCTGTCAATTTATTTTGTGACAAGTCGAGGTACGTCAGATTCCGACAATTGAGAATGAAAGACGGGAACTCCGAGGTTAGCTCGTTAAGGAACAGGCTAAGGTGTGTCAGATAAGGCATGCTGGTGAACCTTAACCAGTCTGGGGATTTTAAGTAATTCGATCCGAGGTCCAAGTACCATACCTTTTGGAGACTACTAAGTTGATATGGAATTGGACCCATGAGACTGTTGTTGTATAGTTGGAGAATCCGCAGCTCCGATAACTCTCCGATCGCTGGAGGGATGGCTTCAGAGAAATTGTTGCTGCCCAGGTCCAAGAAAGTGAGCTTGGACAGGTTGGCAATGCTGGGTGGTATCATTCCTGCTAATTTGTTGAGATTGAGATCGAAGCGGGTGAGATTGGGGAGGGATGAGAAGTTGAATTGGTTGAGTGCCCCATTGAGATCCATACTGCGGAGAATTATCTCGGCGACACTTCCGCCATTGTTGCAGATGATGCCAGTCCAATTGCAGAGGTTTTGGATATTGGTGAGGGACCATGAATTGAGAGAAGCAGAATGAGAAATTAAGCTGGTCTTCCATTTGATCAGAGCTTCTGCTTCTGTTCTTTGTGATGATGATATCTTCAATGGAAAGACCAACAAAAAAAGAAGAAAGAGAAGAAGAAGAGAAGGTTTTTGAATTGATGTCATGGCTCCTGCTAGTTTACCATTTGATCATGTTCTGTTTCATCTTTACTGGTTTTCTTTCTTGCAAGAAGGAGAGAGAGTCAATGTCAACGCGTGGACATAGTTGTGTGAACGGAGATGAAGATGAAGATGAATAGTCAGGATAGGGGGGGAACTTCTATAATTGACCAGTCAAAATTGTCACCCAGGACCTACAATTGCCTCAGAAGGTCCAATAAATGGCCACAGTAAGTTTTTATTTGATGAAATAAGCTTTGATGAATCTGTTATAAACAGTTAAATCCTGCCACTCCATCTGATAATTGTGCCATTGATCCTAACCATCCAATTAGTTTCTTGATTTTGAAGAATCATTAAGGGGTTTCTGCTTACGGTTATAATTCTAATCCTGCAAAGTGGGTAGAAATGGGTTCAGAACTTGAAAAAAAAAAGGGACCCCTCTTGTTACTGAAATAAGGTAGGGCCCATTTTGATAACAGCCATTGATGTTAAGTCTTATCTTGTCATTTTCTCAATTTTCAATACTGGTTGTGACAGGCTATCAATTCTCTATTTCTCTGTATGACTTTATCCCTGAAAACAATTCCAAAGAGAGCAAGTTGCTTGACTTAATTACTTCCTCCAGCTGGTTTTTCTTTCTATATATAATATTTTTCTATTATCTTTGGCTAAGGTTATGTTTGGTTCATCTCAGCAGATTGACTTCTGGGTTATAATATTATATGATGTGGGGTCCATTGATCAAATGGTCCACTTTCCTATTGGTGGTTGGTGGGTGAGAACTGAGATCACTGAGGAAGTATGGAATCTCATGCTAAGCTAAAATGTGGAAAACTAGACATTTTGGCTCTCTAGTTTGTAGTTTGTACATGGTGTTGGTGGTTGGAGTCAAGTCAAATGGCCTACCTTAATAAAATGCATTATACTTAATGACACAAATTTATACATTGGTGCAGGACCAATGTATAAATTGGAAGTTTTGGAATGGGATGATTTTTGGTGAGGATGGTCTCTATGGTGATGAGATCATCCTCACAAAAATTCAAATCATTCCGATATTCGTAGACCCGTTTACAAGTTGAAGAATTATGGACCGTCTATTTATATCGTTAACTTGAAAATCACATTTGATGGGGTTAGAAATTTCAGAATGCCCTGATTTTTTTTAGGGGTGATCTATATGGTGCGGAGATTGTCCTCACCAAAAAAAATCAGATATTGATTCTTACTAATAGATCACTAATGGACGTGAGGCCCACATACAAATGAGTTAAGAGTTGATTTTGGGTGAGGATGATCTTCTTTACATGGATATCAACCACACAAAAAACCAGACCATTCCAACATTTGCAGCCTTGTGAAAAGTAGATTTCTCGAAAAATTTTGGACCATCCATTTTCGCCCTTAAATTTAGGTCCATATTTGATAGGGTTAGAAGTTTTAAAAATTACTGATTTTTCGTGAGGTTGATATCTATGGTGAGGTTCATCCTCACCAAAAAATCAGCTCTGAACTCATTTGCTTGTGGGCCCATGTCCATTAGTCATTCTATCCGAGCCTATATATATCAGTAATTTTTAATGGTCTGGACCTTAGCATGATGCTGGCACGGCGTCATCTAAGCAAGGTTTTAAATGGTCCATTACACCGTTAGAACAGTCCATTAATGTTACCATTATGACCAGTATAATGACGGTTTATAATGTGTCACATCAGTCACGTGTAAACGGAGTATTAATATTTTATTATTTTTAAAAAAAAAAAAAAACGGTTGTTTACCAAATAATAGCTGCTAGCTATAGCGCTAAGCCCAATTTTTTTGGATTTGAGCACTATTTTCTAATAATATAACAGGGCCGGGGCATTACCGTTATGGCGGCATTTTTTTAACCGTGGTCCTAAGGACTATACTAAAATTTTCCTTTCGCGAAAGCTACAAAACTTAGTAGTGGGTGGGGAGTCCGCGCACTGTGTTCATATATAGACTGGGTGGCACGAAGGCACCAAACTTAGTGGGTTGAGGACGATTATAGATTAGATTGTGAGAGAAAAGTCTGAGAAGTAAGAAATAAGTGGTTTTATCTTTTGAATTAAAAGACTTTTTTACTTAAAAAATATATTTTTATGGAATAAATACTTTTATAAAAAATGATCATCTAAACAATCTATTATTTTAGGGAAAAGTCTTCTTGTGGAAAAAAAAACTTTTTCAAGTAAAAAAATTGCGATCCAAAAACTCCATTATTCTACCATTTGGTGTGAAATCTTTTAGAAATACTTTCCAACTAAATATGTGTTGAACCTTGAACATATGTCATGTCTGTATAAAAAGTCTTAAGTCTTAATACCCATTTGTATAAAAAGTCTCAAAGCATGTGATACGTGACATATCACTTATTGGAGAGCCATCATGACCATCTTAGGTAGAGATCGCAGTAAGTCTTGCATACAAGTTTTTCAACATTTATGCATTTCAAGGGCTACGAGGGCACTCACCGCCACATATATTGTATGAATTTCTTCTTAATCTAAGGCTGCGTTTGGGTAAGCTTAAAACTTATCTGAAGTGCTTACCCAGTAGCACTTATATGAAAGTGCTTAAGTTAAGCTATTTTTACCATTTGGTAATCATATATAAAAAAAAAAAAGAGCTTTCTTAAAAAATTTCTTAAAAGTCCCTTTTATGGTGTTTGGTAAAATAGTGTTTTTTAACATCTAAAAGTAGTTAAATGCATTAAAACACTGATCAAGCTGGAGATGACCATGTGATGCATAGAGAATGTTTTGCTCAATGACGTTTTTTATCTGAGTGATCAGGTGAACTTAAAAATGCCATGTGGCACACTCTTAGAGACCAATGACCATATGGATGTTTGGGCCATACTTAGGTGGACTTACATCCCAAAAATCAACCTGATTATGGGTCATGCGCAACCTAAGAGATGACTCAAGTCACCCAACAATGGGCAGACTTATCACATATGTCGATTTTTATTTTTATTTTAAATTAGAAGTACATAAATGACAGTAAAGAACCACGCACCTAGTGTGTTGTTTTCTTGTTTATTATTTTTATAAAAACAGGGAATGGTGTGCGGACCTGTTCATTCTTAAATGCCCAGATAATTCATTCAAGAGGTTAGCCTTGGGAACCTATGTACAGATTCTTAACATCAGCAGGTTCATTCATCCATTTTCTAAGAAAAAATTATGGAACTGCTACAAATATTTCAAAGGGTACCTATTTCAAAATATTGAAGAACTACTCAAGAAACAACAACACTCTTTTTTTTTTTTTTTTGAAAGGTAAAAGGGAGATTTATTAAAGCACTTGGAGGCTGAGGGAGCCTGCCAAGGCAAGAGACGAAGAAACAAGGAAGAAAAAGCAAACCACAAAAGAAAACAAAACACGAAAGCAAACCCAACACCCGGGTAACAACCCAAACCGATCAAACTCTCCTAATCAGAGATGACCAACCAAACACCACATCTTCAAAATTGAGACCCCTCCCCTCATCATATAGTTTGACCCAAGCGAAAATAAGACCCTTGATCTCCAAAATGAGAGCTTCTAACGAGGAACATCTCCCCTCAAAGACCATATTATTCCGCTCTCTCCAGATACCCCAAACTATAGCTAGCGGGACAAGGATCCATAACTTTCTCCCAAGGTCCCCAAAAGCTTTGCAGCGCCATGCAAAAAGCAGATCTCTGAATGACATAGGAATAGCCCAACTGAATCCGGACTCTGCACAAAACTTGGACCAAATTGCCCAAGCCACTCTACAATGCAGGAAAAGATGCTCACAAGACTCACCACTCTCGAAACACATGGGGCAATGGTCGATCACTCCAACGCCTCTCTTCCACAGCAAGTCCATGGTCTGGACTCTGCTTCGGACCACACACCAAGCAAAGAATCGCACTTTAGAAGGGGCCCTGTTACTCCACATCCCGGCTACTGGGAAGATCTCGGGCTCCCCATCATCTAAAGCCTCATAAAAAGAGCGTACAGAGAATTTGCCTTTGCTGTCATGCTTCCACCATCTGATATCTTCCACTTGACTAAGAACAGGGTAATCCCCAACTCTCAGTAGAAGGTTTGCCACACGTGACGTTTCTCCATCATTGAGGTTCCTCCTAAATCCGAAATCCCAGGCTGGTACAGCATCACCTGCAACCTGCATCTCACTAACAGTGGCCAATTTTGTTCTGGAGATAGAATAAAGATCATGAAAATCAGATTCTAGCTCGAACTCAAAACACCAAATGTCTTTCCAAAATAGCACTTTATTCCCTTTCCCTACCTTGAAGACAACCCATTCTTCAAATTTTTGCAACCCTCTCATAATCCCCCTCCAAACTCCACACCCGTATCTGCCTCTAGGATGCCTACTGACCCAGCCCGCCACACTCTCACCATATATCCCAGAAATCACTCTATGCCACAAGCTGTCTCTCTCAGAGCTAAAACGCCACAGCCATTTGCCTCTCAACGCTTCGCACATGCTCCTAAGCTTCCTAATACCCAAATCACCTTTTTCTCTAGACTTAGTGATAATCTTCCATCCGACAAGACACAACTTCTGACCTTCCCCATTCCCACTCCACAAAAAGTTTTGCATTATTTTGACAATCCTCTTTTCCACACTAGCAGGCATAGCAAAGAGAGACATGAAGTACAATGGCAAGCTGGAGAGGGTGCTTTTGATTAGCACCAATCTACCCCCCAACACTCTTTGTACAACACTCACACATTCAGATGTTTTGTTCTAATTGATACACCCTAAACCCTCATCCCAACCTCTATTTATAAAGGTGGGATTTCAAGAGATTTAACCAACTTACTAATATTGTCTGCATTCTAGATTATTCTATATTGATTTTTAACAGAGAAGTTGAATTGGTTGAGTAGAGATTTTGGCTATAGCTGGGCTACTCCTTCGTCAATCAAAAACTTGCTCTTGGCTTGGCAGTGCAAGGAGTTTGATGGGCTAGGAAAAAGGTTGTGGGCTTTAACCCCACTCGCTATCCTTTGGGGAATATGGAAAGAACGCAACTGCAGGGTTTTCGAGGGGAGGAAATCTTCCATCGAAGCTATCTTGTTAGAGATTCGTGGGCTTGTTTATTTTTGAATCAAATTGTATGATGAAGGGAGAGGCATTAGATTTGAGGATATGATTTTTGGGTGGTCATCCTTGTTAGGAAGAAGCTGAGGTGATTTTTGTTTGGTTGTTTTTCTCGTCTTTTCTTTCTTTTTGTTGTTGCTTTTCTATCTTTATCTTGGTAGGCTTCCTCAGCCTCCAAGCTAATAATAAAGCTCGTTTACCTTTTCGAAAAAAAAAAAAATTGAATTGGTTGAGTATCCTAATGAGATTCATATTGCAAAGGATTATCTCGGCGACACTTCTGCCATTGTTGTAGATGATGCCTAGTCTAATTACAGAGGTTTTTGATATTGGTGAGGGGACCATGAATTGAGAGAATTAAAAGGTTGGTCTTCCATTTAATCAGAGCATCTGCTTCTGTTCTTTGTGATGATGGTATCTTCAATGGAATGACAAACAAAAAGAGAAGGAGAAGGTTATTGAATTGGTGTCATGGATCCTAATAGGTTACCATTTGATCATGTTCCCATCCGTATCATCCTTACAGATTTTCTTTCTTGCTAGTAAGAGAGAGAGAGTCAAAGTCAATACGTGGATAGAGTGGTGTGAACCAGTGTTCTAAAAAGCGGATCGGACCGACGGTCAGACCAGGTCCAACCGGAAATTTTAAGAAGTCGGTCTGGTTCATTTGAAACCGGTATTTCTTCAAGAACCGACGGTTTTTATCGAATTGGTGGTTCAATCATTGAACCAACAAAACCGAAGGTTGTTTTGAACCGAAAGTGCACTCTTCCACCATATTGGAATTTGGAAGGAAAAAAAGCTCTTTTGAAGTTACCTTTAATAACTTGGCATAAAAGGGAACTCATATTTAATTGCAAATAAAATAGTAATGCATTTGAAGAAGGAAGAAAGAGTTGCCAAATGGGGAAGTTTTTGCAGTTTGGCATTACTAAAATCTCACAAATCGAGGCTCATCAAATATTTCCTTACAAAATCATTTATTGCATTTGAAGAAGGAAAAATGAGTTTACAAATGGAGATGTTTCTGCACTAAGTCACAGATCAGACCTTATCAAACTGGCCTTTTTTAAAAGCCGTTGGATTGGTCTATCCTTTTGATGGTTAGGATCATCTAATGATCATATCTTATGATTGAATTTATGTTTAATACTTTTTTTTAAGTAGTTTCTATTTACCTACCAAAAAGAAAACTATTGTTGGTAGCTTTAAATGTGAAAAATACTGCTATTTTCCTAAAAAAATCTAAAATATTGAAAAATATAAACTGGTCCAACTGGTTTGAACCGTGGTCTGACCTATTTTACAAAATTTCAGGTTCGGTCATCGGTTCGGTTTTTAAAACATTGGTGTGAACAGAGATGAGGATGGATAGTCAAAGGTCTACCATGTTGATATAGAACAAGTTGCTGAACAGTTTCTGAAACGTGAAGATTGTCAAAAATCAAGTTAGAAACAACTTCATATGCTCATAGGATGTCTTGAGGAGATCTATGTGTTGAAGTGTACATGTTAGAAAATTAATCCAGAGATTCGTTATCGCATTTTGGAGACCAAAAGAGGTCATTTCAGGCCTCAAATCACAATTTTTAGGAAAATTACTAATTTTTTTATAATTTTTCGTTATGTTATATTTTCCTATTTTGGGTTCGGGCTTGTTTTTTGGGAAGTCTTAGTTTAGTAGCTTATGTATAATTTAAGAGTTCCATCAGAATTAGGATTTTTGCTTTTTTTTTTTAGTAAGTTTTCTAATTTCAGTCAAATTAAGGTTTCGATTTTCTATTTAAGCTTAGTTATGTTATGAACTAGTAGGTGGCCTGTGCCCACGGCACTCTCCGACGAAGCATTTACCAAAATTGGGTGTGAGTGGCTTAGATCCACCATCCATTTGGGGTGATAAGATCTCAGCCATCCTTTGTGAAGCCGATAAGAGGGGGGATAAGTAGCTTCTCTGTTTTGTTATATAGATGTATAGTGGGTGGCCCGTGCCATTGGCATTCCACTACAAAGCATTACCCAAAATTGGGTGTGAGTGGTTGAGATCCATAGTCCATTTGGGAGATAAGATCTCGGCCATCCTTTGTGAAGCCGATAAGAGGGATATAAGTGGGGAGACAATTTCCATATTAAATTAATCCAACAGTCTTAATTTTATTTTATGTAAGGGTTGATATGGGCCCTTGGATATATGTAGCCTATAAGAGGGAGAGACACCCACTGTGTTTTGTTATATAGATAGAGGATATAATTAAATTTTAAGTATTTTCTTTGGGTTTTCCATGCGTTTCTCCTTGTGGATTCAAGGTCGTGTTTTCAGTAGAAGACGGAGATCTTCTTCCTTGTTCATACCAAAGGTTTCACTGAACGTCAGGATGGGGGCAACTTCTATAATTGATCAGTCAAATTTTTCTCCCATAACCTACAATTGCCTCAGAAGGTCCAATAAATGGCTTCAGTAGGCTTTTATTTGATGAAATGAGCTTTAACGAATCATTTATAAACAGCTAAATCCTGGTCATCCATCTGCTAATTCTGCCATTGATCCATAACCTCTGAGCAGAGGTGCCACTGATCCTAACCATTCAATTAGTTGTTGCAAAGATGTCTACTCAATAACAGACTTGTGGTAGTAACCAAGGTTTAAAGGGGACCGTTATAACGGTATAACGGACTGGGGGCGTTACCGTTTTTTCTGTAATAACGAAAAAAACACTCAGGGGCAAAAACGGAAAAAATGGGAAAATAATGGAAAAAAAAACGGAAAAAATAGTGCTGAAATTCAAATTTTGAATTTTAAAATTTGAATTTCAAAATTTCAAAAATGGAAAATAAATGGAAAATAAAGGAAAATAACGGCCATTTTTTTTCACAGAATTTTCCAGAAAATAACGGTCGTTATTTTCTTTATAACGGAAAATAACGGCCGTTATTTTCTGGGCGTTTTAATGGTCCATAACGTAACAGGGTAGGTCCGAATCCGTTATAAAGGCCGTTATTTTCTTTATAACGGCCGTTTTTTAAACCTTGGTAGTAACCAAACACCGGCCATAAATTACATGTAAGGTACGTACCCCTCTTGTTTGATGCCATAAAATCTTGTTAGTGAAATAATTTAGGGCCCTCTTTGATAACAGCCATTGATGTGAGGCTTTCCTTGTCATTTTCTCAATTTTCAAAACTGGTTGTTACAGGTTATCAATTCTCTATTTCTCTGTGTGATTTTGTTCCAGGAAAACAATACAAAGAGAGCAAGTTGTATGGACCCCACATCATATGATGTGGGGTCCATAAAATATATGGACCCCCACATGCCAAATGTGTCCACGCAAGAAATGTTGTAATTGCCCAGGCAAGGTTCGTTGTCCATGGACGTTGTCATGGTGCATGGTGTTGGTATTTTTTATTGGTCAAGTGCACTTCACTCAGTTTAATAATTAATTAAATTTTAAAACTGATTTGCATTTAATTTGAAATACAATTTGGCCAATGACAAAACTGACACCACTGTGCACCATGACAATGTCCGTGGACCCCGGACCATGTGATCATTACTCGTTCCTAATACCGTTTTTGGTTCAAACCATGGTTTTAAAAACGGCCGTTTAAACGGTAACGCTCCAAGCCCGTGTCCGTTAAAACCGTTTAAACACGTTTTATCGGTTTTGAAAAAAACAGCCGTTAAAATCGCTTAAACAGCTGTTTTATTTTGAAAAAATTTGTAAAAAAATGGCCGTTAAAACCGTTTAATTTCCGTTAAATTCTATTTTTTTTTAATTTTCAAATTTCAAAATTTGAATTTCAGCACCACTTTTTCCGTTTTATTCCGTTAAAATCGTTAAAATCTGTTTAATTCTATTTTGTTCCATTTTTGCCCCTGACTGTTTCAATCCGTTTTAACGGCCGTTTAACCATTAAAACGGCCTCCTTTAAACCTTGGTTCAAACATCAAACCCGTTCCCTTTGACTTCTAAATCAGTTGTCACTTCTTGTGGAAGTTTTGGCGCACTGTCACTATAGGAGGAAGGAAAAAAAATAAAAATTAAAGGTGTGGTAGATAGAAAATCATCCTGATTAGTGACTTGTAGGCGCTGGATTGGACTTATTTTCATGGGTTGATCTCAATTGTGGGAATTTGAGCAGTTTTTGAGGTACAAAGATCCAACGTTCATGTATACCCCTCGAGGGTCAAACTCTGTTGCTCATGTTATTGCCTCTAGGGCATAGTTTTGGACTGTCGCTAAGGAGTGGTCAAATACTCTCCTTTCCTAGCTCCAGACAACCATTTTGTCGGATGAGAGTACTCGCTACTCCTAGTGTTTCCTTCGGCTTATAATACAACTATTTGCTTACAAAAAAAAAATGTAAATTTGAACAATTAGAAGAAAAAATATTAAGAGAAATTGAAGAGATTCATATTGTAAGCTTTTTGAATTTCTTCATTATCTTCATGGTAGATTTCTTCATTATCATTGTCACTTAATTATATTTAGATTCATCTTTATTGTAATTTAATATATAATTAGGATTGAATTTTATCATTAAACTTTTATTTGTTCAAATTCTGTCGTTATCACTAGTTGAATGTGTTTTACTATTACTGTTAAAAGTAGGCAGGCTTTGAACAACCAGATAAGAATCAGTTCCACTTTCAAGGGGTTTCGTCTGTCTCTCGCCCATTTATCTCCGGATGGAAGCATTGAGTATAAGTTCAACACTGAAATGGCTCCTGACCGCTTTGAACTCCAGAGGATGCAGAAAAATAGCAGTGAGTCATTCTGAGCCTACGCTCAGCGATGGAGAGAGCTAGCTCCCAAGTGACTTTCATAGCCTTAGTTTTATCTTTATTATTAGTACATTACTTCCAATGTGACAAAATCCTCTGCACTTGTAGCATTGAACTTCTTCTTTAAGATTTTCTTCTTTGTTAGATTTTTATAAAATTTTCTTCTTTTGGGTTCGAAGTTTCTTTTGTCTTTTTCCTTAAAGAAATTTCTAAATCTCTTATTTATTAAAGCAATTTTTTCTTCTAGTTCATTAGCGTTATTTGAGTCATTTTCTCTTATTTAGTATTTAAAAAAATTTAAAATAATTTTTTTTATTAATAGGTTGTAATTTTAGTTTAAAAGATTGAATAGATCCTATTAGTTTTTCTATTTTAATGTTATCTATATCTTTACTTTCTTTTATATCAGTTATTTTAAGATGATATTTATAAGTTAATAGAATCCAATAAATGTTTTATCTTCATTCATATTAATTAAATCAAATTGAGTAGTCATCATTTGAAGTTTTGAAATTTTTACTGAATTAGTTCATTAATGAGTAGATTTTAAAATATCCCAAGCTTGTTTAGCAGTATCACATGCAATAATCATTTTAAATTCAACAGAAGATAAAGCACAGTAGATAACATTCAAAGTTTTATTATGAACATTATAAGTATCCTTTTCAATAGTAGACCATTTATCTTTACTCTTATTTTTAGTGTAGGTCAAGTCACCTTCAGTAATAGATTCGGTGGGACAAGTCCATCCCATTTCAAAATATTCTCAAGCTCTTCTATCACACTTAAGTGATTAAATCTTTCATATAAGTGTTCGACTTTGATACCAATTATAACTCCCTTAGTATTGATACGAAAAGACCTATGGGGCAAATATGTCTATTTTAAATTTATTGTTAAGTTGATAGTTAATAAATATGATTTAACTTAAACAAATGATCAACAAGAATCAACTTAAACAAATTAGAGAAATAGAGATACACAATCTACAACACAAAGATGTGTAGTGGTTTAATTTGGAGTCGTAACACCTACATCCACTCTTAAAAACCTCTATCGAGCTATCACATTTTTAATTCAATTACATAAGAAACTTACACTGATTGAATAGGGTAAAGGACCTAGTCTCGATCGTAATCGATAGAACAGAGTAAGGTCGCAACAAGCTCTAGCTCAGTCAAAACTTATCTTAACTCACGCAAAAAAAAAGTATAGAGAAAGTATTTTAATATGAAGAGTTTTTTTTTAAAATATTTCCTAACAAACAAAAAATTTTGATGTTGTTAAAGCGCAAAGTCAAGTAAACCAACTCAGACAGCCAACAAGATGATCTATAGATCACAAGCTCAAACAAATATTTCCTCAAAACAAAGACAGAAGACATAGGAGATATTTCTCACAACAAAGAAACTCAAATGATGTTTAAGGAAGTTCAAAAGAATCAATGAGAAAGGTGTAAAGATTAATTGACTGATCGACCTGTACCACCGATCGCCCTTTCTCTAGGAAAATCCACTAAAAGCCCCAGTCGATCGACCACTTAAACCGATCATCCTTTCCCTCCAAAAGAGCAAATTTATGCTCTGTTAATCCTTTTAAAGGTCAAGGGTCAATAGATGGATCGAAGATAGTTTTATGCCCATCCAAAGACGGCCATCAAGCAAGTCGAGAACTCTCCGTGTCTTGGTGGTTCTAATCTTCTCAGCACTCCAAGTTCTTTGGGTTTTAAGTATTTTGATCACCAAGTCAAGTTCTTCACTCTAAGTCTGATGAACATGCGATCTCTCGTAATTATGGTTACATAAATGAAACTTAGAGATTTCTTAAGATTGATAACACAAGGATTATATCTTTATCAGAGTATGTTCCGTAGTTCGATAGATACTCCAAAATCTCAAAGAAACTTAATTCATGAGCTGTATGGGTCTCCCAGACAAAAATTTCCTTATCATAGTACACTTTCAACATCAAAAGGACTCAAATGAAGGAATAAGGGAGTTTCCAATTCAGGAAGACTTCTAGTTCCATAGAGGGAAGGATGACTCAATGTTCATTACCATTCTTAAAGTAGGTCCTAAATCGTCCCCAATAGGAATGGTGACAAACCATTCCGACATAGGTACCGTCCTAGACTGATGCATTAGGAACGGTTTTGAGCTATTCCTAAAAGGCTCACGACTTTAGTTGCCAAGTTCGCGAATTATTCGAGAATAATTCGCGAACAATTCGTTTTATAAGGCAAAACGAATTATTCGGCCGAACAATTCAAAAATTCAGAATTATTCGCGAATAATTAAGGTCATGCGATTAAAACTTGTTTTATTCGGGTAGATGATTAATTCGGCTAGAAAATAGAGTTATATAAAAATAAAAATAAAAAAAGGAAAAAAAATAAAAAAACTCTAATTTCATTCTCGAATTCACGTTCCTCATTGTCTCCACTCTAATGCATATCTGCATGTGTTTGGGCATCCAAAGTTATCTCAATGGATATAAATATTCAATATAATATTATAAGGTGCATATGAGATGTTTGTAATAAGGACACAGCTAGTTTCAAGGAATATTTGAATATAATTTTTTTAATAAGAAGCTTTTTTTAATCTTTTTACAAAGAGGAAACCTGAGGTGTTTGGTCAGTAATACTTAGTCTTGAGATCTCATTAGTCTCATGTGTTTGTTATGCTAAATATTTTTAGGTTCATTGATCCCATGAATGGATTCATCCCTTGTGAACCTACAAGCCAAAAACCAGCCTGATAGGTAGTTTGTAGTCGTTGGATTTTAGAAATTTTTTCATTACAAACTTCATAAAACACATGGGTGGAAAACAACATTGGTTCCAATGTCCGAATTTTTAATATTGAATTTTTGGATCATAACCGAATGAAACAAGAATGAATACAGTTGCGAACTTTTACCGTTCTTCGAATTTTTGACCGAATTTTATTGGCGAATTTTTAGACCATAACCGAATTATACTCGAACTTTTGCCATCTCGAACTTTTTCCGTATCCAAACTTAACAACTAGGCTCACGACGCATTAGGAATGCCTTTTTAGGAAACCATTCCTAATTGGCCTTCTTAGTGTTAGTCTTCCAAAACTATCCCATGGGTTGCCAAACTTTCTCATTTTTACCATTTATTTCAAAAAAAAAAAAAAAAAACACACCCACGATAATTTAACACGCATTGAGTATTGAGAAAAGACATTTTGGTCCTTATTGTAAAATTCTTTTTAATTACAGACCTTGCAAGTGCCTCTCCACTAGTATTTATGAAGGTAGGATAGAAGATGGACCAAAACCAAAACCCACTTCGATTTGTGGAAAGCTGATGTGATTAAACCAAACTGATGCACCAAAACCCACTTCTTAGTGTTATTCATCATTTTTTTGGCTCCATGGTCAACCCTCACAACCAATTCACTGAAGCCTTAGGCCACTTAATGTAAGCCACGTGGCAGTTTAGTCCCAGTTTGGGGAGGATTACCAGGAAAATTCGTACCCCCTAAGTAGTAGTGGTCTTAGTTAGGCCTTAAGTCACTTGCTTTAACTAGACCCAAAACAATGAATTGAAAATGGAGATAGCGCGGAATGATGGTAAGTGAAGAAGTATGGCCATCAATATCTACATCTAAAGTCAAAGATTCGATTTTACATACTATAAGGGTTGTTTGGTTGCAAAGATAACTCAATTCGAAATTGTGTTAATTGGGCATAAATGGCATAATTGTATTCTCTATAAAAGATGGTTTGCACTTACACCCATCTGACCCTATTTGGATAGAGTCGGGACAAAGATGACAGAATTGCTCACTTTAGTATTCTAAAACACGGACTGGATGGCTCCATCTTCATTTTTCCCAACTGGTCGAACCGGTGAACCTGTTTGACCAGTTGGGACAACAAATTTACATGGTTCGACACTCACGGGTGAGAAGAGCTCTTTCAGTATCTCTGAATGTATGAGAAAACCCCAACACCCTTTTATATATATATATATATATATAATTTCAGGTACAGTAAAATATTCGAGCATTATTTGAGGTACTCAAATCCAAAGGTCAGAAATTATTAATCAAGCTAATTTGTGGTATGTAGGTCCACCTAGGGATGGGCCAAACATCCATTAAGTTAGTGGTCTCTAGGAGTATGCTACATGGCTCATACTGTGCGCGCTCTGTCGCCAACGCCGTCATAAAAATGGAAGGCTGATATGGTCAATCCAAATTGTTGGTTTGGAGTCCAGTTTTGCTCAGGAAGGTGTTTGCTCAGACAATCGGACGATCACAAAGAGCCATAAGATCCACGTGGCACACTCTTCAAGACCATTGACCATATGGATGTTTGGCTCATCCCTAGGTGGCTTACAAACCAAAAATAATATTGATTATCGATTTCTAGCCATGGATATCTGAATACCCAAAATAATGCTCGAATCACTCAGTTGACAATCAACCCATGAAAAGACTTGAATCCAAATGGTTAGAACTCACCAATCAAGCTGATTTTTGGTCTGTAGGCCCACCCAGGGATTGGCCAAACATCCATACTGTCAGTGGTCTCGAAGAGTGTGTCACGTGGCTCGACGTTCATGATTGTCCTGAGCAAAACTGGACTCTGGTTTGCTAGGCCCCCAAAAGGAGAGAAACTTTAGTCTGTGGAGCATTTTTCCCAATGGAGCCCATAAAAATTCGCTATGGTTCTTTCAGACCCATTGACCCAGGAATGATTGGCCCACCCAGATTGCATGGGTAGTGATCATCAACCAAGTTGGATTGAAACATTTATTTGGATACCCAGACTGAATGGCTAGAGATCATAGTTCAAAGTCTCTGGATCGGAGGGCTCCGATCCTGATCCAGATCGGTGGCTGGATCGGTCGGATCGGCCAACTCGCCCTGAGACGGTGTGAAAATCCTTCAAAAAACAGAGAACTCGGCGAGACAGACATGGTTTGGATCGGATCGGTGGGCTCCGATCCCGATCCAGACCAGGATCGGCAGAGACTTTGAGATCACCAACCAGGCTGATTCGGTGCTTAGGTCCATCAAGTGGTGGGCCCAATAAATCTGGGGTTAGTGGACTTGAAAGCGTGTACCAAGCCGTGCGTTTTTATGCATTCCACAACCGCGTGGAAAAATGCTCCGCGGCAGAAAAGAAAAAAAAATCCTCCAAAAGGATTGGCCATATTGTACTTTTACCAGTCAATGGCAGCCATTGAATTCCAAGTTTTTAAGAGAAAATTAAGGAACCAATCTCTTCTTTGCTACTTGCAGGGGTGACGTTTGCCGTTCACCACCATGCTCTGTATGGTCTAAACTCTAAAGTTTTCTAGAAACAATTCCAAGTCAGCCTGTAATTTTGACCCGTGGCTCAGCCCAGCCCAATATGGTCCTCGGCCGGGCTGCCCCCTGAGACCCGGCCCGACCATCTTCATTTTGTTATTTGCTTTTTCTATTGTTTTAAAATTAACCGGGCTCAACTCGGCCCGCCCATATGGCCTTGGGCCGGGCCTAAGCTCAGGAGCCTGACCCGTCAATGTAGACAGCCTGGCCTTGCCCAGCCCGACCCGGCCATTCAGGCCAAATCGCTAGGCTGAATTCTAAGACCAAATTGCTAGGCTTAATTCTAATACTAAGGGCCCTTTGAATTTCCATTTTCAAAAAAAATATTTTATTTTATTATAAATAAAGTCTTTTCTGGAAATATATTTTTGAAAATGTGTTTTTCTTAAGAGGCCATTTGGGTCATCATTAATGCAAAATGTCTTTATCTTCTCTTGGTGGGCTCCACCACTATATTTGATGAGATTGATAGATGGAGAGTGATGGGAGTGTAGGGTTTCTTGGTTTATTATGTTCATTGAACTAGCAAAATTCTAAAAAAAATGTTTTTTTAGCTTGAAAAACAATTTTTAAGGTTTTTTTTTTATAAAAAAGACTTTTTGGCTTAAAATATATCTTTAAAATGGTAATCCAAACAATATGTAATTTTGAAAAAACTAATAAAGGCGATCCAAACAGGTAAATGTTTATAAAAGCTTTATGGATAACACTTTTTGACTTAGAAAGCAAACAAACAAAAAAATTCCCGATCTTGAAGAACCGTACATGGCCTAGGGGAAGAATAAGGTGGCAAAACACAGAGACCCTTTTGAGCCTATCATAGCCTATTTGGTACGTGAGTAAAAGAGTTCCAATGACGAATATTTAGCAAGACGAATATTATCTTGGCTAAATCTTTGAGCATATCAATATTTAACAACGTTTGGTATTTGTATTAGCTAGCTTACTTCATTATCTTTCAATTTATGTGTGTCCCATATATTAAAGTAAGTCAAATATGGGTTAAGCGAGTGTGGGACCCACATATTAGGTCAAAAGATTAAAAAAAAAACTCATTTTTATCTTTTTTATATATATTCAAAAACTCGTTTTGATTGAAAATAGTGATTTTCCCATGAGAAAATAAAATTTTCCCACCAAAGCTTATTAATTGGTGTGAAGTATTTACTCAGGGAAGAGAGAGGTGATCAAATGTTTTTCCCACCGCGGTAGGCAAATTTGTGGGCCTGACTAAATATTCGGCGTGGGCAAGTTGCAGCCAAACGCGCCCAGGCAAATATTAGCGCGCGCGAATATTTTATTTTCCCGCCGCGATGGCCTACCAAACATCGAATCATGACTAATTAAGGAATACCGATTAAGTTAGGTGCTGTTTGGCCATAGGAGTGAAGCTCCGTGAACTACCCTAACACCCAATTCGCGTCCACCTAAGCCTTAGCCACTTGATGTAAGCCACGTGGTGATCATGGACCCACATGAAATACTTGTCAATACCATTAAGAGACCATTGACACCACCTCCCCACAATCTCCATTTTCAAATCACGTTTGGGAACACTTGGAAAATACATGCCCCCAAAAGTTGTGGCCTTAGTTAGGCCTCAAAGTCAAAGAAAATGAACTCCTTTGACTTGACCGAATAGAATGGACTGAAATGGAGATGCTGAGAAATGATGGTACGTTAAAGTATCACCATCCATAACTACATCTAAAGTCAATGTGTTCTAAAAAAATAAAGTTAAAGAAATTGATTTTACTTACTTAAAGGGGTGTTTGGGTGCAAAGATAATTCAACTCGGATGCAGCCATCTGACCCTGTTTGGATGAGTACGACAAGGATGCCAGCTGCTTACATCAATAAACCGTCTCCCAAAATGGTCTGAGTCAGCATCAACCTAGAAAAATGTTCCATAATGGCCGATCGGTCCGATCCAGAACGGGATCGGCCCATCTCACCCGAGACAAAGAGCCTGGTCTGGATCGGATCGGTGGGCTCCGATCCCAATCCGGATCGCCCGATCCAAACCTGGATCGGTCGAGACTTTGAACCAAGATTGTGGGATTGTGGGTCGCCCCACGCATCTACAAGTCCATGTGGTGCCCAACTGGTGGCACATTTTGATTGGTGTAAATTGTAAATTGCACGATATGTCGATGTCAATGTGTGCTGCTCTAAAAATGCCATGTAGCACACTTTTTTGGGCCACCGACCGCATGGATGTTTGGTGGCTTTGGCCTACCCTTTCACACCATAAATCAGCACTCCACACGAAAAAGTAGAAGGTTCCGAGTTCAACTCTCCTGGCCACCTTGGAAAGAGTAGGGTATTAAATGGCTCAGTTCACATTAACTCTCCCAATACACTCCGGCTCTGCTCGGCTGACAGATCTAAAATGGCAGATAAAATGACAGGGACACAATATAAGCCACGTAGCATACTGTTACAGGACACTGACCATATGGCTGTTTTTCCTATCCCCTGGTGGACCTACGAACCAAAAATCAGCCTGATTAGTGATTTATAGACCTTGGATTGGACTTATTTTCATGGGCTGATCTCAACTGTGGGAATTTGAGCAGTATTTGAGGTACAAAGATGCAACGCTTATAAATCACTAATCAGCTGCTTTTTGGTTTGTAGATCCGCCATGGGATAGGACAAACATCCGTACGGTCAGAGTCCTGTAACAGTGTTCTGCGTGTCTTATATTGTGTCCTTGTCATTTACCTGCCATTTTATATCTCTCAACGGAGCCCAACCCATTTGAAAATTATCAAAGAAGAGAAATTTTCAAAAGCACAAGAGAAAAAAACACAAAATTGGAGTGAAATACAGACAATCTTTTTAAATTATTTTTTCCAACCGCTTTTAATGATTGACTTTGACATGGGATTTTGAGCCTGCCTTCAAATTTAAATGAAAAAACAAGGGAGTAGAAAGGCCATTGTACAGAAAATTTCAGTTATTACAGGTGCAGCCATGGAAAGAACATTTCAGAAAACAGTTTTCTGTCTCTTCCTCTCATTAGCAATAGTAGAAATCTCAGCACAAAAAGAAGCAGAAGCTTTGTTGAGATGGAAGAACAGTTTGAATTCTCACTCTCTTACTTCATGGTCTCTCACCAATGGAAGCAGCAGTCCTTGCAACTGGACTGGAATTCGATGCAACAGAGTCATGGATGTCATTGAGATAAACCTTTCCAACTCAGGACTCGACGGCACTCTCGACCAATTCGACTTCACAGTCTTTCCAAATCTCACCTCCCTCAATCTCAATCTCAACAACTTGGTTGGAGCAATCCCAATTCAAATTGGGTTGCTTTCGAAACTCATTTATCTTGATCTGGGTAGCAACAATTTCACATATACGATCCCCTCGGAGTTCGGAAGCCTCTTTGAACTCCGCCAGCTTAACGTCTCCAACAATTCGCTCACCGGTGCAATTCCGTATCAGCTCAGCGACCTACAAAAGGTATGGGATCTCAATCTTGGTGGAAACTATCTAGCAAATCCCGACACAGTTCGTTATAAAGGCATGCCATCATTGACATACCTCCGGATCAATCTCAATTCTCTGGAACCAGAGGTCCCCCTGTTCATCTTTCAGTGTCCTAAGTTAATCTATCTTGACTTGTCTGAAAATCTTATCACAGGTCCAATTCCAGTTCAACTTGCAACTAGTCTTAAGAACCTTGAGTTCCTTAACCTGACTTCTAATTCTTTCGAGGGACCGATTCCAGCGGAAATCTGGAACCTTACCAAACTTAGAGACTTGAGGCTGGGAAAAAACAACCTGAATGGTACGATACCGCACGAAATCGGTCTCTTGTTCAACCTCAGAATCCTGGAATTGCGAGAGAATCTGTTTAGTGGACCAATACCATCTTCAATAGGAAATCTTACAATGCTGCAGAGGTTAGATCTTGGGAGTGCAGGCTTGAATTACAGCATCCCAAATGAGCTTGGCTTTTGCAAAAACCTTGCTTTTCTTGAACTGTCAATAAACAACCTTTCAGGTCCCTTGCCTCCTTCCATGGCTTCACTAACACAAATTTCTGAGCTTGGAATTTCTGGCAATCAACTATCTGGTGAAATTCTTCCATATTTCCTATCCAATTGGACCCAACTCATTTCCTTGCAATTCCAGAAGAACAAACTCACAGGAATAATTCCTTCTGAAATTGGGTTGCTCCATAAGCTCAAATTTTTATACCTATTTGAGAACCAATTATCAGGTTCCATACCTTGGGAGATTGGAAACTTGTTGAATTTGACACAGCTTGACTTGTCCGAAAACCTTCTTACCGGTATAATCCCATCGAGCATAGGAAACTTAACTAGGATTTCAAGCATGAGTTTCTTTAGTAACCAACTCAATGGAATCCTTCCCCAGGAAATAGGTAACATGGAGAGCCTAATTGAGCTTGATTTGAGCTCAAACATGCTGCAAGGAACCTTGCCTTCATCGATAACCCGCCTACAAAACTTGGTTCTCTTCTATATTTCAAATAACAGATTCTCTGGTAGTATACCCCAAGATTTTGGCCCCAGTTCTCTCACAAATGTCAGCTTCGCCTACAACAACTTCTCCAGCAATCTCCCTCCCCAAATTTGTGGAGGGGGGCAGCTCATATACTTGTCAGCCAACAGAAATAGACTACAGGGACTGATTCCTGAAAGCCTTAGAAACTGCACTGGATTAATTAGAGTTCGCCTTGAAGAGAACCTCCTTGAAGGAGACATCAAAAATGCATTTGGGGTATACCCAAATCTGGTGTACATTGACTTGGGCGATAACCGACTGTCTGGTGAATTGTCACCAAATTGGGGAGAAAGTACGAATCTCTCGTTCTTCCGAGTATCCGCCAATTTAATATCAGGCAAAATCCCATCGGCGATCAGCAATTTGAAAAGTCTGCGAGACCTTGGCCTTTCTTCTAATCAACTAACTGGAGAAATTCCAGTCGAGCTCTTTGATTCTGCTTCACTTCTCTTCAAACTGAATTTGAGCAGCAATCAGCTCTCAGGGCAGATACCAGCAGAGATTGGAAAGCTATCACGTCTACAAATTTTGGACTTGTCAGGAAACACTCTAAGTGGGCCAATACCAGAGAAACTTGGCGATTGCGAAGATCTAATATCGTTGAAACTTGGCGATAATGACTTAAATGGGACAATCCCATTCCAGCTCGGAAACCTAGTGGCCTTACAGACTGTCCTAGACCTCAGTCAAAATTCATTCACTGGAGAGATATCGCCACAGCTGGGGAAGTTGAGATCATTAGAAAATTTGAATCTTTCTCACAATAGGCTTTCAGGTTCAATACCCACTGCCCTGCGGGATTTGAATAGCCTTCAGTCTGTTGATGTATCATATAACAACCTCGAGGGTCCAGTTCCAGAACTTAAGGCCTTTCAACAAGTTCCTGCATTGGAAGGTAATCCAGGTCTGTGCAGCGACAAGGTGCAAGGTTTGAGCCCTTGTAGTAGCAATTCTTCGTCTATAAACCCCAGAAACAATAACCAAAAACTGGTAATTGCTGTGGTTGTTCCGATAGGTGCTGCCATAATTCTTATATCACTTTTGTTCGGAATCTTCATTTACTGCCGTACTCTCAGAGATGACCCCGATGAAGAAAACCATGATTCAGGTGGTGACAGCTCATTCTCGGTATGGAATTATGATGGGAGACTAGTGTTTAAGGATATTATCAATGCAACAGAGAATTTCAATGAGAAGCATTGCATAGGGAAAGGTGGACAAGGGATTGTGTACAAAGCACTGCTTCCTAATGGCGACGTCTTCGCTGTAAAGCGTCTTCACACGTCATCGTCCGATGAAAATGGGTCTTCTGAGGATGACCAGGACAAGAATTTTGAGTCCGAAATACATGCGCTGGCAGAAATACGGCACCGGAATATTGTAAAGATGTATGGATTCTCTTCAATTAAGGGATGCATGTTTTTGGTATATGAGTTCATGGAGAGGGGTAGTTTGGGTGAGTTGTTGTATGGGGAAAGAGAAGCAAGGATGTTGAACTGGATGATGAGGTTGAAGGTTATCAAAGGTGTGGCACATGCTTTGTCTTACTTGCACCATGACTGCACACCACCTATCGTGCACCGGGACATTTCAGGAAATAACATTTTATTGGATTCGAAATTCGAACCTAAGATATCAGACTTTGGGACTGCAAGGTTGCTGAGAGTTGGTGAGTCTAACTGGACGGCACCAGTCGGCTCATATGGCTACATTGCACCAGGTAAGTTTGTTCTTCTCCTAACCTGAAGCAGTTCTATTAATAACTTGTTTGGGGTTTTTCTTCTTCCTACTTGTTTTGGACAAATTCCAAACACCCCATAGTTCAAAAAAAATTTGGAGCACTAAATATCATTGTCTTTTAGGTTGTTTCTCAGCTAAAACAGATAGGCTCTGTATGGTTGCCCTGAATAAGTTTTCTAGAAATGATTTTGCATATAAATGTCATACAAGACTTTTTCTGTATCAACACTTCCCTGACATACAAATCTTTTTCTGTAGAACTTTTTGTTGATCACCATACCAAGCCTAAATGCCATAAAACTTTTTCTGTATCAACACTTTCCGACGTACAAATCCTTTTTCTGTAAAACTTTTTGTTGATCACCATACAGAACCTAAGGCTGGGAGTTTCGATTACAAAGAATAGGGAAATTTGCTTCAAAAATGTTTATTTCTAAGATCCAAAATAAAGAAACGTAAATTTGAGGCTTGCATTCAACAAAATGTTTATTCGAATTTGTTTTCCTTCAAAATTTGAGGTTTCTTTATCTTTCAAAATGTTTATTCAATTTAGTGAAATTAAAAGAAAAGAACCCTGCAATCTTAAATAGCTATTGAAAGATAAGTATAAGAGTGGCATTCAGCAAGATTAAGGAAATTAGCTAACCACCATGTTATCTTACATTTACTTATTCATGTCTTTACTGCGTATTGCAGAGCTTGCTACTATGATGAAGGTGACAGAGAAATGTGATGTATACAGTTTTGGAGTAGTCGCATTGGAAGTAGTAATTGGAAAACACCCCGGCGAACTCCTTTCGCACCTACAATCGGAAGGAAATGACCTGCTTCTAATGAATGCGTTAGACCAACGCCTTCCACCTCCAACAGGTTTCATTCAACAAGAGCTAGTTTTGGTGGCGATCCTTGCTTTGGCATGCACACGTACAAATCCCAGGTCTCGACCCACCATGGATCAAGTGTCTAGTGAACTGTCTGCACAAACATATCTGCCTCTCTCTGAGCCTTTTCACATGCTCACGCTGCAAAAATTGATGAATATTTTCTGAGAAAAATATATTTTAAGGAAACTGTAGATAATATAAATATAAAGATACCTTCATATCAGTATAGTTTCTTTTATAATTCCAATCTTTTTGATTTCCTTCTCTCAGATGGTTCACAAACCAATTATGGCTCTCTAGTAGTCAAAACAAAAGTGTGATCAAAGTGAATAGGTACTGCAAACTCAAACTCCATGAATGAGACATTACTGCACACCATCGGTGTGCATGACATCGACATGGGCAACCCAAACAATATCCTAAAATTAGCATCATTCAGATGTGAAGGAGGTAATCAGATCAGATTTTTCATACCAACTCTTTCTAGATTTTTCATTATCCTCAGTAGACCAAAATAACTCCCATACAGTATAGATGGCTCACTGATTCATCCATCCACAAGGCCAAAAGTTTGGTTGGGCAGAGGATCTCAAATTCATTGATATAGAGATAAATCTAGGACACCTTAACTTATAATGTTAAAGACTCATGTAAAAAAAAGGTTTATCTATCTGATGGTTAGTCAGTATATATTGTATGGGCCAAACTTACATAAACAGCATTTAGGTAGAACATGGAAATTAAATTCCCTGACACTTTCAACAGGTTTAAATAAGAATTTTCATGTCCATGTCCACAGAAGAATGATAAATATACTAAACTCAGAAAGTTCAGATAGCTGGTTAAGGGGTACACTGAATTGAAACATAGCTCTGTTTTTCCGTGTTGTTTATATACTAATGGGTGCCCCGTGCCATCGGCACTCCTCGACAAAGAATTTGCCAAAATCAGGTGAGTGGCGGAGATCCACGGTCCATTTGGGGGAGGATTAGATCACGGCCCTTCTTTGTTGATGCTTATAAGAGGAGGTATAAGTAGGGAGACAACCAATGTGTTTTGTTATATAGAATAGTAAATAGCCCAAGCCCACAGCACTCTCCGACAAAAGCGTTTGCAAAAATTGGGTGCCTTCGGCACTCAAACGGTATAACGGACTGGGCCGTTACCGTTTTTTCCATTGGATTGTAACGCACAGAGGGAGAAATGGGAAATAACAGAAATAACAAAAAATAACGGTGTTGAAATTTAAATTTTGAATAAATTGAGGTCAAATGAGGCGGATTGAGTGGACGAAATCTAACTGTCCACATTAGATCGATGGATTTGATCTCAACCACTCTTTATCTAACCGTCCACATTAGATGGATGGATAAGATAAGAGAATACAACTGAGTTGTCTTGATATATGCGTGGGTGGCCCGTGCCCGCGGCACTTTCCGACAAAGTGTTTGTCAAATTCGGGTGGGAGTTAATCTCAGCCATCGATATGAAGCATAGTGCATCTCAGCCACTCATTAAACCATTAAATTTCCATTAAATTCTATTTTTTTAAAATTTTAAAATTTCAAATTTTAAATTTTGAATTTCAGCACCACTTTTTTTCCATTAAAATCCATTTTTTCCATTTTTGCCCCTGGCCGTTTCAATCCGTTTTAACGGTCATTTTAATGGTTACACCCCTCTCGAGGCATAAAAAGTGGGGCTCCTGAGCCTGACCCTTGGGCTATATGTAAATCCAACCCTTTTCATTCCTTATATGTAGGTAAATAGTATGTGACCCATGCCCACGGCACTCATCGACAAAGCGTTTGTCAAAATTAGGTGTGAGTGGCTGAGATCCACCGTCCATTTGGTGTGATAAGATCTCGGCCATCCTTTATGAAGCCGGATAAGGGGGGGAGACAACCGTCCTGTTTTGTTATATAGACTAGTGGGTGCCCCGTGCCATCGGCACTCTTCGACAAAGAATTTGCCAAAATCAGGTGAGTGGCGGAGATCCACCGTCCATTTGGGGGCGGATTAGATCTCGGCCCTTCTTTGTTGATGCTTATAAGAGGAGGTATAAGTAGGGAGACAACCAATGTGTTTTGTTATATAGAATAGTAAATGGCCCAAGCCCACGGCACTCTCCTACAAAAGCGTTTGCAAAAATTGGGTGCCTTCGGCACTCAAACGGTATAACAGACTAGGCCGTTACTATTTTTTCCATTATAATGGCTGTTATAATGGATTGTAAGGCACAAAGGGAGAAATGAGAAATAACATAAACAACAAAAAATAACGGTGTTGAAATTTAAATTTTGAATAAATTGAGGTCAAATGAGGCGGATTGAGTGGCTGAAATCTAACCGTCCACATTAGATCGACAGATTGTGTGTTCCTATGTACCTTTCGCATTCATCATGTTGTACTTCTAAGATGGTAAGTGGCCTAGATACCTAGATTGACCGTAGGTGATGTTAAAGACTTATCCTTGACTTAAAGAGAGCTTACGTTATGATTAAAATTGATAAATAAGTTTTCGAATAGAAAAACCTAAACTTGACCAACTCGTTCAAACGAACTCCAAAATGGTTCAAATGAACCCTACCCAAACATTGTTTTTCAACAGGTTTGTGCTAGATCAAAGTGGTTTGAACTGAAACAAAGTGGTTCCAAAGAGGCTGTAATTTGCACATTTGGAAACTTGCTAAAAACTGATTTCACTTTGGAAAGTTTCCCGATTGGCCTAGGGAGAGATTTCAACTATAAATAAACCTTATTTTCCTAGGTTTAAACACCACAAGAGAGAGAGAGAGAGAGATCTTTAGCTTAGAGATTAGAGATTTATATAGGGTTTCCTCTTGGTTGCTCGAGACCTGTTGATTTAAGGTTTTATCCTTCGATCTTGAGTGATGAAGTTTGTTAAACTCTTCACGGTCAAATTCCCTTCCTTAATGATGTATTAAAGAAGTTTGATTTTTGTTTACCTTTCATATTTTGTACTCCACCCTTTGGGTTATTCATGGTGATAAGCGTGATTTGGTATGCTTCCAAACCAACTCAAAGCTTTCCCTGAAGGTGTGCTCGTGTGTTCCAATGTGTGAAAATACAAGATGACATAATAAATCAACAACAAGAGCTCGTGCATGGATTGAATTGTGATTCAGTTTGTAAAGTCGGTTGCGTGGGTCATGGTCTATACTTTTGCAACTTCTATATATGCATTGGACATGGTCCCGAGATTTTTAATAACCCATTTGGATTTTCTTCGTAAAATATCGTGTGTTATGTGATTGTCTGTTTGACCATCTTAAGGTTAGAGTGAGCAATCCCCAAAGGAATATGTCATTGATATATTTGATTCGAGATTGGTTAATCTGATTCGTCTTCACTTTAGCAATCCTGCAATATGATCCCAAATCATTGACATAACTTGAACAGGCTAAAAAAAACTTATAATTTTGAATCAAACTATGATTCCCTACATTAGTTAAAACCCCTTTCCCAAACTCTATCTGACAAAGTGGTAATAAACTGGTTGAACCACTGGTTCTTATGCAACATTTGAATCATGAATCCCTACATATGAAACCTAAAATTCGGCCGGCGATTTTATCACCGGTCAAAGATAATATTTTAGAAAAGTCAGTATGCTTTCCAAATTTGGGAGAATTTCTCCAAAATTCTAAATAAATCTTCAAGATTTGTTGATATATTTCTATGCAAAATAAGAAACAAATTTACTATTATAAAAAAAAAAAAAACTCTTTATTCTTGAATCTCAATCTTAAACGTATCCTTGGTGAAAGAAAAATAAGAGCCTTAATTTCAAATTTCACATTTTTTTTACCGACCTCTATATATTATTATCTCATATTTTCTTTAATTTCTCTAAATAATTTATTTTTTAAATTATTTAATAAATGCAAACCGGTCGGATCATATTGAACCATGGTCCGACCGATTTGTCAAAATTTTGGTTTGATCACAAATGTATAAGAACATCAATGACTTAAATTCATAGGATGACGTGCTACAATGTCATCCTTAGAACGATACCCTTAAGTCTCTAACACGGCCCGTGTGGTCATTTTCTATCTCCTTCCCTCACTTTAATTTTTTGATCTCTTTTTCTTTCTCTACTATGACAAACTTTCCACAAGAATTGACAACTTATTTAGAAGTAAAAGGTCGCTGGTTTGAACGAAAAACGGTGAACATCATCCCAAAACAGTATGGGTCACCATTGACCCGGATTTTTTATTTTTAGTTATATTTTTCAAAATATCAGAAAACATGGTTGCTTGTCAATGACTGGTTTTGTTGCGGTGGAGTACCGTCAACAAATTGAGATATGGGTTTGAACTTTGAAATCGAACCCAATCTTCCCCACTCTTACTAATATCTCTTTTAATTAAATGAGATGTTGGACTCACTTGGCACATTGGGCCCACAATGACACATTGAACCTTGATATACTGAACGTGGAGGGCCATCTAGCATATGGGACCTACCTAATATGTTGATGATATAACACTTCTCTAGCCCACTTGACATGTGAAGCCCATATGATATTTGAACTACATATCATGAGGGGCTCACGTGATCACTAGTGAGACCTTGATAGACTGACATGCAACACGGAAATTAAGATATAGGTTTGCATTTTACCCAATCTTCCCCACTGTTACTAATATCGCTTTTAATTACATGACACGTTGGATCCACTTGGCACATTGGGCCCACAATGACACATTGGACCTTGATATACTGAACGTGGAGGGCCATCTAGCATATGGGACCTACCTAATATGTTGATCATATCACACTTCTCAGTTAAAATCCTACATCAGTTAAAACCCCTTTCCTTAACTCTATCTGACAAAGTGGTACCAAACCGGTTGAACCATCGGTTCTTATGCAACATTTGAATCATGAATCCCTACATATGAAATCCTAAAATTCGGCTGACGATTTTATCACCGGTCAAAGATAATATTTTAGAAAAGTGAGTATGGTTTCCAAATTTGGGGGGATTTCTCCAAAATTCTAAATAAATCTTCAAGATTTTGTGATATATTTCTATGCAAATAAGAAACAAATTTATTACTATTATAAAAAAAAAAAAAAAAAAACTCTTTATTTTTTAATCGCAATCTTAAACGTGTCCTTGGTAAAAGAAAAATAAGAGCCTTAACTTCAAATTTCACATTTTTTTACCGACCTTTTTATTTTATTATCTCATATTTTCTTGAATTTCTCTAAATAATTTAAAATAAATGCAAACCGGTCGGATCATATTGAACCATGGTCCAACCAATTTGTCAAAATTTTGGTTTGATCACAAATGTATAAGAACATCAATGGCTTAAATTTGTAGGATGACATGCTACATGTCATCCTTAGAACGATACCCTTAAGTCTCTAACACGGCCCGTGTGGTCATTTTCTATCTCCTTTCCTCACTTCAATTTTTTGATATTTTTTCTTCCTCTACTACGACAAACTTTCCACAAGAAGTGACAACTTATTTAGAAGTAAAAGGTCGTTGGTTTGAACGAAAAACGGTGAACATCATCCCAAAACAGTCTGGGTCACCATTGACCCAGATTTTTATTTTTAGTTGTACTTTTCAAAATATCAGAAAACCCGGTTGCTTGTCAATGACTGGTTTTGTTATGGTGCAGTACCGTCAACAAATTGAGATATGGGTTTAAATTTTGAACCCAATCTTCCCCACTGTTACAATATCTCTTTTAATTACATGACACGTTGGATCCACTTGGCACATTGGGCCTACAATGACACATTGGACCTTGATATACTGAACGTGGAGGGCCATCTGGCATATGGGACCTACCTAATATGTTGATCAATAACACTTCTCAGTTAAAATCCTACATCACTTAGAACCCCTTTCCTTAACTCTATCTGAGAAAGTGGTATCAAACCGGTTGAACCACTGGTTCTTATGCAACATTTGAATCATGAATCCCTACATATAAAATCCTAAAATTAAACCTCTTTATTTTTGAATCTCAATCTTAAACGTATCCTTGGTGAAAGAAAAATAAGAGCCTTAACTTCAAATTTCACATTTTTTTTACCGACCTCTTTATTTTATTCTTATATTTTCTTTAATTTCTCTAAATAATTTATTTTTTAAATTATTTAATAAATACAAACCGGTCAGATGATATTGAACCATGGTCCGACCAATTTGTCAAAATTTTGGTTTGATCACAAATGTATAAGAACATCAATGACTTAAATTTATAGGATGACGTGCTACAATGTCATCCTTAGAACGATACCCTTAAGTCTCTAACATGGCCCGTGTGGTCATTTTCTATCTCCTTCCCTCACTTTAATTTTTTGATCTCTTTTGCTTCCTCTACTACGACAAACTTTCCATATGAAGTGACAACTTATTTAGAAGTAAAAGGTCGTTGGTTTGAACGAAAAACGGTGAACATCATCCCAAAACAGTCTGGGTCATCATTGACCCGGTTTTTTATTTTTAGTTATATTTTTTAAAATATCAGAAAACACGGTTGCTTGTCAATTACTGGTTTTGTTGCGGTGCAGTACCGTCAACAAATTGAGATATGGGTTTGAACTTTGAAATTGAACCCAATCTTCCCCACTCTTACTAATATCTCTTTTAATTAAATGAGATGTAGGACTCACTTGGCACATTGGGCCCACAATGACACATTGAACCTTGATATACTGAACGTGGAGGGCCATCTAGCATATGGGACCTACCTAATATGTTGATGATATAACACTTCTCTGGCCCACTTGACATGTGAAGCCCATATGATATTTGAACTACATATCATGAGGGGCTCACGTGACTAGTGAGACCTTGATAGACTGACATGCAACACGGAATTTTCGACCTTCCCTTGTTAATCCCCATACCCAAAAATTATGCTGTTTGGTGATTCTTAGCCGTTAGATTTGATCATATTTTTACCATGGAGGTTAAAATAACATGAATATAAGATAGCTCTGAAAAGATGGATTTGCATTGGATGGTCTGGATTGAAAATCATCACACATTATTGTCTTAGATGAAATCATGTGTTTTACGATCTTATGAAATCATCGTCATCGTCATCGTCATAGTAGGATGGTCATATATTGCTTAGTGTCAATAAACTGAGATGTATTTTATTAAGGTAGGCCATTTGACTTGACTCCAACCACCAAAACCCTATACAAACAACACACTGTACAAAAAGGATGTCTTGTTAATGAGACAATGAGGTCTCTGTCCCAACTACAGAGCCAAAATGTCTAACTTTTCACATTGTAGCTTAGCAATATGAATTCAGAGTTCTCAGTTCTTACCCACAAGTAGGAAATTGGACCGATTATTACAGTAAGCAAACACCCCCTTGATTAGATGGTTAGGATCAATGGCAGAATAGGCAGATGGATGAGCAAGATTTAGCCGTTTATAACAGATTCATCAAAGCTTTTTTCATCAAATAAAAACCTACTGAGGCCATTTATTGGACCTTCTGAGGAAATTTTGACTAGTAAAGATGACTTTGACTCTCTCTCTCTCTCTCTCCTATAAGTAGGAAAGAAAACCAGTGAAGATGAAACAGAACAGGATCAAATGTTAAAACGAGGAGAAGCCATGACACTAATTCAAAAACCTTCTCTTCTTCTTCTCTTTCTTCTCTTTTTGTTGGTCTTTCCATTGAAGATATCTTCATCACAAAGAACAGAAGCAGAAGCTCTGATCAAATGGAAGACCAACTTATCTTCTCCTTCTGCTTCTCTCAATTCATGGTCCCTCACCAATATCCAAAACCTCTGCAATTGGACTGGCATCATCTGCAACAATGGCGGAAGTGTCGCCGAGATAATCCTCCGCAGTATGAATCTCACTGGAACACTCAACCAATTCAACTTCTCATCCCTCCCCAATCTCACCCGCTTCGATCTCAATTTCAACAAATTAGTAGGAACAATACCACCCAGCATTGCCAACCTCTCCAAGCTCACTTTCTTGGACCTGGGCAGCAACAATTTCTCTGAAGCCATCCCTCCAGTTATCGGACAGTTATCGGAGCTCCACAACCTCCAACTATACAACAACAATCTCATGGGTCCAATTCCATATCAGCTTAGTAGTCTCCAAAAGGTATGGTACTTGGACCTCGGATCGAATTACTTAGAATCCCCAGACTGGTTAAGGTTCACCAGCATGCCTTATCTGACACACCTTAGCCTGTTCCTTAACGAGCTAACCTCGGAGTTCCCGTCTTTCATTCTCAATTGTCGGAATCTGATGTACCTCGACTTGTCACAAAATAAATTGACAGGTCCAATACCACAGACCTTAACAACCAATTTACAGAAGATAGAATACCTCGATCTTACTGAGAATTCCTTTCAAGGACCATTACCTGTAGACCTGTCAAAGTTTCTTCTACTCAAAGAACTACGTTTAGGATTGAACAATTTCACTGGGGAGTTACCATCGGATATTGGCTTGATTTCAAATCTTCGTATTCTCGAACTGTATAACAATTCACTAGGTGGGCAGATTCCTTCTTCTATAGGCCAGCTTCTGATGCTTGAGAAACTCGATCTCCATGGTAACAGATTGAATTCTTCCATTCCTTCTGACCTTGGTTGCTGTACTAACCTCACCTTCATAAACCTATCGCTAAATTCCCTCAATGGGGTACTACCTCCATCTCTATCCAATCTTACCAAGATGTCCGAGATGGGTATCTCTGATAACTTTCTCTCTGGTGATATCTCATCTTACTTCATTACCAATTGGACACAATTGATCTCCTTGCAACTCCAGAACAATTATTTCACTGGAATGATCCCGCCTGAGATTGGCAGATTGACAAAGCTCCGTATCCTCTTCCTTTATAATAATCAGCTTTCGGGTTCAATACCGCCAGAGATCGGAAACTTGAAAGATTTGTCGGGGCTAGATCTCTCGGAAAACATGATCACTGGTCCAATACCTTCCACGTTGGGAAATCTAGCACAACTTCGCATCTTACATCTTTTCTATAACAACCTCATCGGTACGATCCCACCAGAGATTGGAAACCTGACGTATCTAAGCACTCTTGATCTCAACACCAACAAATTACATGGTGAGGTGCCAGACACTATCTCTCGCCTTGAGAACCTTCAGAATATCTCATTATTCACCAACAATTTTTCTGGTGGCATTGCAAAGGATTTCGGCCAAAATATGTCCTTGATCTATGTCAGCTTCTCGAACAATAGCTTCTCGGGTGAACTGCCGCCGGGGCTGTGTAATAACTTCTCCCTCGAACATTTCACGGCCAATGGCAATAACTTTACAGGACCATTGCCGGATTGCCTGCGAAATTGCTCAAGACTAGTCAGAGTTCGGCTTGAAGGGAACCGATTCAACGGAGACATATCAAAAGCATTTGGGGTGCATCCAAATCTTGTGTTCCTAGATCTCAGTAGGAATCAATTGTCGGGTGAGCTCTCACCAGAGTGGGCAAAATGTGAAAATCTTACTTATTTGCACATAGACGGAAATAAAATTTCAGGTGAAATTCCAGCTGAGCTTCGGAAGTTGACTCAATTACAGGATCTGAGCCTATCTTCGAATGAACTGATGGGAAAGATTCCTATTGAATTATTCGATGTAGACTTGTTATACAAGCTCAACTTGAGCAACAATCACTTAACAGGAGTGATCCCTCAGGGAATCAGCAAGTTATCTAAGCTTCAAAGTCTTGACTTGTCGGGAAATGAACTCGCCAGCAACATACCTGAAGAGCTTGGAAATTGCGTCGGCTTATTAACGTTGAACTTAAGCAACAACAATTTATCAGGTGAAATACCATCTGAGCTTGGCAATTTGGCTGCATTGCAGTACTATTTAGATCTCAGCAACAATTTGCTATCTGGACCAATCCCTCGTGGCCTTGACAAGCTGACCTCACTTCAAGATCTCAATCTTTCCCATAACAAGCTCTCAGGTAGAATCCCATCCACATTATCCAACATGTTTAGTCTTCAATCAGTCGACTTCTCATACAACAACTTGACGGGTCCAATTCCAAATTTTCGACAAGCAGTCCACGAGGTCTTAGTGGGAAACTCAGGCTTATGTGGAGATGCTGAAGGACTACCCCCTTGTAGTTCCAGTCTCAACAGAAGTGGATCTCACAAGAACAAAAAGAAACTCCTTATTGCTGTCATTGTCTCCGTCGTCGGTGGCATTTTATTGCTTGCAACCATCCTTACTGGAATTCTAGTCTCGAGAAGGAAACCAAGACAATCAGACGAAGAAATCGTAAGAACTGAAAATTATGAGGGTTCTCAACTGTTGATTTGGGAAAGAGAAGGAAAATTCACCTTTGGTGATATAGTGAAAGCCACCGATAACTTCCACGATGAATGCTGTATTGGTAAAGGAGGATTTGGAAGAGTTTACAAAGCAGTGTTGCGGACGGGTCAGATTGTCGCTGTAAAACGACTAAATATGTCAGATTCAAGTGATATCCCAGACACAAATCGACGAAGTTTCGAGAATGAGATACGTACATTAACGGAAGTCCGGCACCGGAATATCGTTAAACTGTACGGATTCTGTTCTGTCAATGGTTGTATGTATTTGGTGTATGAGTATGTAGAGAGAGGTAGTTTGGGTAAGGTTTTGTATGGGCAAGAAGGGGAAATGCAGCTGGACTGGGTGACAAGGGTTAAGGTTATCCAAGGTGTGGCGCACGCTATCGCTTACTTGCACCATGACTGCTCACCCACTATTGTGCACCGGGACATATCGTTGAACAATATTTTGCTGGAGGTGGGGCTCGAACCACGGCTCTCTGACTTTGGAACGGCGAGATTGTTGAGCTCAGATTCATCCAACTGGACCACGGTTGCTGGATCTTATGGCTACATGGCTCCAGGTAAGCTAGTCCTTCATCTGTCCTTGTTTTGTTTACCCCTAGTAATTGTTGGGCTGCAGGAATTGCACTGTCCTGGTTCAGGATAAGAGCATATTACAGACTGTTTGGCTACAGGGGAGTGAGGGATGATGGAAACAGTATCTGGAATGGCAGAACTTTTGCATTTATTTTGTGGAAAAGTCCTCTTGCAAAAAGAGAAAATATGTGTTCTACTTTTCCAGGATGAGGAGACACTCATTCATGGATATCTCTCCCTTGCCCCTATAGCCAAACATGTTAAGGAGAGAAAAGATATGTTGTGAAGGTGCTAACACTGGATCAGGTAAAGCATCACTAGTTATGGATCAAACAGTTGTTAAGTAGGGTTACTCACCATTCATTGATCAACCTATCAGATATCCGAGCCAAACAGTCTGCCAAAAAAGGTTCACTAAAACGGACGATTATGATTATTTGCTCAAGTTGACTCTTAATGTAGGAGATCTCCTAGTTGCCAAACATTGGAAGATGGGTCCCTCCCTCCTGCATTTAAACAAGGAGGATTAGTCCTTTAAATGATTTAATCTGCTTATACACCATGACCACTTAACTCTTATCTCAAAGTGCCAAAGAATTTCACTAACAAATCATAAATAATACAGAATGTACCATGGTACCAGACTCATCATCCTCCTTCAACCCAACCTGCTATACCACAGATATGGCTAACTGGCTCAATTAACCGGGTTGTTTAATCAGTGTGTCGCCTCTTAGATGGAGCAGATCACAAAATCAGACCAAGTGGACACTCCTAACTTGGTGTAGAAACTCTTTATCTTTTTCTGTGATCATTGACCTTTAGATGAATCAAATGATCTGAATTGATGAACTGGTAAGACTTGTGCAAAGAATAAGAGTTGAGGTTCACTAAGGATGATAAACTAAGGTTCATACTTATGATCTCTACACTATATTTTCTTTGTAAGGTAAGTGGCTTGCGGATGTAAATCTTTGATTGTTTCAAATTCTAAAGCCGCTAAATTTGTCATTTCATGACATGCAGAACTTGCATATACAATGAAGGTGACTGAAAAATGTGACGTTTATAGCTTTGGAGTGGTAGCACTAGAAGTCATGATGGGAAGACATCCAGGAGAGCTCATCTCCACTCTATCGTCACTGTCATCTGATAACCAGGACTTGCTGTTGAAGGATGTGTTGGACCAACGGCTCCCACCTCCCACAGGTCAATTGGCAGAGGAGGTGGTGTTTGCAGTTACAATGGCCCTAGCATGTACAAGTGCCAATCCTGAGTCACGACCACCCATGCGTTTCGTGGCTCAGGAGTTGTCGTCTCGGACTCAAGCATATCTGTCCGAGCCATTACAATTACCATGAGTAAACTTGCAAGCCTTCAGAAGTAACATGGATCTTATTGGGCTCCATGGCCATTGAGACGAACAATATAGCCATAGATTATATCAATAGATTGACTATTTTTCGGTTAATTCCGAAAAAAATATATGAAGGGTTTTCCTTTTCTTTTTCCTTTTTCCTTTATGCTCTGCTAAAATTTTGTTGCAGAACCCAAGGATCTGTCGGTGCGATGGCAATTCAAAATAAAGGGCAAAAAAAAACTAAATATACAAAATAGACATAAAGATTTAAGTGGTTCACCACTTAGGGCTACAACCACTTTACTCTAAGAGCTTAAGCTATTAGAGGGAGGCCTAACAATGTATATCAAATGGTCCATGGGTCTAACAGAGGCGGAGAAAACACTTCCCAAAAGTGACAAAATCACCTATTAAAGCTATATAGGGGAGGTCATGTGTTCAACCCAAGGTTTTAAATGTCAGCGTCGGTTTCGGTGAGTACCGAAATCCCTGAAATATATCTTTTTGAAGCGAAATCCACCGAAATTTGGCCGAAAATTTCAATTTTGGACCTCACCGAAATGATCATCATCATCATAAGCCTTTTTTACAACTATATGGGGTCAACTGCCTGTTGGTCCATTCAATCATGTCTTGATGGATCAGGATTCATGGTATACTTGCTGCCAATCTGATTTCCCTCAATTTGCCACATAGTAGACTCTTTCGGGCCAACTACCCCTAATGTTTGACCCACACCTTGGTGGACCCACACCAAAAATCAGTGTGATTAGTGATTCCTAGCCATTGGATTTGAGCACTTTTTCATCATGGCCTTGGAACCAACTCATAGGCCGATTCATAAAGTCAATGACGAAAAAGTGCTCAAATCCTACGCCTAGAAATCGCCAATCACACTGATTTTTGGTGTGTTGGGACCCGAACGAGTCTACTGCGTTGATACAGATGTCTGCATCAAAGAACAGCCCTAAGAGCATCTCCAACAGCTATCCATCCTCCCTCGTCAAGCCAATTTTGACTGGTCAATTATAGAAGTTCCCCCCCTATCCTGACTATTCATCTTCAGCTTCATCTCCGTTCACACAACTATGTCCACGCGTTGACTTTGACTATCTCTCCTATAAGTAAGAAAGAAAACCAGTGAAGATGAAATAGAACAGGATCAAATGTTAAAACGAGAAGCCATTACACTAATTCAAAAACCTTCTCTTCTTCTTCTCTTTCTTCTCTTTTTGTTGGTCTTTCCATTGAAGATATCTTCATCACAATGAACAGAAGCAGAAGCTCTGATCAAATGGAAGACCAGCTTATCTTCTCCTTCTGCTTCTCTCAATTCATGGTCCCTCACCAATATCCAAAACCTCTGCAATTAGACTGGCATCATCTGCAACATTGGCGGAAGTGTCGCCGTGATAATCCTCCGCAGTATGGATCTCACTGGGACACTCAACCAATTCAACTTCTCATCCCTCCCCAATCTCACCCGTTGCGATCTCAATCTCAACAATTTAGCAGGAACGATACCACCCAGCATTGTCAACCTCTCCAAGCTCACTTTCTTGGACCTGGGCAGCAACAATTTCTCTGAAGCCATCCCTCCAGTTATCGGACAGTTATCGGAGCTCCACATCCTCCAACTATACAACAACAATCTCATGGGTCCAATTCCATATCAGCTTAGTAGTCTCCAAAAGGTATGGTACTTGGACCTCGGATCGAATTACTTAGAATCCCCAGACTGGTTAAGGTTCACCAGCATGCCTTATCTGACACACCTTAGCCTGTTCCTTAACGAGCTAATGGCGGAGTTCCCGTCTTTCATTCTCAATTGTCGGAATCTGACGTACGCACCTCGACCTGTCACAAAATAAATTGACAGGTCCAATACCACAGACCTTAACAACCAATTTACAGAAGATAGAATACCTCAATCTTACTGAGAATTCCTTTCAAGGACCATTACCTGTAGACCTGTCAAAGCTTCTTCTACTCAAAGAAGTACGTTTAGGATTGAACATGTTCACTGGGGTGTTACCACTGGATATTGGTTTGATTTCCAATCTTCGTATTCTCGAACTGTTTAATAATTTACTAGGTGGGCAGATTCCTTCTTCTTTAGGCCAGCTTCTGATGCTTGAAAAACTCGATCTCCATGATAACAGATTGAATTTTTCCATTCCTTCAGACCTTGGTCGCTGTACTAACCTTACCTTCATAGACCTATCACTAAATTCCCTCACTGGGGTTTTACCTCAATCTATATCCAATCTTACCAAGATATCCGAGATGGGTATCTCTAATAACTTTCTCTCTGGTGAGATCTCATCTTACTTCATTACCAATTGAACACAATTGATCGTCTTGCAACTCCAGAACAATACTTTCACTGGAATTATCCCGCCGGAGATTGGCAGATTGACAAAGCTCAATATCCTCTTCCTTTATAATAATCAGCTTTCGGGTTCAATACCGCCAGAGATCGGAAACTTGACATCTCTAAGCGCTCTTGACGTTTCTAATAACTCTCTGTCTAGGAATATACCACCTGAAATCGTAAACTGTAGATCTCTGATACAGTTATCACTGCATGAAAACCAGCTCGATGGGGAAATTCCGAGCGAATTGGGAATACTGACCAATTTAAGATTTCTCCAGTTGTTTACCAACCATTTGATTGGTGAAATCTCTCCATCCATCTGTGAAGCGAGATCTCTTGAAAGACTTGATTTGTCTAATAATCATTTGAGTGGCTTAATACCACAATGTTTGGGCAACTTTAGCAAATATCTTTCGGTGCTGAGTCTACGAAATAACAGGTTTCATGGCACAATTCCTCAAACATTTGCAGATGGAAGCTATTTGAGGACAATTGTCTTCAACGGCAGTCAATTAGAAGGGCAGGTACCGTGATCTTTGGTCAACTGCAAAAATCTAGAGGTTCTAGATCATGGGAAGAATAAGATAAATGATACTTTCCCCTTTTGGTTGGAGTCTCTACCAAAGCTGCAAGTTATTGTTTTGCGATCTAATAAATTTCACGGTCTAGTTGGACGTCCCCAAACCGATCCCATGTTGCGAATCATTGACATCTCTTACAATGATTTTATGGGGGAGTTCCCAATGGAATACTTTTCTCGCTGGAATGCCATGATGACGCAGATGAGAATCAATCATATGTGGAGTATATGGGGAACGGCTACTTTACAGATTCAGTAACAGTGATGAACAAAGGACTAGAGATGGAATTAGTGAAAATCCTAACCATCTTCACAGCCATCGATCTCTCAAACAACAGATTCGAAGGAGAGATTCCAGAAACTATTGGAAATCTTAAATCACTCCGATTGCTCAACTTGTCTCGCAATAGTTTCACAGGCAACATCCCATCGTGTTTAGGGAATTTGACAAACCTTGAGTCATTAGATTTCTCTCAAAACAAGCGCTCTCAGGAGAGATCCCTCAACAACTTACGAGTCTAACATTCCTTGCAGTCTTGAACCTCTCTCAAAATAACCTCATGTGACCTATACCACAAGGCAGCCAATTTCAAACATTTACAAATTCTTCATTTGATGGAAACTTGGGATTACGTGGGTTTCCATTGTCAAGGAAATGCAGAGAGGCAAAACAGCCACCACAACTAGAAGTCCAACAAGGCCAGAGTTTTGAGTCCATAAGTGGATTTGATTGGAAAGTCATGTCGATGGGATATGGGTGTGGAGTAGTAATTGGAGTGGTTATCGGACATTTCATATTTTGGAATCAATGGTTCACAGGAATTGTGGAAGCAAAACGATTTAGGCAGCGGAAAAAGTTGATTAAGAGTGGGCATGGGCTTAGAGGAAGATGAAACAGGAGTGCCTTGAAATATCTATGCCCAAGTAGGCATTCTTACTGTGATGTGCCAGACATCCAACTCTGTTGGTGATTAATAAGTGTGATGTAATTGAATAATCTTCCCTTTATCAAATATGTTTGCTGTCAGCAATTTGAATCCCATTTCACCATTGAACTCTAGAGCTATATCTTTTGTCACGTAACATTATATTTGGAGATATATCCAGTGACAGAGCCAGGGGACCTCAACTCTGAAATTTTACAGAAAATTGTTATTTTTCTATTTCCACTCATCCATTTAAATTAGATTTAGGGGTAATTGCTCCCTGGCATTTTGGAAAAAAATTATATACAGATGACTTTTGATGCAGTCGATGCAAAGGGCTCTAGTGGTCCTACATAGCTCGTTATTTGGGCCCACTAACCGCATGGATATTTAGCCCAACCCTTGGTGGATATACATACTAAAAAGCAGTCTGAACTAGCATTGATTTTAGCACCTTTTTAGGATTGATTCAAGCCCTCACATTGACCTTTTTTTGCATATTTTTGGATACATAATCCAACGGCTGGAAATTATCAATCAAGCTGATTTTGGTATATGTATATCCGCCAAGGGGTGGGTTAAACATCCATGCGATTAATGGGCCCAAAAAATGAGCTATGTAGGACCACGAGAGCCCTCTGCATCGACTGCATCCAAAGTCTTCTACATCTAAAATTTTCATCATCATTCATCGGACGCCGTCGCCCCACCCCACCTTGACGTGGTCGGACGCCACAGACTGTGTCTTGCTGCCTGCCCCCCTTGACCAAAATCCTAGCTCCGCCACTGGCTATATCTTCTGTCATGGAACGCTAAAACTAATTACACATAAAAAATGATCCATTATAACCGACTAAAGAAATAGAATTATGTGTTCTCGAAGAGAACTCCTAGGAATGCATAATTGGGTTTCCTTGAAAAAGAAACCTCTCCGAATCTAATATTCACCCGAACATGGCTGTCCCGATGTGCATCTAGCCCACTCATCCTTAAAATCTTCATAATCCGCATATAAGTTTTTCAAATAGTCAAACCCAACCACCTCACTTTTAATAGTCGTAAGTAATTTAGCTTGTCGGCTCAACGCATCAGCTACTTTGTTCTGCTCCACAGACTTGTATTTCAATACAAGTCAATTCTTGAATCGTTGTAATCCATCTAGCATGCACATAGTTAGCGATTTGACATACGGCAAAGATTCGGAATGGGAAAAGTTCGAGTTTAATTCGGTTTTAGGGGATAAAAATTCGGTTAATAAACGGAGTACGACAAAGAGACGAGCAACGAAAAATATTTGTTTAATAAGATTTTTTCTAAAAAATTTGAACCAAAAAATTCAACAGTAAAATACCATTGCCACTAAGTCATAAGATTCCAAATAAACTACATCAAGTGTATAAAATAATTAAAATAAAATAATTCATAAGCATGTACAAAGTTTTCATGTTAGGTCATTGATAAAGTGTTATATATGCTCATAAAATCTAACTAACGAGGAATCTTTATAAATAGGAAAATAGACAAATATTTCCCTATGCTTAGGTAAAGAGATAAATAGTACCCTATCAAGCTTTAAATAAACATTTGAAATATACTTCATATCAAGAATAAAGGAGTGATTCAATGTGTCTATGATTTTATATTTGTTAATTAAAAAGACTATGGTTCAATATTAACATAGGTAGAATTGATTGTTACCTGTAGAAACCTTGCCTTGATGGTAACACATACAAGAACTTGAATAAAGTCATCAACTCAATATTGCAAAACATCAAAAGTACAATCCTCATTGTCATAACTACTATGCATTAAGAAACTACAAAACGTACATTGAATATAAACTTCAAACCAAATACTGTAATAACTTCATATAAGCAACTCAATATATAAATGAAAAAATAGCCAAATATAATTAACTTAAGAAAGTAGTCCACATCCATAATCCATCCCACAAGATATAAATTGCTTTATAATTGAACGTACTTAAAAAAAATTTACAGTTTAAGTCTTGGAATAAAAAAAGAAGACCCAAGAATCAAATGTCATAGATGGGGGTCATTAAGAAGAAGACCCAATAATCATTTCATCAAGCCATGATGTATCGCTCAAATCGTTTATAGTTTTTTCTTCATTGTTAGACTTCTCACGATCATCGTCATTTGGTTCAAGCAGCTCCCCAAAAGATTAATTGAGTTCTCTTTTTCATACAGAAGTTTGTAATATTAGACGTCATCTTCTTATTTATTCTTATAAAATCAGATCTTCCAACATATATATTTGACCCCAACCTCCCCAAGTAGGATTCAAACCTACGACCAATCAGTTAATAGTCGACAGCTCTACCACTGAGCTACTAAGGAACAACAAGAAATTAGATCTTATAGAGTTCAATTCAAGTTCTCAACCCATGACCAATATGAGCCCGAAGCTTTCTTCGTAACTCCTAGAACTTCTTTGTAGTGGCTCCACTCCATGCCTCATTCCATAGGGAATCTCAAAGTGACTCTATTTCATTATATTCCATCCATATCCCAATTCCATTCATTTAATATCCCTTTGGTGTCATTGACATAAGAGATGTCGTTTCTAGTCTATCTCTTTCTATTATACTACTACATTTGGATAACATCCAATCATATTCAAATATTTTCTATTGATCCATGTCAAAAAGGAACAATTTAAGTGAAAGGTCCGGATCTTTTTTTTAAAACGAATCTATTTTTATGTTATTTCATTGTGTACAATTCCTTTGCTTGTCGGATTATTACCCCCATGAGAGGTAATGAGAAGAATTACTGTTCCTGGAATATTTTAAACTAGCTGTAATTAAGGGCTTGCAAAAGAGAACTAATGACTGTCAGAAAATAGAACATGTTTTCTCGCTTATAGGAGCCGATTTGGCCCTCGGCTATTTCAGATAAAATAGAAGATCTCAATGAGATCCTTCAAACATCACATGCCAAATGTTACAAATAATGCCCCGTTTGAAAGATATGGGTCATTTTCTAAATAGTTGAATCTATGTACCTACTCAAAAATGACTACGACCTAATTTTTTCCTTCGCGCTACCCTTTCAAACCACTAAACTGATGTTCTACCTCATTCCCAAATGTACATTGGTTGACCATATAGAACTTAATACCCTTGGTTGACCTTGGTCACCTTCTTGATAAAAGTCAAATTTGACCACTCCATTAGGGTTGACTATTTTTAACATTCAACTACTTTCTATTAATAAATGAGAAATTTTTTAAGGAACATTTTAATTTGTAAAAAAATTTTAAGAATTATTTTGGAGTGTTTCGAATTATTTATTTTTATCACACCGTAGTCATGGGTAAACGGGCCAATCCATGGACATTTGGGTCGGATTTGGACACCCGAATTTGGGGCGTGACACCTAGGAGTCACCCATGTGGGCCCATATCATTTGTTTGAATCAAACGCCGTTGGACACTATAATTATCCTTTCAATTTTATCTTTTTGTGTCATTTTGAAAAATTTTGATACCTTTTATGTCCTTTTAAAAGCATCTAGATTTTACCAATAAATTTTAAATACTTTTGTGTCCTTTCAAAAAATTTTGATATTTATACCATTTGTATCATTTTAAACATCTTTTGTGTCCTTTTTTAAAGATATTTTTATGAAAACGGGGATGGTTGGAGGTCAATACATTTTAGAGGGTGCCTCTATCTTCAAATTCGAAGAAGATGCTTTTTTGAAGCTGAAATTTGAAGAAGATGGTTGGAGATGCTTTAAGCTTCGACCCGGTCTGAATAAATTCAATTCAAGGGTCGGACCAAAACCAAGAAAACCCAAAACAGTCCTGACCCAGGTCAAGATTACAACCAACTCCATTCCATATCGACCCAAACCCAAACCGAAATCCATATAAAAAGATCCAGACTCAACTCACATATAGGGGTGTACATTCGACTACCCGACTCTGTCTGAATTTTTGTGTTTTGGGTTGGACCAAAACTCGAGGGCCCTTACCTGAAACCCAAAAATGGGGCAAGGCTGGTCCCACTAAAATCCCTTTTCAAATCTTAGAAAAATAGACGATGATAAGGAGGGGCTTTAAAAAAATTTGAGCTCGAGCATTGGGCCTAATTTTGGTCCGTGTTCAGGATGGCGCTGGTCTTGAGATGGACTCAAGGCCTAGTTTTAAATTGTTGGTCTTTTGTACCCCTACTCACATATAGATATGTGATAGGTTACTACAAAAAAATTGTTATTTGTTGTAAGGATCAAGAACAAAGAAAGGATCAAAACCCAATCCAAATGCCCTAACTACAAGATCTAAACCTAACCCAACTTGACTCAGATCAATTTTTCTAGATTGTACAGGTTGGAAATAGGTCAGACCTCAAGTCTTACTCCATCCCATTTCATGATCAATTTCTAAATATCAGGTGGATCAAGTTGGGTTGGGGATAGGGCTACAACTCAGGGTGGGTTGGGTCGGATTGGGGGTCATCCCTAACCCAACCTTCAAGACTGTGAACCCAAGCCCAACCCAACCCAAAGTTAGGCTTAGATTTCCCAGCCCGAGCCCAACCCAATCGGGTTGGTCAGGTTATTATTTTTTTATTGGTTTGAAAGGTTTCTAAATATTTTTCATATTAAAATTGTTTACTGGTCAATACAATGACCATTTTGCTAGCCATTAAATAATAGCTTCATTTCTACATCTTGTTAAATAGGACCACATTACCAAATTATATACACATTTATATTTGCCATCTTTACAGGTTTATTGATAAAAGAATTACAAGTTCAAAATTCTCCACATAATCTTGCTCTTACAAATGTCAAATAATTTGCATTTAGTTGTAGATAGTAACAATGGTACGGATGGTAACACAAGTTTATTGTAGAACAAGACCTACACAATGGTGAAATTCGTTGCTTCAGCCAAGACTCCAAGGCACCTCCATTGTCAACAACAAAGTAATGAGCTTTTCAACTATCGACCTTTTCATACAGAATTGAAGTCAATCCATTACTGTTGTGATGCACCTCTTGAAGTAGGCCACCCCATGTCTTTGATAAAATTTGTGTGTGTGTGTGTGTAATGTGTATGTCGGGCTCAAGTTAGGCAAAGCCTCAACCCTAGCCCAACTCAAATTGATTGGGTTGTCAAAATTTAGGCTTGAGCCCAACCTAGTACTGAAGGGACCAACCCAACCCTAGTCCAATGCTAGGTTGAGCCTGCCCAAGTTGCAGCCCTAGTTGGAGGGCCACTTGAGCCTTAGACAACTGAACTCGGGTAACTTGAGCTATAACTTGGGCTAATTTGCTCAATCTGAAGCCAACTTGAGCTGTAACTTGGGCTCTCTCTTTCTTTCTCCACGCTAGAGAAAACAATATCGTAATAAGTCCCACTTTGCTCAACAATGTCTCCACACCCTTAGATATACCTTGAAAATGTGTGTGTTTTCAGCACTTATCTTACTTTTTTGAAATTTTAACTTTGTGAAAACGGTGAAAACATGTTTGTCAAGGTATATCTGACATTGTAGAGGCATCATTGAGCATTTTTTGCTTAACATGTGGTTGAGTGTTGTAATGGCTCTGAGTGTTGCTTAACACGTGGTTGAGTGTTTGGGTCTTTGGAATGAGAGGAATAGTAGAGTCTTTGAAGATAAGAAAGAAGATGTGGCTTTGATTATTCTCAATATCATGTTTTTATTGTTTATGTGGTCTAAATCCTCTAAAGATTGTAGAGGTCTTTTCTTTGAAGACTTCTTGTTTCATTTGGAGCTTGTATGCTCTTGAGATAATTACTAGATGGTTTTCTTGTCTTTTTTTTGTTCGTCATAAAAGGTCTTCTCTGTTGAAAAATTACTATTTTCTTATTAATTAAATATGGACTTTTCACATTTGTGGTTTTATTTTAATTAATTAGATTGTATGTTGTTCAATAATAATGATGATATATATTGTGATCCACACGTGTGGTCTATTTGAGCCACAATATTAAGTATTATGGATTAGTGATGTAGCGTATCATAACTCCAGTGGTAGTATCTATCTAGGAAACCGATCATCCTTGATGGAAAGAGAACTGGTTTCCACTCTCTATATATAGGTGGTAGTCCCCCCTCTCTACACATAAGATCTATTCTTGAGATAGAGGCTTCCATCACCAAAGTGTAAGAGAGTTGGGATAAAGAAACCCATCTATACATAAGCGGCCATTAAAAAGGAATTAGCGAATCCGAGTATGTGTTTTTTGATTTTTACGGTTCATGATTTTGTTCAATTCAAAAGCCCATTTTAAGGTGTTTTGGTTATTGAAAGCCTAGCCCAACCGAAAACAAACACAGCAAAAGGGCCAAGCCCAAAGCCCATGACCATATATGTTGGGCCTGTCATCCTGGTTTAGGCATGGGCTAACTCTATGAAAAGCCCTTAAGACCAGCTTGGACCATAAGCCAAAGCCCAACCCAATAAGCCCAACTCAAAAGGCTAATATCGTGGTCTCTACTGATATATCGCTGGGCTATATTGAAAATCTACATACGCCTACCCACCAGCTTCCATGCTGCGGGCAACACAGTACAATTCCTAGTAATTAGAAGAAAAATAATTTCAAAGAAAATACTTTTTCAATAGCATTCTGCTTCTTCAACCCCTTTCGCATTCAAACAAAACGATCAGAGTCATCAGACATCTCTGCAAGATTTCTCCGCCCAAACTTCAAAAGGTAACAATTCCAATAACTCTTCTGTGTATTCGATTTAGTTCTAGATTTGAAATTAGATTCTCTGATCTCTCTCTTACGTAACAGTGAAGAAGAAAAAAAAATGGGATCATTAGCAACACATTTCTCTGCGTTTCTCTTTCTCTTCCCAATAGGAATCCGTCGCCTTCTCTGTTCTTTCTCTCTCTATCTCAAAAACCCATCTCTCTACAGATCAAAAACATGGTATTTCTCAGAACCCAGATGGAAAAACATTGATTTATTCATCCTCCTCATTGCCCTTCCCATTGCCTCATTTTCTGAGATTTTCTTGTTCTTGACGTTCTCTGGTCATCCGACGTACCGATTCGCCTTCTTTCAGCAATCACTAGTGGTTTTGCTCTTCTGGGTCCTTGTCATTTTGGTAATTCTCCGAGAAAATTTTGATCCTTTTCTCATTAACGAGACTCTGATATTTGTCTTCGCCGGTATTGCCTTTCTCATGGAGTATTCAATGATAAATAAAGGAATTATTACGGGGCTCGGGAGCTGTGTTTACGAATTGCTAGCTGGTTTGACGCTTCTGTGTGCAGCTTGTTGCTTTTATCTCTCGTTCAAGCCGATGGCATTTTTCGCTGAGGTAGTGCTCTCTTCGGGCCTTGTTTTCAAGGGAACATGGGCGTTGCAAGCGGGTCTGTCTTTGTATTCGGATACATTCTCGTTGAAGGGATGTCAAAAGATTTCATCGTCACCAGCTCATGAGAACAATGTGCAGTGTGATCTTGAAGAGGATAGGTTGAGGGGTGTGGCTCTGATCAATCTCTTGTTCATTGGACACGCAATTGGAGTTTTGATTATGAGTTTTATGTTATTTGGGGCCTTGTCTTGTAATCGGAATTTGAGATGTGGCGAGGGGAGTGGTCCGTTGATGGCAGAGATCGAATCGGAGAGTATGCTAATGCACCCACTTCCTGAGTTTGAGATCGAATAATAGTGTTGTCTTGTCTTCTTTTTCTTGTATTACTATACAGAAAAGCAGGGGTTCAATGGAAATGATTGGCTTGAATTCTGAAAGATTTGCCTCTCTCTACAAGTAGGCAATGTTAACTTCTTTTTTCTTGGTGGTGATGCGCAGAATTTTTGCTCCCTTAGTTGATCTTCTAATGTTGAATCGATTGTAAATTTTATTCAGTAACCACTCACTTTGGAATTATTTAATAATGATGTTCTCATTGTCAAGAATTTTGGCAGATCAATTACTGTCACATTTATACAATATTGTGGAGATCTTAGTAAATCATGTATAAAAACATTCTATTAGTAAGTTCATGGAAATAACCTTAAATTCATGCTAAATGTATGAAAAATGCTGCTTTCAATGCTCATTATTTACCAAGCGTTTATTGGTTACTTTGTCCTTTTTTTTTTTGTTTCTTTTTCTTCTTCTTTTTATCGATATTACTATCGTTACTATGCTGTTGTTTGCATTGTAAGACTCTTCTTAGTCCTGACAAAGACTTAATTAGTTTGTGCGCAATAGCTAAACTAGTTCTCATACCCATTAAAATGATGTCTTTCATCTCCTTAAAGGCTCTTTGATAATAGAGCATCATCATGCCAACATGCAACCTCAACACCTTATCAACGTCCCTGCAAGAGACATCATATTTGGAGAAGAGATTTTAGAAGCCCATGGTTGGATAGGCCGTAAATTTATTTAGTTTCTTATCATTTTAGATTGAACCATATTTAAGTTTCAAGTTTGCATATCAATAGGAGTTTAGGTCATTTAGTTTTGTTCGAATTCTAATGGGTAGGAAGGAGAAGTCAATAGAGAGTGGTGGTTTTTGAATTGAGAATTTGAGAAGAGTCAAGAGTAAAAGATTTTGTTTTTCTCTGAAAAACTTGTACAAAACTATTGATCCACATCAATTTTAGGTATAAGAGAAAATGATCATTGAGCGTTGATACTAATATGTGTAGCCACTGCCTGTCCTGAACATTGTCATCAAGAAAACATCACAACTGCTGCACATAAACATTTATTAAGTGTGACTGGTTCAGCATGGATATTCTTTCGCCACTTCAACTTTATGCTCATTAAGTTTCACACCGCCGGAAATTTGTATATACTTTGTTAGCCATCCAAACTCTATTTCTGATCAGCGATGTGACCGAGTGTTGAGTCTGAGTTTTGACTTTTGAGGTTTTCCTCCAAAGTCCTAAATTGTGGAGTGTCAGGAGATTGAAGGTCTTATATTGGCTTTATTTTCTAAAATCAGATCCAACTCTTTTGCTTTCAAGTGCTGGCTTTAGTTAAATCCGGTCCGGGCCCGTGGATTGGGCCTAACCACACGACCCAATAATCCAATCCACTAGCAGGGCCCAACCACACAAGCCAATGATCCAATCCACTAGCATATTTTAAGGCCCTTCCCATAAGCCCAAAAATTCAGGCCCACTCACCCTATCATGCCCAAATCCATTCATCTCCCGTGCCTAGCCTTGAAAAAAAAAGAGGGAAACTATATTTTCAAGTATGGTGAAAAAGAAGAGTTTGAAGTCTCCATTGCTCATGTCCAAGACTAGATCTATGCCCTAAGCCAATGTATAAAGCAATTTTAGGCCCAGAATATGGGACAATTAGGTACGCATGAAGCCTAGATTCAAGAAATCCGAAGGGTAAGAATATTGATGGTAATGGATCTAGTAATTTTACAACCTCTACTATGATAGAAGTACATTCCCAGCTTCTTTATTTATTTTGTTGATATTCTTTCTTTTTTTTGGTGAATGTGTTTACTGTAGTGCATTTCCAAAGTTTAAGGGAACCGAGACAAGGGGATCCTCTCTCCCCTCTCTTTTTTATAGTGGTGGTGAAGGCATTGGGGAGGGTAGTGAAGAGAGCAGTTGAAGGCGGGGACCTGGAGGGTTTTGGGGTTGGAGAAGGGGGTATGGTGATCTCTCATTTGCAATTTGCGGATGATTCCATATGTTTTTTAGGGTTTTCTATTCTATTGCTCAACTTAGATACTTTAGGGACCTCTTGTGTTGCTCTGAGGTGGTTCTTTGGTTTACGTATCAATCTAGCGAAAAGTAAGCTTTTGGAGGTGCGGGCGTAGAGACGTTGCATTTCTAATTGGGAACTTTAGGATGTGGCACTGGTAGTTGTCCGGCGACTTATCATGGGTTGCCTTTTGGGGCAAGATATTGTTCGAAGGTGCTATTGGACCTAGATATTGAGAGGGTTGGAAGGAGGTTAGCTTTGAGGAAAGGCCAATATTTGTCAAAAAGGGGGAAGGTAGTCTTGATCAAGAGTACTCATTATTTACTATTTTTCTTTATTTTCTATTCTTATGTGCATTGTGAAGAAGTTGGAGTTGTTGATTAGAAAATTTAAATGGAATGATAGGTTGAAGGTTTTTAAGAACCATCTAATCGATTGGAAGACGGTTTGTACTCCTAAAAGGTTGGGTGACTTGGCGGTTAAAAACCTAAAGGTAATGAATTCGGCTATTTTAGGGAAGTTTCTTTAGAGGTTTCGGGAAAAATCTTGTGGCCTTTGGAGGTGGGTTATTGTAAGTATGGGAGTAGGAATTTGGTTTGGGATAGCAGTGTGTCCATTCTTCTTATGGGTGCAGCCTTTGGCAGGATGTTTTAATGTAAATAAGATTTCTCTAAAGAAATAGTCTTCAAGGTGGGCAAAGGTGATTAGGTGTGCTTTTGGGAGGATCGATAGTGTGGAGAGACTCCCCTTAAGAAAGATTTCTCAATTCTTTTCAGTATATCGAATAAGAAAGAGCAGTCAATAGAAGGCTTTATCATTTGGGTTTGCAATGATCTTTCATGGAATTTTGGATTTATGAGAAATATTAATGATTGGGAAATAGTTGTGGTTTCTAGCTTGCTTGTCCGTATTAGAGAAAACCCCCATCTCATCCTTGCATCCAACAAGCACTGGTGGACTCAGAATAGTAAGGTATGTTTTATGTGCGGTTGTTCTATTTGGTATTGGATCAGTGCTGGATTTTTCTCCATGTGTAAGACCAATAGGAAATTTGTGAACCATCTTCTCTATTGTTGCTTGGCTAGGAAAGTTTGGTGCTCTTTCATCTCCTTTTTTTGGGATCCATTAGGTCATGCTGAGGTCTGTTAAGGATATGTTTAGCAGCTGGTCTTCTTATGCTTTCTCTGAAATAACCGTTCGTTCTCTTTTACCCAGAATACCTTGAAGGGGGGTTGATTAGGTATTAAAAATTGCTTTAACCTAAACAACTTTACTGGTCTGGTAGGGGTAAATAAAATCACATACCAAAATAAAATAGTTGATTGATAATGAAAGAATTATCTCAACCGACTAGGATCAAATATATCTCCATGATATATTATCTCTGTATCGTTTTAGTTAATTAAATAATAGTGCCGAAATCAAACAACTCATAACACATGCGATTTTTTTATATGGAAACCTTAGCCAAGGAAAAACCACGGGACCACGTCCAGACGGAAAGTATCACTAACTGGAAAGTTTTGAGTTACAGAAGTTGCCTACGCAGCACCGTTGCAAATGCAACTTCCAACATTAGCCAAGGCCCACTACCGGTGCGTCTACGTCCTCTGGCTTCACGCTACGAATCCACGCACATCCTTCCAATCACGAAGGCTTTGCCGCTTATTCAGTTTGGTACACCCCAAACCTACCTTCGATCAGTGCACCCCGATCTTAATTCTCACACGACAGTCTCTACTGAGGGTGAATGATTCAATACACCATGAACCCCACAGTTGCTCAAGAGTGTTGAGTCACACTGGTACTCTCTGACTACTAGGTTAAGATTCTAAATTGAAAACCTAGGCAGAATATGGATCAAGCTCTCAGCTTTGATCTTCGGAAGAGAAAACCTCACAAGGTAAGTATTCAAAGCTAGACTCTTTCTCTTCAATAACAAGAACTATTATTTTCTCTCTTGTTGTGTATGTTATATAGCTCAAGAGTGCTCTATTTATAAGAATATTGAGCCCCTAGGTCGTGCAAGTCGTGGGAATAAGGAACCACAAAAACCGGATCTGAAATTGACACTTTCTACGAAGTCCAATCGATTGTACACTTGGTCCAATCGATTGTACTGTATAGATGGATTTTTGTTCATAAAAACAATCAATTGTACTTAGGGTCCAATCGATTGGGTACTTTGGAAGTTCTGTCTCATATGGTCCAATCGATTGGTTCTCACAGTCCAATCGATCAGACTTGGTTCAATCGATTGTAGAGAAGACTCTAGTCGATTGTACTCTGAGAAGTTTATGTCCCATAGAGTCCAATCGATTGGACTTGTTCAGTCGATTGGACTCCCTTAGTCAATAATTTAACTTCTCTTTGCACGAAATGACTAGGGTTAGTCTTTTGATTTAGTTCAACCATTAATTAGATTTTAATATCCTATTCCTATGGTCACTAAGTCTCTTACCTTCCTATGCAAGTATACACGATCTTTAACAGATGTCGTCAACCATCTGATTCTTGCGATCTTCGTCTTTTAGTCTTCACGTAGTCTGCTAAGAATGCATACCACGACAACTTCGAAGCTACACTAATGCTCGTAGGAATGGTTACATGAATGTTTATATCACTCGAAATCTTTGCCAAAACTAGAATAAGAAATTATTCTTTACGTTCTCCCTTAGAGGCCGGTGATTATGGGGCTTGCTTCTGTTTGCGGTGTGTTGGAGCCTTTAGAAGGAAAGGAATCAAAGGGTTTTTGAAGGCAAGGAGGAAGAGGTGCCCGTTATCATCCTTAATATCAAATCTCTCATGTTCTATTGGCCCAAGAATTTAAAGAGTGTAAAGGGATTTTCTTTGAGGGATCTTGCATCTAAGTGGGAATCTATTTTGTATAGGGGAGAATCCGGAGATTAGGTTATTTCTTTGTATTTATTGTTAGTGTTTCTATATAGGTCTCCTTGACCTCCTAGTTTTTTAGAGTTTGCTTTGTAGTTGTTCTCTTGGCTTTAGCCTTCAATAAATTTATACTTATTAAAAAAAAAAAATTTGCCCTGCCACCTAGAGTTGGGAATGTTGTTTGAATTGTGGATTATAGAACTCAACTGTATTACCAACATAATTATGATTATGGGATTGAGGTCGTCATTTATGAGTTTATTGGACAACTAGACCCTGAGGTCTTTTTTGAGTAATTGGGTACTATGGAGAATATCTTTGCTTATGGATCTGTGGTAGAAGATAAGAACATATCTTTGGTTGCAACAGTATTTTGGGGATTCACTCTTATTTGGTAGACGGAATTTCTGCAGTACTGTTGAAGAATGGTACTTGATAAGTAACTGCTTTGGGAAAGAATGAAAGAAGTTCTGCAAGTGAAATTTCTTCCATTTAAGTATTCCAGAGACCTTTTTAGGAAGTCACAAGACCTTAGACAGGGAATTTGTCAGCACAAGAATACACAGAGAAATTCTATAAAGTAGCTTTGCACTAAAGTCTTCATGAAGGATATGAAGTTCATATTCAACAGTACCTACATGGACTTACACCCGACATAGTTATGATTTAGTTTTGTATAGATTTTCATACCGTTAAGGAGGCGTTTCATTATGTGTTGAAGTCAGAAGAAAAAATGTCTTATCTTTTCCAAATTCAGGAAATAGAGAAGTCAGGTCTCCTCCAAGAAACAAGAACATGAAAGGAATTAAATGCTATAATTGTGACCAAGTAGGTCATGTCTCTTTTTCTTCTCCAAAAAGACGCAGTGAACATCATTGAAGAAAAGCTTTAGAAAAGGAAGATTCTCCAACTAAACTACTAATAAAATGTGGAGATCGATCCAGAAGGAGATGAAGTATCCTTGATGGCTATTGTAGGCATACTTCATCAAAGGCTGCTCAAGTCAAGCAAAAAATGAGGGCCTCAGTTTTTTGCCAGTTAGACATTGCTTTCGATGGGCCATTTGAGGAGAAGATCCATGCCATCCTTGACAATGGGAGCACCATCAACATAATCTCCAGAGGGCTTGTAGATGCTTTACAATTTATGGGAACCAAAGAGAGGTATCCTTGTACAGTCCATGGATTAATGGTCTGCTTTGTTGAAAAAGGTACACAATATACGCGTCGTTATAAAATTTGGTGACTAAATCATCTTTGTCTTAACTTTAATGCCATGTTAGCAATATTGATGCTTACAATATTCTTTTGGGATGACCATGGCAGTATGATGTTGATTCCATCTGTTTCTCACTAAAGACATAAAAACAAGAAAAATGGCCAACTAATTACAGTGGGCTGTCATTCTCTACGAGTCATGCCGAAGAGGAAAAAGCAGTGACCTTTGAGTGAAGACTCTTCAGTTGGATAGACTGAAGAATGGCATTCTGAAATTTGAGGGTGAATTTTTCTGAAACCTGGGGGTTTGATGCAGGAGCATTTTTATGCTAGTATGCTATCACAATACCATACCAACCTTCCAACAAGAGATGTCATGTTTGGAGAAGAGATTCTGGAAGGCCATGGTTGGATAGGCCATGAATTTAGTTAGTATTCGATCTCTTTAGATTTGATTGTATTTAATTTTCATATTTGAATTTGAAAAAGCTTTTTAATAGGTAGGAACAAACTTTTTTAGAGTTGATTTTATTTTGAGAAGACATAAAGACTTTTTTTTTTTTTAAATCGACTGTGTAGATTTTTTTTTTTTTTTGATAATTGTGTAGAACTATTGTTCTACATCTCTTTCTCATCTGAGCTCTACCAGAGGGTTCTACCACGACTGGCTTGGCCACAACCACCTATATCTGTGGTGCATCCTTTTCAGGATCTGACTCTTAGCAGATCCTGTGGGCTCAGTGTTTCTCTTGCTTCTCAGACACTGTGCTGGAAATCAGAGATTAACCCACGTATTGTTGTCCTGGAAAATACATTCTATACATTTAAATATTTTGGCACTCATGCAGTTTATGTTTGTGCCTATTAGTTGCATTCATTGTGCCTGACCAAGAGCACCTGTAATGCATACTGACACTGTTTTTGTCTTCCAAAAACCCTGTAGAGACCATTAGAATCATTTTTGCTTACACTACAAATATTTCCATGGATGCTCAAATTGCAAAAGATTGAGTACATGTGTGCTACCTGGATAATTCAAATGCCACTGTGGTCTATATGTTAAAACAACATGACACGGCTATGGGAATGGGATTTGGGTCGGATATGACTAAGCCGTATGAAGATATTTCAATTTTTAAACGAACTTTTAGGATTGTGAAGGAATTTAAAAATGGAAAGAAAAAAATGTTCTGTGTTTAAAACTAATGTTAAATGTAACCATGTCCTAGAACTTGAGATTTGGGGATCAAGCAAGTCTAACACCCAGAACCGTTGATTTACACCTATATCTTCAGTGGGCAACATCAATCAGCCAGATTATATGTGAAACCTATATAGACATGAATCCCTTGATTAAGTCTACTCACGAACAGATGCTAAGACTACATGCATAAACATAACCCAGCAATGTGTAGTCCACGTTAAGACCAACATATTACATGGTTTCTTTTTAAACCATACCGGGTGTGATCTTTCTACCTTTGAACTTGTGGATTATTTGATGGCTAAGATGAGCAGTCGAAGACTCGAGGGCTTGGGTAGAATATATTTCTGTGCCTACTTTTCTTGTTGGGAGAGGACATCTTAAGAAGTAGGTCTGCCTCTTCATCTGTTTTAGTAAAGCTCTGTACTATGGAATTGCTTGGTGATAAATTTTATAAAGAGAAATGTCATTTGGTACCAAGAATTTAGCATGCTTATTAGACATTATGCCTTAAGACCCAGACATTGGTGTATGGCACGGGTATGAGAATTAATAACAGCAACTTCACTTAACTTGTTATGGCAACATGTTCCTCCAGTTATAATTTCAGAAAAATCCTCTTAGTAGTAACTTGATGGCAACACTTGCGCTTACGCATTTTCTTCACATGGAAAATTCTACGAAATGAACTGTCTTACATTACATTGGATTAGTTCGGGATCTTTCTCATTTAAATTTGAAATTCTGGGCTATTATTGTATTTTTTTTTATAAGTTTAAAGGAATGGGATGCAACATGCAGACAGTGAATACAATTAGAAGCCAATTAGAGAAGACTTTAATGATCGAAAAAAAAAATGGAAGTATATCTAGATTTTATGTGAATATATTAACTACACCCATTATTTCTTGTTCTCTTTCCGGGTAATGATCTATGACAGCAATGAACCCTATTTTATGGATTTACAAGCGGTTTAAAAACCTGAAAGTAGTTGACACTGATTTTAACGGGATTTACCTATTGACTTATCTTGTAAGGGCAAAATCTCCTTTGGTAAGATGAAGAAGCTTGTAGCAGAAAAAACAATCCATGGTTTCTTTGAAAGGCCTTTCCAGCTTAGGTCCTAATACAAATAAACCATTTGTTCATGCACTGATGACACCCCTGTGCCTTTGTCAGGAGCAGGTTGAGACAAATTGAACTGTTTCTGACAATATAAGAAAGATTGACTAACTGAATTGGATCCAGTTTTCTCTTTGAAGATCTTTCTTTTGTGTCTTCTATACATCAAGACTTAAAGTTATTTAGAGGATTTGCTCAAAAAAAAAAAAATCTTAGCAACAGGTTTGGATATTCCAACAGATATTTAGGTTTGAAGTTTATAAATGTTTCAGCTCTGACACATGCTCATGAATGAAGAAATGAAATCGTGCGAAGTTTTATTGCATCTGGCTGGTTTCCATCTTACCATATGTTATTGGGCATCTTTTGTCTTGTGTTCTAAGTCCATCTGGTGAACACACACACACACGTGCGCCAATTACAACAATGGAAACACAAAGAACTTGGATTGTGAAATTTTTGGACTGATATGGAACAAGGTACTGCTGCCACTGTCATAATGCTTTCTAGGTCCAATAACACCATGTAATGCACATCAAATCATGTTTGAACTTGTGCCCCAACAGAGGGGTTGCTGTCAAAGCACCATGTCTTAATGACAAGTATAGTAGTACATTAATGCGCAGATTTTCTGAGCTTTTCAAATTCAAAAAAACTATGGAGTCATTCCGATTTTCATTGTTTCTTCTTTTTCTTTTCTTTTTTCCCAAAGCAACTTTAACAATTAACCAAATATGTATGTCAGGATTTCCTGAGCTTTGTTCATCTGAGATTTTCATTAAGCATTCTTAGGACTTCAGTCCTACTCTTTCCAACCCACTTTCACCTTGTGTTACATGGACACAGATATGAGGTGTCAGACTGGGCAAACTCCAAAAAATAGGATTTGAGGGGACTCAGCTGAATATTTAATTATTAATTTTTTTTTAATGACGAAGAGTCCGTGGCAAAATATTGGGATTTTCTTAGTTGACTTTGGTAAGGTTTTTACCAAATCTTAGAAGCAAAACCCTATTCTCTCTCCCCGAGAGTTCAAAACCCAAATTTTCCTCTATTGAATATTTATTTTCTTTAAAAAATTTCAGTTTAAACAAAAAGAAGAGTCCCAGGTGAGTCAGTGTCCAAATCCATGTCAACATTATGCCTTAAGACCCAGCTGGTGCAATTAGTCCATAAATATGCACTATCAGTTAGAATGCTGAAAAGAGACTTTTTCCAAAATAACACTGTTTGGATGACCATTTTTTTAAAATTTATTCCATAAAAATAAACTTTTTAAGCCAAAAAGTCTTTTTATAAAATAAAATAAAAATAGCCGAAAGCTGTTTTTGAAGTAAAAAATGACTTTTTAAAATTTAGCTAGTTCAATGAACATAATAAACAAAGAAATAGTTTTTGGTAGAAATCCCCTACCAAAAATAAAGACATTATAATGGCGGGGCCCACTAAGAGAAGATAAAGACAGTTTGCATGAATGATCCAAACGGCCCTTTTAAAGAAAAACACATTTTCAAAAATATATATTCAGAAAAGTCATTTTTTTAGAATAACTAATTTATTGAAGAAAGGCAATCCAAACACCCCCATAAACTTTAAATTAAAATACTATTGTACCCTTTAAATGCATTTTATAACCTAAAGACGGACGCGGTTACATCTTTAATATAATCATATATCAAGGTTTTTAATTCGAAAATACAACAGTCAGTAACAAACGATCGGTTATAGAATAATAGAGATATTTTTTATACGCAACTATTATTTTATAATTTATTAGTGATTGATTATGATTTGATTATGGCCCCACTTGGGGAAGGCAACTCACAAATGGTACCAATTTGGTCAATTTTGATTTAATTACGCATCACGACATCATGTCGTCCCAAAATCAGATTATAAATTTGGCCACTCCCCATGACAAATAATGCAGCACACCCTGACATTCAACTCTGTTATCAAACAGTGCCCTCATTTTCTTATTTTCTGCCACATTTGCTCCATAATGGAGGACTACTGGCCACCATTTCAGCTAGCGTTACTCGTGCGGGTAGAACTGCATAAGCATCTACTCACACTTGTCGGGGGAAAACGAATCCATGGGTACTTTGTCGGCAATTGTTAAACCATGCTTGCACGATTAGGGAGCATTTCTTATCCGGCCGAATATCAAATTATTTTTATCTAAACATTTGGTAACTATTATGCAGAAATGGATTCTCCGTCCAGATCCAATTCTACCAAAAACTTTTGTCACATAATCAGTTGACCCATGGTTTAAAAATGTCCGTTATAACCGTTACGGGGTTTTTTTTTTATTTTTTATTTTTTATTTATTTAGCGCCCAAGACCAAAAAATGGGATAGCTGTTATAAAAATAACGGCAGCTATTTTGAATTTTTTTTAACTGTTATCGAGGTTTTAAAAAAATAATAAATTAAATATTTGGACCGTTTTTTTGTACGTAATGTTAACGGACCGTTATACTGTTATAACGGACGATTTAAAACCTTGAGTTGACCAACGAAATTAGGTAAACGGTGTCATTTGTTGAAAACGTTTCCCTCATCCCTTGCTCCCCCATAAGCCAAACACAGTGAATAAGCTATTCTCCTTGGCCAAACAGCGGTTAACTCGATGAGCTACTAGAATTTGTAACGGTTAATTAGGGTTCATATTGCAAATTATCACGTTAAAAAGTCAAACGATGAGAAGGTTCTATTGGAAACGAAAGTTTAAACCCGGGCCCTTAATTGTTATTTTACATAGTTAAAGGTCCACTCTGTAATAAGCCATTTCACCTCAGTTGTTTCCTGACTCATCACACCAATGAATGGATAACAGTATCTCATGATGGTGTCGATCGAATGGATAAGAGTATCTCATGATTGAAGAGTTAAGGGCCCCACTTGTGCTTGAATCCCAAGTAAGCCTTTGATGACAACTGCAGTCAGCGACGCCGCTTACTGCACCCAATATGAGCACGTGGCACATATTTAAGAGGACACTGACCGTATGGATGTTTGGCCAATCACTAGGTGGACGTACAAACCAAAAATCAGCCTGATTAGTGATTTAAAACCTTTGGATCTTTGTACCCAAATAATGCGTTTAGAAATCACTGATCAGGTTTATTTTTGGTTCGTAGATCCACCTAGTGATTGGCCAAACATCAGTACGGTCAGTGTCCTCTTAAGAATGTGCCACGTGGCTCATATTGGCTGCAGCATCGCTGACTGCAGGTGTCGTTGAAAGGTTTACTCTTAAAACCCCTCTTGCGTACGTTAGATTTTTTCGTTATTCGGATTTAATAACTTCAACGAAATAAACTAACTTACGCGAGAGGGTCATGTGGCCCGGGCAAATCAAGCCGTTGATCAGAGTCATCAATTCTCAGTCATCAATTCTCAAATTGATTCTCAAGGGACCCACCATATTTACTAGTCAAATCTACCCGTAGAATCAAAGTAATCAGATTAATTAGAAGCCGTCGTCCTTCAAAAGAAGCCAAGTTCTCTGGTTCAATTCCGTCTCTGGTCTTCTTCGCTCAATCGATTTGTTTTTTCTTCAAATCAGAAGATTTAGATTTAGATTATTTCTATCAATAGTTTCGAGTCGATTTCTTCTGTAAATTGATCAGAATCTCTCTTTCAAAACCTTCTTTCCGCAAATTTTCTTCTGTTTTTAGGTGAATTGTTGAAAGATTTAAGGATTTGTTGTGAATGCAAACGATCTACTATAAATTCTAGGCTCAGGGTTAGGGTTTTCTGAGTTTGGAATCTCTGTAATCGGGGAAAATGGATTCATTGATCGGTCATCATCTCCAATTGCAGTTTTATTGAGTTGTTGAGCCGATTGAGCTTCAATTCGTCTACGATTCTTTAGTGATCAATGGAGACGAAGCTTACAAACCCTAATAATTTCAATAACAAGCCATTGGCCACGTTAGATTCTCCGAAAGTGCAAGAAGAGGAGGAGAAGGAGTCGAACTCTTTGTTGTCGCCTCGAAAAGGTGGAATGTCGAAGAAACCAAGGAAGTTGCGGCGGACAGTGCAGTGGAATGATAGAAACGGTAATAAACTTGTGCAGATTTGGGAATTTCAACCAAGGTATTGCTCTTGTTCAATCTCATTGCTTACGGATCTTTTAGTGCTCCAATGTTGATTTGAATGCATTAGTATGGTTAAAAAAATATGAATGATGATGTTTCTATTTTGCTATTTTATAATCTTTCTAGTTTGCTTGATGTCTTATGAATCAAGTTATGTGGTAAGGTAATTTAGTTGCTAAATTCAATTACGCTCTGGGCAGCAATTAAAATGGAAGAGGAAGAAAATATTTCTTTGTGAGAGTGCATACTCCTGTTAAGGAGGATATTTGTATTGTTTGATGAAATTTGAAAATTATGGGAGTTTAATAAGAAAAAGGAGAGGAAATAAAAGAAAAAATTGAAGTATTAAGGGCAACAATTCCACCTAAATTGAAGAAAATATTCCTCGTCTCCAATTGGATTTTATGATTTTGAGTATATTGTATGACACAAATCATTGAAAATACAACTCATATAGAGTTGTCAGATTATGAAATGATTCAGGTATAAAAGTAGAATTGTCCCATTAACAATTTAATTCAAACCAGTTGTTGTCTTGAAAACACTACTTAAGGTTGTAGAAAACTGACTTTGAGATTGTTGGTGTCCCAAAGTGATCAAATGATTTCATCCTGGGTGCATATAGGTATTAGTGTTTTGCTCCTGGAGATGAGGCGTGTTGTAGGGATGGGTTGAAAATCCCACCTTCGTAACATCAGAGGGCTAGGAACTCATTGTGATCAATTACTATAATTTACGAGGCTTGTAAATGGCAGGCCTGGCTGGGACAAGGTTGAACGAAGATTAGCTAGTAAAAAAGTGCTTGTGCTTGAGCCCAGCCCAAGTTTGTTGTGGGGTGCAATTTCTGGACCTGAGGTTGAGTCGTGATAACATTGGCAAGCCTAAACACAGTCTGTGACAATGTTGGTGTTAAATGTGGTCTAATCATGGTTTAGTTTGGAGTTGCTACAGCTTGGGCTATCATGGCCAGGCAGAGCTCTCCCTGTTGATAGTGCAAAGTTTGAGAGTTTTAAGTTCTTAACAGGAATTACAGGACGAACTAGGCTGTGCCATTGGGCTTTTCAGCCAGCCCCATCTGCAAAAATTTCATGGAATTTCAGAGTGCTGTTAGGCCTGGGCACAACTAGTTTATTTGACAAAGTTAAAACTTATAAAAAATCAGGGTCCAACCTAACACCTAAGCTTTGCATGATCCAGGCCCAGCCTTGTTTGGGTTGAGCTTATATTCTCTACTCTTGCCCCAATGTTATGCTACATTGCAATCACCAGTTCTTGTAATATATCATCACCAAGAGGACAGTATACGTAATCACTGCAGCACAACAAGCACATCATCCTTGATGTTTACGAATTTTGGAGTTTGACTAGCCAAATCACTTGCATGATTGCATCAAATTGCCACCGCAATCATTCCGCACAGCTCAAACCCTAGTGAAGACCCTTCATGGTTATGTTGACCCTATGCTGCATGGATTCTTCTTGGACACATGTTAGAGTCCGACATGACACAAATTCTGGTGCAACACTTCCAAATTCTATTTTGTTTTTTCTTTTCTTACTTGCAAGATACTAATTAACATTTGCCATAAGTTATGAGTTCTACCTTTTACAATTCAAGTTTTCTATGCAGCAAATGTAGCAGCACATATGTGTTACCCTGTCCATAAATTTAAGACACAAATCATAAGATAATCTATCACGTTATCCACTATTAACCTCATTATTATATTAGAAACAATTACTTTGTTTTACATTATTCTAAAATGTATTGCCATGTCCACAAATTCTATTGTTCAAGGTTTTCAGAATCGAACACTTCGCACCTATATCGGACTCGGACACCCATACCTGTATCGATGCAACATAGTGTTGATCTATAGTTGTAAGAATCTTCTAGTTCTGTATTCACTCTCTTGCTGCAGCTGCTGTCAGACAGTTTAATTTTATGTGTGTGGAGGGAATAATTTAATTTGATGTTCGTGTTGAACTAATTTAATCTTTGTAGTCCGTGGTCTATTTTAACATTTGTTTTACCCCTATTACATTTAGGAGTAAGGTTTTTTTGTCGTTTTCAAATACATCTAAATAAAAAGAGGGGCCATACGACACGAAAAAGTTTGGTTCCTTGTTTTCACACTTCTTTTTCCTCAACTGACGAGGCTTTAACTGAACTACTTAATAGGAAAAATTTAATTAAAATCTGTTGCTTTTTAGAAACTTCTCTCCCCTCAAAGGCAGTTCTGCCACTTTCTCAGACTACAAAGGTAATTGTATTCTTGCATTTAATGATATTGTTGTGCAGTGGGCATATGAGCGTGTCATCTCATCTTACTGGAAGTGACCTCAGAAAGGGAATTTGAGTTTCTTCTGGTTCTTCTTTGTGGCAACTTTGACCATTGATTCTGCTTCACTTCAGTGATTACTGGAGAAACAAGGTTGCAAGTACATCATTAGTTGCATCTCAAGCTACTCCTTTTTGTCTTCTATATCTCCAGAAACTCCTTATCAGCTTTCTTTTGCTCTTACTTAGCTGGGTTTGAAGGTACTCAATCCATCTCAGAGTCTTCTTGACTTATAGATTTTGGTGCCTCTTAGCCATACATAGGTTCCCTACCCTAGTCATCCCTATCAAAGTAATCACCTCTAAAAGGTCTAAGTTTTGGTTTCATTTATTCTGGAAAAAGGGAAACTCTTTGTAGTAAATTACGATTTCCGTGCTTCTGATCTAGTCACAAACTTGGTCTTTGTAGGACAAATAATTGATAGAAGGTGTACTTGGGAAAAATGAAAATGTTGAAAACAGGTGCATTGTGTTACAAAATATAATCTTGTGATGCCAAAAGTGATTGGGAGCAGTTACACTGTTGGACATCTCTTTTACCTGATTTTGGGATTCCAGCTCGTTTCCATTATGCGTGTTTGCATTATAACATTTTCAAGCAATATAGGCCCTGCTAATTCTCCTTCACAACTTTGCATCATAGGTTCGGAAAACCAAATTCACATGGACCTTTGTCGCTAATTAATTAGGGTGATTATCTTCGTCCTTTTTAAGCAAAATTAAAGATTGTGGAGCAGTGCGAGGCCATGAGTATGACGAGTAGTGAATTCTCCTTTTCTTCTTCAATTTAACCCAGTCCAAAAGCCTTCTGGTTTGACCTGATTTAGATGTTTTGTGTCAAGCCCTGTTTTTGTTCAAATCAGGTTTGTCTTATAATATTAACTCCTCTGATGATTATGCCCAAGTTACTTGGTGTATTTCTTAAAACAAAACTAAGAAGTTTTGGAAGTGTTTAAAATGTTCCATTTAATGATTGAGGCATTATTTGAGAAGAAAATATAAATTCTTCATTTTGATTCATGAGGCGAATTATATCTCGTGAATTTTGAATGTTTCCTCAAATCAAGGAAATGATGCATCAGAGTGATTGCTCTCACACCCCAAAGAAAAATGGGTTGCCCTAGCAAAAGGATTGGCACAGTATAGAAATTGCACATTCTCTTCTTATTGCCTATAGTGCACCTAAACCTTTAGAGGTTGAAGTTGCTCCAACTGTTGCTTACTTGATTATCAGCTGGATACACCAAGTAATGTTGTTGATGACGTTACTCCAGTATTAAACATTTTCTTTTTTTAGTAAAGGAAAATTTATTAATCAATATTCCAAAATAAACTTATCAAAAAATATTCCAAAATAAAACTAGCATGAGCTCTTCCACTAACATCATCTCTAAGAAAGGCTATGTTACATTGATACGGGTACGGGAGTCAGAGTCCGACATGACTGTGGAGCGTCTGACTGGGCAAACCTTGAAAAATAGGATTCATGGACTCAGCAGTATACTTTAAAGTTTAAATAATGTGACACAAAGTGATTATCTGTTATATAATAATGAGGATAATAGTGAATAATGTGAAAGGATACCTTATGATTTATATCATATACTATAGACAAGAGAATACATATTTGTTATAATTATGATTAATAATGAGGATAATAGTAGAGTGGATAATGTGAAAGGATATCTTATGATTTATATGTATACTTATAGACAAGAGAATACATATATTTATTGTTATAATTGTTGCATAGAAAACTTAAATGAAAAAGATAGAACTCAGTCTATAGCAAATATCAATAAGTATCTTGCAAGTAAGGAAGGAAAAATGAAAATAGAATTTGGAAGTGTCGCACCAGAATTTGTATCATGTCGGATTCCAACAGTGGTACTTCACCTGTTTAGAAGAATCCATTAAACATAGAAGAAAGGTCATCAAATAAGAAGGGGGATTGACCTCCCATGTCGACTGCCCTGAACATTCCTGAAAACATTTTCATTTTCAGAAGTCACCTGATTATTCTCAATGTCATGTTCTCGGATGTATATTCCCCAAAAGGTGCAAGGTGTATTTATGGCTCATGCTATGATATATGCAGTGAATCGAAAAGGATACCATTCCTATGATCCAAGGCTGATTTTTTTTTTTCAAGAATGTTAAAGTGTCACATTTCAATCATCTATCTTCAAATCTCCTAATCCTGTTCATGTCTCATTTCCTCTTATTGTACTTCCCATTTTCATAAATAGATATGGAAATACTACTGGCAAACCAAATTCAACTGCAGAAAACATTATCATTGATGGTCAATCTCTTGCCATATCTAAAGTGACAGATTTCCTCTCAGCAAAACTCTGGCAAACAAACTGAAAGTACTTCATTCAGGAAAAAAGATTTGTCCCTCCTCGTAGATTGGATCTCCTAAAGATGTCCTCATTACCGTTCCTGTTGTTCAAAAAATCTTGTTTCTTATACTATTTTGTCGACACTTCATTATATGATCCCTCCTATTAGGAGGTGTTAGTCTCTTCATGGACTGGAAGCAATGTAGTAAAAGCTGGATGATTAAAAATATATGGGTGGTCATGGTTCTAAGCAAGATCATGGCATTAGTTATGAGCTATGTAACAAGGACACTGCACTTTTACGATTTTTTGCCGTGTCGGACACCTAGACACCCGGACACGCGTGTCGATACTTCCCGACACACATCTGGACACTTATGGTCGTGTCGCCCCTTGTTTTTAATAATTTTTAATATAAAATTGACTTCTAAAAGTGGGTTGGTGTGTTCCATCCTCCATACAATAATAAACTAATAAATGTGTTCTGCTCTATTTTCTATTTTTTGTTATAATATTAATAATTTTAAGAATTCATATATATTAATATATTTTAATAAATATATATACGGACGTGTCTCTATATCAGAATTTTTTAGGTTGTCGTGTCGGACACCTCGTATCCGTGTCAGACACTGACACCGGTGTCGGTGTCCTTGTTACATAGGTTATGAGCAATCATTTACTTGTCATAAAAAATTACTAGATTTAGTAAAATCTGTTATTATGCCTAATTCCATTAGTATGTTTTTCAGATGGATGTTAAAATTGCTTCTCTTCCTTGGGATTTAAAGGGAAATTCTAATAACCTTAAGGATCAAAAAATTTTATAGCTAGGTTGTTTTGCAACTTTAAACTTTCCATGTTGTAGCCCAGCTTGAGAAATTCGGGACTGTTGTAGTGAGAACTGGGTTTCTTCGTGATAGTTCAGACTACTACATGTTTATTCAGTTCTGTGATGCCAAATATTCTTGTATATGTCAATGATATCTTGCTTACAGAGGTTGATGGTGCTTTAATTTAAGAGGTCAATTCTCAATGGCAAACAGTATTTTGGATGTTGGCTTATTTATAGAGATTGGAAATATTAGGATGTGAGATGGGATATTGTATAAGCCAAAATATTTGCTCAAAATTTAGTCAAATTAGCATTTGATATTCCCTCAAGTGTAATGTAATGAGTTAGCTTGTGATGGTGACAAGCCAGTGCCTACTGGATCCAAGAAATGCCAGATTGCTGAGTTGGTAAAGTTTGTTTGTGTTGAAACCACTGACTTGGGTCAATACCCGTCTTCACCCACAAACCCCCTTGCCTACCAAAACAAAACCTACTGGATCCAACTTTGTATCACAGATTAGTCAACCTCTTGAGCATATTTCATTAGCTAAGAACTGTAATTTAAGTGTCTTACTTTACAAGAGAGGATTATGAAGAAACTCTAATGTTTTGGGAGTTTGGAGAAAATCTCAAATGTTTGGGAGGTCAATTTAACTGGATATTTCATATTTGTCAACACGTTGGCAAAATATCAGTTCTTTTTTATTTTTAGAACAAAAGTTCTTCATGGTTCTTTCTTGAGATTCTTTTACATGAAAAGACTTGTGTGTGAGTGACTTGGATGAAAAATGCTTGGAATGAAAACCATGCTTTGAGAAGTGATACATTTGTCCTTTTTAACAGGATGTTGCAGGATTATCTATATCATTTAATGTAATTCAATAGGAAAGTTCAGGCTCTAGGATTCAAATTGTAGAACTCCGATTCAGAGGCATGCCTCAAGAACATTGGTAACCTCTGCTTTTGAGGTCTTGCTGTATGCCGTACTTGCTGGCAGGCTCTCACTAGTCACTATCAGTATTAAGTTAATATTCTGTCACAGAGGTACTTCGAATGGTACTTGAAATGGTTACCTTAGAAGAAAAGCTTAAACTGCCAAGAAGGAATTGCCTTCACATCTCTCTTTATGGAACACCTGTGTATAACTAAGCTATTAAACACATTTTAAAACAGCTCATGGCCCTCAGTTCATTAGGCCTCATTGCTGGCTAGAACAAATGCAACATCCATCTTTTCAAATCTATTCTATCTGCATTTGCTGTATGGAAAGATCCAGTATGCCATGCCCTACATTAAGTCATGCTTGCAATACCGGCTTAACATTAAGAAAAATTTCCATTTTTGAGAATATTATCTTGCTTTGGACAAGTGACTGAGCATTTATGACTTGATTTGTATGCTAGTGAGGAACTGTTAAAAGTAATGTATTCTTTAGCTTATCCATTGGTCTTCATGCCTCACCTTTCATGTGATCCTAATCTCACCCACAACCTCTTCTTTTATTCTTATAGCGATACAAGTGACACTGAAGATGAGGATTCAGATTCATGTATCTGTACCATAATGTAGATCGCATTTCCACTTCTTCAGCAATTATTGGCTGGGTAAAATTGAAAGCCTACCGCCTCCAACTCCAACCTTGATCATGTTGTAGGGTGGTAAGTTCTTTCAATTTGTGGCCTTTAAGAGGGATCTTCGATCCCTCCAACGAGATGAAGCAATCTCTCTTGTTCTGGCGACGGTTTGTTTCTTTTGTCAGAAGGGAGAGTCGTTGCCATTTTTAAGATGGTTCGGGTGGCATCGGTCAATGCACATTTACCGGCTCCTTGGGATTGAAGCATATAAAGATGGTGATCACTTAGCTTCCATAGCATGTAAGATATTATAAACACTGTAGAGCTTTTGTAAGCCTCATTTATATATGTGGATGACATTTTCATTCACCAAATCGTATGAAGCCAAGTACTCCGCGCTCTGCTGCTTCTGTTCTGTTCATTCGTCCTGTTAGCTTGTATCAACATTTGAGTTGCTTGCAGGGATGAAGTGGGTATATACATCTGAAAATGATGATTCACTCAACCTGCGACCTGCCTTTTGAAAAGTTTCCGAAACAATGGGGAAAGGCAAAAAGTTGCCTGAACAAAAAAGGAAGACATGTCTCCTTGACGAATGCAACTTTTGCATGCTATATTCATGTCCCACCTTGATGAACTCACTCTTCAATTGGTGGGCATTGCTTCCATGGTCATGGCCCAAGAATGATACCGATCGGATAATCCTACTATTAGATGCTTACCTCACCATTGTCCATGTACATTTGTTTTATCCATTCAACTTTTTAATTCTAGAATTCAGTTTGGATGGTTAAGATCACCCAATCAGTATATTTTTGGGCTAATACCAATGCAAGAGGTGGCATACCAATTGAACCTTCTGGATTGATTCGTAGGTAGGTCCATGTGATGCCATGGGATGAATCAAGCACCATTTTAAAGATGCCCTTAAAGTAAGGCATCCAAACAGGCTCTGATTAATAAGAAATTTCAAGTTGGGAGGTAGAAACCCTATGGATTAGAATGAATTAAAGGAGAGTCCAAGTTCGGGTGCTGCCTTATTAGGGTGTTTGAGTAATGTTTTAGTAAGTTTGGATGGAAAAACAAGAAAGATTAGTTAAAAAAAAAAAGGTGTTAGGGCATGTCATGCTCTGAATTTTAATCGACTTTCATGCAATCAAGCACCACTCATGGCCAGTAGTATCCATTTCTCAATCTGGAAACGACCATTGTCATCCCTTTGTTCTTCCATCGCTGCGAGCTTACCTTACCTTTGATAATATCTTAAGAAAACTCCCTCTACCCACAGTGTATTTCCACCCTATAATACCATATCAACTGGAACGAGTTCCAACTGTTACAACTATATATATGGAGAAAACTCTCTCTACTCATTAGCGATGTCTTATCCCAATTATTTGGGGTAAGGTAACATGATTCCTATTTTGCTATTCAATTCTATTTAGGCTGTGTTTGGGATTGCGATAACTCGGGCTTATAACTTATTGCAGTAATCTATGGAAACAATATCTCTAGCTTATTGTTTTTGGGCTTTGGATCGGACTTCTATTGATATTGCGTCTGGGTATGACTGGATGATTTTGTGATTTAAAACGATTAATAAAGATTAAATGGTTATTTTTAATATTTTAAAAGTTTTATAATAGGTTTAGTGGTCATTTACGATTTGTCTTTAATGAATAGAGGGGTATTTAAAGTATTATGAAAATTTTATTGAAGTTTAAATTTCAATATATGCTAAATAAAAGTGTTGGGTGCATAAGTCAAGAGCCAAAAGCATGCGGAAAAAACTATTTTGACCTATTTCAAACCGAAAATATCCGGCTTTTTGGCTTATTTTCCACAATGCCTAAGAGAAGAAATTATTTAAAAGTGTTGGGGCATAGCCAAAAGTACTTTCAAAACTACTTTTAACCTGCAGAAACAAATGTTTTGGCCCATTCCAACCTCAAATATCTGAAAAATAAGCCAAAAAGTAACTTTTTGACTTATTTTCCGCAATGCCAAACTTTATGTCTTTCCCACTATGTCATCATTTCTCTTTGTTGTATATGACTAAACCATTTTATGTCATTTTTATTTTATCCGTATTGAGGCTGCTGCTAGACTCTCTCGTGCTTAGTTCTGATTTTGTCTTTCCTTTTCTTTCCGTTCATCTATCTCAACGTCCTCAATTCTGATTTTGTCTACCTCTATCTTTTCATCCATCTATTTCAATATCCCCATCTACACTGATTCAATGAACATGTTTCTTGATTGCCCACATTTTATGCTCAAGGAAGAAAAATACTAAACTAGTTTATTACTTGAATGACCTATAAAAAAAATAGAACTGTACTTTGAGAATATTCTACTAAAAATACCTTTCTATCAAACGTATGTCTCCTTTTAACACAGTCTCAGCCAAAAGAATTTAAGAAGATGTGCTCTGCACCGAGTTGGCCTACTAACTCATTAATCCAGATCACTTAACCAATAGCTGTAGCGCCAAACGAAATGAGAACATCTGAGGTGCCCATCAATAGGTCTACATGTGGAACTCACCATTCCATGGGTGTCTCACTGAGGAGCTTGAATTGTAAACCCACACTGAATCTGGTTACAAACATCCAATCAGGTCATAAATCCCCTCTTAGCTAGAGTTATGGTGAGTGCCAACACAAACCTGCCTCAACTGGATTAGTCATGGTGGAGGAGAGAGGCTTTAAGGCTTATAAAAAAAATGATGCAGGAGAGAGATCTCCTTGGAGGGACACCAATTGTTGGTCGACCATCCAGTCCCTATGTTTCTCTGTGACATTGATGTCATAGCCCCAGCAACGCAGGACGATGGGAATCTAGGTCATCGGCATCAGGGACCATGAGAAAAAGAATGTGGGAAATGTACAGCCATTTCTCTGAATCAGAGTGTGAGAAAGAAATGGAGAAACACTAGAATAAAAGTAAAAGTTCTCTTATATTAACTGTATTTTAAAACAATAAGAAATAACAACAATCACAAATACAACACTTCCAACACTTTGGACTTTGAAACAACCATTAAAATCCACATAAACCTTCACAAAAATATTCAAAAGAGAATCAATGAATTGTAAAAACTAACACACACAACAACAACACTCCCAACACTATTTCACACTCTTCTGTAACATACACTGTGAGTTTAACTGGAGGAAGTTTCAGCAGCACCTCTGTTCAAAGCTCTCTCCAACCTTGTCTCAAAAGGAGTAGAATGCCAATTCACTCTCTTATCCTAAACACCCAGAACACTTTATCAGAATCCACCATTAACTAACCAAAAAAATGAATGAAAGAAAAAACATCCACAAATGTCACTTCGCGAATACCTCTCTGTATTTGCTGGTTGTGTTTGGTATTCCTTTACATGAAGAACCTGAGCTTGAATCCATAGCCTGGCCTGTATGATTCCAGTAGCTCCCCACAGTACCTAAAATGGGTATGTCATCTGGGCTGTGACTCGGTGACTTTCTCGGAGATGAAGATACTGAGAATTGTTTAAGCTCTTCAACAGTTAAAGCACCTAAGATCGGTCGATCTTCATGACTTATTGGTGAATTTGATCTTGGGGACTTGGTCCCAATAGAAATGTTGCTAGTCTTGGTGGAGGGTGTGGTCCCAATAGAAATGTTGCTAGTCTTGGTGGAGGGTGTGGTTTCAGATGACCCCAACCAGTTCGAAAGGCTTGCTTCGACAGCTATTTCTTGCTTGGGAGGCTTAGAGTTGTCGAAATTTGGGTTCGAACTGAAGGATGATAGCTTGAAAATAGGCTCTGGACTGAAGGGTATTTGTAATTCTTGCTCCCAATCAACGTTTTCCTTCTTCTGATGCCTTAATGGTGGTGTTGCTTTTGCCTTCACAGCTTTCCACTGAGTGAGATTTTCCACTGGGTTCAATACAGAATGAACATAATTACTCCTATCTCGAGCATTTTGGTTAGACCGAAGTGTCTTCTTTTCCCGGTCAGGCGAACCACAGAGCGGCATGGGACTGCTAACCTCCTTCTCGGCCATTGGAGTCGCAGAGCCTCGTGCCCGCGATTCCATGGGCAACGAGAAAAATGACTCAGAAGACTCTCCTTCCCCTATTCGTCGATCATTATCGTTGTCATCATCATCATCATCCTCATAGTCATCATCATCGTCGTCATCGTCATCATCATCCAGACTACTTTCCTCGGATTCTATTTCTTCGTATTCATCGTCGCTGTTTCTGCAATTTTGATATCTATGGTTTGATGGGTAAGATCCCAGACTCGATGTGATAGAATCGTCTTCAGAGACTGAAGGGGGCTGGATTTGTTTCTCTGATTTCTCTTCATTCTTTCCCTTTTCTTTCTTTTCATCGCTGTCTGGCGAATAGTTTGTAGTTTCTTGAGTTGAGACCTCCTCATAAGTTTGGACATTCAAATCAAAAGTAACTTTTCTTCTGGTATTAAAGCTCAATTGCTCCTCAAATTTATCTCTGCAAAAGGAAGAAAGAAATCCTGTAAGATATCTAGACAACAAGAACCAAGAAAACCCAATAAAAATCGACAACTGACCTCGATTCCGGAACTGGGCTAATGGGTTTTTCTGTGCTGTCTTGCTTCAAAGAAAGAGTCGGTTGCAGAGGTTCATGACATCCATGTTTCTGCAACAAATTTCGGATAGTAATTGAGTTTAACCAAGAAAAATTAATGAATCAACGAAACCCAAATTAAATTAAAAACCCATAAATCATTAAGCTTAGAGGTGGGCTTACTTGGTCTCCAGGGAGCACTTTATTCACCGGTTTTCGGCGTTTTTTGTTCTTCGAAGTACCGAAACAAGCAAGAAAACACCCCATTAGAGATCTTCGCTTGGTTTGGATGATCGATTTGTTGCGAAGAGAGGGAGATTGGTTAGAGGGTGTTCATGGTGAGGATCGGATGGCCGAAATACAGAGGAGTGAAAGGGAGAGAAAGAAGGGAAGGTGTGAGGTGGGGGATGAAGAGCGTTGAATCATTCTTGGAAAAGGAAAAGTTGGGATGTGGAGGACAAAACGGTCTAGAAAATTTGAATCTATGAAATATGACCGTTACGAATAATGATGATGGGTGAGGTCACAGAGGTGGGCGCGTTGTTTTTCATTATAATAAGGGAAGGAATAAAATGGACCGCAAAAATGTTTTCTGGAGCTACTCTTCAGGAATCTTCAGTGTACTGTGACGTTTTCTCTACACGTGGATGGCTGAATTGGGAGTCCAGTTTTGCTTACGAAACGACTATATGAGCCACGTGGTACACTTAGAGTTAGAGATCACTGACCGTATGATTTTTTGTCCTATCCCTAGATGGACCTACAGACCAAAATAATTTAACCTTTGGATTTTAGTATTTTTAATAGATTGATTTTCAACCGTGGGATTCGAGCATTATTTGGGATACTCTGATCTAAAGGCTATAAATTCTAGCCATTGGATTTTAAAAATCTTTTAAATAATAAAAATGGAAAATAAGAAACATCATCTCTATCGTAGAAACTTCCCACATTGGGAGGTGGTAAAGTGAATGGGGGAGAATTTTTTTGAAGGGGTGGGATTTTAGAAGCAGCGATCATGCGTCCAATGATCCCACACCCAGGGCCGTCTCCATGCAAGTTGAGACCTAAGGCAAAAACTATATATAAGACCTTTTTTATATTTAATATATTAATATATATGATATTAATTAAAATTATACCTCTTTATATAGTAGAAATTCTTATTTAACAACTACTGATGATAATCAAAAGCTACGGAAAAATGTAGATCCAGATGACTCCCATAGTCCCCTTGCAGTCCATGCAGTGGATTCTTGCGGCCCTACATAGATCATTTATTGGACCTAATGACTAGATGTTCAGCCCACTTATTGGTGGATAAAAACACAAAAAATCAGCTTGATTGATGATTTCTAGCTATTAGATTTACTACCCAGAAAACATGTTTGAATCCAGTGGTTAGAACAATTCTAAAAAATTACTAAATTCTATGGCTAGAGATAACCAATCAGGTTGATTTTTGGTTTGTATATCCAACAAGGGTTGGGCTGACCTTTTCTCACCTGGGGCCTAAGGCAACCGCCCTAATAGCCTTATGGTTGAGACGGCACTGCCTGCGCCACATATACCTGGGGTTTAGGATTTAGTTTTAAAAAGCAACCATAAGTATATGTGGCGCGCGATCATTGAGTGGGCCCCTTGGGCCTGCCACCTCAGCTACCACGTGTAAGAAAACCCTACCATACTGGGAAGACATCTCAGACTGTATATCTAGAAAACCCGCACAGCCTGTGGTTAGGTTCAGTCAGGCTGTCCAGGTGGACATTGGTGGTTTGGATTGGCCATGTCACTTCTTGAAATGGAAAGAAAAGGAGATCGTAGGTGCCTAGGTCCAAGGCTCTGGACCGACAGACCAGAAACCCTATTGTCCCTTCCACAATAATATTAAACTAGTATTAGGCTTCAAAATGTATCCGTTGGTCTTAAAGATATCTTATGTTTAATTTATTGAAGAGTTCGATTACTCATAAAAAAAAAAGGGGGAGCATTTGAAACTTGCAACAGGTTGGAACGGCTGTTCAGGTGCACCAAGTTTGGTTTACTTCTTCTCTACACTGCATCTCATGCGTCTATTATCAGTTCGACAATATGATCTTAGGGCTATAACGGTTTAGATTGATGACTTGGTGGGGCATGTTTATGTGATCCCTACCTCAGAGTAGAACTTTGATGACAGGGCGTAATATAAGACACGTGGCACACTCTTAGAGGATGTTTGTCCAATCTTTAGGTGGACTTATAATCCAAAAATTAGCCCGATTTGTGATTTTTAGGGGTTGGATTGGAGTTTTTTCTTGGGTTGATTCTAACCGTGGAAATTTTAGCATTCTTGACCATTATTTTGAGGTACAAAGATCCAAAGGTTTGAAATCACTAATCAAGATGATTTTTGGTTTGTAGGTCCATCTAGGGATTGGAAAAGCATCCATACGGTCAGAGTCGTCTAAGGTTGTGCTAGTGCATGGCTCATATTGCACCCTGTCATCAAAGTTTTACTCACTACTTCACACAGATTATTCAGTGGATATCATTACTCCTCACCAAGGTTTAAAAAACGGCCTTTATAACGAAAATAACGGCCGTTATAACGGATTCGGACCTACCCCGTTACATTATGGAACGTTGAAACACCCAGAAAATAATGGCCGTTATTTTCCGTTATTTTTCCGTTATAACAAAAAAACAAAAATAACGACCGTTATTTTCTGGAAATTTTTGTGAAAAAAACGGCCATTATTTTCGTTTTTTTCGTTATTTTCCATTATTTTTCCGTTATTTTCCATTTTTGAAATTTTGAAATTCAAAATTTGAATTCCAGCGCCATCTTTTCTGTTTTTTTCCCATTTTTTTCTGTTTTTGCCCCTAAGCGTTTTTTTTCGTTATAACGGAAAAAACGGTAAAGCCCCCAGTCCGTTATACCGTTATAACGGTCCCCTTTAAACCTTGCTCCTCACTATATGGATCACCCCTACAAAAAAAAATCAGCCCATTCAGAAATTTCTAACCCATCAAATGTGGTTTTCATATTAATGGTAAAAATAGACGGTCCACAATTCTTCACTCGTAAACCAGGCTATGAATATCGGAATGATTTGAATTTTTGTGAGGATGATCTCCTCACAAAAGAGACCATCGGACCTCACCAAAATCATCCCATTCAAAAACTTCTATTTATTATATGAACAGGGTCCTGGGACATGCCTTTTTTGACAAGCTCCCGGGACAGGCCTTCTTAGGCATGGTTCCCGAGAATCCAATGATGGTTTTGTTTAGGCAAAAAGTGATGCCAACTCAACCCTATCACCATCGTTGGATTCTCAGAATCCACACCCCAGAAGGGCTGTCACGGGAGCCTGTCAAAAAAGGCCATCCCAACCGCCCAACCCTTTTATTTATTGGCCCCCACCATTGTTGAACCCATAGTTGCAATAATAAACAATATTCTTTTGATTCAACAAAAGACTCTTTTTCCCACCACAAAATCACAAGTAGATAAAACGGAAAGACAATGTTTGTTTATATTAGTTGTCAAAAGAAAGCAAGAGTGATCAACAAAGTAGATGGAGCGCGGATCGACATTTTGGAGGTTGCTACATTTTGAAAGTGATGTTCGGACAAAGATCAACTCTCAAACCGTTAGATTGTGGTTTTGGAGTGGGGGTGTGGCAACCTGATGGGAGGTTCCAGTTACTAAAATTCCAGTAAATCCTTTGGTAGTAGAGTAGATAGTCCAGTTGGATTAGGTTTTGTCTATGGGTCTCATTTTACAAGAGTCGACAATGCTTTGTGGAGAGCTAGTGTTGAATGGGATGTATGCTTCCGAAGACAGTTATGGGGTTAAAGAGATATATCATGCCCCAAATTCGAGATCCATGACCTGACCCAAATACCTATGGGTTAACCCATTTATCCAAGATTCTAGTGTGAAATATATCAAAAATAAAATATTCTAAAATAATTATTAATTTTTTTTATAATTAGTATATATATATATATACATATATTATCGAAATTTAGCGAAAGTGAATATTTTAATAGTTAATTGGGATTTTGTGGAGTACATTTTGGGAAAGATGGGCTTCACAGTGAGGTGGAGGAAGTACCTCCATCTCGACACTGTCCTTTTCAATGATGATTATTGCTCTTCATATGGTTGATTTTTGTGCTATGTGCAAAGAAAGTAGAGAGTTCATGAACTACTTAATTGTCCACTATAAAGTGGCTAGAGAAGTTTGTTATGTGTCCTTATCTTTTTTTCGAATGAAGTGGGCGATGCCTAATTCGGTGAATAGCACTTTTAGTAGCTGAGCAACTTATGCTTACTCTCAGAGTGGAAAGAGATTATGACATAGTCTTCCTTTCGTAGTAGTGTGGGGTTTATAGAATGAAATGAGTAAACGGGTGTTTGAAGACAACGAAGAAGACTCCGGTTACATTTTTATATCCATCAAAGCCTTAATGTTTCAATAGCTTAAGTTTAAAGAGTGCAATGATTATATAGAGAAGATTAATAATCTTTGATTCCCTTCCTTTTGTTATGTTATGTAGAGATTGATGATGCTTGAAGGATTGTACATGAAGGCACTAAGGGCGTTTTTATAATTTTCACATAGAGATACGAAAACCCTAATATATATCTCAGTTGGAGAGAGACGAGTACCACAATTTTGTACTGTGTGTGTTTCTTTTGCCCTAGAGCATATTGGAATTGGTGTAGATCTGTGGATGTACCTCAATCTAAAGGGAACCACCTAAATCTTTGTGTTGTGGTTGGTTGCATCTTTGTTTTATTGTGTGTTTATTATTCTTTCTTCCCAACACTTTTTTATGTTTTTTACGTCCTTCAGGAGCCTTCTTGTCCTCCTGTCTGTTTCTTTATTTTTCTCTCAATAAAGTCTACTTACCGAAAAGAATTTAGTGGGTAAGTGTGAAACTGTATTTTTTTCTCTCAATAAAGTCTACACTTAAAAAAAAGAAGTGATTTCAACCATGGTTTTAAAAACGGCCGTTTAAACGGTAATGCCCCAAGCCCGTTTCCGTTAAAACCGTTTAAACACGTTTTATCGGTTTTGAAAAGAACGGCCATTTTTTTGTTTTAACGGCCGTTAAAATCGTTTAAACAGCCGTTTAATTCTGAAAATTTTGTGAAAAAAAATGGCCGTTTAATCCGTTTAATTTCTGTTAAATTTTATTTTTTTCTATTTTCAAATTTCAAAATTTGAATTTCAGCGCCATTTTTTCCGTTAAAATCATTAAAACCCATTAAATTCCATTTTTTCTCATTTTTTTCCATTTTTGCCCCTGGCCGTTTCAATCCGATTTAACGGCCGTTTAAACAGTAACGCTCCCAGTCTGTTTAACCATTAAAATGGCCTCCTTTAAACCTTGATTTCAACTACACGACACACCCACATCATATGGAGGAAACTCTATGGGTTTGAACACACGACCTCCCACAAGGGGAGGATACACATCAACCATTTTAGCTACTAGGTTGGGTGTAAACCAAAATTGACGCATTAACATACTTATTTGCATGTTCAATTGCTGGATAATGCATATCAACTTGGATATTACATTGTAATACGAATGCTTTTTCTTTTGGGTTTCATTCTCATGTGTGTGAGAGAGAGAGCCCTATGTATGCCATGTTTTTGGACCCCCTGACCGCATGGATGTTTAGCCCACCCCTTGATGGATATACATGCAAAAAATTACCCTGATTGATTACCTCTAGCCATTAGATTTTAGCACTTTTTGGAGTGATTCTAGCAGTGAGATTCAAGCATTTTTTTTGGGTAATATATCCAACAACTAAAAATCATCAATCAAGCTAATTTTTTGTGTGTAAACATCTATGCAGTTAGTGGGCCCAAAGAATGCGTTAGGTAGGGCTACCGGTCGACTGGTTCAAAAACATTTCCCTTATAGTATGGAACATTTGACCAAATATGAGTTTAGGGCTATGTCAAATTTATGAGATGGCTTGTTGATTGGATAGTCCAATCAAATTCGATGGGTGGGATCTAGAAATAGGTTTAGGGTTATAACCCAGTAGTGTTAAAGATATCAAATTTCTTGGAAAATTAGTATGAAGATTACTTATTTATATACATTTTTTTTATGAAGTACATAGGTATCCGATGGAAGAACTAGATATTTATCGGTTCTGATTTTGGATCCACTTGTTTAGGAATTGATTCGGAGCCAAAACCATCATACCCAAGCGTAATAGCTATTGAACAACTATTTACCCCAAAAGATCGACCTATTTTGGAAAGGTACTGAAACAACTATGTATACCAACAGGTCGTTGGACGAACACAACACTTGCGCAAGAACACACCGTCCTCTAATACTCCCCTCAACGAGAATACGCTCCGCTGAAGACTTAAACCCGTGACCTTCTAAGCTTAACCTGCGACATTTTGGGGTAAATAGTTGTTTAACATGGTATCGGAGCCTTAGATCTAAGAGGTCGCGAGTTCAAGTCTCCAGCGGAGTGTATACCCGTTGAGGGGGCGTGTTAGCAAACGATGTGTTCCTGCACATATGTTGTGTTGGCCCGACAACCTGTTGGTTACATAGTTGTTTCACCTTTCCCAAAAAGATCGATATTTTGGAGTATTATGCTAGGGTCGGGCTCACGGGACCTCCATTTTTGACACCCACGTTGGCGTACCCACATCGAACATGAATCAATGGCTGATTTTTGGCGGGGATGATCTCCTCACCAAATAGATCACCCCAACAAAAAATCAGCCCATTCTAAAATTTCTAACCCCATCCAATCTGGTTTTCAAGTTAAACGGTAAAAATTAACGGTCCATACTTTTTCAGCTTCTAAACCAGTCTATGAATATTAGAATGATTTGAATTTTTGTGAGGATGATCTCCTCACCATAGAGATCATCCTCACCAAAAATCAGCCATTGATTCATTTTCTATGTGGGTACGCCAACATGGGTGTCAAAAATTGGGGTCCCTCGAGCCCAACCTATTATGCTAACCGGTTTGTATACCTTCAATGAAAGGACCATATTATTGCAAGTACAATGTCAAAAATGGGTTTGGCTACATTATTGGGAATGCTAAGAATGAATGCTTGCTAGCGGGTTGCTCTTCATCCACAGCCACTTCAGCAGAAGAAGCAAAAGCATTAAGGTGGGGCTTTCAGCAAGCAATCCAAGTCGATTTTTTGAAGCTTGAGATTGAGTAAGATGCAAAAAGATTGATAGATTCTCTTAGTAAAGTCTCTTCTCTAGTGGGATTGTCTTCCACGGCTATATGTGTAGATATTTTATTTTAAGTATCCTCCATTATTATGGTAGCTTTTTGTACACCCTGAGGGCGTCTAATGCTCTTGCTCATACCATTGCCAGTAAGGCATTATCTGTTTTTTGTAGACCAGAATTAATGGTCTTCCAATCCTCCTCATGGCTTTCTACAGCTATCTTGTTGGATATAGACTCTGTCTCCTTTTTCATGTTTAAGGCATGGTTTTAAAAACGGCCGTTTAAACGGTAATGCCCCAAGCCCGTTTCTGTTAAAACCTTTTAAATACATTTTATCGGTTTTGAAAAAAACGGCCATTTTTTTTGTTTTAACGGCCGTTAAATCCATTTAATTCCGTTAAATTCTATTTTTTTTTTTAATTTTCAAATTTCAAAATTTGAATTTCAGTGCCATTTTTTCTGTTTTTTTCAGTTACAATCGTTAAAACCGTTAAAATCCGTTTAATTCCATTTTTTTCCATTTTTTTTTCATTTTTGCCCTTGGCCGTTTCAATCGGTTTAAACAGTAACGCCCCTAGTCCGTTTAACCGTTAAAACGGCCTCCTTTAAACCTTGGTTTAAGGAATGAAATGCTTGCTTACAAAAAAAAAAAAAGAAGTCCTTTTAACCATGGTTTTAAAAATGGCCGTTTAAAAGGTAACGCCCCAAGCCCGTTTCCGTTAAAACTGTTTAAATGTGTTTTGGTGCTTCAAATTAAACGGCCATTTTTTTGGTTTTAACAGCCGTTAAAACTGTTTTAACAGCCATTAAATTCGGCTGTTAATTCCGTTAAATTCTGTTAAATTTCCTTTTAATTCCATATTTTTTTGAAAATTTCAAATTTCAAATCTTGAATTTTTAGTGCCATTTTTCCATTTTTTTCATTAAATTCGGTTAAATCGTTAAAATCCATTTATTTCCCATTTTTTCCATTTTTGCCACTGGCTGTTTCAATCCATTTAAACGGTAACGCCCCATCTGTTAAACCGTTAAAACGGACTCCTTTAAACCTTGGTTTTAACTTAAGTCAACCACTGTTAAACTGAGTCAAGGGGATAATCGAAAAGTTTGAAAGTATGAGGTGGAATAACTAATTACTTTCAAATTCCAGGGGGTGTTACTAAAACGGCTTATTTTTTACTGAGACGTGTCTAATGTTACCCGTTATAATCGCGTTACGTCGAGGGGCTGTTATAACGATCCCGTACGACTTGGCATGAACCAAATATTTGATGACAGACAACGTTGGCGATGGACCACAATATGAGCCACGTGGCACATTCTTAGATACAGCCGACCGTATGGATGTTTGTTGCATCCCTATATGGACCTAAATGCCAAAAATCAGCCTTATAGTTATTTTTTAACCTCTAGATCTGATTATCCTAAGTATTGCAAGATATCCAATGATTATCATTCCATGCAGAAGACACCAATCAAGCTGATTTTTGGTCTGTAGGTCCACCTAGAGAAGGGCCAAACATCAATACGGTCAGTGATCTAAGAAAAAACAATTTTTCTTTCAGAGCACCGTGTAATCAATGAAATGCCCTCTATAAAAGTATGGTAGATTGTACCTATGGTCTACCTCATTACTACTTTATATTTACTCTTTACTCTTTCAAAAGAACACTAGGGTTTCCTAAAATAGAAAACGAAGGAAAGGATAGGGGCCAATCAAATTACAAGGAAGGGAAACCCTAAATTTTTTTTAACTAATTTATGTTTGGTCGTGATGTAACAAGGACTACCTGACGCTTATTCACGTCAGGCAGCGCATTTTTTTTACTCACCGCTCCATCTGGGCCCACTTACCTCATGGATGTTTAGCCCACCCCAACACACTAAACACAAACCTGATTAGTAATCTTTAGCCATTAGATTTTAGTAATTTTTAAGGCGTGATTCAAGCCGTTTGATTCAACTTTTTTTGTGTACTAAAACCAACGGCTAAAAATCATCAAACAAGCTGATTTTTGGTATGAATGTTTACCAAGGGATGGACAAACCATCCATGCAGTCAGTGGGCCCAGATAGCGCTACCTGACGCCAAAAAGCGTCAGGTATGCCTTGTTACATCTTTTTTCCATTTATGTTTACTTGTTGAATTTATCTCAAGACCTTAATGAACCATTTTTAAGTCTGAGAGTACAAATTTGGAATTTAGTCCGACACTGCAGGGATTATGCACCTGGATGAATTGTGTTTACACGCCTCTCAATCAAAACCCTACATGACATCACAACCGTCAAATTCACTCCTTAGATCCAATAAAATCCTGACCATTCAATCCAGTCAATCTCACCCATCAAAATAGGCCTCTAATTTTTCTTTTTTCTTTCCACAGCAGAAGATAGTAGATATTTTCTTCCTAGCCAGAGTCGGCGTCTTTTGGCACAAACCCTCGCCCCCTTCCTATCTCTCCTTCTCTTCCTAGAGAGAGAAAAAAAGTAGAATTAAAAGAGATCGATAGAGAGAGAGAGAGATGGATCCAGATCAAGGGAAGCTGTTCATTGGAGGGATATCATGGGATACGTCAGAGGAGAAACTGAAGGAATATTTTGGGAACTATGGGGAGGTTTTGCAGACTGTGATTATGCGTGATAAGATCACAGGGAGGCCTAGAGGCTTTGGTTTTGTTGTTTTTGCAGATCCCTTGGTTGTCGATAGGGTTCTTCAGGACAAGCACACCATCGATGGAAGAATGGTGAGAGATTCCACTCATCTCGATTCGATCGACCCATTTAATGGGTTTTCCTACTGTTTCCCTTTCTGGGCTCTTATTGTTTCTTCATTATGTTTGATGGGTATCCATGATTTTTACCCCTTTATATGTTTTTTCTCATTTTTTCGTTTCTGGGTTCTTGTTATTTTTCTCTTATTTTGATGGGGTTTGTTTATTTTTCTGGTTTGGATCGTCTGATGGGGTTTGATGCGGTATTGGCTTTGGTTTTTATTTAGGTTTTTTTTTCCTGATTTTGTGATATTTTTTAACAAAATTTACTGATGGCTATTGCGTGATAAATGTTGGGGTGATGGTGTTTTGGATAGTTTTCGATTTGGGGTTTGGATTGTAATCTTTGTTTATTAAATTGCTCTGCGTTTTATCACGTAATCTGCTTGATAGTCCTGTGATTAAATGTTGCTGTAATTGTATATGTTGTTTGTTTTTGTTTGTGTTTCGCTATTATTTTCATGATGATAATCCATGGTTGTACAACTAGATTGAAATTTTTTTGAACAGAGATTAGTGGTTTATCTGTTGATGATGGTTTGGGAATGTGGAGTCATTTATGCTTGTTTGTGTTTATGGTTTTTTTTGTTATTTCCTTGTGCCTTAGAGCGGCACTTCATTATTTTACTCAATACTGGTGTGCAAATCATATGATGTTTTGCACTGTAGGCTCAGTTAGTGTTGTGCCATTTCTTTCCTCTTTTGCTTGTGTGCTGTAAAAGCAGAGGCTTTGCGAATGCTTTGCAACCACATAAACAAATACTGATACAATTGGATGTCCTGTGGACGTTGTTTTCATTTTATCATTCTATTTGGAGGTCTACAATACTTATGAAATATGTGGACTGGTACAGAGATTTGTAATTTTATGGAAGAAACTTTTGTTTTCCATTTATCTTACCTTTCTGCATTGTAATCCTTGCTCTCTTTCTATTTATTTATTTTTTATTTTTTATTTTTTATTTTTTATAATTCAGGTGGAGGCTAAAAGGGCTTTATCAAGAGAGGAACAGCACACCTCCTCTAGATCTGGAAACCCTAATGCAGGTAGAAGCTATGGAGGTGGGGGTAATATTAAGACAAAGAAGATATTTGTAGGAGGGTTGCCTCCTACTTTGACAGAAGAAGGATTTCGTCAGTATTTTGAGAGTTATGGTCATGTAACTGATGTAGTAGTTATGTATGATCAAAGTACACAACGGCCTCGTGGATTTGGATTCATCTCCTTTGATACTGAAGAAGCAGTTGATACAGTTTTACACAAGGCCTTCCATGAGTTGAATGGTAAACTTGTGGAAGTCAAGCGCGCTCTTCCAAAAGATGCAAACCCTGGTGGTGGTGGTGGTGGCCGTGCAATGGGTGGTGGGAGTTATCAGGGTTATGGTTCTTCTGGTGCGAACACTGGTACATATGATGGTCGAATGGATGCGAACAGGTACATGCAGCCTCAGGCAACTGGAGGTGGTTTTCAGGGATATGGTTCTTCTGGCTATGGAGCACCGGGCTATGGATATGGTGCGGCAAATAATGGCGTTGGTTATGCTGGCTATGGTGTTGGTGGCTATGGTAGTGCCAATGCCGGGTACAGCGGTCCTGCAGGGGCCTATGGAAACCCTAATGCCCCAAATGCCGGTTATGTAAGTGGCCCACCTGGTGCCCCAAGGAGCCCTTGGGGCACTCAAGCTCCTTCTGGATATGGCTCTGCAGCCTATGGTGCGAATACGGGCTATGGAACCACAGGTCATTGGAGTGCTCCAGGTGCTGGTGGTGCTGCTGGTAGTGGCGGCGCAGTTTCTGCACCAACAGGTCAATCACCAAGTGGAGCTGCTGGCTATGGTAATCAAGGCTATGGGTATGGTGGTTATGGTGCGAATGACGGGTCTTATGCTAACCCTGGTAGTTATGGTGCTGTTGGAGGGCGTGCTGGTAGTACACCAAATAGTAATGCTGGTGGTGGAGCCAGTGGTGGAGAGCAACAGGGGACTGGTGGTTATATGGGTAGTGGTTATGGTGATGCTAATGGGAATCCAGGTTACCCAAACACAGGTTGGAGGTCTGACCCTTCACAAGCTGGGAGTTATGGGGCTTCCCTGGCAAATGGACCTCCAGGTGGTCAGGCGGGTTATGGTGGTGGGTATGGTGGTGCTCAGTCCAGGCAAGCCCAACAGCAGTAATCCAGATGACTTCAATGTCTACTGGGTATTCTTGTTTCGAGGGAATTCTCTCTTTACGCATGCAGTTGTGCTGGTTTATCATCTCGCGCATGGAGGGATGGCTCTTGCAGGATGACAGCAGATTTTGGGACTGGTTGGATTGCTTTTGCAGTAGTCGCTATTTTGCTAGTATATTAATAGTAGTTCCTGAGGACTAGTAGATACCTCTTTCCTAGTATTTGCTTTCAAGCTGTAGTGTTATATTTGGCGTGCTTAGTTGTTCTGTCTGGTAGCTGATCTGGAGCTTTTTCCTTCACTCTAGTGTTAAAGCTAGAGTAGCTTATATTAGACTTCTTTACCTTTATGGGGCTGGATGATAGTTAAGTATTCTGTTTATCATGTGGCATTAGCATTAATCTCTGGCAGCTGATTACTATAAAGCTTCATGATTAGAAACTTATGCTTGATGGTGGTAGAATCAGTAGCTTTCTCTGGTATGATAAATAGAAAGTAGAGATATAGAGAGGCTTCTTGGTAGTAAGGGTGCAGTTCTAGGCCACTTGGGTTGATCACTGCGTAATGGGTAGCGATAAACGTAGTGATGATTGAGATATTTGACAATGGCATAATCATTTTCCTCCTGTATTTGCCCTTGTTGTACAGGAGGAGAGGGAGATGCCCGCCTTCAATCACTTGTCTATCCTCGTGGCCGATATCAAAGTTTTTTACTGGGGTGTGGCGTGAAAAGCAGGACTCGCTCGATTTACCTGGTGCATTAACCTGATGCAGGGCAAGGCACAGCCAGTCCAACGACACTTTCAAACTTTCTGGTGTGTTCACGCTGTGAAAATCCCTGTATTCCAAACAGGTTGCAATGGGTGCCAGTCATTCAAATTTGAAAGATCTTTGGTATGTTGACTCGACAGGCAGTTGGCCATATGTTTAATTTTATCATTTGGTTGTGACCCTTGTTTTGCTTCTCTTAAATGTGTTGCTTTCTACAAAGAATCTGCACAAAATCCTTACATAAAGCTTCAAATAATAAGGTTTTTAAGGTTGTGTAGGGGTAACCTAGGTTTATGCTTTTGGGTATTCTTTTTACTGGACTTACATCTAGTTAGAACCATCTTCATGGCCTCAGATGAAATGTGATTTACAGTAGTATTCTTTTGCATGAAAAATTAACTGTCAGCCCAGGTGGGTCAAGGATTGGGTCTACTAATGGTGCACAGGCAGGCAGGAGGAGCCTAGCGTTTGAATAGGTCCTTTCAAGGACGTCTCCTATTCCAATTTTTATTATTTTCTGATAACTGAAAATGCTTCTTGTGCTCTGGTTCATTTTTGATCACTAAAGAAGTGACCCGTCTGTTCACCAAAAATGAAAGAAAGAAGTGATCTCAATGACTAAAGGGGCTTTTAGTGATTGAGATGGGTCACTTCTTTAGTGACTAAAATATGGACTCCCTTGTACTCATGGTGTCCAGGAGTTGCTGGAACCTATTATGTATGATGGTTTCGGTTCTTACCAGTTCTGGTTCTGGTACCAAAACAAATGGAACTAATTAATCACTGGCCTATTGGGTGTTGGGTACCCGTATATTGTATTGGTTCCTGTTTCTGTTCCAGTTTTTTTGGTTAATCAGGTACCCAGTTCGATGCTTATTGGGACTGTGCCATATTTTTCTCCCTACATCAAAGAATATGATTAACTTTTGGTTTTGTTCAAGGTTTAAGATATTAAGACACCCCGTCAATGGAATAAATGATGTTCTTCATCTTGTTTCTATTGCCGTCACTACGTTCCTATTGCCATTTCTGGGCCCTTCTTATGTTTTGGTTTCGAGTTTCGCACTCGCATCCCTGTCTATACGCCTTGATTTACTTATACAAATGGTTGCAATCTTTTGTACTGCAGAATACAATCAATTTTTGTGTTGGAAGTATTTTTCTCACGGTTGAGTTCATCAAATGTAACCAATTTCCAGGTTTTCTAGGAGGGCAATTGATTGGTGGAGCTGGTTTTTGTTATAACCACCACCTCGGAGTTTTTTTATTTATTTTTGTCATAACCACCTCCTTTGATAACAGTGAAAGAGAGGAAATAGGTAGTTTCTGCCATGTTTGGACTATAATTGAACCCTGACTGGCATTGATGGGGGTGGTTACTTGGTTGTTCACCCAATGGGGAAAAGAACAGTTATGCTATCAGCCAATTAGGTTTTATTTATTTTTTCTTGAAAGGGAAAGCTTGTAGTTAGGACAGATCCCTATGAGCATAGTTACATCCGCTAGCGTATTCCAGTCATTTTGGAAAGAGCATTTTTATAAACAAAGCCTTTTGCTAACCCCTTATCTGCCTGGAATTTTTGGGTATTACTGCAATCCAATTCGGGTCATGTTCGTCAATCAAGTTCTAACGGATCAACTTGAAATAGACGGAAGTTAATAATCTGGTTCTAAAATCGCACCTACATAGCATTCTTCCTGGCCCAGTGACTCCCATGAAAGTTTGGCTTACTGATCCCTTGGTGGATCTACGCCTTGGTTGATCCTATGCGGCTTACTACCCACATGGAGAAGAGAGAAGATATTTGTTTAAAGTTTGGATGATTTCATTGAAGGATTAAATATTTGAAATCAGCTGATGCAACCCCATTCTGCAATTGGATAGGGTTTCCGTGAAATCGCTCCACTAGATGAAGGAATTACTCCATTGAAGGATTAAATATTTGAAACAAGCTGATGCAACATGGAGGCCCGTTCTGCAATCAGACAGGGTTTTGGTGAAGTTGCTCCATCAGGGTTTTGGTGAAATCGCTCCATCGGATGAAGGAATTACTGTTTAGTCAGTGAATCACTTTTTAAAATTAGGATTTCACACCCTAAACAAATAAGAAATCGAATAGATTCTTAATTAGTGGGGTCCACTAATTTGAGTTTGATCCCGGATAGGAGTTTGTGCCGCAGTAGTTCCTTCTGCTTGAAAGAACTTGATTCCGACTAGTTTGGAAAGTGAAACTCATTTAAGTGTATCTTGATTTTGTTGAAATCCATCCCTTTAGCGAGCTTTCTTCTAAGTTCTGCTAATATTTGGAGAGAAATTGTGCCACTATAACCCCAAGGGTTGAGTGCGGGTGGCTAGGACTCCACTCCCAAAAGTAGGATGTTCTGAATTCATCCACTCTGCTTGGGGCCTCCCCTCGGATAGAGTAGGGTAATAAGTGGCTTAGTCCACATTAACTCTACCAATACATTCTGGCACGTGTGGAAGGGGTGACTATTGTGCCCCGGGGGACTAGTCGGGTGCTCTAAGAGGCTCAGATAACCACGGTTTTCAAAATAACAAATAAAAAAATTGTGCGACTATGTGGACTTGTTTCTTCTTTCTTGGAATGTGCTTTTCTCAAAGACTTCTGAGATGAGGATTTCTTTTGGCATATGAAAGAACTTGCCTTGGTAGTATGATCAGCTTTAGGTTTCGAGAGATTCAGTGATGTTTTATCCTTTGTGCTTGCTAGGTATTTGCTCTTCCTTTATGGTAAACATCACGATCATATATCTAGGGTCTTCCTAATATAATACATGCTACTTACATTTGACAATGAAACGATATATCTTCTATTGATCTTGATCTTCGTATCATCATTCATCAAAGAAACTTTATAAGGTTGTGAATGTGACTTAGTTGTCAACTTGAGTTGATCAACCATCGCCTTCCATACATTATTTCTTTTGCTACTAGTATCAATGGCTACAATACATAATTTATCATTTTACTTCACTGTAGTTCAATAGATGTTGTGTCTTTCTAGTCTTTTTTTTTTCCTTTTGATTGTGCTTTTAGGGTTAACACCCTTTCCAACATTAATTCAAGTACTTCTCTTCATTCTCTTGCTCTCCTTATTATTCTGACATTTACTTCATTTGAGCAATTTGCTTACTTGGACAATAAAAAGCAAAGTGATACTGACCTCCACATTTGAAGCATGATCGTTCATCTACTCTTTTAGGTATTTCTTTCTCAATATTCTTTCCTCCGTCAGTAATAAGAGCAAGCTTCTCAAGAGCTTTCTCAATTGTTTTTGGACATGTGAGTTTAAAGGGGTTTAATGGGTTGGGCTCAGTATTCTTTTAACATGTTTTTCATGAGAGCAATTTGCTTACTTGGACATTGAAAAGCAAAATGACATCCACCTTCACAATTGAAGCACGATCGTTCATCTGCTCTTTTGGGTATTTCTTCCTCAATATTCCTCCTTCGGTCAGTAGTAAGAGCAAGCTTCTCAGGAGCTTTCTCAAATTTTTTTGGACATGTAGCTGACAAAAAAAAAAGTGACCCAATTATGTTGTTGTAAAACTCCATGAGGTTGTCTTCTTCAAACTCTAGACCCCAATCGGTTTGAGAAAACAAACCTTAAACCTTTGAGATTGAAGGGCACAACTAGTAGGAGAAAAAGTTGGTGACGTATTACCGGAGGAAAGAAGAACTTCGACAACAATGAAGACATGAATGGGATGGCGCACAATTGGTTTTTATGCCAAGAGGTTGGTTGCAACTATTTCAATTTGAAGGAAAAAAATGAAACAATGGTGATTTGCAGCTGTTCTATTATGCCCACAGAGCACACAATGAAGAAGGTGTTTGAAGGTGATGGTGGTGACGTCAAATGACATCGAAGCGAGCTTGCAAACGACAACAATGGCAAAAGTTTTGCTTCAATACAACGAAAGAGATTCATTATACGGTCATGGAAAGATTGTTGAACTTCACATTGGTCTGAGCAAACAATATGAGAATTATATTTCTGTGCGTGTGGGCGGTGAAAAACTTGTTGAATTAGGAGATGCAAGTCCAATAATGTTTGGAGGACTTAATTGTGTAGGATGTGCAACTAATCTTATGAAACATTTCACATTCTTCTTCATAGAACATGATTGAAAAATGAGGTGATGTGTACAATTCAGTCAAGCATGCCAATACTTTTCGAAAGGACAAGCATAAAATCAATTTAGACTTGGGCTCCGAGGACCCCCTTTTTCTGACCCCTCTTGGGAGTTGGGCTCTCGATCGGGGATAGTTTCGTTGAGTGGTGTTCAGTCGGGTCTAACAAGCAAAGAGAAAGATTTCTTTTTCCAGCTTTCTGACTTGGAACTTTTTCGAGAATCCAACGGTGGTTGGTTGATGGTTGATAGCTTTGAGCTGGCATTCAGGGGGTCAGAAAAAGGGGGTCTCTTGAGCCCGACCCTTCAGTTTAATGGGTATTCTTCTAACACCTACTCCTATTGAAGAAAATATTAAAAATAAAAATAAAGAAAAGGTGGATCCTAGTCATGCTAATATCCCAATTGCAAAAAAGAGTACTATGAAGCCACGCCTTTCAAATCGCCACATATGATGCGATTCTTGGGACTAATTCTAATTGAAGAAAAGCCAAAAAAAACTGATAATCCATTGTTTATTAGTACGGAATTTTTGCCTGCAAGTCACCTATGGATATGATCATAAATCTCTAAGAGTATGCCATACGTAGCCTTTTTAGTAACGACCTGATGCTGATATAAAACAATACCAAACATCAAAACTCATCTCCCAAGCTTTCATCATTATTATAGAGTAGAAACTTTGATTACGGACGTCCACCATCAATGTTGATGACAGACCACAGTGAAAGCCATGGGCACACTATTAGAGGACACTGACCATATCGATGTTTGGCCCATCCCTTTGTAGACTTACGTAACAAAAATCAGCCCGATTAGTGATTTCTAAACTTTGGATCATAATGCTTGAAATCCATAGTTAAAAATAAACTAAAGACTGAATTTTAGTATGTTGGAAGGGATGGGCAAAAAATCCATATAGTCAGGTGGTCTCTAAGAGTGAGCCCCATTGCATCAACATGTCACCAATTATTTAGTGTTAAAATTCAACGTGTGCAAGAAAATAAAAGTTAATTAATTAAAAGTCTATGTACTTACCCCATTATTAAAATAGTAATGATCCAAGGTCCATAGACGTCCATATATGGTGTACGTTGTTCGCTAAAATTGTACATCGAGTTGTGTGTTAAATAGTAATACTCAAATTACACGGTTACATATCGACCCATGAAAATGACTCCAATCAAATGCTTATAAATTACTAACCAGGCTGAGTTTTTGCGTAGGTCCATCTAGGGATGGGCCCAAACATCCTCACATGCCACTTCTTTCAAATAATTTATGCTCAAAATCCATAGTTAAAAACAAACCATGAAAAAGACTCTAATCCAACTGATAAAAATTACTAATCAGGATGAATTTTGGTAGGTAGGTTTACCTAGGGATGGGCCAAACATCTATACGGTTAAGAGTGTGCCACATGTAAGGTGCATGTGCATCATTGGTGGTGTCCCCCTCGTATTATATAATTTAAAAAATAAAATTTTATTGTGTTTCGTTAGTCTATAGTTTTACTTATGTCCATTTTCCGGCACCCATGTATGTGCCACGTGGCACACTCTTAGAGACCACACACCTTATGGATGGTAAAAATCAGCTTGATTGGTGATTTCTAACCATCGATTTGAGTGCCCCTATGATGCTCAAATTGCAGGAATGAAGTCAACTTAAAAGACTCAAATCCTACGGCGAGAAGTCACCGATCAGGCTGATTTTTTTATGTAAGTCCACTAAAAATTGGGTCAAACAAACAGAGTAAGACTTTGATGACAGAGCCATGTCATCATGGTCGATGACAAGGTGTAATAGGAGCCACGTCGCATACTCTTAGAGGACTCTGACCGTATGGATGTTTTTCCAATCCCTATATGGATCTACAAACAAAAAATCAGCCCGATTTGTGATTTCAATCCTTTGGATCTTTGTACCTCAAATAATGGTCAATAATGCTCAAATTTCCCACGGTTAAAATCAACCCATGAAAACAATTCCAATCCAACGCCTAGAAATCATTAATCAGTCTGATTTTTGGTTTATAGGCCCACATAATGATTGGCCAAACATCCATACGGTCAGAGTCCTCTAAAAGTGTTCCACGTGGCACGAATTGTGCCCTGTCATCGGCCTTGTGACAGGCCCTGTCATCAAAGTTTTATTCAAACATCAATACGGTAAGTAGTCTCAAAAGTGTGCCACGTGGTACATGCAGTCGTCGTTCACGAAATTAGGACTCCTATTTCTCTTGTCGCGGTTAGAGGCGAGAAGACTGAACTGGAAAAATGTCACGGAGGGAATGGCAGCTCCGCTAAAAATAGGGAAGACAGTATATGCCGCTAAATATAGCGGCGAAACTCAAAAGAGCCAGCATCTGGTTCCCTGTTATTTCGTTCGCAGGCTTAGCTGTCCCCCCATTCATCGCACGACAACACACAACAACAACCATAACCCTTTCTCTTTCCCCACCAGAGAATGCCGACGACCCCACCCTCTCCTCTCGAATCGGATATCTGACGACCCCCCATCGCCGGAATCTGACCTACATCCCAACCCTCCACCCCATCTCAGATTCTCAACAAAAAACCATGGGCCACTCCTCCCGCCGGGAATCCTTCACGGGATCCTTCTCCTCATTCCGATCGGAATCTGAAGTCGAGGCTGATCTCGAATGGCCTTTCGGAAAAATTGATGGTATCGATCGAGACGTTCTGAGGGAGACGGCTTACGAGATTTTCTTCACGTCGTGCCGGTCGTCCCCCGGGTTTGGCGGGAAGAACGCGTTATCGTACTACCCATCAGCGCAGGATAGCGGGGAAGGGGGAGGAGTTGGGACGAAGGGCAATGGGCAGGGTCTGGTGGCGACGAGTCGGATAAAGAAGATCCTTGGGCTGAAGACGACGAGGCGGTTATCTCTGAAGCGGACGTCTCCTTCGACGCAGCGCGCGCCTTCCTCAGCCAATTCAGGCTTTGGGTCGAGCTCTGGTATGTCTTTTACTGTAATGCCGGTAAGGATTAAGCGGCTGATGACGTCGGCGGAGATCATGAGGCAGCAGATGAGGGTGTCGGAGCCGAGCGACAACAGGCTCAGGAAAACGCTCATGAGGACCCTCGTAGGCCAGGTACGTGGGTGTAATATCCCCACCCTTCATGCGCACGGTAGCTTCTACCGGGTATCTTTGCTAACGTAAACCTTAGAATTTTCCTTAAACGGTTTGCTAACATTCGCCGGTCGTGGTGCACGAGTGATTCTGATTCACATGTGTTGGAATTTTTTCTAGAAATGATTTTTCATATAAGGTTCTGTATGGTGACCAGCAAAATGTTTTCCAGAAAAAAGTATTTGTATTTCAGAGTGTTGATATTGACATTTAAATCTCTCTATGGTTTCCCTGAATAAATTTTCTATAAATGATTTTTTATGTAAATGTCAACTTTTTCTGTATCCGCATTTTCTAACACAAATTCCTTCCTCTAAAACTTTTTGTTGATGATCACCAGGGCCTAATGTAAAATATCATTTCTTGAAAACTTATTCAGGGCAACCACTTGGAAAATCATTTCCAGACAATTTATTCAGGGCAACCATTCATGGCAATATATCAACACTTTGTAATAGGCTTTTTCTGTAAGACTTTTTATTGATCACTTGACGCAAAGGGTATGCAAATCAAGAGCCGTCCTTCAATACTTTGAGAAGTGGGGCCTACATGATTTGACAGGTGAATATTCCAATAGTAATATGGGACCCACCTCCCATGTGTTGACTGATAGTCCTTGATTTACATGCTACCCCTTAGTCAAGACGAAAATAAGTATTTTTTAATTCAAGATGTGGGTTTTGAATCATTTTTTAATGTCAGTTTTCCAGACTGTTTGCTAGGGAAATTGATTTTCCAGAAACTTTTTTGCCTTTTCTAGAGAATATTTTCATATTCTACAATGAAGTCCCTATAACAAGATTGTCCTTACCTGTCTTCTCAAAAGTTATATGTGAATGTAAAGAGCGGAAGAAGTAAATTATTCTTTGAAATCAATTCCCTAAAAATTGGTTGGATTAAGTCGATTTTTTGTCAAACAATTCTTCCGCTGCATTTGGGTAAGCTCTTTTCGTCGATTAATAACTATACAAGAAAAGTGATTCTTTTCTTAAAAAGTCTTTCTATGGCATTTGGTAAAAAAATACTTTTTTTAGTGGCAAAAGCAACAAATTTTTAAGTTTTGGTATTACAATTTTTTTAGAGAATCAATTTGTAAAGAAGTTTCTTAAGAACGACTTCCGGCAAAAGCAACTAGAAGAAGCCACAGAAACAGCTTCTGCTTAGGACGATATGGGAGTTTATTGGGCTTTTAAAAAGTACTTTTTAAGTTTGATCAAATGCATAGTTTTTCCGGTAAGTGCTTAAAAACCACTAAAAGCTGGCTTCTTACGGTTTTTAGGCTTACCCAAATGCAGCCTTGTGGATGAAGAAGAGAGAATCATCAAAAAAGAAATCTTCTAGATGGGACTCATTGATTGGACAGTTGGGGATTGATAATAATATGCAAGGTTTATAAGGGCACTGTTATAATTATGTCATAATGGGTAGGTACCATTACCGTTAGGACAGTTAAAATGGGTAAAAAGATGGCCAAAATTTTGTAATTATATTATTTTTGAGTTCCTTCAACAACTAAAGGTAAATAACAGTTAAGTAATAGATAACAGACATTAAATACTAAATAATGTTGGAGCTTTATTGTTGTAACGGCCGTTATGACGTTGTTATAAACATGTTTTTTAAACCATGATAATATGCACTACAAATCAAACACTCTAGTTACAATAACAAGATAAAAAGTCTGCTAGATGTAGGCAGAGACCCACATTGCAATCATGTAGCTGAGTAGCTCTAGGCATACTTGTTACAATGTTTTCCTTGTCAAGTGTTTGTGATCAATAAGCTAACTCAACATTGCCATCTTATTTTCAACAGATGGGTAGGCGAGCAGAGAGCATCATCCTCCCACTTGAGCTCTTACGCCACTTAAAATCATCTGATTTCAATGATCCCTATGAGTATCATCTGTGGCAAAAGCGCCAGCTCAAAATCCTCGAAGTGGGTCTTCTGCTCTACCCTTTAATCCCATTAGATCGATCAAACTCCTTTGCAACGTGTCTTAGAGATATCATCCGAGGGGGTGAGTTGAAGGTCATGGATACTTCCAAGAACTCTGAAACCATGCAAACGTTATGCAACTGTGTAGTTTCATTATCATGCCGCAACACTAATGGATCACCTGCAAATATGTGCCACTGGGCGGATGGTTTCCCCATCAACATCCATCTATATAACTCTCTCCTTCGGTCAATCTTTGACATGAAGGACGAGACATTAGTCCTTGATGAGATTGATGAACTGCTGGAGCTAATGAAGAAGACATGGTCCACACTAGGAATCAACAAGTTCATACACAATGTGTGTTTTATGTGGGTGCTCTTTAAACAGTACGTTGCAACATCCCAAGTGGAACAAGACCTCTTAGGTGCTTCTCTTGCTATGTTGGCTGAAGTGGCGAATGACGTTAAGAGAGCGGATCGAGAAGTTATATATGTTAAGATCTTGTCTTCGACACTGGCTTCAATGCAAGCATGGTCAGAGAAGAGATTGCTCAGTTATCATGACAACTTTCGGAAGGGGAGAGCAGGGTTGCTGGAGAACCTTCTGCCACTGGCATTATTGGTTGTAAGGATATTGGAGGAAGACATATCAAACCTTGGGCTAATACAGGAGAGAGGGGATGCGATGGTGGAATCGAGGGGGAATAGGGTGGATTCTTATATAAGGTCGTCCTTAAAGAATGCCTTCGCTGAGGTCTGTGTTCTTTCACTGGTATTGTCGTTGTTGAATTCCACTATATTCTACATAATCTAATACATGTTGGCCAAGCAGCTAATATCATATATTCTTTCTTTTTTTGAGGGAAAGTTTTGGGTCACCCCCTAGTTGATTTGCCACATTAACAAAACACCCAACATTTTCAATTTATTGGCGTCTCCTCTTTGAATTGGGCCAACATCACCTGTGAACTCCTGTCTCCAGAGGTGTTAAACAGTTGTGAATTAAACAAAATGTTCATGAACATTCCTTATTCTTGCCTCTTAAGGCAGATTTGTTAGAAAAGTTTCAAATCCACCTTAATTGTCACTCTAAAGTTTCATGTGCATTTTGGAGCCGTCTTGAAGGACAAATCGGACGTTGATTCAAAAGGGGGAATACCAATAAATTGAAAATATTTAGTATTTTGCTAGCTCGGATTGCTCAGTAGAGGATGAAGCAAAAGATCCCTTTTTTTTTTTTAAATAAAAGATCTCTTTGTTTATGTTATAATCTAAAGGTATTAGAAAATGGGGCCAATAGCATGATTGTTGAAGTAGAAGAAGAGGCAAGCGGGGCTCTCCTTCAACTAGCTAAAGAAACAGAAGAGCTGGCCATTAAAGAAAAAGAGAACTTCAGTCCCATACTCAAGAGATGGCACCCCTTTGCAGCTGGAGTTGCTGCTGTGACCCTCCACAACTGCTATGGAGCTGTGCTGAAACAATACTTAGCGGGGGTGTCCAAGTTGACAAATGAGGCAGTCAGGGTCCTGCAGAGAGCTGAAAAGCTAGAGAAGATGTTAGTTCAGATAGTGGTTGAAGACTCCATTGATTGTGAAGATGGAGGCAAGGTGATCCTAAGGGAAATCGTACCATATGAGGTTGACTCCATCATTTCGAACCTTTTAAAAACATGGATTGGTGAGAGGTTGAAGATGGGAAGGGAGTGTCTTGATAGAGCTAAAGAAACTGAGGTAAATTTAGCTTGTTATCTAGTAACCATTGAATTGAAATATAGTGAGAAGGTCTTTCTTTTGAAAAATTACTTACAAAACCATCTCAAACAGATTATATATTTGAACTTCATGTCATTCACATGTAGTATGTCTTTGATTTTTGTTACATGTTGGAGCATGATTTGTCATAACTTATATTTCAGACATGGAACCCAAAGTCAAAAACAGAGCCGTACGGACAATCGGCTGTGGAGATAATGAAGCTGGCAACAGAAACTGTGGAAAATTTTGAAATCCCCGTTGGCATTTCTGATGATTTAGTTCAAGATCTAGCAGATGGCTTAGAACTTCTCTTCCAAGATTACATTTCGTTTGTCGCATCATGTGGTAAGACCTCTCTCTGTCTCTATATTCTACAGACTTAAGTGCTTTGAGTCTTAACAATTTAATAGCCTGCAATGGCTTGGCTGTACACATGATGCACGTATAAGGTTGGTGTGATTGGCCATTTGATGGGTTCTGACTTGGGGAGTTTCAACTCCATGAAACAACCCAGTCTGATGAACCGACTTTTAACATAGCTGGTCCCCATCAAATGTTGGGACTCAGCTCTCTGCTTCCTTGTTATGGTGGTTTGAGGATGGTAGGCAACCGAGTTTATTCATTGGGGATCTTAGTTGTCCACCTTTGTGAGGGAGGTTGGCAAACCTCTTGTATTGAAACCTTTCTTTCTAACAGTTATTCTCTGTTTGTTCATGTTCTCTTAGGATCAAAGAAAAACTACATCCCAACACTTCCCTCTCTAACTAGATGCAACCGCGACTCAACGTTCCTGAATTTATGTAAGATAGCAAACCCTTGCAAAGTTTGCGTGGATGATTCACACCAAGTTGGATCGACTGATGGCCACCATCCTCATCCATCTATAAGCCGTGGCACACAGCGCTTGTACATCCGCCTCAACACCCTACATTACATCCTCTCCCACCTCCACTCCCTCGATAAATCACTGTCCCTTTCCCAAAACCAAAACCCCTTGCCTCATAACCGATTTCCCAATAGCTGTCGACACCCCTACTTTGACCTCGCTCGGTTCTCCGTTCATGCAGCCTTTCAAAATGTCTCAGAGGTCGCTGCCTACCGTCTTATCTTCCTTGACTCAAATGTTGTCTTCTACGAGAGCCTCTACGTTGGTGATGTTGCCAATGCTCGCATAAGCCCAGCACTGCACATCCTCAAGCAGAACTTAACACTCCTAGTTGCAATCCTCACAGACCAAGCTCAGCCTTTAGTAGTAAAAGAAGTGATGAAGGCTACTTTTGAGGCCTACCTTATGGTGTTGCTTGCCGGGGGAAGCGATCGGATCTTTTCTATATCAGACCATGAGATGATTGTGGAGGACTTTGAGAGCCTCAAGCGTGTCTTCTGCACATGTGGGGAGGGATTAGTAGCTGAGGAGGTGGTGGAGAGGGAGGCAGAGACAGTGGAGGGGGTGATAGGACTAATGGGTCAGTGCACAGAGCAACTAGTGGAAGACTTCAGCATTGTGGCGTGTGAAGTGAGTGGAATGGGACTTGGAGGTGTATGCCACAAGGTGCCAATGCCACCGACGACGGGGAGGTGGAATATGACTGATCCAAATACGATCTTGAGGGTGTTATGCCATAGGAATGATAGCATGGCGAATTGCTTCCTGAAGAGGACTTTTCAGTTAGCAAAGAGGAGATGATGAAAATGAGCCGTTAGTGACTCACATTCATGCAACTGGTATTGGATTCAAGTCACTAGAATAGCACCATTGAAGGTTTCGTCGTCATTAATTGCAGTTTCCCCTCTATGTTATCCAAGTAAATTATGGTCAGAGCACATCATGGACACAGAAATTACTTGAAAAACGGAGTATCCAACGTGGGTAGAACATCCATTTTTTGAAGTGACAAGAGTAACAAAGTTTTCCTCCATGTACCAAAGAAGAATGTAAAAGGAAAATGAGGGAAATGCGTGTATCTGAATTGAAATTGTTTCTTTTCCTCCATGTACCAAAGAAGAATGTAAAATAAAAATGTGGGAAATGCATGTATCTGAGATTCTGAATTGAGTTTGGTTCTTGTTTCTTTTCCCCCATTTTATCTTTAAAATTTGACATACCCCCCACAATTTGAAAAAGCTGACATACCCCCCTATGACCCAGTCCATTGTTATTTGACCAATGTTGACACGAGTTGACTACAAAATTTTATATTAAATGACAAAAATGCCCTTGTCTTCAACCTCGTAACAAGGGTTTGGGCCAAAACCCTAACCCAAATCAAACATTAAAAGAGGATGAGCTTAAAAATATAAATGAAAACCATGTTGGGAAACTTGAGCTTTTTTGGGTTTTTCGATGAATAAGCAAAGATTGAAAAGAAAAAACCCATAAAAATAGATAAAACTCATGAAGGAATGAGATTTCTTTTTATGGATTTTATTATAGAAAATTTTTAAAATTGAGAAAACTCCATCTTTCTAAAATCCATACCTTAAAAACTTAAATCGAAACTGCTCTAACTCTTGTTTTTCATTTTTGTTAATGAATTCTCTCTATAAACTAAGAAATGCCACACCCGTTGTTTGTTTGTTTGTTTTTTTTATTTTTTTTAACATTGGATTTTTAAATTGTTGTAGGAGTGGTGGTTGGCCAACCATGAGACTCCGGTGGATTGCTTGCCGGTGATGGGTGACCAATCCATTGGAATCTCTTGGCCGGCCGTCCACCACAGCCGTTTGATTTGGGGTTTGGGTTTTGGCCCATATCCTTGTTGGAAGGTTAAAGACAAGGGCAGCATTTTTGTCCTTTAATATAAAATTTGGTAGTCAACATTGGTCAAATGACAGTGGACCGAGTCAGAGGGGGCTATGTCAGCTTTTTCAAATTGTAGGGGGTATGTCAAATTATTTGAAAAAGCCCTAAAATTTATTGAAAATTTGAAATTTTGACTTTTAAATCTTTTTTTTTTTCCCGTAATTTCCATTTTTTCCTGTTTTTAGTCATGTGTGTTACAATCTGTTATGACGATCGTTATAACAGAAAAAAACAGTAATGCCCTCAATCCATTATACTGTTATAACAGCCCGTTTTAAACCTTGGTCGTACCTATTTAGCAGAAAATTCCAATCCATTGCACCACAGACACGAACTGTCGTTTTTCTAAGAAACCTTTCCAATCGATTTAATTCATATGATCTCTCAAACGTCAAGAGCCCCAAAATCAGGGTTTAGGCCCCTTAAAAAGGCTTAAGTCACCGAGCCCAAGTAGAAAGATTATGGAAAAGTCCCATTTCGTGGGCCATTTCAACAATCAGATCCTTTCCATTGAACCTCTAAAACGATTCAACTCCATCCAAAAATTTGTAAGTAATTATTAATACCACCGTATACTTTCAAACTTTAGGATTACCCCCCTTGACCTAATTACACTTGTCGTTAGCATTGTACTTGCAATATTGGGGTCCATTAATAGGTGCATTAACGGGCGCATGATGCATGTCACATTTTAACATTAGTCAAATGATGGTTAAAATCATGCATGTCACATTTTAACATTAGTCAAATGATGGTTAAACTAGGTCAAGGGGGTAATCCTAAAGTTTGAAAGTATAAGGGGGTGTTACTAATTACTTTCAAATTTCAGGGAGATGTTACTAAAATACCCAAAAAAAGGACCAAGCTCGAGGGACCAACAAAAGTGAACTTATAAGTCAACTCTTTCCAACACATATTTCTTCTTTACAAATTCAAATAGGTGACAGTTGTCCAATATTTAAAAAATGGAAAGGGCTTGTTTGTACTTCTCAAGTTTTCATGGCCTAGCCCAGCCCTAACCCATTTCATAGATGAAAGAACTGGTTCAATGTTGCAACTACTTTTCAGAAATCCAAATTTAGTCCTATTTTAATGACAATCTGAAAATGCGGGGCCCAAAATGTGAGCTTCACATATAGTTACAAACATAGGGAAGGACAGACCAGGGCTGGTCCCTTCCAAACATTCCCCGCGTTGATATTTTTTGCCATCTGAACTATCTGCCAAGTCCATCCATGACTCCCATATAGGTTGATCTACTGGTCAATTACTCAGACCCATTGTTGGCAATTTGGCATACGGCCATGCTGAGGATGACGATGATGATGATGACAATGATGATGACGATGATGATGACGACGTTCCAAAAGAAGATGTACATATATTTTTTTCTGGGACAGATGCTGCACAAAGATGAAGGTACCATCGACGCAATGATGCTGCCGGTATGAGTGTAGAAAAAAACAAGGTAAACATGAATAGTGCCCTGCAATAATCTCCAACCCATTTAACGACAATGTGGCATTTAGGTGGGAGAGGTCGAGCATCTTGATGATTAGTTTATTGTGTTGATTGGCAGAAAATCCAAACAAGATTAGTGGGCTAGTACTAGCTTGCTCCCTTTACGATGAACACGATTCGATACAAAATTAATATTTTAGACCCTCTACAGCTTATCTCTTTGGATCCTTGGATTGAATTCACCAAGGTATGTTTGTTTTTGTTGTTAATCTTCTTGATGGTCAAGGCTTGTCAATGTCGTAACACCCAGCATGGCAGCTCAGATGGTTGGTGTGTATATCCACCTCTTTCGGGAGGTCGTGGCAGGTTTCCTCCTTTGAGCGGTTGTGCCAGGAGTAGAAAACCCCTTCACCGGAGATGACTACAAAAAAAAAGGCTGGTCAATATTGTAGCCGATTCAGTTTATACCATTTCATCCCTTCTAGGTCTTTCATGGGTCACATCAGTCATGTTTGAGTGAAAAAGGTCAGAATATTATTATTTTATTATTTTTCAAAAATAAAATCTTCGATAACGATAAAAAATAGGTTTTTTTTTTCTATTATTAAAATGAAGGGCGTTACTTCCATCGCACTGGATATCCCATTATTTCGGTCTTAGGCATTATAATGGAAAAAAACGAAATGTAGTTTGGGAGTTATGTTACCTTTATAATGGCCGTTATTTTCATTTTTGTTTTTTTGATAAGTCAAGCATTTATATTGAAAGAGAGAGAACGGGAAGATCTCAAAGTAAAAAAACATAAAAACAGAGATGGACTGTATCAAATCTAAACACCATATCATTGAAAAATATGCCTCTCATCTCTAAAAAAAAGGCTGTTATTTTCGTCATAATGGCAGATTTTTAAACCATGGTTTCAGCTCTCGCAAATGAATCAAACTTATCCTTTATATGATTTGTAAGACACATGTTTTGCAAATAATCAATATCTGTCCGGATTACTATTTTTTGCTCCAAGAGAATATATTTATATGAGTTTTTTCAAGCAATTTTTTTTTTCTTGGCTAAAAAATGACAATCGAGACAGGCATGTTATCTTAACTTTTGATTTTTAAATGTAAACTATGCGAGATCATCTTTCTGATATGGTGCATGTATATAAGTGAGCAATAAATAGTATAATTAAACCTTTGTATTATGCAACATCTGCAATAAGGACCTTTTTGTTTGATGATAGTGAACCAATTTTAGAAAATTTTAGGTGCCGACTTGTATTTTAACATTTAATCCATGATGGAGCACAGAAAGGTGCCAAACATCTTTGAAAGTTACATTTTTAATACAAAAATTGTTTAATATAATGAATTGATTTGGAGTGTGTTGAGGGTGAGGAGTAAACAAGATACGTAGGGTTGAGACAAAGACCATATACCGACCCACATACAATTAGAGTTTGAAATTGTTGCTTGAAAGTGTAGATTATCTAAAATTACGTGAAGTGTAGATGTTAGCATGTCGTATGCACTTCACGACATGCTCATCTCATTACATGTCGTTAGATTGCTACATGCCCATCATGTGGTGAGATCTGGGGTTTAAGACTTCCCTATCAGGCATAAATGTTGGAAATTGAGTTCTTGTTACAGTAACAATTAATAGATTAATTGGTTAATATAGAAATCAGAAAACTAAAATTGAAACAAACAATTAGCTATATATCTTAATTGAGAAAGAAAAGTTATACCCAATATGCAGAACAGTAATTTCCAACAGTGTAGACAATTACAAATTAAATCAATAGTAAATCTATAAGCATAAGAAGATATGACTTATCGGATTAGCAAATAGTTGAGGCAAACGTTCAATGCACTGTTCTAAGACAAATTTTGCCGTTGTACTCAGTAGCAAAGCCAAGATTTGGGGGGGGGGGGATATTTTAGAGGGGCAAAACAAATTAAAAGGACATTTTAGGAAAGCAAATAAATTTTATTTTTAAAGAGTTTTCAAAGTTGTGTGTGTGTGTAGGGGGGGGGGGGGCTGCCCCCTTGCCCCTGGGGTTCGCCACTGGTTGTACTTTTAGTGTTGCTAATAGTAGCTTGTACGTCTGCCTCCATGATTTAAAAGCCAACTGGAGATCTAGTACTTGCAAATTTACAGTACCATTAGAAATATAAAATAGAGCAGAAGCAAAAATAGTAAAGCAACAAAGTTTCTAAGATAGAGAGAAGATTTTCTATAGTTTGTTTGCTGTACAGACGCCTCTCAAACTGTAGAAATAAATGATGCAAGCCTAGCAACTGATTGTGCTACAATCACAGATCCAGCACAATCACAACAGCAATGTCTTTGACTAGATAGAAGATATTATATGGAGTGATTCTCTCAATCAATTATATATCTCTCCATATATTTTCAGCATATTACCTAACGTGGAGATAATCCACCTTGTACACATTCTATTATATATTATGAATATACACTATCGTCTCCCTCATGTATTGTGAGACTAGATTACAAAACAGAGCAGAAGCAAAAATAGTAAAGCAACAGAGTTTCTGAGACAGTTTTTATAGTTTGTTTGCTGTACAATTGCCTCTCAAACCCCTCTATATATGGGGATAGGAGAGAGAGAGAGAGAGAGAGAGAGAGAGAGAGAGAGAGAGAGAGATGCATTTCTTCTTAATAAATCTCATTAAGGGCTAAATGATAATGATACTAAATAAGATGTGTTTGCGTTGAAGGAATTAAAAACGGAAACCTACAATAAAAAAATTGATTAAGAAACGTTTCTAAATTAAAAAGAGAAAGAAAATCAAAGATTTTTTGCTAAAAAAAATAGACTGGGCTTTCAAAAGTACACAACCATAAATCCATGCCCTAACCTACCCCATCCCAACTTGAATGCATGTGTATGACTAATAAAGTGCATGATTGTGCCCAATGGGGATAAAATTGAGAGGTCCAAGGACTCCGCCCTTTAGATCCAACCCTCTCATATAAGAGCTCAAACGTGTTAGTTTATCAAGTAATAGACTAAAAATGATGTGTAAAGAGTGTATGGATGAGAAAAACCTCATTAGGATTCCTTTTAAAATTTGATAAATTTTCTTTCCAAAAAGTGAGGGTCTTACAAAGGTATCTCTTACAAAACATTAAAGGACTTAGGTTCAAAACCCCATAGCCCCTAAAATACTCAAACTTTATGAAACCTTATATGAATGAAAATTTTAAAATAAAATTGAGGGTAAAATAAGAATTATCGTATTTGGACAAATGTATCTTTTAGACTAAAACCTTTACTACGTTTATCAGTTTACTAGTGATTTATTAAACTTGATGTCTTGAATTGTTCAAGTTTATAATGTCAATCGAGATAAAAGACTATGCACATAACTTTTTCAGTCCACTGTAGAGTTTTAACGATTTTGTTATTTTATGTCATGATCTAAATCCTCATATTCATGGGTGTTTTAGAGAACCGGTTTAAATTCTAAAAAAAAGTGACCCCACTTCCACACTCACATAGGTGAATCTATAAACAATGCCCAATTACACTTCCTTGATAATAAGCTATAGACTAATTAAGAGTGTACGTAATACTTGTCCTTCTTATTTTAGCAGATAGTACTACCAACACCATAAGGATGAGAAGGAGATATCTCTAATATAGGTGCTTCTTACTTAATCAATCTCAGCTTAATTCTCAATTGAACTTAGATCTTGGGATCTTAAGTCACATATGTTGGTTTCTATTGAGTAGTTTTACTCAGGCTTTAAGTTCATCTCCTGATGTTATATATACTATCTTTTTAGTAAGTCTTTTTCGTTAAAGGATTCGTTAAGTTATCTTTTGATTTTATAAAATCAATAGTTATGATTTCACTAGAGAGTAGTTGTTTCAAAAATTATGCCTCTGATGAATATGTCTGAATTTTTAATTGTATAAGTTGTCTCTATCCTTTGTTGTTGTTGCTATTGTAGTGAATACAGATGGAAGGCACTGGCTTAGACTTAACTATATAAGTTTGTTTAGTAGGATTCCATAATATTGTAGCACTCCTTAGAGTAAATATATAACTATCAATAGATTTGAACTCCTTTAAATCTGAAATCTGTAACATCGTTATATCTTTCAAGTATAGAGGGATATCTCAAATAATGTAGACTAAGGTAAAACTTCAAGTATCTTAACATATTAATTAATAAGAGCTTTCCAATGATTATCATGACTTGAGTTGTTAGTGTAGCTCATTAGCCTTCTGACAACATATACTAAATTTAGTCTAGTGTAGTTTATTATATATATTTAAGTTTCTATTATTTTGGAGTATTCAAGTTGAGATTCACATTTTTCTATATTTTTCTTTAAGTTATTATTTGTGTTATAGAATTTTTTAATTGAAATTGTCTCAAATTGGTTAAATTTCTTTAACACTTTCTTAATGTAATGAGATTGAGATGAAATAATCTCTTAAGAGGTTCTTATTATTTTTACTACTAGAATCACATCAACTTGACTTAAGTTTTTCATATTGAATATCTATCTTGTTCAAAATTCTTTTAAATTTGTTGATTTTATTACTTTTATGCTTCGTTCCTATTATTAGTCTCTAATATTATTTCTGTATACACATTTGTCTGATTCATTAATTTTAAATTCATTAGTAATCATTATGTGATCAAATTTCTCATGTCATAATTTAGGTATATTGATATATAAATTATAAGTTTATAAACATTATGTCTTATGCCTTTCACTACAAAGCTTTCTGATTGTTTCGAAGACCTATACCATAAATTTTCACCGAAACTCTTGGGCTTTGGTTCCGAGAATCTTACAATGATTTTGTTTTGGCAAAAGTGAATGCCAACTCATCAATGTAAACCATTGTTGGATTCTTGGGATCCACAAATGAGATTTTCAGTGAAAATTTAGGTTCACAGATCTTATATATATAAATTCTACATTTAAAAAAATAGTTTTAGTATTCATTTAATGTATTTCTAAGTTATAAGTAGTTGTTATAGTTATAGGCATTCTAATAGATGTTATCATAATAACAGGAGAATATATGTTAAAAAAGTTTAATATTCTTTCTATTTGTACCCTTAGCCACCAATCTAGCACTTTATATTTATAAATATTCCATCGATTTTAAATTTTCTAGGAAGAAAATTCAAATATTCTTAAGTGTTGTTTTTCATTATTGATTCAATTTTATTATGTATAACTTCTTTCCAATATGGAGCTTCTAGTAATTGCATACCTTCACTAAATATCTTAAGATCTCCCTCAAATAGAAATATTATAAAGTCAGGGCCAAAACTTGTAGTTATTTTTATTTTTTTACTCCTAATTTCTACATATTTTTAATCTTATAATGGCTCTTGATGTTTTATCTATAGTTTGAGTTATTATGAGTTATTACTTTCTTTTGTGAATTAGTTTTTACTGGAAAGCTATATTCAAAGAATTTATAATATTCAAACTCTATAATAGTACTTTCATCAATATCGTTGATTTCAAGAATCTATAGGTACTACTATCTAAGGCATACCCTATAAAAAATAGCCTGTAGTTTTACATCATAGTTTAGTTCTCTTAGAATTGAATATTGCCACCTTAGTTCTCTCAAAAGTTTATAAAGTATTTTATATATTTTTTAATATATAACAAGTGGTGAAGACAATTACCCTTTACAAATTCAATAGTAATCATGAACTAATTATCATAATTTTTTATAATGATGAATGGTTCACATGTCCTGGCATAGTCTGTCATGCCACAAATTAAAATATTTACATACTTAAGTAGAAGTGAAAACTTTATTTATACTATCAGTGATTATATTTAGTTTGAACAAGCCCTTAGATAGATACCATTTTCCCACAAAGACCTTATTCTTTGTGATTACAATCTTGTCAGATTCAAGATAAGCTTGAATCATTTCTTACTCATAAAAGAACTGGATACTAAGTTCTTGCAGATGCGTTTGAAAATTATAACACCCATTTCAATATCAGGACTTTCTCAGAGATAAACCTTAAAATCACCTTAATAAATTTTTATTTTTTACTATGGTTGATGCATGTGAGTTACCTATAAAGAGTTGTTCTTTGTTACCCACTAACTCGTAAGAGGAAAATGCACTTTTGCTGCACAGATGTATTTAGTGGCATTGGTGTCCACTTACTAATCATCGACACTATTGATCAAATTGACTTTTAACACTACCACTGACAATTATTTCATTGTTTCAGTCACATGTGCATATCCCTAGTCTTCATGTGACAATAGTCCCTAACTTTGTGTCCTCGTTGTCATACATAACGCAATTCTCATTTGTCTTATTTATATTATTCCCCAGTTTCTCTTAAACTTCTTATTGTTATTTTTGAAGTCCTTCTTTTAGAACGTTTGCCCCAATTTGAGATTTATTTTCATTCTTTTTAGTATCTTCAATAATATTGGTCTTAGATACTATTCTCAAAGCCCTTACTGTATTTTATTTGTTTCTATTGTCTTCTTCTATTTGAAGTTGAAAATTATATCCTCGAGTAACATGTCATTTCTATTATATTTTAACTGGTTTCCAAAATCTTTCCAAGAAGCTGTAGTTTTTCTATCAACGATGCCACCTGAAACCCTTCATATATCCTCATTTTTTGCATGTATCTTATGAATTAAAATCTACAATTCTTGTACTTGTGACATAACAGACTTATTGTTCACCATTATAAAATTTAAAAAGTATTTTATGATGTATTTCTTAATTCTCACATCTTCAGTCTTGTATTTCTTTTCTAGTTTATACAATAATATCTATGCACTTCTAACAGAGGAATAAATGTCAGAAAGAAAATTCTCTAGATGGTTCAATATGTGATTCCTATATAAGTAATCAAATTTTTTCCATGCATCTTTCATTCCTTATTTTACATGATGATTTTCTTCTTCATTGATTTATTTATTTTTCCTTAGTTAAGACAAAAGTTATGTTTACTAAGTTTTAAAGTTTTGGATATTAAGCTTTTCAAGCTTCTCTATATTAGTAGGATTGTTATTGATTGGTACAATAAAAAGAACTCTTTAGACCCTAAAATTCTACCTTAGATTGTTAGAGTTTGCTTCTTCTCACAATAATAGTTAATAAATTAATTAGTTAACAGAGAAATAAAAAAAAAATCTAAATTGAAACATGCAAGCTATATATCTTAATTAACTACGAAAGAAAAGTTATACTCGGTTACAAAATAGTAATTCTTAGTAGTGTTGATGAACACATTAAAAATTAGTAAATCTATAAACAGAAGAACAATTGATTTCTCAGATTAGTGAATGGCTCAGGCAAGCATTCAACACGTTGTCTAAAGGCAGATTTCACCGTTGCAGTTCTATAGTGTTGTTGATAATAGTTTGGATGTGTATCCTAAGACTCGACAGTTGACTAGAGATACGTAACACTCCAAGACCTATGATATTTGTGAACTTACAATGGAATTTTCTTAAAAAATACAAAACAAAGTAAAAGCAAAAACTATAAAATAACAAAGTTTAAGAAGAGTTTTTATTTTTCATATGCTGTTCAGATGCCTCTCAAACCCCTCTATATATAAAGATAAAAGAGAGAGCCGTTTAACCCTAATAAATTTCATTAAGGGCTAAATAGTTATAACACTAAATAAGATGTGTTTGCATGCCTTGAAAGAATTGAAGACGAAAGCCAACGTTGAAGGAAAATGAAAGATAGTTAGCTTAAAAAGATACCCTAGGCTTTCTAGAGCCCACAACCCACAACCCACGCTTTGACCAGATGCGCTCAAGGAGTGCATGCTTGTGCTTAATGGGTACAAAAATGGGAGGCCCAAGGGCTCCATCCTTTAGGTCTAACCATCTCATAAAAGAGTTCAAAAATTTTAGTTTCTCAAGCAATATAGATTAAAAGTGATGTATAAAGAGTTTAAGGATTGAGAGAAACCTCACTAGATTTTCTTACAAAAATTTGCATTTGAAATTTCATGAAGTTTATTTTCAAAAAGTGGGGATTTAACAAAAATATTTCTTTCCAACAATTAAAGACGTTGAGTTCAAAACCTCATAACCCCAAAACTAAACTTAAACTTTATGAATAACAATTAATTAGTTCCACGAGTACAAATTGACACTCCTACTCAAATAACTTGAGTTTACTAAAACTCTGAAGGGTGTGAACCTTAGTGCAAAATTTTTTCTTTCGAAGTACATGTTAGAAACTATACAACCTAAGATTAACGTAGTAATACAATTTTTTATAATATATGAAACAAAATGGTTCTAATAACCCTGGGACCTTGTCTTTGGATTTATAGGGTCATCGAATAACCTCCTCTAAAGGTATATTTATAATTAGAATTTATTTTGATTTGTATATCTTAATTTTACTCATCGGGTAGGTATGTGATCATTATATATGTGTTAGAAGTCATATACAACTTCAATCTTTTTTGAAAATTCTAAGTTAGGAGTATTTTGATCTTTTAAATATTAAAATAATTTAATATTTTTTTTAAAGTTTGGGACATAAATTTTTGTTCTCATGTTGAAATTGTTCGATGTTCTAGAATCAATGGTTTACCAGCTAAAATAAATTTTATAATTTAACGATTTAAGGCCTTGAAATTAAGGCAAAAATTTGAAAAATTAAGGCAAAAATTTGAATATTTAATTTATACGAGAAAAAAAATTTAAATTTGATGGGCCTTGATGGGGCCTTTGTTTGGGGACTATTTTGAGGCCTATAGTAGTGCATTATATTTATTAAATTATTATTATAATTATTTAATTCATTGCATGTCACATAAGCATGAGATAAATTAATTTGAAACCCATTATAATTAAAAATTTAAAAACTTTTACAACTAAAAATTAAAAATTTATTGTAATTTGTTAAATTTGTTATTGGAGACCTTTTTGAATTTATTTTCCTTCTAATATCACCAACCAAACCTGTTGTAGGGAAGAAATTCCTTTTTAGCAAGTCATAAACATCTGTCCTTATAACCCTATATATTAATGAGCCTTGTAAATAAAAAAATTATTTACAAATAGTCAAAATTGTTTCCTTTTTGTGGTAACTCATTTAAAAGTTTTAAACCCTCTATTTTCACCTTCTATTAGAGTTTGAATTTTTATTATTAGAGAATACTGAAAGAAAAAATAGAGAATATTAAACAAAAAAATAAAGAAGAGAATGCATCTAGGATTTGATTATTTGGAAAAATTTACTAAAGTAGGATTTCTGTTCTCCATTTATACTTCTATAGCTATTTTTAAAATTCTTATATTTACATGTATACATTTCAGTTTCCTCCATAATTTTTGAAGATGTACTTTTGTTATATAATTTAAATAAAATCCATAGTTTCTAAGATATTTTGCAAAAACATGCTAGTATAGAGATTTTTGTATCTGTAATTGATTTATTATGCATGTGTTCAATTATGTATATTTTTGAGATTATTAGTTATTATTATTATTATTGGATGGAAATGCATGAGCACCTATGATCAAGATCCAATGTTATATGAATATAGATAAAGGGTTCAACTGTTATGTGATATCTGCCTTCTTAGGTGTTATGTCTCTATTTTTGTGAGATACTCCTTAAAGAGCAATAGGATGTGTAGATTCTAATGGTAAAATATCAGAAATATTTTTAGATCTTTATTATAGAGTTTTTATCGACTTATTTAATAAGATTGACTTTTGATCGAATGGTGTTTATTTACATACATGTTGATGATGATTATATCCATCATATTTTATTTTGACAAATACATTATTTATTTAATTTATTATTTATATTATATACTTGCATGTCGTGGATTTTATCGATGGGTAGCTATTCATCTCTATAAAAGTATGGGTGGTGGAGTGAGTGTACTGAGCATGTTTAACTCATTCTTATCTAACATTTTTGTAGAGATTCTGAATGGATCATCGACTTAATGAAAGAAGCCAAAAATTATTTACTTTGAGTAGAACCATGTGTTAGAATTTTTATATATTTGTTGTACTTAAAAAGAGATGAAAATAATATATAGGATTTTAATTTATATCATTGCTTGTAATAAGTACAAGTTTCTTAGTTTACTGTTAATGGAATTTTGATTACTTTACGGATGTATACACAATTATAACTTTTACATTGATTTTAGATTTAAGTTTTTATTGTATCTCTGTTACTATTTTAGGCATAACTTAGGCTATGGTCTATGGCGGAACCAAGGTTTTGTTCAAAAGGATTGGGGGGGGGGGGGGGGGGGGGGGAGGGGGGGGTGTGTTGGCAAACCTAAGGAAAAAAAGGAGTTTAAGAAGTGAAAAAAAAATAAAATTAGAGAGTTTTCAAAAGTTGAGGGGGCAACTACCCTCTCGGCCCCTTCCTGGCTCCACTACTGGCTGTGGTCACTAATTGAGTGATACCAAAGCTCACATTTTTGTAACTCACATGTGCATCCCCAAACTAATTGTAGCTTGGAAAATCTTTCAGAGAGTTCTTGGGTGACCTTATGATGTTTTGTGAAAAAAATTTATGTTTTATCAATTTTGTCAAAAACCCCGATGTTAGCCTTTTCTAAAAAAATTGGTAAAGAACTAGTTTTAGGCCAAAACATAAATTAAAAGAGTTGTATCTGTAAGTTAGCTTTAAAATAAAATAGGAATTACCTGATTGTTATTCTTATTATTTTTTTGTAATCAACCTGATTCTTATTAGTAACCTAGGAGATATGAGTGTTGTATCAGATACTATTTTTCTATAAAAAATTCTACAAATTTCATTTGTCAAACTTTTGAACTATTTTTATCTAACAATTTCTTCAATGACTTCTTGATTTTTTTTATGGACATAGGAAATTCAGTTAGATTTCTAGATTGGAGTTATGCATCCAAATAATTTTTTTTTAAGAAAGTTATGACTTCAACAGTGACAGAATGTTGAACTAGTTTTTGAACTTTAGAATTAATATCGCATAGAGTTCGATTAATTTTTTGATAAAATCTACTTTTCTTTAATTATTTAAAAAAAATAGACTATATAGTAAATTAAGTCTTCTTTACACTGATAGGTGGTAGGTTTTCTTACTCTAAATAACAAAACCTATGAAAAATCGACAACATACACATGTATAGATTTTCTAGTTTTCTAAAATAAGCTTGGTTTTCAAATTAAAGATGGTTTTATTTTAATTTAAAATTTGATTCTTCATCCAATTTTGATGTGAATCGGATGGTGATTATCATGGGATGGAGATGTTATGGTTATGTATAGGAGTTGTCTGGTATTGATTGGAGTTGACTTGTTTGAACTTGATTGAGGACTTAAACACACAATCATATTTATTATCTATTATTTCTCTAACCTCACCCTTGTGTGCTTGGGTTATTATGCGGGTCTCGAGTTGGAATTATTGGGTCACAGGTCAAGTCTAGTAAACCCAAGATCGGGGCGTGACACCTACTATGAGGTCACTAGAATATCTTGTGAGTATATAGCCTGCGGGTGGCCAACTATTCTTGTAGTTTGAGTGTTTTGAGCTTGAATTGTCACTGTCCGAAAAAAAGAAAGGAAGATTCTTGGATAGCATTGTTTGAGATCCGAAATAGATCGTTTGTCATATTGGGTCTCTTATAAGATTTCCTTTTTTGTCATACTCTTTGGTTGGCAAACCAAAGGAAAAAAAAAAGAGTTTAGTAAGTGAAAAAAAAAGAAAATAGAGTTTTCAAAAGTTGAGAGGGCAATTGCCCCCTCGGCCCCTTCCTGATTCCGCTACTGGCTGTGGTTACGAATTGAGTGATGCCAAAGCTCACATTTTTGTAACTCACATGTGCATCCCCAAACTAATTTTAGCTTGAAAAATCTTTGAGAGAGTTCTTGGGTGACCTTATGATGTTTTGTAAAAAAAATTTGTGTTTTATCAATTTTGTCAAAAACCCTGATGTTGGCCTTTTCTGAAAAAATTGGTAAAGAACTAGTTTTAGGCCAAAACATAAATTAAAAGAGTTGGACCTGTAAGTTAGCTTTAAAACAACATTAGAATTACCTAATTCTTATTCTTATTATTTTTTTTTGTAATTAACCTGATTCTTATTAGTAACCTAGGAGATATGAGTGTTGTATCAGATACTATTTTTGTACAAAAAATTCTACAAATTTTGTTTGTCAAACTTTTAAACTATTTTTATCTAACAATTTCTTTAAAATGACTTCTTGATTTTTTTTATGGACATAGGAAACCCAATTAGATTTCTAGGTTGGGGTTATGTATCCAAATAATTTTCTTTTAAGAAAGTTATGACCTCAACAGTGACAGAGTGTTGAACTAGTTTTTGAACTCTAGAATTAATATCGCATAGACTTTGATTAATTTTTTGATAAAATCTACTTTTCCTTAATTATTTAAAAAAAATAGACTAGACAGTAAATTAAGTCTTCTTTATACTGATAGGTAGTAGGTTTTCTTACTCTAAATTACAAAACCTATGAAAAATCGACAACATACACATGTTGGATAAATTTTCTAGTTTTCTAAAATAAGTTTAGTTTTCAAATTAAAGATAGTTTTATTTTAATTTAAAATTTGATTCTTCATCCAATTTTGATGTGAATCAGATGGTGATCATCATGGGATGGAGATGTTATGGTTATGTATAGGAGTTGTCTGGTATTGACTTGTTTGAACTTGATTGAGGACTTAAACACACAATCAAATTTATTATCTATTATTTCTTTAACCTCACCCCTGTGTGTTTGGGTTATTATGCGGGTCTCGAGTTAGAATTTTTGGGTCACAGGTCGGGTCTAGTAAACCCAAGATCGGGGTGTGACACCTACTATGAGGTCACTAGAATATCTTGTGAGTATATAGCTTGCGGGTGGCCAGCTAATCTGTAGTCGGAGTGTTTTGAGCCTGAATTGTCCCTGTCCGGAAAAAAGAAGAAGATTCTTGGATAGCATTGTTTGAGATCCGAATTAGATTGTTTGACATATTGGGTCTCTTATAAGATTTCCTTTTTTGTCATACTCTTTTTGTGTTTTTGTGATATTTCTTCAGGTAAAACAAATGGGATGATGTAATATAAAGCAAATGTAATGTCATAGTTTTGTTCAAAATGAGAACTTAATTACCATCGATCACTTGCGTCCATCGATAGTAGGACAAAAGTCATATCCTAATCCCATTGATCTATTATCAGACATTGGATGGGCCGAGGGAGGTGGGTGTAGTATGTGGTGGGGCTCCCATTGGACCTTCATATTGGATCAAGATTCAGCACGAATTGATGATGTAGGATGTAACTGTGGTCTATATTGCATAGGATCAAACTTTCCTACATTTTAAAATTAATGAAAGTGACATTATGACAATTCATCATACATAATTAACTATTTTTAATTATAACTTGTCCTTCAATTAGACACCCTGACTCAATAAAAAAATCATTATTTTATCATCTCTCCAGGTGTCATCGTCGCACCCACTGCCACATGTCACCATCTCACTCACTACTGCTAACTTATTCGATAATTTAGAGGCAAAAACTACCATGCTCTAAATACGAAAGCCCCCCAAAACCAAATTTTTGGATGAACAGATAATCCAAGTGGAATCTTTGATTAATCTAGAGTTGAAAAGGGTCCTTATTTCACCTGCCTGTAACTTTATAAAAGGCCATGTACTCACAGGATCTCCTACTAAACTCCTGCTCCTCTCTATACCCAAGATGACAAAGGTAGAAGAGAAGGCCATAGAAGATGGCCGAGAGGATTTCACACAGGATGGGACAGTAGATCTCAAGGGTCGCCCCATCTTAAGATCGAAAGGAGGAAGATGGAAAGCATGTTCTTTCATTGTAGGTAAGGTATCCTATGTTTTAAGGATTGGCTATTTGACCTTGCTTCTGAGAGGCACCCTTAGTTTCTAAGGATTCTCTCTATTTGAAGGGCTGTCCATTGTACCATAAGCAGCCTAACCCTGCTTGAAGAGCACCCTTGTCAGGGTATTCTTATAAAGATCATTGACAGTCCCCTATATATTTTTAAGGGCCAAACTTGTAGGACACGTACTCTTTGTTCTAAGCGGCTCTATAGTTGGGCCTATGTAAGGTTCTAACCCAATTGGGGTGAAGACCCCTCTTGGCGGGGACCTTAGCTCCTTGCAGGGTAGGAGGGGCCCTCCCCATTAAGGGATTTGGGACGTACATACCCACGGCCCGAATTTTGAGGTAACATTCTTTCGGAAAAATCGCATAATTTTCAATTTTGGGCAGGTTTCCTTATTAGTTTGGGACTAAGGATTATGCTTGTGGATGTAGCCTTTAGTGGTGAATCACGTAAATCTTTGTGTTCTACTGCAAATTTTTATTTTATTTTTCCTTTTTGTGATTGCCATCGTTTGTGTGGATTCTTTAATTATATTTGTGGGATTCTTTTACGTAGGGTATGAGGTATTTGAGAGGATGGCATACTATGGAATTGCATCAAATCTAGTGATATATTTGACAATGAAGCTCCATGAAGGAACTGTAACGTCCGCGAATAATGTGACCAACTGGGCCGGAACGGTTTGGATTACACCCATCTTAGGTGCATACATTGCAGATGCCCATCTTGGCCGATATTGGACTTTCGTCATCGCATCAGCCATTTATCTAGTGGTAATGTTAGAGATATATCCGAGACTTGTTATGTTATTAGCTAAAAAAATCCCAAAACCAAAGAAACAAAAAACAGACTTAAAGTTATAACGGCCGTTAATTATTTTGTCAATTACCTATTATTTTACCGTCATCTAACTGTTGAACACAAATGTTTGACTGAATCCTGACATCATTCAATTCTCATTAGAAACTCGTGCGATGTCGATCCGATGGTTGTAGGCGTCCTCACACAAATGATGTATATTGAATCTTTCTTAATTTTCTTAGATTGAGAGAGAGAGAGAGAGAGAGAGAGAGACCTTTTGGGTAAAAGGACTAAGCAACGATTAAATTATATATCCATTAAATTTAATATAATTAAATAAATATATCTATTGTATTATATATTTGTCTTTATTTACTAAAAATGCCTAATCAACGATTAGAGGGGCTTGCTGACATGGCTAGACATTTTGGGTAAAATGCCTATTGAGGTAAACAAACGATTGGAGATTCTCTAATCAGGTTGATTTTTAATTTGTAGGTCCACCTAGGGATTGGCTAAACATCCATAAAGTCATTGTGCTCTGAAAATGTGCCATGTGGCTCTTATTGTGGGCGGTGACTGGTTGCTGGTGAACCGAGCTTTACTCCAATCCCTTTAGGAGGACCAAATTGGTCGAGTTGCGTTGGACAGCCAGCCCACTCATTCACGGATAAGTTTCTAGTTTAAATATCAGTTAATCACAGTATATATTGTTTAAAACCAAGGGCCCATTTGGTAACAATTATGATGAAATAGATTGTCAGTCTAAAACTAATTCTATAAAATGCTTTTTTGGTAGAAGCATTCTAAAAAGAAATTTCCAAGCATCTCAAAGACTTTACTTTTAATATCATGATCCATATTGGGATTTGGATCCGGCTCCGATATAGGTATATCACGGATTGGGTCTATGTAGATCTGGATCCAAATTTGACCTTTAATGTCAAGATCTCTATCCGGATTTGGACCCGACTTAGATCCAGGACATACATGTAGTGGGTAGTCTTGTAAATCTCCAAAACTACATTGCCTGCCTTCAAAATAACAAAAAAATGCCTCTCCAACTTTTGTACACACAGGGAATGTGCCTATTGACCCTGGCAGTTTCGTTGCCGGGATTTAGGCCACCATCATGCGGGCCAGGGGTGAAGGATGTGGACTGTGACAAGCAATCCTCGCCGTTTCAGGTGGGCATCTTTTATTGTGCACTCTATATAATTGCAGTGGGTACGGGTGGAACCAAGCCGAACATCTCGACCATGGGTGCAGACCAATTTGACGATTTTGAGCCCAATGAGAGGACCCAGAAGCTATCCTTCTTTAACTGGTGGATGTTTAGCATTTTCTTTGGGACCCTCTTCTCAAACACCTTCCTTGTGTACATACAAGACAATGTGGGCTGGATCGTTGGCTATGGCCTTCCCACACTTGGCTTGGCGATTTCCATCGTAGTATTCTTGGTGGGTACTCCCTTCTATAGGCACAAGGTGCCTTCCGGGAGTCCGTTCACTAGGATGGCTAGGGTACTTGTGGCTGCCCTAAAGAAACGGAAGACACCCGTCCCTGACGACCCGAAAGACCTTCATGAATTGAGCTTGGATGAATATGCCAAAACTGGAAAGTTTAGGATTGATTACTCCCATTCCTTAAGGTCAGTTCTCTCCCCTCTTTAACTTCTATTCTATTCTCTATTCCACTAACAAGCGCGAGGAACTTGAACGTTCAAGTTAAACATGTCAAGAAGTTAATAGTCGCAACGTATTCCCTACAGGTTCCTTGACAAAGCTGCAGTAAAGAGCGGTCCAAGTGACCCATGGATGTTATGTCCAGTGACCCAAGTGGAGGAAACCAAGCAAATGATAAAGATGATTCCGATTTTGGCCGCAACATTTATACCTAGCACAATGTTGGCCCAGACGCACACATTGTTTATCAAACAAGGTACCACCCTAAATAGGAGGTTGGGTCCCCATTTCGAAATCCCTCCGGCATGTCTTACTGCATTTGTGACACTCTTCATGCTGATTAGTCTTGTAATCTATGACCGATACTTCGTGCCAGCTGTTAGACGATACACGAAAAATCCTAGAGGGATCACATTGTTGCAAAGAATGGGAATTGGCCTTGTGGTGCATATCATTATCATGGCCATTGCTTCCCTAGCTGAAAGAAAGAGACTGAGTGTTGCGAGGGATAATGACATTGTTGGTAAAAATGAAATTGTCCCTCTTTCTATCTTCATTCTTCTCCCTCAATTCGCTTTGATGGGAGTGGCCGACACCTTTGTGGAGGTCGCAAAGATCGAATTCTTCTATGACCAGGCACCAGAGGGCATGAAAAGCCTTGGGACTTCTTATTTCACAAGTAGCTTGGGAATTGGATACTTCCTTAGTAGTTTTCTTCTAACAACTGTGTCCGACATTACAAAGAGCAATGGTCACAAAGGGTGGATATTGGATAACCTAAATGTGTCTCATTTAGACTACTACTACGGATTTTATGCCGTATTGAGCCTTATCAATTTCATTTTCTTTCTAATAGTCTCCAAGTTATATGTCTATAACATAAATGTTGATGAAGCAGAAAGGGAGTAGCAGAATGCCACAACAACATCGCCGAACAAGTATAATACTTCCGAGAATGAAGATCCGAAGGATGACATGAACTCATCAAACTTCTTTTGATTGGGATTCTACATTGTTATACATAATTTTGGTTTATATATATATAGTGGTGGGTTTGGCTTTCATTGCTAAGTTGAGGTAAGTCGATCAAGTCCTATAAAGAAAACTAACTTAATTGCCCCTCACCTCAAAATTCTGTACGTCTTCAACTTCCTAATATGAGTAGAAATTCAATCCCTCTGCCCGCATAAATGTTGCCAGCAGCTTCAATTATGAATGTATTGCTTCATACGCAATTTAAGGTAACAAAATGTTCACACAACTGTACTTCATTCCGGTTTTTTTTTTACAAGTTCTAACTAGCACGCATATACATAAACCGAAAAACACCCCTGCATTCAACAACAACACCCCATGCTAGTACTATCCATCGACAATAAATTCTAGTAATAATCTTTCAAGAGATACAACTAAAGTTGATCGCTCTCTTGTTCTTAAAGTGCAACTATTGATTCCAGACTTGTTTGTAGTGGGCATCTAGGAAATGGTGTTGGCTTCTCTTCTCGTTGAGTCACTCAAACAACTTAAGTAGACATCCCTTCTTGGTTAGAGACCCCAAAAGCTGACATTTGTCGATCTTCTATAAGAACCTGCTCCATTGAATCAGAGACCTCTGCTCTATATACATAGAACTTAGACACAATTATGAAGAAGATGAAATTCAAGAGGTTCAGTATTGCAAAGAATGCATAGTAGTAGTCTAGATGAGAGTCATTGAGATTATTTAGAATCCACCCTTTGTGATTGTGCCTCTTGGTGATATTCGATGCGGATGTAAGAAGGAAACTACTAAGAAAATTGCCTATCCCAAGACTAGTATAGGTATAAGAAGTCCCCAGACTCTTCATGCTTTCTGGTGCTTGGTCATAGAAAAATTCAATTCTAGCCACCTCTAAAAATGCATTGGCCACCCCCATTAGCACAAATTGAGGAAGTAAAATGAAGATGGTAAGAGGAACTCTCCCACCATTTTCCACTAAACCATGATTTTTGGCCACACTTAGCCTTCTCTCAGCTAGAGATGCATGTCTCCTCCACTTGGGTAACTGAACATAACATCCAAGGGGTGTTTGAACCTAATTTAACCGTAGCTTTGTTGAGGAACCTGCATGCATAAGAGAGGTTACTTAAAAGTTAAAAAAAAAGTTAAAAATATAGAAAGTAGGGCTGCAACTCAGGTGGGTTGGGTCGGGTTTAGGGTAAACCCGAGCACACTAAAGATAGGCTAAGAAATATAAACATAAAGCACACTAAAAATAGGCTAGGAAATATAAAACACAATAACAAAATATATTCATTTATATTTGCAATCGTGTAATGTTGGCTCGGTTTGGGTTGCCCAAAGCCTCAGCCCAAGCCCAACCCCAACGTTAGGCTAGGAAATATAAAACACATTAACAAAATATATTCATTTATATTTGCAATCGTGTAATGTCAGCTCGGGTTGGGTTGCCCAAAGCCTCAGCCCGAGCCCAACCCCAACGTTAGGTTGAGCCTGCCCAAGTTGCACCCCTAGTAAAAAGTGCAAAAATTATTAGCAAGTTCTAACCTCAAGGAAGGTGTGGAGTCAATTCTAAACTTTCCTTTTTGGGTATATTCCTCCAAGTCAAGCTCATAGAGGTCTTTAGGGTCACTAGGGATGGGTACCCTCCATTTTCTTAGGGTAGCGACTATGACCTTAGCTATCCTAGTAAAGGGACTCCCTGTAGGCACCCTGTGCCTGTAGAAGGGTGTGCCAGCTAAGAAGATCAAGATCGACATGCATGCCCAATTGTTGGAAGCCCATAACCGAGGCTCCAACCCACATTGTCCTGTATGTACACTAGGGGTGTCAACGGGTCGGTTCCGGTTCGGTTCCTAAGGTGACCAGAACCGGAACAAACGGTTCCGGTTCTCAAAGTGATGGTACCAGAACGGGAACCGATTATGTAGTTTTTGTCGGTTCCGGTTCCGATTTCGGGTATAACGGGTCCAATCTTGGTAATATGAGAATTTTTACACTATATTTATATATTGGTTCCGGTTCTTATCGGTTCAGTTCCGGTTCTTATTGGTTTCGGTTCCATATTAGAGTACCGGAACCGTAACCATTAGTTTCCGGTTCGGTTCCGGTTCCGGTTCTTTTTAATCAGTTCCCAAAAATGTGGTACCGGAACCGGTGTTTTCGGTTCCGGTTCCTGTTCGGTTCCGGTTAAATCGGGTAAAATTGACACCCCTAATATACACGAGGGATGTGTTGCCGAAGAGGGTTCCAATGAAGATACTAAACATCCACTAGTTGAAGAAGGAGAACTTATGGGCCTTATCCTTGGGCTCAAAATCGTCGAATTGATCTGCACCTATGGTTGAGATGTTGGGCATGGTTCCTCCAGTGCCCAAAGCCAATATGTAGAGTGTGGCAAAAAAATACACCCACTTGTAATGTCGAGGCCTCATTACAATCTGTTCCGTTTGCTTGCCGGCAAGGTGATGGTTTCAACCCCGGGATCGATACTGATAGTGTTAGCAGACACATTCCCTGTGATCAAATCAAAGATGCCAATTTGGTCAAGGGAGTTACAGAAACAAACGGTTAAGATCATGCACTGGAGCTCAGAATCATAACCATCTGATCCATATGCTTTTTGTGGAGCATTAGTCACCACCTTTTCTTGGAAGAAAAGGTGGTCAAGTGAACGGTTGAGATGATTTAGTGAATACAATTGGCACTACCATGCATATGATCGTTTGACTATGTTATTAGATCACTGTGTCTGTGCCATTAGTAGATTAGCTGTGTGATCTATAGAAGACGGGTGCCTTAAGTTTCTACAAAGAGATGCAAAGCAGACTATCATAAAGTGAGCAAGATCGGCTGACTTCAGCCTTGACCATTGATGCAACCCATACAAAAGGTGAAACCAATGGGATGGCTGAGATTGATGGGCTTGTGCACTCATAAATATGGTTGACTTGTCAATTAAATCAAACGCATCTATATAACAGTTAGGGGGTCAATGGACCAGGTTCAGCCAGGCGGCAGGCTGAGCCTTGTGCCCACCTAGCCCGTTACATGCCTAAACAATTTAGGCCCAGTCTAGCCTAATAGAGTATAACAGGCCCTGTTATCAGATTTGGGTCAGGCTTAAACTTATTTTTGTTATATGTTTAGTCCAAATCGAGCTTCTTAAACTTATACCCAGCCTCGGCTTACCAGGCCTATAGAGGCAGCCCAAGCCCCGCAAACTGTGGCTGGGCCTAAAATTGAGCTAGCCCAGTTTATTAACAGCCATAGTAGGGGTCAGAGACATTTAACGAACGTAAAGGGCTGGTCTGTGAGGACTTGGTCTTCATATGGGAGTACATTTTTTGGGTAGTTAACACTGTTTTTAAAGAGACCAGTAACTCGGTGAAGACGGGTTTTGAACCCAGGTCTATGGTATCATCACCCACAAGCTTTACCAACTGAGCAAGCTGGCACCTTCAGCCTTCCACTAGTTTGGCAAAAAGAGTCTATGTTAGATGAAAACTTGACACAAATACCCTTATGGAATGGACTTTTGTGGTAATTAATAATGGGGAATAATGGGCCAGGATGGCATGATAGTCTTAGGTCCAGCCCACTACAGGACCAGGATCGCTTACAAGAGATGCCAAACAATTGGGCTGGGCTTGGGCTTCGTTTTTTATTAAACAACCCATTAGACATTTTCTTAGGCTGAGCTTGGTTAACAATTAATTAATTTCTTTCTTTCCCACTTCATCACCAACGTTTTAAGAAAAAGACATTACAGAATCCATCTGAGGTGCTCCAAACCCTGTTTAAAAAATGGCCGTTAACGGAAACAGACCTCCCCCATTACGTTACGTATCGTTTTAACGCTGAGAAAATAACTGTCGTTATTTTCATTTTCGTTATTTTCATTTTGACGGCCATTTTATTTGAAAATAACCCCCATTATAATTATAATGATGGTTGTTATTTTTTTGTAAAAATTTGTTAAAACTGAATTTTTTTTTGAAATTCAAATTTCGAATTTTAGATCCATTTTTTTTCCCTGTAATTTTATGTTTTTTCCCATATTTTTGCCCCTGGGTGTTACAATCTGTTATAACGGCCCCCTAGTCCATTATACTGTTACAACGGGGATAGAAAAATTTTAGACGCAGAGGGCTCTCCTGGCCCTATATGGCTCATTTTGTTGGGCCCACTAACCGCATGGATGTTTAGCCCACCCCTTGGTGGATATACATACCAAAAATCCGTCAAATTGGTGTTCCCTAGCCATAGATTTTAGCACTTTTATAGGATTGATTCTAGCCATTGGATTCAAGCATGTTTTTTCAGATTTTTTGAGTACTTAATCAAGCGGCTAGAAATTATCAATGAAGTTGATTTTTGGTCTGTATATCCACCAAGGGGTGGGCTAAACATCTATGCGGTTAGTGGGCCCAAAAAATGAGCTATGTAGGGCCAAGAGAGCCCTCATAGCGTTAATTATGTTATTTAACTAATAAAATGCATCAATAGCAATTTGTTGAGAGAAGAGAAGGAAAAATTTACCAAGAGGTAGATGGCGGATGCAACGATGAATGTCCAGTGTCAACGCATTATTTGCTGAAGTGACGGTGCCCTGATGGAGCTTCTTTGTCAAGTAGATAACGAGATTCTACGGTATACCATAGTAGACCATATGCTCAAACAACCTCGTGCACTAAAATTCCAATCAAACACCATTGGATCAGCATAATAAATGCCTGGAGTACAATTTTAAGAGAAGCCCTCGTTAACAGGAACAGTGACGGAGTCAGGATTTTGTTAAACGGTGAGCATTGTACTGATCCTGAGATTTTGAACCATGGGTAAGAATAGGAGAAAGTCTGAAGAAGAATAGACGGCCATTAAGATTATGGTGTACCTTAAAAGTAGGGTATTTTAGTAACACTCCCCTTGAAATTTGAAAGTAATTAGTAAATACCCCTTATACTTTCAAACTTTACGAGTACTCCGTTTGACCTAGTTTAATAGTGGTTGACTTAAGTTAAAACGGACTTGAATCGCAACGTCAATAGCTTTGTATTTGCAATAGTAAAGTCCTTTCATAGGTGTATGCATTAACAGGCGCGTGATGCATGTCACGTTTTACCATTTGTCAAATGATGGTTAAACTAGGTCAAAGGGGGTAATCCTAAAGTTTGAAAGTATAAGGGGTAGTTACTAATTGCTTTCAAATTTCAGGGAGGTGTTACTAAAGTACCCTTAAAAGTAGGAGCAACGGAAAGAGAGAAGAAAAGATTTCAAGCTACATGATTGCAGTGAACATGTACAAGTGTCCCATATTAGAGAGAGAGAGAGAGAGAGAGAGAGAGAGAGAGAGAGAGAAACCAACAATGAAGGAGCAAGCAGTCCATCCACCTCTCTTGGAGATGAGGACAGGATTTCCTTTTACATCGACGACAGTCCCATCCTCTGTGAACACACCATTAGCTTCTTCCAAAGCAGTCTCAGCAGCCATGGTTCACAAGCCATTAGTCTTGTAATCTACGATCGATACTTCGTGCCAGCTGTTAGACGATATAAGAAAAATCCTAGAGGGATCATGGTGTTACAAAGAATGGGAATTGGCTTTGTGATGCATATCGTTATCATGGCCATTGCTACCCTAGCTGAAAGAAAGAGACTGAGTGTTGCCAGAGATAATGGCATTGTTGGTAAAAATGAAATCGTCCCTCTTTCTATCTTCATTCTTCTCCCTCAATTCGCTTTGATGGGTGTGGCTGACACATTTGTGAAGGTCACAAAGATCGAATTCTTCTATGACCAGGCACCCGAGGGCATGAAAAGCATTGGGACTTCTTATTTCACAAGTAGCTTGGGAATTGGATACTTCCTTAGTAGTTTTCTTCTAACAACTGTGTCCGACATTACAAAGAGCAATGGTCACAAAGGGTGGATATTGGATAACCTAAATGTGTCTCATTTAGACTACGACTACGGATTTTATGCCGTATTGAGCCTTATCAATTTCATTTTCTTTCTAATAGTCTCCAAGTTATATGTCTATAACATAAATGTTGATGAAGCAGAAAGGGAGTAGCAGAATGCCACAACAATGTCGCCGAACAAGTATAATACTTACGAGAATGAATAGCCCCTCACCTCGAAATTAATAGCCCCACCTCAAAATTCTTTCTTAAACTTCCTAACCTGAGTAGAAGCCCGATCCCTTCGACTCGCTAAATGTTCCTAACAGCTTCAATTATGAATGTATTGCTTCATATGCAATTTTAGGTAACGAAATGTTGACACAACTATTTGGAGAGTTGTTCTTCCTTCGAGGGGAGATGTTCTTCCTTCGAAGCTCTCATGTTGGAGATTAGGGGTCTTATCTTTTCTTGGGTCAAATTGTATGATGTGGGGAGGGGTCTCAGATTCGAGGATGTGGTATTTAGTTGGCCGTCTCTGATTGGGAGGGTTTGAGGTGGTTGTGGGGTTGGTGTGTGGGAGTTGGGCTTCTTTTTTTAATCCTGCTTTGTTCTCTTCCGTTTTGCCTTGGTAGGCTTTCACGGCCCCCAAGTGCCTTAAAAAATCTTCTATTTTACCTTTCAAAAAAAATATTGTTCACAACTATACTTCATTCCGTTTTTTTAAAGATTCTAACCAGTACAATATCAATTGAGGCATACCACATACATAACTGAAGAACACCCGTACATTCAATAACACCACCCCATGCTAGTACCCATCCATCGACAATAAATTCTAGTAATAATATATCAAGAAATACAACTGAAGTCGACCCCTCTCTTGTTTGTAAAGTGCAACTATTGATTCCAGACTTGTTTGTAGTGGGCATGTAGGAAATGGTGTTGTTGGCTTCTCTTCTTGTCAAGTCCCGCAATCAACTTAAGTAGACACTCCTTCTTGGTTAGAGACTCTAAAAGTCGACATTTGTCGATCTTCTTTAAGAACCTCCATTGAATCAGAGATCTCTGCTTTATAAACATAGAACTTAGACACAACTATGAAGAAGATGAAATTCAAGAAGTTCAGTGTTGCAAAGAATGCATAGTAGTAGTCTAGATGAGAGGCATTGAGATTATCTAAAATCCACCCTTTGTGATTGTGCCTCTTAGTGATATTCGACACGGATGTAAGAAGGAAACTACTAAGGAAGTTGCCGATCCCTAGACTAGTAAAGGTATAGGAAGTCCCCAGACTCTTCATGCTTTCAGGTGCTTGGTCGTAGAAAAATTCAAGCCTACCCACCTCTAAAAATGCATCGGCCACCCCCATTAGCGCAAATTGAGGAAGTAAAATGAAGATGGTAAGAGGAACTCTCCCTCCATGTTCCACTAAACCATTTTCTTTGGCCACATTTAGCCTCCTCCTCTCAGCCAGAGATGCAGTTACCATGATTATAATATGAAGGAGAATTCCAATTCCCATCCTTTGAAGAAGAGTGATTCCTCTAGGATTCTTGGTCCATCTCCTCATAATCTTGACGAAGAGCTGATCGTATATCACAACGGAGATGAGCATCGATATTGTTACAAATGCAGCTAAACTGGCTGGGGGGATTTGGAAGCTCCCTACACGTCTATCAAGAGTGGTACCTTGCTTGACAAAAAGGGTATTGATCTGAGCGATCATGGCGCTTGGGATAATTGTTGCAATCATGATCGGGATCATACGTAGTATTTGTTTTGTCTCCTCTACTTGGGTAACTGAACATAACATCCAAGGGGTGTTTGAATCTAATTTAATAGCAGCTTTGTTGAGGAACCTGCATGTATAAGAGAAAGTAGAGAAAGTCAAAATAGAGAAAGTAGGGCTGCAACTCGGTAGGTTGGGTTGGCTTTGGGTCAACCCAAACCCAATCCGATCTTCAAGGTTGTGAGCCAAAGCCCAACCCAACCCGAGGTATGTAGGGTCTAGAATTTCTAGCCTGAGCCAAACCTGATCGGGTTAGTTGGGTTGGTCAGGTTGGTAAATTACTCTAATTTTTTTTTATTTTTTTGCTAATAAGTATTGGTAAATTTTTTTATATTAATTTTTAATATAAAAATACATATAAGAATGTTTTATTTGTCATCTTTACAAACATAAACCACACTAAAAATAGGCTAAAAAAATAAAATACATTAATAGAATATATACATTTATATTTTCAACGGTGTATTGTCGGGCTCAGGTTGGGTTGTCCAAAACCTTAGCTCGAGCCCAACCCAACCTGAGCCCAATGTTGGGTTGAACCCGCCCAAGTTATAGCCCTAATAGAAAGTAGAAAAATTACTAGTAAGTACTAACCTTAAGGAAGGTGTGGAGTCAATTCTAAACTTTCCCTTTCGGTCGTATTCCTCTAAGTCAAGCTCATAGAGGTCTTTAGGGTCACTAGGGATAGGTACCCTCCATTTTCTTAGGGCCGCCACTATGACCTTAGCCATTCTCGTAAAGGGACTCCCTGTGGGTACCTTGTGCCTATAGAAGGGTGTACCAACTAAGAAGATCAAAACCGATATTAGAAGCCCAATTGTTGGTATCCCATAGCCAAGGCTCCAACCCACATTGTCTTGTATGTACACGAGGAATGTGTTGGCAAAGAGGGTTCCAAGGAAGATACTAAACATCCACCAATTGAAGAAGGAGAGCTTATGGGCCTTTTCCTTGGGCTCGAAATCGTCGAATTGGTCCGCACCGATGGTAGAGATGTTGGGCTTGGTTCCGCCGGTACCCAAAGCCAATGTGTAGAGTGCCGCAAAAAATACACCCAATTGTAACATCGAGGCCTCCTTACAATCTGCCACATTTGCTTCATGGCAAGGTGGTGGTTTCAGCCCCTTGATTGATACTGATAGTGTTAGCAAACACATTCCCTGTGATCAAATCAAAGATGTCAATTTGGTCAGGGAGTTACATAAACAAATGGTTAAGATCATGCATTGGGGCTCAGAATCATAACCCCATCTGATCAATATGCTTTTTGTGGAGAATTAGTCAACATCTTTTGTCCAAGAGAAGGTGGTCAATCAAACGGTTGAGATGATTCAGTGAATGTAATATGGCATCCATGCATATTAGATCACTGTGCCATTGGTAGTTTATCTGTGTGATCTATAAGACGAGTGCCATAAATTTCTACAAATATAAGCAAAGCAGAATATCATAAAGTGAACAAGATCGGCTGACTTCAGCCTTGACCATTGATGCGATCCGATCCATACAAAAGGTGACACCAATTGGATGGCTGAGATTGATGGGCTTATGCACTCATAAATATGGTTGACTTGTCAACTAAATCAAACGCATCTATATAACAGTTAGGGAGTCAATGGATCAGGTTCAGCTAGGCGCAAGGCCAAGCCTTGCACATCCCCGCCTAGCCCATGACAGACCTAAACAGTTTAGGCCCCGCCCAGTCCAGCCCAATATAGTATAATAGGTGAGGTTATCAAATTTGGGTCGGGCTTAAACTTATTTTTGTTGAATGTTTAGCCCAAATCGGGCTTCTTAAAGTTATACATAACCCCGGCCTACCAGGCCTATAGAGGCAGCCCAAGCCTAGTAAAATGTGGCATGGGCCTAAAATTGGGCTAGCCCAGTTTATTAAGAGCCATAGTAGGGGTCTAAGATGTTTAAAGAATGTAAAGGGATGGCCTTTGAGGACTTGGTAAAAGAAATTTTACCAAGAGGTAGATGGCAGATGCGAAGGTGAATGTCCAGTATCGGCCGAGATGTGCATCAGCAATGTATGCTCCCAAGATTGGCGCCATCCAAATCGTACCAACCCAGTTGGTCACATTATTTGCAGAAGTGACGGTGCCCTGATGGAGCTTCTTTGTCAAGTAGACAACCAGATTCGACGATATACCATAGTAGGCCATACGCTCAAACACCTCGTACACTACCTCATTAAAAGAACAAAAAATACAACAAAATAGAATTCCAATCAAACACCATTGGATCAACATAATAAATGCTAGAGTAGAGAACAATTTTAAGAGAAAACTATATTAGTAAACGCGGTCGCTCACCAGCGCCGTATCAATACAAGTTGAGGCCTATTTTATTTAAAATATTAATATAAATTAAAATTAATTAAAAAAAATTAATTATTCAATAATACAAAAAAAAAAATGTCCGTCAAAGGGCCCCTCAAATTAACCAGCCAAATGCCTCCTAACGGAGCGCACGTTATGTTTAAATAAAAATTTATAAAAGTGATAAATTTATTGAAATGATAAATGCATGAATTCTTTTTTATTTTTTTTTGGTAATGGAAAGCGAGCACCTTTAAATAAGATTATTACTTTATTGTAAGTATAAAAATCAATTTTATAAATGTATTCAATTAGTTTCTAAAGATTTTACTTTTCCAAAAAAAAATATTGTTCATTTATTAAGAAGAAAATAATATGGAACAGTCTACGTTTCTCTCTTGGAAAAATTTCTTTGCACCCGAGTAAAATTTCGCTGACAGCCCACGATGACCGCCCTTGATAATCCCACAATATGAGCCAGATGCCACACTTAGAGGATGTTCACCGTGTGGAAGTTTGGTCAATCCCTAGATGAGCCTACGAACAAAAAATTAGCCTGAACAGTCATTTCAAACCTTTGGATCCTTGTACCCCAATATATAATTGTCAATAATGCTCAAATTCCTCCGGTTAAAATCAACCCATGGAAATGACTCCAATCCAACACTTAGAAATCACTGATCAGGCTGATTCTTGGTTTGTAGGTCGATCTAGGGATTAGCCAAACATCCATACGGTCAACATCTTTTGAAAGTGTGATACGTGGTTCCTACTGTGGGTAATCATCGGGGGTGGTCATGGTTAGCGGTCAACAGAGTTTTACTCGGGGTGCTTTCACAATTTGTGGGGTGAAAATAAAACTTTCCTTATCTCTTTATAAGCCAACTTTCAAAAATTAGAAGATAAATTTACTCATATGTAACCAACTAAATCATGTTAATGCTTTTAATGGCCTTTAAATAACTTTGGATAGAGAGACTATGAAAGTGGAAGGCAAAAAGAAATTGTTGCATTAAGAGAAGTAAAGGGCTAGAAAATAGGATCAAAGTGGGATTTGGGAAACTATGGCTAATGCAGAAAGGAGTAAAAGGTGAAAAAATGGGATGGCGGCCTTAGGTAGTTGTCTCAACCGCCTAAGGGTTGAGCTGGCCCTAGAAACAAACCCCCAGCCCCAGGAAAACACGAGAGGGCGTTGAGGTTTCAGTTGTACATCGAGAGAGTTACATATATAAATAAATTTATTGTAACCCTAATTTTTTAGAGATAGTAAAAGAGATCACACCCATAAATGTTTGCCTGTGTTGAGAATGGTTGGCTGTAGGGTTCGTATCGTACTAGATATTGAATGCCTTTCTTAACTTATCCTCGCAGTCAAGGAATGCAAGGAGGACCAAGTAGGTCTACACAATTCTACTCTTCCACCATTTAGGATCATTTGAATGCTGAAATTTTTGGACTTGGGGGTCAATCCTTCACCTCTCCTTCCAAGAAAATGTGTGGTGCATGTTGAAGTTATTACAAAAAAAAAAAAATGTCCATAAGGACTACCGTTAGTCTTCCATTTGTCGATACTATTCGACTGTGACTACGATGAGGACCACCTTAGGAAAAATGAGGCTGAGAAGACTTCAAGACTTGAAGAGCCATGATTATCTAGTTCGTCATCTATCATATTAGACATTCTTATGGGTTCCAAACACCGTACGATTGTCATACACTTTGATTCGTCACATACGATTAACTACGTCCGCAATAAAAATTAAGTTAACCATATTATCTATTAATAAAAAGATATTATGGCAAAACTTGAAAACAAAATTTAATTAGTAATTTTGCATCTTAAAAAGCGAAAAAAAAAAAAAAAAAAAAGAAGTTTAAATAAGCATTTTATATCATATTAAAAGTTAAAAAAATTATTTATATTAATATTTTAAATTTAAAGTTTTCACCTAAGCCTCAACTTGTATCGGCACGGCCTTGATGTCCCGTTTTAACGTTGGTCAAATGATGGGGGGGGGGGCCAAAGTTTGAAAGTATGAAGGGGTATTACTAATTACTTTCAAATTTCAAGGGCGGTGTTACTAAAATACCTTTAAAAGCAGGAGTGCTTCACAGCAACAGAGAGACACGAAGAAAAGATTTCAAGCGACATGATTGCACTGAACATGTACGAGTGGAGAAAACTTTTGAAGAAACAGGATTTTAGAAGCAGCGATCGTGCGCCCAATGATTACGTGCCACATATACCCATGGTGACTTTTTAAAAAGTTTTTTCAAACCAAATCCTAAACCCCCAGGTATATGTGGTGCGAATCATTGGGCACAAGATCGCTGCTTCTAAAATCCCGCCGCTTCAAAAATTTTAGTGCCCCATAGACAGGAGGGGACCAACTGAAGAAGAGAGAGAGAGAGAGGTACCAACAATGAAGGAGCAAGCAGTCCATCCTCCTCTCTTACACCTGAGGACAGGATTTCCTTTGAGATCCACAGTCCCATCCTTTGTGAACTCACTACCAGTTTCTTCCAAAGCAGCCATGGTTCACAAGCAAGTCGTTCTTGTACGTTGCTTTGCTTTCATAATATCGTTGTGCCCGGCCCGATCCATTTATAAACCATGCAATGATCTCACCCCAGATAATTACTTAAATGCCATTCATCTCTTGAACTCTCCTATTAAATTACAAGTAATGCCATTTTTCGTATTTATTAAGCTGGTACAAAGTCAGCATAGCGTGCTTGACTACTGTGTTCAGTCCCTCTCTACCCTCTTTGACTGGTCACTCTATAATGGTCTCTTTGAAAGAACTAGAAAATTTTCATATTTTAGGTTTTTTTCTTTTTTTGTTTTTTTGTTTTTTGTGGTCCCTATTACTTTCAAGTGTTAGTACCACAATTAGTCGAAAAAAAGGGTTCTTAAAAAGAAATAATTCGCCAAAATACATTTTCTAAGTATGAATTAAGTGGCCAAACCAAGCTATTTCTCCCTTAGGGCGTGCTTGATTGCACAGAAACTTTTTCCGAGAAAATACATCTGAGAAATGTCTTAAATGGCTGATTGATTATAAGAGAGAATACATATTTCAATCATGTGGGAAAATAAAGACATGTTTTTAGGTGGAAATGAATTCTCACCTATCCGGATAGGAAATGAATTCCGGGCTTAGTAGGAAAAATTATCCAAATGTAAATGGCTTGGTACGGAAAATTATACAGATCTAAAATAGCTATAAAACAATGGATAGTTGTGTTTTATCAAGAAAAATGTAATTTTTCACTCGGCAACCAAACATGTCCTTAGTTTTGGGATCCACGCACTACCCTTTTTTACTTCCAAATTTGCACTCCCCTTCTTGGGCGTGTTTTCTACCAACGGTGGTTGATAGTGCTGAGCTGGCATTTACTTTTACCGAATCAAAACCACCGTTGGATTCTCGGAGTTCATGCCCGAGGAAGGTCGAAATTTGGGAAATCAAAAAGGGTAGTGGGCAGATACCGATCCTTTAAAACCCCCCATAACCCCTTGCACTTTCTCCTCCCCCCTCTTTTTCTTTTTCTTCTTCTCAAACCCAAAAAAAAGAAAAATTTCTCTTGCATCACCAGCCCCGCTCCATTCCTTGCGAAGTAATAATTAAAAAAAATCTCGATTAAATTGATTTATGATGTAAATTTTGTGAAATTTTGGGTAAGCAAACCAGAATTCTCCGTGGGCCCCCTGTATGGTGACCACAGGCAAAAATGAATTCTAGAAAAAGATTTGTAAGCCAAAAAGTGTTGATATAGAAAACTTTATTGAAGGCAGGAGATATTTTCAATCACATGCCTTCCCCTAGTTAGTCTTCTATTTCACACCTACTCAGCCTCTTAACGTTAAAAACTTTTCATATAGCAAAAGTATCCTCATTTTCGTGGAAATTTACAAAATTCACATTCTGCCGCCATGATGATCGAACCCATGTAGCCGAGCTGCTGAAGGGATATTATATCAATTAAAAACATAATTCAGAGGCTACCCGATGATATGGTGACGGATTTCGAGCACAAGTTATCGTTTGTCAGCGGCGGAGTCATGATTTTCTTCAAGGGTGGCATTCTACTAGCTAGGTTTAAAAGGGTATTTTTTATTTTTTATTTTTTAACTCTCAAACTTTTAAGTGTGGGCATTGCACTAATTTTAAAGTGTATTTTGAAAATTTATTATTTTTTGACTTTCAAAATTGAGGGTGGGCATTATACCAAGTTTAAAAGAGTATTTCTGAAAAATTATTACTAATATTCTTTAACTTTCAAAGTTGAGGGTGGGTAGTTCCCTCCCACCCTTGGGTCACCAGGAAGAGCCCCCCTCCCCTCCCCCCCCCCCCCCCCCCCCCCCCCTTTAAAATGACAGGCTCCCCTTACAGGACAGAAAATGAACCATGTGGAGTACTCTGACTGTATGGATGTTTGGCCATTCCCTAAGTGGACCTACAAACGAAAAATAAGCCTGATTAGTGATTTATAGATGTTGGATTGGACTTATTTTCATGGGTTAATGTCAACTGTGGGAATTTGAGCAGTATTTGAGATACAAAGATCCAATGCCTAGAAATCACAGGATGATTTTTGGTTTGTAGGTCCACCTAGGGATTGGCCAAACATCCATACAGTCAGAGTTCTCTAAGAGTGTGCCACGTGGCTCACATTGTGTCATGTAACCGGAGCCTGTCATTTTAGGGCGGTAACTGGAGCCCGACCCTTGAAATGATTTTTTGTTATAACGTTATGATAGTATCTTAACGTTATCAACTGTCATAACGGGTGACATCTGAGTCATAAAAGGTCAGAATTATTTTTTAATTTCTTATTTTTCAAAGAGAACGGCCGTTATTTCTATTATAGTGGCTGTTATAACATTAAGCCCATTTATTCGGATATGGGCCTTATTTTCGATATAAAGTAACGGAGTTGGGGCGTTAATGTTATAGGAGGTGATGGAAACGGTTCATTGAAGATGGTGTACCCAAGCTTCATGATGCCAATTTAAGCAAGCTGTTGATCGAGGGTAATTTAGGCATTTAAATAAATGTTTTTATGAACGAAGAAGACCACAACAGTCAAATGGAATATAGCGGTCAAAGAAAAAGTTAGAATGAAGAAGAAAAGGCACAACCTTCCAAAAAAAAAAGAAGGGCCCATCAATTAGGACCATTGATTTGGTAGACCAGTATTATAAGATAGTGGAAAAAGGAAGGAGATTCTCCGACAAGGAAAACGCTTCAATGGAAATAATTGAAAAAGTGTCCTTGTGAAAATCCAATGTATATAGTGACAGTAAAGGGTGACTTCAACTTTTCTAATATGGCTGCCCTGGGTTGGGTTGGGTTGGTTGGAAGCATGGTTCGAAATCTCGGGATCAGAGGCCGGATCGGTGGGCTCCGATCATGATCCGGATCCGTCCGATCCAGAATGGGATCAGCCCATCTCGCCCAAGAGAAAGTATGCTCCTTTGGGAAACAATTAATGATCTCAGGGCGAGGGGATCCGAAAATCCAATGTATATAGTGACAGTAAAGGGTGACTTCAACTTTTCTAATATGGCTGCCCTGGGTTGGGTTGGGTTGGTTGGAAGCATGGTTCGAAATCTCGGGATCAGAGGCCGGATCGGTGGGCTCCGATCATGATCCGGATCTGTCCGATCCAGAATGGGATCAGCCCATCTCGCCCAAGAGAAGGTATGCTCCTTTGGGAAACAATTAATGATCTCAGGGCGAGGTGATCCATTTTCGGATCGGATTGGTGGGCTCCAATCCTAATCCGAATCGCCCGATGCAAAACGGGATCGGCCGAGACTTCGAACCATGGTTGGAAATCACTTTCTCCAAGAAAAAAACAAAGAAAACAAAAAAAAAAGGAAGTTACCTAAACATATCGGACAAGGCCAGGTTCATTCTCATCTTGATCCACTAGAATTTTCGGAAAACATTCTAGGAGAGGGCTCGTAACGATCTTCTTGAACCGCTGGTGGGGTTTGGGTTGTTCTTTGGGGGTTCTTCTCTTGCTTTCCCTTTGTACTCTTCTTTTTTTGCCTTGGCAGGGATTCCTCGGCCTCCATCTATACCTATGTTCTAAGACTCGAACTCGGACTCGGCTCGGAAGTCCATTGGGCCGAGCCACCTCGATGACTCGGGAGTCGACTCGGCAAGTCATTAAATTGATTATTGTTTATTTAAATATATAAAAAATAAATTTTATTAAGAAAAACTTTGAAAATAGCAAACAAATACAAAAAAACATTTAGAAAATCAGAAAAAAAGTTGAGTTTTGATATGACTCGGCCTTTAAACAGGTGACTCGGCTGAATTGTGAGTCAACTTGGACGATTGTCCGAGTCAACTCGCCGGACTATGCAAATCCGAGTTTGTATGCCGAGTCGACTCGAAATACGATCAAGTCAAGTCGACTCGGCGAGTTTTTAAACATAGATCTATACTAGTATAAAGCAACAACAGGGTTGCCACCCATGTGACAATTAAAGGCCACTCTACTTTAATGTAGAGGGTGACAATAAAGGGTGACTTCAACTTTGGCCATGCAGCCTCTTCCATCATGACTAATGACTTTGGACTAACAATGCAAGGTTAAAGCCTGACACACTACTATTTTGATATTAATTTGAGTTTTACCCCATATACCATGTCGTCTCTTCTTAAAATAGTTAGATTTTACCATTAAATTTTTTCAATCGTCCTTCTTGCCACTAACAAGCACGAGGAATTTGAATGTTCAAGTTAAACATGTGAAGGAGTTAATAGTCACAATGTATTCCCTACAGGTTCCTTGACAAAGCTGTAGTAAGGAGTGGTCCAAGTGACCCATGCATGGATGCTAATTATGTCCAGTGACCCTCACCAGAAATGAGGGGCACTTTCTTCAGTGACTTGGTATTTAGATTTGATCAAATTTTATGCTGACCTTCGGTTTTTTCTCATTTTCTCTCACCTTCTACGTGTACTTTGAGACCTTCTCGATCTTCTTTATCTATAAAACTCTAACTTATCAAAAAGAAAAAATTTACGTCCAGTGACCCAAGCAGAGGAAACCAAGCAAATGCTAAAGATGATTCCAATTTTGGTTGCAACATTTATACCTAGCACCATGTTGGCCCAGACAAACACATTGTTTATCAAACAAGGTATCACTCTAGATAGGAAGTTGGGTCCCCATTTCGAAATCCCTACAGCATGTCTTACCACATTTGTGACACTCTTCATGCTGATTAGTCTTGTAATCTATGTCCAATACTTGGTGCCGGCTGTTAGACGATACACGAAAAATCCTAGAGGCCGGGATCACATTGTTGCAAAGAATAGGAATTGGCCTTGTGATGCATATCATTATCATGGCCATTGCTTCCCTAGATAGCTGAAAGAAAGAAACTGAGTGTTGCAAAGGATAATGACATTGTCGGTAAAAATGAAATCGTCCCTCTTTCTATCTTCATTCTTCTCCCTCAATTGGCTTTGATGGGAGTGGCTGACACCTTTGTTGAGGTTGCAAAGATCGAATTCTTCTATGACCAGGCACCAGAGGGCATGAAAAGCCTTGGGACTTTTTATTTCACACATAGGCCCTGCTTGGTAAATATTTGTTTGCAAACATCTTCAACATGTTTTTTGTCTTTATAGGTACTTGGTTGCACCCCACAATTATTTACGTAGGTAAATATTTTCCGTGAGTCCATAGTTTTTACGATTTGAATTGCTAATGTTTGCAGTCAAAAATGGCCGCAAACATTCACTTTTTGGCTTGAACTTTCTTGAAATATATATAATATTTGGCCCCTAGATGAAGAGTAAAATTCACTCACCGCCCATGGTGACTGCCCACAATATGTGCCAGGTGGTATACATTGAGAAGACGCTGATCGTATGGATGTTTGGTCCAAGTTTTCAAAGGGGCCGTTATAATGGTATAACCGACTGGGGATGTTACCGTTTTTCCGTTATAATGAATTGTAGATCAGGGATAAAAATGAAAATAATGAGAAAATAACATAAATAACTGAAAAAATGGCGCTGAAATTCAAAATTTGAAATTTCAATTTTAATTTTCAAAGACAAAAAATAACAGAAATTTACAAAAAAATAACAGCCATTTTTTTCACAAAAAAATCCAGAAAATAATGGTCGTTATTTTCTTTAAAATGGAAAAATAATGAAAAATAACGGCCGTTATTTTTAAAACGTTTTAACAGTTCATAACGTAACGGGGCAGATCTAAATCCGTTATAGTGGCCATTTTTTAAACCATGGTTTGGTCAATCCCTAGATGGGTCTACAAACCAAAAATCAGCCTAATTAGTGATTTCAAATCTTTGGAGGGTCGGGCTCGGGGAACCCCCATTTTTTACACCCATAGAAGATGAATCAGTGGCTGATTTTTGGTGTGGATGATCTCCTCACCATATAGATCACCCCAACAAAAAAATCAGCCCATTCTGAATTTCTTACCCCATCAAATGTGGGTTTTCAAGTTACGTGGTATGAATCGACTGTCCATAATTCTTCAGCTTCTAAACCAGTCTATGAATATCAGAATGATTTGAATTTTTGTGAGGATAATCTCCTCACCATAGAGATCATCCTCACCAAAATCAGCCATTGATTCATCTTCTATGTGGGTACACCAAAATGGGTGTCAAAAATGGGTGTCCCTCGAGCCTGACCCATCTTTGGATTGTACCCAAATAATGGTCAATAATGTTTAAATTAAACGGTTAAAATCAATCCATGAAATCGGTTAATCAAGTTGATTTTTGATTTGTTGATCCACTTAGGGATTGGCCAAACATCCAGACAGTCAGCATCCTCCACAAATGTGCCACTTGGCTCATATTGTGGGCGGTTATAGGGGCCAATCATTGTGGAAGGTCAGCAAAGTTATACTCGTTGATAGACATCTAGACCAAAAAAATAACATGGTTAGTGAGTTCTAAAAGTTGTATTGGAGTCATTTTCATTGGTTGATTTTTAACCGTGAAATTTGGCCTTATTTGAGGTACAAAGATCCAAAGGTTTGAAATCACTAATCGGGCTGATTTTTAGTTTGTAGGTCCATATAGGGATTGGCCAAACATCCATACGGTCAGTATCCCTCTGAAGTATTCCCCGTACTCAAATTGTAGGCAGTCAACAAAGTTCTACTCGAACCACCCTATCATTGGGTTCCCGCCCAAAATCAACTTGCCTGAACCATCTCATGATTCTCATCCATTTGTTCCGTTGTTTGATTGGTTGTGATCATCCAATTCATTGACATTGTTCGAAGGTGATCTCCATCTCCTATTTTGGATTCATCAAATACTCAGAAAATATTTGCATTGCACCCTCCACCCCCATGGTGGAAAGTAATTGCAACTGATTTTACGAGGCAATACCAAGCAGCAGAAAATGTTTGAAGTTGTAAACATTAACAAAGCAAATACTTGTAGAGGTAAATATTTGCATCCTACAAATATTTACTGGATATCAAGCAGGGCAGCTTCGGAATTGGATACTTCCTTAGTAGTTTATTTCCAACAACTGTTCAATATTACAAAGAGCAATGGTCACAAAGGGTGGATATTGGATAACCTAAATGTGTCTCATTTAGACTACTACCACGGATTTTATGCCGTATTGAGCCTTATCAACTTCATTTTCTTTCTGATAGTCTCCAAGTTATACGTCTATAAAAGAAATGTTAATGAAGCAGAAAGGGAGTAGCAGAATGCCACAGTGATGTTGCGAAACACGTTTGATACTTACGAGAATGAAGTTCTGAAGAATGAAATGAACTCGTCAAACTTCTTGTGGATAATTTGTTATTTTAGTGAATTTTATACATAATTTAGGTTTTATATATATAGTGGTGGATTTAGATTTCATTGATAAGTAGAGATAAATCAATCAATTATAAAGAAAACTCAATTAATTAATAGCCCTTCACCTCAAAATTCTGTCTTAAACTTCCTAACTTGAGCTAAAGCCCAATCCCTCCTGTTAACAACCACTTTACTCTAATAGCTTAAGCTGTTAGAGGGAGGCGTAATTATCGATGTATATCAAAGGGTCCATGGGTCTAATAGAGGTGGAGTGCTAGCCATACAGCCAAACAATACACTCCAACACCATGCCCCCTCAACACCAAAGTCTCGAACCCGTGACCTACTTAGACCTCCTCTTTGATACATTGTTAACAACCACTTTACTCTAAAAGCTTGTATTGGTTTCGGTCTTAACATTTGGTATCAGAGCCAACCCCATGTCACGTGTTCAAGTCACGGGAGGAGCGACGTGGCCTGGGAAAGGGCTTCTTGGAGGCTCGCTCAAAAAGAGAAAATAGGGGTACCGAAAAAATGTTGGAGGCCCGCTCACAAAAATGTGAGAAAATAGGGGTATCGATGTGAAGACCACCTCAAAGTGGGCCACCGTGGACGTTAGGCTTGGAAGCGTGGTAGAATGTTAGGATCATAAAGGTTAAGACTTAAGCTTTCTGCACCTCTATCACTTAGGTTAACATTTCGACCTGTAAATGTTCCTAGCAACTTCGATTATGAATGCATGGCTTCATATGCAATTTTAAGTAACGAAATGTTCACACAAATATACTTCATTCCATTTTTTTAATAGGTTCTAACCAGTACATTATCAATTGAGGCATACCACATACATAACCACCCGTACATCCAACAACACCACCCCATGCTAGTACCATCCAGCGACAATAAATTCTAGTAATAATCTATCAAGAGATACAACTAATGACGATTGCTCTTTGTTCGTAAAGTGCAACTATTGATTCCCGACTTGTTTGTAGTGGGCATGTAGGAAATGGTGTTGTTGGCTTCTCTTCTCATTAAGTCCCGCAATCAACTTAAGTAGGCATCCGTTCTTGGTTAGAGACCCTAAAAGCCGACATTTGTTGATCTTCTTCTAGAACTTGCTCCATTGAATCAGAGATCTCTGCTCTATAAACATAGAACTTAGACACAACTATGAAGAAGATGAAATTCAAGAAGTTCAGTATTGCAAAGAATGCATAGTAGTAGTCTAGATGAGAGGCATTGAGATTATTTAGAATCCACCCTTTTTTATTGTGCCTTTTGGTGATATTCGACACTGATGTAAGAAGGAAACTACTAAGGAAGTTGCCGATCCCTAGACTAGTAAAGGTATAAGAAGAGCCCAGACTCTTCATGCTTTCAGGTGCTTGGTCGTAGAAAAATTCAATCATAGCCACCACTATAAATGATTCAGACACCCCCATTAGCACAAATTGAGGAAGTAAAATGAATATAGTAAGAGGAACTCTCCCTCCATTTTCCACTAAACCATGATCTTTCGCCACACTTAGCCTCCTCCTCTCAGCTAGAGATGCAGTTCCCATGACTACAATATTAAGAACAATGCCAATTCCCATCCTTTGAAGAAGAGTGATCCCTCTAGGATTCTTGGTCCATCTCCTCATCATCTTGACGAAGAACTGATCGTATATCACAATAGAGATGAGTATCGATATTGTAGCGAATCCGACTAAGCTAGCTGGGGGGATTTGGAAGCTCCCTACACCTCTGTCAAGAGTGGTACCTTGCTTGACAAAAAGGGTATTGACTTGAGCGATCATGATGCTTGGGATTAATGTTGCAGTCAAGATCGGGATCATACGTATCATTTGTTTTGTCTCCTCCACTTGGGTAATTGAACATAACATCCAAGGGGTGTTTGAACCTAATTTAACAGCAGCTTTGTTGAGGAACCTGCATGCATAAGAGGTTATTTAAAAGTTCTAAAAAAAGTCAAAATATAGAAAGTAGGGCTGCAATCTCGGGCGGGTTGGGCCAGGTTTGGGCTCAACCCGAACCCAATCCAATCTTCAAGGTTGTGAGCCCAAGCCCAATTCAACTTGAGGTCGGGTCCAGAATTTTCAGCCTGAGGCCAACTCGATCAGGTTAGTCTGGTTACTAAATTACTCAATTTTTAATTTTTTACTACCTGCAAAGGTTGGTAGCAGGTAGGTAAATTTTTTATATTAATTTCCAATATAAAAATATATGTAAGAATTTTTTTATTCATCATCTTTACAAACACAAGCCTTACTAAAAATTGGTCTGGATCTGGGGACTCGTAAAAGTGAACCAATAAGTTCACTAATGTTCTCAGGCATCGATTCCGAGAATCCAATGGTAGTTGTGCTTTGGCAGAAGTGCTGAGCTGGTATTCACTTTTGCCAAAGCATAACCATCATTGAATTCTCAAAATCGACGCTCGAGAACATTATTGAACTTATTGATTCATTTTTGTCAGTCCTTAGATCCTGATCCCTAAAAATAGGGTAGGAAATATAAAACACATTAACAAAATATATTTATTTACTAAAGGGGCCTGGATTGGGCTTTCCAGGCCTAAGCCCAATCCAAGTACTAAAGGCCCCAACCCAACCTGAGCCCAATGTCGGGTTGAGCCTGTCAGGCTTGGGTTGTGCGTGGCCAAGTTGAATCCCTAAGAGAAAGTGCAAAACATAATTACTAGTAAGTACTAACCTCAAGGAAGGTGTGGAGACAATTCTAAACTTTCCTTTTTGAGCATATTCCTCTAAGTCAAGCTCATACAGGTCTTTAGGGTCACTAGGAATGGGTACCCTCCATTTTCTTAGGGAAGCCACTATGACCTTAGCCATCCTAGTAAAAGGACTCCCTAGAGGCACCTTGTGCCTATAGAAGGGTGTACCAACTAAGAAGATCAAAATCGATATTAGAAGCCCAATTGTTGGAATCCCATAGCCAAGGCTCCAACCCACATTGTCCTGTATGTACACGAGGACTGTGTTGGCGAAGAGGGTTCCAAAGAAGATACTAAATGTCCACCAATTGAAGAAGGAGAGCTTATGGGCTTTCTCCTTGGGCTCGAAATCATCGAATTGGTCCACACCGATGGTAGAGATGTTGGGCTTGGTTCCGCCGGTGCCCAAAGCCAATATGTAGAGTGCAACAAAAAATACACCCAATTGTAACGTCGAGGCTTCCTTACAATCTGCTACGTTTACTTGCCGGCAAGGTGGCGGTTTCAGCCCCGGGATTGATACTGATAGTGTTAGCAAACACATTCCCTGTGATCAAATCAAAGATGCCAATTTGTTCAAGGCAGTTACAAAAACAAAGATAGTTGACTTCAATCTAGAAACAGCGAATTTGAATTTTCCAAATTCACAAATTTCCTTTTCTAACCGTGCTTTGAGTTGCCACAATTTTCAGATTTGCCCCTCCAAACAAAATTTTGAAAACAATCCTTTTGGTTGAAACTTTATTTTTTTGCCATTTCTTCCAAAAACACCCCTACAAAAACTTACATGCAACGCACACGCCTTCCACTAGTTTGGAATAAGTGTCTATGCTACATGAAAACTTGACGCTAATAGCCTCAATAGAATGGGCTTTCGTCGTATTAATAGGCTAGGCTGGCATGATAGGTTTAGACCCAGCCCAGTTCAGGACTACGCTTGCTTCCAGGACCTACTGAATAATTGGGATGGGCTTGGGCTTACCTTTTAATAAAACAACCCGTTAGACATTTTCTTAGGCCGAGATTGGTTAACATTTAATTAATGTCTTTCTATCACACTTCATCGCAAAAGTTTTAAGAAAAAGACATTATAGGTCAGCCTAATTTTAGCATGCAGCCCAGCCCAGGTTTTTTGATCCAAAGGCTAGCCCGCGGCCTGGAACATACCGGGCCTAAGCCGGCCTGTTAGATCCTTGGGCCGGACCCAGGCCTTCCCCTTGAAGCTCGGCCTGGCCCTGGGATTTGGCCCGAGGCTGTAGACTAAGCCCGGCCTGTTAGGCCAAAATTATAGGCCAAATTTTGTATAACCCGGACCATAATTATGTTATTTGACTAATAAAATGAATGAGTTGCAAAATTGTGGAAGTGAAGGAAAATTTTACCAAGAGGTAGATGGCGGATGCGATGATGAATGTCCAGTATCGACCAAGATGTGCATCAGCAATGTACGCTCCCAAGATTGGTGTCATCCAAATCGTGCCAGCCCAGTTTGTCACATTATTTGCAGAAGTGACGGTGCCCTGATGGAGCTTCTTTGTCAAGTAGATAACCAGATTCGATGATATACCAAAGTAGGCCATACGCTCAAAAGCCTCGTACACTACCTCATGAAAAGAACCAAAAATAAAATAAAATTAAACTCCAATCAAACACCATTGGATCATCATAACAAATGCTGGAGTAGAGTACAGTTTTAAGAGAAGACTATATTAAAACCCTAATGTGATTCCACAAGAAACGTCTAGGAAACTCTGAAGGGGTTTCACTTGTACATTGAGATAATAAAGAGGAAATTATTGTAACCCTAACTCTGTAGAATTATTGAAAGAACTCTTCTTATCTATGGATGTAGGAACTGAACCACATAAATTTGTTGTATCCATGTGATTGGTATTTTCGGTTCTCTCTTTTTTTGCTAGTTCTCGGAAGGTCAAATTTCAACAACTAGGTCGGTAAAGGAGTTATTTGTGACCCGGAAAGGGAGTTCAATGGGTAGTTTAGGAAAAAGACGTGACATTAACTCCGTTGGCAAGATTGTGTTTGGTTGCATCGTAGAAATTACTTGGAAATCCCAATGAATTCTAATTTTAACTGTTTGGATATCTAACATAATTGAATTTTCTATCAATCTACGTAAGAGAAATATCATCTCAAGAACTTTATGTTATAACGACTGTTATTTTTTTTGTCATCTGTCAATTTACTGTTATCAATGTTAATTTTAAAAAAAAAAAAATAATAATAATTAAAATTATTTTCATAATTCTTTTACTATGATTAACCTGTGCCAAAATCTCAATGGCGAAAGCTAAGTAGCACATAATGCAACAAATACGGATATCCATAATCAACACTAATGATGGACCACATTATGAGCGCGCCATGTGGCACATTCATAGAGACAATAGACCGTATTGATGTTTGTCCCATCCCTAGGTGGACCTACATACTAAAAATCAGGTCGATTAGTTATTTCTACCTTTAGATTTGAGTACCCAAATAATGCTAGATATCCCATAGTTAAAAATCAAGCCATAAAAAGACATGAACCCAATGGTTACAAATCACTAATACCGTATGGATATTTGTCCCATCCCTAGGTGGGCCTACATACTAAAAATAAGGTTGATTGGTTATTTATAAGCTTTGGATCTTTGTACCTCAACTAATGCTAGAAATCCTACGGTTAAAAATCAACCAATAAAAGATACTAATCCAACGGTTAGTTACATCCCCAAGTGGACCTACAAACAAAAATCAAGCTGATTAGTTATCTCTCAACTAGAATCTCATGGTTAAAAATCAACCCATAAAAGACATCAATTAAATGGTTAAAAATTTGTAATCCGTTGATGATGGACCACATAGTATGAGCTAGGCATGTGGCACATTAGTAAAGACCACGGACCATGTGGATGTTTGTCCCATCCCTAGGTGGACCTACGTGCTAAAAATTTGGCTGATTAAAATTTTCTAACCTTTGGATTGGAGTACCCCAAATAATACTAGATATCACATGGTTAAAAATCAACAAAAAGAAACATCAATCCAATGGTTGCAAATAACTAATCTTGCTGCTTTTTATTTATAGGTCCACCTAGGGATGAGTGTGAGAGTTGGAGCCCGATAAATATTCTCTTGAATCTCTCCCTGTAAATAGAATTCCAGGAATTAGAAGTTTCTTCTCCCTCTAAAACTTCTAATTCCAAGAAAATCACAGAATTGGAAATATAATTCTTGGAATTCGGTCTTCCCCAACACAGAGAATCCAAATCCCACTCAAATTCGGGTTACCAAACAGACCCTCTATGTAAATGCTTTGACGTTTTGGTAGGCTTCCTTAGCCTCTAAAAGCCTTAATAAATAAATCACTATACTTATAAAATAATATTATATAATTTGTGATTGTGATTTAGGAAATATTATTACAATTTACTATGATTAGATTATAATATGATATTTCGATGTACCTCTTGGGGCCCACATGGAGACTTTTGGTGATCGGATGATTTCCTACCTCACAAAAAATTACAGTATTTCGACATGACTAGCTAACCTATATGAAAACTGGACTACAGATTGAAAAAATCTAGACCATCTATGTGTGGAGATCATCTTCAAAAAGATCAGCCCTTAACTCAGTCTCCATGTAGGCCCTACAAAGCGTGTCAAATGGCATATCAAAATAAATGATTGAACTCAGATTCTTTCAATAACAAAAATAACGGCTGTTAAAACTGTAACGCCTAAAGCCCGTTACATTATGAACCATTTTGACTCTTAGATAAAATAACGGCCGATAACGAAATTAATGACTTATTTTCTGAAAAAAAATGTGAAAAAAGGCCATAATTTCTGTTATTCTCCATTTTTTCTTTTCTTTTTTTCGAAAATTTGAAATTCAAAATTTTAATTTCAGTGGTTATTTCTGTTATTTTCCCCTTTTTTTTCCCTTTTTTGCCCATCCGTTACAATTCTTTTTAACAGAAAAAATGGTAATGCCCCCATTTTTTCCATTTTTGCCCGTCGTTTGCAATTCGTTTTAACAGAAAAATAATGGTAATACCATTATAACGGCCTCTTTTAAACCTTGTACCCAAGTGCTTGTTGGGGGACTCAACGATCAAACAACCAAAAAAGTTTCTTCATAAACTAAGACAACAAGTGAAGGTTCTCCCTTCTAAGATTTGGTGTACCATTAAGGTATGAACATGATTGGAAGTCTCGGCCGACCCCGTTCTGGATCGGGATCGGCATTAACTGGTTCGATCCAAAAAAATGGATTATCTCGCCCAATATAACTGTTTCCTAAAGAAGTCTCATGTCGTCTCTAGTGAGATGGGCTGATCCCATTCTGGATCAGACCGATCCGGATCGGGATTGGAGCCCACCGATCCGGCTTGAACCATGGGTAAGAATGCTTCATAGTAACAAGCGGGGTAATCCTAAATTTTGAAAGTATAAGGGGGTATTTTTTTTGGAGAGGGAAAGCTGGGGTTAGGCGGGACCCCTACCAGATATTAGAAAAAAAAAAGAAGAAAGGATTTACAATCGAGCATATTTACATCCCCTAACGTCTTCCACAACAGTTTTTGAAAGATTGCTAGGAAACGAGCCAGGGTCAATAGGGGTATTACTAATTACTTTCAAATATCAGGGGGGTGTTACTAAAATACCCTTAAAAGTAGGAGTGCTTCACAGCAATAGAAAGAGTGAAGAAGAAAAGATTTTAAGCTACATAATTGCACTGAAAATGTATAGAGAGACCAACTGAAGCAGAGAGAGAGAGAGAGAGAGAGAGAGAGAGAGAGAGAGCAACAATGAAGGAGCAAGCAGTCCATCCACCTGTCTTGGATCTGAGGATAGGGTTCCCTTTTAGATTCACAGTTCCATCTTATGTGAACTCACCACCAGCTTCTTCCAAAGCAGTCTCAGCTGCCATGGTTCACAAGCCAGTCGTTGTTGCTGTTGTTGCTTGGCTTTCATAATATCTCTATGTAAATGCTTTGACGTTTTGGTAGGCTTCCTTAGCCTCTAAAAGCCTTACTAAATAAATCATTATACTTATAAATAATATTATATAATTTGTGATTGTGATTTAGGAAATATTATTACAATTTACTATGATTAGATTATAATATGATATTTCAATGTACCTATTGGGGCCCACATGGAGACTTTTGGTAATCGGATGATTTCCTACCTCACAAAAAATTACAGTATTTCGACATGACTAGCTAACCTATATGAAAACTGGACTACAGATTGAAAAAATCTAGACCATCTATGTGTGGAGATCATCTTCAAAAAAGATCAGCCCTTAACTCGGTCTCCATGTAGGCCCTACAAAGCGTGTCAAATGGCATATCAAAATAAATGATCGAACTCAGATTCTTTCAATAATGAAAAGAACGGCTGTTAAAACTGTAACGCCTAAAGCCCGTTACATTATGAACCATTTTGACTCTTAGAAAATAACTGCTGTTATTTTCGTTATAAAATAACAGCCGATAACTAAAATAATGACTTATTTTCTGAAAAAAATTGTGAAAAAAGGCCATAATTTCTGTTATTCTCCAATTTTCTTTTTCTTTTTCTAAAATTTGAAATTCAAAATTTTAATTTCAGTGGTTATTTCTGTTCTTTTCCCCTTTTTTGCCCGTCCGTTACAATTCTTTTTAACAGAAAAAATGTAATGCCTCATTTTTTCAATTTTTGCCCGTCGTTTACGATTCGTTTTAACAGAAAAATAATGGTAATACCGTTATAACGGCCTCTTTTAAACCTTGTACCCCGTTCTGGATCGGGATCGGCATTCACTGGTTCGACCCAAAAAAATGGATTATCTCGCCCAATATAACTGTTTCCTAAAGAAGTCTCATGTCGTCTCTAGCGAGATGGGCTGATCCCGATCTGGATCAGACCGATCCGGCTTGAACCATGGGTAAGAATGCTTCATAGTAACAAGCGGGGTAATCCTAAATTTTGAAAGTATAAGGGGGTATTTTTTTTGGAGAGGGAAAGCTGGGGTTAGGCGAGACCCCTACCAGATATTAAAAAAATAAAAAAAGAAAGGATTTACAATCGAGCATATTTACACCCCCTAACGTCTTCCACAATAGTTTTTGAAAGATTGCTAGGAAACGAGCCAGGGTCAATAGAAGTATTACTAATTACTTTCAAATATCAGGGGGGTGATACTAAAATACCCTTAAAAGTAGGAGTGCTTCACAGCAATAGAAAGAGAGAAGAAAAGATTTTAAGCTACATAATTGCACTGAAAATGTATAGAGAGACCAACTGTGAGAGAGAGAGAGAGAGAGAGAGAGAGAGAGAGAGAGAGAGAGAGAGAGAGAGAGAGAGAGACCAACAATGAAGGAGCAAGCAGTCCATCCACCTGTCTTGGATCTGAGGACAGGGTTCCCTTTTAGATTCACAGTTCCATCTTTTGTGAACTCACCACTAGCTTCTTCCAAAGCAGTCTCAGTAGCCATGGTTCACAAGCCAGTCGTTGTTGCTGTTGTTGCTTGGCTTTCATAATATCTCTATGCCCGGCACTATCTATTTATAAACCATGCAATGATCTCACCCGAAAAAATAACTTAAATGCCATTCATCTCGTGAGCTTTCCCATTAAACTACAAGAAATGTCACTAGGAATCAAAAGCCCGTGCTCAGCATGGGCAATTTTATATATATATAAAGCTCGGTTGCTTGTACGTTTATATTATCTTATTTAATGAAATAATTTTAAATATTTTTATTATAAATATTTTGGTAATTCATTGTTTAAATGTACATGCACAATTGAGACAAATTCATTGAATTTGGTTTATATTTATGCACTTTTAACATACATGCACCTTTGACATTGAATTTGTATTTGAATTAATTGGATTTATGTATTTTCAAATGACTTTTGAGTTTTGAACGTGGGATTTACATGTTGAAGTAAGTTAGCTTTAAAGTCATTTTAAAGCTTATTTGAGAGTTTTGAGAGTCTTTTAAGTTACTTAAGAGTTATAGGTTAAGGCTCAATTAAGAGCATTTAGTGATTCATTGGCTAGCCTTTAGAGGTCTATATAAAGCTACCAAAGTGCTAAAACGAAAATACACTTGGAGTTAGCATTTGAAGAGTTTGATTAATCTTTCAAAGATCAAAACTCTTATTTTCTTGGTTTTTGATTTCTTATTGGGCATTCGGTAAAGAAGATTATGTTCTTGGGTCTTCGTGTGCCATGTAAGCACTAGAAAAGACTTGGAAAGGGTCCAGGCTTGGTTGAATCCCGGAGATAGGGCTGCCGTTAATCTCTTGCATATTTTGGGAGGCTTAGACTATCTTCAAGAAACGTTTACTCACTTCTAAGCCTTGATTTGGATTCACTGTTTTATCATTATCGTATTTTCAGCATTTTGTCATCAATTCGGTATCGGTTCTACAACTTTTACTTTATTGTCTACTTTTCTAACAATTTGAAGATATGTCAAACTCCATGATTATTGTTACCGCGAACTTGATAAGCATTATGTCTAATGATTTTTTTTTCATCGATGGAAAGAATTTCATCGTTGGGAGGACAAGATGGAATTTCTCCTATAATGGTTGTAAGTATCTGGACTTGATCAAATTATGAATGTATTTGTATTTTTGAAATTATATTGAATATGTTTTCTAAATTGGCTTTTGACTAGACCAATTAGAGTAATGAGACTACTTTACTCAATGAACAATTAGTTGTGGTCAACTTAACTAGAAGTGATAGATTTATTAATTAAATTTAACATCAATTTGTGCTATTATTGTATTATAACTTTGTGTATATCTCTTACGTAATAGTGGGAATGGAATGAACATGAATTATCCATATCCAATGTTGATGTTAATGGCTTAAAAAAAATCTCAAGGTAATCCCTAAGTTATTTTAAATAGTGGGGGTAACATTACAAGTGATTTTAAAGGAGTATATGGAGATATTGAGAGTTCAAAATCTCTAAGAAATACAAACATATTTTAACCTGTCTTAAATTTTCAGATTATCTCCAAGTCATGAGTATGAGATACATGGACCTTAGTGATAATTTAAGAAAATTAGATAGGTCATATTTGACTAAATGAAAAGATTTTGATATTTATATATATCATGTTTTACATGTGGTAAGACGTTATAAAATGAGAAGCTTGATGTTAAAGTTCTTTGTTAGAGTACTAAAGCAAGAACTAGACTTTTGGTGTTACTAGATTGAAAATTCTTGTTGAGAATTATAATAATGTTGAAGAAACTTTGGTAAGAATTTTTTCTTCATGAAAATTAATACTACGTATATCTCGAGAATCTGGTATATATATGTGATATGAATTTGATTGTTTTAACAATCTAAAATGATACTAATCATTTGAGTGGTTTATTATTTGTCATCGCAATAGACTGATGTGATATGCAGGCAAAACTGTAGCTCAACTTGAGTACTCTCAAGAAATTGATAATTTGATGTATGTCATGCACTGGGAGGCCATACCCCTTGGGATTTATCCCTGTACATCAGACACGTGTGGAAGGGGTGACTTGCATGCCCTACGAGATTTGTCAGGGTGCTCTAAGTAGCCCTAGATACATGTGGTATAAAAAATGCACTGAACAAGGTCAGACATCGTCTACGCGATAAGAAATCTGAGAAAATACATCAATAACCAGAAATGTGCATTGGGATGCACTAACTAGAGTTCTCAAATATATTAGAGGTAATATTATTTATAAGAATTGTTGATTGTATTATATGATGATAAAAGTTATCCACTGTATTTGCGGAATACAGTGATAAGACTTAATGTGGAATCTCAGTGATTCTGAGTCGATGTGATTACTTAAAGGATTATTTCCTAAATGCTATACTCTCAGAGCTAATTAAGGTGTTTGACCTCTCATTTGCGAGAGAGGGGGTTGAGTGGCCTTGTTCAAAACTGGAAAATGTATCAATTGGAGCAATCTTCTGCCAACAATCATGATTTATTGTGATAATCATATCACTGTGTTGGAAGCATATAACAGATTTGATACTAGTAAAAGCTGGAGTGCTGAGAGCACACTATAATGAGAAGGGTCTATCGGCATTGAAGCCATAGAGAAAGAGATGTGATCTCTGATGATCCTATTCCAATGATATTGGATGAGACTAAGGGCTCATTTCTAGATGAGTCAAAGTCAGTTTCTGGTTGGATATTTACTCTAGCAAGAGGTGCGATCTCTTGGAAATCCAAATTACAGTCGTGCATAACTCGTTCCTCAATGAAACCAAAGTTTATAAGTCTCCTTTCTATAGGAGAAGAGGCTGAGTGGCTCCGATCAGTTCTAATCGGTGTACCAATTTGGTTTATGCCTATTTCGATAATCACAATTTATTGTGATAATCAGGCTGCTATGCTGAGAGCATACAATGACATCGACGGGAATGTGATTGAATGCTTGACATTAAGTTTCTCTTGGTCGATACCCAACTTGGTGAGTTTTCCAGGTTCAATGGAAAAAATGAGCCAATGAGTTAATGAGCAAAAAAGCGTTACATGAATGAAATTTCATTTTGAGCATCCCTTTCCTATAATGTCTGTAACGCTAATTTTATTCTGTAGAGTAGAAGGTTAAGAATTTTCTCTTAATGAGTTTATAGATCACAGGATCACTCTTGATAAACTCACCGTACTGAGTGTGGAAGCTAGTCACTTCCTATGAGACTTCAGGCAGTCTTTAATAACACTTAGTAAAGAATGGGATTAAGCACATACTCAAAAGTGCTGAGCTTATTGAACACTTATCGTTGAAAGAAATGTGTGTGTGGCATGTCCGGTTTGTCAATATGAGTTCGGTAGTTCAAGGTTTAGTATACTAAAGTTCTTGACAAACTTTGATTTGTTTACACTAAGTGGAGGTTCAAGTCCACAAGACACCTTTACTTATGCACATGACTTTTCTAAATGCTTAATATATATTTTTATTTTAAAATAAAATAGGTGGGGGATGGTTGGAATGTTTTATTAAAAATAAATATTTAATGAAATAATTTTATTTGGTAATTCATTGTTTATACGTACATGCACAATTGAGACAAATTCGTTGAATTTGGTTTATATTTATGCACTTTTAACACACATGCACCTTTGACATTGAATTCGTTTTTGAATTAATTGGATTCATGTATTTTTCAAATGACTTTTGAGTTTTGCACGTGGGATTTACATGTTGAAGTAAGTTAGCTTTAAAGTCATTTTAAAGCTTATTTGAGAGTTTTGAGAGTCTTTTAAGTTACTTAAGAGTTATAGGTTAACTTAAGGCTCAATTAAGAGCATTTGGTGATTCATTGGCTAGCCTTTAAAGGTCTATATAAAGCTACCAAAGTGCTAAAATGAAAATGCACTTGGAGTTAGCATTTGAAGAGTTTGATTAATCTTTCAAAGATCAAAACTCTTATTTTCTTGGTTTTTTATTTCTTATTGGGCATTCGGTAAAGAAGATTATGTTCTTGGGTCTTCGTGTGCCATGCAAGCACTAGAAAAGACTTGGAAAGGGTCCAGGCTTGGTTGAATCCCGGAGATAGGACTGCCGTTAATTTCTTGCACATTTTGGGGGGCTTAGACTATCTTCAAGAAGCGTTTACGAGCCTCTAAGCCTTGATTCGAATTCACTGTTTTATCATTATCGTATTTTCAGCATTTTGTCATCGATTCGGTATCGGTTCTACAACTTTTACTTTCTTGTCTACTTTTCTAACAGTTATCGGATCACGATTCTTAAATCAAAACCCTAGTTAGGAATTCGGAGTGCAGCAGAAATACAGTATGGGAAATGTTCGAGTACACACTTCGGTTTGTCATTAAAAAGTACATTTAAAATTCAACAAAAATAATTTAAAAATAGAATAAAACAATACAATAAAACATTGACCCCTTTTGGTTTTATAAAATGATTTTTCATGTTCAAAAAATTGAATAATCCAGAAATCATTCTAAAAGTTCATTCGAGAAAAATTTGATCACTTTAAAAAATGCACAAATTTTCCAAACCTTCGAATAGTACGTTCGGTAAAGAGCGGCTCGCTTTTAAACTCACATTTTGATCATGTTATCAAGTGTTGTCAATAGATCTTGCATTTCCCTTGAAACATAAACAAAGAATAATAATAAGTAGCAATGGTGGATTTGGCTTTCATTGCTTAGTAGAGATAACTGGATCAACTATGAAGAAAACTAGCTTATTAGTTTGTCACCTAAAATTTTTTTCTTAACCTTCTTAAGTTGAGCAGAAGCAAGCACAATCCCTCTAAACCCTTAAACTTCTCAACAGCTTCAATTCAGAATAAGAAACTTTTCAAAGTTCAGAATATAACTTAGACACAACTATGAAGAAGACGAAATTCAGGAAGTTTAATATTGCAAAGAACGCAAGGTAGTAGTCTAGAGATGAGATGCATTGAGATTATTTAGAATCCATCCTTTCTGATTGTTCCTCTTGGTGATATCTGACATGATTGTATAGTATTAAGGAAGTTGCCAATCCCTAGACCAATAAAGGTATAAGAACTCCCCAGACTCTTCATACTTTCTGGCGCTTGATCGTAGAAAAATTCCATCCTAACTACTTCCAAAAAATGCATCGGCCACCCCCCACGAGTGCGAATTGAGGGAGTAAAGTGAAGATAGTAAAAGGACCTATCCCTCTATTTTCCACTAAACCATGATCTTTAGCCACACTTAACCTTCTCCTCTCAGTCAGAGATGCAATTACTGTGGTTATAATATGGATAACAATGCCAATTCCCATTCGTTGGAGAAGAGTGATCATCCCTCTAGGATTCTTGGTCCACCTCGTCATCATCTTGACAAAGAATCGATCATATATCACAAGAGAGACGAGCATCGATATGGTTACAAATCCAGTTAAGCTGGCTGGGGGGATTTGGAAGCTCCCTATACTTCTGTCAAGAGTGGTACCTTGCTTGACAAAAAGGGTGTTGATCTGGGCACCCGTGATGCTTGGCACAAGTGTCGCAATCAAGATTGGGATCATATGTAGCATTTGTTTCGTCTCCTCTACTTGCGCAACTGAACATAACATCCAAGGGTCATTGGAATCTGTCTTAACGGCAGCTTTGTCGAGGAATCTAGAAGGATGCATCATCATCGTAATTTTGCCATTAAGCACGAATCCTAACCAAATGAAAGTATAGAAGTGCAAAATTACTAATAAGTACTAATTAACCTCAAGAAAGGTGTGGAGTCAATTCTAAACTTTCCTTTTCGGGCATATTCCTCCAAGTCAATCTCGTAGAGATCTTTAGGATTGTTGGGGATGTTTACCCTCCATTTTCTTATGGGAGCGACTATAACCTTCGCCATCTTAGTAAGGGGACTCCCTGCAAGCACCCTGTGCCTGTAGAAGGGTGTGCCAGCTAAAAAGATCAAGATCGATATTGCAAGTCCAATTGTCGGAAGTCCATATATAGCCGAGTCTCCAACCCACATTGTCCTGTATGTACACGAGGAATGTGTTGGCAAAGAGGGTTCCAAAGAAGATACTAAACATCCACCAATTGAAGAAGGAGAGCTTCTAGGCCTTCTCCTAATTGGGGTTGAAATCGTCAAATTGGTCTGCACTCATGGTCGAGATGTTGGGCTTTGTTCCGCCAGTGCCCAAAGCCAATATGTAGAGTGCGGCGAAAAAGACACCTAATTGTAATGTCGAGGCCTGCTTACAATCTTCCACGTTTTCTTGCAAGCAAGGTGCCAGTTTCAGCCTAGAGATTGTTACAGATAGTGTTAGTAGACACATTCCCTGTCATCAGATCAAAGATGTCAATGTATTCAAGGGAATAACAGAAACACACATTTAAGAGAGGTGATCCAATCTCATGCATGGGGGGCTCACAATCATAACCATCTGATCCATGGACTTTTTTTGTGGAGCATTCGTCAACGTATTTTTCATCCATGAGAAGGTGATCGTGCAAATGGTTGAGATGATTCAGTGAATGCAATGGGCCCTACCATGCATCTACCAAAGCTGGTCCACATGGGATGCCTTCAGCCTCGACTGTCATTGCAATATTTTATGGGACCGATACAAAAGGTTGTCCACCAATCGGATGGTATAAATTGATGGGCGCTTGTGCACTAAAAAATATATGATTGACATACTTAGCCCATGACATGCTTAATTAATATCGGTCCAAGTCCATCCCAATATAGTAAAACAGGCTGAGCGTTAGACTTGGTCGGGCTTAAACTTGTCAACCTTACAAATCCAACATGCACAATTATGTGGCTAACAAACTCATTGATCAAAAAGTTAAAACAAGAAAAGTTCATTGAGAATATATAGAGTTCAATATAAATTAAGAAAATCCATATGCTTGTTAATGCACTACTCATGAAAGGACTATAATATAGTAAGTACAATGCTACTGGCATGTAATTCAAGTTTATTTTAACTTAAGTCATCCACTGTTAAACTAGGTCAAGGGGGGTAATCCCATTGTTAATTTGGCTAATCACTAGGTGGACCTACAACCAAAAGAGACCCTAAGGGCGTGTTTGATTGCCTAGTGGGAAAATTGCATTTTTCTTGAGAAAACACAACTGTCCATTGTTAGATAGCCATTTATAATCTATATGATTTTCCCTACCAAGCCATTTAAATTTGGATAATTTTTCCCACTAAGCCCGAAATTCATTTCCAATCCAAATAAGCGAGATTTCATTTCCACCCAAAAATATGCCTTTATTTTCTCACATCACTACAAGAAATTTGATTTTTAGCAGCAAAAATTTTCACAACTAAATGTCTAAAAGTCGCCACTAAATTTGTTAGTCCATAGAGCCTGATTCCTAAAAATAGGGTAGGAAATATAAAACACATTAACAAAATATATTCATTTATATTTGCAATAGTGTATTGTCTGGGTCGGGTTGCCCAAAGCCTCAGTCTGAGCCGAACTTGATTTTGATCGAGTTGTCAAAATCCAGGCCCAAGCCCAACTCGAGTACTGGAGGGGCCAACACAACCTGAGCCCAATGCCGGGCTTGGGTTGAGCCTGCCCAAGTTGCAGCCCTAATAGAAAGTGCAAAACTTACTAGTAAGTACTAACCTCAAGGAAGGCGTGGAGTCAATTCTAAACTTTCCTTTTTGGGCATATTCCTCCAAGTCAAGCTCATAGAGGTCTTTAGGGTCACTAGGGATGGGTACCCTCCATTTTTCTTAGCGAAGCCACAATGACCTTAGCCATCCTCGTAAAGGGACTCCCTACGGGCACCTTGTGCCTATAAAAGGGTGTCCCAACTAAGAAGATCAAAATCGATATTAGAAGCCCAATCGTCGGAATCCCATAGCCAAGGCTCCAACCCACATTGTCCTGTAAGTACACGAGGAACGTGTTGGCAAAGAGGGTTCCCATGAAGATACTAAACATCCACCAATTGAAGAAGATGAGCTTATGGGTCTTCTCCTTGGGCTCAAAATCGTCGAATTGGTCCACACCGATGGTAGAGATGTTGGGCTTGGTTCCGCCGGTGCCCAAAGCCAATATCTAGAGTGCGGCAAAAAATGCACCCAATTGCAACGTCGAGGCCTCCTAACAATCTACCCCGTTTGCTTGCTAGCAAGGTGGTGGTTTCATCCCCGGGATCGACTGATAGTGTTAGCAGACACATTCCCTGTGATCAAATCAAGTATGCCAATTTGTTCAAGGGAGTCAAAGAAACAAAGATAGTTGATGTTACAACTTTGATAATGTATCTCTTAAAGATGATATGATATGGATGCAACAATGTTCTCCCTAGACAACAAAGTATGTGTAACAAAGTGAAAGTGAGTGTAACTAAGGATGTCAAGTTGTAGATAGTTTTAAAATCATGGGTTTCCTATGGTCGAACCACAAGAATTGGGAGTGAATGACTAGTGCAAGTTTTACTACGAGTGGGGAGAGAAGAAATGTAAAGAAGAGTAGTGTATGATGTGTAGTGCATAGATGCTATGAAATGAGAGAAAAGTGTGCAAATGGTTGAATATACCACTAATGGTAGGCAAATTTTTGAGGAGAAAAACTATAAAAGAAGAAGAGTGCTATGGCATTAAGATTTGGCCTAGACCATTTCCCTTTGCTCCTTAATGAGTGTAGTCCAAGAAGGGAAGAAACAACTAAAAAATTGCTCTCCTACCAAAGATAAAGAAATGAAACACAGAGATAAAGTAAAAAGTAATATTCCCACTAAGGTATTTTTAGACCATAAAATCAAAACTAGAACATTCTAGTGTGTGAGTACAAATATGTGAGTTCCTAAGTATCTATAATGAAAGACATAATAGATCAAAAGAAAACACAAAAAGACTCACAAGAACAAGTAAAAGAAATATCTTAAATCTTCATTAATGTTTTGATGTCCAACTATGGATCATACATGACATACAAAATGAAGAAAATACAAAACATCACTAAAGTGTGGGTAAATGTCTACAATATAACTCTCACAAAATGGATCTACACTCAATGCCTCCACTCTAGCCGTAGCTAAGGGTCTAGCCAACCATAGTGTGGATGGCCATGGAAACAAAGTACAAAGAGAAAAATAAGAAATATGAGAAAAGAGATAAGAGATTTGCTTGGAATTCTTGGGCTCTCTAAAGAAGACTCATGACTAGAGAAAAGAGGAAGACCTTCTCATATGCTCAAAGTGAGCTTATATAGAAGATGAAAGGTGGTGAAGTGGAAGGTGATGTGGAGGAGTGGTAGGTGAAGATGAAGTGGAAAGTAGTCAAAAGGGAGCTCATTCTCTTGTTACTAAAATGGTATAAGAGATTCAAATGTAATCAAAAGAGTACCCAAGGTCAAGCTCAAAATGGGGGGATAAACATGGGAGAAGGAGATGTATAAGAAATGTAAGAGGGTAGGTGGAAAAAAAGCTAAAAAAAGGCATGTTATGGGTTTGAGAAAAGATAAGGCATATTCTTTACCACATTGAGCATTCTCCTTCTTGACTTGTCCCTTTCACGCATGTGAAGCTTTTGATCTCCATGTGGCTTTGATGGCTTATGATGGCTCTACAAAGGTGTGATGGCTTCAATGGCTCTTATGGCTTGAATAAGTGACTTCATGGCTTAAAAATTTATGATAAGCCTCTTAAGAGACTCCAATGGCTTGTACAAAAGTCTCCCATGCGATGAATGTTCTATATGTATCAAATATGTACGCAATGAGGGTCTAAATTGGATAAGTTGTGCATGAGACACCTAAGATGCATTTTACATTAAAATGTGAACTTCTAAGCTCATAAAACTCGATAATACCTTAAAGTTAAAACAGATAATAAGCACAAAATGGGCATTATCGGTTGACTTCAATTTAAAAACAACGAATTTGAATTTTCCAAAACTGTCCTTTAAGTTGAAACTTTCTTATTTTGCCACTTCTTCCAAAAACACCCCTACAATCACTCACATGCAATGCATGTGCCTTCCACTAGTTTGGAATAAGTGTGTCTATGCTAGATGAAAACTTTATGCTAATAGCTAGCTTCTATAGAATGGGCTTTTGTGGTATTAATGGCCAGGCTGGCCTGATAGGTTTAGACCAAGCCCAGTTCAAGACTACACTTGGTTCCAGGACCTGCCAAATAATTAGGATGGGCTTGGGCTTACCTTTTAATAAAACAACAAGTTAGGCATTTTCTTAGTCCGAGATAGGTTAACATGTAATTAATGTCTATCCCACTTCATCACCAAAGTTTTAAGAAAAAGACATTCCTGCAGCCCAACCCACGGCCCAGAATGGACTGGGTCTAGGCTGGCCTGCTTGGTCCTAAGTAAGAATAACTCGGCCCATAAGTCATCAATCTAAATCCATACAATGTTGAACGCTACATCCTTGATGTTGATATGTATAACCCGGCCCATAATTATGTTATTTGACTAATAAAATGCTTGAGTTGCAATTTGTGGAGAGAAATGAAAGAAAAATTAATTTACCAAGAAGTAGAAGGTGGATGCGATGATGAATGTCCATTATCGACCAAGATGTGCATCAGCAATGTACGCTCCCAAGATTAGTGTCATCCAAATCGCGCCAACCCAGTTGGTCACATTATTTGCAGAAGTGACAGTGCCCTGATGGAGCTTTTTTGTCAAGTAGATAACCAGATTTGACAATATACCATAGTAGGCCATACGCTCAAAAGCCTCGTACACTACCTCGTTAAAAGAACCAAAATAAAATGAAATGAAATAAAATTCCAATCAGACATGATTGGATCATCATGAGAAATGATGGAGTAGAGTACAAGGATTGACGTTTCATGGAAAACCCGTTTGGGAAAAGAGTGGATCCGCGGACCTAAATTTTTGGACATAAATTTTCACTGAAAATCTCGTCCGTGGATCCTAAAAATCCAATGGTGGTTGAAAGTGCTGAGCTGGTATTCACTTTTGCCAAAGCAAAACCACCGTTGGATTCTCATAATCCACGCCCAAATGCCTCAGTGCAAATTTATGTAAAAAAAAATTAGGTCCTCGAAACCTGTTCCTTGCGAAAAAGGTCTAGTTTTCCCCATATATGGGAAACATATTGAAAATGTAAAGGAAATGTTAGGGAAACAGCAAGAAATTCCACAAGAAACATCTAGGAAACATTAAAGAGCTCTTCTTACTCCTGGACATAGAACTGAAACACATAAATTTGTTGTATCCATGTGATTGGTATTTTTGGTTATCTCTTTTTTTTTTTCGCTAGTTCTCATAAGGTCAATTTTCAGAAAGTAGGTCGGTAAAGGAGTTATTTGTGACCAGGAAAGGGAGTTCAATGGGTAGTTTAGGGAAAAAGATGTGAACATTAACATTGGCGGTTATTTGAATATTGTGGAAGGAGAGGAATAATAGGGTTTTTGATAGTAAGAGTCTTCAAGCGGAACAATTTATTTTGGAGATTAAAGCTTTGGTCTATTATATATTGGGTTGTGTATTAATTTTGAAGATATCGTTTTTAAATGGGTGAATTTGTTAGAAATGGGAGGAACTAGCGAGGGGAGTTGTGATAGTGCAACGTAGTTGTCTTTTTTGTTGTTGGTTTGCTTCTCTACGTAATTTCTTCAGCGTTTTGGTAGGCTTCCTTAGGAGGCGTTTGGGAACATGAAGTAAAAGCACTTCTACTTGTAGTAGAAGTTACTAGTTGATTTTTTACCTCCATGTAGCCCCTACAAAGTGTCAAATATGGCATGTCAACTCATATTCTTTTAATAACGAAAACAATGGCCATTAAAATGGAAATGCCTAAAGCCCGTTACATTATGAACCGTTATGATTCTTAGAAAATAACGGCCGATATTTTTCGTTACGAAATAACGGCTGTTATAACAAAAATAATGACTTATTTTCTGAAAATTTTGTGAAAAAAAAGGCCATAATTTCTGTTATTCTCCATTTTTTTTTTCGGTTTTTTCATTTTTTCGTTTTTGCAAATTTTTTATTTTGAATTTCAGCACCATTTTTCTGTTATTTCCCCCTTTTGTTCCATTTTGCTCGTCCGTTAAAATTCATTTTAATGAAAAAAATGTTAACGCCCCAGTCCATTATAACGGCCTCTTTTAAACCTTGTACTCAAGTACTTGTTGGGTGACTCAACCATCAAACAATCAAAAAGTCTCTTAATGAACTATGGCATTAAATACATAATATCGGATTCCATGTTTAGTGAACCAAACAGCACCCATGATAAAGGGAGATTTGGGTACCCATAAATTGTCGAAGGTTCTTGAAATCATTGGTCCAAAAACAAGTGAAGAAGCAAGCAGTCTATCCATCTGTCTTGGATCTGAGGACGGGTTCCCTTTTAGATCCACAGTCCCATCTTTTGTGAACTAACCACCAGCTTCTTCCAAAGCAGCCATGGTTCCAATTGTTGTTGTTAGGATCTTTACTTGGCCTCAAGCCGTGATTCGATCCAGTGAGCCTTTAACTCTAACGGCAATCGACCTCGCACCTACGGACCCGTACCGCACCCTTAGGGAAGGGCATTATTTAATTCCAACAGTTATTTTTTCTTTTTGTAATCAAGTCCAGTCGTTGTTGTTGTTGCTTGACTTTCATAATATCTTTGTGCCGGTCACAATCCATTTATAAAAAATGCAATGATCTCACTCGAGACAATTACTTAAATGCCATTCATCTCTTGAGCTCTCGTATTATTCTACAAGAAATGCCACTAAGAATCAAAGCCTGTGCTCAGCATGGGAAATTTTATATTTTGAAATCTGATTTAGAATTGGGAATTGAGGCATGCCAAACCCCCAAGTGGCTTAAAAAATGTTTTTCGGAATAAAAAAGAATCCGATAGACCGGACAACTATCCAAACAATCACACGGCTCATATATATTTATTAATTTAACCAAATATACAATCTGAAAATATATAAAAGTAAATGAATACGGGCGGTGATCTTCTCAGATTTGGGGGGTTGAAAAACTGGTCTGCATCCAATTGCAATCAAATAATTCGACCGTGTGCTTTGACAATGATTTAGCACCATTAAGAATCCCGTTGAACTATCTTAAGCCCGCCAACCCCAATTTTGCCCATATTTTGGGTTAAAGAGATTTGAATCATTGCTAATAGGGACGTCACAAGTGTGACAAACCGTAAAAGCAAAGGCTGCCTCTTGTTACAAATCAATCTAGAAAATAATCCATGTATAAAGTTAATATTACTTATAACATGCTATACATATATTTGGTTGGGCTGGGTCAGACTATCATGTAAAAGTCTGTCAGGCTATCCAAGCCAGGCCAGACCTAAAAAGCAATCGGACCTTTGAAATTAGGCCCAAGCCTTGACCACGGGCTAAATTTCTTATCCCAAATACACCCCAAAGCAGACCATGCCTTATATTCCAAGGGCTGCCCGGCCTATTTGCAACCCTATCAAGACACATGACCATGTCATTGTTACATAAAATACCAAAAATTGAGTAGGCTGACCTTAGAAACCTCCCCCCCTCCCTCCCCTCTTAATAAGAAAACTCAATTTATAAAGTACCAGTTTGGTAGATCCTAAGGATGGTCCACCAATATGAAAAAATCAGTATATTAATTTCCATATTGAATGTAATTCATCCATTAGACTCCACGGTTCGCCTCTCTTCTTCTTTTTTTTAAGAAGCTTTTGAAATGATTTCTGAAACGAGCCAAATACAGAAAAATGCGCTTTTCCAAGTGAAACAAGTGCAGTCGTAACTCGAAAAGAAGCAAAATCTTGCCAAAAGACAATTAACCTCTGGATTTCATGAAATCACTAGCTACTTATACGTATGGTATTTGCCGTTATTCACAAGAACATAATATAATCTCTATGGACAACTAATGAGGAGCAATTATAATAGAGTTTACAAGTCCTTTTCAAGTTTTATTAATGCAGTCAAAGATGAAAATTCTCCTGAGATTTTATGGCAAATGGTTCAATTATTCGGGGTGTTTTGTCATTGTTGTGGGCCTTTTGCTTTTCATTACATTTTTAATTCGCAGTATAATCAAACAATACATTGTGCCCAATAAGTCATCCATGAATATATAATCATCTTTCAAGGTTTTTGGAAAACGACTCTTCTCAAGTAAAAAAACGTTGCTAATGCGTTCTAATTTTAAGTGAAGCTTTCAAAATATGATTTTTGCCCTTGGTTCATATAAAAGAAAAAAAAAATTTACATCACACTCTCTCTCTCTCTCCATCTTCGACGATCAGGGTTTTTTAGACTTTCCTTCCTCTCTCTATCTCTTCGACCGTGAGAAGGTGTGTCTCATCTCTTCCACCCCGTCGACCCTGAGAAGTTCCATCTTTCTATCTCTCTCTCATCTACCATGTGCTTTTGCATGATTTATTCGTCTTGCTTCTCTTCTTCTTCTTCTTCTTGGCTCTTTACAATGAGGCTCAGTGAGTTATTGAATAGAGTCGATAGACAGCTCCTTGTCGCTAAAAACCAACTAAAAGCGAAGGCGTGGGGTTGAGGGGATTGGAGGGAGGATCGGAGCCAAGCACAATGAGAAAGATAGAGTTTGGGGTTTGTATATATTCTTGGGGGGGGTAGGATTTTATTCATTAATCACTTCTGACTACTCCATTAGAACCTTAGTGTGCAACTATTGATTCCAGACTTGTTTGTAGTGGGCATTTAGGAAATGGTGTTGTTGGCTTCTCTTCTCATTAAGTCCCGCAATCAACTTAAGTAGACGTCCCTTCTTGGTTAGAGACCCTAAAAGTCGACATTTGTTGATCTTCTTCAAAAGCTTGCTCCATTGAATCAGAGACCTCTGCTCTATATACATAGAACTTAGACACAACTATGAAGAAGATGAAATTCAAGAAGTTCAGTATTGCAAAGAATGCATAGTAGTAGTCTAGATGAGAGGCATTGAGATTATTTAGAATCCACCCTTTCTTATTGTGCCTCTTGGTGATATTCGACACGGATGTAAGAAGGAAACTGCTAAGGAAGTTGCCGATCCCTAGACTAGTAAAGGTATAAGACGTCCCCAGACTCTTCATGCTTTCAGGTGCCTGGTCGTAGAAAAATTCCATCATAGCCACCACTATAAATGATTCAGACACCCCCATTAGCACAAATTGAGGAAGTAAAATGAAGATAGTAAGAGGAACTCTCCCTTCATTTTCCACTAAACCATGATCTTTGGCGACACTGAGCCTCCTCCTCTCAACTAGAGATGCAGTTACCATGATTACAATATGAAGAACAATGCCAATTCCCATCCTTTGAAGAAGAGTGATCCCTCTAGGATTCTTGGTCCATCTCCTTATCATCTTGACGAAGAACCGATCGTATATCACAATAGAGACGAGTATCGATATTGTAGCGAATCCGGCTAAGCTGGCTGAGGGGATTTGGAAGCTCCCTACACCTCTGTCAAGAGTGGTACCTTGCTTGACAAAAAGAGTATTGACCTGAGGGATCATGGTGCTTGGGATAAATGTTGCAATCAAGATCGGGATCATACGTAGTATTTGTTTCGTCTCCTCCACTTGGGTAATTGAACATAACATCCAAGGGGTGTTTGAACCTAATTTAACAGCAGCTTTGTTGAGGAACCTGCATGCATAAGAGAGGTTATTTAAAAGTTTTAAAAAAAAGGTCAAAATATAGAACGTCGGGATCTGGGGACTCATAAAAGTGAACCAAAATGTTCATAATGTTATCGAGCATCGATTCCGAGAATCCAACGGTGGTTGTGCTTTGGCAGAAGTGCTGAGCTGGTATTCACTTTTGCCAAAGCACAACCACCATTGGATTCTTGAAATCAACACCCGAGAGAATTATTGAACTTATTGGTTCACTTTTGTTAGTCCTTAGAGCTTGATCCCTAAAAATAAGGTAGGAAATATAAAACACATTAACAAAATATATTCATTTATATTTGCAATAGTGTATTGTCTGGGTCGGGTTGCCCAAAGCCTCAGATGGAGCCAAAATTGATATTGATCAAGTTGCCAAAATCCAGGCCTAAGCCCAACCCAAGTATTGAAGGGCCCAACCCAACCTGAGCCCAATGTCGGGTTGAGCCTGGCCAAGTTCCAGCCCTAATAGAAAGTGCAAAACTTAATTAGTAAGTACGTACTAACCTCAAGGAAGGTGTGAACTCAATTTTAAACTTTCTTTTTTGAGAATATTCCTCCAAGCCAAGCTCGTACAGGTCTTTAGGGTCACTAGGAATGGGTACCCTCCATTTTCTTATGGAAGCCACTATGACCTTAGCCATCCTCGTAAAAGGACTCCCTACGGGCACCTTGTGCCTATAGAAGGGTGTACCAACTAAGAAGATCAAAACCGATATTAGAAGCCCAATTGTTGGAATCCCATAGCCAAGGCTCCAACTCACATTGTCCTGTATGTACACGAGGATCGTGTTGGCGAAGAGGGTTCCAACGAAGATACTAAACGTCCACCAATTGAAGAAGGAGAGCTTATGAGCCTTCTCTTTAGGCTCGAAATCATCGAATTGGTCCACACCAATAGTAGAGATGCTGGGCTTGGTTCCGCCGGTGCCCAAAGCCAAAATGTAGAGTGCGGCAAAAAATACACCCAATTGTAACGTCGAGGCCTCCTTACAATCTGCCATGTTTGCTTGCTGGCAAGGTGGTGGTTTCAGCCCTGGGATCGATACTGATAGTGTTAGCAAACACATTCCCTGTGATCAAATCAAAGATGCCAATTTGTTCAAGGTAGTTTGAGAAAAAAAAAAAAAGATAGTTGACTTCAATCTAGAAATAACGAATTTGAATTTTCCAAATTCACAAATTTGCTTTTTTAACTGTGTTTTGAGTTGCCACAATTTTCAAATTTGCCCCTCAAAACAAATTTTTCAAAACTATCCTTTGGGTTGAACTTTCTTATTTTACCATTTCTTCCAAAAACACCCCTACAATCAATCACAGGCAACACACACTCCTTCCGCTAGTCTGGAATAAGTGTGTCTATGTTAGATGCAAACTTGATGCTAATAGCCTCAATAGAATGGGCTTTTATCGTATTAATAGGTGATATTCGTTTAAAAGTGCTTATTTTAAGTCACTATTCTTTTAGTAGTGTCACATTCTCATACTTAAAACTTCTTTTTTCGTCGACTTTTCAAAGTAAAAGTTTCTTCTATTGCGTAGAAAACATTCTTTAGATGAAAATCGATTATTCGTATGAAATATACACATTTCTAGTAGTCTAATAAAAAGTCGTTTTGATTAAATCTCATTACGCGCCTCTATTATCACAGGGACACCATTTGAACAATTTTGATAGATGGCCGGCCCACAACTGACATCCAGAGCCTATGACCAAATCTAAAGAGCTAACAAGCTAAATACAAGAAGTTATAGGTTGAATGCGAGCAGAGTCGGAGGATCAAAGAATCAGAGAGACGACCGAGAGACTAGGAGAGTCAGGCTACGAGAGAAGAGACAAAGGAGATTAAAGCCTAAACGACTAACACAAGATGAATGCTTGTTCAGTTGGTGAAGCTTGCAAAAGACCAAGTCAGAGACCAGGGTTCAAGACCCTTTGCCAGCATTTTTCTTTCATTTATCTTTATTTTCTCTCTCCCCTCTCTAAACCCTCTCTCGTTTCAATCTCAACCATTCGATCCTCTCTTCCATCACCATCACTCTATCTCACGACCCACCTTGGCCGATCATCACCATCCATCTCTCACCAATATCTTCATCATCCGATCGTCCATCCGCTCATCCATCCGATCAACCACTAAATTTCCATCATCACACACATTCACTATGTGATCATCACACGATCTACAAGATAAACGGTTGTCCAAGAGAATGTGATTTTAGCATGCATGGGTGGTGTGTCCATCAAGAGCCCAATAAATAGATAGTCTAGATCACAAATGCATTAGAAATGTTGATTTTTCAAAACATAAAGATTTCTCTCGGATTAAAAAATATTTTGAAAAGATATAATTGGTTTTGATTTTAAAAAGAATTTTCTTTTATAAAAAGAATGTTTACTTTTACATAAGAGAGTTGACATGTGATTTTAGAAACTCACAAACTTGAAACATGTTAAAAATATTTTTTTTACAAGAAAAGTCCAAAACTTTGAAGACAGTGAAAATTTCTTACAAATAAGTAATTTTGTCTATAAAGAAACTTTTTAAAAAACAATAAAAGGTGATCTTAAAATTACAAAGATAATTTGTAGAATAAAAGCATTTCTAAAAAGATGGATGCATGGGTATTAACCCACAAATGGCACTTTCTCCCTATAAAAGGTCACTCATGGCTTATTATCCTTAGCCCCCCCCCCCCCCCCCACATTCTAATTCTTATCTCTATCTTACCTTCTACCCTAACACAAAATAAAAAAAAAAGGTAAAATAAAAAAAAAATCAACGTCTCTTCATTCTCTTCTCCATCGAACGGCTCCATCATCTTTTTTTCAACACAGGTCCAAGAACCATGTTTTACTCTCCTCTTCTCCTTCTCTATCTCTTTCTCTCTCTAATCTCTTCTTTAATTGATTTCTAATTAAGTTTTTATTTGCTTTATTTTTTAAGTATTTTTAATTCAAGCATTGTAAGTTACTATTTTTTTTAATAAATGAAGTTTATTTTGACATTTTATTTTCTGTTATTGCATATTTATTTTCTTTTATTAATGTTGTAAGTAATTCTCCTCTTATCAAAAAAATGTTTTAAAAAGTATTTTCCACCATTCTCATCTCTCTCCCATTTTTACTATTTCCTTGCTTGTTTTCTTTAATGTTACCTCTCTAACCGGAGTGCGGATTTGACATCCGACTTACCATGTTTGATCAAGAAATAAATTTTTACATGATTAAAGAATCGAAAAAATAATATTGATTAAAGGGTTATCCATTCCAACGATCGGAAAAACCTTTTTCAATAGGCCTAGTTGGCCTGATAGGTTTAGACCCAGCCCAGTTCAGGACTATGCTTGCTTCCAAGACCTACCGAATAATTGGGATGGGCTTGGGCTTACCTTTTAATAAAACAACCCGTTAGACATTATCTTAGGCCGAGATTGGTTAACATTTAATTAATGTATTTCTATCCCACTTCATCACCAAAGTTTTAAGAAAAAGACATTTTCTTAGGCTTGTAGCCCCAGCCCAGATTTTTCGATCCAAAGCCTAGCCCGCGGCTTGGAACAGACCGGGCCTAAGTCGGCCCGTTAGGTCCTTGGGCCGGGCCCGGCCTTCCCCTAACCTAACAATTGACCAGGTCAGACCTAGGCCGAAGCTAGGCCACTACGGGACTTGGGCCTGGGCCTTGGCCTTGGCCCAAGACTGTAGACCAAGCCCGGCCTGTCTGGCCAAAATTATAGGCCAAATTTTGTATAACCCGGCCCATAATTATGTTATTTGACTAATAAAATGCACGAGTTACAATTTGTGGAGAGAAGTGAAGGAAAAATTTACCAAGAGGTAGATGGCGGATGAGACGATGAATGTCCAGTATCGACCAAGATGTGCATCCGCAATGTACGCTCCCAAGATTGGTGTAATCCAAATCGCACCAGCCCAATTGGTCACATTATTTGCAGAAGTGACGGTGCCCTGATGGAGCTTCTTTGTCAAGTAGATAACCAGATTCGACGATATACCATAGTAGGTCATACGCTCAAAAGCCTCGTACACTACCTCATTAAAAGAACCAAAAATAAAATAAAAGAAAACTCCAATCAAACACCATTGGATCATCATAATAAATGCTGGAGTAGAGTACAATTTTAAGAGAAGATCGACTATATTAAACCCTCGTTATCAGGAAACGTGTTTCCACAATGATTGGCATTTCATGGAAAACACATTTGGACGTAAATTTTCACCGAAAATCTCATCCATGGATCTTGAAAATCCAACGGTGGTTGAAAGTAGTGTTGAGCTGGCATTCACTTTTGCCAAAGCAAAACTACCGTTGGATTCTTGGAATCCACGCCCAAAAGCCTCAGTGCAAATTTTGGTCCTCGGAACCTGTTCCTTGGGAAAAAGGTTTAGTTTCCCCATACCTGGGAAACACATTGAAAATGTAAGGGAAATGTTGGGGAAACAAGGAGAAATTCCAGAAGAAATATCTAGGAAAAACTAAAGGGGAGTTGGGGTTTTTTCCCTTGTACATTGACATAATAAAGAGAAAATTATTGTAACCCTAATTCTTTGGACGTAGGAACTGAACCACATAAATTTGTTGTATCCATGTGATTTATATTTTCGGTTATCTCTGTTTTTGCTAGTTCTCGAAAGGTCAAATTTCAACAACTAGGTCGGTAAATTAAGGAGTTATTTGTGGGCATTAACTATGTTGGCAGTTATTTGAAGATTGTTGGAAGGAGAGGAATAATATGGTTTTTGAATAGGGTCGAGCTCCAATTACCGCCTTAAAATGACAGGCTCCAGTTACAGGAAACAATATGAGCCACGTGCGTCACTCTTAGAGGACTCTGACCGTATGGATGTTTGGCCAATCCCTAGGTGGACCTAGAAACCAAAAATCAGCCTGATTAGTAATTTCTAGACGTTGGATTTTTGTACCTCAAATACTGCTCAAATTCCACAGTTGAGATGAACCCATGAAAGTAAGTCCAATCCAACGCCTATAACTAACAAATCAGGCTGATTTTTGGTTTGTAGGTCCACTTAGGAATTGGCCAAACATCCATACGGTCAGAGTCCTCTACGAGTATTCCACGTGGCTCATATTGTGTCCTGTAACTGGAGCATGTCATTTTAGGACGGTAACTGGAACCTGAGCCTTTTGAATTTTGGAGATTAAAACTTTGGTCTATTATTGGGTTAAGTTGTACGAGGAAGGGAAATGTATTACTTTTGAAGATATCATTTTTAAATGGGGTGAATTTGTTAGAAACGGGAGGAACTAGTGAGGGAAGTAGTGATAGTGCAACATAGTTGTCTTTTTCGTTGTTGGTTTGCTTCTCTATGTAAATGCTTTGGCGTTATGGGAGGCTTCCTTAGCCTCTAAAAGCCTTAATCAATAAATCATTATACTTATAAAAAAATATTATATAATTTGTGATTGTGATTTAGGAAATATTATTACAATTTACTAAGAATAGATTATTCGATGTACCTATTGGGGCCCACATGGCGATTTTTGGTGAACGGATGACTTCCTACCTCACAAAAAATTACAGTATTTCGACATGACTAACCTCTATGAAAACTGGACTACAAATTGAAAAAATCTAGACCATCTATGTGCGAGATCATCCTCAAAAAAGATCAGCCCTTAACTCGGTCTCCATGTAGGCCCTACAAAGCGTGTCAAAATAACTGAACTCATATTCTTTCAATAACGAAAATAACCGCCATTAAAACGGTAATGCCTAAAGCCCGTTATATTATGAACTGTTTTGATGCTTAGAAAATAACCGCTGTTATTTTTCGTTATAAAATAACGACCATTAAAACAAAAATAACGATTTATTTTATGAAAAAATTGTGAAAAAATGCCATAATTTCTGTTGTTTTCCATTTTTTCTTTTTCTTTTTTCGTTTTTGAAATTTTGAAATTTGAATTTCAGCGCCATTTTTCCGTTATTTCCATTATTTTTGCCTCTTTTTTCCATTTTGGTTGTCCGTTACAATTCATTTTAATGGAAAAAATGGAAACGCCCCCAGTCCATTATACCGTAATAACGGCCTCTTTTAAACCTTGTACTCATGTACTTGTTGGGGGGACTCAACGATCAAACAACCAAAAAGTCTCTTCATAAACTATAACATCAAATACATAATATCGGATTCAATGTGTTTAACAAGTCAATACTAGTGAACCTAACACCCTTGATAATGGGAGATATGGGTCAAACCTGCTTTGACCAAACTCTTCTCCATAGTATTTTATCTCACGTCGTCTCTTTTGAGATGCGCCGATCCCATTCTGGATCAGACCGATCCAGTTCGGGATTGGAGCCCACCGATCCGGCTTGAACCATGGGTAAGAATGCTTCATAGTAACAAGCGGGGTAATCCTAAATTTTGAAAGTATAAGGGGGTATTACTAATTACTTTCAAATATCAGGGGGGTGTTACTAAAATACCCTTAAAAGTAGGAGTGCTTTACAGCAACAGAAAGAGAAGAAGAAGAGATTTCAAGCTACAAAATTGCACCGAACATGTACAGAGAAAGAGAGAGAGAGAGAGAGGTACCAACAATGAAGGAGCATGCAGTCCATCCACCTGTCTTGGATCTGAGGACAGGATTCCCTTTTAGATCCACGGTCCCATCCTTTGTGAACTCACCACCAGCTTCTTCCAAAGCAGACATGGTTAACAAGCCAGTCGTTCTTGTACGTTGCTTGGCTTTCATAATAATTTTGTGCCCGGCACGATCCATTTATAAACCATGAAATGATCTCACCCGAGATAATTACTTAAATGCCATTCATCTCCTGCGCTCTCATATTAAATTACAAGAAATGCCACTAGAATCAATGTTGTTGCTTGGCTTTCATAATATCTTTGTGCCCGCACGATCCAAACCGGGCAATGATCTCATCCGAGATAATTACTTAAATGCCATTCATCTCTTGAGCTCTCATATTAAATTACAAGACATGCCACTAGGAATCAAAAGCCCGTGCTCAGCATGGACAATTATATATATACTAGTGGGTGGCACGTGCCCACGACACTCTCTGACAAAGCGTTTGCCAAAATCAGGTATAAGTGGCGGCTGAGATCCACCATCAATTTGGAGAATAAGATCTCAGCCACTCTTTGTTGAAACCGGATAAGATAAGAGAAGAGATAGACACCTTTCCTGTTTTGTTATATTACTAGTGGGTGGCCCGTGCCCACGGCACTACTCCCTGACAAAGCATTTGTCAAAACCAAGTGTGAGTGGCTGAGATCCACCATCTAGTTGGGGGATAAGATCTCGGCCCTCCTTTGTTGAAACCTATAAGAGGGGGTATAAGAGATAAGACAACCTCTCTATTTTGTTACATACTAGTGGGTGCCCCGTGCCATCGGCACTCCTCGACAAAGAATTTGTCAAAATCAGTTGAGTGGCGTTGATCCACCGTCCATTTGGGGGAGGATTAGATCTCGGCCCTTCTTTGTTGATGCTTATAAGCGGAGGTACAAGTAGGGAGACAACCAATGTGTTTTGTTATATATAAATAGTAAATGGGCCATGCCCATGGCACTCTCCGACAAAAGCGTTTGCAAAAGTTGGTTGCCTTCGGCACTCAAACGGTATAATGGACTGGGGCGTTATCATTTTTTCCATTAAAACGTCTGTTATAACGGATTGTAACGCACTGAGGGAGAAATGGGAAAATAACAGAAATAACAAAAAATAACGGTATTGAAATTTAAATTTTGAATAAATTAAGGTCAAATGAGGCAGACTAAGTGGCTGAAATCTAACCGTCCACATTAGATCGATGGATTTGGTCTCAACCACTCTTTATCTAACCGTCCACATTAGATGGATGGATAAGATTAGAGAATACAACTGAGTTGTCTTGATATATGCATGGGTGGCACGTGCCCGCGGCACTTTCCGACAAAGTGTTTGTCAAAATCGGGTGGAAATTAGTCCCAGCCATCGATATGAAGCATAGTGGATCTCAGCCACTCATTATTGAAGTCATATAAGATAAGAGGGGTATAAGAAAGCCATTAAATTTTCGTTAAATTCTATTTTTTTTTTTTTTTCAATTTTTAAATTTCAAATTTTAAAATTTGAATTTCAGCACCACTTTTTTCCGTTAAAATCATTAAAATCTATTTTTTTAATTTTTGCCCCTGGCCATTTCAATCCGTTTTAACGGTAACACGCATCTCGAGGCATAAAAAGTGGGGCTCCTGAGCCTGACCCTTGGGCTATATGTAAATCCAACCCATTTCATTCCTTATATGTAGGTAAATAGTAGGTGACCCATGCCCACAGCACTCATCGACAAAGCGTTTGTCAAAATTGGGTATGAGTGGCTGAGATCCACCGTCCATTTGGTGTGATAAGATCTCGGCCATCCTTTATGAAGCGGGATAAGAGGGGGAGACAACCGTCCTGTTTTCTTATATATAGTTCACCTTCTTTCTTAGAGACGGATTGTTTTCTCAAATATATTGAATGTCATCGTTTTGAAATCTGATTTAGAATTGAGGAAATTGAACCATGCCAAACCCAAGTGCCTTAAAAAATGGTTTTCAGAATAAAAAAGAAGTAAATTCACTAATAAAATTTGCTTTGACCTAGGATTCAACTATCCAAACAATCACACGGCTCATATATATTTATTAATTTACCAAATATACAATCTGAAAATACGGGCGGTGATCTTCTCAGATTTGGGGGGTTTGAAAAACTGGTCTGCATCCAATTGCTGCAATCAAATAATTTGATTGTGTTCTTTTATTTTCAGAAAGCATGTGCTTTGACAACCGTCATAATCATGTGAAGAGATATGGCTTAAGTTTATGTTGGCACCCAACATGTAAATCTTTGACAACGAACTTGGATCATCAATGTTGATGGCGGACCATAGTATATATGAATAACATGGCACACCCTTAGAGACCACTGGCCGTATGCGTTTTTGGCCAATCCCTAGGTGGACCTACGTATCAAAACTTAGCCTGGTTAGTGATTTCTTGCCGTTGAATTAAACTATTTTTCATTAGAATATTTTTAACTGTTGGGATACTCATATCCAAAGGTTAGAAATCACTAATGAAGCTGATATTTGGCATGTAGGTCCACCTAAGTATGGGAAAAACATCCACATGGTCGGTAATTTCTGAGTGTGGCAAGTGGTTCAAACTGTGGTACGTCCACCTAGGGATGGCCAAACATTCAAAGTTCAGAGTGGTGAACTTAAAGAGTGTTGCACGCAAGGTTCAATGTATTGGGATCAGAGAAGATCGGTGGGCTCCGATCCCAATCCGGATCGGTCCAATCCAGAATGGGATCAGTCCTCGCTGGAGACAAAGTGGGACTCCTTTGTAAAACAGTGATCTTGCGCGGAGAGAGACAGAGCATGTTCTGGATCCGATCAGTGGGCTTCGATCCCGATCGTTGGGAAAAAGGTATAGTTTCCCCATATATGGGAAACATATTGAAAATGTAAAGGAAATGTTGGGGAAACAGCGAGAAATTCCACGACAAACATCTAGGTAACACTAAAGAGCTCTTCTTACCCTTGGACCTTGGACGTAGGAACTGAACCACATAAATTTGTTGTATCCTTGTGATTGGTATTTTTGGTTATCTCTTGTTTTTTTTTGCTAGTTCTCGTAAGTTCAATTTTCAGAAAGTAGGTCGGTAAAGGAGTTATTTGTGACCTGGAAAGGGAGTTCAATGGGTAGTTTAGGGAACAAGATGTGAGCGTTAACGTTGGTGGTTATTTGAAGATTGTGGAAGTAGAGGAATAATCGAGTTTTTGATAATAAGAGTCTTCAAGCGGAACAATTTATTTTGGAGACTAAAGCTTTGGTCTATTATTGGGTTATGTATTAATTTTGAAGATATCGTTTTTAAATGGGTGAATTTGTTAGAAACGGGAGGAACTAGCGAGGGGAGTGGTGATAGTGCAACGTAGTTGTCTTTTTTGTCGTTGGTTTGCTTCTGTATGTAATTTCTTCGGCATTTTGGTAGGCTTCCTTAGGGGGCGTTTGGGAGCGTGGAGTAAAAGCACTTCTACTTGTAGTAGAAGTTACTAGTTGATTTTTTACCTCCATGTAGGTCCTACAAAGTGTCAAATATGGCATGTCAACTCATATTCTTTTAATAACGAAAATAATGGCCATTAAAATGGAAACACCTAAAGCCCGTTACATTATGAACCATTTTGATGCTTAGAAAACAACAGCCGATATTTTTCGTTATGAAATAACAGCCGTTATAACAAAAATAACGACTTATTTTGTGAAAATTTTGTGGAAAAAAACGGCCATAATTTCTTTTATTCTCCATTTTTTTTTTCATTTTTTCGTTTTTGAAAATTTGAAATTCAAATTTTTTATTTTTAATTTCAGTGCCATTTTTCCGTTAAATCCCCCTTTTGTTCCATTTTGCTCGTCCGTTAAAATTCATTTTAATGAAAAAAAATGTAAGGCTCCGGTCCGTTATACCATTATAACGGCCTCTTTTAAACCTTGTACTCAAGTACTTGTTGGGTGACTCAACGATCAAACAACCAAAAAGTCTCTTAATGAACTATGGCATCAAATACATAATATCGGATTCCATGTTTAGTGAACCAAACAGCACCCATGATAAAGGGAGATTTGGGATAAATTGTCGAAGGTTCTTGAAATCCACTGGTCCGAAAACAAGTGAAGGTTCTCCTTTCTAAGATTTTGGTGTACCAATAAGGTAAGAACATGGTTCAAAGTCTCGGTGGACCTCGTTCTGGATCGGGATTGGCATTCACCGATTCGATCCAAAAAACGGATTATCTCGCCCGATATCACTGTTTCCTAAAGAAGTCTCACGTTGTCTCGAGCGAGATGCGCTGATCCCATTCTACATCGGAGTGATCCGGATCAGAATTGGAGCCCACCAATCCGACTTGAACCATGGGTAAGAATTTTTCATAGTAACAAGGGGGTATTCCTAAAGTTTGAAAGTATAAGGGGGTATTACTAATTACTTTCAAATATCAGAGGGTGTTACTAAAATACCCTTAAAAGTAGGAATGCTTCACAGCAATAGAGAGAGGGGGGGTGTTATTAAAATACCCTTAAAAGTAGGATTGCTTCACAGCAATAGAGAGAGAGAGAGACCAACAATGAAGGAGCAAGCAGTCCATCCACCTGTCTTTGGATCTGAGGATAGGGTTCCCTTTTTGATCCACAGTCCCATCTTTTGTGAACTCATCACCAACTTCTTCCAGAGCAGCCATGGTTCACAAGCCAATTGTTGTTGTTAGGATCTTTACTAGGCTTCAACCCGTGATTCGATCCGGTGAGCCTTTAACGGCGATCGACCTCGCACCTACGGACTCGTACCGCACCCTTAGGGAGGGGCATTATTTAACCCGAACAGTAGTTGTTTTTTCTTTCTGTAATCCAGTCCAGTCGTTGTTGCTTGGCTTTCATAATATCTTTGTGCCCGTCACAATCCATTTATAAAAAATGCAATGATCTCACCCAAGACAATTACTTAAATGCCATTTATCTGTTGAGCTCTTGTATTTTTCTACAAGAAATGCCACTAGGAATCAAAAGCCCGTGCTCAGCTTGGGCAATTTGATATTTTGAAATCTGATTGAGAATTGGGAAAATTGAAGCATGCCAAACCCAAGTGGCTTAAAAAATGTTTTTCGGAATAAAAAAGAATCCGATAGACCGGACAACTATCCAAACAATCACACGGTTCATATATATTTATTAATTTAACCAAATATACAATCTGAAAATATTCAAAAGTAAATGAATACGGGCGGTGATCTTCAAATTTGTGGGGTTGAAAAACTGGTCTGCATCCAATTGCAATCAAATAATTCGATCGTGTGCTTTGACAATGATTTAGCACCGTATTAAGAAGCCCGTTGAACTCTTAAGCCCGCCAACCCCAGTTTTGCACATATTTTACTCAAAAAGAGGGTTAAAGAGATTTGAATCATTGCTAAAAGGGACGTCACAAGTGTGAAAAACCATCAAAGCAAGGCTGCCTCTTGTTACAAATCAAGCTAGAAAATAATCTGTGTATAAAGTTAATATTATACTTATAACATGCTATACATGTATCTGGTTGGGCTGGGTCAGTTTTACGCATATTACACAGTACCAAAAATCAGCTTGATTGATGATTTCTAACCGTTGGATTTATTACACAAAAAAAATGTTTGAATCCAAGTAATTAGTCCTTAAAAGTGTTAAAATCTTATGGCTATAGATAACCAATCAATCTGATTTTTGGTATGTCTATCCACCAACGGGTGGACTAAACATCCATACGTCGATGGGCCCAAAATATTGCACTATGTAGTTGAATAAATACCCATTCCACGTGTTGGTCCCAAATATCGCCATGTGACGTTCTTTGGACCCATCAATTCAAGAATGTGACATTCTTTGGACCCATCGATGCAAGAATTTTAGAGAAAAGGTTTTCTAGATGGCCCTTGCCACGTGAAATACCGACGTGGCCAATGTAGACCATCATCCTACCATGCATTGCACTTTTCGCCGAACAAGTCTAATACTCAAGAATGAAGATCTGAATGATGAAATAAACAAAGTATCCAACGTTGTTATATGATTTTTTTTTTTTTCTCAATATGAAGTTCTGATAGATCTTGCATTATTCCCTTTAAACGGAAACAAAAATTCTCAAAATAAGAATAATAATGTTAAGTAGAAGTGGTGGATTTGGAATATTCCTTTTCACAGATGCTAATCAGTACATTATCCATTAATGACACACCACATACATAACCAAAGAACACATATAAATTCAACAACACCCCAACCTAATATCCTGGCCTCCTTCGAAACAACACTCCGATCGACAATCAACTTAACTGGACATCTCTTCTTCATTGGAAACCCTAGATGCCAACATCTCTTGATCTTCTTTAATAACCTCCATTGAATCAGAAGCCTTGGCTCTATAAACATAGAACATAGACACAACTATGAAGAAGATGAAATTCAAGAAGTTCAATATTGCAAAGAACGCGTAGTAGTAGTCTAGATGAGAAGCATTGAGATTATTTAGAATCCATCCTTTGTGATTGTTCCTCTTGGTGATATCTGACATGATTGTAAGAAGGAAACTACTAAGGAAGTTGCCAATCCCTAGACCAGTAAACGTATAAGAACTCCCCAGACTCTTCATGCTTTCAGGTGCTTGGTCGTAGAAAAATTCAATTCTAGCTACTTCCATAAACCCATCGGCCATCCCCATTAGCACGAATTGAGGGAGTAAAATGAAGATGGTGAGAGGAACTCTCCCTCCACTTTCCACTAAACCATGATCTTTGGCCACACTTAGCCTCCTCTTCTCAGTCAGAGATGCAGTTACCATGATTGTAATATGAAGAACAAAGCCAATTCCCATCCTTTGAAGAAGAGTGATCCCTCTAGGATTCTTGGTCCACCTCCTCATCATCTTGACAAAGAACAGGTCATATATCGCAATAGAAACTAGCATCGATATGGTTACAAATCCAGTTAAGCTGGCCGGGGGGATTTGAAAGTTACCTATACCTCTGTCAAGAGTGGTACCTTGCTTGACAAAAAGGGTGTTGACTTGCGCACTCACGGCACTAGGCACAAATGTTGCAATCAAGATTGGGATCATACGTAGCATTTGTTTCATCTCCTCTACTTGCGTAACCGAACATAACATCCAAGGGGCATTTGAACCTGTTTTAACAGCAGCTTTGTCGAGGAACCTGAATGCATGCATGCATCAGAGATTATTAAAAACAAAGCACTGGTGATAAGGACTGAATTGTTATCCTAACTTAACCAAATAAAAAAGATCGTCATCATCATCTACGCCTTGTCCCAATTTGTTTACTGCCGGCAACATGAATCCTAGCAACCAAAATGTTATCCTAGCAACAGTTTTGGTTCGTTGCCAAAATTCAGGTCTGTTCGTGACAGATCGAGCTGATCCGTTGCGGAAGGTCATCTTTCTGGTAGTGCCTATTTTGCCATTAAACACGAATCCTAACTGAATGAAAATATAGAAGAGTGTAAAAATACTAATAAGTACGTACTAACCTCAAGGAAGGGGTGGAGTCAATTCTAAATTTTCTTTTTTGGGTATATTCCTCCAAGTCAAGCTCGTAGAGATCTTTAGGGTTACTAGGGATGTGTACCCTCCATTTTCTTATCGCAGCCACTATAACCTTAGCCATCTTAGTAAAGGGACTCCCTGCAGGTATCCTATGCCTATAGAAGGGTGTGCCAGCTAAGAAGATGGAGATCGATATTGCAAGTCCAATTGTCGGAAGCCCGTAGCCAAGGCTCCAACCCACATTGTCTTGTATGTACACGAGGAAAGTGTTGGCGAAGAGTGTTCCAATGAAGATACTAAACATCCACCAATTGAAGAAGGAGAGCTTCTGCGCCTTCTCCTTGGGCTCAAAATCGTCAAATTGGTCCGCACCCATGGTCGAGATGTTGGGCTTGGTTCCACCAGTGCCCAAAGCCAATATGTAGAGTGCGGCAAAAAAAATGCCCAATTGTAATGTCGAGGCCTTCTTACAATCTTCCACATTTTCTTGCTCACAAGGCGGCGGTTTCAGCCCCGGGATCGATACTGATAGTGTTAGCAGACACATTCCCTGTCATCAAATCAAAGATGCCAGTTTGTTCAATGGAGTTACAGAAACAAATATAGGTGACTCAATCTTAAAACATGGTTAAGATAATGCATGGAGACTCAGAATCATAACCATCTGATTGGCCGGGCTGGCCTGACAGGTTTAGGCCGATCCCGCTTTAACAAGGCTGGGCTTGGACTTAGATTTTAATAAAATCTAGGCTGAGCTTGATTAACAATTAATTAATGTCTTTCCATCCCACTTCATGCCTCACCATCGGCTTTAGAATAAATTCATTAGAGCAAGCCTTTGAGGTGGTCGTTCCAAACTAGGTTGTACTGAGAATATACACTAAGGGGGCGTTTGGGAACGAGAAGTAAAAGCACTTCTACTTATAGTAGAAGTTACTAATTGATTTTTTTACCTCCAAAAAGTCAGAAATTAATAGCGTCAGGAGGCGTTCTAATTTTAGAGAAGTAATTTCTCTTAGAAGTTATAAGCTAAAATTTTTAGCTTCAGTTATAAGTTAGTTTTTAGCTTTTCAAAAGTTAAAATATAAAACATATCCAAACTAACTTTTTAACTTTTTGGCTTATAAAAGTCAATAAGTTACTTTTTATGTGTTGCCAAACGCCCCCTAAGTCATCAATTATATCCATACAATCTAGAAAGCTACATCCTGGATGAGTTATAACCCCATAATTATGTTGTTTAATCAATAAAATACATAAGTCGCAATTTAGAGAGACGAGTGAAGGATAATTTTACCATGAGGTAGATGGCGGATGCGATGACGAATGTCCAGTATCGGCCTAGATGTGCGTCAGCAATGTACGCTCCAAAGATTGGTGTCAGCCAAATTGTGCCAACCCAATTGGTTACATTGTTTGTTGACGTGATGGTGCCCTGATGGAGCTTCTCTGTCAAGTAGATGACCAGATTCGACGATATACCATAGTAGGCCATACGCTCAAACATCTCGTACACTACATCAATATTTGAAGTCTAAGATTTTATGGTTTTATCTCTCCAATATGTGCAAGTTAGAGCATTTAAGGCTGTATTTTGGCATTGTGGTTAATAAGCTATAAGCAGCTTAATGCATGCAGTATTGGGATGGGTATATTTAGTAGAAAACGGACTAAAACAGCCGTATTCACGGATTAAAGAGAAGCAGTTTTGAAAGTTCTTTTAGCTTTTGACTCATGTACCCAATACTTTTATTTAGCTGAAATCTAAATTTAAGTAAAACTTTCACAATACCTTAAATACTACAAATATCGTAAATGACCACTAAACATCTTATAGTTTAAATGACAAAAATATCCCCCTAATCTTTCATTGATATTTTTGAATGACAAAATCATCCATCCATATCCAAATCTGGTATCCATAGAAGCTAGGTCTGGCCTACCCCGCAAAGCAATGACCTATAAGTACCAGATTACCACAATGCCAAACAAGGCCTAAGACTTATATTGTGCGTGTTCAACGGTAGATCTTCGTCTTTTATCCAAAAGGTTACCTTGAATCCATAAGAGAAAATAAAACTAAGAAAACTTCAACAATATAATAATAATAATATTCTCCTTGGCAAGTTATTACAATCTAATATTTATAGGTCGGGCTCAGGAGCCCCCCTTTTTTTTGACCCCTCTTGGGAGTTGGACTCGGGGGGTGTGTGGATTCCAAGAATCCAATTAAGTGAATGCCAGCTCAGTGATATCAACCACCATTGGATTCTCGAAATCCACAGCCCCGAGTCAGACTCCCAAAGGGTGTCCTTGGAGCCTGAGCCATATTTATATACTTGGATTCTAAATTACGTGAAATAGTAAAAGCTCTAATTCGACAAAAACTCGTCTACGTACTGAGCTTAAAATTCACAATAACAACGTTTTAAAACAAATCAAGACTTAAAAATCTACAAGGTCTGTTAAACAAAACTTAATAGAAAAAGTGCATTTGACACTCGAAATGGCGTCTTTTCTATTTTAAACCAACTCTCAATGGAATTATGTTGGTTTATATCGTGAAGCTGGATTAAACTCGAATTTTTCCCGTTCTGAATCTTTGCCGTACGCTGAATTGCTAACTACGGGTGAGAGAGATAGAGAGAGAGAATAGTACCAACAATAAAGGAGAAGGCAGTCCATCCACCTCTCTTAGATCTGAGAACAGGGTTTCCTTTGAGATCCACAGTCCCGTCCTTTGTGAACTCATCACGAGCTTCTTCCACAACACTCTCATCAGCCATGGTTCACAAGTCAGTTGGTTCTCATAATATCTACGTACCCGACCTATTTATAAACATCTTCTTCTGCCCGGATGTAATTACGAAATGCCATTAGTAAGTGGTCAAGTCAATATAGCATGCTTGCCTTGACCCCCCTTCTAATTGCAAACTCATTAAGGGCCTCTTTCAATGAACCAGTTTTTTTTTTCTTTTTTTTTTATACTTTTTCAGGAGAATGACGTGTCAAGCCTTTGAAACAGTCAATCCAAGCGTCAAAGAGTAAAACTCGAAGCCGTTCACAGCCCACAATACGAGCCACGTGGCACAATCATAGAGGGCACTGACCATATGGATGTTTGGCCAATCCCTCAGTGGGACTTGCAAACAAAAAATTAGCCTGATTAGTGATTTACAGCCTTTGGATCTCTGCACCCAAATAAAGCTCAATAATGCTCAAATTCCTACGGTTAAAATCAACCCATGAAAATAACTTCAATACAAGGCTTAGAAATCACTGATCAGGTTTATTTTTGGTTTGTAAGTCCGCACTAGTGATTGGCCGGCAAACATCCATATGGTCATCGTCCACTAAGAGTGTGCCACGTGGCTCTTATTGTGGGCTGTGATCGGCTGCGCTCACACCAGGGGTGTGAGCGAAGGTTTCCGCAGTGCCAAGCCTGGGACACAATTGAGCCTCGAACAAATCCTAAGCCTTAGACTTGGAGCTCTTAACCTTTAAGAAACACAAGACTTAGGCCTAGCCCATAATTAATAGCCTGACCGTTTATATTGGGCCTAACTTGTTTAGGCCCATGGCTCATCATGGGCTTGGTGGGGATCGGAGCACCACAAGACCCGTCTAACCCGATCTAGTGATACCCCTAATTATCAAATAGATGTGTTTGGTTTAGTTGACAAGTCAACAATATTTATGTGTGGGAACCACTCAGCCTAAACCAATGAATCTTGAAGTAATCTCTACTATAATGGGCCTCACCCCTTCCACTTGAGATCTCATCAACACCTTTTTCACTTATCTTTCCAAAACACCCCTGAAAACATGTAAATTATTTTGGTTCAAATAAGCTTATTTTTGTCCTTAATTTTCTATCCAGGTAGTATAATTTCTTTTTGGGGCACACCCCTAGCCTGATCGGGGCACACCCCAAAAAGAGAGAGAGCTCTCTCTAAAACGAGTAAAACTTAGCTGACCAGAATATAAGCCACGTGGCAAATTTTTAGAGGACACTGGCCGTATGAATGTTTGGCTAATCCCTAGGTGGACTTACAAACCAAAAATCGCCTGATTAGTGATTTCAAACCTTTCGATCTTTTACCACAAATAATGGTCCATAATGCTCAAATTTCCATGGTTAAAATCAACCCATGAAAAATGGCTCCAATCCAATCCTTAGAAATATTGATTTTTGGTTTTTAGGTACACCTAGGAATTAGCCAAACATCCATGCGATCAGTGTTCTCTAAAAATGTGCCACGTGGCACATATTGTGGGCGTTTAGTGACCGCTGCCAGTCAGCCAAGTTTTAGAGAGCTTTTTTCTGGAGTGCACCCCGACCAAGAGGCTGCCCCGATAGGAAACGAGACTCGGCAATCCCTTTCTTATATTAATCTATATTATATTATTTTAAAGCCAAAACTTGGGTACATATACCATACCAAACCACGCTCACCTAGCACATATTAGTTCATTTGTTTTGTAGACGACCTATTGGTATTTTTATAATTATTTTAATTTAAGATATTCTTCAGTTACAAAAGACTAAAAACCCCATTTATAATAAAAAAGCATTGCATTCTTTCAAGGGTATTATGATAATTTTAATACAAAAAATAATAATTTTCTATTTGAATAAATAATTTTAGATTTAGATGTTATTGTAAAGCTCGAAGGCGGGGCCATAATTTCAATCAAATACCTTCCACATCAGTTAGTCTTTACACGTCCACCGATCGATTTCGTGCACCTGGTCAATTTCGTAAAGCTTTCTAGAAAATTATTTTCTAGAAATATTTGTGAAAGTTTTCTACATCAACACTTTTTTTTACTTATAAATCCTTTTCTAGAAGGAAAATCCAATGTCACCACTTACGTAGTTATAATCGAATCAAAGTTGGAGAATTCTACTTTTGCATACAAAAGCTCAATTGAGACAAATGGAGAAATATATAAATCTTTCAAATTGACTTTTATGGCTTGTTTGATAGGCCACTGTGGCAGAAAAATAAAATATTTGTGCGTGCTAATATTCACCCAGGTGTGTTTGGTACGCATTTTCCCGCGGTGATTGAATATTTAGTCGGGCCCACTAATTTGCCCACTGCGGCTGATTGTTATTTTCCATAAAAATAAGTTTTTTAATATATAAAAAATAATAAAAATCAATTTTTTTGGATCCTATGATCTAAAATGTGGTCCTACACTCGCCTAACCCATACTTGACTTACTTTAATATATGGGACCCACACACACAAAGTGAAAGAAAATGAAGTAAGCTAGCTAATACATTACCAAAGTAAACGTTGTTAAATATTGATATGCACAAATATTTAACCAAGATAATATTCATCTGGCTTAATATTTGCTATTGTAACTCTTTTTCTCACATACCAAACGGGCTCTTAAGCTCTTTTTCAAATTGAAAAACCTCCACAATCTCAAAACTTGACCAATTTACAATATAAATCAACTAGCTAAGAGGACACCACTTCCATTGCACGTGCACCTTAAACGTGGCACACTCTTAGAGATCATTGACCCTATGGATGTTTGGCTCATGCCTAGATAGATCTACATGCAAAAAAGTCAACCTGATTAGTGATTTCTAAGTATTTGATTTTATTAGAGTCGTTGTCATAAGTCGATTTTTCACTGTAGATATTGAGCATTATTTTGTTGATCTTGGGGTAGTATTAAATTATAAAAGAAAATATTTACTTTTTTTATTGATTAAGTATGGACGAGTGGAGGGGGAATCAAATATAATTTTAGATTTTTTTTTTTTAATTTTTTTATCTGTTCGATATAGGCCAATACCTTATAGGCGTGTTGAGTGCCCCAACCCCAATTTTGGCTTTATAATAGTATAGATTTAATTAATAATTTTTTTAAGTAGCTTCCTTTTTAAGTAAACTGAAATTTAACCTTATCTACTTTTAGTTATAGAAGAAATCAATTAGACCATTGATTTGGCAGACCACCCATGGATGACGAGACAGAGTGGAAAAAGCTAATAGAGGAGATTTTCCGTCACGGAAAACGATTCAATGGAAAGACTCTACGTAAGGGTGACTTACCTTTAACTTTTCTATTACTAGGGGTGGATATTACTAGGGGGCGGCACGTGCGTTGCACGTGAGTGATTATAAGGACGTCATCTGTGTTGATGATGTTGATGATGGACCACAGTATGAGCCCCGTGGCACACTCTTAGAGACCAATGACTATAACGAAAACCCCACGTTCATAGACGATCGATAGAAGGTCGGGTGGAAGACTAAAGGAGTCCAAACAGGCCCCCTTACTATGAACCAAACGCTGCCATGACTTGAAAAACATGAAAACTCTTGTCAAAATACAATTAACCTCAGGATTTGAAATCTGTGCTTACGTACCTATTATTGGCCATTATTCACGAGAACATCATAATTCTACGGACAACTAAGGAAGAACAACTACAATAAAGTGAGATTCTTGATAAACAGGTTAATTATTCGCGGTCATTACATCAAATGTGAATTGCCTCGCAAAATAAAAATATAATTTTTCCAAACATTTTTAATTTGTTGTCTAATCCAAGGATTAAAAGGGGCCATTATAATGGTATAACGGACTAGGGGCTGTTACCATTTTTTCTATTATAACGGCCATTATAATGGATTGTAACGCACAGGGGCATAAATGAAAAATAACATCCACTATTTTCTGAGCATTAGACTGGTACAATAACATAACGGGGAGGTCCGAATCCGTCATAACGGCCGTTTTTTAAACCATGGTTTAATCAAATAACACATTACGCCTAAAGTCATCCATGAAATATAGTCATAACTCCAAGTTCTTAAGGCCCTAATTGAATGGATGCAAGACTCGTTAGTGCAAATAAAAATGGAGAGGGAAACGTTGACAAAGAGAAAACACTTCCCCCTGATATAGCTTCATAGTAAGGACTTTTTTGTGGATGTAGCGAATTTTAAGATGCCAAAATTAATATAATCATTTAAATCCTGCCAATGAGTGGTCCTAGTAAATTTTTTCGGACCACTAGCTCACCCACTGGTTGATATATACAACAACATCAACTTGATTAATGATTTTTATCTGTTGGATTTAGTACCCAAAAAATGCTTGAATCAAACAGCTAGAATCAGTCCTTAAAGGTATTAAAATCTAATAGCTAGAGATAACCCATCAAACTGATTTTGCTCCCACTGAATTTGAGGTATATACAACGATCCATAGGATTCTCTTGAAAATTAAAATTGATCACAACCTGATCAAACTTCAAGTACCACTGCCTTGAAAACTTATTGTTGCATATAAATTGATCTCTTGAGTTGATAAACAAGCCCCCTCCCCTTTTAGTTACGAATCCTTCAGAAAATATTCAACAAAATTTCTATGATTAACTCCATCCTAATCGTTTCCAGCTATAATATTCTCCACTCGAACAGAGCAAAGTGCCTTGATCTTCTGATTTAACTGTTTCTCCATCTTAAATTGATATAACTTTCAGGGTCTATATATATATACTTTCTAGTTTCCTATGCCATATAATTGATGATCTTTCATTGGAACGACTATGTTTGAAAACAGATGAAGAATGAACATATTCAACGGACATACACAAAAGGGATAAAGCAAAAGCTAAATCAAGATTCAAACTATAAAGGACATTAATCAAAATGCCACTACCAAGAGTCTACATGTAGTGTCTCAAACAAAATTAGAGTTCTTAAAAGTAAAGTTGTAATCAAAAGAGTCTAGAAATAAAACCAGTATCTAAAATAATTATAAAATAAGATTGCACTTCAATGTCGACATAGAGAAAGTATGCTCAAGTACTAAAACAAAAAATTATCTAAAATGAGAAGATAGGTCTCGATAACCTTGACCCTCGCCTACTCCCCATTCCCATGAAATAACTTATAGTCACCCTTGGCCTCCTAGCTGTTGCTAAAATCCCCCCTTCTTCCTCAGATATGCAAAGGGATATAAGCTCATGAATACCCCATTTCATGTCCTGAGCGATGTAATTCATCTTAAAGGTGTCAAAGATCCTAGAGAGAATGCTACTGCATGATGAACCATCAGGTCATCTTCAAAGGTAAGACCTAGTTCCTTAAGATTAAGAACCAATTGGGATAACTTGATAATGTGTTGTCACACTCCCACCACCATCATACTTTAACGAAATCAACTACACCAAATTTGTGTACTTGTGAGCTCTAACAGATCCCTTAAACTACTTCTTTATGACCTCTAGCAGTTTCTTGGCAGTTTCTGTAGAAGAATGCTGCCCTGTATAGTCTTATGTATCGAAACTCAAATAATCAGCATGGTCAGCTTGTTGTCCTTCTACCACATTGCATGAGCTACTTTGACAGACTGAGTCAGCAGTGGGAGTCTATGGCTTATCCTTTGTAAGGACAAAGTCATAGTTCAGGCACTTAAAATAACTAGATATGTATCTTCTAAGATGAGTAATTCGAACAAAACAGTGGCTCGATCCCGGTCATGTGCTTCTGAATAACAGATCCGTCTATGGCTCGAAGCACAAATTACCAATATAAATTATATGTTTTTTACATTTTTTTATTCTTGAGGTCACTATAGTAATTAGCCTTCTCAACCAATCTAAGGGTTAGGATGGATGAATAAGATTGTCTTACTGTGTTCATCCTTCCACCCTACGGGATCGGCGGGTGCGTCATCTAATCACACCTTTGGGCAAGAGATTTTGACATGCTATTTGCCTTCTAATTTGTGATAACCGACACGCACAAAACTAGCCTATCACGTATCACTTTGATTACAGACACTTCCACGCCTTTGGACAAGAGGGTTATCATTTTCTCCCTGATACGCATAGACCATTCTACCCTACTAATTCTACGCAAATTTTCTAGAAACTTGTGAGCAAGACTAGTAATTCTACATAGATGAGTGCCACTAGCGATCTTAATAAGACCTACAAGGCCCTAAAATTTGAGAAACCATAACTTTCATAAGTTGGTCGCCTTTGGGCAAGACTCTACATATTTCTATTATGCCCCCTCAAACAATCGATTTACGATCTTTCCTAAACCCCTAAAAGGATAGATCTAATTGAGTGAGACCACTCCTAGTATCATATTTGTTTTCCCAATATCCTAGAATTCTTGCATATCTTTATATGGGTATTTAAATTTTCTAAATTAGTGTGCCTTTAATCTAGCCTAAAAAATGGTTAGGCTAATAGATAAATATTGAGGTCAACATACATAATTTTGGCCTACAAGGACATGTGTACATTCAAGTAAATTTGTAAAATTTTGGCCACTACAATGTCATAAATACAATGGAATCATGTCAAGTATTTTATTAAATGATAACATGTACATACAAGATTATGAAATAATCGGTCAGTTTTTGGGACAGTATGCACATAAAATTGAGTGTGGACCCACCAAAATCTAAATCAGCATATACACTTTACAACTTGTGTCTGGCCCATGCATAGACTGAACTTTAGACCCACTACAAAAAAAAACCATTGGGTTCAACCTGTGCATGGCCCTTCCAATCCTTATTTTAATGTGCAATGGATTGATTTGTCCATGTGGACCGAATTAGTCCATTGTTAAATGGCGTCACCTCCCTTTAAAGGAACCTCATCGGTTCGGTCCATGCATATGGCCGAACCACCACCCATAAAAATTCTAGATTTAACTTTAATCCCTTTAATATATATTAATTGAACACAACAAAAAGCTCTTTACACAATCAAGCATTATTGTAAGTACAAAGATGATAATTGTTTTCACACTAAATGAACAAAATTTAAGGATTTCTACCAAAGCTTGTGACATAGTAAGGCCCATAAAAAAATTTGTCATTCCACCACAATGCAATTCACGATCAGACGGTGGGAGAAATGTAAACCACGTACTAATCCGATTCTTTTGCAAATGGGCCACATACTATCAACATTAGATAATTGAATCCAACCATAGTGGACCCGGATTAATTCCATAATTAAGTGAGTCCTAACCATAGTAAGTCTCGGGTTGCTGCCGATCCCAATTTAAATTATAAAGAATTATGGTCCCTCAATCCAAAGGCCCATGTTCATTTTGAAGCCACATAATATTCATCATTTCGTCACAGCATGGACAAAGTATAAATCAATACTTTATAAACATTTATTGATTATAAAAGAAAAATTAGAAATACCCAACTTAAACAATGTTGTTGACTTGAATCTTTAAAAAAAAAATTTTAATATAAAACTCAATTCAAGAGATTGGTATACACACCAACGTGGATGCCAAATTAACTAATGTTGGTATACATTAATTTATTGGTATAACTGGATGGCAAACGTGATTACATATGACATTAGTTCTTAAATACAAATACAGCTACAACAAGTGCAAACTATTATAATTGTTATTAAAACAATAATTAATTAAGATATAAACGAACATGAAAACATGAAAAATTCCGTACAGAGATAGGTTTATATCCTAGCGAAATTCTAATATAAATTACAATAAACAATGAACTAAAGAAATAGTTAATAAATATTTTTTATCAAAAGTGTACAAAATACATCCTAAACAGAGAATTTCCAGAGCGTGTAAATAAGAATTAAGTTACGAATATCACATTATAAAATCTATTTACGTAGCAGGGATTTAGGCACTCCTCAACTATTTGACATCAAACTTTTTGAGAAACCAAAGAGATGAAAGAAACAAATAATTCATCATGTATTTAGGAAAGATTTACTTATCAATATTTATTTATTTTCTACAATTCAAGCAACTAATAATCTCACGCATGCATGAATACCCACTCAATCCATCAGGAATCTCCCTTCGACTCGTCTCCTACTTTTGTTGATATTTTGAAATGAAAATAAATTTGATTTTTAATAAAATTAATTTAAATAGTAAAAAGGGTAAAATTATAAATTCCACATGTAAAGAGACAAACATCTCTCGTAGGAAATGTTTAAGCTGCGACATAAACTTAATTTTGATGTGATGTATTGCAAAAAAAAGTAATATCATTAATTAAGGGCCTGTTTGGAAAACATACATGGATTTGGAATTGAAAATAGAATTCCAAGATTTGTGATTTCTGGGAATTTGAATTCCAAGAATTGAAATTTCTGGTGTTTGGCTACACTGTGGAATTTACTTGGAATTTCCAATGAAATTGAATTTTAGCTGTTTGGAGATCTAACAGAATTGAATTTTCTATCTATCTACTTAAGAGAAATATCATCTCATGAACTTTATGTTATAACGGTTGTTATTTTTTTGTCATCCGTCAATTTACTGTTATCAATGTTAATTTAGAGAAAAAACTTAAAAATACTAAGTAAAATTATTTATATAATTTTTTGACCAATATTAACCCGTGCCAAAATCTCATGGCTAAAGCCTAGCTAAGTGGCACATGATGCAATAAATACGGATGTCCGTCATACGCTGATGATGTACCACATTATGAGCCATGTGGAACATTATTAGAAACAATAGACCGTATTGATGTTTGTCCCATCTCTAGGTGGACCTACATACTAAAAATCAAGCTGATTAGTTACTTCTAACCTTTAGATTTGAGTAACCTAAATAATGCTACATATCTCATAGTTAAAAATCAACCCATAAAAAGACACAAATCCAATATATGGGTACAAATCACTAATACCATATGGATATTTGTCCCATCCCTAGGTGGACCTACATAACTAAAAATAAGACTGATTGGTTATTTATAAGCTTTGGATCTTCATACCCCAACTAATGCTAGAAATCCCACGGTCAAAAATCAACCCATAAAATACACTAATCCACCGGCTAGTTATATCCCTGGTGGACCTACAAACTAAAATTAGGCTGATTAGTTATCTCTCAACTTGGATCATCGTACCTCAACTAGTGCTATATATCCAACGGTTAAAAATCAACTCATGGAAGACATCAATCCAATGGTTAAAAATCAACTCATAAAAGACATCAATCCAACGGTTAGTTACATCCCTAAGTAGACCTTATCTTTCAACTTTGGATCTCCGTGCCCCAACTAATGCTATATGTATATCCCAGGGTTAAAAATCAACCCATAAAAGACATCAATCCAATAGTTAAAAATTGATAATCCATTGATGATGGACCACAGTATGAGCGACGTGGCACATTATTAGAGACCACGGACCCTATAGATGTTTGTCCCATACCTAGGTGAACTTACATGCTAAAAATAAGGTTGATTAAAAATTTCTAACCTTTGGATCGAAGTACCCCAAATAATGCTAGATATCCCACGGTTAAAAATCAACCAATAAAAAGACACCAATTTAATGGTTGCAAATAACTAATCTTACTAGTTTTGGTTTATATGTCCGCCTACGGATGCGTGTGAGTGTTGGAGCTCAATAAAAAATTCTCTCGAATCTCTCCGTCCAGAAATAGAATTCCAGGAATTAGAAGTTTCTTCTCCCCCCTAAAACTTCTAATTCCGGGAAAATCGCATGGAATTAGAAATATAGTTCCTGGAATTCGGTCCTCCCAAACATTGAGATTTGTGATTCCAAGAATCACAAATCTAATTCGGGCTCAATTATGGGTTACCAAACAGACCCTAAATAGTGATTCAATGTATAAGATACACAGTATTAAAATATACCTAAAATATTATGCGTACAGAATTGAGAGTCATGACTTCCACAAGAAAGTTTTGGTCGATCAGACCGGATAGATAAGTTCAAAGAGAATTATACTAGGACATATTCCCAACAATTGCAGTTTTACACACAACGCGAGGTAAAACAAGCCAAAAGTATATCTAGGTTTTACACAAGAAACCAACCAGAACTCCCGGAAAAGTTCAAAAGTGACGGAAAGATTAAAAAAAAAAGTGTTCTAACTGATGCAGGGCATCACATTGTCAGTATCTGAGGACATCGTGATGTTGGCTTCTCTTCTCATTAAGTCCCACAATCAACTTAAGACGACGTCTTTTCTTCCTTAGAGATCCTTAATGCCAACAACTCTTGATCTTCTCTAAGAACTTCCATTGAATCAGAGACCTCTGCTTTATAAACATACAACTTAGATGCAACTAAGAAGAAGATGAAATTCAAAACAGTCAATACTGCCAAGAATGCATAGTAGTAGTCTAAATGAGAGGCATTGAGATTATTTAGAATCCACCCTTTCTGATTGTGCCTTTTGGTGACATCCGACACGATTGTAAGAAGGAAACTACTAAAGAAGTTGCCGATCCCATTACTCGTAAAGGTATAAGAAGTCCCCAGGCTCTTCATGCTTTCAGGCGCTTGGTCATAAAAGAATTCAATCTTCGCTACCTCTAAAAATGCATCGGCCACCCCCACAAGCGCGAATTGAGGGAGTAAAGTGAAAATAGTAAGAGGAACAATCCTTCCATTTTCCACTAAACCGTGATCTTTGGCCACACTTAACCTCCTCCTCTCAGTCAGAGATGCAGTTACCATGATTATAACATAGAGAACAATACCAATTCCCATCCTTTGGAGAAGAGTAATCCCTCTAGGATTCTTGGTCCACCTCCTCATCATCTTGACAAAGAACCGATCATATATGACAACAGAGATGAGCAGCGATATGGTTACAAATGCGGATAAGCTAGCAGGAGGGATCTGGAAGTTCCCCACACTTCTGTCAAGAGTGGTTCCTTGCTTGACAAAAAGGGTATGGGTCTGAGCTAACATGGTGCTTGGCACAAACGTCACAATCAAGATCGGGATCATACGTAGCATTTGCTTTGTCTCCTCTACTTGCGTTACTGAACATAACATCCATAGGGAGTTTGAACCTGTTTTTACGGCAGCTTTGTTGAGGAACCTGCATGCATATATACGTAAGAAGTTATTAAAAACAAAACACTAGTAATGTAACAATCTCACTAGTACGAGGATCCAAATGAAAAATATAGAAGTGCAGAATTACTACTACATACTAACCTCAAGGAAGGTGTGGAGTTGATCTTGAACTTTCCTTTTTGTGCATATTCATCCAAGTTAAGCTCATAGAGATCTTTAGGGTCACTGGGGATGGGTACCCTCCATTTTCTTAAGGAAGCCACTATGACCTTAGCCATCCTAGTAAAGGGACTCCCTCCAGGCACCTTGTGCCTGTAGAAGGGTGTGCCTACTAAGAAGATCAAGACCGATATTGCAAGTCCAAGTGTCGGAAGCCCATAGCCAAGGCTCCAACCCACATTGTCCTGTATGTACACAAGGATGGTGTTGGCGAACAGGACTCCAAAGCCGATACTAAATATCCACCAGTTGAAGAAGGAGAGTTTCTGGGCCTTCTCCTTAGGCTCAAAATCATCAAATTGGTCTGCACCGATGGTCGAGATGTTAGGCTTGGTTCCGCCAGTGCCCAAAGCCAATATGTAGAGCGCCGCAAAAAAGACACCCAACTGTAATGTTGAGGCATGCTTACAATCTACCACATTTGCTTGCCGACAAGGTGGTGGTTTCAGTCCAGGGATCGATACTGATAGTGTTAGCACACACATTCCCTATGATCAAATCGAAGATGATAATTTGTTCAAGGGTGTTATAGAGACAAATGTATGCGACTTCAATTTAAAACATTATAGTGTCTTACAAAATAATGGTAAAAGGTCACTTACCTTGTACAATCTTTTATTCTTTTTTGTAATTAGGCATGGTATTAAAAGGAAACAACCAACACATATACCACATCAAAACAACCCACCTCAGGAGTGGTTACGCTCCCCATCTGACAAAATGGCTTGAGCAAGCGAAGAAAGGGGAGAAATAGACCACTTCTAAGGAAGGGGCCAAAATTTTTCCTTATAGGAAATTAAGTCAGCAACAGTATTAGTTGGAAAAGAAAAAGAAGCAGGTCGAAGAGAAAGAGTTTCTAAGACTTAAGTTGGGTTTTCTTTCTTCACCAGTGGGTTTGCTTAAAGTGGACTCTCTTAAAGAATAGTAAGCGAGTTTGACATGGTCGAAACTCAAGACTCGTAAACAAGGTTATAATTGGTCGGACAACGCAATAGGCTATAGGCCCTGTCCGCTACAGGGCCAAGCTTGGATTTTATGAATAGATCTAGAAGTTGGGAAGAGTCAGTATTCCAGGATGACCGATTAAAAACATCTCTCTATATTAAATTTTAAAAAACAAAGGTTTTTAACTACTTACTTTCTTTTGTCCCATTTTCGTTCAAATTTCTAAATGGTCCTTTATAATTACTCGAATTTTTGAGGCTTCACCGCTTACAAAGACTTCATTTTACACATTATTAAATATATATATATAAGGAAATTTTCTAAACAGTCCATCGATTTCTAAAATATTCAAAATGCCCCCAACTTTACAATAAATATTCTATATTCAAAAGGGTAATTTGAAGCTCTATCTTTACTGGATCAATTGCAACTGCCCTTTCAAGAATATATCAAAATTTTTAAAACAGCCTTTGGATTTCTATAATTTTTAAAACAGCCCCTTATGTTATATATATATATATATATATATATATATCAATTTTCTACTAGGAAAATAAATAATTATGTTGTTTAATTCATAAAATACATACACGAGTTGCAGTCCGGAAAAAAGTGCACAAACAATTTACCAAAAAGTAGATGGCGGATGCAACTATGAATGTCCAATATCGGCCAAGATGTGCATCAGCAATGTATGCTCCCAGGATCGGCATCATCCAAATCGTGCCGACCCAGTTGGTCACATTGTTCGCTGAGGTGACGGTGCCCTGATGGAGCTTCTTTGTCAAGTAGATAACCAAATTCGATGATATACCGTAGTAGGCCATACGCTCAAACACTTCATACACTACACCATTAGAAGAACATAAGAAAACTCCCAATCAAACGCATAGCAGGATGATAAATACAAGTTGGTGTAGAGTTTGTTTATTAAGAGATAGAAATATATAGAACCAAACGTGTTTCCAAAAAGAAAGGTGTTTTCTACATTATACGTTTATTGAACCAAATGTGTTTCCAAACATTAAGTCTTCTAGTTGCTATCACTTAGCCCGTTGTTCTATTTAGTATCTCTACAAAATGTTAAAATATGCATGAGTTATCAATAACTGAGTATTTTCAGTCCACCTCCGATATTTTTATCGAGGTGAATGACTAATCAACAGTAATAGATGCCAAAGTAATAAAATCAATGTATGCCATCAATAATAGATAAACTGATCCATCAAAAAATCACCACCTCCCAGTGAAAAATGTGGTTATGTATAAGATAATCACGATGACGTATTTCTTAACAGCTAGCCAAGCTCTCAACAAATTCCATTATGAAGATTTAAGAGTGCTTCAAATTTTTTTTACCATGAGAACTTACACGTCTCGTTGCTTTTTTAGGCATGGTCTCAGGATTCGAGAAAGTAGCCAAAGGGTCATAAATCATCGAGCACATACCCATAAAAAAAAACTGAGGCCATACATCCCAACTCAAAAAGAATAGTAACAATACGCATAACACATATAATCACATGTAATCAAGTCTATAGATAATACAAAAAACTAATAATAAGATGCAACATGTTTTTTAATCAAGATAATCGAAATACATAGATTATCAGTAAAATACATATGTAATTTTTAATAACTTAATTCATCGAGGGATTCTAAACACAATCAATGGAAATATATTAATTTAAAAAATAACACTATAGAGATAGGAGGGGAGGAGAAGAGATTTACTTTAGCTCACTTTCTGATTTTCTTTAATTCTTCACATTTGTCTCTTTTATGTCAATCCAATCCCAAAAGTTATTATGCATTCAATTAACCCACTATCTAAGTTAGACAAATATTAAAATTGGTTGGTTACTAATGACCAAAAACGATCTCTTAAGTTAGGTTATGAGCTACACCATGTGCACCCAAAAATACGGTAATCGGGTAAGCCTTTTTGGTGTCTTTTAAAGAGATTTGAGAGAATCTAAGGAAACCTCTGTGAGCATATTTTGGGATATGTTTGGGAACTGATATAATCCATAAATCAATCCCTAAAAAGTGTATAAAACAATCCTAAAGGTGTGGCTAAAGGCTTGGTCTTGTAGAGAGCCTTTTTAAAGAGGTGTTTGATCCACTTATGAGGGATGATTGGGGTTCTAAAATCAATCCTAAATTATGATTAGGTCAGTCCCAAAAAGGTATACATGGGCTGTTCTTGGAAGGGTTCTTGAATCCTTAAAAAATAGGAGGTGAGAGAAAGAATTTGACAAAGAATCGTTCGAGTAATAAGGGTAGAACGGTCTAACTATGTTGGGACAACCTTAGTGCACCCAAAACATTCCGAGAATAATAATAAATTAATTAAAATTAACCTAAACAAAGGCTTACCTTTGTGCTTGATAGATGTTTCTTGAAGAAAGGATAGGAGATGGAACTTCAATAGAGTCTCGAAGGACTGCTAAAATAAGATTGCAGTTTTTATGTGGTGAATACCGGAGGAAAGACCTCATAAGCTTTTTTTCTTTTTTCTCCATCAAAATTATATCTACGTACATAATTGAGCCCGAGCCCTATCGGAAACATCAAGAACATACACGACGAACATCAGTACATATGTTGGTCCCTGCAAATTACGAGAATATATTCCTTATGCGCACGTAGAGAGGATTGAAAATAGTGATTGAGAGATCTAAGAAAAGTAATGGATGAGCAAATTGATATGTGGTGATCTGAATCTGGTATCTAAAACAAGCGGAAGCATTAATGCACTATGAAAAAAAATGGAAAGAGATTCTTTAGGTTTTGAATGACCTGGTTACTCGGGAGTCTGTTCTGAGACAAGAACAATATTTGCAACTGGTTAAGCTTCCCGATCTCCGGTGGAATACTACCAGAGAATGAATTGTAACTGAGTCTGGGCAGAGAGTCATGGATTGGAGGATAAGCGTGGAGGCAAAAGTCTTTTCAATTAAGGGTCTGTGGAATGGTAACCAGCGGTGGTTTCAGTTGTCCGAAAAAACTCGTGGAGGAGAGTCAGCAGTGAGTTTCCCACAGGAAGCGCTTGGGTGGTTGAGAGACATTATATTTTCAGCTTCAAAGGTTAGTTCGACGAGCTCTTTCTGGAGGAAGAAGACGTATGGGAGTTGTACATGGGTAGCTGAGGCTCGAAACAACAAAGGAGGTAGGTTTCTTCGAGTGATTGAATGCTTAGCTCGAGGTCGTAGCAAATTCATTTGCATCCCGGGGGGCCGTAACAATGCAGGATGGTCAGCCATGAGCAAATTTTTGGAGAAGGTTGAGCTGGATCAAGAACGGAGAATCAGTGGCAAAAACCTAGATGTAGGCTATCAGCTTTCAGAAAATGATATTTCGAGGAGACATGCTAGTAGTGTGAGTAAAAAGTCAGAAGCTAGAGAAGGTGTTGTCAATAGCAGGATGATTCTGGACCGAGGTATTCGGTGGGTGGAAACAAGTTATTCTCATCACGGGATTGCTGCCTTTGGGAGATGGCAGTTAGCCGGTATTTGTTACGCTTCGGGCCCTAATCCTAACTGGCCTGTTATTAGTGAGACAATCAGAGGTATCATGGGAGCTGATATGAAGGTGGATCTTATCAAGTTCCGACAGGATCAACGCGTGTTCTTTGCAGAGAGCCTTTCGCAACTGGAACGAGTATGCTATTCTGGTCCAGTGCGGTTAGGACGAGAGATCTGCACATTCCGAAGATGGTGGCCAGGGGCTGGAACACTGGCAAGGGATAATCGAATAGGTCCTTCATGGGTAGCCATAGACGGTCTTCCCATGCATCTATGGTGTTACAATATATTTAGAGAGATTGGTAAGTTAGCTGGGGGATTGCTTATGGTACATGAGAGTACCAAGAAATTTAATGAGGTTGGCAAAGCATTCATAAAAGTAAAGGGAGGAGAAAACCAAGTTCCAAGGGGCGTGACAGTTCGAGATAAAGGGATTTATTATGAGGTCAAGCTGGAGATAATTACACAGATTGATGGAGTAAACGTAACAGGAAATATCCATAACCAGAACAAAAATGGAGATTGCTCAAAGGTTAGAGATGAAACCAAAACGCACTCAAAGGTTGCTGGGGAGGCTACAAAGAGGTCGTACGCTGACATAGTGGTAGCAAATCAGAACGGTAGCAAAAATTTTGAAATTGGCCAATCTAGTGGCAAGGAATTAGTCGGATACAGTGAGCAAAAGGACACAAGTCATATCAACACAAAAGAAAAGTCTTGGGTAAGGAAAGAAGTCAGAGTGGAGGAGATGGAAGGTGTAGATCAGGAAGAGGATTATGGAAAGACGAGCCAGGAGGATACCAGCTTTTATTTGAAAGGGAAGAATGAAGAGGGAAAGAAGTACAAAGAAAAAGATATAGTGGGATCTGCTTATTCATCTTTTGACACCTTGGAAATGAAAAAGGCATTGGCTATTTATGACGAAGAAGACTTTATTGCCTCTTGTGAGACTGAGGGTTGTTGGCAATGGGGTTTGGGCTTTGGGTTTGGTAGTGAATTGGGCCTGCGTGAGTCCATGTTAGATAGAGTTGTGGATGTCGGGCCGTCAGTTCAGGCCCATAGAGTTATTAGTAGGGCTGGGGATGTGAGCTCGGGTGGGGTGGGCTTCGATGTGGTAGAGGTTAGTGAGTCGGATAGTGTGAGAGTTGAGAGTCCTTTGCAGGCCCAGTTAGGCATATGTGTAGGGTTAGATGGGAGAGAATCGGTTCAGTTGGTGGTTCCAACAAAGGAGGTGGGTGAGGGGGGGAGCGAGGGTAGAGTTAGTGGGGGGTTTCCGTTAGGGAGGGAGGGGCAGCTGGGTACTGTTATGTTGGGTGGTCTACATAGGGCTAGGGTTGGGATGGGTCCTTTTGGCAAATCTGTTGAGGTTGCTTCAGAGGAGGATAACAGAAGTGGTGACATCCAAGACAAGAAGAAGACAACTTCAGAAGATGGCAGCAGTCAACAACAACAGGCTCATGCGGCAAGACATGCTACATTTGAGAGTGGGAAAGACGTGGTGCGAGGGAAGATGGGAGATCATTCTAGTGAAAAGATTTCAAAGGTAACAGGGGATTACACAAGAGGGAATCCAGACCAATGCAACAATGAGAAGGAATGGGAGTTCGTACAAGAAATCACATATTCAGCAGCGGAGAATCAGAAGATTGGCGAGCAAAATGAAAAACAGATAGGATTAGAGCAGAAAGAAGTCGAGAAAGAAATAGAGGGAGTTTTACAGGACAAGGAACTCAACACCGAGTATGCACAGACCACAAGGGGGAAGAAGAACAGCAATCCAATGGTGTCTAAGGATAAAGGCAAATCTACAGCGGATCCAGACGGACTTTCTTCTCACCTGATCATGAAGCGAACAACCACTGCAGGTATTGATCGTGCTTTATGTAATTTTGATTTTTCACTTGCAATAGCTGAATGTAGAGATTATGATACTCAATTCGGTATGGGTTTGGGGGGAAACAATTGTGATAATGTTCTCAGTCAAGTGAGGGGAGAGAGTTTGGAGATAATAGAAAGATATGATCAGATTGTTGGTAGTTCATCAGAAGTGATCGAACCTAAACCATATCAGTCAGATACAATAGGTAGTCAAGAGGAGGAGGTGGAGGAAGGGATGAGAATTCAGTCTAATGTTTGGTTGATTCGAAATATTTTACGGGTGGGGGTTAGTATGGGATTGTCATGGGGAGGTTATGAGAGAGAAGCGAGAAACCTTTTAACATCCATTGTTTGTAAGGGTTTGAGTAAAGATGTGTCAAATAGGAGAAATGGTGTAGAGAGTGATAGAAGGGGCTCAGACTCTGGTAGTGCGATTCGGATTGTCGAATGTAGTGAGGTAAGAGGTACTGAAGAGAGGGGTCATATTAACAAGAAGGGATCAGAGAAGGAAAACAAGAAAGAAGATAAGAGTAGGGAAGGAAAGGGCAGTCCTAAGAATAGAAGTGGTACAAAACTGGCAAGAGAATTGCAAAGGATTAGTTGTGAGATGATGAGAGAAGATTTTGGAGAAGCTGAAAGTAGTAAGAGAGGGAGAAAACCAGTAGTTAGATATGAAACTTAATTTGTTATCATGGAATGTCAGAGGCCTCAATTCTAAAGATAGGCGGACAGCAGTTAAAAATATAATTTCCAAGCAGAAGTGTGATGTTATTGTTATGCAGGAAACTAAGATGGAACAATTCGATGATAAGGTGGCTGGCCAGGTTTGGAGAAGAGGGGATATTGGATGGTGCTCGCTCCCCTCTATAGGAGCTTCAGGTGGAGTGGTTGTGTTGTGGGATGATCAAATAGTGGAGGTTAAGGATAGGCTTGTTGGGGCCTTTTCGGTCTCTATCCAGTGTCAACTTAGGAGCACGGGGTCTATATTTATTTTCACTGGAGTTTATGGGCCTACGAATAGTAGTGAGTGGGCCCAATTTTGGGAGGAATTGGCAGATATCCGAGGGATGTGGGAGGGTCCTTGGTGTGTTTGTGGGGATTTTAATGTTATTCGATTTTATGAGGAGAAAAAAGGGGGAAGAAGGAACATTAAAAGAATGAGGGAGTTCAGTGACTTTGTTTTCCATAATTCCTTGATTGATTTGCCTTTCTTTGGAGGAGAATTCACCTGGACCAATGGGCAAGAGAGACCTGTGCTGTGTAGGTTAGATAGATTCTTAGTGTCCGATTCATGGGAAGACACATTCCCTGATGTTAAGCAAATTATTCTTCCCAGACCGACGTCAGATCATTCTCCCATTCTATTGCAAACGGGGGGGGAGATCTAGCCGGCCTCGTCCGTTTAAGTTTGAAAACATGTGGTTGAAGGTGCCGGGGTTTTGCGAGAAAGTGAAAGAGTGGTGGAACGATATTGAATGCTCAGGGAGACCAGGAGAGGTTTTTAGAAAGAAATTAATAGAACTAAAAGTCAAAATCAAGAAGTGGAATATGATGGAGTTTGGAAAAGTAGAAAGAAGAAAGGAGGCCTTATTGGAGAATATTAATAGTTTGGATAAGGTGGAGGAAGAAGAAGGATCTTTGAGTATCGAAGACAGGTGTAGGAGGAACAGTTTGAGGGAAGAATTACAAACAGTTACGAGACTTGAAGAAATAAGTTGGAGACAAAAATCTAGAATCAAATGGTTGAAAGACGGGGATAATAACACAAGATTTTTCCATAGAGTCGCCAATGCTAGGAGGAGAATTAATTCGATAGAGAAAATTATCATTGGGGAACAGGAATTAGTGGAGAAAGAGGATATCAGAAGTGGGATTAGCAAGTTTTATGAGAATCTGTACAAGGAAAGAGAGCAGTTTAGGCCGAAAGTTGATGGTTTGGATTTCCTGATGTTGAACGAGTCAAAGAAGGAGATGTTAGAGAGGCCTATTTCCGAGGAAGAGGTGGGCCAAGCTTTGAAGTCAATGGAGGGAGATAAGGCCCCAGGTCCAGATGGATTTACTACAGCATTTTATGAGAGTTGTTGGGAGACTGTGGGCCCAGATTTTATGGCCTTGGTGAAAGACTTTGAGGAACATAATTACCTAGACCATGGTTCCAATTGCACATTTATCACCATGATTCCAAAGAAACAAGGCGCAGATAATGTTAATGAGTTTAGACCTATTAGCCTTGTCAGCAGTATGTATAAGATAGTGGCCAAGGTTTTAGCACTTAGAATCCACGGAGTGATTGCTGATGTTGTTTCTGAGGAACAAGGGGCGTTTGTTCCAGGGAGGCAGATCTTGGACAGTGTGTTAATAGCAAATGAAAGTATAGATTCCAAGATCAAAGAAGGAGGGAGTGGTTTGGTGTTCAAGTTGGATATGGAAAAAGCATATGATCATGTGAATTGGGCCTTCCTTGATTATGTCCTCGAGCGCATGGGCTTTGGTAACAGATGGAGAGGATGGATTAGGAAGTGTGTTTCTTCACCTTCTTATTCGGTTTTGGTTAATGGATTGCCGGCAGGCTTTTTCAAAAGCTCTAGAGGTTTAAGGCAAGGAGACCCTCTATCACCTTTCCTCTTTGTTTTGGTGGTGGAGGTTTTCAGCAGGATGATGAAAAGAGCTCGGGAGTTGGGAAGATTAGAAGGTTTTACGGTTGGTAGGGGTGGCACTTCGATCTCTCACCTACAGTTCGCTGATGATACCATTCTCTTCCTACAAGGTGGGAGGGCAGAGGTGTTGTTCCTTAAGGGTGTGTTATGTTGTTTTGAGGCGGTCTCTGGTTTACATATTAATTTGGCCAAGTCGGAAGTAATCGGTATTGGTATGGACGATGAGGTTAGTGGGGCAGCTTCCATTTTAGGTTGTCAGATTGGCCATTTCCCAAAGAAATACCTAGGTCTTCCCCTAGGGGTAAGCTATAGAAGTAAAGAGATATGGGGGCCAGTGATTGAGCGAATAGAGAATAGACTAGCGAGATGGAAAGCTAAGTTCTTGTCTAAAGGTGGGAGACTCACTCTTATCAAAAGCACCTTATCTAGCTTACCACTTTATTACATGTCTTTATATACCATGCCAGTGAGTGTTGAGAAAAGGGTAGTTAGACTTATGAGAAATTTCTTGTGGAGTGGCAAAGGGGATGGTCGGAAGATTAGTTTAGTGAACTGGAAGGTGGTTACGAAGCCTAGGGAGAGAGGAGGGTTGGGTATTAGAGATATCCGTAGCATGAATGAGGCTCTTAAAGGAAAGTGGTTATGGAGATTTGGGATTGAGAGGGATAGTTTGTGGCGTAGGGTAATCACCGATAAGTATGGGGAAAGTACCATGGGGTGGATTAGTGGTAGGCCGAGGGGTTCGTATGGGTGTGGAATATGGAGAGGTATTATGAATGGGTTGCAAAAGTTTGAGGAAGGGGTGGTATTTAGAATAGGAAGGGGTGATAAGGTGTTGTTTTGGGATGATAGATGGTGTGCAGAGAGAAGTCTTAGGACTGAATATCATGATCTTTACCTTATTTCTAATAAGAAGTCAGCTACTGTAAGTGAGATGCAGGTTACAGGAGTAGGTCAACCAGCATGGGAGTTTGGATTCCGGCGTCATCTCTATGACTGGGAAACGACCAGGTTGTCTGAGCTTCTAATCAAGGTAGGAGAAACTCCTGTTGGTAGTTCGAGGAATGATTCTAGGTGGTGGACTCTTGAGAAAACAGGCACATTCTCTGTGCGTTCTTTCTACGGGGCACTGGAGATAGGGGAAGTTGAGCCATTCCCTACATCCAAGATTTGGGGAACTAGAGCTCCATCAAAAGTTCGGTTCTTAGTATGGTGCGTTGTGAGAGGTCGACTTCAAACTATGGACTTTTTATGGAGGAGAGGAGTGGGTGTCATGGATCATTGTCCACTATGTTTGTGTAGTGGAGAGTCAGTAGACCATTTGTTCTTACATTGTAGATGCGCTTGGCTTATATGGAATGAGTTGGTTAAAGAGTTTGGAATAGCTTGGGTAATCCCCAAAACGGTGAAGGACCTTTTATTTGCTTGGGGTTGTAAATCTTTAGGCCGACTTGGAAAAAGGATGTGGACTTTGACACCATTAGCGATTATTTGGGGACTATGGAGAGAGCGGAACAACAGGGTATTTGAAGGCAAGAGCATTTCTATGGAGGATCTTGTATTGGAAATTAAAGCTTTGGTATTTTTGTGGGTCAAATTGTATGAGGAAGGAAAAGGGATATTTTTTGAGGATGTAGTATTCAAATGGACAGAGTTGGTTGGTAAGGATCGAGATTAGGGGGGATGTGCGCATTTTCGTTGGGTGCGCTTTGTATTTCTTTGCTTTGTTTTCTTTGTACTGTTTGATTGCTTGGTAGGCTTCCTTAGCCTCTAAGGGTCTTTTAATAAAGCAGTTTATTTATCAAAAAAAAAAGATTGCAGTTTTTATTTTTTAACTGGATATATATAGGTAGTATATTTATATTCAACGGGATTTGACATGCTAAAGTGGGGCCCACATGGTGATTAGTCAAATTCCAAGTGGAAAAGTTGAAAATTCAACTTCCCACAAATCTAGTGCTATGAAAAGTAGAAAAAGTTGGATTACAAGTAGAAAAAGTTGGACCTATCTATCTCATCATTGATTTTAAGTGGGGGTTAGAAATTTCAAAATGGGGTTTTGTACTCTCAAAAAGGCAGAGCTTTAACTCGTCTACATAGAGCCCACCTGTAAGCGAGTCAAACTAAGCATGGTCTATTTCCAATCGAAAATCAAGTATTTGTTGGGGGACCAAATGATGATCAAACAACCAACCCCAAGTCTTTTCAAGAAACTATAATATCAGATTCCTTCAAGTCAATATTAATGAGGGTCGGGCTCCGTTGACAGGTGAAAAAATGACAGGATTCTGTACAGGGACACAATACAAGCCACGTGGCACATTCTTAGAGGAATATGACCGTATGGATGTTTGTCCAATCCCATGGTAGACCTACAAACCAAAAATCAGCCTGATTAGTGATTTATTGGCTTTGGTTTGGACGTATTTTCATGGGCTGATCTCAACTGTGGGAATTTGAGCAGTATTTGAGGTACAAAGATCCAACATCTATAAATAACTAATGAGGCTGATTTTTGGTTTATAAGTCCTCCATGGGAGTGGACAAACATCCATACGGTCAGATTCTTCTAAGAGTGTGCCACGTGGCTTATATAGTGTCCCTGTACAGAATCCTGTCATTTTTTCACCTGTCAACGGAGCCCGACCCTATTAATGAACCTAACACACTTGATAAAATGAGATTTGTGTCAAATATTCTTTGTGTTTAGTATACCCACAAAAAGTCGAAGGTCCAACTGACCACAAGATGTTTGGCCCACACCTTGGTGGATAGATACCCCAAAAATCACCTCGATTGGTAATCTCTTGCCATTAGATTTTAGCACTTTTGAAGGCCTGATTCTAACGGTCAGATACAACCATTTTTTCTATTTTTTGGGTTCTGAGTCTAACGGTTAGAAATCATCAAACAAGCTGATTGTTGGTAGGTTTGAAATTATTATTATCTACCGAGTGGTGGGCTAAACATTATCCATGCGGTCAGTGGTTCGGAGGGCAGAGGTGAGTAACAAATCGATCTACCCGACTCGCGACCCTGCTCTAATCATATCATAAGACTAAAGACCCCCACAAATAACAAGTGACGTAATTATACCAAACCTATATTGCGCTATAGGCCCGGCTCTGCAGCGATATGGCGTCAGGTCTACCTTGTTTCCTCACACCCCCTAAAATAAAAATGCTTCCTAGCTAGCAACAATAGGTGAAAGTCTGACGAAGAAGAATAGATGGCCTTTAAGATTATGGGGTACCCTTGATTGTAAGACTGCTTCACTGGAACAAAAGAGAGAGAAGAAAAGCTTTCATGCCACTGAATGCGTACAAGTGCTCCAAAAGGCAGAAGGAGGTGACCAACTAACCCGCTGTGTGAGTAAGAGTGAATAGAGAGAGAGAGAGAGAGAGAGAGTAATACCAACAATAAAGGAGCAAGCAGTCCATCCGCCTCTCTTGGATCTGAGGACAGGGTTTCCTTTGAGATCCACTGTCCCGTCCTGTGTGAACTCACCACCAGCTTCTTCCACAGCAATCTCACCACCCATGGTTCAAAACCTACTACTTCTCTTGTTCCTTCTCCTAATGTTTATACTCAATATTTATAGACCTTGTAATATCACTAGGGAGATTGGGAATGAGCAATACTAGCAAGCAACCCTCTAATGAGTAAAACTTCTATCACAACAAATCTTAAATCACACAATCACAAGCCAATGAGTTCTCGGCACGTACACAAGTGCTTAGCAATGTACCCATGTGCTTTTTCTTTGAGGTACACGGGCCGAGAACTCAGTGGCTGTGATTGTGTGATTTGCAACTTTGTTGTGAAAGAAGTTTTACTCCCCTCTAATGAAGTTGCACAGATGCCTACCCCACGAAAGACAAAAATATATATTTTAATAAAAAAAGTGTGGTTTTCAAGACAGTTTTTCTTGTCTCATGCGGTGTTGAATATGTGCAACTCCATTAAAGGGTTGCTTGCTAGCAGTCTTACATAGGCCATCCATTTTTAAAGTGCTTGTTTTGACTTGTGACGATAGTATTTTGTCATGATCCCTAGAAGGGCATTTTAGTACTACCCCATGAGAAATAGAGGTAAGTAGTAAGAGCTCATGTAGTCAATCTCTCCCAGGGTCAAGAGGGGATTTCTCTGCTGCCCATGGAAGGTGAACTCGCTCCTACTGAGCCACATGAGAATGCAGGTATAAGTAGTTTGGAGGATGTCATACTCGTCACCTTTGATGGGGTTCATAAGCATTTCGATGACCCAATTGAACACATCCTCAGAGCTCAGATTCAGGCAACGAAGAGACAGGGGGATGTGAACCAAACCATTAACACATTCAGGCAGAGGAACAGGGCATGATTTTGTCTTCCACAAAGTGTCCACATCTGGGGCGACCCAGTTGAATATCCTGAATTCTATCATGGAGGAACCTCTTTGAGGGCAGGATACCCCATAGAATTTCCAGATAAAGAATTGACAATGCAAAGGGTTTTGGATTTTTCAAATGCCAAGTGGGTAGCCAAGATGATCAGCATGGTGACTAGAGGGGCGAAGACTATTGCACACAGACTTGGAAGAAAATAGCCCTTTGTCATCTAGGTCCTAGAAGATTCTATCCTGAGAGTCTACTGGCTTAAGGTCTAAGCAGCAACCTCGGGGGTGGGGGAAGGAGGATTGAATTAGCTTGGATTCCCAGGATCTGTTTGGAAGGATGATCTCCTCCATTTTTCCATCAAGCGATTCAGAGGCCAAGGGCTGTTTTATGGTTTGTACATTCAGGAATCTAGGGGTCTTTCTAAATGTTGATCTTGGAGCCATCTCTGGTGAGCCATAAGAAATGTTCTTCGAACAAGTTTTTGGATTTAACAATACGTCTCCAATACCAGGGATCCCCCAGTTTAACCATAGCTATGCTGGATGTCGAGAGTGTTAGACGGTTCGAAGATCAAGGGATCCACAAGATTTCCACCAATCTTTCTCCATGATCAAGAAGTTCCACAAGATTCCCAAAATCTTTCCATTGTAAATCAGTTTCTAATTCTTCGTTGTAAATCTTTTCTTGTAAAGCAAGGGAGGAAATCCATAGAAATCTTTCCTTTCTTGTATATTGATTAGTGTATAAATATACACACATATCAATTGTACGTTGCTTCCCAGTACGCATTCCCGTCTCATATCAAGAAAAGTCTGCCCTCCAAGATTGTTGCGTTTGACGCATCAGTAGGAATTTTTTTCATCGTCATGGCCACCGATGAACCTATCAACTCTTCTAGCACAGGTAAGTCTGGTTCCATTGATGATAATAGCTCCTTTTATTTGCACCATTCTGATAACCCCGGATCCATGCTCATCTCTCACCCCTTGAATGGGGACAATTATGCCACATGGAAAAGGGCAATGGCCACTGCATTAAGTGCCAAAAATAAGCTCTGTTTCGTGGATGGAACATTGGAAGTTCCTAAGGGTCCTTCCTCATCTTTTTCGACATGGAACCGATGCACAGACATGGTCAAATCCTGGCTCATTAATGCACTTTCCAAAGAAATTGCTGAGAATGTGTTATATGAATCAACTGCTCAAGAAATTTGGGATGATCTCAAAGAACGATGTGGGCAGAGTGATGCACCACGAATTTTTTAGTTATGTAAAGAGATCACCCTTCACAGTCAGGGCACATCAACCATATCAGTATATTTTTCAAGATTAAAATCACTTTGGGATGAGCTTGCATCATACACAACAATCACACCTTGTTCTTGCGGCTCTGGGAAAGCACTACAAGCATACCAACAGAAGGAACGACTGATCCAACTCCTCATGGGCTTGCATGAGTCATATCAAGGGATTAGTGGACAAATCCTTCTCATAGACCCACTCCCATCTATCAGTCGTGTCTATTCCCTATTCTTGCAGGAAGAAAGACAACGACAAATCATTGCTCCTCTATCCAGTTCCATAGACTCTATAGCTCTTGCAGTATTCAGCGCAAAATCTTCCAATATCAAGGGTTCTTTCCAATCTGATAGATCTATGGGGCAACGCAAACCACGACTCTGATGTGATCATTGTGGCTGGATTGGTCACATTGAGGACAAGTGCTATGTGCTCCATGGGTATCCCCCGAGTCATCGTCTACATCAGCCAGCAAAAGGGTTCACTTCCAAATCGATACAAACAGAAAAGGCACCTATGGCAAATTCTGCGAGTGTTCCTAATGCTCCAACTTTCACACCAGAACAGTACCAATAGATCCTTAATATGTTAAAGGAAGGTAGTGTGCAACCCACTGTTAATTTTGCAGGTAACTCTGTTCCCTCACATCATTCCTCTTCACCTCATACTTGGATTGTGGACACCGGAGCTTCTAATCACATGATTTTTGATTCATCATTATTTCACTCGTCGTCACCCATGTCCATAGCACCACTTGTAAAACTTTCCAATGGCACCCTTGCTCCGGTTACCCACATAGGGACTTTTTTCTTGAAAAAAAATTAAATTGGAACAAGTTCTATGTGTTCCTACTTTTGGTTTTAATTTACTTTCTGTGAGCAAGTTAACAACCTCTCATCCTTATTTTGTCATTTTTTCCAATGACTCTTGTCTTCTTCAGGATCCATCCCAACAGACAACGATTGGAGTTGCTAAACAACGAGGTGGACTTTAATTACTATCTTGAAACTGCAAGTTCGTCCAGTGCTGCTCTTTCTTTTGTTTCCCCAGCTTTTGACCTTTGGCATTAGCGATTAGGCCATCTTTCATTTTCTCGTTTACATTCATTAGCTAAGGATATCTCTCACATATCTTGTTCAAATTCATGCTTATGTGACATTTGCCCTTTGGCTAAACAAACTAGATTGCCTTTTGGTTCAAGTTCTATTTCCACTATGGAGCCTTTTGAATTAATTCACTGTGATATTTTGGGGCGCTACTCTACCCCTTCATATTTTGGTGCACATTACTTTCTTACCATAGTGGACGATTTTTCTCGTTGCACATGGACTTTTTTGATGCAGCATAAATCTAAAACGTCTACTTTGCTTAAATATTTTTTTGCCATGGTTCATAATCAATTTAACCTCAAGATTAAACAGATTGGAAGTGATAATGGTTCTGAATTTTTCTCCCAATATATCACCCCTTTTCTCCAAGAACATGGCATCCTTCAAGAACATAGTTGTGTTAGCACTCCCCAGCAAAATTGGGTCGTTGAACACAAACACCGCCATATTCGTGAGGTTGCCCATGCATTGCGTTTCCAAGGAAACTTGCCTCTTCGGCATTGGGGAGAATGTGTGCTCATTGCCACTTCTATCATCAATTGCATTCCCACACCCCTTCTCTTAAATAAGTCACCCTTTGAGCGACTTTTTAACACAAAACCCACATACTCGCATTTTCGTGTTTTCAGATGTCTTTGTTATGCCACAAAATCCGCGTGACAAATTTGATCCCCGAGCACGAAAATGTGTATTTCTCGGGTATCCAAATGGGCAAAAAGGTTATCGGGTTCTTGACCTACAAACTCAGACCATCTTCGTTAGTAGAGATGTCGTGTTTCACGAACATGTATTCCCTTCCATAGATCATTCCCTTCCAAAACCCTATACCTCTAGCGTTTTGCCTTTCGCAGCACGCGATTATCCAGAATCACATTTACCATCACCTAATGATACCTCACAGTCTCCTTATTCCCACCCTTTCGTTGACTTACAATCTTTGCAGGAGAATGCAATCCCTCAATCCCTACCTCTGCCCCTCCCACTCATCGTTTTGAGCGCATTCGCCAACAACCCTCTTACTTGCAGGATTTCCATTATTCGTCTACCTCACTGTTTACATCTTCATTGTCAGCTACTGATGTTGGTCCAATCTCAGGTACACGTTACCCTTTATCTAATTTTATTTCTATGACCATTTATCACCCTCTCACCGTCACTTTGTTTTAGTTGTTTCCTCCATCAAAGAACCTACTTCTTTCGCCCAAGCTATCCAAGATCCCTTGTGGCAAGAGGCAATGGAAACTGAGTTTCGACGACTTGAGCAAAATAAAACATGGACTCTCACTACCCTACCTCCTGGACAGAAACCCATTGGATGCAAAAGGGACTGTTGAGAAATATAAGGCTTGGATTACCATGAAACCCATTGGATCCAATATCGGCCTTATATCTCTCAAATATCGGTAAGATGGGACTGTTGAGAGATATAAGGCCCGACTAGTTGCCAAAGGTTATACACAATGAGAAGGCTTGGATTACTATGAAACTTTTGCACCCGTCACCGAGCTTGTTACTGTTCGATGTCTACTAGCTCTTGCTTCCGTTCATAATTGGCCCGTGCACCAGCTAGATGTTCAAAATGCATTTCTCCATGGAGGTCTTGATGAAGAAGTGTACATGACTGTCACACTTGGTTTGAACAGACAGGGGGAGACTCGACTATGTCGCTTACACAAGTCTTTATATGGCCTCAAGCAAGCTTCGAGACAATGGTTTGCCAAATTTTCTTAAGCTCTCACTGATGCTGGTTTTCTCCAATCCAAGGCTGACTATTCCCTTTTTACTCGGATTCAAGCAAGTGAGTTGTCTATCTGGATGACATCATTGTCACTGGAAATAATCCCACATCTATTTATGAGCTTAAACATTTCTTACACCATCGTTTTCATCTCAAAGACCTTGGTCCTCTCAAGTACTATTTTCTTGGTATTGAAATCGCTAGATCTCGACTGGGTATTTGTCTCTCCCAACGAAAATACACACTCTAGATCATTGAGGAAATGGGTCTTCTGGGTGCTCGTCCAGTGCATATCCCCGCCATGGAACAGAATCTCAAACTTACTTCCAATGATGGAGAGTTACTTTTTTATCCGACCAAATATCGTCGGTTAATAGGTCGTCTCATCTATTTGACTATTACTAGACCTGACATTGTCTATCTGGTGCACATTCTTAGTCAATACATGAGTACTCCTCGGAAGCCACACCTTGAAGCCGCTCATTGCCTTGTTCGATATTTAAAGAATTTTCCGGGCCAAGACTTGTTTCTGTCCCCTAACAATGATCTTCGGTTACGTGTCTTTTGCGATTTAGACTGGGCGGGTTGTCCTAACACTCGGCATTCCACCACAAGCTATTGCACCTTATTAGGGAATTCACCTATATCTTGGAAGACAAAGAAACAACATACCATTTCTCAATCATCTGCTGAAGCTGAATATTGTGCAATGGCTTCTGCTTGTTGTGAAATCATTTGGTTGAGGTCTCTCTTTACTGATTTGGGCGTCAATCCTTCTCAACCTACACTCCTTTACTGTGACAATCAGGCTGCCCTTCATATTGCAGCTAACCCCATTTTCCATGAACGGACAAAACATATTGAGCTTGATTGCCATTTTATTCGAGACACTACAAGAAAATTGGCTTATAGCGACGGGTTTTTACCGACGTCCAAATATAACCGTCGGTATTGGTCATTATAGCGACGGTCACAAGTCTGACCGCCTCTAAAAACAATGTCAAGGAACGCGGGAGAAGTGGGAGGGAAATTTTGGGGTTTATAGCGACGTTTTTTAATTTGATCGTCGGTATAAAAGGTTTTTACCGACGGCCAGGTCCTTGACCGTCGGTAAAATATAAATACCTTTTATACCGACGGTATAAAAACCTTTTATACCGACGGTGACGTGGCCGTCGGTAAACTACTTAGTATAAATAAAAAAAAAAAGCTCTCCCATTCCATTCGCGCCAAACCCCTCTCCTCCTCCTCCTCCCAAGTCCCAAACCCCTCTCCTCCTAAAACCCTTTAGCTTTGGCTTGCTTCTTCGAGCGTCGCCGCCGGTGTCGCCGTTTGTACCACCGCCGCTGCTACCTCCGCCGCTGCTACTACCGCCTACCGCCGCTGCTACCACCGCCTACCGCCGCTCCTACCACCGCCTACCGCCGCTGCTACCACCGCCCATCTTGCCGCCTACCGCCGCTGCTACCACCGCCCATCTTGCCGCCTACCGCCGCTGCTACCACCGCCCATCCCGCCGCACGTTGCTGCTACTGGTGCTGTTGCTTCTCCAGTACGTATTCTCCTCCCTCTCCCTCTCCCTCTTTCAACCCTTTGGGTCTTTATACCCTAAATAATGGTCAGTAATTCTCGAAATCCATGGGGGCTCCGTTGATAGCCCTAAAATCCGTTAGAGGACACAATAAGGGAGCCACATGGCACACTCTTAGAGGACTCTGACCATATGGATGTTTGGCCAATCCATATAGGTCGACCTACAAACCAAAAATCAGTCTGATTATAATGATATCTAGGCATTGAATTGGTTTTATTTTCATGGGTTGATCTCAACTGGTCAGAATTTGAGCAGTATTTTTTGATTTTTGGTTTCTAGGTTCACCTAGGGATTAGCCAAACATCCATAGGTTGACCTACAAATCAAAATTTAGTCTGATTAGTGATTTTTAGGGTGTTGAATTGGACTTATTTTCATGTGTTGATCTCACCTAGTTGGAATTTGAGTATATTCAAGCAGATTTTTGGTTTCTAGGTCCACCTAGGGATTAGCCAAACATCCATAGATTGACCTACAAACAAAAAATCAGTCTGATTAGTGATTTCTAGTCGTTGAATTGGACTTATTTTCATGGGTTGATCTCTTTTTTCAGTCTGATTTTTGGTTTGTAGATCCACCTAGGGATTAGCCAAACATCTATATGGTCAGGGTCCTCTAATAGTATGCCACGTGGCTCCCTATTGTGCCCTGTAACGGATCCTGTCATTTTAGGGCTTTTGATGATTGCAATTGAGAAGACATATTTCAATCATGTGAGAAAATAAAGGCGTATTTCAGGTGGAAATGAATTCTCACCCATCTAGATGGGAAATGAATTTTGGGCTTAGTAGGGAAAATTATCTAGATTTAAATGGTTTATTAGGGAAAATTATATAACATTAGTTGGGGGGTACAAAGATCCAAGTTGAGAGATAACTAATCAGCTTGATTTTAGTTTGTAAGTCCACCTAGGGATGTATCTAACCGTTGGATTGGTGTCTTTTATGGGTTGATTTTTAACCGTTGGATTTCTATCATTAGTTGGGTTACGAAGATCCAAAGCTTATACATAACCAACCAACCTTATTTTTAGTATGTAGGTACACCTAGGGTTGGGATAAATATCCATACAGTATTAGTGATTTATAACCATTGGTTCGTGTCTTTTAAGGGTTGATTTTGAACTATGAGATATCTACCATTATTTGGGGTACTCAAATCTAAGGATTAGAAATAACTAAACAACCTGATTTTTAGTATGTAGGTCCACCTAGGGATGGGATAAACATCACTACGGTCTACTGTCTCTAATAATGTGCCATCAGATCCTTAGGCGTGTTTGATTACACAAAAATTCTTTCTAGAAAATATATCTGGGAAATGCCTTAAATGACTGATTGATTGGTCCCGAAAAATGATCTATGTAGGGCAACGAGTATCCTCTACATCGACTGTACCAGGGTCCTGTGCAGCTAAATTATCGAGAATAGGACTCTCGTGGCCCTACATAAATTATTTTTGGGCCTAATGACTGTGGATGTTCAGCCCACCTATTGGTGGATAAATGCGTTAAAAGAAACGGAGTCAAAATCTGAGGTCTGGTTGGAAAACTGTAGTCAGTTATAGGTTTAGGGATTTTAGACTTAGAAATGAAGTCAATTTCGGGACGTTGACGTCCAAATCGGGCAAACGAGGTCCGAATCACTCGAAACTTCTTCCAACACTTCAAACATGTCGAAACAAATGTGTTGGAAGAAACGGAGTCAAAATTCGAGGTCCAGTTGAAAAACTATAGTCAGTAGTAGGTTTAGGCATTTAAGACTTAGAATGAAATCGATTTCGGGAGGTTGACGTCCAAATCGGGCAAACGAGGTCCGAATCACTCGAAACCTCTTCCAACACTTCAAACATGTTGAAACAAATGTGTTGGAAGAAACGGAGTCAAAATCCGAAGTCTGATTGGAAAACTGTAGTCAGTTGTAGGTTTGGGAATTTAAGACTTAGAAGTGAATTCTATTTCGGGACCTCGCCGTCTAAATGGGGCAAACGAGGTCCGAATGACCCGAAACCTCTTTCAAAACTTCAAATGTGTCGAAACAAATGTGTTGGAAGAAACAGAGTCAAAATCCGAAGTCCGATTGGAAAACTATAGTCAGTAGTAAGTTTAGGGATTTGAGACTTAGAAGTAAAGTCTATTTCAGGAGGTCGACGTCCAAATCGGGCAAACGACGACCGAATCACTCGAAACCTCTTCCAACACTTCAAACATGTCGAAACAAATGCGTTAAAAGAAACGGAGTCAAAATCTGAGGTCTGGTTGGAAAACTGTAGTCAGTTATAGGTTTAGGGATTTTAGACTTAAAGTCAATTTCGGGACGTCGACGTCCAAATCGGGCAAACGAGGTCCGAATCACTCGAAACTTCTTCCAACACTTCAAACATGTCGAAACAAATGTGTTGGAAGAAACGGAGTCAAAATTCGAGGTCCGGTTGGAGAACTGTAGTCAGTAGTAAGTTTAGGCATTTGAGACTTAGAATGAAATCGATTTCGGGAGGTCGACGTCCAAATCGGACAAACGATGTCCGAATCACTCGAAACCTCTTCCAACACTTCAAACATGTTGAAACAAATGTGTTGGAAGAAACGGAGTCAAAATCCGAAGTCTGATTGGAAAACTGTAGTCAGTTGTAGGTTTGGGAATTTAAGACTTAGAAGTGAATTCTATTTCGGGACCTCGCCGTCTAAATGGGGCAAACGAGGTCCGAATGACCCAAAACCTCTTTCAAAACTTCAAATGTGTCAAAACAAATGTGTTGGAAGAAACGGAGTCAAAATCCGAAGTCCGATTGGAAAACTATAGTCAGTAGTAAGTTTAGGGATTTGAGACTTAGAAGTAAAGTCTATTTCAGGAGGTCGACGTCCAAATCGGGCAAACGACGTCCGAATCACTCGAAACCTCTTCCAACACTTCAAACATGTCGAAAAAAATATGTTGAAAAGAACAGAATCAAAATTCGAGGTTCTTGGAAAACTGTCATCAATAGTAGGTATAGGCATTTTAGTTTGTATTTTCCATTTTCTTTTAATTGACTCTTAACATTTCATATTCTAATCATTTTATTATTTTTTTGTAGGGATGGCATGCTGATTGGTCTGTCTTGATGCTGATTGGCTTGGCTAGATGCTGATTCGTTCGATTTCTTCTACCAGTGTTTCTTTTATTGTTTGGAACTACAAGTTTGAATTCAGAACAATCAATATTGTAAAAACAATTTAGATATTTGATACATGTTTTCATTAAAATAAAGCATGTCTTACATGTTATAAATAGATGTTCAATATTATATGTATAGGATATATATATATATACAATAGGTACTACTTGTTACAGGATATATATATATACAGGTTATTGTATTTAAAAAAAAAAACTAATGAAATTCAAAACCATTACCGACGGTCACTGACCGTCGGTACAGACGACATCTACCGACGGTCAGAGTAATAACCGTCGGGCCATATACCGACCGTCATTGACCGTCGGTAATGATGTCGCTATATAAGTATATAGCGACGTTCGAAAATAGCCGTCGGTATAGGGGTTTATAGAGACGAGGTTTGGCCGTCGGTAAAAGATATACGTCGTCGGTATATGTGATCTTATACTACGAAAAAATTGTTGAAGGAAGACCTTTAGCAACGGCCATTGTAGAAATAACCGTCGGTAAAAACCTTACCGACGAATGTTTTACCGACGCGTACCGACGGTCAATATAGCCGTCGGTAAAACTTTTACCGACTCTATTTAGCCTTTTACCGACGGTCTCCGGCCGTCGGTAAAACCTTTTTTTGTAGTAGTGAGAAAAGATTCAAGTCGGCATTATTTGCACTTCTCATGTCCCATTGCGCATCAGCTAGTAGATATCTTCACCAAACCGTTGGCAAGGATCAGTTCCACAACTTGATCAGCAAGTTGGGTGTTCTTGACATCCACACTCCAACTTGAGGGGGAGTGTTAGACGGTTCAAAGATCAAGGGATCCACAAGATTTCCACCAATCTTTACATGATCAAGAAGTTCCACAAGATTCCCAGAAAGCTTTCCATTGTAAATCGGTTTCTAATTCTTCGCTGTAAATTTTCCCTTGCAAAGCAAAGGAAATCCATAGAAATCTTTCCTTTCTTATATATTGATTAGTGTATAAATATCAATGAGAAGAGCAACCAAATCTTTTCCTCTGTTCTGTTTTACCTAAAGTGAGAAGGTACTTCGATTTGATGGCCAGTGCCTATAACGAGTTTAGAGAGGAAAGAAGTTTCAAGCCATTTTTTTGTCAGAAAGGCCATATTGGTTTCAAAAAACTTTTGAAGGCCCAGCCCTCCTTTAACTTTTTGTTATGCTCGACTTCAGATAGAAACCTTTCCTTAACATTTTCCAATTTTTGGGAGCAAAGCCAGTGGTTTCTTAAATTTTTCTCAAGATTTTGATCTTTATCTAGTGTTAGGTGAGATACACTTTAAAGAGGAATAGAACATGTAGATTCGAAAGAAAGAAAAGGAATTTTTGACATACCACCCTTATGTTATCTTTGAAATTTGATATCCCCCACACACACACACATTTAAAAAGTTGACATACCCTCCTATGACTCGGTCAAGTGTATTTTGACCAATGTTGACCCAAGTTGACTATTAAATTTGGGGTTAAACGACGAAAAAGCCCTTGTCTTCAACTTGTGGAGGGATATGTCAAATGGCCGATTCATAGCAAGAGGAGGATGGCAGCAATAAGGACTATAAAGTTCACCTCAAATGGTCGATTCATGGCAATGACTGAGCCGGTAGGGATATCCGTTTTAGTCTGGACACAGAGGCTCTCTTTGTGGGAGTGCCTGATAGCACCATGGCAACCTTCTGGAGTTCAACAGGGGGCGTTGTAACCAACATATGGACTCCATCATCTAATGTGAGCCCCCATCTAAACGTTGGTAGCATATTTAGTGTACAAAACCACTCCACTTGTAGGTAGATGGATTTACAATTTTATATGAGGCGGAAAGGGAGAACTTGGTTTTGGAGATTGATGCCTGGGTGATGTCAGGTTGCCAATGGGTGCTTCCTTTCTACATGCTGATGTAAAGAATCATAGCAATAGGGATCCACAAACAAGAGGCGTTGTGGTAGCATTTTTCCTGTTTTTGGTAAACAATTTGTGGTAGGTAGCCGTGTGGAAGGGGGATTTTCCTATGGGTTGTGGTTTTGTGCGACCGGAAGGTGAAGAGATAAATTTTAGTTTATGTAAAGCTGTAAGCAATGGCTGTTTACATTGGAATGATTGGGCTTACCCAAAAAAAAACTTGATATAGTAAACAGAGAATAATTAAAGATCTAATCAAGAATCATCTATTTGATTTGGGTTTTGTCCCAAACTCTTGTTTCAAGGTTGTAGACAAGGGCTTTTTCATCGTTTAAGCCAAAATTTAATAGTCAACTCTGGTCAACATTGGTCAAAAGACAATGGACCGAGTCATAGGGGGTATGTCAGCTTTTTAAAATTATGGGGGGTATGTCAAATTTCAAAGATAACATGGGGGGTATGTCAAAAATTCCCAGAGAAAAAAAAACATCATTGGATCTTGGGGCAGAGTTATTTGGCGGCTTATTGGAGAAGCTTGATATTCGATAGGTTGGTGTTTGCTGACATTCATATTTCCTTCTTTGTGAAATTGATTAGATCTGTTGTACACGTTTGAACAGACTTATTCTTTAATTGGATATTACTCCATCTATTATTATATTTTAGTTCGGGGTTTTATGACATTTTGCCGCTCATCCCCATAGAAGTATAGGAAGTGGAGCGAACCTACTAAGCTTGTTAGCTCATTCCTATTATATATTTTGTAGGTACACCGAATGTGCCAACGGCTTAGTTGATTGGAGTCAAAAAAAAATTATTTATTTTCTTGCTATTTAATTTCTTAGAACTATGTATAGGTCTAGTTAAATTATTATGAATGTGTTAGGTTTTATCTAAACCTTAATTAGATATATAAAACGACAATTATGTGTTCATATGAATGAAATTGCAATTTATTTTGAGTATGTGTGTATTTTTGGTACATGTGAACTATTATTTTTCTTTGGGTTTTATTGCATACTAGTTACTATTTGGGCATAACTTGGGTTGTAGTAGTTATTTTTGAGTGATTCCAAAGTCTATTTTTTCCTAACTCGCATTTTCTTCCTTATTCCAATTTTTAGTCTACCATACCTTCTAGAATGTCTTCTAATAACCTTATGAAGTTCTATAAAAAATCTCAATAACTTATTGTTGTCTATTAAAAACCCCATAGTTAGACTTTTTGGAAAAATTGGTAGAGAACTAGCTTTAGGACAAAATATAAAAACGTGGGATCTGTAATTAGCTTTAAAATAAAATTAGAATCATCTGGTTCTAATCTGTAACCTATGAGATATGAGATTTTATCATTGTTTTTCTATAGAAAATTTTGCATATTTTAGTCATTGGACATCGGGACTGTTTTTCTCATATAATTTTTACAGTAAAACCCCTTGGTATTTCTTTGGACAGAGAAAATATAATTAGCTTTCTAAATTAGGGTATGTGTCTAAATATGAATTATTTATAAAAAATTATGACCTCGACACTGAGAGGGTATCAAACTAGTTTTAAAATTCTAGAAACCTTACACTGACTTAGATTGATTTTTTAGAAAAATCTACCTTCTTAAACCTTGTTTTCAAAGAATTGACTATATAAGAAATTAAGTCTTCTTTACATTGATAGGTTGTGAGTCTTTTAACTCTATGTAACGAACCTGGTGGAAAATCATCAAGATGTCATGTGCAGATATCTTGGTTTTCTAAGATATCTTTGTTTTCTAAAATAAACCTAGTTTTTAAATTAAAGATGGTTTTCTTTTAATCTAAAATTTCATTTTTCCATCCAATTTTGATGTGAATCGAATGGTGATCATTATGGATGGAGATGTCATAGTTGACTATAAGAGTTGTCTTGTGTTGACTTGAGCTACTTTATTTGACTCAAGTTGACCTACTTTGACATTTGACTTTTGTGGACTCATTTTCCACTTGCATGGACTTAATTAATTGAGCACTTAGATACATGAGCACTTATTATATTTTTATTACACACATGCACCTCATGCCTTAGCCTTAGACACCAGATTTGATCCATGGATTTTTCGGTCGAGTTATGGATCTTGGGTTTGGGTCATGATAAAGTCAGATCGACCTCAGTTGCTTTCTATAGAAGTCCCTCCTTTTAGACTTCTTTATAGGAGGTTTTCCATTTCTTTCCAAGATCTGTTGAGGCTTCAATACTCTACTCTTAATATCTTCTTCGAGTTTTGCATACTTTTTTGCCTTGGCAATATGGTCTTCGATAGTGTTGGGCCATGACTTTATCAGCAACTCGTATAATTTAGAATTTAGTGGAAGGGCCTTTTGGAAGGTGATAACTACTAATCTGTCAACGTAATTCTTGAACTATAACATTTTTGTTCTGAATCTCTTAAGGAAATCATAAATGGATTCTCCTTTAGCTTTCCTCAAATTGAAGAGACCGTCTACATCTTTCTTTTACTTCTTGTTTTAGGAGTAATGTTCGATACAGAGCTTCTCGAGATTGATAAAACTGCCCACCGACCTCGACGAAAGTTGGTGGAACCAAATAAAGGTCTCTCCTTGAAGACTGGAGGGTAACAAGTTACACATGAGAGAGACGTCATTTTCCCATAAGGACATGACTTTTCAATAGTGAAGTAAGTGTTTTATTGGATCATAAGTCCCATTATAAGACGAGTATGAACTTCTGTGGAGCTTTTGCATTCTGGATCTTGTCGATGAAAGAGGAGACAGATGAAGCACACATGGCTATGAGGGTCATCTTGTCAGTGGCCTTCTATTTGTCAATGGCTACAATTTTTGCCATTTCTTCCCTATGCTTTCTCATGCTGTCACTTATCTCCTTGTCGGTTGCACGTGGAGGTTAGTCGTCGACTTGGCCCTATGCTTGATAGATTAATGAAAATATGAAGGATGAAATGAACTAATCAAACTTCTTGTAAATAATTTGATTTTGTTTTAGTGATCGAGAATACAACATCTACGGATCCTACATTGTTAAAGAAATGTTAATCAGAAGTTGTGATTATCTTGCATTTCCCTCGAAACAATAAACAAATATTCTCAAAAACTAATGATCATAACAACAATGGTGGATTTGGCTTTCATTGCTAAGTAGAGATAAATAGATCAACTATGAAGAAAACAAATTTAAGCTATCACCTCAAAAGTTTGTCTTAAACTTCCTAACATGAGTGTAGAAGCTCGATCCCACTGACCCGTTAAAGTTCTCAACAGCTTTAATTAAGGGAATGTACATAAACTTCTCAAAGAAATCTTAAAATCTTAAATCATTCAGCATCTAGATACTGTTCAATCATGAATATATTGTTTTAGATGTAATTTTAGGCAACAAAATGATCACACAAGTGAACAATTGACTGAAATGGGGAGCCTAAATGGCATTGACGATGAGTCCACTGGTCGACAAACGACTACTGTCTATGGTTTCACTATTGATCAACTATACTTTAATCTTTGTTTCCTCTTTTACACAAATTTTAACTAGTATAGTATCAATGAGACATACCACATACATAACCAAAGAAACCTTGTGTATTCAACAACAACACCCCATGATAGTACCATCAAGACTTGCTTGTAGTAGTAGGCATGTAGCTTTGATATAGGAATATGTACCCAGCATAAATTTCTTTATAATTGTCAGTATCTGAGGACATGGTGCCATCGGCTTCTCTTCTTGTTAAGTCGATCCCACAATCAACTTAAGTCGATATCTTTTCTTGGTTAGAGACCCTAAATGCCGACATCTCTTGATCTTCTCTAAGAGCTTCCATTGAATGAGAGACCTCTGCTTTATAAACATAGAACTTAGACGCAAGTAAGAAGAAGATGAAATTCAAGAAGTTCAGTATTGCAAAGAATGCGTAGTAGTAGTCTAGATGAGAGGCATTGAGATTATTTAGAATCCACCCTTTTTGATTGTGCCTCTTGGTGATATTCGACACGGATGTCAGAATGAAACTGCTAAGGAAGTTGCCAATCCCTAGACTAGTAAAGGAATAAGAAGTCCCCAGACTCTTCATGCTTTCAGGCGCTTGGTCGTAGAAGAATTCAATCTTCGCTACTTCTAAAAATGCATCGGCCACCCCCACAAGCGCAAATTGAGGGAGTAAAGTGAAGATAGTAAGAGGAACTATCCCTCCATTCACCAAGCCATGATCTTTGGCTACACTTAACCTCCTCCTCTCAGTCAGAGATGCAATTACCATGATAAAAACATGGAGAACAATACCAATTCCCATCCTTTGGAGAAGAGTGATCCCTCTAGGATTCTTTGTCCACCTCCTCATCATCTTGACAAAGAACCGATCATATATCACAACAGAGATGAGCATCGATATTGTTACGAAGCTGTATAAGCTGGCAGGGGGGATCTGGAAGCTCCTCCCTACACCTCTGTCAAGAGTGGTACCTTGCTTGACAAAAAGGGTATGGGTCTGAGCTAACATGGTGCTTGGCACAAACGTCACAATCAAGATCGGGATCATACGTAGCATTTGCTTCGTCTCCTCTACTTGCGTTACCGAACATAACATCCACGGGGAGTTCGAACCTGTTTTTACAGCAGCTTTGTTGAGGAACCTGCATGTATACATAACAAGTAATTATTAGAACTATTGACACCTCTTTTCTTAACAACTAAGATGTTCTTCTAAGTTACTAGTACATACTAACCTCAATGAAGGTGTGGAGTCTATCATAAACTTTCCTTTTTTGGCATATTCCTTCAAGTTAAGCTCATAGAGATCTTTAGGGTCACTGGGGATGGGTTCACTCCATTTTCTTAGGGCAGCCACTATGACCTTAGCCATTCTAGTAAAGGGACTCCCTGCAGGCACCCTGTGCCTATAGAAGGGTGTGCCAGCTAAGAAGATCAAGACAGATATTAGAAGCCCAATTGTGGGAAGCCCATAGCCAAGGCTCCAACCCACATTGTCTTGTATGTACACGAGGAAGGTGTTGGCGAAGAGGGTTCCAAAGAAGATACTAAACATCCACCAGTTGAAGAATGAGAGCTTATGGGCCCTCTCCTTAGGCTCGAAATCATCAAATTGGTCCGCACCGATGGTCGAGATGTTAGGCTTGGTTCCACCAGTGCCCAAAGCCAATATGTAGAGTGCCGCAAAAAAGACACCCAATTGTAACGTTGAGGCCTTCTTACAATCTGCCACGTTTGCTTCCCGGCAAGGTGGTGGTTTCAGCGCAGGGATGGATACTGATAGTGTTAGCAAACACATTCCCTGTAATCAAATCAAAGATAGCAATTTGTTCAAGGGAGTTACAGAAACAAAGATAGTTGACTTCAATCTCAAAACGCTAGTGTATCATAAACGTGGTGCTAGTGGGGGATCTCTAGGCTGAGAAGAACAGGAACATGCGTGAGGCTTTTGACTTTTGGATTCGAGAGATCCACGGTCCATGAGGCACCAACTATTTTACTCTTTGCAGTTATTGCCTCGTGTACCGTGGATCTCTTAAATCCAATGTTAATTGCCTCAACCTGACATATTTTTACCTGGTTATCCGTGGGGTAGCATTTTCCATTTCGTTATATGAATCATAATACATACGCAAGTTGCAGTCTGGAAAAAGTGCAGAAAAAATTTACCAGGAAATAGATAACGGATGCAATGATGAAAGTCCAATATCGGCCGAGATGTGCATCAGCAATGTACGCTCCCAGGATCGGCGTCATCCAGATCGTGCCAACCCAATTGGTAACATTGTTTGATGATGTGACGGTGCCCTGATGGAGCTTCCTTGTCAAGTAGATAACCAAATTCGTTGCTATACCGTAGTAGGCCATACGCTCAAACACTTCATACACTACACCATGAGAAGAACAGAAGAAATTAAACTCCCAGTCAAACACATATGAGCATGATAAATGCAAGTTGGTGTCTTGTTTATATCTTAAGAGAGAGAAATATATCGAACCCAAAGGGTTTCCACAAAGAAAAGTGTTTTCTACAATAAACGTTTATTAGAGAAAGGAAAAAAAAATATATACATGTAAAGTTAATAATATATGAAAAGTTCTAATACAAAAATTTCAGAAGTTTACTTGATTTCGAGTCTAGTCCGAGATATATGTAGCTAGGCCCAAGCCTGGCCCATTAATATATATAACTTCCCCGGCCTAAGTTGTTAAATGTTTAAGCAGAAGCCCAGTCCTAATCAAACAGGCTTTAAAATCAAGCCCAACCTCAGCCTGATGGGCCTAAAATGCAGCCCAAGATGAGACCGTTCGGGTTGGGCCTAAGAGCCCATCAGTCCAGCTCAGCTCATTAACAACCTTACTAATAGTTGGTCAGACTCAAATGACCTAATTAATGTTGAAAGTCTACCTTCAAACAGTATAACGGACTGGGGCATTACCGTTTATTCTGTTATAACAGCTTACCGTTTATTCCGTTATAACGGCTGTTATAACGAATTGTAACGCACAGGGGCAAAAATGAAAAACATGGAAAAATGACGGAAATAGCAGAAAAGAATGGCGTTAAAATTCAAAAGTTGAATTTCAAATTTTCAATCTGTTGTGTGTGGGGCACAAATGAGTGGAAGTGGCTGAATAAATGAGAAGGATTGAGTGCTTGAAATCTAACCGTCCACATTAGATGGATGGATTTGATCTCAACCACTCCTTATCTTATGAAGCAGGATAACATAAGAGATAAGAAAACTACCCAGTTTTGTTACATACACTAGTAAATGGCCCGTGCCCATGGCACCCTCCGACAAAAGCGTTTGTAAAAATTAGGTGCCTTCGGCACTCAAACGCTATAACGGACTAGGACATTACTGTTTTTTCCATTATAACGGATTGTAACGCACATAGGGAAAAATGAGAAAATAACAGAAATAACAAAAAATAACTGTGTTAAAATTCAAATCTTAAATAAATTGAGGTCAAATGAGTGGGAGTGAATGAATTAATGAGGGAGATTGAGTAGCTGAAATCTAACCGTCCACATTAGATGGATGGATTTGATCTCAACCACTCTTTATCTTGTGAAGCCAGATAAGATAAGAGAATACAACTGAGTTGTTTTGTTATATGCGTGGGAGGCCCGTGCCCGCGGCACTTTCCAACGAAGTGTTTGTCAAAATTGGGTGGGAGTTAATCTCAGCCATTGATATGAAGCATAGTGGATCTCAGCCACTCATTATTGAAGCCATATAAGATGAGAGATGGTATAAGAAAACCACAGTCACTTGTTATATAGAAAGTGGGTTGCCCGTGCCCATGGCACTTTCCAACAAAGCGTTTGCCAAAATCGGATGTGAGTGGCTGAGATTCACAGTCTATTTTGGGATAAGATCTTGGCCTTTCTTTGTTGAAACATATAAGAGGGGTATAAGTGGAGACAATTTCCAAGTTTATATATGGATTATTTGAAATCATAAATTTTCAAATCAAATGTAATCATTAAAGTTAACGGTGAAATAGATATTCCAAAAAATTTGAACTTTGGGTAAGCTTGAAACTTATCTTAAGTCCTTACCCAATAGCACTTATATGTAAAGTGCTTGAGTTAAGTTGTTTTACCCATTTGATAACCAAACGGAAAAAGTGCTTCATCTTAAAAAGCCCTTCTATAGTGTTTGGTAAAAAAAATGCTTTATTGGTGGGAAAGCCTATTTTACCCCTATAAGCAAATAAATACACTTAAAAGGGCCAGGTAGTTTTGGTATTAAAAAAATTTAAGGATACACTTGTAAAGATATGTTTTTTAAGAAGGGCTTCCTGCAAAAGCAATTAGCAAAAGATGCTCAGAAACAGCTTCTACATATGATGACTTGGAGCTTATTGGGCTTTAAAAAAAAGTTACCAAATGCCTAATTTTTTTATTAGTGCTTAAAAACCACTAAAAGAAGTCTTATTGTGGCTTTTAATTGTTAGTCAAAGGTAACCTTGCAGACATTAGAACAGGCTCATTTTTTCAACATGTATATATGGCAAAGATATTTTGAAACAAGATTGGACACACTAAAGTAAGGTCCACATGTATGGTCCAAAAATTTTCAATTTGCAATCTACTTTTCACAAGGCTACAAATGTTGGAATGGGCTGATTTTTTGTATGATTGATATCCACATTGAGAAGAATATTATCACCAAAAATCATCCCTTAACTCATCCGCATGTGGGCCCCACGTCCATTAGTAAGAATAATAGTAAGAATTCCACGTCCATTTGTTGTTTAACAGGTCTATTAGTGAACCTAACACTCTTTTGATAAAATAAGATTTGTCAAATCTGTTTTTTGTCTGATTTCTTCAATTGTAGTAATAAAGAAGATCATCATCAACTTGGGTTCCCACAAAATGTCCAAGGTCCTTGAAATCCATGGGTCTCGAGGCAATCTAAGGGTCTCTTTTAAGATTATGGGTATCAACAATAGGAGAAAGTCTGAAGAAGAATAGATGGCCTTTAAGATTAGGCTCATGCTCCGAAGACCCTTTTTCTGACCCCTCTCGGTGTTCGCATGCTTGGCCGTGGATTTCACGAATTCATGGTGGTTGTCAGCGCCCCAAAAAGTGAAAAAGTGATGCCAGTTTGGCGCTGACAACCACTGTTGGATTCTTGAAATCCACGGCCAAGCACACGAACACAGAGGGGTTAGAACAATGGGGGTCCCCAGAGTCCGACCCTTACCCTTAAGATTATGGAGTACCATTAAAAGTAACTCTCTTTTTCTTTCTTTTTTGAAACTGTGGGTATCCATCCTGGCCTCTTAGGGCGCCGGAGTGAAATGAAAGAGTTAATGTGGACGTACTGAGCCACTTGTTAACCTACTCTTTCCAGGGGTGGTCCCAAGGAGAGTTGAACGCGGAATCCTCCTACAATTTGGAGTGGAGTCCTGGCCACCGGCACTCAACCCTTGGTGTTAAAGAAAGACGGGAAGAGAGAGAGAGAGAGAGAGAGAGAGAGAGAGAGAGAAATACCAACAATAAAGGAGCAAGCAGTCCATCCACCTCTCTTGGATCTAAGGACAGGGTTTCCTTTGAGATCCACAGTCCCGTCCTGTGTGAACTGATCACCACCAGCTTCCTCCACAGCAATCTCACCACCCATGGTTCACAACCTACTACTTGACGTGTTCCTTCTCCTAATGTTTATATTCAATATTTATAGACAGCTTATAATATGATTGTGGGGATAATTACGAAAGAAGAATGCTAAGCAACAAGACAAATAAATATTTATCTTAATTCAAAGGTGTAGTTTTCAAGTCAATTTTTCTTGTCTCATGCGATCTTGCATATATGCAATCCTATTAAGGGCTTGCTTGCTACCATTTTAGTACCACCCTCGAGAAATAGGGGTAATTAGTAAGAGAGCTCTTGTACTTTGCCTATTTAATAAGAACCCCGCTTGATCAACGTGCATAACGACCAATCAACCAACTACTTAGAACAAATACGCGGAGAATTTTAGTAATACCCCCTGTTAATTTTAAAAGTAATTAGTAATACCCCCTTATACTTTCAAACTTTAGGATTACCCCGTTGACCTAGTTAATTTATCAGTGGTTGACTTGAACGGACTTGAAACTTGAATCAAACCTCGTTAGCGTTGTACTTGCAATATTAAAGTCCATTCCTAGGTGCATTAGGCACATTAAAACTAGGACAAGAGGTGTATTCTTAACGTTTGAAAGTATAAGGGGGTATTACTAATTATTTTCAAATTTCAGGAGGTGTTACTAAAATACCCTTAAGACTAGAATAGAAATTCTAACTAACATCCAATGTACTTTGGACCTTAGGACGACGTTGGTACACTATTTCCTATCATTTCCAGCTGCTTTTTCAATAAAGAGTTGGTGGGTTGGACCATGAGATTAACATGTACACTACGTTTTCTTGTGAGTAAATGATGTCAATATAGGAGGAGGTAATAGTAATTCACCCTATTTCTCAGAGGGCTAATAAAGTACTTAATTCCCCTAATACCCTCACTTATTGCAAAGTCATTAGGGGCCAGTTTGGATGAACCAAACTTCTTTTTTTTTCTTTTGAGAATGAAATAATTTTCTATACCATGGACTGTCTAGTGTTTAAACTTGCTAAAATTAACTAGACAAACCATGCTTAATGTTTCTGACTTGTTCAATGACTGTAACAAACGGTCAAGGGAGCAAGACCAAAAGAATGAAAACTCGGGGGAGTTTCATTAATATAGAAGATTTTTCCAGGGGTTATTAAAAAAATACCTTATCATCTAGATATGTTTATTGTGTTGACAAGTCAACGATATTTATGAGTGAGACCACTCAGCCCATTCCAAAGGGCACGTCAATTTCACACCTGCTCAGACTCTTAGGGGTATTACTTTCCATGGACCAAAAAAAAACTCTCCACCCCACCAATGTTAGTGAAATTCCTCATCCGTCATATTTTTCCTCCATTTAAAACCTAACTATTTTACCCTTTGACAAGTGCATATACGTGCAAGGACAAAAGTTGTTCTATAATTTGAAGACTCAGGCCCCTTTTTGTGACCCCTCTCAGGAATCTGTGTGCTCAGCTGTGGTTTGGACAGTGGTTGAGCGAAGTAAAAAAGTAAAAAAGAAATTGAATGCCATCTCAGCGCTATCACCACTGTTGGATTCTCATAATCCATGGCCGACCACAGAACTCCCAAGAGGGGTCACAAAAAGGAGATCCCCCAAGCCCGGTCTTAATTTAAAAGGGACAAAATAGTAATTTTACTAAATCTCTTGGTTATTTTGAAGAAAAAGATTCAAAGACTTTGAAAGAGTTGAACGAGGAGATGTATGAGGTGAAAATTTCATGTACGGCTCTTTATAGTAGAATTAAAAATGACTTATAAGTCAATATTCTGACTCGCCTCCAAAAAAATCGAACTCTGTATTTTGAAATCATTGTCTATATACCTCGAATTGACCGTGATTCCACGAAGAAGAAGAAAAAAAATGACATAATTTTGTAAGAAAAGTTTGATACAGAAATTCCTCAAAATGTCACATGGGTCTGCCCACTTTGGTAGAACTGCACACCAAAAATCAGCCTGCTTGGTGATTTCTAGCCATGTAAATTCATCTATAGGCCTGTTCTAGAAGCTCACGAGGAAAAAGTACTTAAATCCAATAGGTAGAAATCGTCAATCATGTTGTTTTTTTATGTGTAGGTCTACCAAGTTGTGGGCCAAGCATGGTTTGAAATCTTGGGATCAGAAGCCAGATCGGTGGGCTCCAGTCCCTATCCAGATCGGTTCGATCCAGAATGGGATCAGCAAATCTCACTCGAGACAAAGTTAGACTTCTTTAGGAAATAGTGATCTCGGGCAAGACCATCCATTTTTTTTATCAGATCGCTAGGCTCTGATCCCGATCTAGAACGGGATGGGCCGAGACTTCAAAGTTCGAACCATTGGGCCAAGCATGTTGGTGGACCTGTAGTCAAAGGGTCCACAACAGTATCTTGCATTTTGAGGGATATCTTTACTAAACATTTGGGTCAGGCTCAACGGACACATATTTTCACACACAAAAATCGTCGGGGGCCAATATATAAATTAGAGGTTTTGGAATAGGATGATTTTTTGGTGAGGAGATCACCCTCACAAAAATTCGAATCATTCGGATATTCCCAGCAAGGTTTAAAAGTTGAAGAGTTATGGACCGTCTATTTTTTACCGTTAACTTGAAACCCACATCTGATGGTGTTAGAAATTTCAGAATGGGCTGATATTTTGTAGAGGTGATCTCTATGGTGAGGAGATCATCCTCTCCAAAAATCAGCCATTGATTTATCTTCCATGTGGGTACACCAAAATTGTTTGAGAAATTGTGTGTGAAAATGTGTCCGCTGAGCCTGACCCTAAAAATTTTATACAAAATTCTATATCTTAGAATATATGGCTCCATAATTGATAAGAATATTCTGTACCCTCCACGGACAATCGACGTGGGAGTGTCAAAATAAAGTTTAAAAGTCGTTTTCAGTTGTAATTGAAGTCAAAGATGAAAATTTTGTCTAGACTTCTTAGCAAATGGGTTAATTATTTAGTATTTCATCATTTTCGTGATTTTGACACGCGATATGGATTGACACGCGAAATCACCAAATCTTGCAATTTGTTCAAATCATCCTTTCAGTCTTCGATCACCAGCGAAAGTGAGCCACCTTCTGAACCTTTTCATGGATTACTTATTAGGCACCATGTGTTTGATTAGATTATGAATTACTAATTTTTGAAAAAAGCTCTTATTTCAAGTTTTTAAGGCCCCGATTGGATGGGTGCAAATTAGACTTTTTGCTGGGAAAATTCTTTGCCTCTAAACAAGGTTTAAAAGGGGCTGTTATAACGGTATAACGGACTGGGGGCGTTACCTTTTTCTGTTATAACGGATTGTAACAGGAAAAAAAGGGAAAATAACGGAAAAGAACAGTGCTAAATTTGAACTCGGCCACCTAAAAATCAGGACCCTGGGTTAAAAGCATCAGATCAAGCCCATGATGCAAAAAATGCTCAAATCCAATGGGTAGAATCATCTATCATTGCTGATTTTTAAGGTGTAGGTTCACCAATGGTGAACCAAACACTCATGGGATCAATCAATCTGTAGAGTGCCGCGTGGCTATAATTTGTTTGACCAACCCATAGGATAGGACCATATTAAGAGTCTAGGACAAACGGTTTTGTTCTTATTGTAAGTTTAGTCAATGTTGGAGACTTGGACTGCTAACAAGAAAGGATTTGGATAAGAAGAGAAAGAAAAGGATGGTAGAAATGAGCCCACCAGCTTCTAGACTGGATTACTAATCCAAAGGGCCTGTTTGGATATCTCAGGTTTTAAGGTCCTAGCCTAGACCTAGCCAGGAAGAACTAGTTCAATGACTTTGGTTCTATTTCAAGGGCAAAATCTGTAAAAGTGGGCCTCACACAGTTATCAAACACAGACTAGAAGGACCAGACTTGGACTGACTAGGCAGATCTCAATTCCCCAAACAACCCTTAAGCTGATCCAATTGGTCCTGAATCAGACCCCACTTGAGTCCAATTCTAGATAATCAAAACATTTATTGGGCTAAACCCGGGCCAGACTTTCTAATCCCATCTTCATCCCTCGTCAAGCTCTACCTTAGGTCTAGTATTTTGGGCTGGAGGCAGCAGGCTGATTACTGTCAGCTCCTGTCAATGGGACATCATTCAATAAGACCCACCTAAATATGTAAATGGACCAAGCTGGGTCTGGCATTTGCACCACTATACCCACCTAAAGGTTCTCTTATGTCAAAAACCACTCTAATCAAAATGACCAACCATCCCATCCCTCATTTTTTTAATTGTTAATGATGATGGCAACGACAAAGACAATGGGATGGGAAATTTTCAGAGCCCGTCAATTTCATTGGTAACTTATAGTCCACATTTGATTGGGTTAGAAATTTTAGAATGGGCTGATATTTTTGTTAGGATGATCTCTATAGCAAGGATATATCATCTTGATAAAAAAAAAAAATCAGCCCTTGACTCACTCTATGCGGGATGATTCACCATTTGACACACCTTTTTGGGGCCCATTTAGAGGTGAGTTAAGAGATATTTTTGGTAGGATGACCTTGGATTTGAATCAGATCAAAAGTGATCTAGAACCGATCCAGTAGCTTATTGAATCACAATTCTAATATTAAGACTTGATCCATATATTGATCCAAACCCTATCCGATAAGTTATCAAATGATTCGATAATTCATGAGCTTCGAGCTCCTGAGTTCGATCCCAACTCAAGATTCGATATGTTAATCTGATGCATCCATGCACCACCCAAGTGTGGTCCACCGAGGGGGTGTTGTTAGAATACCTAATTTTAAAATTTCGATAGATGATAATTTAACCCACGCAAATAAGGATTCCGAATATCGAATGGATCACGATTTCGACAGCAGGCAAAGAATGTATTTATTTATTAGAATATTTAAATGACAAAAATACTCTAACTTGAAATTTTTCAAAAATCTCTATCAAGTTGTAAATGACTATTAACACATAATGATAAAATAACTATCGGGTGAGTAAAATCAAGATATACAAGTCACGATAAATCTTAATTACAAAAATATCTTTCTGATAAAAAATCCTACAAATCCGAAGACAAGATCTCCATATTTATTAGAAAAAAAATTTGGGTGCTACCAACACTATCCACACTAAGGTTTACACTAATTAGAATTTAAAATGTGTTTGATAGCGCAACATCCAACATATATTTGAATTAAACCCAATCATGTTTTGCGAAAAAGTCACTCTCAGCCCCCTTGGTCTCCCCCCAACAGTTCCCAATCATGGGTCAGAATTTTATTAGTTTTTTTTATTTCAAAATAACTTCACTAATGATAAAAATGACTTTTTTAAAAATGATTACCATAATACTAAGCCCGTTTTTTCAATTTTGGACGTTTAACGAGGTTGAGGCATGGGTGGGGATGATCTCCTCACCGAATAGATCACCCCAACAAAAAATCAGCCCATTCTGAAATTTCTAACCCCATCAAATGTGGTTTTCAAGTTACACAGGTAAAAATCGACAGGTCCATAATTCTTCAGCTTCTAAACCAGTCTATGAATATCAGAATGATTGGAATTTTTCTGAGGATGATCTCCATCCATTGATTCATCTTCAATGTGGGAACGCCAAAATGGGTGTCAAAAATGGGGTCCCCGAGCCCGACCCATTACAAAAACAACAGCTATTAAAATGACTTTTCAGTCAATTATTATGATTATTAATTCAAAACAAAAAAAAATATATGCCTTAAAGATTATTAACCTTTCTATTTGAAATCATTGCTTATATACATGGTATTGGCCATAATTCTAGAAAATTAAAAATTAAAAACCTGTGATAGAGAATTCTAGCTGTACCAAAAATTCTCAAAATATCAATGTCACGGGTCACTCTTTCGGGCCCACTAACACCATTAATGTCTGGTCTGCCTCTTGGTGGAACTGCACACCAAAAGTCAGCTTGGTTGGTGATTTTTAGCTGTGTAGTGGGCTTATAAACTAATAGGCGGCCTGTTCTAGAAGCTTGTGATGAAAAATTGCTCGAACCCAATGGCTAGAAATCAACAATCATGTTATTTTAATGTGTAGGTCTACCAAAGTTGACCTAACATGTTTGTGGTCAATGGTAAAATAATGGTATTTTTTCAAAATATTTTATATGCTAATAAACCCATTTTATCGGTTTTAGACATCATTTTCGAAATAACGTAACATGGTTGGGGCATTACTGTTTAAAATAACGCTGTTTTAATGGTTTTAACAGCCGTTTTAAAACGGTAACTCCCCAAGCCCGTTACAATAAGAATTGTTTTGACGCTTAGAAAATAACCACCATAATTTTCTAAAAAAATTTGTGGAAAAAAAAACGCCGTTTTTTTCCTATGTTTTTCCATTTTTGCCCTTGTACGTTAACGGTTTTAACGGTAACGACCCCAGTCCGTTATACCATTATAACGGCCTTCGAAAAAATCACAATCTTCCAAAAATTATTTTATAGGGCTCTTTTAATTTTTTTTGTTGATTACCCCTCGCTCTCGCCGAAATGGAAGAAGGGAGGTGATTCTAGAACCGACGACTTTGAAAGAGTTGCATATGAGGTGAAAATCTCAGGTACAGCTTTGAAAGAGTTGCATGTTGAGTCAACATCCTGTCTGACTTTCAAAAAAAAACACTTGCCTTACCTAAAAAGTTGAACTTTGCTGACACACGCCAGTCAGCAAAGCTGTTGACCGACCACATTGTGATTCACGTGGTATATTCTTAGAGATTTCTGACCAATATGGATGTTTTTGGCCCAACCCTAGATGGATATACAGGATTTATAAGCATTGAATTGGAATCGTTTTCATGGGTTGAGAATTTGGACATTATTGATCATTACTTCGGTACAAAGATCCAAAGGTTTAAAATCACTAATAAAACTGATTTTTGGTTTGTAGGTCCTCCTAGGGATTGGCTAAACATCCATACGGTCAGCATCCTTCAAGAGTGTGCCACGTTGTTCATATTGCCATCAGTCAGCAAAGTTCTACTCTTACACAAGGTTGGCAGAGTATGCTTAATGAACAAAACTTTGCTGACCATCCACGCTGACCACCCACAATATTAACCACGTTGCACACTTTTAGAGGATGCTGACTGTATGGATGTTTGGCCAACCCCTAGATGGGCCTACAAATCAAAAATCAGCCTGATTAGTGATTTCAAACCTTTGAATCCTTTGTACCAAAATAATGGTCAATAATGATCAAATTACCACAGTTAAAATCAACCCATGAAAATGACTCCAATCCAATGCTTAGAAATCGCTAATCAGGTTGATTTTTGATTTGTAGGTCCACTTAGGGATTGGTCAAACATCCATACCGTCAGTGTCCTCTAAAAATGTGACACGTGGCTCATATAGAGAAGATTTACTCATGATTAACCTTTGTATCTGAAATCATTGCTTCTATATCTGGTATTGTCCATAATTTTAAGAAAACAAAACCCTGAGGCAGAATTTTGTAAAAGAAAATTGGATAGAGAAATCCCCCAATATGTCACGTGGCACTCTTTTGGGTCCACTATACCATAAATGTTTGGTCTGCCTCTTGGTGGAACTGCACACCAAAAATCAGGGGTCGGTCTAGTATGCAACCATTTGCATACTTAAAAGCATGCAAACATTGTATCCATCATTGAATGCTCATTGAAAAACGTGTTTTTAATTTATAAAATATTTTTTTTAAATATTGAAATAACACATTTTTCAAGGGACATCCAACAGTATTGACAATGTTTGCATACTAAATTTGTCCAAAAATCAGTTTGGTTGGTGCTTTCTAGCCATCTAATTCGAGCAACCTTTTCATAGTGAGCCTGGAACTCATGGGCCTGTTCTAGAAGCAAGTGAAAGTCAAGGTCAATGGTTAGAATCATCTATCATTGCTGATTTTTAGGGTGTAGGTTCACCAAGGGTGGACCAAAAATTCATGGGATCAGTGAATCTGTAGAGTGCCACATGGCAATATTTTGCGTGATCAACACATAGGATAGGACGATAGGTATATTGATCAACACCTCAGCTTCCCTCTTCTATTAGGACAAAGGGTTTTGTTTTTATTGTAGGTTTAGTCAATGTTGGAGACTTGGACTGCTAGGGCTTGGATAAGAAGAGAAAGAAGAGAGGGCAGAAATGAGCTCACCCAAGTTTACTCGAGTCTAGTTCAGCTTCTAGACTGGATTAGTGATACAAAAAGAACCTGTTTGGAAATCTTAGGTTTTAAGGGCCTAGCCCAGTCTTAGCCAGGAAGAACTGGTTCAATGACTGAGGCCCATCTTAGGTTTAAAGGTCCTAGCCCAGACATACCACATACACAATCAAAGAACACTCATGTATTCAACAAGAACCCATGCTAGTACCATCCATCAAAACTAAATTCTAGTAATCATATGTCAAGATTAGATACAACTGAAGATGATCGCTCTCCTTAAGTCCCACAATCAACTTAAGTCGACGTCTTTTCTCGGTTAGAGACCCTAAATGCCAACATCTCTTGATCTTCTCTAAGAACTTCCATTGAATCAGAGACCTCTGCTTTATAAACATACAACTTAGATGCAACTAAGAAGAAGATGAAATTCAAGGCATTCAGTATTGCAAAGAATGCGTAGTAGTAGTCTAGATGAGAGGCATTGAGATTATTTAGGATCCACCCTTTTTTATTGTGCCTCTTGGTGATATTCGACACGGATGTCAGAAGGAAACTACTAAGGAAATTGCCGAACCCTAGACTAGTAAAGGTATAAGAAGTCCCCAGACTCTTCATGCTTTCAGGCGCTTGGTCGTAGAAGAATTCAATCTTTGCTACCTCTGAAAATGCATCGGCCACCCCCACAAGCGCGAATTGAGGGAGTAAAGTGAAGATAGTAAGAGGAACTATCCCTCCATTTTCCAAACCATGATCTTTGGCTACACTTAACCTCCTCCTCTCAGTCAAAGATGCAATTATCATGATTATAACATGGAGAACAAGGCCAATGCCCATTCTTTGGAGAAGAGTGATCCCTCTAGGATTCTTGGTCCACTTTCTCATCATCTTGACAAAGATCCGATCATATATCACAACAGAGATGAGCAGCGATATTGTTACAAATACGGATAAGCTGGCGGGGGGAATCTGGAAGTTCCCTACACCTCTGTCAAGGGTGGTACCTTGCTTGATAAAAAGTGTATGGGTCTGAGCTAACATGGTGCTTGGCACAAACATCACAATCAAGATCGGGATCATACGTAGCATTTGCTTCGTCTCCTCTACTTGCGTTACCGAACATAACATCCACGGGGAGTTCGAACCTGTTTTTACAGCAGCTTTGTTGAGGAACCTGCGTTCATACATAAGAAGTTATTAAAAACAAAACAATAGTAATGTAACAATCTTATATTACTACAACTATTGACACCTCTTTTATTAAGAACTAAGATGTTCTTCTAACTTAATCAATTTTTCTGGGTTCGGAATGAATCCTAACCAAATGAAAAATAAATATAGAAATGCAGAATTAACCTCAATGAAGATGTGGAGTCGATCCTAAACTTTCCGTTTTTGTCATATTCCTCCAAGTTAAGCTCATAGAGATCATTAGGATCACTAGGGATGGGTATCCTCCATTTTCTTAGGGAAGCTACAATGACCTTAGCTATCCTAGTAAAGGGACTCCCTGTAGGCACCCTGTGCCTGTAGAAGGGTGTGCCAGCTAAGAAGATCAAGATCGATATTGCAAGCCCAATTGTTGGAAGCCCATAACCGAGGCTCCAACCCACATTGTCCTGTATGTACACGAGGAAGGTGTTGGCAAAAAGGACTCCAAAGCAGATACTAAAAATCCACCAGTTGAAGAAGGAGAGCTTATGGGCCTTCTCCTTAGGCTCGAAATCGTCAAATTGGTCTGCACCGATGGTCGAGATGTTGGGCTTGGTTCCACCGGTGCCCAAAGCCAATATGTAGAGCGCAGCAAAAAAGACACCCAATTGTAATGTTGAGGCCTTCTTACAATCTGTTGCCTTTGCTTGCCGGCAAGGTGGCGGTTTCAGCGCAGGGATCGACACTGATAGTGTTAGCAGACACATTCCCTGTGGTCATATCAAAGATGCAAATTTGTTCAAGGGAGTTACAGAAACAATGATGACTTCAATCTCGAAACTATATGAAGGAAGAACATGATAAAGCTCATGCATGGGGACTCAGAATCATAACCATCTTATCCATAGACTTTTTGTGGTGCATTTATCAACATATTTTGACAATCCAAGAGAAGGTGGTCAATAAAATGTTTGATATGATTTAGTGAATCCAATTGGCGCTGCCATGCATATGGTCAACGACTACACTATTAGCTCAATGTGCAGTGGTAGTCCATCAATCAGATGGTTGAGATTGATAGGTTGTGCACAAATCTTGGCTATATATAGATGTCCTCTAGAAACCACGGTTTAGAAAAACGGTTACAACTTGATGCCTCTGTACCGTTACCGTTATCTACTCTTACATTCAAAATGTTGTATTGTCTTCTTAAAGTGGACTATGTTGAAGACTGGTAAGTCGAGTCTGACTCGGTCAAAACTCAAGACTCGTAGACAAGTAAGCATATAATGGGCCGGACTGGCTAAATGGGATTTAAGCTCTGCCCGATATAGGACTAGGCTTGGCCTTTATAAATAAGTCTAGCAGCTAGACATGGGCTTACTTTGGACAGAACTCAGCCCAGGCTGACCCCTCTAGGGAGTCGTGTTCTCAGCCCTGGATTCCGAGAATCCAATGGTGGTTGATAGCATTGTGTTGGCATTCACTTTTTGCCTGCGCTCAACCACCGTTGGATTCTTGAATCGAATGGACGTGAACACGACTCCCTAGAGTGATCAAAAAAAGGGGGTCCTCAGAGTCTGAGCCAAATCATAATACATACACAAGTTGCAGTCTGGAGAAAGTGTAGAAAATATTTACCAAGAAGTAGATAGCGGATGCCAAGATGAAAGTCCAATATCGGCCGAGATGTGCATCAGCAATGTACGCTCCCAAGATCGGCGTCATCCAGATCGTGCCAACCCAATTGGTCACATTGTTCGATGAGGTGACAGTGCCCTGATGTAGCTTCTTTGTCAAGTAGATAACCAAATTTGTTGATATACCATAGTAGGCCATACGCTCAAACACTTCATACACTACACCATTAGAAGAACAGAAGAAAACTCTGAATCAAATCACATATCAACATAATAAATTCAAGTTTGTGTTGAGTATGTGGGTTGGGGCTAAGAGCCCATCGGGCTACCTCAGCTCATTAATTGGTCAGACTGAACTGACCTAAAGTGCTTTGTTGGTGGCAAAGACCTATTTTACCCCTAAATGCACTTAAAAGGAGTAGAAGAACCCTTATAAGAAGGGCTTCCCACAAAAGCGAGTAGAAGAACCTATTCTGAAATGGCTTCTGATTATTGTGATTTGGGAGCTTATTGGGCTTTAAAAAAATATTCATTCAAGTTTCACCAAATGCATCATTTTTTTCAATGAGTGCTTAAAAACCACTACAAGATGGTTTATTGCAATTTTAAGCGTTACCTAAATGCAGCCTTATCGTAGGGCTAAAAAATTAGAAAAGAATGATTTTTTTGTAAATTTAGACCGCGGCCTAAAGCCTGACTCAAAAAATGCACCCGAAGCCCAGCCTGAGCCCGACCTTGCCTGAAAATAGCTTGAGGCCTAGCTTGTGACCTAACGCCTAGCTTGGTTTATTGTCCCTCATCATCATTGATGAGGGATGTGGGCGTGCTGGGCATCCCGAACTGTGCAGGGTGTACTCCAACCCAAGTTTTGTCTTTTCTTCAGAATATAGGCATTTAATGTGAGGGAAGATTTTGCCTTTGAAAGTAGAGAGGCTTTTAATCGTGTCACATGTGTGGGTGGCACTACCGGTTGTTGCTTTATAATAGTATATATATATATCTTATTGTATCCATTATCTCGAATTAGCCAACATATTAATTTTATAATATTATTATTATATATAATATATAATTAAAAAAAAACTATATATTTGTCTACTCCAATGAGGCGATGAATTGGTGACAACAATTGGAAAATCCTTTAATTCCAGGTAAACAATGTCTTCTTTCAAGCTCTAATAGAAAGGGAAAAACTTCAAATCAAGTTTGTTTGTTCCATTTTTATTTAATTGTTTTATTTTTACTGGGGAAACGCCACATGCGATGCACGTGAACCTTACACATGGCAGCACCTAACACGTAGCACCCTCATAGAGATCACTCACCGTATCGATATTTGGCCATCCCTAGATGGACCTACATGCAAAAAATCAGCCTATTAATAATTTTTAAGAATTTAGTTGGAGTCGTTTTCACGGGTTGATTGTTAACCATAGATTTTAACATTATATGTGTATTCAGATCCAAAGGTTTGAAATCACTAAACAGGCTTATATAGGTCCACCTAGGGATGGGACAAACATCCATGCGGTCAGTGGTACCTAAGAATATGCCACGTGGCTTACTATTATCCCTCATCATCATTGATGAGGGATGTGGGCGTGTTGGATATCCTAAACTGTGTAGCCCAAGTTTTGTCCTAAAGCATTTAATGAGGGTTTTACCTTTGAAAGTAGAGAGGCTTTTAATTGTGTCACAGCACTACCGGTGTTGCTTTATAATAGTATAGATAGTTATTTTATCTTTATTTAATTTAAGATAATTTAATATAATGGATAGGCAAGATAATGAATAATTTCAAATTATAAATAATTATGAAAATTTAGAAGTTGATATGGACCCGACCCGAAGGGCCTTGAGCCTACCCTTTGGACTTCTTTTTTTTGAAAGCAAGTCTTATAAAACCACAAAAAAGGAACTACAAGGACACCTGATGCCCCTCACTGAGTTAAGTTAGCGAGGTGTGTCAGAGGTCCATAAACAAGGAAATAAAAAAGAAGATGCCCTTAGGACTTCGACCCGACCCAAACTTGGCCTGAAGGAAAATCGGCGGGCCGACCCGACTCAAACTTGACCCAAAGGAAAATCGACTGGCCGGCCCAACCCGAAGCCCGAAGTTTCTTGCCAGCCTTGCCCGACCCAATTTATATATGGGTAATTCTATATGCACTCCACAAACTCCATAAGCACCCCCCATATGGGTGATTTTGGCAGAAAAGGCCCTTAGACTAGAAAAAAAAATAATCCAGCACCCCTCTCCGTCCCTCCCTCTCCCTCTCCCCTCCCTCTCACCCTGAAAAAAAAATCCAAAATAGAAAGAAGAAGAAGAAGAAGAAGAAGAAGAAGAAGAAGAAGAAGAAGAAGAAGGAGAAGGAGGAGGAGGAGGAGGAGGAGGATGTCACCGTCGCCGTCGCCACCAACACAAGTACGTGTCTCTCTCTCTCTCTCATTGGCCCCACAGTAGTGGGGACTGTGTAGCCCACGGCTGCCCTGGCCGTGGGGCTTATGAGAGAGAGAGAGGGGTGCTTGGGTTTTATTTTTTTCTAAGGGTATTTTCGTTCAAAAAGTACCAAATGGGGTGCTTATGGAATTTGTGGGGTGCAAATAGAATTTCTCTTTATATATATATATATGTAAGATATTTTGAAACATGATTTGATGTGTTATAGTGAGGCCCCTATGGATATGAGTCAAAAGGTTGTTTTTGATCATCTGGCCCGACAAAAAGCCATGCTATTCCGAAATATCTAGTCCTATGAAAATTAGATTACAAGTTGAAAAAGCTGGACCAATCTATCATTAATTTTAAGTTCACATTAGGGAGGATTAGAAAGTTCAAAATGAAGCAAAAAAAATCAGGCATTGAACTAGGCATATATGTCATGGTAACCCAACCCATATTCTTTCACTATTTCCAATATAATATTTGTTGGGGGACTAAATGATCAAACAACCGAACAGTACTCTTTTCATGAAACCATAATATCAAATACATATCGATTCCTTGGTATCAAAAAACAATATATAATAATATCAAATACATATTATATAATCAGACTCCTTGTGTTCTTTAACACTCTTGATAAAAGGAAATTTGCCCAATAATAGTAATAATAAATGATATATATGGAAGATCATCGATCATCATCCACTTGGGTACCTAGGAAATTGTTTAAGGTACTCCTTCAAACCCATGTGTCTCAAGACAATTGAAGGTACGTTCCTTTCTAAGATTATGGGGTAGCAACAATAGGAGAAAATCTGGAAGAAGAATAAATGGCCTTTAAGATTATGGGGGTATACCCTTAAAACTTAAAAGTAAGATTGCTTCACTGGAACAAGAGAGAGAGAGAGAGAGAGAGAGAGAGAGAGAGTAATACCAACAATAAAGGAACAAGCAGTCCATCCACCTCTTTTGGATCTAAGGACAGGGTTTCCTTTGAGATCCACGGTCCCGTCCTGTGTGAACTCACCACCAGCTTCTTCCACAGCAATCTCACCACCCATGGTTCTCAATAACCTACTACTTCTCTTGTTGCTTCTCCTAATGTTTATATTTTATAGCCTCTAGCTTATGTGTGCGTTCAGTCGACAAGCCAACGATATTTATGAGTGGGACTTTGCTGACCCCAATCCAAAGAATCTTAATAAAGCATGTCGACTTCGAGTAGAACTTTGCTTAGCCACGTGGCGTACTCTTAGAGAGCACGGACCGTATGGATGTTTGGCCCATCTCTAGGCAGCCTGATTAGTGATTTCAACCTTAAAACATTTGTACCCAATTATAATGCTCAAATTCCGCAGTTAAAAATCAACCCATGAAAACAGCTCCAATCATCCGCTAAGAAATCACTAATCAGGCTACTTTTGGTCTGTGTCAGTCGACCTAGAGTTGGGCCAAACATTCATTCGATCAACGATCTCTAAGAGTGTGCCATGTGGCTTATACTGTGGTACTTTCCATCGACCAAAAGTACCCTCCAAAAATTTGGAAAAGGACGGAATTCGGGTTCCACAATAATGCAATCCATATTTGGGACATTATAGCAAGGAAAAAATTAGGTATTTCACAGGCTACCAAGAAGATATGATGACGACATTCCAACACCCTAGATCCCACAATCAACGGTGTTTGACCTATGGATGTAAAAGCCAAAAGACTCGTGTTATCATGTGTATCCAGAGTTTTAAAATTTGTTTGAACTCGTGATACAATTTTACTTGTTATATGGCAAAGTACCTTATCAAAAGCATTGGTTGGAGTCGTTTTCATGGGTTGTGTTTTTTTAGCGGTGGAATTTGACATTATTTGCGGTACATCCAAAGGTTTGAAACTAATCAGGCTGATTTTTAGTACGTAGGTCTACTTAGGGATGGGCCAAGCATTCATACGGTCAGTGGTCTCTAAGAATGTGCCATGTGGCTCATATTGTTGGAAACAATCAATTTTGGTGAGAATAGAAATCAGAGAATTAATAGTAAAAATTATTGAAAAGCGAATAAACAGTAAAATTAAGGAATTGAAACAACTGTTAAAGTTAGAAAAATGAATTGTAAAGAACAGATAAAAACTTATCTGAGATTGAAGCTCGTGAAATCACAGTCCTAAAAACATAATTCGCCGATGATCAGTGTTAACAGTTCTTTGGGCGTCTGTCTAATAGGGTTTAAGAGTCTTTCTATGTTGAGAAGGCAACACTCAAAATCTCTGTATTTTTTACGAACTTCTAACAATAAAAATACTCTCTCGAATGCAGAAAAACTTTTGAAAATTATTTGAAAGTATGAAAAATAATAGAAGAAGAAATGAAAAAAATTGTGCTCTATTTTCTTGTTTTTGTGAATGAATTTTGAACGTCAATTGAATTGAATATGTTTAGTTAAGAACGAAACCATCTCTTTTATAGACCAAATTATGTATATTATAAAGAGACACGAATTGATCTTGTGGTCTGGATCAATTCTGAATAGATTCGAGTTAGTTATAAGCAGTTATATTTGATCATGTGGTCTAGATCAATTCTGAGCAGTTCTGGGTTAGTTATAAGCGGTTATGTCTAATAACCGTTAGATCTGTATGATCTTATGGTCCATATTGATTATGTCATAAAATGTGTCCGTTGGACCATCTTAACTGCTAATCTATCCATTGGACATACATCCTATCACGTCTGTTTGATGATCCAACCGTTAAGATTGATCATCAACCATCTAATAAAAATTACATATTCAGAAAATAACTCGTGACACGTGCAAAGTACGTCTTATAAAGCATCCAAAATGCTCTAAACGCTCAATTGCCTTTTCGCACACACATGCACGTGGTAGTGCACTGCCACGATATACCGAACCACTTCTCTATTGTCCTTTTGCACTAATTACAATAGATTAGAGAGCGAATACATATATAAGCTCAACTAAACTTTTTATTCTATCCAATGTGAGACTACAGTAAAAAAAATATATATAAAAGACAAAATTAAGAACTACATTATTATTGTAAGTGGGGTATGTTTGGGCATATATAAATTCAACAAAAATGTTTCATAGTAAACAAAATACATATACATAATCTTCTAATATAGGAAAGCACAACCCAAACAAAAGTTAACCAAAAAAAGTATGCAGGTCTCACAATAAATTTCACCACAAGTGGATCAAATCAAAATGTTTTATCCAAGACATTGTTAACGATGAAACATTTCTAACACATACTATGCTTTATAAAAAGTATAAAGGATGGGGCGTTAACATTTTTTCGTTATAACGAATTGTAACTCACATGGCAAAAATGAAAAATAACAGAAAAATTGTAAAATAACGGACTTCTTTTAACATTTCTTTTCAAAAATAACGGTCATTCGTTTTTGTTCCAACGGAAAAATAACGGCCGTTATAAGCGTTAAAATGATACATAACGGAGGAGATCCATTATAATAGTTTTTTTTAAACCATGGTTTTAAAAACGGTCGTTTAAACGGTAACTCCCTAAGCCATTTCGTTAAAACCCGTTTCAAAGCTTTGAATTTAACGGCAGTTAAATTCCATTAAAATCTGTTATTTTTCCTTTATTTCGTTTTTAAAATTTGAATTTCAAAATTTGAAATTCAGTGCCTTCTTCTGTTTTTTCCGTTAAATTCTATTTTTTTTTTCATTTTTGCCCCTGGCCGTTTTTTTCCTTTTGAACGGTAAGGCCCCCAGTCCATTATGCCATTAGAACGGCTTCCTTTAAACCTTGTTTTAAACCATGGATGATATCCGTCAACAAAGTTCTACGCCAGTTCTTCGTTGAACTCTTTCAAAGTTGTTGGATTTTTTTCATTGTTCATCTGAGAATCTCCTCTGTAGAGACAAGAGGTCATGAAAAGCCAAAAAAACCGTCTGCTTGACTGGTGAATGACCATTATTTTTGGAAGATTGTGCATTTTTCTTCCTCTAAAGAGAAGTGACAATTACAACTAGAAAACAAATAAGTCTACTTGATGGTTTAAAAAAACGTTATAACAACTGAAAAAGCGGTCTTATTTGGCGGGTGAATGACTACTCTTTTTTGGAAGATCTGCTTTTTTCTTCCTCTCAAACTAGAAAAAGCTACTAAGAAAACAAAACATTTCTCTTCTCGAAGTAAAAAAAAAAAAACGGTGGTTTTGCCTTAGGCAAAAGTGATGTCAGCTCTGCATTGTCAACTACCTTTGGATCTCGTGATCCATGGACGAGAAGTTTGGTGAAAATTTATGGCCATCTGGGCCCACAGACCACATGGATAATTTATGGCCATCTGGGCCCACAGACCACATGGATGTATAGTCTCAGGTATACCTTGTTACATCAGGAACCAAAAGTTTAGGGTCGTGATGTAACAAGGTATACTTGAGATCGTTTCAAATGCGGAGGCAGCATTTTTGGTAATTACCGCGCCATCTGAGCCCACTGACCGCATGGATGTTTAGCCCTCCACTAACAAAGCTTGCTTAAGGTAAAGCGCTACAAACAGCCAACCAAATTAGCGCCTAAGTCGAACTACTGTCCGTATGAACAGATATACCGCAATACTATTCTCCTTGGAGCGATGACCAAAGACTATGGACTCGACAATTATTGTGATAGGAAGAAGGGTTTCCATCAATCAAATCAATTCGCACAATGAGATACGAAGGGAAAAAGGAATAACCAATCGACGAAGGAACATAACAGAAATAGTAGAACTGACATGAGTGGGCACAAGGAAAATAGGAGTAAAACTTGTGTCACAAGATGTCGTGAGGGAAGCCAGTCACAACACTAAATAGGAGCCACGTGGCACAAGATCAGAGGATGATGACAGTATGGATGTTTGGCCAGTCCCTCGGTGGACCTATAAACAAAAAATCAGCCTGATTAGTGATTTACAAACTTCGGATTTTTGCACCCAAATAACGCTCAATAATTCTCAAATTCCTACCGTTAAAATCAACCCATGAAAATAACTTCAATCGAATTGGTTAGAAATCACTAATCAAGCTGATTTTTGGTGTACCAGTCCACCGAGGCACTGGCCAAACATCCATACGGTCATCGTCCTCTAAAAGAATGCCACGTGGCTCGTATTGAGTGCTGTGACCTGCTTCCGTCACAACATCTTGTGACACAAGTTTACTCGAAAAAAGAGTGAGGTGACCTTTTATAAAGCCAATTACTCTATTGGAGCATTGAAAACCTTGGTCTGTTTTTAACTTTTTGTTTTGTTTGACGGCTACATTTTCCGTTCCACTTGACTTCAGGGTACTTAATTTACTCTCCATCAATGGCTTGCTTTAATGTGCCACTTGACCCCTGTTCTGTGGAGTGTGGACTTCTAACATTCCTGTGGCTAAAGAAAGTTTCTCAGCCGCCAGGGTAGGCCATTTTGTTTGGTGGAGTAATGGTTGGCAAGTGGTGGCATGGACCCGAGGTCCAAATAGTTGCATACTTTAGAGTATGCAAATACGGTCAGAAAGCAACACTTAACAACCAAAACCCTGGTTAACCCTGGTAAATTAGAGAAGTTGCGAAAAGATTAGCTAACAGATAGATTTGGCTGTTATGTGTCGACTTCTCTGCCCACATTTACATATTTTAAAGGTATGCAACCATTTGCATACTAGATTTTTTTTTTTTCCGTTAACTTTGTATTTGAAATCATTGCTTATATACCTAGTATTGACCATAATTCTAGGTTGAAAAAAATTTATGACAAATTTTTACCAAAAGTTTATACAGATATCCCTCAAAATATCCCATGGCACACTCTTTCAAGCCCACTAACAAAGCTTGCTTAAGGTAAAGCGCTACGAACAGCCAACCGGATTAGCACCCGAGTCGGACTACTATCCGTGTGAACAGGTATACCGCAATACTTTTCTCTTTGGAGCGATGACCAAAGACTATTGACCCGGCCATTTCTGGGATAGGAAGAGGGGCTTCCATCAATCAAATCAATTTGCCCAATGAGATAAGAACGGAGAGGAATAACCAATCGATGAAGGAACATAGCAGAAATAGTAGAATTGACATGATCGAGTGGGCGCAAGGAAGAAAGAAGAAGAACCGACATAGCAGAACGGGCGACATGAACCAAACAAAAATGAGTTTATCGTAAAGTTTATCGTAATAAATTCTTTTCGAAAAATATTATTTTACTATTATTGTGATTTTTCTAAAAAATAATTGAAGTTAATAAAATATATTAATATATATGATATTAATTAAAGGGCCTAGTCTGGGGGCCTTCTCTCACCAAAGGGCCTTAGGCAACCGCCTTAAGGTAGAGCTGACCCTGCGGCCACATTTGCATACTAGTTATTTTTCATTAACTTTGTATTTGAAATCATTGCTTATATACCTGGTATTGACATTAGTTCTAGGTTGGAAAAAAATCTAGGCCTGTTCTAGAAGCTCATTACGAAAAAGTGCTCAAATTCAAGGGCTATAAATCACCTATCAAGTTATTTTTAATTCATATTGTCGTCAAAGGATCCGAAAGAGTATGCCACGTGGCATTTTGAGGGATTTCTTTATCAAACTAGTTATACAAAATTCTATATTATAGAAAGGCTCCATAACTCACAAGAACATTTTGTAGCTTCAATGGACAATGAACGAGCCGACTGTCAAAATAAAGTTTACAAGTCATTTTCAGATATAATTGAAGTCAAAAGAAAGAAAATTTATTCAAATTTCTTTGTACATGAGTTAGATTATTCAGGGTATTTCATCGGACTAAAACTTTGGTCACAGACACACAATTCTCGGCACGTGCCCGACTGCTTTTTTGCTTTTGTAATAAAAATTTAAAAAGAGGGTAGGTGGCAAAAAGCACTTAGTACGTGCCGAGAAATGTGTGGCTGTGACCGAAGATTTACTCTATTTTGTCATTGTCGGGCTCTTCGCTTTTATTAGATCAATAAATATAGATTGACACGCGAAAATAACGTCGAATCTTGCGATTTGTTCAAATCATCCTTTTAATCTTCTAGAAGGGATACTTATTAGGCACAATGTGTTTGATTAGATTATGAATTACAAATGTTTGGTAAAGCTCTTTATTTCAAGTTTCTAAGGCCCTGATTGGATGGGTGCAAATTGAAAAAGAGGGAATTTTAAGCCTTTTTTGTGGGGAAAATCCTTTGCCTATTTTAATTACCCCTGAACCAACTTCTTGCTCCGGTTAAAGCAGTCTCGTTTGTGGGTGCCACAGATTTTTAAGATAAGGTGGGCATGGTGCAAATTAGGCCTGTTTGGACCAGGTCGGGCCTGGTCTACAGTGCCAGACTGGACTAGGTCCTTCCCAAGGCCAGTAAGTGGTAGGCCTCGAGCTGGGCGTGGTCGGGCTGGGCCTCAGACCGGGTTGAGCCCTGTCAATAAAAAAACATCGTAAAAAATAGGCTGCCTGCGCCATTTTTGGGCTGAGTTGGGCTGGCCAGCTTCAGGCTGGTTTCAGGTCGGTTGGGCTTAAGGGCAGGCCCGGTCTAAGGACCTAAAGGCCCACTTTGGGCTGGTTTTGGGCCAGTTTGGGTCAATTTGGGCTTAAGGGTAGGCCCGGGTCAGGGCCGGAGGCCAAATTTACACCCTTAGTTCAAATAGGGTGCCAAATGTATTTTGGGGTCAGTCCAAACAAGCCCTAACTCTTTGTTCTAGAATTTCTCGAACTGTATGATTTACTGTAATCGTTATGTTCTTTATAACGGGTCACATATTGATTAAAAACTTTCGAATTATTTTATTTTATTTTTATTAACATCATAATCATCAATAACGAATAACAGACAAAATAATAGCCGTTATTTTCAAAATAATGAGCGCAATTATAACGGCAGTCTTAACGTTTGTTGAAACCATGCTATCAAAATTAAAAAATGAGGCCCAATAGTCCAATACACTACAATGCAGAATTGACTTCTATCCAAGAGGAAACATGAGGTGTTGACACAACCTACGTGTTGCTCATGCTAAATATGGCCATGTGGCAAAATTTGAACTCATTGACCCAAGACGCCTAAAATTCAGGACCATGGGTTAAAAGCATCAGGTCAAGCCCATGATGCAAAAATGCTCGAATCCAACGGGTAGAATCATCTATCATTGCTGATTTTCAGGGTGTAGGTCACCAAGGGTGGATCAAACATTCATCGGATCAGTGAATCTGTAGAGTGCCACGTCACTATTTTTTGCCTTACCAACACATAGGATAGGACGATAGGTATGTATGACAAACACCTCAGGTTCCCTCTTCTATTAAGACAAAAGGGTTTTGTTCTTATCATAGGTTTAGTCAATGTTGGAGACTTTGGACTGCAAACAAGAAAGGATTTGGATAAGAAGAGAAATAAAAGATGGAAGAAATGAACTCACCAAAGTTTACTTGAGTCTACCTCAGCTTCTAGACTGGATGAGTGGTCCAAAGGGCCTATTTGTAAATCTCAGGTTTTAAGGGCCTAAGCCCATCTCCACCCCTGGTCAAGCTCTACCTTTGGTCTTGTATTTTGGGCTGGTCCCAGCCCATAAGCCCATTAATTGGGCTCTTAGCCAGGCCCAAGTCAAATCTATCTCAAACTTGTCCCAATATTCATCATGCCTGGTCCCAATTCCCAACCCATTAGCTAGTCAGGCATATCTAGTAATAATTGTCCTAAAACAGTAAAATGAGATTTGTCAAATTTTCATAACTCTCGATTTTTTAAGTTAACTCCATTGGCAGTGATTTGGAGTCTTTGGAGAGAGCACAACAATAGGGTCTTCGAGGGGCGAAGCACGTCTAAAGAAGAGTTGGTTCTAGAAATCAAAGGCTTTATCTTTCTTTGGGTTAAGTTGTATAGGGAGGGGAGAGGTCTTCTTTGAAGAGGTGCTCTTTAAATGGGACGCTTTGATTTATTGTAAGTGAGAGCGGGCTTCTTTTGTTGGGTGGGTTGGGGGTGGCGGCTTGTTTTACTATTCCTTGTTGTGTGTTTTCTGGGGGCTGTGGAGGCTTGTTATCTGTAAGATATATTCACAGAAAATAGAAGAAAAGAAGAGAAGAATAATAATAACATAATTAATCAATATGGACCCACCTCAAAACACACAACAAGGAGATAAAAAATCAATATAGACCCGCTTCAAAAGATAAGTGGGTCTCACTTTTATTTATGCTCAAAGTGACCCCGTTAGTCATGTTTTCAGATTTATTTCAACTCAGATTTTTCCAACAAGGCCTTCTTGTCCTCTTAGTGTCCCTTTTCCTTTTAATATAATTCTGTTTACCTATCAAAAATAAAATTGGATTCATTAGATAGCTCTCGTCGAGATCTCCACAATGATATCCACTACTAACTACTTTGTTTTACTTCAATTTTATATACTTAAAAAAAAAAAATCCAAGGTATGAATTTTCAATATCATAAGGATGGATTACCATATTTAGACATAGAAATGTGGCGCACGTGCGGATAAATGGACTTCATTCAATGAGACCCACCTAAAAATGTAAATGGATCAAGCCTGACTGGCTTTTATTCCCAAGGCCTGGCCAAATACAATTCAAATCCTGACCCAAAAACCTCTGGGGGTTGACTATTTGCACCACTACATCCACCTAAAGTTCTCTTATGTTAAAAACCACTCTACCAACCATCCCATCCCTCATTATTTTTAATGGTTGCCATAACGAATTTTGGTATGACAGCTTTTGCAAACACACGACACTGAGATTTATGTGCTACCCTCAAGATTGAGGAACTTCCACGGACTCAGACAGATTCCATTGTGAACTGAGGTAAAAGAAAGTTGTACTCATAATACAATAAATGATTGTCTCATGGAAACCGAGGTATATATAACCCGAAACGAAATTAGAGTTTATATATTTTTATGTAAAAGTACAAAAATGCCCAAGGTGTTGGGTTTCATGTATAGTACTGTAATACCCTGAACTTTTGTTCATGGATTTTGAGTAAATTAATTCTAAAAAGTTGAAATTGATTTTTTAATTTCTTTTTTACAATTTATTTTTAATGATAGTTAACTATATTTCTATTGTGGTCTATAAATGACATAGTTGTAATGACTAATTAGTGAGTTATACTTGTTGGGTAGGCCCGTAGGGCCAATTTAAAGGCATTTTAGACTTAATAATAATCTAAAATGAAGCCTACTTAATACCCATAGGCCTTAGACCCACTTTAGCCCATATTCATCTTAAAATATGTCTTTTAGTGGGTTATAAAATTCACCCCTTTTAAAGTTACGAAAATACCTAAAATTAGAAATCATACTTTCTAAACCTAGCTAGTTAATAAAGCATTGGGAGCTTGAAAATCTTACAAACCCTAAACCATCATTTAAATTAATATTCATCTCATCTCTCTCTCCATCTTCCTCCATTGAAGCACCTCTATTAGAGAAGAACTTGAAGAACATTCGAAGCCCTACAAACACTATAATGTCTCACCATTTGACATCATCCCTCGAGACAAAAATATTCATATTATCGCGATGTTCGACATACTCAAATTTCAACTTCATCTAACGACAATTAGTAAAGACATTCGCAGCTATTTTTTCACCACCGATTCAAGTACGGATGAAGATCAACGGACAAGGTAGGTACACACCTATATATTTCAATAGATAATCTCCATTATTTTACTTTGGTAATCATGCTATATGTATGTGCTTAATTGATGATGTTATAAATATTATTGTGATTTTGATCGGCCGGTGTGCCAGAAAAAAAGGTTATAGATAATGATTCGGTATAATATTGAAGTGTTAGTTTGGGTGTGATCTTAATGGATATCCATAGAAATAAAAATTAAGAAGGGCTTGGAGCCCTAATGGTGAAAGACCCCAGACCCCTGCAGAAGAGCCTTTTGGCTACTCCCGACGTGGAAGGAGAATGAGACCCGAGATTGGCTTATAGTTATAATCGTATGAAAATAATGATATTAGACTAATTGTGAGAAATATTTATTATTCTTAGTTAACGTTATTGGTTTATATTATCTGTTATGCATATGCTATGATTTTTTAATTAGACTATGCGATATTATCTACGATAAATATGCGGTGTACAGTGATTATCTACTAGGCTTTCGCTCATTGGATTTACCAAATATTTCAGACTTAATTGAGGACCGTGTGAATTTCGGAGTTGATGCACTTGATGAGGACAATAATAATGAAAGATCGGAGGTCAATCTGAGAATGTTGATGAAATCAATGCGAGACTCTAGATATTTTTTTGTATGATTTTTATAGGCTTAATTGTTAAAAACTCGTATTGTCTATTATTTAAAAGTTTTATTTAATTTTAAAATTATGTGGATGATTAATATTTGACTTCCTAGACTCTTTTATTTAACTCTTTAAATATATGATTATGAATTCTAACCAATGCATTAATTTTTATTGATGTACGGTGCTTACAATTATTTTTACGTATTATTTGGGTACCATTATCGTTAGGGCGATTTCTGAGTTAAATTGCTAAAATAAAATAGCAAATGACATTTTTAGGCAAAGTGCCTCTCCAAAATATGCTTAAAATGAGTTTTAATCGTATAATCAATAACATAAATTTTTATTGAAATTATACTTTTAAAAAAATTTAATGCCTACCGCTTAAATTATGAAAAGTTAATTCAAAAGACATATCAAAGATAAGTTTCAACCAAAACGTCTTTACAAAAGATTATTATTTTAATATAATATGAATTATGATCATTTTTAAGAATTATTTCAGAGTATTTTATTTTTTTTTATTTTTATCACACCCTATCTTGGACAAACGAATCATTTTTCAAGCGTTCGGGTCGGATCCAGGTGTCCGAGTCCGGGGCGTGACAAGTACTATCACCATCATGCTCCACATAATATAACAAGGACAATCTGAATTTCTGATTGAATTGTCTAACATGATCATCAGCCGGATCCTAGTATAGATTTATCTTAACGATGTATATATATAAGGTTATGATTTTTTGACATCTCTATGTGGAACCCCAAAGGGGATTACAAGTTGGAAAGTTTCATACCTATTTCACGGTTAAGTTAGAGTAGACTTTTGATATAATTATATATAATTTCAAAAAATGGACTGAATTTTTTTAAGATGATCGCAATAATGAAAATATGACATCAGCCCATTCCAACATTTCTAGCACTATGTAGCCATAGAGTTATTACCTTATGAAAGTAGGGTTTTTCACGTCGTTGGTTACGGAAACCCTAGAATCAACACATTTGTAAATTATCCGATTATCCTGCAAGATTTAAACAATTCTTTGCACAGTGGGAGTATGTCGGATGTCAATCCGCACTCGGGTTAGGGTGATGCAATTAAGAACAAAATACTACTACATTTGCTTAAAAAGTGGTGATATGATGAGAGAATGATCAGTGATTTAAAATCAGCTTTTGTTTTTAGAGAGAGAATCACAATTAATTTAAATGAAAGCAATAGAAATCAAAATAATATTTTCTAACAAACCAATATCACTCATAGAATTCGAATTCTTACAATGCTCAAAAACATTAAACAAACACTAGAAATTCAAAAGAACTAACAATTAATCTAGAGAGAGAAAGATAGAGGACCTAGAGAAAGAAACTAGTAAAGAGAGAGAGAAAAGAACTAAAATGTAGAGAGAGAAAGTGGAACTAAAGGGGTTTCCTAGAGAGAAAAAGTAGACTAAAAAGAGAAATTGAGGATTACCTCAAATACTAACCAATGAAATGGTGATCGGAGATCGGCCCTTGATGGGGAGCGGGTTGCACGGAGAGGAGTGGTGTGGACGAATCTAAAACTATTGAGGGCAGCATTGATGTGTGTGGTGGTGGATGGAGCGGTGCTGCAGTGCAACAAGCGATGATGGAGGGCGACGATGCAGATGGGTGAACCAGCGTGAAGCGCAGCAAGAAGGCAGCTAAACGGTGTGGAGATGGGGGCATGAGAGATGGACGGTGGCTGGTTGCTGTGGTAGGCAGTCCAATCAGGTGAGAGATCTGCCTCTCCCTCGTTCTCTTTTCTTATTCTTACCTCCTTTTTTTTGTTTATTTCCAAAGAGAAGATGGAGAAACTGTGGTGGGGAGCACTCACGGGCGGACATGAGTAGTAGGAGCACACGGTGGTGGTCTGCTGGTTCGCGTGAGGGTGTTGGCGTTGTGGCAGGCGGTGGAAGAAGGATGTGCAGGCGGTCGTGATGTGCTGCAAATGGGTGGAGCAGCATCGGCAGGAGGAGTGGAGGAGCGGAGCAAAGGAGTTGCAGACCTGCCGGAGTTGCAGGTCTGCCCGAAGAAGGAGGAGGCAGAGCAAGGTGGATGGGCAGCAGGAAAGAAGAAGAAAGAAGAAGGAGAAAGAAGAAGAAGAAGGAAGAAGAAGAAGAAGAAAGAAGACCCTTACCGTTTAGAGGAGGTTGCAGGTGTTGAGGAGATCTGTTTGCCGGCCGTGGAGATGCTTGCTAGCCGGAAGTTGCAGAACGTGTGGGAGAAGACGATGTGGAGGTGATACAGGGAAGAAAAGATAAAGAAGGGAGCTGAGAGATGCTATGGGCGGAGGAAGGAGGCCGTAGTAGGGAAGAATAAAGGAAAAAAATAGAAGAATTAGAAGAAGGAGGTGGCCGGAGTTCTGCAACTCCGGCCGGAAAGAAGAAGAAGAAGAAGAAGAAGAAGAAATGAAAAAGCGGCAAGAAGGAGAAGGGAGAACGTGAGGGGATTGATAGGGGGAGGAGAGGATGAGAGGGGAGAGGGATTAGGGTTCAAACGAACCCTTCTCCTTCCCCTTTAAACCTCCCACTTTCCTTTAATGGAAAATGGGGTTTTTAAAAAAAAAAATATATATATATATATATATATATATTTTAAGGAAAACCTTACTTTTCTTTGGGGAATTTCCCCATTTAGTGGACCCCCCTTTTCTTATTTAAAAATAATTAATTTAAATCATTTGAAATTCGCGAGGTCCACTAAATGGTCGGGCCACGGGTCGATGATGATGGGCCCGGCTACTGGCCCACATAGATTGATGATGTCCATCGTCTCACAAGATGATGTGACAGACAATTTGCTAACGATCGGATGGATAGTGACTTGATTGGGACCCAGATTAGTAGATCGACAAATCTAGAGAGATCCAACGGTCCGATTGAAGATCCAACGGTCAGAAAGCTAATGGAGATGAAAACAGAGCCAACAGGCAAGAGTTCTGAGGTTAGGTCAGTAGATCTGAGGATCAGGTGGTGATGTATAGGGAGATGAAGAGAGACGAGAAAGAAATAGGAGAAATGAGAGAGAAAACTCTACAGATTATAGAGATAACTACTGGCGGAGGGTCTGGAACCCTAGTTTTCAATAAATTCTCTTCTCAGGCTTCGCCAGCAGAGCAGATTATCATTTTCTTCTCATTTCATGTGGCTTCGACTGCTTTGGTCCATCTCTTGGTCATCGGCTCTCCATCTCTCTTGGTTATTTGGATCGGCTCCGTGATCCTCTGACTTGACCCGTAATTGGCCTGTATCTTCTAGTCATAGCATGTTGGCTCTTTAAGCTTTGATATTAGGCTTCTGTGGTTGATCGTGGGCCTGCAAGTCTCGAGAATAGCCCGATCGAGTTTTCTGCAAGAGAAAAGCACGTAATGAGACTTAATCATAACATCTTTATACCTAGACTTTCAAAAATGTGTTTAATGCATGCAAATTTACCATTTCATCTAGAAAAGTATGTTCTGCGCAATGAAATAGACTCTTACGTAAAAAAAATGGATAATTAGAGCAGTTTTACGTAGGAGAGTGTGATAACGCTTAGAAGATAACAGTGAAAAATATGCACTTTTAAGCGAATATCACCCTATCAAGTGTAGCCATAAAGTTAATGATGAAACATAACTTGTAACCCACTTTTCATTGGGATAGAAATGGCAGATAAGCTGAATTTTCGTAAAGATGATCTCCATAGTGAGGCAATCATCATCACCAAATATCACCCTAACTCATCTCCATGTGAGATCCACAAGGTGTGTCTTGAGATCAACACCATTTTTCTTGTACTATTTTTATTTCCATTCTTTCAAGGGTTTATTGTTTCAATTGGTTTAAGTTCAATTCAGATTTTTATACGAAATAAATCAAGTGTGAAGGGATTTATATAGGGTTGTTAATGGGTTGGGTTCAAATAAAATCAGAAATTATCCAAAACCAATCCAATAGCTCATAAGATTACAATTCTCATATTAAGACTTGATCCATACCTTGATCTAAACCCGATCTGATAAGTTATCTGAGCTTATTCTCAACCGAGATGCTATAAGTTGTGTTAGGCCTAAGAATAAATGTAAAAAATGAGTTAATTTGTCAATTTCAAATATCATTCTTAATGGGATAGTCTTGTTATGTTATGTGGAGCTTGATGGTGCTAGAGTTACTGTACATGAAGGCACTACAGATCTTTTGAAATTTTTTTCGAGAGGTCATTTTTTCTGTAAGGGTATTTTCGTACATTTACATAGAGATACAAAAAACCTAGTTTCGTCTTGGGGTTATATATACCTCAGTTGATTATAGACATTTATTCATTGTATTGTGCGTGTTTCTTTTGGTTAGAGCATAGTGGAATCTATGTGACTCCGTGGACGTACCTCAATCTTGAGGGAACCATGTAAATCTCTATGTCATGTGTTTGCATCTTCGTGTTTATTGTTCTTTCTTCCAACAAATATGCCCCTAGTAGGAAAGTATAACATAGAGCTTCTATGTCTGTGAGCCCAAACGTTAAATTGCATGCATATAAACGAAAATTGCATATGAACTTAAACGGTGTGGCTGTTCACAGAACCTTATGACTCATTTATAACTAATAAGTGAAACCAAACATGCCAACAAGAAATGAAAAGTCAAGAAAAATCAAACCTAGTACAACAATGTTGCCACCCTATGTACATTAAAATATGGTCAAATATAAGACCTTTTATAGTTTTATCTAATGAAAAACTCCATGGAGTTTCAATTCAAAACATTTCTAAAATTTCTGAAATTAGTATCTTTGGTTTTGTCCAAAATCAGAATTTTGATTTTGATTGCCACATATTTGTAATTTGAAAATTTAATATCAATATACTACTAGTTGCTTGTTGCTGATTTCATTTTTTTGTTGAAACTCAAAACCTTCAAGAAGTAGATTGCCTAAACTGAGTTCATTTTTTGTTGTGGTGCAACAAGGTGAGAAAGTTCGTACATGGGCCACCCTCACAAAAAGTACATTGACAACTTGGGCTGTCAACGAATACTATTCGGATCAAATATAAGCATATCTGAATCCAATTCGATATTTATATATATATATATATATATATATATTAATACATTATTGTATTTACATAATAATAAAAATATATGTAAAATAATTAGAAATATTATATTTATATGTAATACATATTATTTAATATGATAACTATTATATATAATAAATATAATTTATAAATATTAAATATAATTATTAATTAATATATCAGATCGAATATTATAGACTTAAATACATTAATATCTGAATCCGTATCCAAAAATTATTTGACTAGGTACTAATGAGCGAAGTGCCGATAGTTCTTGAACGTTTAATTGTAGATTTGGCATGTAACAACCTTAAGGGTGAAAGAATTGAATATACTTTTCAATCCATTGAAAAACAAGTTGCCTCAAAGTATTTCAATAATTTGTTAAAGGTAAATCATCCTAACATACTTAGAACATATGTTATGGATTAGAATAGTCAAAAGAGAATCATTGTTGTAGAGAAATATGATTATACTCTTCAAGATTTAATTGACGATGTTGACGAGTATTGGTAAAAGATAAAGGGAACGTTATTTGAATTGGTAGCCATTTAAAAAGTCTCATATAGTAAGTATTATTTTTTTATAAGTTTAATTCTTTTATAAATTTCATAAAATAAATTTTTTTATTAATTTTTATCAAATATGTTAATAATTTTTAATAATGCAAGAGCGTGCTCACTGGAATGCAATTATTGCATAAAATAAACAATTCACACGAAGAGCTTGAAAAATTTCATAATATCATTTTTAAAAAAGAAAATCCAGAAGTTCCAATTCTTGCAAACATTTGTAATGTGTATAATGATATGTATATCTAAATATATTTATTTTTTGTTAAAATGTAATAGTTACATTAGTTTATATATATTTTGATTGATTGATTGTCGTAGGTAATGATGATGGTGTCTACACTGACTTTAATGGTTTGTGGTGTTTGATTGACAACATAATTGTCCATCATAAGGTTGATGTTGTACCTGTAAAACTTATGAATTTTATGAATTTGTTGGTAAATCCAGGTGAAAAGTTATAAGTTTTTTTTTAAGAAGAAAAAATATTTATTTATTTTTCTCAAAGTCGATAGTCTTAAGGACATTCATAAATTTATTCGGGTATGCATTTTGTATTTAATTATCTTTAACTGCTTTTTTTTAATCTCTTAATCTCTTTTCTAGTAATAATATTATATCTTTGTTTTGTGTTATAGTGACTTTTTCAAGATAAAAAATCATCAAATCCTATGGGATTATAAAAAAAGTGTGCATTTTATAATGGATTTTGTAGTTAAACTATGATGTACGATACATCTTTAAACATATGAGAATTTGTTTGACAATTAATATAAAAATAGTTAGATGAAATGGTAAGAGAATATAAATTTCTTTGAGATATGTTGCTTAATGAAGATAAAAATGTCAAATCTGTTGAAAATAGAGCAAATCTTCTCCGCTTCATAAGAAATGTATATACTCATATCAACGATTTACCTCCAAGTAGAACCACGATAAAATCTTGCACTGCTTGTTAACAATTATATTATCAATGCAAATTTTATTTTTAATTCAATATAACATTAATTTTTTTAATTATGTAGCATGTAAAGAGGCTGCTTGCAGAAATTGACGCTATCTTCTCCAGATTGTTTTCAACTTTGCTACCCCGTTTGTATCATGCTTGGAAGTAAATATATCTCATTTCATTTTAACATTTAATTTGCTTAATTATTTTTTTAATATGACATATTATTTAAAAAGCAATAAAGGTATAATAGAAACTTAAATAAAAAAATATTTTTTTCTCTTGAACTAGCTTTTTGTTATTGCTTCTAATTTATAAAATCCCTTCATTGTTACAGGTAGTAATGTGAAAAAATTGTAGATACATAGAGAATCTTTTCCATTTTTGAAAAGAGAGAGAGGGAGAAGCGATTGGGTAGTCAGTACTATATGAGTAATAACTAGTCTCCTGAACCTACTGTATGTGATGGCTTTGGGTCGTATCGGTTCTAATTTTGGTATTGAAGCGGATACTCTGAGGATCGGAACTGACAAATATGCAGTTTTCATCTATCAATTGTTAAGAAAGATCGAATGAAAAAGGAAAAAGACTACAAATTAGAAGTCCATAATGCTCACAAGTATCTTGATATCCATATTGAATAGTACTATTACATATTATGGAGACCGATGGACCACCTGCACCGGGGTAGCATTGTTATCATATACATTGTTTCTAAATCTGATTGATCCCGTTTCTGGTAGAGAAATAAGTAGACACCCCTGATTAGTAGCATACTTTTATTAGGATGGAGACTGATAGACCTCCTGCATGTGTTGGGGCAGCATTGTTATCAATCTAAAGTGTTTACATTGTGGAGCCCATTTAGAAGATTTTTTGGATGAACCATAGAATTATCTTAACCACCCAATCAATAGCATCCCATCAAGCTGACTTCCCGGTCGAAGGGATATCATACATTGTCCATTGATTAAAAACAATATATTATTTTTGTTGAAAAATAATAGAAATATATTAAAATCTATGAGGTAAGAAAGAGGAAAAGGATAAACAGGAAAGCAATTTACAAAGGGCCCACACCGCGGTACAAGTTAATTCTAAAAACAACTTCTTTGCCAAACAGTCTGCCAATTCATTTTTCGAGGAATGAAGGTTGTTGCCAAATCATCGATTTCCTTGGTGATGTAAAATATTTTTTGGGTATTTTTTTTATAGGAAGTCCAAAAAATGGCATTTGAGGAGTCGCCTTCAACTATAATTTTCTTTAGGGCCGTGTTTGACAGCACGACAAACTTTCTTGGAAAAATCATCTTTTCCCAAGGGAAATTTTTCTAAAGAAAATACAAGAAAAATAAACATAAGGTTTTGACACCAGTCTGGTACGCGTCAAAGATCATATGTAATGTAATTCTAGTCCTCTCTAGAAATAGATTTTTTCTCTCTCCAGAAATAGATTTAACAGCCTATATAATAGTAAGTTAGTAACATGTCTCTCAGGTAAGGAGTTTGTTTAGCTTTGTTTAGCAAGTCTAAGAAGCAATCTGAAATATTCAACCGAATAACATAAACATAAAGGTTTTGGTGTGGTGATATGAGTTATCGAATCAAACGGCATCACCAGATTTCTCTGCCACCACTAGTTAAATGTACTTACATAAATTCATGTCTCATTAACTAACAATCTATCATTGAGAGGATTATCTAGCAAGTCCTTAAATTGGGGAATGAGATAAACAGGAGGATATGTCATTCCCTTGACTAGCTACAAAAGCCATCTTGGTGAAGTTTAGTGTTTCCAGCTGATGCCATATTTACAGCTTTATAAAGCTTAAGAATTTAAGGAGAACATACTAGTTCAGTGTCAATACTCAAATAAATTTGCAAAAAGTTAGATGACTAGCTAATAAACTAATCAAAGTAAATAGCCTATTTGACTAGCATAGGGTACACCCTCTAATGATTTATTTTCTCATGCTCAATGAGGCTAAAACCCAAAGTCATAGAATAAAATAGTGCATCAGGAGCTTTAACATACATATTAAAATAGATGGATTTCTACTGTTTCTAAGTGACTGCAAATAGAGATCTATTTGGACAAAAGTTCGGAAAATTCAGTAACGATTTGAATGCAACTCCTACTGAATCAATGTTATATTTGTTTAAAAGAAGACAAGCCTAGAAAACTTATGTTGATGAAAATGTTGATTTTAACTTTTTTGGTAGTTAAGCCTATTTTTTTAAAGAGATCAGTAACTTGAGAAATCGGCTTTTGAACCCAGGTCTATGGTATCATCACCCACAAACTTTACCAACTGAGCAAGCTGACACCTTCTCTATGTTGATTTAACTTATGTTAGATGAAAATGTTGATATTGATGCTAACAAGTATACTAAGTCAGAGAATGCTGTCATAGTGTACCCATAACATTGCAATAGTACCCTAATAGCAGGTTCAGACAGTAGGATTAGAAGTTTCCTAAATTCCTGAAATTATTACAGAAAATAAAGGTAAGAGTTAAGAAGATTTTGGTGTTGTAATCATGTTATTCCGACTTCAGTCAGAAGTTACGAGCTTTTTAATACGAAAACATTATATACATATCCTTCATTAATATCTCAAAACATCATCAATATAATTCACAAATGTTTTACAAGTCTTTCTAATCATTATCAAACATTGCATACGTATCCTTCATGAATAATAGTAATCTTCAGTCCTACCCGAATCCACCGTATCCTCACCATTACGCCAAATCTAAAAAGGTAAAAGATGAGCCGTGAAGCCCAAATAGTACAAAGTCACTGACCGATATGGATATTGGGGATGCAATAATAAAAAAAATTTCTTTTTAAGGATACATTTTATCGAAAGCATTAATATTGAAATTATATGAAAAAAGTCATCATTTGTTTAACCAATAATCCATCCCGAGTGCCTAAGAATTCTCGATTTTCCACACCTGATGCAATATACTAAACACTTATGAAACCTCATTTACCAACAACCAGCTAAGCACTCAAAATCCACAAGAATGATCCTAGGGGGCGTCTAATAGGAACGCACCCTCTATGCTTTCATCTTTTCCATTTTCTCTGATGATCATATCATGGCGATTATCTCACAAATTTTCAACAATATATCATGTACAACATACTTAAATAATATATTAATTTTAAAGAGAAATCGATAATCATGGAAGCATCAATTTCAGGCTATAATCAATAAATTAAAAGCATGATATTCATATATCAATTTCAATGGTAAAACATGCATATAAGAGCACATAGAAAACGTGATCTTTAATTTGATTCTTACAGTAAAACATATATAGAAGAACATGTACAAAATCTCAGAGATTTCTTTAGGAAAAGAAGCATAGATTAAAAGGAAAATATGTAAAATGAACCATACTAAGGAGGGGTAAGTAACCTATATCTCTTACAAAGAATTTTCTCATTCTACTCCTATTGGTTCTCTCACAAAGGTATTGGGAAGATGGCTCTCCTTAGCCAACGATTTCAAATTGCTAGGCTGAGGCGCTCTCCCTCTGTCCCTCAATGTAAAAAGAACCATACTCATTAGGGGTGAGTAACATATATTTCTTGCTTACGATTTTCAAGCCTCCTCTCCAATGAAGCTTTCTTTCATCCATATCCAACGATTTCAGAAGGATGAGGCTCCCTCCAACGATTTTACCCTCCCTCTTTATTCTAAGTGATCTCTTTACAAGTTGCTAACTTTTGAAAAGCCTCCCCCTCAATTAAACTCCCTATGATTTGCCTTGGCACCACGCCTGGGTCAAATCTTCCAAAGAAAATTCATTTGTGTTCACACTATTACCCATATAATCCAACGATTTTGCCTCAATTAATATAGTTAATAGAATGAATTCTAAATTATGATATGTAATATATCTATATAACAAAACACAGTGGTTGTCTCCCCCTCTTATAGGCTTCATATATCCATGGTCCCATATCAACCCTTACATAAAATAAAATAAATTTTAGACGATTGGATTAATTTAACATGAAAATTGTCTCCCCACTTATACCCCCTCTTATCGGCTTCACAAAGGATGGCCGAGATCTTATCCCCCAAATGGACTATGGATCTCAACCAGTCATACCTGACTTTGGAAAATGCTTTGTAGGGGAGTGCCGAGGGCACGAGCCACCCGCTACACATCTATATAACAAAATAGTGAAGTTACTTTCCATCTTTCTCTACCTATATAAAAGCTCTTAAGGAACCTAAATAGTAACGTTTATCTTAATTCCTATTAAATTTAATTTTCTATTAAAACGACAATAGCTAGCTTCTTTTTATAGCTTTACCCCAGTGGTGTTATCCTCCTTCGTGAATTAAAACCCTAATTCCCTTACATGTTTAAAGATCCGATGCTAGTATGTATTTTTTATATATTTTCATATTTTTTTTAGAAAGTATGATCTAAATTTTATTAATTTATATTTATCTTTTTTTATTTTTTATTTTTTGTTCTCACCTTAAATTTTATTGCGATTCTAGAAAAGTAAGTCTTCAACATGGAATGCTAATTTATAGATTTTATGGTTAGTTTTTTTTTCCTTTGAGACCAAGAATCTAACAAGTGGTAGGTAGATTTGTAATTTAATAGGATTTTTTTTATAAATTATAGGGCTTTTGGTAAAAAAAAATATTGAATAGTGAACAGACAGCTAGAACGACTATGTTTGGAAACAATTGGTCATTTCATGTTTTTTTACTGTGTTTGGACTATTTTGCCCTTGCGTATAGATTGAGTGTCTGACAGCGCACGGGGTAAAAAAACCAAAAAAATGTCGGGCTCTAGGGACATGCCTTTTGTAACCGGCTCCGGTTACAGGACACAATATGAGCCACATGGCACACTCTTAGAGGACTCTGACCGTATGGATGTTTGCCCAGTCCCTAAGTGGACCTACAAACCAAATATCAGCTTGATTAGTGATTTCAAGCCTTTGGATCTTTGTACCTCAAATATTGCTCAAATTCCCATAGTTGCGATCAACCCATGAAAATAAGTTCAATCCAATGCCTAGAGATCACTAATCAGGCTGATTTTTCGTTTGTAGGTCCACTAGGGACTGGCCAAACATCCATACGGTCAAAGTCCTCTAAGAGTGTGCCACGTGGCTCAATTGTGTCATGTAACAAGAGTTGCTCACAAAAGGACGGTCCCTAGAGCCCGACCCAAACCCTCATCTCATCCCCCCCCCCTCTCTCTCTCTCTCTCTCTCTCTCTCTCTCTCTCTCTCTCTTTAAAATTCTCTCTTGTGACCATTATCTCTTGGTCTCTTTCTCTCCTTTCTCCAATGTAAGTGTTGCTCACCCCACGGCTGAGGGCCAATGTGGTAACTCCTGCAATAATCCACTGCTTCAACTCCAGCGTACACTCTGTCAATCTAACTCCGCTCCAACTGAAATGGTCAGAGGATGACGATACGGTGGTGAGACAGACGGAGGCGAGATGCATAGCAACCTAAAAATGAGGAGAGGAGAGGTTTTGAGAAGAAAATAGGGGAAAGTAAGAAATGGAAGTTTTGATCTATGAGAACGGGAAGACAAAGATAAAGAGTAACCCTTCGCTCACACACCGGTGTGAATGAAGCCGATCACAGCCAAGAGTATGAGCCATGTGGCACACTCTTAGAGGGCTTTGACCGTATGGATGTTTGGCCAATCACTAGGTGGACTTTCAAACAAAAAATCAGCCTGATTAATGATTAACAACCTTTCGATCTTTGCACCCAAATAACGCCCAATAATGTTCAAATTCCTACAGTTAAAGTCAACCCATGAAAATAACTTCAATCCAATGCTTAGAAATCACTGATCAGGTTCATTTTTAGTTTTTAAGTCCACCTAGTGATTGGCCACGCATCAATACAGTCAACGTCCACTAAGAATGTTCCACGTGTCTCGTACTGGGGGTTGTGATCAACTTCACTCACACCCCGATGTGAACGAAGGTTTACTCTAAGATAATAGTTTTTTTTAATAAAAAAATCATTGTTTGAGTCTAGCGCTCATCAGAAACTCGGAGAAAGTGTAGGGGCAAAAATGTCACAAAAGAAATAATTTGCACGATTTGGTTATTATTTAGATAACATAGCCGTTTAGGCCCAATGAATACTATGCAGTATTTATTTAGCTAAAAGCCCTAAATTATATTAATATGTCGGTAAACTCTAACTTGCATATTATTCTTGAGTTTTTGTAGGGAATTTACAGCATGTAAAAAAATGGTTTTGAGTTCAACCTCTACATATTATTGGGGCCATAATCTCCGAAGGTCGAGAACTCAAGCGTAAACCCACCTATAAACTTATTCACCAAACAAAAGAGGCGTTGTCAACAAGCAGCTTGTTCACCCATTGAAGACGTGAACTATATGGGTGTGGACGATAAGCCTCCGAAAATGGAGGGTGACGAAGAAGAGAGAAGAGGAAGTTGTTGGGTTAATACAAAAAAAAAATCTATCATATATACAGAATTGTATATCAAAAGTTTGATATAGAGATCTTTCAAAATGCCATGTGGACACTTTCGGGACCACTTACCCTATAATTATTTGGTTCACACCTTGGTTGATTTATACACAAAAAATCACCATTAATGGTGATTTCTAGCCAATGGATTTGACACAGTCCTTATTATAAAGCACCTGATGAAAAAGTGCTCAAAGTGCCAATCATGTTTATATTCTTAACTATTCAATTAATATTTTTATATTATTATTTCATAACTTGAAAAGTAAAATATAAATAAAAAAATATTTACAAAACGTCTTCAAGCAACAAAATTCAACCATTGACCCCTATTTAATTAATTAATTTTTGGAGTTTTGTATTTTTTTATTAATTGGTTGAATAGAGTGGTTGTATGAGTATATTGCAGGTCTCACACTTATAATAATTTTATATTGTTATTAACATTGTTAGTGCTGTTAATATTTTATTTTTTATTTCTTCGCCTGGCTGCTTCTGGACAAGATAGCTCTGCATGTGATACACCGTCAATTCTATCTGCAGCTAGGCATATCATCTAGGGCCAGAAGTTTCAAAATTCGCAACCCTTGGCGGTAGCACAAGAGGACTTGGAGACTAGAAATGCTGGAAGTCAACCTTTGCACGTTTTACGAGTGACTAAAGATTCCCAATAACAATGTCATATCCAATGATTTGAAATCACCAATCAAGCTGATTTTTGGTGTGTAGGTCTTACTAAGAGGTGAACCAAAAATCCATGTGTCAGTTTGACATAGGTCAGTTGACCAAAAAAGTGTGCTGTGTAGCATTTTGGGAGTGGGGATTTCAAAGGGAAACAAATTTTTGCTCCATTTTCTGTGCATCTTTTAACATGACGCTCGAAAATTAGTTGAATGGGAATGGGAAAGGCCCCTAGTACCAGGGCTCTTAATGGATCAGGTTTGATCCAGAACCAATCCATTGGCTTAGTCGACTCTAACTGTATGGATGTTTGGCTAATCACTAGGTGGACCTACAGACCAAAATTAAACCTGATCAGTGATTTCTAAGCGTTGGATTGAAGCTATTTTCATGGGTTGATTTTAGCCGTACGAATTTGAGCATTATTGAGCATTATTTGAGTGCAAAGATCCAAAGGTTGTAAATCACTTATCTGGCTGATTTTTGGTTTGCAAGTCTACCTAGTGATTGGACAAACATCTATATGGTCGGTGCCCTCTAAGATTGTGCCATGTGGCTCATACTGTGGGCTGTGATCGTTTTCGCGAAGGTTTGCTCATCAATTTTGGTGCAGTGGTACCAGAAATACTGGGTCCTACCTCACTGTTAGGTCCACCAAGTCAGGTGCCCCGTGTCCCTTGCCTTAATACCTGATTTCTACCTTGAAATTAGGGCAGTGTTGGCATGTCCTCGTCCCAAGTCTCCAAATCAGAGGAGTAAAACTTCGATGACAGCGCGCAATATGAGCCACGTGGCACACTCTCAGAGGACTCTGACTGTATGGACGTCTTTCCAATCCCTTGGTGGATCTACAAACCAAAAATCAACTTGATTAGTGATTTCAAATCTTTTTATCTTTTTACCTCAAATAATAGTCAATATTGCTCAAATTCCCACGGTTAAAAAGAAATCGATGAAAATAATTCCGATCCAACGCCTAGAAATCACTAATCAGGCTGATTTTTGGTTTGAAGGTCCACCTAGGGATTGGCCAAACATCCATACGGTCAGAGTCCTCTAAGAGTGTGCCACGTAACTCATGTCATCAAAGTTTTACTCATCAGTGATGGTCATCGAGATTCCTACCACACGAAAGAAAAAGGTTTTCCCGAAATATGATACTGTCAGCCTCAGGAAGACATTTTCCCTAAAATCAAACCGTTAGATTCTCTTCTACATCCGAGGGATGTGAATCGTGAGAATCTACGAACCATCTTGATCTAGGGAAGATGTTCTCCCGAGGCTGACAACAACACTGCTCCAACAAGATAAATACCATCTCTATCCACCCAAAACCCTCATTTCTGCTCTCTCCTTCACACCCTAAACCCAAACCCAACAGCCATGGCTACAACAATGGCTGCAGCTATAGCTAGAGCAATCGTCTCCAAACCCACTCTCTTCCTCCCCAAACGCCTCCTCTCTTCTTCCTCTTCTATAGCTCAAGCTCCTTCCCTCCCTGGCTTCGTCCGAGCCAGGCGACCTTCGTTTCTGCTCTCTCACGCGGTCCGAGTCGTCTCGCCCGGCGCGAGCCGGTTGAACTCGGTTCGGTGCAGAGTGCACCGGTCGGGTGGGGACTCGGGGTACTCGCCCTTGAACTCGGGGTCGAACTTCAGTGACCGTCCGCCAACGGAGATGGCACCGTTGTTCCCTGGGTGCGATTACGAACACTGGCTCATCGTTATGGATAAGCCTGGTGGCGAGGGCGCTAATAAGCAGCAGATGATCGACTGTTACATTCAAACCCTAGCCAAGGTTCTCGGAAGGTAAAACCGTAAAACCAGAGAAAAGTTGATTTTTTTATTTTTATTTTTTAGGATTTTCAGATTAGGGCTACTGTTTTTTTCCTTTCAGATTTTTGTTGGATTGAGTTATTAGGGTTTCTGGGTGTGGTCTTTTCTTCATTTGGGAGTGTTTGGATGCTGGATAACTCTCTCCGGGATAGATTAAATCCCGGATAAGTGATATCTGGTAATTTGGTTCGTAGGGGTTTTGTGGTGTGTGAACAATGAAATGAATTTGTCTGAAATGGCGTGTTTCCTCACCTATATTAGCTTAATGCATTATCTATCACAAGAACCCCACATCCAAGCGTGCTGTATGATTCGAACATTAGGGTTTCTGGATTTCTTTCTTGATTTTTTTTCGCCAATCTTGTTTTGATTTTGTTGGTGTTTCTTTTCCTTGATTATTTTTGTTCTTTTCTTTTTTCTCCAAATCTTATTATGATACCTCAGCGAAGAGGAAGCAAAGAAGAAGATTTACAATGTTTCGTGCGAGAGGTATTTTGGTTTTGGATGTGAGATCGACGAGGAGACTTCAAATAAGCTCGAAGGTTTGTGTTCTGTGTAGTTCACTATTCACAGTTATTGAATATCTAATTGGAATGCATTTGTGCTAAGTTGTTTGCTTTTTCCTCTACAGGTCTACCAGGTGTTCTGTTTGTGCTTCCAGATTCTTATGTCGATGCTGAGAATAAGGATTATGGAGGTAAGTTTTTGAGAACACTGAAGGAAAATTCGCAAAGCAGCATGCTTCATTATGATCCTACTATATCTTTGTTATTATACTTTGATGTTGGAATTTGGTAACATGTAGTTTCATTTGCACTCGTTCTTTTGTTCTTTTTATCAGTGTTTAAAAATGTTTGAACTTGTATGGTATGACCAACTAGAATTGGTGACTGTTACTACAGCTAGTTTAGCTTGTGTGTGCCGGGGTCCTGCTTTGTCTTTTAAATCCCTCTAGGGGACCATGAGCTGCTGTTTGAGATCCAAATAGGAATCTTATTGTTCTTGGTATTGATTGTACCTCTAAAGTAAACAAAGTGACACAGAACATAGTCATTTCTGAGAAACTGATTGATAGTGGACACATGCTAGGTACACTGAGTTCATTTGACAAAGTGGAAGACTCTGAAAGGGCAATTTGTAGCTCTGAATGCTAAGGGGCTCAGATCAAAGTTCTCTCTTAATTGTTCCGGGCTTCTCATACTTGATGGAATTGTAGATTGGTAGAGACGTGACATGCAAGTTTATAGCTTCTGGTTAGTATTTATCTGTAGTTGTGAAATGTCTACTTAACAGTGTAGTTAAAGACACCAGGTGATAGGCAAACAACAGGGTTTTCTTTAGGTGCATTTCCAACTGCCAAGGAATTGCCTAAGTCAACCAAAACTTAATTTTATTTGTAAAATTCTTAATAAATTGAAGAACGCAAATAAAACCAAGAGTTTGATTTTTTAATACATGAAACTAAAATAGTTTTGTTCATATAATATAATATAATCCTAAAAAAAAGAGAGGAATTTCAATTGTTCACCTTGGTCAATACACACTTGTTCGCATGGACAAGGAAGAAGAAGAGGTGTTCACACACAATAGAAGCAAATAAGCTATTTCTGTTGTATGATAGAAGAAAAGAATTTGTGATGAACTTATAGTGTTGCTCTTGACAAAACCAAAACCCCGACTCCTGCCTTACTTCGCCTTTTCTGTGGAGAAGAGGGTATGGTACATTGAGGAGGGTACAATTTTAAAGAAAAAGGAAACACGTTTCCCTAAACTATGCAAGTACATGCATTAAAGATACGTGTCATTATTATAATATGTAATTAACAAGACAAAGGAGAGCAGGTCCAAGATGAATATGTCTTCGATTTCCTACTGATATAATAATTAAAATTCTAAAGCCGAGTTAACTTTGGCTAGCACCTTCCATGGTTCAAGCACTAGTAGTCCCCGACCAGGTGAGGCCGTCACCTGGGTGTTGCCAAGGTATGCTGAGTCCATCTTGGCAAGGCAGAAGAGCCTTCAAAGGCAATTTCTAGCTTTGAATGCTAGTGGACTCGCATTAAACTTCCTTCTTAACTTTTCTGGGCTTTTCATACTCCCTGGAGTTTCAGATCAGTGGAGATGAAACGTGCAACTTTAAAGCTTTCTGAATGTTAGTTTCTTCTGTGAAAGAACTGAGCACTACTTGGTGAGTCTTTGAGAATAAGAAACAGATTCGTTATGGGCATGCTACATTTCACTTAAGATACGCTCAGTCCATCTTGGCAAAGCAGAATAGCCTTTAAAGGCAATATCTAGCTTTCAATGCTAATGGACTCGCATCAAATTTCTCTCAACTGTTCCGGGCTTCTCGTACTTGGTGGAGTTGCTGATCAGTAGAATGACATGTGACTTTACTGCCTCTGGATGTTAGTATTTAGGTTTGGTTACTGGAGGTATGTGCTGAAGGACTGAGCTTTGGCAAGTAATTGACAATGAGAAACAGATTGGTAATGGGCATACTACATTTCGATTTAGATACACAGTCCATATTGGCAAAGCAGAAGAGCCTTTAAAGGCGATGACTAGCTTTGAATGCTAATGGACTCGCATCGATTTTCTCTCTTAACTGCTCTGTGCTTCTCATAAACCATGTAGTTGCATGGCAGTGGAGATCAAACACACTACTTTACTGCCTCTGGATGTTAGTATCTATTTTTGGCTATACAGGGGTTGAATTTATGTGCTCTGAAGACTATGCTCCATACCTGTCATGTAACTGACAATAGGAAACAGATCGGTAATGGGCACGACACATTTCAGTTTAGATACACCCAGTCCATCTTGGCAAAGCGGAAGAGCCTTTAAAGGCAATGTCTAGCTTTGAATGCTAATGGACTCACATCAAACTTCTCTTAACTGTTCTGGCGTCTCATACCCAATGGAGTTGCAGATCAGTGGAGATGAAACATGAAATCTTTTGTCCCTGGATAACGTGGAGTATTCAGAGTAGGATTTGTATTTTCTTTTTGTGAATGGTAATGAACATATGGCTTGGTTGAGATGAAACATGCTACTTTACCTCTGGATGTTAGGATCTATTTTTGGCTACATGAGGTTAATTCATGTGCTGAATACTGGGCTCTATTTTATTTTATTTTATTGATACCGAGGGAAAAAACCGGGCTCTATACCTGGCTTGTAACCGACAATAGGAAATAGATTGGTAATGGCACCCCAAACTTCAGTTTAGATACACTCAGTCCATCTTGGCAAAGCGGAAGGGCCTTTAAAGGCAATGTCTAGCTTTGAATGCTAATGGACTCACATCAAACTTCTCTCAACTGTTCTGGCGTCTCATACCCAATGGAGTTGCAGATTAGTGGAGATGAAACATGAAATCTTTTGTCCCTGGATGACGTGGAGTATTCAGAGTGTAGGACTTGTATTTTCTTTTTGGCTACATGAGGTGAATTCATGTGCTGAATACTGGGATCTATTTTATTTTATTGATACCGAGGGAAAAAACTGGGCCCTACACCTGTCATGTAACTGACAATAGGAAACAGATTGGTAATGGGCACCCCAAACTTCAGTTTAGATACACTCAGTCCATCTTGGCAAAGGGGAAGAGCCTTTAAAGGAAATGTCTAGCTTTGAATGCTAATGGACTCACATCAAACTTACTTCTCTCAACTGTTCTGGCGTCTCATACCCAATGGAGTTGCAGATCAGTGGAGATGAAACATGAAATCTTTTGTTCCTGGATGACGTGGACTATTCAGACTGGGGGACTTGTATTTTCTTTTTGTGATTGGTGTGATGAACATATGGCTTGGTTGAGACGAAACATGCTACTTTACTGCCTCTGGATGTTAGTATCTATTTTTGGCTACATGATGTGAATTCATGTGCAGAATACTGGGATCTATTTTATTTTATTTTATTTTTTTGATGCCGAGGGAAAAGACTGGGCTCTCTACCTGTCATGTAACTGACAATAGGAAACAGATTGGTAATGGGCACCCCAAACTTCAGTTTAGATACACTCAGTCCATCTTGGCAAAGCAGAAGAGCCTTTAAAGGCAATGTCTAGCTTTGAATGTTAATGGACTCCCATCAAACTTACTTCTCTCAACTGTTCCGGCGTCTCATGCCCAATGGAGTTGCAGATCAGTGGAGATGAAACAGGAAATCTTTCGTCCCTGGATGACGTGGAGTATTCAGAGTGTAGGACTTGTATTTTCTTTTTGGCTAGGTGAATTCATGTGCTGAATGCTGTGCTCTATTTTAGTTTATTTTATTGATACCGAGGGAAAAGACGGGGCTCTATACCTGTCGTGTAACTGACAATAGGAAACAGATTGGTAATGGGCACCCCCAAACTTCAGTTTAGATACACTCAGTCCATCTTGGCAAAGCGGAAGAGCCTTTAAAGGCAATGTCTAGCTTTGAATGCTAATGGACTCACATCAAACTTCTCTCATAACTGTTCTGGCTTCTCATACTCAATGGAGTTGCAGAACAGTGGAGATGAAACATGAAATCTTATGTCCCTGGATGGCTTGTGGAGTATTCTGAGTGTTGGACTTATGTTTTCTTTTTTGTGGTAGGTGTGATTTTTTCTTTTTTGTGATAGGTGTGATGAACACTTGGCTTGGTTGATCTCTGAAACACTATCGAGTATCGTAGCTATTATAATCGTTGTTACACTAGCTAGATAGTTGGTCTTGATATGGGCTCAGTTTAACTTTTTACACTCCTTACCACCAATAAATATCACTACGATGATTTCTTAAAACACAATTTTTAACTTCATTAAATTTTGTTAGCTATTGTTGTAATTGGTTTCTTAGATCCATCTTAATATTGTGATTTTCCTTGGCATAATTGCTAGTTTTAATGTAGTATAAACATGGATTTGTCTTGATGTAAAAGGGATAAACTCAACTTGTTATTTGGATTATTTGTGTACTTAAATAGTTCAAATCTATGCAGCTTATTATTTAAGACTTCCTCATCAGCTCCGAAGAGTTTACATTCTGGGTTTTTTTTTCATTTCTTGATTTACAGCCGAACTGTTTGTGAATGGAGAGATAGTTCAACGATCGCCCGAGAGACAGAGGAGAGTGGAGCCAGTGCCCCAGAGAGCCCAAGACAGACCCAGATACAACGACAGAACCCGCTATGTGAGGCGCAGAGAAAACCAGCGATGAGCCATGAATGAAGGTTTAGCTGTATAGTTTGTGTATGGGAAGGGATTCTAATCTTTTTTCTGAGTGGATGGTATTTAAATAGGATTTTGTTCATGTTAAGCCTCGTTTGGTAGAACATGGTTGACGCAGTAGACTAAGTGGACTCGAACTATATTAGTATCATTTGCTCTGAGCCTTCCCAAACACTTCTAAGGTGTGATGACACACACTTTCTTATCCAATGCTGATGTTTTTACTTGATACGAGTACTGTGAAACAGCATAGGGAAAACGCCTGAATGTGTGGAAAAAGGCTCTAGTATACTTGTAATAATCTCGTCATTTGAAGGCTAAAACTTAGGCCTGTTTTGGATTGTCATTTTTGCCCAGAAAAGCGTTATATTTTTGTACAAATAAGCTCTTAAAAATATTCTATTTTTTTCCAAAATTATTACTTTTATGGGTGAAAATATAACTGTTCGGCTGCGTTTGGCATTGTCGAAAATGTAGAAAAGCAGCTTTTTGGGATTTTGCGGCTTGAAATGAACTTTTTTGTCGGTTTTCAGGTAAAAGCAGCAGATAGCTTTTGCTTATAGCGGAAGCAGATTTGAGTTTTTAAATGGGTCGCTCTACAGCGCCTGTCTTTCAGCTGGGCAGGGACCAAAACGCTCTACTGGTTGTCCTGAATAAGTTCTCCAGAAATGATTTTCGTACGTAAGGCTAGTACAGTGATGAATAAAATATTTCATAGTAAAAGAATGTGTTAGAAAGTGTTGATTCAGAAAGTTTTATGACATTTATGAGCAGAAATTATTTCTACAAATATTATCCAGGGCAACCATACAGAGCCAAAATGCTATAAAACTTTCTGTGTGGACACTTTCTTACATACAAAATCTTTCTGTAAAATTTTTTGTTGATCACCATGCAGGGCTCCAGCAGAGATTGGGACAGCCCAATGCTAGCCCACTAAGGTTACATTTGGGATTGCGGAAAATAAACAGTAAGTCGCAAAAAGCTATTTTGTGTTGTGTTTGGTCGAAATGGAAAAGCAACGTTTTGAAGTCGCGTTTGCGGACAACAACTTTACTAAATATTTTCATAACGTTTTTATCCTTTTAAACATTTTATAATGACCCAAACACCCTTGTCTTCTTCTAAGAAAATTTAAGAGAATCCCTCTTGTTTCCTCGTGGTTAGACAACTGCTGAATATTGATCCTCGGTCGCCTCCCTCCTCCGTCTCCACCTCTCTAAGCCCCACCTCCGCTGCCACCGGTGTCGCTGCTGCATCAAAACTCAATGCAGCAACTGGAATATCAATCTTCGCTGGTTTCTTCCTCTTTAAAAGAATAGGAAAAGAAGAACTTGATTCGGCCCCACCACCACACACATCTTTCTTACAAACCCTAAACTCACTCGATGATTTCGGAAGCCGTACTCTGAACGGCGAGGACGGAGCCCAGAAGAAGAACAAGGAAACGACGAGAGAGAAGGATAGAAGCAAACAAAGGATGGAAGAATTTGCATTTGTGGCTGCGAAGGAAGTTCCTGTGTCATATCAAGGAGAAGGAAAAGAAAAAACATGAACAATGGCAAACTGATGCAATGAAGTTTGGACCTATTTTCAAGGTTAGAAGATGTTCATGCTCCACATCGCTCTTCCCTATTGGGTCGACTGTCCTCTTGAGACCAACACTTGCGGATGAGTAAAACTTGCATGACTGGCGGTCTGTGACTGTCAGTCACAGTATGGGCCAGTGGCACATTTTTAAGGGACACTAACTGTATGGATGTTTGACCAATCCCTAGTTGGACCTACAAACCAAAAATCAACCTGATTAGTAATTTCTAAGCGTTGGATTGGAGTCACTTTCATGAGTTGATTTTGACCATGTGAATTTGAGCATTATTAGGGATACAAGATCAAAAGGTTTGAAATCACTAATCAGGCTGAGTTTTGGTTTGTTGGTCCACCTAGGGATTGGCCAAACATCCATACTATCAGTGTCCTCTAAAGATCTGCCACGTGGCACGTATTGTGGGCGGTCATACAAGTTTTACTCCTGGCGTACCTGATACTATAGACAAAGTAGAAATTGATCCTCTCATTACATCTGACATTGTTTATAATGCAACACTTAGATTGCCAGCTGAGAATTGAGGGATTTTATTTTTGAAAGTCATGCAAGAACCAATAGTTTCACATGGAATCAAGAAGTTTTAAGGAGTGGTTGAGGTGGGGAGCTCTCTTGAGATGTTGTGATCATGGAGCCTCACTTGTGCAATTTTGAGAGCAATGCTAGAGCTACAGAAGTTGGGCCTGATTCATGAAAGGGTAATTTGTTAGGGTTTTGCGATTTTGGTGAAATCGCCTTACGTCACTCTTCCTCTCCCCATCCACCCTCACCACACCACCAACCTCATTTTCTCTCCAGCGTTGCCAGTCGCCCTCTTTCTCTGTTGTTGTTGGTTGTTGGAGAGTAGAGGCACCTCTCGTTCCGCAGGTACTCGTCGTTGTTTCACTGTTTAGATTATTAAGTCCGAACAATAAAGACTATGATCGAGACTGCACGAGAAAAAGAACCCTAATGTATCGTTCCGGCGAGATTACTGGAAATTCTTGTTAAAATGATTTTGAAAATGAAGTTAGAATGATTTTGTCGATTAAAAAAAATTGAATTCAAATACATACATCCATTGATTCTTCCATTGATTGTTTTACTCAAAAGTTTCCAATAAGAGTTGTAGAAGATGTAGAATACAAGCTTAGAATCTTTTAGGTATTCTCCTTTTGCTTTTTCAATAGTCTCCCTTGCTTTTCTCCTTGAACGATTTTGAATTTTAAAGGGAATGCGTAAAAATAGAAGATGGGTTAATTAGAGAAACAAATGGGGTAAAGTTGGGGGGGGGGGGGGAGATAAGAGAAAACACAGGGGATATACAAGTCATTTTAATTATAGTTTAAGTAGGGGATAAGAAGAGAAATTGACGGGGTATCCAAAATTCGCCTAACCTCGAGATGGGTGTGAAGAATTTGAAGCCAACGGGACATTTGGATCAAAAGGGTAGTAGAGCTATTAAGCCTAGACAAAATTCGGACAAGTAGAGATTTCCCTTCTAGTCTTCACAGGGTGAGCCATCACTAAAAATAAATTTTCCTCATTACCAAACACTAAGTCAATGTTTTTTGTAAAAATAAGTACTTTTCTACTAGGATGAGTCAAACACCTAAAATAACTTAAATTAAACTATTCATAAAAAAATATTTTTCAGCTAACCACCATGCCAAACGCAGCCTAAACCCCAAATTGGCAATTAGGCGTAAGATTTGAAAGGGCTTTTTCTTGAAGAACTCGCAGGTATGAAGTCTTTCTTTTGTTGCTGCGGCCAGTGTTCTATGAGTAAAACTTCGCTAACTGTGATCGGTCAGCGAAGCTGCTGATTGCCCACAATATGATCCACATGGCACATTTTTAGAGGACACTGACCATATGGATGCTTGGCCAATCCCTAGGTGGACCTACAAACCAAAAAATCAACTTGATCAGTGATTTCTAAGCGTTGGATTGGATTCATTGTTGATTTTAACCGAGGGAACTTGAACATTATTGAGCATTAGTTGGGGGTACAAGGATCCCAGGTTTTGAAATCACCGAGTAAAACTTGTGTCACAAGCTGTTGTGACGGAAGCCAGTCACGACATTCAATACGAGCCACGTGGCATATTATTAGAGGATGCTGACCGTATGGATGTTTGGCCAGTCCATCGATGGACCGGTACACAAAAAATCAGCTTGATTAGTGATTCCTAACAGATTCGATTGAAGTTATTTTAATGGGTTGATTTTAACAGTAGGAATTTGAGCATTATTGAGCGTTATTTGGGTGCAAAAATCCAAAGGTTGTAAATCACTAATCAGGCTGATTTTTGGTTTGTAGGTCCACCGAGGGACTGGCCAAACATCCATACGGTCAGCGCCCTCTGATCGTATGCCACGTGGCTCGTATAGAGTGCTGCGACCGGCTTCGGTCACAACATCATGTGACACAAGTTTTACTCGAAATCACTAATCAGGCTAATTATTGGCCAAACATCCATGCAGTCAGAATCCTATAAGAGTGTAGCACGTGGCACGTGTCATCGGCCTCAATGACAGTTGCTGTCATCAAAGTTTTACTCCCAAAAAGATGGACCACGTGTCGAGCAATTTAAAGGTAGCCAACACTGTCCACTTCAGCAACATCTCCACCATCGGATTTCGTAAATGACGGTTACTATGCGGTGTAAAATTAGGCGTGTTAATTATCAGGAAAATAATGCTATCATCCTGAGGACGACCATCAACCCTAGATTCAGATTGCTGATGGTCTTTGAAATTTACACGACAGAAATCTCAAACGACCATCGAACGGTCTGTACCCTAGAGAAAACATCGTCTTCAGGACGACAAAAGAGGGCTTAAGGTCTGGTTCGTTTTAAACTTTCTTGGTTTCTCAGTCGTGGGCGTGAGACGGTGAGAGGCCTTGAAAGCTTTGCAAAACTGTGTATCTTTGAGGAATCAGCTTTCCCCCTTCAATCCCAATTCCTAGGTAGACAAATCTCCTCTTTCAGAATTTCTCCTCTTCAATCTCTCCTCATCTTTTCTTCATGGTTGATTCTCTCTCTCTCTCTCTCTCTCTCTCTCTGAATTGTGACGTCACGGTTACCATTTCATGCTGGTTCGTCTTAGAGGAGGAAGATGCTTAGCCGAAGTCTCTGGGGATCAATTCTAAAGTGCGCATTAGGCATAGAGACACAAAAGATTTTTCTCTGAAGCAACAGAAGAAGAAGATGCCACTGTCGAGTTTCCTACGTTTTCCCATTTCAATCTCACTCTTACATTTTTATAAATCTCATTATCTTCTCTCTCCACTAAAACCCTCTCTATCTCTATCTCTGTCTCTATCAGGTTTTTCCACCTATAAATTACATCCATTTTATCGCCTTTTCTGTAACAAAATTTGATTTTTTTAATCTTCTTTTCAGGTATGGAGAATCTATTACCATCAACTCTTCTGGTTTTGTGTGGAAAATCATCTATGGAGACTGAATTCGCCCTATCACTGAAGAACAAGAAGGATTTGAAGCTCCCTGATGTCGATGGTGGAGTTTCTATTTATCTGCATTCTTCTTCAGAGCTGGATAAACCCTGTGAAGTCGAGGAGACGTTTCGGATGGAATCATACATGAATGCCCTTACTACTGATCGCTTTGGCAGATTCATTATATGGTCTCCGCGTTTGCCTTCTACCCATGACATCGTTTCTCAGTGAGTATTGTTAGTTTTGAATTTCTTCTTTTAGCTGCAATTAGAATAGATGTGAAAAAATTACATCTTTAAACATTCGAATTCTCATGTTTAACATTTACTAGATGACTAGGGAGCGGTACAGATTACAATGCCTCGTCGTATGGTCGCTACTTGATCAGTTTCCCAAATTATATGATTATACGAAAAACAAAACCATCAAGTAGCTGAAGGATGAATGCTCTAATGCACAGTTTAGCCATCCAAAGGGTCGACATTGTGCATACTGAGGTATTCATTAGATATTCCAAGCTCCAAGCTGATTCATTAGATTAAGACATTTAGACAATTGATTCCTGTTTCAGGCACCTTATTCTTCTGCTCTAAGTCTTGAGGAATTCTGATGTAGGACATCTAACCAATACTCTCCAAAAGCCGCGACTGTTGGTAGCGTGAGATTAAATTCCTTTATCTCATAGCCCATGATTCAGGCCCTCGGTCGAACCCTCCTTCGTGGGTCCCATTTCACACGGGCCATCCCACCCCGAGTGTGCCCCATATACGCAGGCTGCCCCACTCGAGCTCGGTGTGAAAATGCCCTTGCATTGACATTTAACCAATACTCCCCAAAAGCCGCGACTGTTGGTAGCGTGAGATTAAATTCCTTTATCTCATAGCCCATGATCCAGGCCCTCGGTTGAACCCTCCTTCGTGGGTCCCATTTCACATGGGCCATCTGTAATGACCCTATTTTTAGCAATATTATAGTAGACTTTTTATAATACTTTGAACATTATATGTATGCCATTTTAAAGGTCTCAACAATAGCTTTCTATCGGTATCAAGTTCGTCCAAATCGGACGTGTGAGTCAAAAGTTATTGTGTTTAGTTCTGAGCAACATTTTAAGTTTTTATTAAAATTCAAAAAAAAAAAAAAAGACAACTTTCAAAATTATAATCCCACATCGGATAGAAATGAAAAGTTCTGAGTTCTCAACCTCTATAAATACAAGGCCATGCCTTGAGAAAATTACATCAATTTTGGTATTTGCATTCTAACCCCTGAGGTAAGAATATTTGCAAAAAAGTCCCTCAACTAGAAGAAATTCTAGAAAATTCCCAAGAATTCCTGAAAATATTCAGGAGGTCCTTTGAAAAGTTTTTTTTGTGGGGCCTACTGCCTCGAGATACGCGCTACCTCGAGATTCGCATCGTACGAGGTTCAAAGATTTCGGGATTCTAGCGTATTCACTTGTAAGTACATAGTTATTTATTTTATGCCTTTATTTATTTATTTAATTAATTATTATTTATTTATTTAATTGATTAATTTTTATTTATTTATTTATAAATATTTTTTTTATTTTTTTTATTTTTTTTATTTTTTTTATTTTTTTTATTTTTTTTATTTTTTTTATTTTTTTTATTTTTTTTGAAATAGTAGAAAATTCACAGAATATTGTAGAAAAATTCTACAAAATTCTATTATTTTTGGGAAAAATGTCTGAAAATGCTATTCTTGTTATCTGTTAAATTTTAACAAGGAAAAATCCCAATTCTTGTATTTTCCACTTAAAATGTGTAAATGCATTGATAATTTCTTGTAATCTTACAAACATGAAATTATGATAGATGAGGACATGTGTAATCTATTTAGTTGGATGAAGTCATGCTCAAATTCATTTAAAATGAGATATATGCGTTTTTCATCCATTTTATGTATTTGTTTTCTAAGATATTAATAGGGCTTAAATGTTCTTATTTTTAGTTTCAAAATGCAAAAATAGAAATGCTATGCATGTAAAGATGTTTCTACAAACATTATTATTTTATGCATATAAATACGATTAATGACATGAATAAGAACGTGATTGGGAATGTGGAATATCAGATTAGTTGGAATCAGGCGTTGTCTCATTTCTTTGAGACCCCTTGGGGTTTTAGTCCCCTAAAGCATCAGGCGTTGTCTTATTTCCTTAAGACCCCTTGGGGTTCCAGTCCCCTAAAGAAGAAGCGTTGTCTCATTCATGAGACCCCTCGGGTATTTATACCTAAAAGAAAATTAGGGAATCCGGAGAGAGGATACCTAATGAAACAATTAGTGTGCACATTAGGGAGTTTACTTGTGGACTAGAAGTGTTGACATCGTACACTAGGACCGATAGAATATTGGTACGAAATACATCAGAATTGATAGTTTGACTTTATAGAAATGGTCACGAGTATTCTGATAAGAGAAAGGTTGACTATTATATGAAAAGACTTCATTGTATTCGAAGTTATACGTAAGTAATTGATGGAGAGTTGAGTTTTATCGAATTACATGTGAAATACATTTGCAAATCGTATTTGTTTTAAAATAAACAAAAGTCGCTGATTTAAGTGGTTTTACGCATGAGGAATGTACTTACTGGGCCCTAGCTCATCGTTTTAAAATGTTTTGTTTTCGGGAAAGGATAAGGGGAAGTTGGACTGATGCTTCCAGCATTTCTGTTGATAGACTTGTGCTTTTGACGATGTTATATTTTGTTTAATTCTTCTATCTTGTAGAAGGATACATGAGTTATGTAGGTCCTTTGACCGTTTAGTAACATGTATTTGGGAGTACGATATATATACAATGTTTTCTTTTGGATGGGCATATTACGGTTTTGTTTGAAGTGAGACATCCTCTAACATTATTAATGTGTCAATGAAGTGCGTTTCGTCTTATGAATTGTTTAAACAAAATAAAAAAAATTATCTGGTGTATTTCCGCTGCATCGTGATACCAGTTTTGTTTAACTGTGCGTTTGTATGATCAGATCGCGCTTCAAGATACGAGAAAGGTCGATATGACCAAATATCGGATTTGGGGGAGTGACACCATCCCACCCCGAGTGTGCCCCATATACGCAGGCTGCCCCACTCGAGCCCGGTGTGACAATGCCCCTGCATTAATCACCCCCGGTAAGGAGTCTCGAACACGAGACCTCCTGCTCTGATACCACTTTGATGCAGGACATCTAACCAATACTCCCCAAAAGCCGCGACTGTTGGTAGCGTGAGATTAAATTCCTTTATCTCATAGCCCATGATTCAGGCCCTCGGTCGAACCCTCCTTCGTGGGTCCCATTTCACACGGGCCATCCCACCCCGAGTGTGCCCCATATACGCAGGCTGCCCCACTCGAGCTCGGTGTGAAAATGCCCCTGCATTAAATTCCTTGTTGAGACCTTTGATCTCAGAGAGTTGGATTGGTTTCCAAGAATTTGTTTGGGCAATTAATTCTTCTCTCTACCCTGATTCAGGTGGCTATCCCCATCGAATGCATTCTCTTGCTCATTTTCCTCGAGCATAATTTTTTTTTTTAACTTGACTACATGGCTAGATGAGGCAATCTTGATATATCGTGTCTATAATTCTCCTTAGGGGGGCATCACATGAGTCCCTAATAGTTTTCCTACTTGTACAGAAAGCCAAGCTGCTCAGCTCTGTAACAGCAGATCCCTTATTTGTAATTGGAAAATCAGTAACCGTAACTCTAACATGCAGAATGTCGAAAAAAAAATTTCGCAGGGCTTTCTTTTTTCAGTTTTAATTGTATTTTAGTAACTTTTGTTTTCTGGGTTGGAATCTTAATCTTTGAGTTGTTTTGAACAGGAATTTCTATGAGCTCCCTATAGGTTCAGTTTGTGTTGCGGATGTTCAGTTCAAAGGGAGAGGTTTGTAACTAGGAAGAAGGAACATAGAGCAATGAATTTTGGGTGTTTCTTCTTCTTCATGTTTTTTTCCTAATCATTGTTGAGAAATTTTGCGTTTTGCTTGTTACATCTGCACATTGATGGGATTGGATTTTCAGGCAGGTCGAAGAATGTGTGGGAATCTCCGATGGGTTGCCTTCTGTTTTCTTTTACATTGCAGATGGAGGACGGGCGCATTGTGCCTCTTTTACAGTATGTGGTGTCCCTTGCAGTTACAGAGGCAATAAAGGATGTTTGTGACGCAAATGTAAGTGGTTCTATTTGAAGAATTGTCTCGTTATTGATGAAATTTTTGTTTCTAGTTTGTGATTGGGTTCTTGAGCCTGTATTTGATTGTTGGAATTGTGTTCGACATTGTGCTTTTTCTTTTTGAAAATGGAAAATTTTGGAGAACTGGATATATCAGATCATTTATGAAATTTTCATAGTTCTCGCCATATAAAGAGCTAGGAGAGGGACTGACAATCAGCTAGGGAATCAGTATCTTTGGCTTTACTTGAAATAGCCACAGGCCTTCCTCTTTCTTACTCGAGAGACCGCCTTGAAGAAATATCTTTTGATGGTCTTTGGGCCACTAGAATAGTTCTTAGAATGCGTCATTATTGAAGCATTGTTCTTCCACCATAATATCACCTTGGGCATGGAGGCAATTCGGTGCATTGGAGAAATGGCTCCTTGTCTACTGGTAGAGAATTTGGATGCCTTTTCCTTTAACCTTCTTTACATGCATTGGGATTGGACTCAAAGCAGACTAGAAGTCTAGGAGTGCTCCTTGAGATAGGAAAATATAAAGAGCATTTGTATAGTCTTAGTGCTTGAGCCTGTCATGACAGTTATCATGGTTCTCAGTGATCATGTTTGACTCTTATGTTCCAATGGAATGCTTTTCCTTCCTATCCCAAAGAATATTGGGCACTCGCTTTCTAGCTCAGATTCATGATCAAAACAAATAACTTGTTTGGGTAATTCTTTATAATATGAATAAACTCTCACAGTTTTAGGTTTTAGGACCAATCGATTGGGTTCAAGGTTGGCATGAATCTCATGGACTAATCACCGTACATTCAGTCTTCCAATTGTATCCCTTTAAGAACTCGATTGTATTATCATTACATAGTTGGTACCATTGTTTAGTCATAAACTATAACATTTGATGTGGTGATGCGCAACTACATTGAGCCTTTGACAATTAAAGTGTGACATGAGCACATTCTTGAGGTAGTCTTATGTACATTTGAGTGAATATCTAGTCTCATCCTGAAAATGTTTAAAAAACCTTTCAATATAAAAAAAAGAAGAGAGAGCAATGCAAGTACAGGATTTGTAAGATGTCTCTCAACATAGAGAGCATTTAAGCACAATGTTCTTATTTAAAAAATCTTACAAGAGAGTAGTTATAACTACATTACAACCACCTATGTCTTTGAGAGACATGTGACAAAATAACTAACTATAATACATTTGGCAAATAACTACATAAAACTAACACAAACTAACTATTGATAAATGTCATGTGACACTTGTGACATTTGATAAGGCATTGGGCTCTTGTTTGTGCATGGGCTGGTTGATGAATGATCATCTTCTTTAGTTTGCTTTACAACCCTCCGCAAGCGGAATGTGGGCGAGTCGGTAACATTAAGCTTGGACCGCAATGAGAGATAAGGAGAGCTTAACAAACTTTTTGTAAATATATTTACTAGTTGAAGATTGGAAGGTACAAAACCAATGCGAAGATGACCGGATGCCATTTTCTCACGAACAAAGTGATAGTCAATGGCTATATGTTTCGTACGAGCAAGAAAAACTGGATTAGAAGCCAAACAAATAGCACTTTTGTTATCACAAAGTAACATCGGTGTAGACTTTAGAAAAATTCCCAAATCTCGGAGTAAGTAAGTCATCCAAGTCAATTCAGCAGTAGTAACGGCGAGAGAACGATACTCAGCCTCCACACTAGAACGGGAGACAGTCGGTTGCTTTTTGGCACTCCATGACACTAAATTGGAGTCCAAAAAGATAGCAAATCCATGACATATCCGGGCATCTTGCCCAATCTGAATCTGAGTAGCCAAGAAGTCAAATAGGACTGTCGGAATAAAATTGTAGACCACAGTGAAGTGTGCCTTTGACATATCTTAAGATCCTTTTGAGTGCTTGAAAATGATCATTTGTAGGACTTATAAAAAAAAAGTGATCATTTGTAGGCTGGTGCATATGTTGACAAAACAAAATTGACACAATGTGCAAGATCCGTTCTTGTCAAAGTCAAATATTGAAGTGCTCCAACAAGAGAGCGATAGAAAGTTGGATCATGAAACATGGTACCTTCCTTTGTCAATTTTTGTCCTACCACAATTGGAGTTGGAAGAGGCTTGGAGTTGAGCAAATCAGCCCTCTTAAGTAAGTCGGTTCCATACTTGGTTTGAGTGAGAAGAAGACCGGAAGAATCTCTAGTTGCTTCAATCCCCGAAAAATAATGAAGCTGCCCAAGATCTTTCATGGCAAATGTAGCACTTAAGCAAGTGATAATTTTGTCGAGAGCATGAGAATTATTTCCTGTTGATACTATATCATCCACATATATAAGCAGAAAAATAATGTCATTATGATGATGATAAGTGATGAATCTGCGTTGCTACATTTGAAGCCAAGATGAAGAAGGAAGGTACTAAAGCGTTCAAACCAAGCACGCGGTGCTTGTTTGAGACCATATATTGCCTTGTTGAGTTGACAAACATGAGTTGGTTGAAGAGGATCACCGTAGCCCGGTGGTTGGCCCATGTACACTCTTTCTTGTAGAAGACCATGTAAGAAAGCATTCTTGACATCAAGTTGTCGAAGATCCCACTTAAAAGAAAGAGAAATTGAGAAACAACTTGAAAGGTGGGAGCCTTGATTACTGGACTAAACGTTTCATCAAAATCAAGGCCCGAGAGTCGATTGTAACCCTTAGCAACAGGGCGAGCTTTATACCGTTCAATGGACCCATCTAAGAGTAATTTGGTTTTAAAAACCCATTTGCAACCCACAATGTTCATGTTTGGATTGCGAGGAATAAGAGTCCAAGTATGATTGTGATGCAAAGCTTTGATTTCTTCATCCATGGCTGCAACCCAATGTGAAGATTTTAAGGCAGACTTATACCCTCTTGGCTCATTGGTGTGGAGAAGTGCCGAGAAAAAAGAGCAAATTCATTTTCAGTAAGACATAATCTTTCAGCAATAAGATGACGAGTACTAGTGATAAGAGCTTTCTTTCGTACAATACCATCTTTTGATCTTGTGGTCATGGGATGTACATTTGAAGATGAAGTTGGAATAACAATAGTACCACCCAGTATGTGCATATGAGAATCATATGTACATAAGATAAGACTAAAGGAGATGATCATTCATCAACCAGCCCATGCATAAGCAAGGGCCCAATGCCTTGCCAAATGTCACAAGTGTCACATGACATTTGTCAATAGTTAGTTTGTGTTAGTTTTATGTAGTTATTTGCCACATGTATTGTAGTTAGTTATTTTGTCACATGTCTCTCAAAGACATAGGTGGTTGTAATGTAGTTATAACTACTCTCTTGTAAGATTTCTTTAAATAAGAACATTGTGCTTAGATGCTCTCAATGTTGAGAGACATCTTACAAATCCTGTACTTGCATTGCTCTCTCTTCTTTTATTTACATTGAAAGGTTTTTTAAACCTTTTCATGGTATCAAAGCCCCACAAAGGTCCCACAACTTAGACTTAATTTTGCAACCATTCTTCGCATCTAATCTCTAGCCACGCATAGAGAAATTGTTGTCGAATCGTCATCCCCTTTGACAACACCATGGTGCATATGGTGTCAGTAAAGCTTGGAGCCAGCAATTCTCTTCTTTAGTCTCCTTTACACATCCCCGTTAATTGTGTGAATTCTTACAAAAAATGCCAAGACAAAAGGAGATTGAAGTTGCAGAGAATGAATTGCTGGTTTCAGTTAGAGAGTTGCAAAGCTTCCAAAATAGCCCTTGAATGGTGGATGTCAAAGCGTAGATGCAGGATGTAAATCTAATCTTTTCAATAGATGTTTGGTGCTAGTGTTCAAAGGAGGAGAGGTGAAGTTAGACACTGCTCAGGATTGGGTCAGGAGGAGATGGAAGGTCCTTCCTGGTGGAGGTGAAAAAAGTGCCTGAAGATCTTGTACTTGTCATTTTTCCTTTGGAAGGGGAGGCATTGAAGACCTGAAAGATGAGGGAAATGTTCTGTTGCAACTACCTTCTTTTTCAGGATTTTGGCATCCTAGGGCTGGTTGCAAACCCTTTGCATCGAGGAGAAAGAATATATGGAGTTGGTTTATGCCTTTATGGTATTCCTTTACACATTTGGGGTTCGCTACATTTCAAGCTTTGGGATTGTTTATGGAGACTTTGTAAGAACCAATTCAATGACTATTTTCATGGGAGAGACTGGATTTTGACTGTATCTTAGTTAGAAGGGATGATACGAAATCCAAATCAAGAAGATTCACATCGGAATCCTGTCAATAGACTTGATATTGTTCTCAATGGAGGTTTGGTGGGCATAGCCACCATACAATGCTGGAGTGTAGGGATGGGTTGTCGCTGTCATTGTTGTAGCAAAATCTTTTCAAAGAGGGGTGAAGGAGGTATCAAGAAGGTCTAAAGATTTCTAACCAGGGAAGCTTTGTTGATACATGTTTAAAGAATAGAGAGGTAGTGGAGAAAGATGACAATGATGTCGAGGAGGAAGGCTTACATGGAGGATATCAATTGCCACGATAGTCGTCATGTGACTCATCTGTTGAGGAATAGGAGAAAAAGAGTTGATTTTAGTTTTTTTGTTTTTTGATAAATGAGTTGATTTTAATTTTAAATTTCAAAAGAAGCTGTCTTCATCGACTTGGTAGTAGATATTGATGGAGAAAGATGAAAGCTGTAGTAATGATGAGTATCCCAACTTCAGCGGTGATTGGGAAGATCATGTCTGTAAATGAGAAAAATGATACGAACCGTAAACTTCAGGCTGAAGGCGAAGCCGAGATGATGCAAGTGTTAAAATCCCAACCATAGGTAATAGGACGCTGCATCAATGGAAAGTTCTTACAGGACTTGGGACTGGGCTCAAATAGATCCCACGGTCAGGAAACATGGGGTGTGGTATGTTTTCGTAGCAGAATATAGCTATCGAAGAGGATTGTGACACAGAATCAAAGCATTGGAATGGGAATGGGAACTTGGAGCATTGATGTTGAGGAAAGGAAACAGAGTTAAGTGCCGTTGTCTAAAATAATGACATATTTCCACGAATAATACCAAAATACTTGAAATGTGCCAATTATTTCCATTTCCTTGGGGACCAAATCGAAAAATTGCTGAAATGGATACGATTATGACGAGTGGATGAAGATTCCTATACATTATGAGGATGCTGAGATGGATAAGTGGAAAGACCAGGAAAGACAAAATTAGAAATGAATGCATTCGAGAAAATATACGAGTAGATCCAATAGGTGATAATATAAGAGAGCGTTGATTGAGATGGTTGACGACACTAGTGAGAAGTAATATGCAGGTTTCAGGCTCTAAAAGGGTGAGGGGAAGACTAAAAAGGATGTGAATTGAGGTATTAAGAGCAGATTTGAAGATGCCTTAACAAAAGACATGGCCTTAAATAGAATTGAATGGAGGAACATGATTTGTGCAGTGACATAGCTTCCTCTTAAGCAAATAAAAAATCTGTACATTCCTTAACGACCGAGGAAGAAAGATTTTGCTAAGAAAGAAAAAATCCAGTTTGCAATTATATAAGTATGAATTTCTTACAGTATTATATCATGTGAAAGAGTTTGGTGTAGGGGGTGCTAGGCTGCAAGTAGTGAAATTAATAATTTTGTATCTGCACAAATGAAGAAATGCATCAAAATATTTGGCATGACTGATGTTGTAGTATGCTGTATCGGAAACTTTTTTCCAACTTGTATGCGACTGAATAAGGAACATAAAACACTCAGTCTTCACATCATTGGGTGATTAAATTTAGAATTTGAAGAACATGGCTTGATTTTATTAGTGGAATAACAATTTTATGTGAAATAAATAACTAACACCACATTCTTGTTATATTCATTTGTTCTTTGAGATCATTATATCTTTTCCCAATATTGAAATGTTTGGGCTTTTTATTTAGTATCTTCTTTGGCTACTTGGAGCTTGTCCTTGAATTTCATGTTTTAATGTTTCTATGTCATGCTCAATAATTTTGAGGTTTGATGTTTGATATATTAATTTGGAAATGTCATCAAATTTCAGGGCTTGCCATATCTCGATGTTAAAATAAAGTGGCCAAATGATTTGTACTTAAATGGACTTAAAGTTGGAGGCATCCTATGCACCTCAACTTATAAATCAAAGAAGTTCAATGTCAGTGCTGGTAAAATGGCCTCATCCTTCTAGTGGTCACATGCAATTTTGTAACTAGCCATATGTTAGATGAGATGGCTAGATTGTTTTCTTTATGATGGCCCATTCTCTTTATTCCGTATATAGGATTTCAATCCAATTTTTTTTTTTTTTGAACTCTTATATTGGTCATTATCATCCCTCTCTGCATTTTCAGTTAGAAGAGGCTACATTTGAAGTTAGATACTTGTTTGAATTATTGAAACAAGGCGTGTTCTTGGCTTCTTGCAGGAATAGGCCTGAATGTGGATAACGAGAAACCAACCACATGCTTGAATGCAGTGCTACGAGAATTGACTTCAGTTGCTTACCAACTAAGAAGAGAAGATATTCTTGCAGCATTTTTTAAGAGATTTGAAAAAATTTTCGATGTTTTTACAAATCAAGGTGAATCACGGTCCTATCTATAATCATACCTTTGTCCATTCAATTTCAATACTGAATTTTTTCCTTATTTTATTCCTTTTTCTTTTCATTACAAATCACTTTAACTTGATCATTTGTTTCTTTCCATGACTTTTGTGAGGGGAAATCCTCTATATCCGACTCTTGCCACACACCTCAACTTGGAATGGTTGAAAGTTCCTTCACGGATAAGATGGCTTCTCTGACAATTCAACCTTGGATTAGTTCCTACTTCCCAGGGGACCTACAAGGAAACTCTCCAACAGTCAAGTCAGTCCACAGGCTCTGAACAATAATCTCTAAGAACTAGCAGAGATTAGATGATCATATGTCGAAGGGGGAGGGCCTATGTATAGGAAAGAGAACTATCGCCCTTAGCATAGCAAGTGTTACTGCTTTAGTAGGAGTGAAAAGCATCCTGTGATTCTCAGACTCATTTATTCAGTTTCCCATTTGGGTTGGGGAAATTCTCATTCTTCTAGAAAACACTTTCCAAATCCGTTCCTATTCGGCCCCTTGTCGACCTTTTGGAAGACATTCTATGGGTTTTGACAAGAATCTCGTGATCATTGTTTCCTTTTTGGAGTCAGCTTTGTTGTGATAAGAATGTCACGTATGCACTCATGGCCGCCGGAAAGTCGGACATATTTAAGACGGTGGGGTTTCTCATGCTTCCTTAGGAGAGATCATGGATTGAAATCTCGGTGTCAAGGTACGTCTCGGCCAATTCACAAATTGAGACGTCTCGACCAAGTTGATACAAAACCCGAGACATACCCCTAAATGTATCATGCCGTTCACCTCTGAGACCAAGACGTCTCAGCCGAAACATCCAAGACAGAAAGATACTTTGAGCCATGGTGGACATTGTCAATGGGTGTTGGGCTCGTCCTCACTTAGCTGCATTGGACACTAATTCAAGAATCTTGATTTCCTTACTTGACTCAAGAACAGTGATCTTCATGATGCATGTTGTCATGACATTTGGACCGACTTGATGTGTTGACTGTCTATGGAACCTACAATTCACCCCTTCATAGGTGATTGGACATCTTCTACTCAGCCAATTGTCCAAGAAAAACTTGGGTGCCCAAGTGAATCCAGGTTTCCCTTGGAGTTCGGGTTGGAGGACAAGTATCATAATCTGGTTTGAGTGCACCAAAGTGTTGCCTGTGGCCCTTTAAGGTTGAAGGAGAAAACCCTTTGGACAAAAGCGAGATGTGGGAGATTGCGATAGAGTTCCAAGATCGATGATGATGGTTTCGACGTAGAGGAACATTTGAAAGATCGGCGAAGAGACATTAAAACCTTGCAAGAGGCCATGGTTAGGGTTTTAAAACTAGATTCTTGAAAAATCAAAGGTTAGAATTGTATTTGTTGATTCTGCTACAAGCGAATCTTCCTTGTGTTTTTTTATTTCCATATTATGTAGGTATCCATTCGTGCAAGGGTTGGGACAACTCAATCTAACACCAAAGGAGCTAAAACTTATCTCAACATAGGCTTAACACAAGACTTGGACTAATCCTGACCCAAGGCTAATTTTTCGTTGATCCAAGATGTATGAAATCTTGTTGTCCATGGTGTGTTTTGGGGAGGGAGTTAAGATAGAATGAATTTGTGAGGGCTTGAATAGGTTTAAGTATTTAGTTTAAAGGTGGAAGAAGGGCAAATTTGTCATTCAACATGCTCCAGAAATTAGTTAGAGGCAAAATAGTCTTAAGCAATAAAGTTTTTAATGACCTCAGCTCTTGCCATCACTCAAGTTGGCAGAGATTTAATAGAGGGGAGGTAAGTGATATTGATTTCAAAACCAAAGGGAAGTCAAGTGTATTTTGGAAACCATAGGGGAGGTTTCTGCAGTTCTCAGAAACCTCAGGAGAGATAAGTGTAATTGGCCCTAAAGAATTTCTCTTCTAATGCTTAAGATAACAAGTATCATGAGAATAATAAAAAACCAAAAAATAATTTATGCATTGCAAGCCTATGCTTTGTGGCCATATCTTTCCTTCTTCTTTTTTGTATGATTTTGACTCCTAATTAATGCAATTGTATTTCATAAACTAATATTCAACGTATAGTATAAAGCCTTTTGTTGCTTTTCCATGCAGGATTTCAAGCTCTCGAGGAGCTCTACTACAAGGCATGGCTACATAGGTAAGAAGCAATTCCTCTTGATGCCCTTTCTTCTTTGTAGTTATTTATATACCCATATGCTTCTCATCTATTTTGTTTTGATGAAGATTTCGATGTACATAGGTTGTTCATGATTGTGTTGTCCTATGCGGAGTTCATGTCATGTCTAACAAGCAACTGATATTCTGAGAATATGTAAAAAATAAGGTCCGACAGTTGTTTTTATGTGCTATTGACATGAGTCAGTTGCTAGTATTTTTCATTATACAGGCTTGAAAAAAAAAATCATTCTTATAATCGGGCTCTCAACAACTTGAATAACTTCCATTGCACTAGTTTAAACATGCAAATAAATCCTTTTCAAAAGTTTAGATGGGCTTCATAATGCAAACCTCAATAAAAAGATTGCAAACATCGCCACATAAATAATATGGCGGTGTCCACACGATATTGCACTAGTATTTTTTTATGATAATTTCTTTGATCAGTGCTGTCCACTCGAGTTTCAAACCTTCTTTGTAAATTACTTCTTAAGTAAACAAATCATAGCATAAATGATATGCATAATAATCATGAATGGAACCATTAAAAATCACAAATTAGTGCATGTGGAATTGCTGCAAGATACATATATGGTCCCTCAAGATGAGCCAAATCAGTCATATTTTCTGCTGGTATGCTCAAACTTGCACGCTCCTAATGTCTAACCTTTATACCAACTGCCATATGACTGTCTTACTGAGATATATATATATTTTGCAGACACAGTTAAGGGAACAATGCATATTAATATGTCTTAATTAAGTGTCTAGTGGGAACCATTTGTGTGCATATGATTCTGGGTATTTTCAGTTGCTGATATTATGTATAATTGCATGCTTGAAAACAAATTAAAATCGTCAGCGAGTTTGCAGAAGTTGATACACATTAGAATGCTTGCTGTCTAAATCATTCCAATGTCGTATCAGTGTTGGACAGCATACACCCTTGTACAAGCATTAATACAATTATTTAATATAAAATATTAAACAACTGAATGTGCATGGAGATACTCGTAATCCTTGGGAGACACTGGATCAATTCCCCAAAGAAAGTGAGTTTTGCAACTCTCAAAATACTCAAAAGAAAACAACAAAAGCCCACCAAGTAAGGAAACACAACTGGATGGTCACGACATGCACACCAAACCTTTGGAAACATCATGACATGATGCTATGATCCCAAGGACAACAGGGGTGAGAACCTTTTTAAGCTTGTCAAATAGTTCTCAGAGAGCCCATGTTGAGTTGCATCCTTTGGTCGAGCCTGAAAAGTCTGTGCTCAGAAATAAATAAATAAAATGAAGGAAAGAAGAAGATGTAGTGCCATGATAACTCTGAAAAGAATGAAGAAGATGGGCTGAATCCAAAAGTGTTGACCCCGTTGACTCATTTTACTACTAAGTCTACTATACATGGTTTTGTCTCGGCAACTGAGAAGGAACGAGACAATGGAAAAAACACTATATGTCTCGACAAGGTTAAACCATTTTTTAATGCTTAATTAACTTACAATATGTTATGTAGCATTTATGTGTTATAAAAGTGCATATACAATGCAAATAAGGTTCTAAACCAATTATAGTATTTAAATTAAGTTGGCACGAGACGATACGTTCCCCTATTTATCGTGTCGGAACCTTACTAGATCAAGACGTCTCGATCGAGGCGAAACGAGATTTTCAACTATGTTACTGTAGTATCAAATTACAAATACCCTTTGTTAAGACTACAAAAGAGTATCTTAAGGTCAAATAACAGTACATGTAAATAATTTAAATACCTTTACTACTAACAAATATAAAATCAACAGATACATTTCTTAGCAACATCTGTCACCATTAATTAGTGTTACTGCTCGTGTTTGTTTTTTGATTTGTAATGCACTGATTGTGTGATTGATAACCCTTTTACACCTGCTATATGTTTTTTTTATAAGGTACACCTGCTATATGTGAATATTGAGATACACTCGTGTCCTCGACAAACTGCCTACATCATCGTCATCATTATAAGACTTATCCCAACAATATGGAGTCGGCTGCATGAATCCTGTTCCTCCATTTAATTATGTCTAAAGTCATCTCTTTCGTTAAGACAAGTTTCTTAAAATCTCCTCTGAAAACCTCACTCCACGTCTGTTTTAGCTTTCCCCAAACCCTTTTAGACCCTTCGACTTGCATATTCCTCCACACTGGTGCTATCATTGGTCTTCATTGTATATGACCAAACCATCTCAATTGACTTTCCCTCATTTTGTCACTTATTAGGGCTACTCATATATTTTCACGAATGCGTTGATTTCTAATATTGTCTTTCCTTGTCTTACCACACATCCATTTCAACATCCTCGTCTTGGCTACTCTCATTTTATGAACATGTTGTTTCTTGATTGCCAACATTCTGCTCCATAATTTCATGATTATGTTCTACACTATCCATGCAGTGGGCAGAGGGTTGTCATACAGGAAAAGAACGAGGGTCAATTGGTGGAAGATGTTGCAGTTACAATTCAGGTGAATTAGACAGAAAGGATTGCATGAAGTTGAATTAGTGGTCCTTCCAGTAAATTATTACTTTTTGGTGCAGGGGTTAACGTCCTCCGGCTATTTGTTGGCTATTGGTGAGGACAATCAATTGTATGAGCTTCACCCTGATGGTAACAGGTACTGTTTGTACCCACATACATATTTTTCTGGTTACATCATTGAATGAGTGGTGAATATAAAATAGATTCACCATAAATGATTGGTTCTATGTTTAGTCCCGGGCATATGACATCTAGCATGGAAAATATAACACTCATATGTGCAATGTTCATCCTAGTAAATCATAGGCAGACGCACTGCAAAAAAGGACACGCTTTGTTTTAGTCATATTGATCATATGTATGGTACTGGTATAGGGACTCTGAACTTCAGATTTTTAACTCATCAAGAACCCAAATGAATTTCCTAGATTATCCCATGGTAGTAATGCCAACCTTATCTACTGCTAGCATGAAAAATTATTGCTTTGTCACCATTTGAGAAGAAAAGATGAGCTTATGCTTTTTGAAAGTTATGATTCTGTTGTAACAGATAAGATTTCTTCATTATAAGCAGATGAGTCTGTCCTCGTATCCTACCATAGGTGGAAGATTCAAAGTTCATTCCACAATATGGTTTCTCAGTCTTTTAGGATACATAGTTGCATTTCTAGACACTAGCTACTGGTCATATTTGGAGGGAACAGATGAATCAGCGGTTGTGGTTGGGCCATTGCTCCATAATTTAGGGATTGGTGGCTATAGGTGCTGATGTAATCAAACAACCCATATGAAGATCAGTTGGTCCTTCTAAACCCAGTAAGAATGGACATTAGAGGAGGAAGTGATATCATATGATGTCATGATGACATCATCAAGGAGGGAACTCAGTTTGAGATTTTCTTTCCTATATATATTTATCTATAGGTGGTTGTGTCCATGGTTCACAGCATTGATATATATCTTACATTTTTTATGTATTATATAATATGTATCATATTTGGGCCCTACCTATATGATAAATTGGGGGAGTATTGAAATTTCCTTATATATAATGCCTGTATCACTTTGTAATGTTTTACGAAATATATTGCGATATATATATAACAAAACAGGGAAGTTGTCTTATCTCTTATCTTATCCGGCTTCATAAGATAAAGAGTGGTTGAGATCAAATTCATCCATCTAATGTAGACGGTTAGATTTCAACAACTCAATCCCCTCAATTATTCGACTCAATCTATGATTTTCGTGGAAGTCTGAAAGTTCACTGTACAGGCAAGGATTTGGTGTACGTCCACCAAATACGTGCCAAGAATAAGGGGGTCAATGGGCCCAAAAGCACGGCAGATGAGGGAATTGGGATGATACTGTAGCACAGATTCGGACCTCGATCCCCCATTACGTTATGTACCGTTTTAATACTTATCGGCCGTTATTTTTCTAATATAACAAAAATTTTAACTTATTTTTGAAAAAAAAATTGTTAAATAACATCCGTCATTTCCGTTCTTTTTTCAGTTACTTTCCGTTACAAATTTTCTTTTGAGTTTTAAATTTTAGGGTCATTATTTCCGTTAATTTTCTTTTTTGGTCCCGTGCGTTACAATCCATTATAACAGAAAAAACAGTAACACCCCAGTCCGTTATACCGTTTTAAGTGCCGGAGCCACCCAATTTTTGCAAACTTTTTTTCCCCGAGTGCCATGGGCACGGGCCATTTACTAGTATATATATAAAACAGAACCTTGTTCTCACCTTATTTTTGCTTCAATTTCTCTATTTGCTCCTTCCTTCATCTTGAACCCCCTTCCTCTTCTAGATCCATAAAAAAACAACCAAATCATTTTAGATTTGTGTTTGTTGGATCAAATCAAAGGAAAAATTTTAGGTGACATTTTCCCAAATTGAAAGTACCTCCATTATTCAATTTCAATTGATTTTGAGGCAAAACACCTCAAATCTCAGTGTTGATCATAGATTCGTGGATTTTCTACCAAATCAATGGATCTTTGATCTAGTTTGAGAAACAAAAAAAAAAAACCAAACTCCTAAATGAAACACTTGAGTCAGACCATGTCTCATGTCTTTCAACTCAGCGGGGTACCTATTTCTAGCCTGGTTCCGGAAAAAGTGGGTCAGCAGTGGATTTTTTTGACTTCATCTCCTTCCCAGTCCATTTTTCTTTAACCGACTCATTTCTGGGGAGGGGGAGGAATCCAAGCATTCGTCTGAGTTGAGCAAAATCAGTGAGAAATTTTTGAGAAGCAACTTTTTAAGAAAGGGAAAAGAAAAAATGTCAAAAAACTTAAGCAAGATGCTTGTTTAGCCTGCACTAAATATATTTCATAGATATATGGCTGATCTACCGTATCCATAAAACCTATATTAAATCAAGTGTTGTTAAAATCCTATGATTTACGATTGAAATCCTACAATTTATATCAAATCTTAACCCAAATGATTGAATCTTAGCATAGGTAAGAATACCATTAGATAAAAATGATTTTCTATCTGAATCTTACAATTCGAGTAAGGTTCACGATTTGAATCTCTTACAATTTGAATAAAAACATGGGGCACATTTACAATTACTCTTGTGTTTTTACTTTTGGTTTTATTAAACGTTAAATACTACAAGAAAAGATAATCATTTGGTTTTTTCACACATTAATTAAATTTGTAACATGTTCTTTGCTATGTCTTTCCATACAAACATAAGATCATTTTAATATAGTTCCACTATCAACTATGGGTCAATTTTTTTAGTTTTGACTTTTTTTTGTTCCTTGTTAATGTTTTGAGTTAAAAGGGGCCCTTAAATTATTTTTTATCAAAAAAAAGTTAATAAATCCCTTACTAGAGAACTCCCAAGTGGTTAGGGTTAGGACAAGAAATTGAACCAAATTTTTTATACAAGCATTCTATAGCTGAGGGGGATCATTTGTATTCTATTTTGTGTCTATGCTCTTTTTCATGGTATTGGGTTGATTCTACTTTGCGTAAGAAGCATAAACTTAATATTCTATTCTTGTAATTCAGAATTGAGAATGTTGATAAAAAATGGCAACTTGTTTAATTTGATGATGGATAGATGATACATGGGTTATGCATGTTATTTAGAACAATGCCTCTATGGTGCCAGGTAAATTGTTTTGTCATTATTTGGAAGTGTTTGTACAAAACCTTATCATTACATGATGGATTATGGTGCAATTAAGCATATTATTTTTTTTTTCTTTCGAATGTATTCCCTTCCTTCAGCCACCTCAACCTCTATTTCTTCCTCCAACTAATCTCCTCTAGCCAAGCTAGATTAAGGAATTTTTTCTTGACTTCGATTATCCTCTTGCGGTCTTCAGGGGAGAGATGGCTATCCTCCTTTGATCAAGATAGGCTAGCTCCTCTAGCACAATGTTCATTTTACGATTCACCTTCCCAATGACCTCCTTATTCCACTCAATCTACTGGGCTTTACAGAAAACAAAAGGGAGCACAAGAGGCCACAAGATCAACAACGTTAAGACTCTTGAGCCACATATTTTCTAATAATGCAAGTTGGATTCACCAAAAACCAAAATGCACAATGTTCTAACAACCCTAAATTTCTGAATAATGCAATTTTTTTACCACTGCATTGGATATTTAGGGTCCTGTCTAGATGAAAGATTTTATTGGATGTTTAGCATTGTCTATAACTGAAAGGCACAAAGTTTGGTTTGTGGCTGACCAAGAGGTGGCCTAACAATTGGACAATCTGGATTGATGACCTTAGATATTGTTTTTGCTGGTACCTGCATTGGTTTTGGATTGTTGCCCATTATATCTTTTTTTTTATGAAGGTTGGTCTCAATAAAGTTGTCGGGATCCATTCAAACAGTTTTAACTTTGGTTTGTAGCAAATCAAAGGGCTGATACAGATTTGGATGGTGGATTGATGGCTGTGTGCCCTACGTGTGAGAAATCACCCTAGGACCGAAGAAGCCAAGATTTCTGTCCAGGAAACAAGGCGTCTTTGATCTTGTGCTTCCACTTAGACATCTTGACAGCTATGGTATATCAACAGGCTAAGTTTAAAGGATGCCATAGTGTCTATTTCCGGACCACACCCTTTTGATGCAGCAATATTTACCGTAAAGATGCAATAAACAGGCCTGGGTCATCAAGGGTTTACATGGGCTCTGCTGGGCATAGTGCATCTTGTGTCTCAAGTTAACACCCATACCAGTGAAAACGTAATAAAAATATATAAATAGGGTATTTGGATCTGCATCTGTGCTTAACTTACTTATATAACCATCTTAATAGACCAATTTGAGCATCATAGTTTGAGTCATTAGCCTGTTAAGTGCCTCCAGTTCTGGTCTACTTCATGCATTGTTGCTGCAAAGGTACCCTTGAAATGGTGGATATAATAATTTTCTTGTATTCTACGCTTAATTTCGATTTGCAGTGTATATTGGTGGCAAAGTGGCAAAATATCATTATGGATTCATCATTAGCAACTGTATGACAGTTTTCATGTGGATGCAGCTTTGACTTTTTCAAAGGACTGATCAGAAGGAAACTGGAGTGAAAAAATTTTGCAGCTTCCACTTTGAACGAAACAAAAGCCTTTACCATGTGCATGTCTAAGTTTACTTTCTTTTTGGCTATATAATTTGCTTATTCGTTCTCATTTGTTTGTTGTTCCTTCCAATGAGATCTGGCTCAGCTAAGTAATTATTATTTAATAAAGTGTACCATGATAACATGATCTTCCGGAATAATCAATCAACTGGTAGGAGTCTCTCGATTAGCTGCAAGGATGCTTAAGAGGCAGGTTGGATTGCTACTTTTGCACCTGGGAAAAAATATTTCTGAAAGCTTTTTTATGAAAAGAGGGAGAGAGAGAGAGAGAGAGAGAGAGAGAGAGAGAGAGAGAGAGTTGTAGGCCAAAACTGGCGATCCAAACTACCCCTAATTCTTAATTTGTTTGGTTTAGCTGTGATTGATCAATCTCTTTCCTGCTGAGACTTGAGACACTTGCATTCTTAACGTGGGATGGTAACCATGCTGCCGTATTACTCCTAGTTGCCTGAATCACTACTGATTGGTTAAAAATGCGACAGAGGTTATGGAGTGCCACTTCTCATTGTTTTCCTGTCCATTGTTGTTACTTCAAAGGGACAAAAACCCCATTTCAACAGGCTTCTACCAAAGGTACACAGTGTATAATTAGTGTGACCACAAGACAACCTCCCCGTTTTGGGTCCATGGATTGATAACAGAGATTGTCTCTGGCGTTGTAGAATTTACATCCTCAAAAGGCTGCAGAAGGTAAAGTGAGAGAAGGCTTTAAAGCCCCAAATATCCACCCTAGGAATTACCCTCTCTTTATCATCCATTCCCAATGGAAGTGTGGGACTCCACCCCCATATCATCCCTTTGAATTTATCAAATTTTACATGGCAAAAGTTGTGGTTTTGAGTCTTTTGACATTACTGTCCATGACAGTACCATTGGAACCCAAGGACCAGAAAATCAGAAGATATTCACATATATCAATTTGATCGAATGGAAGATGGGAAAAAATTGGTTCCACAAGTGTAGGGTCAAAGTTTAATTCTGCCTTGGTGACGCAGGCACATGGAGGAAACCTTCCCAAGGTAGGGGGGGATTGAACCCACGACCTCCCTCGAACAGAAAATACACACCAACCATCTATGCTGACTGGTTGGGTGTAGAGATCCCATGGTGTTGACACTATGGATTAAAACGTAATTGATCCTCATGGCAGGTTTTGACTGAGAATAGTTGCCTTGGCTCATCGCGTGTGAGAAAGACTTTGCTCTTTGAAATCAAGCTAGAATTTAGAGACTGCTCTTCGCCTAGCCAGTATTGGAAATCTCCATGAGTTGAAATTCGCGCTATGCTTTTGACAACTAGAGTCGGAGAATCATGTATTTGTTGAGTGCCCATATTGTGCTCATGTTTGGTATTAGCCAAAGTTCTTTCCTTCCTTGGGTAGAGAAGATAGCTCGGGTGGCGGTCAAATTGAAAGGTGAAAATAATCCTATCTGTGCTGAGAAGACTATGCTTCTGTGCAATAGGTTGCCATTTATGGGATTTGAGGAATCAAAGGATATAGTCTAGAACAGAGGTTCGGATAATTCATAAAATTGGATATTTTAGTAACACCCCCTGAAATTTGAAAGTAATTAGTAATGCCCCCTTATACTTTCAAACTTTAGGATTACCCCATTGACTTAGTTTAACCATCATTTGACTAATGTTAAAACATGGCATGCATCACACGCTTGTTAATACAGCTATGAAAGGACCATAATATTGCAAGTACAATGCTAATGTTGCGTGATTCAAGTCCGTTTTAGCTTAAGTCAACCTCCCTTGACTTAGTTTAACCATCATATGACTAAGGTTCAAATGTGACATGAATTGTGCGCTTGTTAATGTAGGTATGAGGGGATCATAATATTGCAAGTACAATGCTAATGACGTGTGATTCAAGTCTGTTTTAAGTTAAGTCAACCACTGTTATAGGTCAAGGGGGTAATCCTAAAATTTGAAAGTATAAGGGGGGTATTACTAATTACTTTCAAATTTTTGAGGGGTTACAAAAATAGCCTAAAATTATCTTTGCATTGCGAGCATTGAGGCAGATAAATGCCACCAGTTACTTGTCAAACTTTTAGGCCAAGAAAGTACTTGAATGGTCCCAAATCTTTAATATCAAACATGCCATGATCATCTTTTGTATATTTCAAGAACATGTCATCATTGCCCATTAAATCCAAATCAGCTCCATACACAAGAAACCAGTACATGAGGTATGAGTAAACATTGAAGCATCATACGGGCTTTGAGAATAACCAATTTGTTGAAGAACATAAAAAAGTTTAGAAAATCGAGTTGTAGCTATTACAGCAAGTATGATTCGGATAGTGGTATAACGAAAAACTAGATGAATTGTTTCAGAATAATCTTGTTCCATAGTTTGCGTTTAGCCTTGGCAAAGCTTTGTAGCATTCAACGGAGCCAGAAGAACTGTACTTGGTCTTAAAAATCCACTTGCACCCAATTAATCATTTTTCAGATGGAAGAGGAATGAGATTCCAAGTATGATTATTTTGCAAAGCGTGGAGTTCTATATTGATAGTTTGCACCCAGTTAGGATCTTGAAAGCCTCCTTACAATTAGAAGGTTCATGATGTGTCTGGAGCGAGCCGACAATAAAGTCATTGTATTTAGTTGAGAGTTTAATTGTCCGTCATGGGGTGAGTGGACTTGTTTCAGGAGGCGAAGTAATAGAATGACAATTGCACTGGATAAAATTGGAAGGATGGAGTGGAATGGTATACGATAGGGGAGGATGGTTGTCCTCGGATAGTAGAATTTCATAAAATGAGATTAGCTGTAAGAAAGGAGACACATCAACACAGACATGGGATAAATTGAGAAATAGTGGAGTTGGTAATCGTGTGTTGAGTAGAAAAATATGGTATATTTGGCCAAAAATTGATATTTCAAAAAATAAATGCCAGTGACAGGGTCATAACAATGATATCATTTTTTATTTATTTTGGACCGCATGTAATAAATTTGGCAAATAATTTATCTCAATGTTGTGATAGGAGATGAACAGAATATGTACTTCTAAAAAGTACGAAGTGTGTATAGACAAGATCATGGTTAAATAGTATTCGGAAAATTTTCGAAAGGAACCCAAGTTTAAAGGTATTTTTAAAAAAGAACCGTATTTTTTGAAATTTATCAAAACAAACCTATGACGCCAAACCGTTTGGTGTATGCTCAAAAAATATTTCAATGGCAGATTTGCCCTTGTCTTGTCGTTTGGAAAAAGATCAAATTGCTGTCAGATGCCATACTGTTTGGCGGCGGTTATTAACAGTCGTCAAACCGTTCGACGTTGGCTATTAAAAGTCGCCAAAGCCGAACGGTTCGGCGACTGTTAATAACCGCCACCAAACAATATGGCATCTGACAGCAATTTGACCTTTTTTCATATACACAACTTTGATGAACCCATGTGGAAGATAAATCATTGGCTGATTTTTTGTGAGGATGATCTCCTCACAGTTAGATCACATATTCTGAAATTTCTACCATCATGAAACGTGGGTTCCAAGTTAACACGGTAAAAAATAAACGCCTAACAGTACGGCGTATCATTTTGTAAACCACCAAACGGCTTGGCGGTTCACAAAATGATACGCCATATTGTACGGCGGGTTATAGCAACATATGCCAAACTGTTTGGCGTATCGTTTGAAGAGGGCAATTCGGCCATTTTAAAGTTTCGTGAGAATATACCAACCGGTTCGACGTCCTAGGTTTGTTTTGACAAATTTCAAAAAATACGATTCTTTTTGGAAAATAGCCTTAAACATAGGTTCGTTTTGAAAATTTTCCGAATAGTATTTGATATGGAGTATTATACTTGATGGGAGATAAAAGTTGGCGATGGATTAGGTAGCATGCGACAAGGACCACTTTGGCCTAATATTGTTTGGGTGATTTAAAATAAATGAGAAGAGCACGTGACTTCCAAAAGGTGACGGCGCTTTCTTTCACTAACACCATTTTGCTGCAGAGTGTCCGTACAGGAATTTTTTTTATGGATGATGCCATTTTGTGATAAAAATCTTTAAATGAATTTGTTGTGGATTTCTCTTCAGAGTCACTATGAAATGTTTTAATGGCTGTATTAAGTTGTGTTTGAATCATGAAAAAAATTACGAAAATGATGCTGAACTTCTGATTTGTGTCATAAAGGAAATATCCATGAGTGACAAGAAAAATCATCAATTCAAAGAAGAAAATATTTATATCCACCTAAAGAGGGAAGAGGTGAAGATTCCCAAACATCAAAGTGAATTAGTTCAAAAGGTATTGTGGTCGAAACGGTGCAATTGTTTACAATGTGATTTAGAATCTATTGAAAGACTAGAAAACTCAAATGTATTGTTTATAAATAATTTTTGCGAGTGTCGACTATGTCATAAATCAAAAATTGAATATAAGAAATGTATATGAGTTTTGAGAGACGAATAAGTTCAAAAAGGCTTCTTCGACGTATCCCTCGTCCAATCACATTCTTGAGAGTCAAGTCTTGCACAAACATCCCATATGGTAAGAATACAACATAGTAGTTAAGTTTAATAAGTTGTCATACTAAAACCAAGTTTTGTTTCCAACTTGGAACAGCTAGGATATTATTGAGATTTATGGTGGAATTCTGAGATTTAGATCACCACCCATCATAGGTGTACCCAATACACTGACAATGAGTACAATGTTTGTTCAGATCAAATTTGTTTTGAGATTTTGAATGCATAGAAGTAGAAGAGTGGGACGATATGATCGACCAACATTTTAAATTTCAAAAAGCAAAAGTAGCTGGTAGAGGAGCTTGGAAAGTTGTAGTATTAGCAAGTCGAGATTTCTCATGATAGAGTAGATTAACGACATCTTGAAAGGTTTGTGGAATAAGATGAAAGGTTAGATTTATGTTTGAGGGGTTTCTAATTTGAGTTAAGTGCATTGATCAATGTAAACAGTTTTAATGGATATCATGTAGCTTTGGTGTTTTCACAACAAGGATGTGAAACTTCATCAAGATCATTGGATGTTGTTATGATTTTAGATACTAAGGAACGAATGAAGAAATAATTTTATTTTAAACTGGTTATAGATGAAAAAACTTGAAACAAATGAGCAGTGTTGGTTTAAGCATATTAGGTTTTAAAGAATTGTCAAAACATGGTTTGGGTCTTTAAGGGTATGAATGTCATAAATAAATTCTAGCTCAATTGATTTAAGGGAATTTTTGACATACCCCCCCATGTTATCTTTGAAATTTGACATACCCCCCCACACTTCGAAAAAGCTGACATACCCCCCTATGACTTGGTCCAAGGTCAGTTGACCAATGTTGACCCGAGTTGACCATAATATTTTACATTAAAAGACAGAAATACCCTTGTCTTCAACCATGGAACAAGGTTTTGGATCAAAACAAAACCCCAAATCAAAATGGATGTGGTGGACGGCAAGCGAAGAGATACCAATCAATTAGTTGTCCATCACCGGAGACCAACCCACCGGAGTCTCATGCCGGTTATCCACCACTTCGGCGAAAATTAAAAAGCCCATTGGTATCCGGAGTTTTACTTTTTTTTTTTTTTGGGAGCACCAACTTATAAAAAAATAAAAAAAAACTTCTAGGGCTGAAGTGGCATTGTAATACAAATATTAAGCTTTGAATCTTTTCTTGGTATCTCAACTAGCATTGGGGATTCCCACTCCATATATTGATTGGATATTTTTGAACAATAATAGTTAGGAGATCATCCATTTTTAAGCTAAAATTGGATGAAAAATACAAGCTCGAGTTTTATGGTGGGACAACCCAATGATTTTTTTAATTTATGTTGGAGTGGAGGATGACCGGCATGAGACTCCGGTCATTTGATTTGGCTTGCCATACACCACAGCCATTTGATTTGGGGGTTTGGTTTTAGTCCAAACCCTTGTTCCAAGGTTGAAGACAAGGGTATTTTTGTATTTTAATGTAAAATATACTGGTCAACTCGGGTCAACATTGGTCAAATGACCTTGGACCAAGTCATAGGGGGGTATGTCAAATTTCAAAGATAACATGGGGGGGTATGTCAAAAATTCCCTTGATTTAGTCAGGCACCGAAGTATATTCATCTTATATGCTCAATTGTAGCAATCTGAGATGAGTAATTTACATCAATTTCCTTTGGCATGGTAAGAGAACCATTAACGTAAGAATCGAGTCGATGTACCTCAAGAAAGATAATGAATTGGTCTGTCCATGTATGGTAATTAGTTCCATTGAACCGTTTGTGAACAACTATTTGCTTGTCATTAAGTGCAACAACAGGAGAAGATTATATGGTGAGGGTTTAGTGAACCTTTCAAAAAAAAGAGGATGAGGAATTTGTGATAAACGCTTAATTTTATTATAATTATTCTAATTTTAATTAGCAACATCGAACTTCTCCTACTTATTTCTTCATTTCTACATGTAAAGTGGTGCATTTTCTTCTCATCACTGTATGGTGTTCCTTTTCTGATTTTGGTAATGTGTTTGCAGGCATTCATACGTACTCAAAATGCTTGCATGCAAAGCCTTTTTGTCGAAGTACTCATTATGTGTATTTTACTTTTGCAGGAATCTTGATTGGACAATCTCAAAATTTATGAAGAGAAAGAAAATGTATGGGTCACCGCAAAAGTGGGCCACGTTGGTGTACTAGATGAAAACATGGAGGGTATGTCAAATATAGATGAAAACATTGAGGGGTATGTCAAAAATTCTCTATTTTCCGTTGACTTTTGTGAGGGCCAGGCCACGAGAAACTCTACATCCAAACATGCATTGAACACCAAAAATGGGAACTCGTAGTACTTAAGATCCCATCATCTAGTGCGGGCCACCTAAAAGATCTTCTATGTGAAACTCTCCACTCTTGCACCACAACATTGCATGGCTGTGATCATTTTGTTGCACTAAAATGTAGGAGACTTGTCGTGGGTCAGTGAAACGGGACAAAAACTTAGAGACAGAGCTGTTTCAAATGTTTGATACACCATTCCCCCAAAATGCCATGTGACACAATCTTTCGTGCTCATCGGTCCTAAAAATATTTGACCCACCCCTTGGTAGACCTAGGCAGCAAAACTCATCTCGATCGGTGATTTTCAGCAGTCGAATTTGAGCATTGTTTCTTCATGGGCTTAGAACTCATCTATATGCCTGTCCATGAGCCCATGATGAAAAATGTTCAAATCCAATGGTTATAAATCATCGATCAGTGTGATTTTTCGTGTGTATGTCCACCAAGGGGTGGGGGAATATATGCATAGGATCAGTGGGCCCGAAAGAGAGCACCACATGGCATTCTGGCAGGGATATATCAAACTTTTGAAACGACCATCCATATCAAAGTCCGATTCATAAACTTTCTCCAAAAAAAAGTCGGATTCGTCAAATGGTGGCTACTAAGATCCTTCCATCCACTAATTTTTTTGGGCTATCCTGTTACCACGTGTACCATATTCATTGGCAATTAGAAGGTCATCATCAACTTTCATGTCCACCCTCCATAATGCCAGGTGGCAACTCTTGAGGCCCACTGACCTGGACGTCTAGCAGTCCCCTTGGTGGACATACAATAAAAAATCAGCCTAACTGATGATTTCTACCCGTTGGATTCGAGCATTTTCATTGGTGATTTCTGGTCGCTGGATTCTACCATTTTTTCAGATACTGCACCAATCAGGCTGATTTTACGTGCGTATACAATATCCACTACCTAGCTGTGGGCAAAAAATTCATGGGTAAGTGGGCTGAAAATAGTGTACTCGTAGCATTTTTGGACGGGTGTTGTGGATGATGGACCTCAGGTCCGTCCAATAAGGCATCAAAAAGCGAAAAAAACCCAAAACCCCATTTTCGCTCCTCTTGAAGCCCTAACCCCACTCCGCAGCCACAACCACAACCACAACCACAACCACCACCACCAACTCTCTCGTTCTCTCTCAGAACTCAGAAGCAAGGTGAGAATTGTTCTCTACTTTTTTCCTGATATTTTATTTGTTGACATTCATTCTCACATAACGCATTGTTTCTACAAGACGAGTTGCTTACTCTGGTTTTTTAATGGTGAAATAGCTCTTTTTTAGATATTTATTTAGGATAACAGTAGTTTCTGTAGCATAAAGAATGCAATATTTTTGCTATTTAATTGAAGATGTTGTAGGAATTTAATGGGGAAATAACAAATTCAAATGCCAAGGATCTTGGATTTAGATTATGCAAAAATCAAATTTGCTCTAAGTAAATCATAAAGAGTGAGTTAAGAACTCACCTCCTGTCATCGCGATAATCGGCAGATCGGCAAGATCGTTGATGTCGTTGCTCTCCTCCGATTGGTGTCTTCTAGCCTATGCAAGTACTTGAAGAGACTTGTGGATGGAATCACAGGCTTACATTGAACACTCTGATTTGCTTGATAGGCTAGGGACCCCAATCCCTTCTATTTATAATCCTCTTCCCATCAAAGAGGTTATACATAGTGGAGTAGATAATGGGTAGTTTTCTCCTAAAATTCAGTCCACTTCTCCCAACTAACTAAGCCTTAGTTGAAGTGGTCTCTTTTGAAAGATAGATTCTTGGGTTTAGTTGTTGTACGTGGGCCACATAAGTCTCCAAAATAGGAGACATGTCTAACATTCTCCCATTTGGCCCACAACCCCACTTCACCTTTTTATAGTTTTTGTTGAGAAGCTGTATACTCAATCAAAAAGGCTTCAATGAATGAATCATAGCAGTAAATACTTTTAAATAAGTACTACCTTCAATGTATTACAATGTCATTTATTCCTCTCAAAGAGTGCTTTATGTGGCGCTATATCTTTATGAATGAGCTAACTAATTCATATTCAGGGTCCAACTTTATTGTCCAAATGGACACTTTGTTCATTATCCAAAACTTTATGTATACAATTAACAATATGAGAAGACAGATAAACAACAGAATGACCAAATGCTGTAATAAGATCTTAATGGTGTCTTAGATGCACATAATAAATCAAACACAAAGGAAACTAATGAGTCTCATATGCTCCACATGTTCCTTATACAGTTTGGGTGGTAGCTTTTTTGTCATGGGATCTGCAATCATCAGTTCAGTGCTTATGTGCTCAATAGTCACCTGCCCGGATTGAACATGTTATCTAACAACGAAGTACTTTATGTCGATGTGCTTACTTCGACTACCACATTTGTAGTTTTTAGAAAAAAAATACTACAGCGGAGTTATCACAGTACATTCTCAAGGGCCTAGCAATAGAGTCTACAACTCTAAGCCTTAAGATGAAACTTTGTAACCATATAGCCTACGATGTTGCCTTGAAATACGCTACAAACTCTGCCTCCATAGTTGAAGTAGTTCAAGAATCACGGCGAACCTTGGAGCCTGTTCCAACAAGTCAATGGGTTCTAATGATTGTTTTACACTCCTCCAAGTGATAGCCCCCCCCTTCTGCCAATAGGAAGACGTATCCAGATGTCGACTTCCTAGAGTCAATGCATCCAACAAAGTCTGAATCTGAATATCCAATCACTTCGAGGTGATCATATTGTTTGTAAGTAAGCATGTACTCCTTAGTCCCTTGAAGGTATCATATCACTTTCTTTGCAGCTTTCCAGTGCTCCATGCTTGGGTTACTTTGATATCTGACCAACATTACAATTGCATATCCGATGTCTGGTCTTGTACAGACTTGTGCATACATCGGACTTTCAACCGCGGATGCATAAGGAATGTTATCCATCTGTTCCCTTTCTAGATCATTTCTCGGACATTGATTTAGATTGAATTTGTCAACCTTAACAATAGGTGCCACACTAGGTGAGCAGTCTTTTCATTTTGAATCTTTCCAAAACCTTGTTAATGTAGGTTGTTTGAGACAATCCTAATGTCCTTTGAGATCTGTCTCTATGAATCTCTATGCATCACTATTAGCGAGCAAAATATCATCCACATACAAGACCAAGAAGATACATTTACTCCCACTGACCTTAAGGTATATACATTGATCAATGACATTCTTCGTGAATCCAAATGAAGAAATGACATTGTGAAACTTAAGATACCATTGTCGGAAAGCCTGTTTTAGTCCGTACATAGATATCTTAAGTCTGCAAACTAGGTGAACTCCTTTATTTGAGGAAAAACCTTTAGGTTGAGCCATGTAGACCTCTTCCTCTAATTTCCATTGAGGAAGGCTATTTTCACATCTATTTGATATAGCTCTAAATCGAAATGAGCTACTAATGCAATGATTATCTGAAGTGAATCTTTCCTTGAAACCGGAGAGAATGTTTCATGGTAATCAATGCCTTCCTTTTGAGTGAATCCTTTGACTACAAGTCTGGCCTTATATCGTTCTATATTACCTGTTGAGTCTCTTTTGGTTTTATAGACCCATTTACAATCAATGGTCTTGACTCCTTTAGGTAATTCAACGAGATCCCAAACTTGGTTGTTAGCCATTGAATTCATTTCATCTTTTATGGCATCATACCAAAATGTGGAGTTATTTTCACTCGTGGCTTGTGAAAACGTAATTGGATCATCCTCAACTCCAATATCATAGTCAGATTCTTGTAGGTACACAACATAGTCAAAAGAAATGCTAGGTCTCCTTATTCTTGAGGATCTTCTTAATGTGATGTCTACAACCATATTTTTATGGATGTTGAACAACAACTTCTTGTTCCTGATGGGGTGGCATTTCTTGAGTTGTTTGTTCATCCTGTATGACATCATGATAATAGTCATGATGAACGGGCAACCCTTCTGTAATTGCAGGTGTAGCTACCTGATCCCGCAATTCCTCAAAAATTAAATTTTGAGAATGCTCACTCCCACTGATGTTGCCATCCTCAAGAAATTTAACATTTCTTGCCTCAACAATATTTGGTGTATGGGTAGGACAAAAGAACCTAAATCCCTTGGACCGTTCTGCATAGCCAATGAAATATCCACTAACTGTCCTTGGGTCCAACTTTTTCTCTTGTGGATTGTATACCTTGACCTCAACTACACAACCCCATATGTGTACATGCCCTAAACTTGGTTTCCAACTGTTCCATAACTCAAAGGGTGTTTTAGGAACTGCTTTAGTGGGAACTTTGTTTAGGATGTACACAACGATTTTTAAGGCCTCACTCCACAAGGCAAGGGAGAGTGTGGAGATACAAAGCATACTCCTTACCATGTCCATTAATGTACGATTCCTTCTTTCGGCTACACCATTTTGATATGGCGAGCCTGGCATCGTATATTAGGCAACAATGCCCTTTTCCTCAAGGAACCTTGCAAATGGACCTGGTTTTTGTCTTGCACCAGTGTACCTACCATAATATTCTCCACCTCTATCTGACTTCACGAGTTTAATCTTCTTTTCTGTTTGTTTCTCTACTTCTGCTTTATAGATTTTGAAAGCATCTAGTGCCTCACTTTTCTCATAAAGCAGATAGAGATACATAAATAGTGTATGATCATCTATGAACGAGATAAAGTATCTTTGACTATCCAGACATGGAGTAGGAAAAGGTCCGCATATATCTGTGTGTATGATTGCCAAAGTTTGAGAACTCCTCTTGGGCACCCTTTTTGGTTTTGTTGGTCTGCTTTCCCTTTATGCATTCCACACAAATACCAAAGTCAGAGAAATCAAGAGTCCAAAGGACTCCTTCATTCACTAATCTTTTGATTCTGTCTATGGAGATATGTCACAATCTCCTGTGCCATAGCATAGAGGATTTCTCATTCACAATACTCATGCATAGTTAAAAGGTTATAATCAAGGTTAAGATGTAAATGAAGTCTATATAAACCATCACATAGAGTACCATTTCCTACAATAATATAGTCTTTCATCAAATTAAAAGAAGAACCAACAAAGTTGAAACTAAAACCATAAGGGATAAGTCTAAACATTGAAACAAGTTTTCTTGAAAATGATGGAATATAGAAAGTCCTATCTAGGTCTAACACAAAGCCATTTCGTAGGATGAGTCTGAAGGTTCCAACTGCTTCCACATGTGAACGCATCCGATTTCCTGAATAGACGCTCAGTTCACTTTCTGTTGGCTTCCTTCGGTTGAGAAAACCTTGCATGGTATTGGCAACATGAATTGTAGAACCTGAATCAATCCACCAAGTATCATGATGAATACTAACCATATTAGATTCATGACACACAAAGGAGATGAATTTACCTTTCTTCTCGAGCCAAACTTTGTATTTGGGGCATTCCTTCTTAAGGTGTCATTTCTTTTTGCAGAAGAAGCAAATGGCAGTGTCCTTATTGCTAGTATGATTCACCGAATCTTTCTTTTTCTTCTCATTTCAAAAAGTACATTTCCCCTTCTTCCAATGTCCCTTTCCATGAGAAACTAGATGGACACTTTCTAGTTTCTCCTACTTCAATCTCCCTTCCTCTTGAACACACATGGTCAAAAGTTCATTAATTGACCATTTATCCTTATGTGTGTTATAAGAGATCTTAAATGGTCCATACTCTAAAGGTAGGGAGTTGAGTATGAAGTGGACAAGGAATGACTCTGAGATATCAACCTCCAAGGACTTTAGCTGTGCCGCTATATCCCTCATTTCCATGATGTGCTCACGCACTCCTTTAGTACCATCGTACTTAATGGATGATAGTTTGTTCATTAGGGTGCTCGCAAATGCTTTATCGGACCTTACAAATTGTTATTCAACAACATTGAGAAATTCCTTAACTTTAGTGCATTCAGATATGGATCCTCGAATACTCTTTCCAAATGGGACTTGATGAACATCATACTTAAGCGATTAGATCGCTCTCACCGTTCATACAAGGCCCTTTCATTTGGCGTACTTAATTCCGTGGGAGTAGGTGGCTCATCCACACGTAGTGCCAAATCTAGATCCATACACCCTAATGTTAAGAGAATTTTCTCATTCCAATCCTAGAAATTTTCACCATTAAGAAACGGGGCACGAGATGAATTGTTTGATAACACTGCAGATTAAATAGCTGCAAAATATAAATATGACAATGCTTACAACATGTATTCTAGGAACAACCATAATCTGAAATGCCAACCATTCCAGTAGCAAAATTAGTGCGTCATTAAACCCTCCTGTGGGCCAAGGTTGTAACACGCTATTGATTTGCTCAATAACTTTATAATGAAATTAATAGATTTACAATACTTAAATTGAAAAAAGATCCTACTCCTGTGGGTATTTCGGATAGTATTCAAAATTAGTATCAAATCAATCATTTCATTTCGATCAACCGTGAAATATGATGGTTTCCCTGTGGGGCATACCATCATTTCCACGATTTAATCGCAACCCTTGATGTCATTGTTCTCTACAGATCAATGGACTAATTTAAATGTTACATCAATTAATTATCATTTATCATAAACATTTTCATAGTTTAAAGATGCTATGGCTACTCTTTAAACTAATCAATGTATGGTAAAAAACCTATCAATCATATATACCATAGGTTAACAAGTTAACATTAAATGTAACATTTCAAATATGCAGCATAATTAAACAAGTAATTTGTCAAATGCAGTCAATAATATCTCCATTAGATGGGTCTCGAAAAAAATACCCAAAATGCACTATTTATTTGCCAAAATCGGATTTAAAATGAATATTTTATGGCAAAATAAAGATTTTTCATATTTGGATCATAACTAGGTTAGAATCGAGTAAACCGCGACTGAGTTGACTAAGTCAATGAGTTGACTCAGCCAAACTGGGTCAAACAGAATGGATCTCGGGTCGGAACATGGGTCGAGCTGCAAGTTGCACATAGTCAACGAGCTAATGGGTTTTGGGCTGACCCATTATCAAAACCTTTAAGACTCAATAGGCTTTTATAATGGGCGGGCCCATAAATAAAACAGGCTCATAGGCTTATTACAAAGGGAAATTCTATTTGCACCCCATAAATTCCATAAGCACCCCGTTTGGGTGCTTTTTGGCCAAAAATGCCCTTAAAGACCAAAAATACAAAAAAAAAAAAAAAAAAACCAAAGCACACCTCTTCGTTAGAGGAGGATGTCGTTACCGCCACCACCACCACCACCACAGGTACGTCTCTCTCTCTCTCTCTCTCTCCCTATCTTTCCCTCTCTCTCTCCCTATCTCTCCCTACGGCTAGGTTGGCCGTGGGGCCTATGAGAGAGAGAGAGAGAGACATGCTACCTATGGTGGTGGTGGCGGCGACGGCGACGACATCCTCCTCATCCAACGAAGAGGGGTGCTTGGGTTTTTTTTTTTTTTTTGTATTTTTGGTCTTTAAGGGCATTTTGGCCAAAAAGCACCCAAACGGGGTGCTTATGAAATTTGTGGGGTGCAAATAGAATTTCCCTATTACAAAATGACCCTTTTGATTTAAGCTTTACGGGCTCACATATTGGGCTGGCCCAAGCCCAACACGACTTCACCTCTTAAAACCCCTTTTGAGAGGTCCTGGTTCTCATTGTTACAGGGTGCTTAAAATGCAAACCCTAACCCCCAGCCACCACCCATCATCGCAGCAACCATCCTTACCCGTTCGGTCGCCGGCGATCAAACCTTTCCGGCAACATCTCCGGCGAAGTTTGTTTGCATGGTCGACAACCAAAAAAGGTGAGGAGAAATTATTTCTTTCTTCTCAAAACAATTTTTTTTTTTTTTGTTGTTCTTTACTAATGCTCTAAACCAGTCCGTATAAGAGCATTTGATCATGGTTCATCATGATAGAAAACAAAATATCAATCGGAATGATAACCATTTGATCATGGTTCATCATGATACAAAAATTAACGTTTTTGACGGTTTGAAAACCAGTCCGTCCGTTGATCTTTGATCATGGTCTATCATGATCTTTGATCATGGTCTATCATGATCAAAATAATGAAAATAACGAAATTTTCCCTTTTGATTTTGCCTGAGCAAATCCACAACCGTTGGCTCTGTGTTAAGACCCAAACCAATACACCAAAAGCACCTAGGTGATAGAGGTGTGGAAAGTTTAAATCTTAACCTTTAAGATCGTAACATTCCACCACGCTTCCAAGGCCAACGTCCATGGTGGCCTACTCTGAAGCGGCTTTCACTCTGGTACCCCTATTTCTCACTTTTTGTGAGCGAGCCCCTGGCATTTTTTCCGGTACCCCTATTTTCTCTTTTTTGAGCGAGCCCCCAGGTAGCCCTTTCCTTAGGTCGCCCCTCCCGTGACTTGAGCCCTTGACGTGGGGTTGGCTCTGATACCAAATGTTAAGACCCAAACCAATACACCAAAAGCACCTAGGTGATAAAGGTGTGAAAAGTTTAAGTCTTAACCTTTAAGATCATAACACTCTGATACCAAATACTGTAAGAATTTAATGCAGAAATAAAAAATTCAAATGCCAAGGATCTTGGATTTAGATCATGCAAAAATCAAATATGCTATGAGTAAATCATAAAGAGTGAGTTAAGAACTCACCTCCTGTCATCGCGATAATTGGCAGCGTTACTCTCCTCCAATTGGTGTCTTCTAGCCTATGCAAGCACTTGAAGATATTTGTGGATGGAATCACAGGCTTACACTGAACACTCTGATTTGCTTGATAGGCTAGGGACCCCAATCTCTTCTATTTATAATCCTCTTCCCATCAAAGAGGTTATACGTAGTGAAGATAATGGGTAGTTTTCTCCTAAAATCCAGCCCACTTATCCCAACTAACTAAGCCTTAGTTGAAGTGGTCTCTTTTGAAGGAGAGATTCTTGGGTTTAGTTGTTGTACGTGGGCCACATCAAAGTTTAAAAAGGCTGGTTCGGGAACTGAGGCGTTATCTCTCAAAAAGGCGAGGCGGTACCGAGGCGTAAGCCTCATTTATGCCTCAGTTTTATTTTTAAAAGTGCTTAAAAAATTCTAAAAGAAATATAGTTAATTCTATAAAAATGAAAAACAACATATCATGTGAAAAAATAACTTAAATAAGCATAAAAGTAATTGAGGCTATAACTTTTACCTTACGAGCGACGCTGTCAGGATCGGGAATGCCTAAATGCTGATATCAAATCTTAAAAAATAACAAAAACGAACCCTAAACTTCCATGCCAGATCTTTTCTACAACTACCACTGCACTCATGCTTTTTAGAAACCCCTCTCATCTTCGTCAATCTTATTATTAAAAAAACAAAAAAATAAACCATTAAAGAAGGAAAAATGATTAAATTTTACATGTAGTCAAGGAAATAAATTTCGGTTTCGAGGTTTATTTCGACCAGTCTAATATTTCGACCAGTGTAGAAATAATAGAATTTTCGTGGAAATGATGGAAATATTGTGGAAAGTTTGGGAAATGATGAAACAAGCATAAAAACACACTCATAAGCTTTCAAACCATAATATACGACCATATGTAGTGTGGAAATGAATGACCATAATGGTCTATAATATGTCGCGGCAAGTATCTTTAATTAGACAAAGTTTAATTTAATTATATACTATTATTTAATTGCTAATTATAAAAAAGTCATAAAGTAATATATTAACAAATCCTTATTCACTTACATTAATTTCTTAACATTATATGTAATTTTAGAAAACCTACTTACTATTAACTTATAATATTTATTTAATTTTTTGAACGTTTAATTTTTTATTTGAAAAAAAAAATTTAGGGTTAATTTTTTTTAACCCAACCAACTTGTAGAACGGGCTAAGTTATGCTACATATAATCAATTTATGCACAATCATGGATGTTTAGGGTAAACACCAATGAAATTGGAGTTTTTCCCAAATTCCAAATTTTCACCCTAAACGATCTTCAATCCATGCACAAATCTAGTATAAATGCATCATAGATTCATAAATTTAATGAATTTACACCTAACCTATTTATTTGTAGCAAGAAATTTTATCCTTATGTATATTTTGAATTTGAAAAAACTCTCAATGTTTTTATGAACCAAAGAATCCACGAACCAAAAAATCTACAATGGAATGATCTTTTGTATAAACAAAATGTATGGAAAAGGGGTTAAATGGATTAAATATGAGATTTATAGCGGTTTTGAGCTCAAATGAGATGTTTCCTACCTACGAGGCTACGATTGAAATGTTTCCATACATTTCAAAACATTTTGACTGAAATAATATATATTTACAGTGTAAATTGATCGAAATTTACTGTTCACGCGAAATATTTCGACATGAATGGAAATATTTTGGGAAATTTAACATTATTTCGACGTAAGTATTCTTTCCTGTCGGTAACCTAGAAAATGGAAATCTTTCGCGAAATATTTCGATAATTTCGTGAAATTTATTTCCTTGCATGTAGTTATGAAAAATAAGGCAAAAATCCAAAATATGGTCACATCAAGGGTTACGGTTTCGGGTTTTAACATGTACAAGTGAGGCTATAGCCTCATGTGTGCCTCGAGGCTATAGCCTCAGTGAATTGAGGCTTAAGCCTCAGAAATGACCATTGGGGTTATAGCCTCGAGGCTGTTTCTTAGAGCCTTGAGGCGAGGCGAGCCTCAAGGCGTAGCCTCAAAAAGCCTTTTTAAAGCATGGGCCACATAAGTCTCCAAAATAGGAGACGTGTCTAACAGATGTTTGAATCATTTATTGAAAACCAACGAACTTGGTCTCCGCCCGATCTGCCCAAAACTATGGCCTAGGTTTAAAAGGAAAGAATTACAAAAATTTATTCAGAAATTGTTGAAAAAATGATATATTTATTACTAAATTTTTGAAAAAAAGTTCGTTGCTGATGTAATAAGATTTCACAAAATTTGTCGATTCGTCACCTTCCAAATGCTCAACCTTAAACATGGTCAATTCTTTGCCTAGGAAGAAACCCACTTGACATTGATAAATAGGATGGTCCACTGAGGAACCACTGTCAAAAGAAAGACACCCACCTTAAAGGGATTGGAGGTCCCTTTTCCGAGTTAGCTTGAAATTTAGTTGGTAGACCATTCACAATAGCCAAGAAAAATGAAAAGTTCCACTTGTGTTCCACTCTTCAATTTTACTTATTTGTCCTATATTTGCTAGTAGGTACTGTTAAACTAGTCGATCAAGAATACCAATGATATGCTAGTATGCTACACATCTGAATAGTTTTCAGAGTTTTGAAACAAGGGATTAGGATTCCAAACCTATCCCATAACCTCTCTTAGCAACGCACTACCATGAGACACTACATTTTATAACTCCAAGATAGGAATAAAAGAGGGCTATCCTGCGGAAACCTACCTTATTTCGTATCCCCAGTCTAAACCTAATGCTTGCCTTAGGAATCTGATAGCGAACCCTTCATCCATCCATAGACACTATTACTACAACTTGTAAGTTGTCTTGCTAGAACATCCAAATCCGTTTTTCCGAAATCAGCCTGTTCATCTTCTTGAAAGACCTAAACTAAAGACCACCTGCTTTTACACATGATTTTCCAGTCTACTAAATGATACTTATTAGTACATAGTATCTTCAAACTTTTCCACAGAAAGTCTTGCTTAGTCTCTTGAGCTTGTTTGCAATAGAAATCAAATTCCTAAAAAGTAAGAGAATGTGAGTTGGAAGATTAGAAAGTTTCTGGCCTCACAATTTGATCTTGATGCTTTCCAAGACGCTAGGTTCCTCTCAAAGCACTTTACCATGGGGTCACAAACTGCCTTTTGACTCTTGGTTTATTTTCTCATGCACTGGAAGAGCAATCCTCATGTGAAAGAATTGGTTGACACTCCTAGAAGTAGCACTTGACTGATGGCTCAGTTTTACAACGATCTAAAATTATGGAGTTGGCATATTTTATTTCCTTTTCAGCACATCTGAAAAAACCAAAAAGAAACAGTAAAAAATCTATATCCTTTCAAATGATATTTTCTCATACGTTGGATGTCTTTGTTTAATGCATGACACCTTTAAATTTTTTAAGCTGGTTATACTGCACATAGCTGATTAAAATTAAATTAACACAGATGATTGATAAACATGCACACCATCATCGTCGGTAGTCATGATTGTATTAAATCTTATTCTTTTTCATGTCTCCTTTTGTTTTTCTGAGCCCGGTACTTGATAATTGTACATTACTTTGACCTATTTGGCCAGTTGTTGTAGTTGCAGGGCTTGGAACTTGTTGAAGCAATTTGGATTAACTGTGGTAGGAAAAACCTGAATAATAATCAAGGTGCGTCTTCAGCGGATGACTTGAATGTTAGCCCATCCTATCTGGGTTGGCTGGCCGAATTTGTCCATATTATACTGGTACATCAGATTTTATTAATACAGGAATCATATGTTAGAGCAAGATGAGCAGAATTAGTCGCCAAAAAGAAAAATATGGCAGTGGCAATGAGCTTTCCAGGGATAATTCTAATGAAGGAACTGCAGCTCGGACAAGACCTTTCAGCTTTGAGGAGATTATGCTAAGAAGGAGAAACAAGAAACTGACTGCATATGCCAAAGAGGGAGCTGGAGATCAAGGCAAGTTATCAGGGAAGGACAATGTTGAAAATGTCTATGATCATTCTGAACCAGATGGAGGTTATAGACACAACAAGGATTCAAACTTTGGTGTCATTTCAGAGGATACTGTGAAGGGAAGTTCCAGAAAGAAAGTGGAAAATACCCCATCGAAGGAAGGCAATTTAGTTAAAGGTAAAGGTAAAGAAAGTCATGATTCAGAAGCTAATTTGATGGATAAATTGGACAAAGATATGAGCAGTAGAGCTAAAGGGGGCAAGACTGAAAAATTGAGTCACCACAGAAGCAGAAATGATGAGCGATCAAGGGATGATTTTGAAAACGAATCTGATAAGAAGCGTTCTGAAAATTCACTGGGTAAGGAGAAATATGGAGACAGAGAGAGGGGAAAATATGAGAGAGAAAGCAAAAGAAAACATCGAAGTGGAGATGATGAGAAAAATAGGTCAGAGATAGATGTGAATGCTGTAAAGAAACACGATTCTGGCAAATGGCATGATTCAGAACCTGCAGAAAGAAAGGGCAGGAAGAAGGAATCTTCTCAATCCCATTACCAAGAAGCAAAGCCAAAAAAGAGAAGGTCCAGGAGTCCGGAAACTAGAGACAGAGATAGGAAGTCTGTTTCACTCTCACCAAGGGCGAACAAACGTATTTCTTATCATGGACGGGAGCATGGAGAGTCATCATTTCATTCCTTCAAAGATAGGAGGCAGCACTCTGATGTTGACAGGAGTAGAATGTCAAGCAATGGTGGGTATGCAAGTAGCCACTATCGGCGCCATGGTGGTCATGGAAGCAGGCTTGGTGGCTATTCACCAAGGAAGAGAAGAACAGAGGCAGCTGTTAAGACTCCTTCACCAACTATTCGCTCACCAGAGAGGAAAAGTGCTGGGTGGGATCTCCCACCTACGGGAACCGGCACCATTTCTACTGGCTCCATACTGTCTAATTTTCAATCATCACACCAAACTGTATCATCAAGTGCTCCTGAGTTGCCCAGTGCTGTTCCTGTTACATTAAATATAGAGACACCGCAGTCTGGGGCTTCTCCAAATACTGTATCAACGAAGAAGAATGTCTCCACTGACTCCATTCAATTAACACAAGCAACAAGGCCTTTGAGAAGACTTTATGTAGAAAATGTACCAGCTTCAGCCTCTGATAAATCTATAATGGAAAGTCTTAATAACTTCTTGCTCCCCTCTGGCATTAATCATATCCAAGTAACCCAGCCATGCATCAGCTGTATTGTAAGTGTATAATTTTGTTTTGTGTATGTACAAATTGATCTCCCGTTTTGTCGTACGTGTGATCGAAATTAGGGTTTTTGGCATGTCTGTGATTATCTTTTTTGTATATTTTACTGCAGATAAACAAAGATAAGGCCCAAGCTCTGGTGGAATTTCTCACACCAGAGGATGCCACAACAGCACTTTCTTTTGATGGCAGATCCTTCTCTGGATCTATTCTCAAAATCCGGCGCCCAAAAGACTTTTTTGAAGCAGCTGTAAGATTGCTAATTACATCTACTTCCTTTCATTTCCTACTTGTAACTGGTCCTTATATTCTTTCTGATTGTTCTATGAAGTGTAAATTTTGTGCTGGTGCTGTTGGATATTCTTCACTTTAAGGAATTAATGTTGATTCTTATTTTACTTATCAAAAGAAAAAATCATCTTAGGCTTTTGTTTTCTGATTTTATCCATTGATGAATATGAGAAGTAGTGTGAGTATGTATCTCATTAGAATTTTGTGCTTCAATTTGTGCATGCGTTATTAGTTTTGGGAGTTTCAAATAATCCTTTTATTCTTACTGTTTATTGGGTAAAATGATCCATTTAGCTTTTGAAACTCTTTCTGTTACACATACATATTTGGTCGTTAATATATGAGTATGCTTGCTAATTCTCAGGAGTTATTTCAGCTGTGAAGTCACAAAATAGACCTTGAGACTGTTTTAATTGACAAGGACTTAGAGTTGAAAACTTCAAATTCTGATACATGTAGTCATGCTTTGGGAATGGCATAGAGGAGGTGTGAGATTGGAACAAAGTTTTTCTACAATCAGCTCTCATTGGATGAATCCATGGCATTGGGTACTGCCATGTCAGTCATGCCAGTACTTGACTGACATGGCAGTGATTTCTGTCACGACTTGCATTGCTTTATATTGGCACAATTTCACAAACGAAGGATAATATGCAAGATATTATTAGTTCATAAGGGCATGGTGCTAGGAATATTCTTTTGGAGGCTGAAACGATTTGGGTGAACTGGAAAAAGTCAATAGACCGTATGGTTGTGATTGTCTGATTAGGTTGTATATTTCCCTGAGGTATGATTCTCTGATTAGGTTGTATTTTTCCCTGAAGATCTTATAAGCGGAATCATTCAAAGATGTGTTTTGAACCCTTGCATTTACATTATTTATATGGAACATGTAAATGAAATACTGAGGTCTCCTTTACATATGCGTCTTATATTTACATGAGGTTAACTCAAAGTCAGCATGTGTGTGTTAGAGGTATTGCTTAAAATTATTTCACCGAGAAAGAGATAATTCTACTAATATTACTAATGCTGGAGTTTAAAATCGTTTCCTTAGGGAAAATGGCTTTGGAGGTCTGTTAATGAGCCAAATAGTCTTTGGAGAAGGGTTAGTCCTTGTAAATATCGGTTTAGGACGAGAGGGTGGGAAAGTCGGGAAATATCTCTAGTTATGGGGTGGGGTTGTGGAAAAGTTTTTACGTGATCAATGAGGGGTTTGGCTTAGGTAAATGAATGTGTGCTATGAAGCTGAGAAGACGTGCAACACCTGTTCATTAATTGCAATTTGCAAGGATCTTTCAGTTTCTCTCTCTTTTCCGATCTCTTTGGGACTGTGGAAGCTTTTTGGTAATGTGCTCAAGGTTATGGCCTGTTGGTCAACTAATGCCTTTGGCAACAAAGGTAAGCTCCTTTGGAAGCTTCTCTGATTTGCTTTTTGTTGGGTAACTTCAGAGGAGATGAATTGTAGAATTTTTGAGCAAAGACTCAGTTTTAGATACCTTCTTTGTTGTCAAGTGCAAGATAATTAGTTGGATGCTCATCTTCAAGATATTTCAAGATTATCAATTCTTTTACCTTGAAATAAATTGAAGGGCTATTAGTGAATTACTTGATTGAAAGAAGAAGTTAAGCAGGCTTGGAAGATACCAAGGATAATTCTAGGAACACCATTGCTTAGGTGTCAGGTAACTTGGGAATCTTTGGAGGCTTGCAAATATTGTGGATAACACTAGAGAATCATGTTCTGGTTGAACAATTTTGTATGTTTTTAGAAGCATCAGTGGTGATGTGGACTTGTTGGTTAAGGATGTGGTATATCAGCACTCATTGTACGTCAGAAGCGATTTTTAACCGCCCTTTTTCTTCTTTAATGTAATTTTTTCTCATTGGAAATCAATTCTTACAATGTTTTGGAAAGGTTGTTTTTCTGGATGTAGCAGAGCTGATGAATGAGTCTATTGACAAGCTGCCAGAAAAATTCAATCATCTATTGCATGGTGACTTCATAAAAAGGAAATGTTATGTGACAATTGTTTTGCGTTAATTTTGTTTATGTGCAGTAAATAATTTATACGTTCCAAGTTGAATTCATAAAGACTCCGCCTTGCAAATTATTATAGCGTGAATCATGTACGGGCATTATGGTGTCAAGAGTGCACAATTCAATCCCAACTAGGAATAATATAATCACCACACCTGTACCTGTTCTGTAGGTGGCTGCATGAAGCAGCAAGTAATGTAAATCCTGAATGATCGTGGACCACCAACACAATGTCTTGGCAGCATAAGCCTGTAATCAAGGGGATTATATAAAGTTATAAATGAATATAATCTCACTTCTTGGCAAAACTGAGGTGGTTGAATAAAACTAACTAAACCTTGGGATTGCAGAGATTTATGACATGCCTACCATAACAAATCAACTGGGCCAAACCCCACAATATACAACCTAACTGGGCAGTCTGGGCCTCCAAAGTAGAGCTTCCAAACACAAAGCTATACACATCTCACAAGGGAGAGGAAACTCCTATCAACTCATCCTATCTGAACACAAAATCATAAAAAAACAACCTCTAAAATCCAGAGAAATGGAGGACCAAAGATACAAATATGCTTTGACCCTCAACAAAACTCCTTGGATATATTCTTCTTTTCCTTCGAAAATACGGGAATTCCTCTCCTTCCAAATGGCCTACATGATGGCAAATGGCAAGACACGCCAAAGGTATTTCCCTCTCCCTTTGAAAACTTCCAAAGAAATTCCTTGGACCAAGAAGAGCCCTTTTCCGGCATCACTAAGTCTAGGCCAAATAAAGATAAGAAAGTTTGCCAAATGGCAAAGAAGGGGCAGTGCATCATCAAGTGATCAACGGACTCAGCGCTAGACTTGCACAGGGAGCATTTATTCGGCAACATCATTCCCCTACTATTCAAATGGTCCACCGTTAGGATCTTGTCCAAAGTAGTTGTCCAAATGAAAGAAGACACTTTAGACGGACTAGAGGCCCCCAAAATAGGGAAGCTTGAAAAGAAGTTTGGCCTATCGGCTTAAAATGAGAGAAAAAAGACCTAACAGAGAAAACACCCTTAGGATTCCATCTCCATAACGTCTGATTCGATTCTTAAGCAAGCGAAGGCCCATCTCCAATTGTAGCCAGAAGAGAAGCAAGACTATCCACCTCACAATCATTGATGTTCCTTCTGAAGCCAAACTTCCAAGATGCAACACCCTCACTAGTCGCAACACAATCCTGAATTTAGCCCCTTGGAGGTCTGAAAGTGAAATAAACTAGGAAAAACGCTTTTCAATGGTTCATCCCCACACCAAAGATCCTCATCGAACTCTATCACCCCTCCCTACTTTGAAATGTTCTTGAGTTCTCATAATCCCCTTCCACAAACTTGTCTCATAAGAAGACAAAGCTGGATAAGCTTCATCCCCTTCCTGAACCTCCCCAAACTTGCTCTCTATCACTCTCCTCCATAAACTCCTCTTCCTCCTCAAACCGCCACAACCATTTGCCTAGAAGCGCCACATTCATATCTCTGAATAAACAAAATCCCAAACCATCTACCTCCTCAGGCCTGCATAAATTGGCCAAGTCTCATTACATATAATTTCACAGCAACTCAGCCGAGGTTAAGCATCTTGTCTGAGTGTCGACCGTCTTATTTCGGCCTGCTCGAGTTGGGTGCCCAGATGGAGTTCTGGAACCTTGATTCAATATTATAATTTCTTCTGTTTTACATTGCTGATGTACTGAATCACACTTCTGATAGCCCTGTGAAGTTTCTATTCCTGAGCTTGTCCTTTTTCACTTGAGGAAGCATGTATTTATGTTTATATGCTGTAATATGTAGATAGATTTGTATACAACTGTACATACATATTTGGGTATGCATAGTTGCATACACGTGCGAAACTTAGATATGCTTCTGTTCTGGATTTTTGTGAGTTCTATCTGTTTGAGATCCTAGTCATGCTGTGGAACACTATCATCACAAAACTTGTGGGATAAGCAGACTGCAGATCTTTCTGCTATTACATGGTGTCCACTATCCTTTCACTTCTAAATGAATATTTGCACTTGAATGCTGTTTCAAAGATTGAATGATATAAAGTGCAAGCACGTTGAAATAAAGCTCGAACTCTGCAATAACTGTGTATGAAACTGATCAAAATGGATGTTAATTCTGGAGGATGCAAGAATGGACAATGATTATAAGCTTCCCCTTAGATAACTAACCTACTAAACTTCCCAACCTTCGTATCCGATTAATTTAGAACTTAGAAACCATCATGATTGGATGTGCTTAAAGCTAAGAGAGGATTTGCATTTGTAAGGTTCCATTTGATGGTTGTAGCAGTCCTCAGAAACTTTATTGCGTCACGAGTCGTTGCACCTTGGGAAAATTACTATAAATTGTTTTATCAATTTTCCCCTGATAAATATTTTTTTTAGTTTCACTAGCTTTCGTTTGGATAAGGCATGATATATTTGTCTCCTTGGATGAGATCTTTTCTGACCATCATGTTGGAATCTCTCTTAAATAGGGTATTTGTATTGGGTGTTTCATAATTCACGTTCAGGATGGTGAGGAAGCTGAGGAGTTCTAAAAGAAGACTTACAGGTGTAGTGGCAAATTTGATGTGATTGCAGCTTTCTTTCCAGAATTGATCTAGGGTGACTGCTCCCGGTCATTGAAAGAATCATTTATGTTGCCACATAATGTTTGCTTTTATTTAATGGCAAACTTTGCAAAATGATGCAAGATGCATTTTTCTCAGGATGTTGGCGTCATTCTCGGTTGAATTATCTTCAGTACCCATGCACTGCCTTTCCTAAGGCTTAGCTTGGCTTCATATTTCAACCAAATGTCATTATTTGTTTGGACCATGGATCTTGTCATCATGCCTGATTCCGACATCTAGGTGACAGTCTTGTGATGGTACACTATCATCCTATCCTTGTAGAACAATCACATGTGGTGGTACCTGCTGTATTGATGTTGATTACTCTATGATCTTCTGTCTTCACAATATCCACTCTTGCAATGGAGGTGTTTCTAAAATTTATGTGGAGGTTTCACTTGGATTACTGGCATTTATACATTTGAGTTTCCTGTTTGATTTGAATAGATAGTACAGCTAGAGGGGACCCTTATTTAGGAAGATCTTCTCTGCAGAAGTTAAATAGAATTCTATTATTTTTGTGGAAGGAACTCCTTGTAGGCACAAGTAAAAAATGTAAGGGGGTCAAGCAGCTATGCAGAGTAAACTCCATCATCTTCATGTTTTTACTGGGATGAATCTTGGCTGTTGACTGTTTAGTTGAAGAACATTAGTTCTTATTATGGTAAGTATTGGGGAAACCAGAGTTACTACCATTGGTGAAATGAAACTTTAAGGAATATTTAGTATTCACTTTGTATGGTATTTTTCTTTTCTTTTTTTTCATAAGTAATTTGTATCGGTATCCCTCAAGCAGACTGCTTGTCAACTTCAAATATTTAGTAAATGCTTTTTCTTACTATGTTTTTTTAGCCCATTGTGTGAGGAGCAGGGTATGGAAACAAAAGGCTTCTATAAGTTTGCGTTTTATTTATATGTATAATTGTTCTTGGGATTTTATGGTTTTCCAACTGTTTCAGTATGGAACTGCCTAAATATGTTGCTTATGTTCCAGCATTGAGATATGTTTTGATGAAGCCCCTTTGCTTAAAAGATCCTAGAAACCAGTGCAAATTACTGTTTTATTTAGTGTTATTCTGTTTTAGCTGATCTTCGCCCTGTATAACTTGTGTGGAAATATGTTCAGTTTCTCAAGGTGTTGAAATGGCAACCTTAAAATAAACATCTTACTCCTATATTTTAACCACTGTTGTTGGAAGGCGAGCCAGGCTTGCACCTCGCTTCAGCCATGGGCAATGGTTGGGTGTGGGCAGTGTGCTTCAGCCCCGCCTAAATTAGAGAGCTGCTGCCTTGGGGATTGACAGTTTTGGGTGGTATAGTTTTCCTCATCTTAGTACTTCTGAAGCCATTTCTAAGTCTTCTATAAGATTTAAAAAATTGTCTTTTTCTTATAGTTTTTTTTAATATTTATGTATAATTTAATCTTTGATAAAACTCTGGGATTTATCTAAATTTCTAAAAGCTTCTTTTTTTGGAGTATTTTTGTCCTCAGAAAGTGTTATATCTTATATGCTAAGTAACAAGGACATAGCCATTTCCCCAATTTGTTGTCTGTTTTGACACGTATTGACTCAAATACATATGACTGTATCAATATGTCCTGGCACACACCCTGACATTTACTGTTGTGTCACCCTTTATTTTTTTTACTCTAATGATTTTGTGAAAAAAAAGATTTCTAAAAGAAAATTGGTGTGTTCCATCCTCCATACACTACTTTAAGTTAAAACATTATTATAGTTGTTTCATAGTCTTCCCTCGTGTAAATCTACTTATTTTATTAAGTTCTTGGATAGCTCTATGGTGTATGGAAATGTTTTCTCTTCTCATATTTTTCTAAATATATATTTATAAAGGACTACTGATTTAAATATAACTAAAATATACATTTGTCAAGTACGAATGTATTTGCATTTCAGTCTTCTCTAATGCGCCGTGCCAAACACCTCATAACTGTCAGACACATGTTCGTGTACGAGTTTTTCTTTCCTTTTTTTGTTTTCGACAAAAATTACTTGATAATCCATGCATACATGTTTATCTCTCTCCCTCTCTCTCGCCATATATGTGTGTGTGTGTGTCTATCTATCTATCCCTCTCTCTCTCTATATATATATATATATATATATATATATACACACCGCATATATTGTATATGTATATATACATTTACGTATAAGTTCTAGGTATGCATCTCATGCCTCACTTGCCCCCAGCCCACTATCTACACTTAATATGATAGTAACTCTCCTTTACTACACTAATTGTAATAGCCACATTTATATTGACGTGCAAGTATTTGTCTATAAAAAGTATGAAAATTAATATCAGCTCAAGTATGTAATTCTGCTGGATGGTGCTCTATGTCACAATGTTCGGACTACACATTGATCCTGTCTATGGTGGCCATGTTCCTTCATCCAAAGTTCAAACCTTCTCTTGGTTCATGAATTTATCCTCTAGGAGGTAGAGCTTCACAAGCGTTTGTATTTTACTAGTCCATTCACTTGGCAACAGATTAATGCTTGCATTAGACAGATTCGTACATTTTCTTCTTATTGTTATTTTCATTTGTAGTCATGTATGTAATCGTCTTAAATTTTTTGATCAACCTTAGAGTCATGGATTAGAACCAATATAGTTATGAATTGATATCTACAGACTTAGATGATATGTTTGAGATTCAAACATTTGGTTCTACACTTCAGTTTTCCGTCAATATACAAATTTCACATTTTCTCATCATCATCAAAGCCCTATTCGCTATTGTAAACCTGTGCTAGTTATTGCTCCCTCATAGGTGTCATTAATGATGCCAATACATCTATTCGGACTCCACTACCGACTAGATTATATCTTTAAGGACTCTTATCATATATCTAATAGATCCATCTGCTCTCTCCAAGTTAATAAAGACTACGTGGGGTTCTTCCTCTCCAGATTAATGATTTGTTGCACTAAAACTCATTATTAGTCTGCATCAAATTGCGAGCTTTAAGAAGTTAAATTCTGGACCACATAGTCAATGATTTCCACATCATAGATCTGAGATAGATCTAGGATCCCTTAAGTACAACATAATTTTATTTTAAAAATGGGAAGGGTCCATTTGGTAATGATTATGATAATCAATTATGGGGTTGGTAATTGATTATCAACACTAATAAATGCGTTAGTGAGACTAGACATAAATTATTTTTTTATAATGATAATTCATTTTCTCTTTAAATTCCTAATATAAAAAAAATATACTTACATAATGATAAGGATCTCTCTCTATATATATCTCTCTCTCACTTGGATGAGATATTTTTGCTCCCGCTTCCTTATGCTCCATAACTCGTGCCAATACATTGTCCTCATTTCATTCCGGATTTCAATTCCTAATTCTCTCTCTCTCTCTCTCTCTCTCCTTTTTCATAACGACCACTACCTTTGCTGCCGGTACTCCCTCTCACTGCCATTGCAAGGGCATGAAATGGGATTGGTCAAACCTGAGATCCCACCGGATTCGAACCTGTATCTAGCAGTTTGGATTATAGATATACATCTGAATGAAATAGGGTCAGATACAGATCCATGTAAATTTATTCGATTCTGTTCCAGGTCAAGTATGAATGCTCGTGTTAGATATTCAGATCTGATCAAATCCTGTGTTTGGGAGTTGGATACTTACTAAAACTTGTCATTTTGTAATTTATCCAATCTGTATCTGACCCATATTCCACATACTGGTTGGATACAGATCTTCCCATATTAATCATGGTTTGGATTCGGATCATGTGTCATGGATCTGAGTCGGATTCGTATCCGCATGTGGATTTTGATATTAAAAGTCAAATTTGGATCCGGATCTACCTAGATCCGAGTCGGATCCGAACTCTATGGATCATGATATTAAAAGCAGAGTTGCAGAGATGTTAGGTAAATTTCTTTTTAGAAATGCTTCAGTCAGAAACGTTTTTGGTAGAGTTGGTTCTAGATTGAGGATCCATTTCACAATAATTGTTACCAAACGGTCCCGAAGTATAGATTATTATTATTATTTCAATTGTTATTATATTAAATATAAATAATTCAGGATTGTTACAGATCACAAGTACGTAAAAGATAATTGATGGATTGAAAATTCTCTGTCCATTGAGCTCAATTTTCATAAGACTCAGTTTATATATTTAAATCACTTATATTCACTTTTGACATATCTTCGAATTTTTTAATTATCATATATATTTTAGTTTTTAGGTTTTTTTTTTACAACATTTAACATTTTGTAAAATGAACACACATCAACCAGGTCACATTTCGTCCTACCTTGTGTTTCAGAGGAAGATGAAATGCATCGTATTCAGCTATGAGGTTAAAGGTGGGTGTGAAGGAAATATGCACTCCATATGTGAAATTGGAAGATGTGTATGCTGGGTAGACTTGATTCTTATCTATGCATTAACTTGAGGAGGAATATTGTCAGAGATGTAGTATATCAGTCCATAGGTTTATAAGTAATGTAGTTTACTTGTAGGTTTTACGTTAGGGATCCATGTTTTGCCCTCTAATTGTTGGTATTATTGGTGAATGTGGACAAAGGGTATCCACCCTTTTGAATACTCCAATAATAATTCTTCAAGTTTATCGCATCTCAACTTTAGTGCTTCTTATGACAATGGGGTCTGCACTCTAATTTTGCACGTATACATACAAACGCATATATATGTTAGATAGTCGACATTTCTTTACCATATTAGTAGTTAACATACCTGTAATATTCCTTCTCTCTTTTGAGTAATTAACATATTTAATGTTTTTCTTTCATCATATGAAGATCATTTTGCCTTTTTTCCGCTTTTCCCCCGTTTCTGTGTGGTCATGGAGACAATTTTGGTATGAATAGTAATTTCTATTAGTACTTTTCAGTTTCTGAGGTATATTGTGGTTACTATTCATGTAGCAGGTTTTCAGACAGTTGCTATTTTCATGCAGACTGGTGTCCGAGAGAAACCAGTGGCAGCGGTTCATGAAATATCTGACATCGTAAAGGATTCACCACATAAGGTACGGATTTGGAGCTAGGTGCAGTAATTATATATCCTATAACTTTATTTGCTCATTCCTAAATTTTTGTCATCTTTCTCTGCTCATTTGGTTTCCATTCTTTTTTACACTGTACTGTTAGTACGACTAGAGCTTCCTCTGATATCAGGAAGATCTTTATATAATTTGAGGTACATTAATGAGTGGGGCTTGCATCCCTTGGGGAGTAATTTATTTCAATATCAGGCCTATCTGCAATATTAGTGTTCTAGCAAACACCACACTTGAAAGTTTTGCATTATTATCTGATTCTGTTTAGTAGCCCATAGGCAATTACAAACATGCACTTTCTAACATTCTATTTTTAGTGCCAATTTATTTTGTTGATTCACTGGCTAAATGAATTAGGCCTATCTGCAATATTAGTGTTCTAGCAAACACTACACTTGAAAGTTTTGCTTTATTATCTGATTCTGTTTAGTAGCCCGTAGGCAATTACAAACATGCACTTTCTAACATTCTATTGTTAGTGCAAATTTATTTAGTTGATTCACTGGGCAAATGAATTTTAAAGTGGTTCATTTAAATGTTCACAACTGAAGTAAATGCTGAAATTGTTTTGGTTTTGAATGTGTACTAGTTCATCCTCATTCTTTCTGCATTTTTCTGGACCATTGATGACTTTAGAACAGGACATCTGTTGCTGAATCATTGTTTGCTTGATTCAGCTCCAGTAGGCACTTCCGTTATGGAACTCGTTCTCATGAATTGTTTCTTTTTGCCTTGTGAGCTATGAAGGAGGTGGGCCATGTGGCACATGGAATTGGTGGATCTTGGTGTTCTGTGAATTAAAGTTTACCCAGCATTAACCACATGCAAGCATAAAAAACTTGGGTATGGATGGGCATGTTGTAAATGCATGGGGACGTTGGTGCTGACCCATAGGGTGGCAAGATACCATTTTTAAGTGTCTGGACTCCAGCTGATACCAGTTTGCTGTTTCCAAATGCTCGTTCATTGATCAAGCTCCTTAGGATTTCTTATAAAAAAAGCTCCTTGGGATTTCTGAAAGCCTGAATTATGCTCCATTTTTAGACCTTGTTTCTGTGAGAATCTTTACTGCTTGATTTGAAGCGATTATATGCTACTTCTCATGGTTTATTTAGATTGATGCTGGGCCTTTTTGAGTTGGTGTTTTCCCTGCTTTTTTTTTTTTTTGTAGATTTTCGTTGGTGGAATTTCAAAGGCTCTGTCATCTGATATGGTAAGTTGCTCAAGAAAGTTCCATTGCATTAATATAGGCAAGAAGTTTCATTTGTTCCACAACCAATTGTGTAACTGATAATTCATTACACTTCAAAGATGTTATTTTTTAACCACTGCCTATTTTTGTTTAGAGACTGAAACTTCTATGCTGGCATGCTGCTTTTTCCAGCTTATGGAGATTGTTAGTGCGTTTGGACTTTTGAAGGCTTATCGCTTTCAGGTTAACGAGGATTTCGATGAACCATCTGCCTTTTTGGAGGTACTAGAGCACCGAAGCTATGCTTTGGTTTACTGTTGTTTCTTTTCATTTTTATGTCCGTAGAAGGTGACACTAATTTGAAAATTATTTCAGCTTTCTTCTCATTTGATTGGATACCCTCATGGAATATTTTTATCATGTTTTGCAATCCTGATATTAGTTGTGACTTGTGAGGAGTGGAGTTTTTTTTGCTAACCATGTAAAATGTTGATAATCTAATAATTGATTACCACTGTTTTACTATCATTTTCCCACATTGTTTTCTATCTAAGCATTTCTTTTTATGTTTAAGATTATTTTGCATAATCAGAGGGCTTAAATGTCTTTAGGTCGACCATTATTAGCTCACTAAATAGTAATGACAGCTTAATCTACTATACATTTATTATTATAATTATTATAATCTGCTTTTCTTTTTCTTTTTTTGTTTTTTAAACCATGTACATGATTTGGCTAATGTCCAATCTTAACAAATCCCGATTTGAGGTGATGCACCAGGAATTCCCAAAATTAGATAGCTGTTCTTTGACTTAGCAATTTTTTTAGAGATTTAAGAATTTGTAATGCCAACATTCTCATCAGTGGAATACTTGGACGGTGCCACTTGAAAAAAATTTGCGAACGCAAGCGAGAGAAACACTTTTGCATTTTCTAATGATTTAATGATTTCTAGGATCACATATGAATAACTTTAAATGGAAAAAAGCACATATAACTTTACTAGTTATGAAATTAGACTCGGTTGACTATGCACATAAACACATACATGAATCTCATCTTTTAGACTCAATTGGAAGATGTTTCATCGCCCTAGAGCGGTTGGGATTTTTGAAAATAAGAAGGCCTTGAGAAATGAATACATCTCAAGGATATCCTCCGTCTGCACGATATCCATCTACCATCTTCAGGTCAGGATAGAAGGATCTGGATTTGGACCAAAGATGGCTCGTTTTCGGTTTGTTCCTACTATGAGGTTTTACACTCTTCAGTCGGGCCCACTTTCCCTGCCTCTAAGGTTTGGAACTCTTATCCCCTCTAAGGTGGCTTTCTTTACTTGGGAGGGCTCACTGGGCAAGATTTTGATAGTGGACTGGTTGCGTTCTAAAGGTATTATCCTAGCAGACTATTGTTGGATGTTCCATCACTATGGCAAAACAATGGACCATCTTTTGTTTCAGTGCGATGCGACCAAGGAGGTTTGGTCTTCTTTCTTCTTTGAGTTCAGGATGAGCTGGGTGATGCTAGGTACCCTTATGGATATTATCCTTAGCTAGCGGTCCAAAGCCTTTTCCGCTAGAGGAAGCATTTTATGGATGATGTTGCCTTTCGCTATCGTTTGGGCTTGTGGAAGGAGAGGAACCAAAGGGCTTTTGAGGGCGAGAGTGAAAACACGGCATCGGTCATTCTCAATATTAAGGGAATGTTGTTTTTGTGGTCCAGGGTATTCTTGGAATGCATGGGTCTTTTTTCGAGGACTTTGTTTTTTCGTATGGACTCTCTTTGTGCTAGGGATTGACGTCTTTGGCCCTTGTCTTTTTTGGGGTTTCCGGTTCTTCTGGGTCTCTCTTGGCTTTGTAGGTCATCTCAACCTCTTTAAGCGAGGTTTTGTAAGCCTTTCTCTCGTTTTTCAATAAAGCTTATACTTACAAAAAAAAAAAAAGATTTTCAACCTTGGAGGGCTAGGAATGTGGATAAGGGTTATCAGTAACAAGCACTAAAGTAGCGATATGGTTAGGACAGCCAGGAATTGGTACATCACTCCGTCTATTGTGCCGTAGTGAGGTTTGGATCATTAAGGACTTTGAAGAGCTAAGGAAGGGGGGGTTAGATTGAAAGTGGGTGGAAGAGATACAATAATATTATTAATGGTGTTTAGTTGGAAAGTATGCGATGCTTTTGTCTGATTTTTTAGGCTTACATATATCAGGGAGATGGTGTTTAGAGATTACTTTGAGAGGGTAAACTATAGCGTGGTGGACACTACTAATGGTGCTAGATTTTTAGGAGTGAAAAAAGAGAGGTAAAACATGTATTCTCCTTAGTTGTCTAGAGGCACCTTTTTTCCTTATAAAGGGGAAGATTGCAGGATAGGAATGGGATCTGAGAATGTACTCATTTTATGAGGTGGTTGGTGGGAGGTGCAAGTCGAACTCATTGGCGGCTAAGATTCGGGGAAAACGATTTCCCCAGAGGGTCAGTCCTTCAATGAATTGTTTGAGATACTAACATGGAGCATCTAGTTTGTATAGGAATCCTTATTTAGGGCTGTATAAAGATCAAGAGTAGCCTTAGGTCCTCATTCTGCAAATATTATGCTTAGGTCACATGCACATATATTCCCCTCCTATGCTACATGACAAGAACCCATTTGATCCTGTCTGAGCTTGCTAATTAATGGTCAAGATTTCTCCTTGTCCACATGTATTGATCGTAATAGACAGTGTTGGCTGTTGATTTGCCATGTGTATTGATTTTACCCCAACCTACCAACTTGATCACAGCCTCTGGAGTTCATCTAATCCTCATCTTAACCAGTAATCATGTATGAAATCAGACAGCCTTGTTGGCTGATCAGGGGACCGCATGGCTGCTAAAACTTTGCGGTTAAACTCGGTGATGTGTGAGTTTGTGAGAGTTGGATACTTATGCAATCAAGGTGTTTAATCTAAGAGATCTTGTTTCTCAAAAGGCCAAAGCCAAGAATTACACCCACAGTTTGTCATGCAAACTTGTTGCAAACCTGATTAGTAACATCACGGAGTCAACATTGAACTTCTTGATATCCTTGACGAGTCTGAACCTTATCACTTCCATCAGTTGACATGTCCCTGCTTAGAATATGTTGAGCTATGCCTCTCAACTTAGCACAAGGATTGGTTGCTAATGACAAATTTACTGCAAAGACCACGGATCTTGTGTTTTTTCGTAGGTAATCCTTGTCAAGTGTTTCACTTAGATGTTATTAGGAGCATTTATCTTCTTTTATTCCAAAAAAAAAAAATCTTCAGTTTGGTAAGTTCGATGAAGGGACTATTTGGTTCTTGCTTTGAACATTGTTGGCCTGAGAATCTCTTAAATTCGATTGGTTGCTATGTTCTCTTCTTTGTTATTTTGTCATTTGTATGTCCTCTTTGTATATCCTTGAAAAGTTGGTGACCTTCGTAAGATGATATTGTTTCAGTACGTAGACCAGTCAATCACTCTCAAGGCATGTGCTGGACTGAATGGGATGAAGTTAGGAGGGCAAGTCTTAACTGTTGTTCAAGCTGCTCCCGATGCCTTTGTCGAGGTATTTATCACTTCCTTTTGTTTTATATTTTTTTTCTCATTAAACTAAATCTCAGAAAATATTTCTCGGTTATGGCGATGAAGTATATAGTTTGTCCTCTTTGTTCCATTGTCTGACTTAAGAAGTTAAGATCTCTTTATTATCTGAAGTTGTAACCAAGAGAACATAACAGGAAAATACTGAGAGACCTCCATTCTATGGGATTCCTGAGCATGCAAAGTCACTACTTTCAAAACCCACGAATGTCCTGATGCTCAAAAATGTGGTACTGTATTTGAGGCTTATATTATTTATTTTGGTTTGGCATTCATCTTTATTTTCTTCCTGTTTATCTGATTATGGGTTTATATGCTCAATCTTATTTAGTTTAATCGAGAGGATCTTATATTGCTATCTGGACCTGAACTGGAAGAAACGTTGGAAGATATACGGTTGGAGTGTGCCAGGTCTGGTGACAAATTCTCTTTTTATTTGAATTTACTTCGATACTTTTACCATTTTCTGTTGTAGCATCAGTTAAACCCTGCAATAACCCTGCAGGTTTGGCACCGTCAAGTCTATAAATATTGTCAGGTATGATAGCAGTTGTGCCACTGCCCCTGAAGCATTTGAAGTCACCAACCAAACCGATGTGAGGAGGGCGTCGCAAGACGCAGATGCTGAAGTCTATACCAAGAAAACAGAAACCACTGAGGACGACATCATCTCTGGAGAAAATAGCAGACCAGAGCCTCCAAAGGATAGCAGAGAACATCTAGATGATGGAGATGTGGAAGATAATAGAACTAGTGATGATAAACCTGAGGATCTTCTTGTAAGGGATGGATCGAGTGAACCATGTCAACTTTACAGTACTGTAGCTCCCGAAGTACCAACGTGTCACCCCAATACTGATGCGACTCCTCAACAATCCCCCGCCCTTCTTGATACTACTGAAGATCAATCAGCCTTCAATGATGATAACTGTGGTAAGGTTAGCAACTCTAGCATGGGAAACAGTTTGATGGTTGAAAAAGAGTTGAAACAGAGGGGAAGCCAATGGAAAGTTGCAGGATGCTCCTATTGAATCAAATGATGTTGTCCGAAGGGAATCGGATATTAGTGAGAAAGGTGAAAGTAAGCAGCAGGCCAACGATATTGATGATGGTTTTGAACAGGGGTGTGTTCTCGTGGAGTATGCTAGAACAGAGGCCTCTTGCATGGCAGCACATTGTCTGCATGGACGGCTCTATGGAGACTGGATTGTGGAGGTGGGTTACATCGCTCAGGATCTATACTTGTCAAGGTTTCCAAAATGAGGCTGTACTAATCAGGTACTGCATGGTTAGATCATCGATATCAGGTCTGGTGATGTTACCATCTTCGGTTAGTATCAAGTGTCATACTTTTTTATCCGCCGACTGTTCAACAGTTTTTAACACAGTTGTTAAAAGTGCTCCACCATTGGCGATGTTGGATTCTTTGGGAGGGAGGATTCATCTCAGCCTATTGCAGTTTGCTGCTTAGCTTTAGATTTTGTTAAAGGAGTGGATGAGAGGTCGTCCTTGCTCTGTAATGACATCCATCTTCAGGAGGACGAATGCGTCGTCGATATCCCTTTCCCCTATGGTTGTCTCAAAAGAGTTGTCATTACTTCAGTTAAATTAATTCTGCACGTCTGGTTGATTCTTCCCATCAGTTTAATTTTTCCCCACATGTGGGACACCTCTTTGATTGATCATAACCCAATGTCACTCTTTAATATCATCGTAGCTGTTGAATCGATCATTTCCCTTTGAACGATAAAGAGTTGCTTGAAATGTTAACGAAACATCTAAAAATCTCAGTTGATTTCATGGTAGAGATCGCTCATCATTATTGTTATTATGTGTAATTGATTAGATGGTAGCAGTCAATCTGTTGCCAATTGATTGCATTGCAAGGTTTGGAGTTTTCAAATCTAATTTGATTAATAATGGGTTTTCTTACGAGTTTGTTTACGAATCCTTATGTCAAGCAGTCCACATTATCTTCAGTGAAGTTCCTTTTCAATGTATATTTTCTGATGCTCAATCATAGTCAGCAACTTCCTGTTCTATTCGTGTATAATTCACAAATGTTATTTGATAAGCTCTGGTACCATAAAATGATTCGAGTGAGAGTGAGGTGGATGGTTATATTAGAGATTTGAATAATCTCTTCTCATTATAGAAATTCCTGCCATAGTGACTAGACAATTTATTGAAATAAGGAATCATTTTGCTGATGTGGAGCAAGGTGATGTGTAACCATGTGAGGGAATTGAGGACGTCCCATGGAGAAAAGTTTTGATCCTGCAACTGAACTTTTTGATCAAGTGATCCTGCAACTTAAAAGTTAAGTGCCACCTGACCTGGGGTTAAGGTGGCCCGTAACTGTAATTACCCTCAACAGTGGAGAAAAATTAACTGCAGTTAAGGGGCAATCTAAACCCCCCAGGACAGGTGGCATTAACTATAGGTTGCAGGACGCTGGATTGAAAAGTTCCAGGGTCAAAAAATTTCTCCCTGTCATGTGTGGTTGACTTCCCGTGCGAACATCATATAACATTATAATGGGTATAGTCTGGATCTTGCATGGTATGGATTCCAAAAGTTGATATACATGCCAATGTTGCCTATTTTTTGTTTTTGGGCAAGTAAGATGGGGTTAGGCGGACCCCGACTTGCAATAACAACAAAACAAATTACAACTGTTCGTATCTACATCCATTTTTTATCATGTTCTATCTATATAACAAACGGGGAAGTTGTCTCCCCACTTACACCCCCTCTTATCTATTTAGACAAAGAAGGGCTGAGATCTTATCCCCAAAATAGATGGTGGATCTCAGCCATTCACACCCAATTTTGACAAACGCTTTGTTGGAGAGTGCCATGGGCACGGGCCACCCACTATCTATATAACAAGTGACAGTGGTTGTCTTATACCCCTCTTATCTTATATGGCTTCAATATGAGTGGCTGAGATCCACTATGCTTCATATCGATGGCTGAGATTAACTCCCACTCGATTTTGACAAACACTTTGACTGGAAAGTGCCATGGGCACGGGCCACCCACGCATATAACAAGACAACTCAGTTGTATCCTCTTATCTTATCTATCCATCTAATGTGGACGGTTAGATAAAGAGTGGTTGAGATCAAATCCATCGATCTAATGTAGACAGTTAGATTTCAGCCACTCAATCAGCCTAATTTGACCTCAATTTATTCAAATTTTGAATTTCAACACCGTTATTTTTTGTTATTTCTGTTATTTTCCCATTTCTCCCTCTGTACTTTACAAATCGTTATAACAACTGTTATAATGGAAAAAATGGTAACGCCCCAGTCAGTTATACCGTTTTAGTGCCGAAGGCACCCAATTTTTGCAAATGCTTTTGTCGGAGAGTGCCGTGGGCACGGGCCATTTACTATTCTATATAACAAAACACATTGGTTGTCTTCCTACTTATACCTCCTCTTATAAGCATGAACAAAGAAGGGCCGAGATCTAATCCTCCCCCAAATGGAAGGTGGATCTCCGCCACTCACCTGATTTTGGCAAATTCTTTGTCAAGGAGTGCTGATGGCACGGGGCACCCACTAGTCTATATAACAAAACAGGGAAGTTGTCTCCCCACTTATACCCCCTCTTATCTATTTTGACAAAAGACGGCCAAGATCTTTTCCCCCAAATGACAGTGGATCTCAGCCAATCACACCTGATTTTGGCAAATGCTTTGACGGAGTGCCGAGGGCATGGGCCACCCACAATAAATATAACAAGTGATGACTGTGATTTTCTTATACCCCCTCTTATCTTATATGGCTTCAATAATGAGTGGCTGAGATCTACTATGCTTCATATCGATGGCTGAGATTAACTCTCACACGATTTTGACAAACGCTTTGTCGAAATCCATCGATCTAATGTGGACGGTTAGATTTCTGCCACTCAATCCGCCTCATTTGACCTCAATTTATTCAAAATTTGAATTTCAACACCGTTATTTTTTGCTATTTCTGTTATTTTCTGATTTCCCCCTCTATGCTTTACAATCCATTATAATGGAAAAAATGGTAACGCCTCAATCCGTTATACCATTTGAGTGCCGAAGGCACCCAATTTTTGCTAATGCTTTTGTCGGAGATCGAGTGCCGTGGGCATGCGCCATTTACTATTTACCTACATATAAGGAATGAAATGGGTTGGATTTACATATAGCCCAAGGGTCAGGCTCAGGAAACCCACTTTTTATGCCTCGAGAGGGGTGTTACCGTTAAAACGGATTGAAACGGCCAGGGGCAAAAATAGAAAAAATGGATTTTAATGATTTTAACAGAAAAAAGTGGTGCTGAAATTCAAATTTTAAAATTTGAAATTTGAAAATTAAAAATTTAAAAAAAAAAAATTAACGGAAATTTTACGGTTTTCTTATACCCCTCTTATCTTATATGGCTTCAATAATGAGTGCCGAGATCCACTATGCTTCATATCGATGGCTGAGATTAACTCCCACCAGATTTTGACAAACACTTTGTCGGATAGTGCCGCGGACACGGGCCACCCACGCATATATCCAGACAACTCAGTTGTATTCTCTTATCCATACATCTAATGTGGACGGTTATATAAAGAGTGGTTGAGATCAAATCCATCGGTTAGATTTCAGCCACTCGATTCGCCTCATTTGACCTCAATTTATTCAAAATTTAAATTTCAACACTGTTATTTTTTGTTATTTATGTTAGTTTTTCATTTCTCCCTCTGTGCGTTACAATCCGTTATAACAGCCATTATAATAGAAAAAACGGTAACGCCCCAGTCCGTTATACCGTTTGAGTGGCGAAGGCACCCAATTTTTGCAAACGCTTTTGTCAAAGAGTGCCGTGGGCATGGGCCATTTACTATTCTATATAACAAAACACATTGGTTGCCTCCCTACTTATACCTCCTCTTATAAGCTTCAACAAAGAAGAGCCGAGATCTAATCCTCCCCCAAATGGACGGTGGATCTCCGCCACTCACCTGATTTTGGCAAAGTCTTTGTCGAGGAGTGCCGATGGCACGGGTCTATATAACAATGGACAGTGGTTGTCTTCCCACTTATTGAGAATAAAATAGATTTATTAATAACTTCTTGGATACATTACATTGACTAACAAATGGTTTTATATAGAATTGGATGCCGCCAAAGATAGAAATTAATCTATTAGATCTAATCTAAGATATTATCCTAATCCTCTGAATCTTGACAATTGATGACAACCTAGAGAATCTGTGATAAGATGCACTAATAATGATATGGTACATCTCACACACCTTAGTACAATGTATTATATAATTTTCTCCCTCAAATTCATGGAGATCAGAGATCTTTGTGAGTTTGCTCAAATTTGTAGTCGTTGTAGAGAGATCGCCTAAAAAATGTCGCCAGTGTGTTGAATATGTGCCAAATATGTCGTTTGCCGATAATCCAAGAGAATAACTACAATTGGGGCAGGAAAAGAAGTCTTCTATTTTGGCTAGACCAAAACCTGACGGATTTTAATCCTGATAAAAGAGCCTCATTGGGCCAAAATGGGTGTGGGCATCTATTTGCCTAGGCTTGGGCTCTATGAGTCTTTAGAGGCCTATTGAGCAATAAAGTGTGCAGGTAGCTTCTGGACCCACAAAAAGGGTGTGGACCGAGTTTTTTTTATCTCACAGTTGTGTGCTCTTTTTGGGCATTGCTGCTTTGGGCCTCTTTTGGGTCAAGGAGATTGGATGGGCATCTTTGTGCCTCATGGGCTTGGGCTCTGTCTTCGAGCAAAAAGATGTGGGCCTTTTTTGGATCTCATGGGACTTGGACTTTAAAAGGTCGCAAGTTTTTTTGTTATGTATGCACGATAGGCTCAACTTAGTAAGCTTGAGCAAATGGACATGGTCTTATGAGAGAAGCCCAAGAAAACAAACCTCCTTTTTTTTTATTTCTTTTCCTTTTCATTTTTTTGGGTAGTTATTTGGCTTTGTTTCAGTCTAACCAAGAAGGAGGTTTAGCAAAATGGGGTTTTTGAAAAGCAAACAGAGAGAAAGAGGGTTTCATGGGTTGGTTTTTCAAAACCCCAGAAAGTGGCTGGCGACGACTTCACGCGAGAAGAGGGTGGTTGATGACTTCAACGGAGGCGGTGGCAGCGGCCGAGATGGCACAACGACAGTGACGATAATAGGGATGAGTAACAGTAACGAATGGCTCCTCTCTGTTTCACACTTCTATTTTATTTTATAGGATAATGGTTGTGTATGCGGAAGATGATGGTAGGTAGAGATTACTAGACGGAAGGCAACAGTGCCTCCCGCTGGGGTAGAAGACACAGAATCGAGAGCTTGTTCAAAGGAATAATGACTATGATAATAAAATAGATTTATTGATAATTGCTTGGATGCATTATATTAACTAACCAAAGGTTTATATCAGTGTTTTAAAACTCGTCGAGTCAACTCGAAACTCGACCGATTTGACTTGACTCGGCTGAGTTTCTAGTTGACTCGAAATAAACTCGAATCGAATAAACAAAGGGTTTGGTGTGTTGTTTTTCTCAAAAAAACAACGCGTTTTGTGCGTTGTTTTTATTCGACGCACCAAATAAATTTTTCGAACACCTTGTCAACACAAAATCAACTAAATCTTATAAATCCTGCTTATAAAAATATGATATTTATATATTAATATATCTATATAATATTAATATATTACTCGAGTCGAGTTACTTCGGGTCGAGTTCGAGTCTTCGAGTAAATTCAACTCGGTAGACTTTTGAGTCAAGTCGAGTTTTCGAGTTTTCAAGCACTGGTTTATATAGAACTGGGCACAGCCAAAGATAAAAACTAATCTACCGAATGTAATCTAAGATATTATCCTAATCATCTGAATCTTGACAATCGGTGACAACAGAGAGAATCTTTGATGAGATGCACCAATAATGATATGGTGCATCACATACACCTTATGACAATGTATTCCCTAATACTTATGCCTGTAACGCCCATGGCCCACACCGATATGATATTGTCCGCTCTGGGGTCATCCCCCTCACGGTTTTGTTCTTCTCTACTGAAAAGTCCTCATACCAGATAAGGTCAAGCTTGCCCTTTATAGCCCAGGCTTTGAACGTTCTCTTGTCCGATGTGGGACTAAACTCGAGCACCTATATGCTATTCCACCTAGAAACCCTTGTGTGGCGCACCGACTAGGTTTTGCATTCACCCCAACTGATAGGATAAGTCGTCCTCGGCTTTGATACCATTTGTAACGCCCCTGGCCCACACCGGTATTATATTGTCCGGTCTGGGGTTATCCCCTTCACAGTTTTGTTTTTCTCTACGAAAAATGCCTCATACCAGATAGGGTTAAGCTTGCCTTTATAGCCCAGGCTCCGAACATTATCATGTCCGATGTAGGACTAAACTCAAGCACCTATCTGCCATTTCACCCAGAAACCCTGGCGTGGTGAATTGACTAGGTCATAACATTCACCCCACCTAACATGATTAGCCGTCCTCGGCTTTGATACCATTTGTAATACCCTTGGCCCACGTCGGTATGATATTGTCCGCTCTGGGTTCATCCCCCTTACGGTTTTGTTCTTATCTATAGAAAATGCCTCATATCAGATAGGGTTAAGCTTGCCCTTTATAGCCCAGGCTCCGAACGTTATCCTGTTCGATGTAGGACTAAAATCAAGCACCTATTTGCCATTCCACCCAGAAACTGTAATGCCCCTGGCCCACACCGGTATGATATTGTCTGCTTTGGGGTCATCCCCCTCTTACAGGCTTTAATAAAGAAGGGCCACGATCTTATCCCCCAAAGGGATGGTGGATCTCAGCCATCACACCTGATTTTGGCAAATGCTTTGTTGGGGAGTGCGTGGGCACCAACCACCCACTAGTCTATTATGACAAGTGAGAGTGGTTGTCTCCCTAGTTTATGCTTTTATAGGCTTCGATAAATAAGGGCTGAGATCTTATCTCCCAAGTGGACGCCAGCCACTCACACCCGATTTTGGCAAACGGTTTGTCTGAGCACTGTGGGCACGGACCACCCGCTAGTATATTTACATAGCATAATTGGGAACTTTCAAAATAAATTACAAAAGAATTCTAAGCATACATTGGTATTTTTAAAACCCAGAAATATTTCACATTGCCATTCACCTTCTTTTAATGTGTTGGTAGATAGGTTTAGTAAATACCTCAATTAAGACTCGATGTGATCAGATAGGATCAGATTGGATCGAGGGTGGACCCGGTTCATTGGCAGCTAATTATGTTATTGTTTATACTTTGAGTCAGGCTCAGGGGACCAATAAAAGTGAACCAAAAAGTTCACTAATGTTCTGGCTGTAGATCCTGAGAATCCAACGGTGGTTTTGCTTTTGCAAATGTGAATGCCGGCTCAGCACTATTAATCAGGTTCGATTCTCGGGATCCACGGCCGAGAACATTAGTGAACTTTTTGATTCATCTTTCGTTGGTCCCCTGAGTCATATGTATATATTTGAGCAAGTATTGTTTGTAGTTGTCAGCACGTGCACTTGTGCTAAAAAAACAGTAGGTGCAAAAGTAAAACAAGACGGACAAAACACACCCCAAAAAGAGGAAGGGATGCTAGCAAGAAAGCGTTGCACAGATGCAACCCGTAAAAGACAAGAAAACCTTGAAATCCACATCTTTTCATTAAAAATATATATATATATATATATATTTGGTCTTTTGCGGGCATTGCATCTGTGCAACTCCATTAAGGGTTGCTTGCTAGTATTCCTCCAAAAATAAAGAAAATTAAAACACACTGGAATACCTCACCATCCCAATATTTTGGTCTGGGTAGTTTAAATTTTCTCCAACTGAAGAAGCCAAATGCAGACGAAGATCAAAGCGCAGTAACTAAAAGCACCAACTGTTTCTCTATCTCTCCTCTCCTCTCCGTTGAAGCTTTTTAATGGCGGAATTCTGCTGAAACCAAATTTCTCCAGATCGAAAAGGTACGTGCTTGATGCTTTACTTCGGAATCTGCGTCATTACTCTGTCGTTGTGTTCTTATCAGTTTAGGCTCGATTTTGTTTCTCTTGATGCTAATGGAGACGAACTAGGATTCGATCGAACCAGCTAACCATAGAGCCAATTTTCACTGGTTGGTTGCTTTTTTTTTGAATCTCTCTGATGTGTTAGGGTTTCCTTAATTGAGACCTTCACAAAGGATTTATTCGTATAGGATCACGGATTACATGGCTGTGATGAGGAGGTTTCCATTCGGAATGATCTAAGAAAGGGAGGTAGGAGTCGTAGGAGAGGGTGGGCGCTTGTTGTAAACAAATGACGATGAAGAATTACTAAGTTCCGTTATTTGGTTGCAGAATCCTTCGTGTGCTTTGCCAGTTGACATGTCCGGCATTGTCCTATAATTTTGGCGACATCTCGTTTGAGACGGGGCCAATAGAATCGATCCTCAACGAGGGCAATGGTTTTATCACGACCAAACTGATATAAAAAAAATATCAGTTTGGTGAGACTCGTGACTTTTCGGTAACAATGGGATTGCAGGAGGGATCGATCTTATATCCGTTCCTCTTTACAGTAGTTATGGATGGATTAACTGCTCATATTCAAGGCAAGGTCCTTTGGTGTATGCTATTTGCATATGATGTTGTATTCAATGATGAGATTAGAGTGGGAGTAAATGCAAAACTAGAACTATGGAAAGAGACTTTAGAAACTGAGGGTTTTTAGATAAGTAGGATCTAAGCATAATACATGTAGTGTAACTTTAATAAAAATACTCGTAGGGATGAGGTATTAGTTATAATTGATGAGCAAGAAACAATGATTGATGAACAAGAAATACCGCAAAGCTACCAATTCCGTTATTTAGGTTTGATTATATGACAAAGTTGGAGAGATTGATGAGGATGTGGCCAATAGAATTAGTGCTAGATGGCTAAAATGGAGGCGCTCTTTTGGAGTATTATGTGATTGACGTGTGCCTATCAAGCTAAGGGGAAAATTTTACAATATAATTGTAAGACCAGCTATGCTTTATGGGGCCGAATGTTAGAGACAATCGTTCTTTTGTAGCAGAGGGACTAGAATGATCAGGGGGCGAGGTGTGAACTACAGATCATAAACTAGATAATCGACCGGGATTACCATGCTAGTAGCGCTTATCAAGTTGGGCGATAGGTAAGTATTATCCAGCTTTCGGCCCCCGATATCGATCGAGCGGGCAATTGACAAATAACTTGTTCATAGAATGAGTGTGGCAAAGATGAGGATGTTGAGATGGATGTGTGGAAAAACTAGGAAAGACAAAATAAAAAATAAGTATATTCGAGGAAACTTAGGAATAATCCCAATGGGAGATAAGATAAGGGAAAGTTGATTGAGTGGGGCATGTGCACCAAAGACCAACCATGACATCACTAAGAAGTGCTTTGATACAAATTGATGGCCTTAAAACGAAGAGAGGAAGGCCGAAAATGATATGGATGGAGCCTGGAGGAAATAAGAAAAGATCTGAAGACACGTGCTTTGACAAAAGACATAGCTCTAAGTAGAGTCGAATGACGAAATAGGATTCATGTTGCCGACTCCAAACATTTGGGATATGGCATAGCTGATGACGATGATAATGATATTTGAAACTTGAACTTATAGAGATGATCCTATATATTTGTTGTAAATCAGGTTGTAACCAGTAGATGAAGGTTGTAGAGATAAGAGGAAAAAGTGTAATGGAGGCAAAAGAAGGTGGAGAAGGAGATTAGGGTTAGAGAGAAGTTGTGGGAAGATGAGAGAATGAATTGTTAATTCATTCTCTCTCACACACACTATATATATAATGGGGAGAAACTCTACAAAAGAGTAGCACTTTTCACGTTATTTGGCACTATTCACGCGAATAGTGATAACCCAAAAAGATTACCTACTTGGAAAGTGGGACGCAGCCAACTTGAGACACCCACGTGGGTGTATTATATAAACTCCAACACTCCCCCTCAAGCTGGTGCGAAGATATCCATCATGCCCAACTTGCCAGTCAAGGTATGAAGAATAGACTTGTTCACCCCCTTTGTGAGTATGTCGGCAACCTGCTCATGTGTTCTTACATACGGAGTACAAATCAATCCTTGTTGAAGTTTCTCTTTGATGACGTGACGATCAACATCAATATGCTTGGTCCCATCATCCTGGACTGGGTTGTGAGCAATGTTGATGGCGGCTTTGTTGTCACAGTAGAGGCTCATCGGCTCTGTCACTTGGAGTACCAGTTCCTCAAGCATGGTCCTCAACCAAAGGAGTTCGCACACACCATGTGTCATAGAGCGAAATTCTGTCTCTACACTGGATCGAGCTACAACTGGCTGTTTCTTGATTCGTCAAGAGACAAGGTTTCCTCCAACAAGGGTACAATATCCTGACGTAGACCGACGATCAGTAACTGAACCTGCCAAATTTGCGTCAGTATATGCGTCTACTCTAAAGTGTCAATGTCGCCCGAACAGTATTTCACAACCTGGAGAGCCCTTGAGGTACCGAAGAACTCTGTGAGCCGCCTAAAGATGTGATGACCACCGTGGTGCATGCATAAATTGACTGATAACAATCACAGCGTAAGCAATATCCGAACGGGTGTGTGCCAAGTAGATCAGCCTGCCAACCAATTGCTGGAACATAACGACATCCTCAAGAGTGTCGCCCTCCTCAGCCGATGGTTCTGATCTATTGTAGTCTCTGCTGGTCGAGCTCCCAAATATACAGTCTCATCCAGAAGGTTCAATACATACTTCCGTTAAGATATGAAGATGCCCTTTTGAGACCGAGCAACTTAAATCCTCAGGAAATATTTTAGTGACCCCAAATCCTTTGTCTCAAATTCCGAGGACAAGAAGGTCTTTAGCTGCTTTATCTCCTTGGGATCATTGCCAGTGATGACAATGTCATCAACATAGACGATCAGTGCCGTGGTACTAGTCTGCTGGTGCTTCACAAACGACGTGTGATCGGCATGACTCTGCTTGTAGCCCACTCGTCTGATCGCATTGCTGAACCGGTCGAACCATGCCTTGGAGACTGCTTTAGCCCATACGTGGCTTTCCTTGCACACCTTGTCGTCACTTCCAGCAACTTTCAACCCATGTGGTAGTTTCATGTACATCTCTTCTGTCAGATCTTCATGCAGAAAGGTGTTCTTCACATCTATCTGATGCAACGACCATGACAGGTTGGCATCTAAGGATAGAAGAACTCTGACTGAGTTCATCTTGGCCACAGTTGCAAAAGTCTCCTGATAGTCGATCCCATATGTCTAAGTGAATCCTTTGGCTATGAGTCGTGCCTTGTACCTTTCGACTGACCTGTCAGCTTTATGTTTCACTGTAAAAACCCATTTGCATCCCACAAGTTTCTTTCCTCTAGGTAGTTGAACAAGTTCCCATGTTTTGTTCTTCTCAAGAGCCTGCATTTCATCCATCATAGCTTCTTTCCACTTTGGGTGACTAAGTGCGTCAGCAACACTGGAAGGCAAAGAAACTTAGGGGGCAATACTGACAAAATTTTGATACGACGGAGACAAAAACTGATAATAATGTGAGATAGGATGTTCCGTACAAGTACGTACGCCCTTCCGAAGTGCAACATGGAGGTCAATATTAGTGCTTATATGATCATCAGAAGTAGGAGATGCATGTGGCTCAAGAATAGAAATAGGAACTGAGGCAGGGACAAAAGCAATACCTGGAACTGGATCCGAGGGGAGACTCGCTGATGTAGGCGCATGAACAATGCCTTGTCCTTTCTTTTTGGTTCTAACATATACACGCACATCAGCTGTAGTAGTTGAAGTGTCCTTGTCACTAGACTGAGGTCCCGGCATAATAATAGGAGCCAACATAGGAATAGGGACAAGCATAGGGCTAGGAACACTCTCTTCTGCAACATCATGCTCCCCCTGAAGAGAGTCCTTTCACCAAAGAAAGGGATGGACTTAGCGAAGGTGACATCCATAGATATGAAGCGACGACGGGTAGTAGGGTGATAACATTTGTACCCTTTTTGATTAGAGGGGTACCCCAAGAAGATGCACTTCAAAGCCCGCGAATCTAACTTGTCCCTCGAAGAATGATGAATATGGACATAACAAACACTCCTAAAGACCTTTGGAGGAACAATTAAAGCCGAATGTTCAGGAACCAGGAGAGATAGTGGAGTCTAAAATCCTAGAACCCGAGAGAGCATACGATTGATGAGGTAGGATGCAAGTAAGACAGACTCAGACTAATAGTGTTTTGGAACTTGCATGCCTAACCAGAGAGCGCGCTCAACTTCAAGAAGGTGACGGTTTTTTCTCTCAGCAGTCCCATTTTGTTGAGGTGTGGAAGGGCACGAGGTCTGATGAACAATGCCATGAGATGTAAAGTAGGATTTAAGGCCCCCGTCTAGGTATTCCCCCCCATTGTCAGAGCGAAGAAGGAGATTAGGGTTAGAGAGAGAAGTTGTGGGAAGAGGAGAAAATGAATTGTTAATTCATTTTCTCTCATACACTGTATATATATATATATGATGGGGAGAACCTCTACAAAAGAGTAGCACTATTCATGTGACACTAGTCATGCGGCACTATTCATGTGAATAGTGATAACCCAAAAAGATTACCCACGTGGGAAGTGGGACGCAGCCCACTTGAGACACCCATGTGGGTGTATTACATAAACCAAGGTTTAAAGGAGGCCGTTTTAATGGTTAAACGGATTGGGGCGTTACTGTTTAAACGGCCGTTAAAACGGATTGAAACGGCCTGGGGCAAAAATGGAAAAAATGGAATTTAACGGAAAAAATGGCGCTGAAATTCAAAATTGGAAATAAAAAAAAATGGAATTTAATAGAAATTTAACAGAATTAAACGGATTTAACGGCTGTTTAAATGATTTTAATGGTCGTTAAAACAAAAAAACGGTCGTTAAATTCAAAAGCGTTAAAACGTGTTTAAACAGTTTTAACGGAAACGGGCTTGGGGTGTTACCGTTTAAACGACCGTTAAAACCATTTAAACGGCCGTTTTTAAAACCATGACATAAACTCCAACATTTAAATGTTGAGTGAGTTGGGTACATGGCATGTGTCTTTGAACTCTAATCTCATTTTTTCCTTCTTTTCTACTTCTTTTCTTATTCTCTTCCTCTCTGTTTTACGTTTTTCTTTTCTTTCAGACAAGTTTCTTAATAAGATGTGAGAGTTGAAAATATATTGAAGTTTTTCTTCTTGAAATTATAGAATCTATGTGAATCTGCAGACATTTTTCGAGGGACGATGAATTTCCTATTGCGGACTGCACAACCTGTAGTTCCAGATCAGCTGGCTCTTCATGAACTCCCCATGGACACACATTCTGTGCCAAAAGCGGCAACTACTTTAGAGAGCCTTATTGCTGAAGATTCATTTCCACAGTCTGAAGGTGGTGATAGAGATGGTGATGGAATTGGAGCTGGAAGCAGTGGTATTGCAGATCCAAGTGCAAAGAACCAAGTTCCTATTGTTGAAAACCACTCAGATGTTACTGAAGATGAAGGATGGATAACCATTCCATACAGTATTCCCTTTACCCATTTTATGCAACTAATTTGGGTTGATTGACTGAGTAATATATATGCATACAGTTACATGTATGTACATATGTGTGTATTAGATGTCTTCATGCTTTCAACTTGACTGAAGAATAAAGAGTGATGAACTTATCGTTAACCATCATGATGATATAGTTAAAAACATAGTGGAATTTTTAACCAAAAATTCCCATTTTGCCCCTATTTTATGTCAATAGAGGCATACTAAAACTCGAATGCCTTTGGAACTCTGAACAAGTGTCAACTCAGGAGTTCTTCATCACAGAACTCATCGAGAAAAATGGATTGATTGAGTCTTTGCTCATCAGCAAAACATTCATCACTATTGTGCTTATAATCTAACAGATACCCATTTAGTGAAATTAAATACAAAAGTGGGAGCCAATCCACAGGAAATTATTACATAAGCCTAGGATGATTTTAGGAGATAACATACCAATGGTGGGTAAGACCCTATCAGCCTTCGGGTTTTGATTGATTTTAGATGGTTGGGGCTTGAAGGATTAGTTGTGTTGATTCTTTTAAACTGGTGAAGTACCCATGTTGACACGTGTAAGATTCTGACACTCCACGTGATTCTGATGCGACACTTTTGGTTTTCCTGTTATTTTTCGTTCCTAACTTGCATGACGGTAATTATTTTCTTCCATAGATTTATGAGTTCTAAACAGAGTTTCTATGTGGCAAAGACAACATTATAACATTCATTCATGTTCTTGTCTATAGTTTATGACAACTCTTAAGATATACCATTATGACTATATGTAACTAACTATTTCTTCTACATTATTTAAATATACTGCTGAATCCAAGAATCCTATTTTTTTAGGGTTTTCCTAATCTGGCACTCCTCACCTCGTGCCACTTATACTAAAGTCAATGCAACATAGAGGATTAGAAATTTTTGGAAGCAGGTTAGTGCAGGTCTGTGGTATGAACACTCACATACTTACTGATTAAGCAAGCTTCCATCTTCAGGTTGGAAACATCTGATTGGACCAATGAAAATAACTGTACTTGGAAGTGTTAGATCTCTCATAGTTCGTATTCAATGTGTTCATTCAGTCAATCTTAAAACATGGTATTGAAATTATTGTGAAATATGCATATGGATTATGATGTTGAGAGTTCAAAAAACGTTGTTCTTGCTTGTACAATATAATGTAGAAGTTCATTTTCAGTGATTTCTGATTGCATGTGTATTGACATCGAGGACTAAAATATCAGCATTGGAGCATGTATTTGACTATTAATCACTTGAAAAATGAGACACATTGTCATATAATATCGGGAGATAAATGTGAATTATTTTCTTAAAAATTGAAAAAGAATAATATGAAATAGGAAAGAAAATACTTTTAGAAAGTATGCGAAATAGAAATTAATAATAACTGCTATGTTAGTAACATGAATATGACATTTATCATAAGAGTTTTAAATCTGAATTATATGTAAGTATATATATTTAAATATGACATAATATCAATGCATGCAGACATGAATGCAATAATACATTACAAAGGTGCTGGTGAGACCAACCTATCATGGTGAAGCTAAGTCCTTGAATTACTATTAAATTTTTATCTAAGAAATACAACATGACCTCTTAATCAACTTTTATGTCAAGGCAATAGCAACCATGCTTGGCAGTTCACCTCCCCTATTATGGGGATGTGGTCTCTTGATTGAACATGCATGCAGTTCATATTCTTGTGCTGTTTTTATGAAATGAACTATATTCTTGTGCTGTTTACAACTTTGAAATGAGCATATGGGAATCTATGGACTAGTCTATTTGATGGAACAAGGAGACCGAGAGAAAGGGATAGCTCTTTTTTGCTGCTGGTAGAAGTTCAAAGACTTTGCCTTTACTACAATAACACATTTGCGTTTGGTCCATATGTCATATTTTCTTGTTAATATGAGGTTAAGGGTGTCTTTGTAATTTCTCTGATAGTTCAGGGACCTGGTCGTAAATACCCAAATTACCTATTCATTAAATATGGATGTGTGGGCTAGAGAATATTGACCCTACTATCTCTTTTTTCTATTTTCTCTCTTCCCTCTTCGTACTCATGGTATCAAAGCAACAAATCTAAGCCACCACACGATCAGTTCCAACACTTTAAGAAAACTCCCAACACCATTTGTTCGATTTTCCAGCCCATATACAATCAGCAACTATGAGAAAACATTCTCTCAACACACTTGATTTCCAGTAACTACACCATTAAACTTCAAGAGAAACACGTCATACGGTCACACCCTCTTCGTTCTTGACATAAAGAGTGGTGTCACAACACTTTTCCATGAAGAACACAACGTGGGATCAAAATCCCATAAAAACCGATCGTGTGGTGCTGTGACACCACATGCTGTATGGTGCTGTTTTGTGAAGCCTATTGATTTGTCTGGTAGTGTTAGGTGTGAAATCCTAAGCTCTTTATAAGGTATTTTTCTGCTTGGCCGTTATAATCACTTTATTTGCTTGTTTTAAAACAAAAAAAAATCCATTATGAGCTGTTCCAGCAGGTTTTCTCTTTTCAAGAAGGAGACAAATCATTAAGGCTGCGTTTGGTTCGCAGAAAATTCAGATTTTGGGTTCTTTTTTTATAAGGTCATACTTTTCTTGGAAAAGTCGTAACCTACAAAAAAAATTTGCCGTTTGGCAATGACAAAAAAAAAACTCAAAATTTTCTTAGAAAAATGTTTACGGTGTTTGGATCCCTGAAAATTGTTTCAATGAATGGGTTGGTGGCCCTTTAAACTCTATCACCATTCCCAGAGCCCACTATGTTCATCTTCTTCCTCTCAGTTGTTGAGTTTCCACCCAAAGAATCATCAGTGCTCTTATCATTGCCAATATCGTATACACAAACATAGAGTAGAGTTTGATGTCCCACTAGCATTGGCCATATCGTATACACTACTGGTGGTTGTCTCATGAACAAAGTTTTGCATTTTTACGGGTGCAATGACAAAATTTTTGCTCATAGCTTTTTTACGTGAGAGTCGGGGGCCTCACTTAAAAACACCTCGTGGCATACCATTAGAGATCAATTACCGTATGGATGTTTGGACCATCGCTAGTTGGATCTACAAATCAAAATTCGGCTTGATTTGTGGTTTCTAACCATTGGAATTTCGTCTTTTTCATGGGTTGATTTCAATCTTGGGATTCGAGCATTATTTTGGGGTACCCAGATCCAATAGCTAGAAATCACCAATCAAGCTGATTTTTGGTCTGCAGGCCTACCAAGGGATGGTCCAAAGATCCATACGGTCATTGGTCTTCAAGAGTGTTGCACCGCCTTCTTTTCATGTGGCTTCCACCACCTAAAATTGGCCAAATTTTTTATTACATAAGTACACAAACATACAATTGGTAAATGACCAAAATTACCCCCCAAACCCAATCTGACACCCAAGCAAACAGAAGGGTAACTAAGTCATTTAAGCCGTAAGGCCTACAGCCTACCTGGGCTTTGAGGGAGATGGTTGCTCTGAGAAACATCTCACTTGGAATAGAGAGATCGCTAGTCGTTAGATCTGCCACGTGGATCAAATCAAGCCGTTCGGTCCCATCTTCGTGACCATCTTGAGACGATACTTAGACATTTTCTCTTCCTCTCTCCCAGTTACAGGTTATAGTGACATGCTTGAAGGGTGCTTCAGCCTTCAAAAGAAAAAGCGAGAAAGAGAAATAATGGAGGGATGATTGTTTTGGTTGCATTTGTGGAGATATCGTCGGGTCCTGAAGTCTACCAACGCCGGCGACATTTCAGGCCAGAAGTCACGAAAATTGACGACAGTTGATAAAGTGAAGTTCTCTACCACCAATCAGATGCCGAAATGATAAAGATCAGGCGGTGGAATGGGTTTGCAGATTGAAGATCGTTCATTTTTTTGGGGATCTCTCTTGCTTTTGAAGGAATTTCATAGTTTTTTATGGTATAGAGATCTTGAGCGAGAGAGGGAAAGAGTGATCGTGAGGGAATAAAGTCGTGGTGTAAGTTTGGAAAATCAACCGACCGACTTTAATTCGGTCGATTGGTTTTCTTGTTTTATTTTCCAAAAGTCCTTTTTATTCTGGGTTTTTTTTTAGCCTTAAGTTATAACCAAACAAGCATTTTAGAAATTTCCGAGAAAACTTGATCTACGGAATCAATATTTTCCGTGAACCAAACGCAGCCTAAGAGAATATTACTCAGAGCTGCGTGGTATGCGGAAGAGTTGAATGTGTATCAACCACTGGTTTTAGATCTCTAAACTATGAGACAACGAGAGGAATTTAGGGTAACCAAATTCCTATTTGGTTTGAAACCCAAGTATGAACCTGTTCGATCTTAGATTCTAGGAAGCTGTAAACTTTTTTCTTTGAATGAAGTATATTCACGATTGTAGAGGGTTGCACTTGCTGCCCCCACTAGGGATAAAGGAGACAAATCTATTGTAGTTGTCCCATTTGGCCATGGAGATAGTAACTTTGGTGGTGGATGTTGGGGTCTAGGTGGTAGTAAACGGAGTTGCACTCATTGTAGCCTGACCAATCACATTGTTGAGTTCTTCTAGGATCTGCATTGGAAACCAGCTTGGCGTAATTAGGCTACTACTTCTGAATACGGGGCATAGTGACCAAGTTGACCAAATTTATGATGAGTTAGAAAAAATAATGAAGATGATGCAATCAACAAATCTTTTTCCCCTTTTACAACCACATTGGCCAATTCAGGTAACCTTTGTCTTCACACTAGTTCATCCACTCTATGGGTCATTGACTCTGGAGCCTTTGATCATATGACATGTAATCCTGATCTATTCATTAAACTCAAAAGTGCTTTTTCTAATTCCTTTGTTACACTTGCTAACGTTACAAAATCCAAAATTAATGGATCGAGTACTACACATCCTTGTTATTCACTATCTTTGTTTTATGTCCTCTATGTACCTCAATTTACTTTTGATCTCATGTCTCTTAGCCACATTACTAAGTCTCTAAATTGTTCTGTGCCCGTTTATTCCTCCCATTGTGTTTTCCAAGGTCTAAAGACGAAGGCTATGTTTGGTTCGTTGGAAGTGGGTTTCCTGGAAGTGGTACTTCCAGGAAACCGACTTCCTAGAAACTCACTTCCTACTGTTTGGTTGCAATAAGAAGGTGAAGATGTTGGTTTGTTAGATTTTTTCAAAAAGAGCAGAAGTACAAAGAAGAAGACAATCTAACCAAGCTAACGATCTAACCAAGCAGTGCAAAGAAGAAGAGAAGGGATTAAATGATGATGATGGTAGTGCTCTAATGGTTGTGACAACTCCGGTGCTTGTCTTCTCTTCCGAAGATGGGCTGCGTCAAAGACCTAGCTGAATCAATTACCCTCACCGCCATTCCCTCCAACTACGCCTGCTCCACTAGTCTGGACGGACCCGTCATAGTTGATCAACAAATCCTCACCATTGATTTCACCCTCCCCTCATCGGGTTCTCCTGATCAACGCGCCCAGGTTGTCCAAGAGCTCGGCAAGGTTTTTTGTCAATGGGGCTTCTTCATGGTATAAAAAAAAAACTTAGACTTCTTCAACAAGTTCTCTGTTTTCTTTTTTGATGCATTGCATGTGATACATCACGGTGTGTTAAGTACCCAACCAAACTAAATTCAGTCAAAATAACTGCAAATCTAGGGTCTTTTACGTTCCTTTCTAGGTTTTCATCCACCATGGAAGAAGAGGAAGAAGGTTCAGGCGTATACAGATGAAGAGACGCTAATGGTGGAGGTGGTGGCGATGGAGACGAAAGCCCCGTCGAAGAAGGCAGAAGGGGATGTTCGTTTCATTTGCTTCGATGACAACGTGCGTAGCTCAATCCGGAAAATCGACTTCCACTTGTGAAGAGCGGAAGTCATTTTCCTAAAAAACGGGGTGTGATGGATGTGGTTTCTATGGGGCCCACATTTTAGCCCTAAACCAAACACCCGAAATGACCCTATTCCGGGTTTTTGTTTTCTTTTCCCGGAAAAAGTGTCGAACCAAACACAACCGAAGAGGAAGATTGGTGGAGGATATGAGAAGGGTGATCTCTATTACTTCGAGTCTGCACCTTCATTGGGAAAATCAACCTTGAATGCTAATGTCTCCCCTCTCCGCCTGCGCCTGCCCCTACCAAGCCAACACTCCTACGCCTGCCCCTGCCAAGCCAACACCGACTATCGTGCCATTGTCACCGCCTGCTATGCCATCGCCATCGCCAATGCCTGCCGTGCCATGTGGCTGCGCTTGCCAAGCCACCGCCGCCTCATGGATTTGTAAATAAGGTATGGACTTTTTGAGGTAAAATAAGAGAGGTGTTGCCAACCTGACCAACTCAATCAACCCGATCGAACTGGGATTCTCAGGCCCCACCTCGGGTTGGGTTCGGGCTCGGGCTAGGAGTCTTGAAGGTCGGGTTGGGTTAGGGTTGAGCCCCAACCCGACTCAACCGCTTGATTTGCAGCCCTAGGAAGATTTAGATCTTGATTTTAGTCTACACATATGAGGTCGAATATGGATCCAAGTAAGATATAACCCATTTCATGCCCTACTCAACCCAGTCTGATTTGATGGGTCATTGGCCGACCTGACCCATTTACAGTCGTAGACAATAATAGGTCTGTAAATAGGCCAGAATTGGAGTGGACTTGGCCGGCCTGGACCTAGCCCAAAATACCAACTGGATCCTAAATGCACAATTTGGACTTACCCATATTATCCACAATGCACATCCAGACCTGATTTGAGTTGGGTCCAAAATCTATAGATTTGCGGCAGAGTGAACCCATTTACAACCCTTATAGTTGAGTCTGAATTTGTTGTTGCATTTGACTTACAGACACCATTCAAGCATTCATCATCATTGGTGTGCAATATTGGTTCATGGCAATGGTAAACTGGCAATCTTGACATATCGTGTGGTAAAACAAAGTTAAATGATAGGTTTTACAATTGAAATCATCCCATCCAATGACCTTTTGTTCTGCTCGAACTAGTTATTTCACATAAACAAGACACATTTCAATATATGTGTGTGTGTGTGTGTGTGGTGCCGATTGGGTGACTTACTCGTAACATCCATACTTGAGAAGATTAACATGACAGATAAGAACCAAAAGAGAAGGTTAAAAACAAAACCATAACGGTTCATTATGAATGTAGACAAAGGAGTCTTTCTTTTAACAAAATTCCCAAAAAAGGGATGAAGGAGTATTTAACTTAAAGCAACATAAAAAATTCAAAGATAGTCTTTTCATTCTCAACACAAATATATACATGATAATATTTCAACTCATGTGACAGATGAGTTCTGGACATGCTAGTTTTTAACTGGACTATACCTAAACCTAGTTGATTTGTTAGATAATATTTTATGATTGCATGAGCCCTAAGATTGATGTCCATCTTATATTTTGTCATGGATGAATTCATATTATTTTCTGAAATCAAGACTAATACCTGATTTCTTTGTAGACTATTTTGATGATTATATCTTAAGTGACATTTTCTTTAAATTCGTTAGTCCATAGTCCAAGCAATCAACGTGCTAAATGAAACTTTTATAAATAAACTATGGGTTTTTATTTATTTATTTGTTTTTATGTAGTATTTCTAATGCTTAATATGCACTTGCAGAGGAGCTTCCCGATAATTGGAGTGATGCACCAGATATACTTTCATTTCACTCTTTGGACCGTTCCTTTGTATTTCCTGGTAGCTATATCTTTCTTGAATCTTCTGCCTCTAGCTATCAAGTTTGACATGCACCGAGTTATCACATCTGGGAGGTGCTGTATTTCTTACTTGGGATCTGAATTGCATTTTTACCCCCAGGTGAACAGGTTCATATATTGGCATGCTTATCGGCATCCAAGCAGGATACAGAAATTATAACACCATTTAAGGTTGCTGCGGTGATGAGTAAAAATGGCATTCTTGGCCAGAACACTAAGCATCGAAAAGAAAATATGGGAACTGAATCCAAATTTGTAACTGAAGGAGAGGAAGAGAACACCATGCATCAAGGTGCTGCTGGTCAAAATATAGAACAGAATGGTGAAATGTTAACTAGGGAGAAGATTGATGCACAAGCGGATATTTCTGCAAGTGAATCTCTTCTTAGAATGGAAGAACACAAAAAAAAGACTCAGACACAGTTAGCAAGATTTAAGAACTCCCACTTTTTTGTTAGAATTGCAGAGTCAGATGAGCCACTTTGGTCAAAAAGAACTGCACAGGAATCATCTTCAGTGACTTCTGATGTAATTAGAGAAAAGTTCAATGCAAATGAAGCAGGAGCCAGAAAGACTTCAAGAATGAATACCCATCTCAATGCACTCATTGACAGAGGAAATTTCGATGCCAGTGTTTCTGGTGGGGTGGCCAGAAATACTGTCAAATGCTGCTCTCTCTCCAATGGAGACATAGTGGTATGTTTCATAAAATTTTTATGGTTGTCCATGATATTAGTCTTTTTATCTGCTGTACCTATTAGAGAGTCAATATTTAACTTATAATTTTATAGTTGAGTTATTCTGGAGGACAAAAGGAGTTTGTTGTGTCATTTTAATAAACGTGACATACTATAAATTATGCCATATAGTTGTATCTGATAAACTGAATTTGTAATCCTGGATAGACTTATTTTGTCACGCCCCCAAATCCGATATTTGGTCATATCGACCTTTCTCGTATCTTGAGCGCGATCTGATCATACAAACGCACAGTTAAACAAAACTGGTATCACGATGCAGCGGAAATACATCGGATAATTTTTTTCATTTTGTTTAAACAATCCATAAAACGAAACGCACTTCATTGACACATTAATAATGTTAGAGGATCTCTCACCTCAAACAAAACCGTAATATGCCCATCCAAAAGAAAATATTGTATATATATCGTACTCCCAAATACATGTTACTAAACGGTCAAACGACCTACATAACTCATGTATCCTTCTACAAGATAGAAGAATTAAACAAAATATAACATCGTCTCTAGCACAAGTCTATCAACAGAAATGCTGGAAGCATCAAACCAACTTCCCCTTATCCTTTCCTGAAAACAAAACATTTTAAAACGATGAGCTAGGGCCCAGTAAGTACATTCCTCATGCGTAAAACCACTTAAATCAGCGACTTATGTTTATTTTAGAACAAATACGATTTGCAACTGAATTTCGCATGTAATTCGATAAAACTCAATTCTCCATCAATTACTTACGTATAACTTCGAATACAATGAAGACTTTTCATATAACAGTCAACCTTTCTCTTATCAGAATACCTATGACCATTTCTATAAAGTCAAACTATCAATTCTGATGTATTCCGTACCAACATTCCATCGGTCCTAGTGTACGATGTCAACATTTCTAGTTCACAAGTAAACTCCCTAATGTGCATACTAATTGTTTCATTAGGTATCCTCTTTTCGGATTCCCTAATTTTCTTTTAGGTATAAATACCCGATGGGTCTCATGAATGAGACGCCTCTTCTTTAGGGGACTGGAACCCCAAGGGGTCTTAAGGAAATAAGACAACGCCTGATGCTTTAGGGGACTAAAACCCCAAGGGGTCTCAAAGAAATGAGACAACGCCTGATTCCAATTAATCTGATATTCCACATTCCCAATCACGTTCTTATTCATGTCCTTAATCGTATTTATACGCATAAAGTAATAATGTTTGTAGAAACATCTTTACATGCATAACATTCATATTTTTGCATTTTGAAACTAAAAATAAAAACATTTAAGCCCTATTAATATCTTAGAAAGCGAATACATAAAACGGATGAAAAACGCATATATCTCATTTTAAATGAATTTGAACATGACTTTGTCCAACTAAATAGATTACACATGTCCTAATCTATCATAATTTCATGCTTTTAAGATTCCAAAAAATTATCAATGCATTTACACATTTTATGTGGAAAATACAAGAATTGGGATTTTTCCTTGCTAAAGTTTAACAGATAACAAGAATAACATTTTCAGACATTTTTCCCAAAAATAATAGAATTTTCTAGAATTTTTCTACAATATTCTGTGAATTTTCTACTATTTCAGAAAAAATAAAAAATAAAAAATAAAAATAATATTTATAAATAAATAAATAAATAAATAATAATTAATCAATTAAATAAATAAATAAATAAATAATAAATAAATAAATAATTAATTAATTAAATAAAGGCATAAAATAAATAACTATGTACTTACAAGTGAATACGCTAGAATCCCAAATCTTTGAACCTCGTACGATGTGAATCTCGAGGTAGCGTGTATCTCGAGGCAGTAGGCCCCACAAAAAAAAACATTTCAAAGGACCTAAATATTTTCAGGAATTCCTGGGAATTTTCTAGAATTTCTTTTAGTTGAGGGATTTTTTTTGCAAATATTCTTACCTCAGGGGTTAGAATGCAAATACCCAAATTGATGTAATTTTCTTAAGGCATTGCCTTTTATTTATAGAGGATGAAAACTCAGAACTTTTCATTCCTATCCGATGTGGGACTATAATTTTGAAAATTGTCTTTTTTTTTTTTTTTTCAAATTTTAATAAAAACTTAAAATGTTGCCCAGAACTAAACACAGTAACTTTTGACTCGCACGTCCGATTTGGACAAACTTGATACCGATAGAAAGCTATTGTTGAGACCTTTAAAATGGCATATATATAATGTTCAAAGTATTATAAAAAGTCTACTATAATATTGCTAGAAATAGGGTCATTACATATTTCTTATGAGAAATAAAAAGAGAAATAAGATTACTTATATCGACCTTCGATTGTTTGTTTTTGCTACGCTTGGAATGTAGAGGAAGGGGGATTTCTAATTCTCATAACTTTGGGGGACTTAACAAGGTTTTTCCAAGCATCGGGAGGTGGTTGATGATCCGGGGAAAGGGTTTAAAAGACGGTTGTGCTATCATCCACTAACTCTTTCGATTCAGGACCACGAGGATGCATTTATAGACCCTTTTTCATAAAGGGGAAACCTCTTCCAGACGTGAGCTACGAGGAAGGGGTGTCAGAGAGTCAAGTGGAGGGATTCCTCCCTGTTATGGACATAAGTGAACCAGAGCGAGTAGAGGTGGAGGAAGGAGAGGCTGGTGGCTCATCGAAGGTTTCTCCGATTGTTGTCAGTTCGGGGATATCCACAGAGGAGAGGCGTCGAAGCTCCTCTCCGTTGTGCCTTTCCAGGGGATTCAATAGAGAGGAACGAAGATTCTGTTGATGGATCAGGTAGCTCTGATAGGGGAGCTGTGCGGAGTCTTGAAAATATCAGTTCAATTTCTACCCTGCCAGCTTTGAAGGGACATTATTCATGAAGATACCAGGAAGGGTTGAATCAGGTAAGGTGGGTAGATGAAGTCGAGGGTTCTCAGGGTCTATGTTACAGTTCTAAGGAAGAGTTGGCGGAGATTTTCGGAAGTGATGGTTGTGAAGGCTCCTGTCCTATGACTCTGGCAGAGTTGGATTTGGCTGTCGGAAAAAAAGAGAGTTCTCGGGGTATTTGTTACAGTTTTAATGGAGGTGAGATGGCAGAGACTGTCCGAAATGAAGGATGTGAAAGGTCCCTTCCTCTGATTATGGCAGAGGTGGCCTCGGGTGACGGAAGAACAGTCAGGGAGAATGAATTTGCATGGTTGTCCAACCCATCGCAATGGATGCTGAATTCGGTTATGGAGTTTGGGAAATTTTTGGGTTTATCTTTCTGCATGAGGTCTTAGATTTGTTTCGACTTGTCGAGTTAAGACAATCCCTCATCCAACCTTGTTCCGAAAGTGATCCTGATAGGTGGAGGGGAGTTAGTTCTTGTTCTTCAGGAGCCTAGTTCTATGGATGACTTCGGCTTAGTGAGTGAGGGACTGAGTCTGGAGAGTTGCTCACTATCTCCTTCTAGCAGTTCAGTAAGAAGTAGATCTAAACTGACTAGGGAGGTTCGCAGCTTGTTGGACTTTCGTAATCAACAGGAGGTGTTGGGTGGAAGGGTAAAGAGAAGCAAGGGGAGGGGGGTTAGCATGTTGTCGTCCTGAATATTAATATATTATTGTGGAATGTGAGGGGCTTGGGGGATAGGGACAAAAGGGTGATTTGTATGAGTATCTTTAAGAACTGGAAAGTGGATATTGTTGTTCTATAGAAAACAAAGTGAGAGATCTTTACGAATAAGGAGGTTAGAGATTTGTGGGGCTATGAAGAGTGGGTGGTTGGCTTTACCTGCTAAGGGTATAGCCCGCGGGGTCTTGATTATTTGGAACAAAAATAAGTTGAAGTAGAGGAGTTTTTTATAGGTGTTTACTCAGCTTCAGTTGTGTGTAAGTGCGTAGGGGAGCAGAGCGAGTGGGTTCTCTCGAGGGTGTATGGGCTTACTGAGAAGTGTTTGAGATCAGATTTTTGGTAGGAACTGGATGTTGTTCGAGGAAGGTGGGCGTTACTTTGATGTGTAGGTGGTGCCTTTAATGCTTTTTTTTTGATATCAGGTTCACCTTTGAGAAGAAAGGTGGGAGTAGGGTGACAAGGAGTATGAGAGACTTTGAGACTTTTGTGGGTAGACAACTTGTTGGATCTTCCATTTAGAAGGGCTAGTTTCACGTGGTCTAACAATCATGACAGGCCGTTGATGTCCAGACTAGACAAATTCTTAGCTAATGATAGTTGGGTCTCGTGTTGTTCCGATATCTCGCAAGATGCTCACGAAACTGGCTTCAAATCACAATTCGGTTCTGCTTAAGTGGGACTATGCAGAGACAACCGTCTTCCTTAAGTTTTGAAAACATGTGGTTAGCGGAACCAAAATTTTATGAGCTAGTGGCCTCTTAGTGGGAGTCTTTCTAGATCTCAGGCAGGGCGGGCAATGTGTTTAGACAGAAGTTGAAAGCTCTAAGAGGAAAATTGAAAGTTTGGAATAAGGAAGTTTTCGGGCCTGTGGATGAAAAAAGTGCTTCTGGAGGAGATAGCCTCTATTGATACAAAGGATGAAGGGGATGGGGGTGACAGAGGAGGAAGGAAGGAGTGTGGAAGCGAAGATAGAGTATCTTGAGTGGGCTCGAATGGAAGAGATCAGTTGGCGTTAGAAGTCTAGGGTGAGGTGGTTAAAGGAGGGGGATAGAAATACGGAGTTTTTCCATCAGATTGCTAATGCTTAGTATATCTAGACTTCGGACGGGGGCTTCTATGGTGGAGGAGGATCGCAATAGGGATACTGTGGTGCAATACTATTATAGCATGTATTTGGAGTCGTGTGTCTTTAGACCGAGGGTGGATGGACTTTACTTTGATAGTATCAGTCAGGTGTAGCAGATGGGGTTGGAAAAACCTTTTGAGGAGGAGGAGATCTTGGGGGCCATTAAGGGTCTCAGTGGAGATAGAGCTCCTCGTCCAAATGGATTCTCACTAGCTTTTTTCAAAAACTGCTAGGATATAGTTGGTGGGGATTTCATGAGAGTTGTTAAAGAATTTGAGGAGGAAGCTATTCTAGACTGATGTCTTAATAGCGCGTTCATTACTCTCATCCCTAAGAAAGAAGGAGCGGATACTTTACAAGATTTTCGCCCGATTAGTCTAGTTGGTAGTACTTACAAAATCATCCCTAAGGTTCTAGCTATTACAATGAAAGAGGTTATGGGCTCGGTCATCTCCTCGTGTCAAGGCGCATTTGTGAAGGGCAGACAAATTCTTGATGGTGTCATGATTGCCAATGAATGCATTGATACGAGGTTGAGAGAGGGGACAAGTGTAGTGTCCAAGATTGATATGGAGAAAGAGTACGATTATATATGCTGGAGTTTTCTGGATTATATGCTCAATCGGATGGGATTTCGTTTGAGGTGGAGGAAGTGGATATGGGTGTGTATCTCTTCGGCTTCTTTCTCTATATTGTGAATGGATTACTTGCAGGCTTCTTCAGTAGCTCAAGGGGTTTGAGGCAAAGTGATCCTCTATCTCCGTTTTTGTTTGTGGTTGTGGTTGAAGCTTTGGGGAGGATGGCAAGTAAAGCTGTTGAAGGAGGTTTTGTGGAAGGCTTTCATGCGAGTAGTAGCGCTCCCATGATGTCTTACCTCCAGTTTGCATACGATCTGCTCTTCTTCGCTACGACATCCCATAGACAGTTGAGATTCCTTAGATGTATTTTGAGATGTTTTGAGGCTGTTTTGGGTTTACGAATTAACCTTGTCAAGAGTAAGGTGTTCGGGGTGGGAGAGGTATCCGATTTGAGGGCTTTGGCAGCGATTTTGGGCTGTATGGTTGGGAGTTTGCCAACTTCATACCTTGGACTTCCTTTGGGAGCTAGGTATAAGGTGAAATCGTGATGCGAGAGCATTTTACTACGATAGTCCACGCTACACCGAATCTATGCCAGTCAAGCAAATGGACTTACTATTTATAGTAAATCTCATTTTTACTATTTATAGTAAATCTAGAAATTACTATTTATAGTCAATCCCATTTTTACTATTTATAGTAAATTTTGATTTTACTATTTTTAGATAAGTGGACCCCACGAAGATTTGTTTTAATTTAATTAAGATTTTCAATTGAAATTAGATTTTATTTCTAATTAGAATTTTTATTATTGATTGCAATAGTTGATTTGTATTAGGAGTTTCTAATTTCAATTAGATTAGAATTTGGAAAGTTCAAGTAGGGAGTCTTATAAAAGGTGATGTGCCCTTTGATTTTGATAATGAAAAATTATGAATGAAGAAATAGAATCTCTTTGAGAAATCTCTGTTGTGGTGTGAAGCCATCTTCTCTTGGTGCGAAGCCAAGCTAATTCGGTGCGAAGCCGAATGTATCTTTCTATCCCTATCTCTTTCTCTATTTCTTCTCTTATTCTCTTCTCTTTCTCCATCTCTATTTCTTTTTTAGTCAATTTATTATGTAAGAAAACCCAAATCATACAATAGTGCTGCGTGAATAGTGACGTGAATAGTGTCACGTGAATAGTGCCTTGAATAGTGTCATGTGAATAGTAATCCCCTCTTAATTCCTTCTCAAATCGTGGAACGGTACTCCCGTCCTGCGTCAAATCGATTTGGGATCCGGTAGTGGAGCGGGTCGGGAGGAGATTAACAGGGTGGAAGAAGAAGTATCTTTCAAAAGGAGGTAAAGTTTACCCTTATTAATAGCATTTTATCTGGCATCCCTATCCACCACCTCTCTCTATTTACCATTCCGGTTAGTGTGGCTAGTGATCTGGAGAAGCTGCTGAGAGATTTCTTGGGGCAAGAAAGTGTGATGTCCATAAATTCCACTTGGTGGATTGGCTAGCATTTGTAAGCTTAAAGGGGTATGAGGCTTGGGTTATTGTTATTTTCAAAATATGAACGTGGCGCTTCTTGGGAAATGGTTTTGGAGGTTTGGCGAAGAAGTAGAGAACTTGTGGCGGAGGGTGGTCAAAGGAAAGTATGGGGAGATGTAGGACAGATGGGGAGTTAATCTAGGTCTATCCTCCTATGGTACTAGTTTGGGGAAATGAATCATGAAGACCCAAGAGCGTTTTGGTATGGGCATAAGTAGGGAGGGTGATAGTGTTCGCTTCTAGGAGGATATATGGTGTGGCGATGAACCGTTGTAGAGTGTTTTTTGATTCTTTATCACATATCAGACCTTAAAGGGGTAAAGATTCAGGACTGTGTTGTGAGAGTCAACGATGTTGTATGTTGGAACTTTGGCTTTAGAAGAAACCTCAATGATTGGGAGGTGGATAGCTTTGTTTCTTTTTGTCTAGAGTGGGGGATGAACTTATGACAACTACATAGTCAGATAAGAGGATATAGAGGTGGGACCCTAAAGGAGTCTTCTTTGTTAGATCTTTCTTTTCTCATCTTAGTCCGTTGGGTCAGAGTGGTTTAACCGTGGCTTTGGTTTGGGGGGCTCCTATCCTGTTGAAGGTGTTATTCTTCGTCTGGATTGCTACTCTGGACAAGATTTTGACTATGGACCATTTGAATAATATGGGGATGATGTTGCCGAATAGATCTTCTTTGTGCAAATGTAGTGCCGAGATTGTTGGGCATTTGTTGATCCATTGCCCATTCACGTATGTTATCTAGCAAGTATTTTTCTCTCTTTTCGGTATAGAGTATGTGCTGCCGGGTCATGTTATCAATTTGGTCCACAGAAGTGTGTTGGAGATCTTTAGTGGGAGAGGGCGGTTCCTTTGGCGTATCCTTCCCTTCACAATCATGTGGGCTGTTCGGAAGGAGAGAAATTCCAGCATATTTGAAGGGAAATAGGAAGAGATTCCAGGGTGGTGTTGTGAGTTAAAGCCCTTATGTATTTTTGGGCCTCCTCTTCAGAGTTTATGGGATGTTTCTTCGATGCTTTTATGTTTAGATGGGATGGGGTGCTACGTGGTTCTTCTCCCATATGATTTGTTAATATGGGTTTTTTTGGGGTCCTCCTCTGGAGTTCTCTCGAGGTTGTATTTTGTCGGGTTCTCCCCTTTTTTTGTTCAATATACTTTTTAACTTATAAAAAAAAGAAAAATCCTTAGCATTTTGTATTATATTTATAAAACTAACATACTATATATGATGCTTAATTCATAAAGTAGTAATGCATAATATTGGTCGCAGATGTGGGATGACCTAGAGCATCAAGGTCGAGACTCATTTTTGAAGGAGCTGCAATACAAAATGCATTTTCAGGAACTAAACTTGGAGTACATTGCAAAGAATTAGCATCCAACATTTTCATGCTGTTGTTTTGATGCTTCATTTACTTAGATTTGTCTTGTGATTGTGACAACTGCAATTTTTATTTTCTGATTTTTATGTCAACAATTTGCAATAATAGGAAAAAATTAGTCATAAGGACCAATGAAATAAATTTCGATTTCGAGGTTTATTTCGATCAGCTCGGAATTGGAAATGTTTCGTGGAAATATTTCGACCAGTGTGGAAATAATACATTTTTCATGGAAATGATGGAAATAATGTGGAAATGATGGAAATATTGTGGAAAGTTTGGGAAATGATAAAACAAGCATAAAAATAAACTCATAAGCTATCAAACCAAGATATATAACTATATGTAGTGTGGAAATGAATGACCATAACGATTTTTAATATGTTGAAGCAGGCATCTGATAGTCAGTCAAGGTATAATTTAATTAGATAACTATTATTCAATTATTTATTATAAAAAAGATATAAATCAAGGTATTAACGAATCTTTATTCACTTACATTAATGTTTTAATATTATGTATAATTTTAGAAAACCTATTTATTATTATCTTATTACATTTACTTAATTTTTTGAATGTTCAAATAATTTTAGGAAAAAAATTTAACCTGACTAACTTGTAGATGGGCTGAGTAATGCAACATATAATCAATTTATGCACAAGCATGGATGTTTAGGGTAAAAACCAATGAAATTGCGGTTTCCCCTAAATTTCAAATTTTCACCCTAAATGATCTACAATCTGTGGACAATCAAGTGTAAATGCATCATAGATTTGATGCATTTACACCTAAACTATCTATTTGTAGCAAGAAATGATAGCAGGAAATTGTATACTTAAGTACATGTCGAATTTAAAAAAAACTCCAAATGGGATTCGAATCATCCTCACGATCAATCAGTGAACCAAGAAATCTACAATGAATTGATCTTTTTAATAAAATAAATATATGAAAATGGGTTAAATTGATCAAATATGGGGATTTGTAGTGGTTTTGAGCTCAAATGAGATGTTTCCTACCTTCAATAGAAATGTTTCCATAGATTTCGAAACATTTCGACTAAAATAATACTTATTTATATTGTCAATTGATCGAAATTTACTGTTTACGCAAAATATTTCGACTTGTATGGAAACATTTCGTGTATGTATTCTTTCGTTTCGGTAAACTAGAAATAGGAAATATTTCGCGAAATATTTCGATAATTTCGCGAAATTTATTTCCTTGATAAGGACTGATACTGATTCTTATCCCATTTTCTTGTAATGTAAGGATGCAGGTGCTTTTACAAGTGAATGTTGGAATTTCTTTTTTCAAAGATCCTGTCCTCGAGGTTCTTCAATTTGATAAATATCAGGATAGAAATTTGGCTTCTGAGAACCCAGACAACTTAGTTTATGCAAACCGGGAGGACCCATGTGGGGAACTGCTTAAATGGTTGCTTCCTTTGGATAATACTCTCCCCCCTCCAGCTCGTCCGTTATCCCCCCCTTCTTTGAGTTCAAGCTCAGGTATTGGAAGCGCATCTCAAAAGTCCAGTTTTCCTGTGTCATCTGGCTCCCAACTCTTCTCTTTTGGTCACTTTAGAAGTTACTCTATGTCTTCAGTTCCTCAAAATACCACACCACCTCCTCCTCCAGTTACAACCTCCAATTCTAAACCTATCTCTGACCTAGAAGATTGGTATCGCTGCTCAAGACAGAAGTCTTTGAAGAGTCAAGAAACTGGAAATGAGGGGCTTCTATCTTTCCGAGGTGTGTCACTTGAGCCAGAAAGATTTTCTGTTCATTGTGGATTGGAAGGTATCTACATACCAGGCAGGAGGTGGAGAAGAAAACTTGAAATTATTCAACCAGTAGAAATCCATTCTTTTGCCGCTGAATGCAATACGGAGGACCTCCTTTGTGTTCAGATAAAGGTGTGAGTTATGATTTTCACAGAATCAAGCTACTCCTATTTGTAAATATTTTTGAACTCGGTAAAATGTTTGAACAGATAAGTCGTGGACTTATTTGTTGGATTCTTTTTACAATTCTGTTTCAAATGCCAAAATCATTAAATTCTGTGTTTTGCAGAATGTTTCTCCAGCACACATACCAGATATTGTGATCTTTTTAGATGCCATAACAGTTGTTTTCGAGGAGGCTCCAAAAGGTGGACCACCTCTATCGTTACCAATTGCATGTATTGAGGCTGGAAATGACCACAGTTTGCCAAATCTTGCCCTCAGGTTGGTTTCCATGCAATGTACTTCAATTTTTTGTTTTCCGTTGTCAAACACCAAATATTAACCTGGCACTTTTGTTGCTGCTACTTTTGGCTGTTAACATAAATATGTTTCTGAAGCATGTTTATCAGGGTGTACGATATACCTTCCAAATGATGCATGTCAAGCTTTCTACTTAAGCCTATTCAACCATCACTCAAGCTGCAAACCTGAGCATAAATATTATATTTGTGGTATGAGGAAAATTACTGTTTCAGAATTTTCCAAGCATACAAGCATATGGGTGAACAATTAAAGACCACTATATGTCTAATTTTCTCTCTCAAGGATGAGAAGTGCTGGTCTACTTTGCTTATTTCTATTCAACCATGGAGGTCATGGTCAGTGACATTTTCCATTTTGTGTCATGACTTAAATGGATGGCCGTTAGAGTAGATCGCTTGCATTTGCAATAATAGTGTTTAGCCTTCCAAGGGGCCTTCTTCTTATCAAACTGCTCCATGTAATTATCTGTGACCTGTTCTACATCATTAGTGCATAGCCTTGTCTGGTGAAGGAGAAAAAAAGAAAAAAATCCAATGGTTCTGAGGTGCTGGTCTTCATTTGCCGCGTAAATTGAAGCGTGGAATGTATATCTTTGGATTCGTAGGTTCTTCTTGTTCTAGTTATAACAGCCTATTTACCATGGCAGGAGAGGTGAAGAACACTCTTTCATTCTCAAACCAGCAACTTCAATGTGGAGGAATCCTACAGCTCACGGCGAAAGAAGTTCTCAGCCATCACATTCACAGGCCAGAGGTGCAAAATTAAACTTGCACCTGCCATCTATGATTGGTGAAGGAAAGAGGATTTCTTCAAGTGCTGATCAATACGCGGTTTTAGTATCATGTCGATGCAACTACACTGGTAGCTATATTATCCTAGTACCATATTACCTGAAAGAGTGCATATATAATATAACAATCCTTATATTGTGCTCTTTCTGCTCACCATAGAATCAAGGCTATTTTTCAAGCAGTCCACAACTTGGCGACCCCGTGTCGGAAGGGATCTCATGATCTCTGTTGCATCTGAAATGTCAGAGCAAACTCTTGGGCCCAATGGAGGAATCTCTCAATTACCAGTTCAGGTTTTGTAACTATCTCATTAAGTGGTCCTGTCTCTAATTTTTTTAAGCACACAACTTGTCATCTAACTGGTGTAGTACTTGTAAAATTTTCAGGTGTTAACACTTCAGGCTTCAAATTTGACATCAGAAGATCTAACCTTAACAGTTCTTGCTCCAGCATCATTTACCTCACCCCCTTCAGTAGTTTCCTTAAATTCTGCGCCATCAACGCCAGTGAGCCCATTCGTCGGTTTTTCAGAGTTTGCAGGAAGAGTGAGTGGAGAGAGACGCAGTACTGGTGTGCAGAGGCTGAGCTCAATGCCTCTTGTATCAGACAATCAGAAAGAGAGAGCTGGTGGTGGAGCAAGATCTGTTTCTTTTGACGATCAGACTGTTTCCATCTCTGATGTCATTCCAAGTGCTGGTTTGGGCTGTACACACCTGTGGTTGCAGAGTACAGTTCCTTTAGGGTAAAAATTTTATGCCTTGTTATTTTTCTTGTTTGTAATTTTAGATGAAGCCGTTGAGGTTCACTTTTCACTTTGGTCACATCAGATGCATTCCTTCTCAATCCACTGCTACTGTCAAGCTTGAGTTGCTGCCTTTGACTGATGGGATAATCACTCTTGATACTCTGCAGATTGATATTAAGGAGAAAGGTATCCATCTGCTCATTCTCATTGATTTGATTTAATATCAGTATATGCTTGAGGTATAGTGAGGCTGTACTGGTCTTTATATGAAAAATCCTTACAGAATCTACATCATTTTTAGGTATTGGTCCTTTTATAAGTAGGAAGCTGTGATGCTAACTTCTCCCCATGGCTACCTGCATGCTTGGTCCTGAAAATGGAAAATGTATATTTGCCCTAACAAGAATCATGCATATCTGATTATCAACCTGAAATTCTAATTAAAAATATGCCTGGCATAACAGGTCTGACCTATATCCCGGAGCATTCCCTGAAGATTAATGCAACTTCCAGCATAGCGACAGGGATAGTCTAGGAAACTTATACTCCTCATTTTTCCATGGTATGTTCTGATTAAGATGTCAAGGGATCCACAATGTTATTATCCCACTTGATGGGAAACACCAAGGTTTTGGTCATTTTTTTTTTTGGAGTGGAGTGGGAATTGGCATGTTATATTCTTTTCAGATATAGGACCTGAGCTATAATGAGAGACGGTTGACAGGTCACACGGTTGGTTGTTCCTTGCATTTCATACTGTAAACCATCATGTGAGAATGACATTCTTTTTTAATTCCCTTTCACAGGGAAAGAGAGAATTAGAAATGTATACCATGTAGATGAAGAGAGTTGTGTAAACATAGTAATCTTGTTAATCCCAAAATAAAAGCAGGGAATTAATGGATGCTCTTGATGTTTAGTGATGGCTTTGCAGAAATGCTCGAGAATTCTAAGAGTTGCTAAATGAGTTTTCAATAAACCGATCGACAATGGAGGTCATTTTTGACAGTAAACTTCCATGATGGAGAATTCAAGCATTATGCAATGCAATGCAACTTTTGCAAAACCTCCAGAAAAGAGTGCAGTTGTCCTTTTTTGAGATACCTAAGCCTCCTAGTCTTCTACATTGTTGATATGGTTTGCTATTAGCATGCATCTTGCAGGGTTTAGGACATGCTATTAGCCACCTAGGTGATCTTCACGATCGTTACTGTATCCCATCATTGAACACTATAAGACATGGACCTCGGAACTCTCGTTTTTCTTTTTGGATTCAACGAGTAATGAAATAGCAGAAAAGACATGCAGAGTTCATGGGTTAACAACAGCCTGATTGATTTGTTGATCTTGGATGGAAGCTCGATAAACTCCCCTGCAGAAACTGATTTCCCAACGTAATAAATCTTCCCAGCTTGTCTAACTGCTTCACCATTGGTTTAGTTTTTAATAGACGGGCAAGGATGGTTTTCTTTGTAGAGGGAATTGAAGGTTTTTTTTAACAGGGGAGGTTTGAATCGACGAAATGTTGTGAGGTTGCAGATGGTGGTGTTTATCTTCTTTTGTGAGCCTAAAATCTCATTGTAAATCTCAAGTAATAAATAAATCTACCAAAATAATTTCTCGGGGACATAAGCTGGGTGAGTTTGTAAAGGGTTATGAAAGATTGGTAAATGATTTCTGTGGCATGTTTGGAAATCTCATGTTTTTAGGGCCTAGCCCATTCTAGCGCAGTTCTGGAAATGGAAGAACAAGTTCAATGTAGCAACTTCTTACAGGTTCAGGAGCAACTCTTACAGGTTTTGGAAAGGACATCCCCTGACCATTACCTAGACAAATCAACTGCACAGGGACTAGTTTCAAAGTTCTTCTAGGACTTTATGTCGACTTTTATAGCTTTAGGTTAAGGTCAAAGCTTTCATTCGATCAGCAGTTCTAAGTCAAACTTCCGAAGCTATGAAGAATTCACCTCTTGACAAAGCAGTACAGAATGGGTTGTTCCATCCTTGTCTTTATGGAAAATTTTTAGATGCAGAGGGGTCTCGTGGCCATACATATCTCATTTTTTTTGGGCCCATTAATGGCATGGATGTTTACCCCTACCCCTTGGTGGATATGCATACCAAAAATCAGCTTGGTTGATAATTTCTAGCCCTTGGATTAAGTGCCCAAAAAATATGCGAAAAACATGCTTGAATATATATATATATATATTCACCAAGGGGTGTGATAAACATCCATGCAGTTAGTGGGCCCCAAAAATAAGGTATGTAGGGCCACGAGATCCCTCTGCATCTAAAATTTTTCCTGCCTTTATATATATACTAGTGGGGCACTCCCTAACAAAGCATTTGCCAAAATCGGGTGTGAGTGGTGTAGATCCACCGTCCATTGGGGGGATAAGATCTGGGCCATCCTTTATGAAGCCGGATAAGAGGGGGAGACAACTTCCCTGTTTTGTTATATAGATATTTTTTTTACAAAAAACCTAACTCACCAAGGGGTTTAGTCAAAAAGCTTAAGAGACAACAAACTTCAAAGGCTAATTTATAGATGCAAAACATTAGTCTTTTTAACTCTTAAATCTTTCACCAATTCTGAAATGCAGGGAAAGAGGATATCTTCATGAATGCTTAGTACCAATCTACACATATTTTTCACTCTCATGCCGGTGGTTTGGTTATGGCTATTTGTGCTTTCATCCTTCTCCTTTGTAATTTGAGAATGCCCGTGAGCTGAAGACAACCGGAGCAATCCCTCGAATAGGAAAGGGACGCTGGAGCCCATGATGCAGACAACGATCGCCAGCCACTTGCACTCTGGATATATCACCACATATAGGCCCGTTACAAAAGCACCCATTGTTCCGTCGAGTGAAATATATAGCAAATACATGCTCCAGTTGATTGCAATAGATAAGAAGGTAGGGTCACCCAACGTTGCCCAAATGAGGAAAAAAGCCACCGTCATGGAGATGCACATGGCAACTGTATCTGAAAACACAAAGGCCTTTAACGCTGCCTGCCTTATGTGGACGGCAATGCCCATATTTTCGTCTTTGCTGGACAACCCACCCGGCATTGTGAAAGCTGCAGCAAAAGTTACAGTTGCCAGGAGTGTGGCAACAACTGAGAGGGTGTTGGCCGCTTGTTTCAAGTCTGCTTCGGGGTGGACATATGACCCGATCCACATTCTTGAAGGGAGCTTTCCCTGGTACTGAGAGCGACCCCGAGAGGCTTTATGGTTTGTCAAGTAGCGCCAGATGTATTGCTACAATCATTAGAAAACTTAAAGATGATTAGTTAGATATTAATTCTTAGAACACTTTTATTGGTACCAATCATTTCTAGAGAAGTTTTCAAAGGCCAACCATAATGCATACATGGGCTTAGAACTTTTCAAATCTCACCTGCAATTAGTGGCGCATGCCAGGGGGTACGGTTGAAGGTGATCACCCTCAACCTTGAATGTTTGGCCCATCCCTAAGGTAGACTACAGTATGAGCCACATTCAACACTTTTAGATACCAAAAAATTAGACAGCCCTTAACTCATCTCCATGTGGGCCCCATGATCGTGTGTCTTATGACATGCCTACGTAGCTAGGCCTCACATGAAGATGAGACAAGGGCCGATTTTTTTTTTGGTGAGGAATCATTTTCACAAAAAAATCAGCCCATTTGTAGCCCTATATATGAATGGAGCACTGCAATTATATTGGTGGTTGACAAATATATACCTGTCGAAATGAATGCTCCCAATCAGAGTCACCGTCCTGGTTTTTGGCCTTGAGGTCAACACATTTGGTTTTCATTAGTCTCTTCACCATCTTATAGTGATGGTTCTTGGTCGCTATATGCAGAGGCGTGTTTCCATCGTCGGCTTCATTTATAAGCCCCCTCGTTTCTGGTCTTCTCAATAAACTTTTAGCGGTTGAAAGATAGTTATTTTTCACAGTAAGGTGAAGTGCATTCATACCATTTCCATCAACCAGCTCGATTGAGTCTGGGCAGGAATCAAGTATAGCTCAATCTGAAGTTCATTATCGTCTGAAGCTGAACGGACAGCAATGAGCATAGGCGTGAGACCATCCTTGTTGAACATGTAAGCAGGTGATGGATCTTTCTTCAGCAATATGCGTAATATACGTAGCATTTCAAGGGAATCTGCTTCTGCTGCATAGTGCAAGGCCGTCTTTCCATCATCGTCTGCTTCTTTGATGAGCTCCGGTCTTTTCTCTAACAGATATTCTATACTTTCTAATCTAAACCACCAAAAAAATAAAATTGTAAGTAATTCATGGTGACACCTGTCTAAGAAACCAAAGTACATTTAGGGAGAGTGAGTGACTCACTGATTCTTCTAGTAGAAACCGCGACATGCAAGGGATTTTGGCCATTGGGGCCATCTAAGCTGACCGACGATTCTTGTTCTAAGATTTTGCTTAAAACAGGAACGAGTCCGGCCTCGGCAGCCAGATAAAACGGACTCTCGCCAGCATCGTTGAGAAGGCAGGCCAATCCATTGTCTAGTTCCAATAAGTGCAACGCTACTAGCTCGTGTTTGTTCTTTAGTGCCTCGTGAAGGGCGGTGTTGTTCTCGCCGTTTCTCATTCTGCACAGTGGGTTGGGTTCTACATCTTCCGCCCCGTCCTCTAAGTCTCTTATTACTGACTCTGAAGGTGGTACATTTCCGGTTATCCCAGCTTCCACATCACTTGCAGATTTTGATTCAGATGCGACTTCAATCCAACGACTCTGGTAGGAAGTTATAAGGAGTTTGACAAGTTATCGGTGTCCAGAACTTGCTGCGACATGAAGCGGGGTATCACCTTTGAGTTTTGCTGACATAGAAGAGACCGAGGTCCTATTCGGAGTATTTCTGAGGCAAACGATTCATGCCCCAATATTGCTGCAATGTGGAGGGCATTGTTCTTCAGAGGTGATGGAAGGATAAGAGTACTGTCTCTGTCATTGTTTGAGGCAATTCCTGTGAGAAACTCAACCTTTCCTTTTATTGCTGCTTTGTACAATTCTGTGTCCATCTCACCCGCTTTCTCGTCTTTGTAAACTCAACAATTTAACAGAGTTAAACAAGATCCTTTAGCGAACCTTTAAAGAGCCAAAAAAAAAACCCTCATTTAGTAGAACAATTAAATGGTCAGAGAACATTTAGTAACCATTGGAAAAACGGAAAAATGGAAAAATCACGGAAAAAACGAACGAAAATAACAGCCATTTTTTTTCAGAAAAATTTCCAGGAAATAGTGGTCGTGATTTTCATTATAACGGAAAAATAACGGCTATTATAACGAAAATAACGGCCGTTATTTTTTCAGCGTTTTAATGGGGGAGATCCGAATCTGTTATAACGGCCGTTTTTACCATGGTCGTGATTTCTCCTCCATATGTCATGAGATGTGTGGAGTTGAAAGAAAGCCTAAAGCAGTGGATAACGAGGTTTAAATACTTTTGTTATGACGTTAACGGAAATGTAACGTTATTAACGCTCACATAATGGTCACAAAGGTCAAAATAATATTACTTTATAAATTTTTAAATATTTTTTTAAAATAACATCGATAATGGTATATAATGGATAACAAAGGTAGCTAAACGTGGCTTAAAACCCTCTCAGCTAAGGCCTTTTAAGGCCATTTTTAGTTGCGGTTGTTAACTTGTTTTTCATGCTTATGCATGTATGTGCGAGTGTGTACACATGAGCCTGTACGTGCATGTATACGTACACCTATACGTACAAGCGCATGCATGTGTGCGTGTACTTGTTATCGCACGCGTGCACGAATAAGCCCGAATGGCTTCCGCTCTCTCTGAGCTCCTCCGGATAGAATAGCAATGCGCAAGAAAAGACCCAACTTTTGCTAAGCCAATTAGATAATAGTACTGGTCACCTCGTTCGGGATGGTTTGGGTCTTCCCGGAGTCTATCTTAGACACCTTATGTAGCTGAACTTGCTCCTGTTTTGCTTCCCGCAGTCGTAGGCTTTGGATCGTCTTCTCCCGTTTGCAGTTTGTTGGGGCATTTGGAGAGAAAGAAACAGTAGGATCTTTGAGGGGAAGGAGGCTTCTATTTTCGCCATTGGCCTCTCCATCAAGGCTCTTCTTTTCTTTTGGTCTAAGCTTTTCGAGGAATGTAGGGGCCTATCTTTTGAGGATATGGTGTTCAGCTGTGACTCCATTTTGGATAGGGGATAATAGTTTTTGGTTTTGTGTTTTTCCGGTCTTCTTAGTTCTTCGCTTGAGGAGGCCTTCTTGTTATCTCTCTAGCATTTTTGTATTCCTCTTTTATATATATATATTCCACCTTTATAAAAAAATAATAATAATAGTACTGGTCCAATGATGAGCTTGGATCCCCTCCTGCGACATTACTACTTAACCGGAGTGAAGCTAGCTAGGCCTTTTTTTGAAAAATAATAGAGTAGAACTTCGCCAACGGACGTCTGTCATTGGACCACAAAATGGACCACGTGGCACAATCTTAGAGATCACGACCAAATGGATGTTTGGCCCAATTCTAGGCGTCCTTACAGACCAAAAATTTGCCTGATTAGTGATTTCTAAGCGTTGTATTTGAATCGTTTTCATGGGTTGATTTCTAACCATGGAATTTGAGCATTATTTGGTGTACAAATATCCAAAGGTTTTAAATCACTAATCAGGCTGCTTTTTGTCTAGTATATGTCCACCTAGAGATGGACAAACATATATTCGTAAGTGGTCTCTAAAAGTTTCCGGATAGAATAGCAATGCGCAAGAAAAGTCCCAACTTTTGCTAAGCCAATTAGGTAATAGTACTGGTCACCTCGTTCGGGATGGTTTGGGTCTTCCCGGAGTCTATCTTAGACACCTTATGTAGCTGAACTTGCTCCTGTTTTGCTTCCTCCAGTCGTAGGCTTTGGAGTCTTCTCCCGTTTGCAGTTTGTTGAGGCATTTAGAGGGAAAGAAATAGTAGGATCTTTGAGGGGAAGGAGGCTTCTATTTTCGCCATTGGCCTCTCCATCAAGGCTCTTCTTTTCCTTTGGTCCAAGCTTTTCGAGGAATATAGGGGCCTATCCTTTGAGGATATGGTGTTCAGCTGTGACTCCATTTTGGATAGGGGATAATAGTTTTTGGTTTTGTGTTTTTCCGGTCTTCTTAGTCCTTCGCTTGAAGAGGCCTTCTTGTCATCTCTCTAGCTTTCTTGTATTCCTCTTTTATATATATATATATATATATATATATATATATATATATATATATATATATATCCCACCTTTATCAAAAAAATAAAAAATAATAGTACTGGTCCAATGACGAGCTTGGATCCCCTCCTTCAACATTACTACTTAACCAGAGTGAAGCTAGCTGGGCCTCTTTTTGAAAAATAATAGAGAGTAGAACTTCGCCAACGGACGTCTGTCATCGGACCACAAAATGGACCACGTGGCACAGTCTTAGAGATCACTGACCAAATGGATGTTTGGCCCAATTCTAGGCGTACCTACATACCAAAAATTAGCCTGATTAGTGATTTCTAAGCATTGGATTTGAGTCGTTTTCATGGGTTGATTTCTAACCATGGAATTTGAGCATTATTTGGTGTACAAATATCCAAAGGTTTTAAATCACTAATTAGGCTGCTTTTTGTCTAGTATATGTCCACCTAGAGATGGACAAACATATATTCGTAACTGGTCTCTAAAAGTTAGCCATGTGGTCATCATGATGACGTTTGATTTACTCCAAATAATGTGGAGCACATAATTAAAAACAAGCCAACAGGCACATTTTTATGTGCTCCATCAAGTGGTGGGAGAATCATTCGTGGGTCAGTGGGCGCAAAAGAGTGTATCCAGCTAGTGGTGCATTTTTATGTGCTCCACAAGAAAAAAGTGCCCCACGATTCAACTCATTCTCGAGTTGTATCACTCGAGATGATGTGAGGTCCCTTGTAACAAATGGCTAGACTCGGGTGAGATAACCGATCGATCCAACATGGGATCGGACGATTCCTAGATCGAACCCTGCTCTCAAAGCAGCAAGGTATAGTTTACTGATGAAACTTTACTAAAACGTAAAATAGATGAAATACCCATCTCGCATATTATCACATTGGTCCATAGTGATAATATTATAAAAAAAAAACTTTACACACGGAAGGAAAATACTAAGTCAAATTCTAGATGAATTTCAACAGAGTATAGCCTTATCATAAAATAACAGAAGATCTTCTTTTCTGTCCCCAGAGTCTTCTATTTATAGAGTTCTGGGAAAGGGTCTGCACATGTTGCAGACTCACATTTATAAAGAAAAAAATGCTTAAATTAATAAAGAAATACAATCAATTTGTAAAAAGTAATCATATACGGTTGTGTAGTCAATAGTGCTATCTGTATGCCATCAATTCTGACTGAGTCTACCCATTTTTCGAGAAAAATGACATGTGTGCTTTTCTGGATGAATGAGAGGCCCTTTTGGAAATCTAACTGCATACGGTTGTGTAGGAGGAGATCCTATACAACCGTATATCACTGTTTTTTGAATCCCTTGCACGCATCCAGAGGAAAAGGGCATGGGTGATTTTCTGGGGATATGAGGGATATTTTTGGGAATGTAAATGCATATGGTTGCGTAGGAGGAGGTCCTAAACAACTGTATGTGAATAGTTTTTCATCCTACTGCGCGGATCTCGAGGAAAATGGCATATGTGCTTTTTCTCACTTTTGGCAGTAGATCTTCCAGATCTGACTCCATACGGTTGTGTAGCTTTCCTTCCTACACAACCATATCCAATTTATCTCTCTGATCTGTGGGTGGTTGGCTCAGAAATTGAGGCATGCTCTTTGTACAAAAATTCAGCTCTGATCTGTCAAATTTGAGGGCATACGGTTGTGTATCCCTATGTTTTACACAACCGTATGTAATTATTTTTTGGATAGTTGGGCTGGTTCTGTTCAAAACTGACCATCTTCAATTTTTTTGAAATCGGCACTAGTTGTGCTACTTTTGATTGAATATGATTATGTACTCTTGTATTCTATACAACCGTATATGATCATCTCCTCAGAAAAAAAATATCATATCCAAGTCCTCTGCTCTGATTGGTCCACCGCCACGCGGTTGACTTTGGCTTTGACAGTCAGTCTTTGCGTCCCTTGGTCGTGATTTTCGTAGCGATCCACATTTCACTGTCAACATCAGTGTCGTGGTCAAAGGCCCTCTCTTGAGCCTAAATTCACAGGCTTGTAGTATGCTCCTCACACACAGCGGCAACTCTCCGTCCGACCGCAAATCAGGATACCAACTGTGGGGTTCCACACCGGTTAAGTATTGGGACAAAAGAAATAATTGCTAGACTAGGGCTGATACTAGTCGTGACCTCTTCACTCTAAGATGAATAGACTACCCACCTTGTGTTGTTATTAGTTGGTGATGAGTGAGATATAGATGTTTTGATATAATGTTTAAATGCTATTTGATTTCAAATTTTATTAGTACATTTTAAATTCTGTCATTTATTACAAAATAAAATTGTTTAGTTTGAATTTTTATTCTTGCACTTTTGTTTTTTTCAAAATAAAATATATTTTGTGGTTATATTATTTTGTATTTATGATGATTGTTTTAAGGATACTTGGTTACTTGCGAGCTTTTTTACAAAAGCTCACACCTTCCAGTTATCTTACAGAAAAGAATCTATGGACTTATTCAGGCTTGTTTTGAAGTGAAGTCTAGTTGAAGTGAAGCAGATTTTAGGTTATGCACTTGTGATTGACTATGTATTTATATTTTAGATTCTTGTTTAGAATTATATATCATTAACTTCATACTTTATCTCTATTGTATAATGTCGAGTAGGTCTGCGCTTCAGTATTTAAAAAAAAATTCTCTAAAATTTATAACTTGGGTTAGATGTGGGGGTGAGAATGCCTTGTGTGAGTTTGATTCAAATATTAGATTCAGGACACGTGGCTAACACCTCGAGATTCGTGTAGTCCGAATTCGAGGCGTTACAGTTTGGCCCAAGGTTTAAAAGAGGCCATAAAACGGTATAACAGACTGGGGTGTTACCATTTTTTTTTTCATTTTAACGGCTGTTAAAACGAAAAAAATGAAAAAATAAAAAGGAATTTAAATAGGAAAAAAACCTAGAATAATGGTGTCGAAAATTTCAACTTTTCAAAAATGAAAAAAACCCCAGAAATAATGGCCTTTTTTCACAATTTTTTTCAAAATTATTTTCGTTTTTAACGGCAGTTATCTAAGCATCAAAACGGTTCTTAACGTAGCAGGCTTGGGGCATTACCGTTTTAATGGCCGTTAAACTGTTTAAACAGCATTATTAACCTTTGGATCTTGGTAGCCCAAAAATTTATTCGGTGTGGGTGTGGGTGTGGGTGTGGGTGTGGGTGTGGGCCCCACAAGAGTATGATTGGGGGCGGGGTGCATGGTTTCGCTACATATTTACTTACATTGTTGTCCTTTCATTTGTCTACTCCATGGATATCTCATTTAGGCTTAACATCATCTCTTTGTTCCAATGAAGGGGATGAATGAATGAATGATGGCATTTGTTACTAGTGGAGCACGTTAAGATGGTGATGGGCTTGTGAGGTTTGTCCATTCAAATTCGAAGAGGGACTCAAAAGTCCTCCACTCACTCATTTAGACGGAATCCCTTCTACTTTGACCATACCGCACTCAGGATAAAGCAAATCCAAAATCTACCATTCAAATATTTGTTTTTCTACAATATTTTTTTTTTTGATAAAAAATCTTGATTTTTTATCACTTTTGTTTCAATCTTATTTTTATTTTACAATATTTATTTTTTACTTTCCCGTTTTTAAACCCATGGAATTTCAAGATTTTTTTAACAGAAAAAATTTTAAACTAACATTTAATATATTTATAAAAAAAGATTAAATTTTTCATAATTTGTAAAAAAAGTAACAAAGCGCCCTTTAAAAGGACGTTTCTGCTCTATCGACGTTATTAAGTACAAAGACCTGATAGATGCATTTTGAAAGGGTGGTAGCTCATGGCCTCTTGTGACGAGTAAAACTTCTGTAACAATGGGTCACAACCCACAATACAAGCCATGTGGCACACTATTAGAGGGCACTGACCGTATGGATGTTTGGCTAGTCCCTTGGTGGACCCGCAAACCATAAATTAGCCTGATCAATGATTTCTATGCGTTGGATTGAAGTTATTTTCATGGGTTGATTTTAACCGTAGGAATTTGAGCATTATTTGGGTGCAAAGATCCAAAGGGTGTTCCGTTAGTTTTTTACAAATTTTAAAGGGGTCACTCTACAGCCACCCACATCTTTCGACTGGGCACTCACAAGGGACCAACCTTTCCCCTTCGTCTACCATACCCTCTCTCTCTCTCTCTCTCAATCCCTCCCTCCCTCCCTCACTCTCCCTTTCCCTCTCCCTCTCTACTGTAAACTCTCTCGCTCTCTCAATCCCTCCCTCACTCACTCTTTCTCCTTCTCTCTCTCTCTCTACTGTAAACTCTCTCTCTCTCTTCTCTGGGCTTTTTGCCCCATTGGTAGTGCAACACTGAAAGTAGGGTTTTTCCGCGTCGTTGGTTACGGAAACCCTAACTTCAACACATTTTTAATTAATCCGAGACTTTTAACCTGTAGAATGAGCAATTTTGCACAGTGGCTTGTGTCGGATGTCGATCTGCACTCGAGATTAGTTGGATTAGCGCGAATAAAAATATAAAATGACAGATAATATACAAGAGAAACGTGGAAGGATGAGAATGGCGAGTCGATTTAAAAACCCATCCAAGAGATCCAGAAAATACTAAAATCATCAAAATCAAATTGCATTAATTAAACTGTTGCTTACATGAAATAAATGACAGAAATAAATAAAACGGTAAATCTATTCTAGAAAGCATGTAAGAAAGCATGTAAAAAGAGATTTTAGAGAGAGAGGAAGAAGGTAGAGAGAGATTTTTCACACCTCGGTCGTTTACCGGCCGACAAGGTAGAGGTGAGAGAAAAACTCACCCTCTTGCATTCACCGAACGGAGTCGACGGTGCAAAAAGGCGATCAACCTGGGGATTCTCTAGAAAGAGAATCTAGACAGAGAAACTCATGGTAGAGAGATAAAGTCACTAGCCTTAGAGAGAGAAAGTGAGGATATGAGAGAGATCTAGTGAGAGAGAGAAGAGATAGAAAGTGGAAGGAGAGAGAAATGTTACCTTAGACCTTACCTTGAACGAGATCGGGATTGGCCAAGTGAAGCTTAGCCAAAAGTGGGAACGGAGATGCAATAGCCCGATCGGCCATGATTGGAATGGATTGGCCAATGGTTGTCGGCCATAAGAGAATGGCAAGAGACTATGCTGGACGTGCTTACAGCTTGGTGGTGCAGGTGGAAAATGGCCTGGAGAATGAGATAACAGACCGTGGTGGAGTGGGATGACCACCTGTCCAGTTGTGGGCCAAGGAGAAGGCCGACATGTTGCTAGCTGTAATGGTGGAGAGGAGTCCGACCAACCTACATGTGTAGAAGTTCTTGGAGAAGAACCCGTTTCGGGTTGCAGGTTCGTGGTGTGTTGGAGACTGAAGGACAACCAGCCGGTTCTCTAATGGTGGTGGCTGCTGGATAGCTGTGCACCAGTCCGGCAAGGCAGAGGAGAGGGTGGCAGTGCTGTGGCTCTTGATCTCCTCCTCCTTCCTCTATCCTTCTTCTTTCCTCTTTTCTCTTTCTTTTATTTTGTTTATCTTTTTTTTTTCTGTTTTCATTGGAAGAAGAAGAGAAGTGTGAAAGAAGAACGTGGAGGATGGATGAAGATCTTTGTGGAGAGGATGACGGACTGCCTGGTTGCTGGTTTGATCGGTCAAGAGGGTGCCCAGACGAAGCTTGGACGCTGCTGGAGCTGCTTGTTGGAAAAGATGAAGACCCTGCCGGAAGTTGCAGGTAGCTCCGGTGAAGAAGCTTCCTGGTTCGGCCAGCGTAGCAGCAGCAACGTTGTGGGAGTTCTCAAGGAGAGGATCGGTGGCTGGCTACAATAGAGATCGCCGGAGTTGCAACCTGCAACTCCGGCAATCTTTGAAACGGTTGCAAGCTGGTCCAGCCATAAGTGCTGGACTTGTAGGGGTGGTTAATGGAGATGCTCATGTGGAAACCAGCACCGTGGAGGAGGGGCGATGCACGCACACACCAGCAGGTTGTGGAGAAAACGGTGATTGCTGTGGGGAAGATCACCAGAGTTGCAGGTCTACAACTCCGGGAATGGATGGTGGATTGCAAGGGATGAGGATAGAGGCGGGGATCCCGTTTCTGCAGGTGGCAGCAACGTTTTGGAGAAGAGAGGTTCTCCTTTGCCCAAGGGAAGAGGAGAGAGGAGAGGAAAGTGCTGGTTGCAAGAAGAGATCGTTGGATCTCCTTTTGGGAGGTTGCAATGGAGGAGATCTAGAATGAATAAGAGCACCGATCGGTGCTTGCTGGTTTTGCAGGCGGTGCTGCGTCGCAGCACGCAGGTGAGGGCTGTGTTGATGAGCAACAGAGCTGTGGTGGCTGGTTGCTGCGAGGAAGAAGGCCAAGAGCTTCCAGCATTGTCGGCCGGAGTTGCAGCCTGCAACTCCGGCGAAAATGTGAAGATGAAGACGGTGAAGAAGATGAAGAAGAATGTGATATTTGGGCCAAAAGAGAGGGAAAGAAGGAGAAGGGGAAGAAGGAGAAGCCATTGGGGGAAGGAGAGGAGGAGAGGGGTTTGGAGATTAGGGTTTCGAACCCTCTCTTCTCCCCTTTTAAAGCTTCCATATTTCCTTTAATGGAAATAGGGGATTTTTGAAAATAAAAAAAATAAGAAAAATAATTTTTTTTTTTTTTAAGTAAAACACTACTTTTCTATGAGGAATCTCCCCATTTAGTGGACCCTCCATTTTTTTAAAATTTAATTAGAATTATTTGGAAATTCACGGGGTCTACTAACTGGTCGGACAGCGGGTCGATGATGATGGGCCCGGCTACTGGCCCACATGGATTGATGATGTCCATCGTCTCACAAGATGATGTGACAGACAGTCTGATGGCGATCGGATGGATGGTGACTTGATTGGGACCCAGATTGGTAGATCGACGAATCTAGAGAGATCCAACGGTCTGATTGAAGATCCAACGGTCCGATGGAAGATCCAACGGTCATAAAGTTAAGGGAGATGAGATAAAGCCGATGGACGGGAGTTCTGGGGTTAGGTCAGTAGATTCGAGGACCGAGAGATGAAGAGAGAGAGAGAATAAGGAGAGATGAGAGAGAAAGTATCAAAAAAATGGAGAAAAGTATTGGCAGAGGGTCTGGAACCCTGGTCTTCACTGTGACCATCCTCACGCTTCTCCAGTAGAGTAGACTATCATTCCTTGCTGACTCATGTGGCTTTAAACGCTTTGATCCGTCTTTTGGTCATTGGCTCTCCTACTCTCTTCGTTCTTTGGGCCGGCCTTTTGGTCCTCTTATTCAGCCCATATTCGGCCCATATCTTCTAGTCACAGCATGTGGGCTCTTTAAGCTTTGATAATGGGCTTTCCTGATCGATGTGGGCTCGTAAGTCTCGAGAATTGTCCCATCGGAGTTTCCTGCCACAGAAGAAGGGCGTAATGAGACTCTATCAGAATGACTACATGTCTAGACTTCCGAAAATGTGTTTAATGCATGCAAATATACCATTTCGTCCAGAAAAGTGTGTTCTACGCAACACAAGAGACTCTTACGTAGAAAAGTAGATAAATAGAGCATTTTAACGTAGGAGAGTGTGAAAACGCTTAGAAGATAACAGTGGAAAATACGCACTTTTAAGCGAATATCAAACACCGTGGAAGCTAAAAGCCCGAGAGATAGAGATAGAGAGAGAGGGAGAGAGAGTGAGGGAGGGAGGAATTGAGAGAGAGAGAGAGAGAAAGTTTACGATAGAGAGGGAGAGAGTGAGGGAGGGATTGAGAGAGAGAGAGAGAGGGAGAGAGAGAGAGAGAGAGAGAGAGAGAGAGAGAGAGAGAAAGAGAGGAAGGGAAAGCGAGGAGGACAGAGAAGGGACGGGGTGGGTGCCCGGCTGAAAGGGAGGGGCAGTTTTGTCTATTGTGAGTGCCCAACTGAAAGATGTGGGCACGCGTAGACTGACCCATTTTGAAAAGTTCTATATATCTTTTTTTATAAATATAAAATGTATTTTTGTGTAAAAAAATTTCCCTTTTTTAAATGGTTTTGCAGTTTAAATGTTAAAATGTTTTCTTTTATCATGTTCTTAAATATTTTATATTTTTACATATTTAAATATTTTATCTATTTTTTATTTTCAAATAATTTTAGTAATTTTATACAAGCTATAAATTTGGATAGTCTTAATGTTATAACGAGCATGTAACATTATGATTATGCCACCTCCTATTGAAAGACATCCTAGGACTAGGCCACCTCCTATTGAAATCGGCCATTTATCCCCTTCAAATTTATCATAATGTCTCTTTCTTTATAAAGACTCTGGCAGATCTAATGTTATACACCCGTATTAAATGTTTCAAGGAACCCACACATAAATTTTTAGCCCATTTAGAGTTCATTTCAGTGTACTTCATTTGTAAATCCATCATTTTAATTACCATAATATCCCTTTCTATGTAAAGAATCTAGCATATCTAATGTTATACGTCTGTCTAAAATACTTCAAGGAACACATCTATGAAATTTCAGCCCATTTGGAGTTTATTTGAATGTACTTCCTTTGTAAATTGATCATTTTTTTTATTTAAAATGTTGACTTTGACTCCATGTGGGCCCCAATCGTTTCCTTAATTTGGCCGTGATTTTGAAGTCCAATCACATTTTTTCTATAACTCCTTTATATTGCATTATAATAGTATGTGACTCCGGGTTCCGTTTCTTATACCCTAATTTTGGGCACCAATTCAGGGTTTGATAAGACCCATATACAATGTGATAGTACATATGGAATAATTATTTTACGATAATGGTTACCCCAGTTATTCAATAAACCAGTTTATCATAAATTAGGATTTAGATACAACAAACTTCAAAGGCTAATTTATAAATGCAAAAAATAGTTTTTTTTTTTGTTTTGACAAGTCCGTCAATATATATATTAAAAGGAAGATCAAGAAAATGTCAAAAAGAAACAGGGAAAGAGCATACACACATGATTAATACTATACCAGTAGGGCCAGAGGGTGTGTTAATGATTGCATAGTACCAATCTACACTTTAATTTTCATTCTCAGGCTGGTGGTTGATAATGGTTCTATCGTTTTGTCTTACTTCTTTGTAATCTGAAAACGCGGGGAGTCGCAAGGGAAGAATGAAAGAGCAATCGTTGGACTAGGAAAGGGACGCTGGAGCCCATGTAGCAGACAACGATCGCTAGCCACAAGGACTCTGGAGATATCACCACATATAGGCCCGTTACGAAAGCAACCATTGTTCCGCAGAGTGAAATGACAAGCAAACACATGCTCCAATTGACTGCAACAAATAAGAAGGTAGGGTCACCCAACATTGCCCAAATGAGGAGAAAAGCCACCATCATGGAGCTACACATGGCAACTGTATCTGCAAGCACAAAGGCCTTTAATGCTGCTTTCTTTATGAGGACGGCAACGCCCATATTTTCGTCTTTGCTGGAGTACCCACCCGGCATTGTGAAAGCTGCGGCAAAAGTTACAGTTGCTAGAAGCGTGGAAACAACTGAGAGGGTGTTACCCATTTGTTTCAAGTCTGCTTTGGGGTGGGCAGATAATATGGTCCTTAGTTTTGGAGGGAGCTTTCCCTGGTAGTGATGTGGACCCCGTGATGCTTTATGCCTTTTCAGGTAATGCCAGAGGAATTTCTACAATCATAAGAAAACTAAAGATGATTAGTTAGATATTCCTAAAAAACTTTTATGGACATTTAGGCTCCGTATGGTTTCCCTGAATAAGTTTTTCAGAAAAAGTTTTTGCACATGTCTTTAAGCTGGGCACCCACAGGGGGGACACCGTACCCCCTTCTCCTTCCTCTTTTCTCTCTCTCTCTCTCTCTCTCTCTCTCTCTCTCTCTCTCTCTCTATTGCATGCTCTCTCACTCTCTTCGCCTATCTCTCACTCTCCCTATTTTTCTCTCTGTCTCACTCCCCTCTCTTTCTCTCACACTCTCTCTCTCCCTTAGCCAGCCGAACCGAAACTGCCATGTGTACCCCCGTGGCCAGTCCAGCTGTGGTACACATGGAAACCTTGGCTGGGCTAGGAGAGAGAGAGAGAGAGAGAGAGAGAGAGAACGGGTGGGGTGGGTGCCCAAACTGAATGGGTGGCTTTTTTTTTTTTGTTAAAAAACATTGTCTAAAATGTGGGTGCCCAGCTTACAGAAGGGTAAGAATCATTTTCCAGAGAACTTTTCAAAGGGCAATGGGTTTAGAGGTTACACTGAATCATTTATGATTTTTTTAAGTAATGATTTGAGTGAATACATCATTTTTATAAAAACTGAGAAAGCTGTAATGGTAAATCTATATAAATGCGTGAACACATAGGAACACTTGCATGACATATTCCACTATATCTCTTGACCTATGGGCCTATGGCAATACTAACAACCAGCTTCTACCATCCTACATATTGTACAGGGTTCAATGCTTTCACTAGGAGATCTCCTAAGCCAAAAAAATTGATTTATCAAAATGGTTAGAAGTTTTTGATTTTTATTTTATAATATGAATTACTATGGCAAAGGGTCATGGACAACATGTGGGGGGCATTGGTGGGCAACTACCCACCCTCAACTTTGAAAATTTGCAATTTTCTATTAAAGATATTCTTTTAAATCTATAGGTAAGGGGAATGACCACCCTCTCTCAAATCTCACATGCGACCAGTATCGAAGCCAGGAGGTCGAGGGTGATCACCCTTAACTTTGAATGTTTGGTCCATTCCAATGGTGGACCATGGTATGAGCTGCGTGCAATACATTTGGAGACCACTGACCCTATGGATGTTTAGCGCATCTCTTGGTGGACTCACCAAAAGACATCTTATTAGTGATTTATAACCTTGGGATCTGAGTATACCCCAAATAACGCTCGAATGCAATGCTTATAAAATTTCCATGAAAAAGACTCCAATCCAACGGCTATAAATCACTAATCAGGATGATTTCGGTCTGTAGGTTCACCTAGGGATGGATCAAATATCCATACGGTCAGTGGTCTCTAAGAGTGAGCCACGACTCATAATGTGGTTCATCATCAACGTTGATGATTGACATCCATGTCAAAGATTTAATCCGAGGACCCCCTTTTTCTGACTCCTCTTGGGAGTTGCGTGCTTGGCCGCAGATTTCACGAATTCAACAGTGGCGGTAGGCTGGAAAAAAGTGAATGCCAACTCAGCAATATCAACCACCCTTGGATTCTCGGAATCTACGGCCAAGCACACGACTCCGGAGTGGGATCAGAAAAAGTTAAAAAAAAAAAAAATTGATGGGCTTTAATTGCCCCCTTTTATGTAGGGGAAATTTCGGCATTTAAAAATATCACCAGCAGATATTGGTCGCTTGTCGCCTTGCCCACCCTCGAGCAAAATCCTGGCTCCGCCAATGTGAATGGCATTACAAGTATTGTCTTCTAATATCATCCAGATCACTGTACTTAAAGTTAACAGCAAAAATAGAGATTTAAAAATTTTTCCCCTTGTTATCCGCTTTTAAGGCTATGAATATTGGAAGAAGGAATGGGCTGATTTTTGCTAAGGTACGGTTGATATCCATGCTCAGGAGAATATCCTTATGAATGGAAAAAGGCAGCCCTTAACTCATCCATGTGGGTCCCATGATTTATGTCTTATGACACTCGTATGTAGGGCCCACATGAAGATCGATGAGTCAAAGGCTGATGTTTTTTGGTAAGAAAATCATTTTCATAAAAAAAACAAAAAAAAAAATCAGCCCATTTGGAGGAGTAAAACTTGTGTCACAAGATGTTGTGATGGAAGCCGGTCACAGAACTCAATATGAGCCACGTGGCACACGATCAGAGGGTGCTGACCGTATGGATGTTTGGCCAGTCCCTCGATGGACCTACAAACCAAAAATCAGTTTGATTAGTGATTGACAACCTTTGGATTTTTGCACCCAAATAACGCTCAATAATGCTCAAATTCCTACTGTTAAATCAACACATGAAAATAACTTCAATCGAATCGGTTAGAAATCACTAATCAGGCTGATTTTTTGTGTACCCGTCCACTGAGGGACTGGCCAAACATCCATACAGTCATCGTCCTCTAATAGCATGCCACGTGGCTCGTATTGTGTGCTGTGACCGGCTTCCGTCACAACATCTTGTGACACAAGTTTTACGCCCTATGAATGGAGATTGGTCTTATCTTGCAATCATCTTTAAAGAACGATGGACTTATATTGGTGGTTGACAAATACCTGTCGAAATGAAAGCTCCCAATCTGATTCACAGATATCTAAAGCCGTGAGACCCTCCTTGTTTTTGGCCTTCAGGTTAACACCTTTGGTTATCATTAGTTCCTTCACCATATGATAGTGATGGTTCTTGGTCGCTAGATGCAGAGGCGTGTTTCCTTCATTATCGGGTTCATTTATAAGCTCCCTCATTTCTGGACTTCTCCTTAATAACCTACGAGCTGTTGAAAGATAGTTATTTTTCACAGCAAGGTGAAGTGCATTTCGACCATTTCCATCAAGCAGCTCGATTGAGTCTGGGCAGGAATCAAGTATAGCCTGAACCCTAAGTGCACTGGCTGAACTGGCAGCAATGAGCAGAGGCGTGAGACCATCATTGTCGAACATGTAAGCAGGTGATGTGTCTATCTTCAGCAACATACGTATCATTTTAAGCGAATTTGCTTCTGCTGCATAGTGCAAGGCCGTCTTTCCAACATTGTCTGCTTGTTTGACGAGTTCCGGAATTTTCTCTAGTAGATATTCCAAGCTTTCTAAGGAACCCAAAAAAAAGGTACTAATATTAATAAAAATAAAATCGTAAATAATTCATGGTTATCCATGTCTAAGAAATTAAAGAATTTTATACATATAAGACTCTTGTACTTACTAAAGAAAAGTACTATAATAAGTTGTGTGAAATGTCATTGGTGTATCTCATCACGCATTCTCCTAGTTTTTAACATTAGGATAATATACAATATATATATATATATATATATATATATATATATATATATATATATATTAGGTTTTTTTTTTTAACAATTAGGGTATTAGTTTTAATTAATTAAGATTAACTTCTACCTTTAGATTTTCTTATCTTTTTTAAAAACCCTTGATTAGGGTCAACCTACTTATCCAGCTTATCAATAAATCTCATTTCCTAGCAATGGCAATGTGGACATGTTCTTGATATCTGTCACCTAAATTTTGTCAATGATCTTTCAGTTTCCAACTCACGTGGCAGTTGTTGAAGCTTGGCAGGTGTTGAAGTTGCGTTGTCACTGCAGGTAGCGCCGAATTGTATATTGAATAGATTTCTTTTTCTAAGAAGAAAATATAAGGGTGACGTTAATTGGCACACACCTTTTTGTAATGGCACACACCTCTTGGTGTGGAATGGTGTGTGCAAAAAACCCACCGAAAGATAAGAAGAATAAGAAGATGAGGAGGCCCGCCACTAGCCACCCGGTATGTCTCACTCTCTCTCTCTTTCTCTCTCTCGTACCTGGTGATGGGCAGCATGCCTTCCTCTTCTTCTTCTTCCTTCTTCTTCTTCTTCTTCTTCTTCTCTCTCTCTCTCCCCTTAAAAAAAATCCTCGCGCGTATCGGCAAACCATGTCAATCGTTGTCTACCGATATGGCCAAATCCATGTACACTCTGGCTTGCTAGTACGAGTGATGAAATTTTTTTGAAAGAGAGATAGAGAGAGAGGTGCGGTGCGGTGCGGTGGAGGTGGTGGCGATAGAAGAAGAAGAAGATGGTGGTGGTGTAGTGGTTGTGGCAGCAGTGGGGGAGAAGAAAAAGGCGATGGTGGATGTGCGGTTGTTGTGGTGGTGGTGTGGTGGTAGTGAAGAAGAAGAAGACAGTGGTATTGGGTTCCTCTTCTTCATTCGTGTTTTTTGTTTTTCTCTTCAACTTTGGGGGTGCATGTGTAGGTAAGTTGTGGGTGTCACTACAAAAAAGATGCCTGCAAATAACGCCACCCAAAAATAAACACTAGAGGAAATGAAAAGTAGGAAACACCAAGCAATACTAAGAAAAAAAAAAAGGGGTGAGACTTGGCCATACAATAGACATAAGTAATAGTATGAATTCAAACCATGCACCAAATTGAATCACAAGAACTGTATAGAGAGACTACGCACACTAAACAAGTAAGCGCAAAATATTTCATTAAGAACAAAGCAAATTCGAATGGCTACGTACTACGGATCCTAGCATTTGATTGAGAATTATATTGACTTTCAGATTTGCAAAAGGAAAATACATGAGAGAGTGACTCACTGATTCTTCCAGCAGAAACTGCAACATGCAAAGGATTTTGGCCATTGAGTTGTCCATCTAACGGCGATTCTTGTGTTAAGATTTTCCTCTTAACACGGAGGAATCCCGCCTCGGCAGCTAGATAAAGAGGACTCTCGCCAGCATCGTTGACAATGCGGGCCAATCCATTGTCTACTTCCAATAAGTGCAACGCTATTCCAACATGTCCGTTCTTTAGTGCCTCGTGAAGGGCGGTGTTGTTCTCACAGTTTCTCATTCTCCACAATGGAGGGGATTCTACTTCTACATCCCCCTCGTCCTGTAATTCTCTTATTTGTGACTCCGAAGCTGATGCAGTTCCGGTTATCCCAGCTTCCATATCCCTTTCAGATTCTACATCTCCCCTGACCTGTAATTCCGTTGTTAGTGACTCCGAATTTGATACAGTTCCGCTTCTCCCAGATTCCAAATCTCCTGCAGATTCTACATCTTCCCTGACCTGTAATTCCGTTGTTAGTGACTCCGAATTTGATACAGTTCCGGTTCTCCCAGATTCCAAATCTCCTGCAGATTCTACATCTTCCCTGACCTGTAATTCCGTTGTTAGTGACTCTGAATTTGATACAGTTCCGCTTCTCCCAGATTCCAAATCTCCTGCAGATTCTAATTCTGATGTCGAAGGACGCTTGTAGAAAGCTATAAGGAGTTTGACAATTTTGAATTGTCCAGATCTTGCTGCGACATGAAGCGGAGTATCACCTTTTTCGTTTTGCTGACATAGAAGAGATCGAGGTCCTAATCGGAGAATTTCATCGGCAAACGATTCATGGCCCAATCTTCCTGCAATGTGAAGGGCATTGTTCTTCAGATGTGATAGAACGATAAGACTGTCTCTGTCTTTGTTTCTCAAAAACTCAACATTTCCTTGTCTTGCTGCTCTGTACAATTTTGAGTCCATCTCATGCGCTTTCTCTTCTTTGTAACACTATTAATAGAGAGCGGATAAAAAAAAAACAACTCTTATTACTATAATAATGGAATCCAAATTAAGAATCGCAAAACCCACAACCCCATTTCAGCTGCTCATGTGGCGGACACCCTATGCAAGGCTCTAAAAAAAAACTGTTGCGATTTTCCATTCCTAGACCAAAGGACCAAATGGAAAATACATAACAGGGTTGTGTGGTTTGTTACAAGGTTGAAGATCGATGAGGGCATTTTCGTTGTCAAATTTCACAGATAACATAGGGTTATGTAAAAAATTCTCATAATGTAAAGGTGAGAGGTTTTATACCGTTACCATTACTAAGGGGGGGCCATTACCATTATACTGTCTGTTATAAAGTATTCTAAACCATGGTAGAGAAAATTCTTTATTTAGAACAAATTTTCTATATGGATCTGTGGAACCAATCAGCTGCTGCCATCTATCATGGGAAAATGATCTCCCTTATTAACAGAGAATATTCTAAGAAGTTAAATATTCTACTCTGCTGATATCCATCGGTGGAGTTCCACCAACAAAGTTGTCGACTGACCACAAATATGAGCCATGTGGCACACTTTTAAAGGATACTGACCTTATGTATGTTTGGCCCAACCCTATGTGGACTTAGCTACTACATCCCAAAAATCAGACTGATTTTTGATTTATAACCTTCTCATCTTTGTACCTCAAATAATGGTCACTAATGCTCAAATTTCACGGTTAAAAATCAACCATGAAACGACTCCAATCCAACAACGCTTAGAAATCACTACTCGGGCTAATTTTTGGTCTCTAGGTCTATCTACGTTTGGGCAAAACATCAATACGGTCAGAAATCTCTAAGCATATGCCACGTTGCTCATATTGTAGTCGGACAGCAAAGTTCCACTCCATCAAGTAGTGGGAGAATCATTCGTGGGTCAGTAGACCTGGAAGAGTGTGCCTGGTGGTACATTTTTATGGAGTAAAACTTCTATCACACGAAATTGTAAATCACACAATCACAAGCCAATGAATTCTCGGCACGTACACAATGCTTTCCCCCAATCCTGACCCACATATATATCCATATATATATATATATATATATATATATATATATATATATAAATGTTGTCCCCTTGAAAATGTTGTCCCCCGATCCTATATATATTAGGATTGGGGGACAACATTTTCATACAACATTTTTGACAACAATTTTGGTGTACCCACATGGAAGATGAATCAATAGCTGATTTTTGGTGAGGATGATCTCCTCGCCATATAGATCACCCCTACAAAGAATCAGCACATTCTGAAATTTCTAACCCGGTCAAATGTGATTTTCAAGTTAACGATAAAAATAGACGGTCCATAATTCTTCAACTTGTAAACCAGTCTACGAATATCAGAATAATTTGAGTTTTTTTGTGAGGATGATCTCTTCACTATAGAGACCATCCTCGGCAAAAATTCATCCCATTCCAAAACTTCTAATTTATATATTGGGCCGCACCAAGTTTTTGTTGTCAAAAATGTATGATAATTTTGCATGTCCTTACCACACCCGTAGGTCTACACCATGGATTTTTGATAATTTGTAGTGTGAATCCCCATAACCATCACGGTATGGACCACGGCCACTGTTTTGGGTTGCTGGTCATTTAACATTTTTACATTTTAACTCAACTATAACAGCATTTATTGAACCCTAGCATAGCACTTGAACTTGTCCCTAAAAAATATTTGATAATGGTGTCCATCATCAAAGTTGATGACAGATCCACAATGCGAGCCACGTGGCACACTATTAGAGGCTATTGACTATATGGATGTTTGGCCCATCCCTAGATGGACTTACGTAACAAACATCCAATTGATATAAATTACTAATCAAGATGAATTTTGGTATGTAGGTCCAACTAGGGATGGGCCAAACATCTATAGGGTCAGTGGTCTCTAAGAGTGTGCCACTTGTAACATGTGGCGTCCCCCTAATGACTTTAAGGGATATGGTCATGTAAGGTTACTGTTATGTCAGCTATAACGACCATAGTATGACATGTCACATCACGCTAAAAAAATCAAAATAATATTATTTTATTATTTCTTAAATAGTTTCTTTCAAAATAACTTGGATAGGGATAGAAAATGCATAGAAAAACTAAGTATATATGCAAATGGTTGCATACTTTAGAGTTTAGAGTACCATTTCATTGAAACTAATTAACGGACGGGAAAAAATGGAAAAAAAACAAAAATTAACAGAAAATAACAAAACATTTCGGGCTGGGCCGAGTCTCAAAGGGGTGGACCCTGTTCAGGCCCGTGGACCACATTGGGTCAGCCTCGCCTAAGTCGGACAGCGGGCCAGGCTTTGGCCCGGGCCAAATTTTCAGGCCTATACACCATAGAATTTTTTGATAATTTGTGGTGTGAATCCTGATGACCTTCAATGGTTTGGAACCAAGGACAACAGCCACTGGGCACTAGGGAAAGGTAACAATTTCCAAAAATAAATAATATCGAATACATTTGCTTTCCGTGTGCCTTCTCCTCCATATGTCATGAGATGTGTGGAGTTGAAGGAAAGCCTAAAGCAGTGGATAACAAGGTTTAAATACGTTTGTTAAGACGTTAACGGATATGTAACGTTACCGTTATGTCTGCTATAAAGGCTCACATTATGGTCAAAAAGGTCAAAATAATAATATTTTATAAATTTTTTAATATTTTTTTAAAATAACATCAATAATGGTATAAAATGGACAACATATAAAATAATGGTGGACCATATCAGTGGATGAACCTACACACTAAAAATGGGTCAGTCGGGTCCAGGACTGACCCATGAATGATTGGACCATATCAGTGGATGAACCTACACACCAAAAATCAGCTTGATTGGTGATCTCTAGCCATTTAATCTAACTATCCAAAGAAGAAAAAAAAAAAAAAATCAAATCTAACAGCTGGAAATCACCCCAATGTGAATATCCATCAAGTGGTGGAGAATCATTCATGGGTCAGTGGGCCCAAAAGAGTATCTAGTAGTGCATTTTTATATGCAGGGGTTGAGCAGGAATTAGTATGGAAATTAAATTCTATATTAGAGAGAGAAGCTTACGGGCGACTGCAGGACAAAGGAACAGGGGGGCGGGCTGGATCTGAAACCGTGCTCGTCACACAGGTCCAGCGACAAGGTTTTTTATAGGATCCAGGGTGGACTATACCCTTTTAGGTTCCAAACATGCAATGGGCCTCAAGATAGGCTTTTGAGGTCCTAGACTACCCATCAACCGAAGACCATAAAAAACTAATAAAAAAATGGAAATGTTACCCACGGATAACCCAACAAAAATTTGTGCGGTTGAGGAGGTAGCCTTGGATCTCTTGAATCCAACTGTCAATGACTTCAAGTGCACATTTTTTTGTCCAAAAATTGAGAAAAGATGTAGCCAGGTACACTAGAGCGATTTTTGTTACTCACCTCTGCCTCTGGGCCCACTGACCGCATGGATGTTTAGCCAACCCCTTGGTTATAGACACCAAAAATCACCCTGATTGGTAATCTCTAGTCATTAGATTTTAACACTTTTTAAGGCATGATTATAGCTGTTGGATTCAACTATATTTCGGGTACTAAATCAAACGGCTACAAATCATCGAACAAGCTGATTTTCGGTATGAATATCTACCAAGAAGCGGGATAAACATCCGTACTATCAGTGGGTCCTTAGGATAGAGGTGAGTAACAAAAGTCACTAAACCTAATGAAGTCTACCTTGTTACATCACCATTCTTAAAAAATTTCATAAGTCAACATCTAAACAGCTGTTTTGGCAAGTACACGAAAATGTTTCTAGACGTAAATATTTTACCATAAATCAGCTTGATTGATGATTTTTAGCCGCTGGATTAAAATGTTGGTATCCAATGAAAAACATTGGTATCCAGTGACTAGAGATCATCAATGTGTATATATCCATCAGGTGGTGGGAGAATCATTCATGGGTCAGTGAGCTCAAGAGAATGTATCTAGTGGTGCATTTTTTTTTTTTGTGACGGGTGTCCGGATCTCTTCGAAACCCGACTAAATCCCCTGGGTGCGTGCCGAACCCTTTGACATGCACCGGGTGCTTCTAAGATAAATCCCAGCAGGGTGGCCTTCAACGGGCGCAGTCTCGAACTCACGACTTTGGGGAGCATACCCAAGTCACTACGTCTTACCATTGGATTCAAGAGATCCATGATCCCAGTACTAATGACATCTTAATACCCATATGATTGTTTTATCCTTTACTTGTCATGTGAAACATGGGTCTCTTGAATCAAACTATCCACGGCTTAATTTTTTGTTTGTTTGCTGACGTGTCCTTGAACCAGTTTGGTCCCATCAATAGTTCATCCATGCACGTCCCTAGGAGCGTCCCACAGGGTGTGATCTTTGGAATGTTTGTGCATGGGTTTGGTCCTTTGGGCTGAGCCAATCACATGTTCTGTGCTGTCCACTGTTGGGAAAATCTTATGGATCCGCGCCAAAAGATCATGGGTCCCATAGTAAACCCACGTGAGTTAGCCTAATACAAGACCAACTCTAAGTTTTGAACTTCATTAATATTAATTTGTTTAGGTTGTTCATCTTCTATATCAACCCTAAACCATGCTAGAGGGGTCTGAGAAAACGTGGTCCTTGATAACGCTATCAACTGTTATAGGTCCCTATTAATCCAAAGAGATTTCAAGAATCGAAGAAAAGGGTTTAAGGTTAGATCTAGGAACAAATTGAAATCTTTCTTCAAGAAAACAATTATATGCAACAAATATAACCTTCAGGGTCCTAATTTCCTTAATGGGTCGTCATGTAACAAGGTAGACATGACGCCAAAGGACGTCAGGTATAACGACTTTAATTACTCACCGCTGCCATCTGGGCACACTGACCGCATGGATGTTTAACCCACCCCTTCGCAGACATTCATACCAAAAATCAGCTTGTTTGATGATTTTTGGCCGTTGGATTTATTACCCAAAAATGGTTAAATCCAAACAGTTAGAACCATGCCTTTAAAAGTGATAAAATCTAATAGCTAGAGATTATCAATCAGGATAATTTTTTGTGTGTATATCTAACAAGGGGTGGGCTAAACTTCCATGCAGTCAGTGAATCCAGAGGGCGGTGGTGAGTAACAAAAATAGCTATAACTAACGCCTCTACCTTGTTACATCTTTTTTTCCTTTCATCAAATCCCAAAATTAGTAATTTTTGTAGGTTTACTAATCATAGTAAATCTCAAATGTTTATCACAACAATGTTAGGGTCCGATTTACTATAAGGCTCATGGCATATAATCTCACATAACATTTGGATCTAAATCAGGGTTGTCAATGGATAGTTGAAAATTTGAATATGAATTCAAAAACTTGGATATATCTGAAAATTTTGGATATCGGATTCAGATGTTGATATATCCGATTCGATAATATCCGATCCGATATATTATTTAATTAATATATTTATTATATAATATAATATATCTATATAACAAAACAGAACGGTTGTCTTCGGTGTAAGTAGTGGTTGGGATCTTCTCAATTTTTTACGGTCAGATTTGTTCACCGAAAACAATTCAGGCGCGTTTTTTCGCGCTCATTTTTTGCGCCTGTTTTTTAGGCTGACAACTGACATATTTCTCTCTCCCTCTACGAAACCTCACCCTCTTACCTAACCCCTCTCTTTGAAGATTGAAGAGTGAAGAGGAGGATCTCTCCGCAACCTACCGCCGTCGGCTCTCCTCCTCTCAGGTACTCTCCTATATCCTCTCCCATCTCATCTATGGTCTCGGTTTGGGGGTTTACGGTGGCGGGGTTTGGGTTTGGGGGTTTATAAACTCGGCTGGGTTTTGGGTGTTTACAAACTCAGCTCATCAATGCTCGGTTTGGGGATTTACAGTGGTGGGGTTTGGGTTTGGGGTTGACAAACTCAGCTCATCAATGTTTATTATCCAAGTTGAAAAAATTCTTAGCTTTCAGAATGGGTTTGGCTGGGTTCTGATCTCCTAAAAATCAGCTCATTCTAAATCAGAATGGGCTCGATTTTTGTAACTCACCATTAGCTGTTATTGGGGTTTGAGTTCTGAAATGGGTTTGGCGTGTGCAAAAATGGGTTTAGATTACTGGTTCTATGTGTGCTTACCATCAAGCTCCAGTTTCCTTGGACGTTGCATAGGAGCTTTGATGGTTCTGGAGCTTCTCTAGCAGAACGCCACCCAAATTTTCGATTCCTCAGATTCAAGTTTTCTGGAAACTTTGACGCTCAGGAGCTTCTCCATTGGTCGTTTAGAACATTTTTTCCATTGGTTTTTAGAAACATTTTTTTTCAAAGGAGTTTTCCATTGTTCTAGGGCTTCTCCAGTAAAAAAAGAAGCATATGACCCATTTTGATGGTTCACAAAACCCACCTAGATTTCCTTTTTTTTATATTCTTTTTCCTCCTTTTTCCCTCTCTTTGCTTTAGTATGTGATGAACTTTTGCATTAAATATTTTATAATTTTTGGTTTAATTCAATTTGAGGTCCTTTGGGAAGCTTGGGGCTTGCTTGATAAACTGCTAACTAAGATATGTGAGTTAATTATAAACTGCTAGCTGGATGTGATGTTAAGATCACTTGACATTCTGTTTTTTACTGTCCTTTGCATGGCATTGGAACATGATCTAGGGGTCTGACTCTTTATATGAAAATTTCATCAGGAAAACTTTTTCTTGCTTACTTGGAAATCGTTAACTGAAAAAAAAAAACTATTTAGTAATTTCAGTTTAGCATTTTTGGTCTGATTAGTTATTGGTAGCTAAATGCTAAGTTCATAGCCACTAATTGGGATATTCAGCTTTAACAATTACAAATCACCAATCAGGTTATTTTTACGCTGTTATAACAATGTTTTTAAACCTTGCCATTAGCAGCAGTATATTTATAAAGAATCTAAATAATGTAGGTGAAATGTATATGCATTTCATCAAAAGATGGTCAGTAGGACTGCGCAATTCTCATGTCTTTGCACAATTTTTTAAGAATTATTTATCCTCAAATTCTGATTAAGTAAGATTGGTGAGCTTTTTTTCTCAACATTTTTGTCGCTTGGTGGTCTTATTGAAAAGCATGTTATTTTACATTTTGCATTATGCAAAAATCCATGTCTTGCGTTGTTTAGCGCCTGAACACGACATCTATATTTTTATCAAACTCAAGTTCACATAGTAGAATAAAGTAAAAGAACCATATTTTAATATTGCATGTGAAAATTGCATTTTTATTTTCATTTTCATTGCAATATTTTCCAATTTTACATCCTAATGTGTACCCAAGCCATTGGGTTTGTTAGGTAGTGCAAGTACGATAGTGTGCAGCGATGCTTCTTCCCAAAAAACATGTTAGGACATTATCTTAGTTAGAGAACGAATGGTGGTCATCATCAGCTTGCATGACTTTGCTAGATAAGCATCAAGCCCACCTCCAATCATTTGGCTTCATCTGATGACATTGCATGGGCCATCAACGCGACAATAGCAATATGTTAAACAGTCCTTGCTCGGATTTCCTGATTGCTTTCGTTGCATCATAACCATCCATTTTTGGCATTTGCAGTTGTCATATAGACTGTAGATTTAGAAAGTGAACTGTGAACTATCATAATTCAATTAGTGTATGTTATTGTACATTAAATTTCACAGGTTATGAGAAGCAAACTTGGATTGCTTACCAGAAAGAAAGAGAGAAACATACTTGGATTTCAGGCTCATTGGAACACCCATTGTTTTTGGTTTTAGAAGTTTGAGAACAGAGGATTTGTTTACTTTTTTTAAATGCCTTATGTTTTTCATTTTTCGAAGTCCATACTTGGATTTTAAATGCCTTATGTTTTTTCATCTGTCTCGGAATCCGATACGGCATATTTTGGTGCGACACTTCCAGATTTCTTTAATACAATTTGCACTAAGCAAGTAGGATTCATCCGATTAGTTTGTTGGGACTATTCCATAGAGATGGTGGCAAATTGAGAGGTTTGGATATTTCTGTTGTTGGTCATGTAAAAGATGTAGAGTGGTAGGTTGCGTTGAATGCTATGCAACCACCTACATCATATATTTGCTCTCTAATATCGTGTTTCTTCTTATTAACTGTTTATACTGAATAAACCGAGTTTTTGTCTAATGAATTGCAAGTTTTACGTTATAATCTAATTGTACATTTTGGCTGCCAAATGTTTGGACTTAAGTGGGAGAAGGAATTAGATAGATTGCAGGCCTGAGCTAAATTCTTTTCTTTTTAACCTCTTATTATCGTTTTAGGGTCTTCAATGCTTTTCTGTATTTGATATGTTGTTCTATTGGAGCTGTTCTTTAAATTTTGGTTTCCTAAGGAGGGTGATGATTGTTCTAATGAGGAACCAATTGAGACGTTTCTTTCTTTTCCAATTGAGACTTTTCTTTCTTTTTCAAATAGTGGTGGTGGTCTTGCTAAACGTAATACCAGCATAATTGTTTTATTTCTTAGTAATGATCAAGAGCATGCATGGTGCTGACTGTAGTGGTAATTTTAATTCCCATCTAACTAACTGAAACAACATTTTGGTTGGATTTAAAGAAATCTTTTATTGAGGGGCACCCATGTAAAGAGAGACAAATGGCATTGTAGTAGGTTCGATCATGATGTCTTTGTGCATGGGAATCAGTGGAAATAATTCTCTTTTGACAATGTGTGAATGTAGTGGATGGGGATTGCATATTGCATGTGTCCTTATTTAGCAAGAACACAATTTTTTTTTTTAACTTGGAGTGGTATTGCTGAATTGCTTGAAACTGAGAAGTTCTCAAACGCACTAATATATATTTAAATTTTGCTACTCTTCTCAAACACACTCACTCACCTATATTTAAATTTTGTTGCAATTTTTTTCTTTTATGTAGCTAAAACCCAAAAGCCTAATGAAGTGAGAAAAACAAGAAAGAATGAAAAAGATAATAGAGTTCATAATTAAGGTCTGAAGTGTCTTATTAGATTTGGTGGGCAAATCCCAATTTCTGAAGTTGTTTTTTCTTTCTTTTCACATTTGATTGCCATTGCCACTATCACTGTGGAGGAGAGAGCTTGATGTTTTTATTTTTATTTTTTGATTAATGATTGGCTGGGGATGGTGACACTGTTATGATGTCCCTCCTAACTATCTTTGTTATTGCGGGTCTTCCTTGAACATTTCTCTACTTTTTCTATTTCAATGAGTTCTGCAATCTTATAATTGTTGGACAGGAGCAAATGTTGCTGAAGGTGCTTGGTGGACCTAAGTTCACTGATTGTATGGATCAATATTGAGACAGTAGACCACACGCTTCAGTGGGAGGGTATGGTGAATTGAGGATGATGGACCTAAGTCCACATATTTTTTCTGTTTTTGTCGATTGCAACTCATTTGATTTTGCATGTAAACATGAAAACACAACAAATTTTTTAGGTTGTGTTTTGTGAGCTGTTTTATTTTGGTGCTTAATTGATTGATAAAATGCATAGTGTTTTGTTTGTTGGGTGTTGAATTTTAATACTAATGTCACTTTTACCATTTTTCATTTTGAATGAATGGTTTCGTAGCTTACCATTTGATGGTTGGATTTAAGCATTATTTTGGCGTACTCAGAGCGAATCCTTAGAAATCCAACGCCTAAAAACAACCAATCAAGCTTATTTTTGGCACAATATCCACCATTTTGGTGGTTGTTTTTCCTTGCTTTATTAAAGTTATTGCAAAATGCTTTAATTTTTAACTAATTTTGGTTACTTTGTAGGTATTAGGCCTATGCTAGCATCCCATTTCATCATAACATTGTAGTGTGGTTAAATGTTTTTTGCACCACCTCAGGTCCTGACCAAAATCGAAAGTATTGATCAAGATACTGGAATCATAGCATTTTGATGAGACTAAAATTGTTGCACATTTTATTCATAATTTCAGTCCAGTTAGGCTGAAAATGCAGAATTGTAGGCACATCTGTTGGACTGAAATGCAAAATTGCATTTTCAATTCCATCAAATGGTTGACAAATTTTTGATTCTATGCATCCTACTATTTCACTATAATACAATCTAATTTGGCATGAATGAGTCCACCACCTGCTAGCTTGCTCACATACATCTTTAGGACATCACCAATGCCATCAAGGGTTTCCAAGGCATCAAAAAATTTGGGCAACTTAATTTTTGTCATCCATAAGCATGATCCATCAAATGTTGGACCTTTAACATTTTTATATTGTGTATAGCTATTCAATTTGTAACTATGATAATTTATTTCTATATTGTTTGGTGAATGAGTTGTAGCTTTCATGTTCTTCTATGTGGATATGTTTAAACTGTTAGATTTACATTTCCTACTTTTCTTTTGTTGTTTTGTTATAATGAGAGTACATGTTTACATGCTTCACCACACGTTTGAAACTTTTAGTAGTAAAATTATACTTGGGTGTAACATAATCAACATGTAAATAGAATGTAAAATGATTTCTATAGAATGTGATTGATATGATGGGATCATCCAATCAATTTTTGTTTTGGGTTATGGTCCATCCATGAGTTAGGTCATCAATTCAAGGTTTTTAATTGCCATTGCGTGAGAAATTAAGAAGTAGCTTGAGTACTGAAAGTATCCGATTTTTTGCAAACACTTTACAGGGGAGTGCCATTGGCACGGGTTATCCCCTAGTCTATATAACAAAACAGGACGGTTGCCCTTTTTATCTGGCTTCATAAAGGATGGCCGAGATCTTATTACACTAAATGGAGGGTGGATCTCACGACTTCTAAAATAAAGGATGGCCGGGGGCCTTATCACATTTTTTTTCTCTCTCACTCCCGTGCCCCTTTTCGTCTCTCTCTCTCTCTCTCAATCGATCTCGATCTTGATCCATTGATCAAGAGTCTACATGCATTTGCAGATGTGCAGGGAGGTCAAGAGAAGCTTGAGAGGATTTGAAGGTTTGAGATCATTTTTTTGTTTCTTTTTCATTTTTCTATTCAATTTCTTGAATTTAAACTTTGTTTTTGGTATTGATCAGGTGTTGAAAATGTCCAGACCAATTGCAAGACTCATAGCGTAATTGGAAAAAGGCGGATCTGTTGAAGGTTTTGGAGAGAGTTCAAAGGAAAAGTCATAGACAGCTCGAGTTTCTCTCGGATCGATCCCGACACCTCCAGCCGAAGATACGAAGAAAACCGAAGAAGAAAATGAGAAGGTTAAAACTCCCTCTATCTCTCATTGCGTTGTAGAATGCAAATTGTGCTTTGCAACTCAAAATCTCGATGTTTTTCATCGACTTGCACCCCAACTGTTTGATAAAATAGCTAATAGAGTTGTTAATTTATAGTCTTTTCCATGGGTTGATGGACGGTTTTTTTTCCCTTGCAACTGCTTCAGATATTTTTTCCTCCTTTGATCACAAGGTTTTGCTTTAGATCTAAGTTTTTACAGATCTCTGTTTTTCTTCTTTTTAAAAATTGTTGGTTAACACCACTTTAACTGCTGCCTGTATTCATAGATCCTGATCACAAAGTAGAACTGTGCGTGGACCAAATCCTGATTTCAAAAATTGATGGTTAACACTTCTTTTAATGCTGCCTATATTCATATATCCTGATCACAAAGCATAACTGTGCGTGGACCAAATCCTGATTTGCTAAAATCATTGTGTCTAGATTTTATATGCCACACTCTTGCAGACCACTGACTGTATGGATGTTTTTCCCACCCTTTTTTGAACTTGCAGACTGATGTGATAGTCTTCGCGATAAGGTAATGCCATACCACCTCAACATCAATTCATAATTTTTTTTGCTGCTAACGATTAACAGCGAAAATCGATGCTAACAATCCCAAAATCGATGCTAAATAGGCCATCTCTCTCTCTCTCTCTCTCTCTCTCTCTCTCTCTCTCTCTCTCTCTCTCTCTCTCTCTCTCTCTCTCTCTCTCTCTCTCTCTCTCTCTCTCTTTATTTCCGCGTTTTCCTTAATTGTCGTCCTATGGTTTCAGTTTCTTCTTCCCTATCGCTTTCTGCGTTCTCTTCCATCACGAGTGATCTAATGCATCTCACGGAAGATTGATTATCATCCTTTCTCTTAGATTTCCAAAAAGGTCTTGAACATGGGATCGAAAACCCTAGATTATCAAGATCCAGAAATGGCTCTCTATGTTTATTTTAAAACAACTGTTGGCATGTTAATTTGTTAACTTCAAGTTTGTTTGTCTCTTTCATGCCTTAGTCATTTTCATGGTAATGTTGTAATTGCGACAAACTTAATTTGCGATCGTTAAAGGCATTAGTCCCTATCTACTTGATGGGACTTCTTAGTGTTTTACATTTGTTAACTTTCTTTATTGATTTTATTTCTTATGTATATAGGGCATAGCAACAAACTTAATTTGCTATCATTAAGGGCATTAGTCCATATCTACATGATGGGACTTTTTAATGTTTACATTTGTTGACTTTCTTTATTGATTTTTTTTTATCTATGTAGCGTGATGTATATAGGGTGTTGTGTGAAGCAAGGTTTAAAAGAGGTCGTTTTAACGATATAACGGACTGGGAGCATTACCGTTACAATAGATTATAACGGACATGGGCAAAAATGAAAAAAATGGAATTTAACGGGAAAAAAAAGATAAATGGAACTGAAATTCAATATTGGCAGAGAACATACTTTTGATCAATCCTAGCACTGTAATTGGCCCTGTTCTTAAAGGTACTATTTTCAGCCTTAACTTCTTCAATGCTAAAAATGGTTCTCCTCAAAGGGGGTGCATCTGAATTGTTGACACTCATTTGAAGAACTCATACATCAATTTAACTTCTGCATTGCTTTACAAAAATCTGTTTCTTTCAGTTGGTTTTGAACATGGTAATAAGTGGACATGAGTCGACATTGTAACTCCGACTAGGCCTAGATAGATCCTTATTGACAGATAAGGATCCCATGTACGTGTATCTCTCTGATTGTGCATTTTATAAAAAAAAAAATGAACAACATAACAGATGACAGTGCATAAAGGATTGACCGAGTTCTTTCACTCTATGGCAAAGCCACGTTAAGGGAAGAAGAAATACCCATATGTTGCTCTTAAATATCCCGATTACTTTCGTTGCTTGATAACCATCCATCTTTGGCACCTATAGTTGTCATATAGACTGTAGATTTAGAAACTGAATATATACTTCACTAAATGAATTATAATTGTGTTGTGGGCACAGTGTATGTTATTAGAAGTTATTTATATAAAGCTTTAGAGTTGTTGTACATTTAAGTCTCACAGGTAATGAGAAGCATACCTGGATTGTGATTATTGATGCTTGAGTTATGACTGTGCAACGTAGTTCATTGTGAGTTGAATGATCCCATGACCAATTCCATATCGGATTATGTTTGGCTACCTCTAATCCGTTTGCAAATGCTTTGCCGTTAAACTTGGTGAATCTGAAGTCAATATATCTTTGGCAGCAGTATTACCAGTTCTTAGTATTTCAGTATACCTTTGACACGTGATTTTTTTTTTTTCTATCACTTACAGGACTGCCATCTTGATTTCATCCGATTAACTCGGTGAATCTAAAGTCATGAGGATGCATGTGCATATGGTGAAAAAGTAGTGATTTTTGGATGAAATTTGTTTTTTTTTAATCTTCTGAGTTGTTTTTATGTTTTGGGTGGGTTTCATTTCTTATAAATGGGCTGGATTAGCTGTTTATTGTTTAGATTTCAAGGGAACCATTAAGGTTGTGGATGATTATTCTGAAATAGATTTTAATGGCACAATGAATGGCTAATGATATTCCTTCTAGCTTACACTGATTCTTCTCTTAGCATGATAAGTTGGGGTTTCTTTATTGAGATGAATGAACCTAAAGAGAATTGAGTATAGCAGTGGGTTCAATTTGGTAGGTCACAATCTTTTCCTTGACACTTACCAAAATGGTGAGACAAATGATTTAGGTTGGCCAAAATAGCAGCCTCTGATCTTAGCCTCTATACCCTTTGCTTTCTGCATTTTTTTTTTTTTGTGTCCATTGGCTTCTCAACCTTTAGGTTTGACCACTTAGACATGACCTTTATCTTCAGAATAACTAAATATTTTGGTTCTCCTTTAAGGAAGAAAAAGAGAGATACAAGTGCAGTTGTATGAGCTGTATTTGTTTGTGTAACAGAGAGATTCATAGGTGGACCTACAAGCCTGATTAGCCAATTACCATTGATGCATAATTGATTTATTTTATGAGATTAGTGATCATGATTCATGACAACCCTTGGGTTGTCAATTGGTACACAAGTACACTGCTTGATTAGGAATTGGGTTTGAGTGCCAAAGGCACCCAATTTTTGCAAACACTTTGTCGGGGAGTGCCGTGGGCACGGGCCATCACCTAGTTTATATAACAAAACAGAACGGTTGTCTCCCCCTCTTATCCGGCTTCATAAGGGATGGCCGAGATCTTATCACACCAAATGGACAGTGGATCTCAGCCACTCACACCCAATTTTAGCAACGCTTTGTCGATGAGTGCCATGGGCACGGGTCTCCTACTATCTATATAACAAAACAGGACGGTTGTCTCCTCCTCTTATCCGGCTTCATAAAGGATGGCCGAGATCTTATCACACCAAATGGACGGTGGATCTCAGCCACTCAGACCCAATTTTGACAAATGCTTTGTCGATGAGTGCCGTGGGCACGGGTCACCTACTATCTATATAACAAAACATGACGGTTGTCTTCCCCTCTCATCCGACTTCATAAAGGATGGCCGAGATCTTATCACACCAAATGGACGGTGGATCTCAGCCACTCACACCCAATTTTGACGAACGCTTTGTCGATGAGTGCCGTGGGCACGGGTCACTACTATTTACCTACATATAAGGAATGAAATGGGTTGGATTTACATATAGCCCAAGGGTCAGGCTCAGGAGCCCCACTTTTTATGCCTCGAGAGGGGTGTTACCGTTAAAACGGATTGAAACAACTAGGGGCAAAAAATGAAAAAAATAGATTTTAATGATTTCAACGAAAAAATGTGGTGCTGAAATTCAAATTTTAAAATTTAAAATTTGAAAATTAAAAATTAAAAAGAAGAAGAATTTAACAGAAATTTAATGGTTTTCTTATACCCCTCTTATCTTATTTGGCTTCAATAATGAGTGGCTGAGATCCACTATGCTTCATATCGATGGCTGAGATTAACTCCCACCCAATTTTGACAAACACTTTATCAGAAAGTGCTGCGGGCATGGGCCACCCATGCATATATCAAGACAACTCAGTTGTATTATCTTATCTTATCCATCCATCTAATGTGGACGGTTAGATAAAGAGTGGTTGAGATCAAATCCATTGATCTAAAGTGAACGGTTAGATTTCAGCCACTCAATCCGCCTCATTTGACCTCAATTTATTCAAAACTTAAATTTCAACACCGTTATTTTTTGTTATTTATGTTATTTTCCCATTTCTCCTTCTGTGCGTTACAAGCCATTATAACAACAGTTATAATGGAAAAAACAGTAACGCCCCAGTCCGTTATACTGTTTGAGTGCCGAAGGCACCTAATTTTTGCAAACGCTTTTGTCGGAGAGTGCCGTGGGCATGGGCCATTTACTATTCTATATAACAAAACACATTGGTTGTCTCCCTACTTATACCTCCTCTTACAAGCATCAACAAAGAAGGGCCGAGATCTAATCCTCTCCCAAACAGACGGTGAATCTCCGCCACTGACCTGATTTTGGGAAAATTCTTTGTCGAGGAGTGCCGATGGCACGTGGCACCGTACATGAGTTCTCGGCACGTACACAAGTGCTTTTTGCAACGTACCCATGTGCTTTTGCTTTGAGGTGTACGTGCCGAGAACGCATTGGCTTGTGATTGTGTGACGTGCAATCCGTTGTGACAGAAGTTTTACTCACATTGAAGTATGGGATGTATTTAGGGGGCTAGGACGGACCAAGGAGATCTTCTGGGTAAAAAATGACACAATTGGATGACCTTAGCAATATGATGCTTAAGACCATCTGACCAAAGTAGATTTTTTGGCACAGAAATCTCTTACAGAGGACCAGCAAAGGTGGGTCCCAGACACCAATGGAATCTTAGGTCATTTTTTTTTATATGAAAACAAGAGAAAAAGCAAAAATAAAAGTCACTTATTCTTCTTGTTCATTTTTCAAGTGGACAAAAATGGAAAATCATAATGTGTTCAGCAATTCAATGAAGATGCACCTTTACATGCTTGGATGTAAACGATACTTTTCATAGTGATTCTGTATAAGCTTTCAGACCAAAGTAAGCAATTTGGTATACATCATGAAATTCACGTATAACACTAGCAATAAGACTTGCTAGTAACTTGACAGGCTTAGTAAAGCATTTGAAATTAAGGATGAAGGAGCAGCAAGGCAGATTCTCGGAATGGAAATGAAGCGGGATAGACAAAGACGGACTTTCTCACTTTTGCAAGTTTTCGACAAGTTAGGTTACTTTGTCATGTTAAGGATCATAAAATGTGAATAAATATAAGTGAATTTACTTAGAAATGCGCCCAAGGTCCATCGCTATCAACTGGCCCCAAATTAGAATATAAATAAGTCCATAAGACTATAAAATTGACTCTAAGAGCCCACCCAATTAAATGTTACACAAACAATCATAAATCATACATCTCAAGCAATCACATCAATTAATTATAAAACTAAATAATTAATAAATATAAAAACGGGTCGTTACATATCGATCTTTTGTCCTTCTCATCTTTTTGACCCCTTTTTTTACTTCATTTTTTTTTAACCCAAATTGTTTGAAACTTGCATTTTTCAATGGGCAATTTTTTGCCGCTTCTTGATTTGCTAACTATGAAAAAAACTATTGGATTCAATGTAACTTGGGGTTCCAAATTTACTACATTGAACATGCAATTAATCGAATAAATGAAGTATAATATAAGATCCAACGACTCTTGAGACCCTAATTCTGCTGCTTATCAAAGTTTGAAGTTATCATTGTAACTTCGGAGCCTAATATTCGAATATAGAGAGAAGGTTAGCCAAGTTGTATTTTACTCTTGAGATCTTTGTCAAATTTTGGGGCGTTACACATTAGACTGCAATTGTAGGTTCAGTGAGTCGGGCTTAGGCTGAATTTAAGACAAGTACCATTAGACAATGTTTGTTTATGGCAAGAAATTTTTCGAAAGGGCGGATATTTAAAAGTGGTAGGTGATCATGCGCCCAATGATAATGTGCCAGGTAGACCAGGGTAAACCTGATACAATATAATTGCTCCTACATTTAATTAGGTGTACTGGGCGCAATATCATTGGCGCATGATCACCGCTTCTAAATTTTCGCCATTTAAAAAAATTCTCTCATTTATGGCTAACATTCAAGGCTCAATTCATGAGGGCCATCAAGGCAGACCTAGGGACAACGGCCTATGATTAGGGGTGTCAACGGGTTGGTTCCGGTTCGGTTCCTAAGGTGACCAGAACTGGAACAAACGGTTCCGATTCTTATCGGTTCGGGTACTTATCGGTTCCGGTTCTCAAAGTGATGGTACCAGAACCGGAACCGATTATGTAGTTTTTGTCGGTTCCGGTTCCGGTTTCGGGTATAACGGGTCCAATCTTGGTAATATGAGAATTTTTACACTATATTTATATATTGGTTCCGGTTCTTATCGGTTCGGTTCCGGTTCTTATCGGTTTCGGTTCCATATTAGAGTACCGGAACCGTAACCATTAGTTTCCGGTTCCGGTTCTTTTTAATCGGTTCCCAAAAATGTGGTACCGGAACCGGTGTTTTCAGTTCCGGTTCCGGTTCGATTCCGGTTAAATCGGGTAAAATTGACACCCCTACCTATGATAGTAACATTGTCTCTTCCTTCTACTAAACATTTGGAAAAATACTTTGATATAGAATTCGTATCACAAGTTTGATATAGACATTGACAAAATACCATTGATTCCTACGACTTCAAAGTTAGAAGTCAAACCCCTATGCAAATGCCACATGAACACTCTTTCTAACCCACTGATTGGTTCCAACAATCAGCATGTTTGATGATTTTTAGCCTGATTGTTTTGGTACTCTAAAAAAGGTTGAAATCAACCCTTTGTCTCCCTAACATTGCACCATGTGGTCAGCAACATACCACAATATAAGACACATGACAAACTCTTAAAGGATATTTACCCTATGGATGTTTCGCCCAACCTTAGTTATACAGAATTAACCTGATTAGTCATTTCTAAGAGTTGGAATGGAATCGTTTTGGTTGATTTTTAACTGTGGAATTTGAGCATTATTCACCATTATTTGGGATACAAAGATCCAAAGATTTGAAATCACTAATCACACTAAGTTTTGGGCCTTAAGTCCACCTAGGGATTGGCCGAACATCTATAAGGTCAGCGTCCTCCAAAAATGTGCCAAATGTCGTATATGGTCGGTCAGCAACTTTACTGATTGGCGCCGATCAGCAAAGCTCTACTGCATATGATTTATGTTAAAGCTAAGCTACAACTTCTGAAAAATGGTCACTAGCTTTTAAATTGTCATGCAATTTACGAAAAAAATCTATTCTACTTATTAACGCACGAAGGGCTTATTGGGTGCCTCACGATAAACCCAATATCCCACAAATGTCCTTATTTTTGCTTTTTTTCATTTTTTCATTTTATTTACTTGACAGGGATTTTTCAGTTTTTTAGGTGCCAAAGTACTCGTCACCTTGCAGCTCATTAAATGTTAAGAAAATAAAATAAATTTATATTCTTAATATGCCCTCAAGTTCACTTATTTTGACAAAAATTGTCTATTCCAATTTTTGAATTTTTTTTAATTTATAAAGGTGCTTTGGTCATTCAATACTTTCACATTTTAATTCAACTGTGCATGTAATTATGACATCCTGATCTACTTAAACTCTATGGCTAGAAACATTTAGATAATAAAATCCATCATCAAAGTTGATGATGGATGGACTCACAATGTGAGACATGTGTCACAATACCAGAGGTTACTGACTATATGGATGTTTGGACCATCCCTAGATGGACTTATGTAACAAAAATAAACTTGATTATTGATTGTTAACCTTTAGAGCATAACGATCAAACTCCACAGCCACAAATAAATTAATAAAAAGATTCGATTATAAATTACTGATCATGATGAATTTTAATATGTAAGTCCAATTATGGATGGGCAAAATATCCATAAGGTCAATGATCTCTAAGATTGTGCCACGTGGCTTATAATATGGCCCATTCATTCAGGATGAATTTTGTAGGTAGGTCCACCTAAACCTAGAAATGGGCAAAACATCTATACGGTCAGTGGCACGTGCATGGTGGTGTCATTGGTCAAAAATATACCTCAAACTGCATGTTAAATAGTAATGCTAAATATTTACATTTGAAAACAAACCATGAAAAAGACTATAATCTAATGGATAGAAATTGTTAATCATGATGAATTTTCATAGGTACATAGGTCCATTTAGAGATGGAAAAAACATCTATACGGTCAGTGGTCTCTAAATGTTTGCCACGTGTAAGGTGCTGCCACGCATAAGGCGATGCACGTGGTGTTCCCCTAGATTATATGGATTGGGCTCGGGGGACCGCCATTTTTGACACCCATTTTGGTGTACCCACATAGAAGATGAATCAATGGCTGATTTTTGGTGGGGATGATCTCTTCACCATACTCCTCACCTTATAGATCATCCAAACAAAAAATCAGCCCATTCTGAAATTTCTAACCCCATCAAAGGTGGTTTTCAAAACCTCTCTATGAATATCAGAATGAATTGAATTTTTGTGAGGATGATCTCCTCTCCGTGCATAGAGATCATCCTCACCAAAAATCAGCCATTGATTCATCTTCTACGTGGGTACCCCCCAAAATGGGGTCCCCCGAGCCCGACCCAGGGAAAAGATAGGTTTTGAATTGGTTCCAGCCGTAATTGTACGATAAAAAAATAAAAGCAAAGGCTGTATAATTCGAGTAAAACTTCTGTCACGATCGGATTGCAAATCACACAAACACAGCCAATGAGTTCTTGGCACGTACACCTAAAAGCAAAAGCACTTGTGTACGTGCCGAGAACTCATTGGCTTGTGATTGTGTGATTTACAATTTCGTGTGATAGAAGTTTTACTCGTATAATTCATGTTAAAGCTGCACGTACACCCGGGTGTTATATTCGTTTCGCCTTAAAAAGGCTGGATTTTATCTATTTTTTCACTTTATGCGGCCATTTAACGTGTTTTTTAATTATTTAATTATTTAAAAAACACGCAATCCATGTATTAAACATGAATAATACATGATTTATTCGTATAATCTAAAAATTCGTGATTTTTTCTGATTTCCTTCAAAAAAAATATCGTATATTAAACGTGTATAATACGCAAATTTACTCACTAGGGTCAAAGCATGGTTTTAAAAACAGCCGTTTAAAGGGTAAAGCCCCAAGCCCGTTACCATAAAATCAAGGTTTAAAGGAGGCCGTTTTAACGGTTAAATGGACTGGGGGCGTTACCGTTTAAAGGGCCGTTAAAACGGATTGAAACGGCCAGGGGCAAAAATAGAAAAAAAGGAGAAAAATGGAATTTAACGGAAAAAATGGCGCTGAAATTCAAATTTTGAAATTTGAAAATTAAAAAAAAAACTGAATTTAACGGAAATTAAACGGATTTAACGCCGTTTTTTTCACAAAATTTTCAGAATTAAACTATTGTTTAAACGATTTTAACGGCCGTTAAAACAAAAAAACGGCCGTTTTTTTCAAAACTGATAAAACGTGTTTAAATGGTTTTAACGGAAACGGGCTTGGGGCGTTACCGTTTAAACAGCTGTTAAAACCGTTTAAACGGCCATTTTTAAAATCATGCGTAAAATCATTAAAATCCGTTTTGAAGCTTTAAATTTAATGGCCGTTTTTCCTTTCTTTTTTTCTTTTTTTTTTTTTTTTCATTTTAACCGCCGTTAAAATCGTTTTAACAGCCATTAAATTCTGAAAATTTTTGTGAAAAAAATGGCCGTTAAAATCTATTTTTTCATTTTTTGAAATTTTCAATTTCAAATTTCAAAATTTGACTTTCAGAGCCATTTTTTCCGTTTTTTCTGTTAAAATCATTTAAATTCCATTTTTTCCTTTTTTCCTTTTGTTGGCCCTGGTTGTTACAATCCATTTTAATGGTAATGCCCCCCAATGCGTTATACCATTAAAACGGCCTCCTTTAAACATTGGTTTTACCCAAAGTTTAAAGGAGGTCATTTTAATGGCTAAACGGACTAGGGGCGTCACTGTTTAAACGGACGTTAAAACGGATTGAAATGGCCAGGGGCAAAAATCGGAATTTAAGGGAATTAAATGGATTTTAACGGAAAAAAATGGCACTGAAATTCAAATTTTGAATTTTGAAATTTGAAAATTAAAAAAAACACGGAATTTAACGGATTTAACGGACATTTTTTTCACAAAAAATTTCAGAATATAACGGCTGTTTAAACGATTTTAACGGTCGTTAAAACAAAAAAATGGCCATTAAATTCCAATACATTAAAACGTGTTTAAACGGTTTTAACGGAAACGGGGCGTTTCTGTTTAAACGGCGGTTTTTAAAATCATGGGTCAAACCAAGGTTTAAAGGGGACCGTTATAACAGTATAATGGACTGGGGACGTTACCATTTTTTCGTTATAACGAAAAAAACGCTCAGGGGCAAAAATAGGAAAATAACTGAAAAAATGGCACTGAAATTCAAATTTTGAATTTTAAAATTTGAATTTCAACATTTCAAAAATAGAAAAAAACAGAATATAACGGAAAAAAATGAAAATAACAGCCATTTTTTTTCACAAAATTTTCCAGAAAATAATGGTCGTTATTTTCGTTATAACAGAAAATAACAGCCGTTATTTTTGTTATAATGGCCATTATTTTCTGAGCTTTTTAACTGTCCATAACGTAACGGGGTAGGTCCGAATCCGTTATAACGGCCGTTATTGAAAATAACAGCTGTTTTTTTTAAACCTTAGGTCAAACATCTAAAGTCAGTGTCTTATAAGAAATTGCCACGTGTCTTCTTCATGTAACAAGGTATGCCTGAAACTGTTCTTTTGCTGAAGAGGCATTTTTGGTAGTCACCACTGCCATCTGGGCCCACTGACCGCATGGATCTCAGGTATACCTTGTTACATCACGACCCTATTACATTTACTCTCACCAAACCTGAGTAGGCTAACCAAAGCCGCATGGATCTGAGGTATACCTTGTTACGTCACGACCCTTTTTCATTGGGTCGTGATGTAACAAGGTATACCTGAGATCTTTTCATTTGCGGAAGCGGCATTTTTGGTAGTCACCACTGCCATCTGGGCCTACTGACCGCATGGATGTTTAGCCCAACCTTTAATAGACATTCATACAAAAAATCAGCTTGTTTAATGATTTTTAGCCGTTGGTTTTAGTACTCAAAAGATGGTTGTATTCAACGGCTATAAGAACGCCTTAAATGGTGCTAAAAAGTGTTAAAATCTAATGGTTATAAACTACCAATCAAGGTGATTTTTGGTATGTATATCCACCAAGGGGTGAGATAAACATCCAAACGGTCAGTGGGCCCAGATGGCAGCGGTGACTATCAAAAATGCCGCTTCCGCAAATGAACAGTTTCAGGCATACCTTGTTACATCTTTTTCCTTTTTCATTTACTCTCACCAAACCTGAGTAGGTTAACCAAAGGAGGAGTGGATGAGTTTGTGGCTCGTGCCGACGTGCCTTGCTACCGTACAAAATCCTGCCGCTTGTGTGTGGCCTGGTAGGATACCACACTACAGGCGGTCAGGCAAGTTTTCTTCTTAAAGCTGCAACTTTTGAAAAATAGCACCAGCTTTTAAAATGTGCCGTGCAATTATTTGAATCACATGAGCCGGGGTGGGCACCTCACGTACCCCGGACCATGTCATCCTCACTTAATAAAAAAAAGTAGGGTATGAATTCGGACGAATTTGACGCGAGATCCACGTGCTTTGGCTGACGTGCCGAGTTGGCATTGACGTTGACGACGGATGTCGACAACAAAGTTGTACCAAAAAAGGCATTGACGTGCCGAGTTGGCATTGACGTTGACGACGGCCGTTTAAACGATTTTAACGTCCGTTAAAATAAAAAAACGCCATTTTTTTCAAAACCGATAAAACATGTTTAAACGGTTTTAACAGAAACGGGCTTGGGGCGTTACCGTTTAAAGGGCCGTTTTTAAAACCATGGTTTAGGGTTTCGGTCCAAAATTTCAGTTTCGATGAATATTGAAATTTCCGAAATATAGATTTCTAAAGCGAAAACCAAAATTTCGACCAAAATTTTGGTTTTGGAGCCAAACGAAATGGTTACCAAACCGAAATTTAAAACCTTGGTGATCCACGGGGGCGCGGCCTCCTCCTCCTCTGCTTCTTCTTTTGCATGTGTTATTAATTTTGTTTTCGGATGGGTGTGAGGAGTCACTTGGGTGTACAGAGTTAGGGTTCAATTTTAGGTGAGTTTACTGAGTCAGAGGGTCCCCTGAGTGAAATTGCAGGTGCCAATATCCCAATCCCCAAAAAATGCACCACCAGTGAAACTCCTTGAGGCACACCTCTCCGACTACTTGATGAATATACCCATTGCGATCTCTAGTCATTGGATACCAAAGTTTTATAGGGGATTTTTTTGGATTGTTAGATTGAATGGGTAGAGATCACCAATCATTCTATTTTTGGTGCGTAGGTTCTCTAAGTGTTGGTCCAATCCAAGGTTTAAAAGGGGTCTTCATAATGGTATAACGGACTTGGGGCGTTACCTTGTTTTCGTTATAACGGATCGTAACGCACAGGCAAAAACAATGGAAATAAAGGAAGAAACGATGCTAAAATTCAAAATTGAAACTTTGAATTTCAAATTTTCAATAAAATTTATAACGGAAAATAAAGGAGAATTTTTTAAACAAAGTTTTTAAGAAAATAACGGCCTTTTTCGTCATAACGACCATTATATAAGAAAAGGCCATTATAAGCGTATTAACAGTAGATAACGTAAAGGGGTAGGTCCGAATCCGTTATAATGGCCGTTTCTAAACCATGGCTCAATCATTCTTGGTCAGTAGATCCGAAAGAGTGTGCCCAGGGGACATGTCTTTTTGCAATCCACATATCTCCATGGAAAATGCTCCAAAGAGTAGAATATTTAAATTCTTAGAATAGTCTCCTGTTCAATCACGTGGAACTCACTTTGCCATGACAAATGGTAGCAGCTGATTGGTTACACAGCCCCATAGAGAAAATTTGCTCCGTCTCTATATAAAACGATAAACTGTCTGAGACCTTTACATTATTTTTTTTAAAAAAAAAGCCCAAAACCGAAATAACTGATTTAATGTTAACCGCCGTTATTTGATCTGTTATCCATTATTTTATCATTATCAATGTTAAATAATATAATATAATTTTTTGACCTTTTTGACCATGATGTGACCCGTCATAGCGAACATAACGGTAACATTACATGAACGTTGACGTTATAACAAACGTAATTAATTATTAAACCTCTTGTTATCCACTGCCGTAGGCTTTCCTTCCTTCAACTCCACACATCATCCTTGGGTCCGGTTACGAAGGAAGAAAAGAAGGAAGCTTGCATCAGTAGAGTAACAAAGCATCGAAACATGGCGGAGGTCGCTGTGGAAGTTTTGGTAGGCAAGATAGTGTCCCTCCTTGAGGCAGAAGCATTCTTGTTACATGGAGTCCGCCAGAAATTCAACGAAACCAAGCGTGAATTAGAGAGCATGAGATCCTTCGTGAAGGATGCAGATAGAAGGAAAGAGAGCAATGAAGGGGTGAGAACTTGGGTTGAACAAGTGAGAGACGTGACTTACGATGTCGAGGACATCATTGACGAGTTCACGTATCACATGGGCAGCCAACGCAAAGGCACCGGCTTTATGGGTTTCACCCGTAAAACCATTCACCTACCAAATAATGTTTGGGTGACGCATCAAATGGCCACTAAGTTACAAGAAATTAGTACCCAAATTAAAGATATTTCGGAGAGGAGCAAACGATATGGTTTTGATCATGTAGAAGAAGTGATGACTTCACAAAATGATGCTCACGGTCACGGATGGTTGCGACACCATGGAGAATCGTCTCTTTTTATTGAGGATGACGAGTTGGTGGGAATTGAGAAGAAAAGAGTTCTATTGTTAGGATGGTTGATGGAAAAAGAAGTTCAGCGCACTGTAATTTCGGTGTGCGGAATGGGTGGGTCGGGGAAGACTACTCTTGTGGCTAAGGTTTTCAAAAGCCAAGATGTGAAGAGATATTTCGACTGTCACGCTTGGATCAGCGTCTCCCAGAATTTCATGATAGAAGACTTATTCAGAAGCATGATAAAGGAATTCTTTCAGTCCAAGAAGGAATTGGTTCCAATGGACTTAGCCAGAATGAAGTACAAAGAGCTAGCGGAGACGCTCGTCGACTACTTGCAGCAAAAAAGGTACGTTGTTGTCTTTGATGATGTGTGGAGTATCGATCTATGGAGGCAAATAAACGTTGTACTTCCAGATGCTGGACATGGAAGCAGGATCCTTCTTACAACTCGAAAGGAGGACATAGCTTCTTTCTCTTTTGGAGGTAGAAGCCATGTTCACCACATTCAATGTCTACAAAAGAGTGAGGCTTGGGCCTTGTTTTGTAAGAAGGCATTCTCGAGGGATCAAAATACTTGCCCTCCAGAGCTCGACGACTTGGCTGAACGCATTGTAGAAAAGTGTGGAGGACTACCACTTGCTCTTGTAGCGATGGGGGGTCTCATGTCAATGAAAAAAAAGACGAACATGGAATGGAGGATAGTCTATAATAGCCTCACTTGGGAGCTAAGCAACAACCCTATACTTGAAGTGTTGAAGAGGATCTTGTTGCTTAGTTACAATGATTTACCGTATTATCTTAAGAACTGTTTCTTGTATTGTTCTATTTTTCCGGAGGATTATGTTATTCAGCGGTCGAGGCTCATTAGACTACTGATTATAGAAGGATTTGTTAAAGAAAGAAGAGGCGTAACACTAGAGGAGGTAGCAGAGATCTACCTTATGGAACTCATATCTCGAAGCATGCTTCAAGTTGCTGAGAGAAACCCCTTTGGAAGGCCAAGAAGATTTCGAATGCATGATCTTATGCGTGAGCTTGCTCTTTCCACATCTGAAAGAGAAAACTTTTGTGTGGTATATGATCACGAATTAGAAGCAAGAGAAGATTGTAGGGTCCGTCGTCGTCTGTCAATACATAAAGGTGACACAAATATTCAATTCTGTGTGAGCATGCCGCAGCTTCGCTCTTTCTTTCTGTTCGTTAGGGGGATGGTTTCTTGTTCTTGGAATGGATTGCCCTCGGGCTTCAGATTGTTGAAGGTCTTGGATCTGAGTGGCGTTCCTATTGAGAGTGTACCCGATGAATTAGTTGATTTATTCAATTTACGGTATTTGAACTTGAAAAGATCTAAGATTAAGAAGCTACCCAAGTCCTTGGGAAGGCTTCAAAACCTACAATTCTTGGACACTAGGAGTTCAAAAGTGGAGGCACTTCCAAGTGGGATAGTAAAGTTGCAAAGCTTGCGCCATCTACGTACGTACCGAAGGACTAGTGGAAGGAGTGATGTTTATAATTTCCTCCATGGAACACAGGTGCCAGTAGATACATGGAAGCTAAAAAACTTGGAAGTTCTAAACTGTATCGAAGCAACAGGTGACATAATTAAGAAAGTCGGGACGATGACAAATCTCAGAAAGTTTGGGATTTCGAAGGTGAGAGAAGCAGACGAGACAGAGTTATGTAGCTCAATCGAAAAAATGAAACTCCTTCATTCCCTTTATGTAATGGCGATTAATGAGGACGAATCACTTCGAATGGATGCTCTATCATCTCCTCCTCTTCTTCGAAAGCTCGAACTAGCTGGGAAATTGGAGAAGGTGCCTCTCTGGTTTAACTCTCTTGAGAACCTCACAGATTTGGTGTTGCATTGGACCCGGTTAAGAGAAGATCTACTTCCTCATATCCGTGATTTGCCCAAGTTGGGGTCTCTTAAACTATACAATGCATATGATGGGGAGCAGTTGTGGTTTGGTGCCGGATCATTCCTTAATCTCAAGTTTCTACGTTTATATAATTCGCCAAAATTGAATCAGGTGATAATAGAGAAGGGAGCAATGCCAAGCATCCAGGAGCTATACTTGGGAAATTGTGGGGAGTTAAAGATGCTACCTGAAGGCATCGAACACCTTACCAACTTGCGAAAGTTGACTTTGACGGATACATCAGAGGAACTCGTACAAAGACTGCGTGGAGAAAAAAGTATCGATCGTCCAAAGGTTCATCACATCCCCGAGATCCATCACCACTACCCCAAAGACGGTGGATGGTGTTACGAAAGCTTAACCTCGTCCTCTGTCGATGAAAGTTGAAGAAGAGTATTGGAGGCATGTCTTGAGGAACCCAAGGAGTCTGAGGTAAGGTGCTTACTTTCCTACTTCATTAATTATTGGAAAAAAATGTAACAAGTTGTAGCTGTCGTTTTTGGGTCAGCTAGCGCATTTTTGTTACTCACCGCGCTGCTCTCTAGGCTCTAGGCTCACTGACTGCATGGATGTTTAGCCCACCCTTTGGCAGATATACACACCAAAAATCACCCCGCTTGGTAATTTCTAATCATTAGATTTTAATTCATTTTTAGGTGCGATTCTATCCGTTGGAGAACGGTTAAAAATCATCAAACAAGCTGATTTGTTGTGTGAACTAAACATCCATGCGGTCAGTGGTCCTAGATGGCAGTGGTGAGTAACAAAAATGGGACAGTCGACCCCAAAAAGCCCAATCTTCAATAAATCCAAGGTCATTTTTGCTCAACGCGGCCTTTTATTGGTTATATTTGAGGGTATTTTAGTATTACCCCTCAGATGCAAAAATAGGCTCATGCTCTGAGGACAACCTTTTTAAGAGTCGGACTCAGGGGCGTGGATTTCGTGAATCCAACAGTGCTTGATAGCACTGAGCTGGCATTTTAATTAAAAAAGTGAATGCCAGCTGTGCGCTATCAACCACCATTGGATTCTCGGAATCCACAGCCCGAGTTCAACTCCCAAGAGAGGTCAGAAAAAGGAGGAGGCTCCTAAGCCCGACCCATTTGTATTACCCCACTTGACCAAGTCCGGTCGTCGCTGACTACGGTGCTTGTTACTTTTACTTTTAAAATGTCTAAAGTACCCTTAATATGTGTTTAAATGTTTAAACAACCATTGGAGGGAAGCCGACGTTCACAGACTCCACGAAGACAAGGAAGGCGTCCGAGAGCAAAAAATTATTCTCCGTCTCCATCAACCAAACAATCCTTCATTGTTCCGACTTGCTTAATTATGTTACATATTGCTTCGATGCAGTTTAGAACTTGCAAGTTTTTTAACTTCCATGTATCTACTGACTCCTGTGTTCCATTGAGGAAATTATAATCGTTGGATCCATCGATCCGGATAAGGATCAGTGTCCACCAAATCACCGATCCAGCCCCACTGATCTTGAGACCCTCATCCATCCTTAAGTGTTTGTTGAATTGACTTTATTACTCGTAAAACTGTAAACTTCCATTTAACCAGGATTTAGTCATTGGTTGTCATCAACATAATTCATATATGGCCATTAGTGATTTCCTGTAAAAAAAAAACCCCTCAACTCTCACTTAAAATGTTCGGTTGCTGTAGAAATGAATCTCTCCCCAATTACGTCGCCTCTATCACTGACCAGCGAGAGTCAGCTTCGTGCCTCTACCAGACCGTACATGATTTGTTCTAGTTTTTCATTTTTTTGTTCCTCTTCTTCTTCTTTCTCCTTTACTTCTTTTCCTTATGTTTGTACTTTGTGCTTCTATTGGTAAAGTTGCCAGTAATTTATTGACCTGCTTGTGTCCAGTCACGTAAATGTTGGATTTTTCTTTCTTCGTGTTACCTTTAAACCATAAGATGTCTCGCGCGATGCAGTCTATGCAGAGGACTAATGTGGCCCCGGATAGCTTTTTTTTTTTGGGCCCACTGACCACAATGGATGTCAATTCCACCCATTGGTATACACACTAAAACTCAGCTTGATTGATGATTTCTTGCCATTGGATTTTGTACAGAAAAAACATGCTTGATCCAACGACTAGAATCAATCCTAAGCAAGTGCTAAATTTTTTGGCTAGAGATAACCAGTCGGCCTGATTTTTGCTATGTATATCCACCAAGGGGTAGGCTAAACATCCATACTGTTAGTAAGCCCAAAATAAATATGACTTGCAGGGCAACAAGAATTCTCTGCATCTACTGCATCCAAAGTCGTTGACGTCTAAATTTTTTACCCTTTAAACAAGGTCAAAAAGAATAAGAAAATGCTACCCCATATATAACCGGACAAAATATGTGCCGTTGAAGACATTGACTATAGGGTTCAAGAGATCCATGGTCCATGAGGCAACAACTGCAAAAGGGTAAAATAATTGTTGCCTCGTGTACCTTGGATCTATTAAATCCAATAGTTAATGGCATCAGCCGCACACATTTTTGTCCGATTATCCATGGGGTAGCACGACTCAAATGAATAATGCTACTCTATTGTTAAAAAATATCAAGGCCATTAACTGTTGGATTCAAGATAACTGTTAGAGAATATATATTATAAGAGATTGTGTGAGCTACACCATATCACTATTAGTGTATCTCATCACAAGATTAGGATAATATCTTAGGATTAGATTTGATTTGCTTAGGATTTCTTTCTTGTTTGAATTCTTGTAATGCGCTATATAAGAGCTTGGAGAGGTCTTATGTAATTACTTAAGTTTAGCAATAAACTCAAATTTCATCATGGAGTGTGTTGTGTGGCCAGTTCTCCGCCTCTGTTAGACCCTTGGACCCTTTGATATACATAGTTACGCCTCTCTCTTAACAGTTTAAGCTTTTAGAGCAAAGTGGTTGTCATCATGGTATCAGAGCGAGTCATCTGACCTGTGTTTTATTAATCCTCTCCTCTTGGTCCACCGTTCTTCCGAGTGGTGGCACCTTTGCTACCCGTCGAGTCTCAAATCAAGCAACCCTCGAGCTTCTTCAATACTCCCCTTCTTTAATTTGCGTACCCGATAACAACAGTCCAACTCCTGATTCTTTCCAGCGAAGGCATAGAAGAGCGCTCTTGCCTTATTGATTCGTTCACTCTATGAATATCCACAAATCATGGCAATTTCAAGTGATGGGATCTCTTTGAATCATTTCTTTGAACAGGTGGCTGGCTTCGTTGACTTGTCTGAGTCTACTTAGTTCATGAATCCTCAAGTTGTAAAAAAAAGAAAAAAGCTCAGAAACCCTAATGTTTTAATTAGATCCTCCCTAGTTTTGTTGTTCTGTACAAGGCCAACAAAGATGGAGATACATGTTACGATCCTAAAGGTTAAGACTTAAACTTCCCGCACCTCTATCACCTAGGTGCTTTTGGTGTATTGGTTTGGGTCTTAACATTTGGTATCAGAGCCAACCCCACGTCATGGGTTCAAGTCACGGGAGGGGCGACCTGAGGAAAGGGCTACCTGGGGGCTCGCTCAAAAAAGAGAAAATAGGGGTACCGAAAAAAATGCCGGGGGCTCGCTTACAAAAAGTGAGAAAATAGGGGTACCGGAGTGAAAGCCGCTTCAGAGTGGCTACCGTGGACGTTGGCCTTGAAGCGTGGTGGAATGTTACGATCCTAAAGGTTAAGACTTAAACTTCCCGCACCTCTATCACCTAGGTGCTTTTGGTGTATTGGTTTGGGTCTTAACAATACCGGATTCTTATGCCTGAAAATTTTGTTTGATGTAATGGTCATTTTCTTAAATGAACCATTAGAAGATGAGCAAAGAGCAGAGGATCTAAAGTCAATATCTCAAACTCCCATGCATCTCTCCATCCCCTACCTTTTTTTTATATTAAACGAGAGAGATGATCTCAATGCAATCGTTGTTGTCGTGAAGCCCCATATCATTATTCAAACCACTAGCCATCCATTAATGCTGCTCAAGTCATCGCCATCATCTTTGGTGAGATGCACCAACGACACATCTCGAAACAGAGGAAGAGATGGGTTACGAGAGTAAGGTTGGCATCGCTCTTTGCAAGCGCTGCAACTGTTTCGGGTGTGGGATTGTATCTCCTCCCATGAAGCCATCTCCGCCGATTCACCGTCACCACCACCACCACCGTTGTAGTCATCCTAAATCGTCGTCGCCCCTATCACCGTGAGATGCCTCCTCCGTTCTTCATCACCATCGCCGCTGTCACTGGCCATCCTATATTCTCAAGCTTTTGGGTTTCCAAAACCCTCCTCTATTTGTTTTTTTTTTTAAGCTTCAATGTTCAGCCAAAAAAAAAAGGGAGAGAGAGAGAGAGAAAAGAACCCAAAAAAAAAGTCTTTGATTATGGACCAATAAAGGCCCAAGCCCATGGGGATAATTAAAACAAATAAAATAGAGAAAATGGGAGACATTACTGTGAGGCACAAAGATGCCCACACACTCATAGGCCCATAAGATGCTCGAGTCAGTGATGCCAAAATGGCACACACCTGTGCGGCCCAAAAAGAGGTCCACTTTCTTGTGAGGTCCAGAAGAGGCCCACAAACTTCATTGCTTGAGGACTCATAGAGCCCAAGCTTGTGAGGCAAACAAATGCCCACATACACATTTTGGTTCACTCAGACCCTTTATCCGAATTAAAATCCGACGAGTTCTGATCTAGCTTAAATCGAAGTTTTTTCTGGACAAGATCCCATGTGATCATCATGGATCACCACGCTGGCTGCCAACCATCTTCATTCACTGGTGAGCACAGACTTCAAGGCTTGATCAAAGTGATTCAATCATCAAAGCGACTTACGATGGCTATAGCATCCTTCAACGACACTCGATCTTCAAGGTACTAAATTTTGGCAAATTCATGATGATCGTCGATCTCCAATCCCCATGAGTTTGAGGGGCAATGTTAGAGAATATATATTATAAGAGATTGTGTGAGATACACCATATCACTATTGGTGTATCTCATCACAAGATTAGGATAATATCTTAGGATTAGATTTGATTTGCATAGGATTTCTTTCTTGTTTTGAATTCTTGTAATGCCTATATAAGAGCTTGGAGAGGTCTTATGTAATTACTTAAGTTTAGCAATAAACTCAAATTTCATCAATAACCATGGTCCACGAGACAATTTATTAATAGGAAAAATGACTATTTTACCCTTTGCAGTTTTGTCTGATGGATCGGCAAAACTTTTACCCTATTGACCAAAGTTTGACTAGAGTTGATGTAAGATTGTCTATGGTCTATTTAGTGTATTTTTATATGAATTGCACTCATTTAATGTGATAGAGATATTATACATGTTTGAACCATTTTTATTATTTTAACCCTCATGCCTTGACCTTAGGAATTCGGGTCGACCCACAAATCATGGGTCAGATGACCCATGGATAGTGGGTTGGGTCTTATGTCGCGGGTCATATTTAGATCCCGAGTTTGACGTATGACATTATCCTTTGCAGTCATTGCAATGTGAGCTATGAATCTTTTGATGGTAGTATTCAAACCCTGCAAAACCATTAGTTTTATCAGCATGTCATTTCATATGTATCTCAAACGTAAAAAAGGAAGCACAAAAAAGTTTATCATCGACACTGCATTCAGGAAGGTACTACACACCAAATAAGTTGTTAACAAAAATTATAGCAACGATCAAACCCAAATTAAATTATGGAAGTCATAAAACCAACACCTACCATTGAGGGGAGAAAAAGCACTCTTTTAAAGATAAAGCATATGGTTAGCTCTCATTGAAAGATTGAAAACATGTCTCCTCAATAAGATAATACTAGTCTTGCTTAACCAATGTGCACAGGCAAATTAACAACAAACTTTACCCCAGTGGGCATGTATGATTACTGATTGAACATGAAACAATGTTTATATTTCACACACAATTAGTACATATCAGATTCTCACATGAACTAATATAATAATACAGTAGAGCAACTTAAAGCAACAGCCAGAAAACATGAATAGAATTAAACACTAAATAAATAAAAACTAATAACCAATACAAACCCATCAAAGAACATCAAAAGTACCAAACCAAATACAAAAAAAATACAATAAAAACATGAAACAAAGAAGGAAACCTGTAAAATAAACCTGATAAACACTAAATAGAAGTAAACAATAAACAGGTTTGCACCATTTACACAAATGAAAATCAGTAAAGAATGAGATAATGGACTGGAAATCAAAATAGAAGATAAATGAGTGCATAAATGATTTATGAAAAATGAAATCACTTATTAAGCATCTGAGAAGTAGTTCAACTCTTCTTGGAATCTTTGTAGCATAAGACGATTATAGGAGAAGACCACGTTTGCCCTTTGTCTCCTTTCTGCTGAGTCATGTGCATTGTACCATCCTCTCCAAACCAAGTTTAGAAGCAGATCGAACAATTTAAAAATGTAAAAACGGTGTTAGAAGACTTCCCAAGATGAAACCCTAAAACTTAAAACCCCCAAATGAAACCCTAAAAACTTAAAAAAAACCCAAACAAAACCCTAAAGCTTAAAACCCCAAAATAAAACCCTAAACTTAAATCCCCTAAGACAAAACCCTAAAACTTAAACCAAAAGAGAGATAAAGAGAGAGTTACCTTAGCAAGGAGTTGAAGCGGCGACAACGAGGATTTGTAGTGTGCAGCGACGTCTTGGTGAACGGCAGCGTGGTGTGGTGGTGAACAGCGACGTCGGGTGGCGGTGGTAGCACAGACGAGAGAGATTGAGAGAGAGAGAGAGAGAGTTAGGGCAAGAGGAGAGATCGAGAATGAAAAAGAGGAGAGATCTGAGACTTAGAGAGAAAGAGAGGGAGGGAGACTGAGAGTCAGGGTTAGGGCACGAAATAGAAAATAATATTATCTAGTTTTGTTCGTGCTAATTTTTTTTTATTTTTCGTGAATGACATCCCCGGCGGTTTAAAACCGTTGGTAAACCACTTTTATCGATAGCTTCAAATCGCCATTGATGTCATACACAAAAATAATTGAGAAAAAATAAGGTTACGATGGTTTTTTGGTTTCGCCAGCGGATTTAAACTGTCTTAACAAGCTAGCGATTTATAACCGCTGGTAAAAGAAAACTCTTCCGCCAGGAAAAATCACTTTTTTGGTAGTGTCATATGCCTATTGGGATGTACTTGGCTCCGTTAGAAACTGATCCCGGCACAAGCGAGATGGATGATATTCGCAAATTCTTGCAGAATGGAGATATCCCTTCTAATAGAGATACTGCTAAAAGAATCCAATGGCTTGGAAGAAGATATACCATGGTCGGTCAAGAATTATACCAGAAGTCAGCTTTGGGACCTCTCCTCAAATGCCTCACCCTAAGTGAATCTGATCAAATTCTCCAAGAAATACATGTTAGAGAATGCGAAAATCACTCAGGGGAGAGAACCTTTGCCCATAAAGCCATCAGTCAGGGTTATTTCTGGCCATATATGCAGAAAGATGCCAAATTACTTGTCAAGAAATGTGAGAAATGTCAAAAGTATTCTCCATTGATCAAAGTTCCTGTTGAAGAATTGCATCCCGTATTGAGTCCATGGCCATTCGCAAAATGGAGATTAGATATAATGGGACCGTTCCCGACAGCACCAAGAAATGTCAAGTTCCTACTAGTGGCCACGGATTACTACACCAAATGGATCGAAGCGGTCCCATTCGTACAGGTCCAAGCCTCGCATGTTAAATTCTTATGGGAGAATATCGTTTGTCGATTTGACATCCCGTAAGAAATCATCACCGATAATGGAACTCAATTTGATGCCACAGAGATTAGGGCTTTTTGCCAAGTCTGGAATATAAAGAAACCGTTATTCGCACCAAGATATCCTCAAAGCAATGGACTCGTTGATAGGGCAAATCGAGTCGTACTTGAAAATCTAAAGAAGATGCTGGATCAGGCCAAAGGAAAATAGACCGAGGAATTACTAGGAGTATTATGGGCATATCGGACAACACTCCGTCAAACCACGGGAGAATCACCATTTTCCTTAGCTTACAGGTCTGAAGCTATCATACCGACTAAAGTCATAGTCCCGACTTCTTGATCTAAAGCAGTAGAGAAGGGACAAAATGACAAAATACTGGCTCAAGATTCAGACCTGCTCGAAGAACGACGGGAATAAGAAATTGTCAGATTGGAAAATTATCAACAGACAATCAAACGATCGACGAGTACGGCGAACAAACTTTCAAAGTTGGTGACTTGGTGCTAAGAAAGGTATTCAAAAATACCAAAGAAGTAGGCAGTGGCAAACTTGGTGCAAATTGGGAAGGATTGTACTTGATTGACAGAATTGGTCAGAATGGGTCTTATTATTTAAAAACTAAAGATGGAGATGTATTTGAAAGGCCATGGAACGCATTTAATATACGTATCTTCTATCAATAAAGATAATGATCTCATCTTTCATATATCTGATGTCACTTTTGTTACGAAAGACCTAGCCAGGAATCTTGAGTTCTAATACATCAAGATTTAAAATGTCTTGATAAAAATTCTAGTGTACAAACCCGAAGGCCGGGATAATCTAAATATTCTAAGTCACACGACTAGAGTTAACGAGATTCCTAACAAACCTATTACAAAAGACTTAGCCTGAAATCTTAGGTTCTTACACATCAAGACTTAAGTATCTTGATAAGAATTCAAGTGTACAAATCAGAAGGCCGGGGTAATCTCAATATTCCTAGTCAAGCGATGAGAATTGACGAGATTCCCGACAAACCTATTACAAAAGACCTAGCCGAAATCTTGAAATTCTTATACATCAAAACTTAAGTGTCTTGATAATAATTCAAGTATACAAACCGAAAGACCAGGATAATCTAAATATTTCAAGTCAAGCGACAGGAATTAACGATAATCCTGACAACCTTATAAAAGACCTAGCCGGGAATCTTGAATTATTAATACATCTCGACTTTATTATCTTGATAAGAATTCAAGTATACATACTGGAAGGCCGGAAAAATCTAAATATTCTAAGACATGTGACTAAAAATGATAAAATTTTTGGCAAACCATCAGTATATAAACAAAATTCATTCTATGTAACAAGATTGATTCATTTCATAAAAAGCCATAACGGCATCTACATATGATAGGTCCATCGGGCACAGAAAAGTTATAATAAATTATAAAGGTAGCACCATCTTCTGCTCGCCCACTGGCTGAGTAGCAGAATTTCTTACTGGGCAACTTCTTCGGGGTTCACCGCCTCTGTCTAGGAAGGATCAGGAATCACCAGGGAAGCATGGACGGCTGGAGAAGGATCAGAGGATATACCATCAGAAGCAATCTCGACAACCGCCTCGGGGCAAAATCACCTCAAGAACTATGTCTTCTTCTCCTTCATCTTCCTCTATCATGACTTTGCACTTGGCAACACCATCCCAGTATCCTTTATCGTAAGATTCCTGTTGAAGAGCATCAGATGCATGTTTTGTTTCATCTCTATCAATAGTCATCTTCTCCAGATCTATCTTCTGGCGGTCAACCTCATCCTTCAACTTCTCGTATTCCACCTTCATCTTTGCCAAGTCATCCTCAACTTTCTTCCTTAGAGCCAGAGCTTCAACGGCCGCCTTCTTCTCCATTTCTACTTTAGTCTTTGCAACCTCGGCAGATGAGTAGTAGCTTAGAGTTGCTCCTCAGCCAACTTAATAGCAACTTCTGATTCAGTAGATTTCCAGACAACATCATTATAGTTGTCAAGGAGCTCGCCAAGATAGTCTTTAAGCCTAACGAATGAGTGAATACTCTGTAAACAGTTGACAACAATTGTTAACTTTCAAAAATTATACAAATGAGGAAAAGATTCCAGTGATAGTATTTACCTCCAACAGAGAACAGCTTAGAATCTCGCAGGGCACCATTGGAGTAGGCATGTCAACATAACGTAATATATCCCGAGGAAGACAGATCCGTTCAATCAAATTTATCGCCACCCCGTCATCAGTAATGGAGCTACGCTCTGAGATGGGCTTCCCATTTGGCAGGCATCCAACATTAATGATATAAGGTTTTTTCCTACTGAACCCCCGAAGACCTGTAAGAGGATTTTCTCAGCGTAACTACTCTTTTAGCATGACCCATGTATCAATCAAATCAAATATCGTCCCATTCGGAAATGAAGAAGAATGAATATGCTCCTCACCTACGGTGTTACTAGGCCCAACGACGTCATCAATACAGGCAGTTGGGGTAGAAAGGAATGTCGGTTGAGCTACGGGAGAAGCCTGGAACCTGGGAGGAGAGCTAGCCAAGGCGATCAATGGAGAAGCAATAGGTAACGTGGTTGACTGATGAGGAACCAAGGCTTCAGTTGATGGGATGACGGGAGGGCTAGCCTCAGCGGTGCCTTGGACAGCAACAGTAACGCCATCTTGAGCAGAAGCGACTGCAAGTTCAGGAGCCAATCCCCTTGCTAGTTTCCTTTTTTTCCTTTGCGCCAGAGTCAGGACAGCAAAGGTATCCTTCCTCATATCCGCCATCCTACCCTCCATCTACAAAGGAAAACAAAATCAATTTCAAAATAGGAAAATCAAGATGCAAGTTAAAATCAACAAAAGGTACCTCAGCCTCCTTAGCCCTCTGGAGTTCTCGGGCAAAATCATTTAACGGTTCCTAATGACCGTCGGGATGCCTAAAGAATTCAGCAACCGGGAGTGGAGCTGCAGGAGACCGACTTATAGGAGGGTCTACAGTTTCAGGAACTCTCCTCTTTCGATGAGGATCTCTAATTAGGGGGACCTCGGGACTGATTTGAGTTGATTCCCGAGGAGATGCTTTCCTTATAAGAACCCAGAGAAGTGGCCGTCTTTGCGAAGAGTCGGGAGTGACGATCTTCTGACCAGTTGTCTGCACAATGGTCTTAGAAGCAGAAGTGCCCCTCCTACTGCGGATTAGCCCGGTGAGAGCCCACTCCTTCACAACCTTGGGAATCCTCTTCAGAATATAGTCGACTCTGTTTTCTATATCCTAAGGATATCTCAAAGGCCGTCTGACATAATCTACAATGGGGAAGAAGACGATTAGTTAGCAGTTTGATTAATCAATCTAGAGAAGATTGATGGTATACAGAGAGGAGCTTACCAGCAAGATTAAAGCCCATGCGTACTCTACCGCTAGCAGAGCTCCCCTCAGCACACTCGTCATACTTCCATGATCCCATCACCAATAGAGGATCGAAGCGCCATCCCTTGTGGCTATTAGGTAGGCTCTCAACGATCTTGCGCTCCTTCTTCCGAGCAGCTACGGACAAGAACAAATCTGGGTGGAAGGAGTTCGGACATCTCCTCAATACATATAGAAAATCAATCTCGGGGAGACGAATTTTGTGTTTACTTATTGAGTTGAAATATTCAACTCTATTCATCAGATGCCAGAAGTTTCCATGTATCTTACCTGGAGCTCGGTCGTAAAACCAAAGCACTTCCCTTACTAAGGAGAGAGAGGGAGACTCAACCCGAACTTCAATTGAAGACGAGTGGCACTTATTTCATTAGGGTTAGTCCTCTCGCCATGACGAGAACCCACCGAAATGAAGATAGAGGTTGGAATTGCAAATTTCCTCCTCAGACCCCTGATGTACGAGTCATTTCCATGGGTAGGAACCCTAACTATTTCCTCAGAAATTATAGGGTCTTCTCTATAGGCATCTATGGCATGATATAGGGAGTCAAAAGATATTTCTTCCTCCCCTTCAGGCTCCCTGAGAGCCAACTCCTCTGTATCTTCAAGAACTACCCTTCCCCTCATCATCAGAAATATTAAAAGGTGAAAAAGGAAGAAAAAAGAGTAGAGGGTAATACTAGATATGAACCTGGAACAATGTAGAAGATGATGCGGGAAAAGAACTTAGGCAGAAGAATCTCTCGTTGATCGGAGCAGAGAAAACTTGAACCAGGGGGAGAAATGCACCGCAAGTTTAGAAGAAGAAGCAAAATATGCAAATGAAGAGTTTCAGACTATTTATAGACTGAAAATCTAGAGTTATCAGACCTACCGTCTGGCAATATCACATCCCCGGAGCTAAAATTCAAAAGATATCATGTCGATACGACTGCCCCGTACATTTGGATCCCCGCACGTCAATCATCCCTAATTGACGGACGTGCACCGGGTTCCACGCCTGTACGAACAGATCAACACATCAGTCACACCAACAGACGCAACATTAAATGCGGTGGGTGATGGTCGAATGACTGATGGAAGATCAAACAACCAAGAGATGGCCACATGTCTTCAATGATCAAGATCTTTTTCAGAAGATACAGTAGTAAATCCTCGATCTCCTCAAAAAGGGGGGCTATGTGGGTATCATATTTTTCGACTAGTAAGATGATTACAAGTGGCACTAACATAACACGTGTTGAATATGAAAAGTCGACACTTGGCATCTTTTGGCATGCGTGAATAAATGTGCCGGAGGAGCCTGCCGAAAAGGCTATCAACCCTTACTTTTTCAATCATACGTCATTCACAGGCAGGAAGAGCCACGTGTCAGTAAAGATATCCAAGGGAGGTGCATCTCATAACAGGTTAGTGTTGGAAAAACCTTGAAGGATTCAACAATAGATTTGTCAGAAAATCATTCAATCCTTCTGGACAGATCATTCAACAAGTCTACTTGACGGGAATGACATTCACCTCATCCCGGCAATTTCAAACAGCATACTTGACGGGAATGACACTCAATTCATCCCGACAAGTTCAAACAGCATACTTGACAGAAACGATGCTCAACTCATCCCAACAAGTTCAACAGCATGCTTGACAGGATTGACGCTCAACTCATCCCAAAAAGTTCAACATCATACTTGACGGGAATGACACTCATCTCATCCCGACAAATTCATTGGCATAGTTGGCGGGATTGATATTCAATTCATCCCGGCAAGATCATGATATATTTGGTGGGCACGACATGCTATCAATTCCCAACAAGTAATAGAACTCCATGAACATATAAGTGTTTTAAACTACAACTAGGTTAACAGGTACACCCCCACCTCTTCCAGAGATTATCCTGTCGTTCATGGAAGAGAAGAAGTTCTGTCATGAAGCTCTAGATATGCTAGATCAGCCTCGAGATATAAATTGACTGACCTCGAAGATTGTAAGGGATTGATCAGATAATTTTCCCCCACAGTTATATACTAATGCTATCACTTAGTGCTAATTGTATTTTTCAAAATTATGTTTTTTATCGATTGAAGACTACCATTATGATGGAAGATGATGTTAGTCCTATCGGGCTTTGCAACTCACTCAACTTACTATTTTTCAAATCTGATGTGAAGGCGAGCACAAGCTGAGTTTTCACTGCTTGAGGAATATTTTAGTTAATTATTAGGGGGTGTTTGGATCACCATTTTTCAATGAATTTCTGAAAATATATTTATTTTAAAAAAATAACTTTTCTGAAAATATATTTTGAAAATGTGTTTTTCTTGAAAAGGTCGTTTGGATCATCATTAATGCAAAATGTCTTTACCTTCTTTTAGTTGGCCCCACTAATATAATGCCTTTATTCTTTTGGAAGGGGACTTCTACCAAACACTGTTTCTTTGTTTATTGTGTTCATTGAACATATACTTGGCGAGCACGACATGCTTTTGGGGGAACATATATATTTTTAGACATTATTTTTAATTTCCATTCATGATGGATGATGATGGGGATTTGGTTAATGTTATTTTATGATTTTCTACCATTAATTTTTATGGTTTTTGGGTTTTGGAATAGTGCACAGTCACAAATAAATTAATCGTAATTTTCTCTCTATAACTGTAAATTTGGTGAATCTAGAGATTTTTATAGTGTTTAGAGATCAAGCACTATTTAGAGACCCAACTGGGCTGCTGGTCAAAATGCCAGGCCGACACTCAAGTCACTTTATTTGGGTAGCTGTGAACATCAACTATACTTGACGTTGACAGCGACTCGATATGTGAGGCACATGGAACTTGATGCTAACGTCTTTCTTCTCAATAATTCAAGGTATCAAACTCAAATGACAGCTCAAAAAGTATACCAATAATTACTACTTATCAAAAAAATACGTATACCAATAATGCCAGTAAAACTTTGCTGACCGCCCACAATATGAGCCATGTGGCACATTTTTAGAGGATGGTGACCACATGGATGTTTAGCCCACCCTTGGTGGATGTACGCACCCAAAAATCACCTGATTGATAATCTCTAGCCATTAGATTCTAGTACTTTTGGTATATATGTCCACCAAGGGGTGGGCTAAACATCTATACGGTTAGTGGGCCCAAAAAAATGAGCTATAAAGGGCCACGAGCCAGGCTAGGGCCTCAACCTTATAACTGATAGCTGGGCTAGGGTCGGACTAGGCCCTACCCTGGCTCGACCTTTGACAGCCATAATATTTAGGATTCTTTGATCATGGACACTCACGAATGTCCATATGAGCCATGTGGCACACATTTAAAGACCATGACCGTATGGATATTTGGCTCATCCCTAAATGAACCTAGAGACCAAAAATCTTCCTGATTGGTGATTTCTTCGTGGAATCTAATTAAGTACCCAGATAATGGCCATTAAAACGGATTGAAACGGCCAGGGGCAAAAATGTAAAAAAAATGGGAAAAGTGGAATTAGACGGGTTTTAACGATTTTAACAGAAAAAAACAGAAAATATGGTGCTGAAATTCAAATTTTGAAATTTGAAAATTCAAAAAAAAAAAAATGAAATTTAACGGTTTTTAAAGGAAATTAAACGGATTTAACGGCCGTTTTATTCACAAAATTTTTCAGAATTAAACGGCCGTTTTTTTCAAAACCGATAAAACGTGTTTAAACGGTTTTAACGAAAACGGGCTTGAGGCGTTACCGTTTAAACTGCTGTTAAAACCGTTTAAACGGCCGTTTTTAAAACCATGGGTTACTCATCCTTTGTTATAGTCTTGAGATATTTTTGCATACTTTTTAATCCATGTTATTTTTAAAATTTTGTAAAAGTTTTATTTTCATGCATATTCGTTTATGGAAATCAATTTAGATGTGGTTATAAATGATATTATTTCAAAAGCCACTTTGATGCATGTCTAGATGTTCATCTCTTTAAACTCTGTTTTTGTGATTCAGGTTTTTCAAGCATGTTTTTGTATTTTTTTTTGCTAAAACTTTTTGTACATTTAGATGTGGTTAGATCTGATGGTTGGATACCTCTTTTGATGCATTATTTTTGGGTTATATCTTTGGTTATATTTTTCAAAATGATATTTTTTTTTCATCGATTGCAGTCTACCATTACGACGGAGGATGATGTCAGTCCTACCGGGCTTCGCAACTTTCTCAACTTACTATTTTTCAAATCTGATGTGAAGGCGAGCACAAGTTTAGCTTTTGATAAATTTCAAAAGAAAAAAAATGTTCCCTAAAATACATTAATTAGTTTTGTTAAAGATAAATTTTGGGAGGCAACAATGTTTATCTCCCAGTAGATTAACTTTAGATGCAAAAGGATTTTATGTTATAAAAATATTGAAGATTAGTTGGCTGGGCCCGGGTTTATACTTATAAGGCCCAGCCCGGCGATATTAAAAAAACAGCCCATTTTTTTTATTGTTTTTTCTAATTGTTTACATTTTTTTTATATTTTTTGAATAAAATTAAATTAATTTGGCCTGGACCAACGGGCCAAATTGCCAGCTGATTCAGAGATGCAACATTCATTTACCGTGGTCTCACTTTACACTTGGTAATCAAGCGCTAAAAATTGTCCGGGCCAAAACATTTATACGGTCAGTGATCTCTAAGTTTATACGGAAGTATTAAACGTTTCTTAAAAAAAAAACAAAAAATTCGGATATTAAACGTGTATAATACGCGAATTTACTAATTAGCTAGGATTCACACAAATCCCTCCCTCTCTAAAACCAACGATTTTGCACTTAAGCTATTATACACCCATACATAATACTTAGACATGGATTAAAAGTCCAATTATGCTATATCATACATCAAATCTACTCAACTCTTTAATGGGCCCTAATACAAAGTCCAATTAAGGTTCATGTCCATACAAGCTACCCACATATTTTTAACCATTAATACACATAATTTAATCTCAATTATGTGTGGGGAATGGGTGGGTCGGGGAAGACAACTCTTGTCGCTAATGTTTTCAAAAGCCAAACTGTGAAGAGATATTTCGACTGCTATGCTTGGATCACCGTCTCCCAGAGTTACATCATAGAGGACTTGTTGAGAAGCCTGATAAAAGAACTCTTCGAGTCCAAGGACGAATTGGTTCCAATGGACTTAGCCACGATGAACTACAGACGGCTAGCGAAGACGCTCGTCAACTACTTGCAGCGAAAAAGGTACATTGTTGTCTTAGATGATGTGTGGAGTATCAATCTTTGGTGGCAAATAAATGTTGTACTTCCAGATGCTGGACGTGGAAGCAGGATCCTTCTTACAACTCGGAATGAGGACATAGCTTCTTTCTCATTTGGAGGTAGAAGCCGTGTTCACCACATTCAATTTCTACAAAACAGTGAGGCTTGGGTCCTGTTTTGTAAGAAGGCATTCTCAAGGGATCAATGTCCTTCAGAGCTTGCGGCCTTGGCTCAACTCATTCTAGAAAAGTGTGGAGGCCTACCACTTGCTGTTGTTTCGATGGGGGGTCTCATGTCAGTGAAAAATAAGACGCACATGGAATGGAGGAGAGTCTATGATAGCCTCACTTGGGAGCTAAGCAACAATCCTATACTTGAAGTTCTGAATAGGATATTGTTGCTTAGTTACAATGATTTACCGTATTATCTTAAGAACTGTTTCTTGTATTGTTCTATTTTTCAGGAGGATTATCTTATTAAGCGGAAGGAGCTCATTAGACTATGGGTTATAGAAGGATTTGTTAAAGAAAGAAGAGGCAATATGACAGCAGAGGAGGTGGCAGAGACCTACCTTATGGAACTCACATCTCGAAGCATGCTTCAAGTTGCTAAGAGAAACTATTTTGGAAGGCCAAGAAGATATCGAATGCATGATGTTATGCGTGAGCTTGCTCTGTCCACATCTGAAAGAGAGAACTTCTGTGTAGTATATGATCACGAGCTAGAAGCAGTAGAAGATTGTAGTGCCCATCGTCGTGTGTCGATACATAAAAGGGACGTAAATATTCAGTTCCGTGTGAGCATGCCGCAGCTTCTCTCTTTCTTTTTGTTCGGTAGGGGCATGGTTTCTTCATCTCCTTGGAATGAATTGCCCTCAGGCTTTAGAGTATTGAAGGTCTTGGATCTGAGTGGTGTTCCTATTGAGAGTTTACCAGATGAATTAGTTGATTTATTCAATTTACGGTATTTGAACTTGAGAAATACTAAAATTAAAAAGCTACCCAAGTCCTTGGGAAGGCTTCAAAAGCTACAATTCTTGGACATTAGTTTCTCAAAAGTGGAGGCACTTCCAAGTGGGATAGTAAAGTTGCAGAGTTTGCGCCATCTATCTGCGTTCCGACAGACTGGTGAAAGCTTTGATATTTATAATATCATCAATGGAACACAGGTGCCAGTAGATACATGGAAGTTAAAAAACTTGCAAGTTCTAGAATACATCGAAGCAACAAGTGACATAATTAAGAAAGTGGGGACAATGACAAATCTCAGAAGGTTTGGGATTACGAAGGTGAGAGAAGCGGACGGTATAGAGTTATGCAGCTCAATAAAAAAAATGAAACTCCGTCATTCCCTTGATGTAATGGCGATTAATGAGGACGAATCACTTCGAATGGATGACCTGTCGTCTCCTCCTCCTCTTAGAAGGCTCTATGTAAATGGGAAATTAGAGAATGTGCCTCTCTGGTTTCGCTCACTTGAGAACCTCACAGATTTGATGTTGTATTGCACCTGGCTAAGAGAAGATCCATTTCCACATATCCATGTTTTGCCCAATTTGTTGTTTCTTGAACTATTCAATGCATATGATGGACAGCAATTGTGGTTCTGTGCAGGATCATTCCTTAATCTCAAGAAGCTATTTTTAGATAATTTGCCACAGTTGAAGGAGGTAATAATAGAGAAGGGAGCAATGCCAAGTATCCAGGGGCTAAACTTGGGAAAATGTAAGGAGTTAAAGTCTTAAAGATGCTACCTGTAGGCATCAAACACCTAACCTACATGCGAAAGCTGACTTTGAGAGATACATCACAGGAACTCATAGAGAGGCTGCGTGGAGAAAAAGGTATCGATCGTCCAAAGGTTCATCACATCCCCGAGATCCACCACTACTACCGCAACAAAATAAACGGTCGACGGTGTTACGAAAGCTTATCCTCATCCTCCGTATATACAAGTTGAAGAAGAGTATTCTGAGGTAATTGCTTACTTTCCCGCTTCTTTAATTCTTTTAGTTTTGGGATTTTATGAACATAAATGCGAGTCGACTCCTCCAGTCACACAAATCATTAATTAGAATCAGCAATAAGGTGATTACTTTCCGAGTAGAACTTTGTTGACTGGTTCCGATCAGCAAAATTGCTGACTAACCACATTATGCGCCACGTGGCACACTCTTAGAGGACACTGACTGTATTAATTAATGTTTGGCGGATCCCTAAGTGGGTTACAAACTAAAAATCAGCCTGATTAGTGATTTCAAACCTTAATTTGGATCTTTGTACCCAAATAATGCTCAAATTAGACCGTTAAAAATCGAAAACAACTCCAATCCAAGGTATAACTTTAAAGGAGGCTGTTTTAATGGTTAAACAGACCGGGGTGTTACCGTTTAAACGGCCGTTAAAACGGATTGAAACGGCCCGGGGCAAAAATGGGAAAAAATAGAAAAAATGTAAAAAAATGGGATTTAACGGAATTAAACGGATTTTAACGATTTTAACTGAAAGAATGGAGTTGAAATTCAAATTTTGAAATTTGAAAAAAAAAAAAAAAAAACAGATTTTAAAGGAATTAAACGGATTTAACGGCCGTTTTTTTAACAAAATTTTTCAGAATTAAACAACTGTTTAAACGATTTTAACGGCCGTTAAAACAAACAAAAAAAACGGCCATTTTATTCAAAAACGATAAAACACGTTTAAATGGTTTTAACGCAAACGGGCTTGGGGAGTTACCATTTAAACGAACGTTAAAACCGTTTAAACGGCCATTTTTAAAACCATACTCCAATCCAACACTAAGCATCCATCCGGTTAGGTAATAAGAATCATCAATATTTATAAAATATTATAAAGTAGAATATAATGAGAGAAAAAAAAAACCCCATTTGTTTTAGGGAGTGATTCTAATAGTTGGATTCAACCATTTTTTAGGTACTAAATCCAACGGCTATAAATCATTAGTCAAGCTGATTTTTGGTATGAATATCTACTCAGGGTGGGCTAAACATCCATGCGGTCACTGGAGCCAAAGGCAGCGGTGAGTAACATCACTACTCATCCCTAAATTATATGTGATCTATGTCGTTCGATTTTCTTAGCTAAAACCCTGGTTTAGAAAACGGCCGTTATAACAGATTCGGGCCTCTCCCGTAACGTTATGAACCATTAAAAAGCTGAAAAAAAAAGGTCGTTATTTTCATCGTAACGATTGTTATTTCTCCATCATAACAAAAATAACGACCATTATTTCTGGAAATTTTTGTGAAACAATGGTCGTTATTTCTGTTATTTTTTTGTTATTTTTCAGTATTTTCCATTTTTTTGAAAATATGAATTTCAGCGCAATTTTTTTCAGTTATTTTCTGTTTTTGCCCCTGAGCATTACAATTTGTTATGACGGAAAAAATGGTAACAGCCCCAGTTCGTTATGCCATTTTAACGGCACCTTTTAAACCTTGGCTAAAACGTCTATTTTGGAATAAATCTTTGATGACGGACGTAGGTATGGACACGTGGGACATTCTAGAGTTAGAGATCACTGACCTTATGGATGTTTAGGTGGTCCTACAATACAAACCAAAATATCAATGTGTTAAAAAAATAAAAAATTGTGGAGGGCATCGAATTAGTTCAAGTTCCCTATGGATGTTTGGAGTCTTTGGACCTTCCCTAGTGACGTTGTTGACCAATTAGTTCAAGTTCTAGCAACTTTCCAACCAGAGATAGGTATGTTCGATTAATGTCCAAATCCCGATATATTTCGATTGAACGATTTGGATTGGGATCGAACAATTTTGATCAGGATCAGCAAGGATCGGTCCATACGTTCTTGGGGTTGTCTCATCTTGAGCGAGACAACCCGAGAACGAGTTGGATTGGACCGATCCAGATCTGTATTAGTGCCCACCAATCCATCCCCTGACCCTAAGACCATCATCCATCCTTTGTGTTAGTTGTATTGAGTTTATTACCCTTGCAACTGTAAACAAAGGCTTAAAAGGGACTGTTATAACGGTATAATGGTCTGGGGGCGTTACCGTTTTTTTCCATTATAACGAAAAAAAACGCTCAGGGGCAAAAACGGAAAAAAATGGGAAAAATGAAAAATAAAAGGAAAAATGGAAAAAAAAAATTTCTCAACTCTCACTTAAAATGTTGGGTTGCTGCAGAAAAGAATCTCTCTCCAATTGCAAGTCGTCCAACTCCGCTACACGTCTCTGTCGGTCAATCCAGAGTCGCCTCCTCCGCTGACCAGACCGAATGTGATTTGTTCTTTCTTTTTTCATTTTCTTCTTCATCTTCTTCTGCTTCCTCTACTTCTTTTCAAGGACTTGTTAAGGATTTGTTGAGCTGTGCCTGTACCTTTAATTATTTTTTTCCTTTATTTTTATGCTTCTATTGGTGAAATTGCTGGAATGGCATTCCAGATTAGTTGACTGCAATTGACTTGCTTGTGATGCAGTTACGTGGGCAGATGTTGGATTATTTTTCTTTCTTCGTGTTAGTCGGGTGTTCTATAAGAGGCCTGGATACCCTTGGTGTCAAACAAAAAAATATGACACCCACTAAGGACGTTGTCGAAACCATGGTTTTAAAAAACAGTCGTAATAACGAAATTAATGTCCATTATAATGGAAATGGACCTCCCCCGTCATGCTATTTCTATTATTTTCCGTAACTTTTCATTTTTGCCCATGTGCATTACAATCCGTTATAACGGAAAAAAATGGTAACGATCCCAGTCCATTATACCGTTATAACGGCCCCTTTTAAACCTTGGTCGAAACTTTATTAAAACTAACACTAGCAGGAAAAAACCCATCTCGTAGATCAGTTAATAACGATTCTTGCTTTCAGTTACCTAAAGAACAGCAAATAAGATTGTAAATCACACTTCCATTGAGCCAAAAGTATAAGACTTTCAAAATCATACCTTGAAAGAAAATTTTCCAGTAATCGTAAACGAAGCCTTCCCGGCCCGGAACCCTTTTTGAAGCCAAAATTATATCACAACCATTGTAGAACCAAAAACATGCGTGGACAGCTACGGAAAGAAAGCAGGGAGATGATTTTGGAGCGAGAGAGGTACTTGATTACACGCGTTTGGGAACGCAGGCACAGATGATTCCTGCTTTATGTCGTTCCATTGACGCTGATCGAGTTGCACGTACGATGGTGAAGTATTAATACTGATTCAATGTATATCTGCCCATAGTATTAGTATGTACCAAACAATGTTGAACCTTAATACATTGACACACTTGACAAGTGGGAGCTATATATATATATATCCCACATGATATATCATGTTGGTCACACGACATGGGATCCACCTTGAATGTGGAACCCACATGATATTTTGACCATATAGCATGTGGGACGACTCAAATGACACGTGGGACTTCGATACGCTAAAACTTGGCATGTAAGGTCTATGTGATATATAGTGGATCACATGACATTTGGAGCCCACGTGGCATGTGGAACTCACTTGATATTTGGTTGATATAATACAGGAGAGTAAAACTTCTAATCAGGTCCACCGAGGGACAGGCAAAACATCCATACGGTCAGCGTGCACTAAGAGTGTGCCACGTGGTTCGTATTGTGCGTTGCGACAGATATGCTTCTGGCACAACGCTAACGGCCATTTAAATGGTAACACCCCAAGCCCGTTTCTGTTAAAATCGTTTAAACACGTTTATCGGTTTTGAATAAAACGGCCGTTTTTTTTTTTAACGGCCGATCAATCCATTTAATTTTCGTTAAATTTTATTTTTTTTTTAATTTTAAAATTTGAATTTCAGCGCCATTTTTTCCGTTTAATTCCATTTTTGCCCCTGGCCGTTTCAATCCGTTTAAACGGTAATGCCCCCAGTCCGTTTAACCGTTAAAACGGCCTCCTTTAAACCTTGCTGTGGCCAAGTGCTAGGCCACTCAATGGGAAAACGCACAAAATCATTAGTGATTAGCAGTTGTAAATTTGAGTCATTTTTTATCATGGGCTTAAAACTTATCGATAGGCAATGTTCAAGAATCACATGATGAAAAAATGTTCAAATCCAATGGCTAGAAATATGTCATCAAGGTATTAGCTAGCTAATAAACATTCATATGGTCAATGGGTCCGCAAGATCTCTCCCACGTGTTATACTTCGGCAATATTTGCAGATTTGTTCTATCCAAATATCATACTATACTAATAATATATTTTTCTTTTAACCATTGGACCCCTGCATGTGAAGGACGTCGTACGTTCATCTTTTAAGTTTTGTCCGGAATGCATGTGGTAGAAGTAAAGTAAAACACATTGGGGTTATTCTCTAGAAAACAGCCGTTATTTTCCATTATAACGAAAACAACGAGCATTATTTTCTTTTGAAAAAACTTGTTAAAAGTAGTCTGTTATTTCCGTTATAAAGTATTGAAATTTTGAAATTCAAATTTTCAATTTTGCCGCTGTTATTTCTGTTATTTTCTGTTTCTGCCCATGTGCGTAACAATCAGTTCTAATGGAACAGTAACACCCCCAGTCCGTTAAACCATTATAACAGCCCCTTTTAAACCTTGCTTAAAACATCTAACCCTTAAATGTGAGTTCCTGGCTACGAAGGAATTAAAACTACCCCTTTTTTAAAAACAAAACATGCAAAAGAAAGGGAAAACCGATTAGCATGATCTTCCTGTTCAATTGGTATGTCCCAACTTTTTTAGTCTACTATTGATGGACACTACATTTGTTTAGTAACCAGACACGGATTAGAGATTATTGATGGACTACATTCTGAGCGCGCCATGTGGCACATTATTAGAGACAATAGACCATATTGATATTTATCTCATCCATAGGTGGACCTACATACTAAAAATCAGGTTGATTAGTTATTTCTAACCTTTAGATTTGAGTACCCCAAATAATACTAGATATCCCATAGTTAAAAATCAACCCATAAAAGACACAAATCCAATGGTTATAATTCACTAATACTATATGGATATTTGTCCCAACCATTTGTGTACCTACATAATAAAAATAAGGTTGGTTGGTTTTTTATAAGCTTTGGATCTTTGTACCCCAACTAATGCTAGAAATCCAACGGTTAAAAATCAACCCATAAAAGATATGATACAATGGTTAGATACATCCCTAGGTGGACTTACAGCTAAAATCAGCCTGATTAGTTATCTCTCAACTTGGATCTTTGTACCCAAATTAGTGCTATATATCCCACGGTTAAGAATCAACCCATAAAAGACATTAATCAAACGATGAAAAATTTGTAATCAGTTAATGATGGAGTATGAGCCACGTGGCACATTAGTAGAGACCACGGACCATATGGATGTTTGTCCCACATCCATAGGTGGACCTACATGCTAAAAATTGGGCTGATTATAAATTTATAACCTTTAGATCTAAGTACCCCAAATAATGCTAGATATCACACGGCTAAGAATCAACAAAACAAAATACACCAATCCAACGGTTTCAAATAACTAATCTTGTTGATTTTTATTTATAGGTCCACCTAGGGATGAGTGTGAGAGTTGGAGCCCGATAAAAATTCTTTTGAATCTCCATCCGGAAATAGAATTCCAGGAATTAGAAGTTTCTTCTCTCCCCTAAAACTTCTAATTCCGGGAAAAATCACAGAATTGGAAATATAATTCCTAGAATTCAATCCTCCCAATCCAGGAATTATATATATTTCCAATTCTGTAATTTTCCTAGAATTAGAAGTTTAAGGTGGAGAAGAAACTTCTAATTAATTCCTGGACTTCTACTTTCCGATGGAGAGATTTAAGAGATTTTTATTAGGCTCCAACTCTCACACTTATCCCTAGGTGGACCTTTAAACAAAAAATCAATAAGATTAGTAATTTGCAACCATTGGATTGGTATCTTTTTAACGGTTGATTTTTAACTGTGGAATATCTATCATTATTGGAGTACTCAGATCCAAAGGTTAGAAAATTTTAATCAACCTGATTTTTAGCATATAGGTCCACCTAGGGATGGCAAAAACATCCCTAATAATGTGTCACGTGGCTCATAATGTGGTCCATGATCAATGGATTAAAAATTTATAGCCGTTGGATTGATATTTTTTATGGGTTGATTTTTAACTGTGGGATGTATATCATTAGTTGGGGTAAAATCATCCAATTTGAGAGATAACTAGTCAGCCTGATTTTAGTTGGTAAGTCCACTTAGGGATGTAACTAATAGTTGGATTGGTGTCTTTTATTGGTTGATTTTTAACCATGGGATGTCTAGCATTACATAGGGTACGAAGATCCAAAGCTTATAAATAACCAATCGACCTTATTTTTAGTATGTAGGTCCACCTATGGATGGGACAAAAATCCATACGGTATTAGTGATTTGTAACCATTGGATCTGTCTTTTTTTGGGTTGATTTTTAAGCATGGGATATCTAGCATTATTTGGGGTACTCAAATCTAAAGGTTAGAAATAACTAATTAGCCTGCCTTTTAGTATGTATGTCCACCTAGGGATGGGACAAACATCAATACGGTTTGTTGTCTCTAATAATGTGCTACATGGCTCATTATTATGTGGGCCATCATCAACGTTGATGATAAACATCCGTATTTGTTGCAACATGTGCCACTTAGGCTTTAGCCATTAAAATTTTGGAATGTGTTAATCATGGTAAAAAAGTATCAAAATAATTTTATTTATTATTTTTTTTTTTTTAAATTTCTTTAAATTAACATAAAAAACAGTAAACTGAAGGATAACGGAAAAACTAACATTCATTGAAACATAAAGTTCATGACATGATATTTCTCTTATGTAGATAGCTAGAAAATTCAATTATGTTAGATATCCAAACAACTAAACTTAGAATTCATTGGAAATTCCAAGTAAATACCACGGTGCAATCAAACACAAGAAATTTCAATTCTTAGAATTCGAATTCTCATAAATCACAAATTCTGAAATTCTATTTTCAATTCCAAATCCATGTCTGGTTACTAAGGTAAAACCAAGGTTTTAAATGATCATTTATAATGTTGTAATGGACTCTCATCGCCACGGTTGTAACGAGGCAACCCAGCACATCTGAGTAAAAAAATGCTCAAATTTTAACATTTTATAAAATTTTCAGAATAACATCGATACTAGTAAAATTGATGATAACCTTGATATGTTGAATGTTGAATGCCCTCTGTTGGGTCAAGAACATGGGACAAAACATTTGGCAAAAAATTGGCACAGGCCAATATATAAACTAGAAGTTTTGGAATGAGATGATATTTTGTAAGGATGGTCTCTCTATGATGAGGAGATCATCCTCACAAAAATTTAAATCATTCCGATATTCGTAACCTAGTTTACAAGTTGGAGAATTATGGACTGTCTATTTTTATCATTAACTTGAACACCAAATTCGATAGGGTTATAAATTTTGGAATGGACTAATTTTTTGTAGGGGTTATCTATATATTGTTAGATGGTCCAGTGATCCAGTGCAGCACACACAGTACATCACAAAATTATCGTTGGCTACGCGAAAGGTAAGCATCTTTAACCTTTTTTGTTTGATTATTTGTATTTAGTGCATCACATTTGGCTTAGTTTTCTTTTGCATTTTGTTAAATCTTTCCTAGTTTTCTTTTACAATTAATTTATTTGTTGCATTCAGTTAAATTTTCCTATATTTCTTTTATATTTAATTTATTGTTTATATTTAGTTTAATATTTCTTAGTTTTCTTTTGTATTTGATTACTTCTTGCATTTAGTTTAATCTTTCTAACTTTCTATTGCATTTAGTAATCTTTTTAGTTTTTCTTTTGCATTTAATTTACTTAAAACCTTACACTTAGCTTAAATCTCTTGTGACGTTTAATTTTTGTTCATTTGTTCATTAATTTGATCACATAATTTATATATATTGTAAAACCCCGAAAATCATAAAAAGGGTATTTTGATCAATTTTAATTTTTAGGACCATTTTTCACAAATTCCTCTTCATGAAACACTATATTTTAATGGTTAGGACATCCTCGTGAAGTTTCAACAAATTATGAGAAAAATTATTTTTTTCAGGGTTTCTGGGCCGACTCCTGCGGGCCCATATGGACTCGATAGGCCCACGCATTTCTATGGACTGCTTTAAGTCCCATATGCGTTGTATATTATTTTAAATATAATTGTTGTAATTACTTTGATTTTTACAAACTCTTCTACTTATGCCTTGCGCTCATTAATATTGTACGTATGTATATCATGTACATGTCGTGTGTACCCGGTCCCGTTAGTCATCACACCCCTATATCCATGCTAATTTCTTGAATATATTGGAATTATATTATAAGTTATGTATAAAATAGATTAATGAATTATTATAGATTAAAGAAAGCATATTGACTAATGTAACACTTACTAATTAGCAACTATATATAAGCATACATACATTAATTACAATATATATAATTAATATTAAGTGAGTAATCATACCTATCCATTAAGTATTAAGTTGAATTAAAACCCATTTAGGGTCCAACCAACACAAACACCAATTATTATTACTCTTTCTTTTCAATCTTTTCATTTAATATTCATTTACATATTGTAATTGTATCACACCTTTTCAATGACCGTACTACATCACTTTATTTTTATTTTAATCTATTGTAATATAAACCAAACTACACAAACCCTACATGTCCAATTCCTTATCACCTTGTGGTGTTTCAAAAACACAATAGCAAACCCAAACCTTGAAATTCTCTATTTCAGTAAACTCACATGACGTGGTTGGTTTCCTACTCTCACACGTACAACTCCCTCACTCATTCCCAAATTGTTAACTTCTTCCACTTGACTCTTTCCATGCACACAAACCAAAACCTAAACCCCTTTAAATTAAAATCCCCACCGTCCAAAAATTCTCACCTTTGATCATAGATGTTCCTCTTCCTAAAGCCAATAGGTCTCTTCTTAACCTAAACCCAGCCGATATATAGTCTCTATTCGACACCCTTTCATCACACTTGGGAGATTGGGAAGACCATCTCTATATAGTGAAACCACAAAGCTAGCAGCCAAAGGAGTACAAGCCGTGAAGACCTTGAAGCAACTCCACCGTTGGATCTTCACTACTGTACTTCTTCAACTGGACAACACCCACCCAAAATTGATATCTTTCTGGAGATTCTCCACCACCACCTTCAATCATCACCTTCGTGCTTCCTTTCAAGATTCTCACTTTCACTTTCAAACATCATCCCTCCCCATTTATCTCTTCCACCGTTGGATGATCAAGACCTCTTCTTGATTCGGTAAAACCATTGCCCTTAACCCATTTTAACTCTTGAAAACAAGAGAAGCTACCCTAACCGGACTATTGAAATCCTTGCCATCGACCAGTCTATTTACCTATTCTAAATACAACACTTCAAACCCACCTCAAAAAAAGACAAGCAGTTATCATCCCTTATGATTCTTGAACATCAGAGAATGCACCGTCCAGAAAGTTACAAAAGTTACAAGCCGTTCCCTTCTTCCTTTGTAGAAACCACCACCATCTAGATATGTGTTGTTGCTATCAAAGGCGTGATAGCCATACAAATTCTTGGAAGGTCCCACTGTTGGATTAACACGCCTCAGTCTTCTGTTAGGCAACCACTTGTTGATTTGGGTAAGTTCCTTTCTTGGTGTTCTAGGTTATATCCAAAACCTCTTTCAGACTTTACCTCTCATCTTTCTTGGTTGTTATGGTGTTTCAATAAAAAAAACCACCTAGTTTTGACTTGAATGTCATAAGATTCCATAGTTGCTCATTTTCATTATTTTAAACCGTCTGATTTGAGTAGCTAGGGCGATGTCAGATTATACCGGTACGATGTAGTATTTTCCTAGCCTACTCCTATAGTGTAGTAAATACAATATTGTATCTTACTGATCTTTTCAGTAGTGTAGTGGGGTGTATAGTTGTTGGATCAAGTTTGTTTTCTTTTATTATAAAACCCAATTGACCACAAGATTCAGACCGTACACTCATTATGTACTTGTTTATCTATTTTCTTCTCAAACATAGAACTCATCAACCTCAACTGACCTCTATCTAATTGTACCAGACTTCAATCTAAGGTTTTAAACTCACCCAAGAAATGATCTAATCCTATGACTACTTCAACTTGCCTTTCAATCATCATTATAGAATTTAGGATTGGTGTTATCATTATTGGTTATATTTTGGAAAAAAATAATAAATAAAAATAAAATGATAAGAATGAAATTGTGATTATTTCTTGACTCAGGAGATGACGACGTTGGCTCTAGTGACCTCGTAGGACCCATGTTAACTCTTAGAATTTTATATTGACAAGCATACGCGCGCCTAACTCAAACATGAAAATTGAAGGTACAATAACCGTGGGTTGAATTGCGCGAAGATGACAGATTAAAAATTTAATGGAAGCGATCAAAGGTAGGTACCTTTCCCATGATTCTTTCAGTACTAGTCATGGACTTGTGAGCATGTATTTATTGTTAACCTATAATTGATAGTCAGTTCTGTATATGAGATCCCCTGTGTGGATGCTATCAGTTTCGTATTGGAGATCCCCTGTGTGGATATTTATATTTTCAGTAATTTCTTAAATACGTGAAAGCATGCATTGTATTTCTAATTCAGAAGCTATAAAGCAAGTTAGGAGTGAGTTCTCCAGTGTGAAAGACCCAAAAACTCCGGGAAGACCCCCTGTGTGGGTGAAGAAGGAGACCACATGTGTGGGTTGTGTATTACTTTTGATTAATTGTTTATGCATTCATTATGACCATGATATTACTGTTTGACAATTTAATTTATGCGAATATGTCTATATATCTTGTATTGTTTGAATCATATTTTTGGGTGAAAAACTCGAGTGAGCATTTAGCTCACTCCTACAACCACCACTTTCAGATTTGGATGAGGTCGAGACGTACGAAGAACGATACGATGATGAACTACAACCAGTGGATGGAATATGCGATGAGACATGCGGACCCGATGATCATGAGCCGACCTTGAGAGGAATATTATTAACAACTTTGATTTTTATTGCTTATAAATTCTTGTAATAAATTCATTACTTTATATTATTTGGATTGTGGGATAGATAAGACATGTTGCTGAATCGTGATTAGTAGATCATCGGTTCTTTTTAACCTTGTGTGTTAAGGATGGTGTTAGCTATCAGGGATTATAATTTTTGAGACCTTAGTAAATTTTGGACAATCGATATCTTGTTGTAAACTGTGAGATTCTTTTTTCCTTTTATTATTTTTCGAGTAAAAGGATCGATCTACAAGCATTCAGGTCGGGTTCAGGTGTTGAAATTCGGGCGTGACATATATATTTGTGTTCATTTTAGTTATTTTTGCTTTATCAACGGTGCATATTTCGTTGTTATCAATAAGATGACCTTTTTACCATATTTATTGATTTTAGGGTTTGTGTATCAAATTTTTGGTGTACACTAGAATATACAATCTTTAGTCAAACCCTAATTTATGAAGTACTTGAAAGTAAGGTTTTTCCATGTTGTTCTATACGGAAACCCTAATTCAACAATATTTGTAGAATCTGATTCGAAGCCTGCAAAATATAGACTTGTATAGCAGTTCGTGTCGAATGTCAATCCACGCTCAGTGTGAGTTAGTGCAATAAGGAATTAAATCTGACAAATAATATATAGAGAAAATTGAAAATGGTGGGAGAGATGAGAAGAGCTAGTCGATTTAAAATATCTTTGAAATGAGATCTAGATAACACTAAACTAACCAAAATCTAATTACATTAATCAAAGCGTTGTTTACATGAACTAAAATTTGATGTGCCCTGAAAAACTCACATTTTGCACTTACTGAAAGGAGTCGGCCAAGTGAAAAGGCGATCGGCCTAAAGAACTTAGAGAGAGAATAGTAGAAAGTAGAGAGAGAAACTAGGATTTCTAGAGAGAGAAGAGAAATCCTAGAGAGAAAAAGTGAGAGAAGGGGTTCTAGAGAGAGAAAATGAATAGAGAGAGAAAATGAATAGAGAGAGAAAAAAAAAAGTAGATTTTTAGAGAGAGAAAGTGAGGGTTCAAGAGAGAGAACCTAGGGAAGAGAGAGAAAATAGTTTTTTCGAGAGAGGAAAGAGGATTTTAGATAGGGAAAGTAGAGAGAGAGAAAGAGGAAGAAAGAGGAGAGAGAAGAAGGATTACCTCGAGATGCTTACTGAAGTTGTATCGGAGGAGATTGACCTTGTGAGTCTGCCATGTAATGGAGAGTCCAGCCAAGAGAATTGTTCTACCCTTGCTGATGGCTTAGGAAATGCTGTTTGGGAGCCCAAACAGTGGAGGAAGACCAGCAAGGTGGTGGTGAGAACACATTAAAGTGGTGGATGCCTGTCATGCAGCCACCATCCCAAGAAGTAGCAGGTTCGTAGGAGTGGACGGTGTTGAGAGAGAAGAAAAAGGAGATAAAGAAGAAGAGAGGGAGAGGTGCATACCTTGGTCATCCAAGAAGGTGAGGGACTTACCGTGGATGCTTGAGGTAGCGACTTGGTGAAAGGTGGAGCGTGCAAGGAGGTGCAGATGCCGGCCACTAAGAGAGGAGGTTCATGGCTGGTGGTGAGTTGTTGATGTGGAAGACGGTGTGAGCAGCAGGACGTGGTGGAGAGACAATTGCTCTTGGTTCGGCGAGAGGAGAGAATTGAGAACACGATCTGCAGGTGAAGAGCCACCAGTGGAGGTCACACGGTGGTGCTCTGATGTGGGTCGCCTAAGAAGAGAAGTGCATGCGGTGGGTTGTGATGATCACGCTGGCCAAACCATGGATTCATGGTAGCAAGGGTGGTAGCAGGGGTGCTTGCACGTGGCTGTTGGTGAGGGATCTGGCAAGAAGACGATGGTTGTGGATGAAGGTTGAGTTGCAGACTTGCAACTCGGTGTTGCAGGCTTGAAGGTGAAGAGGAGCAAAGTGCTCATGGTGATGGTTGAAGGAGAGCACGGCATGATTGGAGAAGCCTTGAGAACAGACCTGCAGGTGGTGTGATAGGTGTGTTGCACGGTGGTGCAAACAGCATGTTGATGAAGCCCGGAGTGTGGTATGGAGTGAACGGCCAGAGTTGCAGGTCTGCAACTCCGGTCAATGGAGGAAATAGATGGAAGAAGTAGAAGAAGAAGAAGGCAACGAGGAGGAGGAAGCAGTGCTGCCATGAACGGTGGAGGTAGTTGCAGGTGTGAGGCTGGCAGCCGCAGCACCATGGGTACTTGAGGGCGTGGTGGTGACCTTGCTGCTCCATCATGGGAGGAAAAGAGGATGTGCAACCCCGTTGGGAGATGGTGGAGGAAAAGGTGCTTTGCAGGTTCGTGCAACATATAGTCCGTGAGAAGCACAGATTGAGGAAGATGGGAAAACGGTTGGGATCCAGTTGGGGTTGCAGACACAAGGAGGGGTAACCAGTAGGTTGTGGTGCAGATCCGTGGGGGCTGGAGGAGGAGCCACCAACCCCTTCAATGAAATCCAAGAGAGGAGGACTAATGGTGGTGGAGAAGGTTCACCAGAAGTTGCAGGTGCTGCTGGTGTTGCTGGAAGGAAATTACCGGATGGAGTTGCAGCAGCAGAATCGGTGAAGAAGGAGAAGTCATGGATGGTGAGAGGGGGAGATGGAGGAGTGTGCTGATGGTGATCTAGCAGGTGGTGCGATCGGTGGATTGCTAGGTGAAGAACGGGTTGCAGGTACAAGGAAAGTGAGAGGAGGTGAAGGTAGACTGGTTCGTTGCCGGCCAGAAATGGCAGAGAGCTACTGGTTTTGCTAGTTGGGCCAGCGGTTAGGCGGTGGAGGAAAGGAGGAGCCCGCGGTTGGCAGCAAGGTTGAGCCACCGGTTGCTCAAGGGAGAGAAGCAACTGGTGGCTCTTGAGAGAGTCCAGGAGGAAGAGAGATGGAGGCTCATTTTAGAGAGAGGGTTGAGAGAGATCCAAGAAGAGAGAAAAGTGGGAGGAAAGAGAGATAGTCGTGGGGCGAGATCCAGAGTTTCTAAAACCGCAGGTCTCTCTCTTCATTATCTTTATTTTTTTTATTTCTTTTCTTTTTCTTTTCTTTTATTTCTTATGGGGAATGGTTCTAGAGGACCGTTGGAATCATGATCCAAGATCCAACAGTTGGGAATCATGAAGGAATAGAAGGGATGGTGGCAACAAAGTGAGATTGGTAAAGTGGGTTAGGGAGTTGCGGGCCATGGGCTTTGAAGGCTTGTGGGTCACTTCGCCATAGGCTTTGTGGGCCTTTTCTTTTATTATTATTTTTATTTTATTTTATTTTATTTCATTTATTAATCTCTCGGAATGGTTAAGGTTAGGGTAAGTGTATTATTTATTTATTAATCTATCGCAATAGAGTTAAACCGCTAGGAGGATCTAATCATGTGATCAAGGTCCATTGTTCTCACAGGTATAATACATTTTCATTATTTAAAACAATTTCCCAAAAGGTGTAAAACACTTTCCCATTGGGTGTAGAATATATACTTTCATCACTACTCCCTCTCAAACTAACAAGGATCAAGGAATACTGTGATTTTAACAAAGTTTCAGACATTAGATGTAGAGACCTTAAATGTAGAGATTGCTTGAGAAGAATGTTGCCAAGAGCTGATAATGATCATATGCTTGATTGTTTAAAGTGTCACTAGCCGATAAGTGCCGCAAAGAGTGAAGAGAAAAAAGAAACTGAAAATTTATTTTGGCTTGGCCTCTTTTTGTTGAGTATGTCCCTCTTTTGTGCCTTTTTTGCCACTAACTACTTTACCAGAGTGATTAGGCATTTATGACTAACCAATCATATGCCAGATTAGCATTTAGCTTTGATGGATGAAAATTTTATAATTAAATATAATACAAACCGATTTTAGAGATGCAAAAGTATGTTCATTGACTCTTAATTTCACCAAACTGAGGGCTTATCGCATTTTCTATCAAGTGCTATGATCATTAACAAGGAAAGCTGATACTTGATGTATGCCAACTTATGGTACCAATCTAGATTTATATTTTCATTCTCGAACTAGTTGTTGGACATGGTCTTACGGTTTCGGGGTAAGGTGTTACCCTTTTGTAACCTGAGAATGTAGGGAGTTCTAATGGAAGAACTATAACGCAATTTGTAGACTACCAATGGGACGCTGGAGCCCATGATGCACACAAGGATGGCCAACCACAAGGATTCGGGAGATATCACCACATACAGGCCCGTCACGAAAGCAACCATTGTTCCGATAAGTGCAGATATAAGCAACCTCATGCTCCTTCGGACTGCACAAATTAAGTAGGCTGGGTCACCCACCATTGCCCAAATGAGAACAAAAACCACTGTCATAGAGCTGCAAATGGCAACTGTATCTGATAACACAAAGACCTTTAATGCTGCCTTCCTTACGAGGACAGCAACACCCACATTAGGGCCATCATTAGAGTACCCACCCGGCATTGTAAAAGCTGCAGCAAAAGTAACAGTTGCTAGGAGTGCAGCAACAACTGAGAGGGTGTTAGCCATTTGTTTCAAATCTGCCTTGGGGTGGGCATATAATACAGTCCTTAGTTTTGGAGGAAGCTTTCCCAGATGACAATGTCCACCCCGAGATGCTTTATGCTTTTTCAGGTAACGCCAGATGAATCTCTGCAATCATCATAGAAAACTAGTAGATAAATAGATATTATTTTTAGTGAAAATATATTCTATAACACATTTCCATTATATCTTTTAATGTATGGCACTGATTTCATATGCATGCACATATATGGTCATAAATTTAGGGACAAGTTCACACGGGTGTTCCCTACATATCAATTGAAGTTTATAAAAATTGAAATGTCGACGACACTTAAACAACTTTATGGAGGGAAACTTTATTTTAAAGAAATTTAATTCTATCTCAGGTGGGCAAATTGGCTTGCTTGAGTGGAAGCCCATTGAAAAGGTGGTTTATTCCCCGTAGGGCAGACTCAACCCTTAGATGGTTGAGACAACTAATTCCAAAGGCCCCCACTTAAGCTAAGGCCCTCCCGCCAATCCCACCCCTACGACAACTAAAGACCCTTAAGTCCAAGTTTCTATTTTTTAGCAGCTTTTTTTCTCTCAAGTCTTGAAGTATGTCTTGAGTTGCAACAACTTTCGATTTTGCCCTCCCACTTTCACCATCTCTCCAACGTTAATGTGATTTAGTTTGTTATATACGAGTAAAATTGTCTTTTAATTTTATAAGGTTGGTTTATAAGTGTAAAATGGTTTATAAAAGAACAGCACATTTTTAGGAAAGCATATTTTTCTTTGAAAACTATTAACTCTCAAATGCAAAGTTCATTTGCAATGAGAATGAATCCATTAGAAATCTCTCGTTGAGATCTATTCAATGGTGTGGTATGTCAGCTTTTTCAAATTGTGGGGGGTATGTCAAAAATTCCCATATATATATTGGTTGGTGCTTGCCAAATACCTGTTGATATGAAAGCTCCCAGTGAGATTCGCAGATATCTAAAGCTGTGAGACCGTCCTTGTTCTTGGCATTCAAATCACATTTGTTTGCCATTAGTGATGTCACCATAAGATAATGATGGTTCTCGGTCGCTAGATGCAGAGGCGTGTTGCCTTGTTTATCGGGTTCATTTATAAGCTGCTTCATTTCTGGCATTTTCAATAGCCTTTTAACTGTACCGAGAGTGTTATTTTTCACGGCAAGGTGAAGTGCATTCCGACCATGCCAATCAAGCAGCTCGATTGAGTCTGGGCAAGCATTGAGTATAGCCTGAATCATGCGTGTAGATCCTGAACTGGCAGCAGTGAGCAAAGGCGTGAGACCCTTATTGTCGGCCATATAAGCAGGTGATGTATCTTTCTCTAGCAATAGAATGCTCGTTTTTAGGCAATTTGATTCTGTTGCTAAGTGCAATGCCGTCTTTCCATCATTGTCTGCTTGTTTGATTAGATCCGGTCTTTCCCCTACTAGATATTGTACGATTCCTAAGGCACCCATGGAAAATAAGCAAAGAAAACAATAAATATACAATTATAGATAATTCATGGTAAGCACATCTCAAGAAACAAAAGAACTGGATAAATTTAAGATTGTTGTATTATGAATTTATCATCTGGTGCTGTGGCATTTCAAACCACGGTTTAAAGGAGGCCGTTTTAACGGTTAAACGGACTGGGGGCGTTACCGTTTAAACGGCCGTTAAAATGGATTGAATATGAGCCATGTGGCATACTATTAGAGGACGATGAACGTATGGATGTTTGGCCAGTCACTCGGTGGACCGGTACACAAAAAATCAGCCTGATTCGTGATTTCTAACCGATTCGATTGAAGTTATTTTCATGTGTTGATTTTAACGGTAGGAATTTGAGCATTATTGAGCGTTATTTGGGTGCAAAAATACAAAGGTAGTAAATCACTAATCAGTCTGATTTTTGGTTTGTAGGTCCACCGAGGGACTGGACAAACATCCATACGGTCAGCGCCCTCTGATCGTGTGCCCAAGTGGCTCATATTGGGTGCTGTGACCGGCTTCCGTCACAACATCTTGTGATACAAGTTTTACTCAAAATTTTGTATCTTATCTGCTACCCACGAGTAAAACTTTCTTGAACATATAGGGTCAGTAAAGTCAATGAACACCCACAATATAGCCACGTGGCATACTTTTTGAGTGCACTGACCATATGGATGTTTGGCCAATCCCTAAGTGGATGTTCAAACCAAAACTCAGCCTAATTAGTGATTTCAATCCTTTGGATCGTTGTATCCCAAATGATGGTCAATAATGCTCAAATTCCCAAGGTTAAAATCAACCCATGAAAATGACTCCTACCCAACGCTTAGAAATCACAAATCAGGTTGAATTTTTTGTTAGTAGGTCCACCTAGGAATTGGCCAAACATCTATACGACCAGTGTCCTCTAAAAATGTGCCAGGACGGTGAAGTTTTACTCGAGGTAGCGCGACTCAAAGATATATGGGCTTTCAAGTTTGCAGAAGGGGAGAGAGACTTACGGAATTTTCTGCCAATAACTCCGGCATGCAAAGGATTTTGGCCATTTGGGCCATCTAAGCTGAATGAAGATCCTTGTCTTAGGATGTTCCCCAAAACACAGTGCAATCCAGACACGGCAGCCAGATAAAGCGGACTCTCGCCAGCATCGTTGACAAAGCATGCCAATCCAGGGTCTAGTCCCAATAAGTGTCCTGCTACTTCCTCGTGTCCATTCTTCAGTGCCTCGTGAAAGGCAGTGTTGTTCTCCCAATTTCTTATCCTCCACAGTTGAGGAGATTTTACATCTTCTCCATTCTCTAATTCTCTTGTTACATCTCTTGGAGATTCTAATTCTGTTGTAGCTTCCATCCGAGGTGGCTGATAGGAAGCTGTAAGGTGTTTGACAAGGATGAAGTGCCCCGCTCCCGCTGCGACGTGAAGTGGGGTATCACCTTTTGAATTCTGCTGACATAGAAGCGAATGTAGTCCTCGTAGGAGAATTTCTGAGGCAAACAATTCATGCCCGAATCTAGCTGCAATGTGGAGGGCGTTGTTCTTCAGAGGTGATTGCAAGGTAAGTCTTTCTCTGTCTTCGTCCATGGTTATTCTTTTGAGAAACTCAACATTTCCTTCTCTTGCTGCTCTATAGAAATTTGAATCCATCTCCTCCCTTCTCTGTAAACTCAAACACTTACAGGTTAAACTAGGTCCATTAACAAACCTTCAAAAGAGAAAAGAAACTCATTTAGTAGAACATTAAATGGTCAGGTCATATACATTGATTCAAACACAAAAATATATACTATTCTTAGATAAAAGAAGTGGTCTTTGTTAACAATGAAGATCTTGCACTTAATTACTAAAATAATGGAGTTCACCTCCACCAAACCAAATTATTGTCTTAATACCCACAACTCCCGTTGCTCGCATGTTAATAAGAAACCACGTTAATTAAAACTAAGGCTGCAACTCCGGCGGGTTGGGTCGGGTTGGGAGTCAACCCGGGCCCAACCCGACCTTTGAAACATCCAGCCCGAGGTCGGGTTTGACATGATCAGCCCGAGCCCAACCCGATCGGGTAGGTCAGGTTGACACTGTGTTGAGGGTTTAATTTCCATGTCATCCACACCAAACGTCTTGTGGTTTTCCTAGCAATCTCTCAAAACTGAAAAACAAAGACTGAGAGAGATTAAAGTGTGTGAGATGCGACCACTGAAGTTTTCATCTCCGAAGAGCATAAACGCCGCTTGTGGTTTTCCTTAATTTCAGCCAGATCAGGAAATATACCGGAGTGTGAAGGCGATTCGAAGAAGAGTATGAAAGAAAGAGAGAGATGTTGTTAGGGACATGGCGGAGCTAGGTACATCATCTTACTAGTTCCGGTGGTCTTCCTCCATAAAGGGATCGAGCATAATGGGAAACACATGCTTGTTGAAGGGGGGGAAGGGAGGGAAGAGAGTGAGAGAGAGGTTGTTAGGGTTTTGGGAAAGGAGGATTGAAGGAGGGGGTATACAAAGAGTATATATAGATCGGGCTCGGGTTACTTCAGGCCTCAGCCCGAGCCCAACTCGAGTTCCATCGGGCTTCAAAAAATAGGCTCGTGCCCGAGCCCGAGTACTTGTGAACCAAGCCCAAGCCCAACCCGAAGTCGGGTGTAGCCCGTCATTCCCGCGTTGGGCCCGGCCCACCCCGCCCAAGTTGCAGCCCTATAATTAAAACCACTCGGTGACACACTATTGACTACAATAGCGGATTGGTGTGTATACCCTCTATGGGATAAGTCACAACTTCAATCCCGTGTGAGAGCAGACGTCCCTAGCTATGCAGTGTCCATGGGTTGATGCCGCCCTGTTGCGTGCAGGCTTAGCCCCAAACTTGTTTAGTAAAAGATTTTTATAAAAATAAAAATAAATTACTTTTATGCAAGGCCACTGGGTTTGAAAGATACATTCTGTCCCCTAATTGTCATAATTTTTAAATAACAAAAGACAAGGTGTAAGACTATGCAAACAGTGAAACAAAACGGGTGCTTTTGGGATTTTTATAGGTATAGAAAATAGAAACCAGATTGCAATGTGTGTTTAGAACTACATATAAAATCGAATATTCATCCAAATAGGAAAATGTCAATTTTGTTTAAAACTAGGTTTATAATCCTACAAGTCTCGTGTTTTACAAAATCCCATATTTTGAAGTGTATTGGTCACGGAACAGCCTCAATATAGGGGCGCTATCTGTAGGGTTCATAGACCTGTAGTAGTTCCTTGTTCATGGGCTCAGATAAAATATTTAAAAATAGATAAAGTGCTAGAAAAATTATAGAAAATAAAATATCAAATTATCTAAACATGAGCACAAGAATAGCCTCGATACAATACCGAGTAAAAAATTATAGCGATTTCCCGAAAATTGTGTGAGACAATCCAGAAACATAAACATGAAGACATAAATCAAAAAATTTACCAACATATATTATAATAAACTAAATTCCATTCTGCATCAAAATAAATCCAACAAACATCAACACTTAGATCAAAATAATAGTAACGTGTGATTACATAATTTTAAAAATTAAAAACATAAGGTATATAGTAAATAATCAAAAACTCTTTTGCATCTCACTACGATGTTGGATCTGAAATGGTGATAAGGGTGAGCTACAAATCCCAGTAGAGATACACCATCAGCCCATGTGAACGTGAGGGATGCATATGTTATGTTATGTGGAGCCTGCAGATGGTGCTAGAGTACTATAAATGCAAGCGTGATACTGCGGCCCAGTTTTGGGAGGTCTTTTTCCCGTAAGGGAATTTTCGTACTCTTACTTAGAGATACGGAAACCCTAGTTTTGTCTTGGGGTTATATATACCTCGATTGATCAGAGACGATCATCCATTGTATATGTGCGTTTCTTTTCTTGCCTCAGATCATAGTAGAATCTATGTGGATCCGTGGACGTACCTCAATCTAGAGGGAACCACCTAAATAAATGTGTTGTGGGTGATTGCATCTTTGCTCTTTAGATTGTTTATTGTTCTTTATTCCCAACAATTGGTATCAAAGTATTAGGTTTGAGCAAGATCAATGGCGGAAGAAGGAAATGTGAGGATATTGAGAAGTTCAATCACTTAAACTTTGGATTCTGGTAGATGTAGATGGAGGATTACCTCTATCAGAAGGATCTATATCTTCCTCTTGAAGGAAAATCGAACAAGTTAGAGAAGACAATTGATGTCGAGTGGGAGTTACTCAATAAGAAAGCTCTAGGTACAGCGCAGCTGAGTCTTGCTACATCTGTAGCCTTTAATATCTCTAAGGAGAAGACGACACAAAGTTTAAAAGTCGCTCGATCACTTAAAGATGTATGAAAAATCCCCTGCCTCAAATAAGATTTTTCTAATGAAGAGATTGTTCAACATGAAGATGACTGATGATGAAAGTGTAGCTACACATTTCAACAAATTCAATATGGTTACCGCACAGTTGAAATCCGTTGGCATCAATTTCAATAATGAAATTAGTACCAGAGTTACTAGACTGTTGAAACAATTTGGTGATGGTAGTGAGCAAATCTTCAGGAATAGGAATAGGAACCGCTAAAGTACGATGATGTCGTAGGTGTAATCCTAAGTAAAAAATTTCGCAAAAATTCTTTTATTCAAGTGAAAATGCCCTGAGTGTTGAAAAAATAGGAAGGAAGGCGAATAGAGGAGGCAAAAATCTATAGTCGATCAAATTCAAGGAGTAAATCCAAAACCCCATTCGAAAAAATAGATGGTAGTTGTTGGAATTATGACAAAAAGGGCCACATTAAAAGATACTTAAAGCTCCAAAGAAACATATAGAGAACAACTATCAATGAAGTAAGGATTTAGTAAATATTTTTTATGAAAGCGTTTCTAATACATTAATTCTATCATGTGATAGTCGTTATGAATCTTGGGTAGTAGATTCGGGTCGTTCCATGCTACTTCGCACATGGATACTCTTAATAATTATGTGCACGGTGACTTTGGAAAAATCTATTTAGACGATGATGAACCCTGTAGCATTGTTGGAAATGGTGATGTACAGATAAACCTGTCGAACAGTGTTGAAGTTAAAAGATGTTAGACATGTGCCAAGTCTGAAAAATAACCTAATTTCAATTGGCCAACTTATAGATTCTTGATATATGGAAACTTTCACAAGTAATTCTTGAAAAATTATAAAAAGGGTTATAGTAATAGGTCGGGGTAAGAAAAAAGTCACTCGATCTCTATGTGACTTCTGGTTCTAACGGTGTCATTGCAGTTGCAGCATCAAAGGTGAACATAAGCACATGACATCATAGGCTCAGACATATGAGCAAAAAGGAGATGAATGTGTTACATTCGAAAAGAAAGTTACACGGGTTAAAATCTATATCTTTGTGAAGATTACATCTATGGAAAATAAAGAAGGTCAATTTCTTAAAAGTCGGAAGAACTCCAAAGTTGGAACGACTAGAATTAAATACATCCATATAAGCTTTCAGCATTTTTGCCTAGTGGTGAGGTCTACCTCATCCATTTTTAATGCTCCCCCAAAATATCTAGTTTTTGTTCACACTAATCAACCACTAATCCCAATGATTTTGCATTAATGCATACCAAGGTTTAAAAAACGGCTGTTATAATGGATTTGGACCTATCCCGTTACGTTATGGACCGTTAAAACGCCAAAAAAATAATTGCCGTGTTTCCGTTATTTTTCCGTTATAACGAAAATAACAACCGTTATTTTTTTGAAAATTTTTTGAAAAAAAGGCCGTTATTTTTGTTTTTTTCCTTTATATTATGTTTTTTACCTTTATTTTCCATTTTTGAAATTTTAAAATTCAAAATTTGAATTTCAGTGCCATTTTTTCCATTATTTTCTGTTATTTTTCCATTTTTTTTTCGTTTTTGCCCCTGAGCATTTTTTTTCGTTATAATGGAAAAAACGGTAACGCCCCAAGTCCGTTATACCGTTATAACGGCCCCCTTTAAACCTTGATACATACCATTAAGCATTAAAAATCGTTCTAACTTATTATATAGATATAAATATACATGATAATAATTAAATTATTAAATTATAATATAAAACGTTTATGTACGTAATGTGCCTTACATCACATGCAATCCAATAGCAAACAATGTCCATACCCATATCCATACTTATACTCATGAATGACAAAAAATAAAAATGAAGCATTGTCATTTGAAAATTTTTTATAAATGGAATAACTCCATAAATACAACTTAGATGCATCCCAAAACGTAGGATCCATCCTAAAATGATATAACTCACTTATGAAAAATTTATAAAAATACCCCTAATTAAGAAAATTCCAGAAATATTTCTCCGGTTAGAAATCGTCAATGACATGAAAAAATTATATTAGTGTCCCCTATGCTTAAAAAAATCAAAGTATAGTAAAATTACCAAAATACTAAAAAATCTAGATTATTACAATTTGCCAATTTCGTGGGGACTTAATACATCAAACACCTGAGCTATTACATGCAACATCGTTCTCTTGACCATTTTGACCCTTCTCTCTTCTAAGAAGCACCTGGGAACTAGGAGTTATTTTTTTGGTGGGCCAGAGTTGTTGCTTTTTAATTAGGGGGAAGTTACATAATATAAAGATCATATTCGGGTTGGCTTGAGTTGCCTAAGCCCTCAACCCAAGCCCAAGCCCAATCTTGGTGATCGACCTTTGAAATCCTAACCCAAGCTCTGCCCAATATTGGGTAGGCCTGTCAGTCAAACTTGAGTTGGGCCCATGTTTTAAAAGTTAGTCTCAGCATTAAATCGTTGATGTTGAGACCGAGTTGATCTGCTCAAGTTAACTAGCTCTTAGGCCTAACTCGGCCGAGACAATATATATGTAAGTCTGGAATAAAAAGCCCAAAACAACTTGAATTAATCCTTGCCGAGACTGCATCCACTTAGGTGAGTCAACTTAGTCTCAGCCCAGACTTGAAACCGCGGTTGGGCCTATCCAAGTTGCACCCCTATTAACTGTAGAAAAAAACTCTCTTTTGAAAGCAGAAATGGTGGAAATTAAATTAATGCTTCTTGTTTTCAGTTACTAAAAGAACTGCAAATAAAATTGTAAATCTCACTTACCTCCTTAACCAAAAGTACAGGACTTCCAAAATCATACCTTGAAAGAAAATTTCCCAGTAATCAGAGACGAAGTCTTTCCCAGAATCGGTTTCGAAACCAAAATGATATCACAACCATCCGATGTAGAACCAAAACAAGGATGACTAGGGAAATAAAGCAGTGAGATGATACCTGTCAAAAAAAAAAGCAGTGAGATGATGATCTTGGCTACTTGATTACAGAAATGGTTCTGCCCTTTTAGGAAACGCAGTCACAGATGGTGCCTGTAAGTCGTTCCATGCTCACATTTGCAAAAAAGTTTAGAGACTATAAGGAGAGACTAGAGAGAGATGGGGAAGATTCAGAGAAGTATAACCAGGAGTTTCTTTTCCCGTTAGATTGCGACTTCGACCAAAAAACGCGACTTCGACTTTGACAAAGTCGCGCATATCAAGGTTTAAAGGGGACCGTTATAACGGTATAACGGACTGGGGGCGTTATAACGGAAAAAAAAATGCTCAGGGACAAAAACGGAAAAAAAATGAGAAAATAACGGAAATAACGGAAAAATGGTGCTGAAATTTTAAAATTTGAATTTCAAAATTTCAAAAATGGAAAATATTTGAAAAAAATAGAATATAATGGAAAAAAGCGAAAATAACAGCCGTTTTTTTTTTTTTCACAAAATTTTCGGCCATTATTTTCTGGGCGTTTTAACAGGAGTTTCTTTTCCCGTTAGATTGCGACTTCGACCAAAAAACGCGACTTCGACTTTGACAAAGTCGCGTATATCAAGGTTTAAAGGGAACCGTTATAACGGTATAACGGACTGGGGGCGTTATAACGGAAAAAAAATGCTCAGGGACAAAAACAGAAAAAAATGAGAAAATAATGGAAATAACGGAAAAAATGGTGCTGAAATTCAAAAAATTTGAATTTCAAAATTTCAAAAATGGAAAATAACAGAAAAAAATAGAATATAACGGAAAAAAAATAGAAAAAAGCGAAAATAACAGCCGTTTTTTTTTTTTCACAAAATTTTCGGCCATTATTTTCTGGGCGTTTTAACGGTCCATAACGTAACGGGGTAGGTCCGAATCCGTTATAACGGCCGTTATTTTCGTTATAACGGCCGTTTTTTAAACCTTGGCGCATATCGGGGAGTTGCTCGATTGTGCAATATCTATTTATTTGATTCAATGAATATAGACGCATCGTTTTAGTATGCAAACAACGTTGGACACAGTTGACAAGTGCGAGGGTCCACCTCGTATGTAGGACCCACATGAACTTTTGACCATATAACACAGGGATCTATGACACGTGGGACTTTGATATGATAACACTTGGCCTGTAGGCTCCAGTTGATACTGGATCACATAACATGTGGAATCTACGGTCTACCAGCTGACATCTGAAACCCGCTTAATAATTGGTTAACGTGATACATGGGGTGATTACAAAAAAAAAAAAAAAACATGATACATGATACATGGGGCCACATAAATGGGCCACATGGGCATGTATGACCGACTGTTACACATATGGAGCCCACATGCCCTCCACAGGTCTGTTTTCAGAGTATTATGCATCAAGGTCAATATATGTGATGTATGGAATAGCTCCTTAAATCGTGTCTTGTACCATTCATTTTTTTCCTTTTTTGTAATCGTCTTGTACCATTCATTGAGAATATTCTTCTAGTACTAACCGCCAAAATTTTAGTGTACTCCTTACCAGGAGTATCCTCCTCTGGCGGCTGGCCAAGTGCTAGGCCACTCACTGGGACAACGCCCAAACGCCCGTGTACCAAGGTTTAAAAGGGACCGTTGTAACGGTACAACGGTCTGGCCTTGTTTTTCTTTTTTTTAGCAATTCGGAATACAGCAAAAATTGGATATGGGCAAAATTCGAGTTTTATTCGATTCTTAAGTTCAAAATTCGGGTCGAAAATAAACGGTAAATATGCTGCATATGATTTATTCCTAATTCAGTTTCTTTCCTTAATTTTTTTTTTATCACGAAGGAAATATCTCAAGGTTGCTATGCACTTGGATAGTACACCACCTACTATGACCAATATCCAAACTGTTCAATTGGTGGGCTCTCTTATAGATAGTTCATATCCAAAAATATGTGAAGATCGAGTAAGTAATACGATTTTTCGTTCCAAGACTAAAAGGGTGAAGAGCTAAACTTTTACGTGTGGTTTGCACCCCAAGCATGGTGTGGTGCCACACATCGAATTATTCCCCTGAACCTATCTTCTGAAAATGTTTTGCTTTTTCTCTTTTGCTATTTTCTTTCTTATTTTTTGTTGGTTTCCTTTTTCCTTTTTCGATATTCAGGGGATGAGTGGATGGTAGAGATTAATGGCGGCTTCGAAACGATGGCTTAGCTTCCACGGAGGGTTTCTCATCCAACCCTTCTCTTTCGTTTTTTCCTTTTTTTTTCTCTCTTCTATCCTACTATGGGCAATGCTGATCGGGGTGGTTGTGCTGGCGTGGAAGAGGTGCTAGCCACCATTTGAGGGAGTTGCAGGTCTATCACGATGGAGGGCCTAAACCCCCATTTTGCCTCTCCTTTCTTCTTCTTCTTCTTCTACCACTCCTTTTCGTTTTTGCGGTGCAGGGTAGCACTGTTGCCGTTGAGGAGAGGTTGTCCAATGAAGCGGCCGGCCATGGAGGTGGTGGCGGGTTGCAAGAAACGATTAAGCGTTTTTATGAGACGAATTTTTAAGAAAAACGTGAAAACGCGTTTTATTCGATTGAACCTGAAATTTTCTGATTTTTTCCGAGTTATTGAATGATTCGGGCAAATAAAACTTATTTTGAAAAAAACGTGAAATGCGCCAATTAAATGCGATTTAATCGGAGGATTGCTAACTAGGGTTTTGGGGGCTTTACCGATTTTTCCGTTACAACGGCCGTTATAACGAAAAAAAAAACCGCTTCAGGGGCAAAATGGAAAATAACGGAAAAACGGAAAAAAAAAAAAAAAAAAGGATGTTGAATTTTGAATTTCAAAAACAGAATAAAACTGAAAAATAACAGAAAAATGGCCTTTTCACATGTTTTTTTCCAGAAAATAACAGTCCTTATTTTCGTCATAACGGAAAATAACTGCTTTTATTTACATTATAACGGACGTTATTTTCTGGGCGTTTTAAAGGTGCGTAACAGGGTAGGTCCAAATCCGTTATCACAGCCGTTATTTTCGCTATAACGGCCAATTTTTAAACCTTGCCCAGTACAACTAGATTTATTGTGCGATTTTATATCGTGGTTTAAAATAACGCCATTTTAATGGCCGTTAAAACGGTAACGGCCAAAGCCCATTACGTTAAGAACCATATGACATTTAGAAACTAATGGCCGTTGTCTTCTGAAAAAAATAGAGGAAAACACAGCTGTTATTTCCGTTATTTTCTGTTAAATTCCGTTATTTTCGTTTTTGAAAATTTGAAATTTAATTTTGAATTTCAACATCATTTGTTTGAGTTAAATTCTATTTTTTCTTTTTCTTTTCCATTTTTGACCCTGTCTGTTACAATTCCTTTTAGCGGTTTTAAGTTTTAACGGTACCAGTCCGTTGTACCGTTAAAACGGCCTCTTTTAAACCTCTTTATATTAGGCAATAAATGATTTTGTCCGATCGAATCACCTAGAAATCACTATTCAGGCTGATTTTTGGTTTACAGGTCCATCGAAGGGACTGGCCAAACATCCATACGGTCAGAGTCCACTAAGAGTGTGCCACGTGGTTCGTACGTTGTGACTGAAGCATCCGTCACATTGTTGTGACAGAAGTTTTACTCCAAATTTCTGACTCATGTTTCACTCATGCTCTCGGCCGTGGATTTCATGAAATTCAATGGTAATTGACAGTGCTGAGTTGGCATTCACTTTACCAAAACAATACCACCATTGGATTTCGTGAAATCCACGGCCGATAAAAAGCATGTGTAGTGTCTTCAAATTTTCAGGTTTGCAGAAGGGGAAAGAGAGACTCACGGAAATTTCTGCCAATAACTGCGGCATGCAAAGGATTTTGGCCATTTCGGCCATCTAAGCTGAATGAAGATTTTTGTGTTAAGATTTTCCCTAAAACACAGAGCAATCCAGATAAGGCAGCCAGATAAAGCGGACTCTCGCCAGCATCGTTGACAAAGCATGCCAATCCAGGGTCTAGTCCCAATAAGTGCCATGCTACTTCCTCGTGTCCGTTCTTCAGTGCCTCATGAAAGGCAGTGTTGTTCTCCCAATTTGTCATCCTCCACAGTGGAGCGGGTTTTACAGCTTCCCCATTCTCTAATTCTCTGGTTACATCTCTGGAAGATTCTAATTCCGATGTAGCTTCCATCCGAGGTAGCTGTTATGAAGCTGTAAGGTGTTTGACAAGGTTGAAGTGTCGGGCTCTCGCTGCAAAGTGAAGTGGGGCATCACCTTTTGAATTCTGCTGACATAGAAGAGAATGCGGTCCTCGTAGGAGAATTTCCAAGGCGAACAATTCGTGCCCAAATCTTGCTGCGATGTGGAGGGCGCTGTTCTTCAGAGGTGATTGCAATGTAAGTCTTTCTCTGTCTTTGTCCCTGGTAATTCTTTTGAGAAACTCAACATTTCCTTCTCTTGCTGCTCTGTACAAATTTGAATCCATCTCTTCTCTCTTCTCTGTAAACTCAAACACTTACAGAGTTAAACTAGATCCATTAGCAAACCTATAAAAGCAGAAAAAAGTTCATTTATTCGAACATTAAATGGTCAGGTAACATATACATTGAAGTTCTTTTGCCAACCATAGGAAGCACAAAAATACTGTTCTTAGATTAAAGAGGTGGTCTGTGCTAACAATTAGAAGCTGGAAAGGCCCATCTCATAGTGGATAAGAACTCTCCTTCCAGAGTAGGAAGAGAAGATCTTGCACTTAATTACTACAAGAATGGAGGTCACCTCCACCAAACCAAATTACTAGACTTTCAATACCCACAACCCTATTCCTTTTGCTCATGTTAATAAGAAACCACATACCCAACTAAAAACCACTCCATGGCAACCTACCGACTAGAATTGATGGTCGGTATATACTAACAGACGGAGTTGATACTAATCGCCAAATCAGGCCAAGTGTAAAATACTAAAGACCCCAACAATACTTCGATAAAGTGTCGGATCATCAAACTTAGAGCCTTCCGTGGTCAACTTATGACCAAGAATCATGGGCGTAGCGACCATGTTGGTAGCATAACCAAATGCCTTCGCTAAACACACAGAAAAAGAAAAGTCTCCCTCACCTACCAACAATATATCCTTTGAGAGCTTGAACGCTGGTGACTGTGCTGTCTAACTTATCAAGAACAACGATGGAGCAATCTGCGATTAGGATCGAGAAGAAGACAGTTGAAATTGTGTGGAAAGGGAATATGGGTTTTATCATCAAAGAGTATTCGTTGAAGCACAAAAGTTGGATCGTCTGTAAGATTGAAACGCTGGAATGGCTGGAGAAGATTTTGACGGAGGCAATCGAGGACCACAAAGAAGCTTATTGGTTTCGGAGATTTAGAAGCGGGGAAGACTCCTGGCTGGCAGAAGCAAGCTCAAATCGATTTGGGGTTTTTTTTTTATCTCTGAGGGAGATAGCGTCCTACAAGAACAGAGTCATCAAGATCCCAGCAGGTAGTAAAGGAGAGGGGTGGCGTAGACTGAGCTTACTGTTGGGGAAGGTAAGGCGTTTCTACAAACCGGAGCACAACATTAAGAGGCTACCAATGCCTCGAGGGATACATGAGCAGGCCGTAGAGTGTATCCCAGGCCTTGCCACTTTGGTGTAAGGAATCGAAGAGAGACATATTTCAAGGGATCGAAATCTCCCCTTCTGCTCATTCTTCCGCAGCGGCTAGTGGATGCTGACCGTATGGATGTTTGGCCATTCCCTAGGTGGACCTGCAAACCGAAAATCAGCCTGATTAGTAATTTACAACCTTTGGATTTTTGCACTCAAAAAATGCTCAAACTTCTACGGTTAAAATCAATCCATGAAAATAACTTCAATCCAACGCTTATAAATCACTGATGATGTTTATTTTTTGGTGTGTAGGTCCACCTAGTGAGTGACCAAACATCCATACGGTCAGCTCCCACTAAGAGTGTGCCACGTGGCTCATATTGTGACACAAGTTTTATGCCTCTATGGTCAAGCCATTTTAAAGGGCATCTGTACCGCCTTTTAAAAGGACGTTAGTCCGCCCAGGCACGTCAGGCAGAATTGTCAGCCCTTTAACTTTGTCAGACAGATAAGGTGATTTGCAAATACATTTAAATTTATTTTTCTTTTATGAAATTTTCCGTTTTATTTTCATGCATAATCTTTTATGGAAATCAATTTAGATGTGGATGATATTATTTCAAAATCAACTTCGACGCATGTGTGGATGTTCGATCTCTTTAAAATCTGCTTTTGTGATTCAGCCTTTTCGAGCATGTTCTGTATTTTTTTGCTAAAACTTTTGGTACATATGCTATATATTTTATTCACCTCTAGTTTAACGAGGGGTTGTGGTCGCTAGGTGAAAGCCCCTAAAGAAGTAAGACAATGTCTGATACCCTTAGATGAAAAGTGCTGAATACCTTTGGATCTTTGTGGTGGTGGTGTCTGGGTGTAAGTCCCTAAAGAACTAGTAATGAGGGGTTACGATCCTAGTGTGTGAGCAAAATTGGTGGAAAATAGATAGATTGGTTAATATCTAGCATGTATTTTATGGTTGGAAACCTCTTTTGATGCATTATTTTTGGGTCATATTGGTTATAAGCTAATGCTATCGCTTAGTGTAATTAATTGTATTTTTCAAAATGATATTTTTTTTATCAATTGCAGTCTACCATTATGACGGAGGATGATGTCAGTCTTACCGGGCTTTGCAACTTTCTCAACTTACTATTTTTTAGATCTGATGGGAAGGCGAGCACAAGATGAGTTTTCGACTGCTTGAAGAATATTTTAGTTAATTATTAGGCTTAATTATTTAGAGGATTCTAAAGCTGTTTATATTTTTGTGGGAACATATTGTTAGACATATTATTTTTAATTTCCATTCATGATGGATGATGATGGCGATTTAGTTAATGTTATTTTATGATTTTCTACAATTAATTTTTATGGTTTCTGGGTTTTGGAATTTTTATGGTTTTTGGTGAATCTAGAGATTTTTATAGTGTTTAGAGATCAACCGCGATTTTTTCACTTGTGTCACCAAGGTGTACTGGCAATTGACTACACACCCTGAAAAACATGAGGGGTAACATCTATCTGCAAATAGAAGCATGTTACCGGATAGAGGAAATTCCCAAAACTTACATCTGGAAAAATGGCTACCAAATTAGTCGACTACAATTGACTTGCTTGTGATGCAATCACGCAAACAAATGTTGAATTATTTTCTTTCTTTCATGTTACCTTTAAACAAGGTTAAAAATGAATAATGCTACTCTATGCTTACAAAACAATTCATGAGGTTCATGTCATTAACTATTGGATTCAAGATATCCATTGTCCACGTATTTAACGCCGTGAATTTGTTGCAAAATATGATATGTGGCACATTTTTTTGGGGCCCACTGACCTAATGAATATTTAGCCTAGCCCTTGTGGACCTATACACCAAAAATCAGCCTGATTGGTGATTACTAGTTATAGATTTGAGTCATTTTTTTTATCACGTGCTTAAAACTTATCGATAGGCGCAATGTTCAAGAATCCCATGATGAAAAAATGTTCAAATCCAATGGCTAGAAATCACCAAGTCACTCCCACGTGTTAATACTCCGGCAAAGTTTACAGATTAATTTGTTCCAAATAACATACTATATTAATAATATATGTTTCTTTTATCAATTGGACCCCGCAAATTAAGGACGTCATGCGTCCCTCTTTTTACTTTTGTCGGGAATGCATGTGGTAGAAGTAAGGCCGTGTTTGATTACCAAGTGGGAAAATTGCATTTTCCTAAGGAAAACACAACTGTCCATTGCTAGATAGCCGGTATAAATATGTATAATTTTCCCTAACAAGCCATTTAAATCTGGATAATTTTTCCTACTTGTCCCGGAATTCATTTCCCATCCAGATAGGTGGGGATTCATTTCCACCTGAAAATACACCTTTATTTTCTCACATAATTAAAATACGTGTTCTCAGTTGCAATTAATCAGCCATTTAAGCCATATCCCAGATGTATTTTCTCCGAAAAATTTTCCATGCAATCAAACAAGACCTAAGATAAAAAAAAATTGGGTTTATTCTCAAGAAAACTCGGCATTTTTGTACCAAACCTAAGGGGTATTATAGGTAAGGGTTGTTACGCGATCACCTGTCGGACACTTAAAACCATGTTTTAAAAAATGGCTGTTATAACGGATTTGGACCTCCCCAATTATATTATGTACCGTTTTATTGCTCAAAAAATAACTGTCATTATTTTCTTTATAACGGACGTTATTTTCCATTATAATGAAAACAACGACCATTATTTTCTGAAAAAAAAAATTGTTAAAAAAATGTATGTTATTTTCCCTTATAAAGTTTATTCAAAATTTGAATTTTGGCACCCTTATTTTCAGTTATTTCCATTATTTTCTGTTTTTCCTGTTTTTTTTCGTTTTTGCCCCTATGCGTCACAATCCATTATAACGGAAAAAATGGCAACTCCCCGGGAAAACCAATTCACTTGATCTCCTTGTTTCAATAGGTACACGTCACAACTTTTTGGTGTTGGACACTCATAATATTTTCAAAATAATCTCAATAAGAGTAAAATGGATGATGACCTTGATATGCTGAATTTTGAATGCCCTCTGTTGAGTCAGGATCATGGGACAAACATTTTGACAAAAAATTGACGCAGGCCGATGTATAAATGAGAAGTTTTGGAATGGGATGACTTTGGGTGAGGATCAATGGTCTCTATGGTAAGGAGATCATCCTCACAAAAATTCAAATCATTCCAATATTCGTAACCTACTTAACAAGTTGAAGAATTATATATGGACAGTCTATTTTTACCATTAACTTGAACACCAAATTTGATGGGGTTAGAAATTTTGGGATGGACACTGATTATTTTTTGTAGGGGTGATCTATATTGTTAGACGGTCCAGAGATCCAAACATCCACACGGTCATAGTCCTCTAACAGTGTGCCACGTGGCTCATATTGTGTCCTATAACCGGACCCTGTCATTTTAGGGCGGTAACTGGAGCCCGACGCTTTAATTTATTTATTGCATTTAGTTTAATATATATTTTGTTGTTGTCAAGAAAGATGAACTTTTTACCATATTTATAAATTTTAGGGTTTGTGTATATCAAATTATTGGTGTATAAACACTAGAATCTACAATCTTTAGTCAATCCCTAATTTCCAAAGTACCCCATAATTACCAAATTCTCAAACCCATATCATAGACAAAATCTTAATTCTTGGCGAGTCATTGAAAAAGAAAGGTTTTCTTAAAAAGAGCATCTATATAATAAAATAGGGAAGTTGTCTCCCCACTTATACCCCCTCTTATACGTTTCAACAAAAGATGGCCGAGATCTTATCCCCCAAATAGACGGTGGATCTCAACCACTCATACCTGATTTTGGCAAATGCTTTGATGGGGAGTGCCGAGGGCAATGGCCACCCACTATCTAAATGACAAGTGATAGTGATTGTCTTATACCCCCTCTTATCTTATATGGCTTCAATAATGAGTGGCTGAGATCCACTATGCTTCATATCGATGGCTGAGATTAACTCCCACCTGATTTTGACACACACTTTGTCAGAGAGTGCCACACATATAACAAAATAACTCAGCCGCATTCTCTTATCTTATCCTGCTTCATAAGATAAAGAGTGGTTGAGATCAAATCCATCCATCCAATGTGGACGATTAGATTTCAACCACCCAATCCCCTTCATTTATTCATTCACTCCCACTCATTTGACCTCAATTTATTAAAAATTTGAATTTTAACACCGTTAATTTTTGTTATTTCTGTTGTTTTCTCATTTTTTCTATTTTTCCCTCTCCGCGTTACATCCGTTATAACAGCCACTATAATGGAAAAACGGTAACGCCCCAGTCCGTTATACCGTTTGAGTGCCGAAGGCACTCAATTTTTGCAAATAATTTTGTCATAGAGTGCCGTGGGCACGAGCCATTTACTAGTTACTAAGAAAAGAAAGTTTTTTTCTTTCCAAAATGGAGTTTATAGTATTAAGTTTTCGAAAATAGCAAATCATTCGAATTCTCGGGTTTCCAATTTAACTAATCTTGGTGGCAACTCCAAAGTCCAAACCTTAAAACTCAAGAGAGTTAAACTGCTAGGAGCATCTAATCAAGTGATCATGGTCCACTGTTCTCACAGGTATAATACACTTTCCTTATTTAAAACAATTTCCCAAAAGGTGTAAAACACTTTCCCATTGGGTGTAGAATACTTTCGTCACTACTCCCCCTCAAACTAACATGGATTAAGGAACACTATGATTTTAACAATGTTTCAGACATTAAGGCCCTACTTGGTTTGCTACACTTTCAGTGAATTTTGCACTGCAGTGCAAATGTGGGGACTTGCATTGTACTCATTAATTACAATGCAAGTCACTTATAATGGTTTGGTTCACGCACTGTATATAGATACAAACGAAGTTTAGCTGATTGGTTGGTAGTGCATTGCTAAAGAATTGGATGGATTATTTTATTTCTTGATTTTATAAAAAAAAAATACACAATAAAATTATTATTGTTATCATGTTGTTTTTTATTTTTATTATTATTATTATTATTTGGAGGGGAAAGCTTGGGGTTAGGTGCCCCAGCCAGCTATATCAAAAAAAAAGAAAACTAAAATAAAATTTAAAAAATTTAAAAATTAAAATAGTAATAATAATAAAAAAATAATCACAATTATTATTATTATTAATATTTTTCGGAAGAAAAAATGTTGAGCTAATACAATGCCCCCACTTACATCACTTTTTGGGCTGCACTTGCTTGCATCTATTTTGTTAAGGAGTTTACAAGGGCTTGGAACCCACTTGCACGGCAGTTCATTTGCATGCCTCCAACCAATCACTTGCAATCCCAAAATTGTGGCAAGTGAGTGCATTGCACTCAATTTGCTGTGAACCAAGCATGGCCTAAATGTAGAGACCTTAAATGCAGAGATTGCTTGAGAAGAATGTTGCCAAGAGCTAATAATGATCATATGCTTGATTGTTTGAAGTGTCATTGGCCAATAAGCGCCGCAAAGAGTGAAGAGAAAAAAGAAACTGAAAATTTAATTTAACCAAATTGGTGGCTTATTGCATTTTGTATCAAATGATATGATAATTAACAAGGAAAGCTGATACTTGATGGATGCCAACTGATGGTACCAATCTAGATTTATAGTTTCATTCTCGGACTAGTTGTTGGATATGGTCCTAGCGTTTTGGGGTAAGGTGTTACTCCTATGTAAACTTTGTAACCTGAGAATGTAAGGAGTTCTAATGGAAGAGCTATAACGCAATTTGTAGACTACCAAGGGGACGCTGGAGCCCATGATGCAGACAAGGAGGGCCAACCACAAGGATTCCGGAAATATCACCACATACAAGCCCGTCACAAAAGAAACCATTGTTCCGATAAGTGCTGATATAAGCAACCTCATGCTCCTTTGGACCGCACAAATTAAGTAGGCTGGGTCACCCACCATTGCCCAAATGAGAACAAAAACCACCGTCATAGAGCTGCAAATGGCAACTGCATCTGATAACACAAAGACTTTTAATGCTACCTTCCTTATGAGGACGGCAATGCCCACATTGGAGCCATCGGTGGAGTACCCACCTGGCATTGTGAAAGCTACAGCGAAAGTAACAATTGCTAAGAGTGCGGCAACAACTGAGAGGGTGTTAGCCATTTGTTTCAAGTCTGCCTTGGGGCGGGCATATAATCCGGTCCTTAGTTTTGGAGGAAGCTTTCCCAGATGGCAATGTCCACCCCGAGATGCTTTATGCTTTTTTAGGTAACGCCAGATGAATCTCTGCAATCATCATAGAAAACTAGTATATAATTAGATATTATTTGAGTGAAAATATATCCTATAACACATTTTCATTAATATATCTCTTAATGTATGGCATTAAGCAATGGTGGAGCCAGGATTTTGTTTGGGGGGGGGGGGGGGGGGCAAAATTACAAAAAGGCAAAATCCAAGGGGGGCAAACCAAAGGAAAAGGGAAGTTTAGGCAATTAAAAATACAATTAGAGACTTTTCAAAAGTTGAGGGGGGGCAACTGTCCCCTTGGCCCCTTCTTGGCTCTGCCACTGGCACTAAGGATGATTTCATATGCATGCAAGTATATTGTCATAGATTTAGGGACAAGTTCACGCGGGTGTTCCCTACATATCTTTATAAAAAAATTTATATTTCAACATTTAAACAACTTTATGGAGGGAAATTGTTTTTAAAGAAATTTAATTCTATCTCAGGTCTGCAAATTGGCTTACGTGAGTGGAAGCCCATTGAAAAAGTGGTTTATTCCCTGTAAGGCCGACTCAACCCTTAAAAGGTTGAGACAACTGCCTAAGGCCCCCACTTAAGCTAAGGCCTCCCACCAATCCCCCGCCCCCACTTAAGCTAAGGGGGTCATTTTGGAATAGTACACCTAGCCAAATTGTGCAATTTCTCTCATTGAGACTTGATTGTTTTCGTGTGTTAATCAAAGTACCCATAGTGTCGGATATCGAACTCTCGTATCTAGTTCGTAAAGTGTTTACTACGGTGGGAGATGCAGTTGAGAGCATCGTGACATGGCCTAGAGTATGGGTGGTGTCCATATACGCTGATCATGTAAACATCTATCAATTTTTTATTATATATACTTCATTTAATATATTCATATATTGATTATAACTCTAATTTTGATTATAGGTACAAGAAAATAAAAGTGATGATAATTTCATTATCATCAAAGAATTTTATGATAATCTGCGTGCATATGATCCATCTTTCATATCCGTTGGTATTACTGTAAGGTCGGAAGTATTTGGCATAGGAGAGTCAATTCATATTGACTTTATGAATGTCTCTTTGGTATATGAACTACAATATGTGTCATCACAATGCTTGACACTATATCAATGGTAAGATACTTTGGAGTTGAGTTTCTTTTATTGATTTACATTTCATAGATATGATTATGACATTCTAAATAATTTTTTTTAATTTCTCAGCCACATACACCAAATGTTACTTGCAAAACATTTGTTTCATAATATTACATTGGTTAGTGCTCAAACCATCAATACATCTATAAGGGATGAACAATTTGTGTCATACCTTGTTAATATATTTGTCACTACGTACACCAAAAGGAAGACTTTATTTATTCCCTTAAACATTAGATAATGTAGTATTTTCAATTGTCATTTAATTGGATAATTAATAACTTATTGAATGTCTTGCTAATAACTTTATTGTTGTTTATATATAAGGAATATTGGATATTGCTTGTCATCGACTTATGTCGATGACAATCTATTACTTTAACTCATTAAATAATTTAACTAACCAAAATTTGAAAGACATTATCAAATGGTCAATTAATCTTATATTAGTAAATTAAGCAATATTTATTCATGCAGTAAAGAATAATTGAATTGTTTCAATTACTTGCAGTACTTTCAAAGTATTAGAAAAAGATATTTTGGGCCACACATTAAGAAAGAATGAGTCAACATGGAGGGCAGTTGCAGTAATTAAAATCTATGTACCAGTACATGTAATTTTTTATTAGTCGACATTTAATTTTTTTAGTTAATTAACGAATTACATACTTGTACGTAATGCCAAAAACAACAAGATATGAAATATTGTGGATTTTTTGTTATGAGGTACATGTGAGACCTCATTATCGATTATGATGAGACAATTAAACATTCGGTGAGCCATTTATTCTTTTACGTGTTCTTGATGCATGTGTACGTCTTTATAAGTAAAATAATTTATTAATTATCTCCACCTATTTTTCTAATTAATTAGGTCAACCTTATGAAATCAAAAGTTAAATACATAATGGAAGAGTTGACAGAATGTAGAGTTGAGTGGATTGAGCTCGTCAAAGAGAATTTTGGAGGTATATATATATATATATATTATTTTCCATCATTTCTTTTTTTTTTAATGCATTTGCAGTTTTTGGCTCTAGCTAATTATTTTTCTTGATTTTTTAATATTATTTCAGATGATTAGCTATTTTACTGGGAAATTAAGATACATATCTTCTTCTAAATCTGTATAATTTTCTCTACTATAAGTTTGAAATTCATTTTCCATCCAAATACATGATTGAAATATGTATTCTCAGTTGCAATAATTAATCAGTCTTATTTTGGTATTATCTCTAGAACTTATTCTATCTAGCTAGTTAGATTCGAGCATATTTTTATGTACTTAATTCAATATTAATTGTATAGTAGTGTGTTAATAATATAGTTTCATAGTAGTACTTATTAATTTATGACTGATTCTTGTTGTTGGATTTAAGCATGTTTTTTTGGGTATATAATTGAGTCTGTTTAGAGCTACGCCAATTTCTTACATCCAATTCTCTTACACCCAGTGCTAGAGCCCACATGGAGATCATGTTGGACAATACAAGAGCACAATGAGTTTTTCATACTATAGTTACCCTCCTCATAAATAATTAGGAACATTAGGCCCTATTCTCGGGTGTAAGAAATGGGTGTAGCTCTATACGGACTTATATAAATTTGGATGTTTGAATAAATATTTTTTTCAATTTGGATGTATGATATACTGCATGTGGGTTTGGTGACATACCAGAAATAAGATGAATATTAAAAAAAAAACTTTTGGCGTCGATTTTTGGTAAAACCGACGCTATAGTATAGGATATAGCATCGATTTTTTCAAAAATCGATACTAACAGTTTTACTTTTATTTATATCTAGCATTGGTTTTACTAAAGACCGACGCTATATCCCATACTATAGCATCGGTTTTACCAAAAACTGACACAATAGACCACCATTGTGTGTCGGAGGAAAATCGATGCAATATCTTTCGCGTCACGAGCAATTGTGTCAGCTTTTTCAATATAAAAACTGACGCCAGTTATCTATGGCGTCGGTTTTAAACCGACGCCGTATGTGCTTTTTTCATGTAATGAGTAATTTACTTGCTCTATAATATAACATCTTTCCTCTTTTATCTTTACTAATTTTTTCATTCCAAATTAAGTTTAAGTCTGACCTTTCTGGCGCATGGAGCATGGCGTAGAGCTTTCTTTCTTCTTTAATCCTTCAATCTTCTTTCTTTCTATAAATCTTTCCCTTGACTAGTGGTGGTTTCGTGTGTGCGACGAGTAATAGTGACATGGATCAAGATTTTCTCTCTTCCTTCTTTGTTTTATTTTCTTTTCCAGATTTTTCTTGTAGATCTAAGCCGAGAAGCTGGGTTGCTATGTTGGCCCAATTACTGTATTGACGAGCCGAGGTGCAAACCCCGAACGTAGGTAACCCGAGAGAGCTAGTCGGGCTGTTGGAGGCCAAGCTGACTAAAGCAGAACTGATGTGCGTTTGGGGCCGACCTAAATTACATGAAACTGAGAATTCTCTTATTGTTAGCTAAGAAACTAATGTCGGGCCGACTGGTGGGCTGTCAGCCGAATTGGAAGATGAGATCAAGCTACCCTGGAATAGAGCCGAGCAGACCCAACTGATTTGATAGTCCAAGGTATCATTTGAGCCATGATATGTCAGAAGTGCCTGAGGAACCGAGTTGACATAACCAAATCCGACGGGCCCATGATCTGAGTCAGACAAACTAAAGATCTGAATAGGACAGGCCGAGCTGTAAGGAGTGGTGCTTTGACCAGTCCTTCATTGGTCGGATGATTCTAGAGTCGACGTGTTCTCATTCGAGCAAATTCGGAGCCGAGAAAGACCGAATAAGGGCTCGATAAACAATTCATCATGCCGAGAGGCACCAAAATTAAATGAGTAGCAGTTTATCCGAGATGCCTAATACCAAGCCATGATCGTTTGAGGCCGAAGCCGAGGTGCACAATCCGTGCTGTCACTTGTGATGTTCAAAGTCGGAGCCAAGCCAAGCCAAGCCAAGCAAAATGGATGACCAAACAGTTGGTCGAGAATTCCAATCAAAAGATCCAAGAACTCCAATTAGATGGGCCGATTATAATGGACCGAGCATAAACGGGCAAGCAACCAGGCCGACTAATATGGTCTGGACGAGCGAATGGGCCAAGTAATATGGTCCGAGCATAAATGGACGAACAACTCGGCCGACTATAATGGACCGAGAGGTAACAAAAACAAAAACAAAGGAAATACTGAAGTGCACCTACTTACCTTCCCTTCTCTCTTTATGCATTTATTTCCTTTTAATCACGTGACAGATCTAACTTCTAACTAAATAAATGTAAAACACTTTACTAATCAGTTAGATTTACACGTTCGGTTACAATGTTTTATTCTCACCAAATGAATGGCTTTATACCACAACTTATGGATTGTTTGGTGGGCCCAAGATCAATACCTGTGCTTTTGGGTTTATCATACTTAGGTGGGCCAGCTGTCTAGCCTGCAAAGTCCAATTCGTACCAAGTGTGTCCGGGTGACTGGCCCACCACGTATGCCCCACATCCAGGCTCTAAATGGCCCACCAAGTATTCCACACATGAGATGATCAAAATCTTTATTTTAAGCGACACGATAGGTGATCATGTGTGCAAACACTACCTGTAGGTGCAACTTATAAGAAGAAGAAAAAACATGATGGATCGGGTGAGCGTACCATGCGTGATGCAGCGTCACCTATGGGTATGGACCCCAAAGCGATCTCTTAACGTTAAGCTTTATTTTGGGGTACGATTCCCTTTTTGTCTCTTTCGTCCTCAATGCGCTCTTCAACAGCTTTTGGTGGCCCGATTTCCACATCGGTGGTTTCATCAGCAAATCAACCCAAGAAAGTTTCTCAAATCCAACGGTTAGATCAACCCATGGTCAGATCATGGTTGATCGTGCTCAAACTCCAACGGTTGGCGATCAACACGTGATAACGTCTCAACACATGCTGCACCATCGATCTTCTCCTCCCATGTTACCTTGAAGCACCGGCTCGTCCTCTCCTCGATCAACAACTCGATCTTGCATGGCAATCGTTCCACCCATGCGTGACCTTCTGCCAAGTGTCTACAGCCAGCTGCTCTCGCAAATGGCAAACCACCTACTCGAATCTTCTACATTCATTTCCTCCATTAGCATGCTACTCCAACTCACGACAACTGTCCCTAGCAAGCCATGCGCACCTCATTCTTTCACTCCCTATCATCCTCCTCATACAACCGACCATAACGTTGCACCTATCAACCTCTTTCAATCCATGCCACACCCTTCACCCAATCAGGATACAACACCCAACCAGCCCCGTATGCACTTTGGCCATGCGACACTCTACGCCTCACCATCATCCTCTCTCCTCTAACTGATTTATCTTTCCTCCTCCTCATTGGACCAGCACACTAGCACGCATGCACCAACCCAGCTTAAACGTACACCTCTCTTCAAAATCGCCACCCACGCATCACAATCTCGCACACCATTTTCGTCCCACTTCATCCTTCTTATCGGCCTTCTCTTCCACCTCAACCAGACTCCCCAACGTCGGTCTTGCTGGCCATACCACCGTATGCCAGACCAACTAGTGACTGGTTCTCTTCATTCTCGGCCAGCATGTCCAGCCGTTCCTCCATGATCTGTAACTTCATAGTAGCTGACCTGATTCTTTGCTCAACAAAACGTCCACATGCAGCAGCCCTTGATGACCTCCTCTTCACCAGTTAGCACATATCTCTTCCATGTACAATATCATCAGACGTTGGATGTACATTTAGGTGCCACAAGTGCCACAAGGCACAAACCAGTAACTCATGCGTAGTAGGTTCAACATTTCCACAGACGGCGCCAATTTGTAAGGGATGAAATTGGGTATGCCATCCGATCTCCGATCCTCCCTCACAAGGTATAATCATCAATTAATCAGAAGTAAGTACAACAAATTAAAAGCATAAATAGAAAACAAGCACACGATACGTACGTGGTTCGTCACTGGTCTCTTGCCGGCAGAGACCGGCGACTACGTCCTCGGGAGGCCCGATCTCCAGCCAATCTTTCTTTATCCCAAATCCACATTTTACAATCTACATTTGATGCATCGACCGCCTCTTTCTCTTTCTCACATTTCTCTCTACATGAATCCCCTTTCTTTCTACAAATTCTTATTTTTATATATGTTCCCCTCTGCCGTGTGTAGACCCAAGAGGGTCTTTAGGGCTTTGGGGAGTGATCTTGTGTTTCGCGATGTATCGGTCATGATAAATATAATTTAACCATTATTTCCATTATTTTTTGATTTTTTTTAATTTTTTTCGTTTTTGCCCCTGAACATTTTTTGAACGTTTTTTTTCATTATAATGGAAAAAACGGTAACGCCCCCAATCCATTATACCGTTATAACGGTCCCCTTTAAACCTTGCTTCTTTGCACTATTATTGAAATTAAAGTATATACTTAGTTACAATATAAAACTCTGAGTTTATGACAAAATGCTTTCATTGATTGATAGGCCGAAGTAAAAAAGGTCATTTTTCATTTTCAAGATTTATTAAATGTACAAAACATTAAAACACCTATTCTACGTAGTATTTATTGACTTGCCTTTTGCATTGACTTTTTGGGTCTCAATCAAATGGATCACCATTTATGCTGATTTTTGGTGTGCCAATCCACTAAGGTGTGGGCCAAACATCCATATGGTTACTGGGCCTGAAGAGTATGCCACGTGCATTTTGGGATGGGGGACAACAAAAAAATTTCTCCTTAAATGGGGACGTACGTACTAAAAAGTAGAGTGGCAAGCCAATAGACTTTATCAAATCAAATAAGATATGAGGGCCCCTATCATTTGACTCGCTAGGAGCACCCCTATGGTAATACCAATAGGTTTTCAAATGGGTTGGGCCAATCTGATGGGCTTTAAGGTCCAGTTCGCTTAGGGCTAAGAAATTCTGCTGGTGGGCCAGGCTTGGGCTTGATTTCAGAGGTCCAATTTCCTAGGCCTGGCTTAGAGCTTAGTCCAATCAGCAATTTTTATTATATTATTTTTTGGTAAGATTAGCAGTAAAGTTGTATCCTTGCTTGGATGGTTGTATACAATTGTGAAATCCATGTGTTCTAACTTCTAAGTACCAAGACTATCCAATGTGTCCTTTTAAAAAGGGTATGTTTGGAAACCCAAAAAAATGGGCCAGCTTAGTTCAATTTAGTTCCAGTTGTGCTGGCATATGCTTGCTAATGTGTGGGGCCCATCGGCTTTTTTTATATTTTGTCCTTAAAACAAAATCAAGTTGCAACATCGAACCAGTGGAAGGTTATTCCACGCTAGGACTAGGCTAGCCCTGAAAGCACAAGCTTTCCAAACCCACTCTGAAACCTCAGGGACCTAGAGGGTCGGGCTCAGGGGACCCTCTTTTTTCTGACCCCTCTTGGTGTTTGTGTGCTCGCCGTGGATTTCAAGAATCCAACGGTAGTTGTCAGCACTGAGCTGGCATCATTTATTTCACTTTTGGCTGTGCTGACACCACCGTTGGATTCGTGAAATCTACGGCCAAGCGCATGAACACTCCGGGAGGGGTCAGAAAAAGGGGGTCCTCGGAGCTTGAGCCAATTTTTAATTGACTTAAGCCACGAGGGTCCCTATCATTTGAGTTGCTAGGTGCACCCCTAGGTTACAATCAATAGGATTTCAAATGGGTTAGGCCAGCCTGATAGGCTTTAAGGTCTAGTGCCCTTTGAGCCAAGAAATTCAACCCGTGGGTCTGGCTTGGGCTTGATTGCCCTTAAACAACGTTTGGCCTATTCCAATCAACTATTTTTATACATTTTATTATTTTTGGTAAGATTAGCAACAGGTTGTATCCTTGCTTGGATGGTTGTATGTGTAAACAGGCCGTTTGAGAGGTTTTCAGGCTTGAATTTGAATTGTATTACATTGGGCCTTGGGCTGGGCCGATTCAACATTTACCAGAGCTAGGTCCAGGCCCAGGACCAGCCCGTTTACACCCCTAGTTGGACATACTTGTAACATTCCTGTGCCCTAACTAGTAGGGCAGGCAATGGATCGGATCAACCCAAAAATCTGATCCATTCTGATCCTATAATTTCGGGTCTGGAACCACCTATTTTCTTATCGGATGGATACCAGGTCCATATCTGTTGATCCGATTTCTCGTCGGATCAGGCATGTTCCCGATCCGGTATTGATCCGATATATATAAAATTATATATATCTATATAAATAATATTATTATATTAATGAAATATGATATAATGTTTTATATATAATAAAAAAGATAAATTTGCCCTTCTATATGTTATTTTTTATGTCATTATTGTACAACACTTCAGTTTTGAGTGGATAAAATATATAATTTTAAATTTTCGTTTTGATTTAGTTGATAGAATCATATCGGGTCTGGAACTATATTCTAACAAATCAGTTCCGGATCACGATTATGTGATCCGATCTCTTATCGGATTGGATCCGGATAGGCGTATTTTCTTATCGGATTGGGTCCGGATCACCACTGGTTCCACTAGAAACCGATCCATTGCCAGCCCTACTTTAAATCCCATTTTGCAACCTCTTTTCGGAAAAAACCTAACTAGGTCAGTTAACTGTCTGGACCCACCCGCTTTTTTATTTTTTGTCCTTAAAACAAGACCAAAGTTGGGTTTTTTCTGAAAAGAGGTTACAAAATGGGATTTAAAGGGAACCAATTATAATTTGCAAAATTGGATTACAGGGACTGATTTGGAAAAGGAAAAAGATGTAACAAGGTATGCCTGAAACTGTTCATTTGCGGAAGCGGCAAATTTTGGTAGTCACCGCTGCCATCTAGGCCGACTGACCGCTTGGATGTTTATCTCACCCCTTGGCGAATATACATACCAAAAATCACCTTGATTGGTAATCTATAACCATTAGATTTTAACACTTTTTTGCACCATTTAAGGCATTCTTATAGCCGTTGAATACAACCATCTTTTGAGTACTAAAACCAACGGCTAAAAATCATTAAACAAGCTGATTTTTTGTATATATGTCTATTAAAGAGTGGGCTAAACATCCATGCGGTCGGTGGGCCCAGATGGCAGTGGGGATTACCAAAAATGCCGCTTCCGCAAATGAAAAGATCTCAGGTATACCTTGTTACATCACGACCCTTTGGAAAAACCCCCCAAGAGAAGAAACACGATTTCATTCCAACGCCTAACCGATGGTCAGTCTGCAGACTCTGCACCAGAAAACAGGAACACCACCAGTACTCCTCTCTTTCTCTCTCTTCCATTGGACTGAGAATGAGAGAATTTCGAAAGTCTCCTCCTCTTCCTCTGTGTTACCTCTTCGTTGGATTTCTCCTTCTGGGAGCTCTGCACAGAAGCTCCGTTCATGGCGGAGCTTTCCCTGGAGACTACTCTAAGCTCTCGGGGATTATAATTCCAGGTTTCGCTTCTACGCAGCTCCGAGCCTGGTCCATCCTCGACTGCCCTTACTCCCCTCTCGATTTCAATCCTCTCGATTCCGTCTGGCTCGACACCACCAAAGTAAGACTTTTTTTTTTTCATCCTTCCGTTTCGAGATCATAGCTTCTCTATTGCTCCATTTGCTGTCTAGGTTTTCTACATTACTTCAATTCTTGATCAGGTATACAACTTGTTTTGATTCTTGAGTTTTACATCCTGCTTTGCTTTGTTCCAATCGATGTAATTATTCGTGAATTATGTAAGAAAGGGTAGTTATTAGGAGGAAGCAATGTACAGAAGAGGGAATAGTAAGAGCTGGGAGCCAGTTTTAGGTTAACTGGTATTTACACTGATATCTAAGGTCTCTAGTTTGACTTGGATCGTGATTATAGAAACTCCTCATTGTCAACTGAACTTCTATAATTTGTTGATAAGGTAATTTATTTTCTTTCAGTGGTTGAGTGGGTCATGATTTTCATGATTTCAATTTACTTAGTTTCATATTTCTATCTGGCTTGATGAGAAAACCGAAGTTTGTGAAACTACTTGCACTGTCATTTTGTCAATTAGACAATTTTTGCGGGAAGGTATATGATCTCTGTTGACGGTTCATCATGACAGTCCTGAATTACCAACTATATTAGAGATAAGTAGGGAATCAAAATGCAGAGATATGGAGAGTTTGATAGGTCAATGTTGGTCAAAATCAGAACACTTAACACGCAATACTCAAATGTACCTGTTGCGGTGCAAGATTGCACTGGCTGTCATCCTATTCATTTGACATTTAGCCTGTGCGAAATTATGATATTCTTTTGGTCCAATCCTTTTTGAGTCCTACTAATGGTATTTTTTTTTTTCTCAAAACGATTCAAAATGGTGTTATACTGCTCGGATATAGCAGTACTGATAAGAGTATTATCCATGAATTATTTCTGCTGTACCCAGTGGCAGAGCCAGGATTTTGTTCAAGGTTGGGCAAGGCGCCAAGTGACAGTCAACCGACAATGTCAATAACTGCTGATGACAGTTTTAATTGGCGAAATTACCCCTACTCAGAAAGGGGGCAATTAAAGCCCTTAAACTTCTTAAATTATTCTCCAGCCCTCGAGAACCAATTTTTTTGATTAAATCTTTGATGACGGACGTTGGTCGTAAGCATTGACGACAGACCTCAAAGGTGTTTGACAAGACGCATTCAAGAAGCCTGAAACACATACATGTTTGTACACATGTTTTATAATTTAATATTTTTGTTATACTTAAATCAGAAGGTTTTCTTTAATAAAAATAAAAGGAAATATATGAGAACTAAAAGAAAACATTTCTATACTCCATGGTGCTATCCTATTACTTAATTAACATAAGTAGAATTATAAGAGAGAAGACTATCAAATTACTATAGTGTTGTGATTTAGGTTGTAAGTTGTAACCAGTGGAGAGAATATTAAAGAGAGAAGAAGAGAAATTGTAATGGAGGCTGAAGATGATGGAGGTGATTAGGGTTAGAGAGAAGTTGTGGGAAGAGAAGAGATTGAGTTATTCAATCTCTCTCACTCAAAATGGAGTTAAGTGGTGGGCCCACTTAATTCCCACAACATAAGAAAACGTGGGTTAAGTGGCTGGCCCACTTAACCCTCTAACATACGAATAAAGGCCCTCACGTGGGAAGTGAGACGCAGCCCACTTGAACACCCATGTGGGGTATTACATAAACTCCAACACTCCCCCTCAAGTTGGTGCGAAGATATCCATCATGCCTAGCTTGCTGATCAAAGTATGAAGAATAGACTTGTTCACCCCCTTTGTGAGTATTTCGGCAACCTGCTCCTGGGTTCTCATGTACAGAGTACAAATCAATCCTTGTTAAAGTTTCTCTTTGATGAAGTAAAGATCGACTTCAATATGCTTGGTCCTATCATGCTGAACTGGGTTGTGAGCAATGCTGATAGCGGCTTTATTATCACAATATAGGCTCATCGGCTCTGTCATCTGGAGACTCAGTTTCTCAAGCATGGTCCTCAACCAAAGGAGTTTGCACACCATGTGCTATAGAGCGAAACTCTGCCTCTACAATGGAGCGAGCCACAACCGGCTGCTTCTTGCTTCACCAAGAGACAAGGTTCCCTCCAACCAGAGACGTAAACCGACGATCAGTAACTGAACCTGCCCAATCTGCATCAGTTTATGCCTCCACTCGAAAGTGTTCATGTCGGCCGAACAGTATGCCACGACCTAGTGAGCCCTTGAGATATCCAAGAACTCTACGAGCTGCCTTAAGATGTGATGACCATGGTGCGTGCATAAACTGACTGATAACACTCACAGCGTAAGCAATATCTGGACGGGTGTGTACCAAGTAGATCAGCCTGCCAACCAATCGTTGAAACATAGCAACATCCTCAAGAGAGTCGCCTTCCTCAGAATTCAACCGATGGTTCTGAACTTCTGATCTATCAGAGTCTCTGCCGGTCGAGCTCCCAAATATCCAGTCTCACTCAGAAGGTCCAATACATACTTCCATTGAGATATGAAGATGCCCTTTTAGACCGAGCAACTTCAATCCTCAGAAAGTACTTCAATGGTCCCAAATCCTTTGTCTCAAACTTCGAAGACAAGAAGGTCTCCAGCTGCTTTATCTCAGTGGATTATTCCCAGTGATGACAATGTCATCAACATAGAAGATTAATGCCATGGTACTAGTCTGCTGATGCTTCACAAACAATGTGCGATCGGCCTGACTCTGCTTGTAGCCCACTCATCTAATCGCACTGTTGAACCGCTTGAACCATGCCCTTGGAGACTGCTTTAGCACATACAAGGCTTCTCTTAACTTGCACACATTGTCGTCACTTCCAGCAAGTTTCAACCTAGGTGGTAGTTTCATGTACCCCTCTTCTGTCAGATCTCCATGTAGAAAGGCGTTCTTCACATCGAGCTGATGCAAAAGCGAGGACAGGTTGGCTGCTAAGGATAGAAGAACTTTGACTGAGTTTATCTTGGCCACAGGTGCAAAAGTCTCCTGATAGTCGATCCAATGTCTTGGTGAATCCCTTGGCTATGAGTCGTGCCATGTACCGTTCGATTGACCCGTCAGATTATGTTTCACTGTAAAGACCTATTTGCATCCCACAGGTTTCTTTCCTCTGGGTAGTTGAATAAGTTCCCATGTTTTGTTGTTCTCAAGAGCCCGCATTTCATCCATCATAGCTTCTTTCCACTTTGGGTGAATAAGTGCATCTACAACACTGAAAGGCAAAGAAACAGGGAGGCAATACTAACAAAATTCTGATACAACGGAGACAGTGACTGATAAGAGACATAATGTGAGATAGGATGCTCTATACAAATACGAACACCCTTCCGAAGTTCAATAGGGAGATCAACATCAGTGCTCATATGATCATCAAAAGTAAAAGATGCATGTAGCTCAAGAACAGGTATAGGAATTGAGACAATACTTGAACCTGGATCCGAGGGGAGACTTGTAGGTGTAGGCGCAGGGACAATGGCTTGTCCTTTCTTCTTGGTTCTAACTTATACATGCACATCAACTGCAGTAGTGGAGGTGTCCTTGTCACTAGACTGAGGTCCTGGCATAGGAATAGGAACCGACATAGGAATAGGGACATGCATAGTACTAGGGACACTCTCTTTTGCAATATCATGATCATGCTTCTCCTGAAGAGAGGTCTGCTCACCAAAGAAAGGGATGGACTTAGTGAATGTGACATCCATTGAGATGAAGCGACGACGGATAGTAGGGTGATAACATTTGTACCATTTTTTAGTAGAGGGGTACCTCAAGAAGATGAACTTCAAGGCCCGTAGATCTAACTTGTCCCTCGAAGAACGATGAATATGGACATAACAAATATACCCAAAGACCGTTGGAGGAACAACGAATGAGAGATAGGGGTTCTGAAATCCTAGAACCCGAGAGGGCATATGATTGATGAGATAAGATGCAAGTAAGATAGACTCAGACCAATAGTGTTTTGGAACCTGCATGCCAAACCGGAGAGCACTCTCAACTTCAAAAAGGTGACGGTTTTTGTGCTCTGCAATCCCATTCTGTTGAGGTGTGGAGGGACACGAGGTCGGATAAACAATGCCATGAGATGCAAAGTAGGATTTATGGCCCCCATCGAAGTATTTCCCCCCATTGTCATAGCGAAGAATCTTAAGAGTGGTATCCATCTTATGGAACTCTTGGAAAATGGAAAAAACATCTTTAGTTCTCATAGGGTACACCCAGGTACATCCACTAAAGTCATCCACAACAGTAACAAAGTACCGATATCCAAACAAGGAAGTCACGGGCGCGGGGCCTACACGTCAGAATGCACAATAGAAAAGGAGTGGTACTTTTATTCTCACTAATGGGAAAAATAGAACGACAATGCTTTGCAAGTTCACATGTTTCACAATGAAAAGGAACTACAGTAATAGAAGAGAAAGCAGGAAAGACACGCTTTAAGACAAACACAGGGACATGACCTACTCGGTTATGCCAAAGCATTAACTAGTCTTTATTGACTCGATTACTACTACTGATGCTGGACTGGTGTGCAGATGAAGAAACCGAAGAATCCAGGATGTATAAGCCACCGTCCTGACGTGTACTGCCAATCGTCCGCCTTGACTCCAGATCCTGAAACACACAGTGAGAATAAAAAATTAGTAGTGAATTGAAGAACACGCAAAAGAAAAGACAGAGAGAGAGAGTTGGTGTGGCATGAACATCCCCTTTGCCAGAGATAGAGGAATAGGTGCCATCAGCAATCCAAACTTTGTCACGACCAGAACAAATACCATAGCTAGAAAAAACGGAGGACATACCAGTCATGTGATAAGATGCTCCTAAATCGATGATCCAAGAAGGGTTAAAAGGTACAGTAGAGGCAAAAAAGGCAGTCCTAGTACCTTTGTGAGCAAATGCAGATGTGGAAGTGGAAGCTTGGGCATTGAGTTGGGCCATCATGTGGCAAAGGCACTCAAAATCTGCTGGAGAGAACAAGTCCATGTCCTTAGAAGAGGTAGACACTAGAGGTGCGATTTCCGGAGTAACTGAGTGTGCTGTATGAAATCCCTGTTTGGCCGGGTGACATTGGCAAGAATTCAGGGCTTGTCCTGGGGGACGCCCATGGAGCTTCAACAAGTGTCCTAGATATGGCCCATACGACCACAGTGATCACACTTGGGTCGGGGCTTGTCTCCAAGCTCCTTCAGACTGGATCACTGGCCCTTTTGATTGGCAGCAACAGAGCAGATCGGTCTGGAGTATCACTCCCACTACCGAGTTGAATAACTGAGTGGCGACTGTCCTCCCCCTGAATGTAAGCATAGACTTGTTCTAAAGAGGTGGGGGCAGGATCCCTGCCAAGGATCTGAACATGAGCTCCTTCAAAGCTAGGATGAAGGCCGGAGAGAAACTGGAAGATCCGAGAACGTTCAACCTAGCCTTGAAGGACTTGGTAGTGATCGACCTCCTCTCATTTGCTTCGAAGGGAGGTGTAGTATATACCAAGCTTCATCTCCCCCTGTTGAAGACAAGCAATCTTTTGCTCTAGTTCATAGTGCTTAGCAAAATTCCCCACCTGGGAATATGTCTGAGATACTGCATCCCAAACATCTTTGGCCATTGGCAAGAACATAAACCCTTTGCTGATCTGGGTTTGCATCGAATGAAAGAGCCATGACATCACAGTCAGGTTCTCCATAACCCATATCTTGTGAGATTTGTTCGTCGGGTCTGGTTGTTTCGCAACACCAGTCAAATACTCATTATAGCCACGACCCCCAATGTACATGAGAGCGGAAGTCTTCCATTCCAAGAAGTTGGTGCCATCATGTTTCACTGTAGTGATGCAGAGCTGAGGGTTGTGATCTCCATGAGAGCCATGAGTCACAGAACAACCCTCAAAAGAAGAGCCTAAAATCTCAGATGTGACCTTGGAGGAACTCATCGGAGTAGAACTACCAAAAATAGCAGGTAGTGGATCAGAGACTCGCAAAATTCCGAAGTAGGTTCCAGAGGATCCCTAGGGGTCCAATAGGTGGTGCGCTTAGAGTACCCAGAGGCAAAGAAAAAACAAAACCCAAAAAAGGCCGGGAGATCCAGGTGATTTTTGGAAACTAAGGTTTCGACAGTCGGAATTCATCGAACCAAATTTCAGATTGTTCAACTAGCAATGCTGGAGAGGGATGCTAGGTCAGAGGAGCCTGCTGTCGCACGAATCTCACAATAGTCAAAAACCCAAAAAATTGAAGATCATGCCGATTTTTTGAAACTAATGATCCGACGATCTGAAAATTGCGAGGCGACTTTCTGCAGTCCCTAGGTCAATACTGGAGAGGGCAGCTAGGGTAGAGTCCCCTATCGTGGTGCGGATCTCGAGAAAATAAAAATCCTCGAAAACGTGTTGACCGGAAAAAATTCTGGAGAAGCTTGAGAAGAGGACAACAACTGGATCTCTGATACAATTGATGGAAAAAACAAGCCAAGAAATCAAAACCTCTAGTGTTTTGCCTCAGGATTGATACATGGATCGCGCAGGAATGCTCTCTGCGATTTCCTCAAAAGCTTTCGCTAGTTCCGGATGCTCACGTAACTATCTTAAATCGGAATGGAGGCTCTAGGGACAAAGACACATGCCCTAGAGCTACCATGCTTTGATACAATGAGAAATTGTAATGGAGGCGGAAGATGATGGAGGAGATTAGGGTTAGAGAGAAGTTGTGGGAAGAGAAGAGATTGAGTTATTCAATCTCTCTCACTATATATATATATATATATTAATTAGTTAGACCTATTATGAATGAAGGAAATCTCACTTCAATCCATAAATAACCGGAGCGATTTCTTTGATCTTGATCTAATTAATATATATATATATATATATATATATATATATATATATATATATATATATATATATATATATATATAACAAGGGTAAAATCCTACAAGCCAAAAACGTGGAGTTAACTGGTGGGCCCACTTAACTCCCACAACATAAGAAAACGTGGGTTAAGTGGCTGGCCCACTTAACCCTCTAACATACGAATAAAGGCTCCCACATGGGAAGTGGGATGCAGCCATGGTTTAAAATTTCGGAATGTTTCGTATTCTTTCGGTTTGTTTCGCCAAGCCAAACCGAGAATCTGATACAATCGCCGAGACAAACCGAGAATCCGATACAATCCAAATAAATAAAAAATATGATTTCATGATTTTGAAAATATTTTGAAATGTTTCGGAAATTTCGTTTTTCACCATTTTTTCAATGTTTCGTTCAAGCCAAAAGCGTGGAGTTAACTGGTGGGCCCACTTAATTCCCACAACATAAGAAAACGTGGGTTAAGTGGCTGGCCCACTTAACCCTCTAACATACGAATAAAGGCCCCCACATGGGAAGTGGGATGCAGCCATGGTTTAAAATTTCGGAATGTTTCGAATTTCAGTTTGTTTCGCCGAGACAAACCGAGAATCAGATACAATCCAAAAAAATAAAAATAAATAAAAAATATGATTTCGTGATTTTGAAAATATTTCGAAATGTTTCAGAAATGTTTCGTAATGTTTCGGAAATTTCGTTTTTCACCATTTTTTCAATGTTTCATGAATGTTTCGTTTTGTTTCGAAGTTTGTCTCGGTTTTTCACTTGATGGAGACATTCCTCCGAAACGAAATTTTAAACCTTGGACGCAGCCAACTTGAACACCCACGTGGGGTATTACATAAACTCCAACATATAGTTGTGTTTGACAACTTAAAAAAGTAATGCATGGAGGATGGAACACACCAGCCCTCTTTTAGAAAATAATATTTTGTAAAAAAAAATCATTAAGGGGTGATGCAACCATACGTGTCAGGATGTGTGTCAGGATATGTTGACACACGTATCCATGTTGATAAGTGTCGACAAGGGAAAAAATCCTAAAAGTGCTGTGTAGTTGTTACATTGACGGAGTATTTTTTTCATATTGCAGCCCCCTTTTATCGGCTGGATGCACCATCACAATAAGGCAATTGGTCTTGTTTGCTCCACGCATTTAACTTGGTCTGGACAGCCGGAAAGCTAAGCCATCAAGGAGTGTAACCTTGCACAAGAAGTGACTGCTTTAATAGATTCTATTCTGTCTATTTTGGGATCCTTAACAGTATTGTTGGTCCAATGTGGTTTCAGTAAGTTGGGACTCAAGGATCTGTGGTTTGTAATGGTGAACAGAAAGTAATTCATGCATTTTATCCAAATTTTACTTGGAAGTTTAGATAGTACTGTGAACGCATTGACATCCCCTTTATCCAACTAAGCTAAATAGTTAACTTTGTATGCCTTGGCCTTCATTTAATAACACTAATTTTATTCTTTCCTGATATCTAGATGTCAGATTAACGAATTGTGCTAAATCTTACTTCTTTTATCAAATATCTGTTTTTTGAATAATAGACACAGGAGCTGATAAAGCTTAGTATCTCAGGATATGATTTTCATGCTTCTTGCAGCTTCTATCTGCTGTAAATTGTTGGCTTAAGTGCATGGTGCTAGACCCTTACAATCAAACTGATCACCCTGAGTGCAAATCACGACCTGATAGTGGCCTTTCTGCAATTACTGAACTTGATCCAGGTTACATAACAGGTAGGGTTTTGTTTGTATGCTTGTTTGTTTTGTACAACTTTATCTATTCTTTGAGGTCGTGCTTTTGTCTTCATGTCTTTCACTTTCAACTATGGGAGTTGTTCTAGTCTATCTTTGCAGCTTTGTTTGTTTCTTGGTCTAAACCTTATGGATTCTATACCAAGGGTTTTCAATTGATTGGGGGAGGAAACATACTGGATGAAAGATATGATTCCTTCATGTAACTTCAGAATGTGGTGTAGTAGACTAGTAGTACAAGTGCACGATACTTTCAAAGAAGTTGACATTGTTTCATCTGTGTAATTGTTAAATTGAGTAGGTGCCCGTATTTGCTGGACGTTTTACCATAACTGTATTCAACAACCAGAAATCCATATACACTGTTTTCCACCAGAAAAGATGGCTAAGTATCTGTTAATTTACTTCACTTTGCGCCCCTTCTTCTACAAAGAAGCCTATCACATTTTATACATCACTTCTTTGAGAAATCTTCGTCAACTTCTCAGCATTTGTTTGTGGCTTCAGTTGTACGATATCAATGTCAAAGTCCCGAGTATTTGATTCACTCTCATATTCTGAACGGAGAGCTGAGGTTAGAGACATGAGAATCAATAGCAAATTTGGTTTGCTAGTTCTTCAAAAAAGTCAAGAGTTGAATCGGAAGCTGGTGAAGTTTAGACAAGGATGTGGAAATAAGTAAAACTTTGTCCTCCTTCAAAAAAGAAATCTCCAAACTCAAAAGCAAAGAAGATGCTCCGATAACTCAAATCAGTAATGAGTTTTGCCTAATAAACACATAAATTTTTTATAACTTGTAACAGTGGACCCTATGCTTTTGTGTGTTCTATCACTAGCCGCTAGAACATATCAGGGCCGCTGCACTCGCCACGTACGTCCTTCTGATTGATAGTGGACCACTGTCCACAGTGCTCTAGACTCTTCTTCTAGTTTTGCTGCTGAGACTTATCTACTCATCATATGATAACTCAGTTCATGTATCATGCTTTTCTGGGTATCGATCATTCTCGAAATCCTGTGCCGACCAGCCATCAATGCATCCCATCAGGCTCTCTCTTATCTCCATTCCTCCAGAGAACCTACTTGAGTTGCAAATGCAATAAGAATTCTTGATGGGAAGCAATCTGGATGCAGGATAGATGTTCTCCCGCATAATTTGATGTGGGTTCTAGTTCCTCGAATGCTTGTATGAATGTCTTTGTTTGTAGATAGGTTTACAAAATCAAGTACAAATTGGAAGTTCGAGCTAGTTAAGTTGGTGTGTGTTGATACCACTACCTAGTTTCGAAACCTGTCTTCACTCATACCCAAAAAAAAAAAGAATAATCAAGTACAAAGAGGTAGGCTTCGTGTAACTGTACATGGTATGGTTGGTTGCCAAGGGGTACAACCAATAACATGGGATTGACTTTGATAAGGCTTTTAGTCCATCATCGTTATACAGGTTGGCTAATTCATCTGCTTGGTATTGTGGTTTCCTTTCTTGATGCCATTCTTGATGGAGGTGTAAGTTTAGTAGCCTGTAGAATACTCCTTGTTTGCCACCAAGGAGTCAATCTTTAAGCTTCAAAAGGCTACCTAAAGCCTGAAAAAAGCACCCAGGGCCAGGTTCCATTGTTTCAACTGTGCTCTTCTTGTGTTAGGTTTGGATTTTCAGCAAGGAACATTCTGAGATATTTGTATTCTGTGATTAGCAAGACAACTCTCACTGGGTGGGTGGGTGGGTGGTACAAAAGTAAATAAATGCCCTTAATGGGCCCAAAGGACTTACGCCAAGAGTAAACAAAATAGAAAATACACATTACATCCTCCCACGCTCCCCTTCAAGTTGGAGTATGAATGTCATACATACCCAGCTTGGATAAGTACATAGAATGAGTAGCTTTGGAAAGTGATTTCGTTAGGGTATCAGTAACTTGTTCACTAGATTTGGTGTATTGAATAATAATCTCGGCAGACTAGACCTTGGCATGAATGAAGTGATAGTGCACATTAATGTGCTTCATGTGCTCATGGAAGATAGGGTTGGCAGCAATGTGAATGGAAGCTTGACTGTCGCAGAACATCTCCATGGGGAGTAGTTTAAGCCACGCTAACTCACAAGCAACTAATTGGTACTCAATCTGGCTACAACCGGCTATTTCTTGCTTCTCCAAGTAACAAGATTTCCTCTGACAGAGGTGCAGTAACCCAATGTAGATCGTCTATCAGAAATTGACCTAGCCCAGTTTGCATCGGAGTATGTAGAAATACGGAAGTGACTAGTAGAACAATAAAGTAACAATTAGCTTGGTGCAGACTTAATATACTTGGAATACAACAAATGGCCTCTATATGAGACACTCTAGGGGCATGCATGAATTGACTGATGACCCCAACCACATAAGGTTTGGCCAAGTGATTATAAAGTAAATGAGGCAGCCCGCCAGACGTTTATAGTTGCTTGGATCTAAGAGAAGGTTGCCTTCATCAACTGAAAGGAAATGATTAGCCTCAAGAGAAGTATCACTAGGTCTATTCTCAAGCATCCCAGCATCACAAAGGAGATCAAGAGCATACTTCCTCTGAGAACTAATGATGCCTTTCGTGGAGCAAGCAAACTCAATACCAAGAAAATATTTTAATGAGACTGTCTTTTTTTTTTTTATATCAAAGACATGATAGAGATGCTGCTTGAGGCGATCAATCATGAAGTGATCATTGCTCGTCGCTCTCTATTACCCACAGACAAGAATTACTATCGTGCCATGAACACCATGGTGGACAAATACAGAGTGAGCAAATTAACATCGGAAGAATTCAAAGGAAATAACTACATGGCTTAATTAATCGAACCATGCCACGGGTGACTGCTATAACCCATAGCTGGCTTTCTTGAGTTTGCAAACTTAGTTTCTAAGCTCTCCTTTAGGATAAAAGCCAAGTGAGAGACTTGTTACAACTTTGATTGTGCACACTCTTAAGAAGAGAATACAATAATGTATCTCTTAAATATGATATGATGTAGATGCAATAATGCTCTCCCTAGACAACAAAGTGAAAGTGAGTGTAACTAGGGATGTCAAGTTGTAGTTAGTTTTAAAATCATGGGTTTCCCATGGTCGAACCACAAGGATTGGGAGTGAATGACTAGTGCAAGTGTTACTACAAGTAGAAATAAAGAAAAAAATGGAAAGAAGAGTAGTGTGTGATGTGTAGTGAATGGATGCTATGAAATGAGAGAAAAAGTGTGCAAATGGTTGAATATACCACCAATGGTGAGCAAATTTTTGAGGAGAAAAACTACAAGAGAAGAAGAGTGCTAGGGGATTAAGATTTGGCCTAGACCCTTCCCCTTTGCTCCTTAATGAGTGTAGTCCAAGAAGAGAAGAAACAACTAAAGAGTTGCTCTCCCACCAAAGATAAAGAAATGAATCACAAAGATGAAGTAAAAAAAATGATATTCCCACTAAGGCATTTTTAGATAATAAAATCAAAACTAGAACATTCTAGTGTGTGAGTGCAAATATGTGAGTTCCTAAGTATCTATAATGCAAGACATAATAGATCAAAAGAAATCACAAAAAGACTCACAAGAACAAGTAAAAGAAATACCTCAAATCTTCATTAATGTTTTGATGTCCAACTATGAAGTATACATGACATACAACATGAAAGGATACAAAACAACTTCATTAAAATATTGGGAAAATCTCTACAATGAAGCTCTCATAAACATGGATCTACACTCAATAAGTCACAAAAGGGAGAGGGAAAATGCCTCCTCTCTAGCCCTAGCTAAGGGTCTAGCCAACCATGGTGTGGATGGCCATGGAAACTAAGTAAAGAAAAGAAAATAAGAAAGAGGAGAGAAGGGACTTGCTTTAGATTCTTGGGCTCTCTAAAATAGACTCACTAGAGAAAGGAAGAAGACCCTCTCATAAGCTCAAAGTGAGCTTATATAGAAGATGGAAGGTGATGAGGTGGAAGGTGATGTGGAGGAGTGATAGGTGAAGATGAGAGGTGGAGATGAGGTGGAAAGTGGTCAAAGGAGAGCTCATTCTTGTTACCAAAATGGTGTAAGTGATTCAAATATAATCAAAAGAGTGCCCAAGGTCAAGCTCAAAATGAGGGGGTACACATGGGAGAATGAGATGTGTAAGAAGTGTAAGAGGGTAGGTGGAAAACAAGCTAGAAAGAGGCATGTTATGGGCTTGAGAGAAGACAAGGCCTATTCTTTACCACATTGAGCATTCTCCTTCTTGACTTGTCCCTTTCACCCATGTGAAGGCTCCATGTGGCTTTGATGGCTTGAGAATCCTCTAGAAGGCTCCAATGGCTTGGAATGGCTCCATAAAGGTGTGATGGCTTCAATGGCTCTCATGGCTTGAACAAGTGACTTCATGGCTTGCATGGCTTGAAAATTTATGATAAGCCTCTTAAGAGACTCCGATGGCTTGCACAAAAGTCTCTCATACGACGAATGCCCTATATGTATCAAATATGCACGTAATGAGGGTCTAAATTAGATAAGTTGTGCATGAGACACCTAGGATGCATTTTACATTAAAATGTAAAGTTATAAGCTCATGAAACTCGATAATGCCCAAAAGTTAAAACGGATAATAAGCACAAAATGAGCATTATCAACACCCCCCAACTTGAATATTTGTCAGTCCCTTGGCAATCAAAATAAGATCATTTTTTTTTTTTTTTTATAAGGATGAGAAGTGCTTAAAAATGATTGGAATGGCCAAAAATCTGGACAAAATATTTTTGAAATACCCACACCCCCCAACTTAAACAATTCATTGTCCGCAATGAATAGAAAAACTGGTTTTCAAAACAATGCATGGTGATGATAAACATGAAATGAACATGCGTTAACAAAATAAAGATTTAGGGAGAGGATATACCATAGATTTCTTCAATATCAGCTCAAGTCTACATTCCAAGCTTTCAAAAAAAAGACAAACTAATCCTGGTAAATAGGATCCTCCAAGACCATGGAGATGGTCTCAGGATCAAAATGCTCAAGGTATGGTTTCAACCTTTGTCCGTTCACAGTGAATGTGGTGCCAGTTTTTGGATTCTCGACCTCGACCGAGCCATAAGGAAAGACACTCCGGACTATGTAAGGTCCAGTCCACTTAGATTTGAGTTTTCCTGGGAAGAGATGAAGCCTGGAGTCATAAAGAAGCACCTTATCAGAAGGTTGGAAAGACTTCCTGAGAATGTTTTTATCATGAAAAACTTTTGTTTTGTCTTTATAAATCTTTGCATTCTCATAGGAGTCTGTCCGAATCTCTGCTAGCTCATTCAACTGGAGCTTCCTTTGGACTCCAGCTTTGTCCAGATCAAAGTTAAGCTTTTTGATTGCCCAATAGGCTTTGTGCTCAAGCTCAACTGGCAAGTGACATGCCTTCCCAAAAACTAAACGGTAAGGGGACATTCCCAAGGGAGTTTTAAAAGCTGTACGATAAGCCCAGAGTGCATCAGTTACTCTCAAGGACCAATCTTTGCGGTCCGGGTTTACAGTTTTTTGTAAAATATTTTTGATCTCCAGATTGGAAATTTCCACTTGTCCGCTCGTTTGAGGGTGATAGGGGGTAGCAACTTTGTGAGTAATACCATATTTGGCCATTAGGCTCTCAAAAGGCTTGTTGCAGAAGTGCTTCCCCCCATCACTAATGATGGCCCTAGGGGTCCCAAATCTAGATAAGATGTTCTCTTTTAAGAACTTTAGGACAACTCTATGGTCATTATCTTTACATGCTATGGCCTCTATCCACTTGGATACATAGTCCACAGCCACCAAAATGTATAGGTTGCCAAAGGAACAAGGAAAAGGGCCCATGAAGTCAATGCCCCACACATCGAATATTTCAATGATGAGAATGGGATTTAAGGGCATCATGTTTCTACGACTAATGGCCCCTAACCTTTGGCATCGGTCGCAAGACTGGCAGAAAATGTGAGCATCTTTAAAAAGAGAGGGCCAATAGAACCCACATCGTAATATCTTGAAAGTTGTCTTCTTTCCAGAAAAATGGCCTCCACAAGCACTAGAATGGCATAAGGTCAAAATCGAGTGATGCTCATTTTCTGGGAAACATCTCCGGATGATTTGGTCTGGACAATATTTAAACAAGTATGGATCGTCCCAAAAGAATTTTGTCACCTCGGAATAAAACTTTCTTTTATCTTGGGTGGTCCAATGTGAGGGAACATGTCCTGTAACTAGGTAATTGGCAATGTCCGCATACCATGGTGCTTGGGAAATTTCAAACAATTGCTCATCTGGGAATGTCTCGGCCACAGGAAGTGTCTCAAATGAGGACTCAAGGACTAGTCTAGACAAGTGGTCTGCTACAACATTTTCAGAGCTTTTCTTGTCTCTGATTTCTAAATTGAACTCTTGTAAGAGAAGGATCCATCTAATAAGTCTAGGCTTCGCATCCTTCTTAGACAAAAGGTATTTGAGAGCCGCATGGTCAGTGTAAACTATCACCTTGGATCCAACCAAGTATGACCTAAACTTGTCAATGGCAAATACTACAGCTAGCAACTCTTTCTCCGTAGTGGAGTAGTTAAGTTGGGCATCATTCAATATCCTGCTAGCATAGTAGATTACACAGGGTAACTTATCCCTTCTTTGCCCTAAGACCGCTCCTATGGCATAGTCACTGGCATCACACATTACCTCAAAAGGTAATGACCAATCTGGAGGTTGAATGATGGGTACCGTGGTCAACAAGGTCTTGAGCTTCTCAAAAGCTTGTGTGCAATCTTTATCAAATTTGAAGTCTACATCCTTAGCAAGGAGATTGCACAAGGGCCTAGAGATTTTACTAAAGTCCTTTATAAATCTTCTATAAAATCCAGCATGCCCCAAGAAAGACCGAATTTCCCTAACACTTTTAGGGATAGGCAGGTGAGAAATAAGATCAATCTTAGCTTTGTCTACCTCAAGTCCTTTAGAAGAGACAATGTGGCCTAAGACAATTCCTTTTGAGACCATAAAGTGACATTTTTCCCAATTGAGCACCAAGTTATTCTCTTGACATCGAATCAACACTAACTTCAAGTGCTGCAAGCATTCCTCAAAAGTATCTCCAAAAATGGAGAAGTCGTCCATGAAAACCTCTAGAAATCGCTCTACCATATCGGAGAAGATACTCAACATGCATCTTTGGAATGTAGCAGGTGCATTGCACAGGCCAAAAGGCATACGCCTATAGGCAAATGTTCCAAAGGGGCACGTGAAGGTAGTCTTCTCCTGATCCTCAGGAGCAATCTCAATCTGGTTATAACCAGAATATCCATCCAAGAAGCAATAAAAAGAGTGTCCAGCTAATCTCTCAAGAATTTGATCAATGAAGGGTAATGGGAAGTGGTCATTCCTAGTTACCGAATTTAGCTTTCGGTAGTCTATGCAAACTCTCCAACCGGTTGTTTGCCGAGTTGGGACAAGCTCATTATTGTCATTTTTTACTACCGTTATTCCAGATTTCTTTGGAACAACTTGGGTTGGACTTACCCATTGGCTGTCAGAGATGGGATAGATGATACCTACATCTAAAAGTTTGAGGACCTCAGCCCTAACTACATCCTTCATGTTCGGGTTCAACCTCCTTTGAGCCTCACGAGTGGGCTTGGCATTTTCCTCCATATGTATCCTATGGGTGCAAATGGTGGGGCTAATGCCTTTGAGGTCTACTATGGTCCAACCTAAAGCTGTCCTATGTACCCTAAGAACTTCTAAAAGTCTAGCTTCTTGTGCTTGAGTAAGTTCAGAGGAGATGATGATAGGGAATGTTTCCCCTTGACCTAAGTAGGCATACTTAAGCTCTTCAGGCAAGGGCTTAAGTTCAAGTTTGGGGAATTCTATGGACGACGGGATAGGTTTGGTCTCATTAATGGGCAGAGGTTCAAACTTGGACCTCCACCTTCCTGTGTCCAAAGGAGGTGTGGAATTCAAAAGAGAATTCACTTCTCTAGTGAACTCATCATCATCATCAAGCTCTCTAAAGAGGGCCAAACAAGTTCCTAATGGGTCCTTAGAAGTAATTTCTGAGAGAGTAGCTTGGACAATTGAGTCAATCATGTTGACTTCTTGGATGTCTTCATTCTCAGTGGGATACTTGCAAGCATTAAAGATGTTTAATTCAACTGTCATGTTCCCAAAAGACAAGTTCATAACACCATTCCTACAGTTGATCAGAGCATTAGATGTAGCAAGGAATGGTCTACCCAAAATGACCGGTATTTGGGAACTAACATTCAGTACCGGTTGGGTATCCAAAACAATGAAGTCTACTGGAAAGTAAAATTTATCCACTTGGATAAGCACATCCTCTATAATGCCTCGTGGGATCTTAACAGATCGGTCCGCGAGCTGAAGGGTAACACGAGTTGGCTTTAACTCCCCAAGCCCTAATTGCTCATAAACTGAGTAAGGTAGCAAGTTCACACTAGCGCCTAAATCAAGCAATGCTCGCTCAATCCGGTGGTCACCTATCACACATGATATGGTAGGGCACCCAAGATCTTTATATTTAGGAGGGCTATTGTATTGCAAAATGGAGCTCACTTGCTCAGTTAGGAAGGCCTTCTTTTGCACATTCAACTTTCTTTTCACAGTGCATAAGTCTTTCAAAAACTTGGCATAAGAGGGGACTTGCTTAATGGCATCAAGCAAAGGAATATTGACAGTCACTTTCTTGAAGATCTCTAAGATGTCGTTATTTTGAAGCAGCCTTTTCTCTTGTTGAAGCCTAAGAGGAAATGGGGCGGCCACTGGGCAAGGCTTAAGATTGGCTTTAGTGGGTGGTTCATCCTTACTATCGGCTTCATCACTCTTGGTTTTCCCTTGAGCAACCTCACTTATTGGGGTGGTCTTGGGATTTTTATCTATAACTTTCCCACTCCTAAGGGTAGTAATGGATTTGGCTAGTTCAAGGTTGGGATTTAGATCATTGGCTTCACTAGAAGATCCTACCTCAAATTGACCTTTAGGATTTGGAAGTGGTTGAGCCGGGAAGGTTCCTTTCTCTCTAACACTAAGGCTAGAGGCTAGTTGGCTAACGGTGGCTTCCAATTTTTGTATAGCTTGCATAGTGGATTGGTTGATGGTCGTTTGGGCTTGCATGAAGGATTGTAGAGTTTCCTCTAAGGACTTCATGGGTGATTGATATGTTTGGTTAGATGAAGGTCCTAGGGGGTTTCTATTGCTTTGCCCACTATTTTGCCCATTGCCTTGCCCACTAGCTTGCCCTTGCCTCCAACCAAAGTTGGGATGATTCCTCCAATTAGAGTTGTAAGTATTGGAATATGGAGAATTATCATAAGGCTTCTTGTAGGCATCCATGGCATTGGCTTGTTCATGGAGTACCCCTTGCAAGGCCGGGATTGTTGGACAATCCCTAGTCTCATGAGAGTTACTCTCACAAATAACGCATATGTTATCAACCTTTTTGCCTTTTCCTTTTAAAGCCTCAACTTCCCTAGTGAGGCTAGCAATTTTAGCACTCAATTCTATGTCCTCACGGACATGATAAATTCCTCCTTTGGAGGGATTAATTCTCTCACTAGGCTTGTCCACTTTATCATGTTTTTCCCAAGATTGGGCATTTTCCGCTAAATTTTCAAGGAATTCCCATGCCTCATCGGGTTCTTTCATGATGAATTCTCCATTACTCATTGTTTCTACAAGTTGCCTCATAGAAGAGGTAAGTCCATCAAGAAAGAATCCAATAAGGTTTGGCTTATCATAACCATGATGAGGGCATTTTCGGAGTAAGTCATTGTACCTCTCCCAACATGAAAAGAATGCCTCATTCTCTTTTTGAGAGTATGTCATGATGGCTCTCTTGAGGGTATGAGTCTTTTGAGTCGGGAAAAATTTCTTCAAGAATTCTTTAGACATATCCCCCCATGTCCCAATTGATCGAGGTCTAAGGGAGTGGAGCCATGACTTGGCTTTTTCCTTTAGAGAAAATGGGAAGAGTTTGAGCCTTATTGTATCTTCGGTCACATCTTGATGGTGCAATGTTGCACAAATCTCCTCAAACTCTTGGAGGTGAAGATAGGGGTCTTCCGACTCTAGGCCATGAAATGTGGGGAGTAAATGGAGCACTCCCGGTTTGATTTCAAAATTTTGCCTTTGGTTGTATGGAAAGACTATGCAAGAAGGTGCACTAAACCTAGCCGGTTGTAGGTAGTCTCTTAGTGTTCTAGGTTCATCCACATTAGGTCTATTGTTGGCCTCATTTCTTAGAACTTGGGGGTCACCTATATTGCTTCCATGTATCGACATGGTGGGTGAATAGGTGGAGTCCTCTCTAGAATGTTCGAAGAGATTATCTAAGAGATCTTCAAGAGTGTCTTGATCCAAATTCCTTTGTAACCTATTAGTATGATCACGTGTCCATGTGGTCATTCAAATAGATTCAAGTGAATAAATTTCAAGTTCCAAACTTAATTGTTGCACAAGTTAGATGATTAACACTCAATGTGGGTGCACATCCACAACACCATACAAACAAAAGAAAAGAAAAACACACTAGTATGCACCTAAACACAATGTGTGTGCATAAAGTGTACAAATGTGACAAATTAGACAAAGAAAATAAACCTAAACATGCATTAATCTAAGAAAAAAAAAGCCTAAGCATGCATCAACTAATAGCAAAAGAACACAAGCAAACAAACAAATCAAAATAACCTAAACTAAAAAAATGTAAAAGATTGGGTAGATCTTACATTGGGGTCCTTGATCAAGTCTTCTTGTACAAGTGTGAGCAATTTACATACCACCTCCACTTCCAAGTTATGATTGCTCACACTTGAGGCAAATCCTAGATCTATTATTACAAATTGGAGTTTAATACAAATCACTCCCTCACTTTCACTCAAGAGACCACACCATCACTCAAACTTACAAGTAGATGGAAATACAAGTAAATATACAACCTAACCTAAGGGGGTCTAAAGAGAAGATCTACAAGTAAACAAAAAGAGTTAGTAACAATTCAAAATAAAGAGAGTTCGAAAGTTAGAGGTTAGGAGTTAGTTGCTTGAATGTAAAGAGTTAGTAGCAAGAAAGTAAAGAGTTAGAGAGTTAGGGAGTTAGAATGTTAGAAGATTATAATAATAAGAGGAACAAAGAGATGGAGGGTTAGAAGAAGAAAGGAAAAAAAAAAAAAAATGTAGTAACCCTTGTTCTTGTTACCAATTGCCAATCCCCGGCAACGGCGCCAAAAACTTGTTACAACTCTGATTGTGCACACTCTTAAGAAGAGAATACAATAATGTATCTCTTAAATATGATATGATGTAGATGCAATAATGCTCTCCCTAGACAACAAAGTGAAAGTGAGTGTAACTAGGGATGTCAAATTGTAGTTAGTTTTAAAATCATGGGTTTCCCATGGTCGAACCACAAGGATTGTGAGTGAATGACTAGTGCAAGTGTTACTACAAGTAGAAATAAAGAAAAAAATGGAAAGAAGAGTAGTGTGTGATGTGTAGTGAATGGATGCTATGAAATGAGAGAAAAAGTGTGCAAATGGTTGAATGTACCACCAATGGTGAGCAAATTTTTGAGGAGAAAAACTACAAGAGAAGAAGAGTGCTAGGGGATTAAGATTTGGCCTAGACCCTTCCCCTTTGCTCCTTAATGAGTGTAGTCCAAGAAGAGAAGAAACAACTAAAGAGTTGCTCTCCCACCAAAGATAAAGAAATGAATCACAAAGATGAAGTAAAAAAAATGATATTCCCACTAAGGCATTTTTAGATAATAAAATCAAAACTAGAACATTCTAGTGTGTGAGTGCAAATATGTGAGTTCCTAAGTATCTATAATGCAAGACATAATAGATCAAAAGAAATCACAAAAAGACTCACAAGAACAAGTAAAAGAAATACCTCAAATCTTCATTAATGTTTTGATGTCCAACTATGAAGTATACATGACATACAACATGAAAGGATATAAAACAACTTCATTAAAGTATTGGGAAAATCTCTACAATGAAGCTCTCATAAACATGGATCTACACTCAATAAGTCACAAAAGGGAGAGGGAAAATGCCTCCTCTCTAGCCCTAGCTAAGGGTCTAGCCAACCATGGTGTGGATGGCCATGGAAACTAAGTAAAGAAAAGAAAATAAGAAAGAGGAGAGAAGGGACTTGCTTGAGATTCTTGGGCTCTCTAAAATAGACTCACTAGAGAAAGGAAGAAGACCCTCTCATAAGCTCAAAGTGAGCTTATATAGAAGATGGAAGGTGATGAGGTGGAAGGTGATGTGGAGGAGTGATAGGTGGAGATGAGAGGTGGAGACGAGGTGGAAAGTGGTCAAAGGAGAGCTCATTCTTGTTACCAAAATGGTGTAAGTGATTCAAATATAATCAAAAGAGTGCCCAAGGTCAAGCTCAAAATGAGGGGGTACACATGGGAGAATGAGATGTGTAAGAAGTGTAAGAGGGTAGGTGGAAAACAAGCTAGAAAGAGGCATGTTATGGGCTTGAGAGAAGACAAGGCCTATTCTTTACCACATTGAGCATTCTCCTTCTTGACTTGTCCCTTTCACCCATGTGAAGGCTCCATGTGGCTTTGATGGCTTGAGAATCCTCTAGAAGGCTCCAATGGCTTGGAATGGCTCCATAAAGGTGTGATGGCTTCAATGGCTCTCATGGCTTGAACAAGTGACTTCATGGCTTGCATGGCTTGAAAATTTATGATAAGCCTCTTAAGAGACTCCGATGGCTTGCACAAAAGTCTCTCATACGACGAATGCCCTATATGTATCAAATATGCACGTAATGAGGGTCTAAATTAGATAAGTTGTGCATGAGACACCTAGGATGCATTTTACATTAAAATGTAAAGTTATAAGCTCATGAAACTCGATAATGCCCAAAAGTTAAAACAGATAATAAGCACAAAATGAGCATTATCAAGACTCGTATAAACTTCTTCATTTAAGTCACCATTAAGGAATGCATTCTTAACATCTAACTGAGGGAGAGGCCAATGTCAAATAGCCACCACCTAGAGAAGGACACACAAGAAGATGGAAGCTCTGTTGGCTGAAACTAGGAACATCACAAATGGTCAGTTAGCCTTTTGGGTGAAACTAGAAAGAAGATGGAAGATTCCCTGGAAAGTGGAAGCGAAGGGTGGTCCCGTGGTGGGAATCAATGGAGTAATTAGAGATAACAATGGTGATTTTCTCTTTGCGTTTTCTGGACCTATCTAGGGTATAAGGGAGGAACGAAATTGAAATTAAGGTGTTGTTGCAATGTTTGCAAATATTTTCCTCTTGTTTCAAGGGTCCTTTGATTACAAAGGGAAACTCATACAATGCTATTGCTTGAGCCATTTTTCACAAAGATAGATTTTTGCTCTTCTAGTCATATGTCACATAGCGTTAAGGTTTAAAATATCTCGTTTCATTATCTCGCTAAGCTAGCAAACGAACATATCGATCGAGACGGAATGAGACAATGAAAAAAACACTATGTTTCAATAAGGTCTAACCATTTTTTAATGCTTAATTAGGTTGCAAATTTTTATTTTTTTTTTATAAGTAAGAAGTACATTTAAAGAAGGGGGAAACAAAAAAGATACACAGGAAAAACCAAAATGGATTTCCTTACATCAAGAGCATATACACATCAAGGGAAGAAGGAATCTCCTAGCAAATCTTCCCACATAAATACAAAGTTATCAAAGAAAAGACCTCTAAATTCTGGCAATATTGAAGACAAGACATAAAGCAAAGCTTTTACTTTCAGCATGACCTTCTAGACTTCCCCTTCTCTTCCTTCGGAATACGGCCATTTCTCTCTTTCCACACCACCAAATGGCGAACGGGAGGATCCTCCAAAGAAATCTTCCCCTCCCCCTGAGAACCTCCTGAGAGGTTCCTCGGATGATGCCTTTCGCATGTTCTAGAACCACACTGAAGATACCGAAAAGGAAGAAGAAACTATGCCACACCTACCTTGTCAATGGGCAATGGATGAGCAAGTGATCCATTGGTTCAGACTAAGATTTACATAGAGAACACCTATTCGGCATCATCAACACTTATTTTGTAGCATTTATATGTGTTATAAAAGTACATATAGAATTACATATACCATAAAAATAAGGTTATAAACCAATTTTAGTTCTTAAATTAAGTTGTTGGCATGAGACAATACCTTTCCCTACGTATCATCTCAGTATCTTACCGGAACGAGATGTCTCCGGTCATGACGAAATGAGATTTTCAACCATGCATAGCGCTAAGGGCCTCACTGACTCCTTGCAAGAAACGGTATAAACGGTGAATACCCTTTTTATGCGGAACACTATTCCTTAATTTCTTTCTTTTTTGTTTCTCTATCATAATTTTTCATTATTTACACGCCACACCCCTCTAAAAAGGAAAAAAAAAATGTCTAATCACGAAGGTCAATTTCCACTGAAGAGGAAGCCTACCAAATTGCATTTCAATATGTTGGAATCCAAACATGGACATGTGAAGTGTAGAAAATGCCATACTATGGAGCTGATTTGAGGTATTTCATATCCTACACAACTTCCATATGTAGAGTACCAGGCAAGCGCATAAACTAACTAACCACTTCTTCTCGGATGCCATATTAGGCCTTGTAATCTTCTAGCAACCAATCTCTAGTATACTCCAGTCTCACTTATCAAAAGAAAAAAAAAGTATACTCCAGTCTCATTAAACATATCTCATCAACAGTAAGCTTGTGATTCACCATTATAGGTGGTGAATCAATTCGTTTTCAACCAGGTTGACTTCTGTCCCAAATAGTGATCAAAATTGAATCAAATTGTAAAATCATAAGTAGGATTCATATCGAATCAGGATTCAAATTTTTGGATAGTAAGATTCATAGGGATTTTTCTTTGAGTTAACATAATATGAAATAATGTCCAAAAAACTGAAAAGAATATATAATATGCCTAACTATTCCATAACTCATCATATAGCGGCAAGCTTTGTACAAACACCTAAAAATAATGACAAAATATTGTACCCGGAAATCCTGATATGCATTATGGAGACACAGTTTCAAACTCATATTATACAAATAAAAGATCTTTTCGGAAAAAAGAACAAATTTCTCTCTCATCAATAGTCTCAATTCTCAAGGACATGCATTTCTTGTCATCTGTTTTAGGTGGTGTTTCATGCAGAAAATGCTACAATGAAACTATATTTCCTAAAGTAATTGTATTGCAAATTGTTTATTGCAAAAATTAAGTTTATGCTCCTTACTTGAAAGTATAATTAACTTAATGCCTTTGAAAATGAGCAGAGATTGAGAAAATAGAATACAAATGATTCCCTTATCTATAAAATACTTTGACAAAAATCTCATTTGTTTTCTTGCCCCTAACCCTAACCATTTAGGAGTTCTTTGTTAAAGGCTTTATCTTCATTTTTAATCCTTAAGGGCCTTTTCACTTGAAATATTAAAAACGAGTAAGAAAAGCAAAAAAACTAAAAACTGATCCATGTTTGATGGGGGAACTATGTTAAAATGATCTATGTTTGTGTATAAAGACATGGCAAGCAACATGTTATAAATATGTTTAATTAGTAAAAAGACCCACTGATTATCTTGTTTTTTTAGTATTCAACATCTAGGAAAAACCAAAAGTAGAAACATAGGAATAATTGTTTTCACTTAAAACTTTGTCCCATGTTTTTATTTAAATCATAAGATTTAAAAGAATCGTAAGATTCAAGTCATGAATCGTACTCGAATTGTATGATTCACATTTAAATCGTAGGATATTTATCTAAATGGATTCAGAAATAAGATTTGAATTGTTTGGGTTAAGATTTTATTTGAATTGTAGGATTTAAATCGTATATCGTAGGATTTTAATAATTCTTATCCCAAAACAAATTTAGGGTGTACTTTAAGAGATGAAAATTCCTCTTTGTCTTGGAAACTTCGACTCGCAATCTATGTAACAATGACACTGACACTCGTGTGTCTGATACAAACGCGAGCCTAGCCACAACAATCTCTGATTTTTCGAATTCACCAATCAATCGCCAATTAATCGATAAAATCTCCGATTAATCAAAAAACTCAGCGATTTTTTGCCGAATTTTGTCGATTAATCAATTGAAACCCATTTTTTCCCCCTTTTGATTTTGATTTTGCCGATTTTGGAATTATGAATGATGTATCACGCTTATGAGTTATCACTTATTATTTTGGAATTATCGATGTGTTGTTCATCATATAAATGTGTTTTGTTAAAAACAACATTTCTAACTTGAAAAATGCCATGATATACTTTTTTTATTTTTTATTTTTGCTAATTTTTGTCGATTCTTGCTGATTTTATTTGAATTTTCCCAACTTGACCCCTTGCCGATTTATTGCTGAATCCTGACTTTGTGACTATGGACACGAGGTGTCTGACATGGCGCCTTTAAGAAACTCGACATGCAAACACGTTTGTGCACATGTATTATAATGTAATATTTTGTTTTATTTAAATCGATTTTGACAAAAAATAAGCAAAAATATATATATATGAAAAGTAAAAAAAAAACATATATATATACGTGATGGAGCTATAAAATAACACATCATCATAAGCCTTCCTGACGATATGGGGTCGGCTACACGAATCTTGTTCTTCCATTCAATCCTTTCTAAAGCTATCTCTTCCATTAAGGCAGGTTTCTTAAAATCTCCTCTCAGAACCTAGCTATAAACAATGAATAGAACTAGATTTATAATAGAGAAGATTATCAAATAACTTTAGCTGTGTTTAACAACTTAACAAAGTACCATATTGAAGAGGGAACTGTTGTAATCTTGGATCGTAACCAGGATAAGAGATTAGGGTTAGAGATGGAAGAGAGGAGAGGTGAAGAGAATAGGGGAAAGAGGAGAAATCGTGTAGAGCTTAGAATAGCCTACACGATTTCACCCAATATATATATTAAGTGAAGTTTTACAATATTACAAGGGCTCCCTGTAGAATATAAGATATTACAAGTAGGTCCCTGACAACACTCCCCCTCAAGCTGGTGCGAAGATATCTATCATGCCCAGCTTGGATAACAGGTGCTCTAAGATCCCTTTAGTAACACCTTTAGTTAACACATCTGCAACTTGATCAGCAGTATGGACATACGGTGTGCAAATAAGTCCCTGACCAAGCTTTTCTTTGATGAAGTGACGGTCTACCTCAATGTGCTTTGTCCTGTCGTGTTGAACTGGATTATAAGCAATGCTGATGGCTGCTTTATTGTCACAATACAGCTGCATAGACCCTTTGACAGGATATCCGAGCTCACTGAGCATAGTCTTCAACCATAGAAGCTCACATACACCATGAGCCATAGAACGGTACTCTGCTTCGGCACTGAAGCGAGCGACAACTGGTTGCTTTTTGCTGCGCCAAGACACTAGATTACCCCCCACATACGTACAGTACCCTGATGTGGAACGTCTGTCAGTGACTGAACCTGCTCAGTCAGCGTCTGTATAAGCTTCAACTCGCAGGTGTCCATTCTTACTAAACAGGATACCCTTCCCTGGAGCCCCCTTAAGATAGCGTAACACTCGGTGTGCTGCTTCAAGATGTGGAGAGCGAGGGGCATGCATGAACTGACTGATGACACTGACTGCATATGCAATATCTGGTCGTGTCAGCGAAAGGTAGATGAGACGCCCAACAAGTCTCTGGAACTGGCCTATATCAGCAATGGGATCCCCATCAACAAGATTCAACCGATGTTGCTGCTCTATAGGCGTATCGGCTGGTTTAACTCCCAAGTTTCCTGACTCTCGAAGGAGATCAAGTACATACTTTCTTTGTGAGATGAACACACCTTGCTTTGACCTAGCAACCTCAATGCCTAGAAAGTATCTCAAGGTTCCCAGATCCTTGATTTCGAACTCTGTGCCGAGGTATTTTTTCAATTTACAAACCTCATCTGGGTCATCTCCTGTTACCACGATATCATCCACATACACAATAAGAGCAGTAAGACGACCTTGACTTCTCTTAATGAAAAGAGTGTGGTCCGCCTGACTCTGCGAGTAGCCAATCTTCTTGACTGCGGAACTGAACCTCTCGAACCAAGCCCTTGGTGACTGTTTAAGCCCATACAAGGCTTTCTTCAGTCTGCACACAAGTTCCTTACTCCCAGTCGGACTGAACCCCGGAGGACCTATCATGTAGACCTCTTCCTCTAGATCACCATGGAGGAAGGCATTCTTGACATCCAACTGGTGGAGGGGCCAAGAAAAATTTGCCGCTAGAGATAACAGAACTCGAACTGAGTTCATCTTGGCCACAGGAGCAAACGTCTCTTGGTAGTCAATCCCATAAGTCTGTGTGTACCCTTTTGCAACGAGACGGGCCTTGTACCTGTCGATGCTTCCATCTGCTTTGTATTTCACTGTATATACCCACTTGCACCCCACGGGTTTCTTTCCTCTAGGCAATGGAACCAAATCCCAAGTACCATTCTTTTCTAGAGCTGCCATCTCCTCTAGCATGGCTGCTTTCCACTGAGGCTGGCTAAGGGCATCTGAGACACCGGATGGCAGAGCGACACTAGATAGGGAAGTAGCAAATGCCCTGTAGGATGGTGAGAGCTGCTGATAGGAAACAAAGTGAGAGATAGGGTGCTTGGTAACACAGTTCCGAACACCCTTCCGATGAGCAATAGGTACATCAATGTCTTTGGGAAGGATAGTAGAAGGAGCAACAGACATATCATCATGAGGATCACTGAGGACACGATTACCTGGATCGAGTTGGATTTCCTGGCAGTGATCTTGGATGGTGGACTGTTTCTCTTTTTGACGTCGTCTGGCATATGTCTTCAGCTGCGGATCCTGTGTCAGTAGGAGATAAGGACAAGGGTACAGGAGACTCATCAGGCAAATCAAGGGGTACTGGTTGAGGAATCTCCCCCTGTGGAGGTATCGGACTCTCGTCAATACTCCCAAGCTCCCCCTGAAGAGAAGTCCGATCAACTGAGAAGAAGGGAAGACTCTCAAAAAAGGTAACATCTAGAGAAACAAACCGACGACGGGTAGAGGGATGGAAACACCGATATCCCTTCTGAGTGACGAATAGCCAAGGAACACACATCGAACGGCTTTCGGATCTAACTTGTCCTTCCTGTGATGGGCGTGAACATAGCAAACACAACCAAAGACCTTAGGTGGAATGGAGAACACAGGACAGGAAGGAAACAGGAGTGAAAGGGGAGACTTCGACCCCAAGACACGAGAAGGCATCCGATTTATCAAATAGGATGCCGTCAACACAGCGTCAGCCCAATAACCCTTGGGTACCCGAGTACCAAGAAGAAGTGCCCTAGCAACCTCCAGGACATGGCGATGCTTTCGCTCAGCGGTCCCATTCTGTTGAGGTGTATCGGCACATGAAGTCTGATGAAGAATTCCATGCTCTTCAAAGTAGGAGGCAATGCCACTGTACATGTATTCCCCCCCATTGTCAATGCGTAGGACTTTTAGGGTGGTACCCAATTGATTGCACACCATTTTATGGAAGGTCTGAAAGATAGTATGCACTTCATTTTTTGATTTCATAAGGTAGATCCAAGTGTAACGACTATAGTCATCCACAAAAACCACAAAGTAGCGAAAACCAAAGATAGAAGTGGTGGGATTGGGTCCCCAAACATCAGAGTGCACAAGCTGTAAAGGAAACGTACTTTTTTTATTACTGGTCGGAAAAGACACCCGACATTGTTTTGCAAGTACACAAGTTTCACAGTTGAACTCAAAAAATGGAATAGACGCAAACTGAGGTAACAGACTCTTCATGACTGAAAGCGGTAAATGACCTAGCCTGTTATGCCATCGCATTAACAGGTCTTTATTAACGCTAGAACTACTGACATTGGCACTAGACTGATGTGCAACAGAATATGAAATCGGCTGGCTATCGAGCAGGTACAATCCACCATCCTCACGACCACTGCCAATCATCCGCCTCGTCTCCAAGTCCTGAAAAACACAGTGAGTAGGAAAAAAGGTAACACTGCAGTTTAGGCTCTTAGTAAGATGGCTAACAGAAAGTAGGTTAGTGGTGAATTTAGGAACATGAAGTACAGAGGATAAAGACAAAGTAGGTGTGGCAGAGATAGTGCCCTTCCCTGAGATAGAGGAGAAGGTGCCATCGGCTACGCGGACCTTGTCCTTACCTGAGCAGATATTATAGGTGGAGAAAAGGGATGGCATACCAGTCATATGATCGGAGGCACCAGAGTCAATGATCCAGGAAGGACCAATGGGTGCCGTAGACACATGGTGGGCTGAATGGGATGTACCTGTCTGAGCAAAGGATGATGTAGGTGGAGAAGGGCCATCAAGCTGAGTAAGTAATTGTCGAAGCCTGTCAATGTCCATGCTAGAGAAGGTATTGGACTGCCCAGAGGAAGGGGTCACATCAGAGGAATCTTGGCTGGTGGCATGAGCGGCTGAGGTTCCATGTTTGCTACCAGAGGGCTTCTTTGAGGAGTCTTGCTTCCCCCCAGAGAACTGTGCAGGACGACCATGAAGACTCCAGCAGGTCTCCCGAGTGTGGCGACGCTTGCCACAGTGATCACATCTGAGTCGATCACGATCATCAAGATCCCCATCCTTCTTGGATGTGGGTTTGCTCAATTTCTGAGTGGCCAAGGCAGACTTCTCAGATAAAGGAACATCGGCATCTGTCTTAGAGCTCATGGCTCTCCTCCTGCTGTCCTCGCTCTGGATGTAGGAGTAGACCTGTGCAATGGTCGACGGCGGTGGATCTCTGCCCAAGATGTTGGCTCGAACCTGCTCATAGCTCTGGTTCAAGCCGCCAAGAAACTCGAATATGCGTCCGCGTACAATCATCTTTCGGAACTCCGTAGCATCCTTGGTACATGCAGGGGTGTAGGTCTGGTAGTGATCTACCTCTTCCCACTTGCTGCGTAACGCAGCGTAGTATGATCCCAAAGGAAGATCGCCTTGCTTCAGATGTGCTATCTCCTGCTGAAGTTCATACATCCTAGCAAAATTTCCATCTTGGGAGTAGGTCTGAGATGCCGTGTCCCATATATCCTTGGCAGTCGGGAGAAAGAGGAAGCCTGTGCTGATCGATAGATGCATGGAATGAAGCAGCCATGACATGACCATCGAGTTTTCCGCTTACCACTTCTCAAACGTGGCATCGGAGGAATCAGGTGCAGTGATGCGTCCAGTGATATAGCCGGCTTTGCCTCGTCCGGTGATGTACATCTTGGCAGATTGAGACCATGCGAGGTAGTTGGTCCCGTCGAGTTTCACCGTAGTGATCTGTAGGCCCGGGCTGTGATCACCATGACTTCCCAGACTGGGTGGGGCAACAATGATCTCTGACTTGGCAGAAGATGACTCCTCAGATGTACTCATGGTAGTAGATAAGACTTTTCTAATAAGAAATCACCCAAACTGCTGCTGTGGAGGTGCAAATCACCTTATTTTTATTTTTAAAGCCTCCTGCTCGCGTTGCTCGCAGGATTCAGACCTTTTCGGAACAACTCCTTTATAGATTTTCTATTGGAGAAAAAACCACTCGCGGGAAACTTGTGAATGGTTCCGATGACCTAAAAAGGTTCCTGGATAGGTGCGGTAGCACTAGGGAGAGGTTTCGGGCTCCTCTGAGACCTGCGGCTATGTCCAGAGGGTCTTCTCTGACCTTTTGGAAGGGGCGGTTAGGCTTGGTGGCTCTTTTCCAGCCTTCTGGAGTGGGCGGCTATGCCTGATAGCTCTTCTCCAGGCTTCTGGAGTGGGAGGCTAGGCCTGGGAGAACTTCTCCAACCTTTTGGAGTGGGCGGTTAGGGTTTCAGACTCTTCTAAAGCCTGCGGCTATCCATGGGAGATGATCTCCTTCTTTGGAAAGCCCTTCGCATCGAATTTCGCAATCCCTAGGGTTCTTCAGACCTCTAGGATTGAGCCATGGTTACATAACCATGCTCTGATACCATGTTGTAATCTTGGATCGTAACCAGGATAAGAGATTAGGGTTAGAGATGGAAGAGAGGAGAGGTGAAGAGAATAGGGGAAAGAGGAGAAATCGTGTAGAGCTTAGAATAGCCTACACGATTTCACCCAATATATATATTAAGTGAAGTTTTACAATATTACAAGGGCCCCCTGTAGAATATAAGATATTACAAGTAGGTCCCTGACAACAGGAACATGCCAACCCTATTTTAGAAACCATATATTTAAAAAGTTATTAAAATAAAGGGTAACATTACCATATGTGTCTGGATGTGTGTTGGGATGTGTTGACATGTGTATCCGTATGTCAACGTTTTCAACATGGCATAACCCCCAAAAGTGTTGTGTTATTGTTACATAGACTCCAAGGAAGTACTTAAGATTTCCTAGATCATTTACATAAAAAATTCAGTTGAATGATGTTTTTCTTTCTCATTAATTATATGTAACTTTAGGTTGCGATTTTGATCATCTATTTGTCTTGGTCTGCTTTTGGCTGTCGAACACGACAAAATTACGGCAAAAGGTGAAAAATTGTTTTTTATGTAGTTAATTCGATACCCTGTTGTTAATAATGATTAATGATGTAAATATTGAATCTAGTATCCTAAAAGTTAGATGTAAAGACTGCAAAAAAAATTGGGGCACGAGATGCATCTACTCTTATGTGGTAAAAATATGTTTGCCCTAGCCACTTTTAAATGCAATCTTAGTGGGTTCCATGGAAGATATGTTCATTTCAAACACTAAATCTTGTGGTTGCACTGAAGTTATATGGATTTAGAAGCAGAGCTTTTCATTAGGGACTAGAATGTGATCAAATTTGAAATTCAACCATACCAATTGGATGTTGCTGACCTAATAGAATTTAGTGACTAACTTGTTTTGATCTTCTTCATGACCATTGAAATAAGTTATACAGAATTTTCTGAAAACATATTGAATTGCTTGGTGGAACTACATACTTAAATAAATTTCTCTTTCTTTATTGGATTATTCTCAACTAAAAAATGGTGCATGGTCCAGGTCCGCTTTCTTCAGTGTGGAAAGAATGGATTAAGTGGTGCATTGAATTTGGTGTTGAGGCAAATGCCATCCTTGCTGTTCCGTATGATTGGAGGTTGTCAGCATCAATGCTTGAGGAGAGGGATCTTTACTTTCACAAGCTAAAGTTTGTACATCTCCCATTTAAACTTTCATGCATACTCCCATGCTAATTTCCCTTGCTACAACATATACAGTTTCGTTGTGCTTATTTGCTACGATAGCAAATTAGCTGAAGCTTTAGATACATGAGACTGGTAAAACCAAACTATGCATTCTCATCCACATCATGAAGTTGGTTTCTCAAGCTCTCTATTTCTAGTTTGTCCTGAAGAATCTGTGAGTATGAAATGGATGGAGACCTCTCCTGTAATGCATGACATTTGATAATGTGGATACAAGTGTTGGCAACATTACTATCTCAGATAAAATATGTGGAATTATGAAACAAGAAGCTTGAAAGACAAAATCAAGGGGTTGCCAATCTCCTGTTGGAACTTGGAATGATGGTAGAGGTCATGAAAATTGTTTTAGACGGCCAACATTTTCTCTCTTGCCATGGCCTTTTCAGCAGGCATTGGTAACACTACTCCAAAATGTGCACTTCAACGATTGGGTTGTGCATCTTTTTCTTCTCTTTTTTTTTATTTAATAGCACTGGTTTCTATTGTCACAAGTCCTTATGAAATTCTGTGGAAAAAGCTTTGCATATGCTTTGCAGAGTATAGTAGACTGCAACAATTGTTTGGTTCAGAAATCACTTAATGTGCTTATTATCAGTCAACTGGTTATTATAAATTTCTGCATTTGAAAGTAATAAGCTGCATTTATCAGAAAAACTGGTTTTTGATGTTATACAAACACAAAATACTCTTGGTTAGGCATGTCTGTTCGGTTAATATTCTCACAAACAAGAACTAATGTTAGGATGAATCTCATTAATAATAGTAAGTATAAGGATGATTTAGTGTTGGGATTTTTCTTATTGTTGCAGGCTGACTTTTGAAACTGCCCTTAAACTTCGTGGGGGCCCTTCATTAGTTTTTGCTCATTCGATGGGAAACAATGTATTCCGCTACTTTTTGGAGTGGTTGAAGTTAGAAATTGCACCAAAAAAGTATATCCAATGGCTTGATGATCACATACATGCCTATTTTGCTGTTGGTATGCTCGTTTTTTCTCTAAAAGCATCTTCGTCAATTCTGGGTCCTTATGAATGGTAGTTCATACCATTGATTCAATCACATTGTGTATTTAATTTCAGGAGCCCCTCTTCTTGGTGCCACTGAAACAGTCAAAGCAACACTTTCTGGATTCACATTTGGCCTTCCAGTTGCTGAGGTTCTCTCTCTCTCTCTAAAATACTTGTTTTGTTTGTAAACTAGTATCCAATGCATTCTATTTAGAATGCTTATTGTTTTCGTTAGTTGTCTCATCTGTTTGTAACTTTAGGTTCTCCCATTTATTGTTTGTAGCTGTATACCCAAATCATATTTTTGAGAAGTTACTTTTCTTTGTGTGAAGGCACATCAATATAGGTATCAGTTGCAGTTAGGCACAACCCAAAGTTAATCCTAGGCCTAAGATGAACCCTATGTGCCTGTGAACCAGGTCTTGTCAAAGATACATGAACCCTATTCTATATGATTAGTTTATGGTTTTGTGTTTTCCTTAGCAGTAACAGAGATACTATTTGGACTTTCAAAAAAAAAAAAAAAAAAAATTAATTAAGAATCCTTGATGGCACTAGCGAGAAGATGCACTTTGGTGCAGGTCAAAGTAACTAAGAGGACAAGAGGAGGCTGAGGATGTGGATTGAGGTAGTGAGGAAAGATCTGAAGAAGAATTCCTTAACAGAAGATATGACCTTAAAAATGAATGAAGGAACAGGATTCATGTATCCAAACCCGAATAGTTGGGACAGGGCTTTGTTGGTTGATTGATTGATTGGTATGGTATACATGTTCTAGTAGAAAGATTTTTTTGGGCCCATTGAGAATACACACGATAATATTTCTCCAGTTTGTGAAGTTATGAACTACTCGTCTAAATCTAGCAAATTACAATTTGCATAGAAGTACTATATGCTGTCAGTGGCTTACTTATAATATGTTAGATACTTCAGGGGGTCTTTGTAATTATGCAGATTGTCACATAATATAAATATTAGGTGAAATCGTGTAGGCCTTAATGCTCTACACGATTTCTCCTCCTTTCCCCCAATCTTTTCTTCTCTCGTATCCTTTACCCTAATCTCTTTATTCTTCTTGTTCTGGTTACGATCTAAGTTACAATACGGTATCAGAGAATGGTTGTGTAATCATGACTCAATCCTAGAGGTCAGAGAAAACTTGTGGGATGCAAGTGGGTATATACAGTGAAGCACAAAGCCGATGGAAGCATTAACAGGTGCAAGGCTCGTCTGGTTGCCAAAGGATACACATAGACATACGACATTGACTACGAGGAGACATTTGCTCACGTAGCTTAGATGAACTCTATTCGAGTTCTCCTCTTACTTGCCGCAAACCTGTCATGGCCCCTACACCAGCCGGACGTCAATAATGCATTTCTCCATGGTGATCTAGAGGAAGAAGTGTATATTACAGGACCTCTAGGATTCAGCCTAGCTGGGGGTAAAGAACATGTGTGCAAGCTAAAGAAAGCCTTGTATGGGCTCAAGCAGTCACCCAGAGCCTAGTTTGAGAGGTTCAGATCAACAGTCAAGAAGATCAGATACTCATAGAGTCAGGTAGACCATACACTGTTCATTAAGAGGAGTCCATGCCGTACTATTGCTCTTAGTGTATGTGGATGATATTGTGGTCACGGGAGATGACCCAGATGAGGTTTGCCAGTTAAAGAAGTACCTAGGGGTGGAGTTTGAGATCAAGGATTTGGGACTCTTAAGATACTTCCTGGGTATTGAGGTCGCTAGATCGAAGCAGAGTGTGTTCATCTCACAGAGGAAGTATGTTCTAGATCTCCTACGGGTGTCTAGAAACCTAGGAATTAAACCAGCTGACACACCCATTGATCAGCAACACCGGCTTAATCCTATTGATGAGGATCCACTTGCTGACCCTGGTCAGTTTCAACATCTGGTTGGAAGACTTATTTATCTCTCATTGACACGACTAGATTTAATTGCATATGCAATCAGTGCCATCAGTCAGTTCATGCACGCTCTCCGTTCTCCACACCTTGAGGCAGCACACAGAATTTTACGCTACCTTAAGGGTTCACCGGGGAAAGGACTTTTGTTTGGGAAGAATGGACACGTAAGAGTTGAGGCCTATACAGATGATGATTGGGCGGGCTCAATTAGAGACAAGCATTCTACGTCGGGGTACTGTACTTATGTTGAAGGTAACCTTTTTTCATGGCACACAAGAATCAACTAGTTGTTGCTCGCTCCGGTGCCGAAGCATAGTACCGCTCTATGGCGTATTGGCGCATGGTGTGTGTGAGTTGTTATGGCTGAATACCATGCTCAGCGAGCTTGGCTATCCTGTTAAAGCACCTATGCAACTGTATTGTGACAATAAAGCCGCCATCAGTATTGCTCACAACCCAGTTCAACATAACAGGACGAAACACATTGAAGTGGATTGCCACTTCATAAAGGAGAAACTTAACAGTGAACTTATTTGCACACCTTATGTCAATACTATTGATCAGGTGGTTGATGTGTTGACTAAGGGTGTTACTAAAGGGGTCCTAGAGCATTTGTTATCCAAGCTGGGCATGATAGATATCTTCGCACCTACTTGAGGGGGAGTGTTGTCAGGAGCTTACTTATAATATGTTAGATACTGTTGGGTTTTTTGTGATTATGCAGATTGTCACATAATATAAATATTAGGTGAAATCGTGTAGGCCTTAATCTCTTTATTCTTCTTGTTTTAGTTACAATCTAAGTTACAACACTATACACGTCGTATAGAAGTGTTGATCAATCTTTTCCAAGGTAAACCTAGACCTAGGCTTATAACCCTCTATACTAATAGATTTGACACTATGTACATGAGTGTTGGTGGCCTATATGGCTGCAAGAAGTACATGAAATGGTCTAGCATCTGCCATGTCACAATCTGCTCATGTGATTGAGAACACACATTACATGAAAAAAATTTGTGACCTCATGGTGAGCTATAACTTGTCCAAGTTTTATTTTTTTGAACTATCTTCTGCAAAGGGCTTGATCCTATTTTCTTTTATATTGTGCATTATCGCTTCTCTGGCTAGAAACTGTGTTTGACATGCCTTGTTTGATTATTTCTTTTGGAGTCTGGGTAAAATGTACAAAGGTAAGAGGTAGATCTTCTTGAGATTGAAGACATCTTTTGAAGCCTATTATTTTTATAGTCGATGTTTGAACTTCACTGTCTTCTTATATGTAAATTGGCCCAATTACCTTACACTAGCTTCTTGGAACTTTCAGATTTATGGATTGTTGTCCTCTTGTGTTATTTCGAAATCAGCTGTATTAACACATGCTTATCATTTTCTTGTGCAATATATCAGGGAACAGCCCGATTAATGTTTAATACATTTGGTTCTTCATTATGGATGACGCCTTTCTCAAAGTATTGTAAGACTGATAACATATATTGGAAGCATTTCTTTGAAGGAAGAGGGAAGGGCCATCACACATACCACTGTGATGACATGGAATTTCGGTTAAATTACTCTGGATGGCCGACAAACATTATAAATATTGAAATTCCTTCAATGCGAGGTGCAGCTTTAGAGCCTTATGCTCTCTTAGATGGTGAACAATTTTGTACTACCTATTTATGCTAATAAGCCCATCCTTTTTCTTATATTTGTAGGCATTGATGCATATCCATCAATTTCAGAAGTAGCACAGTCCAATCTTTCTAGCATGGAATGTGGACTCCCTACTCAGTTATCTTTTTCTGCTAGAGAAGTATCAGATGGGACCTTTTTCAAAGCAATAGAGGATTATGATCCGGATAGCAAAAGACTGTTGCATCAATTACAGAAGTGAGTACTTTCCTAAATTCCTAATTAATTGATACGATTCATGGATTCAATGCTAGCTTGCTAATGTTGAGGTTATAATTGTTTCTTCATCAGGTGAGTTATGTTACAGGGATTTTTTTGTTCCAGTGGTAAAATTATGGTGATATAATTGGGTAGCAGGTGACCCATGTTGGAGATATCTCTATGTTTTCGCTTGGGTCATAGGTTGAGCTTGTGATGTGTGGTAATTCTTTTGTGTGATGTTTGAAATTTATCATGGAAGTTGATTTGTGTCTAATAGCTGCTGAATTGTTTCTTCACTTGGTGAGATGATAATGGATGGATATTCGATCCCGATTGTAAATATGACATGTAGGAATGCAAAAAACTGGTGCGTAGCATAAATCAGTGCATCATTAATCTTTATTTGAAGGAAGGGATGAAGTCATTGAAGTGTTTTAGAAAGAGGAAAAAGCTTTTGGAGAAATTTTGATTTATAGATTTTCGGCAGGATTAGGTATTTTGAAATCTTTAAGTGAGGATTGGTAGGTCCAAGAAAATGTCAAACTTCGTTTTTACGCGTATGGAAAAGGTTATTATATCATATTCTTAAAAAGTCGGCCTTTTATTTTGGAAAGGATGGAAGCTATTGGAGAATTTTTGGCTAGAAGTTCTTTTAGTGTATTAAAGATTAGTGCTGTTTTTTTTTTTTTCTAAAACGGAAGGTGAGGATGTTTCTATAAGATTATTTTGACAAGGATTTTCCCTTTCTATTGTACACATTTTACCTTAAAAAAGGGTGTGTCTATATGGGAAGGTTGGACATTATAGAGCAAGGACAGACCAAGCCCTTCCTGATTTTGGACCAAATATGATCCTAAAAATTGAATGAAGAGAACAGAGCATCTTCAACTCATTGAAGGCTTTGCAGTGGGAAGAAGGGTAATTTTGTCATGTTTATAACTTGCGAATGATATGAGCATCTTCTGTGAAGCTAATGTTGATCAAATTCTGTTAGATATTATGTTATGTCATTAGTGGGTTTGGGTTTTATGTATGGGACGCATGGGGCTAATATGGTCCATTCATGTTATTTCGGTTTAAATGGGCTCGCTTGGCTGGGACCCATGTGGAGAGTTAGTCGTTGAAGGATTCACTGACTTATTGCATTTTAACGAGGAGATTTGGCCCATGTGCTATCTTGGTCTCCCTCTTGGGGACAATCCTAAATTGGTTCAGTTTTGGGATCTAAGTTAGAAGTTTGGAAAAAAAAAAGGTTTGAGTCTTTAGAAAAATCATTACATCTCATTAGGAGGAAGAGTAACATTTACAAAATCCAATCTTTTGATCCTCCTGGTTTACTATCTTTCTTTTTTAAGATCCCTAGTAAGCGGGTGGAGAAATTTTAAAAAAATTCGAAGTACTTTCTTTGGGAAGGAGGTGATGGTTAGAAGGATCACTTTTGGTGAAAAAACATCCAACTAATGTTCAGAGAATCAGAAAAATCTGAAACAGGATTTAAATCCAAACCTCCTTCGCCGTAGGTAGAAACATGAAACCTTTGCTGATCTGAGGTTGCATAGAGTGCAGAAGCCACGACATCACAGTGAGGTTTTCCATAGCCCATTTCTTGTGACTTGTGAGACTTGTCAGTGGTAGCATATTCTTTAGCTTCCGCAGTAAGATACTTGCTATAACCACGTCCTCCGATATACATAAGAGCAGACGTCTTCCATTCAAGGAAATTTGTTCCATCCAGTCACATTGTAGTAATGCATAACTGCGGATTATTGTCTCTATGAGACCCATGGGACAATGAACCATCCTCAACAGAGGAAATTTCTGATGATCATAGCAGAAGGCCGGAAAAACTAAACTGTAGAACGAGAAATCCAAAAAATCCGAAACAAAGTTCAGAGGATCCCTAGGGGTATTATAGGAGGTGCAGCTAAGGTAGCGAGGCCCAGAAAAATTTAATTTTCAAAAAAATTGAAAACCCCCAAATTTTTCCCGGAAAGAGATTTGGGTGATTTTTCGAATCAAAGATCTTATGATCTGAAATAACCCAAACTTGATTCTGTAGATCCCAAAAGAATCTATGAGAGGGGCGGCTATGGTAGTATACCCTTGATCGACACGTATCTCGAGGAATAATCAAAACCCAAAATTCCTCAATATACATATTTTTCAGAAAAAAACTGAAAATCCAAGAGAAAGGGGATGCAATGGATCTCTTATGTGACTGATAGCCAAAAACCGTACTAGGAATGATAGATCTTTGGTCCTTTTGCTTCAGAAAAGATCCATGAACCTCGCAGGTTTTGCTCCAAGCTTGCCCAAACTCTGGATACCCACATATTCTTCATAGATCGTAAAGGTAACCCTCAAGGACAAGAGCATAGGACCTAGAGTAACCATGCTCTGATACCATGTTGTAAACTAGATTGTCACCAGAACTGTAAGATTGAGAGAGAGAGTTGAGAGATTAGAAAGAGAAGAGTAGGGTTTTGGAGAGAATGGAGTGATTGAACTAATTGTTCAATCTCCTCTCAAGTGATATATGATGGGGAAGTCCCCTAGTACAAATACAATACTAATAGTGGAGGGTTAAGTGGGGAACCCATGAACTAAGAAAAGAGAGTTAGTGAGTTAAGTGGGTGGGACCCACACATAACCCCCCAACATAAGGACATGTCCTCCCCACGTGGGACAGTGGGACATAGCCCACTAAGTGCACCCCCTCGTGGGGCCCACAATCCAACAGATGGAGTTATACGTCATGCTTGGAAATTAGGAGACGACCCGTTGTGGAATACATCTGTTTGGATGGCTCTATTAAGGGTTGAGTTCGCATCCTTGTTTTTCACTGTGGATTGGTGTGTCCATGTTGCAGCAGCAAAATTATAGATGACCTTGTATGCACAAACTCTGCAACATTACATATGTTCTTTGATGATAAAGAACTCGTGACCAAGGGAATGAATCATTTGTCTCACAAGTATGCGTTCGTTACTGAGTTAAATAAATCTCCAAAACTTGTAATGTTCTGATAGCTGAGTTCAGCACAGAATGCACTGGATAAGTTGGCTATTTGTAACAATTATTCTGACATGTGAGTTGTTTGTATTGCTTTGCACAATCACATTTCTAGTGCTTCATACCAAATATGTGATCAGTCCACTGCATAGACAAGTTCATAATGGACTGACCTGCAGTGATATTTTGTTAAATTTCTTGTTAATTTTGTTGCTTTCTGCCCTATTCTCTTGAGCATTTGGACTTCACTTATTGAAAAAATGTGTAATTTTGTGGTCAAATCTTTCCAAATGATTAATGTTTGCACTGCTGTATATTTCAGGTTGTATCATGGTGATCCAGTGTTGAATCCTCTTACACCTTGGGATAGACCACCTCTAAAGAACATTTTCTGTATATATGGAATAGATTCAAAGACTGAGGTATTAGCTGCTTTGTCTGAACTGAATAAAAGAAGCATTCATATTGTTGTGAGCTAACTACAGATACTATGGTTTAAAAAATGGCCGTTATATCGAAAATAATGGCCGTTATAACAGAAACAGACCTCCCCTGTAACATACCATTTTAATGTTCAGAAAATAACGCCCGTCATTTCTGTTATTTTCCATTATAAATTTTAGTGAAATTTTGAAATTTGAATTTTAGATCTGTACTTTTCCGTTTTTTCCCCATTTTTCCCATTTTTGGTCTTGTGCGTTACAATCCGTTATAACGGAAAAACGGTGACACCCCCAATCCGTTATAACAGTCCCTTTTAAACCTTGACTTCTACAACCCCATTTTATCAATTGCTGTTCTGGAATTTTGAGATGACTCTATGTAAGATGCCTACTCCTTGCGAAAGAACGATCTTTGTAAAGAACTTTGCAGGATAAAGAAGTTACCCATGATTTATCTACATTCCAATTACAGAATTATTTGGGATCTGTTCCCATAAGATAATTGAACTAAAGCTGGTAAAATGAACTATTATTAATCATAATGGAATTGAGTATTTTTTTTAATACATATTTTTTTTTTTAGGTTCATATGATTTGTGTGAGTGGTCTATTCATAATCCCAATTCACTAAATTGCACTGGGAGCAAAAGTTTTACCAAAATGAGCACCTATCTTCTCATCATATTAACCAATTAAAGCTCAAAAAACTACGTTGTTGAACTGAATGCAGCTCGGAGGTACAGCCATGCCTTAGATATTCATGAAACACCTGTGGAGATTAATGAACCGGTCAACAAGCTGTCATTCCTAGTATGTGAACTGTAGATTCATTGAGAAGGAAAACTTTGAAGATGGGTTTGCATTTATGCAAAAAGGACATTCTGGTTTTTCTTCTCAGAAAAACAAATGCTATGTATAACACCTATTTTGGGAACATGTATTAGACACACGCTGACACAGCTACTAAAAGAAACCCTTCATATTCCTTCCTTTCTAGCAGTTTTATTCCAATTATATAGCTTTCATGTACTTCTATTATATTTACAGAGGTTCCTACATTTTTTTTAATATTATTAATTTATATTTATAAAAAAGGATACCTTTCTCATGACTCCGCGGGATGGTTTTCTAAAGCTCACTTATCCGGTACCTCCTTTCAATTTCTATATTGACATATGTTTCCCCATCTAAGTTACATAGATTTGCATCAGACTCCCAACATTGCTAGGTACCACATCAGGTCTGTCAGCATTCCATTTTGGGTGCTCTTGTTTTATGCGCAAAATTTGGTATCCTTACAATTTCCTTCACTTATTGAGTAGGCACTTGTGATTATGCTTTTAGTTTCACAATACCTCGGCAAATCGATCTTAGGTTTATTCAACAGACGAGTGTAGTGCAGTTGTGCCTCCCTTTTGTCATTTTTGTATGAAGATATAAGCAACCACACTTTCTTTCTGTAGCTTTGCACCATAGAAGGACTGTTTTGGATTTTGGTTTGGTTATGCTAATATGAAACCATCAATAGGTTTATGGTGTGTGAGTTGGAACATTATCTTGTTATTGTGTAATGAATGTAATCAGTAATCAAGTATGGAGCCACTTATCAACAAACAATGGAGGGTAAAGACCAATTAAAACCTTGAGTATTTTTTTGAAATCAAGCATTTGAAATATACATGGGCTGTTGTGTTAATTGAGAAATTTATCTGTTACTTGAGTATGGCTCCATATATATCAATACCAAATTTTTACTGTAGCTGTCTTTTTTTCTTTGGAAATGCAATTACTTTGTAAGTAGCGTTTTTTTGTGGATGTTCCGCATTTAATTAGATATTTTATTCAGGTGAATAATATTTAAGGTATCTTTGCAATTGACAAAACAGGTTGGGTACTATTTTGCTCCAAGTGGCAAACCATATCCTGATAACTGGATCATAACTGATATCATTTATGAGATTGAAGGAGCTCTTTTCTCAAGGTAAGTGTCATAAAAATTTAGCTAAGAATCATATTGGACTATTTTCATCAAACATGTTTGAGCACATTAAAATTTCAAAGGGCAACACTAATATGTATTTTCTTGAAATGCTTATTAAAATTTATTTTTCCCATCTTCTTTATCAAAGGAGACTTCTTTCACATCAGGTGAATAATAGAATTTGTGTCTAGGTCTTGTTTAGGCTAGCGGAATGAAATAGCAAACACTAAATCAAGGTGCAGAACATTTGATTGTGATGATACCTTTAAATCTTAAAATTTTCATTCAATTTGATTGTACATGGTTATTTTTATGCTCATGGTCTGATTTTTACCATCGACGAAAGGTGGTAGGTTAACTAAATCTTATCGTAAGACAACATGTGATGTTGCATAAATCACAAATATCTTATAAAAGGAAACAAATTTCGCAAAATTATGGAAAAATTTTGCGAAATATTTCCATTTTCTAGGTTACCGACAGGAAAGATACATACATGAAAAAATGTTAAATTTCATGAAATGTTTCTATACATTGAAATATTTCGCGGCGCGAACTGTAAATTTCGATCAATTGACAGTGTAAATATGTATTATTTCGGTTGAAATGTTTCTACTTGTATGGAAACATTTCGATCGAAGGTAGGAAACATCCCATTTGAGCTCAAAACTACCAAAAATCCCATATATGATCCATCTAATGCCTTTCCATATATTTTTTTTTATAAAAAAAGACCAATCTATTGTAGATTTCTTGGTTCACGGATTGATTGTGAGGATGAATCGAATCCCGTTTTAGAGTTTTTTCAATTCAAAATGTACGTAAGTATAAAATTTCTTGTTATCCTCTTGCTACAAATAGATAGATTAGGTGTAAATGCATCAAGTCTATGATGCATTTACACTAGATTTGTGCACAAATATGAAGATCATTTATGGTGAAAATTTGAAATTTGGGGACCCTAAATATCCATGATTGTGCATAAATTGATTATATGTTGCATAACTTAGCCCGTTCTAAGTTGGTTGGGCTAAAATTTTTCCAAAAAAATATCTAAACATTCAAAAAATTAAGTAAATGTTATAAGTTAATAGTAAAGAGGTTTTCTAATTATATAATATTCAGAAATTAATATAAGTGAATAAGGATTTGTTAATACCTTGATTTATGACTTTTTTTTATAATTAGTAATTAAATAATACCTTGATTGACTATCAGATACCTACCTCATCCTCAACGTACTACAGACCGCCATGATCGTTCATTTCCACACTATATATGGTTGTATATTATGGTTTGATTGCTTATGAGTGTGTTTTTATGCTTGTTTTACCATTTCTCAAACTTTCCACAAAAATTCCCATAATATTTCTATTATTTTCGCATTATTTCCATCATTTCTACGAAAAATGTATTATTTCCACACTGCTTGAAATATTTTCATTTCTGGGCTGGTCGAAATAAACCTCGAAACTAAATTTTATTTCCTTTCCTGAGAGGTAAGAAAAGGATAGGAGTGACTGAGAGGACTTCTCAAATTTTCTTTCCAACCACTCTCTTTTGTCATCACATAAAGAGGAAAACTGCAGCCCATCAAGAGTAGGACTACATAGGCCATCCGACATATATAATCCTTCATGGAAGGACACAATTTCTTTCCGGATTAATTCCTCTTCCTCTGAGATTCTTCCCACCTTTAATCTGCTAATCCAATTCACACTAAGTCTTGTATTTGTACAAAGTCTATAATGATACCTCCCATTCTTTTTGTTCCACAACTCTTTGTTGAAGTGTTTGGAGTTATTTTATAACCATTGCAAATCCCCACACTCTTTGCAGTCGAACCTACTCTTCAACATAAAGAAAGAACTTGGATTGATACCACATTGATGCCTGGGAAAATATTTGTTTGGCAAGCATGGCTTGATATGCAGCTCGTTGATGGTAGGGCAAAGTAATTTACTCAATTATCATCTGAATAGAATGTCTTATAGGGAAATCCGAGAAAACCTTATACAAGGTGCTAATCCAAGCAAGCCAAAGGTTCTCAAAAGAACTAAAAATGCATAAAAGCAAAACATCATTATATAATTCAAGGTCTCCTTACAGTGTTCGCGTAACAACTATGTATACAAAAATAAGACTCTAAAAACCTAACTTAAGGGTTAAGAAAAAAATCTCAACTATCCATCTGAAGTAACCTACATATAATTTTTATAGTGACTAAACTGTTGTCAGTATGAGGTAGAATGTTGTCAGTATGAGGTAGAATATAATATAAGGTGTATGGTGGGTGGAGATATGAAAGTGGGTGTAATTGGTTTTAACCCTAATGATATAAATAATATTGTGGGACGTATGAAAGATTTTACACTCTACAACGTTTTCCCCTTTCTCTTCCTCTCTTCTCTTCTCTCCACTAAACCCTAAACATCTACTAGGTATCAGAGCAAGGTTTACCGGATCCGCACGCAAGCTTCAGGGGTGAATCTCCCCACGTCACAGACCTTCGAGAGGTGACCCTTATCGCTAACGTCATTGCTGACGTCATGCAGCCGTATGGCTAACGTCATCAGCCGTACGGACAAGTTGCCCATGACCAAAAAAACTCCACCATCCAGTAGCTTGCATTTTTCCAGTTATTTTGGTAATTTTTTGGGAATTTATTTGGCCCTTTTTGATCATCTTATGGCTGTTCTTCGAAAAAATTGAAAAACAGCCCTGTTTTGGTTAGAGTTGATTTGCGATTTTTTGTGGAGCTTTTTGGCTTGATTGTTGCATCGTTTTGGTCCCCTCTATTATTATCTACATGCCTATGCCTTTTTTTTTAAGATTGGTTGAGTATTGTGACTTGGGGATCGATTTCTCCCCCTATTTATTACCGTCGGCGGGTTTTTAACCCTTATTGGGCACCACGACTCCTCTCTAATCCTGTTGGTTGGCTCTCTTTATGTATTCAATCCTCTTTTGGATGATATTTTGGAACTTTGGGATGCTCCCATCGCTCCGTTGCTTCTCGGTTATTGTTGTTTGAGTCATTTGACTTTCGACCCCATCTGTAGCCTGGTAGTGCCTTCAGTTTGTTTCAGATTGTGGTTGCTGTCTTTTTGGTGGTTATTTCTCTATTATTTGCTTGCCATTTGCTATTTGTGATGTGGCAATGTCGACTTCGGATGAGTCCGGGGCCTTGGATGTGGCTTCCAGGCCTACCGGCCCTCCCAGGCCTTCCATTTCAGCTCCTACTCCGTATGAGAACCCTGTGTTGCAAATTACCACTATCAAGTTGGCTGGAAAAAATTATTTGAGTGGTCTAGGGCTGCCAAGATGTTTATCTGTGGCCGTGGGAAACAAGGATACCTTACTGGCCGTCTAGTTGCCCTTGGATAGGATGACCCCAAGTTTGAGAAATGGGAATCAGGCAATTTGACAGTTATGTCCTGGCTTCTTAACTCTATGGAGCCTCACATCAGTCGAGGATTCCTATTTCACACCACTGCAAAGGAGATCTGGGATTCTGCAGCTCAGACCTATTCTCAGCAAAAGAATATAGCTCGTGTGTATCAGTTACGCCAGAGCATTACCACTCTTCGTCAAGGGGACTTGCCTTTGGCCGAGTACTTTGCTAAACTTCGCAGCTTGTGGGAGGAACTTGATTATTATCAAGTCTTTACCCCCGCCTGTACCACAGATGGTAAGACATAACGCACGTTGGTGGATCAGAACAGGATATATGAGTTCCTTGCTGGCTTGAATGTTGATTTCGAGTTAGCCCGTGTTCAGTTGCTTAGTAAAGATGATTTGCCCTCGCTTAATCAAGTGTATGCCTACGTTCAGAGTGAAGAAAGTCGCAGAGATATCACGTCTCTTCTTCCCAAACATGAAAAGTCTGCCTTGGCGGCAATCTCATCTTCACAGAAACCATCACAGAATCGTCATCCACCTAGTGGCCCTAAAAGCCCCCCACCTATTTGTGCTCATTGTGGTAAGAAAGGCCACAATCAAGATAAGTGTTGGAGCCTTCATGTGTGTGAGGGGTGTGGGAAGAAGGGACAGCAAGGAAAAATGTTGAAACATTATTGGACGACCCCCGCCATCGTCCTCTTCCTCTCTTCTCTTCTCTCCACTAAACCCTAAACTTCTACTTCAACTACCCCTAAGTAATGTCATTAACCTATTGCTAGATTTCAATTACAATTTTGAGGCCCAAAACATTATACAGGATTTGAAGATCCTTCCCAACACATCCAATGGCTCCTCAATTGGATACTTAAGTGAAAAGCTATGGCCTATCTAAGTTGAGATCCTTTGGGCTAGGTGGGACTTAAAGAATTTGGACCTTTTTCCTAGCACCTGTTCATTGTGGCATCAGTTGACGCTCAATTTTTATTTTTATTTTTTACTTCTAGCCACTTGATTTCGAAGGCCTTTTAGTCTAGGTTGCTCAAAGACAAAAGTATTTGTAAAACCACAAAATTTCATATAAAAACAATGATGAAGTTCAAAACATGAAATACGGCCGTTAGAACAAAAAAAATTGGCCGTAATAACGGTAACGCCCCGACCCCATTATGTTTTTTCCTGTTATAATGCCCAAGACCGAAAAATGGGGTATCCGTTATAATGGAAAAAACGGCCATTATTTTTTAAAAAGAACTACTTTTTTACCGTTATCGAGGTATTTTTAGAAAATATTAAAATAAGAATTTCCTGACCATTTTTTCCACTCAGATATGAGTAATGTGTCCTCGTTATAACAGTCAAAATGGCAATGTTAAGGGACCGTTATACCGTTATAATAAACCATTTAAGCCTTGGTTCAAAATAAAAATTGTTTCTCAAATAAGCTTGTGTGAGGAGCACTTGCTTTTGAGCTTGATATTTTATCTCTCGTCATGGAAGTTTGAGAAATGCTATGTTGTGGTGGATAATGTTGAGATGTTTTGAATATGACAACTCAAAAAGGTAAAATTATTTATACTGAAGCAATCAAAACTGTTTGCTTCTATTATTGACTGAACAAGGTTATTGCTTAATGATTTACATTTTATCATGTTTACAACCTATTATATTTTTATATCAGTGAACATTTTTACAATATACAACTTCTTTGCTAATTTAGTAAGATCCGTTTAGGTGTTAGAACCTTCAACCTGCACGTTACTTTTCACTGGTGCTGTCATCCTTCTCCATTGTACATGACAAAACCATCTCAATCAATTGTCCCTTATTTTATCACCTATTGAGGCTACTCTTAGAGTCTCATGAATGTGTTCATTTCTGATTTTGTCTTTCTTAGTCTTCTCACCGATCCATCTCGACATCATCTTCTCGTCTACGTTCATTCTATGAATATATTGTTACTTGATTTCCCAACACTTTGACTTAGTTTGATTGGTATGCATCGGTGATTGGGTGCACATCTTGACTACACTAATATCAGCATTTGCATGCCTTTTCTGTTTTGTTGCTTTAAATTAGAGAAACAATAAATTGTCATGGAGCATCACATGCACATAACAAACGCTTTTGTTGTGTGCATTGAGATTTCACATACATGGTGGGTAGTGGTTGGCTTTAGCAGTGACAAGTTTGAGCATAAGATCATGATTGGAACACATATAGTTGGGGGATCTGTTGTCTTTATAAATTTCCCAGCGAAAGATGAGAGGAGAAACATCAGTTGGATGTAGTTCAACTTTGGCAATAGAATTTGCTGTGAGTACTCTGCTGCAACAATGGTTTTGGCTTCTTTCCTTATTCTTCTCTTTTTCTCCTGTATTTTATTGCTAGAAACCAAAAATCACCTTAGTGTGGTCTTATAGGGCACTCTAAGCGATTAAAGCTCCCAGGTGCACAAGGCACTACATCTTGACTAACATGCGCAAAAGAGCCATCCCCTCTATATTGAGGGAAGGTCTTCAAACATTAATTTAACTGATGTTGGCAATTCCAAACACAACAACACAATGCATGACACAGTATATAAGTATAAGAAGTAGCCGACATTGTTGAGTGTGTATTCTAACATGTTTGCCTGCATTATTAGTTAAGATTTTTCACATTATCACACATGTATCATGTGATCTTAGTGACATATGTTTGACACTGTTGAGTTCTCATATGAGTATTCTTGTTTTATCCTGATCAGGTCAGGGAATTTAGTTAGTGGGAATCCAGGATTCACAAGTGGGGATGAGACGGTATGTCTGAGAACTAATATAAGTTGTGTTTAAGTGTCTGAATTTTTTGAATTTGTCTGCTTGAGCTTTGCCTATTGTATTCAGCCTCTGAACTTCCACTTTGCTTACTGTCTTCATTATGTTTAAGAAAATTGTTTTGGTAGGTACCATATAATTCCCTATCATGGTGCAAGACTTGGCTTGGGCCCAAAGTGAACATAACAAGGGCTCCTCAGGTATCTCTTATCGGTCCAACAAATAATTGTTAAATGATATGAATTGAATAATGTATCAATTTTTCTTGTAATAGACTTTGTAATATTGAAAGTTTCATTACATATGGTATGACGTAAATACTAAAAAATGATACTATAACTCAGTTTAATAAAAACTAAAGATCGATGCATGATATCAATATATAGGATGGAATATCGGTGCCTGTATCTGCGTCCTCTACCAATGTCAGCATCCATATCCCAAGGCATCTTAAATGACAGAAGCCTTTTGAAGACCTACTAAGAGTTAGGACAATGGAAAACTGGGCTGAAGTTATGCAATCTCTAATTCCTTTCATCCATCTTTCACTGTACACCTTCTTTTCAAGGACATAGTCATGGAAAGGCCATCAGACATGATCATATGCTTTTGTTTTTCTATATGTAAAGAGTTATATTACTAAAAGAGGCTAAAATTCTCCACTTACAGGGTATATACAAAATAGGAGAGTAAGCTTCAAAAAATCATCCCACACCCCTCCCAAAAGAATTACATTTACTCTCATTATCTCTCGGCCCATTTCAAATACATATTTAGGGAATTTTCACCCTTGAAAGCTTAAGTAGTAGTCGCCGATTGAGCTAAGGCCAGCTTAATCTTATTGATGCATTTACACATTTGTAATACTAATGTAGATCAAATTTATGAAAGAGGCATGGAATTATAGAAAGAAAAAATGTTTTTTAACCAAAACAAAAACTTAAAACATATGCAGCTTGAAAAACATTTGATCTTGACTCCCGCTCCTGCAAGTTATTTTTTACTCCAAAACCCTTGACTGGAGTGGTTGCTTTTCACCTATGAAACTCCTAAAAGTAAGCAAATGTGAAAAAAATGGGGATATTGGTGTTTAAAACACTTCTCTTCTGTTTTAAAATTTCGGTCCTGACCTGTAAAGTTCATCCTTCTGTCTCCCATCTTTTTAATTTCCTTTTCAGCTTCCTCTATACTTCTGGCTTTCCAACTTCTGTTACCCCTATCATAATTGGTTTCTCAAGTCATAACCTAAAAATTCTTGTTTTTTTACTTTCTGTCACACCTATTTGCTGGGGTTCTGTGACTAACCTCTAAATCAAGGACTTCCTGATAAGTATAAATGTTTTTTAATAACTACACATTTGGTAATCTTGCTTTTAGTGATATAGATCCAGTTTATTTCCAGATTGTTTTGGGGATTTGTTCTATGGTATTAAATTGAGTTTTATTTCTAATTATTTAATTCTGTTGCAGTCAGAGCATGATGGATCTGACGTACAAGTGGACCTGAATGTAGATCATCACCATGATGCAGATATAGTTCCAAATATGACAAGGGCCCCTCGTGTTAAGTACATAACCTATTACGAAGATTCGGAAAGTCTTCCAGGAAAAAGGACGGCAGTTTGGGAGCTTGATAAAGGTATGGTGACAATTCCTTATAGCTTATAATGCATGAAATTCCTTGCTTCAAATGAATCCCTGATTTATAGCTTGCTGGAACTTATCTCCAAGTCGTAAGCATTGATGTCATTGGTGACAGATGAAAGTGTAGTGCCGCAAAGTAAAATTGACAAAATAAGAATTGTCTTCAGGAGGAGAGAATCATTTCCATAATATGGCAAAATTCCTCAATTTTGAAAATGTAACATTGACCAGTTGTCGAACACTTTTTGCAACGTCAAGCAAATTTCTGAATGGGCTGTGATTGTGTTTCATTTCTTGTTAAGCATTGTTCGTATATTCTACTACTTGCTGAAAGGTTTGGATCTAAAATGACAAATTAGACAGCCATATTTTTGTCTTTGGACATATACTAGAAAACTAACAATTTTAATTGTAAAAAATTGCAATGTTGCTCCATTAAAAACAACCCTAGGACTCCTACATTAGATGATGGACTATAGGAGACATTCGTATCTGGCTAATTAGCAGCTATTTTTAAATGAGATATTTTATGGTTAGTGTCTTGGAGTTCGAAGCATCCATCTAATACTAAAGCCCATCCAAAATATTAACTGAAAGACACTAAATAGGGACCGAGGCAGGACTGTAGCTACTTGTGTACTGTGGGACCCACATGTCCTCTCGTTGGAGGAATATAGTGTGGCGGTGGTGTACCGTACCTGCTGCTGCATCATTCTGTTATTCAAAAGGTTTTCTTATTTAGTTTTTCAATTCATATCAACTCACTGGTCTAGTGCATAGGTTGCTTTGTTGATTGTGCAGTTCTTTGTTGGACTAATGTCTACCCATTGGGACATCATAAGTTTCTTCCCTAACTAACTTCTCACCTAATTAAGGGAAACTTTTCTTTCTTTTCCTTATGAAAACTGGATGTAGTGCACGCTGATGTGGCTTACTCATATCCTGTTTGTGTCCTGGTCAGAACTCTTCTTTCCTTGCCTTCAACGCATGTATGTGTTTCTCACATTAAATTATCACATCTTCCTGTAGCAAATCACAGGAACATTGTTCGATCTCCTGTTCTAATGCGAGAGTTGTGGCTCCAGATGTGGCATGATATACATTCTGATGCAAAAGCAAAATTTGTAACAAAAGGTGAAGAGTTTTTCATATTGCATTTACTTCGACACAATTCATTTCATATAAATCTTACTTGAACAGCTAAGCGTGGACCTTTGAGAAATGCGGACTGTTATTGGGATTATGGGAAAGCTCGGTGTGCCTGGCCTGAACATTGTGAATATAGGTAATTTTTTCTTCATTTTGGATTATTGACATATATATATTTTCCATTTAACCTTGGTCTAAGATGCCCAGATACAGATATGAATATGGAATCTGATACAGAGAAATGAATCTTCATTTCCCAAAATTCAAGAAGCGGATACGAATAGGGGTAGCCATCCAATAAGTTGATACCCTGCTTTACCTTCTTGTTTTATAAGCTTATTTTCTTGTAGTATTTGCATTAGAGCTCTATCCAGATCCGAATCAGAACCATATCGCCCATGATCTGAACTTGACCCGGCCCAGTAAGGATCTGATTGACCCAGTGCAGGCCCACATCCAACAACAATCCCATGACTTCAGCATTCTGATGTGACCCAGATCCAAGTCGGGGATATGCCCTTTATGTCTGAACCTGATATGCATTTAAAGAGGATCTCATCCCAGACCTGTTAAAACGGGTATGGGTCAGGTTTGATCTCAAGTCTGACCGGCTCTTTTTCATTCCCTAATATATATCAATGAAACTTCTAATATTCGCAAAGCTATTTACATATATTTTCTGACAAAAGGGTTAAGAAAATCATTAGGAGTTGAGCAATAACCAATGGTATAATAAGAAATGAGAAGATTGTATCGCAGAATCTATACAGTATCTAAGGTATTTAAGGGCGCAAAGCGCACTTAAGGCGCTAGGACCTCTGGCACCAGGCACGCGCCTGCCTAAAGTGAGGCGCAATATTAAAAATTATAATAAATATAAAAAATATTAAGAAAAATAACATTATAAAATAACAAAATAGGTAATCATAAGCTCCATAAAACATAAAAGATAACAAATGTTGAAACTTTCAAGTAACCCAAAAGCAGTTCTACTTAACATTGTCATTATCTAAATACAAAACAAGTAATCAAAAAACAATAAAACATAAAAGATAACAAATGTTCAAAATCTCAAATAGCCCACAATTGGTTCTACTTAACATCGTCATCATCTAAAATATAATCACTAGCTTCATCCCCATCATCTAAAATATCATTAGCTCCATCCCCATCATCATCGGATGTGTTAACCTCCTCGATATATTCATCTTCTTATATTTCCTCCAAATTAACCTCTTGCTCTTCCGAATCCCTTATTGAAGTCATTGCCTTTACTCTTGACCTTGATTGTGATCTAGTGTTTGATGTTGATTCACGAACTCTAGCAGCTCTTACAACAACATTCCATTTCTAGCTATCATCCTCAAACACCAATTCATCTTCCGCTTCTCCACTTTCTGTTTCCATCTCCCTAAGTAGCCATTCATTGCTTTCATCAATGTCTTTCAATGAGATAGGTTTAATTGTATTTCTTCTATTATACCGATGCTTAATATAATAGGCCAACGTACATAATTTTTACAAAAAAAAAAAACATGTATTTTAGTGAGGCGCGTGCTTGATGCACCTGGAGCCTGGTCTGAGGCACGCCTTACTAAACGTGCCTGGCCTTGACCCTTTTAAGGCGCTTTAGGTAAGCCTTGCACCTAAGGCGCACGCCTTGACTACAGAGACAGTATCTAGTACCAGTATCGTATTCTATTGATATGGGTATGCTAGGCATTTGGAGTATCCGGGTATCGTAGACATTAGTGAAATCAATATTACAACCTATAAGGTGATTCAGGTATGTTTTTGGGGACGTTCACCTTGGACAGAGCTGCAGGTTAAAGAACTCTTCAGCTGATCTCCTCTTGCATTATCTATAGACCATAAGGTACTCCTTTCCTGTTTTTTTCCTTCTGTTTCACCCTTTCATTTAAAATTTTTTAAATAAAGAATTCGATATTAACATTTTCAATCCCCACATGTCTATTGTTTATTAGATTTTTTGAATCTTTTTTTCTTGCATTCACTTGGCACTATGTGAACTTCATTTGCAGTATCGATGTTTTGTTATCCTTCCATTCTTTCCACAATGCTTTTTTGAACTCACGGCCTACTCAGAAATTGCCTGAGCCAACTGATCAGAGATAGTAAGATGTACTTAGTTCAGTCGAAAGCATGCGGAACGTCATACTGAAATAGTTCTTCTGGACCCAAATTTTGATGCCACTTGTTGATTTGACGGTGATTGGATCGAAACTCATCCTTTTTTTTTTCTTTTTTTTTACTTCTGTTAGGGCTCTTCAGATGTAACATTAATTTTCCGGACGAGAGAAGTTATCTAAATAACACAATTTTAGTGCAGGCACCACGATAAAACTTCTTGTATGATCTTCCAAGTGATAACCAAATGTTAGACGGCATATTTTTTACCATATCGGATTGTACACACAATGCATGTAAAAGATGGTTGGTTTCTTGTACAGTTGGCATAGTTCAGTCATACTCATTATCCTCTAAAAGCTTTCTTATGAGGAATGCCAATTCATACCCATTAGTGAGCTGTGTAATATGGACTGTCGGGTTAGATGTGACGTGTCAGGTGTGCCATATCCAAAAAAATCACTATAAAAAACCTAATAATCCAAGCAAATACTTAAATAGCTGAAATCATGGTTTAAAAAATGGCTGTTATAACGGATTTGGACCCCACCTGTTACGTTATGTACCATTTTAACGCCCAGTCATTATTTTTCGTTGTAATAACCATTATAACGAAAATGACAACCATTATTTTTTGAAAAAAACTGTTAAAAATAATGCCTGTTATTTCCGTTATTTTTCTGCTTTTTTCCATTATTTTCTGTTGTAAATTTTATTGGAAATTTGAAATTCAAAATTTTATTTTAGCACCATTATTTCCATTTTTGCCCATGCGTTACAATCCTTTATAACGGAAAAATGGTAATGCCTCCAGTTATAACGGTCCCTTTTAAACCTTGACTGAAACTATGGTTTTTTTTTTAATATAAATTGATGAGTCTGAACCATGTGATAAAATGGAACCAAGGCACGGTGAATCTTGATATTGATCGAAAAGAGAATGCATTTCATATTATTTCAAGAATTCATAGGGTGAGATCAGAATACATGATATCTTTCCCATACAAAAGCAGGAGACTGGAGTGCCATACAGAGGGAAAAAATAAAAAAGCCTCTGCTCGATGTTTCTTACACATGGAAGCTGAGGTGGTTGAGGGCTATTGGGCTGAAACGTGCCATGTGAGAGGGGTTCAGTTGGAGAACATGTGGAAACTTTCAGGCCAGCCACCTCAACTGGCATGTGTAAGACTGGGGAGACACAATGGGAAACTAAAGATCATAGTGACTTCCTGGGAAGTCCTCGTGTTGCACTTCTCGAAATCATTTTGGGAGTAAAACATATTTCCACTCTCTACTACTGGGGTTCTGCCATCTCCGAGCTCAAACTATTTAGATTCGAAGATTTTGTCTTCCGTTGGGATAAAATGATTTTGTAACCGAGATGCTGTCATAGGGGCTCTCGTTTCTTTGGGTTTCGGGTTAAGCGTTCGGCGCTTCCCCTTTTCTTTCAGTCTCTCGTACAGTTTTTTGGGGCCCCCTCAGCCCTTCTTCAATGCACTCTTTTTACCGATAAAAAAAAAAAAACATAGTTGCCAGAAAGGGAAACAGGTGCAAAAAACGTCCCCTAAAATTTTCATAGGGAAATAGGAAAGAAAACGATTTGAAATGACAGGAGAACCGATCTTAAAACCACGTGATTGTCAAAGAAGGCTACTAATGTACATAAAACACAAATAAAGATATTTGAGTTCCTTGGTGTTCCTATTTTCCCACCAATAAAGCAATAAATAACTATGGAGTTTCCAAATTCAAATCTAATACGTTTCTTACAAGTTTCTCATATCATTTTCCCCACGTTTCCAGCAACATTTCATTGGCGTTTTTCAAACGATTCTGCACAAGAAACCATATCATACCCCTTTCCCAAACGTGGTTCCCTGAAAATGCCGAACCTGTTTCCTGGTCCCTATACTAAAGATGACCCCTTTACCCCATAAACCTCTGAAATGTGGCAGAGACCTGATTAAAATTTTTTCTATTTAAAAAAAATAATGGCTGTAACGATGAAAAGTACAATACGTGGAAGTATATGGGTGTGGCATGGACAAGGGCAGTATACACGTGGTGAATCCAGACACAATGTGCTGGCCATCCAGGGAAGAGGTTTGGACTGCCACCTGCCGTCCAGAATAACTAAACGCTGCTAGATGCACCGAGTGAATAGGAGGTAAAAATGGCAAAAAGGAGCTGACTATGGTGGGATGTGCAGGTTAATCTGTGCAAGTAGAGGGCATCATTTACTACTGAACCTAGAGGGAAACAAAACAAGAGGTTTGTTTGTGTTTCTCGTCCCTTTACATCTCAAAACAGATGTTTAAGTCCCATTGCCCCTTCGGATCGCATGAAACAGCCTTCAAAAATATCTTGACAGCATAAATATGGATCCAAATTATCCCATTTGAGTTATCAATGATTTAAACGTCAAGAGCGCCAATTACGAAGAAATCGCATTTTGAAGAGAGTTCTGGGTTTGTAGTTCACTTTCTCTTTTTTTTTTCTTTTTTTGATAGGGGGTAGACAAAGTGGGTCTTCATTAAGAGATCAGAAAACAGGGCCATGTGCAACCCACCAATTACTGATTCTGCTGCATACTGGTTGATGAGAGAGAGATTACAGTTTGCTGTTAAAGTCACAAAATGGTAACTGAATTTTTAATTCTATATATGTATGTGCTAAGACGCGATATCGACACAATAACATCTTGAACAATTGTGTAACTGTAGTTCAAAGACCATGAAACAATGAAATTCGAGAAACTCTTTCAGGTGAAAAGACTTGTTTAGCTGCGCTTCTTGATCTCAAAGGAATAGTTTAGTTCCAGGTGACATCTTTTGTCATCATCTTCAAACTGCATGAAACAACACAATATTCTCAGAGGCATCGTCGTTCTATTACTTTAAAGATAAATTCAAAACTAAGAATGTGGAAACTAAGCTTTCAGAAATTCTTAATAAGATGTGGTTATTTTACTAATGTTTGAACAAAATTATGTTTGTGTGGGCAAAACAATTTATCTCAGACTAGTCATCAGGTGTTTACGATTGTAGATCATGCATTTTGAGTGCATGCCACATCAACGCCACTTTGGTGCTAATATGTAAGTTTCCAACACTGAATGCAGATGTGGCTATATGCTACATGTCAACGTATCCATGCCGTATGGGTACCATACAAAGCAACCTATTTTAGGCTTCAATGCACAAACCATATTATTGTGGCACATGGCACCATCAACAGGAAGTTATAGAGAGAGAGTAGGTTTGGAGGCCAAAGGAGTTTGACTTGCAAAATGTCACCTTCCTACATCTTAGCCAAAGGCACTGCATTCCAGAGTTGCATTTTTGAGGATGCCTTCTAGGAGTAGCCTTTTGTGAGTTGCCTTCAAGGGATGCTGAGCTGGCACTGTCTACTGTCATGAACCATACATTAGCGTATGAGATGTCATCCAACCTTGACAGGTGTCTGTGTCAGTAAGGGATAGCTACTTCAAGATCATCTTTTCCTATCTCATAAGAGCATCTCCAATCGTTTCTTTTGCTCAATAGGCATTCTACTCACGTCAACAAGCCCCTCCAATCATGGCTAGGCATTTTGAGTCAAATGCCTAAATAGTAGTCAAAAGTGAAATATATTTTTTAAAGAATAGATGTATTGTGGGAAAGTTGTAAATGGCATGCCCGTAAATAGATTAGAAAACCATAGGATAACTTTGTAAGAAAGTCATCACTCACTTTTGGATGCATTGTGATAAAGTTGTAAATAAAATACCCGTGAATAGCTTAGAAAATCATGGGATGATTTTATAAGTAAAAAAGTCACCATTTACCTCGTGAATAGTGGTTAATTTGTTTTGCCGAATGATTGTTGTGAAAATAGGCAAAATTGTCTTTTTACCCAACGATTGAAAAACATCGTTAGACATAAAGGCAATTTTAGTTAACGATAATTTCACCGAGAAGAGCATAATCCTTGGAACCAAAGGTCCCATACGCCCGTTATGCGCAAAACTGAATCACCAAATGGTGACAAAGCGCAAAAGCAGGCCAAGACCCAACTAACCCCATGGCTCCTTCCCCTTTCCTGGCCTTGCTAGAGAAGCCTATGGAATAAGGGGGGTATCTAGGACAACTGGCAGGTTGTCTTTGATTTGGTTCACAACAACTTGTGGTGTATAGCTCAACTCTAGAGGAGCATGTTGGGCACATGAAGACTGTATTCGAGTTGGTCAAGAAGAACCACTTATACAAGCACCTGATATCTATGAGGGTTCACCTGCCCTGGGTACAACATTCCTTTCTATTGCAACTAAAATCTCAATTTCTATGAATGTCATGTGTTTCTGATTATGTTTCACTTCTTTGGAGAAAGACGATCAAACAATTCACAATCATGGTCCTTGCGGATCGGATCATCTGTATAGGATACAATTGTTAGATAAAATTGCTTTTATGCTACCTATCAAAAAAATTTGATTTTATGCTTAACGATGTTCTCCAATCGTTAGACAAAAAGGCAATTTTGCCTATTTTTGCAACAGTCACTCGGCAAAACAAACCGACCACTATTCACGAGCTAAAAGTGAATGGTAACTTTTTTACTTTTAAAGTCATCACATGGTTTTCTAATCTACTTATGGGTATACCGTTTACAACTTTACCACCATGCATCCAAAAGTAAATTATGACTTTTTTACTTCTAAAGTCATCCCATGATTTTTTCTAATCTATTTACGGGAATGCCATTTAAAACTTTGTCACAATGCATCTACTCTTTAAAAAGTACTCACTTTTAACCACGAATTAGGCATTTGACTCAAAATGCTTAGCCATGATTGGAGGGGCTTGTTGACGTGGTTAGGCATTTTGAGTTAAATGCATATTAAACAAAAGAAACAATTGGAGATGCTTTAAGCCCATAAAAATGGATCCTGGTGCACATGAAAAAGGGGCTAGAACCTTTACCCCCCCACTCCCTTCTTGAGTCAGCTCTCTTTCCCTCAATCTCTCTCTCTCTCTTACTCTCTTCTTCCAACATCTCTCCCTTCTTTTCCAGGTAATGCACCGAGTATTACACTATCAATCCATTGTCATATCAACATGCATCATGAAACTAAGCCCTAATACGCTTACAAAGACGAGCTTGTGCACAAGGAAAAGGGGCTAGAACACCCACACACTCCCTTCTTGAGTTAGCTCTCTTTCCCTCAATCTCTCTCTCCCTCTAACTCTCTTCCTCCTTCAAGCTCTCTCTTTCTTTCCCAGTTAGTGCAATGAGTATCACACTATCAACCATAGCCATACCAGCATGCATCATCAAACTAAACCCTTCTCTGCTTACGGAATAATTGCATAAGGTGACATACTTTTATATTTAGTGCAAGTCAAGTATGTTATTCACTTGAGTGAAGATGTAATCTGTAAGATGTATTACTGTGCGATGTAAATTCATGCAGCGGATTCTTTGGTAAAGGGAAGTTTTCATAGGAATGTTGTACTGTAAGGAACCCTAGCCCGAGGGGTATGGGCAGATAGTATATTAAATCGAAGATATTCCCCTGGATTTTCCTAATTGTACCCTCTAGCTTTTGGATTCAGTGGTAATGGTATCTACCAGTTGCTGGTAAGGAACCACTTGATGAATGGGTGTGGAGCTACAGTATCGGTTTGGGCTAGCGCTGGTTTGAAATAATTGAGCAATAACTTGGTTACCAAAATTGGATATTGTCATATGGGATCATAATAACATAATTACACAACTAAGCTAATATGTTGAGAAAGCATCATGAATATATTATGTTGATCCAAAAGCATGAATTTATCATGATAGGAGCATAAATCAGTCTAGATGGATGGTACATCCAGTAAGACAGGATAACACATAATTACACAACTAAGCTAATATGTTGAGAAAGCATCATGAAAATATTATGTTGATCCAAAAGCATGAATTTATCATGATAGGAGCATAAATCAGTCTAGATGGATGGTACATCTGGTAAGACAGGATAACAAATTGCTCTAGCTCTTAGAGAATTGATCTATACACCAGGAGCAGGAGCTAGCTCAAGCTAGATAAACCAAGCTTCTAAGTCTTATATTGACTGCGAAATATGGATTTATAGCGGTTTTTGGTGGGAGTCCTGGTAAAACCCGACTTGCCTACCCAAAAAAACATATGAAAGAAACAAAAGCACTATCAGTCTACTTTATTAAATATTGAAACTTGTGTCAAAGCATTGCAACATTAAATTATGCAGGCATATGCATTCTAAATTGTACTCACCTTGAGCTTTGCAGAGTAAATTCCCCGTGCAAGCACACCAGATGGAGTGGTATCCTCATCCAAGGTATGTACGTATGGTTCTCTCTGGGGAGCGAAAGTACCCAACATGCCTTTGCTTTGATCAACTGACATCCAAGATCACAAAAGAACAACTAAGGATTAATTTCAAATTTCGTATACATAATCTTGGGGAATGGACTAGAACATGCGAAAGCTATGTGTTAAGCCATGACCATTTGGTCAACCAACCCATCCATGCCCTCAACCTCCCTGACGCATGTAAGAGTGAAATAGCTGACAAACATCCCTAGACTTGCTGATTCATAATTTAAACGCTTAAGAATTAAATAGTGCGTAGAGGGATGCACACATCATAGCTGATAAGAAGACAAGAAAATGTCTAGTATGAAAGGCTATTCAATATATCCTCCTCCTTGCAAGCATGGAAACTACAGAAACCCATGGCATATATAATTGAGAGAGAGAGAGAGAGACAGCATCAACATGGCTAGATAATACCAATATACTAGTAAATCTTCTCCATATAACTTTGTAAAACTAGTGACACGGTTACGAATATGACTTTCCTAGACTTCGATGATTGTATCATCAAGAAACAAAAGAGGGTAACAATAGCTAGCTAAGAAATCCTAAGATAATTTTAATAAGCATGATTTCTTCTGAACCAAAGGTTCTCAAAGAAGAGGTAGCCAACCTCAACCACCAATCTGAGTACAACAGGTAGGCATGTTAACCTAGGTCACAAGATGATCGAATCTAGTCATGGGTCCTATCCTTTGGCAAATAAAATATGTGGTAAACCCTCTTTGTTGAGATAGAAATGGAGATCTATAGACCAATTTCCTTGACTAGGCATATATATACCCAAAGCAAGTGTCTATGATATAATTTGCACCTACACAATTAAAGACCATCCAAATCTTCTTTTCAAAAATCTTACTCATCTCTCCTTAAGCTGCCTCCAAATTTCAATGTCAAAAGTACCCGAGCAGCAGGAGATGTCAAAGCAAGAGCGTGGACCAAATTATAAATTTTCAGAGCTGAAGGCATTCCAACTCTCACATCTTCATCATCATCGTTTACAATTCCTAATCCCGCCTATTGGAGCCGGCAACAACATTTTTATACCCCAAAGATGCATCGTCATACTCCCACAGTCCCACTGATGTGAAATGCCAATATATCTGCTGATATAAGCATCAACCTCTCTTGAAAACTACTATTTTCAATCAGTTCACACTCTGTGACCAAATTTTTCTAAAAAAATTTATATGCTGGAAATGCAGAAGAAGTGGAAGGAATAGATAATAACTGTCATGAACAGTGTATCCAACCTAGATATTTCTTTCTTTAGCAACACAAATGTTGTCATAAAAAGCTATAGCCATTTCTCACATATCCAAAAACCATTCGCATATTTACTCCCTGATATGAGATTCCACAGAATTATTAATTGGTTACAACATTGAAATTAATCTACCACAGGTATCATAGTTAATATGAGGTTGCAGGAGAACAAATATCCCCACTAAAGTTATCATTTGTATTCACATAACTGTGGTTCCAAGATGAATTTGTTTTATCTTTCAAAATATTTTCTGCTGAGATATCTAACCGATTGGTGCTTCCCTCTGAACTAATGAATGCTAAGTAAACAAGATCCTAACCTAGAGGCCTGGTCACACGATCCCAAGTATATATAAGAGATTTAAGAGGTTAAAAAGATAGTACCTTGCAGGCCCCCCTTCCATACTGTGTTGGAGTAAGTCAAGCCAGAGACAATGTTATGCTGAACGGTGAACGTAAGCTTAAGTCGATACTGAGATCCCTCCCTGAGGGTAAACAGGACACGGCTGCTCTGATTCTCATCAACTGGCAAGGGGGTACTTATTTCTCTGCAATCATTGGAAACAATTCCAATGGAGTGGAATGTAACTTCAGGTTCCACTTGGCCTAACCAAACAGAAGTCAATATCAGGAAATAGAACCAAAAAGGACTCAAATTGGAAATGTAACATAAGATCCTCATGACAAACCATTTAAATCTCCTTCAACACAACCAAGCAGCTTCTCTTTCCACCTCCTTAAGCTCTCATCATCCTGCATAAAACAATAAGATTTTATTCCATAAACTACCATCATCATTATGATCAACCCGTCATTGAACCTGCTGAAACCTTAGCTTTTAATCCTCATATCCAAACACCCAAAACAATAATCCATCAAAATCACTCTAGAACATAAGTCAGCTAGCTAGAAATGCATAATCAGACAACAACCATGTAAAACACAAGAGACCCAGAAACCAAAAACACTTCTAAAAGCAAAAAAAAACAACCCAGAAATGAGACAACCCATCAGCAATAAATCATCAAAAAAGGCAGAAAAATCAAAAGGGGTTAACAAGAAGCATTAAAAAACAAAAACACCATTAACCCATTCAGCAAAATAATGTCATCTGTCACTCTTACACATAAATCAGAAAAAAATAAAAAAAATAAAAAACAGTGAGATGCAACATACAACCTTGTCTTTCTCGAGCTGCTCTTTGAGAGGAACCAAAGGGCTTGGAACAAAACCATCGACTCCATTATCTTCTTCGTCCTCATCTTCAACAACTTCGTCACAAACCTTCTCTCTCTTCTCAGTCGTCATCTCTTCTCCTTCTTTTTCATCAACAACCCTGGATGAACCAGAAGATGGTCCTGCTTCCAACCTCCCACTACTCTCCATCACTCCACCCGCCAACCAAATCTAAAACCCCTTTCAATGATCAAACCTGAGGGTTTAAAGGCAGCAAAAGAACCTGTATTTCTGTACATTTATTCCTACGAATACTAGTATACGCTACGTCTCTCTACTTACTCTCTCTCTCTCTCTCTCTCTCTCTCTCTCTTCTCTTTTTATGTTTGCTTTGTCTTTTTCTCCCTCTGCTTTTTTTCTCTTTTAATAGACCGGTGATCCGATAGGGGTGCTCTGAGTAGAACTTTGATGACAGTGAACTGTCTGACAGCGAACAATATGAGCCACGTGGCATACTTTTAGAGGACTCTAACCATAAGGATTTTTGGCCAATCCCTAGACCTACAAACCAAAAATCAGCCTGATTAGTGACTTCAAACCTTTGGACCTTTGGACCTTTGTACCCAAAAATGGTCAGTAATGCTCAAATTCCCACGGTTAAAATCAGCCCATGAAAATACTCCAATCCAACGCCTAGAAATCACAAATCATGTTGTTTTTTTAGTTTGTAGGCCCACCTAGGGATTGGTCCCACATCCATACGATCAGAGTCCTCTAATAATGTGCCACGCGGCTCATATTGTGGGCTTTCATCGTCTCCATGGCTCCGGTTATAATATAGCTCTAATATACCTGATATATATCAATATTGTTATCATCCAATCAGTAGGTCCCATGTAGAAGCACTCTTAATCTTTTGCCATGTGGCAGATGGGTATTGTACTAAAAACAAGTCACGTGAGGAGAGGGTGAGCTGGCATAACAGTAGTCGAGAATGCCACATCAGCTGCCATGCGTGAAAAGCCTGAAAGTGAAAACTTCTTTCTTTTGTCTAAGTAGAAATATGAAGAAGTCTGTTGCTATGCACTATTGACTTCTCCTTAATGGACTTACACACCAAAAATCAGCTTGATAGATAATTTCTAGCCATTCGATCTGAGTGCTAAAAAATTACTCGAATCAAAGGATAAAAACTCCCCCCATGAAAAATGCTCAAATTCAATTACTATGGCTCACCAATGCGCATGATTTTTGGTGTCCGAAAAGAGTATGTTACATAATGCGTTTTTTCGAAAAAATTTGCTTCCGTCTAAAAGTTTTGTACCCAGCAACCTCGCTCTCCGACAAGTGCCGAATAGCGACCTTATTACGAAACGGCTCTACACATTGACACCTATCCCAATAACCATCATAATAAAATTAAATCAACTTTAAAATTTGAAATTTGAAATCTTTTCGACAACCCGGTTGTTGCGGTGGGTATGGTGTGGAGGGGAGAAACTGTTTGTCAACAACGTCGAGTAGTAATACGAAAATTCTTTTCAAATGCTTTGACAAAAGATATAGCTCTAAACATAATAGAATGGAGAAATAAGATCTACCTTACCAACCCCAAATATTTAGGATAAGACATAGATGATGATGACGATGATGATGAAAAAAACTCTTTTCAAATGATTGGGATGGTTAAGATCATCCAAGATTTCCGATTGTTGAATTTGTAAATCATATGGTGGGTCCCCTTTGATGGGGTGACCCGCCCGGACAAAATCAAAATTGCACCACTAGCATGAGTATAGTAGGGGAAATCTCATTTGATGGAGAAAAGTTTGTGTGTGTATTCTCAGTAGTGTAAAGAGAGCAATATATAATTATTAAAAGAATGTGGGTCCCAATCTATGGTCACTATCAGCTATTATATAGTCATGACTCATGGCACGATGGCTGGAAGTGATGGCCCACCATTTATGTCTATATCTCTCTCTCCACCATAAACATATTCTCTTTAGGTATAGAAATCACTAAAATATTTCTTTGTTGAGTTTGGTGAAAATTAAAAATAAAATATTGGGAATTTTTTACATAAACCCTCGTTTTATTTTGAAAATTTGACATACCCCATAATTTGAAAAAAAGGAACTGACATACCGACTATGACTCCGTCTGACCAGTGTTGGCCCGAGTTGACTACCAAATTTTTATATTAAATGACAAAAATGCCCTTTGTATTCAATTGAGGAACTAGGGTTTGGGCTAAAATCCAAATTCCAAATCGAACATTTGTGGTGGACAACTAGCCAAGAGACTCCAATGGGTTGGCCGCCCATCACCAACGACCAGTTGCGGGGTCGAAATTTTGTTCAAGGGTGGGCAATATTTTACTGGCGACCAACCCACCGGAGTCTCATAGCCAGTCGACCACCACTCCAGGGACAATTTAAAACTGAAGGTTAAAAATTAAAAAATCACAAAGCATACAGTTTTATTTCTAGAAAATTTATTAATAAAAATGAAAAACAATAATAAGAGCAATTTAGATTTTAAGTTTTTGAGACATGGATTTTGGAAAGATGGGTTTTCTCAATTGTAAATTTTCATTCTTCTACAATAAAATCCCTAAAAAGAAATCGTATTCCCTCATGAGTTTTATCTATTTTTATGGGGATTTTTCTTCTCAATCTTTGCTTGATTCATAAAAATATAAAAATCTTAGGTTTACCAACACGGGTTTTATTTTATTTTTAATCTCCTCTTTTCATGTTTGATTTGGGGTAACCCAAAGCATTGTTCCAAGGTTGAAGACAAAGGCACATTTGTCCATTAATACAAAATTTGTAATCAACTTGGGTCAACACTAGTGAAAAGACGGTGGACCGAGTCATAGGGGTATGTCAGCTTTTTCAAATCATGGGGGGTATGTCAAATTTTAAAAATAACAAGGGGGGCATGTCAAAAATTCCCTAAAATATTTTAAATTGATGTGTTGATGCGATAGAAGAGGACGTCTTCACTAGGTCTTCATCAGTGGCTGGCACCTCGTGAAATGTGCCACCTGATATTAAATTGGAAAAAGATGTAACAAGGTATACCTGAGTTTTCAAACGCGGAAGCATGGTTTTTGTTACCCACCACTATCATCTGGACCCACTGATTGTTAATCTCTAACCATTAAATTTTAGTACTTTTTAACACATTCTTATAGCCGTTGAATTATTTTTTGAGTACTAAAACTAACGGCTAAAAATCATCAAACAAGATGATTTTAGTACTTTTTATCGTGTGCTTATAACAGTTGAATTGAACCATTTTTTTGAGTACTAAAACTAACGGCTAAAAATCAGCTTGTTTGATTTTATTACTTTTTAACATGTGCTTATAGCCGTTAAATTGAACCATGTTTTTTAGTACTAAAACTAACGGCTAAAAATCACCAAACAAGCTGATTATTGGTATTAATGTCTAATAAAGGGGTGGGCTAAACATCCATGTCGTCAGTGGGCCCAGATGGCAGCGGTGAGTAACAAAATCTCAGGTATACCTTGTCACATCACTGCCCTAAACTTTTAGGGTCGTGATGTAACAAGGTACCTGAAACTTTTTGGCACGGGGAAGGACAATCTTCGTTACTACTGCCATCTGGACCCTCTGATTGCATGGATGTTTAACAGTTATTTTTGGTAGATAATTATACCAAAATTAAGTTTTTTTTACTGACTTTTAGCCGTCAGTTTAAGTACTCAAAAAATAATGGTAGAATCCAACGGCTAGAATCACGTATTAAAAAGCACTATAATCTAATGGCTAGAGATTACCAATCAGGGTGATTTTTTATGTGTATACCCAACAAGGGGTGGGCTGAACATCCATGCGCTCAGTTGGCCCAGAATGCAGCATTGCGTAACAAACAAAGTTTTAGGTATACCTTGGTACAACTTTTTCCTTAACTTTAATCAGAGCTGAGAAAGATAAAAGTATCTCCCCCGGGTTTTGGCGCCAAGCCAGGACTTTTCTTTTTTGGGAATTTTAGTTCTACACCTTTGAAAATTGCTTCAATTACTAAGACCACCCTCTACTTCTTTTGACACTCATCAACTTTTTTCAATAACACCCATACACATCGACACTCGTCAACTTTTTTCAATAACACCCATACACAACGAGCATGCAATTCCTCCATTGTTGATTGATTTCATATAAAAATCTGAACTTCAAGTGATTGAATGACTCCTAAAATGATGGAAATCATAAAAGCACAAAGAATCTTCCTAAAGGGGGTATTTCTAAATATTTCAATTTTTAGGGGGTGTTGTACAAATATACAAACAAAAATGATCCCAAATAACATGATCAAAAGCCTAAACTTTTGTAAATATCAATTTTCCAAACCAAGTTTTGAATGGTAGTGCAGTATGTTGACTGACAGTCAAAGGAAGCGACCATTCAACCATCTTTTTCCCATTTTACAATTTTGTATTCTCGTCCATTGACTTTTAAAGTTTTACAAAGACACTCAATTCCATAAAAAAAAAATTACAAAAAATAAATAAATGGAAATAGTTGTTTAATTTTTATTAGAATTTTTTTCTAACATCCCTCATAAATCTTCTATATTAGTGAAACCCTCTTGAGTTTTTCATTCTTTTGGTCTTGCCCATTGACTGCTTTTGACCATCAATCACCCAATCAAAAACATTAACCCCATCACCCAAAAATTGAAAGAACCAATAGAACCAAAAGCAGTATTCAATTTTTGGGTGAAAGGGTTAATGTTTTCTGACTCGGTCAATGATGGTCAAAATAGTCGAGGGAATTATCAAAAGAATGAAAACTCAGCGGGTTCACTGATACAGAAGACTCATCGAGGGATATTACAAACGAAAAAAAAAAAAAAAACTTTTTACTAATTTATCACTTTTAACTTTTTCTTTGTTCTCGAGTTTCAAGAACGAATGTTATGATAGTCTCAAATCTCCTTTTGGTAAGAATCTAAGAATGTAATTATATTAGTACGAAGGTTATCGATCATCATCATTATAAGCCCCCAACTATATGGAGTCAGCTGTAAGAATCCTATTCCTCCATTCAATCATGTCTAAAGGCTAAAGCCATATTATCGATCTAAAGAAGAAAAAAATTAAAAAAATATAAACATAAATGTGATATGAATAGCCTAATGTTTAGGCCACTATTAAACTGCAAATACATACACATCCTACCTTGAGTTTACAAAACTGACATCCCTAGCTCCCATTATTCTTGCAGCCAAACACGCCCAAAAGCACTTGTCAAAAAAAAAAAAACCGAAAAGCAGGGGGCGGATGCTACTTAACTTTGACCTGAAGAGCATGCTTATTAAAAATGGGGGAAAAAAAAAGGAACATCAGAGCATAAATTATCCAAAGTTTTGTTCTTAAAAAGCAGTAATGTAGATTGTGAAAATCCTCTTAGTGATTCCAAAGTAAATTATAAAATAAAAGGAACAAATTCAAATGATACAGCTGGATTTTTTTTATTCCGAATCATGAAGCATAGAATGTTGCCTTTGATTCTCAATTTTGAACAAAATCCTTCTCCTGATCAATAGAGGGGCTACTCCAATGGACTCAACCTATGCTTCAAAACCCTCCTAAATAATCAGACTTAGATGTAAGTCTTACAATCTCTGCACCTTTTTGTTTCCTAGTCCCTTTTTTCAGAAGTTTTATTTTCCTTTTTTTTTTTCTGGATTTTAAATTCTTTTCATGATCTATCAGGTTTAATTGTGTTCTACCATTTTCGGGGTTCTATTTTTGCAGTTTTTTATACCTGTTTTATGGAGGAATGCTTTAAAGTTTTTTTTTCTTCTCAAATGTACATTTTCGCTTACAGGAACTTGCATTGCTTGGAGTTGAAGAACACCAGTAATATCAAGCAATTTCCAATATCCATTGGGGTGGGACAGGGACGGGTTTGGCCTAACCTCAACAGTTGTTGGTAGTGGTTTGAGGTCAATCAAACCCAACTATTTAAGGCCAGGGTTGATCAGTTTAGGGTCAACTGATTGCCACCCCACCCATGTGGCAGTCAATGTGGTCGACTTGCTCTTCCATGTCAAATCTTCATGTTTGTGGAGACACTGATGCACAAGCATATCCACTACAGGCTACAGCAGATCTTGGGATGAACTTGAAGTACTTGTTAATGACTTCACTATACATAAAACCCAATGTCCAACTTAGGCACAAAAACTGGTTGCTAAAACATATTATCAACAAGAAAATATAATTCAACTCAACAATCCCTATAGTTTCCTAAAACTAAACCAAACTTACTGGGAAAGCCAAACTGTTCAACTCCTACAGCTACAGCTCCTTTTCATGAGTGTCCACAAAGTAGAGGCCACTTTGAACCAGTTAAAATATTCAATCCTTTTCTGACATATTTGCCAAATCGGTTGCAAGATTTTACCAAATAGGGTGTTTCAATTAGCATCGTTTACCAACTTCCCTGAGATCCAGTGTAAATATTCACTGGTCACTCTACATTAACTGTGTTCCCATCGTATTGTTTAATTCAGTTATCTCAATATTCATTCAAAGTTATGATATAACGAAGAACCAATATGAGAACGCAACGAAATCAGAAAAGAACTTCTCATCTTTTATTGCTTTTCCATCGAACTACAATTTGTGAAACATGTGGAAATATCTTTCTAAAGAAAATAAGAGGATCAAGCAGATATGTATTAATGGCTTACAGAGCTGAAGTATGTATTTACGTAAGGCTGGTCATCTGAAGGGTTCAACTGGTGCAGATTCTTCAAGAAGAACAGCAGCCTCAAAACATTCGGTGGCTTCTAGTGCCGATCCACCACCCTCAGCTTTGTAAAGCAGCCCAAGATTGTACCAAGCAGAAGCGTTCGTTCTGTCTAGCCGCAGTGCATCTGTTAGAAAGCTTCTCACAACTGCCAATGACTGGTTGCCCAGCTGTCTGAGATTAGTAGCAGTAGAGACCAAACTTGAAACATGGGTGGGTTCAACATCTAACGCGCTTGCGTATGCTTTAAGAGCTTCTTTGTGGAGTCCCTTTGCTTCGTAGAGTAAACCTGACAAAATTAGCACCAAGTTTTGAATACCTTGATTTAGAAGTATGAGTATGTATTAAGCATGAATTATAACAAGGAACTTCTTTGACATCAATTAAAAAAAACTGGCTTTCCGGTAACAGAAAAAAAAAACACGAATTTGCTGATTAGTCTGGCAACCCCTATCACAAGATGGGAGGAAACCAAGAATTCCATCTTATGTACCAACGTTAAGACCCTTGGGTAGAAGCCTTCTAAATAAGCAATGCTTAGCCATCACTATAAATCTAGAATACAGAACTCTGCATAAGTTTCACAAAAGAACAAATTGCAGGACTAAAATAATGGGAGTTTTGAAAACATCTGGCTCCATCTTTGTGTTGTGTTTTTTTATCTACCCGAAAAAAAGTATTTTTTTTATGTGTATATTAAGAGGAAAATACCCCACAAAACAAAATTACATTCAAGGAAAAAACCTAACGAGGAAGGATACTCATAAGCTAAAAAGATGAAAAACAACTAACCAAGAAACTATTTGAATTCATTCGCTTGACGAATCTCATTGGACAAAGACCTCCCAATTTGAGCATAGACTCTCTTGAATTCTTTTAAAATTGAGCCCCAAAAAGAAGGCTATGATTTGATCTCTTTTTACTGCTTGAACTTCCATGTCAGACTTCTTTATAGATACTATTGTCTCTTTCTGTCCATACACTCCAACAAACTGCAAGAGGTAAGCCCCCCAAAGATTTGCCCCCAGACTTCAAAATGTCTGATGGACCGTCCTTAAATGGGATCAAGCAAACTCCTACGCATGAGCCAACATGATCCAAAAGCTAAAAAAAATGGTGCCAAACCCAAGAAAAGAAATCGCAATGAAGAAAAAGACAGTTGATCGTCTAACCACTAGTTTTACAAAGAAAACATATGTTGGCCATAATTATATGTCAGCTTATCAAGAGGTCGACCGTTGGGATCTTATGGAGTGTTGAGGACCAAAGAGAAAATGTTACTTTGAATGGGACTGGAATCCATCACAGGAACCTTGCCGAGAAATAGGACACATTAGATTCAATAAGGGCAAACTGAAAGGAATGAACTGAGAAGTTTCCTTTTGAATCCCACTTTTAAACATGGTTTAGTCTGAGTCTTGTGATTGCAACAGCAAGACTGATACGTCTCGGATGATCTGAACAAGACGAACCCATGACAATGTGAGGTGAATGCGATATGCATTAAACAGTTAAAAAGTCCACCAAAAGAATCCAAAAGAATCAAAAATACATAAATGTAAAAAGATTTCAAACAAAAAAAGGAAAAAGATGAGGTTTTCACTTGCAAGACCCTCTAATCTAGGGAGATCCAGCATGATCTCTCACTTTTATGTTTCCGGCAAATTAATTTAGGATGATTTGTAGTCCTATTATAGAAAGGGAATGACCATATACAGGCGTAGTCATGCAACAAGAGACACCTGTTTGGATTAAGATCCACAGTTCCATGTGCTCAACTGAAACCTCTTAGGTCAAAATGAAAATGCATCTGAGATCGTTATGAAATTCCTTGCTAGACTATTTTGACTGTTTAGAGGAATGAAAACAACTAGAAGGTTGCGATCCTTTAGTCGTCTTGATGATCAGATGAGGCTATCTGAATACGAAAAAGGTGCATTCATGATACTCAACACAGATTATCCAAACATTGAGACACCTCCTGGAAACAAACTAATCTTCACATCTTTTAGACTATCGTATCCATCTTATCAAGTGCATTCTAATGAAAGTCCTAAATTATATAATACCATACGTTTATGATCATCCAATCAAGTGATCTTTCGTGCGGTTCATCTCCTGAAGTGCTCCTGGAAACAAACTAATCTTCACATCTTTTAGACTATCGTATCCATCTTATCAAGTGCATTCTAATGAAAGTCCTAAATTATATAATACCATACGTTTATGATCATCCAATCAAGTGATCTTTCGTGCGGTTCATCTCCTGAAGTGAGATACACTAAGTGGAAGGTCACCGTCTTGCATGTGAAACATGAGTCACATATAGATCATGTCCCGGTCTCTCCCCAATTTTCCCCCCTCTCGAAGCAACTAGAGACAAGCCCCTTTTTGAGCCACCATATCATAAAGAATCAAGAAAGTGGTTCTTAACTAAAAGTCGCTGCACCACAATTCCTCCCAAAATCTTACTCACGCAATCTCACCTTCAACCTAACACCCTCATAAAAATCCTCATACAGGTTGTAATGCCTCCAAACACCATTGGAAGAATTCATCATGTTGCTGTCAGCTGTCCACCCCTACCAAAAACCATAAAATTTATTTATAATAACTCTCCTCGACAGGTTTTTGAGTTCCTCCGCAAACCTCCAAATCCATTTGCCCGAAAGAGCTTCATTCATCAATATCAAAGATCTAAAACCTAGAGCTCCCACCTAATTTGGACTACAAACCTTATTCCAATTGACAACATGGCATTTCTTATTTTATTTTACCATTCCAATGCAAGTTCTTTTTGAAGTTTTTTCAAGTCCCATAGCAATTGAAACTGTGATAATGCAAAAGGGATAAGAAATACGTGGGAACTAGGAAGGCTCAAGATACGACGAAGGTAAATATCCAACCCTGCATCCCAATGCACGACAAGGACTGAGACCACTACACCACTACAAAACAACAAAAAAAGTTCCTCAAGAATCAATCTTGGTCATGGTTAGTGTGGGGGAAAAATATCTGATCTAACCCACACAATCTTTGAGGTCGGACGACTCGTATTTTGGTGATGATCGGACGACTCCGGTGCTTCAAGATGAAAACTGCTTTCTCCTCCGCAAATGATAGAATGATCTCCAGATAAGATGTGGTTGTACCTGTTGACAATACTCCGACGCTCAAGTCAGTTTAGGATTTGTAACAGGGTTTAGGAAAATAGTAAAATGTTTCAGAGTTTAGGCTATCTGGATCTGGAGAGCAAGATCTCATTCTCAATTTTGAGGGTTATGTATTTATACCTTCAGAACTTATGTGACTCACCTTCCACGTGTCTACTCCTTGTTAGTCAGTTATGATCTGAAGAGATTCTGTTATGAAACTGTCTCTTCCTGTTAACTCCTAACTGCCCCTATTTAGTTATATCTGAAATGACTGAGATGGCATTCCTCGTGGCAGATATTTGAATAGGAGAACGTGGGAGCTGTGTAATAGTCAAATTAACCGCCACGTAGCTAACATTCAATGGATAGGTAAACAACTAACTGTATTATAGTTTAGAATACTTATCTCGCTTGTAGAATTCTGTATACTTCTCGAGATGGATAGAAGTCCATTCCTGCCGAGTATGCTGCTAATCTTGTCGGGATGATATAAATGTCACTCCCGCCAAGTAAGCCGTTTGATCTTGTCAAGATGTGGTTGAATATCCTTCTTGTCAAGCGTGTAACTTGATCTTGTCGGGATGAGATGAGCGTTACTCCCGTCAAGTAGGCCGTCTAACCTTATAGGGATGTGTTGAACATCATTCCCGCTAAGTATGATAACTACATCTGTTGGGATGAGTTGAATGTCGATCCCATCGACAATGTCGGGATGAGATGCTTGGAGTTGCCGGGTTGAGATGCCGGGAGTTGCTGGGTTGAGTTCCCGGGATGAGATGCTAGAGTTGCCAGAATGAGTTCCCGGGATGAGATGTTGGAGTTGCCGGGATGAGTTCCTGGGATGAGATGCTTGAGTTGCCGAGATGAGTTCCCGGGATGAGATGCTTGAATTGTCAAGATGAGTTCTCGGGATAAGATGTTAGAGTTGTCAGGATGAGTTCCTAAGATGAGATGTTGGAGTTGCCAGGATGAGTTCCTTGGATGAGATGCTTAAGTTGCCAAGATGAGTTCCCGAGATGAGATGTTGGAGTTGCCGGGATGAGATGGTTGAGTTGCCAAGATGAATTCCCGAGATGAGATGCTTGAGTTGTCAAGATGAGTTCCCGGGATGGATGTTGGAGTTGCCGGGATGAATTCCCGAGATGAGATGCTTGAGTTGTCAAGATAAGCTCCCAGGATGAGATGTTGGAGTTGCCAGGATGAGTTCCCGGAATGAGTGTACGTTAAAAATAATGCACCCTTTGAAATATTCTCGAGGGATGCACACCTCGAGATATGTGCACATCAGTCCTTGAGATTCATGTGAAAATTATGGTACCCACAATTAGGCCTATTAAAGATCGTCAAACCATCCACAAATTGGAGGTGAGAGATCACAAACTCTTCTAAACCCGTCAAAAAATCTCCTTTCACACCAGCTTCCTCTTCCCTTTGTATAAGTTTACTTACTCCTCTGTTTTGCTACAGTACAAGGTGCTTCAGATTTCCACAAACATCATACAGTAGGCTTAGTTTTCACTAGTTAAGTAATAAACATATTCGTGGCATTTTCTTGTTTTAGCACATTCGTAAAGAATTCCAATTGTAGATTTGACGGTTCAAGCAATCCACGGTAACAAACACTAGGTCATTTTCCATCTTCATAGTTTTAAAAATCCAATGGGACTCCATCCCTCCAAACCTGTTCTTAGTTTTCATATAGAAGACGGAACTAAAAGAAGTTTTACCAATTCTTGCAAAACTGAGATATCCCTTCTATGTTGCTTCTATTGTACATTATAAAGTAAGAACATAAGTAGAAGATAGCTCATAAGATAAATGCCAATCCAGTTTCGAGAAAAAGAAGGAAAACACCATGTCACCATCATCATCTGATCCTTGTCCCAACCATTTGGGGTTGGTAAAGTGAACGAATATAAGAAATAAAAAGAAACTAATAACAATATACCTGTGGCATGCCACCTAGAAGCAGAATGAGAAGTGATGGCCTTTGATTTGGAGAGACAAACCTCAGCATCCCGCCACTGTGACAAGCTTGTGTAGACATTAGCCAGATCGTGCCATGTTTCTAATTCCAAAGTTCTATCATGGTTGCCACTGCCCTGTAACATATTATTCATGAAAAAGCTAATGGCTGTAAGAACTCTTTATCACCATTATTGCATGGAGAAAATAATTGAACACATGGTGCAAAGTTATGATCTTTTGGTGATACAAAATCCCATTGAATTGCCATAAACAACAGATGTAGCATAGGTTTGTGGCTTTAAGGAAATGCGCTAAAAAAACTATTTTCCATATCCTCAATAAGTTCAAGATTTTCATTCTGAACTGATTCTGGTCAGTTACAAATAGTAATAAAGTAATACCATTCAAACTATCCTTCCAAAGCAGATATACTCTAAAGTGAGAAAATCTTGTCCACCATGTCCGTTCCCATATACAAAACAGATAAATTCTCAAATTCCATAGTTGATGTTGAAATCTCAAAAACACCTTTTAGTATCGGTTTTGAGGGGCAAATTTTCAAAAGGAAGACAATAGGTGGTAGGAGAGTTTGGATATGTTTGGGTGCAAGAGCTCTGTCCTGTATAGACTAAATCCAAGATAAGGGTTTATCTAATGTTTGGCCAGGAGGTATAACACAGATATGCATAACTTGGTTACTGCATTATCCTTGAAAGGGACAGTCTGTGAGGATACATATATTCTGCTAAAAGGTCATTTTCCTTGTAGAGAAAAAAAATATTCTAAAGTGTCTCTTAAGTTTCAAAACTGATAACCACTCAAAACTAATATAAATCTTGTTGACCAATAATATCAGTTTTGAGGGGTATTACTGAACATGCTATCACTTATAGCTGAACCCAATCCAATTGTTGGGTTAACTATAGGATCAAAAAACAATAAAATGGGTGTTCTTCCCATGCTTTGTGATTAGGAGACTGCTTGAATACAAATGAAGAGGCAAACTAATAGATCATTGAACCTTTATAGGCCTTTTCCCAACTCCGGAACTTTTACTCTGAACTTGAAGAACAGCTAGAAGATGAGTATATGTCTCAATTGCATTCTTTAATTGACCCTGCGCAGTCTGGAGCTTAGCTTTAGTTCGCAACAATTCTCCTTGATCCCACTTCCCAGTCTGATCCAGTGCAACATTAATGATAGCCTCGGCATCCATAAACCGTTTCTGAGATGATAATATTCGAGCCAAAAGGATCCACCCTTTAACATTAGACCCAGCTTCAAGTTTCAGAAACTGATTTGCATAATATAGTGCGACATCCAACTTCCTCTGCTCAGCATTTTCTAGGCTGAGATTGAATATAACTGTAGGATTTCTTTCTCTCATCGTTCTCTCAGCAGCTTCTAGTGCCTCGAGTGCCTCAGACTGTCTCGTAATCCTGTCGGAATCAGACACAACCAATCTGGCCTGAGCTGACAGTGAGACACCTAGTAAGCAATTAGTGAAACTTCCCATCTGATCACATGATTCACATCCTCCCTGAAATCTGGTAAGCGCTCTGCGAGCAAAACCAACACCTTCCTCCGCACAATTAGGGTTCTCCCCACAAATCTTTGAAGCCAGTAATAAAGCCTGTATGCAATTTGGATTCTCTCTGCTACTCAACAGTTTCCTCAGTAGATTCAAGGCGACCAAGTCCTCACCTTCCCCATAGTAACAGAGAGCAAGAGTGTAATATCTTTCTTTCCTATCCAAAATCCCAGGAAGCAATTCTTCAACCTGACCGGCTAGGGCCCTTAGCTCCCCTGAAACTGATAAAGCAAAGGAAAGATGATCGATGATTGATGGATCCCACTCAATCCTTTTAAGAGAGAATTGCCTTAACAGAATCATTAAAAGAAGAACAGCCTCTTCTATATTGTTTCTAGGTACGAAGGATCCTTCAGTTTGGGAACGAAGGTTTGGGGGGCTAGCGTCACTGCCAGCATAGAGAAGAAAAATGGCAAACTCTTTCTGTATCTTTGCAGTGGTCTCCATGTCAAGGTTCCAGTGACAAAGAAGGGCTTGCCGGTATGATAAGATTGCTTCGTGGGGAAAGCCAGCAAGTTTCCATAACTCTGGAAGCAACTCAACAGCCTTATTTAGAGTCTCCAGCAATTTACAATCAGCACCAAAGTTTTCAGGCAACCCTTCTGGTAATGCAGATTCAACAGTGTCCAGAATAACTTTGCATGATTGAGCAGCTTCTGCAAAAACCGAATGGAAAGAAAGATTAGCCATGCAATGATAGTTTTAACGGTGTGTACTGTACAATTGAAATCCTCATTGTTTGAGAGAATCATCAGTCAAAGGAAGACAATTAAGCCTTCCATCAAAAACAATAACTATCCAAGATTGACCAAATTGGCTCATACATGTCAATTTTCTGGGAGGCCAAAAACCCAGATGTCTTAAAGTAATAACAGTATATGAAATTGGGGCAAAACGGAAGGCTACTTAAGAAAGGAGGAGCTTGAGGAATCATTGGCTAGCTGGTTTTGAAAATAAAGCTTATTTATTTGAGAAAAATCACGAGCTTAAGAAGGTTGATGTCCTTCAAAATTGTAGAAAACAAGAAAAAGCAAAAACATGTTGAAGAAATCCATGATGGTCCTCTTTATGTTACAAATGAAGATCGGCAAAATATTCCTAATTTAAGCATGCTAATGATTCGAAGGACATCCAATATTTGAAGTGATGATCAATAAAATAAAGAAACATTAAGAAAGCTAACTCGTAACTAAAATATGAACAAATAAAAAGAAAATGCAAAAACTATATATGTGATGGATAATGATCAGAATATAAAAAACATGTTCCAAATTTATGACAAATCAAGCTTTGAAGAATACCTCTATACCTCCCAAGGTCCTGCAACGATTTTGCTTTGAGAAAGATCGCTTCGAAGAGTAAACTAATGGCATGTATAGACATTAGTGGAGCAGCATCACTCTGAGAACGGCGCTTGCGCCGTTCGACTCTTCTAGCCATGGAGAGTTTCATCTTGGGAATCACAGCAGCAATATCTATTCCTTCAAATACATGAAGAGCAGCTTCTACATTTCCTCTTTGATACTCGAGCCTTCCTAATAATGCTCTTGCTTCCTATAAATTACAAATGTATCTAAGCCTCACAACCATATTTGAGAAGATGAACCAGGATAATTTGAGCTTGCGTGAAAATTTACCCCATAACATGTCATATGTATGAAAGACTGAAAGGAATTTGAAGTTAAAAAGTTATGGAACATTTATGATAAGAACATAATATTAAGGATGCATGATGGCAGGTCCAACTGAACAGTGGCTTCTAAAGACTAGGTGACAATGATGCAGCACTATCAACATGGATACGTGTTTCTATATATCCCAACACATATCATGACACATGTGGCGGTGTCACCCTTTATTGCAATGGTTTTTATTAAAAATGATTTCTGGAAAAGAGATGGTGTCCCTCTATTCTCCATACATTACTTTATTAAGCTGTTTAACACAAGTTGTTTGATAGTCTTTCCTCTCAAAAATCTACTTATACTTATTAAGTTCTTAGGTAGCTCTATGGTGTATTAAAATGTTTTTATTTATTTATATATGTTTCTTTCATTTTAAAACAAAAAAACACTTCTGATATATAATTAGTAAAATATTATATTATAATATTTGAGTATGTACATTTGCACTCTGAGCTTACCAAAAGCTCTGTGAATACACATTGTACCTGTGTTGGACACCAACATGTGCCCGTGTCATTGTTACATAATCAAAATGTGATGATCAATGTATCAACTGTCATCCACCAGAGAAGATGCCACAGACTATGGTTGGTAAGTTTGAAAGCATAAAATTTTCAAGAGAAAATTAGTGCACCATTTAGGTCTAACAGGCTTAACAAGGGATGAAGACCTACCTTAAACTATCCCCTAAGCCAGGGAACTGTTGCAAAGGTGACATCACCCAAGCAATTGAGTAGAATGGATGACCAACCCATCTGGTTTTATCAGCTTTAGACAGCACCCAAACTGTGGCTAAAGGAATTTTACCGTCGAAGGGGAAACCCCACCTAGACTTTTCCATGATCTCTCCCCATGAGCTAAAAATTCCACAATGTCGAAGATACAGTCCAACAGAGGAAATCTCTTAATCAATCAGCCACCACTTACCAACTAGACAAGAAAAGTATGTATCCGTTCAAATTGAACATTTCCTTGCATATTAGTTAACCAGTAACTAGGTAAGTTCCCAGGAATTCTCATATATCAGAAGTTTAGATTCATAATGTAGTCAAAAAACATTCCTAAGACAACTATCCACATGCAAGAAACAACAAAGAACATAGAATCCAAAAGAATTTCAGAACCTCAAAGCAAGAAGACTTGAAGAAACCAACCTCATAGTTCAGAAAACCACTCTCACGAAGAGACGATTCGGCTTCTTCGATATTGCCAGTATCAGGCCTCTGCTCACCCTCACCAGCTCGAGAAGAATACCCGCTTGCCGAATAGTCTCTGGTCGCCAGGGACTCGGATGAGGGAACCATTTCGTCACCTCCTAACTGTTCTCCTGAGCAAAGGCACTTCATTATCTTCTCCAACCTTGGTCTAACGCTGATTCCCCGCCCTTTGGTCCATTTCTTAATGCCCATACTGTTTCATAACACTGAAATTCTTCTAACCACCATCACCCACAAAAGATAGAAATCAGGAACCCGTAAGAAAAAATTAGATACTAGTCCAAGCAAAAGTTCCTGGTTAGTATTTCTTTGATTAACAAAATCTCAATGCCTCAACCAGTGAATTCTCAAATAATAAACTTCGTGATGTTTGTATACAAAAGTAAAGGTAATTGACCTTGCTAATCAAACCAATTAAAATTCAAGTGAAACCATTATAAAAAATTATTAAGCGAAAAAAAAGATTCGACTCAGAACACAAGAAAACACAAACCACCAAAAAGAGAAAAGAAAATAACCAATTTACCCCCACAGAACAAACCAAGAATTTGTTTTTTACAAAGTTCAAACCCAAAACCCTAAAAATCCAGAATTCAGAACTCCAAATTATATCTTGAAACTTAAAACCCACCAATATTTCTGCAACCCCACCTCAGAAAATCACCAAAAACACGGAATTTCAACCCTTAAAACCCTAACAAACCATATCAATAACTCCACAGAAGAAAAAACAAAAGAATTCAAAAAACCCACAAAAATTCATACCTACCCAGATAAATTCAGCACCACCCACATGATGATTTTCCTCCAAAACCAACCCAAATAACGCAATTACAAATCCTATCTTGAAGAAAAACCAGTCCCATCATATCAAATATTGCTGAACAACCCAAAAGGGATTAAATTACCATCAAAGAAGTACCTTTTGTTCCAAAAGAAGTAAACTTTGGGCCCTCAAAACATCAACACCACCCCAACCCATCTCTCCAATTCCTCAAGAAAGAGAAAAAGCTCGCTGTAGCTTCTTTAGATTTCTTTGATTAAACAAGAATCCAAAGCTTCGTGGACTTTTCTTTTCTTCTGTTTTTTTTTCTCAACTGTTGGAAGTTTCTGCAATTAATTTAAGACTCACTGAGGGGTGTGAAAAGATTGATGAGAGATTTTGGTAATGATTTGACAAAGAAATCTTTATAAGGAAATTTGGAAAAATGAAATGTTGTGGGGCCCAGTTTGAAATTTACCCAGCCGCAGCGGCTAACTTTCTGCCACGTGGAAGAAGTTGGACAACCATTTTGTGCAGTGTTCCGGCGGTTAGGGAGGGGTGTCATAGCCTCATAGGGCTCACCTGTTGTTGGACATTAAGGAGTCCAACTAGGAATGAGAGTTCCAGGCTACCTGGGGAATCTTCCTTTCTGAAGCCACAAAAAATGCAAAAAAAAAAAGGGAAACCGGTTGGCATGGTCTCTAGGTTTCATAAGTACACGTGGAATCATGTGATTGGTATTGTACACTTCGTGTCGTAAATTTGTCTAGACAGTAAAACTTTTCGGTCACAATCCACAATACGAACCACGTGGCACACTATTAGAGCGCGCTGACCGTTTGGATGTTTGGCAATTCCCTCGGTGGACCTGTAAACTGTAACAAAAAATCAGCCTGATTAGTGATTTACATCCTTTGGATCTTTGCACCCAAATAATGCTCAATAACGCTCAAATTTTTACGGTTAAAATCAACCCATGAAAATAACATCAATCCAACGCTTATAAATCACTAATCGGGCTGATTTTTGGTTTTCCCGAGGGACTGGCCAAACATCCATACGGCCAGTACCCTATAATAGTGTGCCACGTGGCTCGTATTGTGGGTTGTGATGGAATCAGTCACAACCCGTTATGACCGAAGTTTTACTCTTTCTAGTAGACAGTTATTAGAGAGGTTTAAAAACTTGGTTAAGTCAACTTCAAAGTTCAGAACTTCAGACCTTGTTTTAAAAGGGACATAAAATGCCTGAAGCTTTTTCAAATGCGGAAGCACGATTTTATTACTCACCTATGGGCCCACGGACCGCATGGATGTTTATCCCACCCCTTGGTGGATATACACACCAAAAATCACCCCGATTGGTAATCTATAACCATAGATTTTAGTACTTTTTAAGGCAGCCGTTGAATGCCACCATTGTTTTTAGTACTAAAACCAACGGATTAAAATCATCAAACAAGCTGATTTTTGTTATGAATATCTACTAAGGGGTGGGCTAAACATCCATGCGGTCAGTGGGCCCAGATGGAAGCGGTGACTGCGAAAAGATCTCAGGTATACCTCGTTACATGACGACCATAAAAAAATTTAAATTCTTTTTATGTACCCAAAATACCCTTGTCTTTTGACTAATTGACCCAAAATGCCTCTCCTTTGACTAAATGTACCAAGCAACTAATATCGCACTGGATTTTCTTTTTGGGTAATTACTAGAAAAGTGGTGTCGCATCGTTCAAGAAACGCCATCTATAAATGGGCACGTGGCCAACATGATGAACTGATATGATAATGGCATAATGGGCAGTTAACGTTATAGCCGTTATCAGCTAAATAAGGCTTAACGGCTTATTTTCCATTATAATATGTTATCAGCTGAACGTTAAAACGGTTAAATAATGCTTAACGGCTTATTTTCCATTATAACAATTACATACATTAAAACATTTTTAGCCACGTAGGTTGGCACGTTATGGTTGTAACGGCATTATAAACATTTTCTTTTTAAACCATGTGTCGCACTATAATATTTTGATCTTCCATATCTTTTGGGCAAATTATGGAAACATCACGAGAGAATTTCGATAATTGTCCTCACGTTTTGAAATAAAATAACGCTACTCTCCCCTCAAATTCTTATATCGGTATTACCTTTTTTTTTCGGGGGGCTTATATCGGTATTACTTTCCTTCCTTCCATTTAGAAGATCCAAAATGTAGATCAAGGAGAGGGTTGTTTGTTTTGTTTTTGTCCTCTTTTGTGAAGAGATTGTCCTGAGTGTTTGCAGAGGATAGAGAATGGGCTATAGGAGAGTTTATGGATTTTGTTAGAGGTTACTGAGGTCATGTTTAAGCACTTCTATAAAAGCTCTGGAAATAGTTGTTGAGAAACACTCTTTTCTAGAATAATGTCTGGCAAACTATACTGGAGAAGTATTGTTCTCTGCCTAAAAATTGATATTACTGTTTGGTAAAACCAACTAGTGAGTTTTTGAATTCTGTCAAAAATATTTTTTTATTCAAAACAAGGCAGTAGTTGATATTTTTGGTTTATTTAAGACAAATATTATATTTTGAATTATATCTTATAGATCCCAATAATAAAATAACATTAAAAACATATAGAAAAAATGAGGCTTACTATGTCGAGAAAATCAGCACCAAAGTCTAGAAACTTAGACTTTGGAGTGAGCTTAGACTCAGCAAGTACTGCTAGTTGCTTCCTCACCATCTTGTAAAACTTTTTTCACTTTCTCAGGTTTAGCCTACCAATTCAACCACCCATTACATTCAACAATTTTCTTTGACCTTGTGTTTTTTTTTTCTTGAAACTATGGACTAGAATCACTGGCCTAGTGTAAAAAACACCCTCGAGACCACACATTGGTGAGGCCTTCAGTTTTAAAAACATATTCATTAACATATCAACAATGTGCAAATTATACGGTTCATCATCTAGTTGATGCTTATAATATGTGAAAGTGTTTGATTATTTGTTGGTTTTCTCTGATTTTTAATTCCCACGTTACTACCAAAACCTGTGGTTTCTTATCAAGCTTCAACAGAGCATGGAGAACGGCATCACTGGCTACTCAATGTTGTTACCCTTAGAGAGAACGCAAGGCAACTGAGCTAGACTCTTCAATCTCCATCTCCATTGATGATGAATGGAAGCTAAAAAGGCTTAAGGCTCCTTTAATCATGGAGGAAGTTTAGAGCAAACATTAACACAACTTTCGCGAAAAGCGTTAATTTTCCATTATAGTTTCAAACACCAGTATAATGAGTTTAAATGAATTCCCACTTGAAACACGTTCAACAATTAATTTTCTTTTATGGATATCAAAAAATATTCCAAATTTAACTCTCCAGTCTGATTAAGACCGTGTTGTGTTCATCCGACGTCGGGCCGACAACCATGTGTTCACCCACTGCTTAGCCGCCATCAGTAAAAGTAGTGGTTAAGGCTTGCTCAAAAGTCACGTCTCCAAAGATATGAATCGAAGGCTTACGACCCCCTTTTTGTGACCCTTCTTGGGAGTTGGACCAAAAACTGTTGGTTGATAGTGTTGAGCTGGCATTCACTTAATGCACAAAGTGAATGCCAACTCATCACTATCAACCACTGTGGGATTCTTGGAATCCACGACCCCGAGTCTAACTCCCCGGAGGGGGTCAGAAAAGAAGAGGGGGGCGGGGGGGGTCAGAAAAGGGGGGGGCTTGAGGCCGACCCTTAATCTAATAGCAAGAGGAACTAAATAATCTAATAAAATGAAATCCTAACCCTCTAATCTAACCTTAACCCCTACTCAAATTGGGAACCTCTAACTTACAACAGATATATAACGAAAAAAAAGTATAAAGATAAGAACTAGACATACCTACTGGGGCCGTGGTGGTGCACGGTGGGTCAGAGCGGTGGTGTGATGCAGAGGAGTGAGAGAGATTGAGAGACGAGAGTTACAGAAAAGGGGGTTTTACATAAAGGGGTTATGTTTGAACCCCTTTATATATATATATATATATATTTGCTAAACAATTTGAAACGACATTGACAAGGGTTTGGAATGGCTCAAAACCATTCCAATCTTTAACGGATATTAGAATTGATTTTAATATATAATTCCAAAATTCCATCAAAATTGTTCTTGAATTTTAGAACGGTTTAAAACTGTTCCAAATCTTGACAGAACAGTTCTTGAAGCAGCCTCCAAATGTACTTCTGGACACATACATGAATGGTTCTGACATGATTTGTAAACGATTTCAAATTGTTCCAAAATTAAGGAACTATTTAAACTGCATAGGAATGGTTCTGAACCGTATAGGCCATTCCTAATTGAAATTTTCGGTCTAATGATAACGTTATCAATCCGTAATAACATTTTAATTAATGGAAAATTTGACTTCATGCATCGCTTGACCCACAGGGTGTCATGCAAATTAGGGACCATCTATCAATACATTGAAAGGTGGGGAAAAAGATCCCAACAAGCACCATGGCCCACTTCTCATCTACTAGATCAACTAGTAAATCACCCGTGCCCACGACACTCCTCGATTAAACTTTTGCAAAAATCGGGTGCCTTCAACACTCAAACCCGCTTCCTAATTTTCTTGCATGCACGTAATCAATTAGCATGTTCCTAATAAAGAATGAAAAATCCGCATAGAATGAGCGATTTATACATGAACTTATTAAACAAATTTACAAATTGATAATTGAGATCTTATAAAACGAATCAAATGACCCATGCCAACGGCACTCCTCGACAATGGGTACCTGGCGTTTTCCATGCCGCGCATTTCCCGTATCACATGAAATTTTTAGAGGCTATTTCCGATTTCCATCTTAGTGGCTAAGACCAGAGAATATTCTAAAAAGTGCTGTTGGCCCACCTTACATGTGTGTAGATCATAGTTTATTCTTTGTGGGACCAAAAATATATATTATGCTACGAGAATCATAGTTTATTGTCTGTGGGACCCATTGGTTACTTGTTCCTGCGCAAGAAATTTTCTATCCTGTTTGTAACCTTTTGATCTATAGACTTTTAATCTTTCACTTGATCATTTTACAGCTACCATCCAAAAGAGTGTGGTAGATCAAATGATCTTTCTAGATATAAATATGGGTGTCAACTGATACTCGACTGAACCGGTCCGAATATCCCAATTTCTGGGAATACCAGTTCCAATACTAGAACCAGAACCGGATATGCAAAATAAAGCCTGGTTATAGGTGTATCAGCACCTGATTTCGACTAAAAACCAGAAACCACAAGACCTAAACCTGTCTATATAATTAATAGGCCCATCCCTAGGTGCACCTACATGCAAAAAATCATTCTGATTAGTGATTTTTTAGGATTTGACTGGAGTGATTTTCATTGGTTGATTTTTAACAATAGATTTCGAGCATTATATAGGGGTACTTAGATCCAAAGGTTTGAAATCACTAATCAGCCTGATTTTTTGCATGTAGGTCCATATAGGGATGGGACAAACATCCATATAATCAGTGGTCTTTAAGAGTGTGCCATTTGGCTTATACTATGGTCCCTCATGGAGGTCGGGCGTACCCGCTTAACCCAACTCAGGTTTTGGCTTTATAGAGAAGCATTTAATGAGGCAAGGTTTTTTTGTTTTGAAGTAGATTTTTGGCTTTATAACGGTATAAAGTAGGTACCCGTACCTGTTTCCAACTTTGAGGACACGTACCTGTTTTAGTGCTAGAACCAGAACCAAACCGTAGCCATAACCGATCCATTGAAGCGAAAGATTTTTGAGGTTGCTTTCATTGTAGCATTGTGGGTCATGTAAAAATGCACGAGGTGGTACACTCTTCAGACCTGCTAACCGTATAGATGTTTGGCCCACCCTTTGGTGGACCTACAGACCATAAATCAGTCTCATTGATGATATATAGCCATTAATTAGATTTCTGTATCTCAAATAATGCTCGAATACTATGGCAAATAATAATCCAAGTAAAGGACTTAAATCCAATGGTTAGAAATAACCAATCAGGATGGTTTTTGGTGTAGATCGAGCTAGAGACGGCCAAAGATCCATAATTCCATATCCTCAACTGATCACGAAGAGTGTGCTACGTGGTACATTTTACGCTACCCACAATGGATAACGCACAATTGTTTTTCCAATGGATATGAGAACTATTTGCTGTCCTGGTGACTTCAAAATTTGAAGTCTCCCTCTCCCAAAATTGCCACGTGGAGGGCCCACTGACCTACATGCCAAAACTCAGCTTGATTTCTACAGTTATATATATTTTAGCATCCAAAAAGAATGCTCAAATCCAAGTATCAAAAATCACGATATTAAACTGCAAAATCTAACGGATAGTAATCTATAATTACACTGACTTTTGATATGTGTGGGTGGACCAACACACCCATAAGGTCAGTGGGCCCTAAAGAGTGCTCCACGTGGCATTTTGGGAGGGGACTTCAAACTCGGCCTCAATTTGAAGTCCCCCTCCCAAATACAGAAAAGATTGAGCAAGCTACATGTATTTGCACCATCTAGTGGGTGGGTGGGTGGGGGGGCTTCCTACACGTTGTCTACGTGGCACACTCTCAGTTAACGCTGACCGTATAGATGTTTGGCCAGTCCCTCGGTGGACCTCTAAACCAAAACATCATCCTGATTAGTGATTTACAACCAATTCGATTGAAGTTATTTTCATGGGTGGATTTTAACAGTAGGAATTTGAGCATTATCGAGCATTATTTGGGTGCAAATATCGAAAGGTTGTAAATCACTAATCAAGCTGATTTTTGGTTTATAGGTCCCAAGGGACTGGCCAAACATCCATATGGTCATTGTCCGCTAATATTGTGCCACGTGGCTCGTATTTTGCATTGTAAGAGAAGCATCTGTCACAACGCTCTCCACAAACGCACACATCCCACTCTATTTAGTGAAATGACCATAATCTCCTCACCATCTTTTTGTATCGGAAATTACCCCATTTATATATAAAAATAAATAAAAGCCCCTTGCATTTGCGAATATTACGAGAGTGGAATTTGAAGTAACAAAAGTGTCTTAGCTAGGGCTGTCAAAGGGCCGGGTCAAGGTAGGGCCTAGCCCGACCCTCACTTGTAAAAGTGAGGCCCTAGCCCTTAGAGGGCCTGAACCGGCTAGGCCTTAGCCCTACCCTCAAGGGCCAAGGCCAGGTTAGGGTAGGGTCAAGGCCTAGAAGAAAGTTATTAAAAATATAAATACTTTTAGTAAAAAAAGTAGATGCTTTAATAATACACTTAACTTGGTAATGTGTTTCTTTGGTTTAATGTATATAGATTTTTTCAATGAATGATCATAATGTTTTAGATACAGGGGTGAATCATTGAGGTTTGAAAATGAAACCTTTTAGTCTTTTTAAAAACCTCAATAAAATAAATGAAATATCATAAATTTACACTAAAAAACGTTATTTGGGAATGATTTTGAACCATTGTTAGATTTTTCAAAATATGAACGATTTTGAGCCGGTCATAATTTTGGAATGGTTCAATTGTTTAAAAATTATCCAAAATTGTATCATTTTTAAGATAATTGTAGTGTCCAACACTAATAACGTTGTGACATGTGTTAAGGATACTGGGAGACCATGTCAATCTATTTCCCCCATTTCTTCTGTATGTTTTATTTTTCAAAAAAGGATTCGATTCCCCAGGTAGCTTAGAACTCTCATTAACAGTTGGATACTAATGATCGTAGAATAACCCATTTTTATATATATACTAGTAGGTGGCCTGTGCCCACGGCACTCTCCGACAAAGCGTTTGCCAAAATCAGGTGTGAGTGGCTTAGATCCACCATCCATTTGGGGTGATAAGCTCTCAGTCATCCTTTGTGAAGCCGTTAAGAGGGGGGATATATAACTTCTCAATTTTGTTAATGGGTGGCCGATAAGATGTATAGTGGGTGGCCGGTGCCCTCAGCACTCCCCTACAAAGTATTTCCCAAAATCGGGTGTGAGTGGTTGACATCTCGGCCATCCTTTGTGAAGCCGATAAGAGGGGTATAAGTGAGGAGACAATCCCCTTGTTAAATTAATCCAACCATCTAAATTTTATTTTACGTAAGGGTTGATATGTGCCGTTGGATATATGAAGCCTATAATAGGGGGAGACAACCGCTGCGTCTTGTTATATAGATAGTGGGTGGCCTGTGTCTACGACACTCTCCAACAAAGCGTTTGCCAAAATCGGGTGTAAGTGGCTGAGATCCACTGTCTATTTTGGAGATAAGATCTTGGCCCTTCTTTGTTGAAACATATAAGAGGGGGTATAAGAAGGGGAGACAACTTCCTTGTTTTGTTATATAGATATATATAAAAAAGACAACTTAATTTAGTTTTGAATATACCATGCACTTAGTATACCATTTTCTAAAAAAAGTGTGTTGTTTCATAGAATATAATTGACAAAAGCAAATATAATAGAGATGATTTGCTAAGGGCCCGGCTTGAGTGTGGCCCGGCCCTAAGGGCTTGAAATTTATAAAAAAAGTCATCTTTTTAGGGCTTTAAAAGGGTAGGGGAGGGCCGGACTCCCTTACAAGAGGGCTAGATTGAAACCCCTAGTCTTAGCTGATAGTCAATGTTGCTGGTTTTTTTTTTTTTTGATCAAATATCAAAAAGTACACAAAAAAACGACAATGATTTCAATTAACACAATCAAGATCTTGAGATTTTATCAAAAATCAACTTGCTTAGCTACCAATGTTGGTGGGAATTGCATTCATTAAGTTTCGTGTTAGTCAACAACTTTGACTGACAGTCAAAGAGGCTAACCCTAATTTAAAGAGGATCAGAATCCGAGGACTCATCTTTCTCTAACTCATCCTTTCACTCGTGTCCTTGGCCGTGGATTCCGAGAATCTAAATATGGTTTTTCTTTTGCAAAAAGTGATGCCAGCTCAACGCTATCAACCACCGTTGGGTTCTCTGGATACACACCGACACACCGAGAACACAAGTGAAAAGACGAGTCAGAAAAGATGAATCCCGTGAGCCCGACCCATTTAAAGAAGTATAAGGGTTTTTTATTTTTTTCTCAAAAACATAGTTCTAATTTAGTATTTTTAGATCAAATTGAAAAACATTCTTATTTTTAGATCAACGAGCAATGAACAATTTCTTTGAATTATTCAATTGCAATCAGATTGAGCCACGTTCAGCTTTTTAGATCCAAGGATCATCATCATCTATGCATTACCCAAATATTTAGGATTGGGTCAGCAATATGAATTCTTTTTTTAATTTTTGCTGTCGAATGGTATCCCCACAGAAGTTTCCCTACGCACAATTGGATAAGTCAGGAGGCCCGCGAGTCTCGAACACATGATCAGAGTGAGCAAACCCCTATCGTGGTTCTACCACTGCGCCAAAACCCCTATCGGGCCGAGTCACCTTTTTTTGCATTAATAATTATTTTAGTCAAACCCAATATTTTTGCACTAATGCTCTCGGGGATGGATTAATTCTAAATCAAACGGTGGTTGTGCTTTGGCAAAAAGTTAATCCAGTGAATGCCAGTTCAGCACTTACAACCACTGATGTATTCTCAGCCGATCACGGCCGAGATCATTAGTGAACTTATTAGTTAGTAAGACTTTGATTATAGGGCCCTGTCATCAAGGCCGATGACAGGGTGCGATAGGAGCCATGTGACATACTCTTAGATGACTCTGACCGTATGGTTGTTTTTTCCAATCCCTGATCTACAAACAAAAAATCAGCTTGACTTGTGATTTCAAACCTTTGGATCTTTGTACCTCAAATAATGGTCAATAATGCTCAAATTTCCCACGGATAAAATCAACCCATGAAAACAATTCCAATCCAACGCCTAGAAATCACTAATCGGGCTGATTTTTGGTTTGTAGGTCCACATAATGATTGGCCAAACATCCATACGGTCAGGCTCCTCTAAGAGTGTTCCACGTGGCTCATATTGTGTCCTGTCATCGGCCTTGATGACAGGGCACTGTCATCGAAGTTTTATTCCTTTTAGTTCACTCTTGGTGGTCCCTAGCCCGATCATTATTGAACTTTCTTTTTGTAGGTGTACCTACTTTCAAACCGTCTAATATCCGATAAATCGGATGGTTTCATGCAAATCGAGGACCGTCTATCAGGAGGTGGGCCCTACAGGATTTAATGGATAATATTCAAAAAAGTGCCAATGGCCCATTTCCCCATGTATTGTCGATCCTCGTTATGCATGACACCTTTTCGGTCAACCTTAGGCAATTTTTTCCCCTAAAATTAGGTGTTCTGGTCAAAGTTCCAAAAATCAGGGTTTGGCTTTCTCAAGATCTGCCAGTTGTACACTCAACGGGCCCACAGAATATTTCTCTTTTAAATCAACTGGGCCCGACCTAATTTATAAGTCGGCAGCTTCTGTCATCTCCTGCGATGTTTTACTCTGGCCAAAAAGCAGTTTTGATATTCTGCCCGAACATCAAATTCTTTCTCTTTTTTGTATGCAAATGATGAGAAATATTTGATGTCGCTGGGCCTTCAAAGCAAGGTTTAAAGAGGCCGTTTTAACGGTTAAACGGACTGGGGCGTTACCGTTTAAACGCCGTTAAAACGGATTGGAACGGCCAGGGGCAAAAAATGGGAAAAAAAATAGAATTAAACGGATTTTAATGGGTTTTAACGGAAAAAATGGTGCTGAAATTCAAATTTTGAAATTTGAAAATTAAAAAAAATGGATTTTAACGGAATTAAACGGATTTAACAGCCGTTTTTTTCACAAAATTTTTCAGAATTAAACGGCTGTTTAAACGATTTTAACGGATGTTAAAACAAAAAAACCACCGTTTTTTTCAAAATCAATAAAATGTATTTAAACGGTTTTAACGGAAATGGGCTTGGGGCGTTACCGTTTAAACGGCCGTTAAAACCGTTTAAACGGCCGTTTTTAAAACCATGCTTCAAAGTTTGAAGCAGTGTTTTAAAATTCGCCAGGCAACTCGAAACTCGGCCGAGTTGACTCGACTCGGCAGAATTTCGAGTTGACATGAAATAAACTCGAATCGAATAAACAATGGATTTGGTGCATTGTTTTTCTGTAAAATCAATGCAGCAAGCACGTTTTCTAATCAACGCACCAAATAAGTTTCTCAAACGCCGTGTCAATACAAACTCAACCTAATCTAATAAATACTGCTTATAAAAATATGATATTTATATATTAATATTAATAAATGTATATAATATTAATATATTACTCGAGTTGAGTTACTTCGGGTCGAGTCTTCGAGTTAACTCAACTCGGTAGACTTTCGAGTCGAGTTGAGTCCAGGTTTTCGAGTTTTCAAATGCTGGTTTGAAGTCTCCCTACTCCTAACATGCCACGTGGAGTACTCTTTCTGAATAATTAAACTTATGGATGTAAAATTAGCTTGATTGGTGATCTCTAGCAGTTAGATTTAGCACCCAAAAAGGACATAAATCACCCATTAAAATGAACAAATCCAATGGTTAGAAATCACCAATTAAGCTGATTTTTGGGGCATAGGTTCACTAAGAGATGAATCAAACATGCATGGATCTATGGGCCCAAAATGCTGCCATTTGGCATTTTGGGAGGGGCATATATTGATAATTTATTTCTCTAAATTTTGATAGAATTGGCTCATATTCATGTCGGTTTAACAGGGGTTGAATGAATATTAACCTGAGAACTACTTTCTTTTGATATATAATCCTTAAAATAAGTAGTCGGAAGATAAATTGATAATCTTGGTTGAAATCTAATAATTATTAATCTTTCTTGACGTTCAATAATTTGCTCAACTTTAATTTATTTAAGTGAGAAAAAAGCTCAAATACTATGAGAAATGAGTAGAGTTTGTTGTAAACGTATCATTGTATACAAACATTTAGGATTAATATTAGGACTTTTTAATTGGGTGGCGTTATTTGCACACACCATTTCCATAACGGCACACACCTTTTGATGTGGAATGGTGTGTGCAAATAATAACTTGCACAGGGAAAAATAAAACCACAGATGAGAAGAAGAAGCCCGCAACACCCATGTATCTCTCTCTCTCGGTTTTGATCGGCAACCTAGAACTGGGAGAGGGAGAAAAAAGGAGAGAGAGAGAGGGGGATGTTAGGATTTAATCACTCCTAATATCAATGTAAACATATCTAGAACTCTACAACATGATTAAAACCAATAAATCGAATAACAACAATATTAACATACCTTTGATCGCTCCGATTATCGTGCTTGCTCTTGATCAAGGGCTGCGATTTGATCTTGGATCTGAATCAATGAAGAAGATTGAGACTTCTTCTCACTTCTTCTGAAGCTAAACAATGGGGCTAGGGAAGCTCTAGAGAAATGAGGGACGTCTCCTCCTTTGACATGCCTGTCTCTTTATACTCCTAGTTGGTAACATTTCCCATCACGGTAATTGACTAGAGGAGGAATTACACTTGCTTTATTAACTAGGTAATTACCACACCTAGAGAGATAACTCTTGAACACTTCGACCCTTAAATCACTTTTCTCATAAAGAGAGGGTCAGTTTCTTAATCCAAGCCAATACTTGATGGCAACCCATTAAATCGATTTTATCAAACATATGTAGTGTGCCACATCAGAAAATCTAACAATCTCCCACTTAGCACACTATATACAGGAAATTTATAAAATGACTCTCCAATTCAATGACTTATTCGAAAGTCGAGTGGCCACTCTTTAGTTTGAAAAACTGTTGCCAACAAGATTAGTAAAATTGTGTCATTTATCCTGTACCCAGAACAAGAGTATTGCTAGCAGTGGATCATGGATACACAGAGTGCTCTCCGAAACAGACACAACGGTAGTTCCATGGTCACAGTGCTAGTACTACTAATGCCCTTGAGTCATCTTTATCCTTCATGGTAATTTTAATTGAAGTGCAATAGGGCAAGTACATCTTTATGTGATCTTTACAATTCTTGTGTACTTCCACATGTCCTTACTTCATGTATTCATCCAAAGATGTATGTCATCCTGATAGATTACGGCACCCGCCATGTGAAGACTATCACCAGCTATTCATGACGAAGGCCTCAAATATAAAGCCCACTCACATCAGCCCAAGCAAAACTTGAGAGCCTATGTAGAGCTCTCTTGGGTTATTCTTTAATATCTTTAATTGCACATGCAAATAATCCATATATACATCAATAATTAGAATATATATAAAATAGGATATTCATGAATGCAATCAACAAGGAATGATCCATATCAAAATGAGATATATGTTGACATAATAAGAAATACTCCCACTCAAGAAATAGAATCAAAAGATTCTAAAATACCCATACGAGCGACATGCTTTTAAAAATGCGAGATTGGAGTCCTTTAGTCAACGGGTCAGCAATCATGACAAGGGTTGACAGGTGTGGAATAACTATCAACCCTTTCTTTACTTTATCTCGAACGTAGAGATACTTGATCTTTATGTGTTTGTTCTTACTAGTGACATGATCATTTTGAACATACTTTACGATGGCCTCGTTGTCACAAAATAGCTTTATAGGTCGTTGGATAGAATCCACTACTTTAAGCTCACCAATAAAATTCTTTAACCAGATTGCCTATTGAGCAGCTCCATAACAAGCAAAATACTCTGCCTCCATAGTAGAAGATGCCATAAGCGACTGCTTGGCACTTCTCCATAAGATAGCACCATTAGCAAGTAAGAAAATATAACAGTTAAACTTAATATGAGTTTCGATATGCTGTAAATCCCACACCAATATATGTGGGTTTGTTCCATTTAAATAATCAAGTTGTATGCGGTTACACAACGTGTAGTGTGCAGTTACACAACGTGTAACATGCAATTTACAAAACATGGTGAGAAGATACAACAGTGGATTGCAAAGTCTGAGTCTGAATAGCCAAGAACCTCCAGCTCATCAGATCTCTTGTAGACAAGCATAAAATCCTTAGTTCTCTATAGATATCTCAAAACTTTCTTCATGCCTCTCCAATGAGCAACTCCAGGGTTCTTTTGGTACCTTCCCAACAATGAAACCTATGTCGGGCCTAATATAGATCATAGCATACATCAAGCTACCCACCGCTGAGGGGTACTCTCCAGCGTCCACCTGATCCATCTCTATCTTGTTCTTGGGACATTGTTTCTTGCTAAAAATGTCACCCTTGACTATAGGAACATCTCCCGGTGTGCATTTCTGCATGCCATATCGCTTGAGTACCTTGTCTATGTATGCTCTCTGAGATAAACCAAGGTAACCAGAAGAACGATCTCTGTCGATCTTTATTCCCAGAACATAACTTGTCTCTCCCATGTCTTTTATGTCAAAATTCTTTGAGAGAAAATGCTTTGTGTCTTAAAGTAGGTGAACATCATTGCTGGCTAACAAGATATCATCGACATAGAAGACAAGGATAACAAATCGACTCCCACTTAATTTGAGGTATATACAACGATCCATGGGATTCTCCTGAAAACCATAACTAATCACAACTTTATCAAACTTCAGGTACCATTGCCTCGATGCTTGCTTTAACCCATAAATCAATCTCCTGAGTCGACAAAAAAGCTTCTCTCTTCCCACAAAACCCTCTAGTTGTTTCATGTAGATTTCCTCTTCTAATTCACGATTAAGAAAAGTTGTTTTGACGTTCATCTGGTGTAATTCAAGATCAAAATGTGCCATCAATGCCATGATGATCCTAAGAGAGTCTTTCTTTGAAACTGGCGAGAAAGTCTCTTGATAATCAATGCCATCTCTTTGTTTAAAACCCTTGGCCACTAGTCTGGCCTTAAACCTCTCAATCTTCCTTCCAGAGTCTCGTTTGGTCTTGAATACCAACTTGCACTCAATAGCTTTGAAACCCTGAGGTAGAGAAGTCAACTCCCATACATAATTCTTTTCCATGGATCGTATCTCTTCTTTCATGGCATCTATCCACTTGGAGAATGACTGCTCTCCATGGCTTTTGAAAAGCTAGAAGGATCATCTAACTCTGAATTCCCAATGTCACCTTCTTATAAATAGACATCATAATCATCTGTAATGCCAGGTCTCCTAACTCTGATTGATCTTCTAAATGCCACTAGATTTGCATCTGGGACCATTGTTGTAACTGTATCCAGCATTGGAGTTTCAGTGACTATTCCAATGTTTTCACTAGACAACCTCGAAAATCTAGAGAGAACACTTGGGATCGTAACGAGATGATCATCATCAATTATCTCTTCAAATAACACTTCTTTATGGCTTTCACTACTATCTTTGAGAAATCTAGCAACATTAGTCTCAAAGATTTGTATGGGTCTAGAAGGACAATAAAATCTGTAACCCTTCGACCTCTCTGGGTATCCAATAAATCGACAACTCACAGTTCTAGAATCGAGTTTTCGCAAATCTGGGTTATAAAGTTTTGCCTTTGCAGGACAACCCCAAACATGCAAGTGATTAAGACTCGGATTCCTCCATGTCCACAACTTATAAGGAGTCTCAGACACTGCCTTACTAGGAACTCTATTCAATATATAAACTGCTGTCTTCAGTGCCTTGCCCCAGAAGCTTTCTGGCAAATTTGAGTGGCTCATCATACTACAAACTGCATTCTGGTAAGTTCGATTTCTCCTTTCAGACACATCATTCTGCTCTGGCGTACCTAGAGTGGTATATTGAGGAACTATGCCTTGCTCTCACAAATATTTCACAAAATTTCCATGATTCACTCCGTCCTGATTGCTTTTGCCCTAATATTCTCCACCTCGATCAGAACGGATTGCCTTAATCTTTCGATCCAACTGTTTCTCCACCTGAACTTGATATAACTTGAACATGTCCAAGGCCTCTGATTTCTGGTGGAAGAGGAAAACATATGCGTATCGCGAGTAATCATCTATGAAACTGATGAAATAGCGCTGACCACCAGGAGAAGGAGTAGGAAAGGGACTGCAAATATTTGAGTGAATGAGGTCTAAAAGACAAAGACTTCTAGAAGCTTCAAACTTCCTTTGCATCGTCAACTTCCCTTTAATGCAAGCAACATAGGTATGGAAGTCTGAGAAGTCAAGAGGGCCTAGAACACCATTCTTTACAAGCAATTGGAGTCGTCTCTTAGAAATGTGTCCTAGTCTCCTATGCCAAAGGATTGATGAACTCTCACTGGCACGAGTACGCTTAGAACTAGACGTGAACTGAACAGACTCAATAGACAGACACAAAAGAGATGAAGCAAAAGTTGAATCAAGATTCAATCTGTAAGGACTATCGATCAAAATGCCATTGCCAATAGTCTGCATACAATATCTCAAATAAAGTCTAAAGTCTTCAAAAGTAAAACCATAGCCAAAAGTGTCTAGTCTAGAAACAGAAATAAGGTTGCGCTTCAAAGTCGGCACAAAGAAAGTGTCATGAAGCTCCAAAATAAAATCAGTGTCCAAAACCAAACGATAAGTCCCAACTGCCTCGACTCTTTCCTGCTCCGCATTTTCCAAGAATAGTTGATCATCATCCTTGGCCTCCCGCTTGTTGATGAACCCATGGGAAGAATGAGAGATATGGACAGAAGCACCTGAGTCAATCCACCAGGTGTTGGAAGGTACATCAATGAGATTCAACTCAAAACAAACTAGAGCAAAATCGCTACCTCCATTCTTTTCATGTGCCCCTTTCTTTTACAAAAGAAACACTCTACTTCCTCAGATGATGTCATTTTTCCCTTGTTCTGCTGTTGTTGCACAGGCCGAGAAGATTCTCCCGGTCCAGACTTTATACCTTTAGGTTTCTGATAGCCCTTCTTCTTGAAAATCTTTTTGTGCATTGCCAAATTTGCCATCTCAGCCTTGCCCTTCTTCAGTCGGTCTTCCTCTACTACACAAAGAACTATAAGCTCATGAAGGTCCCACTTTCTATCCTGAGCACTGTAGTTGACTTTGAAGGTGTCAAAAGACCACGGAAGTGAAGCAACCGCAAGATGAACCATCAGGTCATCTTCAAAAGTCAAGCCCAGCTCCCTAAGATTGAGGACAATCTTAGATAACTTGAGGATATGTTGCCTCACATCTCCACTACCTTCATACTTAGTCGAAATCAACTGAACAAGATTTGTGTACTAACGAGCTCTAACAGACCCTTTGAACTGCTTCTTGATGACCTCTAACAGTTCTTTGGCAGTATCTGTAGAAGGAATCCCACCTCGTAAGGTCTCATGAACTGACGCTCGAATGATCAATATGGCCAACTTATTGGCCTTTTCCCACTTTGAGTAAGCAACTTTGGCAGACTCTACAGACTCGTTAGTGGGAGTCGTTGGCTTATCCTTTGTAAGGACAAAGTCATAATCTAGACACCCTAAGACAATCTGAACATGCATCTTCCAATATGAATAATTGGAGCTAGATAAGGGCTTGATCCCAGTCAAATGCTTCTGAACAACAGACACGTCCATAACTGCAAATACAATGGACCTTAATTATAATCTTGATGCACGTGTTTCACACAGTATAAGATTCAATGCATCTTCATTCGCTTTAAACTTGAGGTCTCTAATAATTTTCAATCCGATCCAGGGGTTGGGATGGATGAATCAGAGTGTTTTATAATGTGTTAACCTACTACTCTGCGGGACGGGTGTGTGCTCATCTAATCACACCTTTGGGCAAGAGATTTTGACACGCTATTCACCCCCCAGTTGGTGACAACTGTCATGCACAGAACTAGCCTATCACATATCAGTTCTATTATAGACACTTCCACACCTTTGGGCAAGAGGGTTATCTTACTCATCCTGACACGCATAGTCTATTCTACCCTACTCAGTCTACAAAAATTTTCTAGCTACCTTTGGGCAAGACTAGTAGTTCTACATAGATGAGTGCTACCAGCAATCTTAATAAGACCTATATGGTCTTAAGATTTAAGAAACTGCAACTTCCATAAGTTGGTCACCTTTGGGCAGATTACAACCTACTTCCATTACATTCTCAAACGATCGCTTTACGATCTTTCCTAAACCCCTAATAGGATTGATCTAATTGAGTGAGATCACTCATAATATTATGTTTTTGAGTTCATTTGTCCATATGGTTCTTGTATTTTCTTTATGTGGGTTATAACATAATTTTACATTTTTTTTTTTTGTTATGAACATGTATAATGTATAAATAGTCCATAACATTCACATATATTTATCAATTAATGTACACTAAAACTAAGCATGTATACAAGTAATAAGTATTATAACATGTGAGACCCACCTTTATAACATTAAACTTGGTGTTGGTCCCATTATATAGCCACCAAAATTGGCATACCCAAAATAGTACATGCATTTGCCGAACTTACACCCACATACAAGAACCCAACTTAATTTATGATAACAAATTTATGTCTATCATAATTAATAATATATTAAGTTCATTCTCAATGGTTTCAACATGCTTTAATACTAACATAGTTAGAGCTTTAATTAGAACATTAACAAAATAAAATTCAAGCCATGTGCTAAAGGCATCTTTTCAAGCAAATTTTCGGAGTCTTAATTTATTGTTTTTAGTGGCATATTAATAAATGTTCTCTAAAATTTGTGTGCACACACACACACACATGTTCCTGTAAAGTTATTTTAACTGTCGGACAATTACATAGAGATTTTGGTATGTAAGTATTGATTAAACATGCAACATTAACTAAATAGTGTGCATGTTTTTGATAAAAAATATATATAGAATTTATCCTTTATAAATATGGATAGAATTTCCTCTAGAAATCATCTTTAGGATCAAGATCTAATCATCTAACCATTAAATCATTGATTAAGCAAATTATATTAAGATCTAATCAAGATTACCATCCGATCTTGGGTTTGATCAAGAATATAGTTCGAGCCTATGGCTCTGATACCACTTGTTAGGATTTAATCACTCCTAATATAAATGTAAACAGATCTAGAACTCTATAACATGATCAAAACCAATAGATCGAATAACAACAATATTAAGATACCTTTGATCGTTCCAATTAAGGTGCTTGTCCTTGATCAAGGGCTAAGATTTGATCTTGGATCTTAATCAAAGATGGAGATTGAGACTTCTTCCCACTTTTTCTAAAGCCAAACGATGGGGCTAGGGAAGCTCTAAAGAAATGAGGGACGTCTCCTCCTTTGACATGACTGTCTCTTTATATTCCTAGTTGGTAACCTTTCCCATCACGGTAACCTTTCCCACTTGCTTTATTAACTAGGTAATTACCACACTTAGAGAGATAACTTTTGAACACTTCGACCCACCCTTAAATCACTTTCCTCATAAAGAGAGGGTCAGTTTCTTAATCCAAGCCAATACCTGATGGCAACCCATTAAATCGGTTTTATCAAACATATGGGTACCTCATCTTCATCGGTTTAGGGTTTTTTTTTTGTGTGTGTTTGTGCAAATAAGATGTGTGTCATTACATAAAAAAAAGTGTGTGCAATTAATGACACCCTTTCAATTTTATATTTACTTTTACAATATTTTCAAAATGGGTTGGGCTCAAGGGACCCCCATTTTTGACCCTTTTTTTTGACCCCCATCTTTGCGTACCCACATAGAAGATGAATCAATGGCTGTTTTTTGGTGAGGATGATCTCTATGGTTAGGAGATCATCCTCACAAAAATTCAAATCATTTTGATATTCATAGACTGGTTTAGAAGCTGAAGCATTATGGACCGTCGATTTTTACCGTGTAACTTTAAAACCACATTTGATGGGGTTAGAAATTTCAGAATGGGCTGATTTTTTGTTGGGGTGATCTATATGGCGAGGTTATCATCCCCACCAAAAATCAGCCATTGATTCATCTTCTACGTGGGTACGCCAAGATGGGGGGGTCAAAAAAGGGGGTCAGAAATGGGGGTCCCTTGAGCTCGACCCTTTCAAAATTTCTCTCTTCCACATTTTTGCAAGCCTTGAAGGTATCCAAGGTAGGACCCCTAAGACGGCGCACCCCACGCCACCTCCGTGTGTGCCAGTTGTAGATCATAGTTTCTGTGGGACCAAAAGAGAACACGTTAGGGTTGAGGAAACATCTATTTTGAACTGTAAATCTGGTCTATAAATGTCACCTTGGGAGTTGAAGAAGAGTGAGTAAAACTTTGTCACAAGATGTCATGACCGAAGCCGGTCACAACCCACAATCCGAGCTATGTGGCACATTATTAGAGGGCGCTGACCGTATGGATGTTTGGCCAGTCCCTTGGTGGACCTGCAAACCAAAAATCAGCCTGATTAGTGATTTACAACCTTTAGATCTTTGCACCCAAATAACACTCAATAATGCTCAAATTCCTATGATTAAACAAGAAAATAACGTCAATCGAGTCGCTTAGAAATCACCAATCAGGCTGATTTTTGGTTTAGAGGTCCACCCGAGGGACTGGCCAAACACTCATATGGTCAGCGTCCACTAATAGTATGCCACGTGGCTTGTATTGTGCGTTATGACTGGCTTCGGTCACAACATCTTGTGACAGAAGTTTTACTCAAGAAGAGTCGAGAATCTTGAGATCACCCGGTATCTGGACACTCTTTTGGGCCCACTCCACTGACCCATGGACCTACAAACCAACAATCAGTCTGATTGGAGACCTCTAGTCACTGGATTTGAATGTTTTTCATGGGAGATGTTTATCCGTTGGATTTAAATCTTTTTTCTGGAAACTGAGATTGATGGCTAGAGATAGCCAATCAAACTGATTTATTTCATGGGTAGGTCCATCAATTGGTGGGCCAAATCATTCATAGGTCAGTGGGCCCAAAATAGCGTGTCAAGTGGTATGCTTTTTATGTGCTCCACAACTGGATAGGGAAAAATGCTCCACAGACTAAATTTTACTCTCTGAATATCCCAGTTTTTGGGGAATGGATGTATATAAATAGGGTTTGTTTATGGGTGCATCAATACAGTAAAACTTCTGTCACAATCGGATTGCAAATCACACAATCACAGCCAATGAGTTCTCGGCACGTACACCTAAAAGCAAAAGCACATGGGTACGTTGCACAAGCACTCATGTACGTGCTGAGAACTCATTGGCTTGTGATTGTGTGATTTACAATTTCTTGTGATTGAAGTTTTACTCGATTCTGACCGGTAACCCGTAACATCAAGACCTAAAACCGACTGATATAATAATATTGAGAATATCATTGACTTCTGTTCTTTGTGACTAATATAATGACTAATGGACGTGGGGCCCACATGCAGATGAGTCGAGGGCTGATTTTTTGTGGTGATATTCTTCTCAACATGGATATCAATGTCACAAAAAATTAGCTCATTCTAATATTTGTAGCCTTATGAAACGTAGATTGAAAGTTGAAATTTTTTTACACCGTCTATTTTAATTGTCAAATTTAGGTCTATATTTGATAGGATTAGAAGTTTTAGAAATTGCTGATTTTTAGTGGGGTTGATCTCTACGGTAAGGAGATCATCCTCACAAAAAATCAGCCCTTAACTCATCTACATGCGGTCCCCGTGACCGTGTTATATTATAAGTCAAATAGCATTATTAACTTTATCCCTGCCCTTTTTTGTTTCCAATTTTGAGAATAAAACTTTTATCATAGCAGCCTGCAAATTACACAATCACAAGCCAATGAGTTCTTGGGCACGTACACAAGCTAGTGCTCTTTGCAACGTACCCATGTGCTTTAGCTTTGAGGTGTACGTGCCGATAACTCATTGGCTTGTGATTGTGTGATTTGTAGGCTGCTGTGATAGAAGTTTTACTCCAATTTTGAGACCTGTGTTTTAGTATCGGGACTGGAACTGGACCCGGAACCTACTTCTAGTTCGAGCTTCTAAGTACACTGCAACTAGGGCTGTCAATTTTACCCGTTTAACTGGAACCGAATCGGAACCAGAATCGAAAATACCGGTTCCAGTTCCACTTTTTTGGGAACCGATTAAAAAGTAACTGGAATCGAATCGACAATAACAGTTCATATTCTGGGTAGCCTAATATGGAACTGAAACCGATAAGAACTAGAACCGAACCGATAAGAACTTGTACCAATAAATAAATAGTGTAAATATTCTGATTTTCTCAAGATTTAGCCCAATATACCCGAAACTGGAACCAGAACCAGAACCGACATAAATACATAATCGGTTCCGGTTCCGGATCCATCACTTTGAGAACTGGAACCGTTAAGGAACCAAACCGATAAGAACCAGAACCGATTATTCCGGTTCTGGTCACCTTAGGAACCGACCAGTTGACACCCCTAACTGCAACCTAACTCATAACTGACCCATTGACGCGAAAGTGTTTTTTGAAGTGGGTTACATTGCGGGTCACATAAAAACGCACCATGTAACACACTCTTCAGGACTATTGACGGTATAGATGTTTGGCCCACCTTTTGATGGACAATACATACCAAAAATCATCGTGATTGATTATTTCTAGCCGTTAGATTTGAGTACCGCAAACAATGCTTGAATCTCATGGCTAAAAATCAATCTAGAAAAAACTCAAAACCCATAATTAGAAATAGAGTAGAACTTTGCTTACATGCATGCCACAAAATGAGCCACGTGGCTCACTCTTAGAGTATGCTGACCAAATGGATGTTTGACCAATCCCTAAGTGGAGCTATAACCAAAAATCTGCGTGATTAGTTAATTCAAACATTTGGACCTTTGTACCCTACATAACGGTCAATAATGCTCAAATTTCACGCTTAAAAATCAACCCATGAACACGACTCCAATACAAAGCTTAGAAATCATTAATCAGGCTATTTTTTCTGGGTTGAGCCCAACAGCCCGAGTTATAAATCACTAAAAATATGCCACGTGGTTTATATTGTGCCATGTTCGACTCAATGTGCCACGTGGCACATGTTACATGACCCACAATTACACAACTAGAATGACCCAATAATAAAAAGAGTAAAACTTCTGTCGCAAGATGTTGGCCCATGTGGCAGACTATTAGAGGACCCTAATCGTATGGATGTCGGACCTGCAAAACAAAAAATCAGCCTGATTAGTGATTTACAACCTTTGGATCTTTGCACCCAAATAAATCTCAATAATGCTCAAATTCATATGATTAAAATCAACCCATAAAAATTAACTTCAATCCTACGCTTAGAAACCACTAATCAGGCTGATTTTTGGTTTGCAGCTCCACCAAGAGACTGGCCAAACATCCATACGGTCAGCGCCCACTAATAGTGTGCCACGTGGCTCGTATTGTGGGGTTGTGACCGGCTTCGGTGACAACATGTTGTGACAGAAGTTTTACTCCAAAAAAAAAAATGGTGGGGACCACTCTTAGAAGCTGTTAAAGACAGGTGATTATTTCGCTATTTTCCTTTTTCTGATTTGGAAGCAGACAAAGGAGAGGCATCTTTGTAAATCCAGAAGAAGTTTTGAGCAAGTTTCGCACCAACACGAAATATTTGCCCCCATCTCATCTCTCTCGTGGTTGTCTGAAATTTTAGGGGGATTCCAACACGTGTTAGCATCTTATTGATTGACAAGGAAGAAAAAAAGGACATCGTGATTTAGTGACAGGATTCTCCTCTTTCTCTCCACACACGCACACATCCCACTCTTTTAAGTCAAATGACCATAATCGCCTCACCATTTTTTTTGTATCCTAACGTACCCCACTTTTTTAATCCCCAACACAACTTTCTACTTGGTTGTTAAAGGTTCCCTTAATAAAAAATAAATAAAAATAAAAGCCCCTTGCTTTTGCAAATATTTACGAGAGTATAAATATTTTAGGGCATTTTTACAAATAAGTCCCTTAGTCAACCGTCAACCTTTTTGGTTAACCCCTAAACATAATGAACAATTTGACCCTGTATCGGGTTGAATGATTTCATATAAAAATATGAACTTGAAACGATTGAAACGAGCAACCCTAGAAAGATCGGAAATAAGAAAGTACACACAAAAAGCGACAGCTAACAACGTTGACGGGATTTGCACCTGTTACGTTCTAGTGTTAGTCAACAATGTTGACTGACGGTCAAGGAACTTGACCCTAATTTAAAGAAATATAGGGATTTTATTTTTGGTATCACATGCGCCCACTGTATTAAATGGTATCGATTCGCCGTGATCGATAAGCATTAATACTTTTTGCAATATTTAGCTAAAAAACAAAAAATAAAAAAAAACCAACTCTTAAGAGAGGACAAAATAATAAGACCCACCTAAGGTATATCGAGCTCTATGCACTCCAAATGGATCCACAATCACACTAATAAATCATGTGATCCATGCCATCAAATTCTTTTCTGATCAAAACCAGTTTTCCTTGACAAATCACAGGATAATGTGAGGTGGATGGTAGATCCATATTTGGTTTATTTATATTTATAATTTCTCTTCAATAAAAATTATTAAAAAAATTTAATGCTTGAATTGACTAAAGTACCCCTGCTAATGCCAGGCACATCACCAACATAGACCTATTATCAATGCTTTATAAGAATTAAAACATGTTTGTGAGTAAGGGCATCATGGTCATTTAAGATAAATTTACTTTTTTGAAATTTTAAAAGTAATATTTATCCCTCATTATTACAAAAGGGCAATTTTGACATATTGACACTTTCAATGGTAAACTAGATATTTTCTGGAACTACAGGGGTACTCTATATATGCCCATCCTATAAATACGCACAACCCCTTCCTCTTACATCTCTCTGTTTCTCTCTCTCTCTCTCCAAATCCCCAATCTTCTATTCTCTCTCTTTCCTCCCCCAACTCCTCTTCTACGGCCCAACACCGTCTTCCTCCCACTAGCCTCTCCTCTGGTGGCGCCACCCACTATATCATCGTCCGTACAACTATTTCCGGCCAAACTGTCAGATTCCAGCCGTCCACCTCCCGATCCGATTTCATCGCCTAACCTTAATTTCTCTCGTTCTCGCTCTCTCTCTCTCTCTTGTACTTGTCCAATCTCTCGTTTTTCTTTTGTTTATTAAGGTTTGCATTTTTTTTTTTTGAAGCGGTTTTACGTTTTTAACCTTCTCCTTAACAATATTTACGTTTCACTTTAACTCAGCGAACTCAGTTTATTTCCTCTCTGTAAATTGACGGTTGAGTGCTGACGTGGCATGCTTGCAACAACGATGTCGAACTACCCTCATCGCGTACTGACGCCTGGAGCGTCAAGAAAGCGTAAAGAGAGAAATGGATTTTTTGACACCCTTAAAGCGTCAAAATCGACAATGACGACGACAATGACGGCTAATAAAGCCGAGCCGAATACGGATAATCGGCTCTTAGCTGGGTACCTGGCTCACGAGTTTCTCACAAAAGGGACACTGTTCGGTCAGAGATGGGACCCGGCTCGGGCCGAAGCCGCCCCGGTGTCGGCTGCCCGGAACACAAACGCGAAGGGACGAGTCGAGACGAGAGCAGCTGCGACGGCAGTGAAGCATCAAAGTTATGCTGAGGTGGCGAATCTGATGAAGAGTGATGGGGTCCACATAGCTGAGATTGTAAACCCCACGCAGCTCGCAAGGTGGATTCAGATGTGAAGGACAGGTAGCAATTCTACGGAGACACGTGGTGGGATTTGATTGTTAGTTGTTGTTTCCACGTAAGAAACTGTTGTTCTTCCTCGCTGATTCACGCATGAGAGTCTGGACTCTGGAGGTGGTGACCGGTGACGCCGTGACGGTGAGTGATCGAAGGAAAACAAGAAGTGAAGATGAGAGAAAGCAGGAGAGGGAAACATGGCACATGCATCTCCATGGCACATGCATCTCTCTTTCTCTTTCTCTCTCTCTCTCTCTCTCTCTCTCTCTCTACATCTCTCTCTCCTTTTGTTTTTGTCGTAGAATTTTATGTAAATTTACGTGGAGCATGATATTTTGGAGGAAAGCCCAGTAAGAGATCTGAAGCAACTTTTGATTTTTTTTTTTTTTGCCAAAAATCACCTTTCTCTCTCTCCCTCTCCCTCTCGTAGAAATGGTATTTATGTTCAGTTACGTGTTTTTCTACTGAAGAATGAATGGATGGTAATGGTATGAATGCATGCATGGTGCATGCATTTGCATTAGATCGTGCATGAATGCGTGCATGTGAGTGATTGCCATAAGCTTTACAATCTAAGAAACGAAGGTTTCTTATATGGAAGGTGGGTTAAAGCGCTGCGTGACTCGTGACTCGTGAGTGAGAAAGCGAGGAATAATATTAGTAGGGGGTGGAGCCCACATGATTAAACACTAGAATATTCTTAAAATTGTTGTGGGCCCACTATCTATTGTATTTGATGATGGTTTCTGATTTGCTTGACACCCTTTGGGCAAGCACTGCGTCAGGCAAAACAAATTAATACAGACCGCAATTTTGCTAACACCTTGTCCAAAGTGCCACGTGGCACACCACTGACCCATTCTTTGTCCCTCCCTTGGTGGACCTACACCCAACAAATATGCCTGATTGGTGATTTATAGCTGTCGGATAATTTGGATTTGAGTATCCGCTTGGGCTTCTCGCGTTTTTTTTGGGTATTCATGCATAGTATAGGCTAGAGTTCAATGTTGCTCAAAATGCTGTATTAACAGCGCTCAACCACCTCTGCCTCTGCAGCTGACACTTACCCCTGACGACATTGTTTTCCCTGACACTTGCACCATCAAGGGTACATGTCAGATGCAGAGGCGTTGTTGAGCGCTGTTGCTCAACCAAGAGTGATGTTGAGCACAATTAGACTCGTATGGCACCACGATTCAAACGTCCTTGGAACCCTAATACTTTTTTTAGGATACAATTCGAATATTGTTGAAAATTCCATCGTTATAAAGAGAAAAAAAAAAATGATCAATCACACATACATAACAAATTTACGTGGATCAGCAGTGTTCCTGCGTCTATAGGTTAGCAGAGTTTTGTTTTTACTATCTCTAAAGAATTTAGGGTTACAATCATGGTTCAAAGTCTCGGCCAATCACGTTTTAGATCGGCGCGATCAGGATCGGGATTGGAGCCCAAACCAGGCTCTATCTCGCCCCGAGATCACTGTTTGACAAAGGAGTCCTACTTTGTCTTGGGCGAGAAGGGCCGATCCCATTCTGAATCAGATAGATTCGGAAAAGGGTCGGAGCCCACTAAACTTGAGATTTCAAATTATGGTTGCAATATTTTCTTCTCTCACTCTCTCGATGTACAAGTACGTACAAACCCCAGCGCCCCCTATTAGTAGAGAATATATAATTCGTCGGTACAAAGAAATAGCCAACGCACCCTAATACGAGTTATACCCCAAACAGATATTTTACGGACATCGTACGAACTTGACCAACGGTAGTTGTGGCTTCATTAATAGTATATAGTCCCTGCAAAACAGTACTTCCTGCAAAATACACGACACCTAACCCAATAGAAAATGTTGATTAGCCATATTGCAAAGGGTCGGGCTCAGGTGACCCCCATTTTTCTGACCGTGTGCTCGGCCATGGATTTCAAGAATCCAACGGTGGTTATCAGCGCCAAGCTGACATCAGTACTTCTTTCACTTTTAGGGGTGCTGATAACTATCCTTGGATTCTTGAAATCCACGGCCGAGCTGGCAAACACCGAGAGGGGCCAGAAAAAGGGGGTACTCGGAGCCTGAGCCTATTGCAAAAAAAAAGAAGACACTTGATAGGTTAAGCCAAGGAAAAAGATTTCACCAAAAATAAAAATTCTTGGTCATTGAGTATGAGGAAGAACCTAGCTCCCTTAAATGGAAGGACATGATCATGTTATACGACTTTGATTCAGTAAAAAGTTGTTAATTACATCTTACTTTTAGACGAATCCTATGAAATACAAAAGATCATTCATATATAAATGTAGCACAAATACAACCTCGAACAGTCTTGGGGTTCACTAGTTGGTTTGTTTTTTAGGGAGAACTAACGACACGCAGACTAACCCCAAAACTCCACTAGAGACCTTAAGAGTAAGGGGGCCGGGGTCATAAATCACTAACTAAACCCCTATCATAGTCATTGATATCATGACCAAATAAAAATTGTGATAACCAAAGTAAAATGATATTGCAATTGTTCGTGACTAATTTTGATCAATGGATGCTCAAGATTGAGCCATATGTCATCCAACCTACCTTTCCATCCATAATGTCATACAAGGTATGAAGTACATTAAATGTGAGATCCTTGTGGTTGGTTAAAATGGAAGAGAAGTCCATAATACAATAATATATATATATATGAGCAATAACCACCAATAAGATTACTATATTTTCTTTTAGGGTTTGGGGTTTAGGGTTTAAGGGCTCAGGAGATCCCTCTCGAGAATCGTGTGCTCGACTGTGGATTCCGAGAATCCAGTGGTGGTGATTGATAGTGCATGTTGAGTTGGCATTAACTTTTTTAATGTTTGCCAGCACTCAACCACCGTTGGATTAATGAAATCCACGGCAGAGCACACGACTCCTGAGCCTTTCATTTATGAGAAACTTGTCGAAATGGCCAAAATTGATTTTTTAGAATTTTTTTTATTTATAGAAGGGTTCGACAACAAAAGAAAATGATCATTGGCACCAAAACTCGAATTAAATGCACACAAAACATCAATCAAATATATTAATCCTCATATATTTACCATCCTTGTCTTCAAAGAATCACAATCCATCATATTTTTCTTACTATTATACTTGTCTTTCAGTCTCCGATTTCTTCTTTAAAGTTTTTTACCATCGTTTCAGATGATCAACATCAATATAGAAACTTATTTCATCGATCTCTTCTAGAACGATTCAAATATCACTACCTCCTCGAAATCGATCTTCCCATATGAAGAGTGAATTCATGAGAAGAGGAGAGGAACAGGTGCAGAGACAAGGGGTTAGGGCTAAGAGGAGAGGAGAAGAGTACTGGTATTCCAATCCCCACGTGGTTGGATAATATTGTCAAACTAACTTGTAGAACGAAAGATATTCTAAATAAGATCTATCAAAGTACATAATTAAGATTATACTTTTATCAATTTATTCTAACCATTATTCTTAAGGATCTACATCATATTATTGCCTTAAGTCAATGTTTTTTTAGGTCAATCTTCAAAATTTTGAAAATTATATGGGGATAGTTTATACTTTATTGTAGGTATGAAAATTTGTTAGGTCAACCTGATGACCTGACCCGATCAAACAACGGCTTCGGGTTCTGATATTACCCGTAAAAGTTTTATGTTTAGTTCTGGTTGACCTACTTGAACTTCATTGGTTCTTTATTCGGTAAGTTTCGGATAATTAATCTTAATTTGAGAACAGCTTAATCCAAGGTTTTTAAAGGGACCATTATAAAGTCATAACACCGTTACATGAAAAATTCATTATGAAGTATGAATGTTGAAGATTTCGTTGTTTCCATTCATGAATGTTTGCACTATATACCTTGTGCACTTCCAACTCTAGGTTCCATGATTTCTGCTAGTGTCTTTTGGACTTTTGACTGTCCAATAACTCCATGAAGTCTTCTATTACTTGACCTACATTAGTTACCATTAATGAATCAGCATTTATATAACAAAACAGGAAAGTTGTCTCCTTACTTATACCCCCTCTTATATACTTAGACAAAGAAGGGCTGAGATCTTATCCCCCAAATAGATGGTGGATCTCAGCCATTCACACCCAATTTTGACAAACGCTTCGTTGGAGAGTGCCGTGGGCACTGGCCACCCACTATCTATATAACGAGTGACAGTGGTTGTCTCGATCTTATACCCCTCTTATCTTATATGGCTTCAATAATAAGTGGCTGAGATCCACTATGCTTCATATCGATGGCTGAGAATAACTCCCATCTGATTTTGACAAACACTTTGTCGGAAAATACCACGGGCACGGGCCACCCACGCATATAACAAGATAACTCAGTTGTATTCTCTTATCTTATCCATCCATCTAATGTGGACGGTTAGAAAAAGAGTGGTTGAGATCAAATCCATCGATCTAATGTATACGGTAAGATTTCAGCCACTCAATCCGCCTCATTTGACCTCAATTTATTCAAAATTTGAATTTCAACACCGTTATTTTTGGTTATTTCTGTTATTTTTCTATTTCTCCCTCTGTGCGTTACAATCCGGTTATTTCTGTTATTTTTCTCTTTCTCCCTCTGTGCGTTACAATCCTTTATAATGGAAAAAATGGTAATACCCCAGTCCGTTATACCGTTTGAGTGCCGAAGACACCCAATTTTTGAAAACGCTTTTGTCGGAGAGTGCCGTGGGCACGGGCCATTTACTAGTTATAAACGTGTCATGGTTTAATCCAAGCTATTAGGGTATGTATACTAGTGATCACTATGCAAAATTCATATTCCAACAAATCCCGACGTCTGATCAATGTAATATTGACAGTTTGACACTGAGCATATCTAAATCTTTATTGGACGGTAATGGATTGATTTCCATGTTTGACTTGGGTCATTGCATATGAAGGCTCTAGATTGAATTGTAGGATCATTGAAATGGTCCTTGTTTATCAAAAGAAAAATTCGTGTTTTGATAACCGTTATACCATTATAACGGCCCATAACCCCAAGTCCATTTTTTTTGGATTTGGGCGTTATTTTCGAAGTAGCGGAACTGGGGGGCTAAGGTTACAAGGACTGCTATAACCTGCGCAGTCCAAAACAGTACTTCGACTGAGTAAACTTTCGGTCTCAGTGTCATGGTGACCGAAGCCGGTCACAGCCCAAAATACATGCCACATGGTACACTATTAGAGGGCGCTGACCTATGGATGTTTGGCCACTCCTGGACATGCAAACCAAAAATCAATCTGATTAGTGATTTACAACCTTTGGATCTTTGCACCCAAATAACACTCAATAATGCTCAAAATTCCTACCGTTAAAATCAATCCATGAAAATAACTTCAATCCCATGTTTAGAAATCACTGATCAGGTTTATTTTTGGTTTGAAGGTCCACCTAGTGATTGGCCAAACATCCATACGGTCAGTGTCCACTAGTAGCATTCCAGATGGCTCGTACTGTGGGCTGTGACCGGCTTCGGTTGCCACACGTTGTAACCGAAGTTTTACCCAGAAACGAGCTGTTCTGTGATACAGAATTCTGTATCAAAATTTTTGATACATAAGTCTCCCAAAGTGTCACGTGGCACACTCTCAGACCCATTGACTGCGTGAATGTTTGGCTTATATATTGGTGGACCTACACACCAAAAATCAGCGGGATTGATGGTTTCTAGGCGTGTTGAACCTACACACCATGCTGTGAGCGAAGCCGATCCCCAATCCCCGCAATAAGAGCCACGTAGAACACTCTTAGAGGGCGCTGAACATATGGATGTTTGGCCAATCACTAGGTGGACCTACAAACCAAAAATAAACATCATCAGTGATTTATAAGCGTTGGATTGAAGTTATTTTCATGGGTTGATTTAAACTGTAGGAATTTGAGCAGTAATGAACGTTATTTGGGTGCGTAGATCCAAAGGTTGTAACTCACTGATCAGGCTGATTTTTGGTTTGCGGGTCCACCGAGAGACTGGCAAAACATCCATACGGTCAGTGCCCTCTAAGAGTATTCCACGTGGCTCGTAATGTGAGCTGTGATAGGCTTCCTTCACAGCATGGTGTGAGCGAAGGTTTTTTCTCCCATTGACCCATTAATGTTTGCCCCCATAACTTTACGGGACTAACAGCAAAAGTCAGCCTGATTAGTGATTTCTAACCATTGGATATGGGGATTTTTCACCATGATCTTCAAAATGGGAGGGTTCCAAGCCCATTATAGAAAGAAAAAAAAATTCCTCTAATCAAACAGCTAGAAAATAACGAATCAGGCTGCTATTCGATGTATAGGTCAACCAAGTGGTGGGCCAAACATTCATGGTCAACGTGCCCAAAAAATAATAAAAATCTATGTAGTTTCCTTATCAAAAATTAAACATTCATGGTCTTTATGTCTCCCATCAAAGACGCCAATTTGGACGTCCACTGCTTAAAAATAAAATGAAAGGGTCGGCATCCGCGGACCTAAATTTTTTGACATAAATTTTTACCGAAAGAGGACAGTACTGAGCTGGCATTCATTTTGCCAAGGCAAAACCACCGTTGCATTCTCAGAATCCATGCTCTCTCGGCTTCGGTGAAAATTTACGTCAAAAAATTTTGGTCCTCTGAACCTGCTCCAAAATGAAAAAAGGTTGTAACTGTTATAATGGTAACGACCCAAACCCCTTGTGTTATTTCAAAAATGGGTTAAGCTCGAGGGACCAACTTTTTTACACTAATAATTGCACTAATGCTCTCAAGCATGGATTTTTAGAATCCAACGGTAGTTGTGTTTTAGCAAAAAGTGAGTCCACTGAATGCAGCACTTATAAGTTATAACCACACGGCCGAGATCAATGGTGAACTTATTAGTTCAATTTTATTGGTCCTCTAAGCCTGATCCTTCAAAAATAACGTTAAACAGGTTGTGTTATGACAATCATTATTTTGGGGAAAAAAATATTATTGCCAATATTGAGGCTATTCTAAAAAAATAATAATAAGTTGACATTTCTTGACTCAGATGTGACTGATGTGACCCGCCAACGCCCCTGAAAACCTGGATAGGTCGGTCCTCCATTCATCCGACCGGAGGTGCGGATAACGAGGCCACCTTTACAACCTTCTCCTTCCTGGCCCTATTAAGCAGTAAGGTAGGGCGGTTCGCTTGAGTTGGTCAACGGCCCCGCCTTATGCCCTGGTGTTCATGACGTGCTACAGAACTCCTACCGTGCTCGGGACCAAGCAGGGCGTAGGAGCCGATTCAACAATGCTAATATTGAGTGATTCAACTATTCAAGTTGGTTTTAAGTTAAGTCAACCACTGTTAAACGATGTAAGGGGGTAATCCTAAAGTTTGAGAGTACAAGGGGGTGTCACAAATTACTTTCAAAATTCAAGAACCTTTTTATTGACTGTTATTTTCTGAAAAAATATATGAAAAAAACTGCCGTTATTTCCCTTTTTTCCATTTTTGAAAATTTATAATTCACCATTTTTCTATTTTTTTCCTTTTATTTCTGTTAAATTACGTATGTTGCGTGTTTTTTTTTTTTTTTCAGTGTTACAATTCGTTTTAACGGCCATTTTAACAGTAACGCTCCCAGTTGATTATACCGTTATAACGGCCTCTTTTAAACCTTGCCTCAAAGTACCTTGTGGCACTTTCTCTTGGCCTTACTGACCTATAAATGTTTGGCCTAGACCTTAAGGTGGATCTATACCAAAAATATGTGTGATTGGTGTTTTCTAGCCATTTGATTAGAACACTTTGTTTTTATCATGGGTTTCATGAACATGTCCATCGGTTGGTTAAAAGCCCATGATGAAAAATGCTCAAATCCAATGGCTAGAAGTCACCAATCACGCTGTTTTTTTAATGTGTATGTCCATCAAGGTGTGGACACGAAATTCATGGGTCAGTGGACCCAAAAGAGTGTACCATGTACCCTTATAGGGGTATTTTGTATCAAACTTTTGATACGTTGTGTTATATCATATAATTTTTCGACGACCCACTGAAGAGGATGGTGTCTCCTTTTTAAGTTGCCCTCTCTTTATCGATCCGAATGTCAAGCACATGGGCTCGCGGGTCGGTTTTTAACTGTGATCCGCACTTCGGCTCCAAATCGCGAACGGCTTGGCTAATCCACTTTGTTGAAGCAATTAAACGTGTTTCTCATCCACTTTATCGCTTTCTTAACGTAAGACCAAACTAGTATCCTAAACCGGTTAATAGTAGAGTAATTTTTGTTTTTAGCACACATGGGACACGTGTAAGGGACCCACCATCCATCGGCCCTACGTAAGTAGATTTTTATGCAAAATTGCAAGGATCAATTTGGTCCAAGGGTCGGAACCCGGGGTGGCGGGGGCCACTTGTCTTTTTCGACAGGCTCCCCGCGGGACTTGGATTCTCGTCCAACGGTGGTGGTAGCGCTGAGCTAGCATTGACATTGCCAAAGCTAACCACCGTTGGATTCTTGGAATCCACGCCCGAGAATCCAAGTCCCAAGAGCTGTCAAAAATAGACAATCCCCGAGAGCCTGTGCCATCAAAAAATTGAGTTGAATTTTAGGCACAGAAGAATGCCATGGTAGGACCCCAAGAGTGGTAGGTCCAGTCTAGCTTGGAGTGCCTCCATATTGGCAGGCATAAGAATGGTCGGACGGTGTTTGAGAAACTTGATTGATATGATATTGGCGAGCTCTTAATAGAATTGAATGGCAAAATATGATTCATTTTGCTGACCTAAATAATTGGGATAACGGGTAAGGTCCAACATTCCAATTAGTGCCCCCAGATTGGGTGTGAGTGGCTAAGATCCACCGTCTAGTTAGGGGATAAGATCATGGCTCTTCTTTATTGAAGCCTATAAGAGGGGTATAAGTGGGGAGACAACCACTGTCACTTGTTATATAGATTAGTGGGTGGTATGTGCCCACGGCACTCCCAAAGAAGCATTTGCCAAAATCGAGTGTGAGTAACTGAGATCCACCGTCTAATTGGGGAATAAGATCTCGGCCCTTCTTTATTTAAGCGTATAAGATGGGGTATAAGTGGGGAGACAACCTCTGTTACTTGTTATATAGACTTCTTGGTGTCCCTGTGCCCATGGCACTCCCCGACAAAGCATTTGCCAAAATCAAGTGTGAGTGGCTGAGATCGACCGTCCAATTGAAGGATAAGATATGGTCCTTCTTGTATATGAAGCCTATAAGAGGGGGAGACAACTGAGCTGTTTAGTTATATAGGCTAGTGGGTGGCCTGTGCCCACGGCACTCATTGACAAAGCGTTTGTCAAAATTGGGTGTGAGTGGCAGAGATCCACCGTCCATTTGGTGTGATAAGATCTCGGCCATCCTTTATGAAGCCGGATAAGAGGGGGAAACAACCATCCTGTTTTGTTATATAGATGGTAGGTGACCCGTGCCACTCATCGACAAAGCGTTTGTCAAAATTGGGTGGTAGTGGCTGAGATCCACTGTCCATTTGGTGTGATAAGATCTCGACCATCCTTTATGAAGCCGGATAAGAGGGGGAGACAACCGTCCTGTTTTGTTATATAGACTAGTGGGTGCCCCGTGCCATCGGCACTCCTCGACAAAGAATTTGCCAAAATCAGGTGAGTGGCGGAGATCCACCGTCCATTTGGGGGAGGATTAGATCTCGGCCCTTCTTTGTTGATGCTTATAAGAGGAGGTAAAAGTAGGGAGACAACCAATGTGTTTTGTTATATAGAACAGTAAATGGCCCATGCCCACGGCACTCTCCGACAAAAACTTTTGTAAAAATTGGGTGCCTTCGGCACTCAAACGATATGACAGCTGTTATAACGGCTGTTATAACGAATTGTAACGCACAGAGGGAGAAATGAAAAAATAACAGAAATAACAAAAAATAACGGTGTTGGAATTTTAATTTTGAATAAATTGAGGTCAAATGAGGCGGATTGAGTGGCTGAAATCTAACCATCCACATTAGATCGATGGATTTGATCTCAACCACTTTTTATCTAACCGTCCACATTAGATGGATGGATAAGATAAGAGAATACAACTGAGTTGTCTTGATATATGCATGGGTGGCCCGTGTCCGCAGCACTTTCCGACAAAGTGTTTGTCAAAATCGAGTGGGAGTTAATCTCAGCCATCGATATGAAGCATAGTGAATCTCGGCCACTCATTATTGCATATAAGATAAGAGGGGTATAAGAAAACTATTAAATTTCCGTTAAATTTTTTTTTTTAATTTTAAATTTTGAATTTCAGCACCACTTTTTTCGTTAAAATCATTAAAATTCATTTTTCCTATTTTTACCCTTAGCCGTTTCAATCCGTTTTAACGGTAATAACCCTCTCGAGACATAAAAAGTGGGGCTCCTGAGCTTGACCCTTGGGCTATATGTAAATCCAACCCATTTCATTCCTTATTTGTAGGTAAATAGTAGGTGACCTGTGTCCACAGCACTCATCGACAAAGTGTTTGTCAAAATTGGGTGTGAGTGGCTGAGATCCACTGTCCATTTTGTGTGATAAGATCTCGGCCATCCTTTATGAAGCTGGATAAGAGCGGGAGACAACCGTCCTGTTTTGTTATATAGTTAAAATCATTAAAATCCGTTAAAATCTATTTTTTCAATTTTTGCCCTGGCCGTTTCAATCCATTTGAACAGTCGTTTCAACTGTAACACCCCTCTCGAGGCATAAAAAGTGGGGCTCTTGAGCCTGACCCTTGGGCTATATGTAAATCCAACCCATTTCATTCCTTATATGTAGGTAAATAGTAGGTGACCCGTGCCCACGGCACTCAACGACAAATCATTTGTCAAAATTGGGTGTGAGTGGCTGGATCCACTGTCCATTTGGTGTGATAAGATCTCGGCCATCCTTTATGATGCCAGATAAGAAGGGGAGACAACCGTCCTATTTTATTATATAGATGGTACGATAAAGCATCATGCAATTTTTAATGCATTGAGAGTCACGCAAAACAAGGATTGTAAATCTTTTTTTTTTCCTTTTTTTTTTTTGGTTAATCGGATCGTAAATCAATTCATGAGCAGTGGATCCAGATCACTTTTTGAAATATTCTCCTCTCAAATAGTGTGGGTCCCACCTCTCCATGTATTGATAGACAATCATCACAATCCTTTATCTATTCTACTTATTAACGCAGGAAGGCCCTTCTTGCGTGCCTCACGCTAAACCCCAAAATCCCATTTGCGTGTAATGCCCTTTGGGTCAAGCAACACGTGAGGCAAAAATTTTCTGATTTATGATGATGATACTGGAGCTAAGGCATATCTATTATGTAGCCAGAGAAACTTTTATTTTGAAAAAAGATTTTTTTCAAAAGATATTTTTGAAAATGCATTTCTTTTTGTGAATTTTCATAAATATCTTTATCTTCTCTTGGTGGGCCCATCACTATGATTGATGAGTGTGATAGGTGGGAAAGGGTGGGGAAATGTGGGAGTAGGGTTTTTTTGTTTGTTATATTCGCTGAGCTTGCAAAATAAGTTAAATCTTTTTTTAACTTGACAAAATGAATTTTATGTATTTTTTACATGAGCTAAAAAAATTCATTTTATGAAATAAATACTTTTTGAAAAAATAGTAATCCAAACAGACTTTGGGGCAGTTTGAATTTTTGTGGTAGAAAAGCATTATTTTGGCATGGAAAAAGCTTTAATGAATATTTTACCTTGCACAAAAATGCCTATCCAAAGTCCGAACAGGCCATTTTTTTTTTTTTTCAAGTCTTTTTGTGCTAAAAAAGTAATTTTATAGCCCAAAAATGCAATCCAAACAAGTCCTATTGTAACCCCTCTTGGGAGTCTTGTTCTTGGTCGTTGATCCCGAGAATTCGACGGTGATTGTTAGCGATGAGCTAGCATCACTTTTTTCACTTTGGGCTGCATTTATTGACCTGGCTGGTCACCTGGGTATACTTTAGAAGACAATCACATAAATGAGATACAATTGCGCTTAATAATCAAGAAGACGATCTCAGGCCCATCCTAAGTATACATGGGCTCTGACCTGAATTCTTAATTATGGGCTAGGATAGTTATTTTCTAGGTCAGACTCGGGTAAAACTCAGCCCAATTCAAACCTGTCCCATTAACACCCCTTGGTGCAGTTATGGTACCTAAGGTGGCATGCAAAAAAGCCACACAATTCACCATGTGAGCAAGTTTCAGCCCGATGGTACTCTGCCACATGGCTATGGAACCATGTCAGTTGAACCCCCTTTTTTTAGAGTCGTGCTACCCCATGGATAACCGGATAAAAATGTGCGGTTGAGGCCTTTGACCAGTGGATTCAAGAGATCCATGGTCCATAAGGGAATGGTACAATATGTTGTATAGACATGGAGTCAACAAGCCAAAAAAACAAAGGCACCATCCATGCACCCATTTCTTCTATCAGATGAACGGTCTGGATTGGCCAGATCTTCCCTCCAATGTGGCAAGAAAAACTCCACATCTCCACAGAAGTGGTTTTCTTTGGGTGAAGGAGATCATGGAATGGTGGGTCATACCACCCTGGGTTTGCAATACATTGCTTCACAGTTGATTGACTATCCTTACTAGGGGTGTAAACGGGCTGGCTAATGAAAGGTTCCGGGCCTTAATATTTACTGTATCAAGCTGGCTTCCATCTTGGGCCTATTCAAAATTTAACAAAAGTCAGGCCCATTTAGACACCTATTCCCCTTACTGCACATGAGTGTCAACAGATCGGTTCTGGTTCCTATCGGTTCTGGGCCCAGTTCTGAAATAGCTAGTCCGGAACTAGGATAATCAGGATTGGTTCCTATCAGGTATCAGTTAATTGGGTACCCATTGACACCCTTAATTGCACACCCAGAGAACATTAAAACATGGATTCAGAAATTAAATCTCCATTTTAGCCTTTCAAGGAGGAAACATTTCTCTCATGGCATTGTAGTAAGCAAACTGGCAGATAACATAAATCTTAAGAGTTATGACAAACTAAAATGAAGGTAGCAAACTCTAAAAATACAAGAGAAAGAAAAAGATAAAAAGGCATTCAAATACCAAGCTGAAATGGGTTTTCCTCTTTCTTCCCTAAGCCTTTTTAACAGCGACAGATCGCGCTTTTAGATTCAGAAATATCGCCCTGAAATTGCAAGCAAAGCAAGAGAGCGTTAGTATCCAACCATGCATTAGTGCATACCATGCATGAAACACGCAAAGGACGTAAATGCATATGAAACTAACCATGGTTATGAACCTCCCACCTCAGTTTCTCGGGTTAACAAATACAAATACATAGTTAAAATTAATATTTTAAACTTGATTTTGTTTTTCTGTGGGGGTGATTTCCTCAGCCTCTGCAGATGAAATCAGGTTTCTCGGGCCAACCAGTAGTCCGGCCACACAATCAGTGGATAAAGACTAATTAAGATGGTTTGCCAACAAAGGGGGTATGGGGTATCAGACGCCATCCCAGAAAAATAGGACCCGTGGAATCTACAGTATGGTTTAAATAATGTAAAACAGAATAATTATTTTTAACATAATAATAGGGATGATAATAATTAATTTGACGAGATATCGTACTTCACATATAAGATATCTTATTATTGGTATCATAATGTTTTTTGTTGTTTTCCAATATTAGATTGGTAGCCACATGTCAAGTGGAGGGGGGTGACTAAGAAAATATTTCCTCAGTTGAGGCTGCAGAATCAATCCTCTTTTTCTTGCTACCCGTCAATCTTTTACTTGATAAAATTTGGGTAGGAGAACCATATTCAACATGGATAAAAATAAAATGGATATCCCAATTCATAGCCACACCATGTCAGGTCGATACGGGTACCCTCCCGCATTTAAACATCTTGATTAATGGGCCTTTCAAGTTTAACAAATAATGATAATGTGAAACTGCTCTCTTTCAAAATCTGTTCTTGTTTGTACATGTCTCTTGTCTACTTGGGAGGTCTTCATCCATTATATGGAATTGGGTTGTGCAATGTGTGAAACTTAATTGTATTCAGAGTAAGGTAAGTCAATCTGTAATCTTCATCACAAGTATTTATTTGGATTAGTAACGGAATTTATATGTTGGATCATGCATCAACGCCAATTTAATAGAAGGCTCCATTGAAAAGCTGTTTATTTTATTTTAAAATAAGAAAACTTCAGGTCTTTATTATGACATGCTTTTCTAGTCAGGTCTTTATTTCCATTCTGTAATCATTTCCATTTGAATGACAAATAAGAGATAAATAAGTCAAGATATTTCATGACCATACCCCAACCATGCCAGGAAAAACTAGTCAACCCTTCTTGGAGGAACTTAGTTCCTAATTGAGAGGGGTATGCAGGGGAAAGCAAGTCTGGTATCTCCCAAGGCGGACCAAGAAGAATCATTTAAGACTTGGAATTGAGGTCGTTCTGGTAGTTTACAAGTGGAATTCTTTGTTTTAGTTGTTTAGGGGTTTCTTATGTGGCCTTGCTGTTAGAAACTTCAAAAACATGCAAAAAACTCTCCTAGGTCAATGGCTGTAGAGGTATGGGGTGGTAATCAATAGTTTGTGGAGAATGGTTATAGACAGTAAGTACGAGAGCAGGAACAATGGCAACTTGATTACCTCCAGTTTAAGATCAGGATGGGAGATAAATGAGATTCTGGGAGGATATTTGGTGTAGGGACAACTCTCTTCAGACCACTTTCCCCTCTTCCTATGCCATGTTGGATCTTGAGGGGGCCCTTGCAAGGGACTGTGTTACTAGGAAGGAGGATAATGCTAAGTGGAACTTGGGAGTAAGAAGGAACATTAATAATTGGGAAATGGACAATCTTAATATCCTTTTTATCCATCTTGAAGGGGAACAAATATCTCCACCGCGATGACAACAGGATTTGGAAGTGGTCCAAAGGGTGTTTTCCCAGCTCGTTATTTCTAATCAGTGATTTATTTCTTCGAGCACTCCCCTGTTCCTGCCAGCTTTGTGTCGTGATCTCCTATCTCTTTGGAGGTGACCTTTTTTGTTTGGACAGCAATGCATGTACTTATGGTGGACCACCTAATTAGTAGGAGGAAGATCATTATTAACATGTGCTTCCTGTCAAGCCCAATGGGAGTCAATAACTTCATTGTTGGTATGACAGAGAGGTGTGGTGTGTATTTTTCTAGCTTTTTGATATCCGTTGGGTAGTATGTAGGAGTTTGTTCGAGCTCTTTCAAGGATGGACTACTAACACTCTTGGTTCTCGTGGTCACATATTTTGGACGTTATTTGCTTTCTCCTATTGTTTGGGCAATATGGAATGAGAGGAATAGGTGTATTTTTCACGACATGCAGGGTGACCAAGCAAATGTGGTAATGAAGATCAAAGTCTTGCTTTTCATGGGGTATCCATCCTAAAAGAATTTAAGGGATTGTGGTTTGAGATTTTCAGGAGGGGTACTCTATACAGTTTTATATATTTTGTTTTTCGTGAAGTTAGTAAGGACCTTCCCCAATACCTCTTCTTGTGTTCTTCTTGTATAGTGGGTTGTTTTTTATAGGAATTTACGTATCCAAAAAAGAATAAAGAAGTTGTGGTAGTAACTATTTGGAACCCATTATTGATGTTCTCTATTAAGGATGTATAGCATGCCAATGTATTCACGTTAGCGTGTAGAATTGGATTTAATTATATACTAGTTTTTCTCCCATTAAAGTCTTGTTCTCTTTACTTGCATACCCTTGCACATACATCAAATATGTATTATCTCTTTGAAATATATTATTCATGCACAGATAGTGATAGGGAAATAATTGCATGAGCAAGAAGGATAAACTGAAGGAACTGAGGTGTGTGTACCAGCAGGAGGCAACAAAGCTGTGGAACACGACGCGGAACTGCAAAGGCATATACTGGTAGTTCACCCAACCAACAATAGGCCAAAACTGCAATTACACCATAAAAGTTATACCATTGATATATTTCTTTTCTAAATCATAAAAAAGGATGGTTCACAATTTCATACCTTCCATGCAGTCAATTGAACAGAAGGGTAGTCCTTTCGGACTTTATTCTTGACTAAACCCCATGGCCTTCCTACATGGTCAAACAATATTGATGTTAACAAGATATACCTTCCGACAGAGTAGATATATATGTGAGTGTGTGTGCCTGCACACACACATGTATGCATGTGTTGTTGTCAATTGAATGGAAGGGTAGTCCTTTTAGAATTTATTCTTGACTAAACCCCATGGTCTTCCTACATGGACAAACATAGAGCATAGCTTGTAACTGAAGGAGTACATTGTACATAAAATAGTACTGGTTCTATTTTGCTTTTCTATTCCCAAACATTCAAATTCCAAGACAGCCGTTGCCACCATGAAACATTACAATCTGTCAACTTCATATGGTTCTTATGAGCATAAACATCATCTCAGAAACTAATTCAAGAGGTTGAATGCCAAAAGAGAAAGTAATATGGGAGGCACCTATCTCTAGCTAAAGAACATACACATTCCATCTCTTTGCTCCACTTTCTCTTGTTGATTTGAAAATTTTAAGCTATCATAAAAGAGGTCAGAAATAGGAAAAATTGCAGCCACAGTAACAGCAGAGTGGAGAAGACAGAAATAAATTGCACAAACTTTTCCTTTTTTCCTTTCAAAGTGATGTAGTTTGATGGTGTTTTACCCTGATCTTTTATACCCTTTAGCCCTCATTCCAGGCATTTTTCACAAGACTCAATGATTATGCAAATGGTATCCACCTAATTTTGTCCCTTTTCTCATCCAACAGTAAAATAAATTTCAAAACTGATGGTGTAAGACTCATGCATTTATTTCACTTAAAACATCACTCCACAATGCCAGCAAGATATTTCCAATGTCCATTTTGACTAGATAAATTTTTACTTAGCTTCCCCGATTTTGAACATAAGCTCAAGAAGGCAGCGTGAATAATAATAAATTGAATGCAGTCGGATTGAAGACTCAACACATCACCTGACTTTCCTGTGGAAAGCTCAAAATGACCAGGAAAAATAATTAGCAAATCTGAAAGCCAGCTAATGAATCAAATTCAGAGTTTCGGGTCCTCTTCTGAAGTTCAGATGGCACAAACTAAGATGGGGTTTAACAACTCTACATGCAATAATCTTCTCTAACCTCCAATGCTCTAATAATTGCAAAATGAGAAGGACCAGAGTGTTGATTGCCAATTAAGGTAAATTTTCACAAAGTATCTAGCGTCTAGAGATTCTGAATATAGAAACATCTGAAACGTAAAGCTGAATGATTACAAAAGACATATACAAAATAACATATCATGGCACTATTCTACAACGAAAACTAAGTTCATACAATTTAATTTATGGAGACATCATTTTTAAGATGGAACTAGAGAAAGCATTTTTAAGATGGTGAATGTCGAGAAAAATTCATAGAAGCACATACCTTCAACTACTAAGCCATAGTACATCATGAAAAACATGTTGTTCCAAGGGGAAGAAGTCAATTGTTCCAACAGCACCTGAAAGAACAAAATCTATTTATTTTTATTGCAGAACTTAACACTAAAATCCCATGTCAACACCACAAAGATGCAAGATTTTTTTTCTTTTCTTGTTGATAAGCTGGAATCGAACTCGCTACCTCGTGGCAGCGGTGCAGTACAAACAAATTGAGCTGCGGCCTCGAGCCCAGTTATTGGCATCGAGAAACTATAACTAATGAAACACAAAAATACAGGAACCCACCTTCTTAACAACAGTTTTGTTGCCTTTCTTCCCTTTGAAAATGATATCCATCAGCTTGTGAAGAAAGTGCCCAAACGGCCCTCCATAGGCAAATCCATAGAACTGCAAAGCAATCAAAAGTTTCCATTTTTTTTTCAAAAAAAGAAGTCTCGTTACAGAATGATCTATAAACTCTTCAAACACATAAGTGCCATCAAATTCAACACCCCTTTATTCACCAACACAACCAGACACCCAATAAACAAATAAAATCAAATAAGATAAAACCCCACAAAAAAATAAAACCCAGAAAAGCATACCATAATAAGAAGTAATCTTCTCAATTGAAGCTTCTTGATTCCAGAAATCTTCTGAGCAATTAAATCACTACAACCAGCTAAAATTCCTGCTGTAATTGCCTAAGAACACATGAAGAAAAATAAAAATTATTTTCAGGGTTCCATTTTCAGGGTTCAAACCCAACAAATCAAATACCACGAAAACCCAAAATAGCAAGCTTTGAACAATGAGAAAAAAAATTGAAATTTCACAAAGTAGAAGAAATTATGAACTTGCCTTTGTTCTTAGAGGGTGAAGTTGCAGTTGTAACAAATAATTTTTCCAAGCGTCTTTGGCGATCTCAGACATGGCGGGATCAAAGTTCAAACAGATCTCTCTCTCTCTTTCCCTCTCGTTTAGGATTTCTAAGGTTCGAGGGAAGTTAGAGAAGAGAGGGAGAGAGTTTTTGAAGGACACAGAAATGAAGAATGGCAACTGGTTAGGTGGAAAGACTTTTGACTTTCATATGTCCTTTTCTCAAATATTTGAAAGTCTTGGGGTTCCTTTCGCAGATTTTTCAGTGAAGGGACCTACAAAAAATAAAGATGCTTCATTGAAGAGTCATGGGACCCATACTCATGGTCTTTGGGATTTGTGTAATGTGATCACATGAATCATCAACGAACTGGATCTAGGGAGGTCGACAACCAGGGATAACACTGGTCCCCCAAGGGCCTTATAGACATTATCAGGAAACATGAAACGCATGCCCCCCTACCAACCATTCAGTGACACCCACTTGTGAATTTTATATTGTCAATATATCGGGTTCGGATCGGATCAGGGTAGATCCAAAACAAATTGAACAGCTTATTGCATGGTTTAAAATAACGCCCGTTTTAACGCTTAGAAAACTCTGTTATTGGTGCTTGAATTAATCTACTTATCCCCGGTTATGTTTCTTTAATTTTCTTAAAAGTTATTATCTTTTTGGGGTATTGGTGCTTGAACTCCTTCCGTGAGAGGAAATTTGATGATGGTCAACGTTGATGACGAACCACAATGTGAGCCACGTGGAACCTATTAGAGGCTAGACCTTATGGATGTTTGGACCATCCCTAGGTAGACGTACACAACAAAAATCAGCATGGCTAGTGATTTCTAACCTTTTGGATCGGAGTACCTCATAAATCCTTGAAATCCTTAGTTAAAAATAACTATGAAAAGGACTCTAATCCAACGGAAAGATATTAGTAATCTGGATGAATTTTGGTATGTAGGTCCACCTAGGGATGGGCCAAACATCTATACGGTCAGTCGTCTCTAGAGTGAGCAACGTGGCTGATAAGTCCATCATCAAGGAGGTGCTTGCAAACAAAAAAAATTAGTTAAATGCTCCATACATATCCCATTATTAAAAGAGTAATGACCACAAGCTCTAAACGCCATGGACGTTATCATGGTGCATGGTTGTGTCATTGGCCAAATAATGCTCAAAATCCACTGCTAAAAATAAACTATGGAAAGGACTCTAATTCGACGAATTAGAAACGACTAATCATGATGAATTTTTGTACGTAGGTTCACCTAGGGATGGGTTAAACAAATTTTATTGGTTTTGTATTGAAACAGCGCTAACCTGTTGTTGATGCCGATTGAAACAGCGTTTTGTATTCCTTCTAAAAAAAAAATTTCAATTTTGTATTCCTTCTAAAAAAAATTTAAAATTTATTTTTTAAAATTTGATTTAATTTCTTATTTTTTTAATTTTCTGAAGAAAATAATATTTTTTACAATAAGTTTGCTTTTTTTGAAAAAAATAATAATATTCTGACCTTTATGACTGAGATACCATTGATGTGGCCGGTTATAACCGTTTTACCGTTATAACGAACCATTCGTAGAGCTATTGTTTTGGCCATGTTATTTTTGCAGCATGATTTTTCCTTCCAACATTGAAGTCCCCCTCTAATTAGCCATGTGTCACACTCTTTCGGTCCCACTGACCCATAATGCTTAGCAACCTCTTGGTGGACCTACACACCAAAAAATTTAGCTTGATTTGTGATTTCTAGCCGTTAGACGGAGTACCCCCAAAAATACCCTTAATGTTCTTGCTGGCTTTGGGATTGGGAAATAGCTTACATGGACGAAGGGAAGCAAATAAACTAGCAGACTTTCTATCATATTTTTGCACCTCGTCGGATAAATAGTAATTGATATATCTTTAGGATTTGGCCCATCCCTTGGTGGACCTATGTAACATAATTCATCTAGATTAGTAATTTCTATCCGTTGGATTAGAGTATTTTTCATGGTTTACTTTTAAGCATGGATTTTGAGCATTATTTGGCGTACCTATATACCAAAATTCATCCGAATTAGTAATTTCTATCCGTTGGATTAGAGTATTTCTTTATGGTTTATTTTCAAGCGTGGATTTCAAGCATTATTTGGTGCATGGTTTTTAAAAACGGCCGTTTAAATGGTAACGCCCCAAGCCCGTTTCCGCCAAAACCGTTTAAACACGTTTTAACGGTTTTGAAAAAAATGACCATTTTTTTGTTTTAATGGCCATTAAAATCGTTTAAAAGGCCGTTAAACAGCCGTTTTATTCTGAAAAATTTTGGAAAAAAAATGGCAGTTAAATCCGTTAAAATCCGTTTAATTTCCGTTAAAATCCGTTAAATTTCATTTTTTTTTAATTTTCAAATTTTAAAACTTCAATTTCAGCGTCATTTTTTTCATTTTTTCCGCTAAAATCCATTTAAATCGTTAAAACCGTTAAAATTCAGTTTAATTCTATTTTTTTTTCATTTTTGCTTCTGGCCGTTTCAATCCGTTTAAACGGTAACGCCCCCAGTCCGTTTAACCGTTAAAACGGCCTCCTTTAAACCTTGATTTGGTGTACTCGGATCTAAATGTTAGAAATCACTAATCATGCTGATCTTTATGATCAAGGTTGATATTACTTCCGTCACAAAGGTATATGTATAACGTTACTAGTATTAGAATGGTTTGAATACGTCTATTATAACACTATAATGAGCATATAATATTACCTCTATGTCCTTACAACAGCCGTTATAACGGGTAATATATATCATGGTAAAAAAAGTTAAAATAATTTTATTTCATCTCTTAAATATTTTTTTTCCAAAATAACGTTAATGTCCATCATAACGTTAAGTCCGTTTTTAAGGTTTATGCTTTTTAGGTGAATAACATAATGGTCTTGGAGCGTTACCGTTATGACGGTCATTACAACAACTTTTTAAACCATGGTTTGTTAAAAAAGTATTTATTCTATGAACAGAATATTTTAGGTTAAAAAGTATTTTCATATAAAAAAAATCGTGAAAACTCGTTTTCCAAGTCAAATATAGTTTGGTTTTTATTTTGCAAGTCAAATGACATCAGCAACGAAGAAACCACACATGAAAGTCGCTTTCCAAGTCAAAATTATTTTTTTATTTTTTTCGTTGCAAGTTCAATGAAGCAACCAACAAAGAAACCCTTCTCTCCCCTATCACTCTCAACCATGGTTTTAAAAACGGCCCTTTAAACGGTAACGCCCCAAGTCCGTTTCCGTTAAAATCGTTTAAACATGTTTTAACTTTTTTTAATTTAACGGCTGTTTTTTTGTTTTAACGGCCGTTAAAACCGTTTAAACAATTGTTAATTTTTTTAAAAAAATTGAAAAAAAAAAAAAAAAAAACGGCCATTAAATCCGTTAAATTTTCGTTAAATTCTGTATTTTTTTGAATTTAAAAATTGAATTTCAGCTTCATTTTCCTTTTTTTTTTTCCATTAAATTCTATTTTTTCCATTTTTACCCCTGGCCGTTTAAACGGTCCCCAGTCTGTTTAACCATTAAAACAGCCTCCTTTAAACCTTGCTCTCAACAATCATAGTGGTGGGACCCATGGTTTTCAAAACGACTGTTTGAAAGGGTTTTAACAGCCATTAAATCTCGTTAAATTTCAGTTAAATTCTTTTTTTTTTGAAATTTTCAAATTTCGAAATTGAATTTCAGTGTCTCTTTTTCTATTTTTTTCCGTTAAATTCAGTTAAAATCCATTTTTTTCATTTTTGCCCCTGGCCGTTTCAATCCGTTTTAATGGTAATGCCCCAGTCCGTTAAAACGGCCTCCTTTAAACCTTGGTGGGACTCATCAAAAAAAGATAAAAGCATTTTACATTAATGATGATCCAAATGGTCCTTTTATGAAAAATACATTTTCAAAATAAAAATATACAAATAAGGCCGTCAATATTAACCATACGGATTCTAAAATATATATTTTAATGGCTCGATGCTTAAAAAAAACTTTTTAGAGAAACAGGTTCGTGTATTTGATCGATATGTACGTGCAGCATATATCACTGCACCCAAACAGCCATAATGTTATCTCCTTCCTAGAAGGATAAGCAGGCAACGATTTTTTTTTTTTTATTTCTTTCTTTTTATTTTTAAAATAAAAAAAATTTTGATAATCAAGCGAACAACATTAATAAACAGGGAAGTTGTCTCCCCCTCTTATAGGCTTCATAAAGAAGGGCCGAGATCTTATCACCCAACTTCGGCCACTCACACCCAATTTTGAGAAACGCTTTGTCGAGGGGTGCCGTGGGCACAGGCCACCCACAAGTCTATATAACAAAACACAGTGGTTGTCTCCCCACTTATACCCCCTCTTATATGTTTCAACAAAGAAGGGCCGAGATCTTATCCCCTAACTAGACAGTGGATCTCAGCCACTCACACCCAATTTTGGCAAATGCTTTGTCCGGAATTGCCGTGGGCACGGGCCATGCACCCACCATCTATATAACAAATCAGCTCAGTTGTCTCCCCCTCTTATAGGCTTCTTATCCGTAATTGGATGGTGGATCTCAGCCACTCACACCCAATTTTGGCAAATGCTTTGTCCGGAATTGCCGTGGGCACAAGCCATGCACCCACCATCTATATAACAAATCAGCTCAGTTGTCTCCCCCTCTTATAGGCTTCTTATCCGTAATTGGACAGTGGATCTCAGCCACTCACACCCAATTTGGGCAAATGCTCTGTCGGGAAGTGCCGTAGGCACGGGCCACCCACTAGTCTATATAACAAAACAGGGAAGTTGTCTCCCCCTCTTATATGTTTCAACAAAGAAGGGCCAAGATCTTATCTCCAAAATAGACAGTGGATCTCAGCCACTCACATCCCATTTTGGCAAACGCTTTGTTGGAGAGTGTCGTGGGCATAGGCCACCCACTATCTATATAACAAAACACAACGGTTGTCTCCCCCTATTGTAGGCTTCATATATCCAACGGCACATATCAACCCTTACGTAAAATAAAATTTAGACGGTTGGATTAATTTAACAAGGGGATTGTCTTATACCCCTCTTATCGGCTTCACAAAGGATGGCCGAGATCTTATCCCCCAAATTGACTATGGATCTCAACCACTCACACCCGATTTTGGGAAATGCTTTGTAGGGGAGTGTTGAGGGCACCGGCCACCCACTATACATCTTATCGGCCACCCATTAACAAAAGTGAGAAGTTATATATCCCCCCTCTTATCGGCTTCACAAAGGATGACCAAGATCTTATCACCCCAAATGGATGGAGGATCTAAGCCACTCACACCCGATTTTGGCAAACACTTTGTCGAAGAGTGCCGTGGGCACGGGCCACCTACCAGTATATAACAAAATAGGGAAGTTGTCTCCCCCTCTTATTCCCCCTCTTATATGTTTCAACAAAGAAGAGCCAAGATCTTATCTCCAAAATAGACAGTGGATGTCAGCCACTCACACCCGATTTTGGCAAACGCTTTGTTGGAGAGTGTCGTGGGCACAGGCCACCCACTATCTATATAACAAAATAGGACGGTTGTCTCCCACTCTTATCCGGCTTCATAAAGGGTGGCTGAGATCTTATCACACCAAATGGACAGTGGATCTCAGCCACTCACACCCAATTTTGACAAACGCTTTGTCGATAAGTGCCGTGGGCACAGGTCACCTACTATTTACCTACATATAAGGAATGAAAAAATGGGTTGGATTTACATATAGCCCAAGGGTCAGGCTCAGGAGCCCCACTTTTTACGCCTCGAGAGGGGTATTACCATTAAAACGGATTGAAACGGCCAAGGGCAAAAATATAAAAAATAGATTTTAATGATTTTAACGAAAAAAAAGTGGTGCTGAAATTCAAAATCTAAAATTAAAAAAAAAAAAATAGAATTTAACAGAAGTTTAATGATTTTCTTATACCCATCTTATCTTATATGGCTTCAATAATGAGTGGCTGAGATCCACTATGCTTCATATCGATGGCCGAGATTAACTCCCGCCTGATTTTGACAAACACTTTGCCGGAAAATGCCGCAGGCACGGGCCACTCACGCATATAGCAAGACAATTCAGTTGTATTCTCTTATCTTATCCATCCATCTAATGTGGACGGTTAGATAAAGAGTGGTTGAGATCAAATCCATCGATCTAATATGGACGGTTAGATTTCAGCCACTCAATCCGCCTCATTTGACCTCAATTTATTCAAAATTTAAATTTCAACACCGTTATTTTTTATTATTCTGTTATAACAGCCGTTATAATGCAAAAACGGTAACATCCCAGTCCGTTATACCGTTTGAGTGCCGAAGGCACCCAATTTTTGCAAACACTTTTGTCGGAGAGTGTGGGCATGGGCCATTTACTATTCTATATAACAAAACACATTGGTTGTCTACTTGTCTCCCTACTTATACCTCCTCTTATAAGCATCAACAAAGAAGGGCCGAGATCTAATTCTCCCCCAAATGGACGGTGCATCTCTGCCACTCAATTGATTTTGGCAAATTCTTTGTCGAGGAGTGATATATATATATATAAAATCACTCGTCCCTCCATGATCTTCTTCATCAAGCACTTCAAATAGAAAAACCAACGTACAGGATCATCAGTTGAACTAAGATCTCATCTGTACATTGATGGGGGCATTGGAGGAGGAGGAACATTTGGTGGGCCAATCCAACCTGATATACCAATACAATGTCAGTCCTTCTGTAGTAAGAAATAGAAGAGAAACAGCAAAATAAGGTTAAAAGACCGTCAATATAAGGCGTTTTTTTTTAATTTCGACGACCTAAAAACGTAGTTTATGCTATTTTTTAATTTGCGCCAACTGCATTTTTGGTTGCCGGTGTTTTAGGCCAATGGTACTTTGCACCATCGCCAAAATGATCTCAAAACAATGTTTGCACCGGCTTATAGCAAATCAGGCTTATCTCAGTTCAAGCTCATCCAAACACAAATAATATCCAAAATAATAAATGGAAATAGTGCAAAACCTTTAGAAGGGTTCAAGCCCCGGTTTTTCAGTTCGGCGTGTTCTTGACATAGAGCACAAACTTCGCAGCAATAATGAACGCAACAGTCACAACAAGGCTCTTCCGGTAGACCGAATTTAGCTCGCAATTTATCTCTGTACATGCATGAGTATAGCCAATGACATTGAATCGCCATCAACGCCCCGTAAATACAACCTTGCGCGATGCACGCTGTCCACGAGCCAAATTAAGAAGCAAACAAGCATGAAATGAGAATGAATATATTTTGTAAAAAATTTCTATACTCAGTTAATTTAGCTAACTCTCTCCATTTTTCAATGGGCTTGATGATAATGCAATTCTGAGAAATTTTTCGATGTGGTGCGCGCATTTTTCAATTTGGGCATGTGGACCCAATGATGTGCCGCCATCAGTGAAAATATTCTAAATTTTTTGGAATATTCTCCTGTCAAATCTTGTGGGTCTCACCCTGCGATGTACAGATGGCGGCATCGACATCAAGCATGATTTGGCCTTACAATTAAAATGGATTTGTGTGTGTTACACTAATGGTTATATACTCACAGCCCCTTCCTTCATCCAATATTTCCGCAATTTGGCCAAAGGTGATGCATGGGAGACAACATGTTATGATACCTGCAACACATTATCAACTTGTTATATATTTAAGTAAATATTATATATGGGAAATATTTTTAAAATGCACAAAATCTAATTAGGAAATTTTGTAAATCGAGTTGACTCGAAAGTTGTCGAATCGAGTCGAAACAGTGATTTGGGAGTGGTACGATATACTTATTAAATTATTAATATCAATAATACTACAAAAATGTCTCTTTAAGTTATAAAAAGAATGAAATTTTCTCAAATAATTAATAAAATCATCGTTTATGACCAGAATGTCAATAACTTTTGTGAAATCTACACAAAAGTGTCGAAATTTGCCCTCAACATTTTTAGCAAAACTCAGAAATGCCATTCAAAAGGCACCGAAATGACATACTTGTAGCGATCGTACACACGCTTCCCTATAAAACCTGATTTTTGAGGCTTCAGACCATTTCCAACCCTACCCTACCTAAACACTTAAAGTAGGGTAGCAAAGACTCTCCCTTACCTTAAATTTTGAAAGCTCTCCAATGGTTCACCCTAAACTCTACCATTCCCTAAATATAAGAACCAATAGAAAAGGGGGGAAAATGACAAAAATTATAAGAAGGGGACATAGGTGACATTAAGTGAAAAGATAGAGAGGACATTAAATGGAATAAATAAAAAAGAGGGAGGAGAAAGGGGGTACAAGTTTTTTGAACCTCACCCTAAATCCTACCCTATTGAGGTTACCCTAAAATAGAGTGAACTGGGTTGGAGATGGTTTTTTATTTTTTCCACCGTATCTTAAGGGAATAGAGTTTAGGGTAGGGTTGGAGATGGTTTTTTTTATATTTTTCACCCTATCTTAGGGAAGGAAATAGAGTTTAGGGTAGGTTTGGAGATGCTCTTAAAGTAACTCTTCAATTGAAAAATCCCATTTTTCTGACTAATGTCAAGCGAGTTTTGAGATGATTCAGCTAAGTCAATTGAGTCAAACCTTAGTAGCCACAAATCGAGTTTTTGCCCGAGTCTCCCTGAAATCTCACTCAATCGAGTCATCTTAACTTAGTTCTGAGTTGACTCGTCGAGTTTTAAAATTATGCATAGGACAATATTACAAAGCTAGATAAGTTTAGAGGGGATCCATAATCACCAACTAAAAAAAAACTATTATTCCTCAAGAAATCAACATGATGAGATGATCTCAACCATCCGATTATTCCACTATCCTGGAGGGTACGTGTACAAAAATCTATAAATTCGTAAAATTAAAAAATAAAAATAAAAAGAAGGAAAGAAAAAGAAAAAGACTATAAATTGGATATTTGTGATCATCTGATGGATCCCCTAGGACCCAAAAAATGGTGGGTATTGATCAATACAGTCAACAATATATCCCAGCCCTGGTATCAATAGAGTCACATATATAACAGATTATTTTACCGTTATTGGATCAAATGGATAAGATCATTCGATCATGAATCGGTAATAATGCACATGATCGTGGTGGAGATGTGTTATAGTTTAATGTAACTGAGTTGCACTGAAACTATTCTCAAGAGAAAAAGAAAAGAAAAAGAGGTAAGAAATGGAAATCTCACATGTACCCAAGTCCTCCCCACAGCCACAGATAGTAGCAGACCACTGTGGTTGCTGAGACCGATGATCGATATTCATTTTTGCTGAACACTGAAACATTGGTGCAACGTAAGAATTTAAAGACTGGATTTTCATATTTCATTAAGAGGAATGATATAGTACTATGGCGCACTGCTGGATTACAATTGTATGTATATGCTCTCACTCACAGGTCCATCTATACGCCTGGTGGATCAAGCACCTCTTCTTTAAGTGTTGATCAAAATGGTTCACTGATTGGACGGTTAGGATTTCAATTAGTATAACCGAGAGAGAGAGGTGGAGCATATGGATATTGGTATGGTGCACCATACTACATCCATCTTTGAAAAAAAAATGCTAAAATGGTTGCCGGCTTCAAATGTAGGAAGCATCGATCTCTGGATTATTTTAACCATGGTTTTAAAAACGACCGTTTAAACGGTATTAAAGGACGTTTAAACCAAGGTTTAAAAAACGTCCGTTATAATGAAAAAACGGCCGTTATAATGGATTCGGACCTACCCCATTACGTTATGGACCGTTAAAACCCCCAGAAAATAACGGTAATGCCCCCAGTCCGTTTAACCGTTAAAACGGCCTCCTTTAAACCTTGATTTTAACTAGCTACTGTATATTTATACTTTTTATTTTTTGGTTTTTTTTGGAGACCTTTTACACTTAAATACCTTTTTCTTGAAAATAAAAATAAAATAATTGACATGTTGGTATGATGAAACATAGTAAAATCCTTAGACCCATTTATCATTTTTTGCCATTTTCCAAAAATGCCCTTGAAATATTTAATAATGCTGAATATAAACAAGGGCATTTTGGTCACTGTAGAATGGTTTCCCTCCTATAATGTTTTTCCTCTTTGTCTTTTTTAAAATTACGCAGGCTTGGCATGCCTCCCCACTAATATATATGGTACACATCCATGGAAGAACACAAAGCTAACCGAATTATAGTAAGAAATTTAATACATAATTCTATAAATCGATAAATAAGAAAATCTCCCGCCTTATGATTTTAAAACTATAGACCCCGTGCCAGGTTTTCGTTAAGTCGTCTGTGAGGATTATTTTCACATTGTGATCGGTTTAGTTGTTAAAAATAAGAAAAAAATTTATTTTACCAATATTCCACGTACCAAAAAAAAAAAAAAAAATCCCGCACCCAAAAAAATTCCCGCAAACAGAAATACTAGAAGATGTTAGGTTATAGATGGGCCAATAGGATTATACCGTGTCGTGCCGGCTTATATGCATTCTTAATATATTTTACTAATTTTATAAATATGAATTGTTTAATTATTGGAAATAAAATGATTAAGATGGATATAACAAAGAGAATATTCCTTGATGCGTTGAGAAAAATTGTCATGACATGGACGGCAGTCCTAATTAATCAGGCCGGCCATGATCAGAAGTAGAATTTGAGAGGAGGTACGGTGGGCCCTTCTCATGTTTATTGGGTGTGCCTAAGCCGAGCGTAGATATTATCGTTTTGAATTGGGCCAGTCCAGTCCAGTCCAATCCAGTTTTAAGCACTTTGGGGATTCCAACTTCGCTATGGTTTCGTCGCTGCAAAGGGTGGATACGACCCTTCCCCTTGCATGACATGTGTGCCTAAACCTGCCCCAACCTACATAAATCTTCGATCATGGTTACGTTTAAATGACAATAAAACTCAAGAACAATCAATATGAGCCACGTGGCATACTCTTAGAGGACTCTGACCGTATGGATGTTTGGCCAATCCCTAGGTGGACCTAAAAACCAAAACTCAGCCTGATTAGTGATTTAGACGTTGGATCTTTGTACCTCAAATGCTGCTCAAATTCCCACAATTGAGATCAACCCATGAAAATAAGTTCAATCCAACGCCTATAAATCACTAATCAGGCTGATTCTTTGTTTGTAGGTTCACTTAGGGATTGGCCAAACATCCGTACGGTCAGAGTCCTCTAAGAGTGTGCCACGTAGCTCATATTGTGTCCTATAACAGGAGCCTGTCATTTTAGGGCGGTAACTCGAGCCTGAGCCTTTTCAAAAAGAATTTATTCTCTGAGAAGAATTGTCTTTAAGCCAAAGTCTATGATCCTTTTTGAAAAAGTATTTATTCTATGAAAATAATTTTTCAAGCCAAAGTATATAAAAAAATAAAATCAGTCCGTCTAGAGCTACACCCATTTCTTACATCCAGTTCTCACACCCGGAGGTGTGGCCCAAATGGAGATCAGGTTGGACAATCCAACCGCACAATGAGTTTTTCATCCTATGGTTACCCTCTAAACCTTTTACACTTAAATGAGCTCAATGTATGGTTGGATTGTCCAATATGATCTCTATGTGGACCCCACATCCCGGTGTAAGAAATGGGTGTAGCTCTAGATGGACTCAAAAATCATTGCATGAAAGTCATTTTCCAAGTCAAAAATACTTTTATTTTATGTTATATTGCAAGTTCAATGCAAGGTTTAAAGGAGGCCGTTTTAACGGTTAAACAGACTGGGGGCGTTACCGTTTAAATGGCTGTTAAAATGGATTGAAACGGTCAGGGGCAAAAATGGAAAAAATGGTAAAAAAAATAGAATTAAACGGATTTTAACGGAAAAAACACGGAAAAAGTGGCGCTGAAATTCAAATTTTGAAATTTGAAAATTAAAAAAAAAGGGAATTTAACGGATTTTAACGGAAATTAAACGGATTTTAACGGAATTAAACGGTTTTAACGGCCGTTTTTTTCACAAATTTTTTTGAAATTAAAAGGCTGTTTAAACGATTTTAACGGCCGTTTTTTTCAAAACTGATAAAACGGGTTTAAATGGAAATGGGCTTGGGGCGTTACCGTTTAAACGGCCGTTTTTAAAACCATGGTTCAATGAAGTAACCAGCAAAGGAACCCCCCTCTAAGAGAACATAAAATTATTTTATATTAATTAGGAGAACGCCATGTAAGATGCACGTGCATCTTACATGTGGCACGCTCGAAGACATCACTGACCGTATCAATGTTTGGCCCATCTCTAGCCTATATGCAAAAAAATCAGCTTGACTATTGATTTTTAAGGATTTGATTGGAGTCGTTTTCATGGGTTGATTTTTAACCATGGATTTCAAGCATTATTTGCGGTACTCAGATCCAAAGGTTTGAAATAACTAATCAGACTGATATTTGGGAGTAAAACTTCGATGACAGGGACCTGTCATCGAAGAAGATGACAGGGCAGCAGATCACGGCACCTGGATTTTGTACGGTTGGACCACCTCGGCCTCACCCCACACGTACACAAGTGAGTGTTTTGGCAAAAAGCACTCAAGTACTCACCTGGGTACGTGTGTGGTGAGGCCGAGGTGACCAGTCCGTACAAAATACATGTGCCGAAATCTGCTGACAGGCGATGACAGGGCTTGGTCATCAAAGTTTTATCCATATCGGTATATAGGTCCACCTAAGAATGGGACAAACATCCATAAGGTCAGTGGTCTCTAAGAGTGTGCCACGTGGCTTATACTATTGTCCCTCATCAACGTGGGCGTGCACAACCTGAACTGTGAAGGGACATTTTAATGAGAGAAGGTTTTACCTTTGAAAGTAGTGAGGCCTCTAATTGTGTCACATGTGTGGCACTATGGGTTGTTAATTTCTTTATAATAGTATAGATATATTCTTTTTATTTTTAATGACTAAATGGATTAAAAAAAAAAAGTTTTCTTACCGAAACGGGTTCATGCAATTGATCGATGGGTGCAGCATATATACAGCCATAATGTCCTCTCCTTTCTAGAAGGATTAGCGTACATGACGATAACTTATTCGAATCGAAAATTAAAGAATAAAAAAAATATAAAATCAGTCATCCCTCCAAGATCTTCTTCATCAAGAACGTCGAATAGAAAAACCAACGTAGAGGATCATCAGTTGAGCTAAGATCTCATCTATGCATTGATGGGGGCATTGGTACTGAATGTGGAACATTTGGTGGACCAATTGGTGGGCCAATCCAACCTGATATACACATATTATGTTAGTCCTTCTGTAGTAAGAAAAAGAACACGAATGAGAACCAGCAAAGACCATGATTTCACACGTTTAACGTGTCAAGGTAAGGGTTTCAATAATTATCTTAAAAGGATGTCAATATAAACCAAAAAACGTAGTGTTTTTCAATTTGCGCTTACTCCATTTTTTGGTTGCGTTTTAGGCCAATGTTTTCGCCAAAATGATCTTAAAACAGTGTTTGTGCAAAACCTTTATAAGGGTCCAAGCCCCGGTTCTTCAGTTCGGCGTGTTCTTGACATAGAGCACAAGCTTCGCAGCAATAATGAACGCAACAATCACAACAAGGCTCTTCCGGTAGACGGAATTTAGCTCGCAATTTATCTCTGTACATGCACGCGTAGAGCCAATGACAATTAATCACCATCAACGCCCCGTAAATGCAACCTTGCACCACGCACGCTGTCGGTGGCGAGCCAAAGAAGCAAACAAGCATGAAATGAATGAATATTTTGTACAAAAAAAAAAATCTATATTTGGTTAATCTCTCAATTTTTCAATGGGCTAGATGATAATGTGATTCCGAGAAATTTTTCGATGTGGTGCATTTTTTCGACCCAGTGAAGTGCCATCATCAGTGAAAATATTATAATTTTTTGGAATGTTCTCCTATCAAATCCTGTGGGGCTCACTCTGCGATGAACAGATGGCGGCATCGACATCATCAAGCATGATTTGGCCCTACACTTAAATTGGATTTCTGTGTGTTACAGTAATGGTTGTATACTCACAGCCCTCTCCTTCATCCAATATTTCCGCATTTTGGCCAAATGTGATGCATGGGAGACAACATGTTATGATACCTGCAACACATTATCAACTTGTTATGTTAGTAATTATTAAATTTGAAAAAAACAATTCATTTAAAATGCACAAAATCTAATTTGGAAATTTTGTAAATCGCGCGATTTGATAAGATGATCTCAACCATCTGATTATTCAACTATCAAGCCCAGTATTGATTAATACAGTCACATTTATAGCAGATAATCAAATGGCTAAGATCGTTCAATCATGAATCGGTAATAATGCACGTGATCGTGGGGGGGGGAGATGTGTTGTAATTTAGTGTAACTGACTTGCACTGAAACTATTCTCAAGAGAAAAAGAAGAAATGGAAATCTTACAGATACCCAAGTCGTTCCCGCAGTCGCACAAGTTAGCAGACCACTGTGGTTGGTGAGAGCGATGATCAATCTCCATGATTGCTGAACACTGAGAGTTTGGTGCAACGTAAGAATTTAAAGACTGGATTTTGAAATTTCTTTAAGAGGAATGATATTGTATGGCGCACTACTATATATATGCTCCGCTACATCTAACATTACAATTGTATGCGTGTGCTCACTCACAAGTCCATTGATCGATACACCTGATGGATCAACCACCTTGATCAAAATGGTTCATTGATCGGACGGTTAGGATTGCAATTAGTATAATGGAGAGGTGGAGGATATGGACGTTAGTATGGTGCACCATACAACCATTACCCTCTCATTCAATAGAATTGTCATGACATGGACGGCAGTTCTAATCTGTCCTAATTGGCCGGCCAAGATCAGAAGTAGAATTTTAAGAATGTCTACGTACGGTGGGCCCTTCTCATGCGTATTGGGTGTGCCTGGGCCTAGATATTATCAATTTTGAGTCCAATCCAGTTTTAAGGACTTTGGGGAGTCCAACTTGGCTATGGTTTCATCGCTGTGATATGACCCTCCCCTTGCAGTTACATGATAGTTTATCAGAACTTATTTTGAAAATATGGACCCGGCCCCAAGCTCTATTTAAAGCACGGCCCAGGTCTGTCCATAGGTCAAGTTGAGCCTCAGGCCTCCCCTTTAGATTTCGGTCCGGCCCGAGCCCAACCCGAAGGTAAATCGGGCTACGCTGCCCTGACCCAAGGCCTGGAAAAAGGCCAAGTTTTTGGGCCAGGCCCGGACCGGACCGGTTTACATCCCTAGCTAATATGTCAAAATTGGAACCAAATTTTATAAATGTGGGTTGAACCATGGTCTATGTGGGTCCCACCATCGGATGTAAGAATAGGGTGTAACTGTAAACGGACACTTTTTCAGTTAAGAGTCCGCCCATTTCTTACACCAGGTGGTGGGGCCCACATAAAGATCTTGTTGGATAATACAACCGCACAGTGAGTTTTTCCAAGGTTTAAAAGGGACCATTATAACGGTATAACAGACTGGGGGCGTTACCGTTTTTTCCATTATAATGGAAAAAAAACTCTCAGGGCAAAAACGGAAAAAAATGGGGAAATAATGGAAAAAAAACGGAAAATATGGCGCTGAAATTCAAATTTTGAATTTTAAAATTAGAATTTCAAAAATGGAAAATAACGGAAAAAAATGGAATATAACAAAAAATAACGAAAATAACAACCATTTTTTTCACAAAATTTTCCAGAAAATAACGGTCGTTATTTTCGTTATAACGGCCGTTATTTTCTGGTCGTTTTAACGGTCCATAACGTAACGAGGTAGGTCCGGATCCGTTATAACGGCCGTTATTTTCGTTATAACGGCCATTTTTTAAACCTTGAGTTTTTCATAGTATGGTTAATCTCCTTACAAAAAATCAGGACATTTTGACATTACCAACCTCATGAAAATTTGACTTTAATTTGAAAAATCCAGACCATCAAATTAACAAGTCCCGGTGCCAGTGGTAGAGCCCACATAGAAATAATGTTGGACAATCCAACCGCACAATTTCGATATTCCTATCGTCGTGAAAAATTGACTTTAATTTGAAAAATCCACCCATCCAATCAAACCACTATGTTGGATAAATTTTTGATATGGTTAGCATGGACTGATTTTTGTTGATGACGATCATCAAGGTAAGGAAAACTATATATGGTTGGATTCATGGTTTAAAAAATAGCGGTTATAAAGAAAATAACGGCCATTGTAACGGATTTGGACCTCCCCCGTTGCATTATGTACCGTTTTAATGCTCAGAAAATAACAGCCATTATTTTCTTTATAACGGCCGTTATAACGACAGTTATTTTCTAAAAACAATTTGTTAAAAAACGTCCGTTATTTCTGTTATATATTTTTAATTTACTCTTAATATATATATCACATTTTAATGCTGCCCTACCTAACTTAGTTCTCTCTCATTTAACGTGTTTTTCAGTTTCACGCATTCACCATTTTGCTGTTGACAGGCAAATCTTGTATGACAAATCACACACCACATATACTGCTCTAATGGATGTCATGCATGCATCTGTGATTTCCTTTTCAAGAGAGAAATCCTCAAATTACAAGTTCCCTATAAAATTAGAGGAGGGCAACAGGGCACAACCTATGAGTCTCAAGCCGCCATTCTTTTCTAAAAGATATCTTGTCAAGAAGGGGCAAACTTTAGTATTTTTACCACGATCAACATCGCACCCGCGGGCCTGTTCCGCAATTCAATCCTGTGACCCTTGGCTCTAACGGCAATCGACTTCACACTCGCAGGCCGCCTCTACCGGCGCACTTAAGGAGCCGCATGAGATCTCACTCTCTGTCCTTAAATACTATGGTGGACAAGAGCTCTTTACTGCCTTCCAGTTGAAATATTGGAGGAAACTAAATGTTGAATGTTCGTAGGGACTAAGTCAGGTAAGTGTGTTTGGTTTTGATTTTTTTCAGACTTCTTACACTAAAATTTGAAAATTCACAGTTTTTTTATTCTTTAAAATCACTCTCGTTACAAATTACGTGCAGGGTTGTCTCTACCATAAGGCGATTAAGGTGGTTGCCTTAGGCCCAGGTGAAAGAAGGCCCCAGCCCACTAACCACATAGATGTTTAGCCCACCCTTCTTGGATATACAAACCAAAAATTAATCTGATTGGTTATCTCTAGCCATAGATTTTACTACTTTTTAAGATTGATTATAACCATTGGATTCAACAATGTTTTTCTAGATAATAAATCCAATCGCTAGAAATCATAAATAAAGTTGATTTTTAGTGTGTTTATCCACTAATAGGTGGGCTGAACATCCACGCAGTCATTTGGCCCAAAAAATGATCTATGTAGAGCCGTGAGAGGGGACTACGGAAGGGAAGTCCTCTGCATCTAAATTTTTTCCCTCACTTTTGATTATCATGAATAGGGAAAAAATTTAGATGCTGAGGACTTTAGACGCACTTGATGCAGAGGCGTCTCATGGCCCTACATGGTTCATTTGTTTGGGCCCATTAACCGCATGGATGTTTACCCCACCCCTTGGTGGATATGTATACCCAAAATCAGCTTGGTTGATAATTTCTATCCATTGGATTAAGTGCCCAAAAAATATGTAAAAAATGTGCTTGAATCCAAAGGTTACAATCAATTCTAAAAAAGTCCTAAAATCTATGGCTGGATAAAATCAATGAGACTGATTTGTTGTATATATATCCACCAAGGGGCGAAGTAAACATCCATGCGGCTTGTAGGCCCAAAAAAAATGAGGTATGTAGGGCCACAAGACCCCTCTGCATCCACTGCATCAAAAGTCCTCTGCATCAAAAAAAAATTCCGATGAATAGTTGTTAAATAAGATTTTTTTACTATATATATTAATATATTAAATATAAAAAAAAAGGCCTGAGGTTTTCACCTTAGGCCTTAACATGCAACCCGGCCGATTGAACCGATGATCCGGCTGACCCAGACACGGGTTGAACCAGTGACCCATGGTGATCCACCAACGGTCGGGCAAAACATTTATGGGTCAGTGCATGGGCCCCAAAGGGTTGCCATGTTGTGGGTTGACCCAATAGACCTGGTGGTTAAACGGGTGACCCAGTGAACCAGTCCCTTGACCGGTTCGATAACCGGTCCGGGTATGAAAACATTGAGTGGCATTGCATTGCTTGCTTTCATTCCTCTTCATATTTTGCTCCAATTTTCCTAATGCTTTTCCTGAGAGTGGGACCTGATTTTTGTCCTCGCTCACATTTAATACATTTTACAGGGAAATCATCACCAGCGGCCGAGAACTTCATTATAAGCTTTGACTAGTTGCGCTTAAAATTTCCGGTTGGAAAATAAGATGAAAGAAAGTGTAAACGCAACTCTTGCAGACCCTACTTGCAAATAGAGAGAAAACTTATTAGTGAGAGCTACAGTAGCATATGATCCATCATTGGCGCCTCAAGGCAATGCACTCCGGGCTCAGAAGCACCAGAACCTGTTGTAGCTGCATTTGATCCTCGAATGGAAATACCAGCGAAAAGGCTCTTAGATCAAATGCCTCTCTAAACCTCCAATGGGAGCTACAAAGCCAGGAGAACCAAGCTATGGACACCTCTTGATTTCTCATCGTCTAGACCCTCGGATCGTGCTACACCCAATTCGGTTACTAATTTCAATAACCATATTGTATTTTGAATTTTGAATTCTTTCCTTGATGTTCTTTTTGATTATATTGATTGTAATTGATTGGGTTCATCTCTGAAAATCAGGGATCTTATGGCTACAGAAATTGTATAAATCTCTTTAATCAGTTCGTGAATATTCAAGGAAAATTGATTCCCTTTAGGGCGTGTTTGATTGTACAGAAAGTTTTCCCGAGAAAATAAATTTGGAAAATGCCTTGAATGGTTGATTGATTGCAAGTGAGAACACATATTTTTTAGATGGAAATGAATTTTCACCTATCTGGTTTAAATGGTTTGGTAGGAAAAATTATACAAATTTAAAATGGCTATCTAACAATGGACAGTTGTGTTTTCCCAAGAAAAATGCAATTTTCCCACTTGGCAATCAAACACGCCCTTATGGGATCAAAGCTCTTCAAGTTGTAGCGCTATTGGCCGTTTAGTTATTTAGAACAAAAAATCAGCCTTATTAGTGATTTAGAACCGTTGGATCCTTGCACCCAAATAATGCTCAAATTCCTACGGTTAAAATCAACCCATGAAAATAATTTCAATCCAACACTTAGAAAACACTGATCAGGCTGATTTTTGATTTGCAGGTCCACCGAGGGACTGGCCTAACATCCATACGGTCAGCGCCCTCTAATAGTGTGCCACATGACTCATATTGTGGGTTGTTACCGGCTTCGGTCACAACCCGTTGTGACAGAAGTTTTACTTTATTTGGGGTAAAAGGATCACTAATATATCAAGCTGATTTTTGGTTTGTATAATTTTTCCTGACATCCATACGATCAGCGCCCTCTAATAGTGTGCCATTTAGGGATTGGCCAAACATCAATACAGGGCGCTGACAGTCGCCTAAGGCGTACATAGCACATTATTTTCGGGCCCATTAACCACATGGATGTTTAGCCCACCCCTTGTTGGACGGCTTTGCCTTAAAGCCATTAAGACGGTCGCCTAAGGCTCTTGGTGAGAGAAGGCCCCCACCCCAGTTCCCACTACAAGCCCAAGGCCTACATAGCACATTTTTTTCGGGCCCATTAACCACGTGGGTGTTTAGCTCTACAATAGGCCATTAAGGTGGTCGCCTAAGGCCCCTTGGTGAGAGGACCCCACCCCAGTTCCCACTACAAGCCCAAGGCCTACATAGCACCTTTTTTTCGAGCCCATTAACCACGTGGATGTTTATCCCACCCCTTGTTGGCCGGCTCTACCTTAAGGCCATTAAGACAGTCGCCTAAGGCCCCTTGTTGAGACGACCCCACCCCAGTTTCCACTATAGCCCAAGGTCTACATAGCACATTTTTTCGGGCCCAAGGTTTAAAAACTCATCGAATCGACTCGTAACTTAGCTATAAGTCGACTTGACTCGATCTATAATGGGTCGCCTAGTTGACTTAGAAAATCGGTCGAGTCATCTGTGTCATGTCAACTCGCTAGTCAAAAATTTCACAAATTTAAAAAATAAATGAGGGTATTATGATCAAAATTACATATTAATTATTTATAAATTTTTCCCCATCACGGATCCATTGAATGAGGGATATTATGGTCAAAATATTTCTAAAAATAATTTTTATCTATTTTATAATTTTTAATTACTTTTGGTATTATTTTTTATCTATTTTATGATTTTTAATTACTTTTGGTATTATTTTTTTTATCTATTTTTAGTAATTAAATTAATGACTTGCCCAAGTCAACTCACGAGTCAAGGAACCAAATAAATATGGAAATTGAAATCATAAAAATGAAATCTGTATGGGTTTTTTGTATAGACAAGTTGAGGCCTAAGGCGAAAACTCCACCTATTTTATATTTAATATATTAATATATATATTATATTAATTAAAACATTTAACTCTCTGTATAGTAGAAAATCTTATTTAACAACTATTCATGATAATCAAAAGCTACGAAAATTTAATTGTTTTCTTATACCCCTCTTATCTTATATGGCTTCAATAATGAGTGGCTGAGATCCACTATGCTTCATATCGATGGCTGAGATTAACTCCCACCTGATTTTGACAAACACTTTGTCGGAAAGTGCCGCAGGCACGGGCCACCTACGCATATATCAAGAAAACTCAGTTGTATTCTCTTATCTTATCCATCCATCTAATGTGGACGGTTAGATAAAGAGTGGTTGATATCAAATCCATCGATCTAATGTGGACGGTTAGATTTCAGCCACTCAATCCGCCTCATTCGATATCAATTTATTCAAAATTTAAATTTCAACACCGTTATTTTTTGTTATTTATGTTATTTTCTCATTTTTTTTCCTCTGTGCATTACAATCCGTTATAACAGCCGCTATAATGGAAAAAATGGTAACGCCTCAGTCCATTATATCGTTTGATTGCCGAAGGCACCCAATTTTTGCAAACGCTTTTGTCGGAGAGTGTCGTGGGCATGTGTCACGCCCCAGATCCGGACACCCAAATGCCTATGGATCAGCCCATTTACCAAAGATCCAGGGTGTGAAAAAAATAAAATGCTCAAAAAAATAAAATAAAGAAAACATCAAGAATCACTATCGTGATTAATAAAGAACGGTTCAACTCCAGTAGTCAAATAATGCGGAAGCGTATAACCTATTACAGTGAAATAACCAAAGTTAAAATCAAAGTCAAACTTTTCATTTTAGTCAATATCACTAATTAGGATCTCTATAATTACCTAGAATTTATATCAAATATCTTTTGTAAAAACACTTAAGCAAAAACGCACATTGAAGATAGTTTTGAAACTTGATTTTCGCGGTTCAAAGAAAAATGGTCAACTTTTGATCAAAATTAAAAATATGTAAAAAAATTATTTTGTTTGAGGGTTTTATTCTAAAAATCATAAAATACAACTTTAACAAAAGCACTTTGACTAAAAATGACATTTACAAATTTTTGGAGTCAGTTCTCCACTCTCAATTCAGCCCTAACGGTAATTGTCAAAAATAAGTAAAAAATAATATTTTTCACTTGTATTAATTTTTACGATTTTAATCGAAATCCAAATCAAGCAAATAAAATATGAGTTTTTATCTACTCAAAATAAATTAAATTTACATATAATAAAATCATGTGGTCCTATTTTACGACTTATGAAAACATTTAGACAAAGATTTGTAAAAATTAGATATTTTGCAGTTAGGCAGTTCTGACCTCCTCTTAGTAAAATGGCTCTACAGGATACGTCCTATCAAATCTGTTAACTCACTATATATGGATGGAAATGTAACTTAAAAATCTATAATTTTTGTATTTTCTCCTTGACCAGATTCGGTTATCTAATAGGTACTAAAGCTGCTTAAAGTCAGAATAAGGGTGCTGATTCTACAAAATAAGTACAAAAATTTTGAGATATATGCCAAACCGCATCGATTTATATAACTCCTAAAATCACGAAATAATTCAGTAAAATATTATATTGAATCATGCTTCTAACCTCTTTCGAATCATATTAAAATATTATCGCATGAATATTTTATGAATATTTCTGCGTAAGACATTGGAAAACCCAACATGTTAAAAATAAAAATAAAGTGATCAATTCAAATCATTGATGGTCCCAACGACTCCAACCATATTAAAAATTCATTATTACATCATCAAAATCTTTAAATTATTTAAGCATTAAAATCTCTTCTTCAATTCCTACGCTATCCATCGACTCCGTCTCATCCAAAATATCCTCCTCACCGAGATCAACAAAATATGAAATGTTTCGATATAATACCGTGAGCGAAAGCCCAGTATAGTACAACGAGTATACAAGACAATGAAGATAATCTAATCATAATTATTTTAGCATGTTAATCAACATATTAACCCAAAATTAAGAAGATCAAACCATCCAAAATAATCAATAATGATGATGATATTAAATGCACTATATTCATCATTCATTCACACCAAGAGTAACGAATTCTCACCAAGGGTAACGAATTCCCACCAAGGGCAATGATTTCCCACCAAGGGTAACGAATTCTCACTAAGGGCAACTATTTTCCACCAAGGGCTACGATTTTTCATCAAGGGCAATAATTCCCACAATAAATGTAAAAAAAACTATGAATTTATGATGCTTACCAATATATGATTAATAAATAAAATTAAAATCTCAAAAGAATACATCAAAAATACCATATAATCATTAACAAGACTATACGAATATATTCAACATTGTAGAGTGTACTTGTTATTACTTTCTCTTAGATTCGAGAGAGATGAGAATGTACAGTATATTTCTTTGATTGTTGTCGATGAAGTCATTCATCTAGTATATTATGCTTCGGGGTCTCATCAATATTTTTGTCTCAATGGATGATGTCAAATTGTGATACGCTATCGTGTTTCTAGGGCTTTGAAGGTTCTTTAAGTTCTTTAATAGAGGTGCTTCAATGGAGAAAGAGGGAGAGAAAGATGAGAGAAATATTGAAGTAATGATTTAGGGTTTGTAAGAGTTCACAAGCTCACAAAGCTTTATTAAATAGGTTTAGGAAAGTAGAGTTTCTAATTTTAAGTGATTTTCGTCACTTTAAAAGAGGTAAATTTTATAACCCACTAAAAGGCTTATTTTAATATAGATATGGGTTAAAAATGGGCATAATGCCTATGGGTATCAAGTAGGCTTCATTTAAGATTATTATTAAGCCCAAAAAACTTTTAAATTGGCCCTATGGGTCCACCCAACAAGTATAACTCATTAATTATTTATTACGACTATGTCACTCATAGACCACAATAGTAATATAGTTAATTATCATTGAAAATAAATTATATAAAAATAAATTAAGAAGTCAAATTCAACTTTTTATAATTAATTTACTCAAAAATCATGAACAAAAGTTCAAGGTATTACAACATGGGCTATTTACTATTCTATATAACAAAACACAATAGTTGTCTCTCTACTTATACCTCCTCTTATAAGCGTCAACAAAGAAGGGCCGAAATCTAATCATCCCCCAAATGGACAGTGGATCTCCGTCACTCACCTGATTTTGGCAAATTCTTTGTCAAGGAGTGCCGATGGCACGGGGCACCCACTAGTTTCACAACTATTCATGATAATCAAAAGCTACAGAAAAAGTTTAGATGCAGAGGACTCCCATAGTCCCGTTCCAGTCCATGTAGAGGACTCTCGCGGCCCTACACAAATCATTTTTTTGACCAAATGACTGTGTGGATGTTCAGCCCACCTATTGGTGGATAAACACACTAAAAAACAGCTTGATTGATTATTTCTAGCCATTGGATTTACTACTCAAAAAACATGCTTGAATCCAATGGCTAGAATAAATCCCAAAAAGTAATAAAATTTGACTAGGGATAACCAATATCAGGTTAATTTTTGGTTTGTATCATGGTTTAAAAATGGCTGTTATAACGAAAATAACGGCCGTTATAACGGATTCAGATCTCCCACGTTACATACCGTTAAAATGCCCAAAAAATAACAGTCCTTATTTTCCGTTATAATGAAAAATAACGACCGTTATTTTCTAGAAAAAAATTGTGAAAAAAATGGCCATTATTTTCGTTATATTCCCTTTTTTTCGTTTTTGAAATTCAAATTTCAAAATTTGAATTTCAGCGCCATTTGTTCCTTTATTTTCCCATTATTTTCCATTTTTTGCCCCTGAGCTTTACAATTCGTTATAACTTATAATGGAAAAGACGGTAATGCCGCCCCCAGTCCGTTATACCGTTATAACGGCCCCTTTTAAACCTTGGTCTGTATATCCAAGGAGTGGGCCAAACATCCATGTGATTAGTGGGCTAGGCCTTCTCTCACCCGGGGCCTAAGGCGACAGCCATATTGGCCTTATGGTAGAACTTCTTTAAAATGAATAACATCATGCATGCTCTGGATCCTCACAAAGCAGAGGACATATATCTTTTTGTTGTTTTTCTCCTTCCTTTTTAAGTTGGAAAGTTGAATTCTACAGTGTTCCCAATCATACTGATTACTGATTTATGAGAATTCATGTGTGGTTGTTAGGACTAACTTTTCTCTCCAAATCAACCAAGTATGAGGAACGGCCGTTCGCTGAATGACCTTTCTGCTACTTCATGGGACCTAACCAAGTTGTGTGTAGCTTTTGAGCTGCTATGCACCAAACTGTTCCTTGATTTTCCTTTCCTCTCAAAAAGATGAACGTTGCGGTCGGTTACAACAAAATCATATTAAAAGAACGATGGAGAAGATCAGGTACAAAAAGAGGGGAAAAGGGAAGAAAAAAACACCAAAAGAAGACCAGCTACAATGGCTAGATCACATCGAAGTACATAAGAGGTCCTACCAAAGCTATGCTTTGCAAGAAGATCCGCCTTACCATTAGCCGACCTTGGCACACATGAGAAAGACATGTTCAAAAACAAAAATCAAGTGTCGGACATCTTTAATGATGTGGGCAATTCTCCACGGTCGTCTCTTGTTCTTGCTGGGAGGATCACGTCATTGATTAGATCAAAGTGCCCATTTCTTTATTAATGATCATAAATGTGGGTAATTCTCCACTGTCACACTTCTTGCTTTGATGATCACGTCATTGATTAGATCAAAGTGTCGATTTCTTTATTAATGATCATCACGCGATTATCGCGTAATTGGTTAGATAATTAACAAGTGGGTTCCCACCTCTCAGGGTGAAATAGCTAAGTTAAAAAGTTACTTTTTGGCTTATTTTTCAAGTTCTTGCAGTTTGAAATGAGTCGTCAAAACAACTGTTTTTCGCAGGTTAAGGAGAAGCAGTTTTGAAGTGCTTTTAGCTTTTGACTTATTCGCCCAACACTTTTCTTTAGCATATGTTGAAATTCAAACTTAAGTAAACTTTCGTAATACTTGAAATATCCATCTTTTCATTGAAGACAAATCAGAAAAGATCACTAAACTTGTTATAAAACTTTTAAAATGCTAAAAAATTTAGTCTTTATTAATTGATTTAAATGACGAAATTGTCTGCTCATACTCAAACCCAGTATCCATAGAAGCCTGGTCTAAAGTCCGGCCTGAAAACAAGTTATAGATATTGCTTATCCATAACTTACCGCATTAAGCTATAAGTCCAAGTTGCACGATCCCAGATGCAGCCTTAAGTCTTTCTTAAAAAAACTGTGTTAGATTTGTTTTGTTGCTTCAGCTTTTGTGTTATAATTCTAATTATGTGGGAGGAAACCTTTGGTTTGATTCTACATCTATAAGACGAAGGTATTTGAAGACCTGTGGTTCAAATCCTTGTGTAAAGTATGCAGCTCATTGGCCTTTTGAAGCTTGACATTCCATTATCTGTTATTTGAGTACAAATGTTAGCCAACTTTTTCATGAGAGACCATGATTTTAGACAATGGGACTCTTTATATTACACTCATTAAGCATGGGATGCAGTAGGATGACCCGTTGAATAATTAACCTCTAGCGACAAAATTGAGGTCGACTACTCGACCTATCTGTGTCGGTCGAATACTGTACTACATGGTGCATGATGTCCATGCTGATATTATAAATATTTTATCACCCGTAAATGGTTCTCGCACTCAAACGAAGGAATAAAAAACGATGCACTTGTCCATTTTTCTTTAATGGGTAAGCCTGGGATCCAACGCAAGACCTCACGGCGTCATGGTTGCGATATGGACCTTTGTAGTAATAATGAGCTACAAGTTCAAACCCAAAGGAATTTAGACCATGTATCCCCTTACACAAGTGAGGAAATCAGTTTTCTTTGTTTAAGGTTGGAGGTTGGAATGAACCAGATCAAGAGCCAAGTTTAGTGAAGATTTCGTGTTGTCTCTGTTGTAGTTGGTGTGTTGATGGACCTACCAAAAAGGTTTCAAATAGATGTGTAATACCCACTATTTTTGCTTCATTTTCTTCTCTGTTTGGTTTAGTGGTGTCCCTATCTATGGTTAATAATAAAGCTTCCACTAAGATCTAATAAGTGGCCAATATTGCCTTTACCCTTATTAGACTTAAAACGATATTGGATTTCAAATTGTTCCCCACTCAAATGTGTGGTCTCTAATGACTATTTTTTTTCCATGTTGAGAACCCCTTTTTAGCCAAGAACACAGTTCAAAAGCTTGGGAAAATTAATTTCACAAGATTTATGATAGCACCATATTGATCAAATTCAATATGGTTGAGCCACAAGTGCTCGACATCTGGCCACGGGTCTATTGTCGTCTCTAGCAAACTGTGACACGTACGTCGATACATTTTACTGAATGTGCATGCTTGCGCTTATGTGACGGCTTCATCGATTCCGGAAAACAAGGATTGGGTTCGGATAAAAAATGGTCTCCATGATGTATATACTTAAGTACTATCATGCACGCTTAGCAACTGAGTCAATTGTAAGGGCAAAATTTCAAGGGTCCATTTCAATGTTGGGGTAGGACATGACCTTTTTGCAGGCTCTAAGTCATGCAAAACAGGAAAACATGCTCATGTTGATTTGCTTAGACAGTACTGAGAGTACTATATATCCAAATTATACCCATTTAGTACAGGTAGTGTTCATGTAAAATGTACCTAGAAAGCACCATGAAAGAGAGAGAGAAGCACTAGTTCTTTGTAGTAGAATGTTTTGTTTTCTTGTGTAGGGGTGTAGGGGTGTAGGAGGAGGATGTTGAAAGGGCTTTTGTGCCTCTTGAGCTCACTGACCTAATGAAACAGTATAAAGACTCTACTGAGATACATGGTAGATGTCACTTTGTGGGGTGTAACTATACTTCCCACAGATTACACTTACACCCCAAAATTTTTGCCAAATAAGGTTTAGAATTACACAACGTTTTCAACGAGTAAATTTTCTATGTGGGTCCTTTTCTGTGTGGAGCTGTGGAGCCATTTCAAATGCTGTCATCTGTACATGGTAAAGTGGAACACATGTGATTTTGATATGAGAATATTCTAAAAAGTTAGAATATTTCACTCTGCCATGTACAGATTGGAAGCACTTGAGATGGCTCCACAGCTCCACATAGAAAAAGTGTCGACATAAAAAAATATGTACTCGTTTTTCGACTCGTTAATAGAATAATTTGAACCTTTATCTAGATTTTTTTTATTACATTTTCGAAAAAAGCGACTAGCTTCTTAAATGTTCATTTCCTGCAAAATGGGTTGCACTGGAAGTTCTTACACCATGGGGATTGCATTTCTCTTCTGCATGTCCATGGAATTTTGAAAAATCCAAACATCTCAGAGATAGACATAGAGGTAGGAATTTTTCGAGCGAACCGCACTCCTTCGTATACGTCAAGAGTCCATTTATGTGAAGGGGTTAGGAAAGTTTGAACCCAAAAGTAATAAAAATCTGCTAAATTAAGGGTTTTTTGTGTTTTTGGGTGCAAGTATATTTTATGTGAAAGAAGATTTAGAATTACACCACCTCAACGTTTTCGAGGAGTAATTTTCTTACATGGACCCTTTTCTGTGTGGAGCTGTGGAGCCATTTCAGGTGCTGTCATCTGTAGTGAAACACATGTGATTTGATAGGAGAATATTCAAAAAAGTTAGAATATTTCACTCTGCCATGTACAGATTGGCAGCACTTGAGATGGCTCCAGAAAGAAAAAAGGTTGACATAAACAACTGGTAAATAGAATAAGTTTGAACCTTTTCTCTAAAGCAAGTAGCTTCTTCAATCTTCATTTCCTACAAAATGGGTTGCACTAGAAGTTCTTACACTAATACAAATAATTAATTTCAAATTATCTGCTAATTAAAAGAGCATTTTAGATCATAAATACATCCAAGATAAACGATTAAGATTAATCGTTCTAAATAATATTTGCTCGAACGATAGCATTGCACATGTTCCTCGACTCAACGCAAATTCCTTTTTAATTGATTAATATAAATCTATTCACCGTTCGCAGAGGTTGTGCAGAGTTACACCTGACAATTCCATCTCAGAAGAGAAGACATAATCCATTTGATGCGTACTTCCTTCTTTGGTTAAGCTATCTGCAACAGAATGTGCTTCCTTGAAAATATGTCTAATATGAATATGAGACTCAGAAATCAGAAAAAAAATTAGATGCAGAGGATGAGTGGTTAATCTGGACCATTCATCTTGACTTTTTTAGAACTCAACTTAACCGGGGTTAGTATTTTAAATCTTTTGAAAACTATTTTTAATTAATTAGTTTTCTTATTAAAACAAATCACTAAAAACCAAAACTCTTCTTTTGTTGGAATTCCGTTTTTGTCTTATGAACTAATTAATTAAAAATGATTTTCAAAAGATTTAAAATACTAACCCCGGTTAAGTTGAGTTCTAAAAAAGTCAGGATGAGTGGTCTAGATTAACCATTCATCCTCTGCATCTAAATTTTTTCCATCTAAGCGTGAGTGATATCAAAGTGCATTACTATATGAAGTAACATATCATGGGTTTTTTTTTATTTTTGGCATTATTAATGTAGAAAGGGATTATGGGGGCATTCAAAAATTAAGTTGCACCAACTAGCAACTCAATGGCATTGCCTCATTGGTGAAAGATGTATATATTGGAGTTTAAAATCTGCAATTCCCCTTCCATGTGTTGATAACACGAGGCGTCCATGTGTCCGCAACGCACCAATGACGTAATTTTTCAGGATCCATAAAGGACCACCACACATTTTTAACTAGGGTGGCCCTACATTTTATGGTGGACGATTATTTGACTAATTATTTATTTCCAATGGTCTAAAGGGTACTTGATTCAATGTAGAATACCCGCTTCATTGACTTTCAATCTATATCCATCTATTATTCCATGTATGTTATTATGGGGGAGGATAGGGGTATGAACAGTTTGGTTCCAATTCGTGTACCAGAACTTATTCTATACACAGGTTTCGGCCCTTTCGGGCCCTATCGGTTCCAGTTCTGGTACTAAAACATGTGGGTATAAGGTACCCATCTATTGGATAAAGTTTGGAAGAAACTTTACATCCTTAGACCATCTTCAGCACGTCCTCATCCCTTTTGTCATATTTGGGTAACAATTAGTCCATTTTATCGATGAGAGCTGTAACAAAAAAAAGGACTGGGCTCCAGTTACTGCCCCAAAATGATAGGCTCCGGTTACAGGACACAATATGAGACACGTGGCACATTTTTATAGGACTCTGACCTGTATGGATGTTTTTTCAATCTCTAGGTGGACCTACAAACCAAAAATCAGCCTGATTAGTGATTTCTAGACGTTGAATCTTTGTACCTCAAATACTGCTCAAATTCCCACAGTTGTGATCAACCCATGAAAAAGTATAATCCAACGCCTACAAATCACTAATCAGGCTGATTGTTGGTTTGTAGGTCCACTTAGGATAGGCCAAACATTCATACGGCCAGAGTCGTCTAAGAGTGTGCCACATGGCTCATAAGGTGTCATGTACCGGAGCCTGTCATTTTAGGGCAGTAACTAAAGCCTGAGCTTTGCTTCTTCAAAATAGCCAAGAGATTTAATAAAATTATTATTTTGTTATTTTTAAAGGGTCAAGATCGGGGGACAATCAATTTTTTACAACAATTTTTGACAACCAGTTGGCCTACCCACATAGAAGATGAATCAAAGGCTGATATTTTGTGAGGATGGGATGATAATCTCTATGGTAAGGAGATCATCCTCACAAAAATTCAAATCATTCCGATATTCGTAGACTGGTTTAGAAGTTGAAGAATTATGGACCGTCTATTTTTACCGTGTAACTTGAAAACCATATTTGATAGGATTAGAAATTTCAGAATGGGCTGAATTTTTGTTGGGGTGATTTATATCCATCACGCCAAAATTGTGGTAAAAAATTGTTGTGAAAAATGGTTGTCCCCTGATCCTTACCCATTTTTAAATTATAAAATGACTTTTGATCCTTGCGCGTATATGCGCGTGTAAAAAGGGTAAAATGATGAGGTTTTAAATGGTGGGAAGACGTGACGAACGAGGAATTTCACTAACATTAGCAGTGTGAAGAGTGTTTAAATTTTTAGCTAATCCTTCAAAATAGCGATCGAGGAGGTTAGCGAGTTTGATAGAGGACGAATTTAGTGTTTTGTTTTCCTAAACTTATATAAAAGTCAATAATACAGTCATTTAGATAAACATGGAAGAGATGATTATCAAGATCTTGACTGTTTAGAACAAAATCTAGTTTAGACCTTCAGCCTCGTCGTGCCCCATGACACAAAGATGAGCGACACGATAGATTTAATACACAAAAGAGTGTCCAATTTTGCCTCTTTGATACGATAATAAATGCAACTCTAACTAACCCACTTCCTTCCTACAGCACCCATGAGCTGTTTGTCGTGAGTTGTGTGCGGGACAAGAAAATTTTATTGGACGACCCAACAAATACTAAAATTCGCCAGCTAGGAATGATAAATCAAGCTGATTTTTGGGGTGTAGGTTATCAAGGATGGGTCATTAATGCAGTAAATGATATCGGAAAGTGTCACGTGTCAATATTTGGTGTGATCAAAACGTGGGATAAGTGTTATATATACACGTGGGATGTGCCTGTAATTAGAGTTGTCAATGGATAGTTGAAAATTTGAATCCGATTCGAAAAATTAGATATTATCCAAAAAATTTGGATATCGAATTCAAATTTAGATATTTTTTTAATTTTCAAATAGATTTTGTGAGCTGTGTGCATGAGAAGGAAATTTTATGGGACCCAACAAATCAAGCTAATTTTGGCGTGTAGGTTACCAAGGATGGATCATTAATGCAGTTATGATATCGGAAAGTGTCACGTGCCAATATTTGTCGTGATCAAAACGTTGTATAAGTGTTATATGTACACGGAGAGCAAACCTTCACTGTGAGAGAAGCCGATCCACATGGCACACTTTTAGTGGATGCTGACCGCATGGATGTTTGGCCAATCACTAAGTGGACCTACAAACCAAAAATAAGCCTGATCAGTGATTTCTAAGGGTTGGATTGAAGTTATTTTCATGGGTTGATTTTAACCATATTTATTTGAGTGTTATTTGGGAGCAAAAGTTGTCTCTATGTGCATTAAATCCCTAAAATCGAGAAAACATTCGATGGCCCCGGGGGGACTTCAAACTTTGAAGTCTCCCCACCTAAAATGTCAGACACATACTTTAATCCCTTAACTCAACCCGATTTAAGTCCCTGGTTGTGGTTAACAAGGGTACTTGTCAGACATTTTGGGAGAGGGACATCAAAGTTTGAAGTCCCCTGGGGCCAACGAATTTTTTCTCCTTAAAATCTCTAACACCCTACTTTCTTTTTTACCGAAACATTTCTATATGCATTAAAACCCTCCACTATCTCTTAAACCTCTCTAACTCCATTACAACAATTTACCTGCATTATTAATTGAATCCTTTTGTCACGTCTCTCCTCATTCATTCTATTAACCATTTTCCTAAAACAGCTTGTAAATTCGTAAAACATCTCTCCACCTTCTGTTTATAAAATTGGATGTGCTTTCAAGTTTCAACCACTCTTACAAAAAACCGCAGAAACAAAAAATTTCTCCAAAAGTTCAAATACAGATATCAAAAAGGTAAGAGCAAAAATAACTTAATTTTTTTAAATAAATTATTAATATTTTATTTTTTATTTCTTTGTCCGTTCTTAGGCATGGGCCAATAACACTAGTTAAAAAGAAAATGAGGAAAACCTTTCCGACAAAAAGGAATTCTACAATTACTTAACTGCCCTCGTTTATATTCAATTTATTAAATATTGTAGACTTTTTAAAAATAAAAAAAAAAGAATGACCAAAAACAACGCTGACCCCAAAAGGGTCTCGTGCCATAAATTAGTGTGTATATATTAGATGTGTCAATTTGTACATGTGTAACCGGAATCAAATTGGAATCGGAACCGAAAACCCCAGTTCTAACTAAATAAGAACCGGAATCAATATATAAATTAATAGTGTCCTACCAAAATATAAATAAATATAGTGTTAAAATTGTCATACTATCAAGATTGGAACCGATATACACAGAACCAGAATCGACTAGAACCATACACTGGTTCTGATTCCGAATCCATCATTTAAAAACCAGGCCGTCTCAATGCAAGTTGAGCCCTAAGACGAAAACACTATATAAGGCCTTCTTTTATAATTGGAAATCTTTATACAAAAACTATTATTGATAATCAAAACATACAGAAAAAAAAATTTAGATGTAAGGGACTCCCGTTGCAGTCAATGCCGGAAAAAATTTAGATGTAGGGGACTCTCGTAGCAATCGATGTTAGGACTCTCGTGGCCCTACGTAGATCGTTTTTTGGGCCCAATGACTGCATGGATGTTCAACCTATCTATTGGTGGATAAAAATCAGCTTAATTGATGATTTCTAGTTATTGGATTTACTACCCAAATTTTTTTTTGAATCCAATGGCTAGAATCATGTTCTAAAATGTACTAAAATCTATGGCTAGACCTGTTAAGAACCAAAATCAATAAGAACCAGAATCGATGAATCGACAATATTTGTTTTGGATCTGGGTATCTTAGGAACCGAACTGGGACCGACCCGTTGACACCCCTAATAATATGTAGAGAGAGAGAGAGAGAGAGAGAGAGAGAGAGAGAGAGAGAGAGAGATTTGCTGAACCCTAAAGGGTAGAGAGAGAGAGAGGGAAACAATCGAAATCCACTAGCCAATGTCTGTGCAGCATCACTTGATCCAATAACAGAGGATTACTGGCACTGAGTCTTACCTTTTGCAAAAGAATCAACATCAAGGATTAAAATAACCATGAGAAAGAAGAAATGAAGAAAATTAGGAAACCCTAGATGAAAAAAAAGACAGATAAAGAGTGTTAGTGGAACATGCATTAAAGCTTTAATTAGTATAGGCAGAGTTGAATGGAAATATGACCTAGAAAGGGCTTCCCATTCTCCATTCTTACACCCCCCACAAGTTTTATTAATTCATCCTTCTTCATGTAAAGTGGTGGACACTCATGGTAGAGCAAAGAGGAAAAAGTTAGATTACTTTTTTTTCTTAATCAACTTGGTGAAGGTGTTAACCAATGAAGTTTTCAATCTTTGGAGAAGATCTGTGTTGAAATTTAGATCTTGTTCTAGGGAGGTTCCACCCAATGAAGGGCACCACCCCACCCCCCACCCCCCACAAGCCCTAAATTGTCCTTCACTTAAAAGGTACCCCCCAAAATAATAATCCCATTTTTTTTTTTTTGTGGGCTTTTCTCCTAGTGGGGGAACACGAAAAGGGGTTTGGTGCCAACGTCACACAAACATAAGAAAGGGTCAGCTCCACCTCCATCAGCTAATTCCACTGAAACTAGTGTTCTTTGTTCCCTCTTCCACTGTATATAATTACTACCCAACAGTTGTAGATCTTCCAACTTGATCATTTCTAGTGTCTATATTCTGGCATGGAATCTTTACACGTGTGCTTCTCACTCACTCACCTTATGCCACGTGTCACACTGTTCATGTCTCATTCAAAATGAGCTCATTAATGGCAGATTTCTAGACATGAATGAGAGCAAATTTTGGTAATAGTTCATCCAAATTGTAAACACCCCCATGACCATAACAATGGGTGTATATGAATTATATTACTCAGACACTTCAAAATGGATGTCGTACCCATGTCGGATACTTCATTTTTTAATTATAAATACACATCATGTCATGTCCCAATTTCTGACACAGATTTCGTGGGTGAACTGCAACCTGGCTAGTCTCCTAATCACATGAATACTAGGCTCTAAAGCTGTAATAACAACTTCAAATCCTAATACGCAAGGAATCCGGCCCAAATCATTATAAGCAGAAGTCATTTCTAAGCAGTTTCTACTAATTGCTTTTGCGGGTTCTTAAAAAAAATATTTATAAGTTTACCCTTAAAAAAATCGTAATACCAAAAACTACCCTTTAAAAGTTTTCAAGTATTTTTTAAGTGTATTTAACTAATTTTAAGAAAATACTTTTTTACCAAACACCATTGAAGGGCTTTTGAAGAACAGAAGTTCTTTTTCTAGTAGGGCTACCAAATAGTCAAAATAACTTAACTCAAGCACTTTACATAGGTTGCATTTGGGTAAGCTCAAAATAAGCTAAAAGTCAATTTATAAACTTAATTATAAAAGGTAATTTTTCTGAGTTATAATCTAATTTTTTCGAGTTAAGCAGAAACCATCGAAATCCAGCTTATTGTAAAAAAACACACGTTCATTCTAAGATTAAAACGTAATGCCATTTTATTCCTTCAATACAAATTCTAAATAACCACTAATAAAAAATAAAATAAAATAAAATAAAAAAAACCCTTCTTTGATGACAAAAAATCCTTCTAATCATTTCATAACTTTTTAAAATGATCAAATACATCATTTCTTATCCAAACCCAATGCTTTAACCGATAGCTATAAGCTAGGGTTAAGCTTACCCAAACGCGACATAGCTTACTAGGTGACACATGTGGAATTGAATTTTAGCATAAAGTATTTATATAGAGAATATATATTCGGAGTAAAATAATGTACAAATAATGAGGCAAAAGTGGTGGGGGAAGCACATATAAATATTATATTAATATATAAGCTTTTAACATCTAATTGATTTGTTCTTGCGTCTTCTATATTAACTCATTACACCCACCATGCATTAACCCCCTTCTGCTCTCACCAAATTAAGAAAATATATATTGGAACCCACATTCAGTGGTGGCCATGCAGAGTGACGTGTGATTTACATGTGCACTTACCTGGCATTGCATTCTCACCAAATATATGGGTTTTCCTTGGTTATCGAATTCCATTTTTCTGACTTGCCACGTACACCATTTTAATGAAAAAGGGTAGTGATGTAACAACGTATACCTGAGATCTTTTCAATTGCGGAAGCGGCAGTTTTTGTAGTCACCGCTGTCATCTGGGCCCACTGACCGCATGGATGTTTAGCCCACCGCTTAATAGACAGTCATACCAAAAATCAGTTTGTTTGATGATTTTTAGCCGTTGGTTTTAGTACAAAAATAATGGTTGCATTCAAGGGCTATAAGAAAGCCTTGAAAAGTGCTAAAATCTAATGGTTATAGAAAACCAATCAGGGTGATTTTTGGTTTGTATATATCCACCAAGGGGTGGGATAAACATCCATGTGGTCTGTGGGTCCAGATGACAGCGGTAACTAACCAAAATGATGCTTCCGCATTTGAAGCAGTTTCAGGCATACCTTGTTACATCTTTTTCCAATGAAAAATGCAGTGCATAATGACTGTGTACGGAGAGCGTATTTAAATGCCCCATAGGAAATGATATCGTGACACGTATTACTATTTCCTAAAAAAAATGCGCAATTTCAACTGTTAAAAACCATGTTATTAAAGTACTAAATCCAATGGTTACAAATCACTGATTATACTGATTTTTTTATCTGTAGGTTCGTCGAGAGATGGACCAAATATCCATAAGGTAGGTGGGCCCTAAAGAGTACTCCATGTGGGTTTTTGAAGGGGTTATCAAACTTTGAAGTCCCCCGGGGCCATCAAACAGTAGCTCGTCCGGGGTGCATGGTGGGTTTCTTTTATTACTTAAATTTTATAGTAAGTCCAGTACGATTGACCAATGAAAAAATGACACCACCATGCACTATGACAACGGTCCACGGACCCCTGACCATGTGATCATTACTCTTTATTTTTTGCTAGGCTAAGCTAGTAGGCTTTTTAAGTACTGGGTAGTTGTTGACATTTGGGATTCTTCTCTTTTTGTGCTTATAAGGCTTGATATTGTTAGAAAGCTAAAATTTAGAGGGAGGAATGATAGCAAGCAACGCCTTAATAGCGTTGCGCTGAGCCGCACCCGGCTTATGTGCAACACCTTTGTTGGGTTGCATCTGTGCAACACTTTAAAGGCGTTGCTTGCTACAATTCATGTATGACTTAAAATCAATACTTTTTTATACAAAAAAAGTGTTAATTTTTTAGAATTGTTGTAATCAAGGTTTAAAAGGGGCTGTTATACCGGTATAATGGACTTAGTGTGTTACCATTGTTTCTGTTATAACGGCATTATAACTGATTGTAACGCAAGGGCAAAAACAGAAAAGAAATAATTTAAAAAAAAAACAGCATGAATTTTAAATTTTCAATAAAATTTATAACGGACTTTTTTATAATAAAAAAATAATGGCCGTTATTTTCTGAGTGTTAAAATGGTACATAACGTAATGGGGATGTCCGAATCCGTTATAGTGGTCGTTATTTTCGTTATGACGACCGTTTTTTAAACCAAGGTTATAAGAACAAGTTTTGGGTGTTAACGGCTTTGGTTTGTGTGGAAGAACCTCTTACATGCATGTGAAAATGACGTTTGTTAAAATTAAGTCTTTTTTTACTTACCTCCCTTATTAAATAAGCAAATTAGAAATAGCTCCCAGATTCAGAATGATTTGACTACGTTTACCATTTACTCTCACCAACTCTAACTTGAAATGATGAATCTACGAGCAAACCTTCGCTCACACGGGGCTGTGAGCTAAGCCGATCACAGCCCCCAATACAAGCCACGTGGAATACTATTAGGGGATCTGATTATATGGATGTTTAGACAGTCCCTCGGTGGACCTAAAAACCAACAATTAACCTGATCATTGATTTTAAAGCGTTGGATTGAAGTTATTTTCATGGGTTGATTTTAACCGTGAGCATTATTGATGTTATTTGGGTACAAAGATCCAAAGGTTGTAAATCACTAATCAGGCTGATTTTTGGTTTTCAGGCCACTGAGGGTCTGGCCAAACATCCATACGGTCCATGCCTCTAATAGTGTGCCACGTGGCTTATATTGTGAGCTAAGGTTTACTCGTGAATCTACCTCTTGTTTTAGACACTCTCCTTCGTGGAGGTGCATTTTTGTCATTTTCTGTCAGACTTGGTTATAATCAAGGTTTAAAGGTGGCCGTTTTAACGGTTAAACGGACTGGGGGCGTTACCGTTTAAACGGCAGTTAAAACGGATTGAAACGACCAGGGGCAAAAATGGAATTTAATGGAATTAAACGTATTTTAACGGTTTTAACGGAAAAAATGGCTCTGAAATTCAAATTTTGAAAATTTAAAAAAAAAATTGAATTTAACGGATTTTAACGAAAATTAAACGGATTTTAACAGAATTAAACAGATTTAACGGCCTTTTTTTCACAAAATTTTTCAGAATTAAACAGCTGTTTAAACGATTTTAATGGCTGTTAAAAAAAAAAAAAAAAACGGCCATTTTATTCAAAACCGATAAAAAGTGTTTATACGATTTTAACGGAAACGGGATTAGGGCGTTACCGTTTAAACAGCCGTTTTTAAACCCATGGTTATAATCAATTTATCAAGGGAGGCAAATCTAAATTTTCTGAATCTACGGAGGCTCATTAAATTTGTATTATTACAAAAGGTTGTAAATCAGGGGAAAAAATATCTCTAATAAGAAAAAAAATAATAAAAGGAAGAAGGAAATAACTGTATTTTTCCTTATTTTTCATATATTTTTACTTTTATTTTTTTTATTTTTTTTTAATAATCAGTGTCTCGGGTTGAGTCCATAGTTTTAAATGACCCGTTATAATGGTTCCTTAATGTTACCATTATGACCATTATAATGGCTGCTGTAATGGGTCTACCTAGAGATGAGCCAAACATACATATGGCCATTGATCTCTAAGAGTATGCCACATGGCTTTTTAAATGTAGCTGAACACTAAAAATAAGTTTGATCAGTGATTTTTAAGCGTTGGATTGTAGTCATTTTCGTGAGTTGATTTATAACCATTGGATTCAAGCATTATTTGACGTACAAAGATCAAATGGTTTGAAATCACTAAGGTCAGTGGTCACTAATTTAAAGATCACTGACCTTATAAATGTTTGACCCATTCCTAGGTGGACCTACATACCCAAAAGAACATGATTAGTGATTTCAAACCTTTAGATCTCTGTACCAAGGTTTAAAAGGGGCCATTAAAACGGACCGGGGGCGTTACTAATTTTTCTGTTATAACGAAAATAACGCTCAGGGGCAAAAATGAAAAATAATAGAAAAAAATGAAAATAATGGAATATAACGAAAAAATGGTGCCGGAATTAAAATTTGAATTTCCAATTTTCAAAAAATGGAAAATAACAGAAATAACAGCCATTTTCTTCCCTAAACTTTTAGCAAAAATAGCGGTCGTTATTTTCGCTATAACAGAAAAATAACGAAAAAATATCAGCCGTTATTTTCTGGGCGTTTTAACGGTACGTAACGTAAGGGGGAGGTCTGAATCCGTTATAACGGTTGTTATTTTGGTTATAACAGCCATTTTTTAAACCTTGCTTTGTACCTCAAAATCCACGGCTAAAGACCAACCCATTAAAATGACTCTAACCCAGTGCTTAAAAATCACTAGGTGGACCAACATATCAAAATCAACCTATTAGTGATTTTAAACCTTTAGATCTTTGGTGGGACATACCAAAATTAGCTATTAATTATTTCAAACCTAATCAGCATATTAGTGATTTCAAACATTTAGATCTTTGGACCAAAGTACCAAAATCAGCTTATATTAGTGATTTCAAACCTTTAGACCTTGTACCTCAAATAATTCTCAAATTCCACGTTTAAAACTCACACCATAGAAATGATTCTAATCCAACGCTTTAAAATTACTAATCAGACATATTTTTGGTGTCTGGCTACACTTAAAAATGCAACATGGCATACTCTTAGAGACCAACAACCATATGGAGGTTTTGCTCATACATAGATATACCTATATACCAAAAATCAGCTTGATTGAGGATTTCTAGACGTTGGATTTAGTACCCAAAATAATCTTTGAATCCCACAATAGAAAATCAAATCATATGGCAGACTTTGGTTGGTTAAGAAAAAAGCCGTTTAGATTTTCTTAACCGTCAGTCCATAATACTTGAGACCAACTGGCAAAAGGGTTTAAATGTAAATAATGAAAAGAAAGCACGTTAAAGAGTAAAACCTACGAGTCTTGGCAAACTCTTAGAGGACGCTGATGTTTGACCAGTCCTTCGGTGGAGCTATAAACTAAAAATCAGCCTGATTAGTGATTTACCATCTTTGGATCTCTGCACTCAAATAACGCTCAATAATGCTCAAATTGCTACCGTTATAATCAACCCATGAAAATAACTTCAATCGAATCGCTTGGAAATCGCTAATCAGGCTGATTTTTGGTTTAGAGGTCGACCGAGGAACTGGCCAGTGGGCCACGCGGCTGGTACTGTGCCAACGCTGTGAGAAGTTTTACTCCATTAATGATAAGTCAGTGATGTAGAAAGAAGAGGCATTAATTTTGAAAATGTAAGGTATTTTTGGTGAAGAGGCATTAATTTTAAAAAGGTAAGGGTATTTTTGTCCACCTGAGAATTGTTAGACAGCTCATTTTGAGTCAACGAAGAAAACTGTAGTCAAGGGGGAGACGCAACAAACTGAAACCACGAGGAGGTAGTGCAAATATCTACAATGTTACGGGGGGTAGTACAAAAATTCCCTTATTTTTTATATATAAACCTCTGTAAACCCTCTTTGCTCTGTGTGTTCTTCTCTTCTTCTTTTTCTTCTTCTCGGTTTCCCAGAAAAGATTGAGAAATGGTGAAATTCTCGAAGGAGCTTGAAGCTCAACTGATTCCAGAATGGAAGGATGCGTTCGTGAATTATTGGCAACTGAAGAAAAACGTGAAGAAGATAAAGCTCTCGAGAAAACCTCCACAAACCCAAGAGACTCATGACTTTGGATTCTCCATCTTTGATCCCATTCGTTGGGTTCTGAAGAAAAGCTCCACTAAATTTCACAACAGCGGAGACAAAAGCGAGATAATTCAGGTAGAACTAATAATATCCGTAAATGGGTCGATAGATTTCACAAATATTTTTGTTGGATTTCCAGTAATGGGTGTAGAGTTTTTTCAGCTGGTTTGTCAGTACAAGCAGAGTGAATTCAGTTTTCCGGCAAGTTTGATGATTCAAACTTTAAAAAGCAAAGTCGAGACTCTAACCGAAACGCTTGATTTCGGTTTTCATGAGCTTTTTCTTTATATTTATATTTATGAATTCTTTACAGTTTTCTACTTTTCGTGAGAAAGATAAGTGATGTCATTTTCAGGCATTTTCAGGAACTCGTTCTCGGGTTCCCGAAAACATTAATGGGATTTCGCCCGAAACAGAGAATCTCCGGTCATTTCCAGCAAAATTCATTGATGGGTATCCTCTGTTTTTCGGCAATTCTGTTCTACAATGTTCAAGTTGACGGAAAACGTCAGAATGTTGTCATATTCCGGCGAGTTTCTCACTGTAGTTTGGTTTTTTTTCTCTTATGCGTCACCTCACTCTCTCTGACTCTCTAGCTGACACTGAGACAACGGCATGGGTATCGGGTATCCTCTATTTTTTGCCAATTCTGTTCTACAACGTCCATGTCGCCGAAAAACGTAAGAATGTTGTCAGATTCCGGTGATTTTCTCTGTAGTTTTTTTTTTTTTTTTCTCTTATGGGTCACGTCTCTTTCTGGCTCACACGGAGACAACAGCTGGGTATCCTCCGTTTTTTGCCAATTCTGTTCTACAACGTCCAACTTCCCGGAAAACGTCAGAATGCTGTCAGATTCCGGCGAATTTCTTACTGTAGTTTTATTCTTTCTCTTATGGGTCACGTCTCTCTCTTTAGCTGACACCGAGACAACGCCGTTCGTTGCTCCCACTCCTAGCACGAAACTATCGTGAATGAGAAACAAAAAAAAAAAAGCGCATATTCGCACACCCCATTTCCTATCAGAGCGGACTCCTGGTCGGGACACACCCAAAGAGAGATCTCTCTTTAAAACTTGGCTGACCGGCGACTGTCACTGACCGCCACAATATAAGCCACGTGGCATACTTTTAGAGGATACTGATCGTATGGATATTTTACCAATCCTTTTGTTGACATACAAACGAAATATCAACCTGATTAGTGATTTCTAAGAGGTGGGTTTGAGCCCTTTTCATTGCTTGGGAATTTGGGCATTATCAACCTCCATTTTAGGGTACAAGATCAAAAGGCTTAAAATCACTAATCAGGCTGATTTTTTGTTTGTAGGTCAACCTAGGGATTGGCCAAACATCTATACGGTCAGTGTCCTCTAAAAATATGTCAGGTGGCTCATTTTCTATGACCATCGCCGGTCAGCCAAGTTTTACTTGTTTTAGAGAGTGATCTGGGGTGTGCCCCGACCAGGAGTTGGCCCTCATGACAGGAAATGGGGTGTGCAAATAGGACGAACTCCCAAAAACGCACAAAAATTTAGAGTAACCTCTTCAAATTTTCTGAAAATTTTAATAACAAAGGTAATAAAACACAAGAAATTAATTAGAAATACTGATATTTATTGCAGGTGAAGAACGAAAATGGAGAAGGAGATGAAGAAGATCTCTATCAAACTGAGCTAGTGCAGTTATTTTCCGAAGAAGAAGAGGTAAATAAAAAAATAATCTGTATCATTTATATAGTTTTAAATTTGAATCCAAACTGAATTTAAGTGAACCCATTATTTGTTTTTAATTTCTGTTTGTTTTGATTAATCATTTTTTGAATCTGGGTTGAAAAGGTGAAGGAATTTTTTGAAAGATTAGATGAAGAACTGAACAAAGTAAACCAGTTTTATGAGACCAAAGAGAGTGAATTTGTGGAGAGAGGAAAGATTCTCAACAAGCAGCTTCAGATTCTCTTTGAACTCAAACAAATTCTCAATGATCGACGTCGGAAAAATCACCAATCTAGATCAGATGGTGGAATGCTTTCTCGCTCGAACTCTTCATCTGTCAGAGGTTCTGATTATTCAGGTCAGGCTCTTCTTTTTTTCTTGAATTTCATATCTTACATGGGCAGACCAGTAATTGAACCGGTTTTTGTCAAATTAGTCGGACCACGGTCCAACCACTGTTTGAATTAAATACATAAAAATTAAGAAAATAGTGAATTTGTACAAAATTGTACAAAATGGATCATTGCGCGTAAAATTATTTGGCTCACTAATAATAAATGCAATTAGCTTATCAATAATAATGAAAAATAGCGCAACCCGGTCCAAAATAATTGGTTGATGTGTATCCTCACCTAGTTGGAGGTGGTGGGTTCAATCCCACAGGCAGGTTTCCTGCATGTTGCGTGCCATGGAGTAAAAATCACCCCGCAAGTAAATATAGCCCGCGTAGCCTATCATGGCTCTAGATCCCCACATGTCGTGCGGTTTTATAATAAGTAGGCGCCTAATAATTATTATTATTAATTGTTGTTGTTGTTGTTTTTGTTGCTGCTTGTTATTACGAAATTGAGTAATTATTCATCTGTTCTTGGTTCTATAAAACCAGACAATTTGGTCGGTTCAATGTTAAAAGATAACGGTTTTTTCTACAGACCATGTCGAGATTTTCAAAAATTTAAATCCCACCACCTTTGGTATGGTTTGATTTTTAAAAAATTATTGTTTAGTATGATTTGTGAATTGCAAATTTTTCCCTTTTTTTTATAGTTAAAACCCATTTAATTTGTTTAGATTAGATTTTTCTAAAATGGAAAATAAAATGGTCTCTTATTCAAGTAGGACTCACTAACGTGCACCTTGAGCGCATATTTACCCACCTAAATTTACCAACTCATACTTGATATTATGCAGAGAGTGTGACCGAATTCGACGATACACAATCCGATACCTCTCCGACCAACGATGTGGTTGCGGCTTTAGAGAGGAACGGCGTGAATTTTATCGGGTCTACTACACGAACGAAGACGAAGAAAGGGAAGCCAAAGATGGCGATGAGGATCGACATTCCGGCCACGACGCCGACCCGCGCAATCACTAACATTACGGCGATGCTATGGGAAGATATAGTAAATAATCCAAAAAAAGAAGGGGCAGGAGATTTTATTTATAGAAAGAAAATCCAATGCGCTGAGAAGATGATTAGAGGAGCTTTTGTTGAGCTCTACAGAGGCTTCGGCTTATTAAAAACTTACAGGTTTCTTATATTTCCCTTATTTACTTGTGAATATTGAAAGCTTATCGTGTGCACGCTTTTACAAGATATACATGGTGTCGTATAATCTATAGACTCCCCCCCTTTGATATATTTCATGCATACCCAAATTAATCAAGGTGAGCATGGGCAAATTTGTCATTAAATTTTTTGTCACATTACACTTCATGGTTCAAAATCTCAGGATCGAAGGGAGCCAATCCCGATTCAGATCACCCAAATATCTCTCAATTCGGCGAGACGACCTTGATATCGTTCAGATCGGTGGCTTCTGATCCCAATCCGGATTGGCCGAGACTTCGAACCATGACTACAAGTCTCTTCCTAATGATTCCTACTACATGAGCTAGCTGCATGGGTTTGGTGACGATTTAGAGATTGTCACGAGGGCAAATCCGTCTTTTTACTCTTTGATTTGTCAAATGGCTTTTTTACCCTTGATATATCTACCATGTTTGTGGAAAAAAAAGGGGTTATTTATGGAAAGTTGATCCTCTTAATCCTTAAATTTTTTATCATTTTTTTTATATGAAGCTGACCCCCCTAAACTTTAGAGAGTTCTAATATATTTGCTATATTTGGCAGCTCATTGAATATGGTGGCATTCACAAAAATATTAAAGAAGTTCGACAAGGTAAGGTGATCCATGAACACCAAATCAACAATAAAATAATATCAGACGTTACTTTATGTTATAACGGACGTTATAACATCTTATAACAGAACCCGGAAAAACAGACTTATCCTTGTAGCAGCTGTTATTCTTTTCCTTTATCCGTTATTTTACTATTATCAATGTTATTTTGAAACAAAATTCAAAAATAATAAAATATGATTATTTTGACCTTTGTTGACTATGATTTGAACTGTTATAACGGACGTAACTGTAAGTCTGTAACATTACAGTTATTAATGTAATTAAATGTTTATTTGTTTTGATGGGGTGTGTGGACAGGTGTCAAATCAACAAGCTTCGGGAAGTTATTTGAAAGCGGTGAAGAGATCTCATTTTATCAGTTCCGACAAGGTATGGTGCATTTATTATAAAATGCCTTTGTATATTCTAACGTACGCGTAGTGATTTTATGCGCATTCTTTTGTTTTTGTTTCTTACACGCCACAAACAAATGCAAGCTGCTGCACCATTTATTTCTCTTGTTCTTCTTCGTACAAAAGAAAGGATGCGCATCACGCACTTGGCTTATCCTAGCCCACCTGGCGTAGTAAGAAAGTTTTATGCCATGAACCTGAAGGTTCATGGTGTCTACAATATCAGCCACGTGGCATACTCTTAGGGGACTCTGACCGTATGGATGTTTTGTCAATCCCTAAGGGGACGTACAAATCAAAAATCAGACTGATTAGTGATTTCAACCCATTGGATCTTTGTACCCCCAAATAATGGTCAATAATGCTCAAATTCCCACAGTTAAAATCAACCATGAAATTAACTCCAATCCAACGCCTAGAAATTATTAATCAGATTGATTTTTGGTTTGTAGCTCCAACTAGAGATTAGCCAAACATCCATACAGTCAGCATTCTCTCAGAGTATGCCACGTGGCTCATATTCTGGGCTACCAAAGTTTTACTCCATGGTTAGGGCATGACGATATGGGTCCACATCACAGCTAGCCCATAAAAGAAAAAACCAAAAAAACAAAAACAGCGCGAAATTTCGATCTTTGAGTGGGTAAAAAGACCTTGCACCACTAGAGAATTTTCCTTTTATTTCATGTGGGGCGGTCGATGTGTGCGTGTAGACCCAATCAAGCGCAGCGATCAAATCATATGGGTCACACTCTACCATGTGCAGATGGAAGCACCTGGTTGGGTCACATGCTCACATAAAAAATTGCTCAACCTCAAAAAAAATTCACTCCAATGGGACTAAAATCCTGCCATGTAAGCTTTGAAAACTGTATAAATCCACAATGCAGGCCTTGAAAAATATATGAATCCGAAAAAAAATAATAATAACAACAACAAGGCATGTCTACATTTTCTAATATGCCGTAACCTTTTTATAGTTTATTTTTTATTTATTTCGCGGGGAGAATGTGTTTATCCTCAAAACAAGGCTGAAATAGAATACGTATGGAATATAAAAAAGGCATTTTGGTAACTATACAACCCTTTTCTGCGTGTAAAGTTTTTTTTTTTTTTTTCTTTTTAATTAAACACGCATTGTACGTGCCTCTCCATTAAAATAAGGAAGACGGCGCGATAAAAGCAACCCCAATTAACCCTAATAGAAGCATATTTTGAATTTTTTTTGTTATTTTACTAAAATTAAAATCAGTTTTTCATGTGTGTGTGTTAAGGTGGTTAAGCTGGGAGATGAAGTGGAATCCATCTTCACAAAGCACTTCGCCAACAATGACTGGAAAAAAGCTATGAAGTTCTTGAGACCCCAACAGCCCAAAGATTCCCACATGATCACCTTTTTTGTTGGTAAGCAAAAGCACCTTCCTCCCTCCCCCCCATCAAAAGACCTTTTTTCTGACCCCTCTCGGGAGTCGTGTTCTCGACAAATCTAACCGTGGTTGAGCTTTTGCAAAAAAAAAGTGAAAAAAGTGAATGCAAGCTCAGCGCTATCAACCACCATTGGACGGCTCCCGAGAGGTGTCAGAAAAGGGGGGTCCCTTGAGCCCAACCCAATCTTTATTAAGGATCCATAAATCTCTTCTATCTCTGTCTCCCTTTCCCTTCTTTCTCATTAAAAATCCCACGAAGGAAAGACTTCAAAAGAAATGCATTCTTATGGTCATTGTTAGACAAAATGGTCAGTCAATTGGTGGGCCCATCTCATTTTATGTAAGGGCCCACCAATGAATGGTCTTGATGTATGAGTCCATTAAGGATGATGGGATTCAGATCCATGATGCATTTATCAAACTTTTAAGGTGAGAGAGAATTCATGTTGTTAACTTTTGAGGTATCGGTTGCAGGTCTGTTCACAGGTAGTTTTGTAACGCTATTCATTATATACGCAATCTTGGCACACTTGTCTGGAATGTTCTCCGCCAGATTTGAAGCAGGATATATGGAAACTGTTTACCCTGTTTTCAGGTACCAAAAGTTATGGGACCCACCAAAAACCATCTCACACTTTTTTCCCCCTCTTTTTATTGGCATCTAACAATAATTTGTTTTTAAGTAAATGGGCCCCATGTAGGATACCTCTCTTTTGATGCAAAATCAGCCTCTTGATTGAATGATCATAACCAATAGATAAATTCCAAAATACATTCTAAAAGTTTGCAGCGGATCAGATGGTTAGGATCATTAAATAGAGCTGATTTTTCAGTCTAGGAGATATGTTGACACAGTCACACAGCCCATCAGGAAGCTATTGAATCGTTTCTGGATCAGCCCGGCCTAAATATATAGTATTGGGCCAATATAAAGGCCTGCAAGTTTGACCCATGATATGATGGTCTGGTTTGGGCTTAGCTTTGATCTTGGCCCAGAGCTGCCAGACTACAGCTTGGGCTCCTTTCAGATCGGCCCATGTACATCCCTAATTAGACATTCCACATTTCGAAGAATATGCACCATTTACTATTAATCTAGAGACAAATCCATGGAGAGACAAGATTTGCTGTTGTGCCGAAAGAACGAAATCTAGTCCAATACACATGAGGCAATCCTGGGCTCATCAGTGATGCTTCGGATAACACTAAAGCCGATGTTAATGCACAATGGCAAATAGACATACTACATAATTTAATGAGATTAATGATGGAATTAACTTCGTCTTTGTGCAGCATGTTTGCTTTGCTTAGCTTGCACTTGTTCTTGTATGGATGCAACCTTTTCATGTGGAAGAGCACTAGGATCAACTACAACTTCATATTCGAGTTCTCTCCAAGCACAGCCCTCAAGTACAGAGATGTTTTCTTGATCTGTACCTCCTTCATGACAGCGGTCGTTGGGGCCATGGTCGTCCACCTCATCTTAAAATACAGTGACTTCTCACCACGTCATGTCGACGCCATTCCTGGGATTCTCCTCCTGGTAAGTAATTATTGCCCACCATCCTTGGTGCTTGTTTAGAGTCGGGTGCATTTTTAGATTACCATGTTTGACAATAAACAAGACTCAAGGTGCAGAAAATCACAAATATATATATATATATATATATATATATATATATATATGTCAGACTTTATTCAGAATTTCTGTAATAGGGTACCACATATTGAACTTAAGTTTATAGTTTTTCTTTACCTTTGTGTTTCTCTTCTTTAGCAGATGGGTGGATGATTTTTGGTGCCACATCGAGCACATTTGAGCTTATGCATTCCCTGTGACAATGCACACATTCAAAATTCAGACCCAAGACCAAAATAAATAAGTAAAATATACACATTGCAGAATACAATTTAACAGTAAAAATCAAGCTCGTCGGAGTCCTGCAGATGTGACATAGACATGCTAGCACACGTTACAACCAAGCTCGTAAAGTACAGAGTTCTGTTGGATAGATCTTTGAATCAGAATCCCCTTGAGACCCATCTCAATCACTGACATTCCTCTTGTTGTTCATCTTCTCTGGGGCTAGAATACAAAACCTTATAATTATGCAAATGGCTAATAAACAATTGTAGGAAACTTATCACTTAACCAATTTACAACTGAATATAATTACAATCTTAATTTTTCTTAGATAGGACTACTTGTTTTGTCGTAAAAATGACTAATATCGTTCATTTTTTTCATGTTATAAAAAGCTTGAAACTGACTCTTTGTCGTATTTTCAGTTTTTCACAGCCTTGCTCATATGCCCATTCAACATTTTCTACCGCTCAAGCCGTTATTGCTTCCTTCGGGTAATACGTAACATTGTATGCTCTCCATTTTATGAGGTATATCTCTATTTTTTTCCTATATTTTCAATCAGGATTTGAGTTACTTATAGCATAATACTCAAAACACATTGTGGTTTGCAACACGACGCATCACAGGTATTAATGGTAGACTTCTTCATGGCCGACCAGCTAACTAGCCAGGTGAACTTCCCTACTATAAGTTCAAGTTTATTTATTTGCAAACATTTATCATTCGTTTGCTTAATCAACCAGAATAAATACAACAGAGTTCTCATGACAGAAATCTAAACAACTTTTTTCATGTTACTCATCTCATTATTTTGCTTCTTTACAAATGGGAAAAAATGTTTTCTTTTTCTTTTTCTTTCCAGATACCATTGCTGAGACACATGGAGTCTACAGCCTGCTACTTTCTTGCCGGAAGCTTCAAAACTCATCAATTTGAGACCTGCAGATCTAGCAAGCTATACAAGGAGCTTGCATATGTCATCTCGTTTATGCCGTATTACTGGCGTGCTATGCAGGTTTATCAAGAAAATCCTTTGCACATCTAACACATTTATGTAGAGAAGAAATGATTTATCTTGTCAAATATAGTAGCACTTCATATTATTGAACCCACCTATCCACTCAAAAGTCACAACTAACTTGTGGTACATTGATGTAATCACAAGTGTGCGAGAAGATGGTTTGATGAAGGCGACGTCAACCATTTGGCTAACTTGGGGAAGTACGTTTCAGCAATGCTAGCAGCAGGTGCCAGACTAACATACGCCATGCAGCCTACTCCACTATGGCTGTTCATGGTCATAGTCACATCCTCGGTGGCAACTGTTTATCAGTTGTATTGGGATTTCGTGAAGGATTGGGGGCTTCTCAACCCAAAATCCAAAAACCCATGGCTTAGAGATGAGCTCATCTTAAGGAATAAGAGCATCTACTACATGTCCATTGTGAGTTTCCCTTAACCTTAATAAGACCTCACTTGATATCTTTCCTCTCCAATTCCATGGACAAAATTTTAAAGAAAAAAAATTCATTGTAGGCTTTAAATCTGGTTTTAAGACTTGCTTGGGTGGAGAGCATCATACACTTCACTATGGGGATGTTCGAGTGCCGGTTGCTAGACTTTTTCTTGGCATCACTAGAGATAATCAGACGTGGGCATTGGAATTTTTACAGGTACTTCCAGTCTCACCCATTTTCCTAACTGATAAATGAAGGGCCATTACATAACACTAATCTACTAAGTTTTTTAACAGGTTGGAGAATGAACATTTGAACAATGTTGGCAAGTTCAGGGCAGTGAAGACGGTTCCGTTACCATTCCGTGAGATGGACTCAGACGACTGAAACCGTTGCCTAGAAACATGTACAGAAATCCCAGGCACGAAGAAGCATGCAATACTTGGTGCATGCTAGACGGGAGCGAAATCTCTCTAGCCACGCATGAGCTCTCACTTATCATTCATCAAGGGTCTGATAAACCACAAGGTTCCCAATGCAGTGAAGAATGGGCATGCCAGATGAAACTGGATCTCTTTTGTACGTTTGGGTTTCTGATCGGAAGCTAAATCAGATCCAATATGATTGATGTTTCTTTAATATTCAAAATGTCTTGTAGCCAGAAACTTATGTTTCAAAACATAATGGTAGTTATGTCACAGCAAGGATATACCACTGAATTGCCTATAGTAAAAGAGACGTGTAAACTCATTTACGAGCCTATAATAGTGGCTACACAAAGATTTAAATTGAGTGAATAAAATCATATCAGTTAAAATGAGCGAAAAGGAAAGATTAAGATGAAAAAAATAATCGAGAATAAATCACTCTGTCAGCATATCCAACGTGGAAAGACAAATTCTAGGGCTACAACCGAACTGCCTACAGTAAAAGAGACATATGTAAACTCAGTGGCTAACACAAAGATTTAAATTGAGTGAATAAAATCATGTCAGTTAAAATGAGCGAAAAGGAAAGATTAAAAAGAAAAAAAAGTAATCAAGAATAAATCAGTCTGTGGGCATATCCAACGTGGAAAGACATTCTACTCCAAGCCTAAGGTAAACGTAATGAATGAGACATAAAAATAAATAAATTTTAAGTATATACAAAACTACAATAGATTGATGTATCCAAATCTTTCCAGTAAGCACAAGTGGTCTGTAATATGCAGGCCATGGCTCCATTCTATCAGTTAACCTTTTGGGTTCTTTGCTCTCACCCCAAACATAAATCCAAATGGTCTAAAGAATAGGGGTTATGGCTAACAGATTGAATGGAGAGGGTAGCCTTCAATTAAAAGAAATGGTCCCAAGTTTGCTATCAACTCCAAGGACAGACAGCCCTTGTTCCCAATCCCAACTGACTTGCTGCTCTAATTCCTGCATCCAGGAGGAATTTTCGGATTACACTTATAACTGAAAATTTGTTTCTTTTGAGATAAGTTGAGGTTGGTTGATTGGGATTGAACTTCATAAAAGCCATAACAAAAAGCTTATTTTGTATTTTTCTAGCTCTTTTCCATATATTGGAAACTTTCAATCATCTCTGCCCATGGAAGTAATCACACAATGAACCACGTAATTCCTTGCGCCTTTATATGATTGTTTTTTCTCTCATTTTCTGTCTTTCACATTGGCTAGGTCTCAACCGAGATGTTGGGTTGGTGATTCAGTTCAGCCACAAATGCCAACTGAGAAAAGGGCGTCACAGTAAGAATCTTTATACCCCATTACCTATTCCCAATGCTCCATGTAAAGAAGTGAGCATTTGTATTAGGTTTACCAAGGACACAACGAGGTGCTGATTCAATCTATGTTTTGAGAACCATTTCTCAAAAATATCCTTTTATCCCATGTAGGAAAACTTATGAGCTTCACATGTGTTTCTTTGAGGAGGTAGGGCCCATTTGGCAACACCGAAATAAGTTGCTTTTTTTTATTCCAAAAGCAAAAAAGTTGAAAAGTTTGTTTGGGTGTCCATTTTGGAATTGCTTCTCAAAAGTCAAAAAGCTGCTTTTTGTGAAAGCAAAATTTTTTTGCTTCAAAAGTAAAAAAAAAAAACTGCGGAACCGACGCTTCTAATTTTAAGTGAATCTTTTCAAATGCCAATTTTACCCTTGTAAACTTCACATTATGAAGTGTAGATAGAAAGCATCTTATGAAGGAGAAAAAGCAGGGATGGTTTGCTGAGGACTAAGGAGTAGGTCTGTAGACCAAAAAATAATCACCCATAAAATGATTCACCTGGTGCATCATTTATTACTGACCATTTATAATTAAATTTTTTTGAAAAAAAACAACATATGTGATATTAGTTTATAATCTTTATTAATGGTTTATTAGAATATAACATCTATATAAAATAATAAGAAAATGACTTTTTGACTTAATTCATGCCAAACTAACTTTTTCACTTCTTGACTTATAATTCGGTGTTTCACCAAACAAACTTTTGCTTCCAAATGGCAACTTTTAAATTCAGCAACTTAATTTAGAAGTTACTTTTTGCTTCCATTGGTTTGCCAAACGGGCCTGTAGTGATGCATGACTGTGAAAACTTACGCATATATGATGATTTGAGATCAATGTTAAACATAAAACAAATCTAAAACCTACAACAAATATTTAGAGATGCTAGCAAATAAATAAAATAATTAATTTGAGACCAAAATCACAATCCAGCATTACTAACCCCAATTATTGATCGACGGGTCCAATGGAAGTTGGAACTTCCCCTAGCCTAGGGTTCAACCAACGCGTGTAGATTCACCAATTCCATTACCAAGGATTTAAATAACAAAACTTGGGGTAAAAAGGGATTCGTTATAGTTAATGGGGTGTGGGTGGATGCCCGTGGGGTGTTGATGGGTTTATGGGGGCCGTAGGGAGTATGGGGCCCTCTTGGGGTGCTATAGAGAAATATGAGGTTGTAGGGGGGTGCCGCAAATGAGAACAGGGCGTAGGGGGTAGCCGCAAGAGAGAAGGAGCACAGGGTGTGTTTGTGGATTTAGGGATGTCGTAGGGGGGTACAGGGGTTTAGGGATTGTCGCAAGGGAGAAGGGGGTCTAGGGGTGCCGTAGGGTGTAGGAAGGCTAGGGGGTGTGCCGCAAGGTGTCTAAAGGTCAAGGGAGTGGTGCGGCTAGGGTTAGGATGGGTGGGGTAGGGCATGACTAGGGTTTGGATTAGGGTTGGCAATGGATCGGGTTCAAGTCGGATTAGTACCGATCCGATAAGAAATCCAATCGATCCGGACCCGATCAGATCAATAAAATTCAATTTTGAAACCGATCGGATATGATTAGATCGGTTCCAGGTCCAATCCGATCCGATCCGATAGACGGAGAGAGAGAAAGAAACGAAGATAGTGACGGAGAGAGAGATGAGACTAAGAGGGTGAGGAAGCTCTGACCGGAATGCGACGGAGTGACCACGACGATGACTTGACGACTACAATAGCCAGGATGGCATCAATGGCAGGATGGCTAGACGTCGAAGTTGTTTTGGTTTGTTGTGGAAAAAAGGAGAAAATGGCTTGAAGGAGCAAAAAGGTAGGGTTAAAGAGGGTTTTTGAAACATGAGCCTAGGTGGACCTTTGTTCCTGATTTCCAACCATTTGATGGGCTCTAGATCTATAACATGCCTATTTCGAGGACCATCTATTGCCAAAGACTTAGGGACGAGGTCACACGGGTGTTCCCAACACTTCAATCAAATTTTGTGAAAACAAAAAAACAAAAAGAAATTGATATGTCAACATCTAATCAGCTTTTTGGAGGAAAAAGCATTTTTTAAAGAAGTTTAAATCTCTCTCTGACAAATTTGCTCGGCTCGAGATTTCCCTGCCACATCAGATGTATACTAACTGTAGATATTTTACAACGAATGGTCAAGATCGTTAGTCATTATGTAAGTATGATTCCATGAATCAAATAATACATATTATATATACATAGGCTATATATCGGGTCAATATCAGATCGGAACAGGGTTGATCAGGTACCAATACAATATCTTATCAGATCTACAATCTTTGATAAGGTACAGATTCGATAAGTAAAAATATAGTTCCGGACCTGGATTTTTCGGATCGAATCTCCGGGTCAATCAGATCCATTGCAAGCCCTAGTTTAGATGGGTAGGGTAGGGCACAGCTAGGGTTTAGAATGGGGTAGGGTACGACAAGTTTTGGGGTTGGAGAGGGATCCGACTAGAGTTAGATTTAATAAAAAAATAAAGAACACAAAAACAAGATGGAAAAGAGAATGGAAGAGCAAAAATTCACACCAAAATAATGGGCTTCACAACAAATCCTTTCACAGGAGTTTCTCAAAAGTTGAGTTCTTTAGTTTCATTCATCATTAATCAATTTACAACAATGATAGTTTTTATATTAATTCTGATACCTAAATCTAATATGGACCATCTAAAATAAGGACATCCAACGGCTGAAATACAGCCTACTTAAGCAAATAAGCAAAATTACAATGAGACTAGTGCAAGACAAGCACCGTTTCTACGATCGGATAGGGTTTCGGTGAAATCACTCTACTAGATTTGAAGGAATCACTCCTTCAAGAAGGGTTTCGACGAAATCACTCCACCGAATTTGAAGGAATCAATCCTTCGAGAAGAATCACTCTTCCATTCTAGCCATCTCACCCAGCAAAATTGGATATCACACCCAAAATAAACTTAATCTTCGTTAATCTTCATTAATCATCCCTAAAATCAAAGATTACATCAATATTTATAAAACTCTAACTTTCCTAATTCTAATCAAACTAAAAGACTTTCTAGAATATTTAAAATTGATTACAACTAAAAATAAAATAGAGATAATAATCCTAATTAAAATAAAATTAACTCTGGCAAATCTTGTGAGATCCGCATGCACTGGCTTTCTTCACTGATCTGATATACTCATGTTGATACTAGACTATGAAAACTAGCCTAAATGATGAGCTAAGACCAAAGAAAAATTATTGTGGATAATAAAAAGCATAAAATAAATCTAACCTACCACAAATATTTAAAAATGTTAGCAAATAATTAACTAATAGTTTTAAGGCAAAGAGATCACAATTCAACAGTGAAAAACCCTCAATTAATAATTGAAGGGCTCAATGGAAGTAAGGACTTCGACTAGCTTAGGGTTCAATGAACACTTGTAGGCTCACTTAATTGCTTTTCCAAGATTTAGCAATTTAATTTACGTTCAGAAGGTTTTCTGGAAGTTTTCTGGGGTTCTAGGTAAGTATCAGTTGATTCATGTGGGTTGCAGTTAAAGGGAGAACAGATGATAGAAAAGTTTCCAAAAGGATATGAGAATCTTTGGGGGTGCCGCAGGCTTCAGTAAGGGTTATTGAGGTTGCTGCAGGGTGTGGGGAAGTCTAAGGGATGCTGGGAAGGGTTTAGGGTGGCACAGGGGGGATTAGGGCACAAAGGGGTGCCGCAAGGGAGAACAGCTCCTAGAAGGTGCCGTAGGCACCAATAAGGCTGGGAGTCAAAGCCGCAGGGCTCTAAGGGGCTAGGGGAGGGTACGACTAGGGCAAAAAGGGGGTAGGGTGGTTAGGTCAGAAAAGGAAAATTAGGGTTAGGGTTATGGTGATGATGGTTAGGGATTCTAGGTCAAAAAACTAACCAAAGGGAAAATAAAAGATGGAGGAGATTAAGAGAATAGAAAAAAGGAGATTACCTTGTCTTTGTTGAACAACCAAGTTTACTCTAAAAGCTTAAACTTTTTGAATGAGACGTAACTATTATATCAAAGGGTCCACTGGTCTAACAGAGGTGTAGTGCTGGCCACAACCACAGAGCACACTCCAATAACACGCCCCATCAGCACTTTGCCGAGACTCGAACCCGGGACCTACTGGGACCTCTTGCTCCGATACCATCTTGACGACCACTTTAATGCTTAAGTTGTTAGAAGGAGGCGTAACAATGTATATCAAAGGGTCCACGGGTCTAACAACGGCAGAGTGCTGGCCACACAACCCCTCAGCACTTTGGCGAGACTCAAACCCGCGACCTACTGGGACCTCCTACTCCAATACCATGTTGAACAACCACTTCACTCTAAAAGCTTAAGCTGTTAGAAGAGGGCGTAACAATGTATATCAAAGAGTCCACAAGTCTAACAAAGGTTGAGTGTTGGCCATACAACCAGACAATGAACTCCAACAACACCCTCCCTCAGCGCTCTGCCAAGGACTCAAACCCACAACCTACTAGGACCTCCTACTCTGAAAGCTTTTAGAGTAAAGTGGCTGTCAACATGGTATCAGAACAGGAGGTCCCAATAAGTTGGGGGTTCGAGTAGGGAGGGTGTTGTTGGAGTTTGTTGTTTGGTTGTATGGCCAGCACTCCACCTCTGTTAGACCCGTGCACCCTTTGATATACATTGTTACGCCCTCCTCTAACAGCTTAAGCTTTTAGAGTAAAACGGTTGTTCAACACTCTTTGCACCAAGTTAGCTTGGCTTCACATCAAGAAAGAATGGCTTCACAGCAGATTTCCTTTCACATGAGACTTCTCAAAAGAACATTTTCTATTTATTCATTCATAATGAAAAATTACATAAAGAAGGTTTATATGACTAATAAACCTAAATCTAATCTAAGCCATCCAAATAATTTAATCAGATCCAATGGCTATAAAAAACACAACCACTTAAACCAACTAATCAAAATTACAATGAGCCCCATTATTATGGCCATTTGCTTACACACCCAAAACTCAATAAAAATATAAACTAGGCCTATAAAGCAAATAAAACTAACAAATAACTCCTCAAATGCAACCCACATGCATCTTTCCAATGGGAGAGATGCCATGCATGTGGGGTCTTCCACTCCCACAAACATAGAGAACTTGAACCGGGGCCCACATAGTCATCATGTACAATGACAAAGGGATGGGTCCAGTTCTCCTCCTCCTCTTGTACACTCAAGGGGACGTCACGATGTCCTCATCACAAGTACACTGTAGTACGATGCTCCTGCATCAAATCTTCTCGGTTGAAAAGAATTCGACATTGAATTCGGATACAAATATTGTAATCGATATTTCCAACAACTTTACATGTGGTTTGGATTCTATGGGTTTGATTGGGGTTGGGCCATTAGAGGAAGACTTTTTTTTTGAACTAGGTCAACTGGGCCGGTCAATGGTGAACTGATCTGGTCAACTAGGTCAACAAGTCAAGTCAACAGTGAACTAGTCAAAGGGTCTAGGTAATGGACCTAAGGGTTATGTGGGCTTGGTTTAAAAATATGGTCTAACGGAGCCTTTGGGTTGGATCACGTGGGTTGTTGGACTTGCCCAATGATCATAGCCATGTATATGGGCTGAATATAATAGATGGGCTAAGATTTGGGTTTTAATGATGGGTGTGGATACTGGGACTTTGTTGTGATAATGGGCTTGTGTTTTCACTTTTCACTTAAGCCCACAGTGGCAAACCTAGAGAGACCGATGGGGAGAAATAAAGAACAATTAAAGGTTGTCTTCTTCCCTTCCAACGAATAGCAAGGTTGGGGTTTTAAACCCTAACCTAGAACCTCATAAGGAGGACACGACTGAGGGAGGGAAAAGGCACCCCAAAGCTTACTAGAGAAAGGCGGAGGTCCGACGATGGCCCTAGTAGCAACGATAATTTGCCGAGACGCACGATAGAAGGACGGTGAGTTGCTGTGTGTGTTTTTTTTATGGAGAAAACCTCTCTTTCCAACTAAATGTGTTCCAATGGTGGCTACAATTTTTTGTTTTCTTCTCTTGTTGTTTGGACAGTAATGAAGACGAGAAATGGTGGGGCCGACTGGTTCAGCTAATGGCATTACTGGTCCATTGCTGATGGTGATTTTAGTCGGGTCCGACGATGTACTAACGGTGGAAAAACAACAATATGTTAACGGTACGGAGAGCGGTTGAACAGAGGCAGTTGAACGAAGGCAGTTGGCCACGGCGGGTGGAATCGGGTGACAGCGGACAATGGTGATTAGAAAACTTCTTCAACGACGCGTTTTGATGGAGAAAACCCCTTCTTTTTTCTTCTTTTATTTGTGAAAGATTTCACAACTAAAAGTAACAGATGTGATGGCGATGGCAAATAACAACGTTGAAGATGTTTGAAGTGGTGGTGCTGGTCATGGAGGATATTTCTCCAAATGTTGTAGCACAACAATTTTGTTGATGGTGCTAATCGAGCATAGCAGCAATGGTGGTGGTATGCAATCATATCGAGTGGACTTCGGCAATGGTGGTATGCATGGGAAACACAACGATGGGTGATGGTGTGATGATTGGTGGCAAAACAGATGACTTAGGAAATTCGCTCTAATACCAAAGACCCAAAACTATTATAATATTGCTATGATACCCAAAACAATAATAAAATAAAACTACTAACTAAAACCAACTAAAACTTACCAATTAGGTCCTTATTGCAGCTCATATGAATCTTTCAAATGTGGAGTCTTCAACATGCTATGAATATAAGGTCTTCCGCTCCCAATGTCACAGAGAACTCAAACTGGGGCCCACATAAAAGTCATCAAAATATAATGAGACAGGTATAGCTCCAATTCTCCTCCTCTTCTAGTCTACTCTAGGGTAGGACGATCTGATGTCCTCATTAGGTAGTGCATCTCCATGGTATGCCTAAGTCTAGAGTTTTCGATCGTATGTGAAGTATTTTAGTTACTTTTCAAAAACATGATGAATAAGTTGGAATTCTCTAGTGCCTACCATCCCCAGACCAATGGGCAAACGAAACTTGTGAATCAGAGTTTAAGTAACCTTATACAAGGTGTTGTTGAAAGGAATTCTACATCAAATCTAGTGCTTCTTCAAGTAGAGAATAACTCGATAAATCACACTACATGAAGACCTCAATTCAAGATAGCTTATAGAATTAACCAAAGCAACTCGTTGATATACCATTGCTTGTATCAATCCATACTAGTGAAGAGCATATAGCTTTAGACAACGCATCAAGAATATCCCTAACAATGTTCGTGGTAAGATCACACTAAGCAACAAACTGTACAAATAAAAATGCTAACATCCACCATCAATTAATGCAATTTAAAGGAGACAATGATTGTACGCATCAAGAAGGAACTTCCTTGAGATACTTATCAATGGCTCCATTACGGAATGAAAGACCATATTGCATCCTAAAACACATGGTGAGAATGTGTTTATTTTGGAGCTTCCTCGTGATGTTAACACTAATCCAATTCTTAATGTTAAAGATCAGACACGTCATGAAGATACTAAGTCTGAGGAACATGCCATTAAAATTTCATACGTGTTGAAGCCAAAAACAGATTGAGGATGCTCTCGAAGACCAACTTGTTCCACTCAAAACAGAGGATGTCAAAGGTTCCTTATAAGAGGGATGGGAGTCGGCCTTTATCAAACACTAGATAGATCACCACCAAAGACTTTCAAAGAATCAACTTGGATTTGTATTAGTACCAAGCTTTTAACTTGTCAGAGTCGGCGTCAAGTTCTTCAAGGCCAAGGGGAATTGATGGAAACAAGCTTATGGGCCCTTAATTAACAGTCATAAGAAGGCCCATAAAGCCCACATCAGTCCCAATCGATTAATATGTAAGTGGGCTTGTTTATACAACCCATAAAATGATTTTTCTTGCCAATCATACAGTTCGAGTTGGGCTCATTGACTTTTCCAGCACTTGAGCTTTAGTAGAGTTTTAGTTTCTTTTTTACTTTAGTCCTCTAAAAGTTTTTGCTTGGGTTTCCTAGTTAAAGAGAAATAGTCATATTTTATCATCCAGAGAAGATTTTTATTTGATTTTAGAAATTTTGATTGTTTTAGAAATAGGAAAGGAGGGGTCAGGGGATGTCCTAAACCCCTATAAACATGTGTAACCTCTTTATTTTTAGATGTATAGAAGTATTATTAGCTTGTCATTGTGCTCTGCTTAGGGATGTGACTCCTCTATTCTTTGGTGGTGTGACTCCATCAGTAGTTCCACGTGCATAGGACGACTCCACTTATCTCTTTTTATTTTTCTATCTTTATCTCTACAAAATTTTAGTCCTAGGTATCAGTTCCTCTAGCACATCTCAGCCCATAAAAAAATCAGTCCCTAAAACTAATCCTATAAACCCTAACGCATAATAGTTCATTCTATCCTCAAAGTCATAGTTATAAACCCTGTACTTTTGGGTAGGTAAAAACCCTGTACCCTGCCAAATCCTAACTCCAGATATATTCCTCAGTAATAAACCGAGAAGTCCAAAAATTAATGTCCCTTATTATATTCATAAGCAGTCCATAAATCCTAAAGTACCCTTTGTTGACCTTTACCTTTATAGTCCTTGTTTCCCCGTTTAAAATTGTCATATTAAACCTCTGGTAATTGATATATGCCACTAATCCTACCTCTTTAATTCAATTTGATTATACCCAGTTGAACTCCAGTAAGTCCTTAATTCATATCCATACTCTAGTCTTGTTATTCGGAATCAAAACCACTATATGGAGATTATATCGATCTAAGATATATAAAAAAAATCAAAAGCAAGAGACATGTAATAGTAAAAAGTATGTAACTGAAAATTGAAGGTACCTTTCTCGCAATTGCAAAGATACCATTCCATTTAGTGTAGTAGACGCAAGTCCTTGGGTAGATAATCCCATCGCGTGTGCATTCACTTATCCATGGACAAACACCACATGAATAAATGGATTTCATGGTGTGGGGAAAAATTGGAGGCTGTGCAAAGACGCTCTGATCTTTAAGGTTCAACAAAATTTCTTGCACAGTTGTAATAGCATCCTTCTCTGAACCATTAAGTTCTTGGTTCAACCTTGAGATATTGGTCAACTCCTAAAGACCGTGTTCTTCATCTGTAACAAATTGTTTAGCAATGCGCACATGTTAAATAGAAGCCTCAAATAAATTAATATCATAATAATAGTAGTTTAACATTTATTCATTACCTTCTGAATTGAGGTTTAATTGGTTTCCATCACCACTTGCTTCATCTTCCTCATATGCATTCATTACATCAACAACACGTATCTGGGTCGTATCAAGTGCTTGAGCGTTGATATTCCAAGCTTGGCGGCTTACATGCCTTAAACGTCTTGTTTGTTGTGCTGAGATTAAACAAAACTGATTTTAGTGTAAATATTTCCTGTTTTGATAAACAGACATACCAACGTATATTTATATATAAAATACTACTGAACAACCTTTTAGTAGCAACATTCATTTCTATAAAGCCATTTGAAAATCCACTTACCTTTTGTTCAAAGCACACAAATTCGGCCTCTTCTTCAAATGATCCCGAGGGGGCAGCACAATGTGTGTCGGTCCTATCAATCATTCGATCATTCATAGTCCGAGCTTGTCGCCTTACATGGCTCAAACGGGTTGTTCTTTGATCTAATATAATAAAACATACAGACAAAATTGTTATGTGGTTTTATACCAATAAGGTTAAAACATAACTTTTTAGGACTCGGATGTGGAGAGATCTTCTCATTTTATATTTAGTTGTATAACTGACCTAGCACAGTTTCAGTCACTTCCATAATATCTATGGGATTAATTTGTTGACTTGAGTTTTCTTCTTGTTGATGGTCTTCTGATTGAGCATCTGCTATCTGAGGTTGATCTTTGTATTGATATGATTCGCCCATCCTCTGTTGACGAATCGTAATGATCCTTTGTTCTTTTTGTTGATCAGTTTGCTCATTTCTCAACTTTCTTCTTCTTTGACGTGCATACATACGATTACGTTCTCGCTGTTTAGCTTTTTGTTCCTCAGTCATACGATTCCTCCGATTTCTATCACGGATTCTTCGTAGTTCTCTTTGTTGTTGTCTTTCAAAGTATGTAAATGCCGCTTCCCTTTGTCTTCTTCTTGCATGTATATGCTCTCTTTGTTCGTCCATCCCTTGATATCATAAATTCAAGTCAAAAGGAGTATTCTTTTATAGTTTATTTTTGTTGGTGAAGATCTCAGAGAGATATTTATGACAGCAACTTATGAATAACAATGTCGACCGCATAGCAACTTATGAATTGGAAGATATGAATATTCTAAAAGAAAATAAATACTTCGCAAAGCAAAGCCTAGTTGCTTCTTCAAAAAGAGAGAATAAAAGATCCAGCTTCTTTCTTGTGAATATTGCTAAAGAATTTATGTTCGGTTCAACTGACATGGCTGCTCATGGATCATAGAGTAAGGATTTAAAATAAAAAGAAACGAAACATGATAATTGAATAGGTAATGTATATATATTGAATACTTATAAAAAAAATGTCTATCTATTGAATAGAAGGCAAATTGAAACAAAAATTTTACTTGGAGTACCTTAAGTCACCTCGAACAACAGATCCACCAAAATGTCAACATGCTTCTCGTTTGTCATTCATTGATTTTATCCACTAAAAGAGACATGCTCAAGAAACAAAGGATGCTAGATTTCTAACCCAATAAAGGATTCTAGACACACTTATAATCTATCCAATAAATGATTTCTGGCCCAAATAATAAAACAATTTCCTTCTATGGCACCAATCCAATAAAGCATGTTCCGAAACATCAACACAAAACATAGGGAAAAATAAGTAATAAGTAGTCAAGTTCATGCAAAACGATCGATATTACTTCATAACCAAATAACAAACATGTTATCATATACGTATTTCTACGTATATTTCATGTATTACCCTTGAGGGGTATATTTATCTTTTTGTATTCCCTTTTACATAAATAAGATTTATGGAGTCATTGTGACAACATGACATCCTTCTCTCTCTCTTCTCTCTTGTTCCTAAACTTAACTCTAACCCTAAATCTCAGATTCAACTAAACAACCTCTGTGAAAAATAGAAGGGTTTGAAGAACATTATCAACAAAAACAATAGAATGTAAAAAAAAAAACCATGGGTATCCGGGCCTCTTAGAGCACCCGACTAGTCCCCCGGGGCACGATAGTCACCCCTTCCACACGTGCCGGAGTGTACTGGGAGAGTTAATGTGGACTGAGCCACTTATTACCCACCTCTTTCCAGGGGGTGGCCCCAAGGAGAGTTGAACTCACAACCTCCTACTTTTAGGAGTGGAGTAATTCATATCAGAGGAAAAGAAGAGTCTACAATTTATCTGGAATTAAAGAAACAAAAGGAACCTTGAATTCATATAAGGTAAAGTAAAGAAAATGAGTTTAAGAGTTTGTTTGGATTGGCTGAGGACCAACAAAGGTAGGCAAGAAAAATCAAAAGCAAACGCATGTGAAAGGGGAAACATGTAAACAGATTATTTGAAAAAAAAAAAAAACTCATGAAAGAAAACCCCATATTGAAAAATAAATAAATTAAACCACCCACCACAAAACCAAAAACCAACCAAAAGAAAATGAGGAGCAAAATTCGAACAACACAAAAATAAAAGAAAATTTCAACTGGAGAAACTCACAAAATAGACTTTACTTCATTCTAAAGAAGCGCAAAAAACGAGAAAAAACAGAGCAAGACTATCAAAAATTAGCACAAAAAAGCCAAAAATGAAATTCTACCAAGTATAAGGAAAGAAACCGTAAACTATATGATATGACCAAAATGATTGAAACTTCAAGAAAACAAAGTCCACCAAAAAAAAGAGCAAAAGCACAATAACGAAACGCATTTGTCTTTGGAACTAGAAGATATTTCCCATGTAATTTTTGTTAATCCTCTACACATGAGACATTATAAAAAAAGAAAAAAGAAAAAACTGACGTTATAAAATTCTAACAATTCTTTAAGATTTTGGTCAAGCTCCTATGTTACAGTTCTTCACCTTGGAGCATTAATGGTGGGAAAAGAGATGAACACAGACATTTTCAAGGAAGGTCGTCCTCCTTAACAATTGGAAAAAGAAACTAAATTTCTTTATTGCCTTCCCAAGAAATTACAATCTCTAATTTATAAACGTAAAACAACCTACGTACCAACCTAGACTCCTTGTCAATTATAACTTCATAATTACAATTAGACTCCTATTAAACTTAAATTTGAAAGAATCCTAAACAACTTCCAAGTGTGCTAAGGTAGGGTGACCTGGCACATGCAGAGGTGGGTTCATTACATCCCAGCCGCCTTTGAACTAGCCTTGACCTCAAGGCTTGAATCAGGAAAACAGTCCTCGATGGAAGACTAGGTCTCCCATGTTGCCTCCACAACTAAATCATGCAACTTAATCAAAACCTCGGTAACTACAATGTTGTTCCGATTGACCATCTGACGGTTGAGAACTGTTTCGGGGATAGCGGTATGGGCGGACATTGACAGGCTTGCTACCAAGGACTCAGGGAGGAGAGGGATATGGTGCTCATGGGAACGACATGGGGATAACTCTAGTGGTTCCTCGAAGACATCGCCAAACCCATCCAAAATCGCATGTAAGTCTGCAGGGGGAGTAGTGTCCCCTTGGGGGTGATGGAGTTGCCGATGAGCTTAAAACGCATCCAAAGCTTGTCAAAATCCCATAGAATAGAACCCAAGGTGCAGAGCCAGTGAGCCCTGAAAACCATGTCGTAACCCCCAAACTTTAAGAGATGTGCTACGGTGGTAAGAGAATGATGTTGGATGGAGAAGCAAAGATCCTGGCAAAGGACATGACTCTTTAGCATTTCTCCATTGGCAACCATAACATGAAGGGCAGCATCAACCTCCGGGTAGAGACCAAGGTGGTTAGCCAAGCGTCCGTGAAGTAAGTTATGCGCGCTGCCACTATCAATCAAAATGGTGATGGATTGATGTTTCGGGAAACCCTTAACGCACATCATTTGGGATGCAGAGGATCCGAACAAGATGAGGGGGGAGATTTCAGGTTCCAATGGTTCAATCGGGGGGAGAAAATCGCTGGGCCATCTCCCTCGGATGGTAGGTCATTTCCATCCTTGACTTCGACACTATCGAACAAATAAAATTATTGTGCCTTACATCTATGCCCCAGGCCATATTTGTCATCACGATGCATAACCTGCATTCTCTACGATCATTCATCTTAGGAATTTTTTGAAGTGTGAAGGGGTAGGCGTAGGGAAAGCCACAGCTTCTGGAGTGGGAATTACATAAGCTGGAGATTGAGAAGGCCGCAAAATGGAGGACGATTGGGCTGACGCGTGAGAGCCAATTTTTTGTAATAGTGGCTCCAAGGCCGGGCTATGATTGGCACATTGTTACAGGCCACAACATGTCCAAGCTTGGGAGTCAACTGCTCAAGTTAGAGCCTGGCCAAGTTAGCCAAAGCACGTCCAAGCTTATTTAAGGGCCTGTTTCATTGTCATCATCCATGACTTATTTAAGGGCCTGTTTGAAAACCCAAAATATGGAGCTGGCCATGATTAGTCAAGGTTTGGTAACTGGGTGGACCCCCTTTTTCAATTTTTGCCTTTAAATCAAGACCAGAGTTGGTTTTTTTAAAAAGTAATTGCAACATTGAACTTTGGTTATTCCTAGCTAGAAATCTAGAACTAGGCCCTGAAAATGAGATTTCTAAACATGCCACAAACCAATGAGTTTACATGTGTCGAAGTGTGGGGTTTGCCAAGGCTTCCCTATCCGAGCTTATATTTTTGTCAATTGAGGCAGACCTACAAAGCTTAGGCTGCTGGCTGCGTTTGGGTGAGCTTAAAAACTCCAATAAGCCAGCTTTTAGCGGTTTTCTAGTACTTAACATTGAAGTATGCGTTTGGTAAAACTTAAAAAGAACTTTTTAAAGTCCAATACACTCCCAAATCGCCATAAGCAGAATCCTTTTTGAACAACATCTGCTAATTGCTTTTTGAACTCTTCTCTTGTATCCTCGAGACTTTCAAGTAAGTTCAAGCAATTTCAGAAAAAAATAAAAATAAAGATAAAATGGAGCAATACTCAATTCAAAAAGAAACCCAAATGGTATCGAAATTCAAGAGTTAGAAAAGAAACCCTAGATTCAACTGTGATGTAAAGAGTAACTTCTAAAGAGACGATAGAGACAAGGTTTTACATATATTAAGGTGTTTAGAAATCCTAGATTCAACTGTGATGCAGAGAATATATTTTAATAAACGATGGAAAGGAAAGAAGCCCTAATTTTACCCTAACGTTGAAGAACAATTTGCAGAAGAACTTCACTAACCTGATGTGAAGAAATTCCTGCTAGAATGAAGAAACCATGTCAATGATTTCTTTGACGCTTATTTCTCTCTGGTTTCTCCTTGATAGTTCCGAAGCCATTACAGGTCGAGATGGAGAGATTCTTCTAGAGAGAGCAGACGGAGTTGGAAACTGTCACAGTGGTACGACGAGGTGGTCCTTAGTACTCCTTAGGTCCACACCATTGGTCCCTAAGTCCTAGAGATGCGTGTCACTTCAGTTTCAATTTTCAAAGCCCCTTTGAAGTTTCAGTAAACCTTCGCTCACACTTGTGTGTGAGCAAAGCCGATCACACATCACAATATGAGCCACGGGACATACTCTTAGAGGACGATGACCGTATGGATGTTTGGCTAGTCCCTCGGTGGACTTGTAAACCAAAATGAGCTTCCTTAGTCATTTCTAAGTGTTGGATTGGAGTCATTTGCATGGGTTTCTTTTGACCGTAGAATTTAGAGCATTATTGACCATTATTTGGAGTAAGATCCAAAGGTCTGGCATAACTAATCAGGCTGATTTTTGGTTTTCAGGTCCAACGAGGGACTGGTCAAACATCCATACGGTCATAGTCCTCTAAGCGTGTGCCACGTGGTTCATATTGTGGTGTGTGATCGGCTTTGCTCACACACAGGTGTGAGCGAAGGTTTACTTCATATGAAGTTTGAACTTTGAAGTTTTGAACAACGCTGTGAAGTCAACCTACGGAAAAAGCAGAGCTTTTTAACGTCATCAGAAGTCAAAACCACTTTAACACAGCTCGATCACGAGTAAAACTTCTATCACAGCGTTCTGACAGATGCTTCTGTCTCAATGCAAAACATAGGCCACGTGGCAATCTCTTAGGGACGCTGACCGTATGGATGTTTGGACAGTCCCTTGGTGGACCTACAACCAAAAATCAGCCTGATTAGTGATCTACAACCTTTGGATCTTTGCACCCAAATAATGCTCAATAATGATCGAATTCTTACCGTTAAAATCAACCCATGAAAATAACTTCAATCGAATAGCTTAGAAATAACTAATCAGGCTGATTTTTGGTTAACAGTCCGCCGAGGGACTGGACAAACATCTATACGGTCAGCGTCCACTAAGAGTGTGTCACGTGTCCTGTGTTTTGCATTGTGCCAGAAGCAGCTGTCAGAAGGCTGTGACAGAAATTTTACTCTTACTAGGGTGGTTCCAGGACCAGGCTGCTTGAGTTCGGGCCTGACCAAGTTAGCCAAAGCCTATCCAAGCTTATTTAAGGACCAGTTTCATGGTCATCATCTACGCCTTATTTAAGGGCCTGTTTGAAAACCCAAAAATATGGGGCCAGACCCTGAAATCAAGACCGGGTGGACCCCCTTTTTCAAATTTTGCCTTCAAATCAAGACCAGCGTTGGTTTTTTTTTTTAAAAGTAGTTGCAACATTGAACTCTGGTTCTTCCAACCTAGAACCAGGCTAGACCCTGAAAATAAGATTTGTAAACATGCCTTAATGTGCCGAACTGTGACCAGAGTTCGATGTGTTCTTTGTATGCATCATGCCTCTAGGGTTGCAACATTACTTTCAGGACCAATGTCTTGTTCCCATATCAAACCTTGAACTTGTCAGGTTCTTTACTAAGCAACTTGAAATCAGAGAAGATGGTCTGCACTTCTAGCCTTGTATATTTTTCGTTTGTCGGTAATTCTAGCAACAAAGATCTTCTAGGATCACCTTAGCTATTTCTGTGCATTCTCTTTCCTCACCCTAAGGCATAACACTTTGTACAAATTGTGGATATATGCAACAATGGTTCCAACAAAGTCCAGGTCTGCTAGGACCTCACAAATTGGTTACAGTTCAGCTGGCTAAGTCCGAACAGTGAAGAAAAGTTTAGGTTTAGTAGGCCGAAGAGTAGATTGAATCTCCTCTTTAGCTGGCTCATCTAACTCATCATCCGCTCCCCTCCCAGCTAGGACCGAACACGCGGCTACTATTCAGCCGGGTAAGTCTAAAAAAATGAAGAAAAATTGGTTTTAGCAGGCCGAACAGTAGATGGCAACTGTGTATTCGGTTCTCTTTCTCTTCCATGTATTAGGTTCTCTCTCTTCCGTGGAACTCAGGACTAATGTCGTCATTTTCTGATGTAGGCCTTAAGAGACGTCCTCGTAGAGGAGATGATAAAAGATGAATAGTCTCAAAATCTTTCCCATCACACAGCTTGTACGAAAGACTGGTTGATATACATCTGGGCCTACGGACCGCGTGGATGTTCAAGCAACCCCTTTGTTGATATACACACCAAAAATCTCCTTTGCTTGCTAATCTCTAGCCATTAGATTTAGTACTTTATAAAGAGCCATGGGATTCAATCATTTTTTGATTACTAAAACTAACGGCTAAAAATCATCAAACAAGCTAATTTTTTATAAGAAGGTCTAACAAGGGTCGGGCTAAACATCCATGCGGGGTCCAGATGGTAGCGTGAATAATAAAAATTGTGGGTGAGGTGTACCTTGTTACATCACAACCCATGAATAAAAACATTCTCACTGTCAACTCTTTGACCTGAGTTATATATGACTTCTAGGGTCGTTGGCAAATCAGTGGAAGCAAAAAAGTTGATGACTTAAAGGTTTACTATTTGGAAGCAAAAGTTTATTTGGGAAAACACTAACTTATAAGTCAAAAAGGCAAAAAGTTTGTTTGGCATGTAACAAATCAAAAAATTATTTTCGTACAATCTATATAAGAAAACGGGAAGTTGTCTCCCCACTTATACCCCTCTAATATGTTTCAACAAAGAAGGGCCAAGGTCTTATCTCCAAAATAAACAGTGGATCTCAGCCACTCACAGCTGATTTTGGCGAACGCTTTGTTGGATAGCACAGTGGGCACGGCCCACCCACTATCTATATAACAAGTGACAATAGTTGTGTTATACCCTCTCTTTGTAGAAACTTGAGTTTATTAAATATCTTATATGATTTATTACATAGACCTACTCAACGTTCTTAAATAGAGCATTACAAGAGTCTAATAGGATTGAGATCCTATAATCTCTCAATCAAATCTAATCCTAATATATTATCCTAATCTTGTGATAAGATAAACTAATAATGATATGATGTATCTCACACAACTTATTATGATATATATTCTTTAACGTTTCCCCTCAAACTCATGGAGATCGGAGATCGACGATCATCGTGAGTTTGTCAAAATCTACTGCATTGAAGAGTGAATACCGTTGAAAGATGATATCGTCATTTTAAGTTGCCTTGATGATTGAATTGTCATGATCAAGCCTTGAAGTCCGTGCTTATCAATAATGAAGATAGTTGTCAGCCACAGTAGTGATCCATGATTGATCACGCGGGATTTTATCCTAGAGAAATTATTCGGTTTAAGCTAGACCGGAACCTGTCGGATTTTAATCCGTATAAAGGGCCTCATTGGGCCAAAAATGTGTGAGCATCTATTTGCTTCACAGGCTTAAGCTCAATGAGTCTACAAGCAATGAAGGGTGTGGGCCTCTCTTAGACCTTACACAAGCTTGGGCTGTAAAAGTCCACAAGCAAATCTTTTTTTTTATTTGATTTTTACCCGAACTGACATGGAAAAAGGGTTTGGAGGATTACCAAAACCCATGAAGGAGGTGGTCGGAGATTGAGGCTCATGGCGACGGAGACATCATTGGAAGCAGGCACTCAATGTTTGGGTTTTAAAAAATCGAGAACAAGGTACCGGAGATGGCTTACAACTGTGACGATGTTGACGGCAGTAGCGTTAATGGCATTAGCGGATGAGGCATCAACAACGACAGTGCTTAAAGCCCTCTGATTTGAGGTGGGCCACCAGAGCTACAACATTGATTGAGCTCCGATGTTGATTACTTAATTAATCTTGACACAGATCTGGAGGTTGATGATGATAAGAAATGTACGCCATTGGATCTTCCGAGGGAGCTTCGGGCAACGATGACAACAATGAGTGAAAATAAAAATAAATATTAGGCCCGACAGATAGCAAAGATGTCGACATTAGAAGAGTGATGGACCACGTGAAGATCAAAAGAGCACAGGTCGTTGGATGACCCGCTCTGATACCATGTAGAAACTTGAGTTTATTGAATATATTTTGATTTATTACATAGACCTACTCGAAACTCTTATATAAAGCATTACAAGAGTCCAATAGGATTGAGATCCTATAATCTTTCAATCAAATCTAATCTTAATTGATAAAACATTACAAGAGTCCAATAAGACTAAGATCCTATAATCTCTCAATCAAATCTAATCCTAATCTTATGATAAGATAAACTAATAATGATATAGTGTATCTCACACAACTTATTATGATATATAAGCCCTGCTTGGTATCGCCGCAAATATTTGTTTGCAAACATTTACAACATATTTTTGCATTTCTAGGTGCTTGGTTGCACCCCACAATTATTTACGTAGGTAAATATTTTTCGTAAGTCAATATTTTTTACGATTTGAGCTGCTAATGTTTGCAGCCAAAAATGGCCGCAAACATTCATTTTTTTGCTTGAACTTCCTTGAAATATATATAATATTTGGCCCCTAGATGAAGAGTAAAAATCACTCACCGCCCATGATGACTGTCCACAATATGTGCCAGGTAGTATATTTTTAGAAAACGTTGATTGTATGGATGTTTGGTCCAAGTTTTAAAGGGGGCCGTTATAATGGTATAACAGACTGGGGGCGTTACTGTTTTTCTGTTATAATGAAATGTAACGCTCAGGGGTAAAAACGAAAAATAATGAGAAAATAACATAAATAACGAAAAAAATGGCGTTGAAATTCAAATTTTGAAATTTCAATTTTAATTTTTAGAAACAAAAAAATAATGAAAAATAACATAAAATAACGGAAATTAACAAAAAAAGAAAAACGGAAATAACAGATGTTTTTTGCACACAAAAAAAAAAAAATCCAGAATTCGTTAAAATGGAAAAATAACAGCTGTTATTTTTAAAACATTTTAATGGTTCCTAACGAAACGGGGAGGTCTGAATCCGTTATAGCGGCCATTTTTTAAAACCATGGTTTAATCAATCCCTATATGGGCCCACAAACCAAAAATCAGCCTAATTAGTGATTTCAAATCTTTGGAGGGTCGGGCTCGGGAAACCCCCATTTTAGCGTACCCACATAGAAGATGAATCAATGGTTCATTTTTGGTGTGGATGATCTCCTCACCATATAGATCACCCAAACAAAAAATCAGCCCATTTTGCATTTCTAACCCCATCAAATGTGGGTTTTCAAGTTACATGGCAAGGATCGACGGTCCATAATTCTTCAGCTTCTAAACTAGTTTATGAATATCAGAATGATTTGAATTTTTGTGAGGATAATCTCCTAACCATAGAGATCATCCTCACCAAAATCAGCCATCGATTCATCTTCTATGTGGGTACGCCAAAATGTGTGTTAAAAATGGGGGTAAAAAATGGGCGTCCCTCGAGCCCGACCCATCTTTGGATACTAGTACCCAAATAATGGTCAATAATGCTTAAATTCAATGGTTAGAATCAATCCAGGAAAATGACTCCAATCCAACACTTAGATGCTCAAATTCAACGGTAAAAATCAATCCATGAAATCCGTTAATTAGGTTGATTTTTGATTTGTTGATCCACTTATAGATTGGGCAAACATCCATTCAGTCAGCATCCTCCACAATGATTGTGGAGGGTAAGCAAAGTAATACTCCTAGATAGACATCTAGACAAAAAAAATAACATGATTAGTGATTTCTAAAAGTTGTATTGGTGTATTGGAGTCATTTTCATTGGTTGATTTTTAACCGTGGAATTTGGCATTATTTGGGGTACAAAGATCCAAAGGTTTGAAATCACTAATCAGGCTGATTTTTAGTTTGTAGGTGATTGGCCAAACATCCATACGGTCAGTGTCCCTCTAAAGTATTCCACGTACTCAAATTGTGAGCGGTCAACAAAGTTCTACTCGGACCTACCGATTATTGGGTTCCCGCCCAAAATCGACTTGCCTGGACCATCTCATGATTCTCATACATTTGTTCCGTTGTTTGATTGGTTGTGATTGTTCGTAGGTGATCTCCATCTACTATTTTAGATTCATCAAATACTCAAAAAATATTTGCATTGCACCCTCCACCCAAGCCGTGGAAAGTATTTGCAACTGATTTTATGGGTTAATACCAAGCAATAGGAAATGTTTGAAGCTGTAAACATTTACAAAGCAAATATTTGTAGAGGTAAATATCTGCATCGGATACCAAGCAAGGCCATATTCTCTAACACTCTTTATCTTATATGGCTTCAATAATGAGTGGCTGAGATCGACTATGCTTCATATTGATGGCTGAGATTAACTCCCACCCGATTTTGACAAACACTTTGTCGGAAAGTGCAGCGGGCACGGGCCACCCACGCCTATAACGAGACAACTTAGTTGTATTCTCTTATCTTATCCATCCATCTAATGTGGACGGTTAGATAAAGAGTGGTTGAGATCAAATCCATCAATCTAATGTGGATGGTTAGATTTCAGCCACTCAATCCACTTCATTTGACCTCAATTTATTTAAAATTTGAATTTCAACACCGTTATTTTTTGTTATTTCTGTTATTTTTCCATTTCTCCCTCTAACAGCCATTATAATGGAAAAAACGGTAACGCCCCAATCCGTATACTGTTTGAGTGCCGAAGGCACCCAATTTTTGCAAACGCTTTTGTCGGAGAGTACCGTGGGCACAGGCCATTTACTAGTCTATATCATGGTTTTAAAAATGACCGTTTAAACTGTTTTAACTGCCTTTTAAACGGTAACGCCCCAAGCCCATTTCCGTTAAAACCCTTTAAACATGTTTTAACGATTTTGAAAAAAATGACCGTTTTTTTTGTTTTAACGGCCGTTAAAATCGTTTAAAGCCGTTTAATTTTGAAAAATTTTGTGAAAAAAACGAATCTGTTTAATTCCGTTAAAATTCGTTAAATTCTTTTTTTTTTAATTTCCAAATTTCAAACGGTTTTGAAAAAAATGACCGTTTTTTTGTTTTAACGGCCGTTAAAATCGTTTAAAGCCGTTTAATTTTGAAAAATTTTGTGAAAAAAATGAATCTGTTTAATTCCGTTAAAATTTGTTAAATTCCTTTTTTTTTAATTTTAAAATTTCAAAATTTGAATTTCAGCGCCATTTTTTCCGTTAAAATCGTTAAAAACAGTTTACTTCCATTTTTTTCCATTTTTGCCCCTGGCCGTTTCAATCCATTTAAACGGTAACGCCCCCAATCCGTTTAACCGTTAAAACGGCCTCCTTTAAACCTTGGTCTATATAACAAAACACAACAATTGTCTCCCCCTCCTATAGGCTTCATATATCCAAGGGTCCATATCAACCTTTACATAACATAAAATTTATACGGTTCGATTAATTTAATGGGGATATTGTCTCCCCACTTATACCCCTCTTATCGGCTTCACAAAGGATGGCCAAGATCTTATCCCCAAATGGACTATAGATCTCAACAACTCACATCAGATTTTGAGAAATGCTTTGTAGGGGAGTGCTGAGGGCACGGGTTTACCCACTCTACATCTGTATAACAAAACAGAGAAGTCACTTATCCACCCTCTTATCAGCTTCACAAAGGATGGCCAAGATCCTATCACCTAAATGGATAGTGGATCTCAGCCACTCACACCCGATTTTGGCAAACGCTTTGTCGGAGAGTGCCGTGGGCACGGGCCACCTACTAGTTTTATACATAACATATTTTAAATAATTATTGAAATGGACGACTATTATAACCATGGTTTAAAATAATACCGTTTAAACGGTTATAATGGTTTTGACGCTTAGAAAATAACGACCATTTTTTCGTTTGAACGGCCGTTAAAACAAAAATAATGGTTGTTATTTTTTGAAAGATTTGTGGAAAAAGCGGCTGATATTTTTGTTAACTTTCGGTTTTTTTTTTTAATTTCAATTTTGAAATTTGAAATTTGAAATTTAGCATCATTTTTCCAATTTTTCTGTTAAATTCTGTTTTTTCTATTTTTTTTTTTTTTCCATTTTGGCCCTGTCCATTACAATTCATTTTAGGAAAAAGATGTAACAAGGTATGCCTGAAACTGTTCATTTGCGGGAGCGGCATTTTTGGTAGTCACCGCTGCCATCTGGGCCCACTGACCGCTTAGATGTTTATCCCACCCCTTGGTGGATATACATACCAAAAATCACCTTGATTGGTAATTTATAACCATTAGATTTTAACACTTTTTAGCACCATTTAAGGCTTTCTTATAGCCGTTGAATAGAACCATTTTTTGAGTACTAAAACCAACGGCTACAAACCATTAAACAAGCTGATTTTTTGTATGAATGTCTATTAAAGGGTGGGCTAAACATCCATGCGGTTAGTGGGCCCAGATGGCAGTGGTGACTACCAAAAATGCCGCTTGCTTCCGCAAACGAAAAGATCTCAGGTATACCTTGTTACATCAGACCCTTCATTTTAATGGCCGTTTTAACGGTTTTAAAGAGTATCTCTGCGCCGCCGTCCGCCGTTCCATAAAACGCAACTCATTTTCTTTCCTCTTATACACTCATAAGGGATGGCTGAGATCGAATCCTTTCATCCGTTTTGGACTGTCGATCTCATTCACTCGATTTTTGGCGCCTATTTATTTGGGCTTAGCTAACTAAACCCACGTCTGTCTCAAGTAAAACTTCTATTACAACAAATTGTAAATCACACAAGGTGTACGTGCCGAGAACTCATTGGCTGTGATTGTGTGATTTGCAACTTTGCTGTGACAGAAGTTTTACTCTCTCAAACTGACTCTTCTCTCACGTGTCACGTCTCGTCTCTGAAACCGAAGGCACTGAAGAAGAAGAAGAAGAAGGGTCTCTGTCACCGTCTCCGCCTGTGGTGCAGCCGTTGTCTTCTTCTCTCTCAGTAAGTCTTCTTCTCTCTCTCTCTCTCTCTCTCTCTTGGGTTGGGCTCTCTCTCTCTGCAACAGTAGGTTTTGAGATGGTTTCTGGGTTTGGGGGTTTTGATGTGAGTGGGTTGTTTGAGGTTTGGGGTTTTTTATGCGTAGTGTGTTGAACGGGGTTCACTCTCTCTGCAACAGTAGGTTTTGGGATGGTTTCTGGGTTTGGAGGTCTTGATTTGAGTGGGTTGTTTGAGGTTTGGGGGTTTTATTTGTCTTCTGTTGAATGCGTAGTGTGTGTTGAACGAATTGAGAAATCCTTCATCTCCCTTCGCTGAAAACCAAAGTAAGGTGTCCAGGCTGTCCAGCTGAACCTTGCTGATCATCTAAGCACAGTTGAAACTTGCAGTGTGTATCTTATCCTATGTATAAGCCCTCATTCAAGTAAATCCCACTCATCATCCTTTCATTCCCACTATTCTCGCAGCTGAACATGCCCCTGGAGTATTTTTCAATCTGATATTGTGATGTATATAGGGCGGAGAATCGGAGATTCATTAGGATTGCTTCAGTGACTTTGTTCCATGATCAACTGGTGATCTGTGATTAACATCCTTATTATTCTTTTAGGATCAAGGGGAAGCTATTGTTGTTGATTTGTTACACACAGCACTTTATATTAGGATTATATGAAAGAGATGGGCTCTTTGTTGTAAGGAAGCATAATTAGTTAATTTAGATGGAACCCTGTAGCTAAATGTGTATCTTCAATTGGATACAGATCTAAATGTCAAGGAGATGCCTGTATTTGTGAATATAATCTTCTCTTGGCATATGATTTCCCAACATTTGGGTTTTTATTCTATTGGCCAACACAGAAAGAAGTTTGTATTCTATTGTGTGCAACTTGGCCAACACAGAAATCCATTACATATTTTATTGAAAGAAGTAAAAGAAATTACAGTAGTGTTCCATTCCCGAATGTAAAGAGGGTCTAAGCCCACTCTTTACAACCAAACAATTGGCAACAACATTTCCTGGGATCATGCCTAAAGGAGACTTAATAGTCAATATTTTCACAGGCATTCACCATAGTTTTCCTAGCCATGCATACTTAACTAAATGTTCTGTTTAAGAAAGCAATTCTAAGCAGGGTTTATACATGGTATAAGATACCATGGCATGGAAATGTTAAATGAGGGGGAAAAAGTAAAATTAGTGATCTTCTAGGTGCAACCCATTGAATGATGGGTCCCCACTTAAAGGAAGGTCCTTCCTTCATCCTGCATCCTGACTCGAGCATTTCAGGCCACCACTCTCATAGATGATTACCCCTTAGTGACATGTACGCCAACTAACCCTACTCTAACCCAGGTAAGAAAAATTGGATGACAAAACCATTGCTCTCCAGTATTAGAGAGCAATTTTGATACGCAACCCCCAAAAATTGTCATGTGGCACTCTTTGGATCCATTGACCTACACCAAAAATCAGCCTGAATGGGCTGAGTTTGGGTTTATACACTATATTTGGGCGTCAACTGGTGAATCTTCTACTTATCAAAAAAAAAAAAAAACTATTGAATCTTCCACTTTCAAGGCTGTGTTGTTAAGTTCATTTCAAGAACTGCAGCGAGTATAATTTGAGTTATTTTGACCTAATTTATTTAAATAGGATATCCATGTACTCTCAATTAGGTTCACTTCATTTCACCTAAATAATGTACCAATGTAAGTGTATTGAACTATAGGTATAATTTCTATTTATGTGTTCATTTCGGATAAGAGATAGAAATGCATGCGTATATTTGTATGCATTTGTGTATTTCGTACTTATATGCATGTAGATGTGTTTAGAAGAAGTACGCATTTAGACTTAGAGATATATATCTGGATGGACATGTTTATGGTCATGTGTGTCCAATGTTTAGGTGTGTATGCTTTATTGGATTCCGGTGGAGGACGTTAGCATGATTATCTTTACAACATGTTCCACATACTTGGTTAATCGAGAACATATTGATTTCTCTCAATAGACCCTAGAAGGTATTGTTTTAGGGATAACCGGTAATCTAGAGGACCATCGTTTGTTCTTGGTGGTCTCCAAAAGAGTTTCTCGGCTCCTTATCAATATCATGATTCAGAACAGTAGTTAAAGTCTGTGCACATAGTAGTGGAAACTTCATTGTAAGTTAAGAGTTCAAATTCTGCAAAATAAATGCTAGCGGAACTTAGATGAATTAAGTTGTAGCACCGTGAACATTTTTCAGTGCATTAAAAAAAAATTTAAAAACATTATGATCATTTATTTATTTATATTGAGTATTAATGCTTAGTTGTATATTTGTTGAATTATAATTATTGAGGTGGGCCTTTAGGGCAAATTTATAGACTTTTTGGGCCTACAAATGACTCTTTTTTTTTTTATGACGTACCTACAAATGACTCTAATTAAAGCCTAGTTGATACCAATGGGTCTTGGGCTTATTTTTTACTCATAATTAACCAAAATAAGACTTTTAATAGGTTGATAAAATTATCCCTTTTAAAGTGACGAAAATTATTATTAATTTGTTGTTAAGAATGTTAGTCTAACATCGGATATGTGAGAAAGTTGAAGGTTTTAAAAACTTATAAATAGGAGTAAAGGCATAAGGCTTTCCGGATTCCAAAAATCGTTGAGAGCCTCTTTAAGAGGAGAAAACGTTTTTTTTCAAGAGAGAAAAGTTGAAAAAAAATTAGCCGATTCTCTAAGTTCATGTATAATAGAGTTTTTCATCTTGATTTCTCTTCAATAATTAAGAGTCGTAGATCTTCAGCATTGATTAAGAGTTAGATCAACTCTCCATTAAATAAGTAGACTCTTCTATGATTTTTCGATTAATTAATTTGGGTTATACTCTTTGTATATGTATCGTATTCGAATGTATTGAAATTTTGGAGATCTATTGAATGATTAGATATTGAATTGCATACATTTTTGAAGTGGGGATTGATCACAATGGTTGAAAATTTTTAAGTAAGAAAGGCCTGGAGCCTTTGGGTGCAAAACCCTAAACCCCTGCAAAAGAGTTCTTGGTTGAACTGCTCCCGGTGTGGGAAGGAGAAGGGAGACCCATGGTGGGTTATTGGTTGCATGTATATATTAATTTCAGATTATAATTTATTTTGAAATACTTGTTATTCTTGTTCCATACCTATACTCTGCGTATGAACTTTTGATTGATAGAACTGTCATAGATATGTAGCGATTAAATCTTATTGAGATTTCATAAACTCACTGTTCAACCGATAATATTTTCAGATTATTTGAGAATGGAAAAAACGATGGACTAAAAGACGGTGTACCAAAGAATATTGAAGCATTCATTGAAAACACATAGTTTATTTATTTATTTTTATTTTATGATTGTAATAAATTGAATATTGACTTTATTGGTCTATTTTGAACCTGAATTGATTGATTTAGTACTTTTATTTTATTATTTGCGTTTCAATAGAATGTATAATCTGACCCATACGTAGTGTTTCTTCCATGAATCAAATTATGTTCTTTTTCAACAAATCTCGATAGGGTCAGTTGAGAGTAAAAATTTGTTAAAATAAAATAGTAAATGATATTTTTGGGTAAAGTGCATTCACAAAAGATGCTTAAAATAATTTTTTATTAAAATTGTATTTTTGGAAAATTTTACGCCTATCCGCTAAAATTTTGAAAAGTTAATTAAAAAAGAATATCAAACAGAAGTTTTAGCCAAAAACGTCTTTACGAAATATCTTTATTTTGATCTATTATGAATTATGCTCATTTTTAAAAATTATTTTAGAGTATTTTATTTTATTTTTATTTTATCACATCCTGAATCTTGGGCAAACGGGTCGTTTTTTAGGCATTCGGGTCGAATTCGGGTGCCCGGATTCGGGACGTGACAAAGTAGTGGTAGTGGCTCCTGAGATCAACCCAGCAGATGCAGATGGGTTGATCTCAGTCGTTAAAACATATTGGCTCATACTGTGGCCTGGATGTATTACTTTTTTTTTAAATAGATGATTCTCTAGATTGGCTACGTGGAAGAGTGGTTTCCCTCCAAACTCCGTAACTCACAACATTAATCTGCATTTGCAATCTAATTTTGCAAACACAAATTTGAAATTTGAAACTCATTGCAATCTGAAATGCAAAATCAGATAGCAAATCAGAAACACCGATGTAGTTGATGTGGAGGAGTGGTTGCCCTCCAAACTCTGTAACTCACATCTTGATTGATGCACTTTGCAAGCTTGGCAATTTTGAAGAGGCTTAGTCAATCTTCAATTACAGCTTACCCAAGGGTTGGAAACCTAATGCGGTTAGTTATAATATTTATATGAGTGGTCTTTATAAGGTAGGCATGGCTGCATGGGTGAGGAATTACATCCCACCAATGTGACTTTGAATTTCTTTCTTGATTGTCTTTGTCATGCTTCAAAGTTATGAGGCAAAGGATCTCCTGGACAGGAGTTTTGATTTGGGTTGGGGTGTCAATTTTGTCAGTTATACCATTGTGATGAACAATTTCTGTAAGATTGGTGGATGGTTGACTGCTTTGAAGCTTTTGACTGACGTGTTTAAGAAGGGGGTTGTCCCAAACAGCAGGACATATAATATTGTGATCCATATCCTTTGCGAAGCTGGAAAGGTGGGGAAGGCAAAACGTATGGTTGATAGCAGAGGCTTTGTGATGAGGACATCACGTTCTTACCTAGAGTATACCATCGGAGGAGGAAAACTGGGTCCACACCCATGTCTTTGTATTTTAATGACTATGTGGGCCTTGGTTTTAGTTCTCCTTGATTTATGGGAGCGGAAGACCCCACATGCATGTACATCATGAAGACTCCATACTGGAAAGATGCATGTGGGCTGCGTAGGGAGCTTGTGGAGAGTTTTTATTTGTTTTTAGGTTTATTTTGATATTTTTCTTAGAGTTTTAGGTGTCTTTGCAATTAGCCCGCAGTTAGGGGGCTCATTGTAATTTTGGTTAGTTACTTTAAGTTGCTGAACTTAGCTATTAAATTAGATGGATGGCTAAGATTAGATTAGGGAGTTTTGAGTTATTATATAAACTCTTTTAGTTGTAATATTTGATTAATGATGAATTATATTGACTTTTGCTCTTGAGAAATCTCTTGTGGATTGTTCTGTCCTTCCTTGGTGTGAATCCAAGCTACTCGGAGCAAATCCGAAAGGTATTATCCTTATCTCTATCTCTATCTCTTCTCTCTCTCCATCTTTATTTTCTTTTCTTGATCAAGTTTGACCTAGAAAACTCAACCATATCTCTTTTATCTCGAAACCCTAACCATTGATCACAACTATGAATAGTGTCACGTGAATAGTGCCGTGTGAATAGTAACGTGATAACCCTCCTCCACCAATTCTCCATACGGCACTCTAAACCCTCCCAAAACCGTCACCACAATTCTCAAACACTCCCAAATCCCTACGGTAACCATAGAAATTCCTAACCTCTTCTCAAACCCTAATTTTCCATGGTTTTCCTTTTTCTCCCAAAACCCGACTAAAATCTGATACTTGTCAGAAAGCTCCGAAACTTGCCAGAAACCTTCATAAACTTCAAATAACTTATAATCTCTTGGAAAAGGAAATTAAAGTAAACCTACAAGTGTTGGTTGAACCTAGCTAGTGGAAGTCCTTACTTCCATCGGGCCGCTCAATCAATAATTGAGGGTTTATCATTGCTTGGTTGTGAGATCTAGCCTTTGAAACAACTCAGTTAATTATCTACTAGCATATCTACATATATGTGATAATTGTTAGAGTAGTTTTATATTTTCTTATTACTTGTGGTAATTTATTTCTGATCTTTGCACTTCATATAGGCTAGTTCTCATCATCCTGCATCAAATTTGGTATTAGAGCCTAGGTCTAGCTTAGGGTTCTATTTTCTTTCTGCATATAGGAATAGAGTTTGCATATTAGGCTTAGTTCATAACATCTCATTCGCATGGCATATAGTGCTAGGAGCCCATAGAGTCAGTGTTGCGTATGCCCACGCGTAGGGTAAGAGTTACCAACCCGACATGAACCCTGAATAAATCGCCCGAGCTCTTGAGGCCCTCACTGAACGCCTAGCAAATCTTGAGCAGACTAACCAAGCAACCCATGCCCGTCTAGATAACATAGAAGCCTCTCTTCATCATAACCCTGAGGGAGCGGACGAGGAAGCGTCCCGCAATCAAGGGAGAGGCTGAGTTTGTGGCCAAGACTTAGGTCGAAGTCGTGAGCGTGGTCAACAACCCCCTGCTCAATACTAGGACCCCTATGATCCCGATGACTGCATCGTGAGGACGGTTAAGATAGATGCCCCTAGTTTCGATGGTCGTCTGGACCCGAAAATTTTCTTCGATTGGATGTCAGATATGGACCACTACTTTGAGTGGTATGGGATGTCTGAAGGTCATAGAGTGTGGTTTGCCAAGATGGAATTGGTAGGACAAGTCAAACTCTATTGGACCAATGTCGAGCGTAGAGTTGAGAGGCGTGGTGAGGATCCCAATTCTTAGTAGCGCAAGATGAAGGAAATGCTCAAGGACAAGTACTTGCCTCTGAGCTAACCCGAGATACTCTTAGATCAATGGCAATCCCTTCGCCAGGGGTCTATGTCTGTTGCCGATTACATCGCCAAGTTTGATGAATATATGATGCGATGTAACATCAGAGAAGACCCTCTTATGACCCTATCTAGGTTTGGTATGGGTCTCTGATCTGAGCTTCAGAGAGAGCTCATCCCTTATGATATCCGTACCTTGGAGCATGCCTATCAGGTAGAGCGGTATCTGAAACTGCAATTTGAGAGGTGCTTTGACTCCCGCAACTCGACTGGCAAGCTTCTTTCCATGGGAGCTAAACCTAATGTGGGAAATCAGCCTTTTAGAGCGAATGCTAGCACTCCTTTCAGTGATGGGAATAACAAAGGAAAGGGAGTGATTGGTGGAACTTCAACAGGAAATGGGCCAAATCGTTGCTACAAGTGTTAAGGTTTTGGACACTTTGCAATCCATTGTCTTACCAAAGAACCCACCAAGGCTTTGTACATCGAGGGCACTAAAGAGAACGAGCAAGAAGGTTTGGAAGAAGAAACCCATGATCTTGAGCCCAGTCCTAGTGATGAGGACAGTGAGGAGGGCCAGGAGGCTAATACCTCACGGCTTGCAGTTGTTCGGCAGGAAACTGACAATTGGCGGCTTAACTCGATCTTTCATACCTATGCCAAGTGTGGCGAAAAGAGTTGCAAGATCATCGTCAACAAAGGAAGTTGCACCAATGTTGTGTCCTCTAGCGTAGTGACCCGTCTCGGATTGGCGCCTGTCGCCCACCCATGCCATATTGAGTCGCACGGGTTGAGTCAGTTTCAAGCCTAGTTTCTACAATTCCCTTCTGAAGAGGCCTCTCCTTTCGAGGTTTGGATGAGCATTCTTTGGTGTCTATGTGATACCCAATGGCATTCCATGTTGGGTTTTCTGAATTTTCATCAGTCTCCAACAAAAGGAGAGGAAGAAATTTGTAAAGCTTGAATTCACTCTAGGATCTACTTCAGTTCCATGGAAAAAATGTTATTTTACTATTTATATACAATAGGTTGTGGGGTTTGAGTTTTCATTAATCTCTAACAACATTAGCCCAAGTTTATTGATTCTGGAAATCAATATCATCATCTTCAGGGGAAGAAAAGAGAAAAAGGAATCTACTACTTCAAAGTGAAAAGCAACAATTTATGTGAGTAAAAAAGAAGTCTTTTATAATAGTTGTAGTAGATGAAAACAGAGTAGTTACCACCATCAGTGGACTAGGAATAAGAATGTGTAGGATGTCCCTTCCCTGGTCAAATGAAAATGACACGAAACTTAAAACTATGAGTACATTGACTCTTTGATAATTTCTGCTAGTAAATTTGCCCAACAACTGACAAGTATAATGGGATTGATGATGATAGTAGTAATGATAATGGTGATAGGATTGTGAAGCGTGATCAGCAGTGTACAGTACCTTCCAGGGAGTGGGGGTGCCTTGCCCCCACTACAGTTGACTGGGAGTTCTAAGGGAGGTGCCAACTTCCTTAGTTGGCCCTCCAAAAGAAAATTTTCGTTATTTTTCTTTGTATGAAATTATAATCCTGTGGATTAATCTGGTCCATTCAGTATAAGATTAGATCCGACAATTGTCTTTGATTTCAAGGTTAAAGACTTCTATTCAAGTCGTTTTTTATTATTTTGGGTAACGTGAGGAGAGTATGGGTTTTGGGTTTCTTTTGTTACTATTGTGATACAAAGAGGAGGTTTGTTCCCTTTCGTTGGTGATCTCTCATTCTCAGTAGTGAACCGGTTGCGATCTCTGTGGACGTAGCCCGCATTGGATGAACCACGTATATCTTGGGTTGTGGTTTGCTTGTTTCTTGTTTTTCTTCTTCTAGCTCTGCATCCAAGGGTGTGTTTATTCCCAATATATGATAACGAATACAATTATTATAACGAAAATGGTATCGGTAACAATTATAACATACAAACCATTTCTCTTTCCAAATATATGAAATAATCAAACTCAAAAACCAAAACCTGATTCAGTAAACTAAGAAGAAGAAAAAAGATCTTCTTAAGCTTTTCTGAACAGATGTAAATGTTGGAGTTTATGTTTACACCCATGTGGGTGTGCATAAGTGGGTTGCATCCCACTTCCCACCTAGGGTGTTCTTTTATTTCATAGGAGGCACTTAACCCACGTTTTATGTTTATGGGAGTTAAGTGGCCTCACGATTTCTCCTTTTTTAGGGTTTTTTTCCCCATCGTATATATACACACACACATATGTGGGAGAGGTTGAAACATTATTCAACCTCTTCTATTCCCACAACTACTCTCTCTAACTCTAATCTCATTCTCCACCTTCCGCCTCCATTACTATTTCTCTTCTCTATTTAATCTTTTTTTTTCTATTGGTTACAATCTAAATCACAACAGAAAATAGTAGTAGAACCCAAATATCTTAGAAGTTAAGAAAACATTGTTTAGCTTTTGTCATTCTTGCTTTAATCAATATCAGACCTAAGAATAGAAAAAGTCAAAATAGATCTCCCCCCCAAAAAGGATGGAAATCAGTATGGTAAGGGAAATAGCATAGAAAATTTTAATGGGTGAGTTGTAATTTAGTGGGTCAGAAGCCTTACCCGAGAGAAGAAAGTGAAGAAGCAGAAGATTTTGATCATCATAAATACGATTCTCAGAGGTACCGAATATCTTTCCCTTGAACATTTCTTCAGAACCTCTTTTCTCTTTTCCAAAGAAATGTTTGTGAACTTGTTAATATATGAGAAAACTCTACCAAAACTTAGAGACCCACAAAGTACTAGTGTCCCCAATCTAGTCGACAGTAACTTTAGAACCAATCTCACTGAGATAGTAGCAAATGATGAACCTCTCTTCACCATAAGCTATGCAACCTGTCCTCAATAAAATAAAGAATTACACACTAATTAAATTTAGAAAAAAGAATCCAAGCATATTCCTTGATTAAGTGATAAAATTTTGTAGTTAATGTCAAATAAACCAAATAAAATTAGGAAAAAGTCCGAATATAATATTTTTTAAATATTAAAAAAGAAGTAATTAATCCATTAAAAAGAACCGAGCAATACAAACTAAGAGAAGAGGGGAAGAGAGAGCTCTGAAATATCCATGTGCAGCGAGAAAAATCATCCACAAAAGAAACAAAATATTGATAGCAAAAGAAAGTAACAGGGAATGGACCCCAAACATCAGTATGAACAACTTCAAAAATAGATAAACTTTTATTACCACAAGGGGGGAAAGTTGTTCGACAATGCTTGGACAAAGCACAAACCTCACAATGAAGATCTGAAATGGATACTGACTTAAACAACTCAGGAAATAACAAGCGTAAATAAGAAAAGGAAACATGACCTAAACGAGCGTGTCGAAATATAAAATGCTCTTTATTGACACTATTGCTAAGATAACTAGACTGAAGGGCTGTAGAGACTATAGGAGTCACATCTAGGAGATAGAGACCACCCACTTCATTTCTAGTGCCAATCGTCCTCCTCCTGGCCAAGTCCTGAAACACACAGTGAAAAGGAAAGAAAGTTGCGCAACAGTTAAGAGTCTTCGTAAGAGAAGTGACAGATAACAAGTTAGTGACACATTTGGGAACATGAAGTACTGAGGGTAAAGATAGGCTAGAAGAGACGTTGACACGACCTTTCCCCGAAACAGAGGAAAGGGTGCCATCAGCAATACAGACTTTATCCACACCAAAACACACGAAATATGAGGAAACGGAAGATGACATACCAGTCATATGCTCTGACGCTCCCGAATTGATGATCCAGGGTGTACTAGTAGTAAAAGCTGAAGCAGAGACAAGGTTGGCAGAGCTGATGGTACTTGATTGAGCAAATGTAGAAGTGGCGGTTGGACCATCCATTTGAGCCATAAAGCGCCACAAGTTCTCGATCTCAACTCTAGAGAATGGCGCTGAGGAGGAAGGCTGAGAAGCAGCAGTATACATAGGCGGAGACTCTGGCGCAGTATCCATAGTCGCGCAGTGGGCAGTGGGAGGCCCTGACATTTGTGGTGGTCATCTATTAAGGTGCCAACACCTATCCTTGTGGCCTTTACGTCCACACCCCTCACAAACATGTAAACTCCAACACATATTCTTGGTGTGGCCCTTCTTGCCACGCTGAGCACAAGTAGGTGGAGGGCCCCCTTTGGTGCCACCGGTGGAGGCCGGGGTTTGAGACTTAGAAGGCCGCGATAGAGGCAGGAAGGCAGCCAAGCCGGGCTTTTCATGGCTAGGAGGAGACATGACATCTCCGCGACTATTTTCACTTTGAACATACGCATATACCTGATTGAGGGATGTCAAGGCTTCTTTATTGAGCAACTGGACACGGGCTAACTCAAAATCGGCATTCAAGCCGGCAAGGAACTCATATATATGGTTATGTTCAACCAACTTCCGATATTGTAAACCATCCTCCGTGCACTTAGGGGTAAAGACCTAATAATAATCAAGTTCTTACCACATACCACGGAGCCTAGCAAAATAATCATCCAAAAGCAAATCCCCTTGACGGAGAGTAGCAATACTCTGGCGCAACTGATATACACGGGTGACATTCTGCTGTTGTGAATAAGTCTGGGCTGCTACATCCCAGATCTCCTTAGCCGTGGAAAGAAACATGAATCCAAAGCTAATGTGGGACCCTATAGAGTTAACTAACCATGACAACCGTCAGGTTACCTGTCTCCCATTGTTCAAATGTGGGATCTGTCTCGGCAGATGCCTGTAATCGCCCAGTAATGTACCCTTGTTTTTCCACGACCACCAATAAACATTTTGGCAGCCCTAGACTACTCCAAGTAATTTTTTCCAGCCAACTTGATAGTGATAATCTGCAAACTAGGATTCTAAAACGACATTGGGGCTGAAACGGTAGTCCCGGGAGGCTCGGAGGACACATCTGATGCCCTAGGCTCATCCAAAGTCGACATTACCGCTCCAAATAACCAACCAGCAGTAACAAGAAGCGCAATAAACCACAAAGAACCAAAAATAATAACTTAAAAACCAACTTTAGGGCACATAGAGCCGTTAGTGGATCCGGAGAAGAAGAAAATAAGCCTGTCGATGCAAACAACAACTCCTAAGAAGCCACGGAGCAAGGGAAACACCATGCAGCAAAAACACAACACTCAAACATCATCGAAGAGGCCGTAGAAGACATCCCTGAAGGAGACGTGATGTAGGGTAGTGCGTTGACAGCACACCCTTCCCAAAAAAAACCGCCGGCGATAATAGAGGAGTGGAGAACTTGATCTATGCTTCTCAAATCTCCACGGATCCAAGAAAGCTTGGTATGGATCTATAGAGGAGATAAAGGGGGGCCAAAACGAAGCAATAATCCCCAGAAACAATCGTCGAAAATCTCCACAATCGCCGAAGAAGAAAAACGAGTTTTTTTTTTTTCGCTTTTTGTGAATATCAGCACAAAGACATTGAACTAGGGCTCCATAAATTCTCCAAAAATTACCAAAAATATGAAAGAATCGAGATCTACTAGGGGGTAGAGTTTGAGGCCTCCATGAGCAACCTGTCCGTACGGTTGATGATGTCAATCGTACCGCTGGATGACGTCAGCAGTGGCAACAGCGCTAGGGTTCCTCCACGGCGTGTACAATCTCCCAAGGTCATGATACGGATTCGACAATAATCCTCTTTGATACCAAGTTGAAATAAAGCCATGTACTGTAGAGAGAGAGAAGAGAGAAGAGAGAGGTAATGTGTGTAACCTACACACACCTCAATAATTCTTATTTATATTAGTAAGTGTGGGCCCTTACATAAGTGAGAAATAAAGGTAAAAGACATGAGAAAAGCAGATAATAGCTGGGACATCCTTCAACAAAACCAACTTCTAAAAACCCTATAATTCAAGTAAAATTCACTTTTCGAAAAGAAAAAAGAAAGAAAGAAGAGGAAATCAGTTATTTTCTGAGATTTTTTTTCTTATTCAGGGATTCTGCAATCTTCTTGGAGAGGCAGTATGCAGTGGACTGAATGGTGATCATGGGATTGACCCCAGTTGCATTCGGCAAAACACTTCCATCACATACAAACAATCCTTCTGCTTCCCAACTCTCCCCATTCTCATCAACCCCACCCTCTTCCTCAGTAGCACCCATCCTACAACTCCCCATCTGATGTGCAGAACTGTAGGTGGTCCAGTGCTTTCCTCCTGACATTGGCCCTCCCTCCGCTGTAACAGTGTCCAAGAACTTCTCCAACTCCTCCTCCTTAATCCCTTTACATTTAATTCTCTGCCCATCGCCTCGATGTGTACCCACCTCAACTGCTCCAGCGGCAATCAAAATTCTTAAGACCCGTTGCAACCCTGCCTTAAGATTCTCTTTGTCCAACCCATCTAACCTATAGCTTATCCTCTCCTTCACCTTCACTTCTCCTGACCCATGATCCCTGACCAGTGCAAACAGGTGAGCAGTCCTCCCATAGTTCACCATCCTCTCCTTCATATCACGTCCAGACACCCAAGGGAAAATTGCGCTGAAAGAACCGGGACCAAGGGCAGAAGCTTCTACGATGGCCCGAACTTCAGATTCATTTGACATCACCTTATGCATTGATGTGATTATTCCTCCCTCGAAATGTTTGCCTTTGAACTCTGGCATTGATTCCGGGAAATAACCCCACGCGAAAAGAACAGGGTGCAGACGAAGGTTCTTCCCAATGTTTGGGTTTTTCAATCCACTAGAGATCATTAGAGGGGGTGTCAAGAGAGACCCACATGCTGATACTGTTAGTTTAGCCTTGATTTGCAGTCCCTTTGTGATGTTTTCATTCAAAGCTGTTGCCATCACTCCCAAGCATTTCTTCTTTTTAATCTTGCCAGGATTGTTCTTTTCCAATATGAACCTCTCTGCTTTGCATCCTGTTAATATCACAGCACCACAATCAACAGCATCCACCAGCCAAGTAGAATCAGTCCCTTGTTTGTCCCCTGTTTTACAGCCATAACAACAAGAACCACAGTAATGACTCTCTGGTGAATTCCGTGGCACCTTCTCGACTTTCAGACCAAGATTCTCGCAGCCTTTTCGAAGCACTTGATTTTGGAATCCTTCCTCTATGCAATGCTCAGTGACACCAATCCTCCTACACACGGTATCCATGGCGGAAACATAATCAGAGCTCCCGAAGAGTGGAATCTTGTGGTCCACAGCCCACTCCTGTAGTACAGAACTCGGTGTTTTGATGGATGCAGACCAGTTCACAGCCGAGCCACCACCCACTGTTGATCCTGCCAATATCAACATTTTCCCATCGACAGTCGCTACGAACCCACCCCCTTCATATAGTTGATTGTAGGAGGGGCCCTCCAGGGAGGAATAATCTTCAGACACAAAGTAGTTCCCTTTCTCGAGGATGACAACCTTTTGACCAGAACTTGCAAGAACTGCAGCTGCAACTCCTCCACCAGAACCTGAACCAACGATGACAACATCACATTCGATCGTGTAGAGGTTTTGTTTTGGATCCTCTGAAACTTTGAGCCCTTTTTGGGTGAGGGATTGGATAAGGGTTGAGTCAGTTTCAAGCCTAGTTTCTACAATTCCCTTCTGAAGAGGCCTCTCCTTTTGAGGTTTGGATGATTCTTTGGTGTCTACGTGATACCCAATGGCATTCCATGCTGGGTTTTCTGAATTTTCATCAGTCTGCAACAAAAGGAGAGGAAGAAATTTGTAAAGCTTGAATTCACTCTGGGATCTACTTCAGTTCCATGGAAAAAAACTGTTATTTTACTATTTATATACAATAGATTGTGGGGTTTGAGTTTTCATTAATCTCTAACAACATTAGCCCAAGTTTATTGATTCTGAAAATCAGTATCATAATCTTCAGGGAAAAAAAGAGAAAAAGGAATCTGCTACTTCAAAGTGAAAAACAACAATTTATGTGAGTAAAAAAGAAGTCTTTTATACAACGAAAGAATCTCTGAGATAAAATAAAATAATAGTTGTAGTAGATGAAAACAAACAGAGTAGTTACCACCATCAGTGGACTAGGAATAGGAATGTGTAGAGTATCCCTTCCCTGGTCAAATGAAAAGGACATGGAACTTAAAATTATGAGTACATGGGACTCTTTGATAATTTCTGCTAGTAAATTAGCCCAACAACAGACAAAGATAATGGGATTGACAATGACGGCAGTAATGACGATGATGATAGGATTGTGAAGCGTGATCAGCAGCGTATCGTACCTTCCCAGGGGGTGGTGGTGCCTTGCCCCCACTACAGTTGCCAGGGAGTTCGAGGGGAGGCGGCAACTTCCTTAGTTTGCTCTCCAAAGGAAAATTTTCGTTATTTTTCTTTATATGAAATTATAATCCTGTGGATTAATATGGTCCATTCATTAGAAGATTAGATCCGATGATTGTCTTTGATTTCAAGGTTAAAGATTTCTACTCAAAGTCATTTTTTTTATTATTTTGGGTAACCTGAGGAGAGCATGAGATTATGGGTTTTGGGTTTCTTTTGTTACTCTTGTAAAACAAAGAGGAGGTTTGTTCCCCTTCGTTGGTGATCTTTGTGGACGTAGCCCATATTGGATGAACGGTGTATATCTTGGGTTGTTTGCTCGTTTCTTGTTTTTCTTCTTCTAGCTTTGCATCTAAGGGTGTGTTTATACCCAATAGACGATAATGAATACAATTATTATAACGAAAATGGTGTCAGTAACAATTATAACATACAGACTATTTCTTTTTCCAAATATATGAAATAATCAAACTCAGAAACCAGAACCTGATTCAGTAAACTAAGAAAAAAAAATCTTCTTAAACTCTCTGAACAGATGAAAATAGTAATAGAACCCAAATATCTTAGAAGTTAAGAAAACATTGTTTAGCTTTTGTCATTATTGCTTTCATCAAATACCAGACCAAGAACAGAAAAAAGTCAAAACAGATATCCCCCAAAAAGGATGGAAATCAGTATGGTAAGGGAAATAGCATAGAAAATTTTAATGGGTAGCTCTGTAATTTAGTGGGTCAGATGCCTTACCCGAGAGAAGAAGGTGAAGAAGCATAGGATTTTGATCAACATAAATGCCATTCTCAGAGGTACCAGATATCTTTCCCTTGACCATTTCTTCAGAACCTCTTCTCTCTTTTCCAAAGAAATGTCTGTGAACTTGTTAATGTATGGGAAAACTCCATCAAAACTTTGAGACCCACAGAGCATTAGTGTCCCCAATCTGGTCGACAGTAACTTTAGAACCAATCTCACTAAGATAGTAGCAAATGGTAAACCTCTCTGCACCAAAAGCCCTGCAACCTGTCCTCAATAAAATAAAGAATTACACAGTACTAATTAAATTTAGAAAAAAGAATCCAAATATAATCCTTGATTAAGTGATAAAAATTAGTAATTAATATCAAATAAAATTTAGAAAAAAGTCCCAATATAATATTTTTTAAATATTTAAAAAAAAAGTAATTAATCCATTAAAAAAGAACCCAGCAACCCAAACTAAGAGAAGAGGGGAAGAGAGCTCTGAACAATCAAATACCCATTAGAGCTCTGTACTTCTCTGGGTTAATGAAACTATAAATACCCATTAGAGCTCTTTAACAATATGTCCCACGGAGGTAAGTCCATTCAAGCAAGTACTTTCATGGATTAAGAAAACTATCAAAACCCATGAATTTATTTAATCCATTAAACTAAGAACCCATCACCCTTTAACACTCAAGACCCACATAAGAAATTTATCCATGCGGGAAGAAAATACCAACCAAAGGAACAGAGAAGGAAAAAAAAAAAAAAAAGCTTGAAAATCAATCATCACCTCATCAGGGATTGGTTTCTGAGACCCAGAAGCAAGATAGAAGGACTGAAGAGCCTTGTTAGGTGGGCCCTCAATGCTGCTAACACGGAGGAAATCCAATGGTAGAGGAGGTATGAATGCCTCACAAATGGCAGCTAGTGATTGGATCTCAGATGAAGACAACCCATGACTGTACCTGTTATCTATCATTCCCTCTGTCATTAAAGGATGGCACTGTCTTCTTCTCCTTGGCTTCTCTCCCTCCATTCTGATCTGTCCTTGATCTTTTTTTCTTCCCTTTTTTTGTTGGGATGCGAAGATATCTGTTTGACCTTTACTTGATTGATCTATATATATATATATACTTAGAGAGATGCTGGTCGTGAGTCCGTCTTCAATGAGAAGAGGAAAGAAAAACCGTTTTCTATCCATGCATTTGCCTTATCTTGATGGTTGTTTCTTGCTGGAAAGGTTTAAAATGGACTGTTATAACGGCATAATCAGTTGGTAACGTTACCGTTATGACGATGGTTTGTTGATTAGGTAGTTTTGCTAATTGGGTTCTAGTAAGTTCACCGGTTGGCTGGATGCTTCGATAAGCTAACGGGCAGTTGGACGTCCAACTCAAAAAAAAGATTGCCAAAGGTTAGTTGACTTTAATTACCTATCTGTCTTCTTTCTACTTATTAATTTTGGGAAGGTAAAATGTGATGAGATTAGGATTTCTTGTTAAATCTTCCGATGAATGGATTAACCCTAATCGAGGGTTTATATAGAAAATAAACTTATCTGAAGATAGAAACTAATTCTAATCAAATCATCTAAAGATAGAAACTAATCTTAATCAATTCTAATCTAATATCCTATTTGGTGAAATTTTTTGAAGGAGCGGGATTTTTTAAGCGATCATGCACCAAATGATCGTGTGCCGTTTTGAAAAAAAACTTTAAAAAATAGTAATCATGGGTATATATGGTGTTTGATCGCTGTTTCAAATATTTTCTCATCCTAATTGATGGATAAATCTTATCATAATCTTGACCAAGGTTTAGTGCTTGACTGCATTGTTTTAACGACAGCCATTATAGCTGTTAGTAACACCGTTATAGTCTTTAATAACGGCGTTATAGTGATTTTGGTCGTACCCCGTTATGTTATCTATGCCGTCATCTCTGTTATGTCAGCTGTTTTCTAAGTTATCTTAAGACCATCATTAGCAAATTAACATTTATCTTATATTATGTTTTTATAATAAAGCATTCAAATTTAATAATAAAATATTGAAAAAAATAGTAAAGTTAGAGGAAAAAAAATTGTGCCCATCGTTATAATGGCTATCGCAATCGTGAATGGCGGTCAAGGTCCACTACTATAATTGCATTATTTCGTTATTTTAAACCTTGCTTAAGCGTCTTGAATATATATATATATATATATATATATATATATATTTTAAAATTTTACCCCAAGAGGCTCAAGTTCTATTCTGCTCTTGGAGACTCGGACTTGTCCGATGCGCATGGTTTGCTAGTGATTACGGAAGCACTAGGCTCGCCCGAGCAAAAACAAGTGCGGGTGATACCCTGCGACACAAAAAAAAAAAATAATAATAACAGAGCGTGTTGAAAACCTATCTAAAAGAGAATGCATCACATGAATTTTCCACTGCCTTTACTATTTAATGCCAAAAAATGGTTTGACCATCTCAGGCTTCACCTGTTTACTGTTTAGAACCTCTTTCTAAATTAATTTTCAAGAGCCAACCCTAGTATTAATTATTCAAGATTGGAAAAATGCTATCCCATGGATAACTGGAAAAAGTATACGGTTGAGGCTATTGACCATTGGATTCAAGAGATCTACGGTACACGAGGCCGCAACTGCAAAGAATAAAATGGTTGTTGCCTCCTGGACCGTGGATCTCTTGAATCCAACTGTTTATCCGACTCTTTAAGGTTTAAATTTAGGTAATTTAGCCCTTTTATAACTAATTTATACAACTACTTAATTTCTTCTGGTAGTATTTCGTCCATGTATTCATTACTACGACTTTTTGAAAGCGAAGTTACAAAAAAATAAATAAATACATTAAATGTAGGCAAAAAGGGTTGCACACCAAAATGTCCACCATACGAGGGTCAGGATCAGGGGACACAAATTTTGACACAAAATTTCACACCAAAAAATTGGCGAGGCCGTCCAATATATAAATTAGAAGTTTCGGAATAGGACGATTTTTGGTGATATCACCCTAAAAAAAAATTCAAATCATTCTGATATTCGTAGCCTTGTTTACAAGTTGAAGAATTATGGACCGTCAAAAAATAAATTAGATGGGCTTAGAAATTTTAGAATGGGCCGATTTTTGTACAGGTGATCTATATGGTGAGGAGATCATCCCAGAAAAAAAATCAGCCATTGATTTATCTTCCATGTGGGTACACCAAAATTGGTGTGAAATTTTGTGTCCCCTGATCCTGACACACCATATAATTGGGTAGTTTTAGGTATTATAAACACGGCCCACCACCTCATCAATGTAAGCTCATCCAATATGTGGATGAATTGCAACGTCAAAATAAATGTACTCTTAACTTGGTGCACGTCATGCAAAGAACATGTCTATTTTAAGGCATCGAGATATTTCCTTTTTATTAGGGAAATGGTTACCTATGGAAAGGGAAAAACCTAGAGAACTTCGGTTGTTGCAGTACGACTGCAAACGTGAGGTCGCAGTAATCAAGACCACATATTTTTTTTTTTTAAATCAAAACCACATGTGACGTGGGGTCCACATCACTTTTGAGGTGAGCCCCCCCTCTAGAACACATAACCTTTGGTCTTCTAAAAAGGTAATCTAGAGGGGAAAATAAAAAAAAAGTAGGTACAATTGCCATTTGATCAATGTTTAAAGGGTTGGCTCCAGCTCCACCTGAGGATGCCCACGATCCCTAAGCTATTATGGTGTTTTGAACTCTTCAAGGAAGTTGACCTATGTGTTGGGTAACTCCACCCCTTCAAAAGGAACAGTCTAGCCTACTCGCAGAAGTAGACTTTCCCTCAATATATGCAGACTGGTATCGAGAAGTTCCATGCGGTTGCTCAACACCACAGTGAAGCACTTAGAGGACTTCATGAATAAAAGGATTCCACTCCTAGAACAAGAAACCCATGAGTTTTTATTGATTATCTTGTAATTTGTTTTTCTCATTAGGTGATCAATTTTAAAGTCCCAAGGGAGCCCATGTCTAAGAACCCAAATCCAAGCAAAAGTTTGTGGGCCACGAGTTGGGCTAAGATGGTGGGCTAACATGTGAGTTGGGTCAACAATAATCCAAATGTGTGAGTGGGAGAAGATTCGGACCCAAAAAGATTGCATTGGATTCACTAAAGGAGTGACCACATGGAATAGACATGTGCAAATGTAAGGAAAGAAACAATACAATGTACTCGTTAGTTGCAGCGAACCACGTAAAAACTGTGCTCTTCCTCCCTATCATTGAGGTTCTTGTTTTTATGGTTGTACACATGATCTCACATCTTTTGCCAACGTCTATGGGAACGCGATAGAAAGGTTTCTAATCATTAATCGATTATTGCAGATGAGGATTGTTTGTCTCCATGATGAAGCATTCAACTTTCGCACATCAAGCAGCCTTCTGGAGCTTTTCTTTCCCCCTATACTGTTGGAGATAACTTTGTAACCGTAACTCAAAATTGATATTATTATATTTCCATTGATTTGTATCGATTTCATTATATTTCAGGACATTTTTTATGTCGTTTAGGGGGTCAAAATTCACTTTGGCATTATCAGATCTCGCTTTTCCATGAGCAGAATCATCTCCTTCTCACCTCCTTGATGTGGACTAATATCGAATTTCCATTAGTTGAAGAAACAGGGGGAGTTCCTCCTAGATTGAGTACAAGGATAGGAGGATTGTGTTTACTTGTCACTGAGACAACTCTGCATGCATAGCTCTACACAAATGCTTGTGCACCTTATATACTTTTTTTCTATGCTTGTGCACCTTAAATGTACATTTTTTCTTATTGTCACCTTGATGTACTGTTTGCTTGCTTGGGTAAGTGAAGAAAGCATTGAAATCTGATTCTAATAAAAAGGGTTAGTGAAGACACTAAGCTTGGTTTTAATTCGACATAAAATTGAACCTGATGAGGTCTAGATACCATCACCATAGCTGGTGTTGAGCCTCACCTGATCAAACCATTAGTCAAAAGTCAATACACTAGAATTTGGTGTTATCATGTGATCACATTACCCTAAAAACATAAAGGGTACCACAAATAACCCAATAAATAATTAAAAGTTAAAATATCAGTTCGATATACACCAATAGCAGTTAGAGATATCTGGCTACGAGCAAATAGCAAGTGGGACCGCTTTGAGTAGTAAAACTAATTTGCTGCCTCTTACTAACAGCACAGCATGTTAAAAGGATATAAAACCCTAATACTACCTTACAAACAACACTTATTGGACAGTTCAGATTAAGAATATTAATCTGACAGGATCTGTATTATTCGTGGGTAAATCAGAGAATGAGATCATTCTAGAATATTGATTGGACCTAGCAAATCTTATAGTTGGACACATGAATGATGGTGGTGATCTCTTGAATGTGTATCAGGTAATTCTAAAGTTTAAAAATTTGAACATTATGGATTACAACACAGCTCTGTTGTGTGGTAAACCACAGCATAAACGCTGGAACATAGAGAACCATCATTGCTTTGCAGAAGATTTCAGATCATCCAGGTTCACATTGTGACCCACAGTAAATCATGGATCCAACTGTGATCCTCAATGATAACCGGAAAATTGACAGCAGATGAAGCAATTATTTATTTGGCATTGATTCAAACATGACCCACCTTATGCCATGCTAAATTGCATCATCAGCATTGCTTGGTAGCATTACAAATGTTTGCGACATTTGTTTATGCTTGGTGTCGCAACATCCAACAAATATTTGCATTAGACCCAATCATTTTTTGCCAAAAAGTGGTCTAATGTTTGCAGCCAAAAAGTGGCTGCAAACAATAGGCGAATGACTCGCATCCCTCTTGGTCTCCCACAATAGCTCTCCCCTCCCCTCCCCAACCAATAAATATTTTTCCCAACAATACTTGTCATTGCAAACATTTGATTATCAAATATTTGCTTACAAACATTTTCCTGCAAACTACAGAGAGGATACCAAGCAGGGCCATCGTAGCTTGTATTCCAAGCTGAGCTTTCCCCATGTATGACAAAGCCAAAAGAAAATTAGAACAGACAGCTGCATTATAAATATGAACAGAATGTGTATGAGGGATACTCAGAAAGAACAAGCTATCACCTTCTTAATCATCTATTAAAGAAATGCTTTAACTGTTCAACAGTACAATTCAAATAACCATGAGACAGGTCATGTGTTTCTACAATAAACAGCCATATTTGAAGCAATAGTAATATTATTTCCATGTCTACGACATACTTACAGCAGCACATATACGACGACAACTATGATAAGTACCTCCAAAGTGCTGGGCGATCCCTTGATATAACAAGAACCCGAGATGCCAAATAATCAAAAGAAGGGGAGTACAAGTCGTCCGGGCCAATGACATCTCTAACTTGTTGACTCTTCCCATGATCGACAGCAAAAGATGGTGTCCCTTCATCCTTTAAGGCATCAAACACAAACAGACCCAATCCACAAACACCCATCACAAGATCTGAGTTCCCCCAAACTTGAGATATGGCTGAGCAATGGAAGTGAGCACTGGACTCTGGCAGTGCATAAGTGTTGACAAGCGTTCCTTTGCGCAACGAGAATTGTTGAACTTGTGAGTAGGCCTGTTTGTTTACTGCTAATCTCCTGTCAATGCATCCGAGAAAGATGGAATCCCCACGGGAGAAGACGGACTGGACACTCAATCCATGTTTGGATATCTTCAGGCCCACACCAGATGGGAGACGGAAGTCTAAGACATTAATTGTGTCCTGTGTGCAGAAAACACCATCATTTCCTTCGACGTCCGATGAACTTAACCTGCATTTCAAATAAAAACATTCAGGGATAATAAGATCACTTAAAATAAGATTCATGTCGCTCCCAGTTTGTTTTTCAATTGCCCTAATTTGAAAATCAAGTGTCTCTTCCTTCATGTACTGTACGATTCAAATTGCGTCATACATCCTTACGAAGTAAATACCCTTTCTGGTAGCAATGGATGCAAGTACATCTATAGGCATGACTTAATCAAAATAGATTGAAAATTGAAAAAGAGATGGAATAACCAGCAACAGAAAATGATCTTTCCACTCAAACAGAATAACAAAAAAGTTCCAGGTTCACATAAATATGTCAGTTCTGAAAAAAAGTGTCTTGAACAAGAAGAAATCCAGGACCACGCCATTTTACTAGAGCTACACCAGTGCAAAAATGGAAGAGATACACAAACCACAAAGTGCAATGAAAATATGAGCAAAATTTAAATGACAAGCAAAATGAAGAAAATAAATCACCTTCGGCGAACCCCTCCGCCTAATTCAGCATCAGTATTATTCACATGAAGAGCTGACAACTTTCGGCCAGACAAAGCAACAGATAGCAATGCCTGAGGATTGAGTGAGTTCACATCCCAGAGACTAATGGCTTCTGTTTCAGCTACAACCACCTTCCCTCTGTTTCTCCAGTGCAAAGGGCTAGAGTAATCCATCGTTATCACTGGCCTCTGTACATCCCATTTCATAACTTGCTCCCCATCACGTATATCATAGACACTAACCACCCTTTGAGAGCTTGCAGTTGACACAAGAAGTGGCCCACATGGCTTATACCACCATTGTTGGTTTTCAGGGACCGTGATTGTAGACAAAGCATTTCTTCTGTACAAACCTATGTTGGGCAGGGGACCAAGTACTGTTCTTTGAGAAGAAGTGATAGTTCCATCCTCAACATGGAAAGCTTTAACATCTTTGGTATAGAAATCCCAAGAGCAAAAACCTGATTCCAAAGTATTCCCAGATGATGCTGCGACAACGTATCTCCCTGAGCTACCATCTGCACCAGGGGCACGGATTAACCAACAATCTCCCCATAAGTTAGGCGAGACTCCAGCAGGGGGCTTGTATTCAGCTTTCTCCTGAAATGAGGAATAAGTAGACAAAATCAGGCCAAAACACCATGAACGTGTGTTTATGTCCATCCATCCATAGAGTCGTTCATTCATACGTACATGCATATATATGTGTGCATTTGCATCTTGAGCATTCTACAGAAGAAGCATAAAAGGATGTAAGACAAATACAAACTGAAAAAGATGCATGATCTCTCTTAAATATCAGAAATCAGAATTAAGCAAGAAATTAGCAGTCCTACAAACAGAATAAAGACAACACCTGATTATCTCTGCTAACAATGAGAAGGAAGCAAGAAATGAAATATTAAGGATATAGACTTGGGCTAACACATGATTAAACTATTTTTAATGAGACTTAGAAGCTGGGCTAGATGAAAGTAAAAGATGTAGATCATAAAGCAAAAAAAAAAAATGAAAATGGAGGTTGAGTTTTAGATAGGACACTAGAATGCATACCTCTGAGTTTGTGATATCATAAAAGGAACACGAACCATCATCATGAGCAAGAAGAGCTGATTCACCCTCTGATACGAACCATCCACCCGTCGAGGTCTTGCGACCTATTTCATGGAGTTGCTCCATGCATGAATCTTCAATCTCCTCTGGAATTATCATTGTCGGTATATTTTCCTGATCATCAAACTCCTCAATGGTTTCATCAGCTGTGAGACTGATCTCCCCGTCACAATTCCCATCAACCAGCATATTAAAATTATCATGTCCCGCTGAAGTTGCAGTACCATCCATTTCCTGAATTTCACAAAACTCCAAACCAACATGCTCATCCCGTGTGGTGACCTTACACTTGTTTTTATTCAAGGAAGCCAAGAACTCCAATGCAATGGGGTTCTCATCGATGGGGCTCAAAACAACATCTTTTAGCTGTGAGTCACCACATGGCTCTGATAGATCTGGTCGATTGTTTTGATTGCTTGCTGATGATGCACTCAACAACGTCCGACTTCTAAGCAATTTATGATGAGGGAACAACCTCGCTTCTAATTCCTCATGATTCAAACCTTTAACTGAATTTTTCGAACAATCCAATTCCCCAGTTTGATTTTTTTCCGATTTATTGGACTGTTGATTATCATTTTTGACAATTTTGGTCAACTCCAAGCTTTCGTGATTATCATTTGTCACATGACCCATGGCTTTCTCGATTCCTGAAACCTTTTCCTGAATATCTGAGAGTATAATCTTTGTAGCATCCGGGTTGTTCATATCCAACATTTCCTTGGTCTTCTTGATGTCTGATGCAATTCTCTTAACCTTTCCTTCTAGGAAAGCAAGCTTCTCATGGAGCTTGCTTGGGTACTTATTAATAACTCTAACACCTTTATTTTCATCACGAGCACCCTTTTCTTTTGAATTGTCTAAAACCTTTAAACCATTTGAAGCTTTTTCACTCACCCCTTTTGAATTTGAATCAAAACGACCGGTATCCCTAGGTTTTTCAATAACCCTAGGACCGTTTGTGGCTTCCTCAACTGCATCTTCCGAATTCAAAACTAAATTAGTTTTCTCCACACAATCTTCAAAAACTTTTTCCCTCATAGCTTTCAAATTCGAATCTAAATAACATTCCTCCTGACAACTCCTTAAACCACCATTCATATCCTTGTCACTTGATCTTGCCAAATTTATGTTTAAATTAACTTCTCCCTTGCAATCAACAAAAACACCATTCAAATGCTTTTCACTTGGTTTCGCATTCGAATCTGATAGCTTCAGATCGTTCGACGCCTTTTCAACATTTTTCTCTGACTGCACACAGAGATTAACTCTATTCTTACAATCTCCTAAACCCCTAAATCCATTCTCAATTCCTTTGCTTACTTCTGAATTCGATTCCAAATTAGCTTTCTTCAGTTGACGTTTTTCTAAAACCCTAGAACCATTCAAAGCTTTTCCCCCACTTGAGACAACAAGATCGGTTCCACCAACCGAACCTTTTTCTAGGGTTTTCACTGATCGATCAGAAACAGAAACTCTAGGCATTCGATCCTTACGGAAGTCAGAAATAAACCGAGTAAAATCAGAGGGACTAGAGCTCCTACCTCTCGGTATTGACGACGTCGACCATCGAACCCGCGATTCTCCGTCCTTGATTGGGGCCGCCGGCTTGTCGATCCGCGGGATCGGAAGCGGTCGGATCGCCGGTTTCTGACACACGGCCTGGATTCTGGAGCCGGAAAGAGATCTAAGGTTTTCTTTCCCGGTGGGTCTTTTGAAGCTCCCGCCGTTATCTTTCTCTGAGATCGGCGTTAGGGTTTTTGAGGGCTTTAACGCCGTTACCTTTCCTCCGGCGCCGCCTCTCTCTTTTACTCGGCGAACTGTCGCTGACGACGACATTTTTTCTACTGAGATGAACAGTGGGAGTGATGGTAGAGAGACGAGAGAGAGAGAGAGACGTGATGGGGTTTTTGAGAAGGGGAATTTTGGAGGGAAATGTGTCTGAAATTTGAATTTGAATTTTTAGATGACTTTTGACTTTTCTTTCACTATAGCATAGAACTGTGCTTTCACGTGATTTTAAATATAAAGGGTAGTTTGGCCATTGTGCAGATGTACATGTTTTTAAAGATGGATCGTGGATCTGTTTTGTGTCAGCGTCGCCCTGGATCCGACTGGATTGATAATCCGGCACAGGTTATCCGAACCCCGAAATCCTTGATGACAGGGAGCAATATGAGCCACGTGGCACACACTTATAGGACTCTGACCATATGAATGTTTGCCCAATCCCTAGGTGGACCTACAAACCAAAACTCAGCATTATTAGCCATTATTTGAGGTACAATGATCCAAAGGTTTAAAATCACTAATCAAGTTTATTTTTGGTTTGGAGTAAAACTTTGATGACAAGCCCTGTCATCAAGGCCAATGACAGGAGCACAATATGAGCCACGTGGCACACTCTTAGAGGACTCTGACCGTATGGATGTTTGGCCAATCCCTAGGTGGGCCCAAAAACCAAAAATCAGTCCGACTAGTAATATCTTATATCTAGGCTTTGAATTGAAATTATTTTCATGGATTGATCTCAACCTTGCGAATTTGAACATTATTGACCATTATTTGAGGTGCAAAGATCCAAAGGTTTGAGATCACTAATCAATCTGATTTTTGGTTTTAAGGTCCACCTAGGGATTGGAAAAACATCCATACGGTCAGAGTCCTCTAGGAGTGTGCCACGTGGCTCATATGCGCCCTACCAGTCGGCCTCGATGACAGGCCCTATCATCAAAGTTTTACTCTTTGGTTTGTAGGTCCACCTATGGTTTTGAAAAACATCCATACGATCAAAGTCCTCTAAGAGGGTGCCACGTGGCTCATATTGCACTATGTCATCAAAGTTTTATTTATCAAGAGTCAAGACTGCTTAGAAAACAAAAAGGGTGTTTAATAACAACTTATGAAATTTGAAAGTAATTTGCAAAACCTCCTTTATACTTTCAAACTTTAGAGCACCTCCAAGCGGGCGTCTCCAAATTTTAGCTGCAAGAAAGAATCTTCTCCATATTTGAAGATAGAAACACCCTTTAAAGTGTTGAACTCTAAGTCTCCAACCATCCCATCTCCTAAAAAGAATCTTCTCCGTGGGTTAGTAACCCCAAATACTGCCATGTGTCATTTTGGAAGATAAATATTGAAAGATTTGAAAAATGACACAAAATGTATATCAAAATTGTTGATAATAAAAAGTAGATACTATTTATAAATGATACAAAAAGAATTAAATTTGTTTAAATGATTACTAAAAGGATAAAGATGGAATTCAGAAAAGCAAAAAATAGATCTCCATATTTGGAGGCAAAGAACAAAGACTTCCATATTTAGAGTCAGAAATAGAGGATTGGCTCCAAATTTGAAATGGTTGGACTTTAGAGTTGCTCTTAAGAGTTAGGACCCCTTGACCTAGTTTAACACAAGGTTTAAAAGGGGCCGTTATAATAGTCTGGGAATATTATTGTTTTTTTTTTTCCGTTATAATGCACTAGGGCAAAAACAAAAAGAAGGGAAAAAAGCAATGCTAAAATTCAAAATTTCAATTTCAAAATTTCAATAAAATATATAATGGAAAAGTAACAGAAATAATGGGTTTTTTTTAACAATTTTTTTCAAAAAATATCGGCCATTATTTTTCGAGCGTTTTAACTGTACATAACGTAACGGCCATTATTATTGTTATAACGACTGTTTTTAAACCATGGATCAACTATCATTTGAGTTACATTAAGAATAAAACTTCGTTGACAGCCCACAATCAGCAAAGCCATTGACAGCCCCAATATGACCTGTTTGGCTAATCCCTAGGTGGACCTACAAACCCAAAATCAACCTGATCAGTGATTTCTAAGCACTAGTTGAAGTCATTTTCGTTGGTTGATTTTAACCATAGGAATTTGAGCCTTATTTACCATTATATCCATACAAAGATCCAAAGGTTTGAAATCACTAATCAGTCTGATTTTTGGTTTGTAGGTCCACTTACGGATTGGTCAAATATCTATACAATTAATGTCCTCTAATAAATTGCCATGTGGCTTATATTGTGGGTGGTCAAGCAAGTCTTACTCAAGTTATCCAATGTTTGTTTAGACTAGGTCAAGGGGGGCAATCCTAAAGTTTAGACTAGGTCAGGCTCCGAGTGCTTGTCTTTTCACCCATGTCCTTTGGCTGTGGATTTCACGAATCCAACGGTGGTTTTGCTTTGGCAAAAACTGAAAAAAAAAAATGAATACCAGCTCAGCGCTATCAACCACCATTAGATTATTGGAACCCGCGCCTTAGAACACAAGTGGAAAGACGAGTCCCCTGAACCCGTCACTAGGTACCCAATCAACCGATACCCAATAGGAGCAGTCCTGATTAACCTGGCTTTAGGACTAGCTAACCAGATCTAAAATAAGACGGAACCGAAGTATATAGTAGGTTTTCGGACGGAATTTGAACTAAACCAATAGGACCCGAAACTGACATATATAGTTATGTTAAAGATATTAAGTAAATTTAGTATGAAAATCATTTTACTTATTCATTTTCACATTTTTTATACTAAAAATTTAATACTTATTAGGGCCGTTTGGACCCCAAAACAAAGTTGGCGCTAGGGATCTTTTTTTTTGTGAAAGTTCACCATGTTATAACCAACGGCAAAAAGCAAACAAAGGACCACCCCCTCAAGATATAAGGTCCCATGAGGGAGGGTTTGACGTCCAAATTACAAATGAAGAAAAGTTTTGAGCTTTTGCAGCAATCGCATGGGCGACCCCATTTGCTACTCTAGGTAAGTACACAAAAGAACAAAAAGAAAAAGAGGCAGCTAACTTGTGAATATCCATCAGGAGAGGAATGGAACGACTGCCAACCAAAAGAGATTGCTGTTGAAGGGCCTTAAAAACATTGAGCGCATCTCCCTCCACCTGCAGCTTAAAATGTAAATGGGGAGTGAGGAGTTCCAAGCCCCATTTCACTGCTTGCACTTCAGCTTCTTCTACAGAGAGAGCTCGAAGTCTTTTTCCTCCTGCCATTATAATATTTCCGTTAGTATCTCTAACAATAATGCCCACCGCAGCCCATCCTGTAGCGGAATTCCAAGATGCATCTGTGTTGAGTTTCACAAAATTTGGAGGTGGAGGCTCCCACATGCGTGTAGATGAACTCTGCTGTGGTAGAAGGGTGCTTGCTGATGTAGGATCGGATGGATTGGAGAAGTTCCAAAGGATTTTGTTTTGATGTGATTATGAATGGATTCATTTCTCCAGTACCAAAGCCTCCATAGAAGAATGCAAATGTAGGCTCGACACTATTGGCTGTGATCATCCTTTGGGTAAGTTGGAAGAAATAGACTAAGAAACCATTCCCCTATTTCTTGTGGAGAAAGCTGGTCGCTTCTAAGAGATAATGGAGAAGCAAACCAGATCCTTGAGACGGAGGAGCAGTGGAAAAGAGCATGGCATGAGGTTTTAGATTTTTCCAAGCATCGAGGACAGATATCAGAGATATCGTGGATGCATTTATGAATATTTGCTCTTGTGGGAAGGAGATTGCGTGGAAGCTTCCATATAAAAAATTGAGCTCTATAGGGAATTGGCAATTTCCAGATTTCTTTCCACTTTGAAGATTGGATGGGATTCATTTGAGCCAGATGGGAGCGGTTGAATTGAGACTAATATGCTGATTTAGGGATCTTTTGACCGTACCCTCTTTGCACTTAATTATTTGTTCCACCCCAAAAAAAGAGAGAAATTCTATTTGCAACCCACAAATTGTGCAAGCACCCCACAAATTGTGCAAGCACCCCGAAGAAAACTTCGCTGACCACCCATTATGACTGCCTCCGATGACCAGCCACAATAGGAGCTACGTGTCACACTTCTAGAGAACGCTGACAGTATGGATGTTTTGGCCAATCCCTAGATGGGCCTACAAACCAAAAATCAGCCCGATTGGTAATTTCAAACTTATGGATCCTTGTATCCAAATAATGCTCAAATTCCTACGGTTAAAATCAACCCATGAAAATGACACCAATCCAATGCTTAGACATCACTGATCAGGCTGATTTTTGGTTTATAGGCCTATATGGGGATTGGCCAAACATTCATACGTTAGCGACCTCTATAAGTGTGTCACGTGGCTCTTGTTGTGGGCGGTCATAATGGGTGGTTAGCGAAGTTTTACTCCCCCTAATGTTATCTTTGAAATTTGACATACCTTCCCCACAATTTGAAAAAGCTGATTTATACCTCTATGACCCGGTCCACGGTCATTGACTCAACCTTAGAACAAGAACATGTGGAATTGAGCTAAAATTCTAACCCCAAATCAAACAACTGTGGTGGACGGCCAGCCAGGAGACTCCGATAGGTTGGACCCCATCAATGGTTGTTAACCCAACGGAGTCTCGTGGCCAACCAACCACTACTCTAGCGAACAATATTAATTTTAAAATTTTAATTTTAATTTTTAAAGAATATTGGGTTTTTAAATTGTTCACCGGAGTAGTGGTCGGCCGACCATGAAACTTTGATAGGTTCGCCACCCATTACTAGCGACCAGCTTACTGAGTCTCATGGTCGGCCAACCACCACTCCGGCAAGCAATCTAAAATTCTATTTTTTTTATTTATGTTTTTTTTTATGAATGATGGATTTTACAATTGCTCTTTGGAGTGGTAATCAGCCGGCCATGAGAGTCCATAGATTGGTCGCTGCTAATAGACGACCAACCCACTAGAATCTTGTAGCTGGCCGTGAACCACTGATCTCTTGAATCCAAGGGTCTATGGCCTCACCGCACAACTCTTTTGTGGATGATGGAAGACTATTTTTTTTTCCACCACATTTCCAGTCTATAGCACATTGTGCAGTTCAGGCTTGTGATCATCCAAACACACTCTTTCAGTCCTCTGTAGTAATTGTAATGCAATTTTTTCTTTTATAAGCAGTAATTGAAAATCAATTGAACGGGCCAGAAAGACCATATAAAAGAAGAGAAAAAAATCGATAAGAAACATCGCATCAGAAAATTTACGACTGCAAATCGACATTAATGACGAAAGCAAAGCAGATTCTGAACCATAACAACACCCACACAGCTCCCATTTGGGCCATTTCTAACGGATTCTGGAACTTGGATGAAGGGAAGTTAAAATTTAAGCTTGACTACAAAAAAATCCAAATGGCAAGACATAAATTAGCTAATCATCGACGTAGATTACACAGAAAATCAGTTTAAAGAAAATTAGAAAAAAAAACAAATTATAAAGTAAAAGAGAAGATTCTGTTCTCTCAAATTTCACATCACATGACATACAACAGCAGTAAGAAGAAGATGAAGCTCTTACTAATCAACAACCACCCCAACAATTCTCTAACTTTTCCTTCCACTGACACCCCAAAGAAAGACAATTGATCGGATCTTCAGGTGAACAAGCCTTACACCTCCACCTCCCCTCTTTCGAATGATCCTAAATAGGCAAAGTACACAGCGATCTCTTACGCTACTTGTTCTTCCACATCATCACTCAATTGGTGGCCTCCCTCTATGGTTTTGGTTGCTGCCTGCTTCTTACCTTTCTTGCTTTTGGCCTTCTTGGCCTTAATCCGCCGCTTCTTCTCATTAGCGTCAACCCAAGTGTAGTCCGGTGGTATGTGGAAAGGGTCGACCTCATCCTTATAACAGCGACCTTCACTGTCGCTCGAATGCCCACCACGGCTCCCTCTCATCCATGAAATCCATGAGGTTGACCCTTCTGAATCCTTGGCTTTGGTATCTTGGAAATGTGCTGGGCTGGAGAGAGGGGTTGAGAACTCCTCACTTGGCTGAAGCTCTTCAAACTTTGTGAATGTTATTAGGACTCGGATTGTTGGAACAATAGGGATGGCAACCTGAAACAACCACAAAATAGAGAAGACATGTGATATTATAATGTTTGACAGTTGAAGAACAGAAAACAGCAGTGTACAACTGATCTGTACGTGTAATATTTTCTTTCTCAATAATGATAGTTGACAAAATATCAAATCCATAAAATCTTACAAGTTTACTAGGTTTATGTGACTCTCGCATTAGTCACACAAGTTCAGTAACAATCCTTTCAGGATTACTTAAAAGTTTGGACTGAGTTAATAACCAAGCTTTATTCTCACAGTCATGGTTCAGGTGCCCTGATGCAGGAGCATCGTTACGGTGATCCCAAGTTACAATGGATCAGTGAAAAGGAGCCAAGCAAGTAGACCCACAAGATTAGCAAGATTTTGTTTTATTTTAACTATGATATATTTTATTTGTTTCTTTTAGGCATCCTCATCCTACATCGGTTTTGGTATTAGAGCAGTGCTCCTGGTATCGATTCAGACAAGCTACTCCCCGTGCATCACATAATTGATTTCATCTAGCATCGATTCCGTGTGCTTCGTGAACATTTAAAAAGGAAGTATACCAACACCAAGAAATTATTTGCCGCTATAGCGGTCCACCATCATCGTCTTTTAAGGGGTTCCCTGGCGCGGTATTCTGCATCATCATTGACCGGTTTATTGCTCATTGACAACCGTCCGATTGACATTGTTCAATGCCGACTGCATAATGACCATTAGGTTCGGGTTTTGCGAAGGAAAAAAAGATTATTGCTGTTGCAAATCATCACACCTCGGCAACATCACTGCCATACCAGTATAATCGTTGTTGTGCACAAATCCATTGTGGTCATCTTTCTGCTGGTATCGCACCTGCTGCTCGTGTACTCCACAACACCCACATTTGGGTTGGCGCCAAAAATCCGTTATCGCTGCTGCAATCTCAACGTGACAGCCACCATTCGTGCACCTCTTCACCCTATTGCTGCAAACACCATTAGATACCACTTTTCCTCAGAGGCATCGAAGAACTTTCCTTGTAGGTGGATGTAGGAGCAACTCTTAATGAGATGTTTTTCCTACTTGTTTTATATTGATAATAGAGTCCACTTTCCCTCAGAGGCGTCAAAGAACTTTCCTCGTTTCCCTACTTGCTTTGGACGATCGACACTTCTGACTTGTTTTGAAAATTATACACCTCACCTAGAAATCGGCTCTTCCTCGGTCAGAATTTGACATTTTTTAATATTGATGGTAGAGTCCACTTTTCTTTAGAGGGGTAGTGAGTTATTTTCTTTAAAGATAGATGTGGGAGCCACTTCTAATTTGATGTCTTCTAGACTTTCTTTGGATAATCGGCACTTCCTCGCTTCCCCAACCGGTTTGGATGATTGTTCTGCACTTTCTCGATTAGAAAGAGTCCAGTTTTGCTCACAAGTCATCACCAAGTGAGCCACGTAGCACTCTTAGAGACCACTGAACGTATGGCTATCCCTAAGTGCAACTGATTGGTAATTTGAACCGTTGGATCTGAGTATCCCAAATTATGGTTGAAACCCACGGATAAAAATTAACCAATGAAAAAGACTAAAATCCAACTCTTAGAAGACACCGGCTGGTATTTTATATGTAGGTCCATGTCACATATGGACATTGGTAATCCGTGAGCAAAACGAGACTCATTTAGAAATCAGCAACTTTGCTTAGAAAACGACATGTTTCTATCAAATTAAGGTCATTAATCTGATATCTTCCCGATTTGTTTTGGGATAATCGACCCTTCCTCGTTGAGTTTCTGTCGAATGTGAATAAGGCAATTAGTGCGTGCCATGTCTTCTTTATGGTTTAAAAAAAAGCCCTTACGGCTGCTATAACGGTAACATCCCGAGCCTGTTTTAAAAAACCATTTTTTCTGTTATCAAAGTTTGTTTTCTGTTTGAAAAATTAATCGTGATGTCACAAGCTATAGCCCATTTTTGTTACTCACCACTGCCATATGGGCTCACTGACCGCATGTATGTTTAGCCCACCGGCTTGGTAGACATTCATACCAAGGTGTGATTGTAGCTATTGGATTCAACCATTTTTTTAAGTATTAAAACCATCGCAAACTATGAATACAAGTCCATTTTTGGTAGTCAAAATGAATGATGATGACGTTCAATGGTCTCTAAGAGTGCTACGTGGCTCTCACTTGGTGATGGCTTTTGAGTAAAACTGGACTATTTCTAATAAAAAAGGTGCAGAATTATCAGCCAAATCGTTGGGGAAACGAGGAAGTGCCGATTATCCAAAGGAAGTCGGGAAGACATCAAATTAGAAGTGGCTCCCACATCTATCTCTAAAGAAAATAACTCATGACGCCTTCGAAAAAAGTGTACTCCACCATCAATATTAAAAAGTGCCAATTTTTGACTAAGGAAGAGTAGATTTCTAGGCGAGGAAGTGCATAATTTTCAAAATAATTCAGAAGCGTCGATCATCTAAAGCAAGTTGGGAAGCGAGGAAAGTTCTTCGACGCCTCTGAGGAAAAGTGGACTCTATTATCAATATAAAAGAAGTGGGCAAGACATCACGTTAAGAATTGCTTCTACATCTGCCTGCAAGGAAAGTTCTTCGACGCCTCTGAGGAAAAGTGGACTCTATTATCGATACAAAACTCTCTCCCCAAGTCCAATTCTCTCTCCCTGACAAACCTAAAATATGATCTCACATGCTATAACAAAAAAAAGTTAACTTATACCTCAATACAACCCATAAAGCAAGTGCAAGGGATCATTAATCCCGTCCAAAAGTGCCTATGCTCATAAGTATTTTCATCCCAATCTTGAAATATTTTCTTGATTAATTTGGTTCATTTGGGGATTTGAGCTTCAATAATGCACAGAATGCTTCTATCAACTCAATAACTATCCAAAAGAGATCACTAGAATCTATAGAAAAATCTAAATCTCCATTATTTTCACGATTCATTGTATTTAAAACGAGGTCGTTTGGTAATTTCTGAAAACGTTAACATGAAATCAAAAACATCAAGCGGGTAGTCGTTGAAGAGTTTTTCATCATGAGGAATTCAAGAATGAGTTTAATTTAGGTTATGTGCATGGAAATTAGAATTTGGATCAAATTCTTCATGTGCAAGGGAATTGTTGTCATTTTAAGCCAAAAGTTTGTTTTGAGTTAAAAATTGATGGGATCACCACGATTTTAAAGATATTTTATACGTACTTTCTTGAAAGAAATGTCACATATATAATGAGATGTGCTTCCGGAGTTCTATATGATCGACGTGTACCAATCAAACTAAAAGGAAAATTTTATAAGACAACAATAAATAAGACCAGCTATGCTCTATGGAGCAGAATGTTAGGCAATCAAGAGACAACATGTTTATAGAATGAATGTAGCTGGGAAGGATGGATGGGTGGAAAGACTAAGAAAGGAAAATAAATCAGAAATGAATCCATTCGTGAAAATATAGGAATAGCCCTAACAGGTGACAAAATAAGGGAGAGTAAATTGAGATGGTTTAGTCATGTACAACGAAGACCGATTACAGCACCAGTGAGGAGGAATTGCAAGTTGAGTGTTCTAAAAGGGAGATGGGAAACCAAAAGTACGTGGATTGAGGTTTTGAAGAGATTATAAAAACTTGCCTTAACTGAAGACATAGCTTTAGATAGAATTGAATGGAGGAACATGATTTGTCTAGCTGACCCTATATAGTTGGGATAAAGCTTACGATGATGATTTAAATCAAGGATTTTGGTAGAAAGTAGAAATAAAATGCATGATCTTCTAATAGGGCCATGGATCTATGATGCAGGACATCTAACCAATACTCCCCAAAAGCCGAGACTGTTGGTAGCGTGAGATTAAATTCATTTATCTCATAGGATATATCTAAGTCCTCGGTCGACACAACCCCTCGTGGGTCCATATCACACGTGCCACCCCACCCCAAGTGTGCCCCATTTACGCAGGTTGCCCCACTCGAGCCCGCTGTGAAAATGCCCCTGCATTAATCACCCCAGGTGAGGAGACTCGAACACCAGACCTCCCGCTTTGATACCAAATTGATGCAGGACATCTAACCAATACTCCCCAAAAGCCGCGACTGTTGGTGGCGTGAGATTAAATTCCTTTATCTCATAGGATCTATCTACGTTCTTGGTCGACACAACCCCTCGTGGGCCCATATCACACGGGCCACCCCACCCCGAGTGTGCCCCATTTACGCAAGCTGCCCCACTCGAGCCGGCATGAAAATGCCCATGCATTAATGTCAAACCACTTCTTTTAAATGCTGAGAGAATCTAAAATAACGGTTTCCCAAATATCTGACAGTGGGATATTGAATTATAATCATATTTTCGAAACCTCTCATACTTGGCTAATAGCTTAACCTAATCCAATCATTCTAAAGTTTTGGATTCTTGTGTTTAGGCTCTTAAAAGGCTTCCTACAAGCCAGTTTTGATGTCATTCACTAAAATTAACGATCAAGCTTATAAGTTTGTCATTCATTAAGACTCATGATTTTAAAGGCTTATAACTTTTATAAGTTTTGACTTTTCCAAAAACTTGATTTTATTAAATCATGAAATATTCCCTGTTTGGACACCCATTCACAGGATCCAATTCAAATGGTCAAATTTGGGTGGGAAAGAAAGGTGCACACACGAAAACAAATTAGGAGAAAGTCATGTGTATGTGATTTTAGAACTTGTGATTTTAAAGACTCCTATTCAAAAAGAAAATCATAAATCGTGATTTTTTATTAAGATTTTCTAAAAATCAATAAGCATTTTTCTCCTAAGGTCCAATACAAGATCATGGACTTTTTAATTTCAAAATCAAATAAAATATTGATTTTCAGTCCAAACATGGCCTAAGGGTTTAAGGGAATCCTCTGCAACATAGTACATGACGGTTCAAAAGAGAAGCTGAAACCCAATGCAAAAGAGATGCCCACACTGAAAAGTCCCAAAAAAGAAATTTGTCAATTTTTACATCCAGTGCGACAAATATTCCCCCTAAACTCTCTTATTTTACCTGATAGAATGCCATAAATAGACAGGAGTGACAAGAGACTTTTAGAAAAAAAAAATGATTTTAGAAGAAAATTAATTTAGAGGGAAACACCATCAGTGAAGATCGTGATACCATCCCCACTGTCCTGAGAGAAGGCTATAAATAGAAGAGGTAGTCGATCCAAGGGCATACTCTGAGGGAGGAAAACAAAAATATATCCTATGATTTGTATACAAGTAAATTAAGTTCATTTCATTAACAGAAATTAAAACAGAAGTATTGAAACTTAAAAAGGTGTTTCACTTACTAACAGAGAAAACTAGAAAAAGAGAAAAGAACAATTCTATTCATTAAGTGGTGTATATACACGATAGCATAGAAGGTCATGTTTTATTTATTAACCGAAGCATCATTTCTAAAGAATTTAGGGATTATAACAGGTGACATAGAAGAACTGAAATTGATAACATGCAAATCATGTTAGAACTTAAAAGAAAACCACAGCGCAAGTATTTATGTGAGATCTCTACTTATGTGAAGCTAAAAAGACCAGGAGAACAAATGCAGAACATGGTTTCAGAGAGAGAGAGAGAGTGTGTTCATGTGACTGAAAGTTCCTAGCAACAGTAGAACAATACCAGGAAAATAAGTCATGATAAAGCCAAACTAGCCGGTTAATCCTTTTTGGTTTACGAATCAGATGATTGCATTCACAACAACTACAGAAGTAGTATAACGTTGGCACAGCAGTATAGAAGAAGAAAAGCAACTATATCCAAGAAAAGATAAATTGGCAACTAGAGTATTAAAACCATTAAAGGTGCAAGAAAAGATATCCAGGGTTACCTTGACAGGGAATGTGCCATTAGGTAATTTAGTAGTCAAAAGCTCCCTGAGTCTCCTAACAGCCTTAACCTTGTTTGCTAAGATGTCAAGTAAAGGCAAGAGCTCATCTGTTTTCAAAGGGAAGTCTGGTGTCAACCACAAAACAGGTCTCAAACCCTTTTTGTACTCGCTCTCGTGCTTAGACTCACTTGTTGCTCCACTCTTCTTTTTCTTCTTACTGTTTTTCTCTTTCCCCTTCTTAACATCCCCCAGGTCCTCCCTTGGCAATTCAGACAATGATCTCTGATAATCAGCTGTTTTCTGGCTGCTACCTTCTGGGGCCAACTTCGAGAACTTCTTCAGAATCTTCGAGTCCTCATTGTCATCACCTCCATTCTTTGACCCCTTCTTGTTCCAGCCAAACCAACTCTTCTTCTCTCTGGTAACACCGTTGGATTCAGAATTCTCATAACAACCTCCCACACCATTTTCTTGGCAGTCAAAAGCCCCATGGTTCTCATCCTCACCCAAACCATCTGAATTCCCCATCCGAAGAGCCGAATCTAATTGCATCCTCTCCTCAGCTGTCAATACATCATCATACTCCCCATCATTGTCCCCACCATTTATTATCCTCTCGTCATCTTCTGCCGCGAAAAGCTCTTCATCAGTCATTGCACCAGGAACCCGCCTTGACTTTACGCTCACCATTACATGAAGCATATCATAAACTTTTGCCTTCCAACTTCCAACCATCTCAGTCCTCTCCTGTCGCCGCCAATTTAAATGGGGAACGAGATCGGCCTGGGTAACATCAATTCCAGGCCTATACATGTTAGTCTGAGACATCAAAGCTACCTCATGGGCAACTTCAGCCTCTGTTGGCCGAGCTCCGGCTCCCTCCAGAGCATTTGTGATTTCTTTCTCCTTGTGAGCAAGGACAATCAAAGAACCGGGAGCTAAAGATAAATTACCATCATCTGAAGAGAAGCCCTCTCCAAGGAACAAGAAGGTTTGGTCAGAGCGTTGGATGCGAAACCCATCAAAGCCAGCAAGGGTCATATCAGCGCGTAGATTTGAACCGCGCTTCCAAATGCGATAGGTGTCTGACGGGGCAATGCGACCAATAAAGGGGATGACTGAGCTCTCGAAGTGGAAGGTTATCTCCATGTAGAAATCGCGAATGCGGGCGGCAGAGGATACAATGCGTGGGAGACGGCGGCACCACTTGGCCCAAGCAAGGGGTTGGTAATGTCTGGCAATGATCATGGCAATGGAATCCTCACGGGTGCAAACAGCTTCTTGAAGAGCACTCCAGCCATTCTCATTCTGAAGGCTCCAGTCCGCCCCTGCTGCCATCAGAATCTCTGCAGAGGTGGGATCACGGAGGCGGACGGCAAGGTGGAGTGGAGTCTCACGGCCAGGGACATCACGGCGATCAATGGCAGCTGAGACAACATCGGCCTGGACCTCAGCAGCGAGGGATTCGGCTTCAGTGGTGACCTCACCGGCCTTTGGGAGGCAGGGCAGGGCAGAGACAATGCGTTTGAGGGAGGTATGGTCATGACGGGCCACTGCCAAGTGAACGGGACTGTGAGCATATTTGGACAAATCCTCCATGATTTTATTCCCTCTTATTTCTAAGCTATGGTTCCTTTCATTTCTACTGGATTTGGAGCTCCAAAAGTAAAAGGGCAAAAATCGTGAGAAATAAACTTCTCTCTTCTTCTTCTACAGTCTAGTTTCTCACCAAATCCATATTTTTGCCCACTGGATTAAATCAATCTCCTTATTTCTCCTCTTCTACAATCAGAACTTCTCCGCTAACCCTATTTCCCTCCATTGTCAGGTTTTTCAGCCATTTCACAAAGTCCCAATCAGACAACCTAAAATCACTGAGAAAAGAAGCAAATCAACTGAAATCCGAAAACCAAGCTTCTTTATATCCTTTTTCACCTTTACTTCTTCATTATCGAGTTTCCAGACACAAATCTGAAACCCAGTAAAAAAAAACCTGATTTGCGTAGCTTCAACCCCCAAACACCTGAAAAGCTCGAACTAGTATTCTTCAAAGATCAGATCTTTTCACTCTAAAGGAATACTGTTAGGCATTTACAGAGCTAAAATCTTAAAATATAAACTTAAATCACCTGAAGAACTCGATCTCCTTCTTCTTAACTTAGATTTCTACTTCCGTTACCAGATTTTCAGCAATTTTTCAAGTCTCGAAGTCCCAAAAACCTATATAAAACCTAAAATCAGGATGAACAACTAAAGAAATCTACCTCAGCGACTGGAATCTGGAATCTGAAATCGATCGATTGTCTTAGTTGTTGTTCTCCTTCTTTCGTTCTTCGAATGAGCTCGAAATTGGTTGCTCATCCGCTTTTTCGAGTAGGGATCGGCTCTCGATCTTCGCTCTAATCCGCCATTAATGCTGACAGAACGGAAATGACCGGACTCGACCCGACTCGATCCCACCACCACCAACAACAACAACAACAAGCTTTCTCTCTCTATCTATCTATCTATCTTTCTTTCTCTGTCTTCTGATCTACTACTTTTCTTTAACTTTTTCTTTATTCCAGAGAGAGAATAATTTAATGCCCTTCATTTCATGTAAAACTACATATGTGCCACTGTTACAGTGTTACTTGTTTTCCACAGGATATTTTTTGTTTTTTGAAAATGACTATTTCCAGGTCACATTTTACTTCTTCCAATTTCCTAAGCACCAATGATCTTTCGACTAATCCGATTTCTATGAGATCAGGGTTGATCCAGAATCGATCCAATAGCGTACCGGGTCAATTATTCTCAGGTCCAGACCCGATCCAATGGATCCATACCTCGATTCAAACCAAATCCGATAAGCTATTGGAAATTTGGAACTCATCAGATCCTTGGGTGACATAACATTGAGCTAGTCCATTTGATAAACATGTTGAATTTGATTTAAAGAAAATAAAAGGTGCAAATTATTAAGTCTAGGTTAATAAATATATGGGTCGGAATCAGAGGACTCGCTGTTTGCACTCGTCTTTTCACTTGTGCTCTCGGGCATGGATTCCGATAATCGCTCTATCGAGTGATGGATATGGTCCGGATGCTGTTGTTCATTTAACACTCTTTCTTCTGTTGAAAGCGTGCTTGGAAGGTCCATAACAACGTGTATATGTATCTCCGAGCGGATAATGGTTCTTTCGCAAAGGAATTTGCCAGAGGTAGGAATGAATGGGCGGGCCGATTCTGTCGGGTCACTTGGCTTGGGATTTTGATCTGTATGGCCCGTACTCGGGCAATTGGAACTGGCCGGTGACGCGGGGGTCGTCAAGAATCTAACAACTATCGTTGGATTCTCGGCCAAGAGCACGAGTGAAAAGATGAGTCCAAACAGGTGAGTCCCTTGAGCCTGGTCCTATTATATATATTCGATGCACTTAAGAATCGTCTTGCACCGTGCGAAAATCATTACTAACATCAATGAAAATAGTTACTACGGTGTGTAAAAAGTTCCAAATATAAAAATTTACTATAACTCTTAATTGGCGTAAAAGTAGTAACTAATAACATCTAGAGGAATAGTTGATCGACTATAAAATGAGTCAATAGTCACAAATGAATTGTCGATCAACTATAAAAAAGAGTTGATCACTACAATACATATATGGCTCAAGCTCTGGGGACCCCCTTTTTTTGATACCTCTTAGGAGTCTGACTCAGGGCCATGAATTTTGAATCCACGGCTCCAAGTCCAACTCCAAGATATATAGATAGATAGATAGAGAAAGAGAGAGAGAGAGAGAGAGAACCAATTCGATACCTTATAAGACATTGGTCCCTAGATCTAGACTTAATCCAAAAGACTTAATACTTTGATCCAAACTCAATATTCCCGGATTGGATCGGATTATTGGGGCGACCTAATCCATTTATAGCTCTACTTGACTCTCAAGTAGATGTTTTGCTTTAACACATTAATGGAAGAAGTAAAATATGGTCCAAAAATAGTACTTTTCTTTTTTGTTCGAAAAGTATTATTGGTGCTATGGAAGAAGTAAAATATGGTCCGCAAAGACGGTAATTTTCTTTTTTGTTTGAGAAGCAATTATTGCAAATTGATTTAACAAGATTTATCTCGGGCGTACTTGCTATAACCCTCTTTCGTCCAAACTTGGGACAAGTAATGCAAGCCTAAAGCTCAACACTCTGCATATACGAAGCATAAAGCTTCACGTAGGGAGACAATAAAATCTAAGAGCAAAATATGATTCATTTTGTCGACTCCAAATAGTCGGTTCGGGATAAGGGATAAGATATTGTGAATGATGATGATGAATAAGGGTATCATTGAATGGATTGATCAATTACCTGGTAGGTTTCATCCCAATTAGTAGACTTGATTGGGATCGGCTCTGATTAGGGATACCTAATAGATAATCGACACCGTGAATAATTCTGAAATTTTAAGTATTTTTACTACTAAAAATTAAGGGGGTGTTTGGATAGCCATTTTAAAAAAAATATTTATTTAAAAAAATGACTTTTCTGAAAATATATTTTTGGAAAGGTGTTTTTCTTAAAAAGCTTGTTTGGATCATCATTAATGCAAAATATTTTTATCTTCTCTTAGTGGGGTCCACCACTTTAATTGATGAGAATAATAGATGGGGAGGGGTAGGAGTAGGGTTTCTTTGTTTAATATGTTCATTGAGCTAGCAAAATTTAAGAAGTCTTTTCTTGTTCTTTTTTTTACTTGAAAAAAAACTTTTAGTTTTTTTTTTTTTTGTAAAAAAGACTTTTTGGCTTGAAAAACATATTTTTATGGAATAAATGAATTTTAAAAAATTTTCATCCAAGCAATCTATTATTTTGAAAAAATCTTTTTTCGTGGAAAAAATATAGACTTTTCCAAGTCTAAAAATGGCGATCCAAACACCCTAAGATTTAAGGACATAATATATGTACTTTAACCTAATTGATGTGTATAATAAAAGAAAATTGGGGTATAACCCGTAAACGTCCATATAATAAAATCGATGCAAGTACTCTCAAAAGTCTCCACGCGGACAAAGAAGACGAGATTTTTAAATTTAATTAGGATCGTGATGTAACAAGGTATACCTAAGATCTTTTCAAATGCGTAAGCGGCATTTTTGGTAGTCACCGCTGCCATCTGGGCCCACTGACCGCATGGATGTTTAGTCCACCCCCCTTAGTAGACATTCACACAAAAAATCAGCTTGTTTGATAATTTTTAGCCGTTGGTTTTAGTACTAAAAAAATGATTGCATTCAACAGCTATAAGAACGCCTTAAAAAGTGTTAAAAAGTGCTAAAATCTAACGGTTATAAATTACCAATCAGGGTGATTTTCGGTGTGCATATCCACCAAGGGGTGGGATAAACATCCATGCAGTCAGTGGGTCCAGATGACAGTGGTGAGTAACAAAAATCGTGCCTCGGCATTTCAAAAAGTTTCAGGCATACCTTGTTAACCCAAGTGTGTGTAAACTTTTAAGAAATCGTGCAACTTTTTTGGTTGTGACCCATTTGAATTGTGAGCCCATAGAATACACGATCTGATTTGTGATTTGATTGGTCATGTGTAGGGTGTATGATGCTCTGCCCACCATAGAATACCTCTTAATTAAATACAAGGGTATTTTAGTAACACCCGCTGAAATTCGAAAGTAATTAGTAAACACAAAGAAGAGAAAAAAGAAAAAAAAAAATCTATGAGAACCATGAATATCAACGGTCAACTGGAATATACTGTGCAGGCCGTGACAACGTAAACATGTAGGTGAGATCATCCCTCGCTAGATCACCGGCAATGTGGGGGCCACTAGTGATTTGGTCTTGCTACCGGCTACCAAATTTGACCAGAAGGCGTTTATCTGTTTTGACAATACTTATTGGCAAGTCAAAGTTTGTCAAGCGTCCAGATACCTAACTAAGGGCATGTTTGGTAGGCCACCGTGGCGGAAAAATAAAATATTTGCCCGCGTTAATATTCGCCTGGGTGTGTTTGGCACGCATTTGCCCGCGTTGAATATTTAGCCGGGCCCATAAATTTGCCCGCTGCGGCTCGAAAACATTTGATCACCTCCCCTGAGTAAATATTTTCACACCGAATAGTCTTGGTGGGAAAATTTTATTTTCTCGCCGGAAATTTGTTATTTTCAATAAAAATAATTTTTTTTCGTAATATATGAAAAGATCAAAATGAGTTTTTTGGATCTTGTAACCTAATACGTGGGTCTCACACTCGCCTAACCCATATTTGACTTACTTTGATATGTGAGATCTAACCACCCGATATGATAAATAGATAGGTGCATGGGATTATCTATGGTCTGGATTGATTTTTGGTCCAATAAATCACATTGTTGGGACCCATCAAAATGTTCATCCAGTTATTTCTCCACGTGTCCGTCAGAGACAAGGGAGGAAGCTTATCCTGTTACTCTTGTATGCTCTTATAAGGAGGCATATGCAAATTAACAAATTTTTAAAGGAGTATTAACAATTGGTTCTTTAGATTGTAACTCGTGAGGGTATTGTAGGTTAAGCAACATAATTTTGGGGTTCAATGATTTATTTTTTGAAACTTAGACCAGACCTGCCGGTTGGAGCCACCAACCCTCCAAAAATTGGTTCGAGTTTGTTAATTTGTAAAGCGAAGGGGGCTAAACAGCAAGTAGGGGTGTCAACGGGTCGGTCTGTTTGGGTTCCTAAGGTACCCAGAACCGGAATCAATATTGCCCGTTCTTATCGGTTCCAGTTCTCAAAATGATGGATCTGGAACCGGAATCGATTATTTGGCTCTTCTTGGTTTCGATTCCGGTTCTGCTCTATTGGTACAAATCTTGATAAATTACAATTTTAACACTATTTATATCAGTTCTGGTTCTTATGGGTTCGGGTCCAAATCTAGCTACCCAGAATCGGAATCATTATTTTCGATTCGGTTCCAGTTCTTTTTTGACCGGTTCCAAAAAATGTGAAACTGGAACCGATGTTTTCAGTTCCGGTTCTGATTTGATTTCGGTTAAATCGGATAAAATTGACACCCTTAACAGCAACAAGAAGGATCATGGAAGGAGACTCTTTCCTTTCCCTTCGGTATGAAGAAAATGAGGATCTGGACAAAATAGATGAAATTGGAGAAACCTAGATGGTTCGATCGATCGATATACCAATTGATTGAAACCGAACTGTCTAGTTCAAGGTTGGGGTGAACATTGACCTAGATTTTTAAATTTCTTTTATATTTTTGCAAAAAATCTTTAAAAAAATCAGACAATTTACCTGATTGACCAACCGCCAGTTGAATAGGGTTTATGTTGAAAACCCAAATAATGGGGCTAGCGAAGGTCAGTTTAGGTCAAATTATTCTAGTCTGTGTTTGGAAATTATATAAAAAGCTATTTTTGGGGCTCTACTTTTTAGCCGTTGTTCTTAAAACAGGACCAGAATTGGCTTTTTGAAAAAAAACGGTTGCAACATCGAACTAGTTCTTCGAGATCAGGACTCGACTAGCCCCTAAAGCCTCTTGTGGTGAAGGCATGAAGTATACAAGGACCTTTTTGAAATTTTTGGTAATGTAAAGGGTTGTTTCGAAAATTTTGGTTTCTTTATTAGTGGGCAGGTGAAGCCTCAAGTTTTCTAATTAACACCGCAATGCATGCCATTGAACACGACAGTCACTAATAACTGTCATACTATTTCTTATTTATTTGAAATTGTGAAGTATCTGATGAAACTAAGGTCTATCATCCTCAAAAAAGACTCAACCATATATACCATGGTTCGAAGTCTCAGCTGATCCGGTTCCGGACACCGATCTGAACGATACTGGGGTTTTCTCGCCAGGATCGTTCAAATCAGGACGATCTAGACCAGGATCGGCGCCCTCCGATCCCGAGATTTCGAACCATGCTACATACCCTACAAGAACCTTTTACCTTAAGAAGGTGCCAGTTTGCTTAGTTGGTAAATTTGTGGGTGATGATACCATAGACTTGGGTTCAAAAACCCGCCATAACCGAATTACTGATCTCTTTAAGAACATGCTTAACTACCAAAAATAAAAAAAAATTACCCCACATGCAAGTTGCTTACACTCATCAATCCCAACCATTCAACTGGTGTGCAATCTCTATGATGGGCATCTGATTTTTCGATTCTCCGTCGGCCGAGGGTTGGCGATCGATGAGTTATTAGGCATCATGTACTCTATGGGAGGTAAGTGTTCTATAATTTAAGTAGTTCAAGCAAGTAATTTGTGCAGCCGTTCCCATATAGTTGCGCGAACCGAATAATAACACTCGATAAGTTCCATCACCATCGGATTGCGACATCGGACGCACTATCATTAAGATTAAAACCAGATCATCATTAATTAATTTCAAACAAAAATGAGAATTGGCTTTTTCTTCTAATATCACAATCTCAAGTCCCTTATCACCCCTTTCATTAAACTACAATAATACCAACCAACCAACTTGCTTTCTTGCTGATTTTGTTTTTATTTTCTAATTTCACAAGCTAGTGAGTGGCTTTAATGGTGTCCCGGCCCTCTTCACCTTTTCCTCAAAAAGTTTTTCTTCTTCGTTACTTGTTTTACATAATTCATAAGACCTTTTTGGGCCATAAGGGGTGGACCCATTTGGGTCCAGTGCAAGCATGGCTATGTTCATGTGTCCACCCTTTTTGCTACTCAACTACTACTACACCTCTTGATGCTTCCTTTTGCCTTACTCACATGCCCTGCCCTTAACTGTCCATGGTCCCTCTCCCCATGTGGCTATGGCTCACAAAGTTGCATTTTTTTTTTTTAAAATTTAGGCCCTTCCATTCCCCCTAGGCTGTCTTTGAGTTTCTTTGAGTGGTTTCTTCTGTAAGACTGAGCTCATAGATGGTTGTTGGATCATCAAAGGTCCGGTCCGATCGGGTCCGGCCCACCAGCACGTGAAAATTCTATGAGTTAGCTATCATATTCAAGGCTAGATGCTTGTTGTCCTTGTTCACCATTGTGTTGCTACCTAATCAGGGTAGATGAATAAACAAACAAATGTTTTTTTTGTTTTTTTAAATCATAAGCGGAGCTCGACGGATTAGGGCAACACAGAGTACAATAAGTACACGTAAATATGGCGTATTATGTTTTTCTGTAACAAGTTTGCGATATGTTATTAAAAATGTTTTTTTTTTTCTGATCTCCATAATGATATATAGGTAAATAAACAGTATTTTTATTTATTTAAGGGGGTGTTTGGATCACCATTTTTCAAAAAATATTTACTTCAAAAAAATGACTTTTCTCAAAATATTATATTGTTATCTTCTTTTAGTTGGCCCCACCAATCTAATATCTTTATTTTTTTCGGAAGGGGACTTCTACCAAAAACTGTTTCTTTGTTTATTGTGTTCATTGACCTAGCAAAATTTTAAAAGTCTATTATTAATTGAAAAACAGCTTTCAGCTATTATTATTATTTTTATATAAAAAGATTTTTTGGCTTACAAATATTTATTTTATGGAATAAATACTTTTAAAAAAATGGTCATCCAAACAATCTACTGTTTTGGAAAGAGTCTTTTTGTGAGAAAAAAAGACTTTTTCAAGTCTAAAATGGCGATCCAAACACCCTCTAAAAAAGAAGTCTAATTTTTTTTTTTTTTAAATCTAGGGAGGTATATATGTACAATTTGCTAAATAATGAGGAGGCAATTCAAAAAACACCCAAAGAAAATAATGACCTTCCTTTAGTGTATTCATGCTTCTTTTATCCTTTTTAATAATTATTGAGCATTTTTTTTTTCTTTTCTAACCAGTATGATTGGTTGAAGCAAGGTCGAAACCAATTAGAAGCTAGTAATGTAGTACCATCCCAAATCCTGAATCGGTACCGGGATCTTCATCACATGAGTGGGCTCTACTCCGCATTCGAGCAACAATAAGATTTGCCATAATATTGGGGGTTTATAGGGTTGTCTTAATCAAGCTTAGCTTCCGAGAGCGACTCGACAACCATGGAATTATCCAATCAATAGGGTTCATGAATCATTTTTCCACAGTACGTAAAATCTTCGTGTAGGGACAACCCTACAAACTTTGGTTTTTCACAATTAGTATGAAAATGAAGGGAAAAAAAAATTCATGCATGATAAGCAAACTAATCCCATCAAGTTGATGGGCTTTTCATTTGTACGGCGTAAGTCGGTCGCCTTATAGGACAAGAGTCGAGGTCGAGCAACTAATCGATTTTGGGAGTGTTAGCATCGATTTTTTTGGTTCTTAGGCTATGAACACATAGAAAATTAGGTCAAGAGCAATTAACCCGAGTTTGTTTTCCTTTTTACTTTGCGACTCTGGGAGCGGTAGCATCGATTTTTCGTGATTATATTTTTAAGCAGATTTTTCGGGGTTACTTGTTAGCAGCAAACATTTTCCTTGATCAAATTCACTGGAAAAAAATTAAAAAAAAAAAAAAAAAAAAAGAAGATGGGGCTTAGATTTGAGAGATGTGACCTAAAAAATGTATCTTTCTAAGGGCATGGCCCTCAGTCTAGGTTCAATTAGGCACGATGAGACATTTTAACTTATGTTACGTTTGGATTAGTGGGGTCTAGTGACAGGTTACACGTCATTTTCGACGCTACCCATGTGGCAAAACATCACACGTGCAAGTCAATGACCCACACCCACAAGTATTTGAAAAGGAAATTAGGGTAGATTTGAGGCCCATAGCAAAGTATTGTGGACTTTTAGGTCATACCGTTGGATTGTAATTTCTCGAGATGCATGTAGATTCGAGTTTTTTGTCCTATTTGATGTGTATCTCGAGGATTTACAATCTATGGAGCTGATTTAAAGTCTACACTTACTGTTATGGACCTCGTGTCTTCTCTAACATAGCCCCAAGGATATTTTTGAGGGTCGACTTCGTATCTTTCCACGTGGTTGGTGGATGTAAATGTTAAAAGGAAAATTCTATCCCAAGCTTGACGGCAAAAGGAGCCGTGCGGTGGAGCCGTGGACTGTCCGATTCAAGAGATCCACGTGTCAATGACTTATTAATACTCAGATAACTATTTTTACCTTTTTGTCGTTGCCACGTGGAATGGGATATCTTGAATCTGACGGCCCTCGCTCAACCGCACGGCTCTTTTTTGCGGTTATGGTAGGAATTAAAGGGTCGGGCTCCAGTTACCGCCCCAAAATGACAGGCTCCTGTTACAGGACACAATGTGAGCCACGTGGAAAACTCTTAGAGGACTATGACCGTATGGATGTTTTTCCAATCCCTAGGTGGATCTAAAAATGAAAAAATAGCCTGATTAGTGATTTCTAAGCTTTGGATCTTTGTACCTCAAATACTGCTCAAATTCCCACAGTTGAGATTAACCCATGAAAATAAGTCCAATCCAACGCCTATAAATCACTAATCAGGATGATTTTTGGTTCGTAGGTCCAATTAGGGATTGGACAAACATCCATAAGGTCAGAGTCCTCTAAGAATTTGCCACGTGGCTCATATTGTGCCCTGTAACCCGAGCCTGTCATTTTAGGCGGTAACCGCAGCCTGAGCCAGGTATTAAATTGATAGGTTGAACTGAAGATGGGTTTTCTAGTGTAGAACTTTGCTGACCGGCACAAATCAGCAGATTTGCTAACCGACCACAGTATGATAATATGAGCCATGTGGCATATTCTTAGATATTTCTGACCGGATGGATGTTTGTGCCAGCCTAGATGGACACAGAGACCAGAGACCAGAGACCAAAATTAGTTTAATTAGTGATTTCTAAGCGTTTTATTGGAGTATCCAAAGGTTTGAAGTCACTAATCAGGCTGATTTTTGGTTGGTAGGGGATTGGCCAAACATCCATACGGTCAGTGTCCTCTAAAAGTGAGCCACGTGGCTCATATTGTGGTTGGCAGCAAAGTTCTACTCGATTTTCTAGAGTATCGATCCAAAGTGCTGATGTAGACAATCGGGACCATCCACCTTTTAATATCCGATCATTTGGATTGGCGATAAGGACAGTACCCCTAACATAATGAATGGAGCCGTTTTGATATAGAAATTCTTAAAAATGAACACATGGCATACTTTCTTAGGCCCATTGACCCAGAATGTTTGGTCCACACTTTGATGGACTTACACACCAAAAATCAGTGTGACTGGTGAATTTTAACCGTTGGATTAAGTGCTCGAATCACATGGTTAGAAATCACCAACCAGGCTAACTTTTGGCATGTAGTTCCACCAAGAGTTGGACACAAAGAGTGTGCCACGTGACATTTTGGAGATTTCTGTATCCAACTTTTGCTTGTTGAACACAAAGACCTTGCCATTAATAGGATCCATGAGAAATTTTGATCCAACTTCAGGGGTGATTGTCCTCCAAAACTTGATCCAAATTTGAAAATTTCCTTTCTTTTTAGCAAGGCAAGCTAGACCTCGGCCGTGCAAAAGCCGGGAGAAGGGATTTCTACTCCAGGGCACAGCTGCACAAGGAGGAAATCTGCCTCTGTGGGATTGAACCCACAACCTCCCACGAGAGGAGGGTACACAGTAACCATCTCAGCCAGACGACTAGGTGTGTGAATTAGAAAATTTCCTAAACAACCAATATTCTAATAAGAGGAATAACTCAATTAAAAAGACTCCTATATAAAGATACAAGTAATCTAGGCACCGTGTGCTTTCTAAGGCCCTACTTGGTTCAATGCAAATGGGATGCAATGCACTCACTTGCCGCGGCTTTGGGATTACAAGTGATTGATTGGGGGTGTAAAAGTGGTTGACAAGCCCTTGCAAACTCTTTAAGAAAATGGATGCAAGCATGTGCAGCGAACCAAGCAAGGCCTAAGTATGCTGCTGTAGTCATATATGTATTGGGATCTTAACAGCCATTTCACCGGCCACATGTCAGAAAACCCAACTTGTATATTGAAGATGTTTTCCTTATGAAATTCACTTTTTCCAATTAAAATTAGGCTCTTTTGGGTTTCTAGACTAATCACTTGCAAAGTTGCAATGGCCTTGGGTCACACCGTCTTTGGTCTCTTTGGTGTCAAATCACATGTCATAACTCTCAAAATGTCCTTTCGATTCTTTAATGGGTCGTGATGTAACAAGGTAGACCTAAGATCTTTTCATTTGCGGAGCCGCATTTTTGGTAATCACCACTGCCATCTGGGCCCATTGACCGCGTGGATGTTTAGCCCACCCCTTAATAGACATTCATACAAAAAAATCAGCTTGTTTAATGATTTTTAGCCGTTGGTTTTAGTACTCAAAAAATGGTTGCATTCAACGGCTATAAGAATGCCTTAAAAAGTGCTAAAAAGTGTTAAAATCTAATGGTTGTAAATTATCAATCAGGGTGATTTTTGGTTTGTATATCCACCAAGGGGTGGTATAAACATCCATGCGGTCAGTGGGCCCAGATGGCAGCGGCGACTACTAAAAATGCCGCTTCTGCAAATGAAACAGTTTCAGGCATACCTTGTTACATCTTTTTCCTTCTTTAATTTTTTTTATTGTTTTTTACTTGGTAGGTCTCTTCGGTCTCTTTGGTGTCAAATCACATGTCATAAGTATCAAAATGTCTTTTTGATTCTTTAATTTTTTTTTATTATTTTTTACTTGGTAGGGGCTCTTTAGTCTTTTTGGTGTCAAAGCACACGTCACCCGGTATCTCATTCAATGTTCATCAAAAAATTTATATTCCTAATATGACCCTCAAATTCTTAAAATTTATAAACATTATTTCTTTCATTTTTTTGAATTTTTTGTTTACTTTATAAGTGTGCTTTGGTCATTCAATACTTTCACATTTCAACTCAAATGTGAAAATATTTATTTTACTCACAAGTGACAAATAATCTCTGTCCTTAGAAAAAATTTGATGATGGACCGACGTTGTAAGCCACATGGAACACTATTAGAGGAAACCATTGGAGGACTATTGGGGGGTTGGCCATGAGGTGATACATCTTCTAGGAGGAAGTTTCATTGGAAAATGGTTTTGTTTGCGGTCATTTGAGGTGTATGACTGGAAAAGAATAGGAGAACTTTTGATGGGTGAAATTGTTGTGGAAGATGGTGTCGGACGCCATTATGTGGGGACTTTGGTTGTAGAGGAATAAGAGAATATATCTTTAGGAATAAGGAAGGGTCTTACCACGAGATATTCCTTAGTATCAAGGTGTTCTTGTATAGTTGGGGACGTATCTACTCGGAGACTGAAATAATTTTTTTTCCAAGATTTGATGTTTGATTTTGAGAAGCTCTTGAGATAGCTTAGGAGTCGTCTTGCTTTCTTCCTTTTTTGTTGTTCTTTTGAGATCTTCTCGATCTCCTTTTATTAAATATATCTTGGACATATCGAAAAATAAAAAAAAAACTTTTGATGGAAATAAACAACCATTCCAAGAAAATGTTTATTAGCATCAAGGCATCTCTCCATAGCTAAGAATTTCTATTTTTAGTGATGGGATTTTCAGATTTGAGGATGTTTTAAAGTGAACCATTGATTGATTGCGCGATGGATTTTATAATCAACTTTGAAATCTTTTGAAATAATGTAAAAAGGTTGGGGCATAATGGCCATTTTTTAAACCATGCCGACAAGTAAGATAATGCAATGTTTAAAAGGGGCCATTATAACGGTATAACGGACTGGGGCGTCACTGGTTTTTTCCTTTATAATGAATTGTAATGCACGGGCAAAAATGAATAAATTAAAACAGAAATGACGGAAAAAGGTGCTAAAATTCATAATTTGAGTTTCAAAATTTCAATAAAATTATAACGGATATCATGGTCTTTTTTTCATAAAATAATGGTCGTTATTTTCATTATAACGACCTTTATTTAAAAACAAAATGTCTATCATAATGAAAATAACGGCTATTATTTTTTGAGCGTTAAAACGGTTCATAACGTAACGGGGTAGGCCCGAATCACTTACAATTGGCCAATATTTTTTTTTATAACCGCCGTTTTTTAAACCATGAGATAAAGTACACACCGTTATAATGGTGAAGCTCTAGCGATATTAATCCCGTTATTTTCATTATTTTAAACCTTGTACACAAGATCGCCTGCACGGCTGCTTGCTTAATGGGTTTGTAAGGCCCAACCTCTGCTTCGAGGGTCAAAGATCAGAATTGGAAGCCTACCCGCTAGGGCTTGACTTTCTAAGCCCACTAAAGTCGTGGGTTGTGACTTGTGAGGCTAGCTGGGCAGTTTGAGCCGTTCTATGATACAGACTTCTGTATCAAAATTTTGATGCAGAAGTCCCTAAAATTGCCACGTTGTACACTCTTTCAGGCCCACACCTTGATGGACCTACACACCAAAAATCAGCATGATTGGTGATTTCTAGCCATCAGATTTGAGCACTTTTTCATCATGGGCTTCATGAACAGGCCTATGTGTTGGTTCCAAGCCCATGATGAAAAAGTGCTCAAATCAAATGGCTAGAAGTCACCAATCACGCTCATTTTTTGTGTGTAGGACCACCAAGATGCGGGCTAAAAAATAGTGTACAACGTGGCAATTCGAGGGACTTCTGCATCAAAATTTGATACAGAGGTCTGTATATCATAGATTTTCCAAGGTGGCTTTTACGTAGGCTGATAAGAAGAAACGGTGCTAGGATTTAGACCACCACCATGGGATGGGCTCCACCTAGGAAATCATTTAGGATAAGTTTCAACATTATCAGCTAACCGTCAGATCATTGTTGTGTAAGGACTTCAATGAATGGCTCAAAAAAAGAAAAAAGAAAAGGGAACATCAATGAATGCCCTACATGAATCATTTCAGCTGCAAGTTTCCTATGTATGTTTTCATGAAGCACTAATTTTTTCCATAATTAAAGGTATAATCAAGGTTTAAAAGGGGTATCGGATTTTTTTCTCTTATAACGGATTGTAACGCACAGTGGCAAATATGGAAAATAATGGGAAAAGAATGACTGTTTCTGAGCGTTAAAGCGGTACATAACGTAACAGGGGAGGTCCGAATCCATTATAATAGCCATTATTTTCGTTATAATCCATGGATATAATATCTACTATTATAATGCGCACGTCCCAATTTTGTCGAAAATTAGTGAATTTCTTTGCATCATATCCTTAAAACTGAATTAACCCAACTTACACTCAACCTTGGTTATTTTTAACATGAATTTAGCATGTATAATTGTATTCGCATGATTATCTAATTACAAAAGAGTCGCTCTATGGGCACCCACGTCTTTCGGCTGGGCACCCCACTTGGACCCAAATGCCCCTCTTTCAGCCGGGCACCCACCCATCCCTTCTCTCTCCTTTCCTCTCTCTCTCTCTCTCTATTGTAACTCTCTCCCCCCCCTCTCTCTCTACTGTAACTCTCTCCCCCCCCTCTCTCTCTACCCTCTCTCTCTCTCACTCTCCCCCCTCTCTCTACCCACACTGGAAAAAAAAAAAAACAGAGGAGAAGAAGAGGAGGAGGACGCCATCACCGTAGGTACGTCTCTCTCTCTCTCTCACCGGAGGTGGTGGTGTTGGAGTGGTGATGGTAGAGTGGTGGTTTGGAGCACACCCTATACTTCCACAATTTTTTTTTGTTTTTGCCTCCACGGCCTAGAACTATTGTGGCCACCATGGCAGCCACGGCCAAGCCAGCCGTGGTCACCATGGCAGCCACGGCCACGGCCAAGAGCCTAGGGCCTGTTTGGTAACGCTCCGCGGCGGGCAAATAAAATATTTGGCCGAGCAAATATTCGCCCGGCTGCGTTTGGCTGCCACTCGCCCTCGGCAAATATTTAGCCAGGCCCTCATATTTGCCCTCCACGGCGGGAAAACATTTGATCACCCCCCTGTGAAAATATTTTCACGCCGATTATGCCTTGGTGAGAAAATTTTATTTTCTCGCCGGAAAATCACTATTTTCAATAAAAATTAATTTTTTAATATATAAAAAAGATAAAAATAAATTTTTTTTTATTCTTTGACATAATATGTGGTTCCTGCACTCAGCCCAGCCTATTTTTGACTTACTTTGATATGTGGGACCCACTCAAATTGAAACAAAATGAAGTAAGCTGAAGTGAGCTAGCTCATACACGTACCAAACATTGTTAAATATTGCTCTGAGCAAATATTTAGCCAAGATAATATTCGCCTGGCTAAATATTCGCCGTCGGAACTCTTTTTCTCACGTACCAAACAGGCCCTAAGTCAGAAATTTTTTTTGGATTTTATTGTGGGTGAGAGAGAGATAGAGAGGGTAGAGTGAGAGAGAGAGGGGGAGAGTGAAAGGGTAGAGTGAGAGAGAGAGAGGGGGGGGAGTTACAGTAACGAGAGAGAGGAAGGGAGAGAGAAGGGATGGGTGGGTGCCCAGCTGAAGGAAGGGCATTTTGATCCAAGTGGGGTGCCCAGCCGAAAGACGTGGGTGCCCGTAGAGCGACCCATTACAAAAGTCAGCATTGCACGACGCAGATGATTTTGTTAGTCAACAACTATGTTTGTATCTTGATGCTCGAATTAATAACATTGCAATCATGGTTCAAAATCTCGGGATGGGGGAGTTACAGTAACGAGAGAGAGGAAGGGATGGGTGGGTGCCCAGCTGCAGGAAGGGCATTTTGGTCCAAGTGGGGTGCCCAGCCGAAAGACGTGGGTGCCCATAGAGCGACCCATTACAAAAGTCAGCATTGCACGACGCAGATGATTTTGTTAGTCAACAACTATGTTTGTATCTTGATGCTCGAATTAATAACATTGCAATCATGGTTCAAAATCTCGGGATCGGTCTCAGGATCGGAGGACGCCAATAATCGCCCAAATATCTGTCAGATCGGTGAGACGACCCTGGTATCGTTCAAATCTGTTGCTTCCGACCCTGGTAAGAGTCAATAAATTAATTAATATTTTGTGTTGCCAAACGCCACCTTAGAGTGTTACCATATTATGGCGTTTTAACCGTTCATTTTTATAAACAATAGACCATGATCAAGGGGTTGAAACAGAATCTTTGATGGGCCCGACATAGAGAGTTTCAAAGGCAGAACCCCAGAAGTTCACTTTACTGGATAACCCTGTCCATCTGATCTATCATCTATCATCTTTTAGTCTAACCTTCACTGTTCTTGTAAGCATCCAAAAGATAATGCAGTAGATCAAAGGATTGATCCTTGGGCCACGAAGTCTCCTAAATGGCACTCAACGTTTGATCGGTCCCACCCCTCTAGATGTCTGCTATTTGTACCCATGTAGTATATAGTCCATTATTATCATCTACAAACAGCCCACAAATCAGAAAAGCAGATGGTGAACTATATTCGTATGTGAAGTGATTTGGTGCCACGTGGCACACATTTGAGCCTACTAACCCCATCAAAGTTGGCCCACACCTTGGTGAACTCACACCCCCCAAAATCAGCTTAATCAGTGATTTCTAGCTGTTAATTTTTAGCATTTCACCATGGACCTGGACCTGGACCCAATTCTTTCTTTTATGGGCTCGTTTCAAACCAAAATCTAGGCCCATGTAAAGAAATTATCAAAATCAACGGCTGAGAATCACAAAATTAGGTGGTGGTTATAGTGACACCCGCCAATTTCTAAGAGCAAGGATTTTCCAGGAGGGACCCACCCACATCCAAGCAACACAAGTTCCCCTCGCTTGCCGTTCACTTTCAACAATAATTGCAGAAGCAGAAAGCCATGGCTTCCTCTGTTCTGCAATCTTCAGCACTTCTCTCTCACTCTTCATCTTCTTCTCTTACATTTCTTCACCCCATTAACATATCGACGAGCGCAAGAGCTTGGAATCCCAAATCTCTCAGACCATTTCAGCCTCAAACACTAACAAGAACCAAATCGCCACCTCAGAGATTCAGTCGCTCAAAGAGAAATCTCATCCGAAGATCCACCGTCGCTGAAACTTCTGTTCTTGAACCCCCGCCTCCCCCGCCACCATCTTCCTACTTCGGAGAGGCGAAGCCCGAGTTCGTTGCTGATTTGAAGCTCAAATTGCTGGTGAGTATCTAAATGTGCGACTTGGGTTCAGTTGATTTTGTAGTTATGATGATTTATGTTGCTTAATTTTGTCTCCTGCTAAGAAATCCTTAACTGGGTACCTTTTAATTTTCGTTTTACTGTTTATGGTCATATAATTACTAATGTGTTTGATGACATTGATCCGCGAATCGGGTTTTCGATAGATTATTTTGTGTTTCTGATGCTTAATTTTCTGTAAATTGCACTCTTATTGGTTATTACGAAAGTGGGTGTAGTTTAATTTGGTTCAATTGTTGATTTTCCCATTACCCATGATCAGCTATTTGCTAACAACTTTGATCTTTGATTCGAACCTGGTCGACATCCTGTTTCTGGTGCTTACGTTTTATTTTAGTGAATCGAAGAGTGGGTATCTTGTGGTTTGTTCAATTGTCGATTTCTTCAGTGTCATACTCAGCTGATCATTTAGATATTTTATTTCGGATTATGTGATAAAAACCTTACGATTAAGGGGAGAAAAATGAAGAAAGACAGCAATTAAAACAGTAAATCCACTCCACAATACAAGCCTTCCCTAGAGATGCCTCCTTTAGCAAAGAGACTGTCCTATCATTACCCGACCTCGGTATAAGGGAGAACGAGATGTTCATGCAAAAGGCTACCTCCTGGATTTGTTTTATGATATGAGAAAGTCTAGCACTCATCTTGATTTGCCGGAAGGCCAGTTAATGGTGTTACTTGAATCTCTCTCACCTACAATGTCATATAGGTTGAATTACAATGCGATCTTAAGTCCTTGAAGGAAAGAGATTCTCTCTATCCCAATGTGACTCTTACTTGGCCAATTGCTAGGAAATTGGTGTCTTCATCTTTGGAAAAGGCAACTTGCTTAAAATAAAATATGGCTTTCATGAGATTTTCAGTTAGATTTCACGTGACATTTGATGGTCAGCTCTCATTTTTTTGGAATTTCTGATAATTAAAGGAATTGTGTGGAATATTCGTAAAATTGATTGTCTGTTTCAATTGACATAACTTTATCCACTTAAATTGTCTTGAAGGAATTATATTCTTTTATGGGTGTTTCATTTTGAAAACTTCTTTGTTGGAATAAGTGCGTAAAAAGTTTTGGAATTGCAGAATTCAGATAATCAAAGGAATAATGGGGAATGTTCACAAAATTGATTTTGTCTGTTTCAATTGTTATAACTCTATCCACTTCAATTTGTCTTGAAGGAACTATACTCTTTTATGGATATTTCATTTTGAAAACTTCTTTGTTTGAATAAGATCGTGGAAAGTTGTTCATTGTTCCTTCCGAAACCATCAAGTGGAAAGAGATCAACAACTTGGTTGATGAATAATGATCAGATTATTACTTATATTTTTAAGTGCCTGTTGATCTTATTATCACTACAGAGTTGACTTTGTTCACAATTTCAAAAGATATAGTGATATTTTGCATACAAAATTTCCATTAGGCTAAACATGGTTGACAGCATTATCCACAGCGAGTATCAGATGACTGATAGACCATCAAAACAGCACAACATCTGCATTTTAGAAAATAATAGTCAATTAGAAGAGCTCCAATGTCCTTGATTTTGGCCATTTAATTTAGTAATGGATGTTATGGACAAGATCCAAATGGTCAGGGCCAGACAAGGTGACTGAAACAAAAATTTAAGGTAAATTGAAGCAAGAAACTGTTACCAACAAGATGAACTGTGCATGAAAGAAGAAAGAGAAACTAAGTCAAGAAATGGAAAGAGGAAAATAACATCATAGAGTGAAGAAAGGGTTTCTGGTCTGTTACACAGATTATTTTCACTTTGGAAAGTCTCACAATGGTTTGCAGGATCAGTTGTGTGGAAGGTGGCAAAATGGGTCATCCTAGTTGGGAGTGAAAAAATTGAAATGCTGGATCAAATCTTAGATTTCTGGTGACATTTATATAGAATCCACATGGAGGATTCAGTATCTAATACTTACCTTTAGAGAAGTTTAAGAATTATACTTACATAAGCAAGAAATATCGAATTTGAAGGTGCCAGCTTGCTCGGTTGGTAAAGTTTGTGGGTGATGATACCATAGACCTGGGTTCAAAACCCGCCTTCACTGAGTTACTGATCTCTTTAAAAAACAGGCTTACTATATATATCGAATTTCCTCAATGTATGCATTTCTAAAGTAGGGTGATATAATTGGCTTTACCAGAAATGCTCAAATTATGTTTGAGTTTTGTTAGAGGATTATTATTAGCTTTGTCAGTGTCTTATTCTTCTTCTGATCTCTAAGCAATACATGGAGTGAGACCTAGGTGGAAGAAATTTGCCTTGACGAGTGATACTATATCGTGTGCCACCCATCTTGATTAGAAACAGGGAATGAGTGTTTTGCAATGGGGTAGCCTAGTTGTGTCAAAACTGCATTATGTTGAAATTGGGTTCAATGCTTGCGGTGTAGGTTTACTTTGAGTGGAGGAAATGAATGGATGTAAATGGCTTGGGTTTCTTTTTTTTTTTTTTTTTTTTTTTTTTTTTCTGTACTATATTTCAACCAAAAATACGAGGGGGAAGAGAAAACAAGAAAGTATTTGGAAACAAAACTGAGAATGTAGCCTTACAATTGAGAACAGATGAAGGCATTTGGTTAATGAGATAACAAGTTGTGAGGATGGTATCATTCCAATATATTTTGGGTACACTTTCATCTGGAAAAGTAACATGCAACATCTAAAACGTATCGATATTTCCTTTCAACCACCCCATTTTGTAGAGCGGTATTAGTACAAGAAGTCTGATGTAACATACCGTGAAAGCCAAAATAATTTTGAAACAGTGTAGAAGTATATCTTTGTCATTATGAGAAAGAAAAACACGAATGGAGATACCAATTTGAGTTTGCACTTTCATACATAACAATTTTAAAATAGCGAACAACTCATATCTATCTTTTATTAAGTAAATCCATGCTATTTGGGAGTAGTCATCCACAAAATTAACAAAGTACAAACCATTGTATGAAGGTATCCTAACCAGGGCTCAAACATCAGAATGAACAATTGAAAAAGGAATAGATGCAAGACTATCAAGCTTAGATGGAAAAGAGTTATAGTGATGATTAAAAAGTTAACACAACTCACAATCCAAAGAAGGTAATTGACTCAAAGTAGGAACTAAAATCTTTAAACTATGTACCAACAGATGACCGAGGTGCATGGTTTAAAATTTCGGAATGTTTCGTAAGAGAATTTGTTTCGAATGTTTCGTAATGTTTCGGTTTGTTTCGCCGAGACAAACCGAGACATTACGATACAATCCAAAAAAATAAAAAATATTATTTAATGATATTAGGAATGTTTCGGAATATTTCGTAATGTTTCATAATGTTTAGAAAATGTTTCGAAAATTTTGTTATTTAGCCATTTTTTCAATGTTCATGATTGTTTCATTTCGTTTCGGAGTTTGTCTCGGTTTTTCACTTGACCGAGACATTCCTCCGAAATAAAATTTTAAACCTTGCCGAGGTGACAATGCTACTGGTGAGGAAAAAGTGTGGTCTGAAGGGTAGAATAATAAAGACCATTGTCTCCATGCCCTCCACTAATCCTTATCTTCGTCTTTAGATCCTAAAATACACAGAAGGATAGAGCTCTTTGTTACTAAGGATCTGAGGTCGCACAGGCTCAAATTTAGCTCGTACAGGCTCAAATTCAGTCTTTAAGATAGAAAGAAACTTCGTAACTTGATACTCCTAATGTTGTCTTCGTTGGATCTCCAGATCAGTAGTAATAGGCTGATATACATTTAGCTCATATATTATTACCCGAGTGCATGCATATTCATCAAGACTCTTACTGTGTTCAAGAGTAAAAAAATCCTGAAATAGTTGATACACTCGTGTAAAATTCTTCTCACTAGAATACATATCCCGAACCGTCTCTTATATTTCTTTTGTTGTGTCCAAAAACATTAAATCGACACTTATTTGTGGATCCATGTTGTTTCACAACCAAGTTATGATCTGAGCATTTTCTTGAATCCACTCTTCATAATTACTGGCCTCCTCGGAGGTTGTTCAGTAGTCCAATAACTAAGTTTCCCTCTAGATGTGATAAAAGCTCATATAATTACTCTCATTGAGATTAATGTAAGCCATTTGAGACATAAGTATCTTAGAAGAAGACAACAGACTAGGTTTAGATTCCATCACCAGCCAACAGGTCACAAACACCCATACTCAGTCCAGAAAGCCTGCAATTCTCACTAGATACATGCGATATACTTTAGCGAGCCCGAGATAGAAATTTGATCACTTGAAATTTTCTCTGGAGAGTTCGGGATAGAAATCTGAACACTTGCGATTTGCTCCAAAAAGTCTAAGAGAGAAACTGATACCTAGGATTTAGTTATGATGACCTCGGGAAATGTGTCATATTAGTCTCAGGAAATGTGTCATATCAGCCCTTGATAAATGTATTAGAAATACCTCGAATAATGTGTCACAACGAACCTTAAGAAACGTGTCACGACAAATTTGCATGAATGACCTCTTGCGCATCCATACAATATAGGAGGTAGAACCACTACAAAAGGGAAAGGAAAAAAATTGGGAAAACTAGGGTTTCACGACCAGACCCTAGTAGAAATTTTCATGATGTGCTTTATACCTCTGTGTACGAGTCAGTGCATTGTGGCAGTTTTCAGAAAATTCTCCTGCTCAACTACTCAACTATCAAGGTTTCAAACTTTAGTCGCTCTAGAAGTAGAAACATGTAGTGAAAGATCATGGAAGTCTATGGAAACTTTGTAAATTTTGAAAAGTATAAAAACATGACGAAACCATAGGAAACATGCAATGATATTTTAAGAAATGATAAAAAAAATCATGAAAACATGTAATGATATTCTGTTGACAGTATATATTCATATGCAGAATGCCGTTTCTGGGCTGAATAGAGGACTTGCTGCTAACGAAGAAGATCTGAAGAAAGCAGATGATGCTGCCAAGGAGCTTGAGGCTGTAGGAGGGCTTGTGGACCTCTCTACTGATCTCGATAAACTCCAAGGGAGATGGAAATTGATATACAGCAGTGCATTCTCATCCCGTACTCTTGGTGGGAGCCGTCCTGGACCTCCCACGGGAAGGCTACTGCCCATAACTCTTGGCCAGGTGTATTTGGATTCTTTGGAAAATTTTCCTCTTCTCTTCCATTTGAATTTATTAAATTTTGTTATAGCATCCACTTAAATCAAATAGTACTAAATGTTAGTTGGCCATAGATTGGTTCTCTTATCAATTAAAATAGATTGGTTCTCTTATCAATTAAAATTAACTTCTTTTTTTTTGTGTGTACCAGGTTTTCCAACGGATTGATATCTTCAGCAAAGATTTCGATAACATAGTGGAGCTTCAGTTAGGAGCTCCATGGCCGATTCCACCAGTAGAAGTGACAGCGACCTTAGCTCACAAATTTGAACTCATAGGTTAGTTTGTCTGCGACCTTGTCTACCAAGTCAATGGTTATTCCATAGTTGACTAAAACTCCTGGTGTTCAAGAAAATCATCTAGATTTTTAGAACAGCTATCAGCACATTTCATTTCAGACGTAACGCATGAGACAGTGAGGTCCTAAGAATTCGAAGCAAACAACCCTTTTACCCTTCTATTTGGTTATAGGTTTTTAAATGAAAAATGTTATCTGCTAAATGTGTACAGGATCTGCAAAGGTAAAAATAATATTCGAGAAAACAAGCGTAAAGACAACCGGGAACTTATCGCAGCTCCCACCACTCGAGTTGCCTCGAATTCCAGATTCGTTGAGGCCTCCATCTAATACAGGAAGTGGTGAATTCGAAGTTACGTACATTGACAGTGATACCCGCATCACAAGGGGAGATAGAGGTGAGCTGAGGGTGTTTGTGATATCGTAAACTCAAGCAAGTGCAGTTCTCATACATTCTTCTAAATTTCAAACTTTTCTTATGTACTAATACCATCTGTGCAGATCTTGTTGTGTTATAGAGAGAGACACCATGTAAATGTAGCTTTGAAAATAACAAATTAGCCCTTGTATTTAACAAATATTTGTCGAAAAATCATGTTGGAAGATACCCTTTATTTGTTTTTAATCCTTTTAGCCATTTGTGTCAGAAAACGATTGATCTTGTTTGGGTTTAGTATATCACCTGTAACAAAATTATTGGTGAATGCGAAGTGTCCCACCTAAGATATTTCCTGATCAAAATTTGTTCTGGTTAGACGATCATAACTATCTGAATGACCATCCGATCAGGTTGATTTCTAGCTTATGAGGCCTCTGACATGCAGCAGAGGTAGGGTCACATTGCATATATTTTGCACATCTCTTCCATATAAAGTGAGAATCAAATCTACCCAAAAACAGAAAGAAATGCAATAAATAGAATTGTTGTGTTAAGAAATTGTAGACAAAAATTAAAAATGGGTGTTAAAGTTGTGCTTAGGCCGTGCTGAGGTCATTCCAAGCCCACTGGCCCATTGATTTCGGATGTACATAGGCCTGGGTCCAACTCATTTATGTATTGGGCTTCCAACAAAAGCACAGCACAAGCTAGCAAGTTCAGCACAACCTTGTCTCAGAATCGGCACCTCATGAATATCCTTTCGCAATCTAACTCACTCCAGAGGCATAAACCATATCTCATTTTAATCAACTTTCCATGCCACGGTAAGTTCGAACTTTAGGGCCTGTCTGGAAATCCCAAAATGGGTCTAGTTGAGGTCAGTCCAGTTTCTGTTGTTCTGGCCTTTGTTTGGTAACTGTATGAGGCCCATTTGCAGGGCCCCCTTTTTTCAGATTTTATCCTTGAAATGAGACCAGAGTTAGCTTTTTAAAAAAAAGTTACAACATGGAACCAGTTCTTCCATACCTGAACTGGGGTAGGTCCTAAAAGCATGATCCTTAAAATCACCCAATCTAAGTCCCACCATGAAATTGATGGCCCAAGTCATGCCCAGTCTTGGTATGGGCTTGGACATTAGCTATATTGGCCCATGATGGGCCGTGCTCCAGGCTCATGTACATCCATCGTCACTACTCCAAGGAAGGTCGTGTAAATTCTGGTAATTCATAGGTTATAAAATGGGAGCTAAGATCATCTCATGTGCATGGTCATGAGCCATCCTCTCTGTTTGATGTAAAAAGATCAACATGATTTAGTTCGATCTCCGCTGTCCAATTTATTCCATGGAACAGTAAATATCAAAAAATAAACAAGGATCTGTAAATAGACTTACAAATTGGATAGTCATGATCAAATTATTACTTTGATCTTCGATCTAGGAGAGATCTCCTAAGTGGAGCCCACCTCACGAGTACCAGTCTACAGTACTCGTGAGTAGTGACTACTTTCTCCGGGAAAAAAAAAAATTCCCGATTGATTCCCGAGGAATAAGTCCCAAATCGCCGCAGAACAAAACGATTCGGCGCGTCATATGTGAGCTCCCACACAAGTATATTTACTTCTTGCTAAAAATAGACGTTGGAATCATAACGGCTACATTTCATTTTAAATTTCAAAAGAGTCTTGCTATCCCGCGGATAACCGGACAAAAAACTGTGCGGTTGAGTCCTTCAACCGTTGGATCTCAGAGATCCACGCAGTTCTTATCTCGTGACTGCGGATCTCTTGAATCCAATGGTCAAATGGCTTCAAACCGCACATATGTTTGTCCGGTTATGCATGGGATAGTTTTTTCCATTTCAAAATGCTTGCGCTCTCTCTCTCTCTCTCTCTCTCTCTCACCTTCGTTTATGCCTTCTGTGCATCTCTCATCATTCCAAAGTCCAAACAGCTTTTTTTCTTCTCCAACTCGGGATTTCTCATTAATCGAAGATCAGATTCTTTCAAACCCTCCACTGTAAACCCACAAATCAGAGTCCCAAATCCATCTTGCAAACATAATTTTCTGTAAAAACACAAGAAAATCTTCTGTTTTTTTCTTGGGTTTTCTTCAATGGCACCTACTCCTTCATCTAAATCTCTTCAAGGTCAAACGACCCCATTGAAAACACCCCAATCGAAAAATCGCTCACATTTGAACTTTGTAAAGAACACCCACCCATCTCCCAATCCAAACTTGGCAGTCAAAGAAATTCTACCCGCCGATCATCCGGTTGAAGTTATTGGAAGGATTCGTGATTACCCAGACCGTAAAGAAAAACCCATTTCAGCATTGCAGATATCTTCGGACCGCTGTAGTGTTCGTGTCCGGACAGATATTGGGTACCGGGATTTCAGCCTCGACGGAGTTTCGGTTTCGGAGGAAGAAGATCTTGATGGGTTTTACAAGAAATTCATCGAATCGAGGATAAATGGTGTCAAATTGGGAGCGAAATGCACCATCATGATGTATGGGCCGACTGGCTCTGGGAAGAGCCATACCATGTTTGGGTGTCCAAAGCAGCCAGGTATAGTGTATAGAGCCCTGAGAGATATTTTGGGGGGAGGTGATGAAGAGAGTGATACAGATAGTCACCGTCTTGGCCTCAGATCGTTCGTGCAAGTTTCTGTGCTAGAGATATACAATGAGGAGATTTATGATCTTTTGTCGAACAATAATGGAGGAGGATTAAGCCTCGGCTGGCCTAAGGGGAATGCTTCCAAGGTAGTAGTTTATTGCTAGCTGTGTTATTGATTTCTTGATGAAGAACTTCCATAGGTAAATTCTTTTGTTAGTCTATAGTTATCTATGTTCTTGATTTCTTGATGAAGAACTTCCGAAGGTAAAAAAAAATTTGTTCCTATATAGCATCTGTGTTATTGATTTCTTAATGAAGAACGCGGTCATTTTGGTTTGACTGTTGAATCAATCTCTACTTTAGGAGTTATTCTAAGCTTCTTCCATTTTTAAGATCTGTAATTTGAACCTTGACTGGTATCTCAAGCCAAAACTTGCAGCCCTGGTAAATCTGATTTTCATGAATAACAAACTTGTCTTTGTAATGGTTACCGGACTGCAAGGTCATTCCTTTTAATGACTTCTCATAATGTATTACAAGATTTCAATACATTGTTAAATTTGATTTTAAAATCAACAAACAAAGAACATGGGTCCTGTTTCCTATGGTTCTTACATGGATTTCATAATGGGAGTTGAAATAAGCTTTATGTTTAGGTTTGGGCCATTTTCTCCTTATAATGCATTTGTTTTTCATTGAACCTCAATTGTGGCAAAGTGATGGATGCTACTGTCTGTAAAATTAAGGTGAATCGATATCAACCATGCTATATTTACAATGATGGTTACTGAATTCTTTCCTTATATTTTGGGTTTGTAGGTAAGACTTGAAGTGATGGGGAAGAAGGCCAAGAATGCGACTTTCATCTCTGGAAATGAAGCCGGAAAGATTTCAAGAGAGGTCGCAAAAGTGGAGAAGCGAAGGATTGTTAAAAGCACCCTCTGCAATGACAGAAGCTCAAGAAGCCACTGCATGGTTGGTCATTTTCTTACACTTTCCTCATCTGTGTTTAGTTCTTTTTAAAAGCTTTGCTGCCACATGAACTTCACATTCTGTTTGAACCTGTGCAGATAATCTTGGATGCTCCTTTGGTCGGAGGAAGATTGATGCTTGTTGACATGGCAGGTTCTGAAAATATCGAGCAAGCTGGCCAAATTGGATTTGAGGCAAAAATGCAGGTGGAGTTGTATTTCCCTGTTATCTTGTCGTTTATTTTTCCTTAGATATTATTTCCAATATTGATCTTGAATGATTACCCTGCCAGTTCTCGAATGATTACACTGATTTTTAGCTGTAACCACCCCTTTTATGCTTTTATTGAAACTGCAGACAGCAAAGATTAACCAAGGGAATATAGCCTTGAAGAGAGTTGTTGAATCCATAGCAAATGGGGATTCTCACGTTCCATTCCGAGATAGCAAACTAACCATGCTTCTGCAGGTAATTTGCATTATTCTTATGGTCAATTGCATGAGTTTGGAAGAAAGATCAGCTGATGTTGCTTTTTTCGTTCGTGTGATTAATTCCGGTGATTTTATCTTCCTTTTGTGGTCATCTAGGATTCTTTTGAGGACGATAAATCGAAAATCTTGATGATACTGTGTGCAAGCCCTGATCCCAAGGAGATGCACAAGACCATCTCCACTCTTGAATATGGGGCAAAGGCAAAGTGCATTGTTCGTGGTCTTACACCAACCAAGGACAAAATTAGTTCTGAGGATTCCTCATCCGCAGTAGTTCTAGGATCGAGGATTGCAGCCATGGACCAGTTCATTGTCAACCTACAAATGGAGAGCAAGCTCAGGGAGAAAGAGCGCAATGAAGCCCACAAAGAGCTCTTGAGGAAAGAAGAAGAAGTAGCAGCACTAAGGACTAAGCTTGAGCTGATGGAAGGGAAGGGACCAGTGGCAAGTGAAGAGGAGATCAATGTGAAGGTCTACGAGAGGACAAAGATTCTCAAACTTGAGTTAGAGAAGAGGTTACAGGAATGCCAGCAAATGGCGAATGAGTTCGTTGAATTGGGAAGGAGGAAAATGGAGGAGAAGATCTTGCAACAGCAAGAGGAAGTCGAGATGCTGAGGCGACGGTTGGAGGAAATTGAATCTGAGCTATGCCATTCGAGGGGCAACAATGGTGAGGACAGCAGGTTACAAGACACAGAGGAAAGCAGCTTTGCAAAAAGGCTGTTGGAAACTTATGCTGAAGGGGACCGAGGGATGGAGAAATCGATGGACTTGGATATGGGGGACCAGCAACCAATAATTGTTCATGATGTGATGAAAGAAGTAGACAAGGGTGTTCAACAATCTGAAAACTTTGGCAATCACACACTGTTGAATCCTTGTTGTTGGACTACTATGGAAGAGGAAGATGATGGTGACATAACTGCACCGAAAATCGCAGAGAAGGTATATCTGAGTACAGTGTTTGAGGAAGAGGAAGAATTGGAAGACAGGGAGAGAACAGAGGATGAAGAGGTGGAGAAAGAAATAGTAGAGGAAACCCCAGTACAATTTAGCAGGATGATTGACACTTTTAGTCCGCGGATTAATTTTGATATGGATTCTTTTGTGGCTCCTCAGAATCTTGTACAGACGCCGAACTCTTATATCAGAGATTTTGAGAAAGCTGATTATAGCATAGACCGGTCGGAAGACAAGCGTGTGGGCCTGGGATTGATGGGTGAAGTAGAAAATGCAAAAGATGCTGTCTCGGCTAGAAGAACACGAATCCAAAACATTTTCATGCTTTGCGGGAACCACAGAGAGCTTGCTCAGCACATTAGAATCCCAACACCTTCCAAGAGAAGACCTGAAACTGCCGATGTTCGGTCATCTCCTGTGATGCTTAGTGAGGAGTCTGCTGCAAAATCACTTTCCAAGGAAATCTCGCCACTTCAAAATGTTCCTGCACCAGAGTTTGGACTGCATAATCGAGTTCTGTCTGATTTGGCACCGAGAAATATTACCAAAATCCCAAATTCCCAGGCAAATGAGCAGAAATCAATAGAGGAGCTGAGCAGAAGCCGCATTTCTTCTGAAACAGCACAAGAGTCGAAGGAGAACAATAGACCAGGAGATGATAACAAAGATGGTCTGATTGAAGTTTATGTGAAATGGGAGGCCTCAAAGGAATGTCCGGGGAAGTTGATTACAAAGTTGAAGGTGGTGAAGGATTCCAGCCTTGCTGATTTGCGGAAGCTAATTGAGATCCATCTTGGTGAGGACAATAGCAAGCAAGGATTCGCCTTTCTCATGCTCGGGGTATGTTACTCTTCTAACAAGCTAGTTATTGAAAAGTGAATGTTAAATTGCCATAATTACCTCTTATATACTCTAGTGCTGCAATGCTTTTAGAGAAACCATAAATAAACCAGTTGAAGTACAGAATACACACTTTTGTGATAAACGAGAAGGAATTGTGACCTCAGATTTAGTTAAATAAGCTTGGTCTCTTGAACATCACAAAACCATAAGATTTTTGAAAATTATGCATCCTCTAGTTAGTAGGGTATGAGTTCCAGGTATCTCAGTTCAACTTTATGCATGTATTTGAGCTTCTTATACTTTATACTTAAAAAAAAGCTGTGTTTTTGTATCTACAGGATCCTACTGGGGCTCCAGTCATAAAGGAGAAGGAAGCAACTGTTCAAGCAAGCAAACTTCCCATTTGCAACAACCAACTTATTGGTCACCTCGCTTGCTTGCGTCCAGTCAGGGCCATCCAACGGCCTAATCATCTCCCATTTAGCTCACTGGAGAACAAACTCCAGATTTCCCCATCAGTGTTCATGCAGCACATCGAAGGTTTCTCACCCAAAGTAGGCCAAAACTTGAGCCCTGTTCCGTATGTTACTACAGGGCTTCATAGATAGACATGAACACATGCATCATCTCACCAAAATTTGCTTGTGTGAGCACTGTATCTACAACATATCAATATCCAAGTTGACTGTTGAATCCAATTCAGTCAGAGTACATGTGTATGTACTCATACAAGTAGGTACATATCAAATCTATACACATTTAGTGATGTGTGAAGCGAGCTTTGTATTACATAGTATGTAATCTACTACTGTGTTTGGTTGGTTTTTGGGTTCATTGCTTTTGATGGAAGGAGTACCTGTAATTCTTTTTTCTTTAATTTTTCCATTTTTATTAAAATCTTTCATTTTATGGATGAAGATGATGAGTGAAGGACTGACACTGTATAAACAGTTTCGTCTCTCCTCTTGGGCTCTCGAAATAGGCAAATGTAAATTTTATGTTAATAAGAATATATACAGGGGTCGAAATGCTGACACGAAAAAGAACAAGATCAAAAAGCTCTCATTAAGAACCTCAGTGATGAAATTCCATGCCATCTCAGTGTTGCCAACAGGTACGCTTGTTTTAATGAGATCAGTAACTCAAAGGTGCAAACGGGTTTTGAACCCAAGACCTTATCACTCAACACTCAGGCCTCTACAAACTTAGACAAATAGGCATATGCTAAGTTGGTGAAGTCAGTGAGTGTTGAGACCATGACCCTGGCTTCAAACCTCTTTTATTGGTGAAATTAGTAGTTTTTACTGAATCCAGTGCAAGTAGATATGCATTCAATCTTAATCCACACTGTTGCCAACCATGGGCTCCAAATCTGCAAATTTGAGTTTGTGTTTGCACTAATCAGTGTGTTGTTCATCCGATCGGATGTTAGTGATTGAGTTTTTACAAAGAATTTCAGCAGAACTGTTATTTTTTTGCTAAAAACATAGGAATCTCTGCTCTTATTATATTAAACTTCATGTGTTATCGTTAGGAAATGTTAACATTGTTGTAGTTACAAGACTGTAGCATGTCGCCCCAAGGACCAGAACCACTCTGATGGTCATTGAGTTTTCCACTGCAATGTGGGCTCCACAAGAAATTACCCTGAGAAACTTTGAAAGATTTTTTCTCAAAAGTTGTCGAAAATTTCCAGATATGTCATCTATACTATTATAAAGCAACAACCGGAGTTGCCACCCATGTGACACAATTAAAGGCCTCTACTTTCAAAGGGAAAACCTTCCCTCATTAAATGTCCATTCCCAGCTTAGGTTGTCTGGCACACCCACGTCCCTCGTCAATGAGGGACAATAGTATAAGCCACGTGGCACACTCTTAGAGACCACTGACCTTATGGATGTTTGTCCCATTCCTAAGTGGACCTAGATACCAAATATCAATCTGATTAGTGATTTCCAACCTCTGGATCTGAGTACCCCAAATAATGCTTGAAATCTATGGTTAAAAACCAACCCATGAAAACGACTCACTCCAATCAAATCCTTAAAAACCACTAATCAGGCTGATTTTTTGCATATAGGCCCGATATGGTCAGTGATCTCTCTACGAGTGTGCCACGTGTAAGGTCCTTCCATGTGTAAGGTGCACTTGAATCGCACACGTGGTGTTCCCCTAGTAATTATTAAATAATGTCATTTATAGTTGAAATGAAGTCTAAAAAGTGTTCCAAACATCCTATAAAAATGTGGGCTCCATAAGAAATGACCCCGAGAAACTTTGAAAAAGATTTTTTTTTAGAAGTTGTCCAAAATTTTCAGATATGTCATAATAATTGAATAATGTCATTTATAGTTGAAATGAAGTCTAAAAAGTGTCCCAAACATCCTATAAAAAAAAAAAAAAAAAGACAAAAATACTTTTAGGCCGTGTTTGATTGCACGGAAAATTTTCCCGGGAAAATACATCTGGGATATGCCTTAAATAACTGATTGATTGCAACTGAGAGCACATATTTCAATCATGCTAGAAAATAAAGGTGTACTTTCAGGTGGAAATGAATTCTCACCTATTTGGATGGGAAATGAATTCCGGGCTTAGTATGAAAAATGATCCAGATTTAAATGGCTTGTTAGGGAAGATTATACAGATTTATACTGGCTATTTAATAATGAACAGTTGTGTTTTCCCAAGGAAAATACAATTTTCCCACTTGGTAATCAAACACGGCCTTAAAGGTTTCAAGGTTTTACAAATTTATTAAGTTATAGAATGCTTTCCGGTGCAAATATTTTACAGGGTCACAGGCTCACTAATCCGTGAATGTTTGTCCCAATCCTTGGTACAACTACAAACATAAAATCAGCTTGATTGATGATTTCTAGTCATTGGATTTGATCATATTTTCATCATGAGCTTGAGAACACTCACAGGCCTGTTCAAAAGAGACCATGATGAAAAATCCTCAAATCCAATGGCTTGAGATAATCAATCAGGGTGATTTTGTTTTGTAGGTCCAAGGAGTGGGCCAAACCATGGTAAAAAAAAGTCCGTTATAATAAAAATATCGCCCGTTATTTTCCATTAATTTTCTTTTACAATGTAAAATAACAACCGCTGGAATTTTTTGTGAAAAACGGCTGTTATTTCCATTTTTCCAGCGCCATATTTCCCGTTTTCCCCCGTTATTTTCCGTTGCCCCCGAGTGTTTCAATTCGTTATAATGGCAAAAACAGTAACGCCCCCAGTCCGTTATACCATGTACATTTTAAACCTTGGGCCAAACCATGGATTAAAATAACGCCGTTAAAACAGTAGCGCCCCAAGCCCGTTACGTTAAAAACCGTTTTGACGCTCAGAAAATAACGGTCCATAAGTCCATTGACATTTGACAGGCCCGCAAAAGTGCAGTGGGCAGGTGGGGAAAAGACAGACCGTGGACTAAAGACTAAGTTTACTTCGTATCGAAGAAACATTTGCTATTTTAACTCTGCTTTCGCTCTGATTCTGTATTCGAGGGTTCCAGACTTCCAGCCGAAGCTACGATTTTGAATATCCATGGACGCACAGTCATCCGAAGAAGAGGTATATCTTTCGCTTCTCTTTATACCTTCCAATCGAATCGATTCACCTGTTCAGGACCTTGATTTCATTAGATTCTCTTCTTCTTCCTTTTTTCTTCCTTTTTTTTTTCTTTCGTTTTTGTCTTTAATAGTTGGTTCTCTTTGTGTTCCTGTGTGTTCTGTTGCATTCTGTGTGATTTTTGTTTGTAAATTCTCCAATCATTTATGGTTTGATCCAGAAAACCAAGCACGGATATATTAATTCAAGCACTTGTTGGGAAAAATCCCCTTTTCCGTAAGTGCAAATCACAAAACAAACCACACACCACAATACAAGTAGCAAAAATATAAAGTAACAAGTGAGAAATCACACACCAAATTTTTACGTGGAAAACCCCTTCAATGAGAAGGGTAAAAACTACGGGACCTAGTCCGGCAAACTTCCACTATGATTAAAATAATGGGATTACAACTTCCCTAACAAATAAGGGAAAATCAATCATCAAGAGACAATAATCTCTCTTGGACAACAAGAGCTTTACCCAAACAATGGGTAGATCCCAACAAGAACAAAGGAAGCAAAGTTCTTACCTCTTAGGGTTTGAGAAAACCCTAGCAACAATCCTATTTGAGAAGAGGAAGAAAGAACCTCGGAGTTGCGGATGAAGCCTCGCAAATCCAGAGATGAAACACGATGGTAGCTTGGATGAAGCTCCCACTTCTTCTCCTTCTTGTACTTGTACTTCAAGAAACCCCTTTTTTCTTGTCTTTTTTTCTCTCAAAAAGTTCTCTCTCAAGAATGAAAAAACATGGACCGTACCTCCCTCTTTTCCCCTTTTTCTTTTTCTCCAAGTCTTTTGAAAAAGACCAAATTACCCCCATTCCTCAAATGGGACAAAAGAAGTGGGTACCACCTCAAATGAGGAGGGACACCCAACAGTGCTAACTATAAATAAAACAAAATTACATTGATTGATGGATGGAGCTTTAAGCAGATTTAATTTCTTACTCGGTTTATGAAAGATGAGCTGAAAAACAACGTATAATTTCTGAAAGAGTATGCAAGTTTTGAGAACACCCTTACACAGTTCAATAAATTCAGGCGTCGCCGGCGAAATCCATTTGCAGTTTTCGCCCTGGCTGTACCTCATACCACTACCGGCGAAAAGGAATTTCTATAACACGAAATTATCACATCTGTCTGAAATGTATTGGGGAAACATACAGTAGAAGCTCAGGGTATGTTGCTACATACGGTCGGACAGAGCCGTTCGTTGTCATAGTATTATCTGCATAATTACATATGGTTTTGATGTATTTAATGTTTCCATATGTTTTATTCCCTTTTTATCCTCTTTGTTGTAAATGGAGGACATGATCAATACCATATTGCTGTTGAGTTTCTCTCACATCATCTTTGTTACAGTAAAAAAATAATTCTCCAAGAAAAAAGCAGCAGGAATATTCAATGCCAGAATTCAAAAATGAGAATTGCAACAAGGGTAAAAATTTGGTGATCCTTTAAAAATCAAGGCAGTTAATGTTGTAATCTTAGATCGTAACCAGGATAAGAGATTAGGGTTAGAGATGGAAGAGAGAGAGGTGAAGAGAATAGGAGAAAGAGGAGAAATCGTGTAGAGCTTAGAATAACCTACACGATTTCACCCAATATATATATTAAGTGAAGTTTTACAATATTACAAGGGCCCCCTGTAGAATATAAGATATTACAAGTAGGTCCCTGACAACACTCCCCCTCAAGTTGGTGCGAAGATATCTATCATGCCCAGCTTGGATAACAGGTGCTCTAAGATCCCTTTAGTAACACCTTTAGTTAACACATCTGTAACTTGATCAGCAGTATGGACATACGGTGTGCAAATAAGTCCCTGACCAAGCTTCTCTTTGATGAAGTGACGGTCTACCTCAATGTGCTTTGTCCTGCCGTGTTGAACTGGATTATGAGCAATGCTGATGGTTGCTTTATTGTCATAATACAGCTGCATAGACCCTTTGACAGGATATCCGAGCTCACTGAGCATAGTCTTCAACCATAGAAGCTCACATACACCATGAGCCATAGAACGGTACTCTGCTTCGGCACTGGAGCGAGCGACAACTGGTTGCTTTTTGCTGCGCCAAGACACTAGATTACCCCCCACATACGTACAGTACCCTGATGTGGAACGTCTGTCAGTGACTGAACCTGCCCAGTCAGCGTCTGTATAAGCTTCAACTCGCAGGTGTCCATTCTTACTAAACAGGATACCCTTCCCTAGAGCCCCCTTAAGATAGCGTAACACTCGGTGTGCTGCTTCAAGATGTGGAGAGCGAGGGGCATGCATGAACTGACTGATGACACTGACTGCATATGCAATATCTGGTCGTGTCAGCGAAAGGTAGATGAGACGCCCAACAAGTCTCTGGAACTGGCCTGTATCAGCAATGGGATCCCCATCAACAAGATTCAGCCGATGTTGCTGCTCTATAGGCGTATCGGCTGGTTTAACTCCCAAGTTTCCTGACTCTCGAAGGAGATCAAGTACATACTTTCTTTGTGAGATGAACACACCCTGCTTTGACCTAGCAACCTCAATGCCTAGAAAGTATCTCAAGGTTCCCAGATCCTTGATTTCGAACTCTGTACCGAGGTATTTTTTCAATTTACAAACTTCATCTGGGTCATCTCCTGTGACCACGATATCATCCACATACACAATAAGAGCAGTAAGACGACCTTGACTTCTCTTAATGAAAAGAGTGTGGTCCGCCTGACTCTGCGAGTAGCCAATCTTCTTGACTGCGGAACTGAACCTCTCGAACCAAGCCCTTGGTGACTGTTTAAGCCAATACAAGGCTTTCTTCAGTCTGCACACAAGTTCCTTACTCCCAGTCGGACTGAACCCCGGAGGACCTGTCATGTAGACCTCTTCCTCTAGATCACCATGGAAGAAGGCATTCTTGACATCCAACTGGTGGAGGGGCCAAGAAAAATTTGCCGCTAGAGATAACAGAACTCGAACTGAGTTCATCTTGGCCACAGGAGCAAACGTCTCTTGGTAGTCAATCCCATAAGTCTGTGTGTACCCTTTTGCAACGAGATGGGCCTTGTACCTGTCGATGCTTCCATCTGCTTTGTATTTCACTGTATATACCCACTTGCACCCCACGGGTTTCTTTCCTCTAGGCAATGGAACCAAATCCCAAGTACCATTCTTTTCTAGAGCTGCCATCTCCTCTAGCATGGCTGCTTTCCACTGAGGCTGGCTAAGGGCATCTGAGACACCGGATGGCAGAGCGACACTGGATAGGGAAGTAGCAAATGCCCTGTAGGATGGTGAGAGCTGCTGATAGGAAACAAAGTGAGAGATAGGGTGCTTGGTAACACAGTTCCGAACACCCTTCCGATGAGCAATAGGTACATCAATGTCTATGGGAAGGATAGTAGAAGGAGCAACAGACATATCATCATGAGGATCACTGAGGACACGATTACCTGGATCGAGTTGGATTTCCTGGCAGTGAGCTTGGATGGTGGACTGTTTCTCTTTTTGACGTCGTCTGGCATATGTCTTCAGCTGCGGATCCTGTGGCACAGTGTCAGTAGGAGATAAGGACAAGGGTACAGGAGACTCATCAGGCAAATCAAGGGGTACTGGTAGAGGAATCTCCCCCTGTGGAGGTATTGGACTCTCGTCAATACTCCCAAGCTCCCCCTGAAGAGAAGTCCGATCAACTGAGAAGAAGGGAAGACTCTCAAAAAAGGTAACATCTAGAGAAACAAACCGACGACGGGTAGAGGGATGGAAACACCGATATCCCTTCTGAGTGGACGAATAGCCAAGGAACACACATCGAACGGCTTTCGGATCTAACTTGTCCTTCCTGTGATGGGCGCGAACATAGCAAACACAACCAAAGACCTTAGGTGGAATGGAGAACACAGGACAGGAAGGAAATAGGAGTGAAAGGGGAGACTTCGACCCCAAGACACGAGAAGGCATCGATTTATCAAGTAGGATGCCGTCAACACAGCGTCAGCCCAATAACCCTTGGGTACCCGAGTACCAAGAAGAAGTGCCCTAGCAACCTCCAGGACATGGCGATGCTTTCGCTCAGCGGTCCCATTCTGTTGAGGTGTATCGGCACATGAAGTCTGATGAAGAATTCCATGCTCTTCAAAGTAGGAGGCAAGGCCACTGTACATGTATTCCCCCCCATTGTCAGTGCGTAGACTTTTAGGGTGGTGCCCAATTGATTGCACACCATTTTATGGAAGGTCTGAAAGATAGTATGCACCTCATTTTTTGATTTCATAAGGTAGATCCAAGTGTAAAGACTATAGTCATCCACAAAAACCACAAAGTAGCGAAAATCAAAGATAGAAGTGGTGGGATTGGGTCCCCAAACATCAGAGTGCACAAGCTGTAAAGGAAACGTACTTTTTTTTATTACTGGTCGGAAAAGACACCCGACATTGTTTTGCAAGTACACAAGTTTCACAGTTGAACTAAAAAAATGGAATAGACGCAAACTGAGGTAACAGACTCTTCATGACTGAAAGCGGTAAATGACCTAGCCCGTTATGCCATCGCATTAACAGGTCTTTATTAACGCTAGAACTACTGACATTGGCACTAGACTGATGTGCAACAGAATATGAAGTCGGCTGGCTATCGAGCAGGTACAATCCGCCATCCTCACGACCACTGCCAATCATCCGCCTTGTCTCCAAGTCCTGAAAAACACAGTGAGTAGGAAAAAAGGTAACACTGCAGTTTAGGCTCTTAGTAAGATGGCTAACAGAAAGCAGGTTAGTGGTGAATTTAGGAACATGAAGTACAGAGGATAAAGACAAAGTAGGTGTGGCAGAGATAGTGCCCTTCCCTGAGATAGAGGAGAAGGTGCCATCGGCCACGCGGACCTTGTCCTTACCTGAGCAGATATTATAGGTGGAGAAAAGGGATGGCATACCAGTCATATGATCGGAGGCACCAGAGTCAATGATCCAGGAAGGACCAATGGGTGCCGTAGACACATGGTGGGCTGAATGGGATGTACCTGTCTGAGCAAAGGATGATGTAGGTGGAAAAGGGCCATCAAGCTGAGTAAGTAATTGTCGAAGCCTGTCAATGTCCATGCTAGAGAAGGTGTTGGACTGCCCAGAGGAAGGGGTCACATCAGAGGAATCTTGGCTGGTGGCATGAGCGGCTGAGGTTCCATGTTTGCTACCAGAGGGCTTCTTTGAGGAGCCTTGCTTCCCCCCAGAGAACTGTGCAGGACGACCATGAAGACTCCAGCAGGTCTCCCGAGTGTGGCGACGCTTGCCACAGTGATCACATCTGAGTCGATCACGATCATCAAGATCCCCATCCTTCTTGGATGTGGGTTTGCTCAATTTCTGAGTGGCCAAGGCAGACTTCTCAGATAAAGGAACATCAGCATCTGTCTTAGAGCTCATGGCTCTCCTCCTGCTGTCCTCGCTCTGGATGTAGGAGTAGACCTGTGCAATGGTCGACGGCGGTGGATCTCTGCCCAAGATGTTGGCTCGAACCTGCTCATAGCTCTGGTTCAAGCCGCCAAGAAACTCGAATATGCGTCCGCGTACAATCATCTTTCGGAACTCTGTAGCATCCTTGGTACATGCAGGGGTGTAGGTCTGGTAGTGATCTACCTCTTCCCACTTGCTGCGTAACGCAGCGTAGTATGATCCCAAAGGAAGATCGCCTTGCTTCAGATGTGCTATCTCCTGCTGAAGTTCATACATCTTAGCAAAATTTTCATCTTGGGAGTAGGTCTGAGATGCCGTGTCCCATATATCCTTGGCAGTCGGGAGAAAGAGGAAGTCTGTGCTGATCGATGGATGCATGGAATGAAGCAGCCATGACATAACCATCGAGTTTTCCGCTTCCCACTTCTCAAACGTGGCATCGGAGGAAGCAGGTGCAGTGATGCGTCCAGTGATATAGCCGGCTTTGCCTCGTCCGGTGATGTACATCTTGGCAGATTGAGACCATGCAAGGTAGTTGGTCTCGTCGAGTTTCACCGTAGTGATCTGTAGGCCCGGGCTGTGATCACCATGACTTCCCAGACTGGGTAGGGCAACAATGATCTCTGACTTGGCAGAAGATGACTCCTCAGATGTACTCATGGTAGTAGATAAGACTTTTTTGATAAGAAATCACCCAAACTGCTGCTGTGGAGGTGCAAATCACCTTATTTTATTTTAAAGCCTCCTGCTCGCGTTGCTCGCAGGATTCAGACTTGGAACAACTCCTTTATAGATTTTCTATTGGAGAAAAAACCACTTGCGGGAAACTTGTGAATGGTTCCGATGACCTAAAAAGGTTCCTGGATAGGTGCGGTAGCACTAGGGAGAGGTTCTGGGCTCCTCTGAGACCTGCGGCTATGTCCAGAGGGTCTTCTCTGACCTTTTGGAAGGGGCGGTTAGGCTTGGTGGCTCTTTTCCAGGCTTCTGGAGTGGGCGGCTATGCCTGATAGCTCTTCTCCAGGCTTCTGGAGTGGGCGGCTAGGCCTGGGAGAACTTCTCCAACCTTTTGGAGTGGGTGGCTAGGGTTTCAGACTCTTCTAAAGCCTGCGGCTATCCATGGGAGATGATCTCCTTCTTTGGAAAGCCCTTCGCATCGAATTTCGCAATCCCTAGGGTTCTTCAGACCTCTAGGATTGAGCCATGGTTACATAACCATGCTCTGATACCATGTTGTAATCTTGGATCGTAACTAGGATAAGAGATTAGGGTTAGAGATGGAAGAGAGGAGAGGTGAAGAGAATAGGGGAAAGAGGAGAAATCGTGTAGAGCTTAGAATAACCTACACGATTTCACCCAATATATATATTAAGTGAAGTTTTACAATATTACAAGGGCCCCCTGTAGAATATAAGATATTACAAGTAGGTCCCTGACAACAGTTAAAACCTCAAAAAGTAGCGTTCATATTATAAAATGTGTTTTTCCCGATGTCCCGTGTGTTATTGCGTAATAATATATCGCTTAGACCTATAAAAAACACAATATTTTCTTAAAGTGTATCGATGTGCCAATGTGTTTGGTTGTTTGAGTTTGTTGTTTTTGACTTCTGTTGATTGCTAACTCAAATAGACTATCTTAGGCTGTTCCACATTCTTGCTACTTTTGCATTAGTTTCTGTTGTTTTTAATACTTTAGATGACCTATCAGGTCTATAGTATAGCATCAGTCAAACATTTGTCTTGCAGCTGGCTTGGCAATCCTCTTATTGTAACCATGCCATTCCTAACTTTTTATGCTATGGCCGTTACTTGTTTGTCTTGGATAACTCTTCTTTTTGAAATGTTCCATGAGTAAACTACCTTCGGTTGCTTCACATCAGTTCATATATTAGTCAATGTGTGTGGTTATGGCAAATTTCTTTGTAAGATGAGTCACAATGGCTATGGAAAATTGGAAGAGGAAAGGACTAAACACTGGTGGTTTAGGTGAGCCGTTGAGTCGAGTCATCCATTGAGTTGATTTATTATCTGTGGGTCTATTTGGATCTGACCCAGATCTAACCCATTTCATGCCTTGCTGTGTGGATGTCGATGGGTACCGTATACTTGTTTACCTGGAATACTCAGACCTGATCAGTCGGGTTTGGTCTGTCTTTTTTGGAATTGAGTGTTAATCAGGTTGGGTTTGGGTACCCTGATATGCAACTCTTCTATTCGTCACCCAAAACCGATACATGATCACCTGTTCTTTTTGGATGATTCCAGGTCAAACTTTTATGCCCCAGTTGGCTGACTAATAATCAGGTTGGGTCTGGGTATACTTTACTGGACCTGAACTTAACGAGTTGATACTATGCGACGGTTGACTAATCGCTACCCTATTCATAATCTTAACAAAAGCCATACCTAGGCTTAGGCCCATTTTCACCTCGAAAGTGTACCTAGCTAGGGCATGGAAACGGGTCGGTATGGACTGGACATATGTAGATTTGGATCTAGAATTCTCATTCCTCTCTCTGGAATACTTACACTGCCTTAGCTATTGGGAGAGCTTTCCCTAGCTCTGGCGTGAGAAAAAATGAGGCCTCCCACCTCTATTTATAGCTTTTCTAGGGGTTAGGGTTTAGAGTTAGAGATGGGTGAGATCCCAACTCTTTTTCTCTCTCCTTAACCCTCTCACAAGCAACAAAATATCCCCCAAAAAGGTGGGGACGTTTTCTCCTTTAGAGGGAGAGGGGGAGGCTTTGTCAACTTTGACTTGGTCTCCCCTCTCCTCAATCCTCTTCCCTCTCTCTCGCCCAATGAATGAATGCCATGCGTCACTAGGGTTCTGAAAATATCTTATACTTCTCTCTTAGGTGTTTAGCTTAGTAATTTGACACTTGTCATTAGTGAATTAATTATTTATTAAATCAATTATTAATTATCTGCTAAATTACCAATAAGTCCTATTATACACCAAATACTATTCTATATCAAAATTATGGTAGATTTACGTTCATAAATATTAAATAAGGTGTACTAAAGGCTATATACACTCTAGGGTGTACCGAAAAGTTAAGTTATCCAATATTTGCAGAAAATCCTCTAAATTATCAAAAGTTACGAAAATGTCCAAAAATCAGAAAAAGTTCTCGGAAGCATTCTAATGCTGCCAGTGGGTCCCAAAACTCATGGAAACCCTAGATCGGGCCGTAAAATTTAGGAAAGTAAAGTTGGTGAGATTATTGGATATTTAGGGTTTATTTAGGTCTACAATCATGCTAGAAGTGTGATTGAGGAGATTGAAGATAAGGAGGCCAACATCGAGGAGATTTTTATGAACGTTTGAAGCTACTCTTTATTTTTGGGATTCAGTCAATCTCGAGTTCAAGAATTTCAGATTTGAAGATTTTGTTTTCCGGTGGGATCGTTTGATTACTTAAGAGTGGCTGTTTGTTTAAGTTTTACGGGCCGTGTCGGTTGGTTCTTGGGCTTTTGTTTTATTCTGGCTGTATAGCTTTTAGGGCTTCCTCATCCCTCTTTTAATCTATTTTACTTTTTACCGATAAAAAAAATCATGCCAGAAGTGTCCGTTCGTCGTTCTGAGGTCAAACGGGTTTATTTAAGATGAATCATAGTCTAACAAGGACTTGTAAATTATGTATTTTAGTTTTTCTATTGTTGTTACTCTACTATAAGGTTCATAGATGTCATCGAGGTCCAAAACGATCAAATTCAGAGAGTCCCAGTCTGTTAGGACTCCTGGTGGTCCCACCACCTCAAAATTTATTATGATCTTATTATGTCGATTACATTATCGGATGTTTATAAAGTGTCCCTATACTATAAATTGAAATTGTATAGGTGTCGGAAAATTATTCTCTGTATAGTTTCCATTCTACATGACATGATAATAGTATTCTGTGTAAGTTATGGTATTCATCCTAAGTTTTATCAACAGAAATAATGTAATCTTATGTATGTTCGAAAAATTTCAAAATGACCAAAATATTCCTATATAGGTAAATTACGAAAAATTCCCCTGAAAAAAGTTCAAGGTATTACACAGATCTTCGCTTCGTAGATCTTCTTACTGGCATCGATCGCCTCGTCTAGTTTGTTCTCTAGAAGACTTATCTGAGCATTTAGTTTAATTAATTGGGCTTCCAAAGATCGCGAACCACTTTGAGACCTCTTTTCGATCTTTTACTTCAACCTGAATAAACAGTGAAAAAACATCGAAAAGAGAATAGGAAGGAGCTGTAACGGCCGGAAATTGTATCAGGAAATTTGGCTTTGATACAAAAAATGACGTAGGACGAAAGTACCATTATGTGATTTGAAAGAACACCTTCGGCTTCGCACCAAAATAGCTTGGTTTCGCAGCAAGGGAGCTTGGATTCGCACGAAGGAAGAGAATTCTCAATGGAGAAAAATGTCAATTTCATTAATCAAGTCATCATTAAAATCAAATGGTACATCACCTTTTATAAGACTCCCTAATTGAACTTTCCTAATTCTAATCCAAATGAACTTTCCTAATTCTAATCTAATTGAACTTTCCTAATTCTAAGCAAACTAAAATAAGAAACTATTAATACAAGTCTACTATTGCAATCAATCTCAAAATTCCTAATTAGAAACAAAATCTAATTGTAAAATCCTAATTAAAACCTAATAAATCTTCGTGGGGTCCACTTACTTGACTGGGCATAGATTCGGTGTAACGCGGACTATCATAGGAGAGTGCTCCCTCATCAATCTGGTAAGGTGCTTTGCCAATATGCACATTTTTTAGTGGAAATCGTGTTGAACTGGGCTTCAAATAAGTTTGGTGAAGCTGATGTTGGTGAAGTGGGCTTTTATTGTCGGGCACTTCAAGATGTCAAAGGTCGTTGGGTTGGGAGGAGTTGATATCATATAGAGTTGCAAAATGAAGACTAAGGCTCATTGAATTTGATATTTTCCTCAATCAGGGTGGAAGAAGTTCAACATTGATGGTAGTTCGATTGGTAACCTAGTCTGGTGGGGATTGATGATGATCGACTCAAATGAACAGAACTTCATGCTCTTTTGCAAGGTTTCAAGATTTCAAAATATTCTTTCGAATCGAGTGGATCATGCCTAGGAGTCTTAAAGATCTCATTAATGGAGGGATCTGCCCACAGTATCAAGATCTCATTTTGTACAGTTCTGCCCCTTCTAATACAAATACTTATTAATCTCAAAAAAATGAAAAAAATGAAAGAATTTTTTATTCTTTCTAGGACTTAGTTGAAGGTGATTCCTCTGATGTCATGTCATGGACTTTGAGGAAGGTGCCAGGTCCTTGGAGATTCATGTGTCATGGACCATATTTTACACCTTTGTTGAGGTCAAAGTATAATTTTTTCCCATTCTTAGAGGCTGACCTTGCCAATTCCTTACTGAGAACTGGAGTAAATAGACCTTTCTTATGTTTGGAAACTCTATTTTCTTAGATTTTTAGATTTGTTTTACCAATAAAACTGTCAATTACCGGAAAAAATAAGGAAAAGAATTGCTACTATACCATCCCAGCAAACTCAATAAACCGATTGTTATGCCCTTTGTTTATTTAATTGTTGTATCAAAGTCTTCTACATTTTTTGTTGAGTAGAAGCCAGAAAAGGAATTACCTTCATTTTTGCATGTTTACTGTGGAGGAAAAAAATCTGGCCAGGTAGGGCGCACGATCTTTGCTGTTGCTGGAAGGTCTTCCTCGGACTGGTCGCTCGAAGTCGGAATCGTCAGTCGGGCAACTTCAGGTCAAGTCAGAAAGAACTCAATTAAGAAGAAAATGCTAAGATTAGATATCGTACTTGAGCGGGAGGATCCTATTTATAGGCAAGAGAACTACCCCTTTGAAATAGCAAGTGTTGCAGTTATGGTAGGTGTTGGAGTGTGTATTTTAATCATGTGATTGTTGGAGTCGGATGTTACCAAGTTGCCGAGATTGAGTTGGTAGGGTTTTGCCACATGTCATTCTTCTAGGTCTCTTGATTTTTGGAATGTGGGGAGAATGTACGAGGGGTAGTCTGTCATCTCGCTATTCTCTCCTTATCTTAGTAACTGCCTTGCAAGTGTTATTCGTATTGGGATCCTCGGACGTGATAAGGACAGATTGATTTCTTCCTTATCCGTGGAAACTTCCAAATATGATTTGGGGAATTTTCCCTGACCTTTCTTCATCTGGGTTGAGAGTTGGATCCTGCAGTACGGATAAACATGGAGTCGGCCTTGGAATTGGGCTCGGAAATCGACTCAAGGCCTTGGGTTGGGACATAAGCTGACTAGTATCTGAAAATAACATGTTACCAGTCCAATGAAGTTAAATCATATGACATGTTGATTGGCATTAGGTTGGGTCCTGAGTCAGTAAAATTCCCAAGGTCATTTGGACAAATTGGACTCGGAGTCGGGATGACACATATAAGGTTGTGAGGTGAAACCATTTTCTTACACCTACTTTTGCACTCACCTTGTGAGTTCCTGCTCTCTTAGACCTTGAATCCTTATCCCTGTCTGAAAAGAAAATTGATAAAGGAAGTCTATTTTTACGTTCAAGTTGTTTAAGTGGAATATTTTCTGCTAAATGTCTGCATTTGCTATATTTTTGGCATTCAGTTTTTTCAATGTGAATTAAATATATGCATACAAGGTTCTAGGATTCATATGTAACTAATAATATTCTCTTTTTTATTTTGTTGCAGGTAAATATCTTTGTGAAGGTCATGAAAACAGTAGCCTTCAGGGTAAAGGCGTCTGACACAATTGAGAATGTCAAAGCTAAGTTCCAGGAGAAAGAATGCATCTCGGAAAGACTCGAGGGGCTTTTTTTCTCTGGAGATCTCCTCAAGGATGACCGAACACTGGTCGATTATGGTATTCAGAAGAACTCCACCCTTCATCTGGTTCTCCGAAGTGCAGCTGGAATGCAAATATTTGTCAAGATACCACCAAATGGAAAAAGTGTTGTGCTTGAAATGAAGCCTTGTGATACCATCCAGAGCATCAAGGCCATGATTCAGGACAAGGAGGGGATCCCACCGGACCGCTATACACTTGTCTATGCTGGAAGACTACTTGAAGATAGCAAAACTCTGGCTGCTCACAAAATCCAGAAAGATTCCACCTTACGCATGGTGTTCAATCCAAGAGACATGATGGTAATATTTGTGAACACACCGAGTGGAGAAACCTTGAAGCTGGAAGTGAAGATTTTGTACACCATCCAAGATGTCAAGGAAATAGTTGAGAGCAGAATGGGTTTCCCACCTAACCAGCGGAGTCTTGCTTATGCTGGAAAGCAGCTCGAGGATTGCCGGACTTTGGCCTATTATGATATCAAAGAAGAATCAACCTTAGATATGGTACTGCCTGTGATCCAGATATTTGTTAAGACTTGGAGAGGCAAGACCATAACGCTTGAAGTTGAGAGCTCCAATACTATCAACGATGTGATGAACAAGATTAATAACAAGCTGGGGATGCCAACCCTCGGTCAGCATCTTCATTTTGCCGGGAGACGACTTGAGGGAGACTGGGATCTGGCTAGTTACAATATCCAGAAGGAATCCACTCTCCATCAGGTTTTATCGCCTTCATTTTGTGCCAAAAGAATGGAAATATATGTCAAGAAGCAAACTGGAACTGAAAGTCCCATTTCGCTGATTGTGGGTAGCTTCACAACCATCAATAATGTGAAAGCTATGATTCGAGACAAGATGGGGCAGCTGCGCCAATTGTATGTCCTCTATGATGGAAAGATACTTGGTGATGACTATACTCTGGCAGATTACAATATTGAGCCGCACTCAACATTACAAGTTGCTTTTTCCCTGAAAAAAATAAAGGCCGAAAATGAGAAGTAAAAGCACTTGTAGTAGAAGTTGCCTAATAGAAGTGGAATTGTGTTGGAAGGACAGAAAGTAACTTGTTTGATATAGAAGAATGAAGCATGAAGCATGAAGCGGTCAGTTATAATTAGTACTAAAAGGTTTAGAGGGATGTTTTTGTAATTAAAATAGATTGAAGTGGTTATGTATAATTTGTCTTGAAGGATTAGAGGAGCAAATATGTTAGTAGAGTTTCACTTGTGTTTTTCAATTCAACATGTGATTAAATTGAAGCAAAGCAAGAAGTAATTTCATGAGATGTCAAAAGTCGAGTTTTGTTTGTAATCAAATTTTAAGGACTGCCCTAAATAAGTTTTGGAAAATGCTATCCCACCGATAATTGGACAAAAAAATGTGCGGTTTTAGGTCATTCGACAATTGGATTCAAGAGATTTACAGTGTACGAGGCAATAATTGCCTCCAAAGGTCAATAACCTCAACTGTAGAGTTATGTATGGAGTGTTTGGACCGTCAAAAGTCCAAACGGTGCTAAAAAGACGTAACGGGCATTAAGGCTAAAGAAACATTAAAAACGACGTAATAGGCCTTAACGTAATTATTTTTAGTGTCGGAATTGTGCTGGACTGGACTTCTTTGAAAGGGAACGGCGAGATCTTCGATAATCATGAGCTATGCTTATGTTGTACGCCTAATTTTGACAAAATTCTATCGTTTAGTGGGTCAAAACGGCATTTTGACTATTTTTGGAGAATTTTATTTTGGCAATAATCTGAGTCGTGGAAATCGAAATCACTCTCCGTCGATTCTGATGTATTTCTAAGATCTGCGACTATCCATTCTACGATTAGTATGAATTTATATTTTTTTTTCCTATTTTAACAGTTTTAGGTTTTTAATAAGTTTTTAAGTCTCTTTACCGATTTGCCCTATTCAAGAGGGTTATAGTTGGACGAAAGAATCAATGAAGTTATTATTTAAGTCTTCTTTTACTATTTTCCTTGTGGATTCAAGGTTTGCTTCCGGGTGAAGACGTTGCTCTTCTTCCCAGTTCACTTTCGTGATTAACTTCACGCTTCCGCTACATCAGTCTGGTTAACTGTGGGATAACACGACTCATAAGTTTTTTAGAAATGATTTTTGCATATAAAAATGGCTTGAAACGTTTTTTGTATCAACACTTTCTAACATACAAATCCTTTTTCTCTAAAAATTTTTGTTGATCACCACACAGAGCCTAAGTCCCCAAGAGTTGGGCATAAAAGTTAAAAATTAAGCACAATCCAAACTATCTTTTCAACTACTTGGAAGTTTTTTTTTTTTTTTATGTTCTATAGAAAAGCAAAGGTAAAAGATGCTTATGGCTTTTTGACTTCTTTTTTAATCGCCTTTTGTGTTAAGGGGCCTAGTACCTCAGCTATATCATACAGATGGCCCACATCCTCGTCAATGGCGACTGTCCAGTTAATGGGCCGGCCTACAGTAGAAGGCCTCGCTTTTTAGTATAAAAACTTAGCTTAATCGGATGAATTTAACCTTCTTCAACATTGATGATTTTTAGTCGTAACGTTTGAGCTTTCTTCTTTGTCATGGGCTTCATGAACAGGCCTATGAATGAGTTCCAAGCCCACCGAAAAAAAGTTCAATTCCAAATGTTAGAAATCACCAATCAATCTGGTTTTTGGTGTGTGGGGGTCTACCAAGGGGTGGACCAAACATTCATGGGTCAGTGGGCCCGAAAGGGTGCGACACATGCATGACATTTTGGGGAGGGATCCTATCAACCTTTGCGTAGGACCAGGCCTGAATAATCCCAACTCTTCTTCCACATAGAGTTTCCTTTGCAGGGTAAATCTATACCCTCAAGCCATGTAAGTTTTGGGTCGTAACAGACCCAAGGGGTAGTGTCACACAACAACGTTGGTGGTGGGTCGTCACCCTTGGTATTATTTGATTTTTGAGGTGGGGGTGAAAATTTTGATCCACCATTTGATCTGTTGACCTTTTCCTCGCACGTAAATGTGGAGCACACTGATAATGAACTGGACTGATTTTCAGATTGGTGGGTTGACGTACAAGGCAAACTCTTGGATGCTTAAGTCAGTCTTATTGACCAAGCATCACATGATCGGTCTGATATGGAAGTTTCCCACGATCAACACTTGTAAATATAGTGTTTGTGTGAGCTGTTGTAATGTAGTATGGGACATTGTGTACCACTGTATCACTTCTCAAATATATATAAAACCTTAAACCCTACACGAAGATGTGCGAGGGGTTCTATAGTACTGTCCAAGGTTTAAAAAACGGCCGTTATAACGAAAATAACGGCCGTTGTAGCGGATTCGGACCTACCCGGTTATGTTATGGACCATTAAAAGACCCAGAAAATAACGGCCGTTATAACGAAAATAATGGCCATTATTTTCCGTTATTTTTCCGTTATAACGAAAATAAGGACCGTTATTTTCTGGAAAATTTTGTGGAAAAAACACGGCTGTTATTTTCTTTTTTTCCGTTATTTTACATTTTTAAAATTTCGAAATTCAAAATTTGAATTTCAGCGCCATTTTTTCCGTTATTTTCTCGTTTTTGCCCCTGAGCGTTTTTTTTTTTTTTTACGTTATAATGGAAAAAACGGTGACACCCCCAGTCCGTTATACCGTTATAACGGTCCCCTTTAAACCTTGGTACTGTCTATCATGGTATCAGAGTGGGAGGTCCCAGTAGGTTGTGGGTTCGAATTTTGGCAAAGTGTTGAGAGGATGTGTTAGTGGAGTGTGTTGTGTGATTGTGTGGCACCGTTATTTTCTGTTTTTTGTCCTTGTGCGTTACAATCCATTATAACGGAAAAAATCGTAACACCCCCAATATACTTTATACCGTTATAACGGTCCCTTTTAAATATTCATATTTATTAGGATTTACATTGATGAGTTGGTGGGCCATGTCTATGGTCCTCACCATGGTTTTAAAAACGGCCATTTAAACGGTAACACCCCAAGCCCGTTTCTGTTAAAACCGTTTAAACATGTTTTAACGTTTTTGAATTTAACGGCTGTTTTTTGTTTTTGTTTTAACGGCCGTTAAAACCGTTTAAACAACCGTTAAATCTTGAAAAAACTTGTGAAAAAGGCTGTTAAATCTGTTTAATTCTGTTTAATTTCCGTTAAAATCCGTTAAATTCTATTTTTTTTAATTTTCAAATTTCAAATTTAATAATTTGAATTTCAGAGCCATTTTTTTTCGTTAAAATCTGTTAAAACCCGTTTAATTCCGTTAAATTCCATTTTTTTCTATTTTTGCCCCTGGTTTAACCGCCGTTTAAACGGTAACGCCCCCAGTCCGTTTAACCGTTAAAACGGCCTCCTTTAGACCTTGGTCCTCACACTTTAGATACTGCCAACTATGTTCCAAGTTTGGCACACTATAGATATGTGCTATTTACATTTCTTAGATGGTCATTTGGATATGGGACAGGAAGAAATTAAGTAGTTGTGAATACTTTACACTCAAATTAGAAATAAATTATGAATGGATTAAATTATGTATTTATAATCTTAGTTCTTCATATAATCATACACCTTATCCCAACTATCTAAGTTGGCAACACGAATCCTATTTCGCCATTTAACGCTCAGGGGCAAAAATAGAAATTAACAGAAAAACGGAAAATGGCTCGACATTCAAAATTGAAATTTGAAAAAACGGAATGTTGTAATCCCACACAAGGGTTGTAGTTTGCTAAGGACAAACATCAATGGGTTGCTGCATCGCCAAAATGTAGTGTGGATTTTTGTCAGTATATTAATACATATAGGTAGTTTGTATGTTGGGTTTGGGTTGGGCCGAGCCTCAACCCTAGCCCAACCTGATTTAATCGAGTTACCAAAAATCCAGCCCGAGCCCAACCCAAGTTTTGAAAAGGCTAACTCAACCCAACCCTCACATCGGGCTCAACCCACCCGTTGGGCTCGGGTTGAGCCGTCCAAGTTGCAGCCCTAATAGAAGGGGCCTTCAAAATTTGATGTTGGATATAGACCGGTTGGAGTTGGAAACTTTGTGACCTTGCACTAAGGTTAAGTTGCACCATGCTGATTCGGTATATATGTGTGCATCGAATTACTACGCACCAAACTACGTTTTAATACACTGACGTGGAAAGTGGGACCCCATTTTCTTGTTGGGCTGCATGATATGTTAATCACATGACGTGTGGAACCTAGTACCCACATGGTCTTCGGACCATTTAACATGTGGGACCCACATGACAATTAGGACCTTAATATGCTAACACCTGGCATGTGTTTAACCACTTAGAGCCAGGATTCAAGTGGCCTTGACGGCCCAATCAAGTGGACCCCATGAAGGAGGCCCGTCAGACTAAAGATCAGCCCAATCTGATGACCTGATAAATAATCTTTCCCCCAGATTTTCGTCCCTCATTGGTGGGTTGATTAAGATCATCATCATCAGTGAAGCCAATGAACGGTCAAAAACTGTCATAGTAGTTCTCCAACTTGTTCTCTTTTGGCGCTAATTTTCAAAGCTTTGTTAGTAATATTTATTAATGCTCTAATCGATGGATAAAATTAATTCCCGTCTCTTCCAATTCCGAGCTTCCAATACAAATTCTTCACCTCGGACTTTCAGTCTTCACTTCACAGCCCACAACTGTGTCTGTTCTAATTCCAAATTTCCCAATTCCAGTGTTTTGTGTTTCTTTCTTCAGCTCTACAATGGAAGGAAGACACGGAATTCGAAGTCCCCCTCCAACAAATCAAGAGGTCTTCTATTCTTACAATTCTTTTTTTTTTTTTTTGTTTATACTGATGATTTGATCAGATTGTAATTCCCAAATCCCTTCTTCTTGTCCTTCTGTGAAATTGTAATTCCTAAAATGGGTTTGCAACCGTAGGAGGGAATTATGTAAGCATGTTTCATAGTGGCGATCATGTGCCCAATGATTGCGCGCCACATATACCTGGGGTTTAGGATTTAGTTTAAAAAAAACATTTTAAAAAGTAACCCTAGGTATATGTAGCGCGCAATCATTGGCGCATGATCGCCTTCTCTTCAATACCATGTTAACATGCAAGTAGCCGATATCGTGGAGGACTCTCATTTGTAGTAGTAAAGCAGACTCGTGTACTTAAGACCCAAACCAATATGCTAAAATCACTTAGGCAAGAGGGGCGTGTATGCATGGCTTAAGTCTTAACCATTAGGATCCTAACATATCACCACGTTTTCGTAGCTGACATCCTCGGTAACCTACTCTGGACTAGGTAGTCCTTTCCGTATTGTGACTTTCACTCTGGCTTCTTTTTACACATGCCTCTGTGGTCTAGGTAGCCCTTTCCACATGGTGACTTTCACCTTTCTGTGACTCTAACCTGAGATGTGGGGTTGGCTTTGATACCAAATTTTAAAATTCTTACTAAGAGCACCTCCAACATGCTCCCTATACACTACTTTTCGTTAGAATAAGGAATCGTGCAGTAAAAAAGTTGCTCCAACGGAATCTTAGCTCAAATCGCTCCCTATTTTGGTGAAGACCCTCTATCTGGCTCCCTACATGTAGTGAGTAAAGTAAGCTCACCAAACCCGCCTTTTCAATAAAATATTTATTTTTGCAAATGAGTATCAGGGTTTCTCTCTGTGTAGTTTCAGTTAGCTTTCCTTAATTTTTTTTTTCTCTTCTTTCTAATAAAATCTTTTCTTAGAGTAACAAACCTACAATGTGTCAACGACCAACTATTTCTTTTTTGTGAGGCTTAGTACCTTTGACAAATCTAGTCTGCATAGGGTTGCAGACCCATAAGTATGCAAACGTTGCATCCACCGTTGAATGCTCCTTGAAAAATGTGTTTTTTAAATTTATAATTTTTCCTACAACGTGTCAACGACCAACTATTTCTTATTTTGTGAGGCTTAGTACCTCGGACAAATCTAGTCTGCATACGGTTGCAGACCCAGAAGTATGCAAACGTTGCATCCACCGTTGAATGCTCCTTGAAAAATGTGTTTTCTAAATTTATAATGTTTTTTTTGAAAACATCAAAATAACGCATTTTTCAATGCACATCCAACAGTGCTGACAATGTTTGCATACTCGTATGCAGACTAGATGGCCCACATTCTTATCAATCTCGTCTGTCCAATTGGTGGAGCTAAAGTAGAAAGTCTATTAGTATTGAAAATTAGCTTAATCGGATAAATTCAACATTGATGATTTTTATCTGTCGGGGTTTGAGCTTTTTTTTGTCGTGGGCTTCATGCACAGGCCTATGGATGAGTTCCAAGCCCATTACAAAAGAAGGGAAATTTTAGTCACACCCCTTGAATTGTGAGGGCACCCAAACTAAACATTAATCCGACAACTTATTATTTATTTTTTCATTTTTGTAATCCATGACAATTATGTTGACAAATAATAGATGTGATTTTTAGAGTAAAACTTTGATGACAACATGCAATATGAACCACATGGCTCACTCTTAGAGGACTCTTACCATATGGATGTTTTTTTTTCAATCCTGATGTGGACTTACAAACCAGAAATCAGTCTGATTAGTGATTTCAAACCTTTGGATCTTTGTACCTCAAATAATGGTAAAAAATGCTCAAATTTCCACGGTTAAAATCAACCCATCAAAATAACTCAAATCCAACACCTTGAAATCACTAATCAGGCTGATTTTTGGTTTATGGATCCACCTAGGCATTGGTCAATCATCCATATGGTCAAAGTCCTCTAAGAGTGGGCGGTTGCCCAAATTTTTTATTTTTTTGAAAGTACTCTTTTGCTCACCTTGGAAACTACCCCTTTGCCTACCCTGGCACAAAATTTGTATGATATTGCCCACCCTTGAACAAAATCCTGGCTTGCTTTCATGAAGTTGCATGCGGTGATCTCGAGTCTAACTTGTGGAAGGCATTTTAGTAAATTAAGCAAATTGAAGCACAATTTCATGGGGTGCTTTCAACAGGTCAGGGTGCCCTCACAATTTGTGAGATGCAACTAAAATTTAAAAAAAAAACTCAATTCCAAACAAGGCTAGAGATCACTAATTAATATGATTTTTTGTGTACGGGTCTACCAAGGGGTGGCCAAAACATTCATGGGTCAGTAGGCCCAATAGAATGTGCCACGTGGCATTTTGGAGAAGGATCCTCTCAAACTTTGTATAGGAGCTGGTCTTGTATAATCCGGACTCTTCTTCAACATGGCTTTCGTTTGCAGGCTATATCTATATCATGGTTTAAAAAATGGTCCGAAAATAATGGCTGTTATAATGGATTCGGGCCTCCCCCATTACGTTATGAACCGTTAAAACACTGAAAAAATAACAGACGTTATTTCCATTATTTTTTGAAATTTTGAAATTTCAAAACTTGAATTTCAGAGCCATTTTTTCTGTTATTTTCTGTTTTTGCCCCTGAGCGTTACAATTCGTTATAACGGAAAAAAGATAACACCCAGTGCGCTATACCGTTGTAACGGCCCCTTTTAAACCTTGATCTATACCATTAAGGCAATTAGCCAAGTAGGTATTTTTTTTTTTCATTTTTTTGCCCCTCATTTCATCACACCTCATAGGCAACGTAACCTTTCCTATTTTAGCCTCTTGTCTTTCTATCTGAACCTTGAGTTGCCACAATTTTCAGAATGCCCCTTGTAATATCTTTAACTTTTGTCTAGGGGTATTAAAGTAATTTACATTTAGAAGGGTATTTTCGACAAGCGATAAAGTTAAAATAATTAATACCTTCGAGTTACATATTAATTACCTTAATTAAAATTTTTCATAACTTTTAGTCTTTTGAAAATAATGAAAACATTTTCCTAATCAAAGACTTGAACTTAAAAAATAAAAAAACTATTTAAATAAATTACTAATAATAATTAATTGTACAAATAAATAAATAAAGACTTATCATTCTCTTTTGAGCAACTATTAAAAATAGAAGAATCTCTAAAAAATTTACACATTTTCATTTTTTTCACCATTAGAGAGTTCTCAATTACAAATCGTTGAGAGCTTTGAGAGCCTTAGAAACATCATAACGTCTTACCCTTTGAGACTATTCCTTTAGACAAAAATGTTCATACTTTCGAGATGTTCGATATACTCGAATTCTGATTTCGTTAAACGACGATCGGTAAAAACAATCGTGACTACTTTTCCACAATTGATTCAAGTTCGGATGAAGATCAACGAATAAGATAAGTACATCTACATATTTTAATAGATAATATATCTTATTTTACTTTATTAATTATGTTATATGTATGTGCTTAATTGATGATGTTGTAGATATTATTGTGATTTGGATCTGATCGGATCGGCCGGTGTGTGCCAGAAAAAAAGGTTATAGATAATGATTTTGTATAATATTAAAGTGTTAGCTCGGGTGTGATCATAATGGAAACCCACGGAAATAAAAATTAAGAAGGGCCTGGAGCCCTAGGGTGAAAGACCACAGACCCCTACAAGAAGCTTTTTGGCAACTCCCGGAATGGGAATGAGAAGGAGACCAAAGATTTGGTTGTAGTTATAATCATATGAATATAATATTATTGGGCTAATCTTGAGAAATATTCATTATTCTCGATTGATGTTACTGGTTTATATTATATGTTATGCAGTGAATATGCTATAATTTTTGAGTTAGAATATGTGATATTATCTGTAATATATATGCGGAGTATAGTGGATTATCTACAGGGCTTTGGCTCATGGTATTTATCAAATATTTCAAACTTAATTAAGGATGATGTGAATTTCGGAGTTGCTGCACTTGATGTGAATGATATAGCATGGGAGGATCGGATAAACAATTGATAATGTCGACGAGATTGATGCGGGACTAGATATTTGTTATTTGTATCATTTTAATAAGCTTAATTGTTAAAGACTCGCATTGTCTATTAATTAAAACTTTGTTTAATTTTTTATAATTATGTGGATGACAAATATTTGACTTCCTAGACTCTTTGATTTAACCATTTAGTTATATGGTCAAGAATCCTTAACAAATGCATTAATTTTTATAAATATAAGGTACTTACATTTATTTTTTTCTTATTATCCGGGTACCGTTATCGTTAGGGCAGATTTCTGAGTCAAACTATTAAAATAAAATAGTAAATGATATTTTTGGGCAAAGTGCCTTCACAAAAGATGCTTAAAATAATTTTTTATTAGTAAAGAATTAATATGATATATTTTTTTCAAAATTTACACCTATCAGGTTAAATTCTGAAAAGTTAATTCAAAAAGCCTATTGAACAAAAGTTTTAGCCAAAACATATCTACAAAAGTTTTTATTTTAATATATTATGAATTACGTTCATTTTTAAAATTATTTTAGAGTATTTTATTTTTTATTTTTATCACACCCTAGATCTTGGATAAACGGGTCATTTTTCAGGCATTCGGGTTGTATCCAGGGTGTGACACCCCTCTAAAGTAATCTTCCCAGACTACCTTTTGGGTTAAAACTCTACTATTTTGCGGCTTCTTCTAAAAAAGCCTCTACAATCATCCATGTGCAATGCTTGTGCCTTAGGAAATGGTGAAATAGATCTTTCTTATGTCTTGGAAACTCTTTTTCCTAAGAGCGAAAATTTTTCTCAAGAAAATATATCTGAGAAATGCCTTAAATGGTTGTTGGATTGTATCTGAGAACACATATTTCAATCATGTGAGAAAATAGAGGCGTATTTGTGGAAATGAGTTCTCACCTATGTGGAAGGGAAATGGATTCCAAGTTTAGAGGGTTTTGTTTCCGATAAAGATTTTTGGATCCTTCGTATTTTTACCTCACTTTTAACTTTTCACCTTTATCATGTGAGAAAATAAAAGTAATTTTTCACGTGAAAATTGTAATTTTCTTACTTGGCAATCAAACACACCCTAAGCTTTTTCGATTTCTTTTCATAACAAAACTGTCTATTACCCAAAGAAAAAAAAAGAGAAAGAAAAGAATTGTTATTACACCATCTCAGCAAACTCAATAAACTGATTGTTATGCCCTTTGTTTATGAATTTATTGTTTGTATCGAAGTCTTCCACATTTTTGTGTTGAGCAGAAATCAGAAAAAGAATTATATATTTTTGCATGTATCTATAATAAAATTAACACATGGAACTAAGGTTTAAAAAACGGCCAACGGCCGTTATAACAAATTCAGACCTCCCCCGTTACGTTACGTACCGTTAAAACGCCCAGAAAATAATGGTTGCTATTTTCTGTTATTTTTTCGTTATAACGAAAATAACGACCGTTAGTTTTTGAAAAAAAATGAGAAAAAACGACCATTATTTCTGTTATTTTTTGTTTTTTGAAAATCTGAAATTCAAATTTCAAATTTCAAAATTTGAATCAGGCGCCATTATTTCCTTGTTTTTTCCCATTTTCTTTCCGTTTATGGACCATCTATTTTTTACTGTTAACTTGAAAGCCACATTTGATGGTGTTAGAAAATACATAATGGGCTGATTTTTTGTAGGGTTGATCTATATGGTGAGGATATCATCCTCACTAAAAATCAGCCAGTGGTTTATCTTCCATGTGGGTACACCAAAATTGTTTGTGAAAATATGTGTCCGCTGATCCTGACCCTTCATAAATACCTTTACATACCTAATTTGCCTCCAAACCAAATCGTCTCCTTAATTAAACCTTTTCTTTTCCAAAACATTTCCTTGCACCCTACCTTATCAGCTTACATTTTGATTAATTAGTCTCTCCTTTCCCGCTTCTTCCATAAGAGTCCTAATCCCTACCACTTTAATAACAAGGGTCAGGCTCAGCGGACACATATTTTCACACACAATTTTGGTGTATCCACATGGAAGATAAATCAATGGCTGATTTTTGGTGAGGATGATCTCCTCACCATATAGATCACGCCTACAATTAACACCATCAAATGTGGGTTTCAAATTAAGGTAAAAAAATAGACGGTCTATAATTCTTCTAACTTGTAAACCATGTTATGAATATCAGAATGATTTGAATTTTTGTGAGGGTGATCTCCTCACCATAGAGACCATCCTCCCCGCTGAGCCTGACCTTAATAACAAACCTCTCTGTCTTCATCCCTCCTACCGTTTACTTCTCCTTTGTTGTTAAAATCAAAATATTTCAACCTATTTGACCCTTTTCTGCTCCCTCTTGCTCGGCCAGTTTATTTGCCAATTTCTTCGCGAGTGCATGCATGAGAAGTTTTGCTAACATGCCGCTCAAAATTAAGCGCATGTTAGCTGTTCTTACACGTACACACTATGCAGAGAAGTCCAACAGCCAATCCGTACGTCAGTTTCTTCCTCCCATGAACCGCCACTCTCTCAGTCTCTCAGTCTCGTCTCGAAAAAACATTTTGGCAGAGACTCGACTTTTTTTCCATTCCATCGTAAATTTTTCGCCCAAAACATGGGAGGAAGCACAGTAGTCTCTGACGACGAAGCTGAGGTCTTCGAAGAGGAGAGAGAAGCTCGTGATGCAGGTGCAGTAGATGTCACAAGGAGGGACGCGGACGAATACGACGAAGAGGAAGATGGTAAGGATATAGATTTGTTTCATCTCTTCCTTTATTCGGGTTTGGGTTTGTAGGATTTGATTTACGGTTAGGTTTTGGGCGTCTTGCTGTACGTATAGTTAGGTTTCGATTTTGTTGTGATTGAGCAGAAATGGGGCAGAATGAATACGTGAAGGATGGATTTATAGAGGACGATGCAGAGGAAGAGGAAGAAGAGCAGGATGAGGAGGAAGAGGAAGAAGAGCAGGATGAGGAGGAAGAGGAAGAAGAGCATGATGGGGAGGAAGAGAGGGTTAGTAGTGACGACGAGAGGCAAAAAAGGAAGAAGAGGAAGAAAAGGTGAAGTATTCCTTCTAAATTATGTAACTACCCTCATTTGAACTCTCTCGCCCCCGTTACCGACTGTTTTTTATTTTTTGCGGCAATCTGTTGCAGAGAGTCGGAAAAAAATTATGTTTTTGGCGAAGATGACTATGAGATTCTTCTGGACAAGAACATTACGGGCTTCCGCCGCCCCAAACGTGTGAGTCATTTTAGTACCCTTTATTCATTTTCTAGTAGTTTTTTTTATTTAAATGTGTAATATTTCTGGAGGCACACACCAAAGAAACAACAAACAAAACTACGCGGTCGAGGAGAGAAGAAGGATTTGGATTTTGACCTTCTAATCTATACTTTGTTCGAGGCAGTCTTCGTAGAAATTGATCCTTTTTCTTCTTTGGAAGAAAAAGCTGTGCATACTTTGCAGGTTTTGAGATGGAACAAAAAGATTAAGTAATCTGTAATGTAGGAGGAAGAAGGAGAAGGACCATGTTGTTATTAGGGAAAAGTTTTTCTCCTCAGACAAACAATAGGGCTTTTGAGGGGAAGGAGGCTTCTTATTCGACATCATTATCTCTATCAAGGCGCTTCTCTTCTATTGGTCCAAGTTCTTTGAGGAGTGCAAAGGCTTATCTTTTGAGGATTTTGTGTTTAGAAGGGACTCTATTAGGCCTTTGGCTGGTTTTTCCTTTTTAAGGAGGTTCTCTCGACCTCCTTTGCTTTTTGTATGTTTCCTTTTTTCTTTATCAATGCATTTCTACCTTATAACAAAAATTGTCTTCAAACACCAAAGTTCAACCATTAACCCATTTAATGAATAGTTTGCTAGCATTCAAATTTCAGCTGCAATGTTTGATCCAGCGTGCCAACTGAACTGAGTTTCAGCTTAGCTTGACACATGATTCAGTCGAAGTGAGATCTGACTCGACCGAGTGTTGAGGACGGGCCATGATTGCCACCCACCACCACCCCCCCAATCAGCCCAATCTGATGATCTTAACCATCTCATTTGTTTGGGACGCAGTTGGTGGGATATTGGTTAAGATCATCACCATCAGTGAAGCCAATGAACGGTCGAAAGCCATCCAAGTAGTACTCCAACTTCTTTACTTTTGGTGCTAATTTTCAAAGTTTTGTTGGTAACATTTACTGCTCGAACTTCCATGCCCTAATTGATGGATAAACTTAATTCCCGTCTCTTCCAATTCTGAGTTTCCAATAGAAATTCTTCACCTCAGACTTTCAGTTTTCACAGCCTATCACTTTGTCTGTTCTAATCCCAAATTTCCCAATTCCAGAGTTTTGGGTTTCTTTCTTCAGCTCTACAATGGAAGGAACAAACGGGATTCGAAGTCCCCCTCCAACAAATCAAGAGTTTTTCCATCTTCCTTTATTGAATTTCTCCTCATCCTTTTTTTGTTGAATTCCTTTATTGAATTTCTCTTCACCCAAAAGATTGACCTGTTGGGGAAAGGCATAATATTATGGAGTGAGTGTCGGGGTGTCTCTATGTAGTTTTAGTGAGTTTTCCTTATTTTGTTTTCTTCTTTTTAATTAATCTTACTTTACTGGCAGAAAAAGGGTTATGGCATATGAATTTGGGGTTGGTTTGACACTCTAACCTTAACTAAGATGTTTCTTGGTTGAATTGTGTGATATCATTTATTTAGTATGAATTACATGATTTCATTATAATTTTTTATCGATAACAAACGATAATGTTTTTTTTAAGAAAGAGGTTTTTTTTTGCGCTTATAAAAAAAAAAAAAAAAAAGAGGGAAAATACAAAGGAAGGGAATAGAGAGAAAAGCGAAAAGAGAAAGAAAAGTTAGAGGTATCATCTAATAACTATACAAAACCTATATAAGAGCAACCTACTACACTAAGGAATACGCCTTTGCATTAGCTGATCTCCTGAAGAAGGAGAACAAGTTGTTCATAGTCAAGACCAATTCTCAAATTTCTTTGATTTTATGCCTCCTACATTCAAGTTGCATTTCTGAGTTATCCAGTTTAGGTTATTCCTTTTTCTTCCTACCCGTCTACTTATTGTGGAGGCGAGAATGAATTTGGGTAATGTTATACGGAATTCAAACATGAACACGTTGCAAACAAACTGCCCATATTACTAATTGGGAAAATATGACAGTGCAACAAGAACTGAATGATTATGAATCCTTTCTTTATCAAAAGGGAGTGATGAACCGTCAACGAGTGTTATGTTATTTGGACTTATCAGAAAAAGGGTGTGATGAAGAAAAGGACCCTACTTGATGTAGAACAGTTAGTTTACATGGAATAGTTTGATCAAAGGTCTCTCAAAGGGGTAGACGTGTACCTTAACTTCAAACGGCCATAACTTTGCGACCGTTACACTCGGAATTGCTATTATTGCATATGCTTGCCATCGTCTTGATGCGCTCTACACGCTTAACACTAAAGTCTTTACTGCCATTTTCAAGGTAAAATAAGATTGGAAAAATGGTCAAAATGTTACTAGAGAGTTGACTTTTTTATTTTTAGTAAGTTTACTTTTTGTGTTTTAGTAGGTTTCTTTTAGGTTTGGATTTGTTTTAGGTCTTTGTTAGAAATTTTAAGATTAGTGATAGAGTTTTAGTCGAATCAAGAAATTTACTTTTTTTTTTTTAGTAATTTTACTATTTCGGGAAAGCTAGGGTTTCAGGGTCTCTATAAATAAGGGTTGTAATTGGAACGAATTTCGTTGTTACGACGAATTGAATTATTAATGAAGTTTCTATATTTTTTCCTTGTAGATTCAAGGAGTTTATGAGATTTTGGTTGAAGACGGTGATCTTCTTCCATTGTTTGTTCTTTGTGATCGACTTCACGCGTTCCACTATGCCACTACTTAGAAAATTCTCTATTGTCCAAGGTGGTCTCCAGTCCAATCAAAACCTCTATGAACTGCAAACAGATTTAGCAAACTAGTGGACAAGTTTAGGCTATTTTTATCCCCGTGTCACTGGGAAACTATTTAATTGCATACTTTGCAGATCAAATCGGCTGCCATGTAAATGTTCTAACATCTGACATAAAATTTTGAATTGAACTGGTTGTGTGGTTCGGTATTTCTTATTAAATTCCTTGGTTAATGTTATAAGTACATTGTTTTTAATGGATAAATGTTCTTGATTTAGTACAAATGTTAAGTGTTATTTGTGACGCTTTCTCCAAATGTTCATTAAGAAATGATTCTTGATTTTTTCTATCCTTTCCTTTTGGTAACAGTTGAAGATCTATTTGAAGGTAATGAAAACCATTGCCTTGGGAGTGAAGAGCTCTGACACAATTGAAGATGTCAAAGCTAAATTCTGCATCAAGGAGGGCGTGTCAGCAAACCTCCAGGAACTATTTTTCAGTGGGAATCACCTTAAGAATGACAAAAAATTGGTTGATTATGACATACAGAATGGCTCCACTGTCCATATGTTTCTCCATTCAGGAGCTGGAATGCAAATACATGTGAAGGCATCAAGGATTGGAAAGACAATTACACTTGATGTGAATAGATGGGACACCATTCATAATGTCAAGGCCAAGATTCAGGAGGAGGAGGGAATACCAACGAACCAGAATGACCTCATCTACAATGGAAAACAACTCGAGGATAGCCGAACTCTGGCAGCTTATAACATTCAGAGCGGATCGACCCTCAATGCAGTCTTTTGTGAGGGAGAAAGAATGCAAATATTTGTTAAAATGGTAACAGGAGAAAGCATCAAAATAGAAGTAAAACTATGGTATACTGTTGAGAATGTCAAGAACATAATTGAGAGCATGGTGGGGGAATCAACAGACCGCCAGAGGCTCACCTTTGCTGGGAAGCAGCTGGAGGATGATTGGACAATGGCAGGATGCAATATCAACAAGGAATCAACATTGTGTCTGCTGGGACCTCCATTTGGTGGGATGCTGATAGTTGTGAAGTCATGTACGGGTAAGACGATAACACTTGAGGTGGAGAGCTATGACACTATCAGTAATGTGAAGAAGAAGATTCATGATAAGGAGGGGATCCCACCAGAAGAGCAGAGGCTCGTCTATCGTGGGCACCTGATGAAGGGTTTCCTTACTATCGCAGACTACGAAATCAACACAAAGTCCAAAATTGACCTTGTACTTAGGGTTCGTGGTTAGTGGGTTTGGTCTCAGTGTTTTCAGTCTCTCTCGTGCATGTTCTACTGTGTCTTAAGTAGTATACGGGAACTTCATTTTTTTGTTGCTAACATGTTTTGTGATACTGCTTGCACTTTGGAGTTTTCTAGTTTTGTATTCGAACAAACATAACACCAAAGATCCAATCCAATGTTCTCAAATTGCTTGAATTCTCTACATTTTTTCACTCTTTGTAAGGAATTTTCTTGTTGAACTAAAACTCTTCTCTATACCTGACTCCAGGAGGGAATGAAAAGGAGATATTCCCCGGCTCAACATGTGGTCTTCATTATTGCCACTCCATCATCATCATCATCATCATTGTAAGCCTTTTTCTGAGCTCAATGCAGTCCCTAGGTGGACCTACAAACCAAAAAAAAAGCTTGATTAGTGATTTCTAGGCGTTGGATTGGACTTATTTTCTTGGGTTGATCTCAAACTGTGGGAATTTGAATAGTATTTGAGGTACAAATATCCAGCCTAGAAATCACGACCCTATTAATGCTCTAATCGGTGGATGAACTTAATTCCCGTCGAAAGCTAATGAATGGTCCTAAAAAGTCATAGTAGTCCTCCAACTTGTTCTATTTTGGCGCTAATTTTCAAAGCTTAGTAACATTTAGTAATGCTCTAATCGATGGATGAACTTAATTCCCGTCTCTTCCAATTCCGAACTTCCAATATAAATTCTTCACTTCACAGCCAACAACTGTGTCTGTTCTAATTCCAAATTTCCCAATTCCAGTGTTTTGGGTTTTTGTTTCTTCAGCTCTACAATGGAAGGAAGAGACGGGATTCGGAGTCCCCCTCCTACAAATCAAGAGGTCTTCCATCTTCTTTTATTGAATTTCTCCTCATCTTTTTATATAATTTCTATTCTTATAATTGTTGTTAGCGGATGGTGTTTTCCTGCGTGTACATAGATGTTTCGCCTTTCCCCAACAGGTGCAAATGGTTGTTTAACATGGTATTGGTATCAGAGCCTTAAGGCTTGGGAGGTTGTGGGTTCAAGTCTCCAGCGGAGTATATTCCCGCTGAGGATGTGTGTTAGCGGATGGTGTTTTCCTGTGCACGTGTTGAGTTGGCCTGATGACCTGTTGGTACACATAGATATTTTGCCTTTCCCCAACAGGTCAATCTTTTGGGGCAAATTGTTGTTTAACAATTGTTTTTGTGTTTTTCTCTCTGTGGTGATTTTATTTGTTCAATATCAGTGTTTGGGTTGTTTTTTTTATACTGATGATTTGATCATATTGTAATTCCTAAATACTCCCTTCTTGTCCTTTACGAAACATTGTAGACAAAGATTTAAATGTAAATTCTGTTATCTTTAGGCCAAAGTTCTGTGATCTTAGGTCAGTTTGATCAAATAAACTAGGGTATAAATAGGGACTTAATTCACTAAAATGGGTTCGCAACCGTAGGAGGGAATTAGGTAAGCAGACTCATGTTAAGACCAAGGTTTAAAAAACGGCGGATTTGGACCTACCCCGTTATGTTATAGACCGTTAAAACGCCCAGAAAATAATGGCCGTTATTTTCCGTTATTTTTCTGTTATAACGACCGTTATTTTCTGGAAAATTTTGTGAAAAAAAACGGCTGTTATTTTCGTTATTTTTCGTTTTTGAAAATTTGAAATTCAGATTTAAAACTTCAAAATTTGAATTTCAGAGCCATTTTTTCCGTTATTTTTCCATTTTTTGCCCCTGAGCGTTTTTTTCGTTATAATGGCCGTTATAACGGAACAAACAGTAACGCCCCCAGTCCGTTATACAGTTATAACGGTCCCCTTTAAACCTTGGTTAAGACCCAAAATCACCACGTTTCTGTAGCCAACCTACTCTATGGTCCAGGCAGCCCTTTCCACTTTGATGGACCTCTTTCTTCCACTGCTCACCCCTTCCATGACTAACCCAGGACGTAAGGCTGGCTCTGATCCCAATAAAACCAAACCAACACGCCACGTAAAGCTTAGATCTAACCATTAGGATCTTAACATCTTTCCTAGGACAAGGATGAACATGGTGGCCGCTACAGCGATGTAGCATCGCTATAATATTGTGGAAAAGTTACAATGAGCAACCTCAGGAATATGCCTTTGCATTGGCTGATCTCCTAGAGGAGGAGAACCGAGGTGTTCATAGTCAAGACCAATTCTCAAATTTCTTTGATCTTCCTACGTACTGGTCTACTAGTGTAGGCAAGAAAATTGAGTGTTAACTTAGGGTGTGTTTGATTGCACAGAAAATTTTTCCGAGAAAATACATTTGGGAAATGCCTTAAATGGCTGATTGATTGCAACTGAGAACACATATTTCAATCATGTCAGAAAATAAAGACGCATTTTCAGTTGGAAATGAATTCTCATCTAACTAGATGGGAAATAGATTCCAGGCTTAGTAGGGAAGATTATCCAGATTTAAATGGCTTGTAGAGAAAATTATACAGATTTAAAATGGCTATCTAACAATGGACAGTCGTGTTTTCCCTAGGAAAATGCAATTTTTCCACTTGGCAATCAAACACGCCCTTAGTGAATTGAAAACAAATATGGGTTTTTGGAGGATGATCTCTATAACTTTTTGCATTTGGTTTTTGAGTGAGGATGAGTTTTGAACCATGTTAGTATTACCATCGCAAACACATTTTACCAACTACCAAGCTGGCGTCTTCAAAACCAATTAAACATTTGCTAATTTTGAAATTTCGCGGTTGAAATTTAAAACTGAACATGTTGCGAAAGGAAAAAAAAACTGCTCATATTACCAATTGGGAAGATATGACAGTTCAACAAGAACTGGATGATTATGAATCCTTTCTATATTAAAAGGGAATGAAGAAGAAAAAGGTGCCTACTTGATGTAGAACAGGCCGCGGATGATTATATAGAGCAGTTTAATCAGAAGAATGTCCCTCAGAAGGGTAAATGTGTACTTTAACTTCAAACGGCCATAACTTTGCGACTGTAACTTGGAATCACTAGTGATCATTTCGACGAGCTCAAAGTGCTTAATTTTATTACTGCCCTTTTCAGGTGAAATAAGATCAAAATTTGAGAAATTAGGGTTATTGGGTTTATAAATAAGGGTTGTAATTGGGTAGAACTTCATTATTAATTATTATGAATAATTGAATTATTATTGTCATTTTTCCTTGTGGATTCAAAGAGTTTCTGAGATTTTTGTTGAAGACGATGATCTTCTCTATTGTTTATTCTTTGTGATTAACTTAACGCGTTCCATGTCGCTACTTAGATATTGCTCCTTGTCCAAGGTGCTCTCCAGTTCAATCAAAATCTCCATGAACTGCAAACTGATTTAGCAAACCAGTGGACAAGTTTAGGCTATTTTTATCCCGATGTCACTGGAAACTCTTTAATTTCGTACTTCGCAGATCAAATCGACTGCCATGTAAATGTTCTTATATCTGACATAAAATTTTAAATTTAACTGTTTGTGCTAATCCTTGGTTAATGTTATACGTACATTGTTATTAATGGATAAATGTTCTTGATTTAGTACAAATGTTAGTGTCATTTGTGATACTTTCTGCAAATGTTCATTAAGAAATGATTCTTGATTTTTTCTATGGTTTCCTTTTTGTAACAGTTGAAGATCCATCTGAATGTAATGAAAACCATTACCAAGAGCTCTGACACAGTTGAAGATGTCGAAGCTAAATTCTGCGACCAGAAGGACGTTTCAGCAAACCTTCCTTCAGGAACTATTTTTAAGAGGGAATCGCGTCAAGAAAGAAAAAAAATTAGTTGATTATAAAATGCAAATACGTATAAAGGTATCAAGGATTGGAAAGACATTTAAACTTGATGTGAATAGCTGGGACAGCATTCATATTGTCAAGGCCAAGATTCATGACAAGGAGGGAATACCAACCAACCAGAATGACCTAATCTACAATGGAAGACAACTCGAGGATAGCCGAACTCTGGCAGATTATTACATTCAGAGCGGGTCGACCCTCTATGCAATCTTTTATGAGAGAGAGAGAGAGAGAATGCAAATATTTGTTAAAATGATAACAGGAGAAACCATCAAACTTGAAGTAAAAATATGGTATACCATTGAGAATGTAAAGAACATAATTGAGAGCACGGTAGGGGTCTCAACAGACCAGCAGAGGCTCATCTTTGCTGGGAAGCAGCTGTGGGATTGTTGGACAATGGAAGGATGCAATATCCAGAATGAATCAACATTATGTCTGGTCCCTCCATTTGGTGGCATGATATCAGTGAGTTAATATTAGAGGGTGTTACGATAAGGCTCGAGGTGGAGGGCTCTGTTACTATCAGTAATGTGAAGAAGAAGATTCAAGATATTGAGAAGATCCGCCCAGAACAGAAGGTGCTCATCGATGATGACCGTAGACTGACGCATGATTTCCTTACCATCGCAGACTACGAAATCAAACCAGAGTCCACCATTTACCTTGTTTTAGAGCTTCGTGGTGGAGTTATTCTTATTTCTTAACTATTCTCTGGGAACTTCATTTTGTGTTGCTAACATGTTTTGTGATACCGCTTGCACTTTTGAGTTTTCTAGTTTTGTATTTGAACAAACTTACACCAAACATCCTGTCTAATGTTCTAAATTTTCTTGATTTCTCTATACATTTTTCACTCTTAAGGAATTTTCTTGTTGAACTGAAATGTAATGAAGTCAAATCTCACAACAGATAGCTATTTGTTATGTTCGGGTTGGGTTCGCCGGGGTATTGGGGCCAGATGTACACCCCTCCAGCAAGCCTATATAAATTCAGATTAGGATCTTGTTGTTCCAACCCATTTCATTGAGGAAATACAATCCAATTGATATCACCTAAAGTCCAGACCTGGCCGTGGACCTAAGGGTTGCTATGACATCTTCCATCTTTTTTGGTTTGCTTGATTCAAGAGGATTCACAAGCATAAACATGTTCAGAAAAATCATAGAACAGTGATAGTTCATATGTCGAATGCACATCAACACTATTTTGAAGCTTCTACAAAACCCTTTATTTTGAAGCTTCTACAAAACCCCGAAGGTATTCGCTGTTCCAAGTTTCTATAAACAGAGTTTTACTACCATGGTTTTCCAAAGGTATAAATGATCTCTAATAGCTTCCGGAAACCCTGCCCTAAACTACTTTACATTCCCTAAAATAGGGTGGAAAACTTAAAAAATCATTGCCAAGCCTACCCTAAAGTCCGCCCTATTTTAGGGTAACCTCAAATCCTATCCTAAAGTTAGGGTGGGATTTAGGGTGAGTTTCTAAAATTATGTTCCCCCTTTCTCCTCATGTTTTATTAATTCCACCCAATGTCTTCACCTTCTTTTCACTTAATGCCACCTATGTAGGGTAGGGTAGGGTAGGGTTGGAGATGCTTAACAAGTTAAACGAGCACACAGAGCTCCTCTTTTTCTTGGCCAGGGTGACTAAATTGTAACAAACAGCTGTGTGGACATCCCCATCTCACAAATTATTGATGTCCTGTAATTTTCCTAAAACTTAGGTCTACTCTACACACAGATTACTAAGTTAGGTCCAAGATTTGTGGGATTAGGTCTGAGATCTGCACCTACAAATAGACAACTCACCCTCAAGCTATGATTCATGGAGTCACTTATTTCTAGCTGAAACTATACTTCAGAGAGCCCTAATGTGTACTCTTTAGCAGGAATCCGTGAACATCAACTGGTCAGCCAGTAACATGCATAACAGTAGATTTAATAAATTACACAACGCCGCTGAACAGTTACAGAGCCCATGCTTTAAAATTCTAAGTTCTTTGGTCTTTTGAGCATGAACATAAATACAGCTATAAGAAGAGGTAACAAAAGTGTGTAAACGATAAAACGAGTCAGAGTGGATTGACCCACACTAGCAGTGTGTAACTATAAAACTGAGTCAAAGTGGATTGACCCACACTATCACAGTGTGTAAACGATAAAACGGGTCAAAGTGATTTGCCCCACACTAACACAGTGTGTAAACTATAAAACTGAGTCAAAGTGGATTGATCCACACTAGCACCTACACATAATAACTCAACAAAGGGTGATCCTATTGCCACCGTACAGGACTCAAAAACCTATGATTAAGAGGATCTCACAAGTCATCTCGACATGCACTTGAAGATGATTGGTATCAATCCCAACAGCATTCTAATCTTCCAAAGGAATCTTCATCTAGCTTCTCCATGTACGCGATGCATATCTACTTAACTTAATTATTCTGGTTTACAATCTCACAATGGGTATTAATTGCTCTTCCTTCTTACAAGAAGAGAAATGGTAATTGATGATAAAAATATGAGCAAAGGCTCTCAGGGGAGAGAAGGTTCACCAAGGTCGTCATCTACCTTCTTATCTTGACATCTCTTGAGGAAAAAGAGCTGTCGTTGTAAGTGCAGCACCTGCAATGGAGGTATGACAATGTGAGATTCGCGTATGCAAATTAACTTCTGTAAAAGAGAGAATCTAGCAACTACAGATCAACAGAGATTTTTAGATGATAACAGCTACAGAGAGATTAGAAATTCAACAAATCCTCAACAAAATAACAAAATATTGAAATAAGAAAGCTCTCCACATTTGATATGAGATTAAGTGACCACAGAGAAAATGTCAAGACGAATTGAGGGTTCTGCTCATGACAAATGTAAGTTTTTCAGTCCCTCCCACCTATACTAAGACTTTTAGGAGGTTTACAAGCATTTCCAGAAATACCGAAGCAAGGTACTAGTTTGGAGATTAAACTTTGATAAAATATACTCCTCATTTGGAAAGATGTAAGCTATTCTACTCACAGCAACATCTCCAGAATACAATCTTAGCCCAGCAACACTAGCACTTTGGTTTGATGATGCAAGCTTGAAGCTACGTAGAGCCAATCTGGGGCATAAAATGTTGGATCAGGCCAATCCAAGGAATCCAAGCTTGGACTGACCAAGGACTCTAGCTCAGACCTGTTCAGAGCCAGTCTGATGTTCCCAAGCTCGGATAGCTCCAGTGTGAGAAATTCAATGCATACCTATGTAGATCTTGTCTGAGGTTACGAAGCTCGGACCAGAACAAATCCAGTTCAAAGATCCTCCCTTGGATTGCATCAATCTGGGCCCATAACCTCGGCTAGCTCCGATCTGAGCCTGTATGTCACCTTACACATGAAGCTTCCCATTTCTACATCAGCAAGTTTTGAATAAGAGTATTACTGGAAAATCATGCGGTTCATCCCAATGGGAGTTGGGGTTTACGATAAATAGAAAGAGATGGACTCATTTGAAGGCGTTTGCCATTTGGATTACGAAGAACTTGAAGAGAAGCCTTGTGGTCTGAACAATTCCATTGGGACTTGAGCTCCAGCCTCAGATCCAACGTCCCTTTTTATCTACTCAAGGGCCACCTTTCCCTTGTCTGCTGCTGCCATACGCGCCTGGATCCATCCTTCTTGTCATCAGACTTCATCGATTGTGGAGATTTGTCCAGCTGCCTCTTCTTTGCTGCCTATTTCTGTAAGATCTGAGCTCCAACAATCTATCTGTTGATCGACCAAGAGGAGTAGAAGACGAGGGTCAAGCAGATACCTCAAAAGAAACAAGAGGAACCAAGTTTGGACTGCTCCAGTCCAAAGACCTCTAAGTCAAACCAGTCAAAAATCAGTCTGAGGTTCCCAAGCTTGGACTACTCTAGTCTGAGGATGTTGAGACCCCAGCTTGGAAAGCCTATGTGGAAGCCTTGATTGTGGGAGCCGTTATAGCCTTTATTTGTTAAGTTTTTTTGAATAATATCCTATTGATCTGCTGCAGTTCTGATACCACTTTGATGCAGGACATTTAACAAATACTCCCCAAAAGCCGCAACTGTTGGTAGCATGAGATTAAATTCTTTTATCTCATAGCCCATGATCTAGGCCCTCGGTCAAACCCTCCTTCGTGGGTCCCATTTCACACGGGCCGTCCCACCTCGAGTGTGTGCCATATACGCAAGCTGCCCCACTCGAGCCCAGTGCGAAAATGCCCTTGTTAGTAGTGTGACCATCTGCCTCTATCATAGCAGCTTTTCATCTAGGTTGTGCCAACCCTTCTGCCACGAAGAAGGAATAGGAATAGGAATAATGGACAAGGGATGTGACAAAGGCTTTATAGGAGGGAGACAAGGCATCATAGGCTACGATGCCCGGATACGGATACGGATACGGATACGGATACGGATACAGGAAGCGGGGATACGATTCGACATTTTCCAAAATCAAAGACACGGATACGGATACGAGTATCATATTTTGTAGTTCAAAATTTTTATTTTTTCTAATTTTTTCAACTTTTTATGAAGGATACGTGGGGATAAGTGTCGGTAGGGTGTTCGGTGTCTGTATCCATGTCGACACGACACTGGTACGAGGCACTAGTACATGTATCCAGGTATCATAGATCATAGGAGACAAAGTGGCTCAAAGGATGCTGAAACCAACTTCTGATTCCTTTTCGTGAAGCAATGGGAAGATCAGAAGCATCAGTAGAAGAAGAAATGACAGGTATAGAGGGGGAGGAAGATTAACTTGATCCGAGGATGGTACCACTGGTACTGGATCAGCTGTGGCTTTCTCCCTTCTACTATAGACTTTGAGCTCCTTGTGAGTGCCAGGAGCACTATCAATCACAGTAGCAGGTGGAGTAGTCTGAGGCCTCTCAAACTCAAGAGAGGGAGGAGAGAGTAATATAGCAGGAAGATGAACATTACACCTCTCTTCACTACTATGCTCCCCCTGAAGAGAGGTGGGGGAGAAAAAAGATAGGTCCTCACAGAAGGTGACATCCATAGACAAACTTCTTCCCTTTGGAAGGATGGTAACACTTCTACCCTTTGCGGGTAGAAGAGTAACCCAGAAAGATACATTTAAACACTTTGGGATCTAGTTTGGTACGATGGGGACCGAGGATGTGTACATAGTATACACACCCAAAGATATGAAGGACCACGAATAAGGAAGCAGTGGATGCAAGGACCTGTAGAGGAGACTTGAAGTGGAGGACACGAGATGACATTCTGTTAGTCAAATAAGCAACAGTCAATACAGCATCCGACCAATAGGATTTGGGGACTTTGGAGCCGATTAGAAGAGAGCGAGCTACCTCAGTCAGATGACGCATTTTTTTTTCAACTACACCATTTTGTTGAGGGGTATAGCAGCAAGAATTTTGGTGACAAATCCCATGGTCTAGAAAATACTACTGGGGACCCCCATACATATATTCTCCACCATGGTCAGAACGAAGGACCTTGATGGAGGCACCATACTAGGTTAGGATCATCTTATTAAAACCCTTAAAGATGAAATGAACCTCATCTTTAGTTTTCATAAGATAAACCTATGTGTACCTAGTATGGTCATCAACAAAAGTAACAAAATAGTAGAAGCCAAAGATAGAAATAACAGAGGTAGGACCCACACATCAGAATGCACAAGATCAAAGAAATAGAACTTCGATAACCTCTTGAAGGATAAGTAAATCGACAGTTTTTCGATAGCTCACATGTCTCACAATGCAAGTCATATAACAAAATAGAAACAAATAAAGTTGGAAATAATAGTTTGAGATACTGAAAAGAGACATGCCCCAGACGGGCAAGCCAACATAAAACAGAGTCTATCCTACTACTACAGTACTACTACTACTACTAGGAGATGATTGCAGTGCTGTGAGCTCAGAAGGCCGTCCATTAATAAGGTATAGTCCCCTCAGCCTCATGTCCAATGCCAATCGTCCTCCTCGTCTCTAGGTCCTAAAAGACACAGTACGAAGGAAAGAAAGTCACACTGCAGTTCAAAGTTTTGGTAAGGGCACTAACAGGTAATAGGTTAGATGTGAAATTTGGGACATGTAAAATAGATGCAAGTGGAAGTTGAGGAGAGGGGAGAACATCCCCTTTCCCCGATATAGAAGATAAGGTTCAATTTGCAGTTCTAACTTCATCACGGCCAGAACAAATAGAATAACTAGAAAATAAAGAAGACATACCTTGTCATGTGCTCCGAAGCCCGTGAATCAATGATCCATGTAGGACTGGAAGGGGGAATGTGTCCATGATGGGTAGATCTGATGATACCTAGCTAAGCAAATGAGGAGGTGGCAGAAGGACCATCCAGCTGTGAGAGCAACCGTCGAAGCCCTACAAGCTCAGAAGCAGCCAAAGGACCAGTAGAAGCCAGTGGAGAAGAACTCTAAAGAGATTGTCCTTGAGAGGGTGCCGAAGTGAATGGGCACCAGAAGATCCGGACTGACTGGAGCGAGGAGTAGAAGACTGAGGACTATCATGTAGCTTCCAACAAGTCTCCCTCAAATGTCCAAGGCGACCACAGAAGTTACACTTGGGCCTCTCCTTGGAGAAAGAAAGTCGGCCAACTGAAGGAGCAGAGAACTGTGGAGGTCTACTCCATTGAGGCTAAGAAGCAGATGCAAAGACAGGAGTGGGTGAGGAGGTGACAAGCGATGATCGCTCGTGAACACGAGACTCATCCTAGAGAGATAGTCTACATCTTTCCTTACTCTGGACGTATGAGTAAACCTCACTGAGAGTAGGCAGAGGCGTCCGGCTGCTAAGGATCTGAATCCTGGCCAACTCATATGAAGGATTGAGTCCAGACAGGAACTCAAATATTATACCCTCCTCAACGTGCTTCTGGTACTTGACCACTTCACCTGGAGTAAGAGGATTTTAAGAATAATAGTAATCAAACTCCTTCCACATACTTCGAAGCCTCGCGAAGTAGTCAGAAAGGGACTTGTCTCCCTAACGAAGGCGAGAGATGCTCTGCTTTAACTGGTATGCCCTATCAGTATTCTGCTGCTGAGAGTAGGTCTTCTTTGCCGTTTCCCAAACATCTTGGGCTGTGCGGATGAAGAGAAAGCCACGACTAATGTGAGGCTCCATGAAGTTGATAAGCCAAGACTGGACCATGAAGTTCTCAGTTTCCCATTTCTCAAACATGGGATCATCCTCCTCTGGCTCTTTAGTCCACCCCGTGCAATGCCCATCTTCCCATGGCTTCCAATAAACAACCATGCGGCTCAAGCCCACTCCAAATAGTTAGTTCCATTGAGTTTGACAGATGTAATCTGCAACCCGGGGTTCTCATAAATCACTTTTTGCATCAAAGGTCCAGCTCCTCTAGAGGTAGAATTTGTGCTATCGAATTCTGAGGGATTACCCGGGATAGGCGGAGTCTCCATAACGAAGCAACAAGGGGAGATAAGAAGAAGAAAAAAGGCTATAATACCCACGAAGAAGGTATTAAGGAGCAAATACAATCCTCAATGATCGAAAAACACCTATAGAAACCTCCAAGATGCATAAGAAATAGTCCGAAAATAGGAAACAACAACATAGGGATGGGGAAAGGCATCCTAGGACCATAAGACAATTTTTTAGGGTTTATAGGATCAAGTTGGGGAAGATTACAGCCCAACCGACAGTCCTATTGGGCTAGTGAAAGTCGTTGGCGGTAACTAATGAGGGTATTTCACCTCCTACAAGCTTCAATCCTTGATGGTTTCTCTCAAATCAAGTATCCCCATGTAGGTAAGTTTAAGACTGATGAAAACGAAGGGATAAACCCCAAGAAAAAGTTTGAGAAGAACTCCAAAAATGAACTAGTTCAAAAACCCATTTTTTTGCAATATTCAAGAAGGTTGAACAAAAACTATTCAAATGACGTCTAAAAATTCCCCAAAAATCACCAAAAAGAGTGAAAAAAAGAGCTCTATCTAGAGATGGAGTTTCAGGTCGAAAGGAGGAACCTATCCGTACGGCTGATGTCAGCAGTCGTACGGCCTGGATGACGTCATCAGCCCCTCTGGCGAATCTCTGGTAGAACTTCCTTCAAAAATTCCCTTTATAGCTCTGATACCAAGTTGAATCAGTAAATTAGGGTTAGGATCAAGGAGAGAAGAGAGAAAAGAGAGACAAGGATGTTGTGTGATTAGGTCACATAACTCCACCAAAATTATATTATATATGGGAAACATTACAAAAGACAAATATACCCCTCAAGAGGAGTATTTACAGAACTACCCCTTGTTGTCAGGGACCTACTTGTAATATCTTATATTCTACAGGGGGCCCCTGTAATATTGTAAAACTTCACTTAATATATATATTGGGTGAAATTGTGTAGGCTATTCTAAGCTCTACATGATTTCTCCTCTTCCCCCAATTCTCTTCTCCTCTCCTCTCTTCCATCTCTAACCCTAATTTCTTATCCTAGTTACGATCCAAGATTACAACATGGTATCAGAGCATGGTTATGTAACCATGGCTCAATCCTAGAGGTCTGAAGAACCCTAGGGATTTTGAAATTCGATGCGAAGGGCTTTCCAAAGAAAGAGATCATCTCCTATGGATAGCCGCAGGCTTTAGAAGAGTCTGAAACCCTAACCGCCCACTCCAAAAGGTTGGAGAAGTTCTCCTAGGCCTAGCCTCCACTCTAGAAGCTTGGAGAAGAGCTATTAGGCATAGCCGCCCACTCCAGAAGGCTGGAGAAGAGCCACCAAGCCTAGCCGCCCCTTCCAAGAGGTCAGAGAAGACCCTCTGGACCTAGCCGCAGGTCTCAGAGGAGCCCAGAACCTCTCCCTAGTGCTACCGCACCTATCCAGGAACCTTTTTAGGTCTCCGGAGCCATTCACAAGTTTCCCACGGGTGGTTTTTTCTCCAATAGAAAATCTATAAAGGAGTTGTTCCAAAAAGGTCTGAATCCTGCGAGCAACAAAAAAGAAGGTGATTTGCACCTCCACAACAGCAGTTCGGGTGATTTCTTATCAGTCCAAGTTGCTCTATTCCTCAGAAAAGTCTTCTCTACTACCATGAGTACATCTGAGGAGTCATCTTCTGCCAAGTTAAAGATCATTGTTGCCCCACCTAGTCTGGGAAGTCATGGTGATCACAGCCCGGGCCTACAGATCACTACGGTGAAACTCGACGGGACCAACTACCTCGCATGGTCTCAATCTGCCAAGATGTACATCACCGGACGAGGCAAAGCCGGCTATATCACTGGACGCGTCACTGCACCTGATTCCTCCGATGCCACGTTTGAGAAGTGGGAAGCGGAAAACTCGATGGTCATGTCATGGCTGCTTCACTCCATGCATCCATCGATCAGTACATGCTTCCTCTTTCTCCCGACTGCCAAGGATATATGGGACACTGTATCTCAGACCTACTCCCAAGATGGGAATTTTGCTAGGATGTATGAACTTCAGCAGGAGATAGCACATCTGAAGCAAGGTGATCTTCATTTGGGATCATACTACACTGCGTTACGCAGCAAGTGGGAAGAGGTAGATCACTACCAGACCTACACCCCTGCATGTACCAAGGATGCTAAGGAGTTCCGGAAGATGATTGTGCACGGTCGCATATTCGAGTTTCTTGGCGGCTTGAACCAGAGCTATGAGTAGGTTCGAGCCAACATCTTGGGTAGAGATCCACTGCCGTCGACCATTGCACAGGTCTACTCCTACATCCATAGCGAGGACAGCAGGAGGAGAGCCATGAGCTCTAAAACAGATGCTGATGTTCCTTTATCTAAGAAGTCTGCCTTGGCCACTCAGAAATTGAGCAAACCCACATCCAAGAAGGATGGGGATCGTGACCGACTCAGATGTGATCACTGTGGCAAGCGTTGCCACACTCGGGAGACCTGTTGGAGTCTTAATGCTCGTCCCGCACAGTTCTCTGGGGGGAAGCAAGGCTCCTCAAAGAAGCCCTCTAATAGCAAACATGGAACCTCAGCCGCTCATGCCACCAGTCAAGATTCCTCTGATGTGACCCCTTCCTCTGGGCCGTCCAACACCTTCTCTAGCATGGACATTGACAGGCTTCGACAATTACTTACTCAGCTTGATGGCCCTTCCCCACCTACATCATCCTTTGCTCAAATAGGGACATCCCATTCAGCCCACCATGTGTCTATGGCACCCATTGGTCCTTCTTGGATCATTGATTCTGGTGCCTCCGATCATATGACTGGTATGCCATCCCTTTTCTCCACCTATAATATCTGCTCGGGTAAGGACAAGGTCTGCGTGGCCGATGACACCTTCTCATCTATCTCAAGGAAGGGCACTATCTCTGCTACACCTACTTTGTCTTTATCTTTTGTACTTCATGTTCCTAAATTCACCACTAACCTGCTTTCTATTAGCCATCTTACTAAGAGCCTAAACTGCAGTGTTACCTTTTTTCCTACTCACTGTGTTTTTCAGGACTTGGAGACGAGGCGGATGATTGGCAGTGGTCGTGAGGATGGTGGATTGTACCTGCTCGATAGCCAGCCGACTTCATATTCTGTTGCACGTCAGTCTAGTGCCAATGTCAGTAGCTCTAGCGTTAATAAAGACCTGTTAATGCAATGGCATAACAGGCTGGGTCATTTACCGCTTTCAGTCATGAAGAGTCTGTTACCTCAGTTTGCGTCTATTCCATTTTTTGAGTTCAACTGTGAAACTTGTGTACTTGCAAAACAATGTCGGGTGTCTTTTCCGACCAGTAATAAAAAAAGTACGTTTCCTTTACAGCTTGTGCACTCTGATGTTTTGGGACCCAATCCCACCACTTTTATCTTTCGTTTTCACTACTTTGTGGTTTTTGTGGATGACTACAGTCGTTACACTTGGATCTACCTTATGAAATCAAAAAATGAGCTGCATACTATATTTCAGACCTTCCATAAAATGGTGTGCAATCAATTGGGCCCCACCCTAAAAGTCCTACGCACTGACAATTGGGGGGAATACATGTACAGTGGCCTTGCCTCCTGCTTTGAGGAGCATGGAATACTTTATCAGACTTCATGTGCCGATACACCTCAACAGAATGGGACCGCTGAGCGAAAGCATCGCCATGTCCTGGAGGTTGCTAGGGCACTTCTTATTGGTACTAGGGTACCCAAGGGTTATTGGGCTGACGCTGTGTTGACGGCATCCTACTCGATAAATTGAATGCCCTCTCGTGTCTTGAGGTCGAAGTCTCCCCTTTTACTCTTGTTTCCTTCATGTCCTATGTTCTCCATTCTACTTAAGGTCTTTGGTTGTGTTTGCTATGTTCACGCCCATCACGGGAAGGACAAGTTAGATCCGAAAGGCGTTCGATATGTGTTCCTTGGCTATTCGTCCACTCAGAAGGGATATCGGTGTTTCCATCCCTCTACCCGTCGTCGGTTTGTTTCTCTAGATATTACCTTCTTTGAGAGTCTTCCCTTCTTCTCAGTTGATCGGACTTCTCTTCAGGGGAAGCTTGGGAGTATTGACGAGAGTCCGATACCTCCACAGGGGGAGATTCCTCAACCAGTACCCCTTGATTTGCTTGATGAGTCTCCTGTACCCTTGTCCTCATATCCTACTGACACTGTGCCATAGGATCCGCAGCTGAAGACATATGCCAGACGACGTCAAAAAGAGAAACAGTCCACCATCCAAGCTCACTGCCAGAAAATCCAACTCGATCCAGGTAATCGTGTCCAAAGTGATCCTCATGACGATATTTCTGTTGCTCCTTCTACTATCCTTCCCATAGACATTGACGTACCTATTGCTCATCGGAAGGGTGTTCGGAACTGTGTTACCAAGCACCCTATCTCTCACTTTGTTTCCTATCAACAACTCTCACCATCCTACAGGGCATTTGCTATTTCCCTATCCAGTGTCGCTCTGCCATCCAGTGTCTCAGATGCCCTCAGCCAGCCTCAGTGGAAAGCAGCCATGCTAGAGGAGATGACAGCTCTAGAAAAGAATGGTACTTGGGATTTGGTTCCATTGCCTAGAGGAAAGAAACCCGTGGGGTGCAAGTGGGTATATACAATGAAATACAAGGCAGATGGAAGCATCGACAAGTACAAGGCCTGTCTCGTTGCAAAAGGGTATACACAGACTTATGGAATTGACTACCAGGAGACGTTTGCTCCTGTGACCAAGATGAACTCAGTTCGAGTTCTGTTATCTCTCGCGGCAAATTTTTCTTGGCCCCTCCACCAGTTGGATGTCAAGAATGCCTTCCTCCATGGCGATCTAGAGGAAGAGGTCTACATGACAGGTCCTCCGGGGTTCAGTTTTAGACTGGGGGTAAGGAACTTGTGTGCAGACTGAAGAAAGCCTTGTATGGGATTAAACAGTCACCCAGGGCTTGGTTCGAGAGGTTCAGTTCCGTAGTCAAGAAGATTGGCTACTCGTAGAGTCAGGCGGACTACACTCTCTTCATGAAGAGAAGTCAAGGTCGTCTTACTACTCTTATTGTGTATGTGGATGATATCGTGGTCACGGGAGATGACCGGCACAGAGTTCGAAATCAAGGATCTGGGAACCTTGAGATACTTTCTGGGCATTGAGGTTGCTAGGTCAAAGGAGGGTGTGTTCATCTCACAGAGAAAGTATGTACTTGATCTCCTTCGAGAGTCAGGAAACTTGGGAGCTAAACCAGCCGATACGCCTATAGAGTAGCAACATCGGCTGAATCCTGTTGATGGGGATCCCATTGCTGATATAGGCCAGTTCCGAAGACTTGTTGGGCGTCTCATCTACCTTTCGCTGACACGACCAGATATTGCATACGCAGTCAGTGTCATCAGTCAGTTCATGCATGCCCCTCGCTCTCCACATCTTGAGGCAGCACACCTAGTGTTACGCTATCTTAAGGGGCTCCAGGGAAAGGTCTTCTGTTTAGTAAGAATGGACACCTGCGAGTTGAAGCTTATACAGACGCTGACTGGGCAGGTTCAGTCACTGACAGACGTTCCACATCAGGGTACTGCACGTATGTGGGAGGTAATCTGGTGTCTTGGCGCAACAAGAAGCAACCAGTTGTCACCTGCTCCAGTGCCGAAGTAGAGTACCGTTCTATGGCTCATGGTGTATGTGAGCTTCTATGGTTGAAGACTATGCTCAGTGAGCTTGGATATCCTGTCAAAGGGTCTATGCAACTGTATTGTGACAATAAAGCAGCTATCAGCATTGCTCATAATCCAGTTCAACACGACAGGACAAAGCACATTGAGGTAGACCGTCACTTCATCAAAGAGAAGCTTGGTCAGGGACTTATTTGCACACCGTATGTCCATACTGCTGATCAAGTTGCAGATGTGTTAACTAAAGGTGTTACTAAAGGGATCTTAGAGCACCTGTTATCCAAGCTGGGCATGATAGATATCTTCGCACCAACTTGAGGGGGAGTGTGTCAGGGACCTACTTGTAATATCTTATATTCTACAGGGGGCCCTTGTAATATTGTAAAACTTCACTTAATATATATATTGGGTGAAATCGTGTAGGCTTTTCTAAGCTCTACACGATTTCTCCTCTTCCCCCAATTCTCTTCTCCTCTCCTCTCTTCCATCTCTAACCCTAATCTCTTATCCTAGTTACGATCCAAGATTACAACACCCCTAATACATGGAAATACATAAAAATGCGTATATGACTAGTAAATGGCCCGTGCCCACAGCACTCTCCGACAAAAGCGTTTGCAAAAATTGGGTGCCTTCAGCACTCAAACGGTATAACGGACTGGGGGTGTTACCATTTTTTTCCATTATAACGGAATGTAACGCACAGACAAAAATGGAAAAAATGGGAAAATAATGTAAATAACAGAAAATAATAGAAAATGGCATTGCTAAAATTCAAAATTTGAATTTCAAATTTTCAATATGTTGCGCGCACAGGTCAAATGAGTGGGAGTGGCCGAATAAATGAGGGGGATTGAGTGGCTGAAATCTAAGTCGACATTAGATGGATGGATTTGATCTCAACCACTCTTTATCTTATGAAGCAGGATAAGATAAGAGATAAGACAACTGAGCTGTTTTGTTATATAGATAAGAGCCTCTGGAAACTCTTACAAAATAATATATAGATATACATACAGTAGTTGTTCTATCTGGAATTATGGCTTTCTATACGGAAGTTTGGGGTGGTGGTTGATTGAATTAGATGTATTTTGGTTTTCTTGGCCCACAACTCTAGTAGGGAAGTTATAGAAATCAGGTCTTTCCCATCTTGTGTTTGATAGAAGTTTTCTTTGATGTTTTCTTGCAATTTGGTTCTGTATTTGGTATTGGCCTGCATCATTTGATTGCACTACCAAACCACATTCAGAGCACTTGTTTATTTCATTGGGAAAACCTCTATATTGCATAAGAATACCTGTGAATTAGATAGAGAGGATGCAGATAGCTATTAGACATGGAATTGGAGTGCAGGAGTGAATTTGAGAGAGTTCTGGATCCTATATTTATAGGTTTAAGGTGTCTGTTCATACACTCACAATGGAATAGAATTGCCAATTGGTCACCAGAACAGCAAACCAGCATTCAAGATAGTTGAAATGAAATGGTTAGTTCCAAGAAAGATTGCAGCTGTCGGGCTTGAAAAAGTCACTTTATAAGTTCCCAAACATGAGCCAATCACATGAATTTTCCGTGTTCAATGCTAGCACAGCTACATGTGTTCACGCAGATATGTAGGCTATCCCAACATATCTATAACCTAAGAGAAACAAATGTTAAAATCCTGGAAAGAAAATAAAAGGGAAAATGAAAGGGGTGTTTCCAAAAAGTTTTAACCAATATTACACTAAATAAAACTAAGGGAAAGATACCAAAAATAAAAATCTCAGCCTAAATTAGATATGGTATCTTCTCCTTGCCATAGAAAAATAGATAGAAACATGAACATGATTCCACAATTAGCAGAAATAGATTTTATAGGGGTTCAGTTGGAAGCTCTTCAACACAATTTTGACAGATGAATTTCACTATGAACAAGTGACATCTGGGATAGAGGCTACTAAAATCAAAGTAAAGTGTACAAAGAAAGAAAGAAGAAAGAAAAAAAGAGAACGAATTACCTCTTCTTGAAGCAAAGAGGGAAGATTTTCAGTTGACACAAGGCTACAAATTTCCTGTAACAGCTTCTCTTCTTTTATACCAGACCATGTATGTGGAGGCAAGGCCAGTAAAAGTGCAGTTAGAACGTCATTGATCGCTGGGTGCATCCCGATGCAATTACTTGTACCAGAAGCACAGCAACTCCTTGGATTTGACTGAGATGAAGGCACCAGCATATCGACCCCCTGCTCACTGCTACCAGTCACCACAGTCCCACACACAACCGTTACAGACATATCACCATTAACCTTCAAGCATTTCACACACGTCGCCCTACAGCAAAAACCATACATGGAGCCAGGCATCCCTGTCAAAAGCTCTGCTCCTTGGCGACAAACAGTCGCAGCAATTTCAGGCAAAGAGTCTTTGTCGCCCAAGGATGGAATGTTTCTGCAGCATGAACTTGCAGAAGACATCCATTGGGTCACATGTTTAAATAGTCCAGTCTCTCGTATTTGTTTCAATACCTCTTCCTGAAATCCAAAAGATTGGTATTTCAATATTTAGAATAGAGTGCAAGAAACTATAAAATGGAATTTTGGGCTCATCAAGAGCAAAACAGGGAAATAGAAGGTTTGCAAGACCTTGACAGCAAGCCTTCCTTTCTCCTCTTTGCTTAAACATGAACCTCCATCTTCTTGTCTCCGAACTTCTGCAACCCACTTGATGAACTCCCCAAAATTGGTGGGGAGTGATGTAAATACAACAGAGAGAACTTTCTGAACATCTTTTACATCCTCAGACGTCAAGAGGACAGGCACATCATCTGTTAAGTACTTTGCCGTACTAATCCAACTCTCATGGTTACAGCTCTGCACAAAGTTCCAAGAGTTAAATCTGGTTTTTTAGTTACAATCACCAAATGCCATTCACAATTTCAGAAAACTTCAAGCATGCACGAGTGTGCTGTAGATGCACGCCTGTAGGCATGTATGTATGCACGCATGTACAAGTGCTTCCAAAAGAAAGGTGCGTTAAAGGGACTGAGTGAAGTATTAGTGTTTTCGTCCAATGCACAATATGAGAAATACGAAGGCAAGGGTGCTGTAGATATCCACATGTAACAGATTTGTCTGACAAAGGAAGCCTCATAAGTACTCAGAGAAAAATAAGAAGTCCACAAGGTAGCATGCCAGAGGAGGTCTCCTTCCCCCATAGTATGCAACCTGGATCGAACTCAGCAAAGTCTTTCTCTTTCCACCATTACTATCAGCCTCTAATGCAAGATTCAGGCTCTCTACACCAACAACCAGAAGAAGCATCAGACGAATCTGGTAGCCCCATACAAAAACCAGTGGGAGGAGAGACAATCAAAAGGAGATCAAAGCAAAGGAAATGCTCAAGTGTAGCTGACAAACAAAACCGAGGCTCGGCAGGTGTTCAATCCACTATAGCTATCAATTGCAAGAAGAGGTTAGTTTGGAAGCACCCCAATCAAACCCCAAAGACTCAGGTTGTAAGTCTGGGAAAAATATTTGATAGTCTATTGGAGGGAGGACTACTTCGTAACGAGAATAGATCGGGCAAAAGGATGGGTACAGAGACGACGATTACAGCAACATGTATCAAGATACCACAGGAGAAGTGCAAGGGAGCAGCCCTGGTGGGTGTCTCTACACCTAAAAGGAGGCCACATATCAATACAAAATCCAACTTGCAGCAGAAGGAATCTTATGCACCTGAGGAGATCTTGCCTAGTACGGGTAATTCATTTTATCCTCTCTTGTGTAATTTTAATTCGGCCAGTAAGTATCATTTTCATTCTATCTTTGCTCAACCCTTTTCTGTTGTGTTGACTGATTATGGACTGAGTAGCATCCTTTCCTTTTGCTCATCTATTCATAACACCCTTTCTCAACCTTATCTGGTCTGGCCAAAGGACAGGTACCCCGGGGTATTTGATTTATGTAATGCAATAGACCTGAGTGGTATGCCAGTTGTTTCTTCATCACCATCATTGATTGGCTGTAAACCTTGCGATTCAATGAAGAAACTTTTATCTGCTGAGAATGGAGATCCAGACACAGGTACAACATACCAGTTGCTCGATCAATACAATCATAGTTCTACTCACCAGGGACCCATCATTAGAGAATTGGAGGAGGGCTTGGTCTCAGAACCACTGGTGCTTAGTGTGGGATTAGCCTTGGGAATGACATGTGGTGGAAACATAGCAGAAACGCAAACTCTTATAAGGGCAGTGGTTGCTAGAGATAATATCCCAACCTCAGAAAGAATCACCCAATCCGAGAATTGTTGGGACATGAGATTGACAGACTGGATCAAGCAATACAGCAAGATGCCTAAAACATCAAGAATCGAGCGAGATGGAAGGACATGGGACATGACAATAGCAGAATGGTTAGAGAAGCACAGAGAATCTTTATCATTGCCCCAACACCTCGGCTCAATAGAAGAAGAGGAAAGATTGTTTGAGGTTCCCATCCAGGTCACCAAGGCGGAAATGACATCAGGGAAAGTAGTTGGGGAATTCGAGGAGTAGTTTTGGTTTTTAGAGTTCTTAGGTTGGGAGGTAGGGAGTTTCTAGGGTGTAGTACTGAGTTTCCTAATGTCTCTCAAAATTTTCTCTTGGAATGTTAGAGGGTTGGGTGATAAGAAAAAGAGAGCAGTTGTCAAGAAGATGATCCTTTTGGAAAAACCACAAGTGGTGGTTATTCAAGAATCAAAATTAGGCCAAGTAGATGAAAGAGTGATTGGACAAATATGGAAGAGTAAGGATATCGGCTGGAGTGTGTCCCCATCCATAGGAGCTTCGGGTGGAATCATTCTCATGTGGGATCTTAAATCGATTCAAGTAATGGATACTTTGATTGGGGCTTTTTCAGTGTCCTTGTTGGGCAAAGTCAGAGGGATGCAAAGGGAGTGGATGTTCACAGGAGTTTACGGACCAGTACTCCAACCCGATAAGCAACAGTTTTGGGGTGAACTTGATGACGTAAGAGGTAGGTGGAACGTGCCTTGGTGCTTGAGAGGAGACTTCAATGAAATAGTTCAAGTATCTGATAGGAAGGGAGGATCATCTAGAAACAGGGGCATGAGAAAGTTTGAGGCATTCATGGAGAGGAATTTTTTGTGGGATCTCCCACTAGTGGGCAACATGTACACTTGGTCTAACGGGTGCCAGCGATCCACCCCAAGTCTCAGTCGAATTGACAGATTTCTGGTGGATAGAGAATGGGATGAGCTCTTTCCAAGGGTAGTCCAAAAGAGTCTTTCCAGAGTTATCTCTGATCATAGGCCTATTACCTTGGACTGTGGGGACTTTTATCAGAAACCCATCCCCTTTAGATTTGAGAACATGTGGATGAAGTACGAAGGATTCAAAGATAAGGTCAAGTTGTGGTGGGAGTCTTTTGAGTTTGAAGGCAGTGCGGGTGTTGTTTTGAGGAAAAAACTTAAGAGCTTGAAATTAAAACTGAAGGAGTGGAACACCTTGGAGTTTGGTAAGGTGGAAGTGAAGATGAGAGAGATTTTGGACCAAATCGTCGAAATAGAAAAGAGAGAAGAGCAGGACGAGTTAGAAATTGATGAAAAGATAAAAATAGAAGAACTGAAGAAGGAATTCCAAAAATGGGCATCTTTTGAGGAAATCAAATGGAGACAGAGGTCAAAGGTGAGGTGGTTAAAAGAGGGTGATAACAACACAAGATATTTTCATAAGATAGCGAATCGAAATAGACAAAAGAATTGCCTCACCTCGATTCAAATAGGTGACAAGATCATGGTCGCAGAAGAAGAGCTTAGGAATCAGATACCCCTCTTTTACTCAAATCTATACTCGGAATCAATAGCGGTTAGGCCCAAATTAGATGGATTACACTTTGACTGCATCAGTGAGGTGTCCAAAAGCAACTTGGAAAGCCCATTCAGTGAGGAGGAAATTAGGTCGGCAGTTTTTGAAATGGCAGGAGATAAAGCCCCAGGCCCAGATGGATTCTCGATGGCCTTTTTTCAGGAGTGTTGGGAGGTAGTAAAAGCTGATCTGGTGAATGTTTTCGAGGAATTGCACTCAAAAAATTTCTTGGACTTTAGATGTAACCAAACTTTCATTTCTTTAATTCCCAAAGTCAGAGGAGCTCAGGATATCAGAGACTTCAAGCCCATTAGTTTGGTAGGAGGCACTTACAAGATAGTTGCGAAAGTCTTAGCCTCCCGTCTTAAGACGGTATTGAGTGAGGTTATCTCAGGAGAACAAGGGGCATTTGTAACAGGCAGACAAATTCTTGATGGTGTGTTGATTGCTAATGAGTGCATTGATTCTAGGCGAAGAACAGGAGAACCGGGGATTGTCTGTAAGATTGATCTAGAAAAGGCCTATGACCATGTAAATTGGGATTTCCTAGATTACATGTTGAGTAGGATGGGGTTCGGGTATAAATGGAGAATGTGGATGCGGAAATGTGTTAGATCTCCCCACTTCTCCATCCTCATCAATGGCTCTCCTGCTGGGCACTTCAAGAGTTCGAGAGGGCTGAGACAGGGAGATCCGCTATCTCCTTTTCTCTTTATTCTGGTGGTAGAGGCGTTAGGGAGAATGATTTCTAGATGGGTCTCGATTAGTGAGTTATCAGGTTTTAGAGCGGGCAATGAGGGCGTTGAGATATCTCACATCCAGTTTGCAGACGACACCCTTATATTCTGGTCAGGCAACAGAAGACAATTGGCGTTTCTGAGATGCCTCCTGTGTTGTTTTGAAATCTGCTCTGGTCTCAAAGTCAATTATAACAAGAGCAAGATTATGAGTGTAGGGGAAGTCAGGGAAGTAGAAGAACTAGCTAGGATTTTAGTTTGCTCGACCATCTCCTTACCCACTACTTACTTAGGTCTTCCCCTTGGGGCACCTTACAGAGCCAAATCAATCTGGAGTCCGGTGATCGAGAGAATTCGTAGGAGATTGGCATCTTGGCAAGGGAGATACTTATCCAGAGGTGGGAAACTGGTTTTGATCAAAAGCACACTTTCCAGCTTACCAGTTTACTCTATGTCTTTGTTCTCAATCCCAGTCGAAGTGGAGAGAAAGATAGAGAGAATGATGAGAAACTTCCTTTGGAATGATAAGGACAATTCCTTCCGTTATCACCTAGTGAGATGGGATCAAGTATGCCTTCCCATTAAGCAAGGTGGGTTAGGTATCAGGAGAATAGGACAAATGAATAAAGCACTTTTAGGGAAATGGACTTGGAGATTCTGGAAGGAAAGGAGAGCTTTATGGAGGAAGGTGGTTTTAGGCAAGTATGGTGAGGAACAGGGAGGTTGGGCTTCCAAGGAGTCTAGGTTGTCATATGGGAGTGGAGTATGGAAAGGTATTCTCAAAGTGAAGGAGAAAGTGTTAGGTGGGACTAGAAAGGTCTTGGGGGATGGAACCAGAGTTAGATTTTGGGAGGACGTATGGTGCGGAGATCGGAGTCTTATGGAGTTGTACCCGCGTCTATATACTTTATCTCAAAGGAAATGTCAATTCATTGTATCAGTATGGATACAGTCCGAGCAAGAGAGCTCTTGGGACCTAGGACTCAGGAGAAATCTCTTAGAATGGGAAAAAGAACAATTTGCATCACTGATGGATTTATTGCAATATCATATAGTCACACCCTTGGAGGAAGACTACCTTTCTTGGATCCACTCCAAATCCGGGGTTTTCTCGGTGAAATCTTTTTACGATTCACTTTCTAGCACCATCACCTCTCACCCATATATACACTTGAGCCCAAATATCTAGAAAGCCAAAATACCATCCAAAATTCGTTTTTTTGCATGGACCTCTTCATTGAACAAAATACTTACTGTGGAGAATTTAATTGCACGAAAGTGGATTCTAGTGAATTTCTGTACTATGTGTAAATCCAATGGGGAACACACAGATCATCTACTTCTGCATTGTGATTTTGCTTCACGGATATGGTCATACTTTTTGGTGCAGGTGGGTCTCTCTTGGGTCATGCCGGATAAGATCGGGGTTGGCCAAAGGTGAAGCTTTCTCATAAGGGGAAGCTCTTATGGAAGATGATTCCATACACAGTCATTTGGGGACTATGGTGGGAAAGAAATAGAATGGTTTTTAAAGGAGCAGAAGGCACTCTCCATGAAACAATAGTTAGTATTAAGGCTTTTCTATATAGTTGGGGTAGCGTGTCACCCGAGATGTTGGGTTGTTTTTTCGCTGATATGGTCTTTAAGTTTGAATCTTTGTTGTACAGTTAGTTGTTTGGCCTCTAGGCCCTTTGTTCGTTTTGCTTCTTTTCTTTTGTACTTTTGAGATCTTCTCGATCTCCTTTTAATATATTTCTGCTCGACTTATCAAAATAAAAAATAAAAAAAAAATAAGAAGAAATCAAGCAAGTGGAGCATATTTAGAGCTGCTACCATGAAAGCCAAGGAAATTGGTCCAAGAAAGAAACAAATATTTCAGTCAAAAAAACAGATGTAGGAACAAATTTAAGTTAAACAAAAATTTATGCACAACACACACGAGCATGTGTACATGTGCACCACACTCACTGTGCATATACATACACATACGTGTCTGTGCATACACACGTATATGAAGTAAGATGAAAGAGTCCAGCCAACCAGAATCATACCAGGGTATAAAGCAGAGATGGTGCTTTGTGAAGCCTTGAGATGAGCATGAACCTGAAAAATGATTCAACTTAAGCACGTAAATGGAGCAGCATTTGAAGGGATCAAAATTAAACAATTGCACTGAAAAAAAGATATCATATAAGGAGCTCATCCCAACACCCAGTACTATATATCCTAGAACTGAGATATTGTTGTGCACAATGGGCTTCTAGAAAGAGTCTAGATGGTAGCAGAAGAATGTTAAAAGTAAAACACAGTTAATTCTACAAAGAGCTGTAGAAAAGCATAGGGTATAAACTGTCTCATGGAATCATGGTACATCTCATAAGCTGAGAAACAGAAACATATTGTATGATACAGTTACAGTAGGTACAATATAAAAACACAATACTCTTCGATACGCAAAGATACGAAGTTACAATACACTAAACTACTTTTAATGCCTAGACAAGCTAAAAACATGATGTTTAATAAAAATAATACTACCTTTTATAATACATTTACTACGCACCAATTAGTAGATCAATTTTCTTATACATACTCTTTTGTATCATAGCAGTAACAGAATGGAACAAGACGCCTCGTACAAGACGGTCCAAGATTTTAAATCATGATATGCGGATGTTTTCATTTTTATTTTTAAGAAAAACAAACAGCAAAACTAAAAGCTCCATCACAATTCATACTTGTCAAGTGTTTCTTGAATCTAGAGAAACATAACCTTAAGGGTCAGCAAAAAACATGATGTGGAGCTCATCCTAACAACTACTGCTACTGAGATACTGTTGTGCAGAAATGGGCTTCCAGAAAGAGCCCAAAGCAGATGTTTCTTTGTGGACTATAGTTGTCTGTTTATGTAGATTACTGTTCACTAATTGAAATTGTTCATGAAAATTATTATTCACTAGTTGAAACAATAAGCAAGAATCATAATTGGAGTTTCTCCAGGAAAAGTATCATCATTTATTGGATAAATTGTTTCCAACAACACAACCATTTTCACTATGTTATTGGTAAACTATTATATATCAAGTAAATAACAAAAAGAGCACAAAAAATTCATACCCCCCTCCAACGACAACCATTTTCCCCATGAAAGTGGTAAAATATTACATACTAAATAAATCAGAGAAATAGCATAAAGAAATTCATACCCCCTTTGATGTCCTGTTGCTTCATCAATGGTATGCATGGCTTCCCAAAGGAGTGTAAGTGGAACCCAATGAGGAGGATACTTGAAGCGGGCAACATCCAAAATCAGTGCCATATCTTTTCCAGCATGATACCCACCAATAGGTGAAAAATGACCAGTTCCTGTCTGCAACCAAACATAAAATAATCTTCTCATCACCTCTTAAGATTTCAACAGGTAGGGAAGGGTATGACAAGAACATGACAGCTATTTAATCGAGAGCCACAAGTATATGGCTATGTTGCATTGATATGGGTACAGAGTGTCCGATTCGGCAAACCTTGAAAAACAGGATTCATGGACTCGGCAGTATACTTTAAATAATATCACCAATGGAAAATGTTAATTAGTATCTTGCAAGGAAAGAATAAAACAAAACAAAATTTGGAAGTGTCACACATGAATCTATATCGTGCCGAGCTCTAACACATGTCCAACACAGGTACTTCACCCCATGCAACATAGGCATACTGATACAGGCAGAAACAGGTATATGACTTCATTTTTTGATATCTAGGGCACGGATATGGATACAGGTATCCCATAATAAATGCAAATATCAGGCTTTAGTTTACACCATGTCAAATGTAATCGAGCTTCTAATATTAGCAAAGTATTATACAGTAAGATTTGCCACAACTGGATTTTTTGTTGAAAAAAAAAAAACAAATAAGGAAATTGTTAGGAGTTATGAAAATAACCAATAGTTCAATGAGAAATGAGAAAAAGGCTCAAGGAATAGAAGGAATTAATTCTCTGCACCATGAACTTTACAAGGAAGATAGATCTATAACACGCACTATTGGCTGGAGATCTGTTGTAGATATATTCTTCATTGAGAAACAAAAAAAATCATCAAATGTTATGACACGTTACAGCCAATAAGTTTGACAAGCAAGCAGAGCAATACATGTTATATATATATATCCCTAACTTATTCTTAGGGTTCTGGTTTGATTATGATAAACGAAAGCACAAAAGAAGATAGAAGAAAAGATTTTAGGAGTGGAGATGTTAAAGTGGATATATATATATATATATATATCCCTAATTTATTCTTCGGGTTCGGGTTTGATAATGATAAACGAAAGCACAAAAGAAGAGAGAAGAAAAGATTTTAGGAGTGGAGATGTTAAAGTGGATATATATATCCCTAATTTATTCTTCGGGTTCGGGTTTGATAATGATAAACGAAAGCACAAAAGAAGAGAGAAGAAAAGATTTTAGGAGTGGAGATGTTAAAGTGGCCCAGCTCCCCTCTGTCTATTTATATAATTATAGTTTATAATAATATAGAAAATAACAAAATTGCCCCTATATAAACTGAAGAATTACAAGCATGCCCTTTTCAACACTCCCCCTCAAGTTGGTATATAGATACCAGTCCAACTTACAAAAAATCTCAAACAGTCTAGCCTAGGCAACACATTTGGTAAGAATGTTGACTACTTGCTCCTCTAACTTCACAAATGGTGTACAAATTTGGCATGTCTTCAATTTTTCTCTGATAAAATGCCGATCAACTTCAATATGTAGGGTTCTATCATATTGTACGAGATTGAGCTATACTGACAGTTAACTTATTATCACTATAAAGGCTCATCAGACGTGGAGCATCAAAACCTAGTTTCGATAGGAGCATCCTCAGCCAAATAATCTCCCACACACCATGTGCATAGATCGATACTCAGTCTCAACACTAGATCTCACAACCAAAGATTGTTTCTTACTCCTCCGAGTTACTAGATTACCCCCAACAAATTTACAATAACCGGAAGTAAATCTACGATCTATAATTGAGCCAACCCAATCTGCATCTGCAAATGCCTTAATCCTCAGATGAAAATGTTTGGAAACAATAAGCCTCTCCCTAGAGATGACTTTAGGTATCGAAGTATCTTGTAGGCCAAGATCACTTGTTATAATAAACTAGCTAACAACACTGACAGCATATGCAATATCGGGACGTGTAAGTGATAGGTAAATCAACCTCCCTACTAACATCTGAAAGCACCCAGCATTGATCAGAGGTTGTCCATCTTGATCATTTAGACCATGGTTCTACTCAATCGGAGTGTCCATATGTTTTGCTCAAAGTTTTCCCATCTCTGTGAGAAGATTCAACACATACTTTCTCTGAGAAATAAATATAACCTTCTGTGACCTGGCACTTCAATTCCCAAAAAGTATTTCTTAAATTCCCTTATAATTATTATGAGAAGTCTGGGAGGGGGGTTGAATAGGACAATTTAAAAAATGCTTTGTTGATTAGCATGGTTGCAACAAATAAATCAAGCAAAGATGATAAACACATCTAACAATGATGGCAAAACATCCACAAAATAATAACAAGATAGAGATAAAGATGAAACAAACCACAAGACAATAATTTATAGTGGTTCGGTGTATTCACACCTACATCCACTTTCAAAAAGCCCCAATCAAGTTAACACCTTTTTATTCAATCAATTTAAAGAAACAACTTACAAAATTGAAAGAAAAGGGTTAGGGATCCACCCAACTCAAACAGAAATGAGAATGCGCTCAAAGCCTAGAAATCCACCTAAGCTTAACCGAGTCGAGAATCCACCTATCTCAAAAACTAGGAATCGTTTTAATGAGTCGTAGGAGAGAATCCACTCTCCTTAACTCTACAGAGAGGATATTTTCAACAATAGATGCAAAATGCCTCTAAATAGACTGATAATCAAATAAGAAAACTAACCTCTCAAGATAGCAAGCTACGAAAGAAGATGAAGCTTCTTGATGAAACTTGGACCAAGCCCTTCTCCATTTCGTACAGTAACCTCCCCCACTAGTAGAGGCTTGATAAGACTTGTGTAAAGGTATAATAGATGAGGAAGTCTTTAAAAATCTCCAAGGGAAATAGGGATTGAGAGAACAAAGGAAATGAACAAACAAAGGCAACTCTTCTTTGGAGGCTAAATGTGCAAAACAATTTCAAGCAAAAGAGTTGGTTAATGAATGGGGTTGAACGGGTTGGCTGATCTCATTAGACGGATAGACCAGTCTTAAAAACAGATTTTCTAAGAGACTAGCCGACTGGTCTCACTAGACGGGTCGATCGTTCTATGTTCGAAATTCAAATACTGATTTTTTAGGAGATGGGTCAACCAGTCTAACATGTCTCAAAGACGAGTCGATTGGTCTGTTATGAAAATAACAAAACAACTTTTTAAGAGAATAGTCGACCAGTCAAACCCAAAATAGTTTTCCAAACAACATAAAAGACCGGAAAGGGTCGGGGACCTTACCAAAACACTAAATAGATCTTACCAAGTACCAAGGAGATGTTTATTCTTAGATCTTCGAGCTTTCAGTTGGCCTTGATTAAGATTCTTGATCTTCAATGGTCTTGGATAGTCTTTAGTCAACTTCAAGTAGATCTTTCTCCGGAAGTCTTCAAGCTACACTTAATACTAAATACATACAAACACCATGGAATTGACAATACAAAAAGTACAACTTTACAATCTCCCCCTTTATCAATTCCAGGACAAAACAACACTCTTACACTTGTAAACCAATTTGCTGAAAACACTCCCCCTAATTAAAAGACTATCCCAAAGCACTTGAAATACAAAAAGGGAGTATTTGCTCAGATGGAGTAGCACTCCAAGCTTTGATGTCAAGAATCTTGTAATTGATTGATTTTTCAAGAGATATACCTGCACAAAAACGAAAACAACCTTTCTTGCCAAAAAGACTTGGGATCACTCCTCCTAGGCTGTTAGATATCATCGGTTGTATAGCTCTTAATCCTTAGCATTCAGATGGGCGAACACAGAAATGGGAGTCGAAGGGAGTTTTCTCTACGAGGTCTTTTGATTCAACCATATCCTCAGTGGAGGCACCTTCCTTCCCAGTAGCTCGGGTTTGGCGTAGCGAGGTTCCATCTGAAGTGGTCTTTTTTTGTATGGTCTATTGTGCTTGATTAAATCTTGACTACGGATCATTTGATTAGACATAATATGATCGTGTCTAATATAGTAATATGTGCTTTCTTTTAGAGTCAATGGTGAATTGGTTGATCATCTTCTGCTTCATTGTCTTTACTCTAGTGTATTATGGTGTACTTTCTTCTCACTCTTTGGTATCATTAGGATTTGTCCTCAGCGTGTGAAGGAGCACATCCAAGGGTGAAGTGTGGCTGTCTTCCAAAAACGAGGCCATTTTTTATGGAGAATGCCTCCATTTGCAATCTGGTGGGCTTTATGGAAAGAAAGAAACAACTGTATTATTTAAGACAAGCAAGGTGCCACTCAAAGTACAGTTTTGAAGACCAGAGCCTTACTCTATCACTGGACCCCTCCCCTTTAGGAGTTTAGAGGGGTTCAGTTCAAAGAATTTGTATTTAGATGGCATTGTTTTTATTTTCTAACCAATTCAGTCAGTTTGGTGAGGTCGAGTTCCTTTCTCGGCCTTTCTCTTGTATAGCAGGTCATCCCCCCTTTATCTCTCTTACAATATACACCCACAGTTACCTATCAAGCATAGAAGGAACTATGAAAGGCCTTTGCAGCATTGAAACATAAACTCCACATATGCACCAGTCTTATAGACTTCAGACAAGCAACAGTGGTCGAAGATGAATTTGGCAGTCATAGATTTAATTTAAAGTTGAAGATGGTAAGGGTGTCATAGTGTCCAGAAAGCCATGAAATATACTCCAATTACATGTAACAGAAGAAACTCTGCATCCTCAACAATATTAGGTATTAACAGACCCAAGAAACTATCAGTAATCAAAATTCTTAGTCTCCTTCATAATCCTCCATTTGAATAATTAAACGAGTTACATAACACCTATTAGTCTGTATCGAGGTTATATAATTTTGAGAACCATAAGAAAATACAACTGACTGTGAACGACAGACTGGAGAAGAAGTTCTAGATACCTGTTTGAAATGTGCTCTATGGTATGACGTGATCACGTGACAATCTTCAGAAGAAGTACATGTCATGACATATTTACGAAAATCATCAATGGTGGTTTGGTTTGTGCGAAAAGCTTCAACGTTAGCTCCAGCGCAGTGAGCCAAACATGCAACTTTGCCGAATGTTATCCCTTCAGCTTTAATCTTTTCCAAAGGTTCACAGCAGTCCAACATGGATTCGTCAAACCATCTCCAAGGTCCTGTTAGAATCACAACAATCACACGGTTTATGTTTGTCAAAGAACAAACCTAAAGCATAATTAGGAAGCTGTATCTCCAAATCAAATCCATTGTTTTAGCCTTTAGCAGCTCATCAATGTTTTTTCCCCTGATGGGAAAGTTACGCTTGGCAAGACCCCACCCAGTAACTAAGGAACAAAAGAACCACCACATACATGTACATTTACATCCTGTAGCATCCTCCTAAATATTCAATAACATGAGAGAGATGACTAGAAAATCCTAATAGAACAATACATACACTCTAAGTTACTAAAGGATGCCAAAAAATCAGCAGCACAATTTGTCTCTCCTCAAAAATGAAAAACAACCCCAAACACACACACACACACACACCTAATCTATATGCATTTACTGATGCATCGGTATTTGAAACCCCAAACAGCCTCATCCTATGCAGCCATACACATTTTTGCTGCTTAACAAGGATTTGTGAACAAGCAGAATGAGCCATTTATTGTGTGAAATGGGCCTATTAAGATATGAGTGATCCACAAGCAGCAAACCAATAACAAATGGGATCTAGTATGCTCTAGAGAAAGATACTGACTGTTTTGTTTTTGTTTCTTTTATGTAGACCTTTGAAGGTCTTCTGAACCTCTTTGGCGTGTTTTTCGTAGCTCTGCTGGCTTTCTGCCCTTCAATACATTTTATACTTTATCAAAAAAAAAAATCTAACTGGTTTGAGTTTAATCCCATCTCCTCCTTCAGATGAAGGACAGTGAAAGGGATCTTTTAGAAGCAAACCTATTACTCCACATTTTTTGGTTTTGAATCTAATGTTACAGAATATTTCACTGTTAATATTTATGAGTCCAATGTGTCTTTTGAAGCACTTCAAGAAAACTTTTATTTGCGTCAAACTTTTGTGTTTGGTTGGGTGACAATGTATATGGGTCAAGTCAATCTTGAAAGCTCTGTATTCTTCTTTTGTTCCTAGTGAGGCCCTCTCTTACTAGCCTTTTTCTCTTTCGATAGTGGGGTCTCTTTTGCTCTTTTCATTTTATATACACAATTTTTATTGATTCAAAAAAAAAAATCTCTCTTGCTCATGTTTTGTCAATTTAGGGGTGCCTCTTTGTCAAGTTTCTATTTGTTTGGATCCCTTTCTTTGTTTTGATTTCATCTGTATATTCACCCTATTGAAAAAATATATCAGCCATCCACATGCAAAAAAATAAAATATGATTGATATAATATGATATAATGCAATAAAACATGTGTATATGTAAGTTAATTGATGCGGGAGCATTCTACTACGATCGTCCGCGCTACACCGAATCAATGCCTAATCAAGTGGATCTTATTTACTATTTATAGTAATTCACGTTTTTTACTATTTATAGTAAATCCCAAAATTACTATTTATAGTAAATCCCGAATTTACTATTTATAGTAAATTTTGATTTTACTATTTTTAGTAGACCCCACGAAGATTTGTTTTAATTTAACTAGGATTTTCAATTGAGATTTTGTTTCCAATTAGGATTTTATTATTGATCGCAATAGTTGACTTGTATTAGGAGTTTCTAATTTCAATTAGATTAGAATTAGGAAAGTTCAAGTAGGGATTCTATAAAAGGTGATGTACCCTTTGATTTTAAGGATGGAAAAAATTATGAATAAAGAAATAGAAATCTCTTTGAGAAATTTCTCTTGTGGTGTGAAGCCATCCTCTTTTGGTGCGAAGCCAAGCTAATTCGGTGTGAAGCTAAAGGTATCTTTCTATTCCTATCTCTTCTCTCTTATTCTCTTCTCTCTCTCCATCTCTATTTTGTGTTTTTAGTCAATTTATTACCTAAGAAAACCCAAATCATACCATAGCACTGTGAATGGTACTGCATAAATAGTGTCACGTGAATAGTGCCGTGAATAGTAATCCCCTCTTAATTCATTCTCAAATCGCGGAACGGTACTCCCGTCCTGCGTCAAATTTGGTATCAGAGCCAGGTTCGAAACTCCTGGTCGGAAAGATGTCTCATATTGGTTTGCAATCTTTGATAGCCACGTTAACTAAACTAAACGATATGATAAATCATTTTGAGAGCAAACTAAGTGACCAGATAAATCGTATTTAGAGCAAACTAGAGGCAAGGATCTCCGTTAGAGTTCCAATCAGCAATTGCCGTCTTGGAAAGTCACTACCACCACCACCGACTTTTCCACCTCTTTCTGGCAAGCTATTAGAAGGTTCCACAACAAAAAAAAACCCCTAAAGAGGTCTCAAAGCAAGTCGAGAAGAAAGTAAACAAAGAAATAAAAACCATTGAACAAGAGGGTGTTTTTCCATCTAAGGAAAATGAAAAAATCGTCGAGAACAAAAAAGCCAAAACTGAGGAATTAGCTAGTCCTGAAGCTCCTGTAGTTGTATCAGACGAAAAGATGGAGGATAATCATATTGATCCTCCTGTTGTTATGGAGAATGAAATGATGATGATTCCCTTGGTCCAGACACTCCAGCTGAAGATGGCCCAAATAGTATAGAAGATCGCGATCCGAAACTAGATATTTCTGTTGTTTTAGAACCGACAGTTGAAAATAAAGCAAATGGAACAAGCAAGGATTTCTTATCAAAAAATGCTAGAGTTGAGGACATAGACCATGTATCAGAAAATTTACACCTGTCAAAGATGCAAAAGGAGAAATTGAAGGGAAAGTACTCCAAATATCTCTTCCGCTGGAAAAGCCTATTGCAATATCTCAACTTGAATTCGAGGTCGAATTCTTTTCAACAAGGAGTTGATGCGGGAGCATTCTACTATGATCGTCCGCGCTTCACCGAATCAATGCCTAATCAAGTGGATCCTATTTACTATTTATAGTAATTCACGTTTTTTACTATTTATAGAAAATTTTGATATTACTATTTTTAGTAGACCCCACGAAGATTTGTTTTAATTTAACTAGGATTTTCAATTGAGATTTTGTTTCCAATTAGGATTTTATTATTGATTGCAATAGTTGACTTGTATTAGGAGTTTCTAATTTCAATTAGATTAGAATTAGGAAAGTTCAAGTAGGGAGTCTATAAAAGGTGATGTACCCTTTGATTTTAAGGATGGAAAAAATTATGAATGAAAAAATAGAAATCTCTTTGAGAAATCTCTCTTGTGGTGTGAAACCATCCTCTCTTGGTGCGAAGCCAAGCTAATTTCAATGCGAAGCCGAATGTATCTTTCTACCCCTATCTCTTCTCTTTTATTCTCTTCTCTTTCTCTTTCTCCATCTCTATTTTCTTTTTTTAGTCAATTTATTACCTAAGAAAATCCAAATCATACCAAAGCACTGTGAATGGTGCTGCATGAAGAGTGTCATGTGAATAGTGTCACGTGAATAGTGCCGTGAATAGGAATCCCCTCTTAATTCCTTCTCAAATCGCGGAACAGTACTCCCGTCCTGCGTCATTAATGATACCATAGACATGGTAGTTCAAGATGCCCAGATACGGATATGGATACGGGCACCAATAAGGGACATACAACTCCTTATTTCCTAAAATCGAGGACACATACGGATACGAGTATCACATCCAATACGCAGATACCCAAAATCATCTAGGCAATGCCTAGGCCACCGCTTCGCTTGTTCCGGACCCTAATGCCTAAAATAGGGCCCAACCATGCACTAGCTAAATTTTACTCTATTTCAGACTCTTAGTTAATACATTAATTAAGTTAACTTTGTAATAACTTATACTATAATAATACATTTCTTCAATGTACATACTTATATGGTTTAGAGGATTTGAAAAGAAATCCTTAACCTCGTAATCTACAATTCTCCCTTCCAGTCTTCCTCCTCCTTCACTAAGAAGGCAAGAGCGGAAGCTAGAATACGATCATAAGATTCATAACCATTATTTCTTCTTGCTTGAGATAGCAACGGCTTATTTGTTGCTACTCTATGTGTGAACATGAGCTCTTCTTCTTCCTTCTGCATGCGAACAGGTGCGCAACAGAGGCTATTATTGACCGGTGTGTATAACCATTCAATTTCTCTCTCTTTCTGGATTATATTATATGAAGAAAAGTATCATAAATTCATGAATCAAGGAAAACAAGAAATTATGTGTGTTATTTAAATCTCTATAATTATTATGAATTTACTATATGAAATCCAATTTTGATCGCCAAAACACTAAGGCGCCTAGAGAATCCCTTTCACTCGCCCATCAGCTTTGACTACTTTGTTGCTACCATGCTTTAATTTACAATTTTTGAAGTTAAGTATCATTCTGTAATATTAAATCATGCCCAATGTGATGAAATTTCTCATTTTTAAAGTTTATTACAGTATGATTTGTTACAATACAAATTTTTATTGCCGAAACGTATAAGTAAATTTTAAGTAGTTAAGAAAACAACCAACAATACAATAAAAAGTGAGAAAAATATATTGTGGAAGTATCCATGTAGTATTCAATACCAAAATCAGTATCATATTGAGTCGAAACAGGTACATTAGGAATGTTGAAGCATAAGGGAATCAAAGCTGGAGTACATATAATGAGAATCCAAGCCAACTGACCAAGGTGCAGCACCATGGCTGAAGGTAAACAATGTCACGTTCAATCCTAATGGTACTTCAATTCTTGTTGTATTGAAACTACATAACCCAGGGATGCCTTTAGGGGCCAAAAATATGTATATCCTCTTTTTAGTAGAGAAGACCTTCAAATCCTCCAAAATAGCCTTTCCTTTGCATAAGAAAATGTGTAGTCACTCTAATGAGAACTTTTAGACTATTGCCCAGTCATTATAGGCAACAGCTACTATTAAGCATTTGAAGGCAGCTTACCTCTTATTCGGTGATTTATAGAACAAAATATCTCATATGAAATATATTCTAGCATAAAAGTTCATAGGTCATTATATAATGTTTGTCAAAACATCTCTAAACCAAACTTGAAGGCTTCTAAGTTATAGAGTAAGTTTAAGACCTCATCCTATGGTTTAAAGTTTTGGCCTAAACTGAAACGTTTCGCCCGAAACATTTTGATTTCAAGCTCTGTAGCCAAGGCGCGTGCCTCAGGCCCCAGGCGCGCGCCTCAAGCTCCAAGCACACCTAAAGCGCCTTAGAAGGGTCAAGGCGAGGCTCGCGCCTCAAACCAGGCTCCAGGCGCCTGCCTCACTAAAATACATGTTTTTTTTGTAAAAATTTTGTTCTTTTGCCTATTATATTAAACATCGGTGTGATAGGAGAAATACAATTGAACCTATCACATTGAAAGACATTGATGAAAGCAATGAATGACTACTTGAGGAGATGGAAATAGAAGGTGGAGTAGCAGAAAATGAATTGGTGTTTGAGGATAATAGCTTGACATGGAGTGTTGTTGTGAGAGTTGGTGAATCAACATCCAATACTAGATCACGATCAAGGTCAAGAGTAAGAGCAAGGGCTTTAATAAGAGAGCCGGAAAAGGAAGAGGCCAATTCGGAGGAGACAGAAGAAGAATATATTGAGGATGCTAACACATCTGATGATGATGGGATGAAGCTAATGATTATATTTTAAATGATGGTGATGTTAACTAGAACTAATTGTGGGCTATTTGAAATTTTGAACATTTGCTATCTTATATGTTTTATGGTTTTTTGGTTACTTGTTTTGTATTAGATAATGACAATGTTAACTAGAACTACTTTTGGGTTACTTGAGATTTTCGATATTTGCTATCTTTTATGTTTTATGGCCTAATGATTACTTATTTTGTTATTTTATGATGTTAGTTTTCTTTATTTTTTTATCTTTCTTATAACTTTTAATATTGCGCCTCGCTTCAATCAGGCGCGTGCCTCGCCTTACGCCTCAGGCGCTAGAGGTCCTAGCGCCTTAAGTGCGCCTTGCGCCTTTAACTACCTTGATTTCAACACAGGCCGGCACAAGAAACTGTAGTGTTTCATGAAACCCAGTGTTTTTGTGGAGTTTTAGAGGTTTCGGCCAAAACGATACGGTTTCATTAGTTTCACCAGGGCAAAATCAACTAGTTAATATACATGGTAATTTCTTAAACCAAACTCACTTATTTTGTTTTATAACTTCATTTCTTGCTCCAAACCTCCCCAATCACTCCCAATCTCTTAAGAACATCTTTCTTTGTTAGATCTAACAAAGAAAAATGAAAGAAAAGCAAGAATTGGTGATCAATCCGAGATTTGTTCCCGAAGAACAAAAAATTGAGGATTTTCATTTGTTCGAACATGTAAGGATCACTTTTTTGGAATTTCTTTATAGATCTATCCCTATTATTAAAGATCCATGGATCCTTGATTATGTCCATGGATTTCTTGACTTAATTTTCTCTAAAAAATATGAATATTTCCTTTTTTAAGTAAATAAAATGTAAAAATTATTGTTTTTACTTTTATTTTTTTGTGACCAAACCATTTAGAATTGAATCATATAAATTATTTCAAAATTTGATCTAATTTCATGAATATTGTGTGTAAGGTTGAGGCATTTTTTGTGCTTTTCTAATTTTTTTATATTTTTGAAAAAATGATTAAAAATACAATTTTTTCCCTTTTTCTTCCAAACTTTACTAGAAGGTAGATACCGCTATGATCTATCATTTCATAGTATTTGTGTGTAGTTGGGTCCTGTGTGACATTTTTTTTTAATTCTTTTGATTTTTAAAAATTATTAAAAATATATTTTCTTTCTTTTTTCTTCAAACTTTACCTAAAGATAGAAAAAAGTTAAGTAGCCCTAAAATAATGAGGCCAAGGGTGTTCTAGGTAGAAAACGTTAGTTACCAATATGTGTTTTAGGTAGAAGAAGTTATCGTATGCTTATATCAAAATAGAGTTGTGTAGATTGTGTACTTGGAATGTAGGTTTACAAAAGAGATTCTAGTTCATAGCACTATAATTCACTCCTTTTTACCCTAAAACAATTATGTAGAGTAGTTTTTATGAAATTTTGTTGCATTTGCATATATCTTATTCTTTTGATTTTTCTATTATTGTTTCTGAATTTTTCGGAGCCTCTAGATATGGTTTCGTCCGTTTCGTTTTGGTTTCACCAAGTTTCAGACGAAAACGACCGAAACGAAACCTGCACCTTTGAACATGCCTCATCTAGATGAAAAAAAAAACTAGACCACGTGCGAATATAATTGATCCGTCGTACCTCACTATCAAGTACAGCTATACAAAAAATGGTACTATTGATTATCTTCTTGACTCCTAATCCTAAATCCTAACGATTTCCTTCTTTGTTTTGGCAATAAAAACATATAAATAGAATATCATAAAAGATCTTACCACAATAACCTTTGCAAGTTTAGAAGTTTCATTACATTTGGTGTGATGTAAATACTAAAAAATGATACTTAACTTTAAGAACCGTAAATTAATGTAGGTATCAACGTATTGGACGTGATACCCGTATGCACAGACATGTCCTGGATTTTTGGATATAGAGTTATATCCCAATTTCCCACATAGTGTCCGTATCCGTATCCATATCTGGCCGTCTTAGGTAACAAACACTATGAAGAGCCACTTTTGCTAGATATAGTAATTTAAGAGTTACCTTTCCATTTTCTTCCTGGATCAATTGAAAGGGCATTCAAGACCATGGAAAGGCTGGCCAGTCCACAATATGCAGGCTCGGACTGTGTTTGGAAGTAAGAAATTAACTTGAAGAATCCTTCCATGGTCCCACTTTGAAGGGCTTCAGTGAAGAGTTGCTGCAAATTCCAAAGAAGGGGGTTATGCTGGGTCAAATAAATCAGAATTGAAATGCTTCAGAGAAATAGGGAGAAGCCTTATTTTGACCCAAATGCATACCGCAACTTGGCCTTAACTATGTTCTTCTAAAATTATGAACATGACCACTATATATACCGATACAAAGGACCTAAGGGATACTATGTTATTTCTGCAATTTGAAGACAATGTCTTCTTCCATCAGCCAGTATGAGATGGATAGCCATACAATATAGAAAACTACCTAACGAGATGATGTGCCAAGTCCTAAACTCCTGATCCGTAAATAAGATTAAAACTTTATGTAAAAGATAAATATACTAATTTGTGTATAAAACTAGATGAAGTAAAATTGGCTCACAAAATGTTCAGTCATTCGGGAATTGCATTAGGTTGAAACGGATAAATATTACAAACATATATTATGGACGAAAATATTTCTCGTGCTATTTTGCAGACATATACATTTAGGGCTGTGAATGGACCGGTTTCAGATCAGATTGGGGGTTATCTGAATCTGATCCGATAAGGATTCATATATATCCGAATCTGATCTGATCCGATAAAGATTTATATATATCCGAATCTGATCTGATCCGATAAAGACTTATATATATCCGAATCTGATCCGATCCGATAATTAATAATTTATATATGTATTAAAAAAATAATTTTAGATATATTTCGTATATAAAAAGAATTTTAGATGTATGTATACATATTTGAAACATTATATATACGGATAGGATAGGATTGAGCTTAATCCGAATCCAATCCGATAGCTTATCGGATTACAAATCCGAATCTGATAAGCCGATACCTACATCTCAATTTGATTTCATCGGATCAGATCGGATATAATCCCATGACAGCCCTATATACATTGCTCATGCTAATTTAGAATAACATATCATGATAATTAGCTAGATTTGTGTAGTTACAAATGATACATAAAATTCATGAGCCCTAATTCGGTGCATCATTTTTCTTCATTGCTTCCTTTCAAGAACTAAATCATATATTCTATATTAATGTGACAATAAAAACTCTGAAGAATAGATTTGAATTCTAACTATCTTAGGAAGGTGTTTACAGCAGCATTACATGGATAAATGAAAAGGACAACATATCCTACGGTGATAAAAAATAAAAGCATAAGAACTAAACCTAAAAAAAAGTACATACATGTCATTTTAGATTAACATCGTGCGCCCAACACATTTGTGGTACTAGTACTTCACTGGCACAAGTGTCCCTTCGGTGCATAATCCAAAACGTATAGTAATTGAAACATAAAAATGTAACCGTGTATCTTTTACACATAAAATTCTATTAAAGAGTAAATTTATGCTTACTGTATGAGAAAAATTTTAAAAAATAGAGATAGAGAAGGAAGTCCATAAGTACTGCACCCAAATCAATGGAGTTTTAGATTCGACAAAGGTACTTCACCCAATTGAATTTGTGCAACAATGTGAATACACATAGACCAATACAACGGTTGAACAATAAGATTGCTGTAAACATCGAAATTTTACAAGGACCTAAAAGATCCATTCCAAGGGCCTCAACCTAATTTTAGCTAACTGGGGGTCAAGAGTACCTTTTTTTTTTTTTTTGATCAGTTCTTTTGGTCCAGCCCAACTCAAAGCCAAGATCCCAGATGAAGCCCACTTGAGTCCACAGCCTGAGCAATCCTTCATCCAAGGCTTCAATCCACCAAATATTGCCTACCTCACACTCCGATGTCTCACAACGGAGGGGTGAGACCTGCTAGTTCATGTGAATCGAACCATCACCAGCTCACTTCCTTCCCTTGCAAATTCAAACGACTGAGACAAGGAGCATTCATATCCACATATGAGAATCTTACCAACCCAAATCTCAAGATGTTGATTGAGATAGGTAGACATATCATATGGAAAGCACACACACTAATGCCAAAAACAGCTAAAAAGACTAGGAGTGAGTCATGCAAAAGGGAACCTAGGACGGATGAAGAGCTTGCTAAGCACAAAAAAAGGGAGACTACCCAGCCCCTAATGGTCTGCATAAAGATTGAAATAGCACTAAAATGGGAGTAACTAAGTCTCACAACCTTCCCATGAATACAACTTCTCACTGTTCATTAAACCTACCAAAGGGAAGGAGGGATCTGCAAGTCTCTACAAAGGTGATAGAAGATACACATGTGCGGAAGAGGAAAATAGGGAAAGTTATACGACGGAAGAGGAAAATAGGGAAAGTTATACGACGCCAGAATCTCCTCTCCTCTCCTCTCCTCCACAATATTAACATACAACAGAAGGTCTGAGGTTGAAGGACTGGAAATAAGCTACTAATGGCCCCATCCTATACACCAGGAAACGAGCTCCACCTACATCACCACTCAAAGTGGAGATTCTTGGAGGTTAAAAGAATGGAGTACCAAAATGTGGGTGTAAATGGGCTGGACCTATGCCTGCCTTTTGTTAAATATTAACTAGACCCAAGCCTGAGGTAAGGCCCAATACAATTCAAATTCAGGTCTGGAACCTCTCTGGGCCAATCAGTTACACACCTAGGAGTACAAGTCACAAATGGCCCCATCCTATTGAACAACTCCATCAACACCAAAAACATACATCCAACACTTACACTTGGAAGTTCTTTAGAGGTTGAAGGAGCCAGAAAATGCAGCAATTCAGCCCTCGTCCTATACACCAGAAGGAGGCTTCACCAACACCGCCAATCCCTACACACATCAAGTTCTTGGAGCCTTGAAACTTGAAGAGTTGCAGAGATAGATAATAAGCCTTGTTAGGCCCTCTTCCCATGAGACGACTAAGAATCAGAGGTCTCTCTTTGTAAAGAGTGTAAAGTCAAAGATGGTTTACCCACTTTTCAGAAAAAATCATAGAAATCAAACTTTGCAACCGCACTTTTCGCGTCCAAGCTCTTGAGCATGAAATTTGTGCCAACAATTGCTCATTTTAAGAATTCATTATGTGCCAATAAGTAGGACTCTGAATGTTTAGAAAAAAGCATCAACCAGTTTTGTTGAAGAACTGAGCGGCAACGTGAGTTTCTTGTCCGTTGAGCTCACACCAAGTCATTTATTAGAGTCTCGGTTCCTTTTTCCCCCAATTCAGGAAAGTTTTATACACACATTGTTCCAATTTCACTGCAAAATACTATATTTGAATAATCCCACAACCCATAATTGCACTCACATTACAGGAAAACATCTTCCTAAATGACAAAAACCTAAATTATACATCACATACAACAAAATCAAGAAAACCACAACAGAAGTAAATCAACACACAAGAAGAGAAAGCAAATCCAAACTCTTTATAATTTACGGAAATTAAGTACCACAAAAACTCCACAACTGACAAGTATAACTAATTACAGTATCCCAGACGAAGATCAAACAACATATTCAGTGTTCTAACTCCATTACCCAAATAAACCCAAAATTTCTGAGAAAATTTGAATCTTATCGTAAGCAATTCAAAATATTTTAAAAAAAAATCGATGTGGCAGAGACGAAGGGAGACTGAAAACAGTGAGAATTAAAGAAATTTACCTTCCCTTCAGATGAAGCAAACTCAATTGCAGGAGGAGATGGAAGAACTCGCCTGTAAAGACCTGCCATCGCCATTTTCGATCTGATTTTCTTTTTCGATCTTTTGTTTTCTGTACGATTTATCTATTTCTTCAGAGACTCGAGTAGGGTTTTTCCGAGAAATGTATGAATACACCCGCGAATTATACTTTTCAAAAGCGGTTGGTACGGTGAAGGCAAAATGGTTTCTGAAGCGAGTAAAACTTGTGTCACAAGATGTTGTGACGGAAGCCGATCACAGCACTCAATATGAGCCACGTGGCACAATATCAGAGGGCGCTGACCGTATGGATGTTTGGCCAGTCCCTCGGTGGACCTACAACCAAACATCAGCTTAATTAGTGATTTACAACCTTTGGATTTTTGCACCCAAATAACGCTCAATAATGCTCAAATTTCAACCGTTAAAATCAACCCATTAAAATAACTTCAATGGAATGGGTTAGAAATCCCTAATCAAGCTAATGTTTTGTGTACCGTTCCACTGAGGGACTGGACAAACATCCATACGGTCACCGTCCTCCAGTAGTATGCCACGTGGCTCGTATTGAATGCTGTGACCGGCTTCCGTCACAACATCTTGTGAAACAAGTTTTACTCGTCTGAAGCTACACTCGAGAACGAGTAAAACTTTGATGACAGGGCGGATATGGGACACGTGTCATGCTTTTAGAGGACTCTGACCGTATGGATGTTTTTCCAATTCCTAGGTGGACCTACAAACCAAAAATCAGCTTGATTAGTGATTTAAAACCTTTAGATCTTTGTACCTAAATAATGGTCAATAATACATAAATTCTCACGGTTAAAATCAACCCATGAAAATAATTCCAATCCAACACCTATAAAATCACTAATGGGGCTGATTTTATGTTTGTGGGTCCACCTAGGGATTGGCTAAACATCCATACGGTTAAAAGTCCTCTAAGAGTGTGCTACGTGTCTCATATTACACCCTGTCATCGGCCTCGATGAAAGGCCCTGTCATCAAAGTTTTATTCCTCGAGAACTCGTCAATGGGTTTTCTTTACACGTGGATGGATGACGTGGACTATCATGACCGTCCATCAGATTGATTCCTGGTTGGCCACTTGTCAAATGTATTGTTCTTTTCTCCAACATTTGCAGCCATTAAAATTTCAAAATTCTAAGTAGAAAAGGCCAAAAGGCCATATGCCACTTTTGCCACGAGGAGCAATAATATTGGGTTAAATTTGAGTAAACATTTCCTCAACAAATATTATGAGCCACGTGGCACATTTCGTCAACTCCGTCTCAAACCGCTCAATGGTGTAGCAACACCACGGGGTTCCTCCTTTGTAGGACACATTCAATCCTTGGTAAACCCAAAAAGTAACCTCAGTCAAGTTTAAACTGAGTTAGAGGTTTTCTAAGGGTACATGTCAGGTACACAGTAAACTAGTCCAGGGTTTGTTCTCTGCTCGAGGAAGAGTAAACCTTGGATGACACCTGCAGTCAGCAGCCAATATGAGCCACGTGGAACACTATTAAGAGGACACTGACCGTATGGATGTTTGGCTAATCACTAAGTGGATCTACAAACCAAAAATCAGCCTGATTAATAATTTCTAAGCGTTGGATTGAGATTATTTTTCATGGGTTGCTTTTAACCGTATGAATTAGAGCATTATTTGTGTACAAAGATCCAAAGGTTTTGAGTCACTAATCAGGTTGATTTTTTGTTTGTAAGTCCACAGAGTAATTAGCCAAACATCCATACGGTCAGTGTCCTCTTAAGAATGTTCCACGTGGCTCATATTGACTGCAGTGGCGTCACTGACTGCAGGTGTCATCGAAGGTTTACTCGGGAAGATTTCCTACTACATCAAACAATGTTTCATCAATCTGAACGGTCCAAAAGTTACTCTACCTCTTCGATTCGCTAAAACGCTCTTTATTCTTGTTTAAATGATCCCAATCGTCCAATTAAGGCCTTCGTCCGGAGAAATTCTAACCGTTAATCCAATTCCCAAATTGCAATGATCAGATGATTAGGATTGTATGTACGATCTGAACCCTATTTTACCGCCAATTCAAAATAAGGGCCCTTCTTCCATGAAGAGTAAAACTTTCATGACAGGGCGCAATATGAGCCACGCGGCATACTCTTAGAGGATCCTGACCGAATGGATGTTTGGCCAATCCCTAGTTGGACCCACAACCAAAAATCAGCCAGATTAGTGATTTCTAGAGATTGGATCGAGTCATTTTCATGGGTTGATTTTAACAGTGGGAATTTGAGCATTATTTGGGGTACAAGATCGAAAGGTTTGAAATCACTAATCAAGCGGATTTTTGGTTCTTAGGTCCACCTAGGGATTGAACAAACATCCAACCTCTAAATATGTGCCACGCGGTTCATACTGTGGGCGGTCAAGGCTTATGCGGTCATGCAAGTTTTACTCCTATTTGATCAAGGATAAAACTTTGATGACTGGGCCCTGTCATCGAAGGAGATGACAGGGCAGCAGATCATGGCATGTGGATTTGTACGGACTGACCACCTCGGCCTCACCACATTAGTACCCAGGTGAGTACTCGAGTGCTTTTTGCCAAAACACTCACCTGTGTACGTGGGTGGTGAGGCCAAGGTGGTCAGCCCATACAAAATCCACATGCCACGATCTGCTGACCGTATGGGCCGAGGTTTGAAATCACTAATCAAGCGGATTTTTGGTTTTTAGGTCCACCTAGGGATTGGACAAACATCGAACCTCTAAATATGTGCCACGCGGTTCATATTGTGGGCGGTCAAGGCTCATATGACCGTCGGCGGTCATGCAAGTTTTACTCTTTGATCAAGTGGGTATTCTGCAAAAGAGTAAGATCTATCTATCGGTGGGTCCCAATCCCCTAAAGTTCTACCCCTACTCTCACAAAAGTTGACGTGATACGTGTCACGTCATAGTATCACAGTTCATAGAATCACGATATTTTGATTAACATTTTGATTCTATATTGAGTAGGCAACAGAGAAACGGAGTGCATCAAAAGACATTCCACTTTAGGTACACCTAATCACTAGAAGGTGACATTCGACTTGAAATCATGGGGAACAGGGGAAGGCACAAATCAGCATATAAAAGTGGAGCTTTTTGCATTGCAACCCCAACAATCCTTTGAAATTATAATGGACTCCCTCAACTCCTTGATATAATATTCAAGTACTCACATTTTTTTTAGAAATCACCAATCAGGCTGATTTTTGGTTTGTAGGTCCACCTAGGGATTGGACAAACATCCATACGATCAAAGTCCTCTAAGAGTGTGCCACGTGGCTCATATTGTGTCCTGTAACAGGAGCCTGCCATTTTATAGCTGTAACTGGAGCCCCACCCTTATATAATTACTTGCTCTGGAAAAATCAGATGCTTCCTCTCTTGATCTCTCAAGATCTGATCGGGTATGTTGACGGATTCATTGAACCTCCACTCCAATTGCTGACGACAAGAATGGTACATAGACGGTGGTTAATCTTGTTTTTATTCAATGCAGTCGTACGGATCAACTATTTTTGGCTGGATTAATGCAATTCTCCATGAGAGTATCCTCGCTCAAATTAATTGTGGGGCTATTAACAGTAAAGGAAATGTGGGTGTATCTTGAACGTTTCGCCAACAATCTCATGTTCGGGGAATGTAACTTTGTCTTGATCTACAAACACTGAAGAAAGGGTGCTCGACTACTGCGGAGTTTCTTCAAAAAAACTGAAAAACATATTATAGATGCCCTTGCTGCCACGATGATCCTGACGGTGATCAAGAAATGGTGTATACTACTCTAGCTAGGTACTTACTCATGAACCGCTCCTGACCTTTTTTGAATTGTGTGCTCGTTCATATTCAAGAACAACGCTTGGTACAACTCCTCCTTCAGCCTCTAAACAATGCTATTGCACTGCGACTTGACCTCTTCACTAATCGTTCTGTTTCAACTAGTCGTTTTTCATCCATCACAAGTTGGGATCTTGGCTTCAATAATCGGAGGTCGTAACCACCAATCATGGAACTCCAGTCGAGGTTACGACAATTGTGGTCGTGGTCACACACTCTCGAAACCAATACTCATCTTTTTCACGCCATGGTCAGCATATGCGCAACACTGATCGCTACCAGATCTGTGACCGGCCAAGCGGTCTGACTCCTTGGCTCAATCCTTTGCGGACATTATTGTTCATACTGGCTATGATCCAAATTGGTATCTTGACTCTGGCACCACCAGCAGTCACATTATTGTTGTTTCATTTTTTTATCCATGGGGTTATGTGATAAAGGATCTTCCAACGGGGAGAACATTGCACAAAGGACCGATTAAGGATGATTTGTACCAGTTCTCAGTTGGACAACAGACTCTAGTGGTAGTGTTATCTGCTACACGCGTCTACTTAGTAGTATGGCATGCACAAATGATTGGCACATTCAGCTTTGAAGACTTTACCTAGTTTGCATTCAAATAAGTGCCTCTCTTTTAGTTCTAAACTTTCCAAGTTTCATTTATGTTCTGACTATCAATTAAGTAAGAGTTCACGATTACTATTCAAAATGCTACTACTTGTTCTCCATTTCCATTGATCGGGTGCACTGTGATGTTTGGGACCATCTCCCACTACTTCTTTATCTGGTTATCATTAATATATTATTTTTGTGGATAATTTTAGTAGATATACTTGCATATATCCCATGAGATATAAATCTAAAAGCTTACAGTGTTTTCAATATTTTTGTGCTATGGTTGAGAATCTATTTTCTTGCAAATTAAATAAAAATTCTTCAGAGCAATAATGGTAGTAAATTTGTCAGTCATCCTTTTAAGCGGATTTTATCCCAAGAGACCATTGTTCAAAGCTTTTCTTGTCTAAATACTCCTGAGCAGAATGACATTGTTGAACGCAAACATCGGCACCTTATGGAAACCGCTAATGCTTTACGCTTTCACAGTGGACTACGTGATAATTACTAGCTTGAGGGAACTAATACTCACACTTATCTTATCAGTCGACTACCCACATCATTTTTGGGTAATCGCTCTCCCTTTGAGGTTCGATCTTTCACACCAACGGACAAATTACAATTTCCTTCGGTGTTTGATTGTGCCTTTTATCCATTCTTGGGGGTGCTTCACCTAAATCTATTCTTCGAATCTTCTTTGGCTATAGTAGCTCTCAGCACAAAAGCTATCAGTGGCTCGATCTAGTGACTGCTTGTGTCTCTATATCGTCATGTCATTTTTTACGAAAGTATATTCTCTTTTCTGGATTCTTGAAGGGAATTGACACGTCCCTCCTCTAGTGATACCATGGAACAATTGATGATTCCAGTTGTTTGTCCTACACCATAAGTTCCTCCTCATCGTGCCACAATACTTCATCTATCACCTCACCTTTATCACATGCATGCTCCCCATCTGTGGTATGTATAACTCCACCAAACCCCATCACTATTTTAGATTCGGAGTTGCCGTCTGAACCATCTTCTTCATTTGTAAAAAAACCATCATCACGTCCCCATGTTGTAGAACTACAGTTCCAAGATCTTCTTCGATGCATCCGATGATTAATTACTTGTCCTTGGGATGACACTCAATGTCCAAAAGCATAGCTCTCCACTAGACATCCACTTCCTCGGCCTTTTTTCGTTGAAGGTCAGTCAATACCAATTGAGCCCACCTCTTTACACAAGCCTCTAAGGATACTCATTGAGATGAAGTAATGAAGGATGAATTCGATGCACTCTTGAAAATCGCACATGGTCTTTAGTTCCACACCCAATCCTTCTCAAAATATTGTCGCTCGGTAACGTGTAAATGGCCGGGTTCGTTGAGAGATTTCACAAGGCCATATACGGTCTCAAACAAGCTCCGTGAGCTTGGTTTCGGCGCTTTAGCACCTTTCTCTTGAGCTCGAGTTTTCTCTATAGTCATGCAGATTCATCTATATTCATTCGTCATTCATCTAGTATGATTCTTGTTATTCTCCTTTATGTTGATGACATGATACTCACTGATAACATAACCATTGTCTATTCCATCAATTTATTAATATTGCTCATCTCAGTCATCACTTCGCTATGAAAGACCTCGGTGATCTTCATTTCTTTCTTGGCTTGGAAGCCTCTTGCACTCCTACTGGTCTCACAATTAAGTAGTCCAACTATGACCTAGAGTTGTTGCAGAAAGCTAATATGGCGGGTGCAAAACCGTGAAACTCTCTAGTATTACCTGATACAAATTTATCTTCTCATGGTGGGATCTCTATGCATCCTCTTATCATCAAATTGCCGGTGCTCTCCAATATCTCACCCACACATCCCCAGACTGAACATATGCTGTTAATTAATCAGGCGTGCATGCCACCCCGTGATCATCGAATACTTGCTGTCAAGCGCATCTTGCATTATGTCAAAGGGATCCTCACCATGGGTCTCACATTTCAACGTTCTTCATCTACCACTCTGTATCAGTTTACTCTAATGTAGATTGGGCTGGTTGCCCTGATGGTCGTTGTTCTATTTCCGATTTTTGTTTCTTTTTTTGTCCAAATCTTATAAAGGGAAGAAAAATTATTCCCATTTCTAAAGATGCCCTAAGTCTCCATAGATTGAAAAGCAGGGTGGGTTAGAATGTTGTTGAAATACTTATTGGGCATTGTTGAGTAGGGGCATTTTGGACGTACAATCTTCCATTTGGACCAGTTCATTCGGTGGGCCCATGAAGGTCTAATGAATTCTAACCGTCGATTTTCTTTCTTTTATTTTTTATTCCTTTTAAATTGTAAAAGTCAAAGCTTTTATCTTTTGATCAAATTATTAAAATTGTGTTATTAATAGAACTTTTTGGATCTCATCCACCAAGAGGTTGCCCACCAAATGAAGGGTCCATAACAATTAATTGGTGGGCCACTTACTGAGTTCAAACCTTTGATCCTTGTACCCCAAATAATGGTCAATAATGCTCAAATTACACGGTTAAAAATCAACCCACGAAAACGACTCCAATCCAGCACTCAGAAATCACCAATCAGGCTAACTTTTAGTCTGTATGTCCATCTAAGGTTGGGCAAAACATCCATAAGGTCATAAATCTCTAAGAACTTGCCACGTGGCTCATGTTGTGGGCTGTAAGTAACTTTGCTGACCGGCGACGACCACTGAAGTTCTACTCCCAATTTAAACCGTGAACCTGAGCTCCATCCTCCAACACATACTGTCATCCTCAGGAGAACATCATCCCTAGACCCCATACCGTTCACGGTCCATGGGATTTGTGTCATGTGAATCAGCAGAATCACCCACTTGTCTAGGCCTGAGTGAGACGTTTTTTCTTAGGACACTAACATGGCTCAAACGTTACTCAAAGTCTCAAACACCAAAAGGGGAGTGGAACTTTCCTGACCGACCACAATATAAGCCACGCGGCACACTATTCTCGGACACTGACTGTACGGCTATTTGTCCCATCCCTAGGTGGACCTACATACAAAAAAAATAGCCTTAATTAGTGATTTCTAAGCGTTGGATTGGAGTCGTTTCCATGGGTTGATTTAAAACCGTTGAATTTGAGCATTATTAGCCGTTAGTTGGTATACAAAGATCCAAAGGTTTGAAATCACTAATCTGGCTGATTTTTTGTTTGCAAGTAGCCGAACATCCATACGTACAACGACCTATAAGAGTTTGCCACGTGGCTCATATTGTGGTCTGTCAGCAACTTTGGTGATCGTGCCGGTCAGCAAAATTATACTCTAAAGGGCACTCTCGGAGCCATGATCTTTCAGCACGTGCCAATGATACCGATATATTACCGGAAATGATCTTCCGTACAATCCTGTGGGCCCCCTATTGTCCACGCAGTATTTGCTGGTGGAGGGACTGATGGAGACATGTTTCTGCTGCGTACGCATCGGCGGCTTCTTGCAGGTCGTGGTCGGCTCCGCCGGCTTCCTTTTCTGCCACGTCAGAATCACGTTCCCCGACACGAACAAACCGTCCGCCTTCCCAGTCGAGCCTTCGAACGCTTTCCGTTCGCTTTCCAGAATCTTCAGACGTTGATTTAGTTCGCGTGGGAGGTAAGATGTTCGAACTTTATGCTGCTTTTCATGCCGGAAATCCCCGTCAACCTGATCATTTGCTCGGGTCCCCACACAACTGATGTTTCATGCGGAGTGCAAAACGAACTTGCCCAAAAGACTAAAACACCCTTAACTAATTCTCTTTATTCTGACTATTTTTATTGGTAATTAATGTGAACTAAATAAAGGGCATTTTAGTCATTAGCCAATTCAGGAATTAGACGACTTGTACTGAAATATCCCTCTTATTGTAACTGTACATGGAAATAATTTAAATTACAGGTATGGGTAGTTTGGTCCTCATACGAAAAAGGAGCGACCAACATCCTAAGAATAACTGGAGACGAAGAACCTTCTGTTTCAGTGTATCATCGGGCCACGAGACAAACGCCTCTCTGGAAATCCAGCTGTCCACCTTGTTTTTAGTCTATTAATTTAAAAACCAAATTTCACAAAAATATGAAAATTACCTTATTTCATACAGTGCTGCTGTGATACAGCCGTTCCCTTTTTAGCATAGAATGTCTCGTGGGCCCTACACCTGAACAGATTGGAATGTGCAGTGGTGGGACCCCCCATATTTTGATTTTCTGCCCACTGTTCACCCCACTCAAAATAAAACTCCGAAACCTGAGGTATACTACCTGTCCAGCGATGACACGTGGCATTTTTAAATTTTTATTGATCGATTTTTTCTTAAGAAGAATTCAAATGACGAAAATACCCCTATGCAGGGGTTAATTGGGTTTACGTTTTTTTTTCTAATTTTTATTGGGTCAGGCTCCGTTGACAGCCCTAAAGGGACAGGATTCTGTACAAGACACGATATATGCAACGTGGCACACTCTTGGAGGACTCTGACCGTATGGATGTTTGGCCAACATCTAGTGGACCTAAAAACCAAAATTCAGCCTGATTAGTGATTGCTAAACGTTGGATTGGACTTATTTTCATGGGTTGATCTCAACTGTATGAATTATAGCAGTATTTTAGGTACAAAGATCCACCGCCTAGAAATAACTAATCATGCTGAATTTTGGTTTGTAGGTACACGTAGGGATTGGCCAAACATCCATACGGTCAGAGTCCTCTTAAGAGTGTGCCATGTGGCACATATTTGTGTCCTGTACAGAATCCTGTCATTTTGCTGTCAATAAAAACGACTCTAATCAACGATTAGAAATCACTAATGAGGCTAATATTTGGTATGTTTGTCCGTCTAGGGTTGGGCCCAACATACATACGGTCAGATATCACTAAGAGTGTGGCACGTGGCTCATACTGTGGTCCGTCAGCAAAGTTCTACGAGAAAACAAGTACAATCAAGATTGGATCTTGTATAAAGCAAAATTAACTTACCATTACTGTGAAATGACTTGTTGATTTGTGATGTTTTTATGCTTAGACCAGAAGGACATTTTAGTCATTTTCAACTCTTTTCTTTGGTTTAAAACGCCAACTCCTAGCTATTTGTCCAGAGTCATTCTCGCTCTCCTCTTTCTCTGGTTCGACATCCTCTCAGGGTCATTTTCGCCATTTAGGTAAAAACGCCATTATCGTTCTCGAAGTTCTCTAATGGCTAGTTCTTCATCGTTTTCTTTTATTCCCGCTTTTGCCCTCGTCTTTCTCTTAATCTCATTCGTCCACTCTGATACTGAGACTTCTCTGCAACCAATGGTTCTAAGCTCAAACGAGCAAGAATCAGTCTACCAAGTTCTCGAGGCGATTAACTCGGCGATCAATTGGAGATCTCTCTTCCCCGACGACCTCTGTAACACAGGTCCCCACGGCATCATCTGCGATTATTTCGCCGATGAAAACGGTAACGGTACATTCCACGTCACAGAACTAAGCTTTGGCTACGTTTCAGATTACTCTTCTAACCCTCCTTGTAGCTTTAATGCTTCTTTCACTCCACGTCTCTCTTCATTCACCTACCTCCGAAAGCTCTTCTTCTACAAATGCTTCACTGAAACAGCGGTTTTACTTCCTGGGTATCTCTCAAAGTTGGGTTCTTCGTTGGAAGAACTCGTGTTCATTGAAAACCCATCTCTGTTCGGGAATCTCAGTGGCGAAATCGGTAATCTAACTCGTCTCAGGAGGTTAGTTCTGACCGGAACAAGTGTTTCTGGGAAAATCCCAGATGAGATTGGTGATTTGCTAGAGCTTGAACAGGTTACAGTCACGAGAAACCGGTTTAATGGCGGAGTTCCGCAAAATATAGGGAAGTTAAAGAAACTGAAAGTTCTCGACCTTAGCTACAATGGGTTTGAAGGAAATGTGCCAGATTCAATTGGAAATCTTACAGAGCTTTTGAAGCTCGATCTGGGTTCGAATCGTTTTACCGGGAGAATCCCGGAAAGCTTTATCGGTTTGCAGAGGTTGGAGTTCTTAGACTTGAGTTACAACCGTTTCGCTAACTTTGGAGTTCCGCTATTTTTAGCGGAGGTGACGAGCTTGAAGGAGGTGTACTTGAGTGGGAACGCACTAGGAGGACAGATACCAGAAATTTGGGAGAAGCTTGGGGGTATTTTGGGGTTAGGATTATCAGGGTTGGGACTGGTTGGTAAAATTCCTGCATCAATGGGGGTATTTTTGAGAAACGTTTCATATTTAGGGCTTGATAATAACAAGCTTGAAGGGACAGTGCCAGAAGAGTTTGCGTTGTTGGAATCTGTGAATGAAATGAATTTGGAGAACAATCGATTGAGTGGGATGCTTCCTTTCTCCGCTAAATTCTCTGCTAAAATTGGAGAAAAGCTAAAGTTAGCGGGGAACTCAGAGCTGTGTCTTGATGCTAGATTGGGGTATTTGAGATTGTGCAACAAACCAGAGAATCCCAATCCTGTCCTTTTGTCTCGGTGTTCTTCACTACAACCATCTTCTCCTCTTTTCATGTTTTTTGGATTTCTCTTTCTCTTTGTTTTTTGTTTAATTTCTTGTTAGAGGAGAGAGAGAGAGAGAGAGAGAGAGAGAGGTGTCATACTTGTGTTGGGGACATTTGGTTTGGGAGGGCAAATATGTTAATATTGGCTTTTTTTACGGCAAGTATATAAATTTTATGGGAATAGAGAAATTCACTTGTAATCTTCAGCTTGCAAAAGCTTAACCACCACTAGATTAGTGAAATCCACGGCCGAGCATCCGACTCCCGAACGAGTCAGAAAAGACGAGTCCCCTGGGCCTTCAGCGGATATAACGGTTTTCTGTTCCACGCTCATGGGCTTCTTACACGTGGCAGCAAAGGTGTGGAGAGATCAATCGAATTTTTCTTTTGAAGTTTAAGTTTGCTGTGTCGACGTTTGTCTCCACTAAAATGCCACATGGCATACTCTTTTGGGCCCACTGAAACTATGGATGTTTGGCCCACCCCATTGTGGATCTATATTCCAAAAATCAACCTGATTTGTGATTTCTAGCAATTAGATTTAAGCATTTTTCGTGGGTAATTTTAGCCATTGGATTTGAGCATTATTTTTGGTGCTGAAATTCATTGGCTAGATCTTACCAATTAGGCTGATTTTTGGTGTGTAGGTCCACTAAAAGTTAGGCGAAACATCCATGGGTCTTAAAAGAGGATAAAATATTCGCTGTCTCCGAACGACTTCAAAATTTGAAGTCTCCCCCTCTCAAAAATACCACGTGGAGATCACTTTAGAGACCATCGATCTTATGGATGTTTGGTCTACCTCTTAGTGGACCTACATACCAAAAATCAGCTTGATTGATGATCTCTATCAGGTAGATTTTAGCACCCAAAATAATGCTTAAATCGAATGGCCAAAAATAACTCTATTAAAATATTAAATCTAACGGCTAGAAATCACCAATTAAATTGATGTATATGTGTAAGTCAATCAAGAGGCCAACTATTCTATACTTAATAATACGTGATGCGCAAGTAATAATATTGCCAAGTGTAGATCATATTTAGTAAGGGAAGTGTAGATCATATTTAGTAAGGGAGGTGTTATTAGCCTACCAAAAAATAAAGGGTGGCCTTATTTGCACACTTTTTTTACAGTGATACCCACAACTTATCTACACACTCGAAGTTGAAGAGGAAAAAAAAAAAAAAACGAATGAAGAAGAGGAACCCACTACCACCGTCCTCTTCTTCTTCACTACCATCACAACCGCACCTCCACCATCACCTTCTTCTTTTTCCACCACCACTGCACCCCTCCCTCTCTCTCTCTCTCTCTCATAAAAAAAAATTCTCGCGCATATCTGCAAGTCAGGGTGGATATAGTTTTGGCCATAGCACCAGGCAGAGGTTGACATGGCCGAGTGAGATTTTATTTTTTTTCAAGGTGAGAGAGAGAGAGACGTACCTTGTGGTGGTCCTCCTCTTCCTCTTCTTCTTTTTCTTTTTTTTTTTTTTTTGGCACACCAGTCCCCTAAGAGGTGTGTGCAATTAACATCACCCTTTAGTAATTCTCGAATCATTCGCCCATAATTTGTAAACTATACGAATTATTAAAAAACAAACCACACAACATCCTATAAAAAAGTTTGGAAAAATTCATGAATTTTTTTAACATGATCAAATTATTCTCGAATAATTCATAAACTTTTTCAAATTATTCTCAGATTGTTAAGTTTTGAACATGAAAACTCATTTTATAAGACAAAAAATGGCAATATTTTATTTTTTTTCCAAAATTTTAATAACAATACCCCAATTGTACTCGAACATTTCCCGTACCATATTTTTTGCCACATACTGAATTGCTATTTATGATGTAGAGGGTGATCTGATCTACTATTTGCTTAATGACACTAAGCCCATTTTTTCGGTTTTGGCGTTATTTTCAAAATAATGTAACGAGGTTGTGGCGAAACTGTTATAACGACTGTTGCAGTGTTTCTTTTTTTTTTAATCATGATTTATTTTAGATAAAAATATAACTAGTAAAAAAAAAAGATAACCTCTTGAAAGAAATACCCACCAAGGATAGTGGATTGACAATATGGCCATTCACAAATAATTGCTGATAACCTGATCTATTAGTTACTCTTAGTGGCTCTGTCTCTTTGCAGCAATTAGCCCGTTGCTTCCGACCCCTCGAGTCCGAGCCTCAGGGTCGGTAAAGTTCCATGGGTCTGTCCGCAAAAGAGCAAGAGCATCAGCAGATATCGTTTACCGTAACTAGAACTGGAGGTACCGGAAGCTTTAGGATACTAGTCCCTAATTCTATGCCTTCCCTTTGGTCAGTCATAGCGGGACGTAGTCGATAGTCTCAAAGGCCGATAAGGTAGCTACAAAGCTCTTTATAGCTTGCTTTCACTATTGAAGGAGGTGCACCTTAAGGGATCTTTGAACTGCCATTCTGTCTACGTACTCAAAACAAATACTGTTATAATCAGTTTGGTTCCAGATCCTACTTTGGTTGATTCCCAAAAATTGGGAATTGGAATCGGGGTTTTCAGTTCTGGTTAATTCAGATTTGATTCCAGTTAAACGGGTACAAATTGACATCCCTACGTCAACCTCGTCGCTTGTTGAAAAAGAAAAAAAAAAAAAAAACAGGACTATTGAAAAATAATAATGTTTTGGTTTCAGCCAAGCAAGATCACAGCTGCCATTGTTAGACGGAAGAAGGAAAAATAAATCCTCCAAATGCAAAATTATATTGAACTTTTCTTACTTTACAAATCATAAATTTTTCAAGAAATCCTACCATATCCCTTCCCTTCTTCTAACTGCAATGCTTTTAAAGCTGTAGTAGGAAACGGATCGGTGTTCTTGGATACGGTTCCGGATCCGGATCCAGGATCCGAGAAAGGAGACGTGTACGTTGAAGATGTGTAACCCTTCAGTCTCGATCTCGTTGACCCACTACCTGGAGATCCTCTCGACCCACCACCTGGAGATCCTCTCGACCCACCACCCGGTGACCCTCTCGTCGACCCACCAGTTGACAACCCCTTTGATTTCTTCCTACGAGACTGTTTCGGGATTGCGGGTGGGTCTTGTGAAGATGAATCGGACCCGCCAACACTCGAAACACTTGGACCTTGGTGTCGCCTTATCGGTTTGGTCCCATCAGATAAATCCTTTGTAGGGGAATTGATTGAAACACCTGTGGACTGTTGGCGCCTCGATTGCTTCGGTATGTCGGGGACCTCTTGGGTTGCAGCGTCAAATGATGAGGGTGAACCCGCCGATCGGCGGCTTCTCGATGACTTCGTCATTTCCGGCAAGTCTTGGGCTGGAGAGTCTTGGGTTCCCTTGGTGCGATTGAAATCTATACAAAACCAAGTACCATCCTCATAGTTGTTACATGTTCATGTATGTGTCATGCAATAATAAGTACGTAAATCTAGTCTAGGTGCATGAAAAATATCTTTTCTTTTTTGTGTAAATGTGAAAATGATTAAACCTTCAGGCTGCCGTTTGGGTGAAGGGGTCTCCTTAGCTTCTCTGTTAATACTTAACGGGGCAGATGAAAATTCCGGTGTCATTCTAAACTCGTTCATCTGCATGCATAGTTTGAAAAAATACATCATACCCCACTATCATATAGAGCGATATGATAGGTTACGCATTTTCTATAAAAAAAAAAAAGAAAAAGAAAGAAAAACGCACCCAGCTCGGCGCAGATACGGATGGGCCATCCCATCCTATGTGAGCTACGTGCTTTACGTCGGTGGGGTAGCCAATTTGCATTTCTTGTTCCTTGCAATTAGCATTATCTGCAACAAAATTTTGATTTTATTCAGAACTTGATAATTGAATAAATGCATGTAATTTTGTAGGTACGTGCTAGGACTGGGCCTTGGAATGGGCTGAACCAACAGCCAAACATACTCCATAATTAATTATGCTGAAGTCCATATCAAAGTGGGTTTTTTGGGCCCATAGAACCTATCCGACCCATTAACACTACCACAGTTAAAAGGTGAGGATTAATTTTTACAAATTTACTCACCAAAAATTTGTGAAATATATCTTAGGCCTTTTAACAGGCCCTTCATCTTCGTCGTCATTTCGGGTATTAGAGAAGGCTCTCTGACCCAGAGAGCTTCCAAAGGAGTCGCCTGTGCTCGCCGAGATTGTGATTCTTATCTTCAAATTCAAATTCAAATTCACAAAAAAAAAATAAAAAGGAGAGAATACAGATAATTAGGCAATTGCAGATTACTAAACACACAATGAAAATTTTAAAAGATTGTTGATGACAGAATTCTAGTGTTTAAACACATACAGATTGCTAAAAGCAATCACATTATTATGAAAAAAAATTCTAAAATGGGGGCATCGACGATTTACGGACTTTCGGGTTATTTATGTTTTTTTTACTTATAAACCGATAAATAAAAAATGGGTACAATCCATTTACATGAAAAAAAAAATAAAAAAGAAATCACCAATTGGTGGAAAAAAAAACAAGTTTGTTCAAAAAGCCCATTAATCTAAAAATTCCATTTTTTCTAATCAACTAAATAATTGAAAATTTTAATTTTAAGCATTCATCTAATACAGAAAATGTAAAAAAAAAAACCCCATTTTTTAAAATAAAATCAGTATAACAAAAATCAAAAAGATTTAAAAAAGAGCAAAAAAAAAAAAAAAAAAAGGTAATAATCTTATTACTTGCAGCTCTATCAGAATGAGATAATGGAAAGTAAAATAACCCTGTAATTTATTTTTCAGAAAAATAAAAAGGAACCCGATTCGATAAAGAAAATCAGACCTTCAAAAGCGAATTTGCTAGAGCAAAACAAAACTCTCGATTCGTGCAATGTCGAAGCTATGTTATATGTTTTCGATAAAGAAATCAGACCTTCGAAAGCGAATTTGCTAGAGGAAAACAAAAATCTCGATTCGTGCCATGCCGAAGCTATGTTATGTTTTCGGATCGTCCTGACAGAAAATGATTCAACAAACATAGTGTCATCTCTCTAAATTATTATCTACGGAAGCCGGGGTTCGAAAACGGTTATTTTGTAGGTTGTTGAGGCCGGCCTTCTTTAAAGCAATTAAAGTTTAAACCCCATAATTTTACTCTTGATTCAACGCCTAATAACCTCAAAAAATAAGGAATTGGTTTTATGTTGCCATGTCAACACCACTTCTTTGTACTGGATAAAACCGTTCCGGCCCGACTCCTTCAAACTCCCCCAAACGAATTATTGGTTGTCCTTGGATGGACATTTGGTGGATATCCGAATTTTTAGGTTAAAAATTCCGTATTTTTAGTGGGAAACTCAAAGGGAGGGTGGAGCGAATTAACGGCTAGAAATTGGAATATTAGGCTAACGGCTAGTTTTTTTTTGGTGGGTTTTAACCGGTCTTTGGGGAAAGCGCGGGAAATAACGTTAGAATATTCGAAGGGCAACGGTTAGGTTTTATGTTCGCGGGTTCACGCGAAAGAGGATGTCGAGCCAATACAAGTCAAATTGTCGAAAATGTCCTTTTATATGTTTAAGGAGCAAGAGTTTCTTTAGGGTACAATAGTAAAAGAGGAGAAGATAGTGAAGGAAAGACACCCAACATGGCAGCTCAGATGGTTGGTATCCACCTCTTTCGGGAGGTCGTGGGATCAAACCCACGCAGGCAGGTTACCTCCTTTGAGCGGTTGTGTCAGGAGTAGAAAACCCCTTCACCAGCAATGACCGGGTACAGGCTTAGCCTGGCTTCGATCTTCCCTCCTGATATGATGACTACAAAAAAAAAGCGAAAGAAAGAGCAAAATTTTGCTGACAGCAAATCCGTTGACAACCGATAATATGAGCCACGCGGCACAGTCTTAAAGGACTCTGACGGTATGGATGTTTTTCCAATCCCTAGTGGTCCTACAAACCAAAAATTCGCCCTATTAGTGATTTCAAACCTTTGGATCTTTGTACCCCAAATAATGCTCAAATTCCCATGATTAAAATCAACTCATGAAAATAACTCCAATACAACCCCTAGAAATCACTAGTCATATTGATTTTTGGTTTCCACCTAGGGATTGGCAAAACATCTATACAGTCATTGTCCTCTAAGAATGTGCCATGTGGCTCATATTGTGGGCTGTCAGTGAAAATTTGTTCTAAAAGAGTAAATCATCCTTCATTTTAGCTAATTAAGTGACCAAACCACCCTTTGCAATTTTGAATTGACCATGGTTTGAAATCTCGGGATCGGAGGCTGGATTGATGGGATCCGATCCCAATCCGGATCGCCCAATCCAGCACCGGATTGGCACATCTCGCCACGAGACGAAGTTAGACTTCCCAGGGAAACAGTGATCTCGGCCCGAGACAAACCATTTTTGGATGGATCGGTGGGCTCCGATCCCGAACCAGATCGCCCGATCCAGAACGGGACCAGTCGAGACTTCGAACCATGCTTCAAATGGTCTAAAGTTTAAAATGTCTCTTCCCTTTTAAGAAGTCGAGACCAGTGGTTTTAAAAGGTGTTTGAGAACCCCAAGGGTTGAGTGCGGGTGGCCAAGACTCCACTCCAAAAAGTAAGGTTCTGAGTTCAACTCTCCTTGGAGCCACACCTGGAAAGAGTAGGGTAATAATAAGTGGCTCAGTCCACATTAACTCTCCTAGTATACTCTGGCACGTGTGGAAGGGGTGACTATCGAGCCCTGAAGGACTAGTCAGGTGCTCTAAGAGGCCCGGATACCCACGGTTTAAAAAAAATAAGAAAAAAAGGTATTTAAGGCTCACGCCAGTGTTTCAAAACTCGGACCAGACCAGCTGGTTGAGCTAGTGATCCTGTGAATCGGTCTAGGTCAACATTGACTTGCAAATTTAAACTGCCATAGGACTTGCACGGTATTCATAAGTTTGGATCACCAGTTTTCGATGTAATATTAAATAACCACTTACCCAAAAGATCAATCTGTTGGGGAAAGACGAAACAACTATGTATACCAATGGATTGTCCGGCCAACACGACACATGGGCGGGAACATACCATCCGCTAACATTTTTGTGCCAAAAGATTGTCATCCATACAATCTTTCGATTCCAATTGACTCTTAGGTTATAGAGGCATGCATGCTCATGAAGCTTATGCTCACACTTTAGGCTATTGAAGTGACTCACCCTAAGCTTTCGTGTTGAAAAAATATTCTCTAGACTCTAGATTACACATGGGGGGTTATGTCAATTTGTTTTAGAAGGTAGCTAGGGAGAGATTAGTAGTTGCAGAAAGTCAAGGAGAATAAAGTATGTGTAAGTCATGGTGGAAATTACATTATCCAAGAATAAGTATTTTTTCAAGGGGTCAAGAGCATAGTTTGCAATTCGGTATATTGCAAAGATTCGAAATAGGAAGGATCAGTTTGGTACGCATGCAAATCATTACGCGTGCAATGGTTTGTGCACCTATATATACTATTTTCTTGCATTTGGTTTGCACTAACTTTGCATATGCAAATTTCAAACAAACCCTGTCACCTTTATTTTTTTCAGCATTTTAACGGTAGACAACGTAACGGGTATTCCCCCCCCCCCAAACAGACAATAACGGACGTTTATTTTTTCAGAAAATAATGGTCGTTATTTTCGTTATAACGAAAAATAACGGCTGTTATTTTTTTTCAGCATTTTAACGGTATATAGCATAACGGTAAAATGGGCCGTTATAATATAACAGTCTGTGGGCCTTACCCTTTTTTTTTTCCGTTATAATGGATTGTAAAAATAATACATAACGTAATGGGGGAGGTCCGAGTCCAGTATAACGGCTGTTATTTTCGTTATAACGGACATTTTTTAAACCATGATACACATTACCATTTAATGTAAAGGTCGGGATCCTCGCACAACCTTTTTTGACAACCAAATTCCACACCTCTTCTCGGGCGTGGATTTCAAGAATCCAATGGTGGTTTTGCTTTGGCAAAAGTGAATGCCAGTTCAGTGTTATCAGCCGCGCGTTGGATTCTCGGGATCCACATCTCTGGCATTATCAATCGCGTGTTGGATTCTTGGAATCCGCGCACCGATCCCGAACCTTAATGTAATTATTCTAAATATTTATATAATTTATTTATCTTATTCACCAAACTCACCCTAGCTAATAGAAACATTTATTTATTTTTATTAATTCTTCTTGAAGGAGCATCTTAAGTTGAGACAAAATGTTCTCTCCCCTCACCAAGTTGGCAAAAATGAGTCTTAGAAGAGCTTTGGTGGGTATTTGATGGCGTTTTTGACAATCTTTTTAGTGGCAGCATCTCCAAGATCAATCCCACATATATCAGCCAACCTAATCAGATATAATAATACATCAGATAACTCTTCCCCAAGATGCTCTTTATCTGATTCCTCCCAATTTGGTAACCCTTTTGGCACCTCTCCCCTCCATTGGAATATTTCTGATAGCTCACCAACTTCACCAACCTGTACATTCAAGAGAATAAAAGTTTAAATTTTTGTGTTTTTGTTTTTTTCTCTAAATCATGGCTTAAAAAATGTACATTTATGACGCTCCAAGACCGTTATGTTACAAAAAAAAATTGAAAAAAACAGACTTAACGTTATAACGGCTGTTATAACAGAAATGACGATTGTTATTTTGTCTAGAAGATGCATGTGGGCATGTTGTCTTGTCTGTAAGCTTTTATTCTCTTGTTGTGGCTAAAATGAATATCTAAGGTCTGGACAAGAAAAGACAAAAAAGAAAATGAAGGCCTGTTTGTATAGCCATTTTGCATAAGAAAAGAAGTACTTTTGAAAAGTTTTTCATGCAAAACAAAAACTAAAAAAACATTTTCTTGCACACAAATGGTAGTCCAAACAAGCCCTAATAATGATGGATTCCATGGCATAGTTGCTAGAGAGAGAAAACGATAAAGAAATGATGCGAAAAACAAAAGGGAAAAACAACCTTTAAATTTTTAATTAGTGTGGAAAACAATGAACATTGGGCGTGTTTGATTGTACAGAAAATTTTCTATTTCCCTGAAATTGTTTCCTGAAAAATACGTCTCATAGGGCTGCTCGATTGCACTTGAGAAAATGTACCGAGAAAATATGCAATTTACAATTATATGAGAAAATAACAGTAGCTTTCCGTGGAAACCAATTATCACCTATGTGGAACGCAAATGAATTCCAGGCTCAAATGGTAAATCTCGTTTTCTCAAGAAAAATTTTCCAATTTAAAATGACTATCAAACAAGGGAAAATTAGAAATCAAACATGCCTTAAGAGAAACTTGTAAGAAACATCAAGGAAAACGACAAAAGGAAACGCACTAGAATGCAAATCCTATTTCCAACCTTATGGTAAATGGGTTTCTCAAGAAATACCAATTCTTATAAGAAACATATTTGATGTTTCCCAACAATTATGTTCCAAAGCCTCACAATAATACTAATCAAAAAAATAAAAGAGTACACAAGATTTAGAAAATGTTGATACAGAAAAAGTTTTATGACATTTGTATACAAAAACAATTTCTAGAAAACTTATTCATAGCAACCATACAGAGCCTAAGTAGAAAATATGAGTGGGTAATGGAAATTACCATAGCAAGGAGTAGATTTCTGGGGCTATGGTATTTTTCCCAATCTCTTGCCTTGGCAAATTCCTCAAGCTTCCTTGAGAGGTCTTTCAGACTAATGTCCATCACCACCTTCTCTTCTTCTTCCTCTTCTCCTCCTCCTCCTCTTCCCATTGTTTTGAGCCCTATGGAGCCAAAGATAGGGAGCTTTCATAAATGGGGAGCTTTTATAAAGAGAGAGTTCTACTAGTGTAGCTATAAAGGCAAAATATTAAATTTCAAAGAATATATGCATAGTAAGGAAACGCCATATTAATTAATAGTAATAAAAAAAGAGTGTGAAAGTGGAAAAAAGCCTGACCATGGTTTATGTATGAGATTCCAACCCCCACCATGCAAGATGGCCTACTACCCTCTTTAAAGAAATAAGGAAATTATTCCATTAATGTACCCATGTGCAAACCATTAAGAGGGAGTGGATGAAATTTAATCACTTTTTGTGTTGCCAAACACCCCCTAATTAAGAATGTGTCAGCTTGCTAAGTTGGTAAAGTTTGTGGGTGTTGATGACATGATATGGGATCGAACCTTCATCCACCAATTACTAACCACTAACCCACTTGGCTATCAAAAAAAAAACCTCATGCTAATCTTTGAAAGAGATGATATATGAGGCAAACTAAAGCCAAATCTAGGGTTTAGTGTGACTATTAATTTAGGAATATAACAGTATATTAAAATTTGAAAACTGGACCAGATCAACAATCCTACAGGACTTTTCCAAAAAATACTAATCCAATTCATGTTGAATTGGAAGTTTGAAATCGACGATTTTTTCAAAACCAGTGGTTTGACCGTCAAACAGATCGAACCATCAGCTCAACTGTTTGAAACATGCAATCCTAAAATTTGCGGAGTGTCTATGGTCCATGAGAATATTTTGGGAAAGTGAGTATGGTTTTCAAATTTTAAGGGATTTGCTCCAAAATTCTAGCTAAATCTTCAAGATTTTGTGTTAAATTTCTATGCAAAATAAGAAACGAATTTAATTATTTTTATAAAAAAAATTCTTAAATCTTAATGAGAATATTTTGAGAAAATGAATATGATTTCCAAATTTGAGAGGATTTGTTCCAAAATTCTAGCTAAATCTTCAACATTTTGTGTAAGATTTCTATCCAAGATAAGAAACATATTTAATTACTTATATATAAAAAATCTTTATTCTTAAATCTTAATTAGGGCCTGCTTGGATCATCTTTTTTAAACCTGAAAAAATCTGTTTTTTATACAAAAAAAACTTTTTCAAGATAATAGATTGTTTGGATGACCATTCTATAAAAATATATATTTTTAAGCCAAAAAGTTTTTTTATAAGAAAATAGCTGAAAGTCATTTTTCATGTCAAAAAAGACTTTTTAAAATTTTGCTAGCTCAATGAACATAATAAACAAAGAGACCCTAATCCCACCCCTACCATCTATTACTCCCATTAATTATAGTGGTGGAGCCCACTAAGAGAAGATAAATACATTTTGCATTAATGATGATCCAAATGAAGTTGTTAAGAAAAATACATTTTCAAAAAGATATTTTTTAAAAAATCATTTTTTTAAATATTATTCAAAAAATGGTGATGCAAACGGGCCCTTTTAATCTTGACATTATCCTCGCATTGTAGTCTCTCAAACAAGCATAGCATTTACAAATGATGCACTAGGTTTGCTCAGGTGAAATTCTCATAAATTCAAAATCTCTTGAACTCAAGAGATGTCGATGAAAGAATGGGAGTCAAAGAGATAGCTTGATTGGTGTTTCTTATTGTGGATTTAGCTTCTAATATATAGGCCTATTCCCAAATAATAGAAACGGACATGAAGATACCGTTTAAATGGCTTAAGTGCGCTAAAAATCTCACATTTTACAAAGTTAAAACGAGATCCGGTAAAGATAGGGTCGACTACAGATTTTGGCTGGTCTACCGTTCAGAGATAGATTTCTGTCCAAGGTCCGGTCGTCTGCTCAAAAACGTTGTCCGACTGCTCAGGTGGAACACTGTATTTTCAATCTGTTGGGGGTGGTAGACCGCTTATTTGAGCCGGTCTGCTGAACACTTCACCAACATGATCAAAAAACTAAACAAACTCCCAATAAGGATAGGTTAGCCTCCAAACAAATAACTCTAAGTTTGAAAGTCATCTAGGGTCTTGAAGAGCCGCAGGCTTCGCGGTGAACCCTTAGATGTATACGAGTAAGATCATCACGAGATTATGATAGTTGAACGTCCATTGTGTGAAGACGTATGTTGATTTATGCTTCAAATCTTCATGTTGAACTTTGACTGTCTTCAGTTGAATTGTTTCACTTGGGTTGGTCTTTTTCAGCTTTTGCTATTCTTCTATTTGTTGATGAAGTCAACTTGATTGTTGACACTTCAATCTTCAGATAACTAATGAAAGGGATCAATTACTAAAGAACTAAACGTTCTTAAGATTGACAACAGAGGAAAGTTGTTATGGAAAATGACGCCTCTAGCAGTGATGTGGGGTATGGTTAGAGAGGAACCAGAGAACTTTTAAGGGTAAGGAGACTTCTTTATCACAAGTCATTTTGAATATAAAGGCGCTTTTGTTTCATTGGGGAGGCATATCGCAAGTCATGAGGGGAATCTTTTTTAGTGATATGGTTTTTCGTTTTGATCAAATTCTGTTATAAGTTGGTTTAATTCCTTTTGTACTCTTTCAGATCTTCTCGATCACCTTTTAATACTATTCTGGGCTTTTCAAAAAAATAAAAAAGATTGACAACAGAGACTTTTCATGTAGGTCCACCTAGGGATTGGCCAAACATCCATACAGTTAGAGTCCTTTAAGAATGTGCCACGTGGCTCATATTGCGTGATGCCATCAAAGTTTTACTCGGACATACATACTCACATTGAAATGGGCTCTACATTAAAATTTAGTCCAAAAGCACACTTTTGTGTGATTGAAGCTATAACTTACCAACCACCCCACCAGCTCATATGTGCTTGGCTCAGTTATTGAGTTGCCTTTTGGATGGAACAAGGCCCATTAAAAAAAATTAACAGTGTCAAGGTTATTTTAAAAGAAAAAATTATTCTTACTATTTTTTTTTACTCAGATATGACTGATGATGGGATCCATTATAACAGTCAGTTACAACGGCCATTATGATGGTAAGTGACAACGAACCGTTTAAACCTTGTAACAAATGAGAAACATAATTAGTCTATAAGAACAATATTAGGGTATATGGCACCTAGGTTTAAAATCTAGAGCTAAGATTCAGTAGAGATGCATGTGTCTTAGGCTGAATTTGGATAAGCTTAATATAATTTAACTTATAGCTTAGGAAAAACAATATTTCCATGTTTTTAGCTAATTTTTCAAGGTTAAGCAGAAGCCATTGAAATCTGGCTTATTGCTCTTATAGCTTATGTGCCTGGTACTTGTAAAATGCACATGCTCAAATTGAAACTTAAGTAAAACTCTATAAATACTTAAAATGCCCTTCTATTTCTTCAATAAAAATTCTAAATAATCACTAAACCTTTTAAAGGAACTCAAGATGCATGACATACATCTTGAGTTCCTTTTCTTCTTTTTCTTCTTTCTCCTTCTTCTTCTTCTTCCTCTTCCTCCTCCTCCTTCTTTAATTAATTATTCTAAAGACACACAAAAGATGAAGTTTTGGAAGGAGTTTGAAGCTCAAATCGTTCCCGAATGGAAGCATAGCTTCTTCAATTACTCACAATTGAAGATATTGAAGAGCTTTAAAGAAATAATTCGGGTTAGGCACTACATCTTCTTCTTCTTCTTCGTCTTCTTAATTACTATTTTTGAGACTTTCTTGAGAAATGACTTTATTTTCAAGCAAGAATGTTACCGTTCTTCTTTGTTTTTTTTTTTGGTTTCAATTATTCCTAACGGAGGGAGGTCTTAGGATTAAAAATCTCTTTTCATACGACTCAATTGCTATAGAAATAAAATTCCAACTGATCTCTAGGCCATCCTGAAGTCAAAGCCAATACGTTGTTTATTTGTAAAGGAATTCTTTTAGGTTACTTTTCTATATTCCCGTACCTAAGTGGTGTGTGGATAATGCCAAGGTTTAGAAGGGGACGTTATAATGGTATAATGGATTGGGGGTGTTACTGTTATTCCGTTATAACGGATTATAACGCACACGAGCAAAAGGGAAAATAATGGCAGGTGAGTGGCTTCCCTGAAATACGACGGTTAAAAATATTTTCGTGAAAACAAGTCCAATCCAACTGTCAGAAATCACTAATCAGGCTAATTTTTGGTCTGTAGGTCCACCTAGGGATGGTCCAAACATCTGTAAGGTCAATGGTCTTTAATATTGTGTGCCATATGGCTCATATTGTTGTCCACCATCAATGTTGATGACCAACATCTTTCATCAAAGATTTACTCAAAAAAATTGGCTTTGGATGGAGAAGAATTTAAAAAGTTGATGGGCTTTAATTGCCCCATTTCTACGTAGGATAATTCGATTAATAAAAAATGTCATTAGCCTTATTGACATTGTCAGTTAATCGCCACTTGCCGCCTTGCCCACCCTTAGACAAAATCTTGGCGCTGCCGTTGATTCGTGTTTGTTTTGATTAATTAATTCTTGAATTTGGGTTGAAAAGGTGACGGCGTTGTTTGAGAGATTAAATGAAGAACTTAACAAGGTAATGCCACTCATTATTGTGTAAAATAAAGCGAAAACATTCCTAAGCTCAAGTCACTTTGATTCATGCTTTTCTAGCTCTTTTTATAGGGCTCAGGCTCCGAGGACTCGTCTTTTTCTGATTCGTTATTTCACTCGTGTCCTCAGCTGTGGATTCCAAGAATCCAAAGCCAAAAAATGAAGGCAACTTAGCGCTATGAACTATCATTGGATTCTTTGAATCCATGTCTAAGAACGCTAGTGAAAAGATGAGTCCCCTGAGCCCGACCTTTTTTTAAGTAGGCAAACGGGTCAATGGTTTGTAGTCAGTGGGTGAAGGTGGGTTTGGAACCATCCAAGTCTTGGTATCAACACTCACAAACCTTACCAACTTGGGAAGCTGGCACCTTATCTAGCTCTTTATTCTAAGGGGGGAAGATAAAAAGTTGAGCTTCTTTGCCTTTTCTGGGATAATTCCTTATTATAAGTCAAAATACTTCTGTTTTAGGAAGCCCATCCTTAATATTCATTATTCCAAGAATCTGATCATTGTGATAGAAGTTCTCGTATGACTGTTAGAATAGACCGTTTAAAACCTTGTAACAAATGAGAAACATAATTAGTCTATAAGAACAATATCAGGGCATATGGCACCTAGGTTTAAAATCTCGGGCTAAGATTCAGTGGAGATGCATGCGTCTTAGGCTGCATTTGGATATAAGCTTAATATAATTCAATTTATAGCTTAGGAAAAAAATAGTTTTTTCAAGTTTTTAGCTAATTTTTTCGAGTTCAGCAGAAGCTATTGAAATCTGGCTTATTACTCTAATAGCTTATGTGCCTAGCACTTGTAAAAAGGCACGTGTCAAATTCAAACTTAGGTGAAACTCTTTAAATACTTAAATTGCCCTTCAATTTCTTCCATAAAAATTCTAAATAACCACTAAACCTTTAATAAAACTTTTTTAAATGAGAAATATCAAATTTCCTTCTAATCGTTTCATAACTTTTTTAAAATGACCGATTCGTCATTTCTTACCCAAACCCAGATGGTAACGGTCAGTGGCGGAGCCAAGATTTTGTTCAAGGGGGCAAAACCACAAAAATTTGTTAAAAGGGGGGCAAAATCACAAAAAGAAAAAAAGAAAAAGCAAGGGGGCCAAACCAAAGAAAAAAAGAGTTTAAGAAGTAAAAAAATAAAAAAAAAAATTTTAAGGGTTTCAAAAGTTGAAGGGGGAAAACTACCTCCTCTGGCCACTTCTTGGATCCACCACTAGCAACGGTGATTTACAAAACATGTGCTAGCTTTTTTATTTGAGCTAGAGCTACAAAGATGCTATCAAATAAAAAACCTAGAACTAGAAAGATGGTATGGCATACATCTTGAGTTCTTTTTCCTCATTCTTCTTCTTCTTCTTCTTCTTCTTATTCTTCAACTAGTTCTTCTAAAGCCACAAAAGATGAAGTTTGGGATGGAGTTTGAAGCTCAAATTGTTCCCAAATAAAAGGATGGCTTCCTCGATTACTCACAATTGAAGATCTTTAAAGAGGTAATTCGGGTTCGGCACTACTTCTTCTTCCTCGTACTATTTTTCGATAATTTTTTTTTCACGGTTCATTTTGAGAGACGAAATTATTTCTAACGAAGGGAGGTTTTGGAATTAAAAATCTCTTTCATATTACTAACATTGTTGGTCAAATTGGTTTGACGATTGCTACAGAAATAAAATTCCAACTGATCTCTAGGCCCAAATCCTGAAATCAAAGCCAATACCTTGTCTATTTGTAAAGGAATTCTTTTAGGTCGTTTTCCATATTCCATACCTAAGTGGTGTGTGGGTTATGCCAAGGTTTAAAGGGGGCCGTTATAACATAATGGACTGGGAGAATTACCATTTTTCCCGTTATAACGGATTGTAATGCACATGGGCAAAAACAGAAAATAACGGCAAAAATGGCACCAAAATTCAAAAAAATTTAAATAAACTTTATAACGGAAAGTAAACTCCGTTGTTAGTGAAGGTGGACTCATGTTTGGTCCATCCCTAGGTGGACCTACATACCAAGAATAAGTGATTTCTAACCTTTGGATCTAAGTACTCCAAATAATGCTCGAATCAGAAGGTTAAAAAACTTTTTCATGAAAATGAGTCCAATTCAATGGTTAGAAATCACTAATCAGTCTAATTTTTGGTCAGTAGGTCCACCTAGGGATGGACCAAACATCTGTATGGTCAATGATCTCTAATATTGTGCCATATGGCTCATATTGTTGTCCATCATCAATGTTGATGACCCACCTCCTTCATCAAAGATTTACTAAAAAATAAATTGGCTTTGTAGGGAGAATAATTTAAAAAGTTGATGAGCTTTAATTGCCCCATTCTTATGTAGGATAATTCAAACAATTAAAAATGTCATCAGCCTTATTGACATTGTCAATTAATTGCCACTTGCCCACCCTTGACCAAAATCTTGGCTGCGCCACTGATTGTGTTTGTTTTGATTAATTAATTCCTAAATTTGGGTTGAAAAGATGATGACGTTGTTTGAGAAATTAAATGAAGAACTTATCAAGGTAATGCCACTCTACTAATGAGAAATAAAGCGAAAATGCTCCTAAGCTCAAAGATTAGATTAGAAACTTGGTTCGCAATATGGGTCAAGTCACTTTGATTCATGTTTATCTCCTTTTTTAGGGCTCATGCTTTGGGGAGTCGTCTTTTTCTGACTCTTCCTTCACTCGTGTCCTCAATTGTTGATTCTGAGAATCCAACGTTGGTTTGGCTTTGGCAAAAAATGATGGCAACTCAGCGCTATCAACCATCATTGGATTCTCAGAATCCACGCCCGAGAACACCAGTGAAAAGACAAGTCCATTGAGCCCGACCTTTATTTTAGTAGGTAAAAGGGACAATGGTTAGTAGTCAGTGGGTGAAGATGGGTTTCGAACCATCCAAGTCGTGGTATCAACACTCACAAACTTTACCAACTTGGGAAGCTAACGCCTTATCTTGCCCTTTATTCAAAGGGAGGAAGATAAAAAGTTGAGCTTCTTTGCTATAGAATAATTTTTCTTTGGGATAATTCATTATTATAAGTCAGAATATTTCTGTTTTAGGAAGCCCATCCTTAATATTACTTTGGTTAACTTTCTCTCGTCATTATTCCAAGAATCTGATCATTGTGATAAAAGTTCTCATAAGGAAATTGAGAAGATATCCTTCAAAAAGGTTTTTGTCAAATATTCTATGATCATTGTGTTTAAAAATGTTAATTTAAATATGTAATGCTCATTTGACTAAAAAAAAATAGTTAATGGGGGTGGACTCTGCAAAAGATAATCTTAACAGAGTTTTCGGTTTATCGGAAAGAACCCGTTATTCCTGTAAACCCATTTAAGAAATTTGAAAAGTGATTATGTGTCACCATTTCATTTGTCTCTACCAAAGTTACCTTTCGTAAAGACTTCGTTGAATTTAAACTCATAAGCAATATGTAGTGCACTGGCCACTCGCGGAGTATAAAATGGTATAAACAGAATTCCATTTGCAACAAATTTGATATGATTTAAGTACAAAGGGTGAAAATAACAGATATTAACGCCCCAACCCTATTAATTTATTTTAAAAATAACGTCCAAATTTAAAAAAAAATGGACAGCATTTTAACAAAAAATAACGGCTGGTATTTTTGAACAAAAACATTTTTTTTATCCTTGTCGAGGTTATTTTAAAAGAAAAAATTATTCTTATCCTTGTCGAGGTTATTTTAAAAGAAAAAATTATTCTTACTATATTTTTTGACTCAGATATGACTGATGGGACCCACTATAACAATCGATTATAACGGCCATTATGATGGTAAGTGGCTGTTAGAACGGACCGTTTAAAATCTTGTAACAAATGAGAAACATAAATAGTCTATAAGAACAATATCAGGGCATAAGATGGCAACTAGGAGCTAGGAAGGGCCGGGGGTTCCCCCCCAATCAACTTTGAAATTATTTAAAAAAAAAAATTACTTCTAAAAGTACTATTTTCCTTTGGTTTGCCCCCCCCCCCCCCCCCCCCCCCCCCTAGTTTTTTGCGATTTTACCCCCCTTGAACAACTTTTTTTGTGATTTTGCCCCCTCTTAATCAAAATCCTGGCTCCGCCGCCTCTACATATGGCAACTAGGTTTAAAATCTCGGGATAAGATTCAGTAGAAATACATGCCTCTTAGGCTGCATTTGGATAAGCTCAATATTATTCAACTTATAGCTAATGGAAACACAGTTTATCTAGGTTTTTAGCTAATTTTTCCAGGTTAAGCAGAAGCTATATAAATCCGGCTTACTGCTCTTATAGTTTAGTGCCTAGCACTTGTGAAAACGCACATGCTCAAATTGAAACTTAAGTGAAACTCGTTAAATACTTAAAATGCCCTTCTACTTCTTCAATTAAAATTCTAAATAACCACTAAACCTTTAATAAAACTTTTTAAATGAGAAATACCAAATATCCCTCTAATTATTTCGTAACTTTTTTAATAGGCTCAAACTTAGCCCATTAGTAGATGTAATGATCTGGCTTATTTGATTTGGGCCAGGCCTAAGGTAATTTAGTTAAAACCCAAGCCCAAGCCCATCCCATTGATCTAGCAGGTCTTTATCAAACACAGACCTGGCCCATCAGGTCTAAAATTGCAGCCAAAGCCTGAGATAATTAAAACCAGGCGTAAAAGCCCATCATTACAGCCCGGCCTATGAACACCTCCTGTGATTAGGCCCAGGCCTGATCCATGACTATTAATGGATGGTGCTGGTGCATTAGATTTGAGTGGCTCTAATCATATTTTTCACCAGTCTAAGACTGGCTCAATTATTTACTGCAGCATGATCCTAAGGCCAGTCCAATGGGCCATTATTCCAGCCCAGTGGGCCTAGATTGCCGTCCGTCCATTCTATTGTTCCCCCAGGAGATCTCTTAAGTTAAAAAATACCTTGATCGAACGGTCCATTACATGACGCACACGAAACTTTCGTATGATATTAAATACAGAAGCCTAGCTCTAAGTATGTAACGCAGTTTCATTTGACCTAGATCAAACGGTTGAGATGAACGTATCAAAACCCTCCGCCACCTAATCAAAATCAAAAGCAATTAAAAGGAGAGAAGAGAAAAACCCTAGTTTCCTCTGCGGAAGAAACCCTAATCTCTCCTCCTCCTCCTCCCAGTTCTTCGAAAAATGGTGAATCTCTGCAACTTTTTTTCCTCTCCTTCTTCTTTGAGGCCTCTTAACTTCTCTGTTCCAGTAGACGTTTAGGTTGATCTGTTCGATTTCTGTATATTCTTTGCTTCTTCATGCTGAGGTTTTGATAATATTTGTTTGTTTGTTTAATTTGTAGCCTTTCAAGCGATATGTGGAGATCGGGAGAGTTGCTCTCGTGAATTACGGGAAAGATTATGGGCAACTCGTCGTGATCGTCGACGTTATCGATCAAAATCGGGTACGTATTTGATTCAGATCGGGTGTCGTTTTCAGAACTCTCGTTTCTTCTATTGTTCTGCGTAGTTTATGCTGTCCATCTTATACTGTTGTGCACGTTAGCATTATAGATTAATAACAGTAGAAAAGATTTGAAATCTACTCGGAAACATAGTTTTTATTAGCTCAGTAGATGGATGAATCAGCTATTGGGTAGATTTGGGTATTTTGGAAATACATACATGCGCGTACGCGGCACGGATTTGGGTGCGCGTGTGTGTTTTTATGCGTTCATGAGGAAGTATGAATTAAGCTAGATTTAAGTTGTTTCAGTATAACTCAGATATCCTGGGATGATTAGGTTGTTTTTTGTGTTTTTTGATTTCTGGCATTGTGTGCTTTGGATTCTGGAGTGAAGGTTTAAGCTTTATTTTATTAAGACCCAAACCAATACACCAAAAGCACCTAGGTGATAGAATTGCGGAAAGCTTAAGTCTTAACCTTTAGGACATTCCACCACACTTCAAGGTTGACGTCCATGGTGTCCCACTCTGAGGTGACTTTCACTCCTGTACTCCTATTTTCTCATTTTTTTGTGAGCCGGCCCCCGGCATTTATCCCAGGATCCCTATGTTCTCTTTTTTGAGTGGGTCCCCATGTAGCCCTTAGGTCGCCCTTCCTGTGACTTGAACCCGTAGTGTGGGGTTGGCTCTGATACCAAATGTTAAGAGACCTAAACCAATACACCAAAAGCACCTAGGTGATAAAGGTGCGGAAAGCTTAAGTCTTAACCTTTAGGATCCTAACCTATTTCTTATGCTACTAATATTTGCTAAGACCATATTTTATAAGCTATTTAATGATGATTCTATTTTATGTCAAAATTATATAATGTGGGATAGTCACGGCACTAGAATTTAACCACCAAGTTTGAGATGGATTGGTGTGGTTTCTCTACGCCTAGGACACCAGACGAGGTTTGGAATTTGGACATCTTTTGACACAGCCATTGATGAAACTTTTAATCTATTGTTAGAGATTAGAGAAAGGCACGTGGGAGAGAGGTAACCATTATAGGAGATTTGTTTTAAGAGAGTGAGAACAGTTTTAGGAGGGTGGGAAGGTTGCAAGAGAATTGAGGGTTATTTTTGAAAAGAAAAAGTCTAAATATAATGAATAAATACTTTTACAATTTTACCCTTCATTATCATTGATAACTTTAACAGATATAAGAGCAATTTTTGGGGAAAATTGGCAGAAATGTTAACAACCATATGCCCCCGGTTCTCCCATGATAATGGTAAAGATTTGTTTTGCTCCCTTGGAGTATTTGTATATCAGTTGTGTATTTTTGATGTATCATGTACTTCATTCTCCATTTCGTATTCATTCTTACTAACTGATATTTGTTTACTTCTATATCTTCAAATGTAATCATATGAATTTCAATGGGTTTGGCTGTCCGTCTTTCTAGTATTTACTGCTTTGGATTCTTTGTGCTAATATGAAACGTCAAATAGCTATGCAAATCTTTTTGCTGACAGGATGTCATGGATCTCTTTTGCTTAATTATGCAATTTGGATGGATTTTCTATTTTTTCTCGGGGTCGTGATGTAACAAGTTATACCTGAGATCTTTTCATTTGCGGAAGCGGCATTTTTGGTAGTCACCACTGCCATCTGGGCCCACTGACCACATGGATGTTTAGCCCACCTCTTAATAGACACTCATACCAAAAATCAGCGTTCTTAATGATTTTTAGCCGTTGGTTATAGTACTCAAAAAATGGTTGCATTAAACGGCTCTATAAGAACACCTTAAAAAGTACTAAAAAGTGTTAAAATCTAATGGTTATAGATTACCAATGAGGATGATTTTTGGTGTGTCTATCCACCGAGGGGTGGGATAAACATCCATGCGGTCAGTGGGCCCAAATGACAGTGGTGAGTAACAAAAATCGTGCTTCCGCATTTGAAACAGTTTCAGGCATACCTTGTTACATCTTTTTCCTTTTTCTTGTTCGTTGTAGCAGTAAATAGTACTATGTTTTTGACCCTATTGACGTTCTTCTCTTTTTTTTATTGTACATCTATTCAACTCGTTGATTATCCGTGTCATGCGAATGTGTTTTTCCTCTTGAATTTTATGGTTTTTAAATCCTAATTGATCAGTGTTACCAGGACACCTCAAATTTAAGGGTTCCGGTACTCTGACACTTCTTGTTATGGCATGACACTCCTTGGATGTGCTGATGAAATGTCAAGGTGACATCATCTATGTGCTTGTGCTCGGCACTCCTGGACAAAGTGTCACTATAAAAGACATATTGACTAAGTTGCCGACACTGAATTTTGTTTCTTGCAAGTGTATAATACTTTGAAGTGTCAGACACTGATCTAACTTTATGACCTTACATGCTAAAACACATGGCCAGTAAATAAATCTATGCTTTAAGTTAAATATTTTCATTTAAAGAGCTTATTTAGAGGTCACCTTTTAAGACAAGGGTTGTATGCCTCTATCATCTTCACCACCCTCCCATGCTTTTATCATCGCAACAGTCTCAAGAAAGCCCAGTTGTTGCACTTGTTCTTCTAGTTCTGTTTGACAACAATGACAGTATTTATTGTTGGGCTCTCTTTATATTGATGCATGTACGCGTATCTCTATATTTCTATTTAGTTTTTTATTATTTCATTTTTTCACTCTCTTTTTAATTGCCAACATCTGTTGCTCTCTCTCTCTCTCCCTAATGAAGTTTGTAGATTTTTTTTCTTTCACTTTTGCCTTTATTTTTTAACTTTTTTTTTTCATTTATTTTAAATTTTAATGTTCTTAGTTGACATGCCTTGGCACCTGTTCCACTGACCTAGGAAACTCTGAAATTGCTACTTTCCATATGAAAAGTGACAAGATGGTTCACCAGGTTGTCTGTCTTATGGTGCTATTTTGATGTAAAACTTGGCAGGCTCTTGTTGATGCCCCTGATATGGTGAGAAGCCAAATGAACTTCAAGAGGCTCTCACTGACGGATATCAAGATTGACATCAAAAGGATCCCGAAAAAGAAGTCTCTGATTGAGGCCATGGAGGCTGCAGGTGAGTAGTAGTTCTGCAAATAAGTGTGAATTTTCCACCCTCCTTTCCCTTCTTTAACATGGCTCTCATTAAATCAAATTGTTGTATCATGATGGTAGATGTCAAGAACAAATGGGATAACAGCTCCTGGGGCAGGAAGCTGATTGTGCAGAAAAGAAGGGCTTCTCTGAATGACTTTGATAGGTTCAAGATCATGTTGGCAAAGATCAAGGTGTGTAACGATTCCATTCATACATGATTATTTTCAGCAAACTTGGTTTTGATCCGTGTTCATAAACCTTGGTTTGTGCTTCATAAAACTATCCTTGTCATGCTGGATTAAATCAAGACTTGGTATAAGTTTAGACATGAACTCAATTTCTTTGGGTCCTTTTTTGGCCAGTCTGATTTACTAGTATTTTTTTTTACTTTAGAAGCTGGTTGTGTTCAAGTATGTGTCAAGCTAATGAGTTCTATACTGTTCATATGCAGAGAGGTGGAGCAATCAGGCAAGAGCTTGCAAAGCTGAAGAAGCAGAATGCATCTTGAGATGTGGATCTCAATTTTGTTAAAAAGAGTTTTGCAAGTTTGTGTTTTGGCTACTGGTTTATTTGTTGTTGCTAATTTTGATATTAAGAGCAGTTAAGCAAAACATTGGTATTTTGGGTAAGACCCCCCCAATTAGAGATTTATCAGCTTTTACTCTGGTGGACGCAAATATGCTGCTGTTATCAGTTTTCAGGAAACCGTTTCATATGCATTGAGGGATCATTAATTTTTTAGGGCCCCATTTAGTAAGTAGCTAGCTAGTCAACTGAATGAGATGGTGACTATGTGGGCCATGAAACGGATCTGTTGCAGGTGGACTATAGAAATGTAGTGGTCCCACTTATGATATTGATCACAACCCTATATCAGGACAGTATGATGATTCTGTGGTGGGTAGACTAATCAATCAAGAGGCGCTTTGTGGGTTGCATTGTGTGGCTTAATATGATATTCTCTATAATTCACTCTTAAAAGCCTACTTCATATGGTGTATGAAGTCATGGCTAATGTCCAAACTTGTCTACTGATCAGATGGTTTAGATCTAATGGGTCAAGACTTGGCAACAGCGGGCCTCCGTTGTTGGCTGATCCAGTATTGTAACGATCTGATTAATAATAATATGATATTTCTAACCCTCTGATTAATAATCAAGTACAACAGTCTAAGAGCACTCCATCAAACTGATGATTTGTGGGACCTACCATCCAAAAAAGTTCCACTTTTTAAGTTATGGGAACCTATGATTTGGGTGTCAATGGAAGGTGTCAGGTTTGGTTTAGATACCAATCTTCCCGTGGACAAAAACGTTATAGACGGCAGTTATACCTTAACTGTAATAACGGGCTTAATGTTTACACTGCTGTTATGTTGAAAATAATGGTTATAAAGTAGCCAAAACAGTTTGACCTATTATGCTTGACATAACGGTAACGCTAACGGTCCTCTATAAACCTTGGATTTCAGCCACTATCACATTATAAACACTAAAACTGAGAATTTGTCGAATTTTTTTTTTTTTTCTTTTTTTTTGAAGGCAAGAATTTGTTGAAATTAATGGCATAAACCAATCAATTAGAACTTTATCATCAGTAGCAAATCAAAATTTTAAGCAAGGTTTGAAATGGTCTGTTATAACATTATAAATTTATAACTGCACTTGATGTTACATTATGTCAGTTGTAATGGCGGTCATAGCGGGTCAATTTGGGTTTGTCATTAAAAAATGCAGCAAATGATTTAAAAATAAAATAAAAACAAAAAAAGTAACGTATGTACAATTTTGTCTTATAAAATGATTTTTCATGTTCAAAATTGAATAATCCAGGAAGAATTCAGAATAGTTTAATTATTTGAGAATAATTCGATCCTTTTTTTTTTTATTTTTTTATTATTATAATAATTTGTATGGTTTCAAGAATTTACCAACATCTTAGTAAAAATAAGGTCAGAATATTATTAATTTTTCAAAATTAACCTTGATAATTGTGAGAACAATTTTCCCCCAAAATAACAGTCAGACGGGGTATTTTGAAAGGTCGTTTGCAACTTGTGAACGGACTTTCAAATGGCGATGGCTAGGCAAGGGCAAAATGGGTATTTTAAAATTGTCTTGGGGTCGGGTTGACGGCCCTTTGAAAGGGCATTTGGTTATCTTTTATTGTACAAAAGGGTGGGTGTATAGATTGGGAAAATTCTTCAAGTAATACCTGATAATATGCTAAAGAGCCATATGATTGTGAAATTTCTCTTTAATCTCAAATTAAATTCTTTCCTTTCTTGAGCATCTTAACATTCCAACAATTGCTATCAATCAAAGTTGAGCTTCACTTTTACATGTATCAGAGAGACTTTCAGAGTTTGGAGGCAAATAGTTCACATGTGATTAAATCATCCATGGACACGGCAGATCTACCGGCACCCAAGACAGGAACAAGGGTAAATATGGGCTCTTTGCCTGTATTGATCCTCCGACTCATCTCTGCGAAATCATTGAATGCGTCTGCGAAGATGAGGGACAACAAATCTGCGGGCGCACCAAGGCTTGTCGGGTAGTAGAACCTCAAATTCTGCAAAAGAAATGACATTGGATGTTTTTTCAACTGAAGAAAGAAATAGTAAAAAAATTGGGCCTGAGAGAATCCAGGATTAACTAAGAACACAATATTTCTTTGGCAAATCTACTTGTTCGTTTTGAAAAACTGATTCTTAGATATTTTATAAATATATAAATCTGCTTGTTTTTCATTTTTTGAAAACAGAGCTTTAGATTTTGACAGAAATACATTGCCTATTTACACAGCAGTGAAAAATTCAATGTAATTCTAAAATATATTAATTCTGGAGCATGATCTTGTCAGTTGAACGGGAGCATACTCGAGCTTGTTTATTAAGAGGCAGGATCTTGTCAGTTGAACAAAGGCATACTCGAGCTTGTATTGCTCGATAGATGTTGACCATGGGAATTCACATCAAGACAAGGTCAGGTATAGTAGTTTTTAGATCCCTTCAGTCAACTGAGGGGATCGTTCCCTTTAAATAAAAGGGCATCTGTCAGTGTCTGAAAGTTTGATTCCAATATTTTACCAAATATACTGGGATATAGTTACGATGCATGAATTATCCAATGACAATGACAAGGCTCTAAAAATCATGTTAAGACAGAATATGAGTGGTCTGTTATGGAAAGAAACTAACCGTCATGTCTCCCCAAGAGAAATCATTCTCCAGAAGGATCTTATCAAGAAGATAAATGCAGAACCTTGCAATTCTTTTCATGTGCTTCTGTGTGCCAAAAAACTGAGTCTCTACAGGGTTCTGATCAGCATTCAAAGATTCAGAACAGATCTTTGCTGCATGTTCATTCATAATATTCAGGGTAACCACACACATCTTCGCATGAACAACGTATTTCTGGCAGCAAGAATCATGCCACTGTGAGTGCTCAAAGCCCCAATGACTTGGGATCATTATGCAACATGGGTCCTGCACATCAGTTCCAGTTTCAGTTTCCTTATCCTCTGGAACATAAAGAATGGGCTTTACTTCCACGAGTGCCCTGCAAGACATGAAAGTAACATGCAAGTCAATTTTTTTTGCGTTGGAATAACTGTTTATATGTACTTGCATATTAAACATAGCATATAAATTATAAAACAGACTATTGGCTTCAATTTCAAACATAGGAAGCACGACAAAGGCATGAACAAATAGGTCAAAAATAAAACCCAGATGCCTCTGTAAATCGAAGGTCACAAAATTAAGATCAAGGTTTAAAAACTCCGAACCCAACTAGGACCCAGGGAATCTGAGTTGACTTTAAACTTAGTCAACTGCTTGATTGAGATTTTCGAAGCTAAAAAATTGAATACTTCAAGCACTTGATAAAGTTATTTCAGGTTTTATAAAAACCAAGATACCAACTTAACTCAACAGATATCTTGATCGATCGAATTAAATTCAGAAGGTTCTCTCCCACTTGACCAAGTTTCTAAATAATGAGTTAAACAGATATATTAATCCAACGAGAAGTCCTTGAAGCTGACATGGAAATATAGAAACAAAACAAGACATAAATAGAGTTCCTCCTGACACCGACTCTTGAAATTGAAGGCATACCCAGAAACAACATAATAATACCTTTTTGGTAGGCTTGGTGCAAGAACATATAGAAGGATTGGATCAAACACTTCAGGCATATCACCATTTTCTAAGTCGGAAAATCTTCTTTGCTTAAGGAAAGCTTCATGCTTGCTTTGAATTTCTGTTCTCTCAGAGGATGTCAGGGATGCTGAACAGTAAATGACAAAGAGAATTGTTGAGGAAGCAACAGAGCAGTTGAAGCACTTGGCCACCGCGTCGCAGTTTTCTAGTGCTTGTTCCAGTTCTGCAGTAGCGCCTCCACTGCAAAGCATCATTGTGGGCGGATCAAGTCCCAATTGCCCAGCCATATGAAGTATATCTTTATGCAAAGTCGCCTGAAAGAAGAAAAAAAAGTTAATGAAGAAAAGTAGATATTGAAGGTGTGCCCTCGAGTAGTGATGTAAATAATAATAACATGTCCATAGAACTCAGTCATGCAGAGAGGTATTAATAATAAATCTATCGAAGAAATTTATATAATCAGGGTTGTCTCAGGGTGTATCTTCATGGGAGTTTGTGCGAAAACTAACATGTGACTGAGAATCAATCAGTGGATTCATTCCTTCCAAGTGTAAACTTAATCAAAAGAGATTCTGTCAAGGTAGTGCCAATGTTGAAATCCCAACAAAAAAGTTAATGCAGTCACAATAACTTGGATAAGACATATATTTATATATGTAAGTTATCAAGAACTGCTTGAACTAAAATTTCCCCTACTTAAGTTCTATAGTTAGTTAAAAATGTAACTTTTAAAGCTGCAAAATGTTGGTTGTGTGTGAAGCAATAAAGTTTGTTCAGGGAGCATTGGTACTCTTTTTCATCTACTAATTTAGGTAAAACTATGCTTATTGACCCAATGCGCTAGATTCATAAACATTTCTACAGTAATGAAGTTATGAAAAGAGTTCAAGAAATAGAAAAAAAAGATGCAAAGAGTTTTTGACCCTCCAATAGCGCAGGCGGAAATTTTTTTTTGCTCCATTAAGCCATGACAATAATTTCAAGAGGTCATCGACCAAACTAAACTGGGTTGAATCTTCCCGTACTGAAAAGCATCTGCAGAAATTTGCATGTTGTGAAAACTGGAAACATGATAAGGTCAATCTCCTTCTATCGCTAAGGAAAAAAAATCCCCTACTGATCAGAAAACAGATAAAAACAAAGATTTCTCCTTCTAACTGCTCTAATGGTAAATCATAAATGGAACAAGGTACAGCTACATGTGAAGAAATCAACATGTAACAAAAATATAACTTTTTCATTAGTCAGATCAAATCGCTCGCTGGTTCAATGGATTACGAGAAAAGACAGTCTAGACAATTCTGTACTTCATGAATCCTGGTTCCGTATATCAGGGCCCTATGAAAATGCAGCATAGTTAGTGGTGATGCTATGATACTAGGATGCTTCAACATGACTGTAGTACCCATATCAGAACCGCATACTGTATGGATACTTCCATAACGCCATTTCTCCTTTTCTATTCTACTATTGTGTATTTCATAATGCCTAACAATTTCATTATTTGTTTTGTCAATACAAAATATTAATAATTATGTAACCAATTTTACTACAAGAAACTTCGAAAAAAAAAAAAACTTTGCAAATCTTAGAAGTTCCACTGGTGTGAATGTCAAAAACAGATCCTTAGCTTTAAAAAAACTAAAAATTAGAACATACTATCCACATATTGTATGTAATATCCATTTTATCCATATCCATGTCCTGGATTTCAGGAGATGAGGAGTCGTATCCCCATCCGTATCCGTATTTGGGCATATTACCGCCCTTTCGGTTGCTAAAGATACTCAAGACAGAGAAATAACGCTAAAGATTGGAGAATAATGGTCAACTCAATTGGATTATAACATGGAGCACGAAAGGTAGCAATTAATTGGTTAAGAGAAAATACAAGGCTACTTGTTAAAAAAAAAAAAAAAAAAAACAAGGCCCGTTGAAGAGCTAAAGAACTAAAAGTATCTCACAAAGGGAAGAAACTTGATCTCTAAAACAAAGTTTTTCTTAAAATAACAGTAAGAGATTTTGATGGTTTTACGGTTATATCAAATCAAACTTTTATACAATTGGGATGCATGACAAACCCATGCTATGGCAGATGTGGGTGGGGTGGAAGATTTTCATGGTGGTAAATTGTGTGGTAATATGGGAGATGAACTGGTAAAACAGATGCAACAATCAGATTGGTTTGAGAATTTAAGCTATCTTGACCTTCAATTTAACAACCTAGTGCCATGGGTCTCGGCATCATTGATGGATTAACATTTGTTATAGGAATTATGTGGTCATGGGAGGAAAAACATCTAAACAGAGGCAAAATACCAAAAAATAAGAATCTGGGGGATCTAAATGTTCTTCAGAATTCGGTTCCAGTTGAGCAGACTTGGTGGAACATGGATATATTGTGTGCCAGATGAGCGCATTGTGCCGGATGGGTACTTTGAAACACTTATAGATGGACCTCAGAGGAATCACAAGTTAAAAATTTGACAAGTGATCAAAGAAGACGAAGAATTTTAAGCTTGTTTAAGAGCACATGATAAAGTATAAAGAACAAGTGAAAAGCATAAGAAGCATCAAGCATGGAAGTACTTCAACCAACTTCTCAGGGAACATTTCTTGTGAAAAGAGAAATATAATCAGTTTGTTAGAAGTTGGTCTTCTAGAAGCAGAGGGAATTGATGACAGCCAGCTGCACTCTAACAGGCTAGTAGCCTGACAAGATTTCAAAGGAGTGGAGGGTACTGAAGTCATGTCACTTTGCCAGCTAATCGAAGTAGGGAACCACTAACAAGTTATTTACGAGGTTCCTGCATGTTTAAGGCGGTTATGAAGAATTTTGAGCTGAATAGGATCTCAACATCGGTCCCCTGAAATCTACAATAGAAGGATTAGGAGCTATTTTGAACAGGACCACTTCTCATTTTTCAGATTCCCAATTCTTTTGTTGTAAGTTATGAGAGTTGAAGACTGAAATTGTAAGAAGATTTCTCCAACTGTAATAAGAGAGATATTGTCGAGGAATTCTCAGAATCTACCATTCTTGATTATTTGATGAATAAAATCAATGTTTATTTGTGAATTCTTGTACCCTGCATGCATTTTGTGTGTTTTATTTGCTCGTCATTCTCAATAGGCTCAAATTCATGACGATGGTTTGTTCCAATCATTTCTTCCGATTTTTGTCTATGGCCGAAAAACAAGAAGCTCTGAATTCCACAAGTTGATGTTAAGCTAGTGTACTTCATAAAATTTTGACATACTACAGTTAAAAGATCCCAAACTTGGTACCAACAACAATGCTTCATCTCCTCCTTGGACTCTACAAAAATTCTGTGAGCTCTTTTTTTGCCTATGTGGATTTCAACTGCCAACCACTTTTCATATTCATAGAAAACGAACTCAGTATCAGCTTAGATAGCAAATTATGAAGAGCCTGAATAGTATGGGTCACCATTTTGTAATTAGGTTGCATAATATGAGTAAATATTTGTAATCACTTGGTTGAATATTCTGAGCCACATTTAGGGTCGTGGTTGTTTCCTTAAATGTAACATTCTTAGTCTGACCAAAAGATGAAAAAAAAACATAAACAAACTACCCAAAACAGAAACAGAACTGAAAAAACACCAAAAAAAAAAAAAAGTGAAGCAAACTGTTTAGCCATGAAACCGCACCATTAATGTCTGAATCATATTTGGTGGTAACTGATAGCGCAGTGTGACTGAATGACAATTAGTCTTGGGAATATGGAATTAATAAACACAAAATGTAATAGCTTCAACATCTACTCTAAAGTTATGAACTGTCTATAATATGGAGGCTGAAACGCAATACTAGGGACCCATCAAAAAAAAAAAATACAATACTAGGGAGATAAAAGCTTATGAGCACACTTTTAAGATCTTTATGGATTAATGGATGTAACTGAAACAATAACGCATCCTGCAGCATAATTAGGTGAGCACACGAAAAAGAAGTATGTGACTTAATAGGGAAGAAATAAATAAAGATGAACAATTCTTTTTTATAGATTTATTTACCTGGCTGTATGGTCCAATACAACTAGGTGCCCAGCAAGAAATACTTTGTACATGTAAAACTCGTTTGCTCTGGTCATTTGCCACTAAAACTTCAACATATGCTCTCCCTAGACCGACTTGCATCAGAGGCAATTCAATTGTACTGCGAGATGGAACACCCAAGTAGCACTTCTCCTCTGTAATAAATCTCACATATGTTTCATTTGCCAAAGCAAAATCATTCATATCGGCAATGTAGAGATGAATGTAGAGAACATTCACCCAACTGAAACCATCTTTAACAAGTTGTGATTCAATTTTCTTTAGAACAGTAGCCAGATCTTTCTGCAAACCTATCAATTAAAAAAATTGAGACTACTGGACAATAATTCACCTAAAACACAAAATTGTATGAGATTTCAAACTTGAAAGATGCGTGTAAGAGAATAGTAATGTTTTTTGCCCAGACCATTATATTTCAACTGTTTACCTTCTGATGTTCCACAGGGATTATTGATCCAACAACCTATGGAAAATGTATCATCCCTTTTGGTTTTCGAAAGATGGAGCTTAACCTCTGTAACCGCAACAAATTCAGAGGCTAAATCTTGAGATTGACACTTGACTTCATGTTTTGGTATGTAGTCTCCTTGCACTTCACATATGGAGCCCATTTCATTTGAGCATGCATCATTTGTTTTGTTATTGCTACTGAAAGAAGTGGACTCCCTTTTATATTCCAAATGGAAAGCTGAGGGATGTAGGACTCCAACAGGGGCTATGGAATCCGAAGAGTGCAGTACAACTTGAAAATCATCAAGCACAATTCGTGCATTCTGGAAATTGTACATGTTAGATGATTGATTAAACATTACGAAGAAATGAAAGTCTAGAAACTTTTCCAAAATTTTTAGGTGTTCTAAACCTTAACAACAACCTATGTAACAATGACACGGACACATCTGACACAGATACGAGGTATCTAACATGGTGCCTTTGAGAAGTCCGAAATGTAGAAGTGTCTGTACACCTGTATTATAATATAATATTTTAATCATATTTAAACCAGATTTTTTTTAAATAAGGAAAGAAATATATGAAAAGTAAAACAAAACATTTCCATACGCCATAGAGCAATCCAATAATATCATAAACATAAGTAGATTTATACGAAGGTAGACTATCAAACAACTATAGCTGTGTTTAACAACTAAACAAAGTACTGTATGGAAAATGGAACCACGTCAACACACTTTTAGAAATCATTGTTTTTTTTTTTATAAATGAAATCATTAAAATAAAGGGTGACACTGCCATCATCTCAGGATGTGTCGACACGCATATCCATGTTGATGCGTGTCCTACACGACAAAACCCCCTAAAAGTGCAGTGTCATTGTTACATAGACAACAACAAGAAGACTTGAAGAACCTTTATAAAGCAGCCCTTATGGGCTCTTCAATACAAGTATGTCATTTCTTCTCATAGAAACAACTAAGTTTAGTAGTTCCAACCCCGCATTCTTTTCAAATCTGATATTGTAGAACAATACTGCAAAGTAATGATCTTAGTACATAAGATTTTTACAAAGGACACAAAAAATGGATCATATCTGCACCCAAGAAAACCACAAACTCAAGCTCATCCATGAAAAATATTGCAAGAAAGAGATGACGGATAAATAACTGTAGCAGGACAAAAATTAGGAACTTACTTTAAAAAGAGGACAGTCAAGCGTTAGTGTTTCATATTCTCCTCCTTCACCACATACATTTATTCCATACAGCCTGCCAAGGACTTATAGAGATAAAACAACCCACTTATGAGTTATAACATAAGCAAATTAGATAATGTACACTGACATACTGTTTCAATTGATGCAGTTGGGGCTGCAAGTATGCAATCTCTTTACCCAAGTGCTTTGCAGGGTCCAATCCCATGGCTGCAACCTATGACATTCAAAAACAAACAGCATTCATAATTCTATTCCACAAGCTATAAAAAACAACAATCAACCATAGTGGTCAAAGTGAATAATAGATGTGGATAAGAGTTCAAGAATTTGATGTGGGAAACACCCCATATTACAATATTAATTCCATAGTTATTTTGATGCAAGAAACAGACAGCAGAAACAGGAAGCTGGAAAGGGACATAATTGTGAATATGTGACCAATGCTATAAGTAAACACGAGCATTGCCAAATTCACATGGCAGACATCATTTCTGTACTCGCCGCATGCAATTACTACTGCACAGCATGCTTTTCTGCTCTGCTTTCCATAGCCATGTTTTTTAAGTTCAACAAGAAACACAATTGTATTCATATAAACCTTCCTGCTAAAGTGCATTGACTAGATTATACAAGTTGGCACAAAAAAAATAGAAAAAAACTGTAATGCACGAATAGTCATGGGATATAGCAAGCCATGACGTTCATCAAGTTTCAAACAAACCACAAGATGCAAAGAAGCAAACTACATCCTATCACAACCAAATAAAATGAAGCAAAATACATCCAAATAAGAACCGGGGAAAAGAAGTCACAAAATGTTCTTTTACCTTTACAGTGATTGCCACAATCTCCTTTGTTATCTATTTAAGAATAAACAAGTCAAATATTATATCTCACAAAGGTATATACAATACTGACAGAATCAAAGATAGCAAAAACAGATATCATCTTTCAAACGGTAATGAAGAAATTACCATTTCTTGAAGGAGCAAAGTTTGATCTTGTTTCCATAAATATGCCAGTGAAACAAGCCCTAACCTTGAACATACACTCTCCACCCGTAGCCGTTGATAGTCAGAAGCAATAGCCCCAGAAGAAACTGCCATGATGGAGGGTATTTGTCGTTTTACTTCAGTTAGCAAGATAAGCATATCTTCAACTTCATCACCTTGTGTCATTCTGTAGCTAAGGTTTTGATGCCTACGTACCAAAATAATAGAAAAGAGATAAGAATTGAAGAGAATACAGATCAAGATCAAACTTCATTCTGTGTTATAAAATCTCCGTCGCACACAGTTATTTTTCAAAGAAATCGAAGTTGCCTCGGGTGCCCACATAAATTTGTATCTGATTGTGATGTAAAGTTTGCCAGTCACCTATGACAGACCTTATGGCTCAAGATGGGTACAAAACTACAATATTCTAGCGTTTATCGCGCGCGGACAGAAAACAAATGAAAGTTACAAATAGTGGTCTAGAAAATTGAATATAGTGTATCACGGGCAATATATTTCCAATTACGGCAATTTGCAAGCGTAGGCAGAGTTCTCATATAACAACTCCAGATCAATAGGACTGCAGAAAGGACTCTGTTTGAGATTGCCCATGGTTAAAAGCCTCTGGTGGACCTAGTCCCTCCAACTATCATGGCCAACAACTAACATTGAACTATTTGTCAAACATGTATAGATGCTCAAGTTTTCAAGATCAGACTAAGCAAAATTTAATAGAAATTGGGACCTAATGCATGCCTTCTTGACCTACCTGATGATCTCCAAATCATCCTTATATGGAACAGTTTTTTAACTTCTACAATTTCTTTGGGGTGTGATGGTGGAACCGATGATCAACATCAGAGGACATGGGCTGACTAGTGACTAGATTCCTAAGAAGCCAATGGAGGTTGGGCAAGGTCATCGCTAATGTAAATTCCTCATCAAATGGAAGAGCCAACAAACAGAGTTTCAACAAATCGACAATCATACAGATCAATAGTGCGTAAAAGCTTTTTTATTAGAATGGAGAACACCCCGACCTGGTGGGATTGGCGTAAACCAACTATTGAGGATTAATGCAAATTATGTTGAGGATCAGCTAAGGACAATGAAGGATGGATGTGGTAGACAAAAGAGACGACTGAAGAAATTAGCCAGTTAAGTGTGATTAGTTTATGGGGTGCATGGTTTAAAAAGGCTTTCTGAGGCTACGCCTTGAGGCTCGCCTCACCTCGAGGCTCTAAGAAACAGCCTCAGTGGTCATTTATGAGGCTTAAGCCTCAATTCACTGAGGCTATAGCCTCACTTGTAGATGTTAAAACTTGAAACCGCAACCCTTGATGTGACCATATTTTGGGTTTTTGCCTTATTTTTCATAACTACATGTAAAATTTAATTATTTTTCCTTCTTTAATTGTCTGTATTTGTTTTTTATAATAATATGATTGAAGAAGATGAGAGGGCTTTCTAAGAAACATGAGAGTAGTGGTAGTTGTAGAAAAGATATGGCGTGGAAGTTTAGGGTTTGTTTTTGTTATTTTTTTAGATTTGATATCGACATTCAGGCACTCCAGACAGTGTAGCTCATAAGATAAAGTTATAGCCTCAGTTACTTTTATGCATATTTAAGTTATTTTTTCACATGATATGTTGTTTCTCATGTTTATAGTTAACTATATTTTTTTTACGATTTTTTAAGCACTTTTAAAAAATAAAAAAACTGAGGCTTACGCATTGGTACCGCCTCGCCTTTTTGAGATGAAACGCCTCAGTTCTAGCCTTTTTAAACTTTGATGGGGTGTCAATTAGGAATCCGAATAGTAAAATGGGTTAGAAATTTAAATCCACATTTGATACAGCTTGAAAGTTTAGAACTGGGGGCTTGTATTTTGTGAGGGTGATCCCCACACCAAAAATCAACAGCTAAGCTGTGTAAAAAATCTGTCAGAATATCCTCCACATATATTTGATGTCAGTTTTTGTAGTTAGAGAAGATAAAGAGCCTAAGAAGTTCTCAACTTGGTCATTGTCAACTGTTATCGAGCTTGTTATTGTGATTTTCCTGATTTTCTTCCTCTTCTGATTTATTCTTTCCTTTCTTCGTCATCACATTGGACCAGACTGGTTGGAGCTGCAATCAGTCTAGAAAATAACTTTTGCCTTTCTTGGGCATCCAAGTTTATCATTCCTGGCCGACAATAAACAAGTGATGTGTATGACAATAACCTGAACTTGAGTTGGGCAGAATAAACATTTTGGAAGAAAGCATAAGAAATATTTAATTGGCCCAAGGTATTAGAAGATTACAAACAAGTGCAACTAATATAGCACAGTCAATGGTGATGCGACATAACAAGTAACCACAGTTTCCCTGGAGAAGAAAAACGCCTTAGACTTGTTTTGCAAAGAGAAGGTGGTAATCTCCCAAAGAAGATGGTTGATTCTACCGAAAAAGTTCTTGCTTAGAGTGCTTGCCTTGTGGATCCATGTATTCGCCTTCGGAACAACGGCAGTCCCATGCATTCTGCATAGCCGACAACAATTTGGTGACCCACCTGAGAGGGCAAAAGAAAACATCACTTTAGACTCATGTACCTCTAATGATAATATTGGGAGCAAAGTTCATAATTTGCCACTCAAAGTTCATAACTCGTCCTCAGTCAGGATTTCGTAAATGTGACAAGCTGAGGTGGCAAAAACAAAAGGGGTTCACGTGTTTAGCACCTCACCCTCTAACATGTGGAGTTTCATCCAATCGCTCTCCACCATGTGGCAAAAATAATAAAAAGATGCCTCTTTCCCAAATGTCAGAAACAAGCTTCTTTTTGCCACTTGGTGTATATTAGGCTGATACTTGCCACATAGGGAGAAGGTGAAGTGGAAAAATGTGGACCCCTTGGGGCCTCTCACCTCATCTGCCATGCGTAAAAACCCCCAACTATGTACGAATTCCTTTCCTATGTGTGGAGAAAAACCTTTTCCCTTCAAATTAACTTAACACAGATTTCATCTCGAATCACTTTGCATGTATATTACTTCAAAACAATAGAGATCAGATTGAACCCAACAAAAGCATTTTCACCAGCAGACATCCCCATGTTCATATTACGAAAAAAAAAAATCACAATTGTGCTTGTATATGACAATTATTTTATACTTTACTACTTAAGCCTCAAAATTGTTCTTATCCTATCGAAAATAACCAAACCCGATAAATAAATGAGTAAATTATCTAAACCTGAATCACATTAATCCTCAAAACATTCTCTTGCTCAACTCGAAACGATAAATAAACCCAATTTTATTCACACAAATTTACATAAAACCATAGTGCCCAGAAAATTATTCACAATCAAACTAAGTCCGATCGCATTCATTATGCTCAAATTACAGTCTTGTTTATGTATTTATTATATCCATCGATGAACTCAAACAAGACAAATAATGAATAAAAAAAAATGAAATTTGAATGAGAGAGGGATAAGGGACTTACAGTTTGATACATGTAGCTATCCAATTCATCGATGGCATCATCGAGCGGCAACAAATTCGCCAACGCGACGATCTATGAGAAACCAAATCGAAGTAATTTGAAGGAAGATCGAATCGAAAACAGTAAAAAACAGGGAGAGAAATGAGATTATTATCAAAACCCTAGTGAAAAAGAAAATTAGGGTTTTTAGAAGGAAAGAAGAACACAAAACCTCGTGGCCATATTCGATGCATTTCATCATGGCATAGCAACTGTCTTTCCCGCCACTTACTAATCCAACGACCTTCATCTTAACCGTCCAAATTTAAATCTTTAAACAAAATATATTCAGATTTCTCGCAAAAATGAATTAAAAAAAAGAAGAAAAATAAATAGAAGAAGAGGAAGAAACAAGTCTGCTAGGGAGAAGGAACCGAAGAGAGGAGACGAAAGAGAACAGTGGGTCTAGTGGCACTGTTGTAATTGTGACGAGAACTTTGGGCGGCTAAGAGTCCGCCTTTGGTACCCGGAGCAACACTTTCCTCCGGGGTTTCCTTTGCGCGACACATACCCTTAAATCTGCTCTAACTCAAATTAAGCCCAATCTGGGTTACTTTGCCTTGACATCGATTGGAATAAAACTAATCTCAACTACTGCAGATTCTAAAGTATGTCAATGTTGTCTGCACCATTGGATGCTCCTTGAAAAATGTGTTTTTTTTTAAGCAAAGTTAAAAGCATAAATGACCTGATTGTGGTGGAGAACAAGGTTTAAAAGGGGCCATTATAATGGTATAACGGATTGGGAGCGTTACCGTTTTACCGTTGTAACGTCCAAGACCAAAAACAGGAAAAAAGGGGAAAAATGGGTATAAAATTCGAACTTTTAGTAAAAATTACAATGAAAATAACGGACGTTTTTTTTAACAAAATTTTCCATAAATAGCAGTCATTTTTTCGTTAAAATGGTTGTTTTTTAAATTCCATTCCAAAGGTAGCTTTCATCTACTAGCTTACTTGGAAGGGTGGCTTACAAATCCAAGACAACCGGGGGTAAGAAATGTTGACAACCACTTTACTCTATAAGCTTAAGCTGTTAAAGGGAGGCATAAATATGTATATCAAAGGGTCTAATAGAGGCGGAGTGCTGGCCATACAACAAAACAACACACCCCTTCAGCACTTTGCCGAGGCTTGAACCCACCAACCTACAAGGACCTCCTGCCCTGATACCATGTTGACAACCAATTTACTTTAACAGGGAATATTTAGCTAAACAAATATTATCTTGGCTAAATATTTGTGCATGTCAATATTTAGCAACGTTTGATGCATGTATTAGATAGTTTACTCTATTTTTTTTCAATTGTCGTGGGTCCCACATATCAAAGTAAATCAAATATGGGTTAGGTGAGTGTAAGACCCACATATTAGGTCAAAGGATCTAAACACTCTTATTTTTATCTTTTTTTATGTTAAAAAAATTATTTTTATTGAAAATTGAGATTTTCCTACGAGAATTTTCTCACCAAGACTTATTAGGTATGAAAATATTTACTCTGGGGGAGGGTGATCAAATATTTTTCCGCCGTTGCAGGCAAAGTAGTCGACCCGTCTAAATATTTGGCGTGGACAAATGCGTACCAAAAACGCCTGGACGAATATTAGTGCGCGCAAATATTTTATTTTCCCACTGCAGTGGCCTGCCAAACATGCCCTAAAAGTCTAATCTGTTAGAGGGAGGCATAACTATGAAGGGTCCTTGGGTCTAAACAACACACTCCAATAAGAAGAAAGGGTGTTACCAGTGCTTCTAAGTGCGATTTTGTAGAAGTCAGAGGCAAAAAAATGACACCCCCACCAACTATGAATTTTTTGGAAGCTGGAATGTAGAAGTGGAGTACCATCCTCCGATCAAGAGATAGAAATCGCCCCATTTCATGGCTAGGTTTTCAACCATTGGAATCACCCCATTTCATGCTCAATCTGACGGATAGAAATCACCAATCAGGCAGACTTTTGGTTTAGATCCACCAAGAGTGAAGAGTATGCAACTGCAAGTGGAATTTTGGGAGGGGCAAATATCGGACTCATCTAACAACTTGAACATCAAGAATGAAAATTTTGATGTGGGTGTGCGACCCCAATAAGAGTGTGCCATTTGTATATGGCATAGCTGGGCCACATAACTCTTTAGAATATTCTGTGGCCCTACTCTGCGATGGCAGACTGAGGACCATATGTCCACATGCACGAGTAAAACTTCGCCCACGTCAAAAAGTTTCTCAAGGATGGGTGATGGAATATAATTTATGGCTTCAATATTCTATTGGAACTATTTTAGAGTAGGAACGAAAAAGCTCGTAAGGGGAGATGCACGGGACATCACTCTGCCATCTCCGGTCATTGTCGTCGTTGTCGTAGTTGTCGTCGTCATCATCATCATCATCATCTTCTATGACCTATTTAGCTATTCAACTCTATTTAGAGCTATATCTTCGGATAAGACCCCTCTTATCCTTTTACGCGGATAGTTTGATTTTTCTCTTGAATTTTTCCCTTATCTTACTAGTAGGGGTGTCAATGAGTCGGTTCCTAAGGTGGCCAGAACTGGAACTAATATTATCGGTTCTTATCAATTCCAGTTTCTATCAGTTCTGGTTCTCCAAATGATGGACCTAGAATTGGAACCAATTATTTAGCTTCAGTCGGTTTTGGTTCCGGGTACATTGGTTCAAATATTAATAATATGACAATTTTAACAATACACATTTAACATTATACATATATATCAGTTCTGGTTCGGTTCTAATATCAAACTACCCAGAACCAGAATTGTTATTATTGGTTTGATTCCGATTCCGGTTCTTATTTAGTCGGTTCCCAAAAATGTGGAAACCGAAATTGGAATTTTTGGTTCCGGTTAATAGTGATCAGAGTTCCTTTTTCTAAAATTTGGATTTTCCGATTTCAAAGTTTCAAACTTTTTGACCAAACAAGGTGAGACTTTCTCACCAAACAAAGGAAATGGAAGTTGTGGAAAAGCTTTATCTGGATATGGTCGTCTGGTATTTCTTCCTCTTATTGACAGTGCGCTCAACAAGGCTGATGACATCGTGCAACATGAGCCACGTGGCACACTGTTAGAGGACTCTGACAGTATGGATGTTTGGCCAATCCCTAGGTGGACCTACAAACCAAAAAATCAGCCTGATTAGTGATTGCAAACCTTTGGATCTTTGTACCTCAGATAATGGTCAATAATGCTCAAATCCCTGCACGTACGGTTAAAATCAACCCAAGAAAATAACTCCAATCCAACGCCTATAAATCACTAATCAGGGTGATTTTTGTTTTGTAGATCCACCTAGGGATTGGCCAAACATCCATAAAGTCAGAGTCCTCTAACAGTGTGCCACGTGGTTCATAGTAAACTTATCAAAGTTTTACTCTTCTTCCTTGGACCTCTGACGTCTTCCTCAGAAATCTAGAGGTCTGGACTCTGGACTCACAAGTCTATATGCAACAATTCTCTAACTTTGCGCACACGGTAATTTGAATGAGATTCTCAGCAAGGATTACGACTCATTGACTCCAGTATTGTTGGTCAACACAAATATTTAAGGGGTGTTTGGTTGCAGTCATAAGTCTACTATGGACAGACTTGGAAGCCATTTTGATGGTACCCACAGGCCACAACACAGCGCACAGGTGTTATTTTTGAATGTGAGCCAACTTTGTTTGTGGGACGGTAATTAAAATGCCCCGGACTGCATTCGTGCATATTTAGGTGAGATGTGTTCAGGGCTACTTAGGTGGTGTTTGGTAAAACTTAATTTCGGATCTTAAATCTTTATGTACATTAAGGTCTGAAACTAAATGTTACCAAATGCCACCTAAGTCTGAAACTGAGACATTCAAGCCTTAACGGGGCAGATACAGACCGTTTGGTAACTACCTGAAATTCAGTGATTTGTTTTTTTAAAAGTCATTCTCCTTATTTTAAAGCAGTAAGATATCTAGCTGAATGCAGTAAATGATAGAATCCTTAAAAAGATTCTAAAATTTATTAAAAAATACCCAATATGCCCTTATATCAAATCTTTCTCTATAAAAAGAACTTACACAAAAATGTCCTAATAAACATTTTTATATACCCAATATATATGTCTTTATCTTAATTTTTAGACATAAGGACTTTTACCAAATGATCTAAATTTACAAAAATTAAGTACTTAAGCTTTCAACACTTAAATTAAGCACTTTAAGCTTTTAGTGCTGAAATTAAGTTTTATCAACGCACAAGCATATGGTTCGAAGTCTCGAACAATCCCACACTGGGTCAGGATATGCGCTCACCGGAAGCAAGGGCCTCACATTGTCTCGAGTGAGACAGCCCAAGACCTAGTTGAATTGGGATCGACAATCACCAATCGACCTTCTGATGCCGAGACTTTCATCCAAGCTTGTTCGTCCCAACAAGTTCCATAAGATCTATTTCTTTGTTTGACTTGCAGAGTTTACACATGTTTGGAGTGGATAGAGGTGTCACAAGAAAACTTGGTTAAGTGTATTCAAATATAGTTCTCTATGCAACCAAACACCACCTATCCTTGCAGCCAAACACACCCTAACTGTATTTATGTAAATTCATTAAACCTGAGACTATTTTGGTAATTTCATAAAAATAGGATGTTTATCTTAAACTGAGAATCCAACTAGCAGATTAAATTGTGATTGGTTGAAAAAGCAAAAAATGACCGTTATGTTTATTTTTCCATGAATGCCAATAAATCAGTCCAACTAATAACCCCAAAAATAGGAGAGAGAGAGAGACCCACAGAGTCCATATTGACTCCAAACTTCTCTCTCTCTCTCTATATTTATAGAAAATCATGAAACGGGGAATATCTGGGGGTCTTCTGTTAAATCTCTGGGTCTCTCCTCCTCCTCCTCCTCCTCCTCCTGCGTGTGCACTATAATTTCTTATTTCAACCCATTTGATCCAAATATCAAAAACCCATCCATCTTTTCAGAAATTTGAGACCAATAAAAGGAGATTTGAAGCTCTCTGCAACACTATTTTAATGGCTTTAAAGGATCTTCCTCGCAAGCTCAAGGTAAGAATATCTTTTATTTTTTTATTAGTTGGGATTTTGTGTATTTTATTTTTATTTTTTGAGTTTCTGCATGTTTACAAGAGGGTTCAAATTATGAAACCCATAAAGCTTCAGGGACATTAAATTTTTTATTGACCAAAAAATAAATATTTTTTCTGGGTTTTTGTACCCAGAAAGCTGAGACCTTCAAGATATATTTGGAGGGGATGGGACCTACTATCCAATGGTTCCACTCATAAAATGCTTGGAAAAAAGAGAGAATAACCTGATCAGATGATGTTTGATCATTTTTGTTGTTGTTGTTGTTGTTTTTTACGCCGATACCTTCTTGTTTTTTACGCCGAGGGTATCGGGGCCTCTTAGAGGGGGTATTGGGGCCTGGGCCAGTTCTGGGTCCCATTGGTTCTGGTTCTGATACCAAAACCTGTAGTCATCCCAGAACTGGGATAATAATCACCGGGTCATGTTGGGTATCGGGTACCCATTGAGACCCTTAGATGGATCTACTCATGCATATGTGGTCTTTAACTGAGCAGTGAGCACATGCATACATTTATGTAAAAACAAAGTAGGGTATTTTGGTAACACCCCCCTGAAATTTGAAAGTAATTAGTAATTACCCCTTATACTTGCAAAATTTAGGATTACCCCCCTTGACTTAGTTTAATAATTTGCCTACTGTTTTTGGGTAGGCAATTCGGGTCAGAGGATTTCTCACAAGAGGACAGAGCAGTAAGGAAGAGCCTGCAAAGAAGCCATCATGGATGATGCCCATCTCACATGGATTCCACGTCGTCAATCGGTCGTTGATAAGTGGATCGGACGACTCGGAATCGGACTTGGTTGTAGTACAGAGAGAGCAAATAGAAGATCTAGAAGTGTGGTTATTTGGAGTCTCTGATGCACAGATGGGACATGGTGTCGCCAAATACTTGCAATCTCATCTCTTCGATAAGAATCTCAACGAGGTATCTATCTATCTATACCGTGGTTTAAAATAATGCCGTTTTAATGGTTTTAACTGCCGTTAAAACGCTAATGCCCCAAGCCCATTATGTTAAGAACTGTTTTGATGCTTAGAAAATAACCGCCCTTGTTTTCTGAAAAGTATTTTCCGTTATTTCCAAGGGGGAAATGCCACAAAATGATAGTACCAGGAGGTACCGCAAATATCGACGAATTTACAAGGGTACTACAAAAATTTCCCAAAAAAATTAAAATTAAAACAGAGATGAGAAAAGCTGGGTTGGGCGCGGGCTTCACAATGCACTTCTTACAAAAATAAAACTTTAAATAGGGAGGTCTAACGTCTTGACGAAGGACGACAATGTGAGCCACATGGCACACTCTTAGAGACTATTAACCGTATGGATGTTTGGCATGTACCTAGATAGACTTACATACCAAAACTCAGTCCGATTAGTGATTTATAATCTTCGGATCTGAGTACTCCATATAATTCATCTTGAAGCAATATTGTAGTATCATCGTCCGGAGTTCCAGACCGTTAGATGGTCATTGAGATTTGTAGTGTGCATCCCAATGACCATAGCGGTTAGGACCTATGGACGACAGCCACTAGGAACAATGGTAACACTGCCCTACGTGTTTTGTAGAGTCAAATAAGGAAGAAAAGCAAAGAGACAATGAAGAAGGCTTATCTTTCAACCAGAGCAAAAATGTATGAAGGAAAGCAAGAAGATGAAAATTTAACAGAGGGTTCAACATCTGCAATTGTGATTCATGGAGAAAAGATCGTAACAGCAAACATGGGTAACTATAGAGCCGTTATATGTAGAGACGGTGTCGCCAATCAAATATGCGGTAGGAACGGACGCAGTCCGAAGAAACGCTGGTCTCTGAATTTAATTTCAGGTAAGATAACAGTTCTTCTTCATGTGTCGTGTGGGGGTGTCAACAGGTCGGTTCCGGTTCAGTGCTGGTATATCCAGATCAGCCCGGTTACTAATCAGACTAAAAATGGATCCAAACCGGACCAAATGGGGTATGAGTCTATTGGGTATTAGTAATCAGGGTCCAAAACTCAGACCTGCCCCCTTAAAGTTCAGCCCAGCCCGAAAATCGCCCGACCAGCCTGATTTTTATTTACATTTTTTTATTTTTTAAATTGAGTGGGCCTGACTGGGCCCGAAGCCCGACCCGAAGCCAACCCTCAAGGGGTCTCAAGCTGGGCCCAGGCCTAGGCTCTAAGAATTTGGCCTGGTCCGGCCCAGGCCAAGTTGGGGTATCCATTGACATCCCTTGATGAACCATGTATCTATAAACAAGCACCATAGCTAGGGATGTATATACATGTGCGTGCGTGTGGGTTTTCATGGTGCCATTTGAACAGGTGCGTTGCGTATGCGCTTAGGCAATACCGACACGAAGCCTAGTAGAAGCTCAGAACCAGCTGTTGGCGTCGAAAAGATCGATTCCGATACAGAATTCGTTATCCTAGCAAGCAATGGCATATGGGAGGTATGAAACTCACTCCCTAACTGAAATTATATGATTCTGTAGTTGAAAATTTTCCCATTCAAAGAGAAAGTTCCCTTATTTTTTCGCTCAATAAAAAAAAAAAGGGAAATTTTCTAAAAAGAAAAAGAACTTCAAATCTATTTACAAAAACAAAAATAAAATTCTGACAATCCCCAAAAAAGTAACTAAATGCCCTTTGAAAGGGCGTTTCTCCCTGACAAAAATAAAAGGTGAAAAGATTGATTGACTGACAAAAGTAGGAAAATAGGAAAAAGCTGACAAACGCCCTTTTAAAGGGCGTCTGTACCGACAGACGCCCTTTAAAAGGGCGTTTCCCATAGAGGAGTAAAAATTTTGTTCCAATACGAGCCACATGGCACACTCTTAGTGGACGCTGCCCGTATGGATGTTTGATCAGTCCCTTGATGGACCTGCAGTCCAAAAATCAGCCTGATTAGTAATTTAAAACCTTTGGATCTTTGCACTCAAATAATGCCCAAATTCTTATGATTAAAATCAACCCATGAAAACAACTTCAATCCCACGCTTATAAACCACTAATCATGTTTCTTTTTTGGTGCGTAGGTCCACCTAGTGATTTGGCAAACATCTATACAGTCATCATCCGATAAGAGTGTGCCATCTGGCTCGTATCAGGACAAAGTTTTACTCCTCTATGGGCAAACGCCCTTTTAAAGGGCATCTGTCAAGTACAGACGCCCTTTAAAATGGCGTTTGTCAGCCAGCTTTTGTCTGGAAAAGCAGTAGTCTTTTCACCTATTTGTCAGGGAGAAAGGGCGTTTAGTTACTTTTTTTGGGAATGTCAGAAATTTATTTTTGTTTTTGTAAATAGATTAAAGTTTTGTTTTCTTTTTAGAAATTTTTAGAAAAAAAAATTATTTATTTTCAAAATTTACAACAATTTCTCAAGAAAAAAAGTATTTCATCAACCTGATTATCAGTCCAAACTTTTTTTTCAATCGGTGGGCCGCTTCAATTGGCCATCGGTCAAAAATCAGGCGGATAGCATCATAGAATACTTTTCTCTAAAACCCATTAATTGACCTATAGTGGCTCCTGATAAAGTCGATCACCTGGCCAGTAGGCGGGCGGCATGCTTATCTTGTGTGACAACACCACAGAGCGAGTGGCTCCTGAGCGATTTTGCCCCAAATCGGGCATGTAGAACAGATACCGGAAAGGCTGTTATGGCAGGGCAGAGGGTTTTATTTTTTTATTTTATTTTATTTTTTGAATTATTTAAATCACTTTTATAGGTGAAAACACATGGACTTCACCAATTTTCCAAATTATTTGCACGTGATTTTGTCATGGTTTTGAAACTTGACTGAGATGACTTGATTTGAAATTCCACCGAGTGGACTTGACTCAACTGGATTTTGTATAGACTCGGGTACAAATTAGGTCTGTACCTATTTGACAAGTCAACTCAAAACCCATCCGAGCCCACTCGAAACTTGGCCGAGTCAAGGTAATTCGTGAGAATCTATATAACAAGTGACAGTAGTTGTCTCCCCACTTATACCCCTTCTTATAGGTTTCAATAAAGAAAGGCTGAGATCTTATCTCCTAGCTGGACGGTGGATCTCAGCCACTCATACCTGATTTTGGCAAATTCTTTGTCGAGGAGTGCCGATGGCACAGGGCACCCACTAGTAAGATACATATTAAGATTTTGTCATTTTTCTCATATAATTTCATTCAAAAAAATAGAATTTTAAAAAATTATTATAATTTATTTATATTAATTACATTATTAATAAAACACTGGTTCGTGTTATCAGGTGATGAAGAATCAGGAGGCTGTGAACCTCATCATGCATATAAACGACCCACAAGAAGCTGCCGAATGCTTAGCAAAGGAAGCCTTGACAAGAATGAGCAAAGGCAACATTTCATGCTTAGTCATACGCCTTGATTTGTAGTTTTCACTCTTACATTGTGGACCCCATATCTTTGGGATAAGGCTTATGATGATGATGGTGATGAAGATGACTCTCAGGTAGAAGATAATTTCATTTGTGAAACGAAACTAACGGAGGACACGTGCCGTAGGATATAGCGAACATGTACGTTAACCGTTTTTTTTTTATTTGTTGCGGGGTTTTATTTTTATTAAATAGAGAATATGGGATAATATATTTGGGATGGTGGGTCGATTTCGATTAGGGGTATTCCGTTTATTCTAGTGAATAATATATTTGGGATATTTTTATAAGTGAAAATTTCAAATAATTACAAAAATAATGGGAAATCGTTACAGATTTTTAAAAAGGGTCAGCGCCCACCTCTTTCGGCTGGGCACCAACATTTGATGGGCACCCACGCCAATTAGAGGGCTCCTGTTTGGGCACCCACATTAGAATCAAAAAAAAAAATTCTGATTTGGGCTCCTGGCCATGGTGGCCACGGTAGTTCCAGGCCGTGGAGATAAAAAAAAAAAAAAATTTGCGGGCTTGCTGCATATTGTCCATCCATTTGTGGGAGTGTGAGGTGCTCCAAACCACTATTCCACCACCACTCTACTACCACTCTACCATTACTACTCTACCTTCAACTCTATCACCACCACTCCAACACCACCACCAACACCATCACCACCACTACCATCACCAACTCCACCATCGATCACCACCACTCCAACACCACCACCAACACGGCGGCTGGGGGAGGAGGTGTTATATGAGAGAGAGAGAGAGAGAGAGAGAGAGAGAGAGAGAGAGAGAGAGAGAGAGAGAGAGAGAGAGAGAGAGACCTACAGCGACAGCGTCCTCCTCTTCTTCTTCTTCTTCTCTTTTTTTTCAATGTGGGTGCCCTAACAAAATTGTAAAGGGATGAGAAAAGACAATTTGGTCCTCAAAATTTGGTTTATTTTGTGGGTGTCTGGCTTAAAGAGGTGGGTGCCCGTAGAACCACCCGTTTAAAAGATACCCGTAATATTATAAACTTTTGTTTTGAGACGAAACTACCCTCAAAAACAACATCTATTCTATTATTTAAAAGGCGAAAGCTAGGCCCTTATTGCGTGCCGCATGCTAAACCCCAATATCCCACAAATGCCTTTATTTTTGCTTCTTTTCTTTTCTTCATTCTATTTACTTAATAGGGGCTTTTTAGTCTTTCCAAAGAACACGTCACCCTGCAGCTCATTTAATGTTAAAAATAAAATAAATCTTAGATGAAGTTCATCATCGAAGTTGACGATGGACTCACAATCTGAGACACGTATCACCTTATAAGAGGCTATTGACCATATGGATGTTTGGTCCATTCCTAGATGGACTTGTGTAACAAAAATAAACATGATTAGTGATTTCTAACCTTTGGATCATAATGATCAAAAATCACGGTTACAAATAAATCAAGAAAAGACTCGGTTATGAATTTTGATATGTAAGTCCAATTAGGAATGGACAAAACATCCATGGGGTCAATGATCTCTAATATTGTGCCACGTGGCTCATAATATGGCACATCATTAATGGTGTCAGAACTCATTACTAACCAGGATGGATTTTCGTAGGTAGGTCCACCTAGAGATGGGCAAAACATATATTCGCACGTGCATGGTGGTGTCATTGGCCAAAATGCACCTCAAACTGCGTGCCAAAAAGTAATGCTAAAAATCTACGGTTGAAAACAAACCATGAAAAAGACTTTAATCCAATGGATAGAAACTACTAATCGGGATGAATTTTCGTAGGTAGGTCCACTTAGAAATGGGAAAAACATATATACAGTCAGTGGCCTTTAAATGTGTGTCACGTGTAAGATGCTGCCATACGTAAGGTGTGCGATGCACGTGGCGTTACCCTGGTTATATGTAACTAGAAACGGTTTTGATTCAGTTAAACGGGTACCAATTGACATCCCTACGGTTGCACTTGTGCTCATGCAGAAATTAAAGACCCGTGAAGTTAAGGTAGTTGCATAACGACCAATGCAACTATGCAAGTACACTCAACAGTGGCCACATGTCAAAAGTATACTTGTGGAAGGGCGAACTTTAATAAATAATTCAACTAACTGTCTCTTTGGCAACTGTCAAAAAAGTTCCAACTGAAAACAATATAATTGCACGCAGGTACATATAATTATTTGCACGCCCAACTTTTACGCTTGTTTGGATCACTTTCGATATTCTCACAAACGATATGGCCAGGTTGTGGGCTCGGGAGTATGGTCCGCATTTTCATTTTTCAACGAAAATAAAATTTGCCCGCCAAGGCTTACAATGGTGGACAACTATTTTTATTATTTAGGGAATTTTTGACATACCACCCAAGATACCTTCGAAATTTGACATACCCACATTTTTGAAAAAGCTGACATACCCCTATGACCCGGTCTACCATATAAGAGAAAACATTCGCTGGCCCCGGGGGCCACCCAAAATGTCTGACAAGTACCCAATCCCTTAACTCAACCCTGGTTAAGCCCTTGGTTAGTGGTCAAAAAGGGTACTTGTCAGACATTTTGGGGGGGGGGGGGGGACATCAAAGTTTGAAGTCCCCCAGGGCCAGCGAAAATTTTCTCACCATATAAAACCTCTATGAAAAGATTGACACATAAATCCCTCAAAATGTCACGATACATAAATCCCTCAAAATGTGCCACAGGCCCCCACTCACCCCATGATTGTTTGGCCACCTATGGTGGACCTACACACCAAAAATCCGTCTGAATGGCGATTTTCTAGCTTGGATTTGAGCATTTTCAATCCTAACACTAGAAGCCCAAGAAAAAAAAAATGCTCAAATCCAATGGATGGAAATCACCAATCGAGCTGATTTTTGGTGTGTAGGACCATCAATGGGTGGGGGAAATTTGTGTCAAAGTGTAAATTCAGAATTCTATATAAAAGTCTAGCTCACCTATAAAGGCATCCTCTGACATTATAAGATGCGCCACACGCCTTGTGCAACAGAAACTTGGCTAGGACTGGGAGTAACAAGCGAGGGACCACTGGTTCCATGGCAAGGAAAATTTTGGATTGTTAGAGTAGACCCAACGGATGGTCCACCGGCTTTGTACCTGTACATGACTGATTTTCACATATAAGGAGTCCACCAGTCAATGGGTCCTACTGCCAAAAACTGACCAATTGGATGACCATAACCATTGGTGCAATCCATCATATCTATTGGACTGCCAGAAGAAAATATGGGAAAAGGTGCATGAATAAATACAGAATTGTCACACTTTGAAGTGGGTGGCATTCATCGAATCGTGGGTCAAGTATCATTCATGTCCTCTAGATGGAACTAGCCAATTGCTAGACAACTTTCATTACACAATAGAATTTCATCACTGTATAAACTAGCATTACTTCATCAAAATAAAAAGAAATACTTAGAAGCAAGCTGCAAACCAATTCACGATGTGGGCATTAAGAAATGAATCTGAATGAAAAGTGCCCAGTTTTTACAGTAAAATGGTTAATAAGAACATTTCTGATACAATACAAGACATGCGAAATCAAATCACAACATTTGCGTCAAATGACAGGTAAAAAATGGGGAAAAGAAAAGACACACAAGCTGTTTCCTCACATTAATATATTCACCCGTCTTCACTGTCATGTTGCCAGCTTCTTTTCACTTGTCTTGCTTCGAAAGGGCGACAACAAAGAGAAGGGACGGGAAGCTGTAGCAAGAGAACAGAACCAGTGAGTCTAAATCCACATTCACTCACTGAGGATAAAAGTCTGTTCCAAGTATAAAATGTGAAAAAGCTCACCTTTCTGTTGATTGCCTCCAGTGGGGGTTTCATCTTGAGAGATGAGATTCTTCAATGTATGAACTGATGATATTCATGACAAAGAGATGATCAACTTGTGAGTAATGGTCATAACTGAAGATGAGACTATTGACTAAACTAAGTCACTTGAGTTTTCCAAGTTCTATATGGTTGAGTCAATATTGAAACTTGCTAACTATAGTGGTTACATGATCCAATGATCGACTCGGCCCAGTTTTATATATCAAAGATCAGACAGAGCTCAGAATCTGTCTGAAATCAAGTTGACTTGGCTCACTTAACAAGTTAACTGGGGAATTTTTGAATATTGGGTTGTGGGCATTAACTGCTTGGATCATTCCATTGGAGTTGATGGTTGATGGTTTTGATTAAAAAGGGTTTATGTTCTGCAAATAATAGCAAGATCCACGAGAATTTAAGCTGAGATTTTCTGCAAGATAGAGGGTTTCTGAGCCGAATTCAAATTATCGGAGATTTACCATTTTATCATCTAACATTCAGTTGTTCTAGCGAGCTGTAATAAAGTCATAGGTCAGGTATGCTAAAAAAATTCAAGCACATAATCACATAAATTGTACATCAGTCCCTTTGGAGTATACAAGGGAGATGAGATGTATGTTACCTTCACTAGAAGCAGCAGCACTTGTAGCATGATCATCGGCCAGGGAGCCATCAGTGCTTAACTTATCTGATTCCGCATTACGCTCACTTGCAGATGAACTAACATTCTTCCTTCCAAACTTTAATAACCGTCTAAACCCTTTTGAGGATTCCTTCCCCCGAGGCTTCTCCGAGGATTCCGGAATTTGTTCTAAAGAATTTAGGTCTGTAAAACCAGATACACGTGCCTTAACAGTCTCCATGCTTGTTGCTGCCGTTTCTGAGCTTGTTGAGGGTGCTTTAGTGTACTCTAAATTTGTAGTACATGGATCTTCCAAAGATGACGCCCGAGCAAAAGGGGCTTGATAAGGTTTTTCAGCAATACTGATGCTTGAAAATTTTGGCAATGCTTCCCTCGCGTAATCTGCTGTCACCTGACAAGAAAAAGATATCAGAAAATGGATAATTTTCATAGTATACCAAGCGATGAGATTAAATTATAACTGTGAGGAGAGTTAGAAGACTGCATTGATGATTAGGCGCATCAAGTTTTGAACAGAAGAAACCATATCAATATAATACTTTTACTTTGCTGATAGGTCACAGTTTTCGTCATTTCTTTTTTATCTTTTTTCCTCGGGTGTGTGTGGGGTTGTGGAATCTAACCCCCAACCTAGAGCAGCTAGATGGGGAAGTAAAATCAATCCTTGTTCATACATGCATGGGCTTCTCTGGTACAAAACGAGCCAATTCAAATAGGTTCATTTCTGCGGCCCAGAATACAAGGCGGGTTGGGGTTGGGAGGGGGAGGATTGGTGGATGAAGAGTTTTGAACCCAGGTCTGTCACATAAGCACGCAGTTGTTATATGCTGAAGAAAGAAAATAAATAAATAAATCACAACAACATTGATTCTGGTGCTGAGACTGATTAACTGGTAATTAGGCCACAATGTCACAGAATTGAGCTCATGTGAAAATTAAAGATAAGCCATTGAAAATTAAAAGATAAACAGAACTTCCATCAAGCTCCATAAATAGGACCCATGCACTAGCTGCAGAGAGCCATATTTCCCTTGTCCATCTGTAGAAGTCATGGGATAACCAGGAAAAGTAGTACCCACTACACCGAAGTAATTCTTCAACCTATGCTAGCCGTGCCATCCAGGGTAGTGTCTTTGGATGATAATACAGAGCAGGAAAAAAACACCCTATTACTGCAAAAGAATGTGTTACATGTCGAACTTTTACAAACTTTATTTTAATTCCATTGTCTTAATTTTTTTTTGGATATGTTCTTCCATTGTCTTAATAAAGAATAGTAATTCTTTTTTTTATTACAAAAATAGTACTATCAGGAAGGCAATATCTTGAAGAAATAATATATCTTCTTTTTTTTTTTTTTTTCCAGTTTGAGATTATTTTAAATCTTAATCATCCCACTGTAGCACCATTGAGGTTATGGGTCAATCCCACATGATACAAAGGAAGAAAAAGTACTTCCAAAATAAGATTACAGGTTAAATAAAATAAAATAAACAAAAAACTAAGGCAGATCAAAGGAGTTTGGGTACCAAACCTACCTCATGAGAATTGGGTTGCTCCTCTAACTGGTTTTCACTGGGATCTCGACCAACTTCACCCATGGTAAGTGGTGAAGCCGGAGCATGAATAGGTGCATACTCTGAAACCAACTCTGTCTTCCCTCCTACGTTATCTTCATCCTTTCTTATTTCCATCCCTTCTTTGGATATCTGTACAACCGGAATGGGGGGCATCTCACGTTCAAGCATCACAACAGTCTTATCAATAACTGGGTTGTCATCTCCATTGCTATCGTTTGAGGTCTTCTCATTACTCCTTTTCACTTTGGTATTTTCAGAATTGACAGAAGACCTGCTTCCATTTGCTGTCTGCGTCAACTCTTTCGCTGCTGATTTGTCCTGGACCACGTCTGAAGGCCCTCTTGATGTTCTAATCTTCAGTTCTGGTAGAGTTGCAGCCTTAGTTTTGTCAAGGCTCATAATCGCAGAAATTTTCTTGATCTCAGGCCCATCAGATATTGTTGTCTTTGGTAACGGATCAGTGCTTCGCAACTTTGCTGAAGAAACACGATGGCTGCTGCTTGTTTTAGGGTCTGAGAGTCTTCTAGTTTGTGCCGGGGCTACCTTCGGTTTGGGTGTGACACCATCATTCTCTTTCTTCAGCTCAGGCAATGACGAAACTGATCGGCTTAATCCATTACCAGCTAAGCGACCACCATTATTTAATCTGCTGGGTTTAGTGCTTTTCTGAGAATCATTGGATCCCACAGAAGAAGTTCTGATAGGAAGCCTTTGTACAGGTGACGACGATCCAGGCTCTGAGTCACTGAACTTTGATCCTTTGTAAGAGCTTGGGGAAAGCTTTGTTGGCAATCTTGGTCTTGTCTGAGAGGGCAACGGTGATTGAGCAGGGCTGGAATTGCCTCTTCCTGCAATTCTCTTTTGCCGCTCTCTCTTCAAAGCTTCCAGTCGTTTTACCTCTTCCTCTTCCTGAAATCGGAACATTTCAAAATATAAAGGCCCGTGATAGTAGAATCAGGCTAACTGGCCAGATAGCCACAAACAAAATGATAACATTACTTATTTGACAAAAACAGCAAACTGTTATTATGTTCTAGTAGAGTTTACATTACCAATGCGTAGTTGTTGAGAAAATGAAATGGAAGAAAAGTACCTTCTCTTTTTTCATTTTCTGAAGATCAGCTTTGTAGGCCCTTAGCTTCTCTGCACGTGCTTGTGCTTCAGTCAAAGGACTCAACTTTGACGGCTTCCCTTTCCTCATTGTTGCCTCTATCTTCCTCTTCTCTAAACTATCTTGCATACCTTTCGACTTCTTATCCTTGTTCAACTTCTTTACCCCTTCCTGAACACCAGCCACACCATCTTCTTTGTTTCTGTTCTGTGTCGTAACGGCACCTTCAGCATGAACCTGCATTTCATAGTCTACTGTAGGGTCATAACCAATTGACTCCCTCTCTGTTCCACGCTCTGGCATCAAGCTCAAATCCTCTGGTTCATAACTGAGTTGGCTTCTTATCCTACTGGAAGAATCTTCTGTCTTCTGAAGCCCTGATGGGAGCTCAGCATCCATATCAATAGCAGTTCTGCTATCAGTTCCAACTTGATCTTGTGAACTTGACCTTTGAGGAACTATAAAGGATTCATCAGTTACATTATGTGAAGAGCTCCTATCCAGATTATAGACAGCACGCTCGAACCCATTTCCATCCCGTGGATCTGATTTTGAACTCATAAAACCCAACTGGTTTTCTTGTTTATGAATCATGAAATCGTCATTCGTTGTTCTTCTATATCCTCCTCTTCCACCTTCAATTTCTGTGAACTGTACATCCACCTGGCCGTCTCTGGATCCTCTGCTAAACTCTCCCCGAGAGCTCACCAATTCATCATTTGATGCTTTAAACTTACGGGTCACCTTGCCACTAATTGAATCGAATTCTATCACCCTCCCATCTTGAACTTCATCTAAATCTCGTCCATAAGGAACCATAGGATCTGGTCCTGTTGTATTTTGTCGTCTCTTCACTTGAGTCTCCTTCTCCATAGAAAACATGCCTCGATCGGTAGCACGTGTGTCTTTGTCATCATCTCGCAATAAACAATTTTGAAATGCTTGCCAGTTTCCACCATCTGCCTCTTTTCCAGAAATTGTGTCATCCTTATCATATGAGCTCCTAGTATCAGTAGACTTTGTACGGCTTCCTTTACTTTTTGAAGATTTCATAGAGTTCTTATGCTTCATCTCTGGAGCATCACCTTGCAAATCCTCAGCTTCCTTATCAGTTTCAGTATCAGAAGCTGATTGTGATTCAGTGTCTGATGTATTCTGCCTCTTTGAAGTGATATAATTGATGTTCCGAATGACAACCATGCCAGATTGCTTTTTACCGGATCGACCGGCCTTTTTCCGTGGTTCTCGACTTTGTGAACCTTCATTCTCCAATTCTGAACCATCCTGTGATCTCGTATTGGAAACGCCCATATCCCAAGTCTCTGATTCGGTGTTGCTATCTTTACTATCCATCGAGTGCCTTTTGAGGCCCATTCTTTGTGCGGTGTTGAATCTAGGATCCTCCATTGGAGGATAGGGTGGCTGGAAAAATGGGCCACTTCCTGGATAATTTTGATAGTAAGGCATGCCTTGCATGGGATATGCTTGAAAGACTGGTGGGGCACCGGGTGGAGAATGAATAGGCCACTGAGGGTACATAGGATGCTGAAATTGGCCTTGAAAATATTCATGGTGGCCTGGTGGTACTTGGGCACCAATGGGAGGCATTTTATCTGGCCAAGATGAAATGGACATAAAGTTCTCAGAGTTTCACTTGACTCAAATAAACACAGGGAAGATGAGAGTAGACAAAGAAATAGTGTACGGATTTAATGGCAATATATGATGCTTCTCAATTAGAAAAGAGAGCACACCATTCACAAATAAATAAAATACAAGAAATTAGAGATGATGAAGATATCTGTCAAGGGTTCACTTGCAGAACAATTTCAGGAAATGAGGCAATTTTCCCAGTTAACGGCTTCCCTTAAAGACAAATAACTTTCTTGTCATCATTTTTGAAATCTAATAGACAATTGCAGGCTGGTGTTTTGGCCCGTGTTCTCTTGGAAAGCTTAAAGATTTTTTTAAACCTAGGGGATTATGGTTGTGTGATCTCCTGAATGACTAGAAATTGACGCAGGACACTTCACCAATACTCCCAAAAGCCCCAACTGATGGGGGCGTGAGATTATATTCCTTTATCTCATAGCCCGGATCCATGCCCTCGGTCGAACCCTCCTTCATGGGTCCCATCCACCCTGAGTGTGCCCCATATACGTAGGCTGTCCCAGTCAAGCCCAATGTGAAAATGCCCATACATTAATCACTCCCAGTGAGGAGTCTCGAACACAAGACCTCCCACTTTGATACCACTTTGACGCAGAACACTTAACAAATACTCCCAAAAGCCGCGACTAATGGGGGCGCGAGATTAAATTCCTTTCTCATAGCCCAGATCCAGGCCCTCGATCGAACCCTCCTTCGTGGGTCCCATTTCACACAGGCCATATCACCCCAAGTGTACCCCATATACACAGGCTGACCCACTCAAGCCCAGTGTGAAAATGCCCATGCATGAGAAATGCAGTGGGGGTATCGAAAACTGGCCAACAAAATTGATTATTTTGGGTTTGGTGAGAAGTTGGGTATATCACATTGTGTATTTTCAATGATTTAATCGACTCATAGCCAAAACAATGAATATAGAAATACTCTGCACATTGTGGATTCTCTTCCCCAATTTTTGCTCTTAATAAAAAATTTCTTTTGTATCGAAGGCACTTCTTGGAAAGTGCTTGTGGAGGTTTTGGGAGGAAAGTGACTCTCTATGGAGGAGGGTCATCAAGGGTAAATATGGTAGCAGAAATTCCGGATAGGATATCTATGTAGTCTCCAATTTCTATCGCTCAAGTGTGTGGAAAGGTATCATGAAGGTGTATGAAGAATTTATCAAGGGCACCAAGTACAAGATTAGATGAAGAGAAAGGATTAGCCATTGGGAAGAATTATGGTGTAGTGATTCTCTTCTTTCACAAGTTCCATCTTGTCGACTGGGAAAAGATTTATTTGCCCAACAAGGTGGGAGGCCTTGGTTTCAGAGACTTCTAAGATATGAATGTGGCACTTCTTGGAAAGTGGTTGTGGAGATTTGGGGAGGAGGATAGTTTGTGTAGGGGGTGATATGGTGCAAGTATGGGGTCAATGAGCATGGGTAGGGCAATCTTCCAGTTCAGTCCTCTTTTGAAGTTAGCATGTGGAGACGGATTGTAGGATCTCAAGACAAGTTTAAAAGGGCCTCCTTATCAAAGTTGGCAAGGGAGATGGTTTGGTTTTGGGACGACATGTAGTGTGGGGAAGAGCCTCCGAAAGAGACTTTCCCTAATTTGTTTTCTATTTCTACTGCCAAGGTGCGGTGATTCAAGATTGTATTGATAGGAGTGAAGGCTTGTGTTCTTGGAACTTTGACTTTAAGGGAATATCAATGATTAGGAGATGGATAGTCTAGTCTCTCACCTTATTCGGGTTGGTGAAAATCCTAGTTTGGACGCAGAGCCAAATAAGAGAATTTGGAGGTGGGAACCGAAGGGATCCTTTTCAGTTAGTTCTTTTACCAGAATTGTATTCAGGGAAGTCAAGGTTTTTCTTGCCCCTGTGGTTTGGGGGACTCCAATTTCATCTAGAGTGAAGTTTTTGTGGCATCCACTCACAATAAGATTCTAAGTTTCTAATCGCGGACCACTTAATCAGTAGGAGTATGATGCTGCCTAATAGGCGTGCTCTGTGTAAATCTAAAGCCGAGACAATGGATCATATGCTCATTCACTGTAGATTTACTTGTGACATCTGGCGAACATTTCTCGCTCTATTTGGTTTATATTTTATAGTCCCGCTTCGTGTGAGTGGTTTCTTCCAAGGTGGGGAGCGGGTGACCCCTTTTTTGGGACCGGTCAATTCCATTGGTGCATGCTTCTATTTGTTGTTGTGTGGGCTACATGGAAAGAGATGAACATTATGATTTTTGAAGGCAAAGAGGAAGGGGTTTTCGAGGTGGTCCTAAAAGTGAAAGCTCTTCTCTTTCTTTGGTCTTCCACCTCTCCACTTTTCAGTGGATGTTTCTTTAAGTCCTTTGTTTTTAGATGGGATGAGTTATTAGGGGTATCAATTCCTCTTCTGAGTTAGATTTGCCTTGTTTTGTTGTATTCGAGGTTCTCCCCTTTCTTTAATGATATATACAAACTTATCAAGAAAAAAGGTTCCCTTCACAAGGTCCTTTGGAAACACTTCCTAGAATATATGATTGAGAAGAAACATTAATGATTGGGAGATAATTGACACAGCCAGATTGCTTGAGCTTATTGACAATGAGCATATTTTTTTTATAAGTTTAAAAAAAAAATTAAGGTATTGGTAATGAGCAAATACTAAATAGTTTCCCATGAACTTGACATGAGGATTTGGAAGCGGAATTCTAGAGGGATGTTCCCAATGAGGTCTTTCTATTCATCAATTAAAGCATCAACTTCCAGTTATTATCTGGCTTCGCAGGTGTGGAGCCCCAACATTCCATTCAAGGTGATTTTCTTTGTATGGACTGATGTTCACAACTAAATCCTCACAGTGGATCACCTCATTAGCAGGAACAAGATCATCCCCAATCTGTGTTTCCTATGTAGGTCGAGTGGAGAGACGGTGGATCACTTATTAATTTGCTGACAGTTCACCAGTGGAGTGTGGCATTATTTCTTTCAGCTATTTGGAATTTCTTGGTTTTGCTCTGGCAACATTACGGATTTTATTATAGGGCGGTACTTGGAATCCTTCCCGGTTCGAGGTTGCATCTTGTGGAAAATGCTTCCCTTTGCTATTTGGGGGGGTCATTTGGAAAGAGAATAATATTCGTATCTTCGAAGACAAGGTGGAGGACCAGCAAGGTTTCGTTTTGAAGATCAAAATGACCTTATTCTCTTGGTCTTCTATTCTTAGAGAGTTCAAGGGCATTCAATTTGAAGATTTTGTAATTTGATGGAACGATATAATTTTTATACTGGCTAGTTCAGCTGTTTTTAGTTTTTGGTGAGACACTTACTCACCTTGTCTGCCCAGTGGGTTCTTCCCTTGCTGATTTTTAAATATTATAACTCATTACCTATAAAAAAATAATAAATGAAAGAAAAATAAGGCACCCTGTTTTTCTTTCCAGACCCTGAATTTTCACTAATAAGTTCAAGACCTAGTTAAAATAAAGATTCTATGTTTCTTACGTAAGACTCAAAGGGTTTCTCTCGTACACCAAATGTTGAAATATTCTTCATATACAATGAAAAATTTCTGAATCCTTTTTCCAGTTTTAAAAAAGGAGAATTATATTTTGATCAAATTAGAACTGGGTACCTATAAAAATCAAAGACTCAAAGTAGCAGTGGTTTCCTTTGTGAAAAATGTAAAAAAGAGAAATCCTGTATTTTACTCAATCTATAATTTACCTCTGTTACGGTCGGAGCTCATATCTACACTAGCATCATTACTAGCTTTCCCATAGCTCTCTGTGCCTAACATGCCATTAGATTCAGGCCAAGCTTCGCTGAATTCCTTCTGTTTCTTGGCCTCACTAGAAAGCATAATGCCAGAAGCATTCAATGGAGAGAAGTCTGATTGACTAGACATTGCTTCAGCTGCTTCAATCTCAAGCCATTGGCCCGTTTCATGCTTTCCTTTCCATAAATCTATAAACCTTAAGCATGCCTCCCTGTTGCATGAAGAAATAGAAAACCATGAGGGATAAATTTCAAAGGTCAAACAGAAGATTGAGAATCAGTTCTCAATCAGTGAACAAATGACAACCTGGCATTGACAAAATATCCCAAACTAAAGAATTGATATAATGGAATACCACTTACATTAAACGTGAGGCGCCGAAGCATTCAGAAAATGATATCAAGTGTGCCATGTGATCCATGTCAAAACCGGCAGCTACAGCACGTGCAAAGGCCATGCCTTGTTCTTTCTGCAACACGGTTTTGCGTGTCTCTAGTACTCTCAGTAGCTGAACTCTGAAAAGAGAATTGTATATCAAATAAAGCATACCCTCTTATGAATGTTCATAACCAACAAAAAATATTTGGAGATGACCGCATCTGCAATAGATGAGAAGTATAACAAAATTTGATGCAACTATAAGAAGTTGCATCTGTGTATATGCACGTGTACATGCAGGTACATTGTATTCAGTGTAGTCAAAGGCACCAGGTGACAGGTGAGTGCTAGGGGTTCCCTAGGCACCTCAGTGCCATAAGCATTGCCTAGACATCACCTAACTACCTAAGTGACCAGAATTTTTATTTTACTACTATATTCATAATAAGTAAAAATTCAAATAACAAAATTTCCTTAATTCACAAAATTAAGATAATTTTCTTCAAATAATATAATCCTAACAAAAAAAATAAGAAAAGAGGAAATGTATGGTTGTGCATAACAGTCAACAACAACCTCAGTTGCACACTTGTCCGCATGTGCAAGGAAGAAGAAAAACCCATATGGGTCCACATAATAGTGGCGAATAAACCATTGCTATTGCAAAGAATAATAATAATGGTGACAAATGCAACCTATTGCTCCTACCAAAAAGAAAGCTCACTCCCTCCCTGCTTTCACTATATAATATATATAATTTTATTAATATTTTTTATTGGTACCTAATCAAAAAATTAAATAAAGTCTAAAATTGAGGAAACTTTTACGTAGCGCCTGCCTGAGTTACGTTTCAGGCATTGGGTACTGACCAAACCATACAGTGGCTTAGGAGTCACCTAGGCAATGCTTTGACTACACTGATCGTATGCATGTAGTGAGTCCATACAACATAAGGGTTTATTTATTTTCCCTTTGTATACTTGATAAATGATAACCTTAGGGTCTTCTAACTTACACAGAGACACAAGTATGGGTGAACTACGCCAGACATGGTATGGAGTTTCAGACAAACCAATCCCGAGTTCCTGATAACCCATTAAACAGACACATCTGTGCAGTGGATTTGACATATTTTTAAAATAATAGTAGTTCATACAACTGTATAATATAAAAGTATCGTATTTAGAGAAACTGATATATACTAGAATTATAGAAACAGTATATACCAATTAAAGTTGAAATGAGATATCTGATAAACCAAGATTTGTGTGAATTAGAGAGTTGGTGGGCACCCTCTAGTACATGTCCAACACCCACAATATCTTTTTTCCTTTTCCTAATGGATACCAAAATTGAAATATCTAAAAAAATGGACTATCTTTGTTACATAGGTAAGCACTTGTTACTTGTATATATGTAGTGCCTCAGGCCACAATAATGACATCCCAGTTCCATGAAACTGAATGGTGCTAAAAGTTGCATCAGACTAAGGTTTGACGATGATGAAGGAAGAAAAATTGAAGATGATCAACTAAAACCCAGAGTTTGCATGAATAAATTTATAACTCATAGTAGCACCAGTATATACTTTGAATTTTCCTCCTGTGGGGTGGATCCATTTGATTCAGGCGGATGTGCCCCAGGCTGCCACAAACCCAAAGAAACCAAATTCAGGGAATTAAAAAAAAAAGTGTCATTGTACGATGAAGGCATGTGATGTGCAAATACCTTGTAAAGGACAATTGCTTTCTCTGCATCAGCGTCGAGTACAGGTTTGCTACCTGTACGAAACCACAGGGTGTGAGTAAGAATGGCACAGATGATCAATATTTTTAAAGAAAATAGGGAGAGGGAGAGGGAGAGGGAGAGGGAGAGGGAGAGGGAGAGAGCGAGGGAGAGGGAGAGGGAGAGGGAGAGGGAGAGGGAGAGAGAGAGGGAGAGGGAGAGGGAGAGGGAGAGGGAGAGAGAGAGAGAGAGAGAGAGAGAGAGAGAGAGAGAGAGAGAGAGAGAGAAGGAGAGGGAGAGAGAGAGAGTCTGGAAAAAAAACATAAAAACCTCAACGCGAGAGAATCTGGAAAAAAAACATAAAACCTCAATGCTCAGAGTCTGGAAAAAAAACATAAAAACCTCAATGCGAGAGAGTCTGGAAAAAAAACATAAAACCTCAATGCTGAAGAGACTTGTTGATGGAGTCCATACTAGTACAACATAAGAGGAAGAGAAGTAATAAAAGGGGGAAAAGGATCTCTGGTCTTTCAGTCCAGGCTTCTTCTCTGGACCAACACTATTTTTCTTGCCACTTGAAGGGATGACATGGCCAACCCAGACCGTCCATCTGAGAGATGATCCTCTGGATTGTCCATGTGAACAGTGATCTTGTCCAACACGTCCATAGTATCCTATATTACATATATTGCACTTGACCTTACATATGAAGCTATTGAATTTTTTAAATTTTCTAAACAGAAAAGAGATAAAGAACCACGCTATCTTTTCCCCACATGCCAGCTCCTGGGGAGAGAGTGTGGTGGCAAGACACATGGACCCCTTTGGCCCTTTGGCCGACACATCAGCTGCCATGTGTAAGAATAACTTGTGGGTCCACATGAGCCTGGACTCACTTCCCAGAAATCCTGTCCAACAGTAAATTTCAGTTGACAATCTCCCATGGAGGTTTTAAACATACTGTTAATTAGGAAAGGTAGACTATGAACCCAAATACAAAGAATGGGAAACAAGATAAATATCTTTGTTCTTTCTTGTCTTTTCCTGTCAGTACCTTCGATGCTTTCCACTGATCTTGTTTGATGCTCTTCTACCTTTTTCCGATGGTCGTCTACCTGCTACACAGACGAGAGCTGAAACTGAACTCTTTACAACACATTCACCATGCAACACTGATAGAGACTTTTACTTACACAGCTCAACCCTAGATTGTCATTGCCTTGAATAGCAATGGCTTCTTCAATTTGTAGGATCTCAGATTCTATAGTATTCACCCGTTCCAAGACCTCCGGAGTGCTCACAAAACGAACAAACCTAAGAAACCAACACATATTAGTCAGAATATAATGCCTCTTATTGAGAAAAATCAGCACAATACCTCTTATTGGTGGTAAGCTGAGATTTAAAGGCAACCCACTGGTTACAACACAAAACACTGGTTGACTGAGCAGTCCATTCAACCTTGAATTGACATAACACTTGCGGAATGGAAATAGATCGTTTATTGTATCAGCAAGGAATCACATGTTAGACTACCAGAGTGCAGTATTGAGCTGATTCTTAATCTTTTTTTGCAACTGGAAAAAGTAATGCAGGTCAAGGGAAATTCGACGAGTGGTGCCCTTCCATCAGTTCAAGATGGTGCTTGCCACGGATATTTCTCCCTTTTACCTAATTTGTCGCATTTGGAAGCAAAAAGAGGCAATAGATGATTTCCAAGGGGTAAAAATTGGAATTAACTAGGGGAAGGTTTAAAAAGAATTTGGTAATTAGGGACGTTAAGGAAATGTAAGAAACACACATTGATATTTCAGAAATTGATAAAACAAGCATCAAAACACATTACAACTCATGTATCACACAACAGACAACCATTTGGGGTAGCGCAAATGTAAGATCAGTAGCATTCAATACATACTAACGAAGGTATCTAAAATCTTGAGGGGTTTGTTGATCCATGTCTTTTTGACCTCTCCATGTCATATGTAAGCAGTTTTTGGCTTTTATGTACTTCGATGACATGTTTTCATTGTTTTATGTCTCGTCCGAGCCATACCTGCATGTCGACTCACCTGAGTTTTTGCAAAAAATTCTTAAACTTCCTCAAATTTTTTGATACCAAAAGTTACTCTATGATAGCAAATTTTAATGATACCTAATAATGCGAATTAACTCGAATTTTTGGCTAAATTTTTCTACTCCAGTTAAACTTTGGTTGAATTGGTAAAAAAAATGGACGAATTTTGGCAAATTAAATTGATTTTTAAAACAATGTTTCTATCTAAAAAATTATGTGGAGTTTGTTCTCGACACTTGATAACGGAAAATGGTGTTAAGCATGAACAATCTTGAGAAGATCTAGAATAAGTCATAGTTAGGTTCCCTTAAGCTTAACCTTTATAAGAACTCCAGTGGTAACCTGGAACCTTCTAGGGGCGGTACTTTCATTGACAGTGATAGTGATATTGGGAAACCTTTTACAGGTTCTATTGGCATCAAATATTCCAAGAAAGCTGAAGTTAGAGCTTTATTTGAAGGAATTAAAATATTTGGCACCCAAAGTTTTAATCGTGAAAGGAGACACTAATACTGTGACTGAATGGGAGGCCAAAAAGAGGTCGGGACCATAAAGACCTGCATTTTTTAGTGATGGAACCCTTAAAACAACTCCATGGGCATGTTGTTCAATCATACATTAAGAGATATGAATAACATAACTGATTCTTTAGCGATGGATGAAATTTCTAGATTTCTGTTGATCATTGGGGACTCTTATTCTTTTCTCTACCTCTTTTTCATTTGTGTATACTTTTATGTCAGAAAAATTCACCATTTCAATAAAAAGACAATTAAAGTTCAGATGATGACCTAAGTCAGATTCAACAAAAAGCTCGATCAAGTTTTTCAACTTTACAAAATTTCTGTTGCATTCCAAATATTTAATACTACGGGTACTCAGTTAAGTTCTCTTAGATTTAAGAAAAGTATCCACAGTAACACAATCCAACTGAGATCAAATCATGCTCCACACTTAAATTCTTAAGACCAGTAGGTTGATTTCCATTTTGACTTAAATAAGACACAGCAAAGGAAACACATTACAAAAACTTACAAACCTCTCCACAGTGCTCTTTGTAAACCATGTAGCATCACTGCCAGGATCTGGTTCAAGCGTAATCGAATAACCACCCTTGGCAATCTGATCTTGGGCTGTCTTTAAGTGGGCAAGAAAAGGGGTCAACAACCCAGAAGCAATTTTTTCCGTCTTCCCATTCGCAATTATAACCAATTCACACCTGATGAAAACCCAACCGCAGGTTTCAATTTGCAAATAATCGAAGTGAATCAAATCATAACTACAACTATTACAAGATGAATCCACCGAATTTGACATCAAAGAACCAAAGAAATGTGTCTATAAAATCAAAATGCAAAATTTAACAACACAGAAACCAAAATCACGACTCGGATCACTGTAACAACCTCTGCTCGGACTAATCAATAAATCGTATTTCCGATCAAACTAAGAACATCAAGAATCAAATCTCATCAGTTTAAAACCCTAAACCTCTCGTGATTCCTCGAATGATCAATCAACCATGCAAAACAAATCAAACAAATCACAGTACCCTCCGATCGAAAGAAATTACCTAGTTCGAGTAGGCGTGAGTTGAAAAACTGCCGAATCAAGCCGAGTTCCCGACTTCATTGTATTGAAACCGATCAGAGAATCTTCGAGTCCTCCAGTACTACTAGAGTTTCGATTCACAGAGAATCAAACGACCTCAAATAAAAATCAGAGATTATCATCAAATGCAAAGCCTAAAACAAAAAACAAAACAAAACAAAACAAAAAAAATGCTAAAAAGAACTTCGATTTTTCTACGGAGATGGATCAAGAAATGGAGATTTTTACAGAAATAAGATTCTAGAAGAACTGGCTTTCCAGCAGTAATTTAAGGAAAAGTTGCCAGAGCCGAAAGAGAGAAGAAGAAAAGCTCGAAAAAGGTCCTTTAATGGCGGAAAAATGAATAAGAGAGAGAGAGAGAGGGTCGTGGGTGGTCTGTCTTTGGATTCCGACCAGAAATCGTGAAATCCTGATAAAAAAATATCGTCGTTGAATTTTTCCCAAAGAAGAGAGAAGAAAAAGATTGAAGGGTAGTTTGGTCAATTGAAGTAAATGGGCCCGAAAGGGTACAGAATCCGAGAAGAGGTAAAGACAAATGTTATAAACTTCACAAAAAAATGTCGCTAGTTTCGGGTCAATTACCCAAATACCCTCAGGTTTTTATCTTGTTGAAACTTGAGACCTCCGTAAAGCTCAGTGTAGTAGTAGTAGTGACCCAAGAGTGATAAAATGACTAAAATGCCCTGAAATGCCTTTAGAAGTGGTGTAAGCCAACTTGTTCATGAGGATTACATTGACTAAGCATTGGGAGTTGTTTGGTAACAGGTTTTACGTTGCTCAAACCTGTTTTCAAAAAGAGGAATGCTTGCAAGCAACGCCCTTTGATGTGGGACCCACATGCAGATAAGTTAAGGGTTGATTTATGGTGATGATTATGGGGCCCACCCACCCCGCAGGTCATTTTATATATATATATAAATTGAAAATGACACATGATTGTGGGGCCCACATGCAGATGAGTTAAGGGCTGATTTTTTATGATGATATTTATCATCATGCTTTTGACTTACAAAATTGTTAGAAAAATATTTGATCTTTAAAATTGTATCCAACTGCTAGAATCTCCTCATGAAAAAAAGGTTAAAATCCAATGGCTAGAAATCACCAATTGGTCTGATTTTTTGTTGCGTACATCCATAAAGATGATGCTTAACATCCATGGATCAGTGGACTCAAAAGTGTGTGCCAGGTGGCTTTCTGAGAGCAGCTACCATTAAGAATATGTATAATTTGGAACACAAAAATTAGTCCTCTTTGTACAAGTTATGTGGGTTTTGATCTGGACGCCTAATGTAAAACTTGTTACCAAACACCCCCTCACGTATGAGTAAAACTCGCATGACCACGAACGGTGATATAAGCCCTGACCACCCACAATATGAGACACGTGGCACATATTTAGAGAACGCTTACCGTATGGATGTTTGACCAATCCTTATGTGGACCTACAAACCAAAAATAACCTGACTTGTGATTTTTAAGCGTTGGATTGATTAGAGTCATTTTCATGGGTTGATTTTAACCGTGGGTGCTCATTTGGGGTACAAGATCGAAAGGTTTGAAATCACTAATCAGACTGAGTTTTGGTTTATAGGTCCGCCTAGGGATTGGTCAGACATCATACAGTCCGTTTCCCCTAAACATGTGCCACGTGGCTCATACTGTGATCGGCAATCACTGACCGCCAGTCATGCAGTTTTACTCGTGTATTTAGATTATAGGGTGCAATGTAAGTCCATCTGCTCCCAAACAAGCAGATGTTTAATCTGATTAAAAGTTTTAATATAATAATGACTGAAATGCCCTTGGAATTAATTTTGAATTATTTGATTTTTTATTTTTTTTTGGATGATGTTCTTGATGTTGAGTTGCTTCTTTGGTTGACTGGGATTTCCTTTGAGTAGACGTTAGCATAATTGGTGGGCCCATTGGGTGATTAGAGGGACCAATAGAATAGATTCCGATTAATTTCTTTATACCTCCTTTAACTTCTATAAAACTACAAGTTAGCCCTTTCGTGTAAAAAACTACAAAAAGCAAATATTTAATTTGTATTTTATCGGTGTCAAATGTCAATTGGACAATAAACAACAAACCTATCGTATTATATTGCAACGATTACCTTTTCTTTTGTTCGTAGTTCGCATTAGGAATGTTGGTTGGTCTACTTGGAGGTCCATCATCATCATCAAGTGGCATGCAAACCAACTGATCTACACCATTCAGTTTGTACAGTCAGATGGATTGATTACTACTAACCACTTGATGAATGTTCTTTTTCTTGACCGTTGACTCTTTTTTTGAAACATTCGATCCAAGTCTTGGGTTAGATGAAAATTTTGTAAGATATGAGATTTATGATGATTGAACTGGGGTCCACTGTATAAAAATCTTTTAAGTAACTCCATGGTTTAAAAAACGGTTGTTCTAATGAAAATAATGGCCGTTATAACGGATTCTGACCTCTCCCGTTATGTTATACACCGTTAAAATGCTAAAATATAACGGCCGTTATTTTTCCGTTATAATGAAAGTAACAACCGTTTGAAAAAACGACAGTTATTTCCATTTTTCTGATTTTTGAAAATTTGAATTTTAATGCCATTATTTCCCATTTTTGCCCCTGAGCGTTACAATTCGTTATTATAGCGACCGTTATAACGGTAACGCCCCCGTCTTATAACAGCCCCTTTTACCTTGAGTAACTCTAGTTAAAGATGGCATTCCTAAATATGGATCGATCTACAATAATTGTATATTGAATAATTCACATTTGAGTATTAATAAGAGGGAATATGTTTGTGGATGGTCCCACCAACACCTGTTACTGTACACATTGCCTGATTACTCATCCATCCATGCCATTAGTACCGTCCAATCAGATCCCTTGATCGATCTCATTTTTTGGGGTTTGCCTAATCTAAGAGATGCGGACCAATCAAGCAAACAAGATCTATGACTTGGCACGTCATGTATATGGTATGAGAAGAAGCGGCATTGTTCTCAATGCACCTACTATAAGCTTCATACATTCCTTAAGAACACCATATCATGATCATGTCCATTTTGGGTCGGGCTCGTGGACAGCCCTAAAATGACAGCATTCTGTACAGGACACAAATATGTGCCACATGACACACTCTTAAGAGGACTCAGACCCTACTGATGTTTGTCCAATCCATAGGTGGACCTACAAACCAAAATTCAGCCTGATTAGGGAGTTATAGGCGTTGGATCTTTGTACCTCCAATACTGCTATAATTCCCACAGTTGAGATCGACCCATGAAAATAAGTCCAATCCAACGTCTAGAAATCACTAATCATTCTGACTTTTGGTTTGTAGGTCCACCTATACGGTCATAGTCCTCCAAGAGTGTGCCACGTGGCATACATTGTGTCCTGTACAGAATCCTGTCATTTTAGGGCTGTCAACGGAGCCTGACCCATCCATTTTTGTCCATCTATTTTTTTTTTTTTTTTCGTCCGAGACAGGACATGTACGTGATCTCGATATGGGTGACACCACATGGCGCAATCGCAACTTTAGGAGCATGTATTTTGGTATTTTAATCACATATTTTGGTTCATTTTCCCTCTCACATTAATTTGAATTAGCTGGTGTATGCTAAAATCAGCCATGGCATTGACCCTATATGGGTCAGGATCGGCCCATCGGGCGGACAAAAAATTTCATACCCATATAAAAGATTGATTAAGATGATGATCTCCTCACCATATAGATCACTTCGACAAAAAATCAGCCTATTCTAAAATTTCTAACTCCACCAAATGTGGTTTTCAAGTTAATGGTAAAAATAGACAGTCCATTATTCTTCAACTTCTAAACCAATCTATGAATATCGGAATGATTTGAATTTTTGTGAGGATGATCTTCTCACCATAGAGACCATCCTTGCCAAAAAATCATCCCATTCCGAAACTTCTAATTTATATTTAAGCCCGCGCCAATCTTTTGTTGTCAAACTTTTTGTGTGTTTATATATACACGAGTTAGGATCATCCCACATGACGATCATGTCGGTCAATCCTACCGTACGTCAAGTTGTTCATACTGTTGAGACCATCCTTATAAAAAATCAGAATTTAACCTTATGAAATGGACTCGGATAAAGTTGCTTATTCTATTTTATTTATAAAATGACACGTGGTCATGGGGCCCACATGTAGATGAGTTAAAGGTTGATTTATGGTGATGATCTCCCCACCATGAGTGATCACCTTCACAAAAAAATCATCACTTTTTTAAGAATGCACACCCCATCAAATGTGGAGTTAAAGTTACCAAAAATTAGACAGCTCAGAATATTTGATTTCATGTAAGGTTGATATCCATGTTGAGAAGAATATCATATAAAAATAAAAAAACCCAACTCTTAGCTCATTTGCAAGTGGGCCCCACGATAACACCCCCTGAAATTTGAAAATAATTAGTAATACCCCCTTATACTTTCAAACTTTAGGATCAAACCCCCCTTACCTAGTTTAACAGTGGTTGACTTAAGTTAAAACGGACTTGAATCACTCGTCATAGGTGCATTAACAGGCGCCCCCATATCAACCCTTACATAAAATAATATTTAGATGGTTGGATTAATTTAACAGGGAAATTGTCTCCCCCATATTGGCTTCACAAAGGATGGCTGAGATCTTATCCCCCAAATGGACTATGGATCTCAACGACTCACACCCGATTTTAGAAAATGCTTTGTAGGGGAGTGCCACCCACTATACATCTATATAACAAAACAGAGAAGTCACTTATCCCCCTCTTATCGGCTTCACAAAGGATGGCCGAGATCTTATCACCCCAAATGGATGGTGGATCTAAGTCACTCACACCCAATTTTGGCAAACGCCTTGTCGGAGATTGCCGTGGGCACGGGCCACCTACTAGTGTATATATATAGCAAAGAGCTGGTTTGATAACCCTAATTAATACAATAAGTCACCTTTGCTTGTATTCTAAGATTAAAAATATGACACGTTTGTACACTACTTCTGTCTTGATCCTCTTTCCTTCATTTTCTTAATGTTTTGTTTTTGTCTCCAATTATTCTTCTAGTTAGGTGATTAAAAATTCAAAGTCACCATTATAGAGAACCCTTTGTTCATTCTGATCTACTTGAAAAAGTTTGTGCACCTAACTTGGTCTAGGGTTTGATTTAATTTAGAACATTTTTTGTTGTTTGTGTAGTTCAAAAATAAAATAAGATCATATATATGTATGATACTAGTAAATGGCCCGTGCCCACGGCACTCTCCGACAAAAGTGTCCGCAAAAATTGGGTGCCTTTGGCATGGTATAACAGACTGGGGGCGTTACCATTTTTTCCGTTATAACGGCTGTTATAAAGGATTGTAGCGCACATGGGCAAAAATGAAAAATAATGAAATTAATAAAAAATAATGGCACTAAAATTCAAAAATTTCAATCTGATGCTTACAGGGATCAAATGAGTGGGAGTGATCGAATAAATGAGGGGGATTTAGTGGCTGAAATCTAACCGTCTACATTAGATGGATGGATTTGATCTCAACCACAACTATTTATCTTATGAAGCCGAATAAGATAAGAGTAAGACAACTTTTCTGTTTTGTTATATAGACTAGTAAGTGGCCCGTGCCCACGGCACTCATCAACAAAGTGTTTGTCAAAATTGGGTGTGAGTGGCTGAGATCCACCGTCCATTTTCTGTGATAAGATCTCAGCCATCTTTTATGAAGCTGGATAAGAGGGGGAGACAACCGTCCTGTTTTGTTATATAGATGTGTTTAGAACATAATTAGGCAGTCAGCTTCAAACATGGTTCTTCACAAAACCGGTTTTCAATTTTGGAGCTTCTAATGAACTTTGTAGTTGTTGTCATGTAGGAGGTCCATCGTGAACGTTGATGACGGACGATAGTATGAGCCATATGGCACACTTTTAGAGACTATGGACCGTATTGATGTTTGGCCCATTCCTAGGTGGACAACCTAAATACCAAAAATTATCCTGGTTAGTGATTTTTAACCTTTGGATCTGAGTACCCAAATAATGCTCGAAATCCACAGTTAAAAATAAACCACGGAAAAGACACTAATCCAATGGCTAGAATTAGTAATCAGGTTGAATTTTGGTATGTGAGTCCAGCTTGCGATGGGCCAAACATCCATACGGTCAGTGATTTTTAAGAGTGTGCCATGTGGCTCATACTATGGTCCTTCATCAGCGTTGAAGAAGCCCCTAAATCACTAACATGCACCCCATCAAGAGGCCAAAGATTGGATCATGTTTAACCTACATGCTCCGATCTGATCCGATCCAAACCCAACTCAGATCAATTCATCTAGATTCATATCTGACTTGTTTTTATTTGAATCACGTTCTAAGTATCCAAACTCGCAAAATACGGGTTCGAATCAGGTCAGATTTTTGTCAGATCGGCCTATTTCTTGTCAAGGTGGGAGGCCATCAGGATTGTAGGGTTCTTCAATTAAATTCTCTACATCAATGCCCTTCTCCACCTACCATCTCTATCTTCTCTGAAAAAATGGAAAGTCTGGCCCAATAAAATGGGATTCATAAGTCAAAAATGTGTTAATTTAGAAAACTTTTATGAAGAAGGGACACCATACAGGGCCTCTGATTAATTGATTTTCCATGAAGGTACTCATTTGATAACTTTTTCTTAGGGCCCTGGCTATGAAAGAAAAATGTTTGTTGGGAAGTACTAAGAAATTGACATAAAAACATGGCCCACACATTTTTATAGAGAAGCAGCCAAGCATAACCACACAAACAGTGACATTACAACGAACATGTTGAATACAAAGAGTGGAAGACCAGCGACAATCGTGACATGGAAAGAAACTCTGCCACTTTGTTGGACACCTGTCATACGTAATGTATTTTATAAATTTACCAAAATACCCTTACATAAACTTAGGGGTCTATGGACGATGAGATAATTTTTCATAAAAAATATTAACGATTATGCTTGATGTGTGTTTTGTTTGCCACAAAAAATAACTGAAAAAACGGCGCTGAAATTTAAATTTTGAAATTTGAAATTTGAATTTCAAAAACGGAAAAAATATTTTTCACATTTTTTCCAGAAAATAACAGTTGTTATTTTCGTTATAAGGGCTGTTATTTTCTGGGCGTTTTAACGGTGCGTAGCATAATGGGGTAGGCCTGAATCCGTTATAACTGCCGTTATTTTCGTTAGAACTGCGGATTTTTAAACCTTATGATCATGTCTAAAATTCAACCAACAACTATAAATTAAGGATAAAATTTCAAACTACTATTTTAGCTATGATACCAAACACGCCCTGGTTCAGCCCAGACAAACCTTAAACCTAACGACCTCATGTTATCTAAGACAAGGTTTAAAAGGGGCCGTCATAACGGTATAACGGGTAGGAAGTGCAACCAAATAACATATTCTTGTATGCAAACACTCTTAAAACCAATTTTTTTTCTTAAGAACGTCAATGTCTCCATAAACATTCGAAAAAACACCGTTATATACACCTCTCTTTGAACACCCGACGTGGCAGCTCAGATGGTTGGTGTGTATCCACCTCTTTTGGGAGGACAACCCACGAGCAGACAGGTTTCCTCCTTTGAGCGGTTGTGCCAGGTTTCACCTGGCTTCTTCTGTGGGGCCCTCCCACGAGTTTTTCCGTTATTTTTAAACGTTAAAACAGTTTGTACTATAATGGGGGAGGTCAACTTCCGTTACAACGGCGTTTGAACTGCACACCTAATGAGTAATCGGCTTTTGATAAAATTTGCTCCATCAACTTCCTATTTTCCTGCACATCGCCTTTTCAAAGATAGAACCTAGCTCTCAGCCTGCAGCTTCACCTCGTCATCTATGCTTTGTCCATCATCTCGACGGCCTTTGTCACCACATCATTAATTGCATTGCTGCTCTTCCTCAAGGGCAAGTATCAACTCAGCCTCTACCAACTTTACCCCGTTGGACGTAGCTAGCTATGTGTAAATCTTTACTTCTAGTCAGATGGCCAACAATCTCTTCTTTATGCGCGACCCCTTTCAGCAAGGTGGCACCATGTGTGCTCGCATGAGGCATGCTTTTGCCTGTCGTAGAAGTAGTCCATGATGGGACTCAATGGCGACAGGTCAAAGCCAAGCGCAATTAATTCGTCACGTTTGCCTTGCATTCTGTAAGGGTGGGCTAAACATCTATGCAGTCAGTGGACCCAGATGGCCGCGATGAGTAAATTTTTTTTTTGCTTTTAGCGTAAGCTACAGCTTCTTACGCTGCGACCCTTTACAAAATGGTTGAATTTCAATAACCTGTTGTACCTCATCCATTGTTTACCAAGAAAGACAAAAACCAATCGTGTGAGAAAATAAAGGCGCATTTCCAGGTGGAAATGAATTCTCACCTATTTGATGGGCATGATCATGCCAAATGGCAACGATCCATCAGTTATGAATATTCTAGATTTCTCTATACAATTCTTATTTGTACGTTACTATTTACATACATAAGAGCAACTCTAACCTTCGTCTCCAAAATTTGGTTGCAAAAAATGAATCTTCTCAATGTTTGAAGATGGAGACACCCTTCAAAAAGTGTTAAACTCCAACCGTCCCATCTCTAAAAAAGAATCTTCTCCATAGGTTAATGGCTCAAAAGACTACCCTGCGGCATTTTGGAAGATAAATGTCTAAAGATTTGACAAATGACACAAAATGTATTTCAAAATTGTTAATAATAAAAAGTAGATGTTTTTTAAAAATGATACAAAAGTAATTAAATTTATTTAAAGAGTACTAAAAGGATAAAGATGACAATTTAGAAAAATAAAAAGCAAAAAAACATATCTTCATATTTGGAGCTAAAGAATAGAGATCTCCGTATTTGGAATCAGAAATAAAGATAGAGGGGTTGGCTTCAAATATAGAGATGGATTAGAGTTGGATTTCAAAAAAACATCTCTATATTTAGAACAACTCCAACTTGCGTCTCTAAAATCTGGTTACAAAAAGGAATCTCCTCCATATTTGAAGATGGAGAGACCCTTCAAAAAGTGTTGATTCCAACGGTCCCATCTCCAAAAAAATATCTTTTTGCCAGATGGATGGATGGTAAAAAAATTATGTTTTCCCATTGCAGTGATTTCTAGTCGTTCGATTGGAATTATTTTCATGGGTTGATTTTAACCATTGGATTTTGAGCATTATTTGAGGTACAAAGATCCAAAGGTTTGAAATAACTAATCAAGCTGATTTTTGGTTTGTAGGTCCACCTAGGCATTGGAAAAACATCCATACAGTCAGAGTCCTCTAAGAGTATGCCACACAGTTCATATTGCATATTGTCATTTGAAAAATGACACGAAATATATTTTAATATTATTTTTAATAAAAAGTAAATGATTTTAAAAAGGATACAAAAGGAATTAAATTTGTTAATGAGATTATATAAAGGTTAAAGATAGAAATTCAGAAAAGCAAAAAAGCAGATCTCCAAATTTGGAGCCAGAAAATAAAATCTCTATATCTGAAGTTGGATATAGAGACAGAGGGGATAGAGATGAGTTCGAGTGCATTTTCAAAAAAGCTTCTCTACATTTGCAGTTATAGAGATGGGTCGGAGTTGCTTTAAGAGGGTTTAAAATCTTCTTTCACTCGATGATTTTTGGAACTCTCTGGAAGATCCTGGATGGTAGGGAATGATCTATAAACATGCTTGTTTATTGACGTCAATCGAGCTCAATTTGCGGGCAGGTGACATGATGCCGTAAAATGATGATTTTGGATGGGGTTGTATCTTCAAAACAGACCATATTCATAACAAAGCTAGCTTCCAATGCAACGTAATAAAATGGGTTAAACGTACATAATACCTCACACTAAAACTATCCATAAAGAAATAAAAATCCCAAGACACTAACACTAACAACAATAGAAACCAACCATCCAGAACAAAACAGCGTCAAGAGAAGGCATCATGGCTGAGTGGAAGAAGTGGGAAGGACGAATTGAATAGAGGAAGAAGAGAGGGTCGCATGGGAAGCGACGGAGTTTGACCGTCGTTTTTTAATGCTCTAACAACCACCCAAATCCATCTCTTCCAAATAAAATGGCGAATATAGTATGTCTATAACATGCAACGGTAGATCATACATCCAGTTCTTACACCCGCTAGTGGGGCCCACATGAAGATCATGTCGACATTGTTAACCATATAAAAAATGAGTCTGTCTAGAGCTACATCCACTTCTTACATCCAAGGTTGGGGTCCACATGGAGATCATTTTGGACAATTCAACGGCACAATGAGTTTTTCATACTATGGTTACCCTTCTCACAAAAAATCAGGACAATTCGACATTCTTAACCTTATGAAAATATGAGTTTAATTTTAAAAATCCAGACCATCCAATTAAACCATTATTTTCAGTCAATTTTTTTTATATGGTTAGGGATGTGGAAGTGAAATGATTTTTGGCAACGATGATCATCATGACAAGGATAACTCATTGTACGGTTGACGGACTCATAAAAAATAGACCCAAAATATGGTTCATTGGATGGTCTGCACTTTTCAAATTGAAGTCGATTTTCACAAGGTTAGGAGAGAAAATTTTCGCTGGCCCTGGGGGACTTCAAACTTTGATGTCCCCCTCCCAAAATGTCTGACAAGTACCCCTTTTTGACCACTAACCAAGGGCTTAACCAGGGTTGAGCTAAGGGATTGGGGTACTTGTCAGACATTTTGGGTGGGTAGACTTCAAAGTTTGGGGGACTTCAAACTTTGATGTCCCCCTCCCAAAATGTATGACAAGTACCCCTTTTTGACCACTAACCAAGGGCTTAACCAGGGTTGAGTTAAGGGATTGGGGTACTTGTCAGACATTTTGGGTGCGGAGACTTCAAAGGGCCAGCGAATGTTTTCTCAGGTGAGGAATGTCCAAATGTCATAAATGTCATGATTTTTTGTGAGGGTAACCATAGTACGTAAAACTCTTTGTGCGGTTACATTGTCCCAAGTCCCAACAGGATCTCCGTTGGGGCCCCACCACCATTTGTCCAACATGATCTCCAGTTCTTACATTCATTCAATTCGGACCTCCCCCCCCCCCGTAACGTTAACATGATCTCCAGTTCTTACATTCACTCAATTCGGACCTCCCCCCCCCGTAACGTTATGTACCGTTTTAACGCACGGAAAATAACGGCCGTTTCAACGATATTAACGACAGTTATTTTCTGAAAAATATTGTAAAAAAAAATCTGTGATTTCCTTTATTTTCCATCATAAATTTTATTCAAAATTTGAATTTTAGCACCATTATTTTCTGTTTTGCCCATGCATTACAATCCGTTATAACAGAAAAAGAGTAATGCCCCCAGTCGATCCGTTATACCGTGATCTTGGCTCCTTTTAAACCTTGCTTGGTATTACAGGGAATCCACTAATAGACGAACCTGGACTGAGGCATTTGAGAAGTGATTTGATACAAATCAACAGAGCATTATTCGATCACAAATATCTCAATGGTTTACACTTCTTGCAGTAAAAGTCCAGATTTTGAAAATTGTTTCCTTCGGTTTTTAGAATTCGTCAAGGGATATATTGCATTTCAAGAAGTGATGAACATACATATGAGAAAACGTTCCTTTTCCTTTTCATCATGAATCCAATAAAGAAAAATAACTTGCAGACAGTGTTGAGAGAGCAACAGATCGATAAAAGCCAAGATCACACCATCCGAGCCGAAAAACCCGTGCCAGTAAAGATAAAAAAAAAAAAAAAACATGCCTGCCCGCATGGAACCGATTTCCTCACAAACAAAAAATATTTAATTGGCTTGTAATATTCTGAAACTCCTGTTACCTGGATGATAATTAATCAACGGTCGTCAGCACCTGCCCTTTCTTTGCCAATGAGGCATCTGGCATTTTCATCTAAAGGCTTTGAAAATCAGCGGCATGCTGGAGTACCGCTCACTTCACTTGCACAATGGCCAGAATATCTCCCACCGGAATAATAAGCCCATCTGAGATAATATTTCACATGCCCAAGCTCGGAATTTGTCACTGGTGAGGTTGGATGTTGCTGCTAAGTTGAGAGTATTTCCGTGCCACTATTGTATCTTCAGTGAATGTCCAGGTTCATGTAAGCATCCGGACCTTTCTAGTGGGCACCTGCAAGAGATGAGAAACATAAATGAATTTCCTGAATCACAAATTACAACAGGACAGTACTTTTTTTTATAAGCACGCGACTCAGTGATTAGTGGTCAGTGGGTGAAGGCAGGTTTCAAAACCAGACTGCGGAGAAATGTCAAGTGTTTGGATATACAGCATGAACGGTTCACAAGAACGCAGTACAGTAAAAATCGAGATGCAATGAGAAAAACCCAGATACCTCGTTGAATTCAAAACGGAGCCTCAAGTGATTCATCCCAAACTTCTGCACTTCCATTGGAGGCATCTTCGCCATCTTCTTCCATCGATAGCCTAATATATTCTCTATGGGCAAACCGATCCCATTCTGTCAAAGTTGGATCTTCACGTTCCTGCTCACACCACAGAACCAATGAGGCTGTCAGTAAAATTGTCAGAGAAGTATGCCACTGCACACCATCTAATGATGGACGATCAGACTGGCTATGAAAAAAGGTAGAACATTGCACATACATACCTGACGAATAAGAAACGGATCACGAGTTTCAAATGCCATGAACTTATTAAGATTGAAAAGGATATTGAAAACATTTCCTGAAAGTTTGCAGCCTTTCAAGTCATGTAGCGTCAAACGACTCTCTCTCTGCAAGCAAACTTGAAGTGTTACAGATAAGGCAGTCATCTCCTGCTAATACACATATCTAGCTAAAACACAAGGAAAATCAACAAGACAAGTAGTAAATGACAAAGTTATGACCTCTGGTCCAATCATGTCAACCATCTGGCATAAAATATCCTCGAAGAGGACGGGTTCTTGGGCCATGCATTCCATGCGATGCAACTGCTCCTCGTAAAAAAATTGCATTTCATTGGGTGTAAGCACACCATTTCCGTCCAAATCTATACACTTGAACCTGAAACACACAATTTGATGAGATGTATGATGTACAGCCTAAAATACAGTAAATGAAATTGTGAGTTAACAGAGACCAATCAGGTTTGGGGATCAAATCGCCATGTGGTTATGCAATCCAATTAATTCTTTTAGAAAATTAACAATGATAAAAACAAGAAAGTACATTTCAGGAGTTCTTAAACTCACCAAAAAAAAAATCCTTTTATTAGAATTATTTGCTAAGAAAAGTAGTCTATCCCAGTCTGAACCCAACATTCAAAAGCTGTTGACGACATTCTTGGTTGATTCATGCTACAATTACAATAGATTTGTGCTCTTATCACAGCAAATTCAAGCTTCTATACTGAAAGATCTTAGGTCCCTATCTCCTCAACAAGTTCAAGCTTCTACTTCTATCTCAATGTATCAATGACTTATTTTTTACGCTGGACTATTCGAGAATCAATTCCAAATTCATGAAATGGTATTTCTAAGTCACAAATCCACATTAATAAAGCCAAGATTTCAACATTTGATAATTTCAATAATTGTTTTTCCTTAATGTCAATCGTGGATCGCCACTACGGAGACAAGATGACTCTTCGAAGCCTCTAGGAATTCACGTCTTCACATATGACGAAGTTCATCAAGTCTTACTCTATGATGGCCACAACAATTTCAAAGTAGACGACTCAACATTCTAAGAAACATGGATACATATGTGCATGGGCATCCAAGGCAACCATATAGATGTGATCTAGATTAAATAGAAAACATACATGCAAACATAGTACTATCTTAAAAACTCTGTTGAAACTAAGATTGTGTGTGTGTGCTTGTGTGTATATTAAAATAAGTCACACAAATTTTGGGGATACTGTTCGTAATTGGACCACCATGTACCTGAGTTTAACTTGAATTGGAATTCATTTTCCAACAAGAACTATACCTGTGTAATCAATCAACTATAGTAAGTGTTACAAATTACAAAAGGACTTTTGCGAATATAACAATCCACTATTTTTATAGCTATAATGTTGTAAACGTTGTTGTACTCATGCGTCTAACACACGCCAAGACACAATCTCAAACAAATCTTAATTTTTAATTAGTTTGTTTTCAGGTTTTATTATTTCTTACACATAATGATATATATTACTCAAACAGAGCAAAAGGGGGCAAGCCCCAAGTACAAAGAACCCCACATACAAACAGCTAAAGAGAGCTACCACTTTGGTGTCAAAAATAAAAAAGTACATATGAAACGTATAGAATGATTAACTTGAGTCAATGCCTCTAGCAACGGATTTAAATTTATTTAACGTAAGAATTGTTGACTCTTCAACTATGGGACCCACTTTTAGTGGTGTCCTACTTGAACTATTTGAGAGAGTCATGAAAGACTCCCACATGTGCTTATCTCTCATATGTACACAATAAAATGTAGGGTCCACTCCTTACCAATGTGCTTAGCTCTTAAGGAAATTAGATTGTGAAAAGTCTCAGTTGTCAATCCCAGGAATTCTTAGTTCTTCTGTAATATAACTCGTTGTGTTAGGAGCTCGCTGAAGACTGAAGTGTCAAAGATCAAGTGGACTTCATCAACAAATCAAAGAAGAATTAAAGCTGAAGAAATCAACCTAAGTGTTCAAGCTCAACTGAAGACAAAGTCAAGCTCAAGCATGAAGATATAAATGATCAAAGTACGTTCTCACTCCACAAACGTTCAACTATCAAGAATCTCGTGTTGCGGTTATTTGCGTACATTTAAGGGTACACCGCGCGTTGCTAGCGGATCATTTTAACCCTAGATGTCTCCTAAGGTAGTTAAAGGCACAAGACGCACTTAAGGCGCTAGGACCTCTAGCGCACTTAAGGCGCTAGGATCTCTAGCGCCTGAGGCGCAAGGTGCAAGGCAAGGCACGCGCCTGATTGAAGCGATACGCAATATTAAAAATTATAAGAAATATAAAAAATAAAGAAAAATAATATCATAAAATAACAAAATAAATAATCATTAGGCCATAAAACATAAAATATAGCAAATGTCAAAAATCTCAAGTAACCCAAAAGCAGTTCTAGTTAACATTGTCATTATCTAAATACAAAACAAGTAATCAAAAAGCCATAAAACATTAAAGATAGCAAATGCTCAAAATTTCAAACAGCCCACAATTAGTTTTAGTTAACATCGCCATCATTTAAAATATAATCATTAGCTTCATCCCATCATCATCAGATGTGTTAGCCTCATCAATATATTATTTTTCTTCTATCTCCTCCGAATTGACATATTCCTCTTCCGAGCCCTTGCTCTTACTCTTGACCTTGATTATGATCTAGTATTTGATATTGATTCACCAACTCCAGCCTCTTGCAACAACACTCCATGTCAAGCTATCATCCTCAAACACCAATTCATCTTTTGCTACTCCACATTCTGTTTCCATCTCCCCAAGTAGTCACTCATTGCTTTCATCAATGTCTTTCAATGAAATAGATTCAATTGTATCTCTCTTATCATACCGATGTTTAATACAATAGGCCAAAGAACAAAAAATTTACAAAAAAACATGTATTTTAGTGAGAGGCGCGTCTGATGCGCCTGGAGCCTGGTTTGAGGTGCACACCTTGAGCATAAGGCGAGCGCCTTACTAAACGCGCATCGCCTTGATCCTTCTAAGGCGCTTTAGGTGTTCCTTGCCCCTGAGGCACGCGCCTGAAGCCTGAGGCACAAGCCTTGACTACGGAGATGTCTCCTAGTTCTTTTGGTATCGTTTGGAAGCTATCCTAATGATATAGGATAGTTATTATAATTGTTTGGGTATTTTTCGAAGTCTGCGAGGACCGGCCGACCGACTACTTTGAGCGGCCGACTGGAGTCTACTGACTCTAACCGATCAACCGGCAAAAGGTGCGGTTGACCGGACCCATCGGTACCATATATTATGGTTCTGACCTGAGCGGCCAACCGGACAAATTGTGCTGTCGACCGAACAGGTCCGGCCGACCGGTCAAAATATGCGGCCAACCGAACCTTCGACATGGCTAAATTTCGGTTCTGACTTGATTGGCCGACCGAAGTGCGGTCGATCGGTCAAAATGTGCGGTCGACCTCGACCATTCCGGATCTATTTTTGACCCGTTCCTTTGTGCGATTTTATGCGCACTTGAGTCAATCCAACGGCTCTTTTAGGTTCGTTTCTCTTGAGAGGGAATAAACTTATATAATAGAGTCATTGCCCTCCATTAGAAAGAACCAATCAAGATATCTCTCGACTCCCATTCTTTGATTAACATCTCTTGAGTCTAGAGATTTGGAATTTGAGAGAGCTTCATCTGTGCAAATCTGTATATCTTTTGTGAAGGCTCTAGATTGTTTGAGAGAGCTTCACATGAACAAATCTGGTCCATCTACTGTGAAGGTTGTTCTAATTGTTTGAAGAGACTACGAAGTATATTGTTTCCTACAACTATCTTCCTCCAAAAAGAGGATCATCATTGGCAAAGTGTCTCTGTGGCGAATTCTTCTACGAGGATTTACCATTATATCGAATTCATCAAAAAGTATCTTCTAGAACAAACCTTTTAGAGTGAATTTAATATTATCAAACCTGAATTGTTTGTGATTAATAGATGAGTGAGTACTCATCAAATTGAGTTGAGGAAGGTGGAATCCTTGAGAAATCTATTTCTCTAAAATACTACGGGCCTAGTCTGACTCTCTAGGTGAATTAAGAAGTGATTCTCGTATAGATCGAGTTGTAGATTGTAGATCCATGAGAAGAGAGCTTCTCTAAATAGACTATTGGCCTAGGCTAACTCTCTAGGTGAGCGAGAAGCGATTCTCGTTAGAATGAGACTAAGTGAATCTTAGTTAGTTGATTATTTATTTCGATTGAAAATGTTGTAATGCACGATTGAAATAATATAATACTACTCGTGGTGAGTATTGGACAGTGGACGTAGGTGCAGAGCCACCAAACCACTATAAATCTGAGTCTCGTGTGATTGTGAATGTTTGCATATTTTGTTTCAAATTTTCTCATATCTATGTTCTGTGGATGATTCGTATTTTGATTGTTTGATCATTTTCCGCCTTGTGAGATCATGAATTTTTAATCCATATAGAATCTGCAGAGAAATAAAAAATTGTCTTATTCACCCCCCCCTCTACGACATAACATGGTAATTAAAAGGGAATTTCATATTGCATTATAACTCTTTTGATTAGTATTTGAGTTAAATTAAAACGTATTAGATACGATGAATGTAACCAATATTTTGACACCTAAGAGAAAGTTACGGTTAGTTTTTGATGGATTGTAGAGCAACCAACCATTTTTTATAAAAGGAAATTGCAAGTACGATTGTAACACTTTTACTTTGCTTTTTTGCTTTTGGTTGAATAAAGATTTTAATTTAGAGAAAGTTCTTTGTGTATGGTACAGTTGTGAGAGTGAAAAGATAAAATATTAATTTTTATTAGTATATTCTTTATTTGTATCTTCTTTCTTATGTTTCTTTCTTCTTAATTATTGGGTGTGTGGCATATCTTGGTTCTTGGATCTTTCATCACTTCGATCTACAACAAGTCCTCTGGGTTTGTTTAACTAAACGATCACGTTGTGAATGTTTATGGCGATCTCATACCGTTCGATTTTGAGCAGATTGGTGATTTTCATATTTCGCTGCAGTCCATCTCTGACAAATGGATCAAAGTGGGATCGATTTTCGAGAGAGAAGTCAATCAGCTTGATCTCGGAGAAAATCGAGATGTGGGTCGCGGTTTATTTACTGCGACATATTACGATATTAGTCACTCAACAGTGTAGGTGTAGGGGTGTACTACCCACGGTTCAGATGACATCACCTCACAATGAAGTTAGACATCACCATCTGCAGTGGGGGTGTTGAACACGCGGGAAGCACACAATGAGTTGCCACATCACCACTTGCGGTGGGGGTGTTGAACACGCGGTGAGCACACGAGTTTCCACATCACCACCTGTGGTGGGGGTGTTGAACCCACGGTGAGCGCATTCCAATTTGCAACGTTACACAGCATCTTGACCAGCGATGAGCACACCACGAGTTGCCAGCTGACCCGTGGTGGGTATTTTGAACCCGCAATAAGAGACCACAAATCAGAGGATGCGTGGAGGTGCCACATCATTTGGATGACCAAGATATGCCACACCCAATAATGAAGAAGAGAGACAAAAGATGAAAAAGACAAATAAAGAATATACTAATAAAAACAAATCTTTTACTTCTCTCACACAACCATACCACATATACAAATATTCCTCTAAATTAAAATCTTTATTCAACCAAATGTAATAAAGCAAAATAAAAGTGTCACAACTAACTTGCAATCTCCTTTTATAGAAAAAAAATTACTTGTTCTACAATCTATCAAGAACTAACCCTAACATAACTCTATCTCTTAGGTGCCAAAATATTGGCTACATTCAATGTGTACATGTTTTAATCTAAATCAAATACTAACTAAAAGAGTTTTAATGAAATCTAATTTCCTAAAGAGCTAAACACATTGGTAGGGGAGTGAACTTCACACTTTATTATATGTATGAGACATAAGCACATGTCAGTCCTTCATGACTCTCTCATATAGTCCAACCCCACAACCCACCCTCACACCGCACCCCGCCCCCCCACCCCCCTTACACACACAACAATGACTACTCATCACGTCGAGTTTATATCTTAATCTAGAGAACTTCGAAAACGACAATCCTTTCGTAAAGATGTCTGCAGCCCACTCTTCTATACTCACTGGTAAAAAGTTGATATTACCATTCAACACCTTCCCTTGAATGAAGTGGTAATGCAGTTCAATGTGTTTCGTATGTGCATGAAACACTGGATTCTCCACTAATCAAATCACTCTCGTTGTCATAATATAGCCCAATAAACTCCCTTGCTTAATGTCCAACATCAGTTGCATGAACCACAAGCATTCTTGTGCCTCCATAGCTACGTCCATGAATCCTGCTTCAAATAGTCGATAATGACACCTGTTGGCTGCCTCTTGCTTCACCAAGATATTGCTCCAGAACCCAAGTTGAACACATCCAATAGTTGACGTACGTGTCATCAAATCTCCAGCATAATCTACGTAAGATGAACCAACTACATCATGTGCGACTCCCTTTTTATAACGAATCCTGAAATTTACTTACGTTTTACATACCGCAAGATGCATCGAATTGCTTCCAGATACGACTTCCTCGGGCTCTCCATGAACCTGTTTACCACTCCAACGGTGTAAGCAATGTTTGGTCAAGTCAAAGTCAGATAAATCAGACATTTGACCAACTGCCGATACATAGAACTATCCTCCAATAGCTCTCCTACATCTTTTTCAACTTTCTATTAATCTCTTCAGAAGTTGAGATTGGCTTGACAACAAGTCCTTAGTGTACTTCTTTTGGCACAGGATCACTCCCTTATCACACCAATCTACCTCTCGACCAAGGAAGTTCTTGAGCTCCCCAAGCTCCTTCATCTCAAATCTTACTGCAATTCTCCCAGATTTGAATAATCTACTTTGTGTCAACTCTAATACCACATTATCATCCTTGTACAGGACCATTTAGTCTCGATCTTGTCCCCCCGTTGTCGTCCATCGCCAAATCAATCGCACTGGACTTGCCTCCATGAAATATAAGAGCTTTGCCGTGCATAGCAACCAGACGGTCCTTCCCAAACTCGTCTATAACTCCCTCCCGAGTCTAAGTAGTTAGAATATTTGACAGATGTTGGACATAGTAGCTCCCATCTATTCTCAGCTATGATACCCAAATACTTGAACGTGCCCAGCGTACCTATATCCAAGAGATACGATACCCACTATTACCGAATACTAATGGGTGCTTCTATCTTACATTTTTCTTATTCTCATCTTGCTATTGGTTATTTGCTTAGCTGGTGAAAATTTCTTTATTTGTTTTGTTAACAAAAACCTACAAGTGGTACATTTTAACAAATCTTACTACAAAAACCTTCACAATATTAGAAATTTCATTACAATTCGCACATTTTATAAACTAAATAAATGATACCTAGCTTAAAAAATTAAAAACTAAAGCATGGCATGGATATGTTGGATGGGATACTCGTATCATTATCTGTGTCCTGGATTTTGGGAAATAAAGACCCGTATCCCCGTTTCCAGTAAATGTATATCAACTTATCTATCAACAATCTTTCTAAATTGTATACTTAACATGATCTGGAGTATTTGAAAAAATGTATCTATCAACATATGGAATCAAGTGTACAAACATATTGGCATATCACATTTGTAGGGGTCAAAGCAATCAATGGCAGGCGGGAGCAGCTAAGTTGCTTCATCCGATCTACTATTCATTTGAAAGGGTTAGCAAGCGTAGTATCTATCCATCATATTCGTATGTGCTATATTCATTCGTATGTGCTATATTCATTCTTATGTGCATGGAGAGTGTGAGTCTGCTATGGTTAAGAAGGTCCCAAAAGGGACATACTGACTGAACAAATGAGTGGAACGAAAAAGCATCAACCAGTAATGAACCAAATGATGTTGACTCCAATTGTAAGAAAGGGATGTCGATTGGGGCAGTGGAAATGATTTGAAGACATATGCGTTAAGTTAATGACAGAGGGACGTGACCCTTAATAGAATAGAATGGTGGTGTCGCTGACCCTAAAACAAGGCGATGGTGATGATGATGATGACAACGACAACAATAATTATATATATAACAATTGGCAAAAGTATAATATGCATTATCAAAAATATAAGTATAATATGCACGAGTTAATCAAACTTATGTCATGATAGTCTAAACACACATGGTTAGTTTTGGAACTATTGTATTTTTTATAGATAGTTTTGGAACTATTGTTACTAGAACTTACAACGCTGCATGTTCTAATTAGTTTAATATAATATTTTCAATTGAATAATTTGACGCATAGATTGCACTAGCAATCTTATCAATATGGTAAAAGCTTCACCTAGGTCATTGTTTCCACAAGTCAGGACCCCTAGCACCTAAAACATGGCTCAAGCAACCTCTAGCCGAAGTTAACTTAGTTTTAAAATTTTTAGTTAAATTAGATTTGTTAACAACTTTTTTTGATAGGTTAAAAAAAAGGCTAAAGCTAGGAGCTTTGTTTTTGCCTAGAGCGATGAGATACGGTCATCACCATTCTTCTCTTCTTGCTTGCAATAGCAGCAGCTTATTCGCCACTACTCTGTGTCACAACATGTTCTTCTTCTTCCTTGTGTATGCGACCAAGTGAGCCGCAGGGGATGTTGTGTTAAGACCCAAACCAATACACCAAAAGTACCTAGGTGATAGAGGTGTGGAAAGTTTAAGTCTTAACCTCTAGGATCGTAACATTCCACCACGCTTTGAAGGCCAACGTCCACAGAGGCCCACTCTAAGGTGGCTTTCACTCCGGTACCCCTATTTTCTCACTTTTTGTGAGCGAGCCCCCGGCATTTTTTCCGGTACCTCTATTTTCTCCTTTTTTAGCGAGCCCCCAAGTAGCCTTTCCTCAGGTCGCCCCTCCCACGACTTGAACCCTTGACGTGGGGTTGGCTCTGATACCAAATGTTAAGACCCAAACCAATACACCAAAAGTACCTAGGTGATAGAGGTGTGGAAAGTTTAAGTCTTAACCTCTAGGATCGTAACATGTTGTTTATTGTTATGTACAACCACTCAATTCCTCTTTTTCGGAATATACTATTTAAAGAAAACCATAAAAAAAAAAAAAAAAACCCCATCTAATTTCATGAATTAAGGAAAATAGTAAATTATGCCCATATATATATATATTTTCAGAATATATTATTATGAATTAAGTACATAAAATTCCAACCCACGTTGCTAGGCACTGAAGCACATAGAGAACCCCCTATTGTTCACCTGGGGCCTGGCACCTTTGACAACACTAAATATTATTTTCAGTTTTTGATTTATATATATCATAATTTTAATATTTAAAATATAGCGAAGCTCCCTATGCTCTAGGGGTACAAATATACCAATACTCAAGACTAGGGAACTCCTCATTTACCTTATGCTCTAGGGGAAGACTACATGATTCTTATGCACAACTTTTGGCAACCATGAGTGATACCTTTAGGGGAAAAGATACTTAATCCCAATTTAGATTATGCCACCATGGTGAAAACCCATAGACTAATGACAGAGCACTACTACTATTCAGAAAATTAATTCTTACATAAAAAAAGGTTAAGAAGGGCTCTTATTCAATTGGTTCTTCAGTACCATATTCACAAGCTTGAAGTTTCTTTCCAATATTTTCTGAGAATCAGATACACTATAAAAAAAAGGAATCTTACATTTATCAACGAATGAAATTCCAGATGACTGTAACAAGAGTTGAATCATGAGAACAATAATAGAACAAACAAGTAATTGGCCACCAAATGCATGGAATTTGCTACCATATCTTAATTAAGGGGTACAAATATACCAATACTCGAGACTAGGCTCAGATGATTTATCCTCCTCTGACAGCATGAAGTAAACAAAATCTTCATATCCCATCTTCCCTTCAACCTTACTAGTAAACTTTCTCGGAATCTGAGATAGAACAAAAAAAAAACTAGTGTTTAGTATTTATAAGAGATTTTCTTATACTACAAAGAAGAAGTTAGTTTAGTTTGAAGATCAAGAACAGTGTAGGATAAACACAAACCTGTGAAAAAATTCTATCTACAATCCTGTAGGTAAGAGCATGGTTGCCATATCTGATAAGGTTTTCTTTATCAATCAAGAAATCATGATCCGTATCCAGCTCCCAAAACTTGCAGTATATCACATAGAAGTGCTCATATGAGAAGTACCTGTAAAAAAGAAAGAATAAAAAAGAGAATCCGATTCACATTCCACAAATTAAAGGTGGATGCATAACTAATACCTATAGAAGGTATATCACTTTTAATCCACACTTGAAACTGCATCAAAGATTTAAGAACCAATTGAAAGTGCTTCCCCCAGTTATTGAAAGTTGTTTTCCATGTGTCACTCTAAATCTATGAAACATATACCGATTTCTTACAGAAGGTTCCTAGGAAACACCCATGGAAAGGGGATATGAATTTCCTAATATTGAAACTCCCAGCAATGAGGAGTTAAGAGCTGCGGCTATATGATCAAATGGAAAGCAGAATGTAAAAATGTCCTCTAATTATCAGAAAACGTATATGACAAATTGGTTAATCTCAGCAACAACACCAGTCCAAGTCACACTTACAAGGACTTGGTATGATAGAACACAAGTTGGTATGAGATGTACAAAAAGAAAAGAAAATGATACATGACTTATAAACTATGATGCCCAGATAAGGATACAGATAAGGAAACTGGTATGGGAAACGGGGATACGACTATTCGTTTCCCAAATCCAGGACACGGATACAGATACGAGTATCCCAGCCAACATGTCCATGCCATGCTTTAGCTTTTTTTATTTTCAAGCTAAGTATCAATTTTTAGTCCATACATCGTGCAAAATGTAATGAAATTTTTAACATTGTGAAGATTTTTATAATAAGATTTGTTAAAATATACCTCAGATTTTTTTAACAAAACAAATGAAGAAATTGTCACGACCAAAGAAAATAACCAATTGTAAGATAAGAAGAAAATAAGGTAGATGTATCCATGAAGTATCTGGTTACTAGTGCGGGTATCGTATTGCTTGGATACAGGTACACTGGGCATGTTGAAGTATCCAGGTATCAAAGCTTATACACCATGTATTGTGACCTCCTTTCTAAGACATTATTTACAAAGTTTTTAGTAAGTACACCTACCTCAAAACTTTGTTAATATCATCTTCCTCGTCTGCATGTTGCATAGCAGCAATTAGATTTCCGCGTTTCAACTCCCTCAGGGTAAGATGGCCATTTCCTGCTCTATTCATGTAGTAAAATATTCTGTATATGACAGTTTCCGCTGGTCCATTGCAACAGAATTTTGAGATATAACGTATCAGTGATAGCGAATCGCATGCTTAGTAGTACTGAAAATGATTATTAGTATTGGTAAAGACCACTACACTGTTAGACTAAACAACATTCAAGACCCATGTAACAGGCATACATAATAAGCTATTAGAAGTCTGGAGCATTCCATACATACAAAATATACAATGGTTTATAAATGGAAAATGGCAGCAAAACCATATGCATAACATACTTGTGTCATTAGCAAAGCATGTAACAATGAAACAGGGGAAAGGAAATATATATTACATCTTATTATATTTTACCAACAAAACGAAGAATGCAACAACAAATAAAGTACAATGTCTACATCTTACAGAGGTGATGAAGATATTTTGAAACGTATACATTTATGGAACACAGGCAACTTGACAATGCAATTATGTAGTTGAAATACCAAAATACTAAGCTTTCCAGTGAGATGATTAGCCATAATTCCTAAATAGAAACCATAACAAGGAAAAGAGAACACTCCTTTGCCATCACAAACGAAGAAAGATTTCTACTAGAGGAATGATCCAGAAGATACAGAATACCTAGAAAGGAACACACAAACCTTATGAAGTGCAAAAGATGCTACTAAAAACTCAGCAAAAATGAATTCATACACCCATTGGCAGGCACAATCCACACATTCATCAACTGTCTACAAAACTCAGCAGCCAATTCATCACATGGATTAAAAAGAGTTTTATCATGTCCAAATACATACCATTGACAAATGATAAAAGGACTGGGAAGATTCTTTTATCCTGGGTCCTCAGGGTGATTCATATGAGTCTTATTCTTAAAGTGATCAACATCCAATTTTTCCTTCTTTGATCAATGATGGTCAAATTTTCCATTCTTTTACCTTCTAATTCTTTTGAATCAATATATTATTAATCAAAAGGAAGAAAGTAAAAACCATCTTAATGTTATTTCTCATGAGTCCCAATCTATGGTGCTAAGACCAACATGTTTCAAAGGTGGCCCCAAGCTCCTCAATGCTCAAGAGACACCCCACGACCCACGAAAATAAGGATGTTTCATGGTATTAAATTTTGCTGAATATCCTGAAAATTTGGTTTGAAATTTCGGTATCAGGCTAGACTGAAATCAGAACTCAAAGAATCCTAAAATTTGGCCCACTCTTCAAAATCTATAAAGAAAAGATAACCTTACCTTAAGGGAGATTACAGAGAGAAAAAGTTAAGATTTTGTTTCTTTTCTCCCAAGTTTCGATTTATCTGTCAGTTTCGACCAGGGCTAAAACCTAGGTCAAAATTGAAATTTAAATCCTTGGTTAGTTCCTGAATATTATGGGTTTCATTGTGCCTACCAATATACATTCTTAGCTAGTACATTGGTCCAGCTCATTGAGGGTGATAATAAATACAATCTGGAAAGCATCAGATTGACCCTATACTAATACCATCACTTCTGGTTCCATACCCACTTAAAAGTTCAAACCAGGCAACAGATCTCACTCAAATACTCTCTGAAGTAACAGAGTGAGAGTCCCATACATAAAAGCACAGAACAAATTGAGGAAACGCCACAGGGAAACTCTGAAAGGGCCTTGGAAAGTTTTATTTGTATCAAGGTCAGTACACGACATTTTGAGTATTCCCATCAATCATGTATTGTAAGAACCAAAAAGAAAATCACTTTCCATATTTGATATTTGACCTTCACAACTCTTGAGCTTTACCAATTTCATAGAGATTTTCATATCAGATTCTCAAAGAAGTACTCCCTTCTGCTCAATAATATGTTCCCTCTTTTACATCCATGTGCAGTAAGTATGTCAATGTTCACATGAGCAAACTTGGACATGCAGACTGTTCTTTCTGTTTTTTCCTGTTCAATTCCATTGTCGATAAAGATGCAAAGAATAAACTCAATGACTAAATGGGCAGAGTTCAACTGGATTTCACCTCTAGAAAAATGTCCAAAATCCAAAGAAGTAGACAAATCAGCATGAAGTACAATTCTAGAAATGCCGCTAACTCTTCAAAATAGAAAATTTAAAGGTATGGATTGAAATTTCATCTACTTGCCAGTCCATCATACGATATGGTGAACTGATTAAGAACATACCATATCTTTCTTGAAACTCAGGTGTGCTCTGTAAGAATTCCAACCCTGGATGATTTGCCAAAAGTTCTCGTAGAACAGGTTTGAAGTCATCCTGCATCCAAGTTGCTCAAATTAATGGAAAGGAAAAGAAGAAGAAATAAGGGACCAAGCCACAGATCTGCAATCACTTTTTGTCAACACAACAGCTCATTTCAAACAGAATTTTAACACACTGGCCCAGGTCTGGGTCCATGCTGATCATATGTACAAAAGAATGTAGGGAGTACAGGCATCACAGGTTTTGGAGAAGCAGAAAACAAACCTGAGTAAGGTATTTGCGATCTGGTTGCTTTAAAATTGCAAATATTTGGGTTGCTATATCCACTGTCAACATGTTGCTATTGACCCAATAATCAACAACTGCTTCCCTACAAACATATTAAAAGGCACAGTAAGCACAAACAGCATTTCTAATATTTCTAAGAAAGCAATATCACTCGGTAGCATTGTTAAAGGTTAGCTTAGATATTTGAATTGTTGATCCTCCAAAAAGTGCTGTATTTTTTCTAGTGCACCTTATTAGAATGGAAATCCAGCTCTACTGCACCTAATGCCTCGAATATGACCCAATCACAATGTATTTTGGACTACAGGAGAAGTTCAATAGCAGGACAAATAAACCAAGCAAGGTTTAAAATCTCGGTCTTGTTCAGCATCTTGGTAACTAAAGGAACAACTGAACAAGACGTATCGAACGAGACGGAACAATACACTGAAAAATAATAATATGTTTCATTACCGATTAATAAAAAGATATATCATGCCAAACTACTTTTAATGCTTAACTAAGCTAATATATGATGTCTAGTTCTAGTTTTCATAGCAGATATACAAGTATTTAAATTAATTTTCTGTTACAATACGAGAGATTCCCTATGAATCGTCTCGGTACCTTACCTAAATAAAACATTTCGACCGAGATTCCAACACGGAATGATACTTTTAACCATGAAACCAAGAACTCACCAACTCTTAATAAGCTGTAAACACCAACAGTTCTAAGCAAATGAAACTAATTCCAGACATAGGGAACTCCTCAATTAGCAGTTAACAATAAGTTGCAGAAAGTCCTTATCAAAAAAATAAGTTGCAGAAAGCCAGTGTGGCAAAAGAACATCAAGGAAATGTACAAAATAAAAGGTTGCATGTTTATGAGCCTCATAAAAATGCAAAAATAAGATCATCAGAACTCAAGGGTGGAAAGGACAAAGTAAATCACTACAAACACCCGACAGCTTCCACATGTTTTATTTTTGGTCGATCTTCTTTCAAACTATACTGTTTAAGACATTGCAATAGAACCAATCACCAATTCACCATGTAAGATATTGCAACTACCCAGAAACCAATGTGTTGAACATGTCCAAATGGACAGATAAATCAAGCTACATCTCAGGAGATAAGAGTAAGAAAAGGTTCTATGTTATGTCTGATGTGAATAGCTTGACAAGGGAAAATGATGGATCACATAAATCAATCATTTAAACAGTAAGGCATCTTTCCTTTAAAGCAAGCCTGTCAACATAGAAATATGATCAGCTTTTCAGCGACAAAAATTTTCAATCATCCAGGGCCAAAAACAAGTTGTTAACAAGCCAAGAAAGAGTGCAAGAGCAGGGGATAAAATGAAACATAAGCATTGACGGCCTTTTATGGGGGATATAAATTAAATGACCTGTTTTGCGTTCCCACAAAAGGTGAAGCATGCAAACAACCTGCATCTTTTATAACGGCTAGCGTTAATGTCAGGTGAAGTTTAGGTTCAATCGTTTATAATGAAGATAAAAGGGCAACTATGGAAATATGTATCTGTATTCCATGTTAATGAATGTCTTTTACTAATACATCTATTCATAATTGGCATCTTACAGCAGTTAGGATTTTGTCTAAAAATGACCGTCAAACAATCCACTCTCAAGGATCTCTCACCAAAGAAACCCACGAAGATGTCATAAAACAAACCTACAAAAAATACTCCTTTTGGATCTGCTTTTCAAAACCAAGATTCCTCCCTATTGAAAGTTATGTAGACCTCTTCAAGACACTACAAGGGAAATTACTCAATCTCTGTTTCCAATCTTCTTCACCTTCTTATATGTAATGTAAAATTGCACTTTTATATAATGTACTTAATACTATGTAACAAGGACACTGACACCCGGTGTCAGATACGAATACGAGGTGTCCGACACGACAACCTAAAAAAATCGATACCAGGACATATGTACATTATATATATATATATATATACAATAAACTTCTTTTCTTCCTTGCTTTTACTCGGAGGAGAACGGACTGCCACAATAGGAACAGTCTTTTTTTTTCATTTACGACTGTGTCTGACCACGTCGACAAGTGTCGACATGGCCAAAAACCCTAAAAGAGCCATGTCGATGTTACATAGACTTAATATGATATGATTTAATGATTATAATCAGTTTCATGTGTAATTATAGCATATATAAGCATATGGTCGTATATTATAGTTTGATGGCTTATGAACCATATATAAGCATGCTACAAAACGCCACTATCATTCATTTCCACACTCCATATGGTTGTATATTATAGTTTGATGGCTTATAAATATTTTTTTATGCTTGTTTTATCATTTTCTAAACTATCCACAATATTTCCATCATTTTCTCACTGGTCTATTTCCATTTCCACGCTGGTCGAAATAAAAATCGAAACCGAAATTTAATATCTTGCACTCAAGTTTCTAACTAGTAACGAACAAGATGATATCTCTTTTCGGCTCTTCTACCACTCAACAAAAACTCTCTTTGAAGCTTTTCAATATGCTCAGCGCCCAACACGGGCATCGTGAAGAGGCCCCTCCACCGTTCCTGTACATCACTATGTAACAAAAATGTACAAGATACTTTGTTGATACATGTGACCACACGCAAGTAGCGAAGACACACTAAGGGGAACATCATTATGGACAGCACAAAATAATGAACCCAAGTAGTTTCAACCTATGTCGAAACTCCACAATGTGTTATCATAAATTTGTATACATTATCAAGTTGCAGCAGCACAATGATTGATAATGTACGTGAGTTAACAATTTCTTCTATTTTCACCACCTTAAGGTCAGAAGGGACAAAGCACGCAGCGGAACAAGATACCTCTACATGAAAGTAAAAACACCAAGTTACAAGCAATAACAAAAGGCACAAATAAATGCTACTATGATTCTTCACTTAGAATTGAACTGGGGCACGTACAACTCTACAGACATGCCCGCAAGAAGCTATTTAATGAGGAAAAAAATAAAAACTAAAAACCATTTATCATGATGCTAATCAACAAAAGTAGCACATTAATTAGCAAAAGATGGAAGCCACAGTATATATTCTTAGCAAACAATAGAAGTTACAGGAGAAGAAGTTCTGAAAGAAGCTACTTTCTGTTGAAACAAATAAAAAGAATTAAACCAATAGGTGAAATTCTTGGAGATTTTGGAGAAGATAGTATTATCTAATGATAGCATGGATCTTAGAACTTCCAATAAGAACAGAAAGTCCATACCTTGTCACTATCCCAGTGCAGTGAACGTCTATCTTTCTGAAAAGAGTGCTAGAGAAAAATGACGGTAATTTGCAGATTTCCTTTGTAACTGATTTAAAATCTGTAATTATAAAAAAATAATTACCAATGGGGCAAGAAGAAGAATAAGAAGAAAAAAAAATCCAAACTTAAAACGCAATGAGCAAAACAACCAGCATAGACATATTATATGTGCATCTCACCCTGAACTTGCAGTCCATCCAAGTGATCGAAAAAATGCTGATTAATTCTAGCCAAACATTGCTCTTTCACTTCATTTGGAGGTGGACGACCATTTTGAAAGTAGAACTGCAAGAAATTTCAAGTGCTCTATCAAATCCATCTCCACGAGCAATATCATAAGTTACAATTCTTGTGAGCATTAACACGAAAGAAACATGCGTTACCAATTAAAAAAGTACTGGAACAATACAAGACATTAACAAAGATCATCAGAAGTTATTAAGTACCTGAGGTATGACTTCTCTTACTGGCTCACTGACTAATTTTAGTGGAGAACCAAAAGAAGAAGGGCCAGCCCCTTGGCGTTTCATAATACGTGGAGAACCAGATGTACTTCTTGGTGAAAGTGGAGGTGCACTGCCAGCAGGAAACATGGAAGGCAATGAATTGCTCGCAGCAGCATATGCACCAGTAGAATTCCCAAGGACATTCATGGGAGCACCTGCCTTCGCATCATCAAGCAAAGATTTTATCTGCAGCATGTTGCAACATGAGAAATATTAGTATGTTCTAACAAATCTTACTGTAAAAAGTTTGCAACATTAGTATGTTTCAAGTCTGGACTTTTCAGCAACTAGTTTGACAATTTCAGGGATTTTACTAAGGTGATGGCAAAAGGTACTTATCATATTCTGATTGTCATACACAAGGGGAATTACCACTACTGCATGGGTAGAGAAAACCATAATTCTCAGGTACAGAAAGGAATGCAAAAAACAATGCAAGAAACTGAAGCAGGAAATGCCCCATTTGTTATAGTTGTAATTGCTACTATCATGATTCGAGAAAAAAAAAATATTCTTGTAGGAAACAAGTTTCGAGGTAACTATGGAAAACAAAAAGTTTCTATTTCCACACTCCTTAGCCAAACAGTCAGCTACACCATTAGCTTCCCTTAACGTATAAGAGAAAATAACTGTCCAGCCTCTAGCTGTAACCCTAATGTGCTCCAATATGATTACCAATCTCCATGGCCCAACCCCTCGTCATCACCCACCCAATTGTGTTTTTCAGATCTCCCTCCACCTCCAAAGACCCAAAAAATTATCTAAAAATATGAAGGCCTTGAAGAAGTGATCTAATGAGTGGGAGCAAGTGCAAGAGCAAGTGATTTAAGGCGCTAGGGTTTGGCTGGTGTGTGTGTGTGTGTGGGGGGGGGGGGGGGGCCACATGGAAATGAGTTAAGGGCTGATATTTGGTGAGGATGTTCTCCTCACCATAGAGAGCATCCTCGCAAGAAATCAATCATTTCTGAAACTTCTAACCCTATCAAATGTGTACTTAAAGTTAACGTTGAAAATGGATGATCCAGAATTGTTCAACTTGTATTCCGCTTTTCACAAGGCCTCAAATCTCGGAATCGGCTGATTTTTTTTGTGAGAATGATCTCAACGGTAAGGAAATTATCCTCACTAAAAACCACCCTTAACTTACCTCCATGTGGGCCCCACGACCGTGTGTCATTATATGTGTCCAAAACCATGTTTCAACCTATCCCAACCCTATATATGCTTCAAGGAAATAAATTTCACGAAATTATCAAAATATTTCGCGAAATATTTTCATTTTCTAGGTGACCGAAAAGAAATAATATATACATAGAAAAAATGTTAAATTTCATGAAATATTTCCATTCATGTCAAAATAATGAAAATATTTCGCGTGAACAGAAAATTTCGATCAATTGACAATATAAATATGTATTGTTTCGGTCGAAATGTTTCGACATGTATGGAAACATTTTGATCGTGAAGACGAATCGAATCCTATTTTGGAGTTTTTTCAAATTCGAAGTATACGTAAATATAAAATTTCTTGTTATCGTTTCTTTCTACAAATAGACAGATTAGGTATAAATGTATCAAATCTATGATGCATTTACACTGGATTTGTGCACTAATTGAAGATCGTTTAGGGTGATAATTTTAAATTTGGTGAAAACCATAATTTCATTGGTTTTTACCTTAAACATCCACTAATTATATAACGCATAACTTAGCCCTTTCTACAAATTGGTTGGGTTAAATTTTTTTCCAAAAAAAATTTAAACATTCAAAAAATTAAATTAATGTTATGTTAATAGTTTTTATAAAAATATGCATAATATTAAGGCGTTAATGTAAGTGAATAAGGATTCATTAATACCTTGATTTATGACTTTTTTATACTTAGCAATTAAATAATAGTTATCTAATTGAATAATACTTTGACTGACTATTAGATACCTGCCTCAACATATTACAAAGACTGTCGTAGTCATTCATTTCCATACTACATATGGTTATACATTATGGTTTGATAGCTTATGAGTGTTTTTATGCTTGTTTTATCATTTCCCAAACTTTCCACAAAAATTTCAAAATATTTCCATCATTTCCACGAAAGATGTATTATTTCCACATTGATCAAAATATTTCCACAAAAGGGGTAGTCGAAATAAACCTCTAAACCGAAATTTATTTCCTTGATATGTATATACATGTTAAAGAAAATTAAATTATGTTAAAAGTATGTACATATGAATATTATATCACAGGTCCAAATAATACAATAAACCAGTGATTGATAAATTTTGTTTAAAGTATATAACTTTATTTTTGTGAAAGCCTAGTAGGATACATCATCCTAATTACACATGTAGGGGAATTCATAATTGTTTCAAATAACCCATTTAGCATGTTAAATGTTGGAATAGATAGCTGAATGTAATTACTACATTTTCTGGAATTGAAGTTATAATAATATAAGAGTGTATCTAATGTTTCTTAGGGCAAGATAAATCAAAAGGGGTGGATTAGGAGAGAAACTTAGAGAATTAACATCAACACAGATTTCGTTTTTTTCTCGATAGTTGTAGGAGAATATTCTACAGATCTTCAAAAAAATTATGAAACTTGTCCCGATCAATTCCTTAGACCCAAATCTAGTGCTATGTCAAATTTCGTAGCTTTTAGGGGCCATTTAATAATTTAAAAAGATTTTTAAACAAGGAGCATGTGCAGAAACCTGTACTGCTAGAAATAGTACACTGCATTTCAGTTGCAATTTTCATAAGGGTACCTTCCATCGGAGGCAGGGTCGGTTCTACCTAAAGGCCATTCAGGCGGTTGCCTAAGGCTCCTTGGTGAGAGTAGGGCCCCAGCCGAGGTCCTACTAGCTAACCACATGGATTTTTAGCCCGCCCCTTCCTTATTGCATATACAAACCAAAAATCAACATGATTGATTATCTCTTGCCACAGATTTTAGTCCTTTTTAGAACATGATTCTAGCCGTTGGATTCGAGCATGTTTTTTGGGTAGTAAATCCAATAGCTAGAAATCATCAATCAAGCTGATTTTTAGTGTGTTTATCAACCAATAGGTGGGTTGAACATCCACGCAGTCATTGGGCCCAAAAAATGATTTATGTATGGCCACGAGAGTCCTCTGCATCGATTGCAACGGGAGTCCTCTACATCTAAATTTTTCCATATTTTTTTGATTATCAAGAATAATTTTTATATAAAGATTTCTAATTATATAGAGAATTTTATTTTTTTATATATAAAAAAGCCTTATATGGAGCTTTCGCATTAGGCCTCAACTTGGAGTCCACAACACCAATGGGATCAAGGGGGAAAAACCTTGAGAACCATGTCATTTTCATTTTTAAACACCTCTCCTCTATCCCAGCTGAACTCAAATTACCAATAGAACTACTGTCGAAGCTAAGCTTGATGAAACCTCTTCCCAGGCTTTTCCATCTTGACTTTAACTTGACCTTTAAAGACCCACCACTAATAACATTTGCCCAAATATTATGGAAAATCCGTCACTATCAACAGAAGTCTTCCAAAATAAGTACCCACTCAACAATAGTCCTCCATATTGAATTGTACACTTCCAATACCAATCACGACACATCATCAAAGATACTCCGAGTTCTTTCCTTCCAAAGGCCCCAGCACAAAGCATACCGAAGAATTTCTTCAAAGAATCTTCCTCCAACACAAAAGGGAGCAAGATAAGACCCCAATCTATTTAAGATTTGAAGAAAAAGACTCCACACTTATCTAGCAAAAGATAGTTTATTCCTTTTGTGAAGGATTTTATTATATATAGCTTTTTTTTACCATACTCGAATCAGATTTAGTCAACTTTTCTTTTTGAAACATATAACAAAATAGTCAAAAGAGCTCAAGAACTTCAATGTATTTGTAGAGCCATAGTGTCGGAGGAAAATATCTGATCATTCCCACACAATCTTCGAAGAATGTCTAATTCGTATCTCAATGTAGATCTGGAGAGTTGATTGAATCTGGAGCTTTTGGACCTAAACTTCCTCCTTGTTGCAGACGATTGAACAAATTCCTCCAAGGGCGGTGGTGGTAGTGTACCTATCAAAAACACTCCAACGCTCAGGTCAGTGGGTGTTTGTAGGATGACAGATAGAACACTTGAGTAAAAGATGAAAAAGAGAATCTTTAGATGAGATCTCTATTTTCCTTGTTTCTCTCAGGGAGAAGTTGAAGAAGATGAAGTAAATCTGAGAGTTTTGATCTATGGATCAGGGATTCCGGCCTCCTCTATTCTGGCCTTCAAATATATATATATATATATATATATATAGCTAGTCAGTCGTTTGTCCTCCATTTCTTGTTCGAGAGTTGTTTCCCTTCCTCAATCCTCATTGGTCAAATCTGTTTTCAAGGGAATCTTGTTTGACTCAATTCCTCCTTTTAGTTAGATCTCAACTGATTGTGTGGTCGAGATTGATATATAAAAAAAGTTTGAGTTTTAATCAATGGTTAGATCTTTTGCTATGTGGCACTTTTGTATTGATGATGACGTGTTGATAGCTTATTAGTTAGGGTGTTTTATCAAACCGTTGCCGTAAAGTGGATGTAGGCACTTGTTGGAAAGGGTTGTGTACCTAACCGACAAGCTTTGTTGATGAAGGCTTGTCGGGAAGGGATGTATATGCCTAACCGACAAGTTAGCTAATGAAGGCTTGCCGAGAAGGGTTGAATGTCTACCGACAAGTTTGCTGATCAAGGCTTGCCGGGAAGGGTTGAATACATAACCAACAAGTTTGTTGATGAAGGGTTGAATGCCTAACCAACAAGTTTATTGATGAAGGCTTGCCAGGAAGGGTTGAATGCCTAACCGACAAGTTTGCTGATGAAGACTTGTCGGAAAGGGTTATATACCTAATCGACAAATTTCGTTGATGAATGCTTGTCGGGAAGGGTCATATGCCTAACCGACAAGTTTGTTGTTGAAGACTTGTCGAGATGGGTTGTATGCCTAACCTGCGACAAGTTTTGTTGATGAAGGTTTATCGGGAAGGGTTGAATGCCTAACCGACAAGTTTGCTGATGAAAACTTGCCGGGAGTGGTTGTATGCCTAACTGACAAGTTTTGTTGATGGAGGCTTGTCGAGAAGGGTTGAATACCTAACCGACAAGTTTATTGATGAAGGCTTGTCGGGAAGGATTGAATGCCTAACCGACAAGTTTGTTGATACAGATGCCCGCCATATCTTAATACTGACCTTTTGTGACGCAAGTTGCATCTGTCTGATTGGTAAAGCTAGATTTCGGGAAGTATTATCTTAAGATCTGATTTCCTTGTTATCAGCCAAACGGTGTCATTCTCTGATGAGTCTGACACATCGTAGAAAGTTGATGGGTTTGTCTCTTGAGTCCCGTTGATCATTTATTCATGCAAGTATCGAGGTGCCAAGTGCCAGTTTTCGACGCACACCCTATCATCTGCCGTGGACACGTGTCAACATCTCATAAGCTGAAAAATATGGTACCCACACATACCATTAGAGAAAATTTACCAACATATCAAGTCTAGACCCACTTGAGAATTCAAAAAGCTATTAATTGCAATATCTGCATTAGAAATGAAGTCTCCCATTGCACTCTCTGCCCCTCCCCTTAAATCTTCCAAGCCTTCAAGAATGGCAAGACTCCTAAGGACTGGTGACCTCAACTACTGCAAAGCCACCAGTCTCTTCAACGTTGTCCCAACATATAAGCAATGACCCTTAATCTTTTTTCTCTTTCTGGTCAATGGGGACTTCTATTGAATGGCTGCTCTTTGTTCCAATGGGTCGCTTTTCTCCGATAGTGAGCGCCTCCAAGAATGACCAAATCAAAATTTACAACCTTGCATTTTATGTTCATGCCACTGTTTCCACTATTGCGCTAGCTTTGCACCTTTATTTTTTTTGATGGGTCTTTGCACCTTAATATTCAAAGTGATATCCACCCTGGTGAGATATCTATCCTCTATCACACATACGATATTTACTCTCCCTATTTATATCTTTCATGGCCACCCCCTTCATGATGAGAATGATGACTATGTGATATGTTCATTCCCAATTATAGTCATTTCTTCTTCGTATTTAGATATCAAAATATTAAAATTTTGATTCCCATAAATTTTAACACTTTATTAGGAGAATGGTGAATAATGGAAAAGGTAATTAATAGTTGACATTTGAAAAGCAGTTCAAGGTTTTGAAGGAATTCACTGACAGGGGATTCTATTGTGATTCCTTATAAATTAATGGGCTGTAGAATGGCTCTTGAGGGTTTTTGAGGTTTAATCTAAATTAGGCCCTCTCTGAGCTAGTTCTACAGTATTTGGTAATGGTTGTCTGTGGGAGAATACATTGTTTCTCAGGGGTGAAATGAGGCTCATGGCAGGTGCTTTTCTCTTCAGTAACTCTTTAAATCTCTCAGCTCAAGAGGGCAAACACATTTTTCACAGTAAAAACGGAGGAATTGATTACTTTATGGTGCAATCAGTCATAAATCTCCTGACAGTTGCTACAGAGTTTATTAAGTTGATAGCATAAAAAGAATCTAGCCTAGCAAGTTGTATCCTTCAATTTGTTAATTTGGTGACAAGATGTCCAGCAATTTTGCGATTGACACATTCGTTGATATGGTATCTTCCTTGACTTTTCTGTAGCTTTTTTTAATTTTCACTTCATTCAGATCAGATGTTTCATTTTTATTTTTTATTTTGCTCTCTTCTAAAATTAATTTCATAAAGTCGCCAATTATAACCAATGACACAGAAATCAGTCTGCCCAAGAAAAATAGATAATTAATCTAAACCTCAAACACCACGATTGCATGAGGACATTACACAAGATGTCCTACATAACAGAACCAAGCACACAATACAGACCAACCAATGCAAGTCGCAAAATCAAGATGGTGCACGGCAAATATTTAATAACATAAGGATGTGAAGGCAAATACCAGTCGACCAGTTTCTGGTAGCGAAAGCCACTGTGAGAACAGCTCTTCAGCAAGATGAGGGTTTGATTTAAGTGCCAACGGAGATACCTCCGATAGCTGCAATAATTCAGGGTCCAGGGACGCCACATCCCCTACGACTTCCATATCCATCACAAGCAAATTCGTTATCTCAAACACACCGTAAACCCTAGATCTCAACACCTCCCCTTAACCACAAATCCTTCCACGAAAACCAAACCTAATTCTCCAACTCTGCAACTATAACACAAAAAAATCCTAGAAATTAACGTCTCTTGGGTCAATTCACACCATTTTTCTTCACCGTCATTAAAGTTTCAACAAACACGCCTCTAATTCCGACCAGAAAACCGAAAACCAGTGCAAAAACCTAGATTTCCAGCTCTGGAACTCGAATAAACCTTAGATCTTCAGATTTTTCGAAAATCGCCTGTTTTGATTCTGCCTCTAGGCTGCATGGATCAAAATCGAGCTCTAAATCCTCGGCTCGAACACCGAAGACGATGAATAAGAGAGGGAGAGAGAAAAAGGAAAAGCGAGCAAACTCTGTGAAGTTTTCTCAGAGATCGTATACGATTTCACAGGTTTTTTGCCATTTTTTTGCAGAGATTCGAGACCTCGAAACCCTTACGAGAGCGAGAGAAGGGAAATATAAAACGGGAGCTTCCACACGCTATTATATTAACAACTGAAACTGCCAAAGACGGAGTCACACACCTACGTATCTATGTACCGCATAAGTATATTTATACGGTCAGATTGTCACATGAATGGATGAGACCCCTGCGCCTTCGGCGCAATTTAGCCTTCCCATTTACCTACCATTTTCTTTCTTTTTTTTCCTTTTTCACTTTTTTTTTTTAGAAAAGCAAGTTAACATGGTTCAACTTTAAAGGGTCGGGCTCCAGTTACCGGACACAATATGAGCCACGTGGCACGCTATTAGAGACTCTAACCGTATGGATGTTTGGTTAATCCCTAGGAGAACCTACAAACAAAAAATATACCTGATTAGTGCTTTCTAGGTGTTGGATTGGACTTATTTTCACGGGTTGATCTCAACTGTGGGAATTTGAGCAGTATTTGAGGTACATAGATCCAAAGCCTAGAAATCACTTATCAGGCTGATTTTTGGTTTGTAGGTCCATTTAGGAATTAGCCAAACATCCATACTATCAGAGTCCTCTAAGAGTGTGCCACGTGGCTCATATTATGTCCTCTAACGGGAGCCTGTCAATTTAGGGCGGTAACTGGAGCCCGACCCTACCTTTAAATATGGACCGTTATAATGCCGTTCAATCGTCTTTATGCTGTGTACATAAAATCATGTGGCACACTTTTCCGCCCACTACCTGGATGAATATCTGTCTCATTCAATGGTCAACCCATATGCCAAAAATCAGCTTGATAAATGATTTCTGACCGTTGGATTTGAGCAATTTTTTTTAATAGTAGGCTTTGTGAACGTGGCCTGGGACAGAACCATTGGCTCAAAGCCCATAACGGAAAAGAAAATTCTCAAAATCAAACGTCTAGGAATCACCCATCAAGCTGATTTTTGTGGGTACATTAACCAATGGAGAGAACCAAAACATTCATGGATTATTGGTGGGGCCCACATGGAGATCTTGTTGGACAATCCAACCATAAATTTAGTTGTCATTGCCATGAAGATCATCATCAACAAAAATCAGTCCATTTCTAAATGCTAACAATAATGGTTTTATTGGATGGTCTGGATTTTTCAAATCAAAGTCAATCTTTTATGAGGCTAGGAATGTCGAAATGTCTTGATTTTTATTTTGGGGTCCGGCTCAAGGGACCCCCTTTTTTGACCCTCATCTTGGCGTACCACGTAGAAGATGAATCAATGCCTGATCTTTGGTGGGGATGATAACCTCACCATATAGATCACCCCAACAAAAAATTAGCCCATTCTGAAATTTCTAACCCCATCAAATGTGGTTTTAAAATTACACAATAAAAATTGACGGTCCATAATGCTTCAGCTTCTAAACCAGTCTGTGAATATCAGAATGATTTAAATTTTTGTGAGGATGATCTCCTCGCCATAGAGATCATCCTCACCAAAAATCAGCCATTGATTCATCTTCTACATGGGTACGCCAAGATGGGGGTCCCTTGAGCCCAACCCTTCATTTTGTGAGAAAGATAACCTTAGTCCGAAAAACTCACTACGCGGTCTAACATTTCCTCTATGTGGGGCCCTACCACCGGGTGTGAGAACTGGACCTAAGAAATGGCTTGTAGCTCTAGTTGGACTTTTTTAAAATATAATGGTGTGATAGTTTTTTAATAATATTTTATTTTCTTAAACACATTACATAATAAATATTAAAGATAACATTAGTCATGTTTATTTTTCTATCAGCAAGCAATGAAGAGATACCGCTAGAATTGTACCATAAACAGGGCCGGCTCTACCTTAAGGCCACTTATCAGGCGATCGCCTAAGGCCCCCCTGGTGAGAGATGGCCCTCAGCCCATGCCCCACTACATTTTTTAAGGTCCCATTAACCACATGGATGTTTAGCCCAAGGTTTAAAGTGGACCGTTATAACGGTATAACGGACTGGGGGCGTTACCGTTTTTTCCGTTATAACGAAAAAAACGCTCAGGGGCAAAAATGGAAAAATAACGGAAAAAAGGGAAATAACGGTAAAATTTGAATTTCATAATTTCAAAAATGGAAAATAATGGAAAAAAAACGGAATATAACAGAAAATAACGGAAAAAATGAAAATAACGGCTTTTTTTCACAAAATTTTCCAGAAAATAACGGTCGTTATTTGTGTTATAACGGAAAAATAACAGAAAATAATGGCTGTATTTTCGTTATAACAACCATTATTTTCTGGGCGTTTTAACGGTCTATAACGTAACGGGGTAGGTCTGAATCTGTTATAACGGCCGTTTTTTAAACCTTGGTTTAGCCCATCCATTGTTAGATATACAAACCAAAAATAAACCTGATTGGTTATTTCTAGCTATATATTTTAGTACTTTTTATAGGATTGGTTCTAGTCGTTGGATTCAAATATATTTTTTGGGTAGTAAATCCAATGGTTAGAAATCATCAATCAAGCCGATTTTTAGAGTGTTTATCTACGAATATGTGGGTTGAACATCCAAGTAGTCATTGAGCCAAAAAATGATCTATGTAGGGCCACGAGAGTCCTCTACGTATACTGCAGTGGGAGTCCTTCGCATCTAAAATTTTTCTGGAGTTAATCGATTATCAAGAATAATTGCTAAATAAAGATTTTCTATTATAGATAGAGTTAATTTTTTCAATTAATATCAAATTTATTATTATATTAAATATAAAAAAAGTTCTTATATAGAGTTTTCGCCTTAGGCCTCAACTTATATCGGGACAGCCCTGACGATAAATAGCTATCAAACTCAAATTTTGTAAATTATTTTCATGAGTTAAAAATAAGAGGAATGCTAGCAAGCAATGCTTTTAAGGTGTTATGGAGTTGTATATGTACAACATCATTAAGGGGTTTTTTTTTTCTAGCATTCGTCTAAAAATAAAGTAATTCATCGAAAAATGTGAGTTTGATAAGATTTTGGTTCAAATAATACTTGGGTGTTGGGACAAAAAAAACCTTTGGCCATAGAAAAATGTCAAATTATGATTTTGGTTTAAAAAAAATTAATCTAAAAATGAACACAAAAATGAGAACTTGAAACGATCAATGTGATAGAAAATTAGGTTAAATACGGTTTTAACTATTTGTATTGTAATAAAGAACGACAACATTTTAATTTAACTAAAATTAATAAGTTAAATTTCAATTTAAAATGTTTAATCCAAGTTAATTTTTTGAATTATAAATTTAAAGACACAAACTAAGCAACATCTATATAATAAAACAGGACGGTTGTCTCCCCATCTTATCCGGCTTCATAAAGGATAGCCGAGATCTTATCACACCAAATGGACTGTGGATCTCAGCCACTTGCACCCAATTTTGACAAACACTTTGTCGATGAGTGCTTTGGGCACGGGTCACCTACTATTTACCTACATATAAGGAATGAAATGGGTTAGATTTACATATATATAGCCCAAGGGTTAGGCTCAGGAGCCCCACTTGTTATGCCTCGAGAGGGGTGTTACAGTTAAAAAGGATTGAAATGGCCAGGGGCAAAAATAAATTTTAATGATTTTAACCATGGTTTTAAAAACGGCTGTTTAAACGATAACGCCCCAAGCCCATTTCCCTTAAAACCGTTTAAACACGTTTTAACGTTTTAGAATTTAACGGCCGTTTTTTTTTTTGTTTTAACGGCAGTTAAAATCGTTTAAATGGCCGTTAAAATTGTTTAAACAATCGTTAAATCCGTTTAATTTCCGTTAAATTTTTTTTTTAATTTACAATTTCAAAATTTGAATTTCAGTGCCATTTTTTCCGTTTTTTTGTCCATTAAAATCCGTTTAATTCCGTTAAATTCTATTTTTTTCCATTTTACCCCCCGACCGTTTCAATCCGTTTAAATGGTAACGCCCCCAGTCCGTTTAACTGTTAAACGGCCTCCTTTTAAACCTTGATTTTAACGGATAAAGTGGTGCTGAAATTCAAATTTTAAAATTTGAAAATTAAAATAAAAAATAGAATTTTACGAAAATTTAATGATTTTCTTATACCCCTCTTATCTTATATGGCTTCAATAATGAGTGGCTGAGATCCACTGTGCTTCATATCGATGGCTGAGATTAACTCCCACCCGATTTTGACAAACACTTTGTCGGAAAGTGCCGCGGGCACGGGCCACCCACGCATATATCATGACAACTCAGTTGTATTCTCTTATCTTATCCATCCATCTAATGTGGACGGTTAGATAAAGAGTGGTTGAGATCAAATCCATTGATCTAATGTGGACGATTAGATTTCCACCACTCAATCCGCCTCGTTTGACCTCAATTTATTCAAAATTTAAATTTAAATACTGTTATTTTTTGTTATTTCTATTATTTTCTCATTTCTCCCTCTGTGTGTTACAATCCGTTATAACAGCCGTTATAATGGAAAAAAAGGTAACGCCCCAGTCCGTTATACCGTTTGAGTGCCGAAGGCACCCAATTTTTGCAAACGATTTTGTCGGAGAGTGCCGTGGGCATGAGCCATTTACTATTCTATATAATAAAACACATTGGTTGTCTCCCTACTTATACCTCATCTTATAAGCATCAACAAAGAAGGGCCAAGATCTAATCCTCCCCCAAATGGACGGTGGATCTCCGCCACTCACCTAATTTTGGCAAATTCTTTGTTGAGGAGTGCCGATGGCACAGGGCACCCACTAGTCTATATAACAAAATAGGGAAGTTGTCTCCCCCTCTAATAGGCTTCATAAAGAAGGGCTGAGATCTTATCCCTCAACTGGACGGTGGATCTCAAACACTCACACCCAGTTTTGACAAACGCTTTGTCGAGGGTAGGGGTGTCAATTTTACCCGATTTAACCGGAACCGGAACCGAAAACACCGGTTCCAGTACCACATTTTTGGGAACCGATTAAAAAGAACTGGAACCGGAAACTAATGGTTACGGTTCCGGTACTCTAATATGGAACCGAAACCGATAAGAATCGGAACCAATATATAAATATAGTGTAAAATTCTCATATTACCAAGATTGAACCCGTTATACCCGAAACCAGAACCGGAACTGACAAAAATTACATAATTGGTTCTGGTTCTTGTACCATCACTTTGAGAACCGGAGCCGATAAGTACCCGAACAGATAAGAACCGGAATCGTTTGTTCCGGTTTTGGTCACCTTAGAAACTGAACCGGAACCGACCCATTGACACCCCTAGGTGCCGTGGGCACAAGCCACCTACCAGTCTATTATAAATAAGGGTTTCTCTTTAATATGAAAACAAAAGTGAGCTTTAATTATGGGGTTGTTTTAGATTGTTGAATATTTTCTATTTTTTGGCTCTGTTTGATTCCATGGCAGCTTCAAAATGCATTTTCAACAAATGGAGTTCTTTTTCAAAAAGATTTGTTTTAAAAGACAGTTTGCAAATTTTGATAAGTAGTTTTGTAAATCAAATAATGTAGTTTTTATTTTTTCCTTATAATTTGAGAGTTTTGAATAAATTTGGTAAATGATGCTCATATTTATTATTTATACTTAATTGTTTTAGATAAATTGTGATTGTTCTCGCAATTCTTAAACTTATGCACCCGTATGTCCTAATCATCAACCCCTATGACAAGAATCTCTAAGCTTAATTTAGTCATAATGGTAATTATAACATCATAATGATGTAAATAACATTATTATTAGGCCGTGTTTGATTACCAAGTGGGAAAATTGCATTTTCCTTGGGAAAACACAACTGGCCATTGTTAAATAGCCAGTATAAATCTGTATAATTTTCCCTAACAAGCCATTTAAATCTAGATAATTTTTCCTACTAAGCCCGAAATTCATTTTCCATCCAAATAGGTGAGAATTCATTTCCACCTGAAAATACACCTTTATTTTCTTGCATGATTGATTGCTCTCAGTTGCAATCAATCAGTTATTTAAGGCATATCCTAGGTGTATTTTCTCGGGAAAATTTTCCGTGCAATCAAAATTGGCCTTATTTTCTTTTTTAGTGCTAGGAAGGTAATTAAAAAAATGAGAAACAAGTGTTATAACGATTGTTACCATAACACCCACCATTGTTGAAATGTTATAACGACCACTTTTTAAACCTTGAAGATCATATCTCCTATATTGCCATTATACATCAGGGTATTACCCGGCCATGTCTCAAATCTTGCCATTAGATGAAGGCTTTGGTGCGTTACTAACACCGACTTTTTATTTTCTTAGAAATGCTCTTATTTTTACTTATTTTCTTTTGGTTAATTTATATGCTTAACAATGGCTCTTTGGTTTTTTTGTTGCACCGATAAGCATATGCCACTCATGCCAAAAATAAAATAAAATAAAAAAATTTTCTCTTTCGAAAATGCCCTTGTTTTGTTTCATTTGTTCTTTTCCATTTATCCACTTGGCACGGTTGTTTTGGTCTTTTAGTTCAAAAGGCATATGTCACCTACAACTCATTCAATGCTCCTATCTTATTAAAAAAATCAAAATATCTTTATTCCTAATATAACCTTCAAATTCATTAAATTTATAAACATTACTTCTTTTATTTTCTTAAAATTTTACTCTATATGGGTGCTTTTGGTCATTTAACATTTTAACTCAATAGTGAAAGCATTTGTTGAACCTCGCAATGGCACCTGAACTCTATCCCTAGAAAACTTTGATGATGGTGTCCATCATATAACAGACCCACACTGTGAGCCACGTAGCACACTATTAGAGGCTACTGACTGTATGGATGTTTGGATCATCCCTAGATGGATCTAAGTAACAAAAACTTGCTTCGTTAGTGATTTCTAGCCTGAATATGAGCACCCCAATTACTGCTAAAAATACACGATTAAAAATTTTTCATGAAAAAGATTCTAATCTAATGAATAGAAATTATTAATCAGAATGAATTTTGATATGTTGGTCCAACTAGGAGTGAGTGGCCAAACATTAATCAGGTTGATTTTTGGTTTGTAGGTCCACCGGGGATTGGCCAAACATACATAAGGTCAGTGTCCTCTAAAAATGTGACACATGGTTCATTTTGTGGGTAGCAGCCAGTCAGCAAAGTTTTACTCGTTTTAGGGAGAGATTTCTTTTTTGGGGTGTGCCCCGATAGGTAATGAGTAAAACTTCGATGACAGGCCCTGTCATTGAAGGAAATGACATGGTAGCAGATCATGGCACCTGGATTTTGTACGGCTGGACCACCTCGGCCTCACCGCACACATACACCGGTGAGTTTTTTGGCAAAAAGCACTCAAGTACTCACCTGGGTTCGTGTGGTGAGGCCGAAGTGACCAGTCCTTATAAAATCCAAGTGACGAGATTTGCTGCCCTGTCATCTCCTTCGATGACCAAGCCCGGCCATAAAAGTTTTATCCAAGGTTTGAAGGAGGCCGTTTTAACGGTTAAATGGACTGGGGGTGTTGCCGTTAAAACGGATTGAAACGGCCAGGGGTAAAAATGGAATTAAACGGATTTTAATGGTTTTAACAATTTTAACGGAAAAAATGGCGTTGAAATTCAAATTTTGAAAATTAAAAAAACAAACGAAATTTAACAGATTTTAATGGAAATTAAATGGATTTAACGGCCTTTTTTTCACAAAATTTTTCAGAATTAAATGGCTGTTTAAACGATTTTAACGGCCGTTTTTTTCAAAACCGTTAAAACGTGTTTAAGCGGTTTTAACGGAAACGGGCTTAGGGCGTTACCGTTTAAACGGCCGTTTTTAAAACCATGGTTTTATCCACAGGAAATGGGGTGTGCGAATATGCACTTCCATATTTAAAAGGGTAGCTTGAAACTTCTCACGTGCATAGCATGTCCCTAGCTGTAATTACCTTAAAATGGTACATCAGTACATATTCTCTTCAATGCATACTATCCTTTTAGTGGGGCCTATATGTAGGACACCCGAGTAAAACTTTGATGACAGTGGACTATCACCAAGGCCGATGACAGCCACAATATGTTAGATCCGGGTCATCAAACCGGATTAATAGTGGACCAGCTAGATCAATCCGGTTCAACCCATTGATTCACGACATCTTATGATGGTACAAATAAATTTTATTTTTAAAACAAATATTAAAAAGGGACCGGTTCAACGGTTAAACTGCTTTGGGTACTATCAATGGATCGGATTGGTTGATCCGGAACCTATTCAATAACACATATGTTAGGTCCAGACTCGATCCAATCCCATAAGATTTTGACTAATAGCATCAAGACCCTGATCCGATAAAACGTCACGAATCCCAGAACCGAGCTAATTGATCCGAAATCTGACACCAAAAAGGTTTGAGGGAAGGTGGCCAAAAAAAAAACTATGAAAAAGAAAGAAAATATATCTTATGACATCACAAAAAAGAATATAAACGTATATAGACGACGCAGACCGTATGGATGTTTGGGCAGTCCCTAGGTGGACCTACAAACCAAAAATCAGCCTGATTAATGGTTTCAAACCATTGGATCCTTGTACCCCAAATAATGCACAAATTCCTTAGAAATCACTAATCAGGCTAATTTTTGGTCTATACGTTCATCTAGGGTTGTGCACAGTCATAAATATCTGACTCACATCCCCCGTTAGCGAATCCCTAAGTGGACCTACAAACTGGACCTACAAACCAAAAATCAGCCTGATCAGTGATTTCTAAGCATTGGATACTGGAGTCATTTTCATGGGTTGATTTTAACCATAGGAATTTGAGCATTCTTGACCATTATTGGGGTACAAGGAACCAGAGGTTTGAAATCACCAATCAAGCTGATTTTTTGTTTGTAGGCCATCTAGGGATTGTCTCCAAACATCCATACAGTCAGTGTCCTCTAAATGCGTGCTACGTGGCTCATATTTTGAGCGGTCATCATGGGCAGTCAGCAAAGTTTTACTCGCGGAGTTTTCAAAATTTGTGGGGTGCATTGAGTTGCCACAGTTTACAGATTCATCCCCTCCAAACTAATCTTCCAAAACTGTCCTTTTGGGCTAAAACTTCCCTACTTTGACTCTTATTCCAAAATTGGCAGTGACAGAACAGGCTACTTATTGCCTATAAATTATTATTAATACAAAATAAATAAAAATTCTTCCAGCATGGTCAAATCATTTATGAGTTCCTACTTCCTAGCCTGAATGTTCCTATTTAATCCAACGCAGAGCCATTGAGAGTAATCGCACAGGTTGTTCTTTCTTCTTCAACAGTTACTGTCCGGTAAAGCAAAGAGAGAAGATGAAGGCTGTTGTCCCTGTGGTTTTCCTGTTGGTTTTGATGGCAATGTCCTCCCGCGTGGTTTGGGGTGGTTCACCTCGGCTTCCTTTCGTTGTCGATTATCTACAGGGATCCCAAGAAGTTGGCAAGTCTGGCTTTCTACAAGCTATACCTTGTGGTGTCTGTACCGCATGTTGTTTATGCGAAGTGGGGCCCAATGGATCAAGATGTGCAGAATGCTGCAGGGGAGAACCATGATGTAGTTTATGATTATTCAAATCATTAATAAGAGATCGATTTATTGTATTCCGTTCATCGAGATATTTGAAATGATTCACTAGAGTTTTAGTACCCACACACACTCTCTCTTTCTCTCTCTCTCTCTCTCACTATATAGATCACCCCTATAAAAAAATCAGCCCATTCTGAAATTTCTAACCCTATTAAATGTAGTTTTCAAGTTAACGATAAAAATAGACGGTCCATAATTCTTCAACTTGTAAACCAGTTTAGGAATATCAGAATGATTTGAATTTTTGTGAGGATGATCTCCTCACCATAGAGACCATCCTCACCAAAAATCATCCTGTTCCAAAACTTTTAATTTATATATTGGGCCGCAGCAAGTTTTTGTTGTAAAAAATGTTATCGCCCGATATATATATATATATATATGTGTGTGTGTGTGTGTGTGTGTGCGCGTGCGCGGGTGCGAGGGCATGCCCCCCCTCCTCTGTGTGTGTGGGGGCACACGCGCACATGCGATCAGTGTTCTCAGAGGGCACACAGATGTTTGTGGCGGATGCGTGTGATGAGAGTAGGGGTTGGACCTACCATCGGATGTATGAAACCATCCAATTTGTAGGGTTTTATCTGCTTAATAGTTGGATGTACTCAGTTTTACCCAAAGCCCAATCCACCAGCCACGTTATCATGGCTTTTGGGCATGATATAATGGCTACTTCTCAAGGGGGGGTGTTTGGCTATAGCCGTTAGTGTATTCTTCAAATTAAATTAATTGCTCATTGATTGGCAAGTTCTAGTGTTATCATGGCTTTTCTACTCAGGCACTTGAGGAGGGTTGCAATGGTTCCGGTTTGTTGAGGATTGATTTTAAGCCAAACACGACATGAGTTTAGGACCTGAACACAATTCGGGTTCAAGTGGGTCAACTTGAACCCAACCTGAGAACCAGTAAAATTTCGGTAGTTTCACCTTTTCCACGCACATGGCCCCACCCCACCTCCCTCATGTACCCGTATCAGTCCCTGATTGGCTATTGTCTCCCAAATGGAATTTTTGTTTTTTATGTTTCATCAAATCAACCTGGATTAGTGATTTCTAAGCGTTGGATTGGAGTCATTTTCATGGGTTCATTGTAAACGTGGGCATTTGAGGGTTAGTTACCATTATTTGGGGTATAAAGATCCCACGGTTTGAAATCACCAATCAGCCTGATTTTTAGTTTATAGGTCCACTTAGGAACTGGCTAAACATCCATACGGTCAGTGTCCTCTAAGAGTGTGCCACGTTACTCATATTGTTGGCGGAAGAAGTTTTACTCTGACTCGAGACCAAGCTGACGACTAAACATTCAAATAGCTGGAATAGGTGGCACAAATGCATGGAAATCATCTAGATTGGTTAAAAAGTGAGTGATTCTAGCCACTTGATTCAAGGATCTTTGTTTTGGGTACTAGATCCATTGGTGGAGAATAATTAATTAAGGAATACGTATCAGTGATACCAGTGATCAACTGCCCAGCTTTTCTTGAATGTAATATTGGGCCAGCATCTGAAACCACGCTCAGGACTACAAGCCCTGCATGAACCAAATGCAGAGTTCGAACCTTGAGCAAATACAAATGAACAAGGTTTTAAATGGACCGTTATAACAGCCGTTATATCTGTTACAACAAGTTTATAATGGTTTTAACGGCCTTTATTTGTGAACATTTAAAACTGATTTAAATTTTGAAATTCAAATAAAAATGAATTTTAAAATAACAAAAAAAATAAAAAGTTTTATTTTTCATCATAATAAAAAATAACTTAATGGAGTCGGAGCGTTACCGTTATAACAACCATTATAACGGTCATTTTTTTAAACTATGCAAATGAGAAAAGGAAAGGATGTGGACATGAATACCAGTATTTATTACAACTACCCAAGTCTCAGATATATTAACAATTCCCTAAAGTAAGAACTCTTTCTCTCTCTTTTTTTACGAGTCTACAACGCATTATAATGGCTAAAGCCTCCGAAGAAAATAGACTGCAAATGTTCTTAAAGAAGAGCTTCGACCAACTTCAGCTGTGATGAGGACCCGAGAATGGATATTTGCATATACAAAAGGGACTGTAATAAATTCTCAGAACTCTATCGAAACAGCCGCAAGGGAATTTCCCTCGACACGGAAGCTATCTCTTCTTACCATCCATTTCGATCTTCGCTTACTTCCTCTTCTCTGTGCCCACTGAGAGGCGCTCAAGGCTCCGCATAATATCTTCGCGGGCATCTCTTGTCGCCATAGTACGGGAGAGGGACGAAGATTTGGACTCGTACCCAGGTTGGATCCTCTGGTTAGAGGACAGGCGGCCGCTGCTTGAGAGTAGTCGGCTTGACCGACTCTCGCTGGGCTCACCTGAGGAGCTTGGTCGGCCACTTGAAATAATAGCCCTCTTTGATGTGCTGCCATTCCGAGAGGAAGTGCGAGGTCTTTCGGAATCAGCTGCCTGGCAATGTCAGCAGGAAACGATATTAATAAGCACTGTATAGTATAACCACAATAATAGGACCTTTGGAGCTTCAAGCACTCATGCCATGGGACTTGGATACAAAAGACATGCTGGCGTTCGACATAAACACGCAAAAAATGTAAAAACTGTGATTTGCCAACATAATCACAAGGATTTATGATAATAAGACAAGGTATATTATTGTAGAAACAAGGTATGTGATTGGGGTGCCCCTCCTAGTGAAAAGACAAGGTTGCCCTTGATGCGTTGACAAGAACGCTGGTCAAAACTGCATTTAATGAGGCAAAATTTGTCGTTTCACTAGGAGGGGGCGCTGATTCATTTATCAAAAAGGGGGTGCGCCAATCACTTCCCCATAAATAAAATATCAGTAAGTCCAGTATATATAAAGAAAATGGATCTGTTACAACTGAAATAAATTTTTACTCCATAAACAACAAAAAGGTTGTGGAAATATTGAATATGGTATAACACCACCACCAAACCTTTCTTTCCACACACGAAAAGAGGGAGAGATTACAGTCTAGCATGGGAATTTTTTACTAGTGGGGTCCTTGTAGTATATGTTTCATGGGAAAGGGACAAAAACATTTTTAGCACTTACTGGATAGAATAAAACAAATTAAAGTTCTGGATGTAGATATTCAAAGACAGGGCATTCTAGACTTCTTTCCATGAAAAGTGGAAGCAATTGAATTAGCTAGAAATCAGATCCAGATAGACAAATGATACAGATAAAGAAACAAGGAGAACTCAAACAAATGGAACAAGTTTTACGTTGAAACTACTTACCACCTCCTTGGATGATGGTGGATCCTCTGAGTTCTTGTGCTTGGAATGATCACCATGCAGACCAGAGCCCGAAGTGTTTCTTCTAGCAAACACATCGACTGCACCAGAGAATCTATCTCGAATCTCTTGTCCAACTAGACAAAACAAGTAAATCACCATATCACGATTAAAAAAGAATTTGGAGGAAATGAAACAGAGAATGTTTAGTAAAAGTGTCTACCAAATAAATCAAGTACTCTGGAAAGTCAACAAATTGACCCGCAATAAGACCATGGTTTAAAATTTCGACATATTTTGGTTAAATTGATCTTGATCGCTATCAATGGGAAATATAAGGGGTACAATTGATTTAACAAAACGTTGACCTGTTCAAATCAAATGGACCTATATTGATATTGTGGTTCGACGTCTTGGTCCAATCCGGCTCATTTCCGGCCTTCCTCTAGAGCCTTCGACCTACACCAAAGCAGTCCTCACTGATGTAGTCATTAGTCTTTGTTGTGTACGCCCAAACCATCTCAATCAACTTTCCTTTACTTTGTCCCTATTGGAGCTATTCCTATTTCATTGGATGTGCTCATTTCTATTTTTGTCTTTCCTAATCTTTCTACTAATCTATCTCAACATCCTCTCACTATTACACTGATTCTATGAATATGTTGTTTCTAAGTTGCCCAACATTTAGCTTTATAAAGCATAAAAAAGCTAAATGTGTGGTCTATGTAAAATTTCCTTTAGTCTGATCGTTATGCATCCATTAAATAACACTCTAGAAGCACTAGTGCTACAACTTGGGCAGGCCCAACCCGAGTCCGATGGGTTCAACCCGACCTTGGGTTGGGCTTGGTTGACTTTTGGTCGGGTTGGGCTTGGGCTCATATATTAAAACCCGACCACAACTTGAGTTGGGCTTGGGCTGAGGGCTGAGGCCTTAGGCAACCCGAGCCCGACTATATATACTATATAAAGATATATATTTACTTATAAAACCCTATCCATCCTCTCTCTCTTGCCCTCTTTCTACTCTCTAATATTCTCTTTCACTCCTCTCCTATATTCTCTCTCTCTCCTCTATTAAAAGGCTTTACTTTTCTTTGTTTTGATGCAAAGGAAGAAGACCCATTTGGTCTCTCGATCTCTTAGAGGAGCTTAGATTTCATGGATTCCCAGAGTTTAGTGGATTGTGTTTGTTTCAGTTGTGGCTCTATTAGTCGCAACTCCTTCGTTGCTTGCAGGGGAAATAGTTCATGAAGTTGATGGCGCTCCTAAGAAGCCTTGTTGTGAGAATAACTTCGTTCTGGTGACTCTCTGCCTGGTTTTCTCTTCGACCCAATTTTTATTTTGTTTTCTTAACTGGTTTTATTTTATTTCTCTCTTTTGTGTTTTTCTTTTCTGGGTTCCTCTTGTTTTGCTGGTCTGATTTCTAAAAAATGGTGATGACGCACAATTTGGGTCCTAATTTTATCTCTCATTGTGGAATTCGTGGCTAATTAAAGTGGGAAGTTCTTCTATTTCATTTGGGGTTCCAATTTCTCTCTTTGTACATTAGTTTTTCTATTGTTTTTTCTATTTTCAATGAAAATGGCGATCGAGGCTAGGGCAAAATCAATGATGATTGATTGGAGAAGAAATCAAATTTGTAGGGAATAGACCCACCCGATTGGATAGGGCTCAGGCTGGGATTTTCAAACCCGATTTTGGGTTGGGTTGAGCTCGGGCTCAGAGCCTTGAAGGTCGGGTTAGGCTTGGGTTGACTCCCAACCCAACCCAACCCAACCCACCCAAGTTGTAGCCCTAAGAAGCATGTTCCTCTTTAGCCACGTAATTCAATTCTACAGTTAACATCTTCTCCGTTCTCTCGCTCTTTATGAAAAACCCATCCTAGATAAAGAAAATAGTCGTTTTGGAAAATTTCTTGCCCATCAATCTTCAATGCCATCTCACCCTACAAGTGTCCTTACTAAAGTGTTGCATTACATACATTACATATATATTTTGCCTTGGTATTACTTATCTTAAAACCTTCATTTTCTAAGGTATCTATCTCTCTATAATGCTAGTTTTGCATTCACTCCCTTTTTGGTCCAACCAACAGTACGTCATCTGGAAAAAAGCATACACTAAAGGACCTCTACTTGAATACGCAAAAAGGTATGAACTCGAAGCCAATCCCTGATGCAAACCCATAATACTAGAAACTCACTTGTCTCACCATTAATTGTTCTCATACTACTAACTGCTCCAACATCAATATACTTAATAATATCAATATACTCATTTGATATGCCTTTTTCCTAATACCCATCAAATTAACTCTCTAAGGACTTTATTATACGCCTTTTATAAGTTAATAAAAACTATGTACAGATTCTTCCCTTTCTCTTGCACTTTTTCCATTAATTGTCTATGTAAGAAGATAGCCTTGATGGTTGACCTCCTTGGCATGAAGCCAAACCGGTTCTTTGATATCATTGTTTCTTGTCTTAATCTTTGCTCCATCACTCACTCCCATAATTTCTTAGTATGGCTCATAAGTCCTATGATAGTTAATGCAATTGTGCACATCTCCCTCATTCTTATAAATAGTTACATAGTAATCCTCCTTTGGCATTTTCTTAGTCTCCAAAATATTGTTGAATAACTTAGTTAACCAACACAATCCACTTGTTTCCATGTGCTTCCGAACCTCTCCTGGAAAAACATCTAGGTCCAAAGCCTTTACTATCTTCATCCTAGCCAACACTTCTTTCACTTTTGTAACCCTACAAAAGTCTATATACTCTCAACGCACTCCAGGATATTTTTGAAAGGAAATTGATTTTTCTAGAGAACTTTTTAACTCTTTCATTCAAAAGTCAAATGTAAAGTAAGAAGCATTTCTATTGAATTTCATTAACGTTCTCTAGAAGAGGTAAAAAGTTCTCAGGAAAAATCAATTCCGTTATTAAAAATAACTCATCCACTTTTCCGTAATCTCCTCATCCCTTACTAGGGCTGCAACTCGGGCGGGTTGGGTTGGAGGTCAACCCTAGCCCAACCCAACCTTAAAGGCTATGAACCCTAACCCAACCCAACCCAAGGTCAGGCCTAGATTTTCCAACCTTAACCCAACCCTATCGGGTTGGTCGGATTGGTTAAGAAAATTTTATTGGTTGGAAAGATTGCTAAATTTTCATTTTCATATTAAAATAATTTATTGGTCAATACAATAACCGTTATGCTAACCATTAAATAATAGCTTCATTTCCAACACCTCATTAAAGAAAGTATGATATTTTCATGATAAGGGCAAAGGTCATTAACGCAAATGCATGATAAAAGTTAATAAAGAAATAACCAAAAACAATCCTCAAAGAAAACACGATATTTTCAATATCAACCGATCACATAAAATGCCAAAATGTTGTTTCAAGGACATTTCGTAACCTCACACAAGGGTTGTAGTTTGCTAAGGACAAACATCCATGTTGCTACATTTGCCAAAATGTAGCGTGAATGTTTGTCGGTAAATACTAATACATATATGTAGTTTGTATGTCGGGCTCGGGTTGGGTCAGGTTGGGCCGAGCCTCAACCCTAGCCCAACCCAATTTGATCGGATTACCAAAAATCCAGCCCAACCCAAGTTCTAAAAAGGCTAACCCAACCCTAATGTCGGGTTCAATCCGTCGGGCTCGGGTTTAGCCCGCCCAAGTTGCAGCCCTATCCCTTACCAAGACTCTAGTCATTGCTCTTAATGGATCTAACTTGATTTAGGTCTCTAGTTTTTCCCTCTCCCATTTTCATAAGTTTGTCAAAACGTCTCTCACCTTCTCTTATACTTGACCTATTGTAAGTCGTGTCTCATTTCTTTCTCCAAACTCTTATCCTCTATGCTCTCCCAACATGCAATCATTTAAGTAGCCTCCGATAAATATTCTTTCTCCATAATAATCCATCAATCTTTTTTCCCAAAATTGTCTTTTATTGCTCTCATCTATTCCTACTTGAGGTGCGTAAGCTCTAATAACATTAATCGTCTTCTATCCCAAGACTAGTCTAATAGACAAAATCCTATCGCCTACCTCTCAACATTCACTACCTTATCTATCAAATCTTTATATACCACTATACCTACCCCTTTTCTAGTATTTTTATCTGTTGTATACAAAAACTTATCGTCATCCCCAATCCCCCAATGTAGGAACCTTGCCTACACTTCACCACAACCGAGCACCCTTGCAGCGATTTACAAATCTTGACCTGTTCATGTCGACATATTTTAGTATTTTGACATATTTCGAGAGTACTCCAGAGACAATACAAACAATGTACAAAACATACTATATTATGATGGAACTATGTTGACCATTTTGACATTGAGACGGTTCTTAATTAAAATACATGTATGCAATAGTTACGATGCCATTACATTATGTGTTTCATATTTTTTGTGTTGTCTACTGTAACATGCGCAACAAATATGAGTGCCTTTTTGAAGTAGATTCTTCGTAAGGTATCGATATGCCACATAGAAAGGACATGACCATAATATGTGGTTATGACCTAAAGTTGTAGAAAAGTTGTTCTTTTGTTTTAAGGATCTTAAGATTATATTATGAGTTGTAAGAATTTCAAACTTGTGAACATGGTTCAAAATCTTGTTTTGTCACGGATTGTCTCGGACAAGACGTCTCGGGATTTGTGTGGCCATTATGGAACATCAAAATGTAACAAAATTCCTTTGTTTTTCAGTTTGTACAAAACATTCAGAAAACCGTGACAAAAAAAATGTCTCATCTTCTTTTATTTCCTTGACCTCTATTTTGTATTTTTGGCCATCCAAAAATGATACAACACTTTGAGTGGTTACGTACCAAATATTTTAGGTGGGGTCTACAAAATGGATATCTCGAATTGAAAGGAATATGTAACTCTTATATGTTAGGCCCATACTATATAAGAATAGTAGTACAAAGGACTACCCCATGTGTGCCAATAATACATATAGGAAAAGTATAAGGTAGCCTAGTACTACCATACTCATATTAATACTAAATGGTGCATCTTATCAACCTCATCATAATCATAAGCTTACACCAACGATATGGGGTAAGCTACACGAATCTTTTCCTATTTGATTTTTTCTAAAGCATTTCTTCCGTCAAAACAAGTTTCTTAAAATTTCCTCTCAAACCTTAATCCACATCTGTTTTCGCCTTCCCCTCGCCTTTTTAGATCATTCAACTTGCACATTCCTCCTCACTAATGCTGTAATTGGTATTTGTTGTACATGACCAAATCATCTCAATCAACTTTCCCTTATATTGTCACGTGTGGATTCCATGTAGGAGACCTCTTGGACTGAAAATCAGCAGTGATTAAATGATTTCAACCATCCAATATATTGATCCTTTTCAAGACTATCTCCCTTGTGTTTCGAGCTGTCAAGAAAGAAACAATTTGTTTGATGGTTAAGAATGTACGATGGGACCAACATTAGGCGTGGCAAATCTTCTAGATGGGGTTCAGAAATTAGACACTTTGAATAGATTATAATACTCCTCCATGTTTAGTGAAGGCCTATACTACAAAAAACACAGTAGTCGCAGTATTACTGCACCTACGATAGTACTTAGTCTATATTACATAATGGTGCTTATACATGTGAATTTGAAATAGTAGATCTCAGATAAATTTATTTTTAAAACCATGTATCTAAAATTAGAATTTGTAGATAATTAAAATTCAAATAACTAATTTTCAACCAATTTATTTAATTAAAAAAATTAAAAATAAAACAAGGGTAAAGTTATGCTTTCAAGTTTCAACACTAATTTAGTACGAATGAGTGTTTTAGTAAACTATTTATAGAATCTCTGATGGACATGCTATTTCCAGATTAGCGCATCCATGTTTATCGGTAGGTATTGGTCCGGATCAGTGAGAAAATGTGTGTTTTTTTAGTACAAATGATTATAGGGGTCACTTAATTGATTTAAACTTATACATAAAATAAAAAATTTACGTTTTTTTGGGAATGTTTCAGTTTGTCTCACCAATTTCCAATGTCTCTTATGTGTTCCGTTCCATCTCAGGGTTTGTCTCTGTTTTTCACCTGAGTGAGACATACCTCGAGACATAATTTTTAAACCTTGTAAATTAATATATTAAAAATTTACGTCAACTCGGTCTTGCCACTACATTGAGTTTGAAACCAATCTAAACCTTAATTTTTGCAACTTTAACTGCAACTGCCATAGGAAAGAAAACAGACCTGATCTTTCTGCTCTTTCTGCAGATGGTCCTGGATTTGCACCTATTTTTCCACTGGGCTGCTGAATATGGACACAAGAATAAGAAACATGCATGGGATAATAAAAATCCACACCACAAAGCTTAAAAGCACTTACCCGTGCTCTAGAATTGGCACCAATCTGGGGGTACTTCAATATAGTCCAGTCGAATACATAATCAAACTGATAACCTGCACCAGGTGACAATGTCAAGATCCATATATGACTAAATATTCGATAGACTCTCTCAAACTAAAATTTAGTCCTCGCTCATGGATATTATGTAATATTTAAATCGCTAAAACCACCATGAAGAATGGCATTTGATTGATAGGACATAGAGTTTACAGGTCCAATTCCAACCAATGATCCATGAAAAGTAAAACTGAAACACAAGAAGAATAGTCTTGCATTTTACCTTCTCGAATAAACAGGTCACGGAAAAGCCTTTTCAGATATGAATAATCTGGTTTGTCGTCAAAACGCAATGATCGACAATAGTGGAAGTACGATATAAACTCTGATGGGTATGATTTGCAAAGCACCTGTTGAATAATAACATTTCACGTAAATTCAGATCGAGCAGCACGACCTCACCTCCTGGTGGGACCTCATATTCTTAAAGTGTCTTAACATAAGTTAGACGGTGGCAGTGAGTGACAATACCTCAACAGGAGTTAGCATCTTCTTTTCACTGATTTTATCATACTTCTGTTTTTTAGTTCCAGCTTTCAGACCCTGCCAGGGAAGACTGATACACAGCAATCATAAAAATTGAATTAAAAATGTGAAGGATAAGAAATACACACAAACTGAATGATTCATAATCAGGTGGAAAGAAAAAAGAATAGGAACAGTACCTTCCCCTTAAAAAATACATGAGCACATAACCAAGAGACTCCAGATCATCTCTCCTGCTTTGTTCTGCAAAAGGAACTCCAACTCCAATTAGAATGAATGTAACATAGAATAAGTCTGAATTCGTGACACCAAGAATGAAGACCCATTCCAGTTATTAATTAGCAATAAATAACTGATACAACACTTCACTCACCAACTCCAAGGTGAGTGTTAACACTTGCATAGCGAGCTGTTCCCGTGAGATTCTTGTTTTCCCTGCAAGGAAAGGACCAGATGAGTCTTCAGGGCAAGAACTCCAAAGGCCAAGCCATGTGAACAAGAACAGCTATCAAATTTACAATTCTGTAAGCAAGCTTGGGAAAGAGAAAAAAGATGCCCCAAAATATAGTCAAGAAAAAGGGTAGAACATGAACTGTAACATGTTATCTTAATCTAACATTTGAAAGCCTTACATTTTAAATAAACAATCCAGACAACCACCTATAAGTAGGTATTCATTAGCAGTTTAATATCCTAACATGCAATTTGAGCAGTTGAACTTTTATGGTTTATAAGCCATCTGTCAGTTTTACATTATGTCCCATAAAATTAAGACAATATTGATGACCATGAGATATCAGGTACTCAACCAATTGAAAACCAACAATAGATGATAGAGCTAATATTTTTCATTTTTACAAACAATTACCAGCATGATGATCTACACATTTTATCTAATTTTTAATAGACTTGTACCCATCTTTTGCAAAATTATCAACCATAAACAGGTTGATTCATCATGCATGAAGATTCCCAGCATGCTGGATAGTGTAGCAGGAACCAGCATACAGATACAGCAATGGTGATAGGTGTCTTGTATTCTGCAGGGAGTATACTGTTAATTAAGTCAAAGTTTTTCGTGGGTCTTGGGGGTACTTCGGGTATTTCATTGTACCAAAGAGTATAGATATTTGTCTGTACAAGTGCATACAATTTGTGTTGGAGTACAACTTGTATTGGGGTACTTCGGGTATTCATTATACCAGAGATTATATATAGTCTAGGAGCGTTGGGGTTTCACTTGTACATCGAGAGTGTGAGAGACGGAGGAAACTTTTTTTTTTTTGATCGGTAAAAAGATATATATTAAGCGGGGGCTGAGAAAGCCCCAAAAGGACTATATAAGCACAAGGGGAACCCAGCCAAAAAAGCAAAGAGGCGAGGCTTCAAGCAAAGCTAAACAAAAAAGCGAAAGGCTAACACACTAGAGGCTCCCACCGGAAAATAAAATCCTCAAATCTGAAACCTTGCAGCTCGGAAATGGCGGAACCCCAATGGGGTTTCGCTTGTACATTGAGACAGAGGAAACTATTGTAACTCTAATTCTTTTGACATAGTGAAAAAGCTCTTCTCACCTGTGGACGTAGGCACACTACTGAACCACGTAAATCTGATGTGCTTGTATGATTGATCTTTTCGGTTCTCTCTTAATTTTGCTGGTTCGTGGAAGGTCAATTTTCACAATAGGTACGAAAGTGTGAAGGTAGGCTTTAATCTATACTACACACATAACAGGTTGAGCGACTGACATATCTCATCTTTAATTGAAGTTTGAACTGGGTCTTTTGACTCTTTTCTATGTTGTTTTGAAAACAACCACGTTTTTTAAAATCTTCAATATTTTGAAGAACATCAGTTTTTTTTTCCTTTAAAGTTTAAATTCCAGCTATTAGTGCTACATACTGCCTCCATTTCTAGCAAATCTACAAATATTCTTTAGGTTTCTTCAAAGCTCATAACTTCCAAAACTATATGCTGGCTTGTGGGCAAAATGATCCAGTGGAAAGCTCTTTCCAGCATTGCCCATTACTAACTATTTACATTGACTTTGAAATTGATATGTCAATTTAACATAATGATAAAACATATTTCAATTTAGTATAATATATTTAAAATGCCTCTAAAACTTGATATTTCTCTTTTGTAAGGCATGAGTAATTTAGTCATTTAAGTTATCCTCTTAATAAAGTCTCAAGCATTTATTTATTCATTTTATTATGAGAAATAGAGTCTCGATTATTTATTAGAAAACCTCAAGTCCTCATTGGATAGACCTCTGTAGTCAAGGCGCGCGCTTCACTAAAATACATATTTTTTTTGTAAACATTCTGTACTTTGGCCTATTATATTAAGCATCGGTATGAAATGAGAGATACAATTGAGCCTATCTCATTGAAAGACATTGATGAAAGCAATGAATGGCTACTTGGGGAGATAGAAACAGAAGGTGGAGAACAAAAGATGAATTGGTGTTTGAGGATGATAGCTTAACATGGAGTGTTGCTGCGAGAGCTGCTAGAGTTGGTGAATCAACATCAAATACTAGATCCCAATCAAGGTCAAGAGTAAGGTCAAGGGCTTCAATAAGGGAGTCGGAAAAGGAAGAGGCCAATTCAGAGATAGAAAAAGAAGACTATATTGAGGAGGCTAACACATCCGATTATTATGGGGATGAAGCTAATGATTATATTTTAAATGATGACGATGTTAACTAGAACTAATTGTGGGCTATTTGAGATTTTGAACATTTGTTATCTTTTATGTTTTATGGCATTTTTATTACTTGTTTTGTATTTAGATAATGACAATGTTAACTAGAACTGTTTTTGGGTTATTTGAGAATTTCGACATTTGCTATCTTTTATGTTTTATGGCCTAATAATCACCTATTTTGTTATTTTATGATGTTATTTTTCTTAATTTTTTTATATTTATTATAATTTTTAATGTTGCGCCTCGCTTCAGTCAGGCGCGTGCCTCGCCTTACGCCAGGCACCAGAGGTCCTAGTGCCTTAAGTGCGCCTTGCCCCCTTAACTACCTTGGGATAGACAGCAGACCATTTAAAATCCTTCTACTTGCACGGGTAGCACACTACATGTATGAAGGGTGACAAGAACCCACTATTCAAACAATCCCACCTAGACTATATCTTATGCCAAAAATCAATCCAATTTATGGAACCAAAAGGCTAGCTCAAATATAGGAAAGAATACACAAAAAAGTAAAAAATAACAAAGAAAGATGGTTAGCAGCAAGAATGGCAGGAAACCATGATCTGGATTTCTAAAGTAATTATACAAGAACAGCTAATGATGCACCTGTATGGTATGTGCTTATGAGTTTGAAGATCCCTGTACTTTTTTGCAAGGCCATAGTCAATGATGTATACCTGTGGTAAAGAACACATTAATAAGTATAAAGCAGCTCCTATCAAATTCCAAATCAAAATGTGCCTCAATATCAAACTGCAATACTAATTTTTCTCATCTTTACATATGTCGCAAACACTTTCAAAATCTATCTTACAAACAATAAATGTTGAGAACAGAACTCATAACTGTCAAAAGCAAACAAGGTGGATATTGCAACATCCTTTGTTTATAACATGTTTAAAATTGCAATTCTGTGTGATTCCCCCCTTCCCTGTCTTCAGTAATGGAATATTGATATTCTTCAGGAAATCCTATTCTAGCATCTTAACCATTATGTATTAAGTAAACCATGCCTGCCATCGTTTTTCTTGAATAAAAATGTTGTATTAACGTGTCCAAATGGTTCAACCACAGACAATGCAAATTTACATATCAATGTGAGGTCAGAATCCCATAGTGAGCAAAGTTGTCAAAGGCATTGTGGCATTGACAGCGAGTGACCTGGTTCTAGGCAGATACAAGCTGACTAACTCCAAAGCAGTGCTTTGTAGCTATTTTACAATGACACGAAAACGTGTGTCGGTGTCCAAAAGAGATAGCGTCCGAAATCGATATGCAGTGTCTAACACGGTCCCTAACATGTTGAAATGCAGACGCATCAAAACACATGTACAATACTATACTATTTAGTTATACTTAAATCTAAAGATTTTTTTAATATAATAAGGAAATAAATTAATAAAAAATAAAAGAAAACATTTCCACACACCATAGAGTTATCCAATAACTTAATAAATAAAATAAGATTTATAAGAGGGAAGTTTATCATATAAATATAGTTGTGTTTAACAACTTAAAAAGTAATGTATGGAAGCTGGAATACACCAGCCCCTCATCCAGAAATTTTTACTAACAAATCTTAAAATAAATGATGACACTGCTGTACTTGTCGTGATGCTATGATATCCGAACACTTCAACAAGCCCAGCATCCCCGTATCCACGATACACCGACATTGATACCGCATACAGCATGGACACTTCTACCATACAATTTTCTTATTTCCTATTTTAATATTAGTTGTTTTCTTAGCTCATAACAATTCCTCAATTGTTTGGTCAACAGTAACACACACGCACACAAACACACACAATATATATATATATATATATATATATATATATATAGGCTGGGATACGTTGCCTCATGCTTTTGTGACTAATATAATGACTAATGGATGTGGGGCCCACATATAGATGAGTTAAGGGCTGATTTTTTGGAGATGATATTATTCTCAACATGTATATCAACCTCACAAAAAATCAGCTCATTCCAACATTTGCAGCCTTATGAATAGTGGATTGCATGTTGAAAAATTTTGTTCCGTCCATTCCACCGTTAAATTTAGGTCCATATTTGATAGGGTTAGAAGTTTTATATAAGAGGTGGTCTTAATGGAATTATGGTTGTGGACCTTGTGGTAGTTGGTGCTAAAGCAACAAGACCTAGAAAGTGGGAGTAGGAGTAGCATCTTTGTCAGGTTCCTACTAGTAAGGTTGGCACCAAAAAAACTAAAAAGTTCTTTTTCCCCCTTGGTTTATGCCCTTGTCAAGAAGTACGTGAGTGAGCTGGTTGAACTGTCCATCGCTACTTCCGTAGGCAAAGATCCTCAATCTATATTTTTAATGAAATAAAAATTGGTGAGCATGAAACACGATTGCAAGGATTGCATGGCTCCGTTCCTCAATAGAGATGTCCTAAATGGATTAAGACTAAGAGGATTTTAAAAAGACTGAGCTAAAAGAGTACAAATAGCCTAACATTAGAAATTAAGAAAGACTTGAGATTTATATTCAGAATATAACCTGTACCCTCATTGGGGCTTGGGATGAATGGGAATCATCAACGCAAGAGGAAAAAATAAGCTATAGTGGATAAGACCCTAAGGATGATCAAGAGGTAATTTAAGAGACAAAGAATGGAATGGTGATATTGCAATTAAAATATTAAAAAGAACTCACAATATCGAGCCTTGACTACACCTTGACTTAAAATAAATAGCTAGACAAGTAGCACGAACAAACATGTGATGCAGAACATCTAATTGGACAAGTCTCGTAGCTTTCCCTTATGCAACAAATGTAGCTTAAATTACCCTTAAAAACTCATAGGTGATTAAGTCTTCTGCCACAAAAGTGTCAGAAACACCCTTTATGGAAAACTCCCAGGCCAAGAGACAGTTACTAATCAAGAATAACCAATCATTTTTCTCACTTGTACTCAATCACCCATCTACAAGAACAGATTTCAGGATAGAAAAAAAAAGGGAATTACATAAGATTGCATAGAATAATGGAAGGATCAAATGTGCAATGTTTTTTTGGAAACAATGAAAGTGGATATATTTGATCTGCATGCACTATAACTGTTATTACAAAAGTAAGATTACTGTGTGGAAAACAAATACCTGATTTGCTCGGCGCCCTAAGCCCATTAAGAAGTTGTCAGGCTTGATATCACGGTGAAGAAAACCCCTTGAATGCATGTACTCAACTCTATTAATCTACGCAAAAATAATGAAAAGAAGCATTAGTATGGCAGCTAAAATCACTAGTCATAAATTGTCTGTACAGATAAGAGTAACTGCACTTTTCAACTTTGCTGGAAACAGAATAAAAGCAACTAAGTCATGAATACTTACTAACTGATCTGCAAGCATCAGCACTGTTTTCAACGTGAACTTCCGATTGCAGTAGTTGAACAGGTCCTCCAAGCTTGGCCCAAGAAGATCAATAACCATGACATTGTACTCACCCTGGACTCCAAACCACTTCAGGTGGGGAATTCCCGCTACATATAGAAAAGAATAAATCAGATTGATCAACAAGTTGGATTCATCAAACAATTCAGTCATGTCTTTTTCCTAAAGTTCAGAATATCAAAGCAGGTACTTTTACATGTAAACTACCTTCCAATTTTTTTCATTTACAATATAATCTCTTATCAACAAAGCAAGAGAAGAAGAAGAAGCTTACTTCCTCCTTGAAGGAGCATATACAATTTTGACTCGTAGTGAAGCTGAGGGTGCTTGGTCTTCACAGATTCCTGAGAATTACATTAGCAAGGAGAACTTATGTTGTGAACTTGAAAATTAAATACCCTAATAGTAATTTTTTTAAGACAAGAAATGTACTTCAGACCAAATACCAAAAAAATCCAGACCACATGTACGAAACAACAAAACAAGTGTTTAGTACCAGAACAAAAAGAAGATTTAACTGTTTTCGAAGTTTTTGCGATTTCAGTGATGGAGATAAAATGGAACTCTTTCAAGAACTAAGGAGCCGGTCTTGCTGACTGAAACAACAAAATGAGTGTTTTGTATCTGTAATGTTCTTTTCTACCAGTTACTGCACAACTTTAAGATCAAATGCTATCTGAATATTTTTGTATTTTTTTTTTTTTTCGGTGATAGGTCTAAACTAGAATTCATTCAAGAACTAAGGTGCCGATCTTACAATTTCTTCTCTAAAGCTGGAACATCAAAAAAATTGATCTTTGCTACACAGTACAGCAAATTCTGATGGTACATGATCACTAGTACAGTAATGACGATTGCTTGCACAATCAACAATTCGATCAGCATAATCACATAAGCATTGAAACCCATCCAAAATCATAATCAAATTTCTCCAGAAACAATAAGTGAGACATAGATACCAGCTTGATCGCAACCTCCTCTCCACTTTGTATGTTAACGCCTAAATCAAATAAACCACCCCCAAAAAAAAACTTGTCAAAAAAAAATATAAAAGAAAAATGCAGATAAAAAAAGGAACATCGAACAGGCAGGCGTACCTAGGTAAAGCTCGCCAAAAGATCCACTCCCGATCTTCCGCCCAAGCTTGAACTTTCCACCGATAGCATTCTCCATGATCTCTCAAGTTTAATAACTCCCAATCCAATCGCTTATACAAAACAATAACCTTACCCTTTTCCCTACTCAGATTCCAATCAAATTCACCATTCGAACGTACAACAACAACGCAGTTTTTCTTACCAAAAGATCTTCAGTATCTCGTTCGACAAATCCGTAAATCACTAAACAACCCTCCGATTCACCAAACTTCAGCAAAAAAACTCCCTAAAAACTCTTAATTTCCAAATAAGGAATAAAGAAAGAACCTCAAACAAAAAAAAATTGCCAATAATTTAACCACAGAAATCCTCATTTACCGCCAAATAAAAAACCTAAACTCTCCTTCCCAATCAAGGGAACCCTGATCTACCACGAATGAAAAGAAGCCACAAATCTACATCACCGGAGAACAGACAACTCTAAATCGAAGCCCTAATAATTCTCAGAACTTCAAACGACATTGCTCGATAGATCAAAATGCGATTGAAAAACCGATTGAAAAACTGATTGTAAAACAGATCTCTTCCAACAAAAAATGAGAAGAAAAAAATTTGTTAATTTTACAGTGGAAAAAGAATCGAATGCCGCGAATTTCACGGCTCAAAAAAGGATTAATTCGAACATTATGTTCGGATCTGGGGACGGATAGAGACGAAATTTTGAAAAAACATCGAGAAGTTTTAACGGGAAGAATATTAAGGTGAGGGGGGGGAGGGCGGAAAGAAGAACAAAAGAAGAAGGATGGATAGAGCAGATGCTGAGATTTTTGTTTTTTCCTTTTTATTCTTTTTTCTCTTTATTTTTTATTTTTTATTTTTTATTTTTTATTTTTTATTTTTTATTTTTTAGCAAAAAAAGGTTTTCTGGGCTGTCACTGCAGAATTCATAGCCTGTTAGGGCGGGGGTTTTCCAACGATGAAGTGGAATTTCTGGACCGTCCATCTGGTTGTCAGTTAGATGGCGACCTTATACACTTTATACCTATATCATCAAGGGGACCGTTGTCTCCTTATTTGTTTTTAGTTGTTGTAGAGGCATTGGGGAGTATAGTGTCTAGAGCCGTGAATAATGGGAATCTCGAGGGTTTTTGTAGTGGGTGTAGGGTTCTTGCAGTCTCCTACTTGTAGTTTGCAGATGACACTTTCGTATTCCTCGCGGCTTCCTCTTCCCGATGTGATTTTTGAGAGGTCTATTGCGTTGCTTTAAAGCAATGTCAGGATTACGGGTGAATTTTGCTAAGAGTAAGGTATACAGAGTGGGTGACATGGACGATGTGAGTGAACTGACTAGATTTTCTGGGGTGGGTTTGGGGTAGGCAGTTTGCCTACTTCGTATCTGGGTCTTACTCTTGGGGCGAGTTACATATCAAACATTATTTTGGGAGTCTATGATCGAGAGATTTGGTAGGAGGATGGCTTTACGGAAGATGGGATATCTATCTAAGGGGTGAAAATTGTGTTGATTAGGCATTACTTGTCCTGTTTTCCCATCTATTTCTTGTCTTTATTCTTCATCCCTAACAAATAGTAAAAAAATCTCTGGGAATATTATGAGAGATTTTTTATGGACTGACAAAGCTGAGATTGTCACGTTTCATCTCGTGGCCTAGAAAACAATTTACAAATCCAAGATCTATGGGGGGTTAAGGATTAGGAACAACGCTAATATGAATGTAGCGTTGTTGGGAAAGTGGTTATGTAGGTTCAGGGTGGAAATTTTCAATTTGTAGAGGAAGTTTATAACAAGGAAGTACGGGGTTTTAGAGTTTGATTAGGATGAAAGAGCAGTTTTGGCCACTTATGAGTAGTGTATGGAAGGGAATCGTGAAGATGTTTACGGAATTCCATAAGGGGGTGCGCTACAAGGCAGGAATTAGGAATAGAATCCAATTCTGAAAGGATAGGTGGTGTGGAGAAGTTCCTTTATTTAAGGAGTTTCTTATGCTCTACTCCCTTTCAGATAAGAAGGTTTGTTCCATTCATGCTTGTTTTGTGCAAGAGGGGGAAGAGTTGTCTTGAAATTTTGGTTTTAGAAAAAGACTTAATGATTGAGAGATTGAAGCTGTGTCCAATTTATTGATCTGAGTGCACGATTATATTCAGTCCCGTCTATCATAGTTGAATAGATGCAGTTGGGGATGGACAAAAGATGGTAGTTTCTCGGTTAACTCCTTTTAAAAGTCTATATGTAATTCTGAGGGTGAGAGATTTCTGACTTCCTTCATTTAGGGTTCTAAGTTGCCTTCCAAGACCGCTTTCTTCTGCTGGACAGCTTCTCTTGACAAGATCTTGTCAATAGACCATCTGATCGCCAGGAGGATAGTCACCATCAATTTATGTTCCATGTGCAAGCATAGCAGGGAAGAAATTAGCCACATCTTCTTACATCGTAATGTGAAGAGAGCAGTGTGGACAGCGTTCTTATATTAGTTTGGGATGTCCTAGGTGTTCCCTTCATCCTTGTTTCACCTAGCTTCCAATTGGTTCACTATGTCGTTCACATCTAGAGGGTGCATCTCAAGCGTATGTTGCCTTTTGGGATTTGATAGGGTCTATGGAAGGAGAGAAACCAGAGGGTGTTTGATGGAAAGGATGAGAATGTGGAGAACATTATGCTGAATATCAAGGCCTTGATGTTCCTCTATTTTGAGGTGCACGTGGAATGCCCGGGATTATTTTTGAGGACTTTATGTTTTCGATGGGATCGTATATGTATTAAAGAAACCAACTATGTTTTTTGCTTTCCTGCTTTTGATGGTTTTGTTGGCTTGCCTTTGGTTGATCTCCTCGACCGTTTTTGGCTATCTTTGTAACTGTTTTTGTTTGAAATAATATTTCTGAACTTACAAAAAAAAATTGTATTGCACTTTCCCCTTAGAAGACAACTTTTAATTTTTGAAAAAAGATGTAACAAGGCAAGTATTATGATTTTTGTTACCCACCACCACTCTCTGGGCCCACTAAATGCATGGATGATTAGCCCACCCCTTATACACAACCAAAATCACCTTGATCGGTAATCTCTAGCCATTAGATTTTAGTATTTTAGTGATTCTTGACGGTGGATTCAATCATTATTTTAGTAGTAAAACCAATGGCTAAAAATCATTAAACAAGCTGATTTTTGGTATGAATGTCTACCAAGCGGTGGGCTAACCATGCCGTATAGGTGTGTTCTCTCCAACTGAACTCCTATGCCTTTCAACAGCACGAGCAAGTCTAGTTGTTTGGTTTTTGAATGAAATTGGAATCTTTACCGATCTTTTGCTTGCAAGGGAGAAGGGGAAGTTCTTAGGCCTTACTCGGTTCGCTGCACTGAGATGCATTTTGCACTCCAATATGCAAATACAGGAGTGGCAATGCACCCACTTGCCATGGTTTTTTGGCTGCACTTACTTGCAGCTATTTTGTTAATGAGTTTGCAAGGACTTGGCAACCACCTGCACGCCAGCTCATTTGCAGGCCCTCCAACCAATCATGTATATTCCAAAATTATGGTAAGTGAGTGCATTTGCATCCGAGGGCAGCGAACCAAGCATGGCCTTAATGTGCTTGAAGGTCGTTTGAGGAGAAAACATTAAGGCCCTGCTTGGTTCGGTGAACTAAGATGCAGTTTGTGCTCCAGGGTAAATGCGGTTAGTTGCATTACAGTCACTTACCACAGTTTTTTGGGCTGTACTTGCATCTATTTTCCTAGAGAGTTTGCAATGGCTTGGCAACCACTTGCACGGCAACTCATTTTTACGCCCCCTACCAATCACGTGTAATCCCAAAATCGTGGCAAGTTGATGCATTGCATCCAATTTGCACTGAACCAAGCAGGGCCTAAGCTAAGCCACTGTTAGTTTGTAACACATATGGGCCCACCACTTTTTTTTTTTGTGTAACCAATGGGCCCACCACTTGATGGACCAACACATATTTAGCCGTTGGATTCTAACATTTCTTTATGGCAATCTCGAACAGTTTTGGATACTCAGATTGAATGGCTAGATATCACCAACAAGTGGTGGGCCAATGATTCGCCAGTCAGTAGGCCCAAAAGTGTGCCAAGTGGCATGTTTGTATGCAATCCAGGAAAAATGCTCCTGGCCTACATTTTTTCCGACAATTGGGTTAAAAGTTCAAACTCGCCCTATGGAAAAGATTAAGGGGGGTTTGATAAGAGGACCGTTTGGTCCCAACATCTTCATTGCCACACGTGAAGATTCTGTCTTTGTAGGAACAAAGTCTGTTATGTCACCTCGGAGCAGTGTTTCCCCTCGGTGAAAATGGTCGCAATGTAACAAGCTGTCGCTTAATCCAAAAGCGGAAGCTAGCACCTTTTTATTTCTTGACCGCTGCCATCTGGGACCCACTGACCGTATGGATGTTTAGTCCACCCCTTAGTAGACACTCATAAAAAAAATCAGCTTGTTTGATAATTTTTAGCCGTTGGTTTTAGTACAAAAAAAACAATAGTTGAATTGAACGGCTAGAATCACGTATTAAACAAATACTAAAATCTAATCGCTATAGATTACCACTGATTGTGATTTTTGGTGTGCATATCCACCAAGGGATGGGCTAAACATCCACGCGGTCAGTGGGCCCATATAGCAGCGCCGAGTAACAGAAATTGCCACCCTTGTGAAAAACCTTTGCACGACCCTACAACCATGATTAACTTTTTGAGTAAAGCAAGATGCAACCGCAAAAGATGAGGAAAAGTACCTTGATTACCCCTCCTTTCTATTAAAATATATTTTTTTCTTGTCTTTTGTGGGTTGCATGTGCGCAACTTGATTAAGGGTTGCTTGCTAGCCTAACACGTTTTCAGGAAAAAAATGGCTTGCAACTAGAGGTGTTGGTGGGCCAAGATTGACCGATGGGCCTTAAGCCTAGCTCACTTTATGTTGAGTAAAACTTTGATGACAGCGAAGCCGCTGACTACCGCAGAGTTCTCGGCACCTACCCTAGTGCTTTTTGCCACGGAAAGGACCACCTTAACTCCAGGACAGGTGCCAGAATGCCATGGATCAAAATGTGCCAGGAATAAAAAAAAATTCTCTAAGTTTTGGCCTTAACATTTTACTAAAAATGGACTTAGGTTAGCAAGGTACATATTATTGGGCCAGGTATGGGCTTAGGCTAGACTTGGGCCTATACCTACTTATGTCTGGCTGGGCTTTGATAGAAAACACAGCCCATTAACACAATGTAGCAAACGTGCATGCCATCTGTCCCTTGAGACAGGGAAGTTTTGCATTAAAAATGTTTCAACTTTTTGTCTGCCTTTTGCTTGCTTGCATCTCACAATAAGCCCTATTGGTTGGTAACCGAAATGACCTAAATGTAGCCAATCGTAGGTGGGTGGTCCAAAATTTTCAATTTTCCACAAATGGGCAATGGAAGCATGAAATGGATCGGATCTAGGTAGGTCGGGACCCGGATCCGAACATTTGACATAAATCGGGATTCGACTTGGATCCGTAAAATGTGAATCCGAACGAACCACGATCGATATGTGAAGATCCAAACGTGGCGCATGTATAGATATATAAGCCGGGTCGATTACAAAATGACCACCTATTATAAGGATCCATGAAGCAAAACCCGGAGCTGATTTGATTTGACAACTTAAAGTAGAACTTGAATCCGTCACTCGGGTCAAACTACTTGGACTCGCTCCCTCCCACTCATGGTTCGAAGTCTTGGGATCGGTGGGCGCCGATCCCAATCCAAATCGATCCATTTCGCTCAAATCTCGGCCGTTTTGCTTGAGACGGCCAAGATTTCACCGGATTGGTGGACGTCGATCCCTAGCTCCACCACTGCCGTCGAAGTCCCAGCCCCCCACCATTGCTGATGGGTCAAAAGGGAGATGCCACTTCCATCCAATCCCTAAATACTGATTGCCGAGCTGCGCACCAATCTTACTTGAAAGTTGGAGTTTGCTGGCTAGCTAGCTAGCTCGCTACTCTGCCGTCCCAGTCCACGAGGCCAACCCACATATATATACATACTAGTAAATGGCCCGTGCCCACGGCACTCTCCGACAAAAGCGTTTGCAAAAATTGGGTGCCTTCGGCACTAAAACGGTATAACGGACTGGGGCGTTACCGTTTTTTCCATTATAACGGTTGTTATACCGGATTGTAAAGTACAGAAGGAGAAATTGGGAAATAACAGAAATAACAAAAAATAACGGTGTTAAAATTCAAAATTTGAATAAATTGAGGTCAAATTAGGCTGATTGAGTGGCTGAAATCTAACCATCTACATTAGATCGATGGATTTGATCTCAACCACTCTTTATCTAACCGTCCACATTAGATGGATAGATAATATAAAAGAATACAACTGAGTTGTCTTGTTATATGCATGGGTGGCCCGTGCCCGCGGCACTTTACATCGAAGTGTTTGTCAAAATCGAGTGGGAGTTAATCTCAGCCATCGATATGAAGCATAGTGGATCTCAGCCACTCATTATTGAAGCCATATAAGATAAGAGGGGTATAAGACAACCGCTGTCACTTGTTATATAGATAGTGGGTGGCCTGTGCCCACGGCACTCTCCAACAAAGCGTTTGTTAAAATTGGGTGTGAATGGCTGAGATCCACCATCTATTTGGGGGATAAGATCTTAGCCCTTCTTTGTCTAAATAGATAAGAGGGGGTATAAGTGGGGAGACAACTTCCCTGTTTTGTTATATAGATTTTACATTAGGTTTACAATCTCTTCTCTAAGTTCTCTCCCCTTCCTAGCAGCCAGTACAACGAGGACATGAAGAAATTTAAGAAGATGGAACAGGCCAATTGAGAGTAGGGCAGCAGTGAGTACAGTGGACCAACCATTGAGTATGGTCTGTATCCATCTAGCTCAAGCAACGGATTGAATACCAACAAACCACCCGAGAGATGGAGATGGGGAAGATGAAGAAAGACAATCAAGGTTTCAGTGAATGGCCCAAGTACTGAATGGCCCAACCCAACTTGAGCCCAACGTTGAGGTGAACCTGTTAGGCTAAGGTTGAGCCCGTCCAAGTTGCAGCCCTAATGTTTAAACTTAGAAGACTCAGCAAAAATTGAAGGATTTATAAATGGAAGAGAAGTTATGTTTAAATTTCTTAGGGGAGCGTTTGGCAATACAAAAATAAGTAATTTATTGACTTTTATAAGCCAAAAGGTAAAAAAGTTAGTTTGTATGTGTTTCATATTTTAATGTTTGAAAAGTTAAAAACTAACTTAAAACTGAAGCTAAATTTTTTAGCTTTTAACTTCTAAGAGAATTACTTCTAAAAAATTAGAACGTTTCCCCACGCTTTTAATTTCTGACTTTTTGGAGGTAAAAAATCAACTAAAAGTTGTGGAAGTGCTTTTACTTCTTGTTCCCAAACGCCCCCTTAAGCCTCCCTAACTTATTACCTTAAATAAGTTAACTTTTTTTTACCAAAACCAAAGAAAGATTAGAAATACAAGAAGTTAAAATAAGACATTAAGGGCGTGTTTGATTGCGAAGTGGGAAATTTTCATTTTCTTGGGAAAATAGAACAGTCCATTGTTAGATAGCCATTTTAAATTTGTATAATTTTCCCTACCAAACCATTTAAATCTGGATAATTTTCCCCACGAAACCATTTAAATCTGGATAATTTTCCCCACGAAACCATTTAAATCTGGATAATTTTACCTACCAAGCCTGGAATTCATTTCCATCTGAAAATACACTTTTATTTTCTCGCATGATTGAAATATGTGTTCTCAGTTGCAATCAATCAGCCAGTTAAGTAGTTTCTAAGATGTATTTTTTCAGGAAAATTTTATGTGCAATCAAACACGCCCTAAGGAAACAAAATAGTAAGGAAGTTATTCAAATAGCACATCTGCCTTCCACAAGTGTAGTTTTCAAAATGTGTTATTCCTGGGAAAAAATAATGTCCGTTATAACGCAAATAATGACCACTGTTTTTTGGAAAAATTTGTGAAAATTTGAAATTCAAATTTAAAATTTCAAAATTTGAATTTCAGTGCCATTTTTTCCGTTATTTTCTATTTTTTCCCGTTATTTTTGTTATTTTCCCATTTTTGCACCCGAGCGTTACAATTCGTTATAACGAAAAACACAATAACACCCCCAGTCCATTATACCGTTATAACGTCTCCTTTTAAACCTTGGTCCAGAGATAAAGTTTTCTTTCCAAATGGAAGAGTAAGGGTCTTAGAGAAAAAAAGACTAGTAAGGATTTAATGCCCATATTTGTAAAAAGTCAATTATGCGTTGCTTGATGCCTTACAAATTATAATATTTTTACTCACGATGCGCACGTGCGAAGGGCTAAGTGTGTGAAATGACGATTGGGCGTTTAGGGCTTTTTGGGCGCTTTTAGATGTGCACTTAACCCTTCGCACGTGCGCATAGTCGCTAAAAGCGTTATCTTTTTATCGATTGGCTATGATCTAACGGTTACAAAATGATCAGATGTGTCTAATCACGAGATCAAATATAACCGTTAGATCATTAAGTGTTCGATCGATGATAGAGTTGTGTTCAATCATGAAACACATTGTTTCAAGGGATGATCCATGCTGTTGGATCAGATCGTGACTATTGGTCAAAAGTAATGACTATTTGGTCAAAAAGAGATCCAGACATTTGTTTTGGACATTGAAAATTACAGTAAGTTCATTATTTCATTCTTAAGCATTTTGAATCATTAGATTTGATTTTCAAATTGTTCTTGGTTGTGATCGGATTGTACATAATCTGAATCCAACAATTTTAATTGGGACTTCATTATATCCTGAAGGCGATTTTCTCACACTTACTGTGTACTCACGGTTCTAATTGAAATGGGAGAAATATTGTCTAAAAGACATCAATTGGTCGAGCCTTGAAGTCTTGCAGATCATAATAATTTTGTTTCCTCCGTCAAGTACAAATTTCCAATAGATACATCCCGCTGGACATTGTCCGAGCATAAAACCACAGTCAACAAAGCTCTCAGGATCATCTCCTCATAACTTTTTCTGACATGACATGTGAGCAAGGTACCCAAAACCAACCATGTAGCAAGTTCAAGGAACAGTAGCCCGTCGTGCCAAGAATATTACTAATTTGTGTAACTAGTGCAGTGAGCAAAGGTTCAGCCAAAATATGAAATTGAACCACAGGATAGCAACTTCACAAAAGTGGAGATTGTTTATAATCGTATAGATTTGTTGCCAATCAAGCAACAAAATGATCTTTAGAAAGTCTGTTTCCAATTAAGAAACAGAGTACCAACTATAGTATTGGTACCAATCTTAGGCAAGGAGTCCCAGATAGAAACCAATGGGTTAGACGTCAACCCTCTGGATCAAGGAAAATCAACTATAAAAAGCGTGGGAGGGGGACTCGAATCCTTAACTCCCAGGTCAGTGGACTCGAAAGAGTAATGTACTGGGCAATTTGGGAAGTGGCGACTTCATACTTCGAAGCCCGGGGTACAATGGATTTATGCTGTGTAGAGCACTCACCACACATCAAACTATCATGAGAGAAATTTTCACTCTTACCAATGGTAAGGGGGGGAAATCTTAAAGAGCATTCCCCCCCAGGTATCGATAAAGGCCTTCCCATGAATATTGAGATCCCCACCACCTTGCTTCCAAAATCTCGATTACTTCTGTGGGATTTTATGCACCTCAGCATATAAATTGATTTACAGAAGACCACTGAGGAACACAGTACAGTAATCCAGGAGCTCAATGACAACGGTCGTCGAAAAAAAAAAAAAAAAACCTTTACTTTTACTCTCTCTCTCTCTCTCTCTCTCTCTCTCATAATCTTCGACCTGTGCTGGATGGAGTTGATAAGTATTAGGGAAATATTATTAGTTAGGTGAGAAGATTACGTATAGATTGGACTGAGCAAGCAAAAGTTTGACTGGAATAACCAAGGAAGATGGCGGTGTCCCTGTGTCAATCACCTTTCATATTCCAAACTTTACATTAAACAACCCTTGTAAATCAACTAAGGTAGCTTCAATCTAAAAATAATCTGAGGCTTCTCCAGAGAGACATAATGAAAAATCCCAAAATATCACAACAGAACTGCCTATTAGTAAGAGCCCAGAAGCTGGAATGCTTGATTTGAAGATCTAAATCTCTCAATCATCTTCTCTTTCAGGGGGAAGACCACAAGGCAACAGCATTTTCTGCACAAAAGAAACAAAAACATTATATGCCTGATGCGTTTTTGATATAAATTATCTTGTACAAAGACTACCAAATCATCGTCCGAAGATCCGTTCAAAGAATTCCAAGTAAAATGTAGCAAACCAGCATATTGCGCATTTCTCTTGAGACGAAATCCTGTGACTGAAGTAATTTTTCATTCTATCTTTCCAAGTGTGCATGGCAACTAATTTGAATGGATGAAAGTAATTCCATGAATATTCTTCCTTAAATCTCAACATGTTCAACAAAATGGTGATGCAATCAATCATGGAAAGAATATCAATAAATTACTAGGAGATTTAGAAGCCTAAAGATGCAAATCAGCAAAGCAAAAGCTTAGGAGATTTCAGATAATGCCACAAAATTGTCGCCCGAGAAGGTTATGAAACCACAAATTCAAAATGCAAATCCATGGCATGCGTATAAAGCATGTCTATGACTTGAGAAGATAAAGAGTTATTTCCCATATGCGAGCAAGTTAAATACCAGCTTCTTTCATTGAAAAAAGGGAGGTCATTGAGAGAAGTAACAGAAAATGTAGTGTAGATCGGAGCCAGGGGTTCCCTTACCTTCATATCCAAACATGACCCAAAAGAGACAGATCTAAGAAGATTTAAGACAGATTATGATGGTTGGTTTTGCTTTATGGGGATATTTTTGTAACTTCTAAGATGTTGAAAGTTGGGATCTTTTGACGGCAATCGTAGGGTTTGGGTTTAGTATAAAATCCCCTTGTAAAGGAGGAGACGAGTAGTTGATGTTTTGTGAATTTTCTCTTTGAGAAGAGCTCCCCTTTAATGGGTTTTTGTTGTCCATCGTGACGATCCGTTGATCTCTAAGCTCTGGCCAAGCCTCTGACACCCTTCTGCTGCGTCTCTGCACAAAGGCCACCTTCTGTACAAGTTCTGTGCTGTGTTCAGTCTGCGTCAGTTCCCACCATCATAATCTTCATTTCCGCCATCATTTTCCATCTATATTTCTCCATTTTCATTACCAACAGAAATCTCAATTTCAACCCATTTTCTCCTTATTTATCTATTATTTTTCGTGGGTTTTTCTGTGTCAGTTGGACTTGAAATTCCCGCTCCAGCAAAATGTATTCCCAAGTGACCAAGTTTTTGAATTTGAAAATCCTGATGAACTACCTTGATGATATTCTCCTAACAAGCACAAAATGCTCAACAAAGGTTGAAGCAACTGCCACAAAATGAAAATTAACATAAAAAAAAATCGGTAGTACAGAATCTTGACTACTAGCTTTGCAAAATCTGGAGGCAGAGCCCCATTTACACCCTACTTGGTGAAGTATTTGGAAACACAAGGAAAGACATGCATAGTTATGAGGAATAGAGAAAGATGGAGATCGAGACAGGAAACAAGATGGGAGTATCAGGGTTATGCATTCACATCGCTTTTTTAAAAAAAATATTTGGTCACTATATTTTCCAATCATCAAATATATGACGAGGGCAATTCCAATGTTTTGGCGAGGCATGATAGAGTTCTAATGTTGTCAGTGGGTAAATTTGACTGGAAAAAACAGTCCACCCACCAGTTGTAAAGAATTACTTGTTATCATAGCTCCTTGTTCTCTTGAAATATCTAGTAGGCCTAGGCCTTCACATCCCCCCTTCATCTTTGAACAATAGTAGACTACCCATCGAGACTTACCAATTTCATTGGCTACCCTCCTAGCTCTGTAGTCAAGGCGCGTGCCTTAGGCTCTAGGCACACCTAAAGCGCCTTAGAAGGGTCAAGGCGAGGCGCGTTTAGTAAGGCGCACGCCTCAAACTAGGCTCCAGGCGCATCAGGCGCGCGCCTCACTAAAATACATGTTTTTTTGTAAAAATTTTGTTCTTTGGCCTATTATATTAAACATCGGTATGATAGGAGAGATACAATTGAACCTATCTCATTGAAAGACATTGATGAAAGCAATGAACGACTACTTGAGGAGATGGAAATAGAAGGTGGAGTAGCAAAAAAAGAATTGGTGTTCGAGGATAATAGATTGACATGGAGTGTTGTTGCGAGAGTTGGTGAATCAACATCCAATACTAGATCACGATCAAGGTCAAGAGTAAGAACAAGGGCTTTAATAAGGGAGTCGGAAGAGGAAGAGGCCAATTCGGAGGAGATAGAAGAAGAATATATTGAGGATGCTAACACATCTGATGATGATGGGATAAAGTTAATGATTATATTTTAAATGATGGTGATGTTAACTAAAACTAATTGTGGGCTATTTGAAATTTTGAACATTTGCTATCTTATATGTTTTATGGTTTTTTGGTTACTTGTTTTGTATTAGATAATGACAATGTCAACTAGAACTGCTTTTGAGTTACTTGAGATTTTCGATATTTGCTATATTTTATGTTTTATGGCCTAATGATTACTTATTTTGTTATTTTATGATGTCAGTTTTCTTTATTTTTTTATATTTCTTATAACTTTTAATATTGCGCCTCGCTTCAATCAGGCGTGTGCCTCGCCTTGCGCCTCAGGCGCTAGAGGTCCTAGCGCCTTACGTGCGGCTTGCACCCTTAACTACCTTGCCTCCTTGTAAGGAGCATAAAAGATTAAAAGCTATGACTGAAACTTGAAATAAAGTATCTACATGAATAGAGAGAAAGGAGAAGAGAAGTAGTAAAAAGAAAAAGAGAGTCAAAACATATATTTTTCAGCTTCCTCATAATCTTATTTATAAGAACTCAAAGTACATAAAAAGGTGATCAGACAAAACTACCCTTAGGGCGAGTTTGATTGCACAGAAAATTTTCTTAAGAAAATACATCTGGATGGGAAAAGAATTCTCACCTATCTGGATGGGAAATGAATTCCGGGCTTAGAAGGGAAAATTATCCAGATTTAGATGGCTTGGTGGGGAAAATTATACAGTTGTGTTTTCCCACGGAAAATGCAATTTTCCCACTTGGCAATCAAACACGTCCTTAATGACAATAATGAGCTCTAACACTCCCTCTCAAGCTGGAGCATACAGATCGTGCATGCCCAACTTGTTACACAAAACTGAAAATGGACTCCAACTTGAGGCCTAGGTAAGAACATCGCAAAGCTGACCCTCCAACTTGATTTATGGAGTAACAACCTGCTTGCTCATAACCCTGACCCAAATGAAGTGACAATCTACCTCAATGCACCAAGTTCTCTCATAGAACTGGATTACTAGCAATTAAGCTGCCTCATTGTCAAAATACATCTGCATAGGTGCAGCATGTGCAGGAATGAAAAAACCGATCTCTCGGAGTAGTGATTGCATCCATATCATTTCATATGTGATATGGGCCATAGCATTGTACTCAGCCTCGGTACTAGATCAAGCACCATATTGTGCTTTTTACTCTACCAAGTGGGCAGCTTGTTACCCACAAATGTACAATAACCAGATGTGGACCGATGATCGTTGTGATCACCAGCCCAATCAGCATCAAAAAATCAGAAAATAGTCCAAGTCGTCGACGGTCGATACAACAATCTTTTACTTGGAAGGGGATTTTTCCAATCCTATAGACTGGACTTCAAGTTTGGATGGAACCCTTGAGATTTGGTTTTGCTCTAAATCATGTTTGACACCTTAAAAGAGTGTTCTTCATGTAGTTTGTCCATATCCATAGAAGCATCAACGACCTTGTGAACTAGTCGGACCAAATTAGCATAAATAAACCATATTCTTTCATAGAGACTCTCTTTCCCTTACTCTTTTCTTTATTCTTTTTTCCTTCTGATATAATCGCAATTTATCAACAAGATAATGATAGTCTGACTCCAATCCCTGGCCTTACAAGAGGAGAAGAAAATAAGCTCCAAACACAACGCCGCAAACCACGACAAGAAACCCACCATGAGGTAAATATGGGGAATGATGCCATTTCCCACTTCCAATAAATCTACAATCAGGTAGCTGCGGCTTCCCTATATGGTAATGATCATTGACTATTATCCACAACCTTACCATATGGAAGAAAATCGGCTCAAAATTGCTCCCATCCCCACCCACACCATCATACCCAACAATTTATTAGAAAAAATTGAAGGGAGCAACCATTTAATAATGATATTAGGACATCGACAACTATTCCTTGTTCCGAATATAACATGATCTGTGAGAGGTCAGAGCATAACCACGCAGTGCAAATACAGTACAGTGAAAGGATAACTGATAAAAATAATAGAATTAGAGTATTCCCAGAAGAAAACAGCGGCATACCAAGGCCATGCAAGTGACTAAACAAAAAAAGGCCACGAGAGTGTAGCATCAATCAGAAGATAAGCATACAACATCAAACAAAACACCCTTCAAAATAAAGCTCATCAGACCACAGCATTAAACCAAACAAGCAATTGAAAAAGCATATCTGGACAAGTTAATATATATCTCTTACAGATAAAAAAATAAAAAAAAACGTAAAGCTCAGTATGTCAAGTGTACCTGCATAAAATTATAGCGTTCTCTTCCAATTGATTCGTTTTCCGCAATAGCAAAATAAGCCAGTATGGGATAGTGGCCGACGTATGATGCATAGCTATCGCGTTGGATGTTCACTGCCCACTCACTGCACATCCAGAAATATCATAGTGAAAAAGAGAGAGAGAATGACACAGTGATTTTTGTTTTGGTAAGTAGAATGACAATGATTTCAGAAAAGTAAAGAGCAAAAGTAAGATTTCTAAGGAATAAGGAACTTGCAATCTATTCAAGTCAGCGTGCCCAGTTCCAACATATTTAGCTTGGAGATGCTCGAGCTGAGAATTGATGTTAAATCTGTCACTGGCCTGCACCAAAGCAGATAACAAGAATTACTAAGAGAGAGAGGGAGGTTGCAAAAAAATCTGCAATAATAACAACCAAATAAAAAGAAAAACTACTTACGTTAATTAAAATCCAAGTGAATAATCAAGGTACTAAATTTCTTTTATTTAGTGAAATATTTCCAGTTCCACAGGGGTCAACAGGAAATATACCGTATATGTCAAAATTGGCATTCTTTTCACGAAATGGACAGTAAATGCTGATGAATAGTAACATTATGATCCAAACACAGTATAAAACTACATTATTTTGGTCAATATTATTTCAACCCATACACAGTAAACCCTTCTGAAGGGGAAGGGGAGGGGAGGGGAGGGGGGGGGGGGGGGGGGGGGGGGGGGGGGGCAGCCTATCTTGGCCGAATCTATAGTTTTTTTCCGGAAAAAATAACATTTTAAATGCATATATATATGAAGCATCTTTTAAATTATTTATTTATCTTTAGTTTAATACTTTAATATTTTATTTATAAAAATAAATAGATTTCTATTATGTGACCTTCCGATGTATAATGTGAAGTTCTATTTTGATATAATGTACTTAATTTAACATGATTTAATTTATAAAAAAAAATTAACATGATTTAATGGTTATAATCATTTCCATGTGATTGTAGCTGTTTTTAATGGTCAAGCTTTCAGTTACCTGCACCAGTATGTTACTAGATGTTGTTGACATCCATTTCCACACTTCATATGGTTGTTTATTGTAGATTTGATGGCTTATAAGTATGTTATGCTTACTTCAACATTTCCTATAGTTTCGACAAAATTTTCCACAATATTTTCATTAAAATTGCATTTTTTACATTGATTGAAATATTTCCATTTCCCAATTGGTCGAAATATATCCCAAACTCGAAATTTAATACCTCCATTCTAATTTATGATACCTATATACTTTTATTTACATAGTCTACCGTATCAACACTATATGATATTGATACCGGTAGTAGGCACTACATGGACACTTATAGGATGCAATTTTCCTGTTTCATGCTATATTATTGGTTGTTTTCTTAAACGCTAATAATTTTGCTATTTGTTTTGTCAATAAAAATATTTAAATGGTACAACGCTATATTGTAAAGACAATTACTGAAAAGACTTTGCAACAAGTAAAATTTTCGCTAAATATGCCATGTTGAAAAGACTTAAAGATTGATGCTGAGCTTTAATAAAACTAAAATAAAAGGCAAGTATGACGTGTTGGAGGGGACACCATATCCATATCGTGTCTTTGATTTCAGGAACAACAAGTCATATGCTTGTATCCACGACTTTGCCCTTATCCGTATCTGGGAAACTTACATTCTAATACCAAATATAACAGTAGAATTTATATTATTATGGAAAAGAACTGGTCATCATCAAAATCATCATCATCCAATCATTTCCCAATTATTTGGGGTTCACATATCCTGTTCCACAAATAAATTACACAAAAAACGTAACATACCCAACAGCAAAATTGAAAGAAAATTTAGGGTTGAGGTCTCAGACAAATAAGCTTTGTTACCAATATTTTCAATAAAGAAAATACCAAAGAAGCATATAAAGGAAGGAAAATAAAAACACAAACTACAGCACAACAAAAGTAGATGCATCTCCAAATAAGAGACTCTAGGTTGAGTTTCGGAGAAAGGTTTCTTAAAACCAAATCTGCAATAAATAAAATGAAATTACAACATACCGACAAGTGATACATTCTGCCAGTAACTAAAAGAGAATCTAGGATTATGATTATGGCAAGAATTTTAATTACAATGAGGCAAAACAGACATCATAAAGGTGTATTTAGGCAATCATTGTGCACTCTAAGTGCCCTTTAGATTTATTTTTTCCTAATTTAAACTCTTACACTTTATTTATCAAAAACTCACCTGCATATTTCCTTATCTTTGAAAATCACAAGTTCCGCCAATCTGCTTCAATCTGCCATAACAAAAGCTTAAGTGTTATGAAAACGAATCAAAGAAGAAAACAGTGGGGAAGGGGGGAGTATTCTCAAAAATGCAAACTTAAACTGAAGCTCAAAATAATGGGAAAAATAAGCAAAAATCAATGCTCAAAGGCTTAAAGATCTTTCAACAGTTGTTTGGGAGCCCCATCACCATTGAGGTGGACTCCTCAAATGAATTATATTGGGTTACAAGCAAAGCTTCGAAACCATGGAGACTTGCTAATACTATAGATCAATTTGTTAAGTGGAATTGGATCGAAAAATCATAAAAAAGTAGGATTCAAATCGAATTGGGATTCAAATCTTATGATCACAAGATTCATAATGACAAAGTTTTGTACAAGAACTTACAAACAGTAACAAAAAAAATTACCGAGCAATCTAGATGACTATAGAGACGTTGTTATAAATTCATAGCTACACAAACAAACAAATGAAAAGAAGGAAATTTAAAACATGTATCATCAATTCACATCAAACTAAACAAGTTTCCATCTCAGGTCGATAAAGTCACAACTCTCAATCTTTCAAATTGCTTGCACATACATGCATTTCTTCTCATCCATGCTTGTTGTAGAATATTAACTTCGCACCTCTTGAAAGTATAATATGCTTAATACCTTGAAATTGAGCAAAAATAGAAAGAATAAACTAAAGATAACCCCTTATCTGTAGAATGCTTGTACCAAAAAATCCCATTCGATTTCATGTCCCTAACTCGAACAATTTAGGAGTTCCCTGTTAAGGGCATTATAAACTTTATCTCTTAAATGTTACGCGCCCTTCTAACTTGAAATATCTATATAAAAAAAAGTCTAAAAACTATTAATTAGCCACAATTGACAAGAACTATGATAAAATAATCTTTTGCATGTGTAGATACATACAGCGAGAAACGTGTTTTAAATTTTTTAGTTAGTATAGCATTCTTACAGTGTTTAAAGGTCTACAACAAACGAAAATAAAAATAGTAAGTCATTGTTTTCACCTAGAAAATATGCCCCGTGTTTTTATTCAAATCATAGTATTTGAAAGAATCATAAGATTAAATAAAAATCTTAGGATTTTTATCTAAAAGGAATTCATGTCTAAAATTTGACCATTTGGGTTAAAGTTTTAATTAAATCATAGGATTCAAATTGCAAATCATAGGATTTTAAAAAAACATTGCTATAGACTCAACCATACTACCCATAAATTAATCAACACTATTTTTCTTGCAAATACATACTCCTTGGCTACACAAAAGAGGATGATCCTCAGGACCATCAAACCGCTAACAGATTTGAACTTTAAGGTGGGTATACAGAGGAAAATGAAGTCAACCGTACTACCCATCTATTAATCAACATAGCAACGAATTAGCCAAAAAAAAAAAAGAATGCTACCATGTAACGCAAGAGGAAAATGAAGTCAACCATACTACACATCTATTAATCAACACAACAACCCATTAGCAAAAAAAAAAAAAAAAACAGAAAAAAGAATACTACTATGAAACGTAAATACAAATTTTCAACAGTTCTACATGTTTCAGATCTTATTACTCAAAATCTACTTCAACAATAATAATCCATAAAAGAAACTAAAACCAATTACTAATAAAATAAAAAAAGGAGAAGAAATGTAGAAAAACAAATCTAATTAAACACACAGAATCAAAACGTATGAATGGTTAGAAACCACCATAAACCCCAAAGTAACTCATATCCGGCAGTATGAAATCATATTGAGATTTATTTTGATCGATATGAAATCATATCGAACTAGGGTTTGGTTAGAAACCAAGCTAGGGTTTCAACAAAAACCCCAAAATAATAAAAAATGGTGGTTCTTCAACAAATAAACCCCAATGCTCAAATCCGGCGGTTAGAAACCCTAAAATTTGACATGGACCGCAAGCGCCGAAGTTGCAATGCGTTGAACTGTCCCTTCACCCCCTTTTTCAAATCCGACTGTTAGGGGAGCTAGAGAGAGAGAGAGAGAGAGGATACCTGGAGAGGAGTTGCACGGGATTGCAACGGGGGCGAGTAGAGGAAAAACGAGAGAAGTTGCAAAGATAGGTATAGAGAGAGTGGTGTAGAATTGGAGAGCGTGGGGTAGATGCCTGAAACTGTTTCAAATGCGGAAGCACGATTTTTGTTACTCACCACAGTCATTTGGGCCCACTGGCCGCATGGATGTTTATCCCACCCCTTGGTGGATATACAGACCAAAAATCACCCTGATTGGTAATCTATAAACATTAGATTTTAATACTTTTTGAGGTGTTCTGCGTTTGGGTAAGCTTATTGCTTATCATAAGTGCTTAGCCAATAGCACTTATATGAAAGTGCTTAAATTTAGCTGTTTTGGTCGTTTGGTAATCATATTCTTTAAAAGCCATTTTATGGTATTTGGTAAAAAAGTGCTTTTTGGTGACAAATACCTGTTCTTCCCTTGAATGCACTAAAATAAACCATTCAAGCTGATTTTTGGAGTGTGGGTACTTTACCCCTCAAGATGCTATGCACGAGGATAAAAATGCACGAATGCCAATGCTTACAGCAAAATACAAACCTAAGCTCTAATGTAGGGAGTACCAATCTTATATATCCAGATGAACAAAGCCCGCTAATCTAGGAGGGACGTTGTCTTTGATTTCCATATATGATCTATCTTGAAAGCCTTTCATCACCATGTAATTAGCTGCTGCATTTGACTCCCTATAAATGTGCTTGATAGAGAATTCAAACTCTTTAAGAACATCCATAACTTTCTACCACCAATATTTTAAGTATCACGGAATAGAGACCGAATTGGTGATCCAAGCAACCACTAAGTTCGAATCTAACTGAATATTAACTTTATGGTAAGCAACCATCTTATATTGCTTCAACCCATCAAGAATAGCTCTCAACTCGACTAAGTTAGAATGACAAGTCACAAGGATCTTACTAGCAAAGTCTCTTATCACACCTCCACCACTAGCCAACTTTTCATTTGAAGATGCGCCATCCACATTCAGAGCAACTTCATCAACATTAGGTTTATTCCCAAATACGATTTTAACCCTTTTTATAACGACTCTGTACTCCCTTAAATTGAACTTCTCAAGAATCGGCTTAAGATGAGTCTCATTAGACTTTGTAGGAGAAGCAATGCAATTAACGTCTATGATCCAATGGCAAACCTTGTTCCTAATAAAGAGAATAATATTACTCTTCCCCTTGTATTTGCGTTTATTCCTTTCCAACCAAATCTCCCAAAGAATAACCAGATGGGTGATCATAAATAGCATACCCACTTGAGATTTTCTGGACGTAATGGAGAACCACTCCTCAAAAGGGGACCAATCCCCATGCAACTATCAACATTAATACCAAAAATAAGCTTGAAAGGCTCCCAAACAGCTTTGGCTAGATCACTATAGACAAACAGGTGCAAAAGATTTTCAATTTTAGGAAAGGAACAACAATAGCATCTGGAAGCCATATTTATAAAATTTGCTAGGAGCATCGAGTCAACTGGAATGACAACTTGGACAAACTTCTACAAAAAAATTCCAATCTTAGCACTTCCTTATGCCACACACATTTGGCTAAGGACCAAATCGAGTTATAAGATCTAAACTGGCTAAAAGCGGAGTTGATGGAAAAAACGACCATTGCTAGTATGAAGCCAAACTCGCTTTTCTTCCTCATATTCCGTAGAAAAAAGACTGCCTTCCTATACATTCTTCATATCTTCCTCATTGTCATGACTCAAAGGTCTGCTAAAACGATCTTTTCAATGGCGTCTATAGGAGTAGCATTTTATCCAGAATGTCCTCAACATTGAAATTATCAGCAATAGGACCCTTACCTGACCAGTTTTCGAACCAAAAGTTCACCCCTTCCTCTTTAATAAACAAGTAGAATTTCGACATAAGAATTCTAAGGTCTTCAACGACTCCCTCCAAATCCGATAGCCACCTGACTTAATCTCATCCAGCATAGCTAAAACCATGGCTCCTGAAATATTTATCATGATGTATTGTCCCCACAAAGAATTAATTTGGTAAATCTTCCACATCCTTTTCATCAAGAAACATTCCATCACCTCAAATAAGTCTCTGCTTCCGAGCCCACATTCGTTAAAAGGTTTACAAACTTTACTCCAAGCAACCCATTTATTCTTAGTGCGCCATTCATGTTCTCCCCACAAAAATTAGAAAAATACTTTTCTAGTCTCACCAAAAGCAATTTGAGAATCGAGGTCGCAGACAAGAGATAGATAGGCATACTCGAAACGGTATGGCGAAGAAGAACAAGCTTACCTCCTTGAGACAAAAAATGATTCTTCCATCTGGCCACTGTATTCTGCACTTTATTCAGGAGCTCATTAAGGTACGCAACTTTTAGCTTCCCTTCATATATGGGGACACTTAAATAAGTGAATGGAAGCTTCTTATAATTGAACTTGGTCTATTTTCTGACAATCTCCACTCTACCGTAGACGTCTTGGAGTGCATGGCGAACGAACTCTTGTTCTCATTCATCTGTTGGCGAGAACATCTGCATTAGTAATTAAGGAACCTCATACAACCTTTGGTAGACATTTTCCTCTCATTTAAAAAAATACCAAATCATCAGCATACATTAAAGTGGTAATAGATTTGCAATTTCTCGGAGTGTGATAAAAGCCGATACTGCCATTAATAAACTAATTCTTCAAACCCCTACTAAGAACCTCCGAATACAGAAGGAAAAGGTACGGGGATAAAGATCTTATTGTCTGAGACCTCTAATGCATTTAAAATGGCATGTTACTACTGATGTAATTAGAGTTGAGATCGATTCACTGAACTCCAAACCCAATCCTCTTTAAAACTTCAACGAGAGAAGGCCACTCAACACATTCATAAGTTTTGGCCATATCAATTTTCAACACCAAATTACCCCTAAAGACTTTTTTGCCAACACAATGCACCAATTGTTGAGGAAGGCCTACATTCTCGGTAATTAACCTATTTTTTTTACAAAAACTCCTTGCTCAAAAGATATGGGCTTGCACAACATATTACTAAGTCTAATAGTTATTATTTTAGAAAAATATTATTGATAACAGTACACAAACTAATAGGCCTAAAATCAGCAAAGTGTTGAGGATTCGCTTTTTTAGGAATTAAGAAAATGAAGTTACTAGTGAAGGAAGCAGAGAGCATTTTACTTTTGAAAAATTCAACGGTTGCCCGATAAACATCAGCACCCACAATCCTCCAACAAGACTGATAGAAAGAAGCAAAAAAACTATTCGGGCCTCGGGCACTGTCTTGTGGGATGCTAAAAATAGTTGCTCTCTTCTTCACAACTAGGTAGGACTATCAAAACATTGTTATCATCCTCCTTGACCTTATGAGAAATATTTTTTGGATTTTCCTCATCCAGATTGTAACCTTCCGTCTGAAGCAAGGCGTTAAAATACTCCACCGCCCCTTTGTGCATAACACTCTGATCTTCAGCCCATGTCCATATTGAAGAAATAGGCCTTTAATCAGCCCATATGCCCTTTTCTCCTTAGTAGTAGCATGAAAAAAAAACCCGTATTGGAATTCCCTTCTTAGAGCCATTTGATTCTAGACTTCTGTTTCCAAAAAAATTCTTCATGTATGAGAGTTTGTCTGTACATGGCTTGAACCTTCTTCCATTCAACCCAATCCCCAGTAGATCAATTCGTAATCTTTCTTTGTTCCAAGGTGAGAACCTTATCCTCAAATAGATGCAAATTATTATGGATATTCCCAAACGACTGCTTGTCTTTAATGGCGTCTAATGTATTTTTTATTTTTATTTTTATCTTTTTAAGATTACAAGGCTTTTAAGAATAAAAGAGGAACATTACACCATAATCTATCCACTCATTTGTTTCTTGACCATTTAGCTAAATTGTGGGCCACTGAGTTAGATGGTATAGTAGAAAAGGAAACCTTGACCTCCTACGGCATGGAAGGATATACTTACATAGACTCTGAATACATTGAAGCCAAAATTTATTAGCAGACCAATGGCAAAGGTGCTACCTGGCTACTAGGGGCAACAACTACCATGCAATGGGTCACACGACCAGTGACAAACTACACTTTCCCATACAGCTTATATGCCATGAGTAATTGTATAATTCGAATCTTCTTTTAGGTTCTAATCTATACCTTATTATGTGTAGATGCTTCAATATGCGCGTGCTTACGTGGATGTCACGTGAGAAATCTATAACCACGTAAAATACCTAAAAGTAGGGTAACAATGTATAGTCAACACTTAGGTGACATAAGATTAGAGGTCGAGAGATAAGTTCGCAAGACACGATCTTGACATTGTAAGCAGCCACGGAGGCACCACGTCGATTTCATCTCTTTATCAATATAAGACATCGACATGACATCATGACGTCAACGCATAAACATGTCTTGGAGACTAACATATTGAGAGAGAATACTACACGAATGAGTAACCAACACCCGTGACCAATCCATATGGTCATAGGTGCTATGTCACTTCCATATGAGACGAGGGTATTTTAGTTATTTCGCCTCTTAAACTCGGGTCTATAAATACCCTCATAGAGAAAGGAAGGAATACACTTTTCTTGTGACCAAATACCCTCATAAAGATATGAATATGCAATTTATAGTTATTTACATGATTTTTAGCATGTTCTTGAATATTATTGATGGAAACATTGAACATTTGTCTATTTTCTCACATGATTTATTATTTGATTAGGATTAGGATTAGGATTTAGCTTTTAGAGCGCAACACTTGCAAACGCCTTGTACAATTTGGTGAGCATGTCAAGATTTTACAGCATTGACCGGCTCTGTTCACCAATTCTATAGTGACCTCAAGATCCTTCTGAGTGTAGCCATAATCAAATGTTAACATTTATGAGAAAATATTTGTATGGGTTGGGGAGGGGAGAGTTGTTGGGGGAGACCAATGGGTATGAGAGAGTCACTTACCTAGTGTTTGCAGCCAAAAACCTAGTGTTTGCGGCTACTTTTTGGCTGCAAACATTAGACCATTAGACTCAGGGGAGTGTAGTCTCCAGGTGAGCTGTGTAGTGTTTCGTATCAGCAAACTGCCTTTATTCCTCGTCGAACCACTTGGAGCATATTGATATTTTCTGGAGAATTTTTTTGAAGTGGCGAGATTTTTAAAACGACGATCATATGCCCAATGACCGTGTACCACATATACCTGGGTTTAGACTTTGGTTTTAAAATTAAAAAAAATAAACTTTTTAAAAAGTAACCATGGGCATATGTGGCATGCGATCATTGGCGCATGATCGCCCCTTCAAATTTTTTTTGATTTTCTGTGTTCTCTTGCAAGGATGGTAAGGAAAATATTATGAGCTGACAAGGTAAGGATTGTAATTTTCTTTCCATAGTTTTTGAAATGAATTTTGAATCATTCTTTGAATAGCGGCTTTTCCCATTACCACTGTTCGATTTTGATTAGGATGGATCAGAACTTGGGCCCACTGACAGCATGGATGTTCATGAGGTTTGAAACATCAATGACCGTACGGATATTTGAAACATCAATGAGTGGACTTACAGACCAAAAATCAGCCAGATTGGTGGTTTCTAACCATTGGATTTATATCTTTTTCATGGGTTGATTTTCAACCATGGGATTCAAAAATTATTTTTGGTATTGAGATTCAATCGGACTGATTTTTGGTATGCAGATCCACCTAGGGACGTTTCAAACATTCGTAAGGTCATTGATCTCTAAGAGCTAGTGTGCCACATGGCACTATTAAGTGCGGTTGGATTGTCCAACATGATCTTCATTTGGGCCCCACCACTAAGTGTAAGAATTGGATGTAAGAAATGGGATGAACTCCCACAATCGGATATAGAGATTTATACAGTTTATGTAGCTATGAGATACCTAATTTTCCAGGATAAACCCAATCAATAAAATCAATGGAAGAATTCAAAATTCAAAATACAATCTGGTTATTGGAATTAGTAACCGAACAGGGCGTGGTTTGACCGAGTCTTCAGCGGCGGGATATTTGAAGCGGCTTTCATGTGCCCATGATCGCGAGCCACACATACCCATTTTTACTTTTTAAAAGTCTTTTAAATCTAAAGTCTCTAAACCATAGGTATATGTGGCATGTGATTGTTGCGTGCACGCATGTCGCTGCTTCAAAAATTCCGCTGCCTCAAAATATTCCTCGTAAGGGATGGAGAGACTATAGAGCATCTCAATGCTTCCTTCAAACCCTATCATCAAACCCATAACCCCGTTGATGTGCTGACTGCTGAGGTCTACCATGCTCAATTTCAGTCTTGCTATTCTCTCCCGCATTCGCTAAGCCCTCCGTAGAGACGATTAGATCCACTAAGCCACCACTACTGTTAACTTCAAGAACCATCACAAGTTCGGGTGAGCTCCTTTGTTCTCATCAGCATCAAGAGCTTAATTCATCATTTCATCTCAGGTTGTATTTGCACTTTCTTTTATCTTATTTTCAGACCGGAAAATTTTAATGCAACTATTCCAAGCTTATAATGAAGTTTCTCCTCCGTTGATGCTAGCTCCCCTGTAAAATGGATTAAATGTTAGCGAGGACAAAAACCAGGTCCCAGTCTCAGGAAAAATATTAGGAAGAAATTCGAGCAAAATATCTGCATATCACATGGAAAGTTGTAACAAGAGGAATGAAAGCAAGCAATGCAATGCTCACACAGTTACCATGCCATTTGAATGGAAAAGGAAGCACACGACCCACCCCCAAGACGGGTCACAAAAAGGGGGTCCCCTAAGCCAGGTTCGTCTCAGACTCTCAATACAAATTGATGCCTAAGGCGAAAACTCTATATAAGGCCTTTTTTATATATATAATATATTAATATATATGGTATTAATTTAAAAAAAATTAAACTCTATATAATTGAAAATCTTGATATAAAAATTATTCTTGATAATAAAAAAACTACGAATAAAATTTAGATGTAGATGACTTCTGTTGCAGTCGATGCAGAGGACTCTCGTGGTCCTACATAGATCATTTTTTGGGCCCAAATCGTTTAATACACAGACTAAAAATCAGCTTGATTAATGATTTCTAACTATTGGATTTACTATCAAAAAAGCATCCAACGGCTAGAATCATATTTTAAAAAGTACTAAAATCTATGACTAGAGATAATCAGTCAGGTTGATTTTTGGTTTGTATATGCACAGGGCCGTCTCGATGCAAGTTGTGGCCTAAGGCGAAAACTCCTTATGAGGCCTTTTAATATTTAATTTATTAATATAGGATCGGGATCGGGATCGGGGGACAGCCATTTGACGGACCCACTTAGAAGATGAATCGAAGGCTGATTTTTGGTGAGGATCATCTCTATGGTGAGGAGATCATCCTCACAAAAATTCAAATTATTTCGATATTCGTAAACTGGTATAGAAGTTGAATAATTATGGACCGTTTATTTTTACCGTATAACTTGAAAACCACATTTGATGGGGTTAGAAATTTTAAAATGGGCTGATTTGAAGATCATCCTCACCAAAAATCAGCCTTTGATTCATCTTCTATGTGGGTCCGCCAAAATGGTTGTCCACCGATCCTGACCCATTAATATATGGTATTAATAAAAAATTTAACTCTATACAGTAGAAAAGCTTATGTTACAACTCTTCGTAATAATTAAAAAGCTATTGAAATTTTTTTAGATAAACAGGACTTCCATTGAGTCCATGCAGATGACTCTCGGGGTCCTACATAGGTCATTTTTTTTCGCCTAATGACTATGTGGATGTTCAACCCACATATTGGTGGATAAACACACTAAAAATCAGCTTGATTTATGATTTCTAGCCATTGGATTTACTACTCAAAAGCATGCTTGAATCCAATGGCTAGAATCAAATCCTACAAGGTACTAAAATCTATGGCTAGAGACGACCAATCAGGTTAATTTTTGGTTTGTATGTCCAACAAGGGGTGGGCTAAACATCCATGCGGTTAGTGGACTGGGGCCTTCGCTCACCTGGGCTGGGGGCCTTCTCTCACATGGGGCCTAAGGCGACCGCCTTACTTGCCTTATGGTTGAGCCGGCCCTGTATATGCAATAAGGGGTGGGCTAAAAGTCCATGTCGTTAGTTAGTGGGACCTAGGCTGGGGGCCTTAGGCGACCGCCTTAATGGCCTTAAGGTAGAGGCGGCCCTTCCCTAAGCCCGACCCAAATTTAAAATAATAGCTGTAATATTAATAAAGTAAAAAAAAATCTCAAGTGGCAATCGTGCAATGAGAGTGATTTTAAAGAATAGAAAAACTATGAATTAATTTTCAAATATTAGTGTAAGAAGTCAAAAGAAGTTCAAAACCAAGCCCACTTACCTGACTTGTAGTTGCTACGAACGTTCAACATTTAGTTTCCTCCAATATTTCAACTGTAAGGCAGAAAAAAGCTCTTGTCTACCATAGGAACTAAGGATAGAGGGTGAGATCTCATGCCGCGCCCAAAGGAAGCCGTAGGGGCCCACGAGTGTGTAGTCGATCACTGTTAGAACCAAGGGTCATGGATCGACTCGCAGAACAGGCCAGCAGGTACGATGTTGATCTTGGTAACAAGACTAAAGTTTGTCCCTTCTTGACAAGATATCTTTTCAAAAGGAAAGACAACTTTAGACCCAGATACTGATTTGATAGTTGAGGAACTAATGGGAGGTGCCCTGTTGCCCTCTAATTTTACAGGGAAATGGTAATTTGAGGACTTCGTCCTTGAAAAGGAGATCACACATGCATGCATGCATGACATGCATTAGAGCAGTATATGTGGTGTGTGATTTGTCATACAAGATTTGCTGGTCAACAACAAAAAAACACGTTAAATGAGGGAGAAATAAGTTAGGTAGGTCAGCATTAAAATATGATATATTGAGAGTACATTAAAAATAGAGTCGGTCTACGGCTACACCCATTTCTTACATCCAGTTCTTACACTCAGTGGTGGAGCCCACATGGAGATCATGTTAGACAATCCAACGGCACAATGAGCTTTTCACACTATTGTCACCTTCCTCACAGAAAATCAGGTCATTTGAACATTCCTAGCCTCATTAAAAATAGACCTTAATTCAAAAAATCCAAACGATCCACTTAAACCATTATTTTGGATCACTTTTTTCTATGGTTAGGAGTTTCAAAATGAACTGATTTTTGGTGATGAAGATCATCATGGCAAGAAAAACTCAATGTGTGATTGGATTCTCCAACATGATCTCCATGTGGGCTCCACCACCGGATGTAAGAAATGGGTGTAGCTCTAGACGGATCGACTCTTAAAAATATATAAAAAGATGATATATTAATAATTAGAAATATATTAAAAATGAGTCTGTCCAGAGCTACGCCAGTTCTTACACCCGTTGGTAGGCTCACATTGAGATCATGTTGGACAATCCAACCAAGGTTTAAAAGGCCATTATAACGTTATAACGGACTGGCGGCGTTGCTGTTTTTTACATTATAACGGATTGTAATGCACAGGGTGTAGCTCTAGAGGGATTGTCTTTTTTTTTCATGAGGTTAGGAATATAAAAATTGTGCTGGTTGGATTGTCCAACATTATCTCTACGTGGGCTCTACCACCGGGTGTAAGAATTGGATGTAAGAAATGGGTGTAGCTCTAGAGGGACTCATTGGGTATTACTGAAAAGAGTCTATCTAGAGTTACACCCTATTCTTACATCCAATGGTAGGGCCACAGAGATCGAGACCATGTTGGACAATCTAACCACAGAACTGTCCTTGTGATTGTGACGATGATTGTCATCATAACAAAATTATGTAATACTGATGCCAAACGAAGTCCGGTGTGGGCTTCACTATTGGGCTTATAATCAAAGAGCCCTTTACTTCTAATTTTTTTTTTTTTTTACTTTTATGTGACACTGGTGCCAAACGAAGTCCATAGGGGTACAACTTGGGCAGGTGGGGGTTAACCCAAGTCCAATATGAGATTCAGACTACTTAACCCTAGCCTAGCCCAGCCAGAGGTTGGGCCTAAGGTTCTCAAACCGAGTTCAACCCATCGGATCAGATCGGGTTACTCATGTGTGTGTGTGAGAGAGAGAGAGAGCATTGTTGTAGTGTCTAACGATATTGGACACAAAAAGTGTCCTTAGCAAACCGGTTTTCCCTTCTTTTTTAATGTTATTTTCAAAAAAACTAGTCTCTAGGTAGCCTGGAACTCTCACTCATAGTTGGACAATTTAAGTGTCCAACGACCGTTGACCCTATAACAACCCTTTTATCAAGGATAATTGTAGTGTCTAACCTTCACCAACAAAGTTGTGACATGTGTACCTAAGAAAGCCGGTTTGCCCTTTTCTTTTGCATGTTTTGTTTTTAAAAAATGGGATACATTCCCCCAAGTAACCTGGAACTCTCATACACAGTTGGATGTTTTCAGTGTCCAACTATAGGTGACTTTAGCAACTCATTTATTAATAATCATTAGCATCACCGTGTCGTTCCGCTAGTTTGTTATAACTGTCAAATCTTACTCCTTTATCATAGATAAAATCATAAAACCATTCCCAATTCCTCACAACCTGTTACATTCCGGGTTGGGATCCACGGACCTAAATTTTTGGACATAAGTTTTCACTGAAAATCTCGTCTGTGGATCCCAAGAATCTAATGGTTGTTGATATTGGTGAGCGGACATTCACTTTTGCCAAAGCAAACCACTGTTGGATTCTTGGAATCCACGCGTGAGAGCCTCAGTGAAAATGTCCAAAAATTTAGGTCCTGGGGAAGGGGGAGTTGGCCCACCCTCAACTTTACAAGTTTAGTAGGAAATTTTTCTTGTTTTTGAAAGTACCCTGTAGCGCACCTTGGAAAAGTGCCCTTTTGACCACCTTGGAACAAAATGTGTATATTTTTGCCCACCCTTGAACAAAATATAACCGTCCAAATTAGATGGATGGATTTGATCTCGACCACTATTTATCTTATAAAGCAGAATAAGATAATAGATAAGACAACTTCCCTATTTTGTTATATAGACTAGTGGGTGACCCGTGCCTATGGCACTCCCGACAAAGCATTTGCCAAAATCAGGTGTTAATGGCCGAGATTCACCGTCCAGTCGGGGGATAAGATCTCAGCCCTTCTTTATTGAAGCCTATAAGAGGGGGAGACAACTGAGCTCCCTTTATATATAGATAGGAAAATGACCCGAATAAAACATTTGCAAATAAACGGGTGCTTTCGACACTCAAACCCACTTCCTAATTAATTTCCCCTGCAATGGCAAAAACACCTAATGATCTCATCCTCAATCTTGCCTAGAGGAACAATTCAAGCATTAAAGTCTCAACTTGGTCATCACTAACATGTGCTGCTATTTACTACTCAATCTGCAAACTATTTAACATCAAACCATCATCATGATGACATATATTTTCACAATCCCATTGGCATATTTCATATAAAATTATAATCAAATAAGGAAGGGGAAAAAAAAGTACACCAACATTACAAATATATGGGGGTCTAAAACCCTAGTCCCAAATCAACTTTGAATCCCGCACGAAATAGGAATCCCGCTCGACCCACGTCTTCAAGTAGGATCCACCCGCAGACCCACATCAAAAGGTTTAACACCACTAAAATCAAGCTGCCTATGGATGTTTGGTCCATCCCCCAGTTTGTTGATGTTTGCCCCTCTCAATTGCTAGTTGACACGCTTTTTCGATCCCAGTGACTGCATATGTTTGACCGCTTGGTGGACCATCGAGCCAGCCCAGCCCATTAACACCATTATTCTGTATTCTTGTTGCGTGCACCAATGAGTTGTATAGGCTGAAAATGATGCAGACCTAGAAAAAGACCCAACACTCGTTCCACCGCCCAAGATCTATGGCTAGGGTGACTTCAGTCCATGGCCCGTCATCATCATGATGATTGGTGAGTGGTGAATATGTAGAAGTCAGTGTAGTATGTCTTTCCAAAACCATTCCAAGATCAGTAGAGTCCTCTCGGTGAATGTTTAGAACCCAAAGATTGAGTTGGTGCAAGAAAATGCCTTTCTTCAATCCCTGAGTATAATTATCACCACTTTTGCATTTCTTTTATTAATCTATGTTTTATTAGGTACTCAATCCAATGGAGAGGAATCACCAATCAGGTCAGTGTTGACACATGGCATTTTTGGAGGGGTGGATATCAAACTACAGAAAAAGGAAAAAAAAATTGAAAAAATCTCACCATTTCAGGTGATAATTGAATGGTGAAAAAAATCTCTGAATTAAAGGTGTGGATCTAAGGAGACTGATTGACTGATTTTGAATTACCAAAAATGAAGTCGATAGATCCTTGAATGTAACACTGGTAGAAGTAATGTGTCCTGGCCTGCAAACCCAGAATCTTGAAATCTTGTCTCTAAACATCATAGATTTGTCTCCTCTGTTCTTATAGGAAGCTTTATTATGCCAAGAAATCACCATCTTGAACCGTGGAGATCGAACCTGTAATGATTCACAGAAAACACCATTTTCTCGATTATTCCCCCCATCGTCTTAGTGTAATCCGCCACTCTCATATCATCACTCCCACTGAAATCTGATCCAACAGAAAAGATTTTAGCAAAAATAAAAATAAATTAAGCAAAATTAAACGAATTATAAAAAAAAGTTATCGAGAGAAGAACAAAGGGAGGCATATTATAGGGGCAAGGAAGGCAATTCTGATGAAGAGAAAGGGCAAAATGACTGCGAGGATTAACAGTGTGTATAAAACATAACGGTAAGAAAATCCTCGCGTCGAGCCCTTTACCTTCATTACCTCCCACAACTAACCTCCACCGCCTGTGTGTAGAGAGAGAGAGAGAGAGAGAGAGAGAGAGAGAGAGAGAAAAGTCTAAAGAATATCAAAACCAAGCACAATTACCTTAGTTCCTAGTAACCTTCAACATTTAGTTTCCTCCAATATTTCAACTGTAAGGCAGAAAAGAGCTCTTGTCCACCATAGGAACTAACATCGACAGAGGGCGAGATCTCATGCTGGGCGAGGTAGAGGCGGCTCGCGATTGTGAAGTCGATGGCCGTTAAAGCCAAGAGTCACATGATCGAATCGTGGAATAGGCCCACTGGTGCAATATTGATCGTGGTAAAAAAAAATTTGAAGTTTACCCCTTCCTGACAAGATATCTTTTTGAAAGGAACGGTGACTTGAGACCCGGTTACAGAATTGATAGTTTAGGAACTCATGGGAGGTGCTCTTGTTGCCCTCTAATTTTATAGGGAATTCGTAATTTGAAGATTTCTCTCTTGAAATGGAAATCACAGATGCATGCATGACATGCATTAGAGCAGTATATACATGTGCGGTGTGTGATTTGTCATTCAAGATTTGCCCGTCAAGAACACGTTAAATGAGAGAGCAAGAAGTTGGGTAGGGCAGCATTAAAATGTGATATATTATGAGTACATTAAAAATGAGTCCGTCTAGCCCAGTTCTTACACCCGTAGGTAGGCCCACATTGAGGTCATGTTGGACAATCCAACCAAGGTTTAAAAGGGGCCATTATAATGGTATAACGGACTGGGGGTGTTACCGATTTTTCCGTTATTAAAAATGGAAAATACCGTGCCAAAATTCAAATTTTGAATTTCAAATTTGAGATTTTTAAAGCGGCGGGATTTTTAAAAAGACGATCATATGCCCAATGATCGTGTGCCACATATACCTGGGTTTAGGCTTTGGTTTTAAAAAAAATTTAAACAAAATATGTTGGTTTTTAGTGAAGAGTGGTTTAATAGGATGGACCAGAACTTGGGCCCATTGACAGCATGAATGTTTAGACCATTGAACTTGGGCCCATTTTCAGTGCTGACTGTTGAGGCCTACCTTGCTCAAGTTGCTGATCGCCCTAATTTCAATCTTGCTATTCTTTGCCTCATTCACTGAGCCCTGTATGGATCTACGGAGCCACTACTGTTAACTTCAAGAACCATCTCCGGTTCCGGTGGGCTCGTCTCATCTCAACAGACAGCAAGAACATAATTCATCATTTCATCTTAGTTTGTATTTGCATTTTCTTTCATCTTATTTTTCGACTGGAAAATTTTAATACAACTCGTCAAAGCTTATAGTAAAAAAATTTCTCCGTTGGAGATGGCTTCCTTGTAAAATGTTTTTAATGTTAGCGAGGACAAAAACCAAGTCTCAGGAAAAGCATTAGGATGAAATTTGAGCAAAATATCTACATATCACTTGGGTTGGCTCCTCTTCTTCACAATATATGAAGAAAAAAGTTAGAAAATTTAAAGGCTCAGGCTCTGAGGACCCCCTTTTTGTGACCCCTCTCAGGAGTTGTGTGATCAGCCGTGGATTTCAAGAATCCAACGGTAGTTGAGTGCTGGCAAAAAGTGAAAAAAGTTAATACCAGCTCAGCGTTCAGAATCCACGGTCAAGCACACGACCCTGAGATGGGTCACCAAAAGGGGGTCCCCTGAGCCAGGGCCCTCTCAATACAAGTTCAGGTCTAAGGCGAAAATTCTATATAAGGCATAGGATCGGGGGACAACCATTTTGGCGTACCGACATAGAAGATGAATCAATGGCTAATTTTTGGTGAGGATGAGACAATGTCTTGCCTGAAAAGCCATGTGATTGGTCAACCTAAGAGATCAGTTCAATAACCCAATTTTACATCAATAATTTTTTACTTTATTACAGATTTGTTGGAATGAATGTTATAAGTCAGATGGTTAAAAATCATCCAATCATGTCGATTGTTGACCTTGATGTTCTCCCTTCTGTCAGCCATTTCTTCTCCAATGTGATCTTGTGGGTAAGAACAAAAGATCAATCTGATTGGGATGATAATCTATTAAATCTTTTGCTTGACCAAACAAATATAGGGGGCGTTTGGCAACACAAAAAAGTAACTTATTGACTTTAATATAAATCAAAAAGTTAAAAGTTAGTTTGTGTTACATATTTGAACTTTTGAAACGTTAAAAACTAAAAACTGAAGCTAAATTTTTAGCTTTTAACTTCTAAGAGAAATTACTTATCAAAAATTAGTATGCCTAGCTCCCGACAATTTTAATTAGAAAGATACAGATCCTCAATGGGTGGATGCCGCAAAACCTTTAGTAGCAGTTTGAGCATATTCACCAGTATAGATAGTATCCCGCCCAGATAGCTGGCCAAACGAATGAGACTTGTTCACCGACAGAAATAGAGAGTGCTAACCTGAAGCACCTTCTCCCTACTATCTCAATTGAATTACCGAATCTTACTTTTCCGGAGGTAAAAAATCAACTAGTAACTTTTACTACAAGTAGAAGTGCTTTTACTTCTCGTATCCAAACGCCCAAATCGTGATCCAAAATTGTCATAAATAGAATTGATGCTATCATCCAATCAGTTTAATTTTGACCTAAAAATCTTGCATTTGAGAATGGGATCACTAGAATAATGTGTCTTGATCCCCTTATGCATTGTGGATGGTGATACTATGCTTATAAAACATCACTTAAGGCTATATTTCTCGAAATATCGTTGATAAAAAAAAAAGACTAGATTTTTTGAAGCATGATATGAACTTTGATGTTTGCGTTATCTTATTTACAGGATTTTCTAGCCATGGACCATAATTTGTTGGGTATCTGGCTATCGGGTCGGGTTGTAAATGACAGTTTTTATACCAATTGTTATTCAAACTCAAACCCTACACCCAATTAATTATTTACTGGGTCCCAAATCTCAAGCCTAAACTGAATAATTGGGTCTAGATATATGTTGGGTAATCGAATAATGTTGTAGAAGGCATACAAGTTCTAAATCGACGTGATGCGCATTTCAATCATGATGATATAATGCTGCTATTGGATTGATTATCTTGGCTATTCTCTTCCCTTGACTTATAGGTAAATTTTATCATAACTAGTGGACTGCATGAGCATTGCACATGAGTGATTGTGGAGGCCTTTTTCGGAAGAGGTGGTAAGATGAAAAGTTTCAACCCAAAGGGTAGTTTCGAAGATGAGTTTAGAGGGGTGAATCTGTAAATTGTGGCATCTCATGAAAATGGCTCCAGTCCAACGCTTGGAAATTACTAATCAAGTTGATTTTTGGTTTGTAGGTCCACCTAGAGATTGGCCAAACATCTATATGCTCAGTGTCCTCTAAAAATGTGCTATGTGGCTCATTTTGTAGGTGGTCAGTGACGGTCACCAGTCAGCCAAGTTTTAGAGAGAGATCTCTCTTTTCGGGGTGTGCCCCAACTAGGAGTCCACCGGGATAGGAAATGGGGTGTGCAAATATGCGCTCCCTTAGATAATAGCGTCCACCCAAGGTTTGCTAGTAAGACCATATTCGTGTGATGGAAAAATCTGAATCACAAACCTCGTCGTAATTTGATTGCCACAAAGATTGCAAAAACACAAGATGAATGGGTTTATGATTATTTGAACCCTCCCACCAAAATCTGCATTGAATTTGGTCCATCATCCTTAAAAGGAGTTTTGAAATTCTAGGATGAATGATAAGGGGTGTGTTTGGATCACCATTTTTAGACTTGAAAAAGTCTTTTTTTTATAACATATTGTAGCGCACAAGGCAAAAATGGTTTTTTTTTATAACAAGTGACTGGTTTTCTTATACCCCCATCTTTTCTTATATGACTTCAATAATGAGTGGCTGAGATCCACTATGCTTCATATCGATGGCAGAGATTAACTCCCACTCGATTTTGACACACTTTGTCGGAAAGTGCCGCGGACACGGGCCACCCACTCATATAACAAGACAACTTAGTTGTATTCTCTTATCTTATCCATCCATCTAATATGGACGGTTAGATAAAGAGTGGTTGAGATCAAATCCATTGATCTAATGTGGACGGTTAGATTTCAGCCACTCAATCTGCTTCATTTGACCTCAATTTATTCAAAATTTGAATTTCAACACTGTTATTTTTTGTTATTTATGTTATTTTCCATTTCTCCCTCTGTGTGTTACAATCCGTTATAACAGCCGTTATAATGGAAAAAAACGGTAACGCCCCAGTCCGTTATACCGTTTGAGTGCAGAAGGCACCCAATTTTTGCAAATGCTTTTGTCGGACAGTGCCGTGGGCACGGGCCATTTACTAGTCATCAACAAAAATCAGTTCATTTCAACATTGGTGACCATATCAAAAATTTATCCAAAATAAGGGTTTAATTGGATGGTTGGATTTTTCAAATTAAAGTCAAGTTTTCTTGAGGATATAGGAATATCAAATTTGTGCGGTTGGATTGGGCTCTACCACTGGGTGTAAGAATTGGATGTAAGAAATGGGTGTAGCTCTAGAGGGACTCGTTGGGTATTACTGAAAAAAGTGTCCAACACCAACAAAGTCATGACGTGTACCTAAGCAAACCGGTTTTCCCCTTGTTTTTGCATGTTATTTTCAAAAAAATTATAGAATCTCTAGGTAGCCCGGAACAGTCGCTCACAGTTGGACAATTTAATTCTCCAACGGCCGGTGACACTATAGCAACCCTTTTATAAAGGATAATTGTAGTGTCCAACACCAACAAAAACACCTAATGATCTCATCATCAAGCTTGCATAGAGGAACAATTCAAGCATGTCATCATCATGATGACATATATTTTCACAATCCCATTGGCATATTTCATATAAAATTATAATCAAGGAAGGGGAAAAAAGAAGTACACCAACATTACAAATATATGGGGGTCTAAAACCCTAGTCCCAAATCAACTTCGAATCCCGCACGAAATAGGAATCCCGCTCGACCCACATCTTCAAGCGTGGTCCACCCGCAGACCCACATCAAAAGGTTTAACACCACTAAAATCAAGCTGCCTATGGATGTTTGGTCCATCGCTCAGTGTGTCGATGTTTGCCCCTCTCAATTGCTAGTTGACATGCTTTTTCGGGCCCATTGACTGCATATATGTTTGTTCGACTGCTTGGTGGACTATCGAGCCAGCCCATTAGCACCCCTTTTTCTGTATTCTTGTTGCGTCCACCCATGAGTTGTGTAGGCTGAACAACATTAATGGGCTGAAGATGATACAGACCCGGAAAAAGACCCAACACTACTCGTTCCACCGCTCAAGATCTATGGCTAGGATGACTTCAGTCCATGGTCCGACGTCATCATCATGATGATTGGTGAAAGGTGAAGATGGAGAAGTCTGTAGTATGTCCAAATGATCCAAAACCATTTCAAGAGTAGAGTCCTCTCGGTGAATGTTTAAAACCCAAAGATTGAGTTGGTGCAAGAAAAGGCCCTCTCTTCAATCCCTGAGTATAATTATCAGTATTTTTGCATTTCTTTTATTAATCGATGTTTTTTTAGGTACTCAATCCAATGGATAGGAATCACCAATCAGGTCAGTGTTGACACATGGCATTTTTGGAGGGGTGGATATTAAACTAAGAAAAAGAAAAAAAAAATTGGAAAAAATCTCACCATTTCAGGTGATAATTGAATGGTGAAAAAATCTCTGAAGTAAAGGTGTGGATCTAAGGAGACCTGATTGATTGATTTTGCGTTACCAAAAATTATGTAAATATACCCTCGGATGTAACACTGGTAGAAGTAATGTGTCCCACTTAGGTCCATTGGAGTTTCCTGGCCGGCAAACCCAGAATCCTGTCTCTGTAGAACATGGATTTGTCTCCGGCTGTTCTTATGGGAAGCTTTATTATGTCAAGAAATCAGCATCTTGGACCATGGAGATCGAACCTGTAATGATTCACAGAAAACACCATTTTCTCATCAAATTTAACCCCAAAAGTAAGGGTTCCACCAACAAAATATTCTTAAAACAAAAAAGAAAAAAATAATTCAGAAAAAATATGCAACGTTTAATCCCACCGGATCTATCCCGAGTTACCAGGATAACTCGATGATCCCCCCCATCGTCCTAGTGTAATCCGCCGCTCTAATATCATCACTCCCACTGAAATCTGATCCAACAGAAAAGATTTTAACAAAAATAAAAATAAATTAAACAAATTAAAAAAAAAAAGTTATCGAGAGAAGAACAAAGAACAAAGGGAGGCAGATTATAGGGGCAAGGAAGGCAATTCCGATGAAGAGAAAGGGCAAAATGATTGCGAGGATTAACAGTGTGTATATAACATAACGGTAAGAAAATCCTCGCGTCGAGCCCTTTACCTTCATTACCTCCCACAACTAACCTCCACCGCCTGCGTGTGTGCGTGAGAGAGAGAGGTCTAAAGAATATCAAAAGATTCAAAACCAAGCACAATTACCTTCGTTGCTAGTAGCTTTCAACATTTAGTTTCCCCCAATATTTCAACTGTAAGGCAGAAAAGAGCTCTTGTCCAAAATAGGAACTAAGGTCGACAGAGGGTGACATCTCATGCCGGGCGAGGTAGAGGCGGCTCGCGAGTGTGAAGTCGATGGCCGTTAAAGCCAAGAGTCACGGGATCGAATCGCGGAATAGGCCCACTGGTGCAATGTTGATCGTAGTAAAAAAAAAAGAAAACTAAAGTTTACCCTTTCTTGACAAGATATTTTTTTGAAAGGAATGGCGACTTGAGACCCGGTTACAGGTTCGATAGTTAAAGAACTCATGGGAGGTGCCTTGTTGCCCTCTAATTTATAGGGAATTTGTAATTTGAGGATTTCTCTCTTGAAAAGGAAATCATAGATGCATGCATGACATGCATTAGAGCAGTATATACATGTGGGGTGTGTGATTTGTCATTCAAGATTTGCCCGTCAAGAACACGTTAAAGGAGAGAGCAATAAGTTAGGTAGGGCAGCATTAAAATGTGATATATTATGAGTACATTAAAAATGAGTCCGTCTAGCACAGTTCTTACACCCGTTGGTAGGGCCCACATTGAGATCATGTTGGACAATCCAACCAAGGTTTAAAAGGGGCCGTTATAATGGTATAACGGACCAGGGGTGTTACCTTTTTTTCCGTTATTAAACATTTGGAACGCATGGAAATAAAATGGAAAATAACGTGCCAAAATTCAAATTCAAATTTGAGATTTTTGAAGCGGCGGGATTTTTAAAACGGCGATCATACGCCCAATGATCGCAAGCCACAATACCTGGGTTTAAGCTTTGGTTTTAATAAAAAATTAAACCAAATATGTTGGTTTTTAGTGAAGAGTGGTTTAATAGGATGGACCAGAATTTGGGCCCATTGACAGCATGGATGTTTAGCCCATCTCTTGGTAGATATACACACCAAAAATTCAGCCTGATTGGTTATCGCTAGCTATACCATTTGTCACACCCCGGTTGTGGGACCCGCATAGAGATGACATTGGACAATCCAACCATACATTGAGTTATCCTTGCCATGATGATCATCACCACAAAAAATCAGTCCATTTTGACAATGCTAACCATATAAAATCAACCTAAAAATAATTGTTTAATTGGATGGTCTGTATCTTTCGAATTCAAATCAAATTTTCATGAGGTTAAGAATATTGACTGTTTGTTATTTAAAGATGATTTCCACAGGAGAAAGTTTTTTTATCCTGGTATTTTTTTTATCTAGGCGTCAGGACTGCACCTAAAAGTGCCACATGGTACACTCATAGAGATTAACGCAGACCAAAAATCAGCCTGATTGGTAATTTTAACCATTGGATTTGAATCTTTTTCATGGGTTGATTTTCAACCATGGGATTCGAAAATTATTTTGGGGTATTGAGATCCAACGCTTGGAAGACATCAATCGAGCTGATTTTTGGTATGCGGATCCACCTAGCGATGCTTCAAACATTCGAACGGTCATTGATCTCTAAGAGTGTGCCACATGTCACTTTTAAGTGCGGTGCCCGTTTCCACAGTGCAGCTGGATTGACCAACATGGGGACCCACTATCGGGTGTAAGAATTGGATGTAAAAAATTGGATGGACTCCCACAAAAGTCTCATTTCATTCATGATCTTAAGAAAAAAAATGGACCACCAAATTGAAGGGTGGGTCCCACCCCAATGTTCTTCTTAGCGAGGTATAAGAGAATTTAAGATATGACAATCCTGCTGTTGGAGGAAATATTAGGGCATGTTTGAGTGCACACACACAAAATTTTCTTGGGAAAATACACCTGATAAGGCTGTTTGATCGCACCCAAAAAAATATGCAAATTTCAATTATGTGAGAAAATAAGGATGGATTTTCACTGAAACGAATTGTCACCGATATGGAACGGAAATGAATTCCATTCTTGGATGGGAAAATCTTATTTTTTTTTCGGAAAAATTTTCCAAATTTAAGATGGCTATCAAACAAGGGAGAATTGTATCAGATATGCCCTTATTCTCAAAATGCCCCTGCTTTAGTTTATTCATCATGCAATATTTGGGGCTTTTTTGTCCGGACATTTTTGTCATTTTCTACTTATTTGTATTAACTTCATCATGGGCAGCTTCAACTTTTCTAACTTACCAAAATAAAGTTTTGAAATTGCGTGTCAACCTTAACATGTGTGTCAACACTTAACTTGGGGCTTAACTTTTCATAATGCCCCTATTTCAATTCATTCATATCATAGTTTTAAAGTTGCGAAGGTGTGAGGAGAGACATTAGGACCTCAAGAAATATGAGGCGGAACAACCAACATGGCAGCTCAGATGGTTGGAATGTATCCACCTCTTTCGTGAGGTCATGGGGTCAAACCCACATAGGCAGGTTTCCTCCTTTATGCGGTTGTGCCAGGAGTAGAAATCCCCTTCACCGGTGTTGACCAGGTCCAGGCTTTGCATGGCTTCTTCTGTAGGTGCAACAAAACATGAACGTTAAGAAGGTAAGGTCATGTTTGATTGCCAAGTGGGAAAATTGCATTTCCTTGGGAAAACACAACTGTCTATTGTTAGATAGCCATTTTAAATCTGTATAATTTTCCCTAATATGCCATTTAAATCATGATACTTTTTCTTTCTAAGCCCTGAATTCATTTTCCATCCAGATAAGTGAGAATTCATTTCCACCTGAAAACACATTTATTTTCTCACATTATTGAAATATGTGTTCTTAGTTGGAATCTATCAGCCATTTATAGCATTTCCAACATGTATTTTCTCGGAAATTTTTTTGTGCAATCAAACACGCCCTAAGGGTATGTTTGGTAACCTAGAATTGAGCCGGATTTAGATTTGTGATTCTTGGTGTTTGGGAGGACTGAATTCCAAGAATTATATTTCCAATTCCATGATTTTCCCAGAATTAGAAGTTTTCGGGGGGATAAGAAACTTCTAATTCATGGTAAAGCTTGGGGTTAGGCGGCCCCGACTAACTATATAAAAAAAAAAAAAAATAGAAACCTAATATAAAAAATAAAAAAATAATAATAAGAAGATAATAAAAAAATAATCACAGTTATTATTATTATTAATTTTTTTCCGAAGAAAAAATGTTGAGCTAATACAATTTACCCATTTGCATCAGTTTTTGGGCTGCACTAGCTTGCATCTATTTTGTTAAGGAGTTTGCAAGGTCTTGGAACCCACTTGCACGACAGTTCATTGCACGCCTCCAACCAATTACTTGCAATCCCAAAATTGTAGCAAGTGAGTGCATTGCATTCAATTTGCTGTGAACCAAGCAGGGCCCTAATGATCTCATCCTCAATCTTGCATAGAGGAACAATTCAAGCATTAAGTCTGAGCTTGGTAATCACTGACATGTTCTGCTATTTACTACTCAATCTGCAAACTATTTAACATCAAACCATCATCATGATGACATATATTTTCACAATCCCATTGGCATATTTCATATAAAATTATAATCAAGTAAGGCAGGGTAAAAAAAAAAAGTACACCAACATTACAAATATATGGGGATCTAAACCCCTAGTCCCAAATCAACTTCGAATCCCGCTCGACCCACATCTTCAAGCGGGTCCACCCGCAGACCCACCTCAAAAGGTTTAACATCATTGAGTGATTTTGCATGCATTACCAAAAATGAAGTCAATGGATTCGTCTTGAACGTAACATTGGTAGAAGTAATGTGTCCCAATTAGGTCCATTAGAGTGTCCTACAAACCACCCAGAATCATGTATCTACAGAACATGGGTTCGTCTCCGGCTGTTCTCAATGCAACGGCTTGCATCCCTACCACTCCTGGCAATGCAACTACCGTGTTCTGCAACCACCCCATTAACATATATAACAATTACAATCCAAAAAAACCTATAAATTATATTCCGAAGTTCTAATTGCAGTTCTGAGTTATTTGTTACCTCAAAAGTACTCCCTGTTGTACAGAAGTAATCAGATTCCATGTCGACCGTAGTTATATACACAATCCCAATTTTATGGGAAGCTTTATTATGCCAAGAAATCATCATCTTAGAACATGGAGATCGAACCTGTAATGATTCACAGAAAACACCATTTTCTCATCAAATTTAATCCCAAAAGTAAGTGTTCCACCAACAAAATATTCTTAAAAGAAAAAAGAAAAAAACAATTCAGAAAAAATATGCAACGCTTAATCCTACGGTATCTATCCTTGGCTACTACAATAACTCAATGATTCCCCCCATCGTGATCGTAGTGTAATCCGCTACTCTCATATCATCACTCCCACTGAAATCTGATCCAACAGAAAAGATTTTAGCAAAAATACAAATAAAAGTAAATTAAGCAAAATTGAACGAAAAAAAAAAGTTATCAAGAGAAGAAAAAGGGAGGAAGATTATGGGGGCCGGCAAAATGACTGCGAGGATTAACAGTGTGTATAAAACATAACGGTAAGAAAATCCTCGCGTCAAGCTCTTTACCTTCATTACCTCCCACATCTAACCTCCACCGCCTCTGTGTGTGTGTGTGTGAGAGAGAGAGAGAGAGAGAGAGAGAGAGAGAGAGAGAGAGAGAGAGAGAGAGAGAGAGAGTTTAAAGAATAGAAAAACTAAGAATCTTTGAATTTTAGTGTAAGAAGTCTAAAGAATATCAAAACCAAGCACACTTACCTGAATTCCTAGTAGCATTCAACATTTAGTTTCCTCCAATATTTCAACTGTAAGGCAGAAAAGAGCTCTTGTCCACCATAGGAACTAAGGTCGACAGAGGGCGAGATCTCATGCTGGCCGCGGTAGAAGTGGCTCGCGAGTGTGAAGTTGATGGCCGTTAAAGCCAAGAGTCACAGGATTGAATCGCGGAATAAGCCCACTAGTGCAATGTTGATCGTTGTAAAAAAAATAAATAAATAAAGTATACCCCTTCTTGACAAGATATCTTTGTGAAAGGAATGGCTACTTGAGGCCCGGTTGCAGATCTGATAGTTGAGGAACTCATGAGAGGTGCCCTTGTTGCCCTCTAATTTTATAGGGAATTTGTAATTTGAGGATTTCTGTCTTGAAAAGGAAATCACAGATGCATGCATGATTTGCCCGTCAACTACAAAATGCACGGTGAATGCGTGAAACTGAAAACACATTAAAGGAGAGACCAATAGTTAGGTGAGGCAGCATTAAAATATGATATAGGGTAATTTTAGTCGCACCCCACAAAATGTGAGGGCACCCGAATCCCTTGGTTTCTTTACCATATTTTTTATTACCAAAATGCCATTGTGAAATTTGTTTTCTGCACCTTCTCATCAACTATTTTCTCTGCTCACAACGGGTTACAACAGGTTGTATCTTGTGACCGAATCTAGTCACAACCCACAATAGGAGTCACGTGACACACTGTTAGTGGACGCTGGCCGTATGGATGTTTCGCCAGTCCCTCGGTGGACCGACAAACCAAAAATCAGCCTGATTAGTAAAATTAAATTGTTGTATTGAAGTCATTTTCATGGGTTGATTTTAACCATAGGAATCTGAGCATTATTGAGCGTTATTTGGGTGCAAAGATCCAAAGGTTGTAAATCACTAATCAGGCTGATTTTTAATTTGCAAGTCCAACGAGGGACTGGCCAAACATCCATACGGTTAGTGTCCACTAAGAGTGTGCCACGTGGCCCATATTGTGGGTTGTGGCCGGCTTTGGTCAAACTTGTTGTGACAAAAGTTTTACACCTTAAAATTGGGGTAGGGTGCCCTCACAGAGTTTGAAATCTAAGTGGGTGCTCTCAGCAGGTCGGGTGCCCTCACATTTTGAGGGGTGCGACTAAAATTACCCTATGGTATATTAAGACTACATTAAAATATCTATATAACAAAACAGGGAAGTTGTCTCCCCACTTATACCCCTTATTTGTTTCAACAAAGAAGGGCCGAGATCTTACCTCCCAAATGGATGGTGGATCTCAGTCACTCACAACTGATTTTGGCAAATTCTTTGACGGAGAGTGTCGAGGGCACGGGCCACCCACTATCAATATAACAAGTGACTGTGGTTTTCTTATACCCCCGCTTATCTTATATGGCTTCAATAATGAGTGGCTGAAATCCACTATGCTTCATATCGATGGCTGAGATTAACTCCCACTCGATTTTGACAAACACTTTGTCGGAAAGTGCCACGGGCACGGGCCACCCACGCATATATCAAGACAACTCAGTTGTATTCTCTTATCTTATCCATCCATCTAATGTGGACGGTTAGATAAAGAGTGGTTGAGATCAAATCCATCGATCTAATGTGGAGAGTTAGATTTCAGCCACTCAATCTGCCTCATTTGACCTCAATTTATTCAAAATTTGAATTTCAACACTATTATTTTTTGTTATTTATGTTATTTTTCTATTTCTCCCTATGTGCGTTACAATCCGTTGTAACAGCTGTTATAATGGAAAAAACGGTAACGCCCCAGTCCGTTATACTGTTTAAGTGCTGAAGGCACGTAATTTTTGCAAATGCTTTCGGAGAGTGCCGTGGGCACGGGCCATTTACTAGTCTATATAACAAAATAGGACGGTTGTCTCCTCCTCTTATCTGGCTTCACAAAGGATGTCCGAGATCTTATCACCCCAAATGGATGGTGGATCTCAGCCACTCACACCCAATTTTGATCAACGCTTTGTCGATGACTGCCGTGAGCACGGATCACCTACTATTTACCAACATATAAGGAATGAAATAGGGTTGGATTTACATATAGCCCAAGGGTCTGGGTCAAGTCAGCCACTCATCAATCCCCCTCATTTGTTATTTCTGTTATTTTCCCATTTCTCCCTCTGTGCGTTACAATCCGTTATAACTGCCGTTATAATGGAAAAAACAGTAACGCCCCAGTCCGTTATACCGTTTGAGTGCTGAAGGCACCCAATTTCTGCAAACGCTTTTGTCGGAGAGTGCCGTGGGCATGGGCCATTTACTATTCTATATAACAAAATACATTGGTTGTCTCCCTACTTATACCTCCTCTTATAAGCATCAACAAAGAAGGGACGTGATCTAATCCTCCCCCAAATGGATGGTGGATCTCTGCCACTCACCTGATTTTGGCAAATTCTTTGTCGAGGAGTGTCGATGGCACGGGGCATCCACTAGTATATAAACATAGTATATATTAATTATGGGTCAGGATCGTACAGGAGAAAGTTTTTTATCCTGGTATTTTTTTTTATCTAGGCGTCAGGACTGCACCTAAAAGTGCCACATGGTACACTCACAGAGATTAATGACCGTACGGATGTTTGAAACATGGCAGACCAAAAATCAGCCTGATTGGTGATTTCTGACCATTGAATTTGAATCTCTTTCATGGTTGATTTTCAACCATGGGATTCGAAAATTATTTTGGGGGTATTGAGATGCAATGCTGAGAAAACATCAATCGACATCATCGAGCTGACTTTTGGTAAGCAGATCCACCTAGGGATGTTTTCAAAACATTCGTACTGTCATTGATCTCTAAGAGTGTGGTTGATAATGTGGGCCCCACATTTAATCATATCAACCGCCTCTTCAAAATTGCTTGTTACAATATAACCAAAACACAACAGCACAAAAGAGTTGATCTTAACACGGTGATGATCAATGAGATTAGTTTCGTAGAGATTCAAATCCTGATCAATGATATACATTTCAAGATATTCCAACAATCAGCCTGATGGTGATCTCTAGCCATTGGATTGTTATTTTTTTCTAAAGTGATCCGACGGACAAGAAAATCTTCGTAACCGAACGGTCATGATCTTCAAAAAAAAAATGGACCACCAAATTGAAGGGTGGGTCCCACCCCAATTTTCTTAGCGAGGTAGAGAAGATAAGATATGACAATCCTGTTGTTGAACGAAATATCAGCTTAATGTTGTGGTTGAAAATAGGGTAGAACATTGAAGAAGAGAAAGGAACGTTTTAGAATATATTAAATATTATAAGGGCGCGCTTGAGTGCACCATGGAAAATTTTCTTGGGAAAATACACCTGATAAGGCTGTTTGATTGCACCCAAGAAAATATGTAATTTTCAATTATGTAAGAAAATAAGGGTGGATTTTCATGGAAACGAATTCTCACCTATGTGGAACGGAAATGAATTCCAGTCTTAGATGGGAAAATCTCATTTTTTCGGAAATATTTTTCAAATTTAAGATGGCTATCAAACAAGGGAGAATTATATTTTCTTGAGAAAATGCGATTTTTACATGGGAAAATTGAAAATCAATCATGCCCTTATTCTCAAAATGACCCTGCTTCAATTTATCCGTCATGCAATATTAGGGGCTTTTTTGTCTGGAAACATTTTTGTCTTTTTCTACTTATTTGTATTAACTTCGTCATGCGCAGATTCGAATTTTCTAACTTACCGAAATAAAGTTTTGAAATTGCATGTCAACCTTAACATCCGTGTCAAAACTTAACTTGGCATTGACATAACTGAATCTCCTAGGCATTGACGAAACAAATTGTACATACATAAACATAAAAATATATGATGCCCGCAAGTAAGATATTGAATTAAAACATCATTGTTCAACAATTACTATGTCATAAGTCTAACAACTCTTTAAAAATAAAACATAAATACTAATTTAAAGTCTAATTAAGCAATCCAAGATGCATCATCAGCAATTCCTTTTTCACATTTTCTGCAAGCCCATAAAAGACATGCTCTTTATTCTTATCTGCTGTTAGCATATCAACAGCTCGAAGAGTTAAAACTCGATCCATATCTGGGATCTTTGAGACCTCTTGATATAGTCTCTCTACATCCATCGTGGGAAGTTGTGTGTGAGTGTTAACTTCTACCATAGACTTCAAGGTTTCAGTCATCGTAGTGACAGTTGAGGCGAGCGCATCTCCACTACGAACTTTCTTCCTTGGAGGGTGTTTCACTGGTGAGGATGTAGACGGCCGCGCTCTTATATTTTATGGACTCACTTCTCTCTATGCTTCACCCCCCTCAGTAATGTCCTCTAATCCTTCATTATCAACATCCATCTCACTATTATTTCTTTCATTTGGTGTCTCATCTAGATTAATTTCTGTTCGAGTCATAGCATCTCTTCCTTTTGCATGATTGTTGCCAATGATTATTGACAACTCATTATAGTTTCTGATCACCTTCCACCTGTACGACTTGACTTTGGGATGTGCCTACATACAATTTAAGATGATTTTATAAATCACTAAAAAATATATACTTAAATGATAATTAAAGCATTAGCTGTGTAATTTATCTTTACGTAGTTTTCCCATACATCGCCATACACTACTATCATATTGTGATTATCATCCCACCCAAACCCCGATTGATTGATAAGTTCAGTCACAGTATTATAGTTCTTGGTCCAAGTCTTTAATCGACTTTGAATGTTTTCTTCTGTCACATGGACATTGCACTTTTCTTTTATGGTAAAAAAAGCAGAAGCAGGAAGCAAGAGGGGATCGGAGATCTGGTCTGAATTTGGTGGAGGATGGGGAGTTTCTAGAAGAACCCTGATTGGTTGTTGGTGGGAAGGAGCACATGGGTGCTCTCACAATTTGTGGGATGCGACTAAAATTACCCTCTCTTTTATTCTGAACAGTAAGGTTGTGGGCAACCCCGTCGTGCTGACTGTTGAGGCCTACTTTGCTCAAGTTGCTAATCTGCCCTAATTTCAGTATTGCTATTCTCCGCCTCATTCACTGAGCCCTCTATTGATCTACGGAGCCACTGCTGTAACCTTCAAGAACCATCTCCGATTTTGGTGGGCTCGTCTCATCCCACAGACAACAAGAACATAATTCATCATTTCATCTCAGCTTGTATTTGCATTTTCTTTCATCTTATTTTCTGACTAGAAAATTTTAATGCAACTAGTAAAAGCTTATAGTAAAGTTTTTTCTCCTTTGGTGATGGCTTCCCTGTAATTTTTTTTAATGTTAGCGATCGAGGACAAAATCCAAGTCTCAGGAAAAGCTTTACGAAGAAATTTGAGCAAAATAACTACATATCACATGCAATGCCACTGCAAAAAAGGCGAAATTGTCAAGATGCATGGGAATTGGGTGAAGTCTAGAGAGATGATGAAATTGTGAAGCAAAAGAATTGAAATCTTCGTGACATATAAATGAAGGAGATCGAGAAGAACTCAAAGTACATCAGGAAAAGAGAGAAAAACCAAAAAAAAGAGTCAACACAAAATCTGATCTGGTCTAAACACCAAGTCATTGAAAAATATGCCCCTTGTATCCTGTGATACACTACCCCATTTTTATAGAAGTGCCTTGATATTCAAAATGACCTCTTGGAAAGTGCTCTCCTTGTCTTGAAAAAATTCTTTTATTTCTTTCAATCCACACTCCCCACATAATTGCCATCCGCAACATCTTCCACAACAGCTTTCCCCTTGCTGACATGGGGATTATAGGCCAACTTTCCATGATCTCCTCCTAAGATTTCCGGGAACACCCAACTCATACTCGTGTAAGCTAGGAAGAGAGACCAAACCTGCCAGGCAAACTCACAGTGAACAAGAAGGTAGTTAGTATTCTCCCCACTTGCCTTGCACATAACACAGTAGTCCACTAGGATCCATTTCCTAATGATAAGGTTTTCAATAGTAAGAATCTTGTTAAGAGTGGCAACCCAAACAAAAAATCCAATTTTCAGTGGGACAAGTGATTTCCAAATTTTAGACCAAGGGAAGGGGGCGGGGGCGGGTAGTTCATGGTGTCGAAGAAACCAAGGCTTCGTAGAATGAACGTACCGTGAACTTACCCGATTTTGAATGGGTCCAGAACATATGGTCCTCCTCCAAATGGTTTACAAAGTAATGCTTCAAACAATCCTGCATCAAATCAATGTGTTATTTTCCCACTCGAAAGGACTACTTCTGAGATCTAAGTCCGAGAGGACTTCTGAAGAAGAGTCAATCCAGATTAATAGATCGTTTGGCCTTTACGCTGCCGAAAGAGAATATACACGAGGAAAGGTCTCCTTCAAGCATAGGTCCCCAAGCCACATATCCTCCTAAAACCTAATCCTGGAACCATCCCCTAAAGCTAATCTAGATCCTTCTATCACTTTATCCTTGACCTTAAGGATACATCTCAAAACTCCACACCCATACGTAAATCTCGAAGGCTTAGAGACCCAACCTCCCTCCTCCTTTCCATAAATGCCGACTATCACCTTACGGCACCACAAACTATTCCTCTCCTTCCTAAATCTCCAAATCCACTTCCCCAGTAGAGCCATATTCATAATACCGATCTTCCTGAATCCTAAACTGCCTCCCAATTTTGGTAAACACGTATGTGCCCAATTGACCAAGTGATATCGAAATGAATCTGCATAGTCATGCCACAGAAAGTCCCTCGTTAATCTTTCTAATTGTTTTGTAATCGACACCGGTATAGTAAACAGCGAAAGGAAATGCACCGGTAAACTGGACAATAAGCTTTTGATAAAAACCAACTTGCCCTCTTTAGAGAGGTATCTCCCCTTCCAACTTGTCAACCTTCTACGAACTCTTTCCACCACTGGGTTCCAGACTGACTTTGCCCTGTGCGGTGCCCCCAAAGGGAGACCTAGATAGGAGGATGGCAAAGAGTCTATGGAGCATCCCATGATTCTAGCCAGCTCCTCGACATTATGCACCCCACCTATGCTCATAATTTTGCTCTTCATGAAATTTATCTCAAGTCCTGAGCAGACTTCGAAGCAATAGAGCAAATGGTTCAGAAAAGTCACTTGATCTGGTGTCCCTGTGACGAATACAATTGTGTCGTCAACGAACTGCAGATGGGAGATGGACAGCCCTCTAGATTCTACTTGAAAACCTGATATTCTTCCTAATTCCACTCCTCTCGAGATCATCCTACTAAGGGCTTCAGTCACCATTATAAACAAAAAAGGGGACAAAGGGTCTCCTTGTCTTAGACCCCTTGGCTATCAATGAGTCTAAATCCAATTTTCCCTTGGGTTGGCTCCTCTTCTTCACAATATCTGAAGAAAAAAGTTATAAATTTTAAAGGCTCAGGCTCCGAGGACCCCCTTTTTGTGACCCCTCTCATGAGTCGTGTGATCAGCCGTGGATTTCGAGAATCCAACGGTGGTTGAGAGCTGGCAAAAAGTGAAAAAAGTTAATACCAGCTCAGCGCTATCAACCACCGTTCAGAATCCACGGTCAAGCACACGACCCCGAGATGGGTCACCAAAAGGGGGTCCCCTGAGCCCGGTCCGTCTCAAAACAAGTTGAGGCCTAAGGCGAAAACTCTATATAAGGCATTGGCGTACCCACATAGAAGATGAATCAATGGCTTATTTTTGGTGTGGATGAGCTGTACAATGTCTTGCATGAAAAGTCATGTGATCGGTCAATCTAAGAGATCAGTTCAATAACCCAATTTTACATCAATAATTTTTTACTTTATTATAGATTTCTTGGAATGAATGTTATAAGTCAAACGGTTAAAAATCATCCAATCATGTCGATTGTTGACCTTGATGTTCTCCCTTCTGTGAGCCATTTCTTCTCCAAGGTGATCTTGTGGGTCAGAACAAAAGATCAATCTGATTGGGATGATAATCTATTAATTCCAATTCTTTTGCTTGATCAAACAAACATAGGGGGCGTTTGGCAACACAAAAAAGTAACTTCTTGACTTTTATAAATCAAAAAGTTAAAAGTTAGTTTGGATGTGTTTCATATTTTAACTTTTGAAAAGTTAAAAACTAACTTAAAACTGAAGCTAAATTTTTAGCTTTCTAACTTCTAAGAGAATTTACTTATCAAAAACTAGTACGCCTTCCGACGTTTTTAATTTCAATGATGATATTATGCTTATAAAACATCACTTAAGGCTATATTTCTCGAAATGCCATCAATAAAAAAAAAAAGACTAGAATTTTTGAAGCATTATATGAACTTTGATGGGTTTTTTTTTCTTTTTTTTCGGAGAGTAAACTGGGGTTAGGCAGACCCCTACCAGAAACTAGACGAAAAGATCTTTACAATCTAGTGTAAACTCTAATTCCTTTTGAAGAGGGGGAAGGAACACTGTACAACCATTGGCATGGCTTAAGGTAGAAAGAGCATCGGCAGCATTATCTTATTGACAGGATTTTCTAGCCATGGACCATGATTTGTTGGGTATCTGGTTATCAGATCGGATCGTGAATGACAGTTTTTATACCAATTGTTGCTCTCAGTACTCAACCCTGTACCCAATTAATTATTAACTGGGTCCCAAATCTCAAGCCTAAACTGAATAATTGGGTCTGGATATGTTGGGTAATCGAATAATGTTGTAAAAAGCATACGAGAGAAGTTCTAAATCCTCGTGATGCGCATTTCAATCATGATAATATAATGCCGCATTTGGATTTATTATCTTGGCTATTCTCTTCCCTTGACTTATAGGTAAATTTTATCATAGCTAGTGGACTGCACGAGCGTTGCACATGAGTGATTGTGGAGGCCTTTTTTCGGAAGAGGTGGCAAGATGAAAAGTTTCAACCCAAAGGGTAGTTTCGAAGATGAGTTTAGAGGGGTGAAACTGTAAATTGTGGCATCTCAAGACATAATTAAAAAAAAATTAAAATTATGAAGTTGTCCATACCAAGGTTTAAAGGAGGCTGTTTTAACGGACTGGGGGCGTATCGTTAAAACGGATCGAAACGGCCAGGGGCAAAAATAGAATTTAACAGAATTTAACAATTTTAACGGAAAAAAAAGAAAAAGTGGCGCTGAGATTCAAATTTTAAAAATTTGAAATTTCAAAAAAAAAAAAAAACAGAATTTAACGGAAATTTAATGGCCGATTTTTTTCACAAAAATTTTCAGAATTTAACGGCCGTTAAATTAAAAGCGTCAAAACGTGTTTAAACGGTTTGAACGGAAACGGGATTGGGGTGAAAACGGCCGTTTTTAAAACTATGGTCCATACTCCAAAGAAGTTGTCTATTTTGGAAATATGTAAACAATTGCATGAAAAGTAATTAAGTATTTAAACATATATCTTTTCCAATGAGTGATAAGCTTTTTATAAGTTAAATATTTTATTTTATATAATAATAGATGCGCATGAATCAGCCTGGCAATTTGGCCTGACTGACCGGGCCTAGCTGGGCCTAGGCCAGAGCCCGGCCCAAGACCGTGGGATGCTGGCCTCAGGCTGGACCTCAGCTGAGTAGAGCCCGATCAATTTTAAAACGAAATATAGAAAAAACAATAAAAAATGAGAATGGTCGGACCAATCCCAGGTCAGGCTGATTTCAGGCCAGATCGAGCCTCAAGTAGGCCTGGAGACCATATCAGGCCGGGCCGCGGGATAAATTACATGCAGGCTGAAGTATGGAGAATGAGCATTTAATTCTTTTTTTTAGCAAGGCATTCACTGAAGTAAATGGTACCTATATTTTCTTTTTCTTTTTAATAAGGCTAAGTATGTTAAAGGGATATTTAATGGGTTTTTTTTCAAAGGCATTTAATGTATTAACATATGCCTAATAACTACTAGTGAACGTCATGTGACACTCCAAGTTTTGATTTCTAGCCATTTGATCCGAGTACCCAATCAAATCAACATGCAAGTAGAAATCACCCATGTAAATTAATGATCTAATCCAAGGGCTAAAAATCACTAATCGGGCTGATTTTTTGTGCATAGGTCCATCGATCATCCATGGTTAGTTGACACAAAAGGAGTTGCCATATGGTGCGTTTAGGAGGGTAGGAGCGAAGCTTTTAGTCTATATCTATATCTATATCTATACTACTTCTAAATGTCGGTATCCTGAAAAAACTTTTTTTCTCTATTTTATCTTGAATTTTTTTTCTATTTTACCGACTCTAGCCTTCACATCCTGTACAATACACGTGGCATCCTACCTTTATTACATTCAAAATGACCCTCCAAATGCAACTCTTTCTCTTCCGCACATCTCCCCCTCCCAACACACTATTTCTCTTCCGGTATTAAATTCTAATGTAACTCTTCCTCTTCAAACACGCTTAACCATTGTGTTGGATATGACCATAGTTAGTAAATTCTCGAATTATTCGTGAATCATACGCAAACCCTATGAATTATTCGAACAAATGAACTCAGCAATGTCCTATTCAAAGGTAATGAAAAATTCCCGCATTTTTTAATATGATCGAATAATTCACTAACATTTTCGAATTATTCCCGCATATTATTTAGTTTTCAACATGAAAATTCATTTAATAAGACAAAAAATTATCATTATAGATGTAGGTCCACCTAGGGATGGGACAAACATCAACATGGTCTATTGTCTCTAATAATGTGCCACATGGCGCACTCATAATGTGCCCCATCATTAGTGTTGATGATGGACATCCGTATTTGTTGCATTATGTGCCGCTTAGGCTTTAGCCATTAAGATTTTGACACGGATTAATCCTAGTAAAAGTACATCAAATATAAAGGTTAGAAAAAAGTAATCAGCATGATTATTAGTATGTAGGTCCATCCCTTGGATCGGACAAACATCAATATGGTCTATTGTCTCTAATAATGTGCCACATGGTGCACTTATAATGTGCCTCATCATTAGTGTTGATGATGGACATCCGTATTTGTTGCATTATGTGCCACATAGGCTTTAGCCATTAAGATTTTGGCATGGATTAATCATAGTAAAATAATTATCATAATAATTTATTTTTTAATTATTTTCTTTAAAGTAGCATCGATAATAGTAAATTGATGGATGACAAAAAAAATAACAATCAATATAACATAAAGTTCATGAGATGATATTTCTCTTATGTAAATAGATGAAAAATTCAATTCAGTGAGATATCCAAACAGCTAAAGTTACAATTTATTAGGATTTCCAAGTAATTTCCACGGTGCAACCAAACACAAGAAATTTCAATTCTTCGAATTCAAATTCTTAGAAATCACAAATCCTGGAATTCTATTTTCAATTCTAAGTCTATATCCGGTTGCCAAACAGACCCTAACCGTCTATCTCTTGTGGCTGTTACAATATCATCCATGTACACCAACTAGTTTCCAAAAATGGGATCATCCAAATAGTTTTTTTTTTTTTTTTTGCTGTCGAAGGGTATCCCCAAATCTTTTTGGGTGGGACTAATCCCTCCGGTCGTGTGCACTGACCCCACGGAAGTTTCCCTACACACAACTGGGTAAGTCAGGAGGCCTGTGATTCTCGATCAAACATACGATCAGGGAGCAAACACCTATTGTGGTTCTACCACTGCGACAACACCCCTGCGCCAAATAGTTTAGTTATTATACCTGAGGTCTAAAGTGATGCACATGACCATCGAATCGATTGATAATCAAAATCGGCCATAGGATAATCCTAACCATCTGTCAAGGAAAAACGTACTATATATCTGATAGTTAAGATCATCCAATCAGTTGGTCTAAAAGATCCCCTATTTAGGCCCATCTGGTTCAGATTGATTAGAATAGTTAATTACCATATTTGCTTTAGAAAGAAAGAAAGAGAAGGTTGGTGGGCCACTGAGTCTCGCCTCAATAAATAGTAAATCGTCTTACACAGGATAGATATCAACTCAAAAAGTGGCAAAGTAGTAATAAATTACAAAGATTACAGAGTTTTTTTGTTTCCTTGTTTTGATAAGACGCAGTCTATGAAATCCAAGCAATAGACAAACAAACATGCACTCTACTTGTGGGTGAAGTATGAATCGAATTGAAATTTCCGGCGAGTTGGGTCCGAGTGTGTGCTTGACAAGTCGCTAGCGTTGGGAGCTTCAGGCTTCCAACTCCATGGCGAAAGAAAAGAGTTATTGACTTGCAAGCACGACGTCAGTCTTGTGTAGTCCACATTCGGCTGGCTAACTAGCTGTGGCTGATATCCGAGTAAGGCGGCCTTCTTGATTGCGGAGGAAGGGACGGTGACCTTGACTCCCCCGGTGTAGGATAGAGAAGAGTTGCTAATCTGGTCCACACACGATCGGCTGGCTCACTAGTGGTGGCTGATATCCGAGTAAGGCCGCCTTCTTGACTGCAGAGGAAGGGATGGTAACCCAGATTACCCCGGTGTATAGATGATAGTCTCGGCAGTGAAAACAAAAGAAGTAGTGCATGCTGTAGTTTTCGTTCATGGCGAGTGTGATAAAGTTGTTGGGAACGGTAATACTTGGAGAGTTAGAGAGGGTTTTTGATCTGTTTGAAGTTCGTGTTTTAGTAAGAGTAGAAACCTTCTGTTAGAGTTTTAGTAGGACTAGAAACCTTCTTTTTCCGAGTTCAACTTTGCTAATCGCCACCGGTTTGCAAAGCGGCTGATGATCTTTGAATGTAACAATGGTAGAAGTAGTGTGTCCCACTTAGGTCCAATATAGTGTCCTGAAAACCCAGAATCCACTCTATGGAACATGGATTTGTCTCCCGCTATTCTTAGTGCGACGGCTTGCATCCCTTGCTCTCCTGGCACTGCAACTGCCATATTCTGCAACCACACCATTAACATATATAACAATTACAATCCACAGAAACCTACAAATTATATTCCGTTTATACAGTTGTTGATGTTCTTATTGCTTAGCTAGTTCTGAGTTATTTGTTACCTCAATAGTGATTCCTGTCGCACAGAAGTAATCAGATTCCACGGTAGCTATATACACAATCCCAATTTTATGGGAAGCTTTATTATGCCGAGAAATCACCATCTTGGAGTCTTGATTTCCAAAAAACCATGGAGATCATACCTGTAATGATTCACAGAAAACACCATTTTCTCATCAAATTTAACCCTAAAAGTAAGTGTTCTACCAACAAAATGTTCTTAAAACAAAAGAGAAAAAACAATTCAGAAAAAATATGCGACGTTTAATCCCACCTGATCCATCCTTGGCTACTACAATAACTCTATGATTCCCCGTATCGTCCAAGTGTAATCCGACACACTCATATCATCACTCTTACTGAAATCTGATCCAACAGAAAAGATTTTAGCAAAAATAAAAATAAATTAGGCAAAATTAAACGTGTGAGAGAGAGAGAGAGAGAGAGAGAGAGAGAGAGAGATTTTAAAGAATATAGAAAAACTATGAATTTTCAAATTTTAGTGTAAGAAGTGTAAAGAAGATCACAACCAAGCACACTTACCTGACTTAGTTCCTACTATGATTCGACATTTAGTTTCCTCCAATATTTCAACAGTAAGGCAGAAAAGAGCTCCTGTCCACCATAGGAACTAAGGACAGAGGGCGAGGTCTCATGCCGACCTTAGGGCACAGTAGAGGCGGTTCGCGAGTGAGAAGCCGATGGCCGTTAAAACTAAGAGTCACGGGATCAAATCGCGGAATAGGCCCACTGGTGCAATATTGATCGCGGTAAAAAAAAAACGAAAGTTTTCTCCTTGACAAGATATCTTTTTGAAAGGAATGGCCTTGTTGCCCTCTGATTTTATAGGGAATTTGTAATTTGAGGATTTCTCTCTTGAAAAGGAAATCACAGATGCATGCATGACATGCATTAGAGCAGTATATACATGTGGGGTGTGTGATTTGTCATTCAAGATTTGCCCCTCAAGAACACTTTAAATGAGAGAGCAATAAGTTAGGTAGGGCAGCATTAAAATGTGATATATTATGAGTACATTAAAAATGAGTCCCTCTGGCCCAGTTCTTGCACATGTTGGTAGGGCCCACATTGAGATTATGTTGGACAATCCAACCAAGGTTTAAAAGGGGCCGTTATAATGGTATAACGGACTGGGGTGTTACCGTTTTTTCCGTTAGAATGGAATATAACACACGGGGACAAAAAATGGAAAATAGTTGAAATAACAAAAATAATAGCGCCAAAAATTCAAAATTTTGAATTTTAAAATTTAATAAATTTTATAACGGACGTTTTTTAACTAATTTTTTTTTTCAGACAATAACGGTTGTTATTTTCGTTATATCGGAAAATAATAGCCGTTGTTTTCTGAGCGTTAAAATGGTACATAACGTAAAGGGGGAGGTTCTAATCTGTTATAATGGCCGTTATTTTCTCTATAACGGCCGTTTTTTAAACCAAACCATGAATCCAACCATACATTTGAGTTTTCCTTGCCTTGATGATCATCATCAACAAGAGATCATTAAAAATATATTCTTACATCCGATGGTAGGGCCCTAATAGAGATCATGTTGGGCAATCTAACCACATTCCGGCACATATCCCTATATTGTCATCACTCCATATCATACATGCAAGCTCAGCATCATCAAGGGTTGGTATACATGCAAGCTGATCAGCATCATTCATCAAGGGTCAGTAGTCAATCTATTGGGTTAGCTAAAAGCCGCCACATTAATTTTTAAGGTGCCAGCTTGCTAAGTTGGTAAGGTTTTTCCTATCAGCGCTCTCTATTCATTTTTCTCAGATGCTTACGTGGCAGATATGGAGGCTGGTTATTAGATTTAATCGGGATCGTTGAATCGAAGAACCAAAGGCACCACACGTCTGCACATAATTTTTTCTGTTACCTGAAAATTGAAAGCATTACCTTTTCTGCATTAAGTCTTTAAGACTCTCAACTAGTCGAGGGGCACATGGCATGCATGTGAACCCTAGCCCAACTCAATCCGAGGTCGGGCCTAGATTTCTCAGCCCAAGCCCAACCCATTAGCCAGGTTGGTCAACTTCTTAGTTTTTTTTTTATTGGTTAGAGAGGTTAATTTTTTTTATCTTAATTAAAATTGTTTATTAGTCAATATAATGACTTTTATGCGAACCATTACACAATAGTTTCATTTCCAAATCCTGTTAAATATGACCAAATTAACAAAATATATACACATTTATATTCATCATCTTTATTCGTACAAGAATATTTACAAGTTCAAAATTCTCCATATATATATATAGGGTCGGGTTCCAGTGACCAACACCTTGGTGTACCCTCATAGAGGATAAATCAATGGTTGATTTTTGGTCATGAGGATGATCTCCTCACCATATAGATCACCCCTACAAAAAATCAGCCCATTCTGAAATTTCTAACCCCGTTAAATGTGTGTAGTACGTCGGGCCGGCCTAAGGTTCTCGACCCGAGTTCAACCCCTTAGGTTACTGAGGTGTGTGTGTGTGTGAGAGAGAGAGAGAGGCCATTGACCATTAATAAAAAAAAATATATAGGAAAAATGCGACCCCGCGATTGACCATTAGATTCAAGAGATCCACTGTCCACGAGACCATAACTGCAAAGGGTAAATGTGCTCAACCAAACATATTTTTATCCGGTTATGAAAATGATATATTCTATAAGCGATAAAGGATTTCAAGAGAAATATAGAAGTTTGATAAATGACCTAGTATTCCCCAACTGTCTATGGTCTTTTGATTTTTATTTTTATAGGTAACATTTATTATTGACCCCTTAACCCCTAATCCCTACCCTTAGGTAAGAACGGGACGAACCCAGGTCTTTGGGAATAACCCCCCAAAGACTCGGTCCCAGGTCTATGGTTACAACCCTCCACAGCCATGACCAAAACTCAGCTGTTGGACGCTTCTTCCAACTATCTATGGTCTTAAACTGAGATCTAACGATTAATATCCTCCTTGCTCTATCACTAGGTTATACAAGAAAAGGAAAACATATAATTTACGCGTTAGCTAGTTCACTGTTAGTGAAAGGGAAGAAAGCAAACATGATCACTCAGCGCGTCAAAAACTGAAGTACGCTCTTCCGCACTCGGACTTTTGGATTTTGTCTCCCTTGTGAGAATATTTGAAGGTTCAATACTTCAAGCCGTTCCTTATTAGTAAAAAAAAGGGTTATTTGAGTAGTATTTAAAGGAAAATTTGGTAATAAGTTCCAAGCATAGTTAGCAATTTGGAGATTGTCAAAAAATGTGGTGCAAAACATGTTATCTATATAACATATTCACAAAAAATAGAAAAAAATAAAAGAAAAATAATAATACAAGAATTAATCAAATGTAAAACTCATTGTTAATTGACAAATCGATGCTTGTGTTGTACACAATAGCCTTAAGACAAATTCGTCCCTTTATTGTAGTGCTAAAGGTCTCTGGACGTCTGTCTCCCAGAATACAACGATTTCAACGTGCGGAAATAGCATTTAATCCACACACCTGTCAAATCGGAATTGTATTCGTATTCTCACAAAAAAAAAAAAAAAACTTATAAAATCCAAAGAAAATAATTAAAGCATAAAAATTCTCTATTTTGAAAGAGGGGACGGAATAAGATTAATTCGTACTGTTCGTTTATAATTCGCGAATAATGAATAGAAATGGTGAAAACACTCTGGACTATTTCCATGGAGTTGGTATTATTGTACACGTACACGTAGACTACCAACTCACCAATCTAGATTATTCATTAAGTGGGTCATACTTAGATAAGTCATTCCTAGTGGACAATCTAGGAAAAAGTCCATACATCGGTGGGCTAGCAGAATCATCTAATCCATTGTGGATGAAAATCTCAGGATTGGAGGCCGAATCAGTGGGTGCCAATCCGATCCGGATAGGCTCGATCCAACTCGTTCGAGACGATGTGAAACCCTTGCTGCAAAAGTCTTGTCATGGACGAAACAACCCCAAGATCGTCAGATTGGTAAGAGCCGATCCCTACCAGTGGGAGGCACGTCCAATGATTCTAGGGGCTTTTTTTGGAAAAACCAGCAAAATAGGAAACTTTCAGGCCAAAGGGCATTTTGAGAAGATTAGTTTAGATGGGTGAATTTGAAAAGGGTCAGGCTCCATTGACCGACATAAAATGATGGAATTCTGTACAGGACACAATATATGACACGTGGCACACTATTGGAGGACCTTGACCGTATGGATGTTTGGCCAATCCTAGGTGGACCTACAAACCAAAATTCAGCCTGATTAGTGATATCTAGACATTGGATTGGAGTTATTTTCATGGGTTGATCTAAACTGTGGGAATTCTAGCAGTATTTGAGGTACAAAGATCCAATGCCTAGCAATCACTAATCAGCCTGAATTTTGGTTTGTAAGACCACCTGGGGATTGGCCAAACATCCATACGGTCCGAGTCCTCTAAGAGTGTGCCATGTGGCACATATTTGTTTCCTGTACAGAATCCGACCCATTTGAAAAAGGGAAGTTTTATTTGACCCCCAATATTTGTGAAAACACCCCGACGTGTGAAAGCACCCCAGTAAGTTAGGGTTTAGGGTGAGATCACCCAGTCCTCCCAGCCCAAAACCCTTTTTCTTCTTTTCTTTCTCTCCCTCTCCCACCACCGTTCCCCCGTACATGGAGATCACATTGGACAATCCAACCATACATTGAGTTATCCTTGGCATGATGATCATCACCACAAAAAACAGTCCATTTTGACATTGCTAACCATATAAAAATTAACCTAAAATAATGGTTTAATTTGATGGTCTGTATCTTTCAAATTCAAATCAAATTTTCATCCGGTTAAGAATGTCAAAATTGACTTCTTTTTTTTTTTAAAATGATCTCCACAGGATATTAATGACCGTACAGATGTTTGAAACTTCAATGAGTGGTTCTACGGACCAAAAATCAGCCAGATTGGTGATTTCTAAACATTGGATTTGAATCCTTTTCTCATGGGTTCATTTTCAACCATGGGATTCAAAAATTATTTTGGGGTATTGAGATCCAACGCTTAGAGAACATCAATTAGGCTGATTTTCGGTATTCAGATCCACCTAAGTGCGATACCCCATAGTGCAGTTGGATTGTCCAACATGATCTTCATGTCGCCCCCACCACTGGATGTAATAATTGGGATGGACTCCCACAAGCAAAACACAACATGGAGATGATCAATGGGATTAGTTTCGTAGATACTCAAATCCTGATCACTGGTATCATCCTCTCTAAAAATCAGCCTGATTGGTGATCTCTAGCCATTGGATTGCTTTCTTTTTTTATAGGACGGTCCGACGGACAAGAAAATCATAACCGAATGGTCATGATCTTCAAACAAAAGGGACCACCAATCGAAGGGTGGATCCCACCCCAATGTTCTTCCTAGAGAGGTAGAAAATAAGATATGGCAATCCTGTCGTTGAAGGAAATACCAGCTTAAGGATGTCGGTTAGAAATAGAACAAGGTAGAACATTGAAGAGGAGGAAGGAACGTTTTAGGCGTGTATGAGTGGACACATTGAAAATTTTCTTGGGAAAATATACCTGATAAGGCTGTTTGATTGCACTCAAGAAAATATGCAATTTTCAATTATGTGAGCAAATAAGGATTGTAACAGCCGTTAAAACAGTAACGCCCCAAGCCCGTTACATTAAGAACTGTTCTGACACAGAAAATTTTGTAGAAAAAAACGCCGTTACTTTCATTATTTGTTTTTTTTTCAGGTTTTTCCATTTTAAATTCAAATTTTGAATTTTGAATTTAGTGCCGTTTTTTCTGTTAAATTCTATTTGTTATTTTTTTTTCATTTTTGCCCGTCCGTTACAATTTGTTTTAACGGCCGTTTTAATGGTAACGCTCCAGTCTGTTATAGCGTTAATACGGTCTCTTTTAAACCTTGAAGAGACACGAACTATTTCTTGAGCCATTGTAAAAGTGGAGCACCTGTGTGGCACGATGTCTGCAGCAATAAGAAGGCAGCTCCAAACAATGGATCGTATTAGCGGCTACACCTTGCGGAGCTCTCATACCATAAGAAGGGAATTAGTTTTCTTTGAATATTCACAATCGGTTACAGAGATTTATACAGTTTCTGTAGCTATAAGATCCGTGATTTTCAATAAAATTAAAGAGAAAATCAAGGAAAACGAATTCAAAATTCAAAATACAATCTGGTTATTGGACTGGGTCGTGATGTAACAAGGTATACCTGAGATCTTTTCATTTGCGGAAGTGGCATTTTTGGTAGTCGCTACTGCCATCTGGCCCCACTGACCGTATGGATGTTTAGCCCACCCCTTAATAGACATTCATACAAAAAATCAGCTTGTTTAATGATTTTTAGCCGTTGGTTTTAGTACTCAAAAAATGGTTGCATTCAACGGCTATAAGAACTACTTAAAAAGTGCTAAAAAGTATTAAAATCTAATGGTTATAGATTACCAATCAAAGTGATTTTTGGTCTGTATATCCAACAAGGGATTGGATAAACATCCGTGCGGTCAGTGGGCCCAGATGGCAGCGGTGACTACTAAAAATGCCGCTTCCACAAATGAACAGTTTCAGGCATACCTTGTTACATCTTTTTCCTATTGGAATTAGTAACCGAACAGGTGTAAGGATCGTGTGCGGACTGTGATCTTTGACCAAATCTTCTGCACACTCTAGGAAAAGATGTGTGTATTTTATTCTTCAACAGTAAGGTTGGAAGGGATGGATTGAGTGTATCTCAATGCTTCCTTCAAATCCTATCACCAAACCCAGAACCCCGTCGTTGTGCTGACTGCTGAAGCCTACCTTGCCCGAGTTGCTGATCGCCCCAATTTCAGTCTTGCTATTCTTCGCCTCATTCGTTGAGCTCTATGTGGATGATTAGATCCACGAAGCCACTGTTGTTAACTTCAAGAACCATCTCCGGTTCCGGTGGGCTCGTCTAAATCCAATAGACAGCAAGAACATAACTCATTATTTTCTTCTTATTTTTCGACCAGAAAATTTTAATACTTTCTCCTCCGTTGTTATTGGTCCTCCTGTAAAATGTATTAAATGTTAGCGAGGACAAAAATCAGGTCCCACTATCAGGAAAAACATTAGGAAAATTGGAAAGTAGTGGCTATAGGAATGAAAGCAAGCAATGCAATCAGGTTGATTTTTGGTTTATATCATGGTTTAAAGGAGGCCGTTTTAACGGTTTACCGGACTGGGGGCGTTAACGTTAAAACGGATTGAACCGGTCAGGGGCAAAAATAGGAAAAAAAATGGAATTTAACGGCTTTTAACTGAAAAAGTTGGCTGAAATTGAAATTTTGAAATTTGAAAATTAAAAAAAAAAAAAAAATTAAAGGATTTAACTGCCGTTTTTTCTTTCACAAAAAAATTCAGAATTTAACAGCTGTTAAGATTTTGACCGTCGTTTAAACGATTTTAACGGCCTTTAAAACTAAAAAAATGGCCGTTAAATTGAAAGCGTCAAAACATGTTTAAACGGTTTTAACGAAAACGGGCTTGGGGTGTTACCATTTAAACGGCCATTTTTAAAACCATGATTTATATATCCAACAAGGGGAGGGCTAAACATCTATATGGTTAGTGGGCTGGGGCCTTCTCTCACCTGGGGCCTAAGGCGACCACCTTAGTGGCCTTATGTACAGAGGCAACAAGAACATATAAATTAGTAAATTAATCGAAGTTGTGATATGCACGTGATTTGTCACGATGAGAGTGATTTTAAGGAATAGAAAAACCAGGAATTTTCAAATTTGAGTGTAAGAAGACTAAAGAAGATCAAACCAAGCACACATACCTGAATTAGTTTCTACTAAGGTTCAACATTTAGTTTCCTCCAATATTTCAACTGTAAGGCAGAAAAAGAGCTCTTGTCCACCATAGGAACTAAGGACGACAGAGGGTGAGATCTCATGCCGCTCCCTAAAGGCGTAGTAGGGACCCGCGAGTGTGAAGTCGATCGTCAATAAAATTCACGGGTACAATGTTGATTGTGGTAAAAAGGCTAAAGTTTGTCCCTTCTTGATAAGATATTTTTTTGAAAAGAATGGCGGCCTGAGACATAGCTGAGGAACTCATGGGAGGGTGGCCTGTGTTGCTCTCTAATTTTATAGGGCAATGGTCCCTTGAGCAGGAAATCACAAATGCATGCATGACATGCATTTAGAGCAGTATATACATGTGGTGTGTGATTTGTCATACAGGATTTGCTTCTCAACAACAAAATGGTGAATGCGTGATTTTTCCATTATAACGAAAATAGCCACCATTATTTTCTGGAATATTTTGTGAAAAAGGGGACATTATTTCCATTATTTTCTATTTTTCTAATTTTGAAATTCTGAAATTCAATTTCAAATTTGAATTCCAGTGCAATTTTTTTCGTTATTTTCCATTTTTGCCCCTGAGCATTACAATTGAAAAAAAAAACGGTAACGCCCCCAGTCGTTATACCATTATAACGGCCCCTTTTAAACCTTGATTAAGAGTACATTAAAAATATATAAAAATATGATATATTAATTATTAGGAATATATTAAAATGAGTCCCTCTAGAGCTACACCCAGTTCTTACACCCGTTGGTAGGGCCCACATTGAAATCATGCTGGACAATCCAACCAAGGTTTAAAAGGGGTTGATATATAATGGTATAACAGAATTTGGGGCGTTGCCGTTTTCTACATTATAACGGATTGTAACACACAAGGACAAAAATGGAAAATAATGGGGAAAATAGAAAATAGCTGAAATATTGAAAATAATAGTGCCAAAAATCAAATTTTGAGTTTCAAAGTTTAAATAAACTTTATAACGGAATAACGGACGTTATTTTAACAAATTTTTTCAGACAATATCAGTCGTTATTTTCATTGTAACAGAAAATAATGGTCCTAATCCGTTATAACGGCCATTATTTTTGTTGTAACGGCCGTTTTTAAATCATGAATCCAACCATACATTGAGTTTTCCTTACCTTGATGATCATCATCAATAAAAATCAATCCCTGTCAACATCGCTGACCATATAAAAAATTTATCCAAAATAAGGATTTAATTGGATGGTTGGATTTTTCAAATTTAAGTTAATTTTTCATGAAGATAGGATTAGGAATACCGAAATTGTGCGGTTGGATTGTCCAACATTATCTCTAAGTGGGCTCTACCACCGGCTGTAAGAATTGGATGTAAGAATGGGTATAGCTCTGGAGGGACTCGTTGGGTATTACTGAAAAAAAGTCTGTCTAGAGTTATATCCTATTCTTACATCCAATGGTCGGGCCCATATAGAGATCATATTGGACAATCTAACCACACATAGAGCTGTCCTTGTCACGATGATCATCATCATAAAAAATTAGTCAATTATTATATTATTAATTATATAAAAAGGTAATCTAAATTACGGTTTAATTGATAGGTCTGGATTTTACAAATTCAAGATTGATTTTCGTTAGGTTAGAAATGTTGGAATGAACTGATCTTTTATGCAGATAAGCTCCACGGTATGTATAGTTCATTGTACGGTTGGATTGTCCAACATGATCTCCAGGTGGGCTCCGCTATTGGGCTTATAATCAAAGAGCCCTTTTCTTCTAGGAGGGGGAGGGTTCGTAACCCCGAGTTCGACCCCTCGGATCAGATCGGTTGAGAGAGAGAGAGAGAACATTGTTTGGACCAAGGTTTAAAGGGGACCGTTATAACGGTATAACGGACTGGAGGCGTTACCATTTTTTCCGTTATAACGAAAAAAACGCTCAGGGGCAAAAACAGAAAATAACGGAAAAATGGCGCTGAAATTCAAATTTGGAATTTTAAAATTTCAAAAATGGAAAATAATGAAAAAAAAATGGAATATAACAGAAAAAACGAAAATAACGGCCGTTTTTTTTCACAAAATTTTCCAGAAAATAACAGTCGTTATTACTGGGCATTTTAATGGTCCATAACGTAACGGGGTAGGTCCGAATCCGTTATAACGGCCGTTTTTTAAACCTTGGTTTGGACTTCTTTTATAACATCCATTGATGATGTTTCTTTTAGGCTTTTGGCCTCAAGTGCAATTTTATTAAGGATAATTGTAGTGTCTAACGATATTGGAAACAAAAAATGTCCAACACGAACAAAGTCGTGTACCTATGCAAACCGGTTTTCCTCTTCTTTTTCCATGTTATTTTCAAGAAAATGACAGATTCTCTAGGTAGGCTGGAACTCTCACTTGGGACAATTTAAGTGTCCAACGACCAGTGACCCTATAACAACCCTTTATGCAAAAACCTTGAATTTCATATTCATTCGTGCTCTAAGATATTTCAGGGGAAGCTCCTAGTTGTGATTTGTATACCAAGCACACAATCACGTAGTGTTGAGAGCTATGCGGATGCTAATTGGACTGTCACGTCATATAATAGAAAACTTACCACAAGATATTTTGCACATTTCTTGGTGGGAACATTGTGCAGTGACGGACTATCATAATGTGGTAGATCGATCTAACGTAGAAGCCAAGTACTATGCTATGGCTCACACTACTTGTTAGTTGATATGATTGAAGAATCTTCTCCAAGAAATAGGATTTGCAACTGATCTCCCTATATTCTCTACTCTGTGATATTCAAAGGTCTCTCTATATTGCTTCTAATTTTGTTCTTCACTAGGACCAACCACATTGAAATCGATTGTCACTTCATTAAAGAGAGTTGAAAACAGTGACATTTGTACTCCTTATATGAAGTCAGAACATCAAACAACTTATGTATTTACCCAGGCATTAAGTTGCACGATGAGTGATTTCTTATGTTCAAAGTTGACTATATCTAATATATATGCTCCACCGTAACGGGGAATGTTAATGTAACATAGGGATATTTCTGTACTTTTACCTTTATTATAGCATTAGTCAACTGGTATAAGTTAAGACACTAGTTCAACTTCTATCCTTCTACTTCCTCTTCCCATCGCAAAACCCTAATTTACATCACATTTTGATTTTATAAGGTGTTAAAAGGCAATTCATGTGACCTAAACATTTGATGGTAGAGAATATTATACATCATTCTTGCAGCTTTTGACCCAAAAAATAAAAAACCAGATAAAATACATACCGATAGGAAAAGAATTGATATTTACTCTCAAGAACAAATTTTACAAACACCTTGATGCAAGCAAGGAACAAGACCACTTAGTAGCTCCAACACCCACCCTCTTTCTTTGGGCCTTTGCCCTCAAACTTTCACTGCAATAGAACTCAAGCTCCTGCGAAAATAGCTACCAATTCACATAGGCAGATGGGGGAGAAACAAAACCCACTAGCTCAAAAAGGCATTGGTTTTGTGGGTTGGTGCTCCTTGGCTGTCTCATCTCATGGGGAGATTAGCAGGGTTTATGGGGATTCGCTTTGGTTCTGGAAACTTCTAGTTTGGGAGGCAAGAGGTTGAGAAAACTCCCTTGAACAGTTTGGTTAGCATTATCTGTCTCGTCGTCTGTAACATGAACAAAACAGAAAAGAGAGATGAGAAGTTGAAACTTTGTGAGCATAAAATAATTTTCCACAACCCCTAGTCATGAATTTATAAAATAAAACTGATAAATTCAGTGTCATCGTGCAGTAACAATGAAAAAATTTTAAGCAAGCAACAAAAACAATTGTGATATGATAGTGTCAAGGGTGGGGCCCAAACACCAGTTTGCTCACACCCAACAGCTCTGCAAGGATCAGCAAAGAACAACAGATGGTGGGCTCCAAACTTGAACAACATCTGAACACAATCAAGTCAGTAGTGCTGGTAAGTGAAAGAACTGAATTCAGTGCTTGCAGCACCACTGTGATTATTTTCCTTAAAACAAATGCCTTGGGGATATATTTAGTCCTCAAAATCACCCTGCAATCCAGAATTTTGGCATGTAACACAGCTTTGGTAACTGGATGCCAAGAAGAGTATTTTTCTGGGACTTTGATTAAAACATCGATGACTTTTTAAAAAAAAAATTATAGTTAGCAGTACCCCATGGAAAATGATTGAAGTAGTAAGACCCCTCAACTTTAAATTAGAGTCATCACCTTGATCTTCAGTCAACATCATCGATTAACACCCAAACAGCCAAACGTGACAAGCATTTCAACCCTCCCATAATTGATTGATCTCATATAAAGTTATTGAAATGAGAAACCCCAGAAAGACCAGACACTTCAGGGTACACATAAAACAGAGATGAAATCAAATAAAACAATCAAGAGCCTTTCATAAAATCGACTTTCCCAGCAACCAATGTTAATGGACATGATAGGCTAGTTATGTTTGGGTGTTAGTCAACTATGTTGATGTCAAAAGAGGTGACCCTAGTTTAAAGAAGTACAGGGGGCTTTTACTAATTCATCCAATTTCCAGGGGGTAAAATGCTAAAAAAGGGCAAAATAGTTTCATAGAGAAGCGAGGTTTAGTCACTTTTTCAGTAGGAACTTTTTAGTTTAATGGAAAATGGATATCCATTAAATAGTAAAGCACGCCTGCTCGGAAATGACAGTTGAGGACCTAAAGCTAGCCAACTTCAACATAGCACATTTTTTGCCACTTCAGAGAAAATGACCCATTGCCTTGCAAATACAGGCGTGTCCATCATGTTCCAACTCTTGGAAAAGCAACATCCAAGTGTTACTTAATACTTACCATGTAAGGAAATCTTTTTATTATTGTTATGCAAATACCTTCCGTACACTCTCATCCAGGGTTTTATTTGCCCTCAATCATGATGACATTTTGGTCCCCGTACCAAAAAAGCTCAATTGTTTATCAGCCATGTAACAAAGACAAAGACGCAGGTGTTAGTGTCTCAGACACGCTGACCCCTACAAACCCGATATATCGACACGTCCGTACAGTTCATTCCTTATGAAGATAAATCTTCTACAATACTTTAGTTCATGTTCAATATACAATATAAAAAGAATGTATAGATTTCAGCTGACATACATTAAAATCATATAAACCATATATAAATAATAGACGAAAGAAAAATATTTGAGACTTATATGAAAAAGTGTGTTGGCATGTGTTCAACATGTGAATACGGCAAGGTGTCCAACACAGCAAATTCTTAGAAAACGGAATGTCCTTGTTACATAGTTTATCAGTATGCCTTTAGTAGTGAGGGGTTTCTAATGGAAATAGGGGTATGCAAATAGTGTGTGAAAATAAATGGAATAGATATTTCGAATGAACATAAGGTAAAGGGACAGCCTACCGAAGAGGGACTTGATGGATGGCCTCTTTGTTTTGGTGCTCTTCTTCTTCAGTTCAGCTGAAAAGAGAAAGCAGAAGAAACCAGTTACCAATTAAGATGATGCCCAGCTGGAAAAGTATGCATGAAAGAGAGCATTAGCAATAAATGAATGAACAGTATAGTTTATTGAAGATGAATACTTTAAAAATAAAAGCATAAAATAATTGAAATAGCATTATTATTTGGGGAAAAACCTATCAGGGCCCAAAAAATGGGCCTAAAATCAACGGGACGGGTTCTCCACTCGGACCTTAGCTGTAGGAAGCGTCTACCCTAGGTGCCCTTCCGCTCCCCCTCCCGCACTGGAATCTCACTCCCGCTCCCTCTTGAAAAAGTCAACCAATACTTGCTTGCAATAGCTGCTTCCTCGCTCCCGAATCTGAGTACTCACCCGCACCCACTCCCTCCTCGTGCAACTAAGGCTCATATAGATTAGAGAAGAAATCTCCAAACGGGGCTATCTTACACGAGACAGTCGAGATTGAGGGCCCAAATGAGTTAATGTATTTCCATTTCAGCCTCTTCCCATTTACAAGTTTCGGCCCAATAGACCTCTTCCATGTTGCAAGCGACAATACCATACCAACTACTGTTGACAATGTGGCAGTAAAATCTAAAGATATAAATGGTTGCATTGAAGGTGGCAGTAGCTTGCTTACTAACCCTGTTGATTGGAATTAGAATCTGGAGTTGGAGATTATCCTATGAGTGGGGATAGCGATGGTAAACCAGTCTATAAAGATGTTGAGAGCATTGAAGGGATTGATAGGATTGGGAGTCAACCATCTTCTCCAGAGGACTCCACTTCTTATGCTTTGGATGGATCAGATAATCGAACTCATACGGCTAATAATTATTCAAGCGGAAGGTTTAGGGATTCTGTTCTTATGCAGTTGATTTCGTGCGTGTCAACTTCCATTTACGATTGCGGTTCGATATCTGGAAAGGTCAAAGGGTTTAACGATTGCGGTTCGATATCTGGAAAGGTTAAAGGGTTTACTCAACACAGATGAAGAAGAAAAAATATTAATGGCGGTCGTCGAATGTGAGCGCCGTCGTCGGCATCGTTGGTGTCACCGCACTAACCCAAGAAAAGGGATTAGGGTTTCACTTCCAAACCCTACTCTTCCTCTTCAATAGAGGAAGGAGTCGAATGGGGGTGAGCCTAGCCCTAAAAAAAAGGAGTGGGCTTGGATATAAATAATGGGTCATACCATCTTGGGCCTATTTAATGACCAATTCACCCTACTTAAGCTATGGTGATGTGCTAATGGGCTGATGTAAGTCCACACACACAAAAAACTTTGAGCAAGTTGGTTTATGTTCTTTAAAAAATGAGGGGGATTTGGTGGACCAACAAGTACAAAGTGTGTAAGACATGCAATACACCTTGAAGATTAATTTACCTGCATCTGAATTCGATCTCAATTTTTTTTCAACCAGGAGGGTTTGATGCGGGAGCATTCAACCGCGATGGTCCGCCGCTACACTTAATCAGTGCCTGATCAAACAAATGGACCATATTTTACTATTTATATCAAATTCGTTTTACTATTCCTGAAATTACTATTTATAGTAAATTTTAATTTTACTATTTTAAATGAGTGGATCTTATGAAGATTTGTCTTAGTTTAATTAGGATTTTTCCAATTAAGTTAGATTTTGTTGCCAATTAGGATTTCATTATTAAATTAGTAGTTGACTTGTATTAGGACTTTCTTATTTCAGTTTTATTAAAATTAGGAGAGTTAGGTCAATGAATTTTATAAATAGGATGTAATCCTTGATCTGAAAGGGCATTATTAATAAATGAATCTTAGAGATGATTTACATGATTTTGTGCATAATTTCCCTTTGATGGATTTGGTGTGAGGCCAAGGGAGCGATTCCCACCATTAATTTCTCAATCCCCCTCTCTCTCTCTTTCCCTCTCTCCCTCTCTCTATCACCCCCTCCCATTTTCCTAAAAATCACAGTACAAGCCGTTGTCCTGCGTCAGTTTATCAATAACCCCTCGTCTTTTATTTTTTTGATAAGTAAATAACCCCTCTTTTCTCATTCTCTCCGCCTTGCTCTTTCCTTTCTTATACTACTTCTGTTTTTGAGGTGCTTAGTGATTCTCTTTAAAGCTTTAAATGTTTAAGCATGTTATGATTTGTGGTGAAATTTTTCCTTTCTAAATATGTTTTTACAACTTAAGTAAGATGCAAAACTATGATAGCATCAACCAGTAGTAGCATCAAGGCCTCTTATGAGATCCATGTTGATCTCGGGGCCCTCTTGGATACTTCCAATAACAAAGAGCTCCTTAATTAAAGACTCAAATTGTGGACCTTTTAGGTTATTCCCACTTTTTTTAAGAAACAATGTATGCTTGTTTTAATGAGATCAGTAACTCAGAGGTGAAGGCGGCTTTTCACCCGAGTTCTATGGTATCAACACTCACAACTTCACTACATAGTCTATGGTACCAAGACCCAAATTTAGCATACAATTCAATCTCAATTTCCATGACGGAAACTAACTTGCTGCTTGATGGAAGTGCCTAGTGGAGCATCAAACTTCTTCAGAGTTGTATTTCTGAGATCTCCTTACTCCTTAGTGGATTGTTTCAGTAGTTGTGTTGGTGGTATTGCATTAAAGCTCTCATTGATTTACAACCCCCACACACACCCACACCCGCACCCACAAAAAAAGGAGAGGCGCGCGCAAATACAAAAAAGGAAAGGAAAAGAAATGAAATGAGAAAAAAGAAAACACAAACACGAGGTATTTTCACCATGGAGATGCTTTGAGCATTGTGAGACAAATTAACAAAAATACATTTTTCTACGTGTCCACAAACACATCAAAAGTGAAATGTAATCATGTTTTGAAGTATAACCATGCTGAACCAAAGGTGAACAGTAATGAAATTGAATATCATATTAGAATATGAAAGTATGTTGTCAGAAGAGAAGGATTACCAATCCCGGGAACTTGATGATCGTTGACAATTTCAAAGTTCTTATATGTGTAACCCACAAAGTTGATGTCCTTTGACGAGAGCATCTACAAGCAAAAGGAACAAGGAGCAGCATTTAGTAAAAAAACTGATTAGTACAGTTATCTCAGCAGCAGAATCAACAATACGAGTATATATCATGCTTCATAAATCAAAGATGAAATACTTAAATGTGGGAATTTATGAACAAATTGCCGTGGATAAGTGTATCGTCTGGGAAAAGTGGAAGACCTTCCATTGTTCCTTCTGTGACCGCACTTGACCACAAAATAATACGCTTAAAAAGATAGCAAATCCACATCCCTGATGCATTTGCTGATGAAGGCCATTACAGCCTTCCAAATCGACCCAAGAGGAAAGAAGAGAGTAAGAGAAGGCCCAAAACAGTCCAGACATTGGGGACTGGTTAAGACGAGATCAGTGTTTTTAAAGGCGTGTGAGGCTTACGCCTCGAGGTGCGCCTCGGGGCAAAGCTCTTAAAAAATGCCCTGAGGCTCAATCGAAAGGCGTGTACACATCTGAGGCATACGCCTCACTCTAAGAGGCATTGACGAGGCTCACGCCTCTCAGTGAGGCGTACACCTCGTCAATGCTTCTTGGACTGGGCGTACGCCTCAGATGTGCTATTTTTTTTGCATATTGTTTTAAAAATGACATAAAAAAAAAAAAAAGAATGTCAAGATATTAAAAAAAATAGGTGTCGAAAGGACTCAACATAAAAATAAAAAAAAAAACCTAAGTTTTATATTTAAAAGGAACCCAACATTGATTGATCTACAATTGATTGATGACGAGATGCTAAATTTCGACTTGGACTATCAAGAAGAGGATGTTACTCATATAATTGATGAAGATGCATTTAATTTAGTAGAAGATTGAGTTTTTGATTGGTGTTGTGCTTTTTTGTTAGTGGTTGGAACTTGGAACTTGGAACTTGGTTTGAATTTTTGCTACATTTATTTATAGATTTGAAAACTTATCTACTTAAAAAATGCGTGCATGTGAGACTTACTTCTTACGCCTTAAGGCTTTGGCTAGTGAAGCGCCTCGCCTCATGCCTTAGCGTTTAAAAACACTAAACAAGATAAGTATAGTTGGATGGCTAAGATTAGAAGAGAATTAGGTTGTTTAAAGGGGTCTTGGACTGATATTTAGGGGTGTCAATTTTACCCGTTTAACCGGCACCGAATCGGAACCGGAACCGAAAAACACCGGTTCCGGTTCCACATTTTTGGGAACCGATTAAAAAGGAACCGGAACCGAACCGAAAATAATGGTTCCGGTTACGGGTAGTCTAATATAGAACCGAAACCAATAAGAACCGAACCGATAAGAACCGGTACCAACGTATAAATATAGTGTAAAAATTCTTATATTTTCAAGATTTGGCCCATTATACCCGGAACCGGAACCGACAAAAATACATAATCGGTTCCGGTTCCGGATCCATCACTTTGAGAACCGGAACCGTTAAGGAACCGAACCGGAACCAACCCGTTGACACCCCTACTGATATTGATGCTGAAATTTTCTGCAAAAGTTTTTCTCCATAGAGAGCGTTTGAACCACTTCTGAGTTAGATCTTTAACATTTCTACTTGCTGTTTTCTGCAGTAATTTGTTCTGCTCCTTAGTGGTATCGCAACACTGGTTAGTGTTGATCATGGGCTTTGTGATCAACGTGATAAAAGAAAGTAGATGAGAACATGAGAATCCAAGAATGGATGTGGGGAGGATCCGTGAGATGAGGGGATTAAGAATTTATGCAAGCAGGTTTAAGAGCTCACCCGACGGCCAGAACATCAGGTAATTCAGAGGATTATAGAAATAGTGTTCCCTACGGATGAAGATTAAAACTTGTTCTACAACCATGCTCAGCGTGATGGGTTAAGAGGAGGGGGATTAATCAAATGGCTGATTCATGCGCTGGTCACAATAATGACTCTGATATGAAAGTTAAGGCTCCCAATTTCCATGGTCCCCGAGGAGTTCATCAACTGCATCAGCACCATCAAGAAGCTTCTCAATTAAAAGGAAGTACCAGATCACAAAGAGATTAAGATGATTGCTCTTAAATTAAAGGATTACAAAACCCGATCAAACTGAATTATTGGTAATCTGATGAAGCATGCTCACTCTATGAAACGAGGCTGCTGAAGACAGGTTGTGCACAATATCTTTTGCCTGTTGTACCACCAGGAGAAAAGTCGGCAACATTGTCATCAATAGAGGAAGTTGCAAGAACATGGTCTCGCAAGAGATGGTGAACAAGTTCAACCTGAAGATGGAGAAACACTCGAAACCCTACCAAATAGCTTGGATCGAAAAGGGGGAATGAGGTAAGGATATCTGATGGCTCGTTACCTCCTCGATTGAGTAAAATAATACGGACATGTTGAGTGATACTGACCCCATGGATGCATCCCATGGGTTGTTGGGGCATCTCTAGCACTATGATAGGTCAGCACCTCATAATGGCAAAAGAATACTTACGAGTTTTGTAAGGACAACATTAAGGTGATTCTTGGTCTAATGTGGGAAGGAATCTACATCTAAGCCTTCTCAAGGGAAGGGTATAAGATTCCTTTAGATGGCCGGCCTTCAGAATATCACGAGAATGCTATAATCTATATGTTTATAGTTCAAGAATGTGTTGCTATAGTTTCATAACCCCAGAACTTGAACTATTATTGAGAGACTATGCAGATGTTAAGGAAATCCCTTATGGACTTATGGACTGCATCCTATGAGGGATACGTAGCATCACATTGATCTTATACTAAGATCAAGTCTTCCGAACAAGGCGTACGATTACATGAACCCCAAAGAACATAGTTGCAGCGCCAAGTTTCCAAGCTTATGAAGAAGGGATTGTCAAGGAAAAGCATAAGCCCATGTGCTTTCAAACACTATTGACTCCAAAGAAAGATTGTACATGGCGCATGTGACAACCGCACCTATCATAATAAATAAAATTATGTTGAAATATCACTACACCGCTGCCTTGTTTAGATGACATATAGGATACATTGCGAGTGCAAACATTTTTTTCAAAATTGATTTTCGAATGTACGAACTACTATGTGAGGATTAGCCAAAAAAAGTAAAAGATAAAACACAAGAGGGGTCGTATGAAATAGATGGTTATCTATTCAGGCTGTCTATTGAACCTATTAGTCTAGTACATTCATGTGGTTGATGGCATAAGTACGTAAGCCATTATGAATAGCTGTAGTCAAGTGGAGCATTTACAACATCCGCAAGCAGTCTTCTAGACATTATGATCAGAGAAGGTATATATTAATTTGAAGTTATGTTTTCTAACAAATAGCTTGGTATTCTTGAAACAAAAGGCGTTGATGAAATAAATGTGTTGTGAGGTGTGCAATTCTAAATTCTTGATTTTGCTTTAAAAAAATCACAAATTGAATAAGCCTTCTGTCTAGGACAGGCTTATTCATGGTTTAAAGGTGTCAAATGGGGCATACTATATCAGATGGAAGCTGCATCAAAACTTTGAGAAGTTCAAAGAGGAATAGAAGTTTCTTCATTGTCTACAGATCATGTAGATTGATCTGCTTTGAGACATCTCATGTTATCCTTACATATTATTTTGCTTCTTAATGACAATGTGAGTGGGGGTTGCAATTCAGATGCATAGGGAATTGAATTTCAAAGGTAGGGCAATGAAGATGGTGGAGGTTGGTTCACAAGCTTTTAGTTTTTTTCCCACACAATATTCCATATCATACCCAACACTAGAAAACCCATTTTCAAAATATATATATATATATACTAGAAGTCATTTTCTCTTGAAATGCTTTCCCAACTGAAATGTTCTCTTGTGAACCAAACACAGACGATGGATCACTTTTGAAACACTTTGTGGCAGCAGATAAGTACTAATCTATAATATAGTATTTATCATCCCCAAAGTAACAACTAGACAAAGGTAATAAATCGTAGTTTGGGTAATCTCCTACAGATCCTTGCAAGAGATGCCAAAACAGTGTGACCAAATGCTCGCTCAAACTCAGTTTGCCTACAATAGCTGGAAGAACTGTTCCAACGAATGATGCCTGCATGAGTAGAAAGGAGATGAAGTAGGACGGATGGAGAAGATTTGCAGTTTTCTGTTGTATTTTGTTCTGCTCCTTTCCGTAATCCTGTATTCACTTGCAAGCCAAAAAGTCAGTAAGTGCTTATTATCCTGGACCAAGACACAACCACCCCCGCAGCCAAACATGCCCTAGAAGTCTTAAATATTAAAGATAATATGGATCATCATCATTTCAATTATTCCTTACACAAGAGCACATGCCGGCGCATGTCATCATCATCATAAGCCTTGACCGAACTATGTGGGGTCAGTTGCACAAAATGTGTTCCTCCATCCAATTCTATCTAAAGCCATGTCTTCTATTAAAGCAAGTTTCTTGAGATTTGCTCTTGATGGCCTTCCCCTCTCCCTTCTAGAACTTTCGACTTGCATGCTTTCTAACTGGTGCTATTATTGGTATTCGTTGAGCATGACCAAATCATCTTAATCGACTCCCTTATTTTAGCACCTATTGGGGCCAATGTTTTAAAAAGCAAGAGAATTCTATGAGGCTGTTTGCCTTCGTGAGGCGAGGCATAAACCTCAAGGTGGCATGAAGCATACGCCTCAAAAAAAATTTCTTATAAAGTACTCTAAAAATTATAATAATTTTTTGAAAAATGAATCAACCATAGAAATAAAAAGAAAACGAAAATAAATTTGTTAGATTTTCTTTTTAATAATTTACCTTAACGGATGATAGTTCTAAGCCAAATACTTGATATAACTAGTCATCAATTCAACATCAACATTCAATAGTTAAAAGTACATGTACATCATCAAAAATAAGATAATCATTACCATAAACCAAAGATAATAAGTTTGCAAACAACCAACTACTTCCACTTCCTTTTCTATCACCTCGTCTCACCATTTTTAAATAATCACCAGGTAAAAAGAGGAAGAATAAACCAAAGATATAATAAGATTTTAATGTATATGTTAAGAAAAAGGGGAAAATGTTTTTTAAAGTTCTTACTTTAAACAAGTAATCATTTACTTAATTGTATCTATTGCTATTCAAGTCGTCATGTTGCAAGGAATCTGTAAGAAGTGACGGAATTGAAATCGGATGAGGAAAGAGTAAATAATCACAAAATCTCCCTATATGAGAAAACTAGGGCAAAATAGCTTAGCTCTAAGAGTTCTCTTGAGTAAGAGGAAAAAGATAATTAAAACTATCTTCTTTTAGGTCATTCAGATCATTAAACATTACGAAGGACATTTTGAGGGGAAAAAAGGAAAAGAAAAAAAAATTATAAAGGTTCATCCAAACCATTGCTATGCGTGGTTGATGCCTCAAATGCCTTGAGGCATGCCTTCTAAAACACTGATTGGGACTACTATATTTCACAAACTCATTCAGTTGTGATTGCCTTTCCATTCATCCATCTCAACAACTTCATTTCAGCTACGCTCATTCTATCACATGTTCTTACTTAATTGCCTAACATTTTGCTCCATAAAGCATATTTGGTCTTATTTTCGTCTAATAAAAAAATTCTTATAATTATCAATCAAAATTTTGATTGATATGCGTTGGTCACAAAGCACTCATCTCCACTATAGCCACTGAGCTCTAATGGTGACCAAAGCACTCATCTCCACTATAGCCACTGAGCTCTAATGGTGACCAAAGCACTCATCTCCACTATAGCCACTGAGCTCTAATTCCATGGATGATATCATCCTAAATATCTCCCTCTTTATGGATAATAGAACCAAGATAATGAAAATGGTCACATTGGGGTTACTCTTCACCATTAATTTTAATTAGCACATCTTTACATGCGTCATTACTAAAGTTGCAGCCCATATACTCTGTCTTGGTTCAACTCATTTTAAATCCCTTCGACTTCCTCTAAAGTTATAGTTTTGCATCAACTAACACTATGTCATCTGCAAATTGCATACACCAAGGACCCCCTCTTGTATATAAATAGTTACTTTGTTTATAACTATAGAAAGAAAAAAAGATACAGACTCAAGGTTGATCCCTATAGTTACTGTGATTTGAAACTCATCTGTCTCACCACAGTTGTCTTCACACAGTCACCACTCCCTCTTGCAAATACAAGTTCTTAATGATGTAATGCGTACCAAATTAACTCTTTAGGAACTCAATCGTGTGCTGTTTCTAAGTCAACAGAGACCATATGCATGTTTGATAACATAACTTCTTATTGTCCCAGCAACATTCATAAAAACTGCATTTGAAACACGTCACTGTCGAACACCAACAGTCTCTTGGAATTATTTTAATTGAAAGGTTATACAAGTCCGATCAACTTGCCAGTTTAGAAAAATCACATAGCCAAAATTTTCTATTTTATCAGGTATTCCAAATAGGAAAAGGCATTGCTTCATAGCCATCAGTGGAATCTAACTCATGTGGAGCAGAAACAAAAATATAAACAGAACATGGCAAACTATAGAATGGCAAAAGTAGCTGTTAAGACACAGAAGTGGAAAGTCCAAATTTACAGACAGTAAGCTTACCTTTCTCCACGGACCAGATTTTGATGAAGTTTGAATCTGGTTGTCAGTCTGCAGCATCGATGCATAAAAGAAGCAAAAGAAGATACAATGAGTAACATAAAATGCCTCAATGCAGATGAATCTAAAAGATTAATAGATAACGGAGATATATCTATACCTCTTCAAACTTCTCAAAGTTTTGAGTATCCAGCTCATCATTGACCTCTGGAAGAAATGCAGCTTCCATCTGATATAGTCTGTCCCATTCGACACCTTTAAACCATGGATGAGCCTGTAATTGGCAGGAGGATCAACCAGATAATGACATCAATTTGTGATTTATTTTTTAAGCAAATTCAAGAATTTAGAATAGAACACACCACACAACACCTTTATTTCATGAGCGCCTTTTGTTCCAAGCCTCTGCTCGACATTGCATAAGAGTTTACTAATAAGATCTTTAGCTTCTGCAGATAGCTTTGCTTCTTCAGGAAACTTTAAATGAGTTCTCCAATTTACAATCTGCATAAATAACAATAAAGGGAGTAAAGAAAGAAAGCATTATAAAATAATGAGATTTTTTATGCATAAGTGGAATGATATGTCTCAAGAGATGAAACAGTTCTAATTTTGCGAAAACCGGGAGAAAAATGAATTGAGGTTTGAACAAGAGATATGGACCAGGCCTTCATTATGAATGAATCAAAGAGTCTAAGTGGGATATAGGTATCACGAAGAAATATATGAGGAAAAGTAAAAAAATTTAAAAATTGGATCTGCGAAACTGCAGAGCCTCAACTCAGTAGGCTGCTGACAAGCAAGAAAATGTAAATCAGCCCAGCAGAAAAAAAGTCCTTTATCTCAACTGAGTTCGGTCAAATATAGCCACCTCCAGACAGCATGCCACATAAGTCTCAAAATGACAAATGAGGCAACCAAGGGCCTGATGCAGGGATACAGGATTCATAGGTTCTGAGTATAAATTATGATTCAAGGCAGAAGTGGTGGAGAAGGTTGCAATGGTTTTAGGAGTAAAAAACAATTGGTTGACGAACAGTATAGCAACCAATAGTAGTGGGTTCAATTCCAGCTTACCCACCAAAAAGGAGAAAAACAAAAAAAGGCAAGGCTGTCCCAAGTGCACAGTTTAACAGAAGTTACATAATTAAATGACAAAGTGCAAGTCATCAGAATTTTCGAGCAAACCTTCCTACAAGTTGACATGGGTTCATCAGAATAAAAAGGTGGATATCCCACTAGCATTTCATACATGATAGCTCCAAGGGACCACCTGCAGAAAAAAAAAGAAGAAAAGAAAAACAGCATATTGTCTAAGAGAATACACTAATCTGAAAAAAAAAATTAAAAGACATAAAATTATAATTAATTACCAATCGCATTCCATTCCATATCCCTTCTTCAACAAAACTTCTGGAGCAATATAGTCAGGTGTACCAACAGTAGAATAAGCCTGCAAGTTTCCAATATCAACAATTTTAGACGAACTATAAAATTTCCACGCAATCATCATGATAATCTGCAAGACTTGCTAGAATACATTAAGCGTGAGTAATTTCATGCACACAACATGTATATAAAAACAAGTAAATATATAATGACCATAGCAAAAAACAAAAAACAAAAAAAAAATATTTATATAAATCATATGTAGAAAAATACCAAAAAACACAAGAAAAAAGGTAATCAAGGTATTTCTTTACTTTATAAATCAAAATGGGTGAAGGGCACATCTGTTTTGGAAGAAATGATGATACCACATGCACTCCAACATTAGATCCATTACATCAGCGAATAAATGGAAGAACATTCTTCAGAAAAACTGCAAAAATGTAATCACATGATGGTGGATGATTTACCAGCATCCTCCTGTTTCTCTGCCAATGTTGTAATTGCTCCTGTTGTGTGCGCTTTGGTGCAGCAGGGCGTTCGTCATTCTGTTGAGATCCATTAACGTTGTTTCCCACAGAAAAATCCTTTTCATGGAGTGTACTGCAGTCTAATGGTTTACATAGTCCAAAATCTGATAGCTTCATGTGACCATATCTATCCAGCAACAGATTGTCAGGTTTGATATCTCTGTAACATGTAACGAATATGAATGGTAAATTTATTTGATCTAGATCAAGAAGACTACTTTATAAGCATATCAACAGTGTCATCAACACAATCAAGAAAAATTATCTGCAAACCTATGGATATAATTATGTTTGTGGATAGACTCAATAGCCAGAACTGTTTCCCCAACATAAAATCTGGCCTCATCTTCAGTCAAAGTATCCTTCCGCATAAGTAAAGTCATCATATCTCCACCAGGTAGATATTCCATAATGAGATACAAAAACTCTTCATCTTGGAAAGAACAATAAAGCTTGACAATGCAATTGCTGTCAACCTCCGCAAGTAGATTCCTTTCAGCTTTAACATGCTCAACCTGAATAAGCAAACTGGAATAAGCATAACAAACAAAACCTTCAGTATGATCTTGTGTGACAACTAAAATGTATACCTGCCCTCTGCGAAGCATTTCTGATTTCTTAAGCTTCTTCATTGCATACACATGACTTGTTGTCTTCTCCCTGCAAACTCTGACCTGCAGCACAAAGATAAAATAAAAACAATGTGTGAAAGGAAAACCAAATTTGAAAGTGATTATTGTCTAAAACAATTGGGTAACAGCAGCAGATATTGATATATACTTGAATAGGATATATGAATCACAGGAACTGAGGAGATCTTGCAAACATGCCTTTCCATAGGCCAGCTACAGTTAAAAGGATCATTATGTGTCACAGGCCTAGGGAATCCAACCTGAGAGCTTTACATCCAACTGAATTATTTTCTACTTGTGCTCAAACAGGTTGACTGTAGGCAAAGAATGTGATCTTCACTTACAACTACTATAGTCGAAGAATATGAACTGATATCTGGAAAGTGTATCGGAAGCATAATAAATCCGGTTCTAACATCTAGGAATACAGACAAATATATTGCAGTATGGTAGATATGGATAATTGATCGATAAATCTTACTATATTTGTTTGTATATGTATACCATATCATGCATAAGTCTCTCTTTATAAACGCACAGATGTATCTATATCCATCCATCTATATACATGCACAGATAGACACAGACACGCCCATGCACATGCACGAATCAGGCCTTTTTCCATCAACAGGGCTACAGATTGCAATGACACACGTAATTTTGCAGACTAACCATACTTAAACAGATCAACAGATATCATGCAACACAAAATGTACCTCCCCAAATGCACCCTTTCCTATCATCGTCAACAACTCAAAATCATCAGCTCCCATTTTATGCCTCTGAAGGCGCATGTATTCTGTTTCCTTCTTCTCCAAGTATTTTAGTAGGTTGCTTTGCTCCTCCTCAGACACATCAGCATCAGCCAACTTCTTTTCCAATATATTGCGTCTGCTTGAAAACGAAAATAATTAAATAACTTTTCATTTTAAAGTAATACAAGTTCAAAAGAATTCTATGAGCCTCCTGATGATATAAATATCTTTGAGAAATGCTTTTGTTTAAACAAATGACCAATCATATGCAGGACACAATCCAATGTACAATTACTTCATGCTAATACCAAATTGTATGCAAATCAATGTACATTTACATAATGGAACCATACAGAACTTACGAAAAGAAAATATTTTTAAGTTACTGTATCATGGACTTCGCCCATGGAAATCTGGACTCCAGAATCACATGAATCCCTGAATCCAACTCTTAGGACTCCTTGCCACACTGGGTCTGCATGAGAAGCGAATTTACCACTACATCATAGTTCATACATATAAATCACGGTTCAAAGTATTGGAATGCCTTGGCCAAGATGTCTCGATCTAGAAGGTGACCGAAACGATACATTAGGGGTTTGGCTCGATATGTCTCATCATTGTCTTGGTTCATCTCGTATCCCCTCAGTCAAAACGTCTCGGTTTTTCAAGCGACCAAGACATACCTCGAGACTGAGATGTTAAACCATGCACGTAATACATCTGGTTATAGTGTCAATGTTACTTCAGTTTATGTATACTAGCGGAAGGGCACGCGGGAAGCACATGTTGCCTCAGTTTACATCTCGTTTACACTTCAATATTAGTCATTATCATTAAAAATAAAGTAAGGATGTTACAGGAATCTTAATTTGATAAAAAGATCAATTTATAGTCTTTTTTAATAAGAAAATAGTTGGTAAATGGATATCATTAGAAAGATCTCGGCAAGAGTTTTCTATTGGTACCATTTTCACTACAAAAACTAGCTCATGGATTAAAAGTTATGAGCTTTTTCAAAGGAAAAAAAGAATTTTCCTATAAAGGTACCAAGTCAGTTTTGTAAAGAAGAAAAGTTTGGAAGCACTCCACATTTACCTTAGTAGATGAACTTTGGAATCAAAAGACTATTTTAACCTTTAGATAAGTTCTGTAACTAAGTAAAAATTACATGGTTATGCATGTGTATTCCTAAAAAGGTGGAGGTTATACAACTGTTCTAACTGCGGGGAAGGTCGCTTCGCATTATATTAGTATAGATAGATTCTTATGAGCAAAACTATTGTACAAATAGTTGTGAACTGTAATATTTTGCTGTTATAAATTTCTTTTATATTTAATTTTCTTCTATAAAAAGACACATTTCTTTGACAAATAAAATGACATGGTGGTCTCCATGACCCACATGGAGATGAAATGAGGGCTGATATTTTTTGTGAGGATGATCTCCTTACCATAACAATTATCCTCACAAAAAAACAGCCCATTTCAACATTTCTAGCCTTAAAATTGGATTACAATTTGAAAATTTTGGACTGTCCACTTCACCATCAGCCTCATTCAAAACGTTTAGTTTGTTTCAGATAAAATCGAACAAAACCATGTAAAAATCACAAAATGTTATAAAATGCCTTATAAATATTCACGGGAAAATAGGAAAAAATAAAATACATATAAATGAATTAAAAAAAAATTTGTTAAAACTTCAGCATGTATTTGATTTACACCCAACAATAGTTACTTGCAGTTCCAATGCTATATGAAAATAGAATGTGTAGAGTAAGGACTTGGAATGAAGGTATACAAGACAGTCTCCGGTTCGGCCCAATAGCACTATAAGTCACTCTTCTAAATTTAATATGTTTTGAAAAAAATATATTTCATTTATATGTTTTTATGTTTTATGCATTTTCTGAGATTTTTTTTGAATTTAATTCATTTTCCAGGGTTTCATTCATTTCAAAATGGTTCCACCAAGTGGTTTTGGATAGTTTCGTCCAAAACAAACCAAACGTTTTTGGTTTTCCCAAAATGAAACCTAATAATTTGAAGTTTGATCAATGATTATTATAGGAAATAATGATGTCAAGCATGCAACATGAATTAAATTTTGTGATTTCCTCGGCAAGATGAAAAAGGTATATTTGGAAGCTTTGATTGCATTTTCCAAACAAGGTAGTTTGGAAAGGAAACTATAGTGCTCCATGTACCAGAGACAGTCATGTGTGTCAGTGCCCATTGCCCAACAGTGATACGGAGTGTGTGACACATTGATCCCCCAAACCCAACACGCCAACACATAGGTAAACTCTTTGTATGTATTGAGGTGTATATTTTTCTAAACACTTTAATTCAGGTTAAGTATAAAATATTAGTTGGAAACAAAATATTTGAATAAATAAAAAATTTCTGAAAAAAGTGTGTTCGGATGTGTCAACACATATGACATGATATCCAACACAGGAAATTCTTAGAAAATGGAATGCCCTAGAACATAGATGATGCCAATGGCTCCCTAAGTTGAGGTCTCATCAATTGATATCCTCATCTAAATTTCAGTGACAAAATTATGTACAAATCACTTGTGAGAACACAACAATGCTCACTCACTAATGATCTTGCTTTGGTATTTTAAATATATATAACATAATGTAGCATGTGGAACCCTAAAAAGTAGGCACAAATCTACAGATGTCTGTGCTAATATTGTACATGGAGTAGAGCTATGTAAAATATCATGACATGTATAAGCACAGGATTTTGAAACCAGAATATGCTTCCAAGCATCAACAACTCCACTATCCAAAAATAGACTAAGACTGAGGGACATATAACTCAATGGCTCATAATACATGTTTCTGTTTTTCATAATGTATTTTTAATTTTTACAAAATTTTTTATTAATAATAAACAACAAGATGTCACAGAATAAGCCAAATTAAATACAAAAAAATTGGAAAAAAAAAAAATGAAGAACTTGGAAGTCAAGAAACCATACCGCTCCTTTCTCTCCTGCAAATTCTTCATCTGCTCCTTGTAATGGTTTTCTATGTACTGCTTTGCTGCTGCAACCTTCTGCTTTGTGACATTTGAAGGCGTTTCATCACATGTAGACGGCTTTGACCCTTCTTTTCTATTACTTGCCGGCTCCTTCTTCTTATTAGAAGACCTCAATTTATCTCGGGGTTGAAACTTATGGAACCAACTCCTTGCCGAATCCATATCCGCATACAAGATCAAGTGGTGCCTCAACAATTAAAATCCCGCATTCCCATGAACTGCATTACTTTTCTCTCCAAATCCAAGACGCAAGCAATCGATCACCGACTCAGTCTCAATTCCAGAAACCGAAACAAGTAAAAAACCGCTGCCTCCTTAGTCCTTAAGTCCAGAAAAATCCCAATTTCGTTCGTTCTGAATTTATAAGGAACCAAATCAAGTAAAGAAAAGTAATAATTCAACAGAATCAAAATGTACAGATCATCAACCAATTCCGAACAAAAAAACTCTAATATTGCAAAAACATTAAGAAATGCAACATTATAAACCCTAACTCTTCGGAATTCAATCAAACATACTCGATCAGTCGAAATTCTCGACCACGTCATTCATAATTCGCAGAATTCATGAAGAAATTCAACTTAGCAAGCAATAACAACCGATCTACAACCCTAAAAAACCAAATCCGTTAACACTAAAGGCGAGAAAAATATCAAAGATGCCATCACAAACCCTAAATAGGAAAATCATCAATCTGGAAAGGTAAAGTTCGTTCGAAAGAAATCCAAAGAGAAGATAAGTCGGCAGAGAAATCGGGTTACCGCGTAAAAACTGTCCGAGAAGAACTTCGATACTAAACCCCAGCTCAGATGAGATGGAAATCGAACTGCCCGCCATTTTCGTTGCAGCATGAAAAAGAAGCAACACAACTCATATTGAAATCTCTCTCTCTCACTTTCTGATTTTAAATAGGTTTTCCTGTTCTGTATTAATCGTATAATTTTTTATTTTTTTTTCCTTTTGGTTCTTTAGCAGTTTCGCGAGATATCGGTTTCAGACAATTCTCGCGGTATAAAATGAAACCTGCCTTCTAAATCACGCTCTGCGCGTAACGCGCACTCCGTCTTTACCAAAAGGCGTAAAACTTCGGTCACGATGGGTTGTGACACGAGCCACGTGGCACACTATTAGAGGGCGCTGACTGTATGGATGTTTGGCCAGTCCCTCCGTGGACCTGCAAACCAAAAATCAGCCTGATTAGTGATTTCCAAGCGTTGGATTGAAGTTATTTTCATGGGTTGATTTTAACCGTAGTAATTTGAACATTATCCAAAGGTTGTAAATCACTAATCAGGCTGATTTTTGGTTTGCAGGTCCATCAAGAGACTGGCCAAACATCCATACGGTCCGTGCCCTTCAATAGTGTGCCACGTGGCTCATATTGCACATGGCACATCTTAGAGATCACTGAACGTATAGATGTTTGGACCAAAATTCATCATAATTAGTAATTTATATCTATCCGATTAGAGTTTTCTTTATAGTTTGTTCTTAACAGTGGATTTTGAGCATTATCGGGAGGAAGTGGCACACTATTACAGACCACTAATCGTATAGATGTTTGGCCCATCCCTAAGTCAACCTACATGCAAAAAAAAAATGAGCATGATTGATGATTTTTAAGCATTCAATTGGAGTCGTCTTTCTAGGTTGATATTTAACCTAGTTATTTGAGCATCTATTTAACACACAACTCAAGGTACCTTTTTTGCCAATGACAAAACAACACTATCATGCACGTTCATGGACCTTGAACCATGTGATCATTACTTTTTTAATAATGAGTTAAGTATGAAACTTTTAATTAATTTTTTTTTAAAATATTGAATTTTGACACCACATATTTGGTGCCATGTGGCACTCTTAGAGACCACTGACCGTAGGGATGTTGGCCGATCCCTAAAACACATACTAAAACACATCTTGATTAGCAATTTCTATTCGTTGGATTAGAGTCTTCTTCTTGATTTATTTTTAACCATAGATTTCGAACATTATGATCCAAAGGTTAGAAATCACTGATCAAGCTTTTTTGTGTAAGTCTACCTAAGATGGCCCAAACATCCATACAGTCAATGGTCTCCAATAGTGTGCCAAGTGGCTCACACTATGATCCATCATCAACATTGACGATGGACATCTATTTTCAAAGGTTTTTTATTATTTTTTTTTTTGCAGGAGTATAGCCAGAGGAAAGGTAAAAGTTGTATGATAACCAAAAAAAAAAGTAAAAATAAAAATGATAGAACAAAATAGGGGCATTTTCATAGTATTGAGGTTTGGGTGCGTAAAGCAAGAAAAGCCTTTGAATGCCAGCTGAGCGCTATTAACCACCATTGGATTCTCGTGATCCACAACTGAGAACAAACGCGAACTTGTTGGTTCACTTTTGTTGGTCCCCTGATCCCTTCAATCAAATGAGGGGTAACTCGAGTAGAACTTCGTAGACCAGTGCCGGCCATCAAAGTTATGGACTGACCATAATATAAACCACGTGGAATATTTGTAGAGATTTCTCTTTCAGATGGTATGGATGTTTGGCCCAACCCTCCCGATCTGTGATTTGTAACTGTTGGATTGTAGTTGTTTTCAAGGTTTGATATTTAACCTTGAAATTTGAACATTATTGACCATTATTTGGGGTACAAAGATCCAAAAGTTTGAAATCACTAATCTGGCTGATTTTTGGTTTGTAGGTCCACTAAAGGATTGGCCAAACATCCATACAGTCGGCATCCTCTGAAGTGTGCCACATGGCTCATATTATGGCTGGACAATGGTCAGCAAAGCTCTACTCGGGTAACTCGTGCGAGGAACTATATTATAAGCCATGTGGCACACTCTTAGAGAGAGCTGACAGTATGAATTTTGCCCAAACCCTAGGTAGACCAACAAACCAAAAATTAGCCTGGTAAGTGATTTCCAAGCGATGGATTGTAGCTGTTTGCATGGGTTGATTTTTAACCATGGAATTCGAGCATTATTTGGGGTACAAAGATCTAAAGGATTGAAATCAGTTATCATGCTAATTTTTGGTTTGTAGGTCTACTTAGGGATGGCCAACCATGGATACGATCAGCGGTCTCTAAAAAGTCTGCCACGTGGCTCATACTGTGGTCCATCGTTAACATTGTTAAGCTGATAAAGTTTGTGAGCCTTGATGCCACTAGGTTCGAAACGTCATGCATTCTACCTTTAATGGGCAAGGGACTATTGAGCAATACACTTGTAGTTCGACAATTGTTGACCTCCCACAATATGAGCCATGTGCCATACTCTTAGAGGACGCTGATTAGTGATTTCAAACATCCGGATCTTTGTACCCCAAATAATGGTCAATAATGCTCAAATTCCAGGGTCTAAAACCAACCCATGAAAATGACTCCAATCCAATGCTAAGAAAAACTACTCAGGCTAATTTTTTGGTCTGTATGTCGATCTAGGGTTGGGCTAAACATCCATATGGTTAAAAATCTCTAAAAATATGCCATGGGTGGTGGTCAGCAAAGTTCTACTCCCCTAAGTGGTTTAATGAATTTTAAACTTAACCCGGGTTACTTTTTAAAAATGAGTTAGGAGGTTTGTTATTTGGTACCGGAGGCTAGAAAATTTTGAAAAGGTGAGAAGTGGGTAGATTCTGGTCGACTAAACACTTTGGCACTAAAGTCCAGCCCTCTACCCGATGTGTACTTCCTACAACCTTGCTTTTGCTTTTGAAAGAATTTTCAACAAGAACTTGAAACAAATTCACTTCTTCTTGGTCCAAGTAGGGCTGCTAATGACCAGGTCGACCCATTTACTCGGTCCAATCCGATAACATTAGGACTGGACTTCAGAATCATGATCCAGTCCGATCAGATAGACTGTCTTTATTTTTGCTTCTTTTATTTTTTCATTTTATATATTTGACAAGGGTATTTTTGGTGCCAAAGAACACGTCAACCTGCCAGCACAAGTCACCCTACAGCTCATTCAATGTTATAAAAGTAAAATAAATTTGTATTCCTAATATGCTTTCCCGTTCTTTTATTTTGACAAAAATTATCTATTCCGATTTTTTTTGAAATATTTTTAAGGGCTTTTTTGCTTTACCCCTTACTTTATTGATGCAATTTGCATCTCACCCAATGTTTTCAAAATATTTGCGTCTCACCCTTTGACCATGGTCAACGTCCTTAACCATAGACGATCTTCGGATGGACATCCCAATATTTTTTAAATGACTATAATGACCTTGGGTGAGACACAAATATTTTAAAAATATTGGGTGCGATGCAAATTACATCAATAAAGTAAGGGGGACAAGCAAAAGATCCTTATTTTTTTTTTGAGGATTGTGACCTCAAAACCATGGTTTTAAAAACGGCCGTTTAAATGGTTTTAACGGCTGTTTAAAAGGTAACGCCCCAAGCCTGTTTCCGTTAAAACCGTTTAAACATGTTTTATCAGTTTTGAAAAAAACGACCATTTTTTTGTTTAAACGGCCGTTAAAATCGTTTAAACAGCCATTTAATTCTGAAAATTTTGTGAAAAAAATAGCCGTTAAATCTGTTTAATTTCCGTTAAAATCCGTTAAATTCTATTTTTTTTTTTTCAAATTTCAAAATTTGAATTTCAGGGCCATTTTTTCCATTTTTTTCCCTTTAAAATCGTTAAAACCCGTTTAATTCCATTAAATTCTATTTTTTTTCATTTTTGCCCCTGGCCGTTTCGATCCGTCTAAACGGTAACGCCCCCAGTCCGTTTAACCGTTAAAACGACCTCCTTTAAACCTTGCTCAAAACCTTCCTTCTTTTAGTTTTGGCCCAACCGTAAGCGGACCTACAAATCAAAAATTAATCTGATTGTTACTTTTTAAGCATTGGATTAGAGTCATTTTCTTGGGTTGATTTTATCCATAGAATTTGAACATTATTTGGGGTACAAAGATCCAATGGTTTAAATTAAATCACTAATCATGCTGATATTTGGTATGTAGCTCCACCTAGCGATGGGCCCAACATCCGTACGGTTAGTGACCTCTAAGGGTGTGCCACGTTGCTCATATTGTAGTCCCTCGTCATCATTGTGAGGGACATTCCTTTTATAGTTCACAATCCTCAAAAAAAGGTTGAGCACACAATCCTCCAAAAAAAAAAACCTGAAATTTTTATTTTGCTTGTCCCCTTTACTTTACCGATGCAATTTGCATTGCACCCAATGTTTTTAAAATATTTGTGTCTCACCCAAGGTCATTATTGTCATTTAAAAAATATTGGGATGTCCATCCGAAAACTGTCTATGGTCAATGACGTTGACCATGGTCAAAGGGTGAGATGCAAATATTTTAAAAACATTGGGTGAGATGCAAATTGCATCAATAAAGTAAGGGGATAAAGCAAAAAAATCCTATTTTTAATTTACAAAGATGTTTTGGTTATTTAATACTTCCACATTTCAACTCAACTGTACAAATAATCATTATATCCCGTTGTATTTAAATATATACTAATGGAAGTGGGGCCCACATGCGGATGAGTTAAGGGATGATTTTTGGTGATAATATTCTTCTCAATGTGGCTATCAACCACACAAAAAATCAGCCCATTCCAACATTTGTAGCCTTGTGAAAAGTAGATTGCAAATTGAAAAATTTTGGACCATCAATGAGATAACAATTTTGGTAGGGTTAGTAGTTTTAAAAATTACTGATTTTTGGTGAGGGTGATCTCCATGATGAGGAGATCACCCTCACCAAAAATCATCCCTTAACTCATCCGCATGTGGGCCCCACATCCATTAGTAAGAATTCCATCAGTCATTCTATCCCAGCCCATATATATATATATATATATATATAGAGAGAGAGAGAGAGACAACAATTTTGGCAACATTTTTTACAACAAAAAATTGGGGCGGGCCAATATATAAATTATAAGTTTTAGAATTGGATATTTTTTGCGAGGATGGTCTCTATGGCAAGGAGATTATCCTCACAAAATTCAAATCATTCTACATGTGTAGAGTGGTTTAGAAGTTGAAGAATTATGGACCGTCTATGTTTACTGTTGACTTGAAGACCACACTTGATGGGGATAGAAATTTCAAAATGGACTGATTTTTTGTAGGGGTGATCTATATGGTGAGGAGATCATCCTCACCAAAAATTACCAATTGATTCACCTTCCATTTGGAGACGCCAAAATTGTTGTAAAAAATTTTGTCCCTTGATTCCAACCCATATATATATGATTGTGGACAACAAATTTTTTTTTTTTTTTTTTGATAGGTAAATTGAAATTTATTAAAAAAGAATGCTAGGAGGATGAGATAGCCACCTTAGCAACCAAGAGAACAACAACAAAACAAGACCAAAGCAACTCCACCCCCTCCTTACCCTACCCAACAACAAACACACACCCCTTACTCACGATAGATTAACGAGTCTCACTTGAACACGACATCCTCAAAGAAAAAACTTCTTCCCTCCCTATACAATTTGACCCAAAGAAAAATGAGCCCTTAGATCTCTAAGACTAAGGCTTCCATAGACAAACTTCTCCCCTCAAACACCTTGTTGTTATGCTCTCTCCATATGCTCCAAATCACTGCAAGCTGAGTTAAAGCCCAAAGCCTTTGCATTCCCACGTGGACTATGAATCAATGGTTGATTTTTTGTGAAGATGATCTCCTCACCATATAGATCACCCCTACAAAAAATCAGCCTATTCTGAAATTTCTAACCCAATGAGATGATTTTTGGCAAGGACGGTCTCTATGGTGAGGAGATCATCCTCACAAAAATTCAAATCATTATAATATTCGTAGCTGGAGGAGATCATCCTCACCAAATATCAACCATTGATTCATCTTCTAAGCCGTGAGCCAATCCCGTGAAGAGTTAATCACCATTTTGCCACTTTTTTATTAACGCAACCCTGCAATATCTAATCTAAGTTCAGTATTAACAAGGGTATTTTAATAAATTTATTTTGTTATTTATGCAATACATGTATCATTAGATGCCTCTCCAATAGTTATTAATGAAATATATTATATCAATTATTGTATGTTGATAAAATCTTCGAAAATTTTTATAAATGAAAATAAATTTAAATGAATTTGCAAAAACAAAAACAACTTTCTGACATTTACAAAAAAAAGTAACTAAATCTGTCTGACAAAAAATTAAAGCTGAAAAAGCCGACATATGCCCTTTAAAAGCGTTTGCCCATAGAGGCATAAAACTTCTGTCACAATACGAGCCACGTGTCACTCTTAGTGGACGCTGACTGTATGGATGTTGGGTCAGTCCCTAGGTGGACCTACAAACCAAAAATCAGCTTGATTAGTAATTAACAACCTTTGGATCTTTCCACTCAAATAATGCTCAAATTCCTACGGTTAAAATCAACCCATGAAAATAACTTCAATCCAACGCTTATAAACCACTGATGATGTTTATTTTTGGTGTGTAGAAAGGGAGTTTCATTACTTTTTTTGTAAATGTCAGAAAGTTATTTTTGTAAATACATTTAAATTTATGTTCGTTTATGAAATTTTCCGTAAAATCTTTTACCATTTGTTATTGAGTAAAATGTTGATGACATCGTGCTCTCATTGAAGCCCGTGACAGTCAATGAGTTATCAGCACATACCCTGAGTGATTTTTCCGCGTACCCATGTGAGTGTTTTTTAATTTTCACTTGGGTACGTGGCAAAAAGCACTCAAGGTATGTGCCAAGAACTCATTGGCTGCCACTGGCTTCGATTGTCATCAAAGATTTACTCTTAGTTATTTGACTTAAGAATTTATAATTTTCACTTCTAAAAAATCAAATTTATCAATCAAACCGGCTCAACGTTAGATTGACCCAATTAGAAGATTTGGTCTGGATTTGAGAACCATGATCCGGTAAGTTGTTGGATCGGGTAGCAATTTGCAAAAATACAGTACCAAAATTGATCGGGTACAATTCAGGTCTGTCATTTAAAATGCTTTAAAATTTTGAGCAAAAATAATTAAAAAAATATAAAATATTGACAAGGTTTTGTCTTATAAAGGAATTTTCGTGTTCAAAATTAAATAATTTTTTTTTTTGATAATGTAGAGATTTATTGAAGATAAGGAGTGGTACAAAGGAGGAGGAGATCGAGAGGACCACCTGTCTAAGGGAGGAACCGCTAACTACCCCTTAACATGATAGAGTCCCATCTAAAAACCAAGTCCTCGAAAGAGAGACCTTTACAATCGATATAGACCTTGGACCATAGAAAAAGAAACGCTTGATAGAGATCAGAAGGTTGAAGAAAGGCGCCTCCTTATTCTCAAAAACCCTATTGTTTCTCTCCTTCCAAATGCGCCACCATATAGCGAAGGGAAGAATGCTCCATAAACTCAAAGCGCGAGACTGGAAGTATCGGACTGACCAATGTACACATCGAACGTTTTATTCTCAAATAAGTCGTAGAAGTTTGTGAATTATTCGAGAATAATTTCGATCATGTCAAAAAAATTGCACGAATTATTTCGGACCTTCGAATAATTCTTCCGGTTCGCAAATAATTAAGATTTACTATGGGTCCAATCCGAATCCGAATCCGAATCCAAACCATTGAAAGCCCTAGCAAGAAGTGAGTGAAATCGTGCTGCTAACCATTTCACTACTAAGCGCTTAGCAGCAAAAATTTACGACGACTGATAGTGGACATCTAGGGGCCATCATCCACCTTTGATAGATTACCGACAGGGTGATCTTGGACTTTTTTTTTTCATTCTTTGTTGACTGTATTCCACTCGTCGGAGGTGGCCCCACTATGCCATCTCATCTGCGGCGATACTGGATCCAGACAATCATCGTCGTTGCTTTTGGAACAGTAGATGACTCACCTCCACGTGTAAGTTAGCAAAACAGTTACTTTTTACGGTTCTTTTACGATAGCAAGAGAAAATGAATACGGCGAGAAATAGCCGAGAAATTGGAGACAGTGGAACGCGGGAAACTGAAAATGTAGAACTAGGTAGGGAGGCATCTCTTGTGCTGAGCTGGACCGCCCAGGATATCTAGAGTAAACCTGTCGAGAATAATTGCCTCAACGACCCCGGCCTTGATATCCGCCTGTGATGCAGCGGGTGTACACGACACGTGGCATCATGAGAAGCTCTACTCGCCCACGCGTTTTCTTCAAATTTTGAATTGTCAACGTGCTCCTCCAGGTAAATTGAAATGTCTGGATTGCCCTCATTTTTTTCTGAAATTTTTTTGACGTGTAAATTGCTTCATATGTCGATGTATCATGTGTGCCCCTTTATAAATGCACCATGTAGCACAATTTTTGGGGCCCACTGACCACGTGGATGTTTGGCCCACCCCTTGGTGGTTCTACACAACAAAATCAACTTCATTGATGATTTCTAGCCGTTGAATTTAGTACCTTCAAAAATAAAAACCTTGAATCCAACTGGCAACTACTAGAATCTCTCATAAAAAGTAACAAAATTTTGATGGCTAGAGATGACCAATCAGATGATTTTTGGTTTGTACGTTCACCAAGTGGTGGGCCAAACATCCATGTGATCAGTGGGCCCAAAATATGTGTGACATTTTAGATAGGCACAAATTGATTCTTCATAAAAAAAATTCTCCCCATTTTTTTTATTTTTCAGAGGGAGCACATATTTGCACACACCCTTCTCTGTCGGGGCGGACTCCTGGTCGGGGCACACCCCCAAAAGGGAGATCTCTCTCTAAAATGAGTAAAACTTGGTTGACTGGCGACTATCACTGACTACCCACAAAATTACCCACATGGCACATTTTTAGAGGACACTGGCCCTACAGTAGTTTGGCCAATCCCTAGGTGGACCTACAAACCAAAAATCAGCCTGAAATGGTCGATAATACTTAAATTCATGTGGTTAAAATCAACCCATAAAATAGCTCCAATCCAATGCTAAGAAATCACTAATCAGGTTGATTTTTGGTTTGTACATCCACCTAGGGATTAGCTAAATATCCAAAAGGTCAGTGTCCTCTAAAAACGTCCCACATGGTTCATATTGTGGGCAGTCATTGACCATTACCGGTCAGCCAAGTTTTAGAAAGAGATTCATATTTTTTGGGGTGTGCCTTGACCAATAGTTCACCCCGATAGGAAAAGGGGTGTGCGAATATGCGCTCCCTTTTACAAATGGATGACAAGTTAGAAGGTCAATTCTGTCAATTTAACTACCATTTCTTACATTGCATCGAGTAGTAATTGACGAAAATTAGGTCAATCTCGGGCATATTATACACAAGATTTTTCAAATTATAGGGTAAGGAAATCCAAAAAACAAATCCGATATCCAATTTGAAATCCAATGGATATTTTGAATCAATAAAATATTTGATTCGTCTGATAAGTAAATCAGATATATAAATAAATTATATAATAATAATAATAATAATAATATTAATATTAATAATATAATCTATTTTATAATTATTATGTTGAATAATATATCGAATCTAATATTATCGAAGCAGATATGTCAATATCTAAATTTGTATTCGAAAAGTATTCAAATCTCAAAATTTATCCAATTTTTTTGGATAATATCCAATTATTCGAAAACGGATTCGAATTCAGATTCAAATTTTTGAATATCCACTGACACCCTTATATTATACACATTTTTTCCCTTATTTTTCATGTTCCAAACTTTTGCACTCCCCAAAAAATGAATTTTCATTTTTTTTTTCTTTCTTTTTTCCATTTTTTATTTTTATTTTTATTGTGCACTTTGAACCTCAAAAAAAAAACCTGTCAACCAAAGAATAGTTTAATCTATATAATAAGGGAGCTCAGATGTCTCTTCAGCTTATAGGCTTCAATAAAGAAAAGTCGAGATCTTATCCTCCAACTAGACAGTGGATCATAGTCACTCACATCCAATTTTGGCAAATACTTTATCGGCCAATGTTGTAGGCACGGCCTCCCACTAATATACTTAAAAGGGTATGTTTTAGTAATCTTGTTAAACAAAGTTTTTAGCTTTACATGTATAAGTGGGTATGATTTTTTTTTCCTTCTTCTTAACCTTACATCTTGAATTTTATTGCACTCACAAAAAACTATAATAAAACCCCATAGTAATCTTCCATGTAGGGCAAGGATGCTTTCAGGTCTCCCTACCTTTTTCAATAAAAAGTGGGAGAACCATGACCCAAACCCTAATTCTAAAGATAAAGTTTGGAAAAGGTAGGACCATAACATATGCAAGATGAAGTGGGGATAGCACCCTTACAATTAGGGCAACATGGGGGACCATCTTCAACATCAATGCATGAAATAGAAAAATAGCAACAAAAAAAAAAAAAACAATATTTAATCAATATTAAAGTTATAATCTATTTTAAATATGCGTTGGGATCCGCCGACATAAATTTCTTTACAAAAATTCTCACCCGACATCTCACATCTCGGGCGTCGATTCCAAGAATCCGAATGTGGTTATCTCTACCAAAAGTGAATGCCACCGTCGGAATCGATGCCAGAGATGTTAGGTGAAAATTTTTGTAAAGAAATTTATGTCCACGGATCTCGACCCTTTAAATATATATATTCGTACTTAAAAATTATGTTCGACGTTCACATAATCAAGCTGTTCGGCATAATGTTTCGATTTTCGATGCCGAAAAACACAACAAATAAACAAAAAAGTAAGACAAAAGGAATTGGAGGGGGGAGGGTTTGTGGGTAGGGTTTAATTATGGTTTAGGGTCTCTGTAATGGGTTCTTTTTGGGTCCCATATGTTCCCACTAATGGAAGTTGAAGCCACCACCATTGACATGGACAAGTGCAGAAACTGGAGTTTTAATTGGGTAAGGTTGTATAAGGGGGTGGTTGAATGTGGACCCTAGATATCTAGATGAAGGAGGAGGAAGGAGAAGGGTAACTATCAGGAGGTGACCGTTTGATTGGAAATAGTATCAATAGGGTGTGGAGGAGAAACGAAGTAAACTTGGTGCCAAATGATGGTTGGGTAAGGGAGGGAATCAGATGCTGATCACTTGACACTATCACAAGGATAATAAAGAACCAAAACTTATTAAAAACGGAACGACATGGCATGTGGTGTCTCTAAAGCGTATTTATGCTCTCGGGGTGTCATTATATCGGGTCAGTGAGTACCAGCATATGGTTTAAAAAACGGTCGGATTCGGACCTACCTCGTTACGTTATGCACTGTTAAAACGCTCAGAAAATAACATACGTTATAACAAAAATTGGAAAATTGTCTAAAATAAGCTCGTTATTTCCATTATTTTCTGTTATAAATTTTATAACGACTAATTTTTGGAAAAAAAAACTGTTTAAAAAAGCCTGTTATTCCCATTATTTTCCGATATAAATTTTATTGAAAATTTGAAATTTAAATTTTGAATTTTATCACTATTTTTTCCCGTTATTCTTCCATTTTTGCCCCTGTATGTTACAATTTGTTATAACAGAAAAAATGGTAGCACTTCCAGTCCATTATACCGTTATAACGGCCCCTTTTAAGCCTTGAGTACCAGTATATCCATAGCCGACCAAATTATTATTTGGGTCTGAAAAATTGACCCGGTTCTGGCCGGAATGATAGAGTAATTGGGTATCTGGTCCAGGAAATGAATGGTACCCAGACCCAACCCGAACATTGGTAGGCATTAAATCCAAAATGTTGAATAATCAGGACCAGATACCCCTGTGCGTTACAATCCGTTATAACAGAAAAAATGTGAACGCCCCCAATCCGGTATACCGTTATAACGGCCCTTTTAAACCTTAGCTTACACAACTACTATGACAATTCTTAAAATTTGAATTCGTAATGGACCCAAACCATATTTCCTACCTGCTAGGGCTATCAAAGGATTGAGTTCGGGGGATGATCCAGACTGGATCCAATAAGCTATCGGAACTTATCAAATCAGAATAGGGCGACCTAACACCGTGTTGATCTGATCAATAAACTTGTTAAAGTTGATTTTAAAAATCAGCCATTGATTCATATTTCATGTGGATGTGCCAAAATTGTTGTCAATTTTTTTTGTCTCCTGATCTCGACCCTATATATAATTCATCAATCATATCGGATCGGATCAGATCATTATAGGGTTGGATCAAGGTAGATCCAGAACCGATCAACTTATTTGATCATGATTCCCAGATCCAGATCCGATTTTAATGGATTGATTGACAGCCCTATTACCCTGCCCCAACCCACACACAAATAAAACCAAAACAAACAAACAAAACAGTGATTGACAGCCTTCCTTTCCATGAAAGACTCTCCTATTTCTTTCCAACCAAACACCCCCCAAATGATTGCATACGGCATTTCACAGAATAGTACCCCTAGTTAATAGATGAATCTTGGGCCATCCTCTCAGAAGTGCCCCAAATGTTTGGTTGGATTCTCCAACATGATTTCTATGTGATCCCCACCACCAGATATGTCAATTTGTACCGTTTAAACAAAATCGAATCAGAATCGGTTCCAATTTCACATTTTTTGAAACCGACTAAAAAAGAACTGACACCAAAAACCGAACGGATAATAACAGTTCCGGTTCTGTATTGTTTGATATTGAACTGAAAATGAATTGATAGGAAGCAGAACCGTTACATCAATATAGGGTTAGGATCAGGAGTCCTCCCTTTTTGTGCCTCCTCTTGGGAGTCGGGTTCTCGGCTGCGGATTCTGAGAATTCAACGGTGGTTGGTAGCACTGAGCTGGTAAATGTCAGCTCAGCACTATCAACAACCGTGGACTGTTAGAATCCATGGGCGAGAGCCCGACTCCCAAGAGGGGGCACAAAAAGACGGACTCTTAGGCCTGAGCCATAAATATAATGCTAAAATTGTCATATTATCAAGATTGGAACCAATGTACCTGGAATCAGAATCAGAATCAGAATTGACCCAAACTAATCAACGGATTCTGGTTCGGTTCTGGATCCATCATTTAGAGATGAAACCAACAAGAACCGAAAATATTGGTTCTGGTTCTATGTACCACTTAGGAACTGAACCGGAACCGAAAATTGACATTGGTGTAAGAAAGAACCATTTTCATTGCTCTCAGTCAACTTGGAATAAACCATCGAGTGTTTTAGGAGAAGTGTGAAAAAGAGGAGCTGTAAAAATTTGGGTCACATCGACCTTGGTGTTTTTCTTGGGCGGGTCGGGCTCAGGGGACCCTTTTCTTAGCATGGTTTAAAAAATGGTCGTTATAACGGATTCGGACCTCCCCCGTTCATTACAACAGCCATTATAACGAAAAATAACCACCATTATTTTCTGAAGAATTTTGTACAAAAAAAAAAAAAAAAAAAAGGCCATCATTTCCGTTATTTTCAATTATTTTTCCGTTATTTTCTGTTTTGAAGATTTGAAATTCAAATTTCAGCAACATTTTTTCCTTTATTTTCCATTTTTTGCCCCTAAGCGTTATAACGGAAAAAGTAACGCCCCCAATCCCTTTTACCGTTATAATGGCCCCTTTTAAACCTTGGTTAATACTTAATAGCACTGAGCTGTCACTTTTTTTAACTTTTTGTAGTCCACCGTTGATTCTGAAATCCACGGTCAAGAACACGGAGTTCTCTGAGCCTGAACCTATATTTTTTTGGGCTGAAAACCGTGGGAAAGAATAACTCGTCGTGTTCACATTTTTTTTAACACCAGCTGTTGGATGTGACAATACTGACGTCATACACCTTTTTATGATCATATTCTCAAAATCCAATAGCTGGCTGAGGGGTTGGCAAGAAGTCCTGCCAACAGTGACGGGAACCTTCTCTTTCTTGGATTCGATGCTGTCTTTGACTTCTACGATTCAAATTGCTAGTTTCTCGAGAACCAGGACCTTCATTGTTGGTCAGGTCCAGCTTGGTTGGCTGCATTTGGGATGCCTATGATGCCCGGATATGGATATGGATATGGATATGGATACAAGAAGTTGAAATATGATTCGATATTTTTCAAAATCAATGACACAGATACATATACGGGTATCTTATTTTGTAGTTCGAAATTTTTTATTTTTTATTTTTTCAACTTTTTTATGAAAGATACTTGAAATACGTATTGGTGTCATGTCGACACGGATACAATGACCATGTACAGGTATACGGATATCACAGTGTGTAGCCCAAAAACCACAGCAAGTGGGTGCATTGCATTAACTCACCATTTTCTCACCCGAAAAATATATAGGATAAAAATTAATATAATTTTTCTTTTAAAATATGAATTAAAACAAAAACCATTTAATCATAAGTAAAAATAGAAGTATGATATGATACTTTAGGATACCCACCTTTATGTGTGTGGGACCCACATATGAGTCGTGGAGACCATCTTGATGCGTGTGGGGTTCACTGTGGTGCGTGCCAATCCCACTTTGTCCTTTAATATGTTGGGAGTCATAAATTTGATATGTTTTGTATGAGTGTAAAAATACATATACATGTGCGATACACCTAAATTTCTCTATTTTGCACGTCTACATGGATTTACTTCAGCTATCGCTTCATCAACCCTCACCATATATAATTGATGTATGCATAAATCCATGAATTTGGTCCAAGATAAAAGTGAGAAATAAGAAAATTGACATTTCTGTAAGAAAGAATACTTTTTAATCCTCTCACATCAACTGCGATAAACCATCCAAGGTTTAAAAAACGGCCGATGTAACGAAAATAATGGTCATTATAACGGATTCAGACCTACCCCGTTACATTATGGACCGCTAAAACGCCCAGAAAATAACGGCCATTATAACGAAAATAACGACCGTTATTTTTTGTGAAAAAAAATGGTCATTATTTTCCATTATTTTTCGTTATTTTCTGTTATTTTTCTTTCTTTTTTTTCATTTTTGCCCCTAGCGTTTTTTTTTCATTATAACGGAAAAACCAGTAACGCCCCCAATCCGTTATACCGTTATAACGGTCCCCTCTAAACTTTGAAACCATCTATGGAATGTTTTTGGGAGAAATGTCAAAAAGAGAAGCCGTAAGAATTCGGGTTGGGTTACATACTCCTTGGTTCTACTTTTTTTGTTGTCTTGTAGACCATTGTGAACTTTTTCTACCATAACACCATGACACCAGCTGTTGGATGTGACAATAATAATGGCATACACCTTTTTATGATCGTATTCTCAAATCCATCAGCTAGATGATGGTTGAGTATGGATATTATATCAGAACCCGTGTTATATCCAATAGGTTAATCAGACAACAAGTAACACGAATAATTAATAAATGAAAACTTTAACAAATTGGAGAATAATGATATTTATTACAAATCAAAAATATCAAATAGAACTGAAACTTATTGATCAAAAGCAATTAGACATGCATGTGATTCCATGTTGTCGTAAGGCGAAATTCATCCCCCTACAATGAACGGTGATGGTGCTGGGTGTCAGAGTCGATCGCTTCCAAGATTCAATGACTACAACTCCGATAAGGTATCACAACAAATATCAGAGTTTTGACGAACTCGAACAAAGGACCGTCCTTAATAAAATAAGGGAAGAATTGAAAACGAAAGAAGAAAGATAGTGTTCTAGGTGTTAAAACAAAGAGAAATGGCGTCCTTTTATAGAGAGTGGGAGAGCAATAGTCACTTTTACTCCGTTAAGAACGTACCAAATACATAATAAATGACAGATGCGTTTATGACTGGTACGGCTAGTGAAATTAAAAGAGAGAATTTATTAACGATAAATGGTTATAAAATCAATTAAAGAGTCAAAATAAAATCTAAATAAATTTTGACTGAAGAGTTGTAGGGGTGACGTGTTCTTTGAACCAAAAAGACTGAAAACCCCTGCCAACTAAATAAATTGAAGAAAATAAAAGAAGCAAAAATAAGGGCATTTGTGAGATGAAAGCATTTATTGTTGCAAGGAACTAAGATCTAGTGCCCAGCTTTATTGCAAATTTTTCATTTTTTTATGAAGAAACATTTACTATGGCTGTAAAAAATAAAAAAGCAAAAAAATCACGAATTTTAAGATTAAATGAATAAAACACGTATTATTCGCATTGATTCATCTTCTATGTGGGGTGGTTGTCAAAAATAGTTGTCAAAAATGGTTGTCCCCCGACCCGACCCTAAACCCATACTCCAATAGTAATTGGGATGCCACTCCCTCTCTGAAACCAAGATTTGGTAGTTCGAAAACCTTGATTTTGAGTTTCGAAGTGCTAGGAACTCAAATTTGATTTACCAAGTTCATGTTCTAACTACATTCACATTTTCCATTAAGTGAATGCCAGCTCAGCGTTATCATCCACCGTTGAATTCTTGGAATCCACAACGCCGAGTCTGACTCCAGAGGGGGTCAGAAAAAGGGGGTCCTCGGAGCTTGTTCCAAAATAATAGTCCTATTGAAATTCCAGGTTTTTAATTATAGGAGCTGAAACTATTAACTACAAAGAAAATTTTCCAGCTATCGCTTCATCAAGTTGTTGCAATAGTGTGTAATATTATTGATCAAGCTAGGATTGTTTGTAGGTGCATGTACCGAGTTTGTGACAGTAGGGAGGAACAACACTAAAGATAGATTTTGGGATATTAATCCTTATGGTTAGGAACTAATGAGAGTGTCTGAGATCAACCCTAAAATAGTTTTCAATGAAATCTCTTATGGTATTTGAGATCTTAGCAATTAGAAAGACTTTTAATCAACCTGGGCTCTTTGCTTCATTTCATTTAAGGGGAAATGGTGGGTGGGGGTGTGAGCATAGTTAGCAATTTAGCATATGGCAAAGATTCGGAAGGGGAAAAGTTTGAGTTCAATTCGATTTTAGCCGATTTTTTCATTTTATATGACCTTTTAATACGTTTTTTCTTCTTCTTCACTTTTTTTTTTTTTTTTTTTTTTTTTTTTTTTTTTTTTTTTTTTTTTTGTAATCACAACACCAAATATACTGGAAAAATGCATATGATATGGAAGAAGAAAATACCAACAATAATTATAAGTTTTTGCTTGTTTAGGCTTTTAAATAGGGAGCATATATTTGCACACCCCATTTCCTATCCCGTTGGACTACTAGTCGGGGCACACCAAAAGAGAGATCTCTCTCTAAAACTTGGCTGACCGTGACTGTCACTGACGGTATGGATGTTTGGCCCAATCTCTAGGTGGACCTACAAACCAAAATCAACTTGATTAGTGATTTTCAAGCGTTGGATTGGAGTCATTTTCATTGGTTAATTTAACCGTGCGAATTTGAGCATTATCGACCATTATTTGGAGTACAAGATTGAAATCACTAATCAGGCTGATTTTTGGTTTGTAGGTCCACCTAGGGATTGGCCAAACATCCATACGGTCAGTGTCCTCTACAAATATGACACGTGAGTGATCAGTGACGGTCACCGGTCAGCAACTAGGAATCCACCGGGATAGGAAATGGGGTGTGCAAATATGAACTCCCTTTAAATATTTCTACGCCTTTTTGATATTACAGTCACATGATACTGTTAAAGCACATTTTAGTGGTAATGTAGTCACCACAATAACAAGAAATAATATGTAATGCTCGAGTCAAGATCATTCCAGCCATTACCACCTCATACTTACAATCTTATTTTCTTAATAATAAAAATTTAGGGGGTGTTTGGATCACCATTTTTCAAAAATGACTTTTCTGAAAATGCATTTTTCTTAAAAAAGTCGTTTGGATCATCATTAATGCAAAATGTCTTTATCCCCACCAATATAATGGCTTTCTTTTTTCGGAAGGGGATTTAGACCAAAAACTATTTCTTTGCTTATTATGTTCACTGAACTAGCAAAATTTCAAAAAAGTCTGTTTACTTGAAAAACAGCTTTCAGGTATTTTTTATAAAAATACTTTTTGGCTTAAAAAATATATTTTTATGGAATAAATACTTTTTAAAAAAAGCCCATCAAAACAATCTATTATTTTGGAAAAAAGACTTTTTCAAGTCTAAAAATGGCGATCCAAACACCTCCTTAGGCTACAAACAGAGACTTCATTTTCAGTGTAACAAGTTCGATCCAAATCTGTTGAGGCCAAGTTCAGTGTATAAATAAATAAATAAAGAAGAAAGAAAATTATTTAGGTCATGGGTATCATTATGAAAAAAGAAAGAAAAGTTATTCATTGGTCTCATTATGATAGTAATCAAGTACACTAGTCTCATGCCTACTCAGTTTGCTGTAACCCCAATTATATAACTTTTCTATCTCTACTGATTAAATTTTAATACATTGCTTAGATTCATCCAAAATTGTATGCCAAATCACAAATCATGTCACCCTTTCCGTTGCAGCTAGAATGGAAAGCATGGTTCAAAGTTTCGGCCGAAACAAGAAAGAATGGGTAAAAGGCCATCCACTTCCATCATCTCGGATTATGATAATGTGAACTCCCAACCATTTATGCGTTGGAGAGACCGTTTCCTATTCCTATTTTGTGCCGAAGCAATTTATAAAGCACAGGTCGAAACAGGTGAAATTAATATACATTACTTGAATGCTACATTTCGTCCGTTTCGTTTCAGTTTCACTATAGGACGTAACTACATACATTTCAGTTGGTTTCATCCGAAACTGAACGTTACTTCATCTTTTGTATAAATTTGCACTAACATTTCATTTCAGTTTCACGAGGTTTCGTCCGAAAGCCGAACGACACTTCTGATACGTTTCGGTATCACCCATGAACAATACCAAAACGATACTGCGTACTTTGAACCATTATAGAAAGGATCCCATGTTTGCAGATGTGCCGTAAAGATGCTAACAAACAAATCTTACCAAACTACTGATTTTGTTTGCAGTTTATGCATAATTTTAAACTGAGAAGAACCAGGCAAGCTACATGAACAAAAAGTTTGCTATAACACCTAACAAATCTTATCAATATAAATGCATAAACAAATGATGCCAATAAACAAGAGATATAAACTTATTTAAGTTTGCAACTCCATCCTCTCATAGCAGGCAACATGTTATTTGAAGCCTATATTCCCTCAAGACTATTTGAGGTACCATAGCATAGTGGTATGAAGCCTACAACTAATGACATTAATTGCTACAAGAAGCGGAGAAATTAAAAAAGATCAGCTATTTTAGGAACGTTGAGCCAAAAATAGGAGTCACACCTGTAATGAAAGATCATTGGATCTTTTTTGGTGGGTAAGATCAGCACAACTTTATTTCTTGAGTTCCATAGGATTTGGGCTAGGCATTGACGCAGAATAAGATGAGATCAGCGGTAATAGGCCATGTGCCTAGATGATCTAAAAGGAGAGTTATCAAAGGGAGAGGTCTTTTTGAATTGGGTAGGGGGATTGATGAGTTTCTTGTTCTCACCCTTGGTTTCAGAACGGAGCCAGGACTCGACCACTGAAAGTAGATTGGTGGCATTCTTCAATTCATGAATATTGGAGAGCTTCTCCAACCTCCTAAACTCTCCATCTTGGATGTAAGCCAAATCTGTTGCCCATGTCTCTAATCCATCAAATATATGTGTTGCATACACAATTGTTGCTCCTCTCTGTAAGGGAATGAAGCATCTACATTAAACAAGGGTAATCTGCAAGATGAACCACATTTTAGGAATTACAATGGAGGAAGTCCTTACCTGATCACACTCTTCCTTGAAGAATTCGAGTAAGTCCATCCTTGCAACAACATCTAGGTCAACTGTAACCTCATCTAGCAACAACACCTGAGGTAGGCTCAATTATGGTCATGGTTAGTGCAAAACTGAATGCTGAGAGAACAATGAATTGTTCATACATGTCAATACATGCATATATACGTACACAGCATGAATACAAGATATCACAACCTTCATTACTAAGACACCTCAAATGCAGAAGCATCTCAATACGGGGTCACACATGCATTCACATACAATTAAATGCATTCTTACCATGAAAAGAAAATTTAAAACTGGCTCAGTCAATGCGAATAAATTGACCTGATAAAGTCGGTCATTTCTGCTTTTGTGCGGTGTAGGTAGTTTGTATGATCTTTTGGTCGAGCAAGAGATGTTTTGGGAGTCAATTCAACCCCAAAGCTCATCCTTTAACCCGTAAGAAAAGACTAAAAGCTACACTTTAACAATAAGTGAGAAAAAATAGATTTAGGGGGAGTAGTCACGCTAATCCTAAATAACTGGAGTTTCTAAACATGTATGGTGAATCACATAAAACTTTCTTAATAGATGCAAACATCAGGCAACCTGGAAAGGTGTGTACAGCAAGGAAAACAACATGAATGTGTTTCCGCTTTGATTTGGAGAATATCCAAGTGGCCTGCCAACAGACTAAAGCATAAGAAAGTTTTCCTACTTTAACTCCAGAAGATGATAATAAAGTACTAGAAAAAAAATAAAAAAGTATCTTTTGTTTTTTAATTTGACCAGTGTAAATGGACAGTCATGGTCAGCACAAGCCCAACCCAGAACTTACGGAGCTTGGCCAGCCGAATGCAGGCTGAAACAACCAACCCAATCCCCATAGAAAAGTGAGATATACAGGCTGGGCCTAAGTCATATTCTAAAAATTATAGGCCCAGGCCCAATGCAAGGCTCGTAAGTTCAGACTAAGCCCGCCAAAATCAGGTTGGGTTTGTGTTCCCATTAAGCCAGCCTAGCCCATGTGCTCCCCTACATGCACACATGAATATGAATACTCAATCACACATGGTTTATAGACTTGTGAGATGGATACAAAAGGGAAGAAAAAAAAACTACCTGGAATGGATGAAGAAGACCCATGCAGATTTGGACTCGACGTCGTTGCCCATCGGATACTTTATGCATTCGCCACAGCAGATCAATATCAAGCAGCTCGATCAGCTTCTCTCTCCTAACAGGATCAATACCTTCAACTGCGAAAATCCAAAAGAGAAAGTAAAACAAAAGGAAAAAAAAACTAGAGTTTACAAGGCAATCTCAGTTTTGTTGGATCTCAATCCATCAAAGAAAGTCTGTTGCTAAGAGAATATGGAGCAAAAATTCTATTACCCAATGGATTGCCACTATTATGATAGAAAATCTTAAACAATCTTACCATTTTGATAGATAGCCATGTTTCTATAGCACTACACTGCCAACTAACATCAAAACAAAGAAGTGCTACACAAAGATAAGCAGTCAATTGGGACCCGGTGCAAGTTAAACCAACTAGTAACCTCAATGAGGAAAATATAATTCTGTATTCAGTTCTATGCTGTATAATGTAATTGAGAAAACTAGCCTTGAGGAAAGGAATGATGGTGTCTCCTGAGGAGTACGTCCTCCTTTAAGGACAACATTGCTAGATGGCCCTCAGGATTCGTTTGGTGCAAATCCTGAGGACCATCCAACTGTGTGGAACTAAGAAAACGTACTCCTCATGAGGATGCCATCGTGGTTCTTGAGGAAATTGTGATACCAATAAATATTTCCGAATGTCTATGCAATAGTAGAATACACACCTCCAAATATCATGTGTTCAGCAGAGAAATCTCCTTGGAGTGGAATCTCCCCCTGAATGTAAGCCAAGAACTAGTAGTGTTAGTTATTTATTAAGAATGCATTTATGTTAAAACTTAAAAATGTTATGTAGTGAGGAATTTTTTTTGATTGAAGCAAAAAAATAATATGGTTGATTTAATTAAAGGGAGATAATGCAAGTATTTGATGCAAAGGACATCATTATAATTATTTGTTTGCAGTTTTGTACAAACATAAATTTTACTTCACTTAAAGCAATGTGGTACATATTATGTAATGTACATATGTGAGTTTGTTGGAAATTAGTGAATTTCTTGCATGTCCAAAAATGGCATATAGTTTTAATTAATTTGTTAAAATGAATTTGGCTTAGAGGCCGCGTTATACGCTTCTTGAAGATAGTCGAAGCTTCCCATTAATTGCAAGGGATATGGCTACCATATCCCCCAGATTCAACTAAGCTAGACTCGATCCAATCTCTAACAGCACTTGCACTGTGCCCAAGAGATGAGGTACTTAACCTCCTTTACAGACCCTGAATTTTCAATCATAACAGGATGGGGCCCCTACAGGCTTAAGTTGTACAGAATCTGTCTCAGATTTTGCTGTAAACGTATAAGCATAGACTTCTGTCCTATTTAATAAAGATTGGTCTCTTGGTAGTTGAGCTAATTTAACTCCACATCTCTATTAAAAGTTCCATTGTGTGCAACTTTCCAATGTAGAATAGCTTGTTCACAAGGTAAACCAGTCTCCAACTGGGTCAACCCTGAACCCAAGTGGGTCAAACAATCTTTAAGTAGGTCACACATTTTCCAATTGGATCAACCTGACCCATATTGGGAGCCCAATAACCTGATTCACAAACCCATGTGCATATTCCCAATGCACCATCTAGAAAGTCCTTTAATCAAATGGTGTGTATTACATTTTGTTCCACACTTCACGTAGACCCGATAAATGGTTGAAAATAGATTGAGCACTTCATACCCTACACACATACACGTCCAATCGCAAACATGATCGCACCCAAGTCCACCCTCACGCTCATGCACGTGCGAGTGTGTGCATGCACATGATGCTACTTGCTACATCGTATCGGGAGAGGTAGCTTATTAGTTGACTCCTTACATCTCAATGATAGTTTATAAACTACATATCTTATTTTAGTTGGTTGATGTGGGAGTATTCCTACTCGCAAGTATAAAGTGAATTCCACTTAGTTATTTGTTTAGTAACTTAAGTGATTGAAGGGTTTAACACCCAACAACTACAAGCTTTATTTTATTACTTATTTTATTTAATTTATTTTAAAACATTTAAAATTGATTTAAATGGTGGACAGACCCAAATTAGATGGTATCGAATTCAGCCAGATAGAAGATAGTCAAAGCAGATGGTTGGAAAGACCTTTTGATGAGGTGGAAGTGTTGGAAGCTATTAAATCTTTGGGAGGTGACAAGGCTCCAGGGCTAGATGGGTTTCCATTGGCTTTTTTCTCTTCATGTTGGCCTATTGTGGGAAAGGATTTTATGCGGGTAGTGGAGGATTTTTACCGAGATTCGTGGCTTGATTGGAGGGCCAATACCACTTTTATCTCCATCATTCCCAAGAAGGATGGAGCTGAATCTCTTGGGGACTTCAGGGCCATCAGTTTGATGGAGCACATATAAAATTATTGCGAAAGTCGGCTGCTAGGCTGAAAGGGGTCTTGGGAAGCATCATATCTCCCTTCCAAGGGGCGTTTGTGGGTGGTCGTCAAATTTTGGATGGAGTTCTAATTGCTAATGAAGCCATCGACGCCAGACAACGTGGGGGTAATCTGGGTATTATCTGCAAAATAGACTTAGAAAAGGCTTGCGGTTAATTGGTAATTCCTTGATTACATGTTGGGCCGCTTGGGTTTCAGAGAGAGATGGAGAAAATGGATTCATATATGCATCTCCACAGTTCGTTTGTCGATCTTAATTAACGGGTCTCCAGCAGACTTCTTTAGAAGCTCGAGGGGAATTCGTCAGGGGGATCCCTTATCTCCGTATCTTTTCATCGTTATAGCGGAGGGGATGAGTCTGTTGGCTTCCAAAGCGGTTGACACATGGAAGGATTCGAAGTTGGGGAGGAGAGCCCCGCCATTTCCCATTTACAATTCGCAGATGACACCATCTTCTTTCTTGAGGCTTCTAGAAGACAAGCTCAGGTCTTGCGAGGGATCTTGCGATGCTTTGAAGTGGTGTCTGGGCTTCGGATTAACCTCTCCAAAAGTGAAGTCTTCGGGGTAGGAGAGGTGGAGAATCTGGATGAGATCGCAGCTTGTTTAATTTGTAAAAAAGGAAAACTCCCTATGATGTATCTTGGCCTACCACTGGTCGCTAGTAGCAGATCGAAGAAGATTTGGGATCCGATTCTTGAACGTATTCAAAGAAGATTGGAACTATAGAGTAACCTCCACATATGGCGTGGGAGTTTGGAAAGGCAATTCTAAGTTGAAGGAAGAGATCATAAATAGAAGTAAGTTCAAGGTGGGAAACGGGATCCAAGTTAGATTCTAGGAAGATGTTTGGTGTGGGAAGTTTTCTTTTGTTGAGGACTTTCCCTCTATCTAAGCATTATCTAACCGCAAAGGAGATCTTGTCAGTGACATCGCATCCATAGGGAATGGTATTATCTCTTAGGATCTGGGGCTTAGAAGGAGAATCAATGATTGGGAAGTGGATACTGTAGCATCTTTATTACATCGGTTAGAAGGGGTTCAACTAGTTGATGGAGTAGAGGATAGGAGGTGGTGGAACCATGATCCCAAGGGGAGATTCTCGGTCAGATCTTTCTACTCCTCCCTTCTCGACCCTACTCAGGGGAATTTTCCTGCCAAGCGATTATGGATCACCCCATTCCGTCCAATGTGATCTTCTTCTCTTGGTGTGTTATGCTCGACAAGATTCTTTCAGTTGAGAACCTTAGAAAACGCGGTTTTCAAATCCCTAATCGCTGCATCTTGTGTCGTCAAGATGAGGAGACCACTAATCATATGCTAATGCATTGTCGCGTGTCCAAGGAGATTTGGGAGCAATTTCTTCAGCTATTTGGGGTTTCCTAGGTTTTTCCTCTTTCGGTGTTTGACTTATTAGTTGGATGGCGTGCTAAGGCCTTTTTAGTTTGTGGTCGCATGCTTGGGAGGATCACCCCCTTTGCCATATGTTGGGAGTTATGGAAGGAGAGAAATAGATGGACTTTTGAAGATAAGGAGGGCAACATTGAGGAAATATTTATAAACGTGAAAGCCACCCTTTTATTATTGGGCTTCCACTATTCCCGAGCTAAAGAATTTCATATTTGAAGATTTCATATTCCAGTGGGAGCGTTTGATATCTTAATCGTGGTTTTTGCTTGGGCTGTAAGGTTTTGGTTGTAGTTTTTTGGCTTTTTCCCTTTGTGCCTCTGCTGTAGTAACGCCTCACCATTTGCACCATCCACAAAAGGATCTAGAAATAGTTCTGACGCCAACTTGTTAACCACATCTTCTAGCATATCTCAACTTGCACTGAACTTGACTGTCCAAACATGCCCTAAGATAACACAATAAGCCTTCTTTATTGGAAGCAACTAATTAAACATCATTGGCAAAGTTAGAATAGAGTTTCATATTATGGAAACATCATCTGAGTACGTAGGAGTATCTAGAATGAAATGAAACTTTGCTACAAGCTCATTCACTTGTCACTTTTTTTTCTGATCGGTAAAAGGAAATATATTAAGAGGAGGGCTGAGGTGGTGCATTCAAACAGGCCCTTAATTTGTAATGCGTACATTTTCTTTCTTATTTTAGGAATTTTTACATTCTGATATCCCAAATAAAACTTAGGGGTTGAAGATTGTGTTCAGATGGGTTTGATTTGCTACCTCTTTTTTGATTGGTAAATAAGCATTTTGGTATTTAAAATAGAGACGAGGCATTAATTAAGATCGATGGATAGGAGATAATCCGAAGCGATCATTTTCATTAACTCCTCTACTTTATTATGCATAAGGGGGGATGAATTAAGGAGGATTATAATTGAGTGGCTGAGTTGGAGATGTGCTTCTAGAGTGTTATGTGGTCGAGGTATATAGATTATACTTGAGGAAAATTTTATAAAACAACCATAAGACCAGTTGCACTTTATGGAGGGACATATTGAGCAATCAAGAAATAACATATGCATAGAATTAATGTAGTTGAGATGAGGATGTTGAGATAGATGAATAGTAAGACGAGGAAGAAAAATTGAAAAATGAGCGCATTCAAGGGAATTTAGGAATAATTTCAATGGGCAATAAGATAAAGAAGAGTCATTTGAGATGATTTGATCACGTGCAATGGACATTGACAGCATCAATGAGGAGCGCACCAAAGCATATTTAAGGCTCTAAAAAGTAGAGGGAAACACCAAAATGGGCATGGATCGAGGTAGTGAGAAAGGAATTGAAGGCGTATGCAGTAACAGAATATATGACCCTAGATAAAATGGAAGGGCGGAACAAGATCCGTATAGTATAGTGTACTTGAAAAATTGGATCAAGGGTTTGGATGCTGATGATCATGGTAAAAATAAAAGGAAAGCCACACCGATGTACAAAGTATTCCTACAAGCCCCCATGTTGCCAACAGAAGTTGCAAAACAGTGAGCAGGATGATGAGTTAGGGTTAAGTACAATTACACACATCCCTATAATTCACTTATAAGATATACATAGTTCGCAAATCTCCAAGGCCTTTCTTCGCCCCTCGAGAAGCCCAATAGAGGCCCAACAGAGAACTTCATTAAAATCATCTTTAATCATGAGTTGACTGTAAAACATATCTTAGGAAATCTTCAAACCTTCCAACTAAGCCAAACATACCACTTTGTTCCCAATGAGCTTCTATGCACACAAGGCAATGGTAAAGTAACTCGAACCATCTCCACAGATTGTTCTGACCTTTTTTTTCTCGATAACATAGGGTGTCCCCACCCCCTTTTTTGGAAGTAGGACTAATCCCTGCCCAGTCGCCATAAACTGGTGTATCGGGTAAAATCGCGGGGTTTTATTCCCCTCATGGAGACTCGATCTCACGACCTTGGGGAGGTCACCCAAGTCGCTCAACCACTGCTCCAGCCCCCAGGTGCAGTAGATATGACTAATTCTAGCCAATAGAGCAAGTAGGAAAAGGCTAATATGCCTTTATGGAATGCAAAAATATCCACGATATACTATTGTAACCGTATACTGTCCGCACTACATACAAAATCTTGGGTCAATCTCTATTGGCGTGCTTAAGGTTAAACCAATCAGTCATACTAGCTACTTGACTCTTGCAAGAGACCTCCTATAACTTGTAAGTTGCTCTTTATTTACAAATGTATATGATCTCAAAAAAAGAAATCAAGTAAATCCATTGAATGGCATATCACGAGTAGGAAAAAAGGATAAAGAAAAACTTACAGCAGAACCAACGGTTTTACTCCAAGAGCCTCCCAAATAGGCTAGATCACCACTACAGACGAGTTGTGTATCGTGAAAAGCAGAGCTATTTAATACCCGTACGACATCTCTTCCTCCAACCAAATGCTTGCCCGCCAGAATCTTCAACAAAGTAGTCTTCCCTGCAAGAGCATTGATTAGCATAATTCATACAAGAAAAATGGAGTACAGTAACAAGCATTGTATACCAACTACAAAACAATATCACAAACTTCTCGGTGGAAAAGAAGTACTACGTAACCAGACTTGTTGTTCCATGCATGACCAATGAGTTTGAGCATCTCATTTTGCTTAAAATGTCAGTACGACCTCATTGTTGCGAAAAAAAAAAAACACTTACATAAAGCAGTAGACCATGCAACTAGAAACCGTGCATTGCAAACGAACTAACACATGTACAGGTTAAAGTATTCCAGACAATAACTTACCCAATCTTAATCCCCTTTGGTTTTGTGGCTCAGATTAAAAACGATTATTATTAAAAGACCATTTGATTGGAAAAAATTGTGCCCAGAACAGTTGCTTAATGAACCAACATAGAGGAAAAGGGTAATTGAAAAAAAAATGATCCTCTCAAGTACATGGCATTAAAAAAGGGGTAGTTGAATCTGAATATCACGTAATTTGGTGGATCACAGCAGAATCCGTGCAACTGAGGAGCTCCTTGAAGATTGAGCAATATAAATTCAACAAACAGGTGCGAGAAACTCCAAATGATTGTAATATTCAGGAACATATGAAGTTAGTTTAATAAATATCAAACAATTTTAAAACCCTAAAATGCATTATTTCCGATTCCTTCACTTGAAAGATGTTACCGAAACAGATAATTACATCCAGGTTTCTTGTACAGATAACGAATAACAGATCAAAGCATCCATCACAATAAATTACTAGCAATTAGGGTAAAAGGGCTAACAATTACTCTAAACGGCAATAAAATTCATGAACATAAGTGTTTTCTAAGAAGAAAACTTCAAAACATGGGGCAAACAAAGGGGAAATCAAAGAATTAGATTTGAAGGAACGTACCGGATCCATTTGCGCCAACGAGAAGACATCGAGAACCAGGAGAGATCTTGAGATTGAAATTGGCGAAAAATGGAGGTTGGCCTTCGTAGGCGAAATGCAGACCAGAGACTTCAATGCTGCATGAACTCTCCTCTTCTCCCATTTGCAGAGCTTCTTTCCCCATTTGAAGATACTACAGCGCTTCCTTGATTTGTTTTTGGTCTTTATATACGTATCTGTGCACCTACTACAAACTATCAGGATCTCGACACGTGTACACTTGATACTTCGTCTACTTGGATCTACCATGTCCTTACACATGTAAACTGTCCAGGCGTACAACAAGTTCAAACTATCGAGTAAAACTTCTGTCGCAGCGTTCTGACAGATGCTTCTGTCACAACGTAAAACAAAAGCCATGTGGCAGACTATTAGTGGATATTGACCGTATAGATGTTTGTTCAGTCCCTCGGTGGACCTTTAAACCAAAACTCAGCATGATTAGTGATTTCTAAGTGATTCGATTGAAGTTATTTTCTTGGGTTGATTTTAACGGTAGGAATTTGAGCATTATTGAGCGGTATGTGGGTGCAAATATTCAATGTCTGCAAATCACTAATCAGACTGATTTTTGGTTCATAAGTCCACCGAGGGACTGGCCAAACATCCATACGGTCATCGTTCACTAATTATATTCCACGTGGCTTGCATTTTGCGTTGTGACAGAAGCTTCTGTCAGAACGCTGTGACAGAAGTTTTACGCCAAACTAATGACTGCTCATGCTGTGGTCCATCATGAATATTTCGGGCCCACTGACTCCATAAATATTTGGCCCACATCTTGGTGGACCCACACACCAAAACTCAGCGTGATTGGTGATTTCAAGCAGTAGGATTTGAGCACTTTTTATCATGGGCTGTATGAACATGCCTATGAAGTGGTTCCAAGCCCATGATGAAAAAGTGTTCAAATTCAATGGCTAGAAATCACTAATCACGCTGATTTTTGGTGCGTGGGTCCACCAAGATGTGGGCCAAATATTTATGGAGTCAGTGGGCCCGAAAGAGTCTACTACATGGTGTCACCCAAGAAAGGCCTTCGCTCTTTAATAAGTAGAATAGATAATTTTGTAATGCAAAATTTTAGTTCTCGCAAGTTATAACTCTTATTTTTCTATTTGAAAAATATTCTTTTTAGAAAAAAAAAAAAAAAAGGTTTTTTTTATGCCAAACGCTTTAGATGACCTTATAAAAATATTTTCTAAATAAAAATACTTTTCAACTTATATAATAATTTTTGGGTGGCATTAATTGCACACACCTTTTTTTGAGTTACACCCACCCCTACCCACCCCTTAGTGTGTGCAAATAAGTTATAAAAAAGAAAAAAAAATAAAAACAAAAACAAAAAAACTCCACCACCGAGAGGAGGAGGAGGGGCTTCTCCTAGTGGCCTCCCCTTCGTCCTTTTCTCCTGGCGGCCTCCCCTTCCTCCTCTTCTTCTTCTACTTCGAGCGGCTTCTTCTTCCTCTTCCTCCTCCTCTTATTTTTCTCCAACCGGACTCATCTTCTTCTCTAAGAGAGAGAGAGAGAGAGAGAGAAGAAGAAGAGGAGGAAGATGAGGGAGGGAGAGATCTCTTTCTCCCCCTCTCCATAAAGAAAAATTCGCTCCGTATCAGTAACGCAGGGTGGACATGGCTTTGGCCATGTCAGCAGCGGGCTACCGATATGGCCAAAGCCATGTCCACCCTATGTTACCGATATGAAGTGAATTTTTTTTTTTTACGGAGAGAGAGATAGGGAAAGGGAGATGGAGGGAGGGAGGAAGAGAGAGAGAGAGAGAGAGAGAGAAGAAGAAGAAGAGAAGGAGAAGGAAGATGAGGGAGGGAGAGATCTCTTTCTCCCCCTCTCCGTAAAAAAAAATTCGCTCCGTATCGGTAACGCAGGGTGGACATGGCTTTGGCCATATCGGTAGCCCGCCACCCTGCGTTACCGTTACAGAGATAAATTTTTTTTTTTTTTTTTTACGGAGAAAGAGATAGGGAGAGGAAGATGGAGGGAGGAAGGGAGACACACACAGAGAATAGGAGGAGGAAGAGGAAGCCGCCCGAAGAAGAAGAAGAGGAGGCTGCCCAGAGAAGAAGAGGAGGCCTGCCACCCACCACTAGGTAAGAGAGAGAGAGGGAGGGAGGGAGTGGTGGTGGTGGTGTAGTGGTGGTGAAGAAGAAGAGGACGGTGGTGGAGAGTTCCTCTTCGTTCGGTTTTTTTTTTTCTTTTAAACTTTGGGTATGTGCAGATAAGTTGTGGGTGTTACTACAAAAAAGGTGTGTGCAATTAACACCACCCTAATTTTTTTATAAACTGCAGGAGACTGAAAACTTTGGTGCACGACCTCGTGCATGATCTTGCACATTCCGTTATAGTGAATAATGAATGTTCTATCGTTAAGGATGACAAAGTAGAGAATGCTTCCAACAAAATTACCTCAATCTGTAAGCAACCTAGAAATTTGAAGAGTTTGATACTGGTAGGTTATTATAGGCAAGGTTTAAAAGGGGCCGTTACCATTTTTTCCCTTATAACGAATTGTAACGCTCAGGGGCAAAATGAAAAATAATGGAAAATATCGATAAATAACGGAAACGACGAAAAAAATTGCGCTGAAATTCAAATTTTGAAATTTCAAATTTTCAAAAACGAAAAATAATGGAATATAACGATTGTTTTTTCGCACTTTTTCCAAAAAAAAAAAAAAAACAGTGGTCATTAGTTTCGTTGTGACGGAAAATAATGGCGTTATAACGAAAATAATGGCCGTTATTTTATTTTTTTTGCATTTTAACGGTACATAACGTAATGGGTGAGGTCCGAATCCGTTATAACAGCCGTTATTTTCGTTATAACGACCATTTTTAAAACCATGGGTATAGGCTTAAAAATATGCTCAAACACATGGGGAACATTAGCAGCCTAGCCTAGACACCTAGACATTACTGAATGCATTTCATTAACTCACATGTCAATTGGGATTGGACAATTGAGTTGCCTCCAAACATTAAGCATCTTCATTGTAGGCCAGAAGAGTAGATGGTGTGTAAGAGAATTGCAAGGTCTAAACCTCAAAGGTAAACTCAACATAAAAGGTCTTGAGCATGTGAGAAATATAATGGATGCTAAGGAAGCTGATCTGATAATGAAGGAGAGGCTTTGCTCATTAAAACTGTCATTGCCGGATGATGGTGATGGTGATGGTTACTTGCAAGAAAACATTGAAGAGGTGCTACAGTCTCACCCAAATATAAAACTATTGGAGATACCGAGTTCCAATGGTGTGAATCTTCCAAGTTGGATGGATGATTCGTTACTCTTTAATTTCGTTGAGATTCAACTCAGTGCCTGTAGAAGATATGGAAGTCTTCCACCCCTTGGGCAACAACCCCACCTTAAGGTCTTCCGTATAAATGGAATGTCTTTCGTGACACACATCGGCAAAGAGCTGTACAGGGAGACATCCGTTTTTGAAAACAATTTTTGGCGGACCCACATAGAAGATCTATCAATGGCTGATTTTTGGTGAGGATGATCTCCTCACCATAAAGATCAACCCTACAAAAAATATTAGCCCATTCTGAAATTTCTAACCCCATCAAATGTGGTTTTCAAGTTACATGGAAATATAGACGGTCCATATTTCTTCAACTTCTAAACCAATCTACGAATATCGAAATGATTTGAATTTTTGTCAAGAAGATCTCCTCACCATAGATATCATCTTCACCAAAAATCAGCCATTGACTCATCTTCTATGTGGGTCGCCAAAAGGTTGTCAAAAATGGTTGTCCCCCGATCCCGACCCTTTATAATATTGGCTAAATCATCAACATAATTTTCCTCAACCATTGACCTTTTTTCAATCATCCAAGATTATGCTCTAGATTGGATGGTTAAGATCCCAAGGTCTCCCTTCAGGGGAATTTTGGGCTATGCCCCGTCTAATATCAGTAAAACTTCTTCACAGCAGCCTGCAAATCACACAATCATGAGCCAATGAGGTCTCGGCACGTACACCTCAAAGCAAAAGCACATGGGTACGTTGCAAAAAGCACTTGTGTACGTGCTGAGACCTCATTGGCTTGTGAGTGTGTGATTTGCAGGCTGCTGTGATAGAAGTTTTACTACTCGAATATTATGCACAACGATTGCATGTCAGGAGCAAATTATTCTCACTTAAAATTACTTAAGGGGGTGTTCGGTTACAGAGCTATCATTGCACTGTCATTTTAGCTGGGCATAAAAGCTAGTATTTTGCATTGGGTCAGGCTCAGGAGCCCCCCTTTTCTGACCCCTCTTGGGATTCATGTTCTCGGCCGTGGATTCCACGAATCCAACGGTGGTTGATAGCGTTGCAAAAAAATGAAAAAAAGTGATGCCAGCTCAAAGCTATCAACCGCCGTTGGATTCTCAGAATCAACAGCAGAGAACACGACTCCCGGGAGGGGACAAAAAAAAGGGGGCTCCTGAGCCCAACCCGCATTGCATTTGGGTTGGACTTTTAGGCAGTGGAAATTAGTTGTCATTTCGTACAGTCGCATTAAGCACTTTTTAATCGAATGCCCATGCTAATGAACTAGAAAAAACTTTGGTCAGTCCAGCAATAACTTAGTTACCAAACACACCCTTACACTCTGAAGCTAGTTTAAATATCCACCATGCACTTCTCAACAAGACAATGAAATAAACAAAGCATGATAACATATATTAATGCAGATGTCATTTTCTCTATATGTAACAATAAATCTTCAAGATTCAAATTAGATCAGAGAAAACAAACAACATATTCCTTTAATCATCATCTTTTGAAAATCAGAAATATAGGAGCCTCACTCTTCTTTTTTCTTCTCTCTTTTTTTTCCCCTTCTTTTACTTCTTTTCTTTTATCCAAAGAAAGCCGAGAACAAACAAAGATCGCACTTATATCCACCAACCAATAAATGCTCACACAAATCTAAAATGCTGCCCATCCTGATGCAGTGCTCTGTGTTGATCCAGACCCAGTTTTGGAAGGGAGGCTTCTCTGCAAATCACAAAAATCAAGAAAAATGGAAAATATCATATCTTCACTAAGGGTTCTTGTCCAATATGAAGGAGTTTACAACATTTTCATTCCTCAGGATAAAAGTACAGTCATCTACACCTGGGGTGAGAAGTGTGTTCTGATGGACACGAAAAGAATTGTTTCCAGCTTATTCCTAGCACATTGGTCACACATTGACAGAAACTGTTCAATCAATTTGGCCTCCTCTTGGTTCGGCATAGCTGAACAAAGTGATACCCAACTAGGTGATCTCAACCTTCCACTTTGGAGCTAAAACCAGGATATTAAAGAAACTATGACCAACAGCCAAAAAGTTCCATGACGTCAAACAGCTATGGTTGTCCACTCTATTCAATTTTTGGTGAATAGGCAGCTAACTAGATTGAATGGTGAGAAAATTGATGCATATGTAGCAGCCTAGTTAAGTAATGGACAAAAAAAATTCCCCGTGCGTACTATAATAAACGGATATATCTAATATCAAATTGCAATTTCAGTAGTAACAACTCATGGGCCTTTCCCGATGCCGCATACTGGCATACAATTCTTGGGGGAAAGGAAAAATGAGGGATTAAAAAGTCCAAAGATGGCTCTTATAACGTCAGTAGGGGTTGAAATTTAGTCCTTGGGACTTTTAGTTTCAGACATCATTACTGATTTCTTCGATTTCCTTTTAAGAGAAGTTTTCGTATGGCAATTTTTTTCGATAAATAGTTTTTGTAAAGGAATTTCGATCCAATTCAGCTATGACAACATTGGCTCAAAATTCTTTTCCTAGATCCTTATAGCACCCAAAATGAGTATGATTATCCTATGATGCAGGACATTTAACCAATACTCCCCAAAAGCCGTAACTGTTGGTAACGTGAGATTAAATTCCTTTATATCATAACCCAGATCCAAGCTCTTGGTCGACACGACCCCTCGTGGGCCCATATCACACAGGCCACCACACCCCGAGTGTGCCCCATTTATGCAGGGTGCCCCAATAGAGCCGGTGTGAAAATGCTCCTGCATTAATCACCCCCGATGAGGAGACTCGAACACGAGACAACCCGCTCTGATATCGCTTTGATGCAGGACATTTAACCAATACTCCCCAAAAGCCGCGACTGTTGGTAGCGTGAGATTAAATTCCTTTATATCATAGCCCAGATCCAGGCTCTTGGTCTACACGACCCCTCGAGGGCCCACATCACACAGGCCACCCCGCCCCGAGTGTGCCCCCATTTACGGAGGTTGCCCCACTTGAGCCCGGTGTGAAAATGCCCCTGCATTATCCTATTTGGGTGTCTTAGTAGCACATCACGTTGCATTTGCACGAGCACATAGTCAGAAGTCCAAGAACTACCACACGCTTTTATTGCACTGTGGTAAGAATTAGGGAACTTCTTTTGTATTTCTTTCAATTTGGGGAATATCTGCAGTTTCCAAACTATGCATATTTTAGTGATTTTATAGATTATACGCATCAAAACGGTTTATGTAAAAAAGAGTCGGGGTCTGTCAAACACAATAGCCGATGTTGTAGTCCTTTAAATCCTTTTGGACCAAGCCACTCACAAGATCATTTCACACCCTGGTAAGAGTGGAATGGGTTATTTGGTAAATTAAATGGTATCCTTTAGTTTCTATGGAATCAGACGTGTTGGTTGTATAGTGTTTTGGCTTTTCTAAGAAGAACACGAGTGTAAAAGAGTAACATTTCAATCTAGTGGTAAACTGCAAAAGCAACGGTACAGTGGCTATCTTCAAAGTCAAGGGCAGTGAAATTTGACAATCACCTTAGGCTTTTTCTTAAAAGTATTTTTTTTCTTTTTAGTCATTTCTAACCAACGGTCATACACGCATTTTGTTACCATGCAAAGCAAAAATACTTAAAATTTAAAACTATTGACAGAACAGGAAAAGGATAGTTCATCATTTTCTGAAAAAAATACTGCATCATTGTGTTCTGCAAAATAAGTAATGTTGCCAAGGTGAACACGATGGGAACACAAAAGATGTCTTCCAAAATCAGAAACCAACATAAGAGGAGACAGCCCAGGTAAAATGGTTAAAATCACATTAATTTTCAAATGAATTATTTGAACTTGCATGTAGGTTTTCAGCTTATATAAATCACAACACCCAAACAAGAACAGAGACGGATGTATAGAGGCATACCTCAAGTTGAGAAAGATCTGAGAGAGAATCAGTGCTACGCCTTGCATTCTCCTTGGGACCCTTGAGTCCAATTCCATGACTGCCAGAAGTCATTCGAGCAGCAGCAGGATCATTGGGTGGGGGTGGAAGAGGAGACCTGATTTTTCCAGCCGCAATAGGTGGTGGTGCAAGGGCCAGAGGTTTAGGCTTTCCATCACCAGAAATGCCCCCTGACAAGCCAGCAGCCGAAAGCATGCCAGTTCCACTAGCTGGTTTGTTCTTTACATTTATCCGGATGGTTTCGCCTTCCTAAAATCCAAACTTAAAAAATCAATTATCCCAGAAAGAGAGAAAAACAGCAGGTTATGTCCATAAAAGATCAACAGACAGATTACATAAAAATAGTCATGGCTACACCAGCAAGACAACTTGGAACAATAAACTATTAAGAAAAGCATGATGAAACAATTTAATTTCACTTCAGCATGCTGTAAATTAGAACCAAGAACTCCCAGCCTCATGGCAAGGGTGCCATTTTATTAAGAAAAAACCGCTGTGTTAGACAAATGTTAAGAGGACAGTAAACACAAGTGCAACATGTCAAAGTGTTCTCAAGTGTCTGGCACAAGAAGTTCCAAGAAGTCAAATACCAGAACACATCCATACAATAGATTAATTTTGTCCTGATACAGTGCAGTAAAAGGGAAGTATTAGAGTTAAAAAAACAAATGTAGTCAATTCAACAAAGGGGTCCACATGTTTCGCCACCTCAGTCTCTCTCCATGTGGCAAGTTTCAGCCTGATAGGCCTTGCCTTGTTCCAAAAAGAGGAATGTTTCTTTAGTATTTTTTCTATATTTGAAAAGTATAATCATGCCTCCTCTTCCCCTGTGAGAGACATGCCTATTTTTGCCATGTGGCAACGCCTATTTGGCCGAAACTTGTCACAGGGATAGAGGCTGAGGTGGCAAAACACGTGGACCACTTTTGGCCTGCCACTCGGTGGCATGTGTAAGAAATCCCCTTCTATGGAGATTTTTTCTCTCATCCGTCTAAGAAGAGAACCCACCCCCGAAGTAAATACAAAAACCTGACAAAACAAAAAAAAATTGTGATTTTCCAAAGCTGGGTCATTGTTCCTAGAATGTTAGAAACATAGCTAATGTTAAACAACCATTTACCCTAAAAGATCGACCTGTTAGGGGAAAGCGAAACAACTATGTATACCAACGGGTCGTCAGGCCAACACAATACGTGCGCAGGAACACATCATCCGCTAACAGCTAAGACAGAGAAAGTCTCTCTTTCTCTCCACATACAAAGTCCATGTGGTCCATGCTAAAATTTGCACACGGTGTATGCTGTACGCATGGTAAGATCCATGGATGTGGGTGTCCACTATGATAAATCCATGCATGTAGCATGTTATTGTAAGCGGCAAACTCCATGCATGTGACAAGAAGATGCCCATAACAAATCCAAGAACAAAACAGAGTACGTGAAAAAGCTATGCATGTGCTACATAGGTGTCCACAGTGATAAATCCACGCACGCATCACATTGGTTTACATGGAAAAATCCATGCAAATTGCACATAGGTATCGATGACAGCAAATCCCTGCATGTACCACGTTGTTGTACGTGGCAGCATTCGTCCATACAACATGTGGGTGTACGTGGCAAAACACAATGCAATTTGGCACATTGGACAAAAATCCATAAATGTGCAAGTGGGTGTTCGTGATGATAAATCCATGCATGTAGCAAGTTATTCTACATTCAGCACATTGCATATCGGAACACATGATACAGGTGCCCATGATAAAGTATGTAGCACATGGTGTCGTGATGGTAAAAATTGCACAGATTGTACATTGATACACGTAACAAAAATCTTAAATAGTTAAATGTGATAAATGGGTGTTCATGATGATAAATTAATGCATGTAGCACATTATTGTACATTCAAGCACGTTGCATATCAGTGAACATGACATGTGGGTGCCTGTGATAAATTATGCATGTGGTGGAAAGATTGCCCGTGTCTCGAGTCATGTTCACACTCCAATGGCTCTTAAGTCGCAAAGCTCAAAAGCCATCAAAGTTTGAAGTGGCCCATTTGTAGTGGTGCCATGATGATGAAAACTGCACACAATTCACATTGGTACATCATCATCATCATACACCTTACCCCAGCTATCTGGGGTCAGCAACATGAATCCTACTTCGCCATCCGAATCTATTTAGAGCTATGTCTTATATCAAGGCATATCTTCAAATCGTTCCTTACTACTTCACTCCATGTTATTTCAGACCTTCCTCACTCCCTTTTATGGCTTTCAACTTGTACCAAAGCACTCCTTTTCACTCGTTCCATTGTTGGTCTTCATTGTACATGTCCAAACCCTCTCAATCGACTTTCTCTTATTTTATCTCCTATTGGGGCTATTCTCCTATTTCCTCTAATGCACTCATTTCTGATTTTGTCTTTCTTAGTTTTTCCACTCATCCATCTCAACATCTTCATCTCTGCCATTCTATGAAAATGTTCCTTCTTGATTGCCCAACAGTCAACTCCATAATGCAAAGCCAGTCTCATTATTGTGTTATAAAATTTCCATTTAATTTGCTAGGTACATTTTGATCGCATAGCACTCTAAAAGCCCTCTCGACTTTAGCCACCTAGCACTAATTCTATGGGTCACATCCACACCAATCTCTCCATCTTTGTATATAATTGAACCTAAATAATGCAAGTGATCACTTTGGGGTATTTATTGCCCGTCGATCTTAACTATTGTCTCATCCCTATGAGTATCCTTACTAAAGTTGCATTGCATGTATTCTATCTTGGTCTACTTATAGTAGAAGTGTAAAACCCTTAGTTTCTAAAGTATCTCTCCATAGCTCTAGTTTTGCATTTATTCCCCTTTTAGTCTCGGCAACTAATACTACATCATCTGCAAATAACATACACCAAGGTACTTCTCCTTGAATATGAGCAGTTAATCCATACATAACTAGTGTAAAAAGGTGCGGATTTAAAGTTGATCCCTAGTGCAAACCCATTGTAACTTGAAACTCACTTGTTTCCCAACCAACTGTCCTCACACTCGTTACTACTCCACCATACATGTCCTTAATAATGTCAATATTATCACTCGGTACTTATTTTTTCCCAAGACCACCAAATTAACTCCCTAAGAACTCTATCATATGCCTTTTTAAAGTCAATAAAAATCATGTGTAGATTCCTCCTCTTTCTAGAAAAATTTCCATTAATCGCCTAAGTACAAAGATAACCTCAATGGTTGACCTCCTAGCATGAAAACCCAAACTCTTTTTTGATATCGTTCTTTCTTGTCTTAATATTTTCTCAATAACTCTTCCATAATTTCATAGTGTGGCCCTTAAGTTTTATCCCGATATAGTTAGTACAATTTTGTGCATCTCCCTCATTCTTATAAATAAGTACTATTGTTCTTCTCCACTCATTTGGCATTTTTTAATCTCTAAAATCTTGTTGAACAACTTAGTTAACCAACATAATCTAGTCTCTCTCATGCACTTCCAAACCTCTATTGGAATACCATCTAGGCCTAGAGCCTTTCCTACCTTCATCTTAGCTAAAGCTTATTTCACTTCTATAACCTTAATCCTATAGTAATTTATAGGCTCTCTAGTCTCTCTAAAATAACGTCTCCTTCACGGCTTATGTTTCCTATATATTCTTCATTTGATAATTTGTGGAAATAACCCCTTCATCTTTCCTTGATTTTCTAGTCCCTCACCAAAACTCTCTGGTCTTCACTCTTAATGCATCTAACTTGATCTGTCTCCAGTTTTTTTTTTCTCGTTTTGCAAGTTTATAGACATCTTTCTCACCCTCTATAGTTCCTAACTTATTGTATGTCAACATACGCCTTATATTTTGCCTTACTACTTTCTTTCCTTCAGTTTTAGCACTTCAATATTTTTTGAAGTTTTCCTCATTTCTATTTTGCTAACAAGTCTTGTAACAAAACCATTTCTCTTTAATCAACTTTTGGACCTCCTTGCTCTGCCACCAAGTTTCTTTTTTTGTGACATTTCCCTTTAGATTCTCCAAGAACTTCCTTCGCCACTCTTTTAATACAACTCCTCATTTCATCCCACATCCTTGTAGGTTGTCTATCCATTTCCCCTCCTCAATTTGTTTCTCTTTAAAGGATATTGCTTTATTTCCTTATAGTTTAAACCATCTAATTTTTGGGCACCTTTTATTTTCAATCATTTTCTTCCATCTCTTAATGAAAAACCTATAACCATCAACCTTTATTGTGTAGTTAAACTCTCTCTCGGGATGACCTTACAGTCTTTGCATATTGCATAATCCCTCCCTCTAAGAAGAAAAAAGTCCAACTTCTACTCAATCCACTCTTGAAAGTTACAAGATGTTTGTTTCTCTTCCTAAAGTACATATTGGCTAATATCAGACATGGTTCAAAGTGTTGGTTTCGTTTCGGTTTCGTCCAGGTTTCGTCCATTCGGTCCGAAACTGACCGAACCAAGTGACATTTTATGAATAAAAAATTGATTTTTATTAGTTTCGGTTGGTTTCAAACGAAACCAAAGTAGTTTCGGCCGAAACTTGAAACCTTGATATTAGATTATATGCCATGGAAATAACGATTGTAACCCCCAACTCCTTTTTTTCTCCAAACTCGTCCTTTATAAACTCTCTTAGATCCTATACTATCTTTCCCTGCGTGCTCATTTAAGTCCCCTCCTAAAAATATCGTATCTCCATCATGGATGATTCTTTGTAATAATTTATTCATCTTTTCCCAAGATTATCTCTCAATACTCTCATCTAATCTTTTTTTACTTGGAGTGCATAAGCGCAAATAACATTAACTATCTCCTCTCATAAGACTAATTTAATTGACATAAGCCTATCATATACGTCAATTGAACGATTAATCATTGGTACACGTGACAAAAATCTATAAATTTGACAAGTGCGTTTTCTTGATCATAAATCTATGCGTGTAGCAAATTATTGTACATTAAAGAACGTTGCATATCGGTGCACATGACACAAGGGTGCCCGTGTTAAATTATGCATGTTATAGAAAGATTGCCTATGTCTCGAATGCAAATCAAGCTTCAATGGTTATTAGGCCAGCAAGCTCGAAAACCATCCAAGCTTGAAGGAGCACTTGTTAACACAAAAATTGTTAACCCCAATTGCTCTAACCTAAAGCTGATGAGGTTAGTTAAATTACCTTGTGCGAAACCTCCAAAAATGTGATGAAGCATGCCACACTCAAAGTTTATAGTACATGTGGACTAAGACAAGATCCCCAAAGGTATTGCGATAAGCTACTATCAGTAGATCTACAACTTAATCTTCAGTAACAAAGAGACACCCAGTGACAAATATTGAGATTATAGTGGACCCCACAACAAAAGCTACAACACATTTCTTCTTCTTTTCTTTATCTGTGCGCACTGCGCACACATGTGTGTGTATAATGTGTATGCACGGGGTGGGGTGGGGTAGAGGGTTTTTTTTCCTAAACGCATTTGGGATTCAGTTATTGAAAGGGTGGAGAGGAAATTGACTCTTGGAGAAAAAGCTACTTTTCTTTTGGTGGTAGAATTACATTAATCAAAAGTTCATTAGCTAGCCTTATCGTTTACCATATGACAATACTCAAGATGCTTGTGTCGGTTGCCAAGCATATTGAACACAAGCATCTTGAAAAGCTTGAAAGAGATCTTTTATGGAGCGATAAATGAGTGAAGAAGAAATTTCATCTTGTCAATTAGAAACTCGTGTGTAAACCAAGATAAGTTTGGAGGTTTCGGTTAAGAAAATTAAATGTTATGAATAATTCTCTTCTTGGTAAGTGGTTGTGAAGATTAAGTAAGGAGGGGAATGCTACTTGGAGACATGTCATCAGGCATAAATTCGGGGTGCAGAGTAGTAATTGGGATAGTCGTGAGCTCGTGGCTCATATGGTGTGGGTGTTTTGAGAGGGATTATGAAGGTTCAAGATAAATTGATCAAGGATCCAAATTCAGGGTAGGAAATGGGGTGAAAATAAGGTTTTGAGAGGATAAATGGTGTGGCCTTAGCAAAAAAGCTTTGTGATACGCATCCTTGCCTTTACAAGTTGGTAAGGGGCTATCAGTGAACCATATTTGCTAGAAGTAATGATAAGGTGGTATGGAGACTGATTTTTAGGAGAAGTTATTGGATAGGGAGATGGAAGGGTGTGTCTTCCTTCTTAAGCAACTTGTATAATTCCACATTCCTAACGATGTGAAGACACTCAGATTCCGAAAATGTGGATTCAAAAGGTGAAGTTTCCAAGAAGTCATTCTTAGAGGGCTTATCTAGAAAGAGATCCCCAATCAAGACAATATGAAGCAATCGAATCTCTCCTGGAGTGAAGTTGATCCATTGGACGGTCATATTAGACAAAATCCTAACCACTGACCATCTCATCAATCAAGATGCCAATCCCAAATAGATGCATCATGTGCAAGGAGCAAGAAAAGAATGTCAATCACATATTCATCCATTATAGCTTCGCTAAGACAATTGCAAGTTTCCTTCCTTATTGTTTGATATATGGAAGTTTTAATGTGAAATCAAGGAAGTGATCTCCACTTGATTTAACAGACTATTCAGCCTTAGGGGCAAGATACTTTGGAGAATGCCCCATATGAATTTTGTTGAGCACTTGGAAAGAAGAAATAGAAGTATGCTTAAAGATTGAAGCGGTCCAAACCCAGAGGTTTAAAAGTTATCTGGAGACTCTTGCTTCAGTGGGGTCCGATATTTAATATTTTAGAAGAGTTCCACAATGTCAAGGTGGATGATTTTATTAACAACTAGCAGAAAGAAGCGCATGTGATATGCATGCGCAATGGAAAAAGAAAATAAGGAGAATTATTTTTGGCAGGGAGAAACCCTCATATATACAGAGAGACGGGGGCTAACTACTCAAGGGAACAGGCTCCCTAAGCAGCTCCTTCCATCGAAACACAAATGACTCAAAAAAACATCCTCTGAAAAGATGGGAGCACGACACCCACAAATACAGGAGGGATTTAACTTCCATAATCACCTCCCTCAAGTCTTTATCTATATCTTCAAAGATCTTGCGGTTCCTCTCCTTCCAAATCGCCCATAAAACCGCAAAGGGTAACAGCTGCCAAAGAAGCTTGCCTTCCCCTAATAGTGATACCTCCGCCCACCCTCGAAACAGATCATTCACATGAAGAGGAACGACGTAGGGAAGTTCGAACAAGACAAAAAAGTCTGCCACACTATAAAGGAGAATTGGCATTGGATGAGGACGTGGTCAACCGACTCTCCCGCTTCTTTGCACAAAATGCACATGTTGGGGATCATTCGCCCATGCACCTGTTGGGCAAATGTCCCTATTTTATCAACATGTATTGGATTTTTTAGGGGTATTTTTGAAGAAAAAAAATGGAAAAATTGAGAATTTCAACAAATTAAAGGGTAGCTTTGGAAGATTATGGAGTGTTTTTGAAAATCTTCAAATCCAAAGGGCAATTGTGGAATGTTAAATATTTAAAAATTTAGAGGGCAATTTTGAAAAAAAATCAATTTTAAAAGGCAAAAACTTTGTAATGATTGCACACAGCAGTTGTGCTGTACAATGGGTGTAATCATTAGTTTCAATATTTAAACATTTCACAAACTAAAATGTCCTTTTTGTCATTGTACAGAAATCAAACTATGCAGGGGTATTTTTGGAAAAAAGTGGCAAAAAGGCTGGTCCTAACATTCATTGCTCTATCGTTATAAGTAATGGAGTCTATTACTGATAATCACAATGTAAACAATAGTTTTGAGAGCTAAAGTTGTATGTAGAATCTTCGTGTTTCTTTCAGCTTCTTGGGAATGTTTTACTCTTCTTATTTATATTCCCTTTAAGTATATACATATATAGGGTCAGGATCGGGGGACAACAATTTCATACAACATTTTTGACAAAAATTTTGGTGTACCCACATGGAAGATGAATCAATGGCTGAATTTTGGTGAGGCTGATCTCCTCACCATATAGATCACACCTACAAAAAATCAGCCTATTCTGAAATTTCTAACCCCATTAAATGTGGTTTTCACATTAACGATAAAAATAAACGGTCCATAATTCTTCAACTTGTAAACCAGTCTACGAATATCAGAATGATTTGAATTTTTGTGAGGATGATCTCCTCACCATAGAGACCATCCTCACCAAAAATCATCCCATTCCAATACTTCTAATTTATAAATTGGCTATATATATATATATTCATTATTCCCCAAACTATTTGCAAAGCATATTCTTATTCTATCTAAAATCGACCGATTTCTACCATTCTACTATTTTATTTTTGTTATCATTAGATTTGATATCATTGGAAGATTGTTGTGAATTGTACAACGATATTGATGGATGATTATACAAAAGCAACACAAAGAGAATGGACTCTCGGATGAGACTATGCAGCTACCGAAAGTTCCGAGGGTGGGCTTGCTTTTATAGGATTGTAATTAGGACTAACAGACAGGCTATGCACCACCAGATCTGGAGAGAATCCATGCATTTCATTGGTTGACCTACGTCATTTTTACTTTTTTTGGCAAGTAATGATATAAATTTATTATAAAAGCAAGCAAAGACGAAGCTAGAGTAAGCCTCCCATATACAAGGCAAGGAAGCATGGTGTTAGGTCTTCGTCTTGGGATCTGATCGTCCGAGACAGAGACAAAGTTGACTTCGAAGAATCAACTCGTTATAAAAGGGACTACCTCGGGTAGTAAACAATAATTATCATGACTTGGTCCAAGCTGAGCCCGGATCAACTAGGTCTCGGCCGAGACTTAAAACCTTGCACGGTGGTATAAACCTTCTTTAGCCCATTTTAGGCAACTTCATTGGTGTTCCTATATGTATGACTCCACAAAATATCCTTGTTCATACAACGGGTCATAATTTTATTCACAACATTAACAAGTCTCTAGGGCCCTTGGAAGTATCAAACAACTAAACTAAAGCATTCTTCAAATCTCCCTCCACCATCAATGGAGCCTTGAAATGAAAGATATCGATTCACCCATTAAGGACAGGTTTCGTTAGCTTCATTGGAATTTTTGGTGCCAATTGTATTTGAGAACACCAAACAAATCAAGCCACTCTCATTTCTAAAAGACACAGTAATCATGATTCCCTGCAAATCTGATATGGCCAAAGGAGCAATCATTGAAGTTAAGCTTCAACTAACCTTCTAGAGGCTTCTTCCAAATTGGCTTCATAACTTCTTTACTCATATTGCTCACAAATGGCTCTACATTTAATGTTTAGATCCATGAAGAAATAGTCCTTGAACTCCTCCAAAATTGACAACTAAAAATCTTGAGCTTGACTCCTAGAAAGATACTAAGGGCTGATTTATTCGTTTCTTAAAATCTTCAAAGATTCTATTCATTCCAAATACCCCAATACATTTTTTTCGACAAGTCTAAATACCCCAACACAAGGCAAAGAGAAGCACTTCCAAAGAATCTTGCCTTTGCTCCCATATGCATGATGCATCAGTGTTCTGACCTTCCAAAAACTTGACTATGGTGTTGGGAAATGTCCAAAAGTTGGCATTTCAAAGAGTGACACGTAGTAAATCGGAAGGAATGTAAGAGTACTCTTGATTAAAGTAAGTCTTCCCCAGCAAAAATGTAGTATCACTTCGAAGATGGGTGTCTTCTTTCGAATTTCTCAATGACGAAATCCCAATGCTCCTTGGAAAAGGATGAAACACCCAAAGGGAAGCCAAGATGTTTAGAAGGTAATTTCCCCACCCTACATTCTAAGCCATTCGCCAACTCCTCCAAGTTGTTCATTTCATCCATGCCTATAACTTCACTTTTTTCGAGATCAAGCACCATCTCAAAGTAGTAGATGGTGTATTTGAGAAGACAAATTTGATCAATCAAGGCTTTGCAAAGCACCAAAGTGTCATTGCCAAAGTGAAGACGGGGCATACTTGAGCCTCCATTACCTACCAAGTAGGGCTGCAACTTGGGCGGGCTCAACCCGAGCCTGACAGGCTCAACCCGAAGTTGTGCTCGGGTTGGGTTGGCTCCTCCAACACTCGGGCTCTGTTTATAATAACCCGACCAACCCGAGCCCGACAATACATATAATCTAGTTGTATTATATATATATATATATATATATATTATAAACCCCCCAAGTATATATATCTATGTATTTCCAGATTTGCTTCTCCCCCTTTTTCTCTACGAAGAAGAGGGTGAAAACCCTAAAACTCACTTTTCTCCAATGAAGAGGGTGAAAACCCTAACCCTGCCATCGTCGTCCACAGCCTATCACCGTCCGATGTCTTCTCCTTCGTCACTGTCGTTCTATCTTCTCTAATTGCCATTGAGGACGCCATCTTCCACTCTTGGGTAAGTTCATCTTCTTCGTTCTCTACTTATCTTCTCCCCAAATTCCCTCTTTTTTCTCTTTTCTTCTTTTTAGCTTTTATTTTTATTTCCATAGTATTTATTGTGTTGTCCGTTCATGGCATCCCCTTACAACTTGTGGGTAGGGGCGTATGGAATCTTTTAAATGGAAAAACATTATTTCTTTCATATTTTCAGTGTTTTTGTTAAGATATCAATTGTTTACGGTGGATTTTTACTGATTTAATTAATGAGATAATCTTTGAAATTCTTCAAAGAGCAAATAATTTGTTGTCTTGTTTCTGGCTCTATACAGAAATTTAAGAAATGAGATTTGATTTTTGTTAACATCAATTGCTGTAATGAATCAAGCGTAGAGAACTAGGACATTGAGTTTTTTTTTTTTTTTTAGCAATTCACAAACCCGATCTAACTCGATTGGGTTGGGCTCGGGCTAGAAGATCTAGGCCCGACCTTGGGTTGGGCTCGGGCTCAGGCTCACCACCTTGAAACTCGGGTTGGGCTCAGGGTTGACCTCAAACCCGACCCAACCCGCCCAAGTTGCAGCCCTACTACCAAGAAGCCTTAAACAAGACCAATCTCCTCCGCTCTTTGAAAGAGCCAAAGAGATTACACAACAGTTCCATTACAATAGTGAAATGTGTGAAAGGAGATCACCTAGTCTAAAACCCCTTGAACTATCGAAGAATGTAGGAGAGCCATTTCAGTAACCGAAAACATTGCCAAAGATAAGCACCCATGATTCAAGGCCCATTCTAGATAGCAAATAATCAAGGAAAGCTCAACCACATGATCTTAGGCTTCCTCAATATTGATTTTCAAATAATTCTCAAGTTGCCTTGTCTCAATCTAGAGATGATGCATTGACAATGAGGAACTCGTCGAGGAATTGTCAGTCTTTCACAACGGCACCTAGGCAAGGAGAAATGATGGCAGGTACAACTTCTTTGAGGCAATAAGATAAGAACTTAAAAATAATTTTATAAGAGCTAATAAGTTAGTCATGATGCTAAAGTAACTTCCATTTCTATTTGTTTTTAGTTTTTCTTTTATTGATAATAGACTTCACAAATGATACCAAAAAGATGGTAGGCTGAGAAAAGCAGTGGAGAGAAGGTTGACGCAAAGATGAAGTAAAACCGTAGCTTGAATAAAAAAGAAAAGAGAAACCATGGGTAAGACATTTCTTGAGTATTAAGCTAAACTCAAAACAACATATCTTTTTAACATTAATTTAAAAGAAGTCACAAATTTACCCTTTCTCCCAGTCAGGCACATTTTTTTAGAATCCAAGTTTATTCCTTTTTACATTGAGTTCCTTGACTTCCTTCAAACCCAAATTAACTTAGTCAAGCTTCAGATCAACCCAACGAGTTTTCCAAGGAAGGGTATATTCATTAAAGAACCTTCTAATTGCTATAACTGAAGTTGAACTAGTAGCTATTGACATGCTAAATATGATCTTACAGTGAAGTGGTGTAGAGTCCATGACACTAAGGCATGAATCCAAAGGATGAAGGCATGGATTGGGGTATTGATGCAATCAGATATCGAGAAAGGATACAAGAGAGAAAATTGCAAAGAGAAGTAAATTCACTATTCAAAAACATGCATCTAACTAAAATCCACCTTTACAAGCTCTTCGTCTCTCTCTGTTTTATAACCCTAAATCAGCTAAAGCCCCAACATTTGATAAATGAAACTCCTAAAAATAAGTAGAATTTCTAAAACGTATCCTCAACTAATTCTATAACTAGTAAGAAAACATCCTAAATGCTATCAAAGTGACATGTTTGTAAAAAGAGCAAAATTCTGAGTCATTTTGGAGAACCATTGAGAAACTCCTGCACATCCGATTAGCCCTTTATTTGGCAATCACCTTCATACACTCATTCTGAATAGTTTGAGTACTTGACGGCAAATATCAGAAGTCGACTGACAGTGTGGAAATGCCATTTACATTAAGGATACTCAACATAAAGTAAAGGCAAACACCAAATATTACAGCAACGCTCACAAACAAAGAATCAATCAATATATGGGGATGAGAGATTAAACACTGGTGAAGATGTCGAGGGACTGAGATGGAGAACGAAAACGCATTTGATGTCACCTCTATGAAAGCATTGAGACATTACTAGATTCAAACATATTTTGACTAAACTCTAGAGTCAAAACAGTTATACAACTTACTAGTGGGCAATAATGAACAGCTGCAAATAATTATTGAAATGATTGACTAGAACCCCGTTGCAAAATCAACCTTGTGATGCAATCCAAAGTAGTAGGCCTACCAAATCAAGTGTCCAAAAGTCAAAAACGAAGCACCGACTAATACCACGAAAAATAGACACAAGGTGAAGAGGTCCAGAATCATCAAATCCCAAAGGTAGAATAAGGAAATCAGCTTTAGCAGGCTGCAACTTTTCACTCACGTATCTAATTGAGAAGCTGTTAAATGCATTCAAAAACTCTTTCCGAGATCTAAATAGCTATCCCACAATCTTTCCCTATATTATACGTTTTGGGCCTCAAAAAGTGCTAGAAATCTGAGTATAAAACTACAGGGTTAGTAACATGATTCAGAGGTAGTTTAATCATTATAAATAACTGGTGTAGATTCTTTAGATAGACAGCAGAAATTAGTCTCTTAGCCCCTAAGTTAGATTTTATGATTTTATTTTCTTATAAATGTATGCTATGAAAGTAAGGGGACTTTTGAATTATTAAATGGAGATTTGTATTTAAGCCTTTTAGTTCCCTTGAGAAATTTTGGGTTGCTTGGATTAGTACCCTGCAAGGAGTTTTTACCCAATTTCCCTCGTAAAAAATCCTAGTTCCAATGGTAATTGGAGTTCTATCTATTTCTTTTTTCTACCATTCTTCTTGCTGCATAGCAGGGTGCTATTTTTCCCTACATCATCTTATCATCAAGACTTCAAATCCCAACTATTCTAGACATTGGAGCAATCACAATCACAGCAACCTTTTGGTGACAGATTGAAGATAAGAATACAAATCAAAGAAGATCAAAAGGCAAAAGATATATGTGTGTGTGTGTGTGTGTGTGTGTGTGGGCAACCATTCGATAATATGTTATTGTGAATAACTTCAAAAAAATCATTAGCCATCAACTCTGAACTCTCTATATTCGTATACCACACTTTTTTGATAGGCTATTCATATACCACTCACATAGCAATTTTTAAACCCAGAAGCTATGAGCTTTTCTTTTTTTCTTTTTCTTTTTGTGATAAGTAAAAAGAAACAGCTCATATCTGATGAGGTAATTTTATCCCTGAAATGTAGAGATCAAATCAATCTCAATGTTCTAAATCTTAGTTGCATGAAGCAGGAGTGGGAGCAGCAGAGGACTCGAAAGCGGTTGTAAAAAAATATTAATTGAATTATTTTAGAAAGCGGGAGCGAAATTCCGGAGTAGGATCGACACCAAGGATGGTGGGTTCCTGCAACTGAGATGTGAATCATCTGATGCTTAGTATACTTTCAAACTGAATATTCAAGCATCAAATGGAAAAAAAAAAATCGGTTACTAACAATGTACACATATATCACCATCTGAAAGAACATTCACTTTAGTACTCATTCTCCCTATTCAATATAGAAGATTCCACGCATTGGATCCCTATACATCTAATGGCTAATTCCGCCTCATCAGACAGAACATCCAAATCTATTTCAAAGACTAAATGCTTGGTATACATTTGAACAACAGAGACCAATAATATCATCCATGAATCAAAGCATGAAAAACATATGCATTGATCACCATCCAACAACTAATTTTAAACAAAATGTTCCAAATAAAATGTGATGATGATCGGCCGTTCATCATACCTTCAATCTATGATTCACTGCAGGATGAATATCAATATGAGAATCATCGCTCGCCTCTCCCACCTCCTTCTCATGCTCCCTCTTTACATACTTCTCATGATCCGACAGTGCCACATTGAAATCAAATGCCTCATTCCTCTCCGTAAATCCTAACCCAATGAAGGCGTGCTTGCCCCTCCCGTCTTCTATCTTCAACACAAAGTAGCGAGACGAGTCGAGGACTGTTTCAACTGCGTTCTCCCTCTGCCCGGGAAGGACGAAGCAGGCGGCGAAGAGCTCCCCCGAGTTGGGATCCTCGAGACGGATCTCACAGCGCTCTTTACACGATACGACACGGAGACGGCCGGACCAGATCCTGTCGGATTGCAGCCATTCTCCACATTTGTATCCGCCGCTAGTGCTCCGAGGGGGGATTTTGTAGACGGAGACTTCGCGAACCACCAAAAGGGTATGCTCGAAGGCCTCCTCTTCCTCGAATGACATGGTTTATGGGTAATTTAAGTGCAATGTGGAGGGTATTGAAGGAAGTTGGAAAAAAAATTCTGGGTCTCGAGTCTCGACTCGAGAGTAATTCAGGGATGAATGGAAGTAGTTCTTGAAGGATAAATTTAGGGTTTTGTGAAATCTGTGAAATTTTGAGTTTCTGTAAGATCAAAATTGTGGGTTTTGTTTACAATGGTTTGGATATATCAATGGAACTTGGATAGTTATGGAAGGAAATTAGGGTTTTTGGTAGAAAATTGTTGAGAGATTTGGTGGTTGCAGAGATTTCAAGAGCTTCAAAAGGTTAAATTTAATGTGAATTTCGCATGAATTTGAATTTTTTTTTTTTCTTTTCGGTGGGAGGTCTCGATGAGTTGCAGAGACGTGGGTTTGAAGAGAGTTTGAAAGGTCGATTGTCCTGGATTTTGAGAGCGAGAGAGAGAGAGAGAGCGTGTATTTGCTAAAGTGCGCGAGTGGCAAGAGGCGCTTATTAGCAAAAACCACGTTATCAGAAGTTACGAGTAAAACTTGTGTCACAAGATGTTGTGACTGAACACGGTCACAGCACTCAATATGAGCTACGTGGTATAATATTAGAGGACTATGACTGTATGGATGTTTGGACAGTCCCTCGGTGGACTGGTACACAAAAAATGAGCTTGATTAGTGATTTCTAACTGATTCTATTGAAGTTATTTTCATGGGTTGATTTTAACGGTAGGACTTTGAGCATTATTTGGGTGCAAAAATCCAAAGGTTTAATATCACTAATCAGGCTGATTTTTGGTTTGTAGGTCCATCGAGGGACTGGTCAAACATCCATACGGTCAAATACCTCTGATCGTGTGCCACGTGTCTCGCATTGAGTGCTGTGACCGTGTTCCGTCACAACATCTTGTGACCCAATTTTACTCAGAAGTTACCATGTAGATATCTCCAGATCTTGATGTTTATACTTTATAGATTTGACCGAGAAAACTTTGACGTCCACCCAAATTGCCGCGTGGACACTACTCCTATTTCCGGATCACATACACATGAATGTATGGCCCATGGACATACATACTAAAATCAACTTGATTGATGTTTTCTATCCATTGGATTAGAGTATCCTAAAATTACTCGAATCAATGGCTACAACTCACCCATGAAAAATGTCCAAATCCAATGGTCAAACCAATTTAGTTTGTAGAGGGTGGTCAAACATTGATGGTTCTGTGGGACCTGAAAGAGTGATGCAGTGGCATTTTTTCAGGTGGATATCAAAGTTTTCCTGGATTTGTACAACACAATCTGTGGGCCACTAATTTGATCGACTCTTTATCTAATTGGCCTATCCAAGGGATGTCCACGATTCAACGGACTTGATCTATTATCAGGCTCAGAGGAATATCCTTATTGTATGGATACACTGAGTTATAGCGTCTCTTAAAGCATAGGATAGTTTCTTTTCAAGAACATACCAAAACTCACACGTGAGCACTGCATAAGATTTACTTGGAAGGTAACAGTTAGAATAAAACTGAGTAGAACTTTGATGACTGTCATCGAAGACGTGGACAGCCAATGAGTTCTCACCACATACCTGCATTTTGCCACGTGCCCATGTGAGATTTTTTAAGATTTTGTTAATTTTTTATTGCAAAAGCAAAAAAAAAAATTTGCAATAAAAAAACACAGGGTACGTGGAAAAAGCATTCTAAGTACGTGCCAACTCATTGGCTGCCACGGGCTTCAATGACAGGCCACTGTCATCGAAGTATTACTCATTATAGAACTTCGGCGACAACCGCAGTCAGACAGCCCACAATGTGAGCCATGTGGCATATTCTTAGAGGACGCCAACCTTATTGGTGTTTGGCCAATCCCTAAGTGGACCTACAAACCAAAAATCAACATGATTAGTGATTTCTAGGCGATGGATTGGAGTTATTTTCATGGGTTGATTAATCTTAGCCATGGGAATTTGAGAATTATTGACCACTATTTGGGGTACAAAGATCCAAAGGTTTGAATCACTCATCTGGCCTATTTTGGTTTGTAGGTCCACCTAGGGATTGGCAAAGCATCATATGGTCAAAGTCAGCCGTAGAGCTACATAGGGGCCATGTACCCCCTCTCAATTTTCAAATTCCTTTGACACAATTGTTTTAACGGAAAATTTCAAAAAAGAAAAAAAAAATTAATTTATTTACAAAAACAAAAATAAAATTGTAGGAATCCCAAAAAAAGTAACTAAACGCCCTTTCAAGGTGAAAAGATTGACTGAAAAAGCTGAAAAGCCTGACAAACGCCCTTTTAAAGGACGTCTGTACCTGGCAGACGCCCTTTAAAAGGGCATTTCCCATAAAGGAGTAAAACTTGTCCCAATACGAGCCACGTGGCACACTCTTAGTGGACATTGACCGTATGGATGTTTGATCAGTCCCTTGATGGACCTGCAGTCCAAAAATCAGCCTGATTAGTAATTTACAACCTTTGGATCTTTGCACTCAAATAATGCTCAAATTCTTACGATTAAAATCAACCCATGAAAATAACTTCAATCCAACGCTTATAAACCACTAATCATGTGTTCTTTTTTAGTGTATAGGTCCACCTAGTGATTTGCCAAACATCCATACGGTCACTGTCCGATAAGAGTGTGCCATGTGGCTCGTATCGGGACAGAAGTTTTACTCCTCTATGGGCAAACACCCTTTTAAAGGGCGTCTGTCAGGTACAGACGCCCTTTAAAGGACATTTGTCAGCCTTTTCAACTTTTGTCCGGAGAAACAGCCAATCCTTTCAACTTTTATATCTGTCAAGGAGAAACGCCATTTCAAAGGGCGTCTAGTAACTTTTTTTGGGAATGTCAGAAACTTATTTTTGTTTTTGTAAATAAATTAAAGTTTCTTTTCTTTTTAGAAATTTTTCGTTGTTTTAACTGCCAGAAACATCCTTCAAATTTAATTTAGTGTCACTCCTCATATTTTAATCCTTTAAAGTACCCTTCCTCACCTACCATCTATTTTGCTTTTCAAAATTATTTATATTGATAGGGATATTTGTGTCTTTTCGTACTTTTTACTTTTTGACTGTGAACAAATTAAATGTGTTCACATCCAAACCATAAAAACCTGGAATAATTTTATCTAAACATTCTTTTTTACACGACATCTAAGCCACACATAAAAAAGTCACGTGGAAGACACTTAGAGATCCATGACTATGCAGATGTTTAAACATCCCCCCATATGAGAAAACATTCGCTAGCCTCGGGGGACTTCAAACTTTGATGTTCTCCCACCCAAAATGTCAGACACGTACGTCAACCCAACCAGCGTTAAGCCCCTGGTTAGTGGTTAACAAGGGGTACCTGTCATGCATTTTGGGAGGGGGGCGTCAAAGTTTGAAGTCCCCCGCGCGGGGCCAGTGAATTTTTCACCCCCCAGATGGGTTTGTAGACAAAAAATCAGTAGATTGGTGTTTTCTAACCATTGGATTTGAATCTTTTCATGGGTTGAATTCCATATGTGGATTCGAAAATTATTTTGGCTACTGAGATTTAAAGGCTAGCAAAATACCAATCATACTGATTTTTTGTCTGTAGCTCTACTTAGCAATGTTTCAAACATTTGTACTATGCCACATGGCATTTTAGGTGCGGCTTGACGCCCATATAAAAAATATCAAACACAAAAATTTTCTTCCTCCTTAGCTTTTACCATTAATTAAAGAGTAGAACTTTGATGATGGATGTCCATCGTCAATGTTGATGCAGGACCACAGTGTAAACCACGTGGCATAGTATTAGAGATCACTAACCCTATGGATGTTTGGCCAATCCCTAGGTAGAGGTACATAACAAAATATGCCTGATTAGTGATTTTTAGCCTTTAGGTCTGAGTACCCCAAATAATGCTCAAAATCCACGGTTGAAAACAAAATATGAAAAAGACTCTAATCCAACGGATATAAATTACTAATCAGGATGAACTTTGGTATGTGGGTTCACCTAAGGATGGGCCAAATATCTATACAGTCAGTGATCTCTAAGAACATGCCACATGTCATCCCCTAATATACTACAAGGATTGTGCCCCCCTTGAGCAAAATCCTAGCTCTGCCGCTGGATAGAGTCCTCTAAGAGTGTGCCACATGGCTCATACTGTAGGTTGTTAGCCTTGTGGGGTCCCCATGTCCTTAGACACTACTTTAGAAGGTTAGTCGGGGAAATGTGAAGTCCACAAAACTTGTTGGGTATAAGTTTTTGCCTTTAATGGGTTATAATATGTGTTGAGTGTTGGAAAAATATTTATGACTGATGGGGTCACTTTGAGTATAAATAAAAGTGGGACCCACTAACCTTTTGAGGCGGGTCCATATTATTTTTTATCTCCTTGATATGGAGAATAATTATGTTAAATTATTTAACCAAGACCCTTTATGGGTGAATGGAAAATCGGTTCCAAACTACCCTACTTGTAATGTGTACAAGTGAGTAAAGTTTGTGAAAAACTTTAGTCCCACGTTGGAAAACTACAAAATTATAATGTTACTTATATATAGAAGTTGTTCCCTAGAGACTTGTAAGCTAAAAGATAATAGTATGTGGGCTCACGTGCCCACAGGGGCCCATGGGCTCTAGTTTGCATCTTGTTAAGTTATGGGCTTATTTTATCCTTGGGAATAACTATTCTGGTTCATTGGATTTGGGAATAAGCAAATCCCCACTTTTAAGCCTCACGTGGGTGTGTGAATTACTTAAGTTTTGGTCTTATTTTATCTTTGAAAATAACTATTCTAGTTCATTGGATTTGGGAATAACTCTCAAACAGTTATTTTGGTTCATTGAACATGGATGTAACTGTCAAATAGTTACACACCACCTTCTCTATTTAATCATATTCTGTCCCCTCTTTCAAAACACTGAATTTTATGTTTTAATCAATTTCTCTGAATTTTATAAGTTTTCTTCTGTGAGCGTACAAATACAATTCTGGTTCGGCAGGCATGTGGATTAAGTGTTATTTCAGCACGTTGAATTCATTAAAACCTGGGATACATGCGTCCAGAGACCTTTAGCACTGCAATAAGGGGACAAATTTGTCTTAAGGTCATTGTGTCAAACACAAGCCTCGATCTATACACCTTTTTTCCAGTAAGTTCACTAATTTATTTTAATTCTGCATTGTTTCTTCTTATTGCGAAGCTATCACTTTGATAACAGACAGATCCCCACTGTGTACCATCCTGCCTCAATCGAGGCCTTCGACAAAATGTTGACCAACCCTAGAGAATCTGACGCCACCAACACACTACTGATATTTTCATCGCTAGACATCTGCAACCCAATCAAGATAACCTTGGCCGCAGTATCCTTTATTGAGCATGCTCACGTGGAGAGACGGCCACCTGCTAATAGGATAGAAGATGTGGAATCGTGGATTAAGAAACCCAATCCCGCTCGTCCAGATTGCGGATCCCAAGTGGCATTAGTATTCAGTTTGTACCAACTTGGCCCAGGAGGGTTTTTGTGTGGGCGAGATGAGAAAGATGGGGGAAAATTGGTTCATAGACTGAGGATGTTAGTCGGGTAAGGCTGGGTGAGGGAATGGATCATCTCATTTCTTAAGAGCCAAATACTTCACATTAGGGCACAAGCATAGTTGAGGCGTTACTGACTCTCTTCATTATGCTTTCGAGAGATAAACCAAGTTTTGAGCCATGACCTGATATCTTCAGGAGAGCGTAATAACACAGATTGAGAGAAAAGAAGCAAATCATATTCTCTCACTGTTGGGGCAGCGAAGAAGAACATTAATCACGTCTTCTAACTTGTGATTGCAGCGAGGAAAAGATGGATCAACTGATGCAATCGGGCATTGAGCTTTGCACTAATTGGTAGAAGGTCCCATAGAAATCCCCACATAAACATCTGGGCCCGGAAAAGGGATATTCAAATGCCAATTATGTTGCCAAAATGTAGGGGGGGATTTGTGGGTTTGACTCTGGTTGGGGTGGGGGTTAAGAATTGGAAGGTCAATTTGATCGAGAATTTTCCTTTTAGGTGTGGGGCCCAATAGATACGATCATGGGACAGGGGAGAGTTTATGAGTGTTTTGAGGATGTGCTCAACTGTAGGAAGAAACCACTCTAGCTAACTGAGAAATGTCCCACTTGGCTTCGAGGGTCAGCAGCTCAAACACTGATTTGAGGGGGAGTCTGGAGGATGCGGACCCATAGGTTTGAAATGGGGCAAAGTTAAATACAAGGATCAACCCAGATAAAAATATTGACCATGTTTCTTAACATCCAAATCAACATATCTTTTATTGCTTCATTTGCCGTTAAAATGCTTCTCCAACACCAAGTATTAGTGTCTTTGGGTTGGGTAGAAAAAAGGGAGCCTCGAGGGTATTGTTTTGTTTTCAAGATCTGACCCAAGAGAGAAGAAAGTTTACTCAGGAGTTGTCAAACGTTTTCCAAGAGGAGAGTCATGTTCATATGATAGAAAGTTCTAAATCCAAGGGCCTTTTTACTCTCCGAGATGCAAAGCAAAGCCCAATTTGCTAAATGGATGATCTAATTTTTCGAGGATCCATTCCATCAAAATTGATTGATCAATGAGTCCATACGTTGGCACAGGGTTTTGGGAAACATGAAGGATTGCATTTGATGGATTGAAAGGGTTGAGGTCACTGATTTAATCAAGGTAGTCCGGCCAACATGCACTAAGAGTTTCCCCCTCCAACCCATGATCAGGAGTTCCATTTTTTTCGCCTGGAGAGATAGTTGGAGAGGTGACAAAACCCTATACTTTTCATGGTTTATTTGAAAGCTTTTATTTTTGACCGGCCAAGGAAGAGGGGTGCCCACGTATCGCTTCGATATAGTCACATTTTTATTTGGAGAATGTATAAGAGGTCTTTCTTTTGTTTTCGATGAAGGTTTGGGTTGAAAATAGTGCCCGATTTTTTAAATCTTATCTTTTGGCCTGAGGCTATACAGAACTGTTCCAGTAGATCTCTTAAATTACGGTCCTCCATTATGTTTGCCCTGCAAAATAGGAGGTAGTCATCAGCGAAAAGGAGGTGTGATATTAAGGGTCTTGCACGAGAGATCTTTAAACCATGGAATTTTGAAGCATTTTCCAAATAGGATATCATGACAAAGAGAAAATTCATGCACAAAATGAAAAGGAAGGGTGATAATGTGTCTCCTTGACAAAGACCCCGATATGGGGAAAATGGGGCAGTAGGTGATCCATTGAGCAGAATTGAGAACGTGGGGGAAGATATGCAGTTGAAGATCTATTTTCTCCATTTGGAGCAGAACCACATAGCCTCAAAAGTATTTTGAATAAAACTCCATTCCACAGGCATGCGTGCATGCTTTTGACGTGTCGAGTTTGATCGCCATAAGCCTGGGTTTCCTTTTTCCGTTTGATGACCTCTTGAACTAGGACAACATTGTCGGATATGTTTCGGCCAAGAATGAAGGTTGCTTGGTCCTGGAAGATGAGTTTATCGAAGAACCCCTTTAGTCGAGTGGCTAACAATTTGGATATGATTTTATAGGAAACATAACACAAACTGATGGGTCTGAACTGGGATATGAACTCCGGGGACTACATACGTGGGATGAGCACGATATTTGTCTGATTTAAACGCTTCAAAGCAAGGCTAGAACAAAAAATTCTTGAACCGTTGGGCACACATCCTCTTTAACCTCTGTCCAATATCTTCAATAGAAAAGACCCATCTAGACCAGGAGCTTTGGAGGCGCCTATGATAAAGACTACCTGTTTGATACCCTTTTCCGTAACAGACCTAGTTAGGAAGTTGTTTTCCTCTAATAGAAAATATCATGCGTTATTTTAACATTTTTCAGAAAAACAATGGTCATTATTTTCGTTAAAACGAAAAAATAACGGCCATTATAACAAAAACAACGACCGTATTTTTTTACGTTAATAAGTTACATAACATAACGAGGGAGATCCGAATCTGTTATAACAGCCGTTATTTTCGCTATAACAGCCATTTTTTAAACCATGGGTAAGATTCGTAAGAGTTACAAACGTTAGTTATGAATCCAAATATTATCATGGTTATATGTTGGTGCATGTGTGTTGGGTTGAGACTCCATTCAAGGCGTCGCAAGCTCAAAGATGGGCTCTATCGGATTACCATGACCATCCATTCTACCGACTTTTTTCGGTTGATTTTTTTATTATCCAAACGAATGCTATAGAGTGGATGGTTATAGTCATCCCATCGGGACAATTTTGGTCATTATTGGTCTCTGATGTGATCCATGAATGGTGGGATCCCTTCTTGTTAAGGGTCATGGAGGGTTCTAGACAAATAATATACTCCTGCCATACACACGAGGCATATGTGGTGCGTTTTGGGACCCATCATTTCATCTTCTTGACCTGGTTGGATGGTTAGAAAACTATAGTGCATGGGGCCCAAAGAGAATCGGTAGAAAGGATTATTCATTCACACCACATTTTCTTAGGTAAGATTGGGACATATCCAATATTGGTGAGTTACAACCCTGCTAGAACACCCACAAACATTACATCAAATGGCATCGTACAACAAACAAATTATCTATGTACATTTGTCAAATTATTACAACGTAGGCCCTGCTTTGTATCCTCTCTATAGTTTGCAGAAAAATGTTTGTAGGCAAATGTTTGGAGCCGTTCTATGATCCAGAATTATGTATCAAAACTTGTTGAAGTCCCTCAAATTGTCACCTCTTTTAGACCCACTCCCTCAAATTGTCACCTCTTTTAGACCCACTGGCCCTGAATGTTTGGCCTACACATTGGTGGACCCATAGTTAGCAATTCGGCATATGGCAAAAGATTCGGGACGGAAAAAGATTTAGTTTAATTTGGTTTTAGGATATAAAAATTCTGTCAAAATTTCGGACATTGTTAAGTGTTATATTCGTTTAGCCTTAAAAAACTTGAATTTTACCATTTTATACGGCAGTTTAATATGTTTTTTATTTTTAAAAACACAAAATTTGTGTATTAAACGCGAATAATGTGCATTTTATTCACTTTATATTAAAATTCGCAAGTTTTTTTTCTTCTTCTTTTTTTATTTGTATGGCCGTTTTAAACGTTTATTTAAAAAAAATTCGTGCATTAAACCCGAATAATACGCGAATTTAGTAATTAACTAGGGATGGACATACCAAAATTCAGTGTGATTGGTGATTTATAGCCACTGAATGAGCATTTTTCATCACGAACAGGCCAATGGGTTGGATCCAAGCCCATGATGAAAAAGTGCTAAAATCCAATGGCTAGAAATCACTAATATCATTGATTTTTGATGTGTGGATCCATCAAGGTGTAGGCCAAACATTCAGGGTCAGTGGGTCTGAAAGAGTGCATTACGTGGCAATTTGAGGGATTTCTGCATCAAAAAATATTTGCAATGATAAATATTTGTTGGGAAAATATTCGAATGGTTGGGGAGGGGAGAGCTGTTGGGGGAGATTGGAAGACCAAGGTGGACGATAGAGTCATTTGCCTATTGTTTTCAACATGGCTTAAAAAGGGTATTTTAGTTAGGGTTGCAGCTCGGGCGGGTTGGGTTGGATTGGTTTGGAGGTAAACCCTAGCCCAACCCAACCCAAGGTCGGGCCTAGATTTCTCAGCCCAAGCCCAACCCGGTCAATTTCTTAATTTTTTTATTGGTTAGAAAGGTGCCTTACAATCCGTTATAATGGAAAAAATGGTAAATGCCCCAGTCCGTTATACCGTTATAAGGCCGCAAAATGGTAAACGCCCCAGTCCGTTATACCGTTATAAGGCCTCTTTTAAACCTTGGCTTTCAGCTCTTTGCAACCACTTTTTGGCTGCAAACATTAGACCGCTTCTTGACACAAAATGATTGGGTCTAGTGCAAATATTCGTTGGATGCTACGCCACCAAGTACACGAAAATGCCGCAAACATTTGTAGTGCTGCCAAGCAAGGCCACATCATAAACTAATAGTGGTCCTACTCCTAAGCGTTCATCTCGGGCTCGTTTGATTACATTAAACACAGGACTTTGTCGACATTAAGTTGAAAGATAGGGGCATTTCTGTGATCTCAATTGTAGTAGACTTCTCTCTGTTTTCGTTGTTTTTAGTGCAGAGGAGAGGAGACTTCGCAGTTTCCTCAGTCCTTACAGTGAAGAAAGCACTTTTTGAAGCCCTTCTCGTTGTTAAAGGTCGTTCGCGCGATCTCTCTCAATTCCCGAAACCCTACATTTCAACAAATCGATTTCAAAACGAGAGTCTTCGTCTCATTTCAGAATTCAGATTCGTTTCACTTCCCTTTCTCACATATTCTTTCTCTCGATTTTGATTTCTGCAGGAATGGCCAGAAGCCTAGGGTTTCTGATTCTGATTCTCTTATTATCCATCTCTGAAGCTACGATCTATCGGCCGATATCGGACAGTCACCGATCTGCCGCATTAGAGCTTTTCGTATCGAATGATGGATCGTTCGGAAGGTTAAGTTTTATTTGTGATCAGATGAAAATTCATCAGTGTTGGATCCTATTGTTACTTAAAAGTATTTTTTTTTTCTGTTACTTATTCAAATTGTTCTATTTCTGTACTACATTTCATTTCAAGTTGATAATAACGGGAAATTTGAGTGAATATTAATTTTGCTCGTTCGTGGTCTAATTTTACCATTGATGGGGAAACATTGGACTATGTGTTATTTAACATCTCATCTTACAGTGATCTTAGTGCCCGTTTGGACGGGTGCAAGACTGAATCCCGCAAATTGAAATAGTCAGAAAACATTAACAGAGGAAAAATCACCTTCTCCCTAAAATGGTGCATACGCTATTTTGGGGTCGTTTTGTGTTACGATCCTAGAGGTTAAGACTTAAACTTTCCACACCTCTATCACCTAGGTGCTTTTGGTGTATTGGTTTGGGTCTTAACATTTGGTATCAGAGCCAACCCCACGTCATGGGTTCAAGTCATGGGAGGGGCGACCTGAGGAAAGGGCTACCTGGGGACTCGCTCAAAAAAAGAGAAAATAGGGGTACCGGAAAAAAGTGCCGGGGGCTCGCTCACAAAATAAGTGAGAAAATAGGGGTACCGGAGTGAAAGCTGCCTCAGAGTGGGCCACTGTGGACGTTGGCCTTCGAAGCGTGGTGAAATGTTACGATCCTAGAGGTTAAGACTTAAACTTTCCACACCTCTATCACCTAGGTGCTCTGATACCAAATGTTAAGACCAAAGAGGTTAAGACTTCAACTTTCTACACCTCTATCACCTAGGTACTTTTGGTGTATTGGTTTGGGTCTTAACATTTTGTAGGTGGCATGTATTATGAGGCAGAAAGTAGGCGTAGGCCTAAATGCTCTAAATCCCGCTGACACACATTTAAAAATCGTGTCAATTGCATTTTTGGGTCCATCTTATTTCTTGTTAATTTTATGTAATGGTAGAAATCTTGCGAATTACTTACAATCTGGTTAGTTCAATGCAGCCTTTGAGCTTTTTTTATTTAATTTAATTTTCAGGATTTTTGTTACAAACAAGATATGATGCTTGTCCCATCTGATGTATTTTCTGCTATTGAGTCTCATTTGCTTTCGATTTATTTCTTTATTTATTTGGTTATGTAATTGTAGCAAAACCATTTTTATGTTCCATTTGGTTTCTGAATTTAGCTCCCCACATATATATCTTGGAGAAAATATTACAAAACAGCTGATTTGGCATTATTTGTACCAGCTTAGAAGAAACATATGAAGCGTTAAGAACATTTCAGATTCTTGGCATAGATAAAAATGCTGAAATAAGTCCTGCGACATGCCCACTTGTTGTAAAGAACCTTGGATCATCGTCTTTAATCCAAAGGACTTGTTCCATGCCCTGAGAGTTAATAGCATCTTGAAATGTGAAATTGATGCTGATATTTTTGAGGTACTCTTCTAAACTTTTCAAACCAATGTGTATAAAATCTTTGTTCCGATTCTCTCACTTGTAAGTCATTTATTACTTTATTTTTATACATTTTTAGCTACAACTATGTGTTTTAACAATGCTAATCTTTCTTCTTTTTAAAGGGTGTCACTTCAAAACTTCAATCCATTGTTAAGGATGCGAGTTCGTTACTTGACTTCTACCACTCGATTGGAAGCTTGGTACTTATAAAGGTAATTATTTACTGTAGCATCTATTAAATGTTTATTGCTGCTAGGAATTAGGAAACACGCACGATAACACACTCTAAGTCTGTAGAAGCTGCTATAGTTTGCTCTTTTGTACCTTTACTGTCGTTAGAAATAAAAATACTGTTCCAGGGGACTGTACTCATTCAAGCTTGGATTTTTCTTGTTGCCATTCTGAACCAAAACATCTGGTTCACTTTCTGTATCCAATTTTTCATGCAGGATCAGGGTTCTAAAAGCAGTGTACTTCTCGGGGATGCAGGTGGAATTTTTCATTCCATTAAGGTAAATATATATGCAACATCCGAATTCTTTGATTACGTTTCCCCCTTCGATTATAATATGTAACTTTTTCAGAAAGATCAATGTATTGTTGGTATATTATTGGCAGGCTCTCAGTCAAAGTGACGGAAGATGGCGCCATAGTTCTAATGATGCTGAATCTAGCACTTATGCTGCTGGTATTGACTCTTATTCCTTGAGAATATTAGTAAACTTTTTCATGTTTCTGATGGTGCTGATCTTGTTCTTTAATGTAAGGCTTCTTGTTGTATTAATTAAGTTCTATGTTAGCTGACGGTTGAATAACTTTCAAGTGAATATGGTTGTATTCTAATGAGCTTCATCATTTTTTATGTTCTTTCTTTTCCTGGTAAGTCTTCATCGTACTCATCTTGGCAGTCATACGATGCTTCTTGCAGGGCTAGCACTTGAAGCACTTGCTGGAGTTGTTGCGTTAGCTTCTTCTGAAATTGATCAATCTATGGTAAGCAAACTTTGTGCTATGACTACAAAAGTTAGAAGCACTTTAAAACTCAAACTTGTAATGTGTTTTTGTCAATTGGTACAAAAAAGATAGTGTTCTTATTCATATACAATAATACCTTATAAAACAGTCGATATCCACGATGCTTGTTCCTGTATACAAGTCGATATCCTTTCAAATTCCATAACTAATATTGAAATCTCTAAGAAACCCTTTAGTATTGGTTTGAGAGGGAAATTTTCATGTGGATGGTGAGGGAGTTAGGATTGTTTAAGTGCAGCAACAACTCTGTCCTGAGTAGACTAAATCTAGATAATAGTTTATGTGTTCAGCTTGGAAGGATAATATGGATAAGCACACCTTGGAACCTGCATTATCCTTGAAAAGTAACATTTTTTTTTTGAGATTATGTCCATTCTGTTAAATTGTCGTTTCATTCGAAGCGATAGGGAAGTAGAGGGAAAATGCAAAAATGTCTTTTAATTTTCAAAACTGGTAACCTCTTAAAATTGATATAAATCCCCTCAATTTTGAGGGCAGGTGCCAAGAGATTTTCACTGGAGGCAACACCAGTATATGCACTCACCTAGAGACATTCACTTAGAAGCATCACATAGGATTTTGGGGTATCTTAAATCCTCCCCTGGTAGGGGACTTCTCTTCAAGAGGAATGGTTACATGAGAGCGGAGTCATACGTAGATGTAGATTGTGCAAGTGCCAAGGATGACAGAAGATCGACATCAGGGTATTGTACATTTGTTGGGGTAACCTTGTGACATGAAAAAGCAAGAAGCAACCTGTGGTTGCACAATCCAGTGCAAAGGCTAAGTTTTGAGCTATGGCTCATGCCTTGTGCGAAATGTTGTGGTTGAAGATCTTAGTGGCTGAACTAGGATTCCCTGTCACTGGTTCAATGAGCTTGTATTGTGATAACAAGACATCAATAAGTATTGCTCATAATCCAGTTCAACATTATCTAGCAAAGCACATTGAAGTAGACAGACACTTCATACGAGAGAAGATTGTTACTGGGGAAGTTTGTACTCTTTTCGTGAAACTAAAGAACAGGTAGCAGATGTATTCACTAAGGGAGTTTGTAGTAATCAGCTATACAGGTGTCTCAACAAGTTGGGCATGATAGATATCTAGGCACCAACTTGAAGGGGAATGTTGTCAGGGTTATATTTATGTTTGTAGGGGCATACTTGTTCATGTAAATGTTTTCTCATATAAATAAGAAGATTGGAGTCATATGACATACGCATGCTCTCCCTTTTTCCTCTTCTTCTCTCTTTCTCTTCTCTCTTCATCTTCATTAAACCTTAACCCTAGAACCAAACCCTAGAATTCTACTGTCACCCGACCCTCGACTTTTGGCACCAACTAATTTTCTCCATGCAGGCTATTTAAGGTACTCATTCTTAGCATCAACCTTTCTCCTACTATCTTACAACAATAATATGTTCTTACTTCTTGTCAATAGAAGTAATCTCCTCAAGTAAAACATTCATCTTCCTGTCCATTCGACCTAATATCTTCTTATTTCATTTCTTGAGCTTCTTTTTACGATCTTTCAACTTCTTGCGGAAAACAAAATCGGCCTTGCCAACAAAATGAAATGACTCCCACCACAAGGCAATAAGTTCAACAAGGGACTTGAAACCCCATGTTCTCAAATTTGAAGGGGGAAGGTCTCCAACACATTCCTCCATTATCCAACAACAAAGGAGTGTGATCATAGGCCAATCTAAGAACAGTTTCTTGAGAAACGTACGAGAAATGCGATTCTCAACTATCCAAAACAAGAATATTGTCTAGTTTACACAAAGTAGGTTATCTCGATTGTTTGACCTGGTATAGCATGCACCACCTAAAGGAGGTCCATCAACAGATTTCTATTATCGAAATTTGCAAAGTCCCTCATGCTTTTAGCGACTCTACTTCCACCCTTCTTCTCATGGGAGAATCATATTACATTGCAATCGCCACTAATACACCAAGGAAGATTCCTCAGATGTGTTTATTGTCCATTTCCTCCCAAAAATCAGCTTTGAGTCTTTTATTAGTGGGGCCGTACACTCCCTATAAGACCCAGGAGAAACGATCAGCCAAGCTTATACAAAGAATAGAGACATAAAAGGCCCCCACAAGATGATCCGCTACCACCTCCACCTCCTTGTTCCAAACAATAAGGACACCCCCTGCAGAACCCACAGCTGGAAGAGCTAACCACCCAAATATCTCATCCCCCAAACCTCTCAACTTATCATCTAACCTCTCCGATTTGGATTCTTGGATTAACACAATATCAACCTTCCACCTCTCAAGTGCTAGTAATGATTATATATATTGTATATTTGAATGTCACATAGATATGTATATTGATAGAAGAAGATATTGCATAAGAATATTGATATAATAATTCAAATCAACAGGTAATAATTTATTATTCAAAATTCAGAATCAGATGTTACAAACAAGGTTTAAAAGGGATCGTTATAATGTCATAATAGATAGGTAACGATGTAACGTTACCATTATGACTCTTATAACGGGCCAAAGAATGGTAAAAAAATTGTTATTATAATATTATTTTGAATTCATTTTTTAACTATGGTTATTTAACAGATAGCAAGACTTAATAATGGCCATTATAAGTTATAATGTTTTTTACCAAATAAGGTAACAGGGTTGGAGTGTTAACATTAGCGGCATTATATATATATTCTTTAAAAGCATGGTTACAAATCAATAAAATAACAATAGTAAAATCTGAACAGACAATAATATATGGCAATATAAAAGGTTATTAAAGTGATAAAGTGCATAGAATAGGTTATTAAAATAATAAAGATTTAAAATCAAATAGTGAATTAGTGATTGGTCATAATATATGAATTTGGTAGGTTTGGGAGCACTGGGTTGGATGGGGAGGGAGGATTTAATGCACATATTGGAGTCTGAGGAATGGAGGGGAGAAAATTAAATGAAGAGTGGCTAGTTTGGTCTGGGCCCAGCTTGGTCCATATAGACTATATGTCGGGCCAAAGCTTGTTTAGAGTGACCCTACTCTGTGCATTGACAACCTTACTTCAAATAGCATGTCAAGATCTGTATTTTCTCTTTGCGTGTGTATTTGGAAAGGTACAAGTACAAGAAGAAGGCATTCTTGTTCTATTTCATCTTAATTGTCTGTGGATTCAGTTGAGTGACAATATGTAGGCTATTTTGGCCATAAGCACACATTTTTGTAGGTTTGTGTTGTGGTAAAAAGAAAGCTTTTAGAATCCAAATACCCGGTCTTCCTTTTTTTAGATAAATTTCTTATATTGTCTTTTGTTCCCGTTTCTCTCTTTTCTCTTTTTATCTAGTAAAAGATATTGAGTTTTTATGAAGATTATCAGCTAGGCTTATAGTTTGACCTCGTATTGCAATGTTTATCACCTGACTGTCTGGTTACGTATGATCTCTTTTGTGGAGCTTCCCATGGTAAATGCATAGCACTTTCTTATTCTTGACAGATTGGCACAGTAAAAAAGGACATAGCGAAGCTTTTTGACAGTCTTGAGAAATACGGTATGTTTACTATATTGCCAATTGTTTTATATAGATGAACATTTTGGATTTCCTTACTTTTTTGTATATTTGCATTCTCCTTGCTATTTTGCTCATCTGTATTTTACTTCTTTGCCTGAACTTCTATCATTGCTTTATGTGCAATGTTACCTTTTTATAATATGGTAGACATGATCATGTAGAACACTCAGCTGAGTCTGTGAGTCCATAGACCATACTGAGTATTGACTCCCAAGTTGCACCTTAGACTCAATTCTTATGTTGGTTGAAAGATTCTACTTTCTCTGAGAGTTATTAAACATTGGGCATAAAGTGTTGATCATTCTGGGGTGTCTTCATGTTTAAGTAGTGTGTGTTTTCAGTTTCCACATTATTTCTGTTTACCTTCAGAATCCAGATGAAGATTGTGTTGATCTTGTCAATTATTGTTCTACCACTGGTTTTTGCGTTCTCCTAGGTTCTCATATATACGGAAAGTAATCAATGGCTAATTGCATTTGAGGTTGGTCATGAAATGGATGTAACCACATGCTTTCTCTGTCTTGTGTTTGTAAGGGAACCTTTTGTCTTTTTGTGGAAAGCTCCCTAAACATCTGACTAAGAGCCTGACTATTGGAAGTTGGTTTAGCCTAATTATTGGAACAGTTGGAGGATGCATGATGTAGGAAAATAACAATGTGGAAGCTTGCTTATCAAAAGAAAAAAAAAGAATGATGGAAAGAGAAAACATTGAGGAAGCTTTATCAATTAAAAGAAAAGAACAATGGGGAAGTTTTAATTCCTAATTGATTTAGGTCCAACAGGTTTATTCTCATTTCTCTAATTGATGGATGCTAGGATTAGGATTTGGTGTTGAAATGGATCTAGGGTTGAAGATCAAGGGTACGGGTTGAGTTAGGGTAGTCCTAAAATAAAGAAAACGAGACCTAATTCAGGTGCTGGTCGAATTTGGACAGCAGGTTAGTATTAGGTTTGAACGGCTTCTAATTTTGAGGGAAGGTGATGGTATGCTTCAGAATTTAATGGTCTTAGCCCAGGGTTCGATATAGTGGGATTGGGAGGTTATGGGTTCAGCTAGGTAGTAGTGGGCTGTGGATGGAAATTCAACTAAGATTGATGGTGGGTTGATGTGGGGACCGCTAGAGAAAGTGGGGTGGGGGTTATGAAGTTAGGGCTGGACGGGTGGCGTAAAAAAGTTTAAGGGGATGAAACTAAACTAAGAAGAAAGAAGAAAGAGAGGGCAGGGGAGATATGAAGCAGATCATTCACCCCTAATGGAGGGTTAGGTTTGGAGTCAGCACCAACTCAATCTTTGGAGTCCGGAATCAAAACCACCCTTAGCAAGGCTTTACACCTCACTACAGTTAGCTCTCACAGCTATGGAAAGAAAGAATTAGAAGGATATTTGAAGATAAAGCTGAATCCGAAGAGCATGTTTTCAAAGGTTAAATCGAAGATGTTCTCCTGGTGCTTGGTTCTTAAGGAATTGAAGGAGATCCCCTATGGAGATTTCATATTCAATTGGCATTCTTTTATCCATGGCAACCTTCCGTAGGCATGATGTTGTATCCTTTTAGGACTTGTTCTCTTTTCAAGAACTAGCTCACTTTTCTTCTTTTTCTCTTTCTTGTATCTTTCAGTACTTCTTCCTTTGCTAATAAAATTTTCACTTATCAAAAACGAGAAAAAGAAAAACAGCTAGTTCTAACAGCAGCAAATAACAAAAAAACACATCAATTTAACTGTTCAAATGAGAAGAGTACAGGGGTTTATTAGATAGAGGAGCTGGTGGCAGCGTATGATGAGCTCCCAGTGCAACTCAAACTCCCAAAAGCAGAAAGAAAAACCCTAAACTCTGGAACTTTGCAGAAAGAAAAACCCTAAACTCTGGAACTTTTGGCCATATTCACTTTTCTTATTAAAGTATAGTCTCTTTTCAAATAATAAACTGTTAAACCCTACTAAAAAGTATCTATAATAAACTGACAAGAGGAACTTGCGTAGAGCTAAATTTGACTCAAAATATAAACTAACTCTAGACTTGAATAGGAAACTAAAGTAGTATACTAACTTGTAGAACATGGAGACTGCATTAGAACACTATAATCAAAGCACTCGCCTAGGGCTTAGGCAATGCCTAAGCGAGTGCTTTGCCTAGCTGGGATCCTAAAACTTAAAACAGGGCCTAGGCAGGTGCTAATACAAAAGTGCTTGCCTAGGCTCTAAGGCGCTTGGCTTTAAAGCGTTCGCCAAGGCCATATGTATAAAATTGATGTTATATGTGCTTTATATATTAGGAATAAATCATACCTATAAGGTCATTGTTATATGTAATTTACATATAAGAAAAACTCATAAAAGTATATGTACATATAAACCTTATAAATGAAGCATTCACAAAACATTACTACAAGAGGAGAAAGTAAGCCTTCTGATCTTATATGTTTATGATTGATTGTCAGGATGTTAAGTAGTAAGACTTTTAAGGATTTGGGGTTTGAAACTTTGACTTTGTTTGAAGTTTGAACAATTATGTTTCAGCCCAAAAAATGAAAATGAGCTTGTTTCTCCCCAAACACTTGGAGAATGTTCTTACGATTTTCAAAAGATGCATTTATTGTCAATTCACAAGGGAAGGTTAATGAGCTTGTTTCACTCCCAAAAAATGAAAGTGAGCTTGTTTCTCCCCAAAAACTTTGGGAATATTCTTATGATTTTTGAAAGATACTTTTTTCTTTCCTCTCAAATGTCAATAAGTTCATGTCGAAACACTGTCAATCCACCATCAGTGATTTCAAAGTTTTGTGGTAGAGTCAAGCTTTCTCCAGAATCACTCCCTAATTTGATGTCGTTTATTTCCAAATGTTTGTCTAGGCTAACTGACACTAGTACTCCAAATGCAGATTCAATAGAAATCAAATAGTCTCTATAATGTCCTCCTTCACTGCCTCCCTCTCCCATATTAGAGCGAGAGGGAAAGCCCACTCACACTATCTCACAAATCAAATCCATTCTGTTGTTGATATGCTTAAGCCTCATTTCTTGAAGTGTCACGACCTCCACTTCACATGTTTAAATCAAAATTGTTGGAGGGAGGGATACTTTGAAAAAATTCTGGGACAGTCTTTCATTTAAGTTTTGTTACTCCAGCTTTTATGCATATTTCATTGATATTATGCCTATTTTCACCGACTCTTTTTGGCATACTATAGATGATGGAGCCTTCTACTTTGATGAGAAACTTGTTGATGCACGTGAACATCGAGGCCCTCTTTCAACTACTTCATCAGTAATGCGCGGGGTAACAGCCTTTGCGGCAGTTGCTTTTGGGAAGCTAAATGTAAGTTGGAGCCATAACTGCTGTCCAAAGATTTTTTCATGTAGTTGCTAATTTCTTCTGTCTTTATTCCTATGAGGCTTTGGTTTTGAATTTGCAGATTCCAGGAGATAAAATTTTGGGTTTGGCAAAGTTCCTCCTTGGAATTGGGGTTCCTGGGAGTTCAAAAGATTTGTTCAACCAGATAGACTCCTTATCATGCTTGGAGAACAATAGGCAAGTAAATTCTTGTGAAAGTAGTTTATATGACCTTTTTCCCGCCATTATTTTACTTTATGTCCATAGGAGCATGGGTCAAAGTACTAGGTTTCATTTCGATTTGTCGATGAAACTGAAATGATTCATTGGTTTCGGACGAAACCGAACAAAACATGGTGAAACCAACTTGACAAATGAAACCTCGAAAATGGTTTAAAAAATTGTAAAAAAGTTTAAAATTCAGAAAAATTTTAAAAATATAAATGCAATAAATTTTGTAAAAAAACTACATCTTACATTTGATTTATACTATCCAAAAGGAGTAACTGACATCGCTATCAAGCTGAACCGGAGTTTGTCTTATAGACCTGCATTCCAAGTCCTCACACTACACACTCAAATTTCATATGGAACTGCAAGTAACTATTGTTGGGTGTAAATCAAATATAGGATGTTTTTAAAAAAAAATTAATACATTCATATGTTTTTTTTATTTTTCCTTATTTTTTGATTTTTTTCAGATTTTTTTTATACAGTTTCGTGAGTTTCACATGGTTTCGTTAAGTTTTTTTTTGAAACGGACGAAACCAATGGAGCTCTTTAAGTTTTGGCCGAATCTGTCCCGAAACCTTGTAAAATTCGAAACCCCATAGTATCTCGTCTTGCCCCTGATGAAATTGAAATGTTTCACCATTCGAAACTTTCTCCCATGTTCCATGGAGTGATACCTAGTTTTTATTACCATGTAACCGTTTCATTTTATCTGCAGCTTACATTTTTATATTTTGGTATTTTTGATAATTGTTCTTGGAGACCTAGTTGTGGTATCAGATTGTTAGGAAACTAGGGTTTGCAGACGAGAGAGAATTGGGGAGAAAGAGAGAATCGTATGGAGCAAGAATCATCTCTCTCCATACGTCCCGTAATATATATAACATAAAAAATAAGGAAAAATTACCGAAATACCTCTAAAATCGTACGGACGGCCTCGGGAGTCCCCAAACCCCCAGTGGCCTTCGGTCCAGTACATTTATTACATTAACACAAACATTGCAATTTATAATCACATTTTGTTTTGGATTTGTATACCTGTTTGGTCTCTTGAAATCTGGAAATATACCTGTAAATATTATGACAAGTCTAAATGGCAGATTCATTTCAGAATTTTTTTTTTCCCAGTTACCTGTATATTTAGAAACCTTTTGAATGTAGTTTTCGATAAAAGCTTAAAATGCTTTCAATTTAATTAAATAAAATTAATCATTTGTCTCAAGCTTCTTTTGTGGACTAAGAATATGACACAGAAGTTTCCTTTCCTGGCGCAGGGTTTCCATTCCACTGATCTTATCACTTCCAGCTTCTGTGCTTTCGTTGACCAAAAAGGACCAGCTCAAGGTGTGATGCCTGGTTTCAATGGTTTCAATATTTTTAATGCTTGTCCATGTGAAGTTGCTTTTAATTTCTTTTTTGCTTTTTTGGTGAATATATCTAAATTCGTCAGAATCTTTTTGTTGATTTATGAACACAGTTCACTGTCAATTTTGTAATCCCGTGCGATAGCTCACTAATAAATCAACCTGATTGAAGATGGTTTCTCTTCTAAATATTGGAATCATTTTATTACCATGCTGCACATGCATAGAGCCAACTGCATTTGTTTTCTCTATTCTGCATATTCCAGTTCTATGGATTTTCATAAGTTCTCTCTGTAATTGTCACCATTGCCTCTTAATTTCTTAACCATGAATATCTTTCCTTTTACACTGTAGGGGGAGCAATGAAAAGGTTGAAGACTGCTTTCATTTATATGAATTTTTGAATTAAATTACATCTTGACATTGTTTATAATTTGCAAATTTTGTATTTGTCAGGTTAAGGTGTATACTGTGCTGGGATCCGACGCGCCTCCTTTAACAGTGAAACTTGTGCAAGCTTTCAGTTCCAGCTCAAAAGACACCCCTGTAGTTAAAAACCAGGTGCAACATTGCATGAGATATTTTTTTTTTTTTTTTTGAGACTGGGTATCCGGGCCTCTTAGAGCACCCAACTATAGTCACCCCTTCCACACGTGCTGGAGTGTACCGGGAGAGTTAATGTGGACTGAGCCACTTATTACCCTACTCTTTCCAGGGGGTGGCCCCAAGGAGAGTTGAACTCAGAACCTTCTACTTTTTGGAGTGGAGTCCTGGCCACCTGCACTCAACCCTTGGGGTTGCATGAGATAGTTCTGCTTCTTCCCTTTTGTCATGTTAGAGTTTCTTGCATTTTTTTTCCCTTTATTTCCTGTTTCTCTTTGAGTTAGTTCTGTTTATATATGCTAGCCATGGATAACTATGGATAGTTGAGCATATTATTTTCCTTTTAAACTTCTGGAATGGTCTTTGACTTTTTGTAGTACAGGAACTCACGTTTGACCCAGAAAGCTCAGTCCATTCTCTGGATGTCTTGCCAAAGAGTGTTGACGTTGGGAAGTACATATTTGCTTTTGAGGTAATTCTGTTATTTATTTTTTGCCACCTAGGAACTGATCTTCATTTGGTCTAATTCTTGGGATATGACGGTTCATTTTTCTGTAGGTTTTGCTTCATGATCCTGAGCATAAGAAAATTTATGCTACTGGAGGTCAAACTCAGGTGTCGATATTTGTTACTGGATTCATTAAAATTGACAATGCGGAAATTGCAGTGTTGGATAATGATGCTGGTAGCATAGAGACCAAGCAAAAGTAAAGTCTTTTAACTGTTTTCATTTTTGTGATTTTTTCTTGAATCTCTGTGTTAACGTTGTATCTTAGGATGTGATGTATAAATGTATTGCATTTAAATGATATGCTCAAAAGTCAAAACAGCAACAAATGTTTGCACTGAGAGGCTGATAGCAAGTATCATCCTGATTATATTAATTGTTATCTCATGGTATTTTTGAACTCAGTAGAAGAAACACAACTATTGTTTTCTTAGACATTGTATGAACTATTGAACATATGTACACATTTACTATGCTGTGTAGTCTGGTTACTGGTGTCTGCATAGGCACCTGGCAGATGCCAGAATGCTAGGCATTGACTCACCTACCCAACTGACGCAAACTACCTAGTTTCATTGGCAACCATGCTTGTAATGACCCTATTTCTAGCAATATTATAGTAGACTTTTTATAATACTTTGAACATTATATGTATGCCATTTTAAAGGTCTCAACAATAGCTTTCTATCGGTATCAAGTTCGTCCAAATCGGACGTGCGAGTCAAAAGTTATTGTGTTTAGTTCTGGGCAACATTTTAAAGTTTTTATTAAAATTAAAAAAAAAAAAAAAAGAGACAATTTTCAAAATTTTAGTACCACATCGGTTAAAAATAAAAAGTTCTGAGTTCTCAACCTCTATAAATACAAGGCCATGCCTTGAGAAAATTACATCAATTTGGGTATTTGCATTCTAACCCCTGAGGTAAGAATATTTGCAAAAAAGTCCCTCAACTAGAAGAAATTCTAGAAAATTCCCAGGAATTCCTGAAAATATTCAGGAGGTCCTTTGAAAAGTTTTTTTTTGTGGGGCCTACTCCCTCGAGATACGCGCTACCTCGAGATTCACATCGTACGAGGTTCAAAGATTTTGGGATTCTAGCGTATTCACTGTAAGTACATAGTTATTTATTTTATGCCTTTATTTAATTAATTATTTATTTATAAATATTATTTTTATTTATTTATTTATTTTTGAAATGGTAGAAAATTCACAGAATATTGTACAAAAATTCTAGAAAATTCTATTAGTTTTGGGAAAAATGTCTGAAAATGCTATTCTTGTTATCTGTTAAATTTTAGCAAGGAAAAATCCCAATTCTTGTATTTTCCACATAAAATGTGTAAATGCATTGATAATTTCTTGTAATCTTAAAAACATGAAATTATGATAGATGAGGACATGTGTAATCTATTTAGTTGGATGAAGTCATGCTCAAATTCATTTAAAATGAGATATATGCGTTTTTCATCCGTTTTATGTATTCGTTTTCTAAGATATTAATAGAGCTTAAATGTTCTTATTTTTAGTTTCAAAATGCAAAAATAGGAATGCTATGCATGTAAAGATGTTTCTACAAACATTATTATTTTATGCATATAAATACGATTGATGACATGAATAAGAACGTGATTGGGAATGTGGAATATCAGATTAGTTGGAATCAGGCGTTGTCTCATTTCTTCGAGACCCCTTGGGGTTTTTGTCCCCTAAAGCATCAGGCGTTGTCTTATTTCCTTAAGACCCCTTGGGGTTCCAGTCCCCTAAAGAAGAGGCGTTGTCTCATTCATGAGACCCCTCGGGTATTTATACCTAAAAGAAAATTAGGGAATCCGGAGAGAGGATACCTAATGAAACAATTAGTGTGCACATTAGGGAGTTTACTTGTGGACTAGAAGTGTTGACATCGTACACTAGGACCGATGGAATGTTGGTACGAAATACATCAGAATTGATAGTTTGACTTTATAGAAATGGTCACGGGTATTCCGATAAGAAAAAGGTTGACTATTATATGAAAAGACTTCATTGTATTCGAAGTTATACGTAAGTAATTGATGGAGAGTTGAGTTTTATCGAATTACATGTGAAATATATTTGCAAATTGTATTTGTTTTAAAATAAACAAGTCGCTGATTTAAATGGATTTTACGCATGAGGAATGTACTTACTAGGCCCTAGCTCATCGTTTTAAAATGTTTTGTTTTCAGGAAAGGATAAGGGGAAGTTGGACTGATGCTTCCAGCATTTCTGTTGATAGACTTGTGCTTTTGACGATGTTATATTTTGTTTAATTCTTCTATCTTGTAGAAGGATACATGAATTATGTAGGTCCTTTGACCGTTTAGTAACATGTATTTGGGAGTACGATATATATACAATGTTTTCTTTTGGATGGGCATATTACGGTTTTGTTTGAAGTAAGACATCCTCTAACATTATTAATGTGTCAATGAAGTGCGTTTCGTCTTATGAATTGTTTAAACAAAATGAAAAAAAATTATCCGGTGTATTTCCGCTGCATCGTGATACCAGTTTTGTTTAACTGTGCGTTTGTATGATCAGATCGCGCCTCAAGATACGAGAAAGGTCGATATGACCTAATATCGGATTTGGGGGCGTGACAATGCTGGTCTGGCTGCCTAAGATCTTGCCTCTAGTCCAGGGGGCCACTCACAATACGTGGTGGGGAGATTGTCCCTATGCTTTTATGCATAAATTCCTCCCCTTATTTAAAGTGGAAAAAATTTGAAACTTAGCAAGAACATGTAGGAACCTTTTATATGCTCATTATTCCCAAATTTTCTTTTAAAACAATTTTGTCACATTCTGGATAAAAAACCTTTTTCAAACGCCGTTCTTTATATTACATAATAAAAAGTCAAGGAAGGAATTGCTCATTTTCAGTTGAGGTCTTTTGCTGGTGCTCTTGGTTTTCGTTTGGATAAAGTTAAAATTAAATGATACATTATGGTTGATCAGCAAAATTGCATCCCGTGAAAACGTGCACAATAGTACCTTCATGATTTAGATTAAACTGCTCTACAAAATTTTCAACTCTGCATAGGAGACTGTTTGTGGTTGTCTCTGTATAAACCACCTGGCTCGGACACCTGTTTGCTTTGCTGCATGGGACAATCTTGAGGTGTCAGACACTTATAAAACTGAAAGCGCTGAAATGATGTGGCGATTCATGAGGTGTCAAGTTACATATATTACATGGTCGTACCTCTATTTCTGTAACAATGAACAGACGTGCGTCGGTGTCCGACACGGATACAAGGTGTCTGATGCCGTCCCATTCAAGAAGCCCAGAACACAGACAGATCCATTTACACATGTATTATAATATAATATTTTAGTTATATTCAAATCAGAATGTTCTTTTATAATCAAAATAGGGATATATTATTCAAATCAAACAACATGGCTTCACTAAGTGGGTTTCGGTCGCCTTCTACAAACTTATAATGTTCTATAGATAACCATGTGTTTTATTAAATATTGCAACACTATTTGAGGGACACAATAGTCTTTCACACTTTCTACTTTAGTGCATTTATTGAGACTATAATGTGACATAAACCATGGAACAAGTCATGTTCTCTCTCTCTCCCTCTCCCTCCCTCCCCCCCTCTCTCTTTTCAAGTCACCTTTTCTTTTCATTTTCTTAAAAAGCTATAACTTCCAACTTCCAAGCTATGTGTGGATTTGAAATGGATCCATTCTTTCCAGCGATACGTTTTATTAAATATATATTTTTTGTAGTATTTAATTTAATATGAGCTTTCTATAATGCCCCTAAAAATTTAATAAGTTTCGTGTGAATAATTTAAGTTAGCCAATAAAAGATATAAAATCTTAACTGTTTAATATAAACAATATTAAAAAGCTTACGACTTCCAAGCTATGCGTGGATTTGCAATGGATTCATTCTTTCTAATGATGCATATTGTCAGACTAAATGTTTGAGTAAATTAATAAATGTGTCTGACATGTGCGTACAACTCGGTGTCGAAGATGACAAATTCCTAGAAAATGGAGTCCTTGTTACATAGATTTTTATACACCAGCTATCCAATAACTCAATAAATATAAGTAGATTTATAAGAGGAAGACTATCAAACAACTATAATTGTGTTTAACAACTTAATGGTGTATGGAGAATGGAACACACTAGCCCTCTTTTAGAAACCATATTTTAGAAAAACATTAAAAAAAAGGGTGACACTGCCGTACTTGTCAAGATGTGTCGACATGCGTATCCATGACGATGGATGTAGTCACTTTCAAGAACGAAAAAATAGTCATGGCCTTGTTACATAGGCTTTTATTCATTATCATTCTGACTTGATGAAATTTATCTATGGTGCCCGTCCAAATAACTGAAATTGGAGCCTCATGATGCATCTCGATTTTTATTCAGGTTAGATTTATCTGGAGAAACTGCTTTGTCACTGCCAGCAAACCATCTGCAGAAATTGCGTCTATCCTTTCAATTGACCACACCTATTGGCAATTCTTTTAAGCCGCATCAGGTGTGTTATATACTTAAATGACCTCAGGAATGATCTCCTTCCCATGTTTGATGGATTGTGAACTTTATTGGCCTGCAGGTGTTCCTGAAGTTGAGGCATGTGACAACAGTTGAGCATATCTTTTTGGTGGGGAGCTCTGGAAAACAATTTGAGATAATATTAGTAAGTTTCTTTGATCAATCTTATTTAACAACAAATTATTTGCTACAGTGATTTATTTGCCCACTTGTTTAAACAAGATGCACATCAACACATAATAGAATTTTCTGCAGAAGTTGCAAATCTGATTACTAGCACGTGCATAGAGACTCAGTTTACTTAACTGATTTACCAGCAAGATTGCAAGAATTGTGCTCACTAGTATCATAACTCATGCTACTAGAATTAACTTCCTATTTTCTCTGGGAACTAGCAACAAAAGAAATTGTGCAGAAGAACATTCATCGTTTATCAACAAATAAAAAGTAATTCAAAATCGCATATAATATTGACAGTTGCATTCATCATAAAATTGAAGAATTGACCATGCATTCTCGTTAGTTCCCTTTAGATAAAAGAGCACAGAATGTTAGTTTTAATGATGAGTCTACAACAGAAGAATGAAACTGACGCCTCTTACAAGAACAGAAATAATAATTGCTCTGTAGTGTGTCTTAGTGATGAATTTAGCATGTATTCTTGTAATTGCTTTTACAAGAAGAAAGTGCAGAATATTAGTTTTAGTGATGAATTTACTGCAGCAGAAAGGAACTGATATCTCTCAAAACAGAAATAATAATTGCTCTACATTCTGATAAGCTTTTACTATTAAGACCCTTTTGAAATTCTTAATGACAAGTTTAGAACTTTAGACCTAGATTCTTGGTGCTATTTCTGACACATCCGCACAAGCCAGTGTATGTGCTGTTGCCTTTGTGAACTCATGTGGAATTATCCATTTTTTCATTTAAAAACTTCATGTTTTCTCATGGTGCTTGTCAATGACCTTCTGCATTGTAGGACTTTCTTGGTCTGGTTGACAAGTTTTACTATCTCTCAGGAAGATATGACATTCAACTTACAGTTGGTGATGCTGCCATGGTAAGCATTGGCTCACTTTGTTAACTTTCTGCGAAGTCTGTATGCAATTACAGGCATTGCTGAGCATTTATGTTCTGATTTTTGCAGGAGAACTCGTTCTTACAGGCTCTAGGCCATGTTCAGTTAGATCTACCAGAACCACCAGAGAAAGCACCACGCCCTCCTCCACAACTTATCAGTCCTTACTTGAGATACGGACCCAAACAGGAGATTACCCACATCTTCAGGGCACCAGAGAAGCGTCCACCTCAACAACTCTCTCTTGCCTTCCTGGGTCTTACCCTTTTACCATTTGTTGGGTTCTTAGTAGGGGTGCGTTTGTTTTTTTTCTACAGTGTGCATTTTACCCAATGAAGGTCTTTTTGGGAACATGAATAGTAATTTTCTATTGTAACCTGAATGTTAAAAGCTCAAAAGTTGGCTTAGGTTCAATGGACCCAAGTCCGGTACTGGATTGGTTTCGTTGAGGTCTCGCACTGGGACATAGAAACCAGTCCAGTAGTGGAATAGGTTTTGAGTTTAAATGCTGAGTTGGAATTTGGTTATTAATTTGAACTCGCAAGCTCATCTAAGGTCTCGTAAAAATTGAGTCGACTTGAAAGTTTTCCTAGAACTCAGTTGAGTTTTTAAAGGAACTACATGCATTTTGTCTACTGTTTCAGCATGTAATTTATTTATTTTTTCATTACTATTGTAATTTTTCTATTGTAACCTGAATGTTAAAAGCTCGAAAGTCGACTTAGGTTCAATGGACCCAAGTCCGGTACTGGATTGGTTTCGTTGAGGTCTTGCACTGGGATATAGAAACCAGTCAAGTAGTGGAATAGGTTTTGAGTTTAAATGCTGTGTTGGAATTTGGTTATTAATTTGAACTCACAAGCTCATCTAATGTCTCGTAAAAATTGAGTCGACTTGGAAGTTTTCCTAGAACTCAGTTGAGTTTTTAAAGGAACTACATGCATTTTGTCTACTGTTTCAGCATGTAATTTATTTATTTTTTCATGCATTGATGTATCCACTTTTTTGGTCACATTGTGTTTCAATTATCTTTTTCTCCTTTGGTATTCTTGAATTTTGAGTAAATTGCTATGAAATCTTTTGCAGCTAATATGTCTGGGGGTGAATCTCAAGAACTTCCCTACCTCAGCTGTACCGGCTACATTCGCCATCCTCTTCCATGCCGGCATTGCTGCAGTTCTGTCACTGTACCTGTTTTTCTGGCTCAAGGTTCTGTCTCTTACCTCTTTTCAATATATAAACTTCGTCATCCAAATCAACCTGTTATTGTGTATCCTTTGGTGATCTTTGTTTTTTAACTTACAACTTTATTTGTTATATTGTTTATTTCCATATACAGTTGGATCTGTTCACTACTTTGAAGGCACTTGGAATCTTGGGAGCCTTCCTGTTGTTTGTGGGTCACAGGACCCTTTCCCACCTTGCGTCAACATCAGCCAAGCTGAAATCTTCCTGAGGAAAGGAGGAAGTTCCATTTTAGTATATCATCAGAAAAAGAGGTTTTGACATTTCGATTCAATTTTGTAGGCCACTCCCTAGTAATTTTTATAGAACCATAATTCGTCCAGAAATTTTTGTACAAGCTTGAAGAGATGTTTGCGGAAAAGGGTATAAATCGAAAGGTTTCTTTTTTCTAATGTTTTGTCAAACTACTGTCAATTTACCAAGTGATGCAGAAACTCTTTTCTAGGGGAATTAAGTTACAGGAAATCAAAGAGTAATTTTCTATAGAGAACCAGCTGATAGCCATATGGCTGTTTACCATTTAGGAAGATCACTTAGCCGTCTTCTGACACCTAAACCATGCTGGTGACAGACATGTTTATCAATCTGGATTGTCAAAATATGGACATCCTTTAGATGGGTTAGATGAGGCAAACCCACAAATTATGCCAGATGGACGAATCTACCCTTAATAATGCAGTTTTTGCCCATTGATTTTGGATCATTCATATTTTATTTTTCAATCTTTTCTACTGCCCAAATTAATGGTCTAGATCTAACAGATGGATCACAGCATTTGTTCTTTTTTTGAGGCTGAGCCCATCCAAGTGATGACCTAGTCTGAAGTCTGAACTGACAGCAAGTGTGCCTCAATATTATTTTTTACTGCTCAAGAGTATTCTTGATTGGATTTCCACCCTGACAAGAGCTGTTCGTTGTTTGTTCTGCAAGTTTTATTTAGGTCTAAACTCTAGAATCATTTTCCATCCCAAAAAGGCGCAAAAAAGGGCCTTTAGAGGGGAGCAAAAGAAATTGAAATTGAAAGACCAATTTCTTTGTCCTGATTGAATATCTAGGACTTCTAGTCGTAATTTAACAGTCACAAGTGAAGGTACGTAGATGCCTGAAGTGCAGCACCTGCTTACAAAAGATGCAGTGATTAATGTTATGAATGTGTTTGACGGCAAATGTCTCTCTACTTCATAGTTGCCTGAGGGAAACCGGTGCAGGAAACAGTAGGAACTGGCCCCTAATTGTTTTTTCCTGATGCGAGAAACACGATTAGGAAGCACATTTTCAAGCATTTCCCGAGTGTCTCCTGGCATTGGATCGGGCTCAGGGGACCCCCTTTTTTTCTGACCCCTCTTGGTGTTTGTGTGCTTGGCTGTGGATTTCAAGAATCCAACGGTGGTTGTCAGCGCCGAGCTGGCATCATTTTTTTCACTTTTTGGGGCGCTGACAACCACCGTTGGATTCTTGAAATCCACAGCCAAGCACACAAACACCAAGAGGGGTCAGAAAAAAAAGGGGTCCTCCGAGGCTGAGCCTTCATTATTTACACCATGGTTTTAAAAACGGCCGTTTAAACGGTAACGCCCCAAGCCCGTTTCTGTTAAAACCATTTAAACACGTTTTATCGGTTTTGAAAAAAATGGCCATTTTTTTGTTTTAACGGCCGTTAAAATCGTTTAAACGGCCGTTTAATTCTGGAAAAATTTGTGAAAAAAACGACCGTTAATTCCGTTTATTTTTTTTTTTTTTTAAGTTTCAAATTTCAAAATTTGAATTTCAGTGCCATTTTTTCCGTTTTATTCCATTTTTTTTCCCATTTTTTTTCTATTTTTGCCCCTGGGCATTTCAATCCGTTTTAACAGCCGTTTAAACGGTAACGCCCCCAGTCCGTTTAACCGTTAAAACGGCCTCCTTTAAACCTTGATTTACTCTTCCAAAATAAGATAAAGAGAAGATGAGGAAAATGTTGTTGTGAAGAGAATCTCTAGAAAAGAAATATTAGCAATTTAGGGAGGAAAGCAGAATCTAAGAAAGGAAGAGGGAGAGAGGGTGTCACTAGTTCATGTAAACATTTCAAAAAAGATGCCTCTCGCAATTATCTGTCTAAAAGTATGCGATTGGTTGGATGGTTAAGATCACCTGATGACTCTGAATTCGAAGCCACCAAATCAATTTTTTTTTTAAATCCCCATTTTTTCCCTCGAAAGGGTGCCCACATGTTGAAAATGCCCTTTCAAAGGTCGTCCACAAGCTGCAAATGCCCTTTGAAATGGCGTCTAATGACTTTTTTTATAGGAAAAATTCCATAAAACGATTTTCTACAGTTAACAATAAACCATGAAAAATGCTCTAATCCAACAGACAGAAATTACTAATCAAGATGAATTTTGGTATATAGGTGTACCTAGAGATGGGATAAACATCCATATGGTCAGTGTATAATACGGTCCATCGTCAATGTTTGTCATTGGCCAAGCAAGTTTACTGTCTCCCCAAGACTACAAAATTTAAAGTCCCCCTCCAAAAATGCCACATGGCACTCTCTTTCAGGCCAACGCATGGATGTTTGGCTTATCTCTTGATAGATCTACACACAGTTGATTTGGATGACGAAGTAATTTTATCTAGACTGCACATGTGGTACAGAATAAAAAGTATACAAACATTATCTGCACCGTTGGATGCCCGTCATTCTGCTGTTTTAAAACTAGAAACATGATTTTCAAGTTGCATCCGACTGTGCGGACAATTTTTGCATGGATCGTGATGTAAAACTTGACTTGATAGCCATTTCTGTTACTCATGGCCCACTAACCTCATGGATGTTTAGCCCACCCTTGGTAGACATTCATACCATAATCAGCTCGTTTGATGAATTTTTAACCATTGGATTAGTACCAAAAAATAGTCGAATCTAACGGCTATAATCACACCTTAAAAAGTACTAAAATCTAATAGCTGGAGATTACCAATCAGGATGATTTTTGGTCTGTAACTCTGTATATCCACCACGGCGTGGGCTAAACATCCATGCGGTCAGTGGGCCCAGAGGGTAGAGGTGAGTAACAAAAATCGCCATGCTACCCTCTTACATCTTTTCTCCCTTTTGCATACTTGTAATTGGTGTAGGTCCACCAAGGGTGGGCAGAGCAGACATCTAGGGGTTCAGTGGGCCCGAAATAATGGTTCCACGTGGCATTTTGGGATGGAAGAGAGCAAATTTTTTTTTTCCCCAAATGCTATCTCCTTATCTTTAAACTTTTAAAAATATTATCGGAATCTGCAAAATACTAAAAATGCAACGGCCAATTCCATGAACACTTCACTTCAGGTACTTCTCCCTCTCTCTCTCTCAGCTTGAATTTTCTGCAAATTGATGGCTTATAATCACTGAACACCCAAACACCAGTTACCAATGGCCATCTTTTCTACTGAGTTCTTCCCTCACTGCATCCCCTTCAGAGCCCACAGGAGTCCTTCTTCACCTTCTCACCAAAACTGCATCATTAGTTGCAGAAACCCTAAGCCTAATGACCCTAATTCCAGAAACCCACCTAGGGTTAGGGTTTCTGCTGAAACAAGAGCAACCCATTTCCAGTCACTCAATTTCAAAGAGACCCATCTCATGAAACTCCTCAATAGATCCTGCAAAGCAGGCAAATACAGTGAATCACTCTATTTCCTTGAGTGTGTGGTGAATAAGGGTTACAAACCAGATGTAATTCTCTGTACAAAGCTTATAAAAGGGTTCTTCAATTCGAGAAATGTCGAAAAAGCAGTTAGGGTTATGGAAATTTTGGAATTGCATGGAGAACCTGATGCATTCGCTTATAATGCATTGATTAGTGGGTTTTGTAAGGCAAATCGAATCGAGTCTGCAACCAAGGTGTTTGACCGAATGCGGATCCAAGGCTGTCCGCCCGATGTAGTTACGTATAATATTCTGATAGGCAGTCTTTGTAGCAGAGGGAAGCTAGGGTTAGCTATGAAGCTCTTGGATCAGTTGTTGGAAGATGATTGTCACCCAACTGTGATTACCTACACAATTCTGATAGAGGCAACCATTATTGAAGGTGGGATTATTCAAGCAATGAAGCTTCTAGATGAGATGTTGTCGAAAGGGCTTCGGCCTGATATGTATACTTACAATGCAATTATGAGGGGAATGTGCAAAGAGGGGATGGTGGATCGAGCATTTGAGTTTGTTAAGAGTTTGCCGTCTAGGGGTTGTGAGCCGGATGTGATCTCATATAACATATTGTTACGATCATTCTTGAATCGAGGGAGGTGGGACGATGGGGAGAGACTAGTGGCTGAGATGATTTCGAGGGGTTGTGAGCTAAATGTGGTTACTTACAGTATCTTTATCAGCTCACTCTGTCATGATGGAAGGGTCGAGGATGCAATCGACGTGTTGAAGGTTATGATGGCAAAAGGATTGACTCCTGATACTTACAGCTATGATCCGTTGATCTCAGCATTCTGCAAAGACGGGAGGTTGGATTTGGCAATAGCGTTCTTGGATCATATGATCTCCAATGGGTGTTCCCCAGATATTGTAAACTATAACACGATCTTGGCAGCTCTTTGTAAGAGTGGAAATGCCAATCAGGCTTTGGAGATCTTCGAGAAGCTTGGTAGAACAGGTTGTCCTCCGAATGTCAGTTCCTACAACACGATGATCAGTGGGCTGTGGCATAGTGGGGACAGGACGAGGGCTTTGGGAATGGTTTCAGAGATGGTAAACAAAGGAATCGACCCTGACGCGATTACTTATAACTCGCTGATATCATGCTTGTGTAGGGATGGGATGGTGGATGAGGCATTGGGATTGTTGGGGGACATGGAGAGTAGTGGGTTCCAGCCAACAGTTATCAGTTACAACATTGTTCTCCTTGGGTTGTGCAAGGCACATATGATCGATATGGCCATTGACGTACTTGCAGAAATGGTTGAAAAGGGGTGTCGGCCAAATGAAACCACTTACATTCTACTGATTGAAGGGATGGCCTATGCTGGATGGAGAGCTGAAGCTATGGAGTTAGCGAACACGCTCGTTACTTGGAACATTGTCTCCAAGGATTCCTTCAAACGCTTGAACAGAACTTTTCCGATGCTCAATGTGTTCAAAGATGTCACTCTTTCAGAAAGCAAGAAATAGCTCGTGTCTCTATGGTTGCCGTTTGATGTGGTTGCCGGCACTCTCATGAATTCTTATGCATCTCCATATAAGGAAGATGGTGTTGTATATGGTTAGTAGGAGATCTGGTTCATTTCTGATAGGAATGGAAATTGATCCTACATTCTTTGAAGTCAAAATGTTAGCAAGGGAACTACTGTCAAGCTGAACTGAAACTGTCGTCGGCTTTATCTACTATAGTCTCTGGAAAGTCTGCCACTGCACATTCCTGGGTTCAAGGGTTCTCAGGTCTCCGCATATAGGTTGGAATGGTAACAGGTATGACATGCAAAGGCCGGTAAAGAACTGGTATAGGAAGGAACCACTTGGTTCAATGCAAGAATGAAGCTAAACTTCCATTTCTCTATGCAGTTGCAATGCGACAACCAAACTGGCAAGGGTGTGTATTGCGTTCAGCTGACGGTATCCGAGAACACCATAGTTTCCTTAACTAATTAGATGAACAAGAGAGGGAGAAGAAAAGATAATCGACGGATAGGGATCGTGGTGGATATGGGCTGAACCCATTGAATTGCTGGTTGGGTCATGGTTCTCACCAAAACTCGTCAGAATACATGTATGTTTAGGCTTACTTTGAACTGTATTTTGCATATCAAAAGAAGGAAATTGTTTATGAAACTTGGTAAGCTGATTATGAGAAAGATCAAGCTTCTTGGATTATTTTTCTTTGTTCTCTCATTTCTTCATTTTTCTCTATGGGTTTGGGGAAGGAGTAGCCAAGCAGTCCAGCCACCAGATTTGGTATCTGCTATCCGATTTGCTCTGGCACACTTGGCCGAAATGTGAACTGATTTTGTAGTATATAGTGCCTAGTTGCAAGTTTGAAATTGTGCAGTTCCCAGTTAAACTGGGGAAAATTGTAGAGTCAGGATAACGCGTTAATACGCGGCCGAGGTCACTTCCCATAGAAGTGTCATGCGACGAGGTCACTTCCCATAGAAGTGTCATGCGCCTCATTCGTTATGCACCACAAATTAACTCCCACAAAAACTTGGTTTTCATTTGTCCCAACTTATATGAGGATGGTCTAGCCATACCTTCGGAAGTCGTTACCAAACACCCCCTTAATGAACTAACTAGTGAGTGAACTTCTTTATGTTCTTCCCTCTCTTTTCCTTAGGTAAGATTAGATCGGATCCATGAACTCAAGGTTGCAACCATGAATGCCATTCAAAGTTCAGGTGATTTCATTCTTTTAATTTCATTGGGGATGTACCAAACTGCAAGTAGCTTTTCGTTGGGCCGCACCAAGATGATGGTGTTTCCGTATTTTAAATAAGGTAATGGAGGGTGACTAAAATTTCCAGAACACACTCAGGTGTTGGTGTGGCCCAATAAAGTTGGCTAGTTGATTAGGAGATTAAGACCCGATGGTCTCCAACCTGCAAGAGCTGATAGGAGCACATATCAAACCAAATGAATGATTCAAAAATCTCCAATCCATCACATTCTTTTGGATGGCATGCAAAATATGGCAAACTGTTCAGAAGAATGTTCATAGACCGAACAGTTACAATCGTCCGATGGGTTCGATATTTTACCTCATAGGCCATGACTCTCGTCATGTGGCTGGGTCCAAATTCCCTGGCATGTGTGCCCACATGTATGTCATAGACAAGGAGTATACCAACTTGTCTTGTCGAATTGAGTGTTCCTCCTTGCCGAAGAGTAACTGACTATGATGTGTTAAAAGGTTGGCAACTTTCAGAGACAACAAAGGAGCATTGGCGTAATAAAAGGTGTGTATTCAGCATACCAAAAGAACAGCATTCATTACTTATCCAAAGACAAGGACCGCAGTCGCTTTCATATTTAGAGAGCAGTGTATACAAACTATATTACAATCTTTGGGAGTCTAAATCTGCAAAACTTTCGAGACACCCCCGAGTCAATGTAAGAGAACTTTCAACAGGACTACTCGTTCCCTCGCAAAAGCAAACAGAAAAATGTAGACCCAAGAATCTAAACCAAGAGTCTTTCAATTCTTTACCCTTCAGAGACAGAAATCTTACTTTAACAAATTTCGCTGACTTGTAATTCATCTTGCAGTCTTTGGGTGAAGAGTAATCCCAAGAGCACCGTCTAGAACGATCTCAAAAACTTCCCTGGTATCAACAAACATGGAAAAAAGATAAACTTGGGATCAACTACCCAAAATTTGAGTTCAACTACAGAATATTTTAAATTCCATATAAATGTTTGGAAAATTACAAAAAAGAATAAGGTATTATGGGGGATCATAATGAAAGTAACTGAACAGACACCATGAAACACACATATTCATCCATGGATATGCTTCCGCTATACGAGTATATAACAGCATAATAGATCAAAAGAAGGAATTGTTGATGTATAGAGACAATATAGAACAAAAATTAAAGGTATTTATGAAGGGGTTGTATTCCAAGATTGAAAAACTATAGTGTTAATTAGTACCAACATGTGAAATAACAAGAGAGATTACCTCTAGAAACAGACTTTTCTGTACAACAGGTGTCAAAATCTGAGCAACCAAATGCCCTGCAGATCTCTAAGACAGCATTGAAAATGGTTGAACTTCTGCATCTTGTGTCTAATTTAACATGGTTTCTTCTCTAAGAACCTTGCGTTCGATCAACTTCTGATGAAGCTTAATAGCCTCTTCCGTCATACCAGCAGCAGCAACCCCTTTGATTAGGGCAGTGTATATCATCTCATTGGGCTTGCGTCGACTTGAGATCATCATGTCTAGAACTTGGATTGCAATATCCACTTTGTTATTTTTGCATAATCCCTGGATCACAACACTGTAAGTACTGGTTCTGATCCCATGATATCTCTCACTCATTTCCCTCATGATCGCCACGGCCTCCTCATACAGATCCACCCAGCAAAACCCCCCAATCAGAGAACGGAAGGTAATATCATCGGGACTAATCCCATTTTCAATCATCTCAACATACATTGCCATTGCTTTCTCCATATCACCCTTCTTTGCTAATCCATCAATCATGGTATTATATGTGATCAGAACAGGAGAACAAGCAATATCACTTAATGAATGAAGTATATCAAGAGCCTCATCTGTCATGCCCTCTTTACAAAGAGCCCCCAGGAGAGTATTATATGTGACGATATCAGGAGAACAGTCCTGACAAACCATTTCATCTAAGAAGTCAACTGCCCGATCCAAAAGGCCGTGTTTGCATAGACCGTTGATCAGGATATTGTATGTAACAATGGTAGGAGAATTGGAAGTCTCATTCATGATCGAGAGGATCTCGTCCACTTCATCCCAAAATCCATGGCTGCAAAAGCAATGGAGAATGGTATTGTAAGTGATCGCGTTGGGCTCCATTCCACGTGACAGAAGATTGAAGATCACCAAGGTAGCATCTCCATACTTACCTTCCTTACAGCTAGAATTAACCAGGGAGTTGTATGTCACAATATCAGGATAACAGCCCTCAATTGCCATATCTTCCAGCACCTCCACAGCCCGCTCAGCCCCACAGTGTCTGCAGACTAGCTCAATAAGCACGGTGTAAGTGATCAGATACGGTGGGCAGCCCTTTCTCAACTGATCCTTCCAAAACCCAATTGCCTGGTCAAACCGCCCGTGGTCGAACATGCAGCGTAGTATGGTATTATATGTGATCACATCAGGAGGGCAACCACTCAAGCTCATGTCTTCCAAGAGATCAATAGAGGATTTCAACTGCCCTTTCTTACAGAGACCACCAACCAACATGTTGTATGTAATGATATCCGGCACCCCACCAGACATAACCATAATCCTCAGGACCTTGGAAGCCTTCTCAATCCGATCAACATTAATCAGGCCTCGAATTATTTTTATGCAAGCAGGAAAGTGTGGAATCTGATTTCTACGCGCCATCACATCGATCAGGTTTGACGCTTCAATTAACTTCCCGTTGCTGCAGAAACTATGAAGGATATCATTGTTGGATTCCTCATCATTCTCGACAAAGGATCCATCTAAACTCAACAACAACGAACTTGAAGGTCTCTTAGAATCCATTTGGGTTTCTCTGGGTTTCTTATGAAAACCCATTACAGATCTTCCCAAGCTCTGATTCTCGTTTCTACCCTCATTAACTTTATCGACGTAGACACTTCTCAGCTGCCCTCTGCATTGTAGCAAAAATCCATTTCTTGTGGGACCAAAAGCTCCCTTCCATTGGACACAAGATTCGAGTTTAACCTTGCCCTTGCTTGAACAACCAACGTGAAATGTGGATAGTCTAATCAACGAACAGTGGCCAATACCATGGTTACGGTTCACATCGTTGAAGCACAAATGCGACCCTTGGATACAAGAAACATCGCCTATACATTTCTGCGACAAAACTGTATACCCCATCTTTCTCCCCCCACTATAAGGACAGAACCCCAATGATTTACCAAGAAATATAAAACATCTGCTCTACAGTCAGCAACTTCACTTTCAGTCCTACTAACCAAGCAAGCACAAACAGCTACTAGTTTCTCACTAAAAACTCCCCTATCTTTTGGTGATTTTTCTCAATGAACCCCGAATCGCTCAGTTTAACCCCTCAGCTTTTTCTCAACTTCTCCTAAAGAAATCAAATCCAGATAAGTGAACAGTAAATTTACAAATAGATATAATTTTCCAAAACCCAGCTAGTAAACTTCAAATTCAAATCAAGAACAGTGAGAAACTTCACTTTTGAAGAAGAAAGAAAAATTAAAAACACAAACATGAAAGACCACAGATACTATAATTACATACCATTTCTCTAACTGAAAAAATCTAAATAAACCATTAAAAAGAAATTGCAGATTAAGCGAAAAAAAATTATACACAAGCTTGAAAATTTAAATTCAAAAATACAGAAACACCATCAAAGTTAAAAACCCAGTTCATAAAATTCAAATCAAAAGCACCCCATGTTCAAATTCCCATCAAAATCAGTGAAAAGAGGTTATAATGCCATCGTTAGCATGTATTCTAATCGTATGAACTTAGGGAAACGAGGATTGATATTAACAAAAGAACAGAACCCGTTACAGTCCAATGGAGGATTGAAAGAAATAAAATGCGAGAGAAAGCGTACTCTTACCTGTTATTGTTGCTGTTTTTGTGCGTCCATGCACTGTGCAGAGCGAGATTCAACTAATACTTAGCCTTTAGGGGCGTGAATAACTAGGGTTTCGGTGAAACCTAATTCGCGAAAAAATTCCGTGTCATTGACCGTCCAAATGCAAGGTGTCAAAGGGTAGCTACCGACCCGACCCGATTAGTCGGGTTTGAGGTAGGGGCGTCAATGGGTACCCAATCAATTCAATGTTTAAAAAACGGCTGTTATAACGAAAAGAACGGCCGTTCTAACGTAATGGTCCGATTCTGTTACGTTATTAATGCTAGTCCCTAATAACGGAAATATAATCTATTATTGCCATTTCAGTGAGCATCCAAATGCAAGGTGTGAAAGGGTAGCTACCGAGTACCGACCCGACCCGAATCTAGTGGGTTTGAGGTAGGGGTGTCAATGGGTATCCCAATTCATCGTTTAAAAACAGCCGTTATAACGAAAATAACGGCCATTTGAACGGTAATGGTCTGACCCTGTTACGTTCTTTCCGAAGTAATGCTACGTATTTTCCGTTATTTTAAAATTCATTTTTATTTCAATTTTGAATTTCAAATTTAAATCTGTTATAAATTCTACATATAATGGGTGTTAAATCCGTTATAAACCTGTTATAACGGATATAATGGAGGTTATTTGTGAAAGTAATAAAAAATATTATTTTTATTCCGTTATTTTTCATATGTTCCATTATTTTTCTGTGAAAATATAGAGGCGTTATAATGGAAATAACGGTAATAGTTCCTACAGATGTTAATTAGGGCCCGGTTTTATATGGACTATTATAACGGTAATGCTCTCTATCTGTTACACCGTTATAACGGTCCATATAAAACCCTGCCCCAATTAACATCTGTAGGAACTAGTCTGACTGGTTCCAGGACTAGCTATTTTAGAACTAGGTACCTGATCGGAAAAATTCGCTGTCCCTCCCAAAATGTCTGACACGTACCCTTTGTAAACCACCCTTAACCAAGGATTTAACGTGGGTTGGGTTTATGCCTTGATGAACGTGTCAGACATTTTGGGAGGGGAACCTTCAAAATTTGAAGGTCCCCAAGGGCCACGGAATCTTTTCTGGGTACTTGATGGCGAAAATAACAGACTTTAAAAATAAAAAAATTATAATGGAAAAATAACGGATGTTATAACAAAAATAACGGACATTAACAAATGTCTTTTAAATGAATAATAAAATAAACAAGGAATAAGATAGATTTAGTTAAATTTGTGAGAAATTAACATTAAACTAGTTGATACAAGGAAGAGATGTTTTTGTTGTTTTTATTTACGGAAAATTTCTTAAAAGAAAATATATTTTCAAAAACAAAAATTACTTTTTAAAATTCTCAAAAAAGTTACCAAACGCACTTTTAATGTGCGTTTGTCAATGATTTTGACCGACGTTGATATTTAATGCAGGGAAGAAACGCACTTTTAAAGAACGTTTCTTAATAAAAAATATTTTTTTAAAAAGCATTTCTCATAGAAAATCTATCTTTCTCCTCTTAACCCTTCTGTTTCCGGCTCTGTTTCTGGCGACGAACTGTCCTTCCTCCTCTCTTGCTTCCCGGCGACGAACTCTCCTTCCTCCTCTCCTCTTTCCTTTCCGGCGAACTCCTCTACAACAGGTATGTTTTTTCCTTTATTTTTTATTTTTACTTTTGTAGGACCTAAATGTTTAAACCCCATTTTGGGGTACCCACACAGAAGTTGAATCAATGGCTGATTTTTGGTGAGGGTGCTCTCCTCATCATATAGATCACCCCTACAAAAAATCAGGCCATTCTGAAATTTTTAGCCCCGTTAAATGTGGTTTTCAAGTTACACGGTAAAAATCGACGGTCCATAATTCTTCAACTTCTAAACCAGTCTATTAATATCAGAATGATTTGAATTTTAGTGAGGATGATCTCCTCACCATAGAGATCATCCTCACCAAAAATCAGCCATTGATTCAACTATGTGGGTGCGCCAAAATGGACATCAAAATGGTCCGAAAACGCAACTGACAAACGCTCTTTTAAAGAACATTTATCACTGACAGACGCACTTTAAAAGAGCGTTTGTCAGTGATCTGACATTGAAAATGGTATTTTTATAACTGACAAACGCTCTTTTAAAGTGCGTTTAGTTATTTTTTTTGAGAATTTCAAAAAGTAATTTTTGTTTTTGAAAATATATTAAAATTCATTTTCTTTTAAGAAATTTTCCGTTTTATTTAACTTGGAATAATTTTATTATTATTTAATTATGATTTAGGGGAAAAAAAAGAAGAAATAAATTGAATTTTTTGTAATTAGGGTTGTCCCATCAACATCTGCTCGTGAATTACTTGACTCTATAATAAAGTGTCTAGGAAACACCAAGCCTGAGATGGAAAAAATCACTTATTGAAAAGACGAGTTAGCCAGTTCAGGTCAAGGGTGAAACACCAAGCTGAGATGGAAAAAATCACTTATTGAAAAGACGAGTTAGCCAGTTCAGGTCAAGGATTCTCACCCCTACTTTAGGTGAGGAAGAACTTACAACAAAACATTGTGACCAGTTTGGAAGCGGGCAACCCTAAGGTTGAGTGCAGATGGCCAAGACTCTACTCCAAAAAGTAGGAGGGTCTGAGTTCAACTCTCCTTGGGGCCACCCCTGGAAAGAGTAGAGGGTAATAAGTAGCTCTGTCCACATTAACTCTTCCAGTACACTCCGGCATGTGTGGAAGGGGTGACTATCATTCCCCGGGGGAGCTCTAAGAGGCCCGGATACCCACGGTTTCAAAAAACAAAAAAAAGAAGGTTCGGAGGTGGGCAGAAGTTTTCCGGAAATGCCTTTTGCATTCACTTCTTGAAGATAATGCGTTTGCTACAAAAGACATTCATCTCCCACTCAAAAATATGCAAAGGTGTGCATATTTTGGGTTTGATCAAGAAACCAATAAAAAATTACTGAGATCTCATGAAGACAAACAAGGAAACACATACCAACTTGGGGATCCATTATATAAATATTCACCATTTTCTTATTTACTCCAGCAACATCTATTCAATGTTTTTGACTGATCAGCAGCTGAAGTAACATTCGTGGGGAAAAAAGAATTATCTTAAAAAATCTGAAACTGATGAAGAATAATGTTGGACATAAAAGCAGCTTACTACCTAAATTAGGATCGCAAAAATAGAATAACACTAGAGACTATTAAATAAAAAATGATTACCACCAGCACTACTTGGGGCCATGCTTCTTGGGTGAGGCCCTGCATAGGTAAGGTTATAAAGTAGAAGAAAGTGGGGGGAAGGAGGAGATTATCAAAACAAAACGAGCCGTGACGCCTTATTCGGAATCCCTGAGGCTGCTCTCACTCGTCAGCCAAATCTTCTTTTGGATCACAAACACGATCTCGTCCTCATCCTGCTCTGAATTGGACTCTCCATCTGCTGTTGCTACAGCCTCCCAGTGCAATGCTGTTAAATACTTTTTTATGAACTCCACCACTGGACGCTTGTCTCGGACAATAATGAAGCCAGTAGGCCTGAGCATGCGGTCCATCTCGATCAGCAGATCCTCACCACTACATCCTTTCTTTTCAATGTCAGAAAAGACAGTCCAAGCATGCAGGAGATCATAAGTCCGGGGGTAGGTCGAGAAGGCTTCACACCTGTCACCAACAGCAGAGCAATCCAGAATTCAGTAACATTTGCATTGTCAAATCTACTCTTAAATCTAAAACGTCATTCAATATATATATATATATATATATATATATATATATATGGGTTGGGAAAGGTTGACTCATGCACGCTCATTGGGACCAATAGAGGCGAGTTTAGATCTGATTTTTGGTAATGTCATTCTTTTCAACATTGATACCATCCTCACAAAAAATCAGCCCACTCCAACATTTCCAGCCTTATGAAAAGTGAATTACAAGTTGAAATATTCTGAGCCATCCATTTTTACCATTAAATTTAACTCCACATTTGATAGGGTTAGAAGTTTCAAAAAGTGCTGAATTTTTGTGGGAGATCATGATCTCCATGGTGAGGAGATGAGTGAGCTGCTTTTTGGTGAGGATGATCTCCATGGTGTAGAGATCCCTCACAAAAAAATTTGCACTTTCTGAAACTTCTAAACTTATCAAATGTGGAGTGAACAGCATAAATAGACAGTTCAGAATTTCTCAAGCTGTAATCCACTTCTCATAAGGGTTAAAAATGTCATAATAGGCTGACTTGAAGAATATCCTCACCAATCTCCATGTGCGCCCCACAACTATGTGTCATTTTAAGGTGTCAACCATTCCACCCACACCCACACACATATGGGTCAGGCTATTTTGACACGCCTTCTCTTGACTTTCCAGTTGACACGCCTAAGCAGGGCCCACATGGAGATGAGTTAAGGGCTGGTTTTTTTGAGAGCAATCTCCTCATCATGGAGATCATCCTTGCCAAAAATCAGCCCATTCCAAAAATTTAAATCCATGAAAGTGGATTACAAGTTAAAAAGTTCTGCACAATCCATTTCACCATAATATCAATCCTTGACTCATGTCCCTGTGGGCCCATGGAGCCGTGTAAAAATTCATGTCATCATAATTGAATAGCGGAGTAGGCGAACGTACTTGTGAAGGAAATGATCTTTACATGGAAATGAAAGAATCTGGAGTGATTAATGAACAAAATATTGCAGAATCAAAAGTAACTCTAGTCTATGGTCAGATGAATGAACCGCCGGGAACTCGTATGAGAGTTGGTTTGATTGCCCAAACCATGGCAGAATATTTCTGGGATATTAATGAACAAGACATACTTCTATCTATAGACAATATTTTCCGTTTCGTGCAAGCAGGATCCAAAGTATCTGCCTTATTAGCCAGAATGCCTCTTGTTGTGGTGTGTATGTGTTTCCATTTTCATTCTAAGGAAGCTGAAAAAACAACAATAATAAATGCAACCAGTCCTACAAGTACCCAAGATCACTAAAAACTGCTTTGATACCACTGTCTTAGGTTCTAGTCTTCCTTGATTCTTTCATCAATCAAAGAAGAAAAACTAAAGAAAACTATCAAAGGTGGAAAAATCAGAAGAGTTGATTACACAGGCCTATGAATCATATAATATTTCTCCTATATCAAAGGTAGCAAGCAGAAAAATAGAACTTTGGAACCTTTTGAGCATAAGTATAAAAATCCACTTTAGAGATCATTTTATGAGCACTCTCTACCACAAAAGGCCAAAGTTTCGCTTTAGAAAGCGATATGCAGAAAGTCAAGGAGAATGATCTCAGACGTTGGTAATTGTATGAAGACCATAAATACCCATTTTCAAGCAATGATATGAATGGCATCAATCATTAAGAAAAGCAACAAATAAAACTATTCCCTAAAATTCTGTCATTTGCAAAGAATAGTTCATGTTACTTTTAAAAGGGGGTAATCTCTTCCTTTAAAGGAATAACATAACCATATACCGCAAATTTTCCTAAGAGCCATTCACATATTATAGTCTTAAAGAATGCAAGACAAACTCTCTACCTAAGTATTTCAAAAACAGGTTATGAGTTTCATACTAAAACAAGTAATAAGAATTTTTCAGTAGAATTGCTTTGCATACCAGTTGTGTACAGTGCCTATCAGGCCTCTGTCATATATTAGCTTCATTGTGTTTGGTCCATCTTCCGGCACAACATTCATCACCCAAACATCTTTGCCCTTCAGAGCAGCTGCAAATGATCCCAAGTTTGCCTTCATATCCATCAAGTTCCTCAGAGTATTTGACTCAATCTTTGGACTCAAAAGATTCCAATAACTCTCGACCCTCTGTTGCCAAATTTCCTGCACCACAATAATAATATCAAACACCAGGTTCTCATGTGTGCTGCATGCACACATGAATAGGCAAATGAAAAGAGACTAGTGCATCCACAAATACATTCAAGAGAAAAAGGGTTTCCATGGATTACCGTGTCCTTTTCAAACATTTCATTGGAATAGCCAAAATCAGCGAGACGCGGAGGAGGGGCAGTTAATCGAACTGGCCAAGGAACCAATCCACTTCCCTTGGCTCTCTGGGACTCTGACACAACAAACAAAAAATTCAGTTAATATTTAGTAATATAGTTCCAATAACCAATCTTTAAAGATGGTGTAGCAATGAAAAGTTAAAATAAATGAGGAAATGAACAGGTATGGACCCTGTGATCTGGACGAAAACCAACCAATGTATACTATATAGGACTTGAAAAATTGGTTGTTTCTCCCTGTAAAAACATGAGGCTCCTGTAACAGGTATTGCCCTCAGATTTCAACTATCCAACACGAAGAGAATGACAATCCTCAGAAAAATCAACCAAGATTCTCACTATACACTGCTGTCTGTTTTAATAAACACAGTGTATAGGACTAGTGCAATGGGTATTATATTTAAGTATAAAGTAGCATACAAAATAAATACATGTACTCAAAATTTTTTATCACCAACTTCACAAGTTCATGATCCATCTTGATGGACGGCCGACCACCACTCCGGCGTAAAAACAAGATATGTAACTCTTCTGCTTCGTGATTTTCCACATTACAAATTCACAAGCCATATGGCTATTGTAGTGGCTCTCTTCTTTCTTCTTTTTTTCCCTGCTAAGCATTACAGTGGCTCTCTTCAGTACTTAATCCGACTTAATCAGACAACCACCTCTCAATACCTATCGGTTGCTTTCCGACTTGCACATCTAACCATGAAATAACTTGAATTCGATGGCTTACAGTCACGAGAAATTTTGGTTGAGTAGAAGAGGAACCAGCCGGTTCCAATTAATCAAAATTTCAGCTGTCCCATTGGATAGGTTAGACAAACAAGAGAGGAAAACTATTCGCCGGAGTGCTGGTTGGCCGCTATGAGACTCCGATAGGTTGGTTTGGGGTTAGGGTTTTGGCCCAAGCCCTTGTTCCAAAGTTGAAGACAAGGGCATTTCATCCTTTAACTAGAAATCTGGTAGTCAACTTTGGGTCAACACTGGTCAAATGATAGTGGACCGGGTCATAGGGGGTATGTCAGCTTTTTCAAATTGTGGGTGTGTGTGTGGGGTGGGGTCGGGGGGCATAAATTCCCTTAAAATAACTACCAATTCTGTATTCTACCTAACACAAAATCTGAAAGATGATGTCAGTGTGGATAATGTTAAAAGAGAAACAATAACCAAGCAAAAAACAAACAAACTGCATACTGTATGTAATATTACCTTGTCATAATAAAGCAGTTCAATTTTTAAATAACACAGGACTAGAGATTGGGTACTAAATCCAAGATGTCCGTAAGAATAGATTGGCATAAAAGTCATCAAACTACAATAGCAAGGTACAGAAGAGTCCTTCTCAAAGTACGGCGAAATAACCTTAACTGTTCAAATTGTCCAATATAACTTATTTTGTACTTACATTTTCCTACAAAAGAATCTAAAAAGTAATGTTTTAATAAACTTAGAGAACCTATAGTTAGATTTCCTAAGAGAACTTGAATTGGCTAAAAGGATGGGAGGAGAGGAAGCGGATTCATCTATTCAGGGTCACTGGACCAAAACCGAACTGTGCAGACCTCATTGTCCGAGCCCAAATATTTCGTGGTGTCCTTTGACCAGAGCATAGACCGGAGATGTCAATAGCTCTAACGGGGTTGTGAAAAGAGGCAATAACAGGATAAGTCTCTGATCAGGCTGCGAATCCTTTGACTCAGAGCAGCAGTGGAGATAGCTATAGGAGAACAAACTTGGAGCAGAGAGAGAAAGGACGAAGACAACGTTGCAGGTGGTCAGGTACAAGTCAGTTGCAATGTCAGTAACACTCAGGATTCACATATGGACAAAGGAGGTCACGTAGATGAAGGCTGGGTGACTCAAGACATTCTTGTCCTTCTACACCACAGTCGGAGGGGAGTTTTGGCAACCCCAACGAAAATGAAGTCCTCATTCTCTTGTGGACATTGATCCTGGAGAAAGTGCATCAAGATGAGGTATTATTGAGGCAACCTGTACTTTCCAAAGTTTTATTATGAAGAAACCCACCTATTCAAACTGCAAATTCTGAGGTGATCTCTTCTTTGGCTCCCCCTCTAGGGCCACGGATGTTAGATACTTATCTTGGTAAAATGGAAAACAAATATGTTGCTCATCTTTCAGGCTTCTGGGATTCTTATGTAGAGTCTTTAGCCTTTGTCGAGTTGGGGGTGGAAGAGGATTGTATTCATCTGAGTCTGAGGTCCTTACCTCCAAGAAAGAAGAAGGCAGTTTGGTGGGCAGACCTAGAGGAGGAAAATGTAGCACCTTTGGGAAAAGTGCCTACTAGTCTTCAAACCATGGATCACAGGGAGATTTCCGAATAGGTTTTGGAAAGGTTCATGGTTTTTAGTAATTACCTGGAAGTCCCATTAGTAATTACCTGGAAGTCCCATTTGAAGGCTGTGAGTAGCAAACCAGGGCTTTAGTTGAGGTAATTGAGAGGAGAAGGGTAACCTAGCCATCCATCTATAGAGGATCTATCAACAAAAGGCAAGGACTGGTGATCTTCCAATTAAGAAGAAAGGAGTCCTCCAGGTACGGCAGATACCATGAATCAGACGTTAGCAAAGGTGGAGTAGAAAACTTCGAAAATGAAGACACCTAGGAAGGTGCATAACCTTGTTCCGGGAGTATAATATGACGGTAAATCAAGTAGTGAGGAGGTAATAGAAGGAGGAGGAGGGGGTACTACTCATTTAAGTGTTCTCATAGGGTAGAAGAAGAAGCCTGATTTCGGGAGTAAAATACAATGGATCGAGTAGGTACTACTCATTTAAGTTTTTGCCTACGCTAGATGAGTGGGTTTTGTATAGTCCACTCCATCTAGGATACTGAGGTTTTTTCTCACAATTGTTCTGTTCTGTATAGGCTTTTTCAGGTTTTCCCCTTTAACACAATTACACTTATCCACAAAAAACAAATCCTTTGGCATTACATTCCAAGAAATATTGAACAGACAGGAAAAGAAGAAGATTATTAGAACACTAACACATGAGATTAGGGTACTCACGTTCAGAGTAAGGTGTGATGCAAGCTTCCATCGGCACGCCCCACACTGCATCTGGATCATCATCAGATCTGCAGAGAGGAGGTTGAGTACCAGGCTCTCTTTCCATGTAACAGTCATTCGTCAGAGGTTTGACCCAAATGACAGTTTGGTTTCTTTTGACAGCAATTTTCCAACACATACGTTCTACAAGGGCACTCATTTCTCTCCATATTCTGAGATCCTCTTCATCTTGGGCATATGCCTCAGGAGACGAGTACGCAAAATAGCCTCCGGGCCTGAGCAACCTATCTAACTCAAGAAGAAGGATCCCATCCCTTTGAAGCCAATCAATCCTACAACGAGAACAGTGAGCAAGTTCAAAGGATCTGCTAGGGTAAGGGAGCCTCTTTGTCCCTAGCACACCAAGATATGCAGGAATTCCTCTCTCAAGCGCAAATTGGATCTGGTTTTGATGCACATCATTGGGTGCTAAAGACATTGTTATGATATCAGATGACAGAAGATATGCTCCGAAACTTGCAACTCCACAGCCCACATCAAGAACTGTCCGGACCCTTCCCTCATTGTTTAATTTATCGTTTGAAAAGTTGAGCATCTGCCAATCCAAACCAGGAACAAGATTATTGCTTTACTCATGCAGTTAAAGACAAGATTTAGAAGAAAACAATGTACAAGAGAAACGGGTATCCTGTAAAAGCAAAAAATAAGCACACGATAAAAATGTTGTTGAATAGAGAGCGAGATAATTCAAGAAACAAGTCTAAATAGTCCTAATCAGACTCGTGATTCCAGAAATAGTTCACGAAACCAATTCATAGAAGTATATATTGTCAAGCGCAGCCATACAACTAAGCCGAGGAAAGGACTTGTGATTCCTTTCTTTCCTTTTCCATTCTGTTAAAGGGGCAACAATCTTACATTTGCAAGCGAGGCAATATACTTGTCAGCTCCGTAATGAAAATGAGTGCCACCCCCCGGAAATACAATTTTATCACCTTTGACAACCATCCAGTTCTGGTCAGACTTCTCATGTGCAAGGTGAGTATGAGGTATGTTTGCTTTCCATACTTCATCTCTGCTTCTTGGCCACTTGATTGGGACCTGTAACAGTTAAGCATAACAGAATAGTTGACATTACTTGAAATATGAAAATGAGGAGACAGCCAAAATGAAAGAAAACTTCCTCAGCTTCATTTCTAATATAAAAACTAAGCATGATCTAACCTTGTAGCCTAGGGGTGGAGGTATCAAGCAATTGTAGCGCCTTTCAGGCTGAGGGCAATGTCTCTCATAGTGCTCCATCAAAGACAAATCCAGCTTCAACCTCATCTGGTATATAAGGTTCCTGTCTAGGCAGGGAATTAACTCTGAATGTCGATCATCGCAAACCTTCAATGGCAGAATCAGAAACATTGAATAATGTTACCAATACAACTCAAACAAAACAGAGAAGCTAACAGGTCAATAAAATTGTCAAGTTATTGTATGTAAAAAGAGAAGAAGTAAAAAAGAACTCAGATAAAAGGAACTCACAGGAAAGCTTTTCGGTACGATATCATCCTCTCCATCTTCTAGCCCAAACTTGTTGGAAGATTCATCTTGCTTGCTGCCAAAATCAGCATCTTCGTCTCCACCCAAATATGACGACCCAAGTTTTCTTAAGGTTGATGCACCGTGGTGCACTCGAGAGCCAAAAAAGGATCCATGGTATACATATAGAAAACCAAGAAAGATCGCCACAACACACAATGAAGTGACCAACCGCTTCTTTTGAACTCCATCAGCTCTTCCCCTCATCATTTTTGTGTCAAATTCTTCTAAAAGAGCTTTTGTTCTATTTCCACTTTAGCATTCAAAAGATCACAAAGTGGACCTCCTGTGCTGCACTGAGTGTGTGACAAAAACCGACTAATACAAAATTTGTGCAAAATCCACTGATCCACGGTATTGCCTTAAATAAGTATCTACTATCTTGCCAACAGATCAGAACAAGATTCTTCTAACGTCTGCATAACTCAAATAAGAAACACGAAATTGAAGCACAACTCTGTTAGAATCCAACCCAGAAACTATCAGCAAAATCAACAAAGCATGACAAGTGTAGCCAGCAAAAGTCAAAACACTTTATTGGAACAAAGATAGAGTTAGATCAAGAAGCCAAAGAATGAATCCATAGCCTATATTTTATCAAAAAACAATTAACTCCTCCTTGTCATGCTAGGTTATCAACAACATTGGATGCCAGCTTTCTAAGTTGGTAGAAGTACTATGCGGGTGTTGACACCACAGCCCTGGACTAGAAACCCATCTTCACCCACTAACCCACTTACTGATAAAAAAACTGAAATCCGAAGCCTGGGATAAGAATTTCCAATTCAACTAAATTGGCCAGGGGTTATAAGACCTAAGGCATTGCCAGATCAGTAAGCAGTGAATGGGTCACCAAACTATAGCCTGAAGAACACTTACAATGGCTGGACAAAGTAATGTGTAAGCGCAACAAAACTACTACCGATCAAAGAAACTTAGTCAATGCAGATCAAAACTGACAAGAGAAAAAAAAAGGCTAGGTTTGAAGCAAAACCTATAGAATCGATCCCAAAACTGAAAATCTCCAATCAAGATAGCATAAATTTTAGCAGTTTAAAAAGAAAGCCCAGTTGCTTTACCAATAAAAACCTAACGGAATCACTGACAACAAGAAAAACATCTCTTCCAGTCAGACCGTGTTGTATCTCACGATCTGTCCCAGTTAGACACCCCCATCACAAGTGCATGTTAGCAAAGCAGTGAAATCTAACGTTAACCACCGACAACCGCAAGCAATAAAGTGAACCCACAGCGAAGCAGTGAAAGAGATTGATAATTAATGAGAGCGAAAGATATAGAAATTCGTGTCGGCAGATTCCAAAAAATTCAAATAAAAAAAACGATTTTATTCGTTTTCCCTTTCCAGTTTTTTTTTTTTTAAATCTAACGATTCGAACAAAAAAAAACTTGTAGCTCTCCGAATCGCACAATGAGCTATAACCCGCAGATCTGAAACAAATAACACATTAGATCATCGAAATTCACGAATTCTCCACAATAAACTCGACAAATTCAAGAAACCAAGCTCCTCTACAATTAATCAACCCAAACATGCTCTTGGATCCAGAAAAACCGCATAAAAACCACAAATTTCCACGAATCAATATCTAAACTCAAACAAATCGACCAATTTGTTCTCTAAATTCAACCAGATCTAACAAAAAACCACACAAGACTCCGTCAAACCCACTAAAAATCTCGATCTAAAACAAAAGAACCTAACTACAGAAATCGTAGATCTTTATAAACAAGCATTGTAGAGGAGAGATGAACTGAACTGAACTTACTGGTTAGTGATCTTTTAGAAATCTGGATCGCATCTCGATCTTCGATGACGATCGTGGAAAAAGAAGAGAAAGCAAAGAAGCGGATAAAAGAGAGAGAGAGAGAGAGAGAGAGTGTGCAGATCTCAGAATTTAATAGAGTTCTTGTTTTTTCTCTTTTTGAGAAAACAAGGACGAGAGAGAGAGAATCGTTTTTCTCGGTATACAGAATGTTGTGGTATATATAGTAGCACTTCATTAATTTATAACGAACATACAGTCCTTGATCACATATCAATGATCTCATGCTATTACAATCGACGGCTGATTTTTCTGTCATGAGTTAACTAAAGTGTTTCTTTTTGTGTGTTAGTAAGTTAGTTAGTGTGAATCGTAGAACGTGTCGGCGAAAAAGACTGAATTTTTGTTAGTGATATTTCCACTATTTTCAGACTTCTTTAATAAATATAGACCTAAATACTCGGGAAAAGATGACTTGAGAAGGCACAAGGGTTTTTGTTTAGTTATTAAACCCTAGGGGGACCGCCACGTGCTCACGTGGCAGCACCTTACACGTGACATTCTCTTAGAGATCCATGACTGTATTCGCAGATCCCTAGGTGGACCTAGCTATGAAAATTCATCGTGATTAGTTATTTCAATCCATTGGTTAAGAGTCTTTTTTGTTTGTTTTTAACCGTAGATTTTGAGGATTATTTAGCGAGTAACAAAACGAACACCACTAATGCAACATGATAATATCCATGGCTCTCGAACCATGTGATCATTACTACTTTAATAATGAGGTATGTACGGATAATTAATTATTTTTTATTTTCTTCAAAATTACATTGACGAAAGACCATATTATAAGCCACGTGGCACACTCTTAGAGATCACCGACAGTATAGATGTTTTACGCATCTCTAGTTGGACATATATATTCATCTTGATTACTAATTTATATCAGTTGCATGTGAGTCCTTTTCATGAATTATTTTAAATCGTGGATTTCAAGAATTATGATCTAAAGGTTAGAAATCGTTAATCAGCACAAATTTTGTTAAATACGTTCATCTAGGGATGGCCCAAACATCCATACAGTTAGTAACCTCTAATAGTGTGTTACACGCCCCACATTGTGGGTCCCTCATCAACTTCAACGATGGATAGCATCATCTAATCGTTTCTATTGTCAGGTAACATTGAAATATGGAAATATTAAATGACAAAAAAACCCTTATAAATTAAAAATTTTCGAACACCGGAGAGAAGCAACGTTTGTCAATTTAACTAACTTGAGGGGCATAGTAGGAATATTTATTTTTTAACATTGTGTGTCGTGCAGGGGTGACTATGCTTGCAGTGTGACATGTTTTTCAATACACAAAAGACCGGATAGCCCTCGCTAAGCGAATAAATTGAAGAGGAGGAAAGAAACAAAAATAAGGACGATTTTGGTATTATTAAAAATTAGCGTGAGGCACACAAGAAGGGCCTTTCGTGCGTTAATTAGCAGAATAAATGGATTTGAAATTGAAAATAGAATTTCAGAACTTTTGATTTCAAAAAATGTAGATCCCAAGAATTTAACTTTCTACCGTTAGATTACACAATGAAATTTGCGAAAGAAGATATGTTTTCATAAAAAAATAAATTTATAATATTTTTTTATATATACATATATGTATGTATGTATGTATGTATGTATGCATGTATGTATACGCAAATGCGTAGATCTATGGGTCTTTCATGTTATTATCTTGTTATTATCATTATTAAAAATAATTACTCTTCATGATTTTTTTAAATTTTTATGCTTTTGATAAAAAAGAAGAAGATATATAAATAATTATTTTAAAAAAAAATTTAATGTATACTTAAGTAGATTTGTAGAATTATATGTCATTCATGCTATTGATCTTGTTAATATCATGACCATAGTTAGTAAGTTCGCGAACTAATGTCCGGACTGAATAAAACCGAATAAAACGCATAACTATTTTTTTGGAGGGGGAGAGTCGGGAGACTTCAAATTTTGTAACACATGAGTCGTTGATAACGACACGGCGTTTTGTATCAAAATCTTGATACATCAGTCACTCAAATTACCATATTGCATATGCTTTAGGACCTACTGATCTTATGGATGTTTGGACCAAGGTTTAAAGGAGGCCGTTTTAACGGTTAAACGGACTGGGGGCGTTGCCGTTTAAACTGTTTAAATGGCCGTTAAAACGGATTGAAAGGGTCAGGGGCAAAAATAGAAAAAATGGAATTAAACGAATTTTAACGGAAAAAGTGGCGCTGAAATTCAAATTTTGAAATTTGAAAATTAAAAAAAAAAAAGGACTTTAACGAAATTAAACAGATTTAACGGCCTTTTTTTTACAAAAAATTTTAAAATTAAACGGCTGTTTAAATGGTTTTAACGGCTTTAACGGCCGTTGAAACGATTTTAACGGCCCTTAAAACAAATAAAAGGCCGTTTTTTTCAAAACCGATAAAATGTGTTTAAACGGTTTTAACGGAAATAGGCTTGGGGCATTACGGTTTAAACGGCTGTTTTTAAAACCATGGTTTGGACCACCTTTTGGTGGAGCTAAATACCAAAGATCAGCTTGACTGGTGATTTATAACAATTACATTTTAACATAAAAATGCTCAAATTCAACGGTCAAAAAAAAAACCATGTTATTAAATTACTAAATCCAATGATTATAAATAACTAATTATACTGATTTTTGATATGTAGGTCCACCTGGTGATTGGCCAAACATCCATACGGTCAGCGTCCACTAACAGTGTACCACGTGGCTCGTATTGTGGGTTGTGATCGGCTTCGCTCACAGCCCGGTGTGAGTGAAGGTTTACTCCTAAAATCAATGTACCTACCTAGGTCTCTTTCCTTGATAATTGACGAGAGCGCTTTAGAAATTAGTGTCGGCAGAAATTCCAAAAAATCAAACGCTCTCTGAAATCTGAATCGCACGATGAGCTGGAACTCGCAGATCATCGAAATTCACAAATTCTCCGAAACAAACCTGAAAAATTGAAGAAACCGAGCTCCTCTGCAAATTAATCAACCTAAACAAGCTCCAGATCGAGAAAAATCGCACAAAAACCCACAAATTTCCTTGAAAAATTCTCTCAACTCAAACAAATCGACCAATTTGGGCTTTCAATTCAACCAGAAACCACACAAGGACTCCGTCAAACCCACTAAAAATCCCGATCTAAAACCAAGAACCTAACTACAGATCATTATACACAAGAATTGAAGAGAAGAAATGAACTGAACTTTAGTGAGTTCTGAAAATCTGATCGCATCTCGATTTTCAATCACGAGAGTAGAAGCTTGCTGACGGACCACAGAATGAGCCACGTGGCGCACTCATAGAGATTGCTAACTGTATTGACGTTTGGCCCAACCCTAGGTGGACCTACAGACCAAAACTTAGCCTGATGAGTGATAAGATATCTGATAGATGGGTTCATGGAATTCACCCTTTGAGAGGACCACACCAGGGCCACCTCTGAAATTGTTCCATGTCCATCTACCGACACGAAATAAAGATAAACCGATCCGAGGAAAAGGATGTGAACTGAAGTTCTTACTGTTTATCGTCAAATCGATCAATATGATGTTGGTCCCAGCTTGAAAAAGGAAAGTGCAGTTGAAAGGGATAGATAAGTTTCCACTTGATTGCTTTTAGAATTGGTCCATGGAGAGTGGTGGACCAATTCCGTTATCTTTTAGGGTCGCTCTACGGGCACCCACAAAAAAATCAATTTTTGAGGACCAAATTGCCTTCTCCCATCCTTTACAGTTTTGTTTGGGCACCTACACTTGAAAAAAACAAAAAAAAAGAAGAAGAAGAAGAAGAAGAAGAGAAGAAGAAGAAGAAGAGGAGGAGGAGGACGCCATCGTCGGAGGTACCTCTCTCTCTCTCTCTCTCTTGCTGGAGGTGGTGGTGATGGTGATGGTAGAGTGGTGGTTTGGAGCACCCCATATTCTCACAAAAATTTTTTTTTTTTTTTTTGCCTCCACGGCCTGGAACTATCGTGGCCACCATGGCAGTCATGGCCTAGAACTACTGTGGCCACCATGACAACCACGGCCAGGAGCCCAAGTCAGAAATTTTTTTTTGGATTTTAATGTGGGTGCCCAACAAAATGGGGTGCCCAAACAGGGGCCCTCTAATTGGTGTGGGTGCCCATCAAATGTTGGTGCCCAGCCGAAAAAGGTGGGCACTCGTAGAGCTACCCTATCTTTTAGGATTAAAACTGTTTGTTCGAGTTGCCTATGATGGGCAACTAACCTACTAGAATCTTGTGGCCGACTATCTACCACAGTTGTTTTATTTGGGTAAGGATTTTGGCTCAAACCCTTATTCTAAGACCCTTCTTCCAAGATTAAAGAAAGGGAATTTTCATAACAAGAAAATTGTTAGTCAACATGGGTCAACGACATTCATCACTTTTCAAAAAGAAGTTTTACCAAATAATTGAAGGAATCTACCTTAATTAACAAATCAAGAATCTTTTCATTTTTTCACTAAATGCAAATATTATACCAAAGTTGTGAGACAACTGTTATAGATCATGGAGAAAGATTTTTCGATGCATTAAACAACTTCTCAATTGGATATTTGAGTAAATCGTTAAGGTAGTGTCTGGAAATACTTTTTAAGAAGTGCTTCTCCAGCTTTTGGCATTGAGAGGTGCTTTCTTAGCATAAATATATGTTTGGTTTGCAAAAGCGCTTTGGCTTTCAACATCTAAAAGAAGCTAAAAGTGTTTATTTTAGAAACACCTTGGAGGGCGTTTTAAAAAAAACTCTTTTGCGCTTTTGCGGGAAGCGTATCATGCATACTCAAAGTGGGTCTCACGTTTTGACATTTTTATCCCCCCTTCTATCTTCCATATTACAAAATATAAGGGTATTCTTAATATTTTGACAACATCCAGAAGTTCACAATTGGGTTTGCCAATCATTAATACCAACTTCTACACATAGAACAATACTTCTCCAGCATAATTTACCAAACGCTATTTTAGAAAAAGAACTTCTCAGCATCTGTTTCCAAGGCTTCTGTAGAAGTGCTTTTTTGTAGTGCTTCTGTAGAAGCATTTTCAAACAAAATGTCTCACGAAAGGTGATATCGTCACTTTACCCATGTCTTGACGTCACTTTCCACACATTTAGAATTCTAACACATTTTGAAGTTCAAAACATTATAATTTTGACAAAATCGTAAAAAAACTGTTATAGATCTTAAAAACTATTTATAATGTATTAAATGTATTTTCAATTAGATACATGAGTACAAAGTTATGTTTCTTGAAAGGTGATTGTCGTCATTTGACCTATATTTTGGTATCATTTGACCTATATTTTGGCGTCATTTGTATATATTTAGAGTTCTAACACATGTTTGACACCCAAGATGTTAGAATCTTAATAAAGTCATGAGATAATTGTTGTAGATATTGAAAGGTGATTGTCTTTAAATTAAACGAGATTTGTCATAACTTCACATTTTCTTGTCGTTACTTTACCCATGTCTTGTCATCACGTTACTCATGTCTTGGAATCATTTTGCATATATTTGTCCTCACTTCATTTTTTTTGTCATTATTTTACTTGTCTTGACTCTCGACGTCACTTTTAGAGTTCTAACACATTTTAAAACCTAAAATGTTAGAATCTTAAAAAATGTATTGCGATAATTGTTATAGATATTGTAGAAAGATTTCTAACATATTAAATGGATTTTCAATTGAATACATGAATAAATCATTATGTCTATCAAATGTGATTATTGTCACTTTATCCATGTATTGACGTCACTTTGTACGCATTTAGAGATCTAACATATTTTTAAATCCCAAAACATTAAAAGCTTAACCAACATTGTCAGATAACTATTGCATATCATGAAGAAAGATTTTTAACGCATAAAAGATTCTCAATTGGATATCTCATTAGAAAGTTATGTATCTCAAAAGATGATTATCCTCACATTATTCATGACTTGGCTTCACTTTACACACATTCAGCCACTCTTAACAAGATTCTTACTGTCGAAAATTTAATCAAGAGAAAATGGGTATTAGTAAATTTTTGTGTTATGTGCAAAGCTAATGGTGAAAGCACTAACCACATCTTTGTTCATTGTGAGTTTGTTTGTCAGGTTTGGTCTCTTTTCCTTGGCCGCATGAACTTATGTTGGGTGTTTCCGGAAACATTAGGCGAAGTCATGGAGAGCTGGATACAACAACCACCCATGGCAGCAAAAGGGAAGATGATTTGGAGAATGGTTCTTATGGCAATTGCATGGGGGGTGTGGTTAGAAAGGAATAGGAGAACGTTCCAAGGCAAGGAAAGCTCGCTTCAAGAGGTCATCATAAACATTAAGACACTAATTTACAGCTGGAGTAGTATCTCATTAGAGATGAGATGAACGTTTTTCAGCGATATGGTTTTTAGGATGGAGCATCTATTATGTTGATTATGTAATCATCTTTTGTTACTTTTTGAGATCTTCTCGATCTCCTTCCTTCTTAATATACATTTGACTTATAAAAAAAAAAAAATGTTGACAAAAGCAATAAGATAACTGTTGTAGATCTTATAAAAAGCTTTTTGATGAATTAAACGTCTTCTCAATTGGATATATGAATAAATGTTATGTCTCTTGAAAGGTGATTGTCTTTAGATCTAATGATTTTTGTCATTACTTTATATTTTCTTATTGTCACTTTACTCATGTCTTGTCGTCATTTTGCATTTACTTGTCATCATTTTGCACATCTTTGTAATCATTGCACATTTTATTATTGTCGTTTTACCCATGTCTTGGCGTCACCTTGTATACATTCAGAGTTTTAACATATTTTTAAAGTCCAAAATATAACAATATCGACAAATGCCTGTGAGATAATTGTAGATCTTGGAAAAATATTTCTGATCAATTAAATAATTTTTCATTTAGAATATAAGTAAAAGTTTATCTCTCAAAAAGTGATTATTGTCACTTTATCTATGTCTTGGCGTCACTTTGAATGCATGCAATTAGAGTTCTAACACATTTTAAAACTAAAATGTTATAATCTTAACAAAAGTCTGATTACAAAAAAAAGTCATAAGATAATTTTTGTAGATTTTGAAAAAATATTTTTAACAAATTAAATATATTCTCAGTTGGATATTTAGATAAAAAATTATTTCTCGAAAGGTGCTTATTTTCACTTTATTCATGTCTTAGCGTCACTTTACACACATTCAAAATTATAACACAAAAGTAATGAGATAATTGTTGTAGATCTTAGAGAAGTGTTTCTAACACATTAAACATCTTCTCAATTAGATATTTGAGTAAAACAATTAGGTCCTTAGAAAGATGATTGTCTTTAGATCCAATGAGATTTAAGAACATAGACCTCTTTTTTATCATCTCTTCGTCGCAGCTTCAATTGATTTTTAATTTTTGAATGTATGTCACTGAATCTTCACGAAGAGAAGAAAGAATAGGGATGAAAGAGAAGAAAACAAATGCAGAGAAGGAGATGAAGATAAAAATGAGAGAGAACCTTTGGTGAGAAAAAATACTTTTTCCTTTTCGAGAAAAATAGGTAGACAAAAGTTCAGGTTGATACAAGAAACAGAAATGGGAAACGGCTCTTAAGAATTTCATGTGACGGAATGATTTACCAAGTAGATAAATCAATCAAGAGATGTATATTAGGTGAAAATCTTAGTCATAAATCTTTTGGTAAGTCTCACCATGTGTGCATGTGAGACAGAGATTGGAGAAACAAGCTTCCATCTATTTAAGTAACAGGTTCCCAAGAAACAGGAAACGGGCTTCTTAGGAACTGTGAAAAAAAAAAAAAAACAGTGTTCCTATGGAGAAACAATTCAAATGTCAACAATATGAACTGAAATTGACAAGTAAATTTATTAAATGACTACAACTTTATTTTTCTAGCCGTCCAAAAAGGATCCAAGGACAATGATGCTATAACAAGAGGCCGGCCACATAGTTTATACCATGATGTCATGGTTGTTAACGGCTTAGATCTTTGTCTTAAATACTCCCAAGGCGATGATCTCATTGTCAAATGCAATTTTGGTTGAAAGGGTTGAGATCATCTGATTGGACTATTTTTTGGTCTAGGTGGGGGCCACTAGCTGAATGTCCTGATAATGTGCACCATTGTTAAAGAACTAGTGGGTGGCCCGTGCCCATGGCACTCCCCGACAAAGCATTTGCCAAAATCAGGTGTGAGTGGCTGAGATCCACCGTCCAGTTGGGGATAAGCTCCCGGCCCAAGAGGAGGAGGAGCAATCCTAATGAATTGAAGAAGAAGAAGAAGAAGAAGAAGAAGAAGAGGAGGAGGAGGACTCTGTATCAAAATTATCTATGATACAGAACTTTGTATCAAAATTTTGATCCAGAAGTCCCTTAAATTGACATGTAGCACACTCTTTCAGGCCCACTGACTTCAGGAATGTTTGGCCAACATCTTGGTGTCCTATACACCGAAAATCAGCATGATTGGTGATTTCTGTCCATTGGATTTGAGTACTTTTTATCACTGGCTTAGAACCAAACCATAGGTGTGTCTATGAAGCCCATTATGAAAAAGTCTCAAATTGAGTGGCTAGAAATCACTAATCAAGCTGATTTTCTGTTGTCTAGGTCCACCAAGAAGTGGGTCATGTATTCAAGGGGTCAGTGGGTCCAAAAGAGTGACACATGGCAATTTGAGGGACTTCTGCATCAAAATTTTGATACAGAATTCTGTATCATAGAACGGGCTGAAGGGATGAACGGTACTTTGGTGTAGTTAGACCAATTACATCCTAAAATATCCCTCCCTATTTATAAATACATTCGTTAAAACTCTCATACAATCTCTTTAAGAGATGCTTCCTACCAAATACAATCTCTATAATTTCTCTCTCATCAATTTCCCGTTGTGACAATAACAATAACAATATAAATATGAAGGTGGCTTCATAAAGGCCCACGAATGGTATCCAAGCCCATGACCAATTAGGCTGATTTTGGTTGCAGTTCTCACCAAGGCCAAACAGTCATGGGATAAGTGGGCCTGAAAGAATGACATGACTTTTGGGCGATGCCTATTTCCCCTCTTGGGTGAGGCCATGATTTTCCTTTTGGGCGTGTTTGATTGCCAAGTGGAAAATTTCAATTTTCACCTGAAACACATCGTTATTTTCTCACATGATAAAAGGTGCAGAGTAAGGTGAAAATACGAAGGATCCAAAAATCTTTCCCGAACAAAACCCCTCCAAGACCAGAATCCATTCCCCGTCCACATAGGGGAGAATTTATTTCCACCCAAAAATACACCTATATTTTCTCATATTTCAATCATGTGAGAAAATAAAGACGTATTTTCAGGTCGAAATGAATTCTCACCCATCTGGATGGGAAATGAATTCCAGGCTTAGTAGGGAAAATTATCCAGATTTAAATGGCTTGGTAGGGAAAATTATACGGTTCTGCATGTGACGGTTTCTTCGAGCTGTTCATCCCACAAATCAAGTTAATGAAGTGATCTTGACTGTCCTTTCTATGCAACATTTTATTTTTTTTGCTCAAAACAATTTGTGCAACATGTTTGCCTTTTTCTTGTACTAACAATATATTTTGGCTGCCATCCAAGAAAATGTGAGAGTTTCTAAAGAAATGGAAATGAAAACAGGGAACTAGTTTCTGAAGAAACGCCAGTTAAACTATGGTTAAGATATTTAAACTATTAATTAAAAGTCAGAAACCAGACTGCCTCGCAAATCGGCGAATCTAGTAGGCAATGTATCATATAATATGCGAGACTGTAAATGATTGAGGACTTTTACAAAATCAAACCCACCGAAACCATAGTTAATACAAAGTGGGGCTCCTCTAAAAATGTCATATAGTTACCGTGGTTCTATTTGGGCATGATGGACGAAAGCCCAAGGAAGGCCGCGGCATCTCTGCATCTCTTCACAGGCCTGAAATAACACTACCAAAAGATTATTCCCGCACTAATAATACCAAGAACGCAATGGTCTCAACTCTCAAGGTTCAAAGCCCATATCATAACTGGCCTGATCTTAATTAGAAAAAAATCACCCGGACTTAAGCGAGTAGCATTCTCTGTCCAAGTTTGAAGAGTGTTCACTGATCACAGGGGTTTGTCAACTTCGGGGAATATAATGAAATAGCCGCGAAATAGAGGTTTGGAACATATTTTGCTATTGCCATAATCCAAATGTGGAAGTGGGTCTGCTCCAGTAGTTTGCCTTAAAAATAAATAAGGAAATCTAAGATGATGTGGTACACTACGATGGTGTAGAACCCTTTAGCGGAATAAAGTAGGGCCCCACTATTTAAGCCAACATAAGTCTACTTGGCCATGGTAGGGGCTCACCCTTACTTCACTCAAGGGCTACATTACACCATCATAGATTTCCTCAATGGTAACAACGAACTCAACTATAACAAAAATTTGGGTGGTCTTAATTGTTATTGCTGAAATGATAAAATGTAAAAACATTTTACAGCTCTAGTGCGGAATCGGGTATTAAGGTTTTAATTGAGTTAATTACCTTGGTCATGATTCAATCATTTCTGCATATTCACTTGCGGATAATGCTTCTTCTTCGACAGCTTTGGTTTCTTTTGAGTTTGGTTCTGCCAAGAGAGTCATGGGACAGAGAGCCTTAGTAAGCAAATGAACAAAGTCAACAAGCCAATGAATCAACAAAAAGCAGTCTAGTGCAAATGTAGGAATCCACCTTTTGCCTTTCCAAGGCCTCAAAATCTGTTCTCTCCTTCCAGGTGCTCTTACGCAGTTTGATTGGACGGTTTCCAACATATTTACCTGCAAGGTCATGAGACTTGCATCAAACTCAAGAAAAAGGAGATGGGTTGTATGGGTTTATATCTAAGTTCTTTCTGAACTTGACTGAGGACGCACATAAATTGCAAGGCAATCAACAAGTTCTTCAACGAACAACTACGTGCATATGTGTGTGTGTGTGTGTGTGTGTGTGTGTGTGTGTGTGTGTGTGTTATGCATATAGAAGCTAGTGCTATGGCCCATAAGGTGTGGTAATTATCACACCACTGCAATCCAAACCTTTGGCTTGGTTGACCATCGCATCATAGACTGCTATAGTATCACTGCTCATTATACATATACTAGCAGAAAATAAAACAATGATGCCATAGCCCCAGGGGCAAGTAGTACAATAGGGGACCCAGGAATCCAAGCCACTGCCTTGGTTAACTATAGCATCATTCACCTTTGACCATTCCAGCATGGCCCCTATGCCAATGGTCCTGTAGTATGTACTCTCCGGTACCATCTGCTTCAATAACAGATATATGTCATGTGGGAATGCAAGTTTGTTTACAAGGGGGGAAATGACCAAAAAGCAAATGTTGATCAGATTGTTGAAATCAGTTGACTGGTATGATAATTGAGCTTGGTCCATGCAAAAGATAGCCTATTAATTGGGAGGGGTAGATTGATGACCATGTGCACAAATCATAGGCCGAGATGATTTGTATATACAGATTGGCTAAATATTTAGCTGCGTTTGAGTTCAAACAACATGGACGAACAGGGCTCATGCTGTGTTTTAATAGCAACATATCGAACAAAAGAAGAAAAATAAAACCAAGAGGTTGAATTTGAACTGACCTTAAAAAATTGACTTCATAAAAGCAAATATATAGTTGTAGTTGCCAGATTACTGGCCTAGCATAGGAAATCTCAGTTTTGACCAAGAGCTATGAAGGTTTTGGTATTCTTATCTATTGATTGATTCAAGGGTAAGATGTTTAACGTGGATGTATTTAGGAATTAGGATATGCTTGGATGGACATGGACTGAGGCAGAGAACTACAATACTGGATACTTCAATATGCTCAGCATACTTGTATCAACATGATAACATACCAATCCTAGTATGATAGTATCAGATACTGCATTGATACTTTTATGACACTATTTCTCATTTCCTGTTGTAATCAGTAATTTTCATAGCTCCTAACCATGGTTCAAAATTTCGTTTCGTCTTGGCCGAGACGTCTTGTTTTGGTAGTGTACCGAGACGATACACTGGAGAATGTATCATCTCGTGCCAAAAGCTTAATTTAAGTACTAAAACTGATTTGAAAGCTTATTTTCATGATGTGTCTCTTATAACAAATATAAATGCTAAAAAACAAGTTTGTAACCTTAATTAAACATTAGAAAATGGTTTACTTTTGTCAATACATATACCATTTTTTCCATTGTCGCATTTTGTTTCGTTTCGTTTCGGTCGATAAGTCTCATTCCGACAACTTACCGAAACAACGAGATGAAACAATATTTTAAACCTTGCTCCTAACAATATCCTTGTATTTTGTCAACAAAAATATACAAGTATGTTCTAAGTTGTAACTAACTTTTTGTAAAGAAATTTACAATGTTAGAAGCTTCATTATATTTTTCATGATTTATACTTTTTTTGTTGATAAGTTGTCATGATTTATATACAAAAAGAATTATATTCAGCTTAAAAAAGCTAAAGAAATAGAAGCATGGTGTCACAATATTGGATGGGACACCTGTATCTGTTTCCGTGTAATAGATTTTGGCAAATGAAGAGAAGTATCCCTGTTTCCCACAATATGTGGCCCTATTAAGGTGTCTTATATCTAAATGAAGTATGAATAGTTTGGTCATTGTTGTAAACTGTTACATTTGGTCATTTCAATCAAAGACTTCTCCAATCAGGTCGCTTTGATGCCCCATGAGGACCGACATTCTGTGTTTATGATGGGATTTGTTTTCTTGGGACGGCTGAAGGATCTTGGATTTTTATTTTAAGATTTCAACAGGAATTTCTCTTTAATTTTGTTTAGACTGCTGGCAGGTAGATTTCTGGGCAAGTTATAATTTTTTAAGTTCAAGAAGTTGAGCACCAGATCATGAGATTACCTGATGCAAGTAAGCGTCTAAAACTGCTCTGTTTGGTTATTCCAGATAAACTATGCCAAGTCGGCTGTCTCAACTCAGTGGCAGAACGACCAAGTCTAATCATAATACTAAAGTGGTATCACCCAGGACTCGACCAAGCCCCAAATCTATTAGCTCAGTTGACCAACACATGAGTTTATGCTTATAGAGTCGCGCATGTGACTCAACAATCACACGTGATGCAAGATGAATGATAACAGTGAAAAAAGAGTACAACAAACCAACTCAACTAAGCCACGAAGAGCACATTTTGATACATACAATACAGGTGTACATATACATGCAAACATGTATGTATGAGTATAGATTTTACCCACCATTCATTTCTTTCAGGGCTGCTGCAAGGTCTGCAGGGTTGGCAAAACTAACGAATCCATAACCTCGGGTTTTGCCGGTCCTCTTATCTCTCACGACCTGGGATGTGATTAGCATATACATGTAAAACATTTAAAAAAACCTCAAGAAAAAGAAAAGCAAAACTCCATTCATCAAATACACACACACACACACACACACACTTCAAAATAGATAAGAAAAGCAAGGAGAGAGCACACAGATGTGTACGTTATTAATATAGGCAGAAGAGAACAGATGCATACAACATCAAAAGGAAAAACTAGAAAACAAATAATAATCATGATTCTATAAGCCAGTGGGTTACTGAATGATGCGTCTCAAGTACCAGACCAGTAGAACACAGACCAACAAGACGGGATCATTATGTTTTGGAAGTAACAGTTGACCAATAAAACCTAAAAAAACTGAACTCATGTAGGAAAATTCAAAACTGGAAATTTAGTATCACACCCGAACCAAAGTCTCGTAGTCTTTGAGTGAATGAGTATCAAAGAGTGCATTGATGGCTTGATTTCAGATCACACAATACAAGGCCAGTAAAACAGCGGTAGTAAGTGAGAGCGATGCACATTTTGAAAGTGAAGAGGAAAAGCAATACTAGACAGTCTAAGATGAGAAGCAAGACAATCCAATTCTCAATCATAGAAGTATCTGTGGAAACCAAAATTCCAGGACACCATCCCATCATTAAACTCTACACACTCTTGGACAGTGGCCCCTTGCCAGTCAGATAGACTGTAAAGAGCACCAAGGATCCTCCCAGAAGCGCACTCTATCCCCTCTTCCACCTTGAAGAGCAGGCATGGCTATTCCCGTCTACATACTAACACCATAAGAAGAGAGTACCGATTGGATGTCCCACCCAAAACCAATCACGCTGCACCATAAACTCTACTCTTCTTCCCCTAGTTTCCACAACCACTTCCCAAGGAGAGCCATATTCATATCTCAAAGATGACGAAAACCAAGTCCTCTAGTATCTTTAGGCAATCAGATCTTACCACACTCCATTAGATGAAACTTGTGGAAGTCTCCTTTCCCACTCCGCAAGAAATCTCTCATTAGCTTCTCCATTCTATTGGCTACACTAGCCGGAATGGAGAAAAAAGAAAGAAAATGAATAGGGAGGATGGAAAGAGTACTCTTTGTCAAAGTAATCTTACCTCCCTTAGAAAGGTACCTTCTCTTCCAACTACCAAGTCTCCTTCCGAATCGCTTCAAAACTGGGGCCCGTATAGATTTATCCTTATACCTGGCTCCCAAAGGGAGCCTGGGATAAGTAGTACACAATTGACCTATCCTGCATGGCTGCATTCCAAACTATTAGCCAAATCCCTCAAGTTTGGAACTTCTCCCATGCTGAACATCTTGCTCTTGGAATGATTAACCCGAAGACCCGACACCGCCTCAAAGCACCTTAGAATACATCTAAGGTATCCAAGTTGACTGTAGGAGGCATCCAAAAGGAAAACCGTATCATCAGCAAACTGGAGATGGGAGATCATTGGCCCCGAGCTCCCCACCTGGAAGCCTTCCAAAAATCCTCCTCCTACAGCTTTACTCATCATCCTACTCAAAGCTTGCACCACCACCACGAACAAAAATAGAGATAGAGGATCTCCTTGCCTCCACCCCCTCAAAATTGTGAAATAGCCCCCTGGCGACCTATTCACTAAAATTGATAAAGACGCTGAGGAAATATAAGCCTTACTTGAGGTCTGGTTCCATTTTTTTAGGACCTCAAAACCCATGTAAACCTTATCCCGCTTCTTAGACATCGACTTCAAATTGTTCTCCACCCTAAATCCTAATCATAGAAGTCTTACAATTAACACAGGAAAAAATAGCCTGTTGGATTGTTATCAATTTCAAACTTCAGAGTTTCTGTATTACTCTGTTGTCTGTTCTACATCAATTTTTGGTTTCAGAGCAAGTTTTGATCCTCACAGGAGAAGACTTGTAGTATAATTTATGTGGTCTCATGGAAAGTCCATTAGATATGGAGTTTCGAATTGTGTGTGATGTTATCAGAAGACTTGTTAGTCATGTAATTGATCCTTCTAGTTGCAAAACTAAATATGCAGGAAAGAAGTTGATAAAGTTAGGACATGGATATTGGACTTTGGAGGTGGTTTCATTGTTTTCTTTTCTGGAGAAAAATATTCAGAAGGTGTTTATTGTATAATTCTTCCAATGGAGAGATGTCAACTACTTTTGGGCCAACCATGGATCAAATCATGAGGAGCCGCCTACGATTCTAGTAAACATGCATATATTTTCCAAAAGGTTCGCAAAAAAGTTATACTTAAAGGAATTCTTCCAACAGCCCTAGATGCAAAGGACGAGTCCCGAGAAGTTAAATTTGTTCAAGCTCCTATACACATGATGAAGATTATCCAAAGGTGCCACATGTTGATTCCTATAAAACAATCACCCACAAAGAAGTCGGAGGTCGAACGTTCATCGATGGTTTCTATAGATGTGTTATCAGAAGTCGAAGATAGTCAATCAAGTAAATACATTTGATAAGCCTCGATTACAAGGTTGATCGTGTAATTTATTTGAAGTCTATAGGAGCAAAATCAATGGTGTCAAAGTTGACAAGGATAAAGAAATTAAAGAAGATTAGCAAACAAAGTGAAAAGAGAAGAACGAACCAGAAATTGAGAGAAGCACGACTTCCATATTCTAAGTTCAAATTTCTCGAGGAGCAAAAACACCCATGCCCTAGGGCGCATATCGAGGAGGATCGGTTGTTAGAAATAATCGTTGGAAACTCCGGAATTCGACGTTAAATTCTTTCGAATTGGGAGGAATTGATGTAGTCATGAATATGCCAAAGAGCACCATCTCATACCCCCATGAAAGAGGCTTAATGATATTGACTATTCATGGAAAATCATGTTTTTACTATTTTATTGAATTGTGACTTCACTACTTTTAGTAAATCATATTTTACTAAATTTGGATAAGTGCAAGAGGTTCTAGATGATGTTGTTGAAGGGCTTTTAGTAAATAGTAATTTTACTAAGTTTAGAAAAATGTTTATTTTTTAATAGTTTTTTTGTAGTAGGAGTGTAGGACTCTTATTTAAAGAGATAATGTAACTAGAATAGGGAGTCTCAAAAGTAGAATCTAAGTCTTCTAGGAGATTATGCATTTTTGGTTTTAAGTAGAATTAGGAAAGAACAACGTTGTTTCCAACAATCTATAAATACTCGTGTACTCCAATTTTAGAAAAAGTTGAATGAAATGTTTTAAATTTATTTTGGTTGATGTGAAAGCTGTTATATGATAGTGATTCCTTGTTTGGGTGGTGCTGATTGCATCCAATGCCAATAGGAGACTAAATGGCTGCAACAAAAATAGAAATAGAAGAAGAAGAGCGAAAAACAATAAAACCCTTAGTGTAGGGCAACCCTTTGTGTATGGCTGCAACAAAAATATGTGTATGGTGAAGAAGGCCCTTTGTGTATGGCTGCAACAAAAATATGTGTATGGAGAAGTAATTAATTGATTAATTAAGTCTAGACGTTCCACACTTTAGAGGGGAAAACTTTCTCCCTATTAATGCTTTCAGAAAGACAGCAAAAAACTCCTTTAGGCCTGGTCGTCCCCCTATATGTACCCATAAGTAAAAAAGACAACTAAACTGATAGTTTAACACAAAAGACTCAAATTCCCTTTTAAATAAACCTAAACCCAATTATGACTCTAAAGTAGAAAACCCTAATCTTGATTTAACCTACCAAACATAGCTAAAATTAATGAAAACAATAATGCTGTGACCACCAGAGTTAAGCGACTTTTCCATGTCGGCCCTCTTGGTCAAAGTGAACACCTTGACTTTGACTAGAAACCAAAGTCTACAAAGAACCAGTCTTCGTACAACTGTATTGAATGGGAAAAATCCCTATTTTGTTTTGCTACCTAACAGTTCACCTTTTCTTTACCACATAAGGTTTTGGATGTATTTGTTTTGTCCATAACCTGCATGTTGGGTTGACAAACTTGAACCTCGTGCAACCAAATGTGATTTTCTGGGATACTCACGTATTGAACAGGGGTATAATTATCACAATCCTACTTTGAGGAAACAGTTTGTGTGTTGATATGACATTCTTTGAAGCCACTCCGTTCTATTCTGTTGAGGGTCGTCATCTTTTGGATCCACTCTCTCAATTAGTGGATCCTAAATTCTGAACCTAGTGGGTCTACTCATCTTCTAGTTCTCCCTATACCTGCAGTTTCTAGTTCTATACCACAGAAGGAGCCTGATTTGCAGGTGCATACTCAACAACGTAAGAAGAGCAATACTAATCCAACATCTAATGTGCCTTCATCATCATCCTTGACGTCTGAAGATCCCGACAACACATCTATTACTGAATTAGACATTCCAATTACACTCTAGAAAGGTACCCATTTCTGTGCTGCAAATCTTATTTTGCTAAATTTGTTTCATATGATCATTTGTCTCCTAAGTTTCAAAATTTTGATTTTTTCCTTCTCATTTGCTCACCTTCCTACCTCTCATAGTGAGCCATGTCTCATGATGGCTGGAAACATGCAATAGAAGATAAACAAAGTAGTATATGACTATATCCAAATTATTGTGCATACAACATTAAACTGATGGCAACTCTTCATTCAAATGATACTTGGGACATGACTGCTTAACTGCCGAAAAGAGTATTGTTCGATGTCGATGGGTTACATGGTTAAGCATAATCCTGAGGGATTGGTTCACCGTATTAACGCTCGATTAGTGGCAAAGGGATACACTCACACCTTGGAATTGATTACTCTAAAACATTCTCCTGAGGTCAAATTGAACTCCGTGCGTGTTGTTATTTCTATTGCTGCAAATATCGGTTGGTCGTTATTTCTGTTGGACATTAAGAATCTTTCTTACATGGGGACCTTCGAGAAGAAGTGCACATGGAACAACTTTCTGCGTTTGTTGCTCAAAGTGTGTCGGTTAAAAAAAAAGTATATATTGTTTAAAACAATCTCTTGGTTTGACAAATTCAGCACAGTAGTAGTGGCGTATGGGCTAAAATGAAATCAAGTTGATCACACTGTCTTTATCTGACAAGGTGAGAATGAAATTATTAATCTGGTTGTGCATGTTGATGATATTGTAGTTACAGGAAGTGATACCAAGCGAATTAAACGGTTGAAAGAACACCTCAGAAAACATTTCTATGCCAAATACCTAGGGCAACTTAGATACTTTCTTGGTACTGAAGTGGCCAGATCGAAAATTGGAATCAATCTGTATTAGAGAAAGTATGTGATGGACTTTCTCATGGAAAAAAGACGGTGCAAAGCCTATTGATAGTCCTATCTCCTATGGACCTAACCTAAAATTGATGTCAAATCAAGGTGAACCTTTGGATGACCCTAGACGATATAAAAGGTTAGTTGGTAAGCTTATTTATTTAAGGGTATTTTTGTAGTACCCCAATAAGAAATCACCATTATTTGCGTTATACCTCAACATTTTCATTTTCAAGGTCTTCCCCCTTGGACTATTTTTGACCGTCATTGGCGTGACAACTTTGACTGACCCATTAACATAATATTTTTTAAGACAAAACTACCCTTATTGTTTCAAAATGACATAAATGCCTCTCTAACCCATTTCAAATTAACAAACCAAGCATTAATGTTGTCATACAAGCATTAATGTTGTTGTACGGCAACACAAACCCGGAGCCGACATGTTGATTCGACAACTGAACATCACTTACCTCTCCTTTTGAATAGGCGATCCAGATTGATTTGGAAAATATATGGACTGTCCATTTATAAAAGTAACATTAAATTTTTTTAACTTTTGGTCCAACGAACGCTAGATTGCCACTGGCAATACTTTAACTTAATTGGACGGACCAGATTCCAATAACATGTGGCCCATTGACTCATCTATCTGAACCCTTCAACTGATCCTTAACAATCAAGGTGATGGTCGATCCCATCACAATATTGATATATGATTTTTTGCTGACTATAAACTATATGATGGTTTAACTACTTAATGCTATATGCCATGGTCGCATAGTTAAGAACTTCTAATCATACTTGTTTTGATCAGTAAACCCATCTCATGTGTGTTTTCCCAAATGAAGACTCTAGATCTATGAATGAGATGGGAAATGCAGCCGTAAGTATTTTCGATCAGTAAACCCATTGAGATTGTATGTGTTTTTGAACAGTAACCTATCTCAGACCTACGTGTTTTTAATTGTAACCCCATCTTGAGGGGTACACAAGTGTAGCCGGTGTCTTTTTCAATCCCACCATTTTAAATTATCATGTGGCATACTCTTTCGGGCACATTGACCAATTAGGTGTTTGACTCATCACATAGTGGACATACACATGGACAATCAATGTGATTGGTGATTTTTATCCGTTGGATTAAGTACCACAAAAATTCTAGAATCTGATTAATTTAGGTTTGCTTCAGACTAGACATGATTAGAGCGCCACACGGTCCAAACCGTTGCAGGAAAAATAGGACCGTGATGGTGAATTGAATGGCAATCCCAGTAACTCAAGTGAGCTAATCTCGAGTACTCGGTGCTCCTAAGCCGAGCTGCCCTTAGCCCGCAGTGCAATAACAAAGGGGCGACAATGCTTGATTCCAGCCAAAAATCACCAATCATGCTAATTTGTAGGTCCATCAAGGGGTGTCCCAAACATCCATAGGTTAGTGGGCCCAAAGAGTTTGCCCAGCAGCAGTTTTTTAGGGTAAACATCAAAAGTTTGATGTCCACTAGACACCATAGTATTTCTCAAAAAGTATCTAAAAAATGGGTGGTTATAATCGGACGGTGGAGATTTCATATAACCTTTATCAGTGTAAATCAGTGACACGTGTCAGACTAGCATGGATTGGATAAGAATAACATTAGTGTTAATCACCATTTTATGATTTTATAAATAGACAACTCTGCCCATTAAAATTTCAAAAATATATATGGTACTGATTCTTGCACCACTTGTCACCTTGTGGTTGGCGTCCAAAAAAGGCAATATTAACAGGCGGTCAATTGGTTTGAATTTTGAAATGACTAGAAAGGTATTTATGTTATTTTAAAGAATTAGGGTAGTTTAGTCTTTAAATTATGCTGCCACTGCGAGGAAGCATATCCCTTCAACTTTATGGCCACTAGACCCTCTTGTTGTTGGGTAAATTTTTTTTTTTGATAGGTATAAAGCTTTATAGAAGAGAGATGCAAAGATACATGGGGGCCTAAGAGGTCGAGGTGACCTACAAGAGGTGAAAGCTACACATACAAGCGGAACTAAACAAATAAAGGAACAAAGAAAAAGGAGCTAGACTATATATCTCTTCAACAAATCAAATCCCAACGGACAACAAAATCCTCGAAGAACAAGCCACGGCATTCGGGAAATGATTTGGACCAGTAAAATAGCAAACCCTTGATGTTAAGAATAATATTCTCCTCAGACATCTCCCTCCCTTCAAAAACTCTAAGATTGCGTTCCTTCCACAAGCTCTAACATATTGCGAAAGGAAGCAAACGCCAAATGATGCGACCTATAGAAGAAAAATTAGGCGTAGCCCAACTCGTAGTGAGTTGCCTAATGGAAAGAGGAAACACCCAAGCAATCCCAAACTCAGCCAGAAAAGCTGTCCAGGAAACACCCTCTTAACCTCATTCAACCAGTCTAATACTTCTTCTGGTTGTTCTCTCCAGTGAATTTAGGTTATTTTCACCTTCACACATGTATCCCTCTCACGATCAACACCCGTAGTTGCCCTAGGTTGTTCCTAGCGTGGTAAATCATACTCTCCACTCGAAGAATCATCTAAGACATGATTATTGTATCTCCCCTTATAAAAAAATGATTATTGTACCTCTCTACAGCAAGTTATGCTCCGATTGCCCCGCTGATAGACAAGGGGTTGTTGGTCTCTTAGCTCCTCAACGACAAAATTGGGAAGACCAAGAATACTGGATGGCTCTAACCTGATACATAGTTGTGTTATCTATTGTCGCAAATTCTCTATAGCTTCCTTATTGGCCATGTTCGCATTGATGGCTGCAAGCTGCACCTCTGGATTTTCCATATTCTGATCTCCCTTGCCCTTATAAATAAACCTAAACCCAGTTATGACTCTAAAATAGAAAACCTTAACCTTGATTTAACCACTAAAAAAACTAAAATTCATGAAAACAATGGGTATTTTTGTAGTAGCCCCCTAAGAAACCAATGATATTTGCATTACCCCAACTTTTTCATTTTCTAGGTCTTCCCCCCTTGGACTTTTATGGACCTCTCTGTTAACAGCATAATTTATAGACCACACTACCCTCATTCTTTAAAATGACATAAATACCCTTTCTAGTCATTTCAAACCAATTGAACACCCATTAATGTTGTATTTTTTGGACGCCAACCATGAGCTAACACATGGTGCAACAATCCGTACCATATTTATTTCTTAAATTTGAATGGGCGACTGTCCATTTATAAAATCTTAAAATGGTAATCAACACTAATGAAATCCTTATCCCACTCATGCCAGTCTATCACGTGTCACTGATATACAATAATAATTGTTAGATACGAAATCTCCACCGTCTAATTATAATCATCCTTTTTAGATACTTTTTGAGAAATATTATGATGTCTAGTGGACATCAAACTTTTGATGTCTACCCTAAAATATGCCACGTGACACTCTTTGAGCGCACTAACCTATGGATGTTTGGCACACCCTTGACAGACCTACAAATTAGATTTTGGCTGGAATCAAGCATTTTTTATAGGTGATTTTGAGCTGTTAGATTCAGATGGACAGTTTAGATTGATGAGTCAGTGGGCCACATGTTATTGGAATCTGGAAGGGTTCGTTGGACCAAAAGTAAAAACTTTAAATGTTAATTTTATAATTGGATGGTTCATATTTTTTTCCAAATCAATCTGGATCGCCTATTCAATAGGAGAGGTAGGTGTTGTTCGGTTGTCGAAGCCACATGTTGGCTCCGGGTTGGTGTTGCAGTACAACATTAATGCTTGGCATGTTAATTTGAAATGGGTTAGAGGGGGATTTATGTCATTTTGAAACAATAAGGGTAGTTTTGTCTTAAAAATATTATGTTAAGGGGTCAGTCAAAGTCGTTGAGCCAGATTCACGATCAATGACAGTAAAAAATAGTCCACGGGGGAAGACCTAGAAAATGAAAATGTGGGGTGTGACAGAAATATTGTTGATTTCTTAGGGGGTGCTGCAAAAATACCCAAACAATAATTTTGTGACCACTAGACTTGGGCAACTTTTCCATGTGGACCCCCTTGGTCAAAGTCAACACCTTGACTAGAAACCACAGTCTACAAAGTACCAATCTTCGCACAATTGTGTTGGCACCATGGTTTAAAATCTCATTTTAGAGGATGTCTCAGTCAAGTGAAAAATAGAGAAACTCCGAAACGAAGCATTCCTGAGATATTGAAAAATGACAAAATAAGCGAAACATTCTGAAACATTCCGAAAACACTCAAAATCATATTTTTTTCCTTTTTTTTTTCTGATTGTATCTTAATACGAAACATGCAATTTTTCATTTCAGTTCTCTTAAATTGCAAAATGTTTCGTATGAAACATTATGAAATTTTAAACCATGGTTGGCACCCCTCTACTTCCCCGATTGATCTGAAATTTTGAACACTATCGATAGACATAAGACTTTTTTTTTGTAAGTTATAGACCTATAAGACTACCACTCCAAAAATCAAGTCAATTCAACAATCAGATATTAAGTTATTTCCTTCTGATCAGATCCTCAATTTCTGAAATTGCATGACTAGATATCAGTCAAACCACCACATTGTTCTCCCTGTTTTGCTTTTTAGGTTTAGATGTAACTTGCGTAGTTGTATTTGCATCATTGGTCCTCCTTAGAGGTGAGTGATTTACCTCATATCTTACATTCCCATTTTTTTGTAAGAATAAATTTTAAAAATGGGCATAAAGCCAAGCCAAACAAATACAACAGCTAACAAGGTCGAGATGACCTACATATACCTATCTTAATGCAAAAACAAAAGAAAACCTACAAAGAAGAACCAAAAACCATTAATCACGTATCCCTAGAACAAAGGATTTCCCATCGAAATACGAAGTCTTCGAAAAAAGTCCTCTGCATTCCCTCTTCGCCTTAGAACACCCCTTTATTCTTTTTATTAGTTTCTTTGTGGCACGAAACATGAGTAGATGAGGGAGCGTGACTTATAAGCTCTAAGTTTTAGAACACCCTTAAGAAGCGTCCGTACAATACACACACACACATACAAAGAGTTAAATTATTTTAAAGAAATATACATACACATATGATTTGTCACATGTCCAAATAATTTATTATCAATTAATATTTTCCATTTGAAGTTTATAATGTTATTTTTGTGGTGGAATACATTATCTTATAACTTCTTAAGTTCTTCACAACATAGGAGAACCATTGAGCTTTGTTTTTGAAATTTCCTATCAAATGCTTCTTGTTTAGCGAAGGGGTCCATTTCAAACAAGTTTGGGTTTCTGTCAACTTGAAACCATGAGTCTGAAGAGCTCCCAAGTTAGAAGCGCAGAAGTGTGGTTCTATAGTGGGAGCGTCACCCTACATAGGAGTTTCCTACAACTGAGGTTAGTTTCATCCCCTTGTTTTCATACCTTAAGAATTCCAATTCTTGCCTTTTTTTAACTCTACAATGAAACCTTAATTTGTTATGATCAGTCCAAAAGCCCTAATTTATTTTCTCTTTATTTAAAACCCTAAAACCCATTTGACCCAACATAAAGCCTACTACCCAAAATTTCAACTAGCACCTTATTTGAGGATATAGTCATACGACTCATACCACAAACATATCCAAATATGAGGATATAATCAGGTTCCTAGGCTACACCATTTAAAAACAGATATAGAATCCTTTGAGGGGCAGATCCTAAACTCTATAATCTTGATTTACTGAATTGTTTTGCCAAGATGACACATGTTTCAAAAGCATAAGCAACGCTGTCGGTTAAATAAGTTTGGGGCAACAAGGCTCCTTAAATTATAACAATTTCTGTGGCATAAATTCGATAACCTAAATGCACATTCTTCATCATCTTTTTTTTTTGATATGTCAATTGCTTTACAATCTCAATTTACACTGAAAAACAAGCGCAGATTTAATGTCATTTGAATGCAGTAGCATAGTACATATAATATAACAACTGGAATACTGAAAAAAACAGGCGCGAAAATATAATAGCGGTTAATAAATAAACTGAACGCAGACATATGAATATGCCCCACCCCAACAATAGTAAGGCACAAGCTACTCCATGGCTAAGGAAATAAAAGAACTCGACTATTTAGCATCAATATTTCAACGCAAATTTAATTTTTTTATTTTGTGTATATTTTTAGACTTAAGGGAGGAATGGTTCATTCACTTGAATTAGTGGGACCTGCTTGTCTAACATACCAAGAGCCTATCCCTAATGTCATAACTCTGCAGAATCAGTCGCTGAAATACTTACATGACGCCAGATAGCAACTAGTCATCTTCTTTCTTCAACTACTTTCATATTTCACATCTCGCAGACCATAGACACGATCAAATATCTAATTGATATGTAGAGAGGCCTTGCTTAAGCATACAAAATATGAGAGCTCAGTGAGCTTTAAACAAGCATCTGAAAAGGATATTCAAAAAGTTCACATGTGCTTGACAAACAATTATTGCTGATATTACGATAATTATGGACAAAGTTTAACAGAGACTTACTCTCGCCATGTTAAAGCAAGGAAATCTTGAAAATGCTTTAGAAAGAACCTCATCATTCACTTCGTTACCAAGATCCCCGCAAAATAAGCGATAATCATCTGCAAAGTATTAGCAGTGTCAGAGAACCTTAGAGATGCATCCAACAAGAGATAAATGACAAAAGCGTTGGAATAAGAGATTCAATATTTGCCTCATCATTTTAAGAACAAGGAGAACTGAACTTAAGATCATTAGGAATCGGAATCACATTGATCAAAATGGAAATAACATTTATAAAATACCAACACATTTCATGACTTGTTATGGATGAATTAACTGTTCATATTCAAGGGGAGGACCCTTCATGCATGTTATTTGTAGACGACGTAGTATTGGTTGATGAGAATGAGACCAGAGAGGGAGTAAATGTAAAAATAGAATATGTAACAATATTTTGGAAACCAAGGGTTTTAATAAGTAGGACCAAGATAGAGAATATGCACTACAACTTTAGTAAAGACAAGTAAAGGGATGATATGCTAGTTAAGATTGATGGGAAGGAAATACCCCACACCGACCATTTGCATTGTGTCTAGGTTTGACTATCCAGAAGAGGAAGAGATTGATCGGATGTTGCCCATACAATTAAAGTTGGGTAGCTAAAGTGGAGACACACTTTAGGATTGTTATGTGCATCAGACCAACTTGTACGAATCGAACTAAAGGAAAAAAAAATTACAAGACAACAATAAGAGCAACGAAGCTTTATGGAGCAGAATGTTGGGCAATTAAGAAACAGCGTTTTCATAGAATAAATGTAGTAGAGATTAGGATGTTGAAATGGATAAGTAGAAAGACTAAGAAAGACATAAAAAAATCTCCAAACTTGAAGGAATATAAGAGAGCCCTAAACAGAGGATAAAATAAATAAAAGTCGATTGAGATGGTTTAGACATATACAACGAAGACCGATGACGGCACCAGTGAGAAAAAGCGCTTTGTTGCAAGGTGAAGGCCCTGAATTCCAAAAAAGACAAAAAAAAAATTAGATAATGATGTGGATCGAGGTTGTTCTTTTCGTAGTTCTAGGGGTATACGACAAGTTTTTATTCCGAGAGTTTTAGGGACATACAACAAGGAACTCCTTTATCACCATTCTTTTTTATATCGGCGGCCAATGTCCTTAGTCATTTGAGGCAAAGGGCAAAGCAAGGAGGTGTTGTGGAAGCTTTCAAATTAGGGGGAGATGGTCTAGCTATTACTCATTTACAATTTGCCGATGATTCGATATTTTTTATAATATCCAACTCTGGTACCTCAGGTATATCCTTTTATGTTTTGAAGCAGTTCCGAGGCTGAAGATCAATTTTTGCAATGGGAGATGCGGCGAATATTGGGGAGATGGCGTTGGCTCGGAATTGCAGGATAGGTCATTTTTCTATTACTTTTACTGGGCTACCCTTAGGTGCTAAATATAGATCTCATGTCTGTGGGACATGGTAGTGAAACAGATCGAGAGGAGGCTGGTTTCGTGGAAGAAAGGTTACCTCTCTAAAGGAGGTAAACTCACCTTAAAACATAGCACCCTATCTAATCTTTCCACCTATTTTTGTCTTTGTTTCTATTTCGACTTCTATTGCATCTAGGCTAGAGAAATTGGAAAGAGACTTCCTTTGGGATGGGGTAGAAGATGTAAAGACGTAGAATCTAGTGAGTGGAAGAAAGTTTGTTCTCCCAAGGAAGCCAGGGGTTTGGGGATCCACCCACTACAAGTTATAAATAGCGCCTTGTTCGATAGATGGCTATGGAGATTTGGGAAGGAAATAGTCACTCTTTGGAAGAGAAGAATAGCATACAAATATGGAACTAGGAATTGCGGTTGGGACACCGATGTTGTTTTATCAAGTTATAGAGTTGGTTTGTAGAAGGGATTTCTAAACTTTTTTGATGATTTCAGTAAAAATATCAAGTTTAAGTTTAGTCCAGGTAATAGAATAAGATTTTGGGACGATTTGTGGTATGGAGATTCTTAATGTGTGTCCTTTCCGATCTTGTACGAGAGGGTGGGACACAAAGGGATTCATGTCTAGAAATGTTTGGAGAGAAGGGGGAATAGAGCTTTTTCAAACATACAGATGAGAAGGAATTTGAACAATTGGGAAATGAATCAATATACGGAATTAATGGATCAGCTAAAAGATACCCCTCTCCGCACAGATAGAGAAGATAAGCGCATATGGTAAGCAAATCCAAAAGGTATATTCTTGGTTCACTCCTTCGCATAGTCTTATTGGGTTGTCAAGCATCGTCCTTTCCAATTAAATTAGTTTGGAAGTCTCCAATCCCAACAAAGGTAGCTTTTTTCATGTGGACGGACTCATTGAATAAGATCTCATGGATGATCATTTGATTAGTAGAAAAAGGTAATGCCAAACATATGCTTTATGTGCAAAGATGTGGAGTCAGTGGATCATCTCTTGATACATTGCAAATTCACCTTAAGAATCTGGAATCGTTTTCTCCACATGTTACGGGTATCTCGGGTGTTTCCTAGAAATATTTTGGAGCTCCTCATATGCTAGTCCTTGGAAGGTTTGGTTGAGAAGAAAAGGTCGATATGCAGGCTTATTATGTTTGGAATCAGGTCGGTCATTTGGAAGGAACCCAATCAGCAAATTTTTTAGGACAAGTATAGCTGCCACGAAGCCATCTTCAAAAGAACTATTACAACTATTGCGCATTAGGTTTTCATTTTTAAGGTATTTTACATTTGCCTTTTGAAGACTGTGTTCTCCCTTTTTAATTTTTGCGTTAGGAGGGTCAACTAAAGTTGATACTATAACTGTACATTTTACAATATCATTAATACATTCTCGCCATTACCGATCGGAAAAAAAAATCAAGGCTGTGAAAAAAGATCGAAAGACATGTGCCTTAACAAAAGATGATGCTCTAGTAAGAATAAACTGGCGAAATAGAATTCATTTTTGACCTCATATGATTCTGATAAGGCATTGTGAATGATGATAGTGATGAGATATTCATTAACTAAATACAGAAGGTGTGAAAATATGCATTAAAATACACGAGGCATATTAAACTCACTTGCGAATTCACAATCAAGACAAAGCACCATAATAACCCTTGAGCTCTAGTGCTGACCAAAGGAGCCAAATATCATCAGGGCATTGGATAACATTTTATCATCAGACCACAACAAAAGGCTCAACTCAGCAAGGGCTCTAATTCCAATTTTATTTTTTTTGATTAGTAATTCCAATTTTATTCATTGGCCATACTTTCCAATAATTCTAGGAATGTCCTATAATTACTATGCCATTTGAATTACAAGTGGATGAAATACTCCCATTGCAACCTAGTAAAGTTTTCAACTTCCATAGACATTTTTTAAAACATAAGGAGTTGGTAATGCAACCTGCTATGTTTTCAAAGCACGTGCCACTCATATTGTAAGATAATAAATTTCAGTAGAAACTAATATAAAGATAATTAAACCATAAATTATCAAATTACTGATATGTGCAAGGTAAAAAAGGCAAAATTGCCGCTTCAATTTGATGTCAATACCTATCAAGTATTCGCAACAATGGAATGATGGCATATCTTAGATCAATTTTGGCACCAGCCATCAAGCAGCAAATTGGCATGAACAAACCAGTTAATCAGCTAGTTTATTTCATGCTTAGTTTCATCAAGCACATAACCTCAACTGAGTATCTAACTCAAATGCATCTCATGACAATAGATCTTATTTCATTATGCCAATAGTGACACCATATGCATGATGTCATCATGCTCAATAATCATGCACAACAAAGAACAACAAGAGAAGTGGTATATAAGTCATACTTTCTGGCCACTCTGCAAGTGTTGGATCCTCCCAACTCTGCCCAGCAACTTTACGAGGTATTGCTTTTTTTTTGGTTTCTGCCTTGTGTTTGATTTCACTGCTCGCAAGTGCAGCTTTTACACTTTCGAGAGCTTCTGGTGTAATTGTCTGCGCGTCCCTCTGGAACAACTGCTGGGCCTGTTTAGATTAAAAAGGAAAAAAAATTATAACCATGTCGAAATTCCAAAAATTTAAGATTATATATATATATATATATATGTGTGTGTGTGTGTGTGTGTGTGGTACACAGTTGAAAACAGGCATCAAATCAACTATACTCGTAATGCATGACATAAACCTTAGGGAGGAGCATGGAAAGAATTCCAAGATTAGCACTTTTTCCCACCTTGGGAAGCGACGTCCGTGCGACCCTGAATGTAGATAAGCCCTCAAAGGCCAAATTTCAAGGGCATGCCTTTCCATCCACTATTTACCAAGTGAGACAAATAAAAAACAATTGATTCTGAAAACCAAATTGGAATATAAATATTGATGTGGTCTTCATGCACACGTTGTGCACTTTTTTTAGAAACTAAGACAATGAAATATTGAGTATCTCTAGTAGTTTTCTACGCAAAGCCAAAATACACGGTCAACTCTATTAGAATACCCTCATTAGGAAGATAAACCCTTAAGGGCCTTAACCCACATACTACTAGCTATTCAGTTAAACCAATGCTTCATTATTGGAGCGGATAGCAACAACCATTTCATCAGACATGCGTATTTTTTATTTTCTAATGGATTTACATGCTCCATTAATTGTGCTTTCATTATGGTCCAACAGAGCTACAAGTATTTAAGTACGTGTATCACTGGATGTGCCAAAGGGTTAACATGGCAGGTTTTACTAACATTTCTGCTAGATTAGTCCATTATTAGGTCATGAGACAGATCGCACAAGACAAAAATCAATTTTCACTAAACCAGTGGATATAGGTTTAGGACTGGATTCTTTATACACGAACATTCTTCTGAGATTTTTTGTTTTGTTTAGTGTGTCTTTGTGCTTATTATGAGCTTTTGACTTCTTCCGAGGTTTAATATAACAAAATAATATAGGTTACAATGGTGGACCTTGACCATTATTCATTGTTATAGTAATTAACAGCCATTTTAATGGTGTGTTCTACTTTTACTCATTCCCCATATATTTATTATTAAACCTGATGTGGTTTAAAGTTGATTCAGGAAAATTATAAAATAATTTTAAAAACGTATAATGGTCCTAAAATATCAGTATAAAAACAGTTAATAACGGCCATTAGATTAGGGGCATAATTTATCTATATAATATCCGTTATTAACATTATAATGGTTTCTTCCCTCTTGCACAGCACAAAGGCCAAATAGAACCCAATTTAATTTTTTTTTTCCCTGCTTGGCAGCTAATCGAGCAAAAAAGCAATTTCCTTTCCACTACTAATAAGATTTCATATAGAAAACAAAACTAAGATTTACAAATTAGACATATAATACCGTTTCAAACAATAAAGCAGTACTTCGAGATGAAAACAAATTTCAAAGCAGTACTTCACCTGCTGATATTGTGGCAGCGAATACACACCGGTGACAGGCGGTGGCGCTGCATAGGAAGGAGGGAAAATCGGGGCTGTCGGAACTTTGACCGGTGGAGGAGGGATTTGCACCGGCGTAGGAGGTGGAGGCATGTAGGGTTTAGAGTATTGCTGAACGGACGTCTGATCCGATTGTTGAAGGTGGAAAGGGAGAGGAAAGTAAGAACCATTTGTATAAGTGAACTGTGCCGAAGAAGATGGGTTGAAATTCGAGGCAGATTCACGCGACATGGCCAGGAATTGTGGACAAATATTTCAGATTTTACGATATCGGAGTTCTGATTTAATGCGACTTTAATGGAAAACTAGGGTTTTTCTTGGAGAGATGAATGGTGTAATAGAAATCTAGGGTTTTTTCTAATAACAACGCTCGTATTTGCAGAGATGAACCAACGAACGCACGGAGAGTTTTATCTAAGAATAAAATTAAAAAAAAATCGGAGATTCTGCGTGCTTTGTACGAATAGTGCTAACATGCGCTTGTAGGATACGATTCAAGGAGATCTGAGGCTACGTGGACTCTACATTGGGATGGTCCTCGGGATTTATAATTGAATCCGAAGACCATCCAACGGTTTGGACCCTAGGATACGTCAGCCTCATGTATAGATGGCATGGTACATACTTTATACGCAAATTTTCGTGGCCGTCCTAATCCGACCCTTTTTTTTTTTGTAATCATCATCGTGGGAGGGCCCCATGGAAGAAGACAGGCTATGCCTGGACCCGGTCATTGCCGGTGAAGGGGTTTTCTACTCTGGACACAACCACTCAAAGGAGAAAACCCTACATGGGTTTGAGCCCACAATCTCCCGAAAGAGGTGGATACACGCCAACCATCTGAGCTGCCATATTGGGTGTACCCCTGCAACCCATTGAAATATCTAATATCCTAGTTAAAAAAGGGAAGGGAATAAAAAAAAATGAATTTTTGACATACCCCCCTATGTTATTTTGAAAATTTGACAAACCCCCCACAATTTGAAAAACCTGACATACCGCCCTATGACTCGGTCCATTGTCATTTGACCAGTGTTGACCCGAGTTGACTACCAAATTTTATATTAAATAACAGCAACGCCCTTGTCTTCAACTTTGGAACAAGGGTTTGGGCTAAAACCTAAACCCCAAATCAAACGGCTATGGAGGACGACTAGCCAAGAGACTTCAATGGGTGGGCGACCAACCCACCGGAGTCTCACAGCCGGCCAACCACTACTCCGGGAACAATTTAAAACTCAAGGTTTTAAAAAAAAAAAACCTAAAGCATAAAATTATATTTCTAAAAATTTCATTAACAAATATGAAAAAAAGAATACGAGCAATTTAAATTTTACGCTTTTGAGACATGGATTTCAGAAAGATGGGTTCTCTCAATTTTAAAAAGAAATCCCATTCTCTCATGAGTTTTATCTATTTTTATGGAAATTTTTCTTCAATCTTTGCTTAGTTCAAAAAAAAAAAACAAACAAAAAATCTCAAATTTACCAACATAAGTTTTTATTTTTATTTTTATCTCTTCTTTCATGTTTGATTTGGGGTTTGGGTCCAAAACCCAAACCCTTGGTCTAAGGTTGAAATGAGGGTTTGAGAAAGGGGTTTCTTCTTTTCCTCTTTCCTCCTCTTCGTCTTCTCCATGCTTCAATTATCTTCTTCTCCCTACTTCAGCCGTGCACCTCCTCCATATCTTTTTTTTTTATTTCCAATAAATTTGACACCATAATACATTTGCAAATATATCAATTAAATAACTAAAAGAATAACTAAAATTAACATACCAAGTAAGCATATAAAGATCCTTATAGATGATCACAGCCGTGTAAAACATGTATGTCCCAAAACGAAACATGGCAAATGTGCCTCCAACAATTTAGAGATAAACTTAGAAAGAATTATTATTACACGAATATGTTTATATAGATCCACTGTAATATAAATTTCAACAAAAACCCATAAAAATATAGTAGAAAGGATAATGGGGAATGAAGAGAATTTCATAACTTGTCAATCTACTGTTTGGCTTGCCAAACCCGAACATTTCTCTACTGTTTGGACTTAACCAGTTGAACAGTAGTCAATAAGGGGATGGGATATTGGCACCCACTATTTCACTCAATATGCCCACTTAACAAAAAAATGAAAATGCGTCACTTGTTTTTACTCAAACCATCCACCCTAAAAAATAGAAAAGGAAAAGAAAAGGGAGGATCAACCACCACACCGCTTTCTATAGAAGCAAAAGAAGAAGAAGAGGAGGAGGCCACCACCACTACATCAACACCATTTTTTTCCGTTAAAACCGTTAAAATCTATTTTTTTTCTATTTTTGCCCCTGGCCGTTTCAATCCATTTAAACGGTTTAAACTGTAACGCCCCCAGTCCGTTTAACCATTAAAAAACCTTGGATAACATTAACAAGAATAATAATAGTGATATGGAGAAAACTCAAAAGTCCACATAGGCTGAGTTCTGGTTTAAGAGGTCTCTTACATGGGCCCCACTAATTTAGTGGTATGGATTGAAATGTGTACCACTTCTAGGGTATGGATCTATAGGTCTTGAGCTAGTGCAACACTCTTATGTTGCCCACCGTCAACTTCAATGTTTGACCCATCCCTAGTGGACCATAGTATTTGCCACGTGCAACAATCTTAGAGACCACTGACTGCATGGATGTTTAGCCCATCCCTAGGTGGACCTATATACCAAAAGGGTTGCGATGTACCAAGCTGTAGCTTACGATCCCAAAGTGTAAGCTAGCACCCTTTTTGTTCCTCATCGCTGCCATTTGGGCCCACTGATCACATGGATGTTTAGCCCACCCCTTGGTAAACATTCATACAAAAAATCAACTTGTTTTGATAATTTTTAGCCGTTGGTATTAGTACTAAAAAAAGGTTGAATTCAATGACTAGAATGGGGCCTTAAAAATTACTAAAATCCAATGGTTAGAAATTACTAATCATAGTGATTTTTGGTGTGTACATTCACCAAGGGTGGACTAAACATCCATGCGGTTAGTGAGCCCATATGACAGCAGTGAATAACAAAAATGGTAGGCGAAAGCTACAACTTGTTACATCGACACCCATACCAAGAATGAGCCTCATTAGTGTTTTATAACCTTTGGATCTATGTACCCCAAATTATGTTTGAATCCAACGGTTAAGAATATTCCCATGTAAAAGAGTCAAATTCAATTGTTATAAATCACTAATTAGGTGTTTACAAAAAAAAAAAAAAATCACTAATTAGGCTAGTTTTTGGTCTGTGTGTCCACCTAAGGATGGACCAAGCATCCATACAGTCAGTGGTCTCTAAGAGTGTGCCACGTGGCCCATACTATGGTTAGTCATCAACGTTGATGACTGATTTCCGTCATCACAGATTTACTCAAAAAACTAGGCTCCCAGGAGAAAAATATAAAAATTTAATGGGCTTTAATTGCCCATTTCTATAAGGGGTAATTCCATCAATTAAAAAATGTCATCAATTGTTATTGACATTGTTGATTGACTGTGGCTTGCCACTTTGCCCACCCTCGAACAAAATCCTGGCTCCGCCATTAACGGTAAGGGACTGTTGTTCTAGACTTTTGCTGCTAAGACCACTACTTGATTCTTGTGTTAATATTTTTAAATTTTTGTCACATCATAAGTTTGTTTCAACATTATACTCAATAACCCAAAGAACAAGAATCGCAATTGGTTAGACATTTTTAAGCACCGAAATAATACAAGAAAAAAAGATCCTCACCTCATTAAAGGATCCTAATTCAACAAATGCAAAGAATCATAAAAGATAGATACAAAATATAATTGCAGGCTCATAACCCTACTAAAACCAATCTGTGCAGCGTAACAATACCAATCACAACGTTTTGACCATTTATGACAGGCAGGAACTGTTCGGGCGATGATGGGGACTCCATTTTCTGCATTGCCTCCACCGCCGTTGCATCTGTACTAATTGTTCTTGGATTCTTGCATAACCAGAAGCTTGTAAATATACATCCACATCATGGTTCAAAGTATACGGTATCGTTCATGGGTGATGGTGAAACATATCAGAAGTATCATTCGGTTTTAGACGAAACTTCTGAAATTAAAATGAAATGTAAGTGCAAATTTACACATATGATGAAGTATCGTTTAGTTTCGGACGAAACCAACCGAAACAAAACGAACGAAACGTTTCGGTCGAAACTTTGAACCATGATCCACAGAAGGCCACAAAAAAGATGCTATGTTCATTTCCAACAATGAAATAACTCCAGTTTGTGTTTCTTTACCTGTTACACATCTCTCCAACTTTGAGCTTGAAGATGCCTTCTCCGCAGGCCTTGAGGGTTCGCCGCAGATCACCATCTGTGAAAGTCCCAATCAGATGATGATCGTTGTTGATAATAAGTAGGCAACCACATCCTTTACTCGTCAGCTCCACGAGTTGATCCATTATCAAATCTCCTTCTTTGCAGACTGGAAGCTCCTCTTGCTTCTTCATAACATCCTTTACCTGCACCACAAATATTTAGTCCAGTCCCCACTAAATCACATCTTCAGTAGCCCTTCTCACCTTTTTTCTTTATGGGTCAGGCTCAGCCCCCTTTTTCTGCCCCCCTCGGGGGTTGTGTTCTTAATCATGGATTTCGAGAATCCAACGATGGTTGTTAGCTCAGCGTTTTCAACCACCATTGGATTCTCAGAATCCACCATTGAGAACATGGCTCTCAAGAGGGGCAGAAAAAAGGGGGGATCTTGAGCCTGGCCCTTAATTTATTTTCAAATTTGGAGTTCACAAGCATTATTTGGACGCATTCACCCACGTATGGGTATCAAAGTCTAACATGGGTATGGAATGCCCGGATTAGGCGAAACCTAAAAAATAGGATTCATGGAGTCGACAACATATTTTAATTTATGAAAAAAAAAGTAATATTTTTCTTATTTAATTAGTTTCAGTTGGAAAAGGTTGACTTCATAATCTATGGTAAATGTTAATTAATAGGGAATTTTTGAGATACCCCCCCATGTTATGTTTAAAATTTGACATACCCCCCCACAATTTGAAAAAGCTGACATACCCCCTTATGACTCAGTCCACTGTCATTTGACCAGTGTTGACCCGAGTTGACTACCAATTTTTTAATTAAATGGCAAAAATGCCCTTGTCTTCAACCTTGGAACAAGGGTTTGGGCAAAAACTCAAACCCCAAATCAAACGGCTATCGTGGACGGCCAGCCAAGAGATTCCAATGGATTGGCCGCCCATCACCGGCGACCAACCCACCGGAGTCTCATAGCAAGCCGGCCACTACTCCGGCAATAATTTAAAACCTAAGGTTTAAAAAAATAAAAAAAAACAGCATAAAATTTTAGTTTTAAAATTTTTATTAACATAAATGAAAAACAAGACAAAGCAATTTATATTTTAAGCTTTTGATGAGATGTGGATTTTGGAAAGATGGGTTCTCTTAATTTTAAAATATTCTTTCATGAGTTTTATCTATTTTTTTTAGAGTTTTTTCTTCTCAATATTTGCTTAATTCATCAAAAAATCAAAAAACAAATCTCAAGTTTACCAACATGGGTTTTAATTTTTATTTTTAATCTCCTATTTTCATATTTGATTTGGGGTTTGGGTTTTGGCTTAAACCCAAACCCTTGTTCTAAAGTTGAAGACAAGGGCACTTTCGTCCTTTAATACAAAATTTGGTAGTCAACTCGGGTCAACACTGGTCAAATGACAGTGGACCGAGTCATAGGGGGGTATGTCAGCTTTTTCAAATTGTAGGGGCGTATGTCAAATTTTAAAGATAACATGGGGGAGTATGTGAAAAATTCCCTAATTAATATCTTGCAAGTAAAGAAGAAAAGAAAATTCAGAAGTATCGGTATCGCACAAGAATCAGTAGATTGTGTTAGCAATAACATCGTGTTTCTATAACGATTTAAAAGAATAACACTAAAACAGATAAGTATAAGATGTTCTAAATAGATTCTTGCTCAGACTATGTATAATGTTCTAATTCAACACAGAATATAAATAATTTGTAAAAGGAAGGATAGATGACTTATTGGTTTGTAGAACAAAATAGGCCAAGGCATGCGTTCGACATGTGGTCCTCAAATAGATTCGCCCGTTGCACCATGTAGGTGTTGCTGACAAGATGCTAGACGTCTATCCCCAGGATTCAATAGCCCGATCAATGATAGGCAGCATGCCAAATCATTGATCTAGTTAACTCTTTAATGACAGTTCCTTGGATTGAAAACTATTCAAAGATATACTATGAGAAGTGAAGAAGATGATAGAGGCTTGCATAATTCAAAGTACAGGGTATCGTTCACAGGCGATACCGAAACGTATCGGACGTATCGTTCGATTTCGGACGAAACTTCGTGAAATCGAAACGAAATGTTAGTGCAAATTTACACATAAGATGAAGTATCGTTCGGTTTTTTACGAAACCAACCGAAACATATGTAGTTTCGTCTTATAGTGAAACCGAAACGAAATGTACGACCAAAGATTTGAACCATGGAGGCTTGCATTGTTGGGTTTTTGCCTATGTTTTAGAAGAACTCGAACAAATAAATAGACAATAGCATCCAAATAGAATTACACGAGCATCCAAACAAACATGAAAAGTTAACCGCAACATCCTTATTCGATAATTCCACTAATAACTACATCCGAGATTTGAAGCATGGTTTAAAAACGGCCATCATAATGAAAATAACGACCGTTATAATGGATTTCGGAACTCCCCCGTTGCATTATGTACCATTTTAACGACTGTTATTTCTCTTGTTTTCCATTATTTTCCGTCCGTTATTGTTTTTATTGAAATTTTGAATTTTAGCACCATTTTTTTTTTCATTTTTTCCGTTTTTGCCCCTGAACGTCACAATTCGTTATATCGGCCGTATTAACCGAAAAAGGGTGACACCCCCAGTCCGTTATAACGTTATTTGATCCTAAATTTAATTTATGGCAAAAGCAACATAGAATTACTATAGAAGAAACCAATTTGACCTTAAAAATGAGGCTCTTTACAATCCTCCCAGCCGGATGATTCGCCGCATACTCATCCCTTGTCAAATTCCTTGCGCCCCCATCAATGCGATCGCTATCGTGGCCCCGAAAACCATCTGAATCGCCGTAGACGTCACTGGTGCAAGATCAAACGGGCACAATTCCCTTTCCAACGGCAAATGTACATTCAAATCGCAAATACCCGACAACAAATTCCCCTCGGACGACGTAACGGATATCAAGAACGCACCTTCCGCCTTCGCACAAGGTACCAATTTCAGGAGCTCTTCGGTGTTTCCAGACTTGCTAAAGTAGATAAGAAGATCGGATTTCGACAAAATGCCGATATCGCCATGGAGGGCGTCGGTCGGAGAGAGGAAACCCGATCGTATGCCGAGAGAAACTAGGGTCTGAGAGATCTTTTGGGCTACGAAGCCGGATTTGCCGACACCAGTGAAAAAAACTGTGCCTTTAGCGTTCAATAGGGTTTGGGTGAAGGTTAGGGTTTGAGAGAGGTTGAGGTTCTGAAAGAAGAAATTCAGGTATTTCTGTTGGGATTTGAAGAGATTGAGAAGGTCATTGGGTTTTATTAGGGTTAGGGTTTTCTCGAGAGGTGAAGAAGGGTCTGAAGATGGTGGAAGAGACCCCATTTCTGTGTCTTCTGGTTCGTTTGCCGAGAGAGAGAGAGGGTTTTGAACAACGGTTCCTTTAAAATACGCGGGATGCGCACAGGGCTCCGTTATTTTGCGCGGTAAATTTGAGATGACACGGTTGGGGTGGGTGGATCACGACTGACACAAAAGATCAGCGGTGGTGGGGTTAGTCAACCATAATTGTAGTTATCCCCTACTGATTCATTAATCAGAACCGTCCACTAGTGTGACTCATCCAGGGTAGACGTCGGTGGTCCATATTGATAAACACCACAATCTGGAATGAGAAAGGCCTGTGCGTGGGCTCCTACATACAGTGGGCCGGTTTGTGATACAGAAGTCCCCTCGAATTACCACTCTTTCAGGCCCACCCCTTGATGTTTGGCCCACACACCAAAAATCAGTTTGATTGTGATTTCTACCCATTTGGATTTGAGCAATTTTTTCATCATGGGCTTGGAACAACTCACAGGCCTGCTCATGAAGTCCACGATGAAAAAGTGCTCGAATCCTAAAGCTAGAAATCACCGATCACACTGATTTTTGGTGTGTAGATCCCCCAAAGGTGAGGGCTAAACATTCAGGGGAGGCCACTGGGTCAGAAAGAGTGTACACTGTGGCAATTTGAGAGATTTAATTGGTCAAAATTTTGATACAAAATTCTGCATCATAGAATGGCTCTAATTTACATGCCCTAGCTGGTTGTAAATCGGGGAGGGCCGACCTGGGCCCAAAATTTTGGGTTTTCTTCGGGCTTCAGATCATGCCGACCTAGCCCAATTTACCCTTTGGGCTGGGCTCGGGCCAGGTTGAAATCTGAAAGGGAGACTCAAGGCCCAGCCTGAAGCCCGACCTATAGACGGGCTTTGGGCCTGGGCTTGGAGAGTAGAACTTTGTTGATGGATGTTTGTTGACGGCGGACCACATTATGAGCCAAGCCGCGCATTCTTAATGATGGCTGACGGTATAGATGTTTGGCCCAACCCTACATCTACCTATAGTCCAAAAATAAGCCTGATTACTGATTTCTAAGTGTTGGACTGGAGTTGTTTTCATTGCTTGATTTATAACCGTCGAATGTGAATATTATTTGGGATATAATTACCCAAGGTTTGAAATCATGAATCAAGTTGATTTTTGGTATGTAGGTCCACCTAGGGAAGGGCCAAACGTCCATAGTGGTCTCTAAAAGTATCACGTGGATTTTTGTATGTAGACCAAACATCAATTCAGATAGTGGTCTATAAAAGTCTACCACGTAGCTCATATTGCGTCCGTCCATCAGTTAAGTCCTATAGGGGTAGGGGGTAGGGGGTAGGTGAGGGGTGGGGAACTAGGATCTGGGGGGGTCCGTGGGGGGTGGGGTAGGTCAAAAGGGGGAGTGGGTCCTGTATGTAGGAGAGAGAGGAGGACCCTTGGGAATCGCCCCTACTCCGGAGTTACAAAGAGGGAAGGGAGGAGGGGGGACAGGCTTCAGGCTAGGGCTTCGAGCCGGGCCGGCCTTAGGCTTAGAATGAGGCCCAAGGCCCAAGGCCCAAAAAAGAATTGTCTTTGGGCCGGGCCGGGTTCCTGACCCATGTTATTAGACATATTAATTTGGTGTAAGCAGGTATTTTCAAGCACCATATACTGTGACAATAAGGTCGCTTTGCTAAGAGCATTTAACGAGTGTTACGATGGCAAATTCAGACAAGTTTGTCTGAAGCAGAATCATGCGAGAGAGATCATAACTGATGGAATAATATCCATTCAGTATGTGAAGTCCAAGAGACTTAACATCTAAAACATCGAGGGGGATGGTACTCATGCCTATTTAAAAAGTTGTTAATCGACGACAATCTCCAACTTAGTAAATCTCGTAAGTTCATCGGAAAAAGATAAGTAAATGAAACAACTATTGTGAAAATACTATTATTGTCCACTTCTTATGGCCTCCTATGGTGTATGCATGGAGCGTGCTGCAGTGTTTATTCTTGTGAATGTAGAGATAGTGTTGCTTGTAGTCTCTTGCACCTTTGTAGCCATAGCTTAAATTTGCGTGGTGGTCTTTGAGATGGTGTGGTGTGACCGCAAGGACCATCGGGGTCTACGCAGATAGCCAGCAAGAACGACGGTAACAATGCCCATTTAAAAATAAGGGTATTTTAGGATTACCGCCCTTGACCTAGTGATTAGTAACCCCCTTAATCCTAAAGTTTGAAAATATAAGAGGGGTATATTACTAATTACTTCCAAATTCCAGGGGGGTGTTACTAAAATATACTAAAAACAATGACGTACGTTGTGGATATGGCAATTGCCAATTTGGCACAAGGTTTATAACGTTATAACAGACATAATGTTACCGTTAGGTCCATTTTGATGGATCACATCATCATACAACAGGTGCTATTTGAAGAAATAACGGCACTTACATCCGTCTGTTCAGTTTTTGGGCCTTTCTTTATAAAAGAATGCAAACGTCTCAAAACGTCACCGTTCATTGACAAAATAACTCTGAACACACCCTGTTCTTGAACAATTTATCTTTTGTTTTTAGCTGTTCGAGTTTGAGCTCCAAGATCAGAAAGTTAAGATCCTTTTGTCGGTGTGATTTGGGCGCGCTCTCTCTCTCTCTCTCTCTCTGCTCCTTCAAAGAAGTGACCCGTCACTTCAGCAATATGGATTTGATAAGTCGATGGGCCTTTCTCTCTCACGAGTACGTACACTGTGGGGGGAGAAAGAGTAAGGTCCATTCAATAAGGGGACCCTCCTCAAGTACTTCATAAGTTCATATCCCTTTACAATTATAGGGTTGGGCTCCTGTTATCGCCCTAAAATGATAGGCTCCAGTTACAGGAGAGAACTCTGACCGTTTGGACAAACATCCATACGGTCAGTCCTCTAAGAGTGTTCCACATGGCTTATATTGTGTCCTGGAGCTGGTCATTTTAGGGCGGTAACTGGAGCCCGACCCATTATATAAAGATGGGGAGTATGAGTAACTGGACATTCACGGGATCTAGACCCGATTCAGACCTGGTTAGGGTTTGTTAATGGTTGGGATCCGCAATGTCGGATTCTCGGGCATTGACCTGAGATGTGGGGTGAAATTTCTGTAAAGAAATTTATGTCTGCGGATCAGACGAGATCATAGCTAGTAAGCTTATGCAAATTCTTACAAAAAAAAAATATTATCCGAGGTCCAAACTTAAAGGATGCCATCCACATTTTTAAACCATTGATGTTTTTGAAATTTGTGTGGTCTTTGGGATTTGTGTGGTGAGAATCTTGATGAGTTATAGTATATCATCATCCTGGCGATTGATGCTAACACCACCCCTTTTTCTAAAATTTGATGCAGAAAACCTGCACGTACATTGTCTAAGGGCGTGTTTGATTGCCAATTTTTTCCATGGGAACATGGAATATTTCTCATGAAAATATAATTTTCCCTTGTTTGATAGACATTTTAAATTGCAAAAATTTTCCTAAGAAAACGAGATTTTTGCATCCAAGCCTGGAATTGCTTTCCCTTCCACATATATAATTGGAAATTGCACATTTTATCGGGTGCAATCAAACAGTCTTATCAGGCGTATTTTGCAAGGAAAATTTTCCATGAAAAAAATAAATTTTCTTCGTAAAATGTTCTGTGCAATCAAACACGCCCTAAGTAAAAAGTTGAACATATTTGAGTGACATAGTATTTCATCTATTATTGGTCTGTGGATTCCAATAGCTAAAAAGGAGCCAATACCTCAAACTAGGGAGACTGTTTTTGCTCAACAGCGTTGTTGATCAAACGCGCTCAAAAGCGCCTCTACATCCAACAAGTGCCATTGACAAGACTGTTTTTCATTTTTGTTTGAAAACTGTTTTGTAACAGTGTTGTAAGATCCCTGATGACCGCTCCGGTCAACCCAACCCATTAAGAGCCTTAGTCCATAGTCCATATCATGGTTTTAAAAGTAGCCGTTATAACGAAAACAGCAACAGCTGTTATAACGGTAACTCCCAACCCCATTACATTATTCGAAAACAACGCGCACAAAGAAAAAGGGGTTTTGCATTATAACGAGTAGAACTTTGCCAGACGGGAAGATGGTCATCAACGTTGAAGACGGACCATAGTAAGAGCCACGTGGCACACTCTTAGAGATTGCTGACACTGAATATTGGCCCAACCTTAGGTGGACCTGAAGACCAAAAATTAGCCCTGATTAGTGATTTCTAAGCATTGGATTGGAATTATTTTTATGGGTTGATTTGTAACTGTGAAATTCGAGCAATATTTGGGGTACGAAGGTTTGAAATCACTAATCAGGCTGATTTTTGGTGTGTAGGTCCAGTTAGAGATGGGCCAAACATCCATACAGTCAGTGGTCTCTAAGAGTATGCGATGTGGCTAGCTCATACTGTGGTCCGCCATCAATGTTGACGACGTTGATCAACAAAGTTCTACTCTGTTATAATGGATTATAACTTATATAACTGCCCTAAATTGCTGCCAACAATATGAGCCATGTGGCATACTTCTAGAGGACTCTGACCATATGGATGTTACGCCAATTCCTATATGGGCCTACAAATTAAACCAAAAATCAGCTTGATCAGTGATTTCTAAGTGTTGGATTTGAGTCATTTTCATGGGTTGATTTGAACCTTGTGAATTTAAGCATTGTTGACCAGGGGTACAAGGATCCAAAGGTTTTAAATCACTAATAAGGCTTTTTTTTTTTTTTTTGGGTATGTAGGCCCATAAAGGGATTGGCCAAACATCCATTCGGTCAGAGTCCTCTAAAAGTATGCCACGTGGCTCATATTGTGGGCGGTCATATATGTTTTACTCCATTATTTTTGGAAATTTTTTTTCATTATCAAGGTTATTTTAAAGATTCTAATAACCAATTTTGGACTTTAGATGTGAGTATGTGACACATGTAACCGCAATAACTGACCTCTTGGAGCAAAAAAAAATCCAGTTTGGATGATCTACTACTCTTGCAGTTTTGACCTATAATGGCATTTGATAGAATCAGAATGATTTAGGTAGGACCCAGTAAATGATGTGTCGACTCGTAAGACCTGCTTGTGCTCGACGTGGTCCTCGTATTTCCAAAACTGCCACCATGAATGGACAAAATATACGATAAAAAATTCTGTATTAAAAGTTTGACACAGAAATTCCTTTACATGCCACGTGGCCCAACGAATGTTGGGCCTTCACATGGTGGATTTTACACGTATTCAGCGTTCATCATTGGCTTCATGAACTTGCCTATGAGTCTGCTGTTAAAAGCCCATGGAAAAGAGTTCAAAGTGAACGGCTAGAAATCAGCTGATATAGGTCCAACAAAGTATCAGCACAATATTCATTGGTCACTAGTGGGCCCGGAAGAGTAAAATGTCGCTTACTGCAACAGTCAGCGGCAATGTGAGCCACGTAGCAAACTGGAATATGAGTTTGCTGTTAAAAACCCATGAAAAGGAGTTCAGAAATTTTATTTATTTATTGTAGGCCCAACAAAGTATTAGCACAATAGTCATGGGTCAGTGGGCCCAGAAGAGTAAAACGTCGCGGACTGCAGGACTCTTCAGCCTTACTGACCCACGAATCTTGGGCCTTCACATGGTGGATCTACACGTATTCAGCGTTCATCATTGGCTTCATGAACTGGCCTATGAGTTTGCTGTAAAAATCCCATGATAAAGAGTTCAAATTGAACATCTAGAAATCAGCTGATTTTTTTTTATTGGGCCTAGTACAATAGTCATTAGTCAGTGGGCCCAGAAGAGTAAAACGTCGCACAGCAGGCAATGTGAGCCACGTGGCACACTCTTCAGCCTTAATGATCCACATGGTGGATCTACACGTATTCAGCGTTCACCATTGGCTTCATGAACTAGCTTGAGTTTGTTTAAAACCCATAAAAAGGAGTTAAAATTTAACGGCCAGAAATCAGCTGATTTTTATTTTATTGTAGGCCCAACAAAGTATCAGCACAATATTCATTGGTCGGTGGGCCGGGAAGAACAAAACGTCGCTGACTTCAGCCAATGTGAGCCACGTGGCATACTCTTAGAGGATGCTGGCCTATGAATGTTTGACCAATCCCTAGGTGGACCTACACACCAAAAATGAACCTGATCAGTGATTTCCAACCGTTGGATTGAATTCATTTTCATGGGTTGATTTTTAACGGTAGGAATTTGACTATTATTGACCATGGGTACAAAGATCCAAAGGTTCTAAATCACTAATCACTAATTTTTGGTTTGTAGGAATTGGCCAAAAAATCCATACGTCAACGTCCTATAAGAGTGTGGCACGTGCTCATATTGGCTGCAGTCAGCTGCAGCAGTCAGCGAAGTTTTACGCTTCCCCGAAGAGTGTTTCACGTAGCACTTTCAAGAGCGACTTCTGTATAAATATTTTGATACGGAAATCCGTAACATCATACAGCTCCAATGAATGACATTTCGTCCCGATTTCCTTTAATTTAATAATATCCGACAGGATGCCAGAGGCGGGGTCGTACGGTAAAGCCAAATTTCCCCGGCAAAGACGGAAAAAGAGTGAAAGGGGGCCCTATCAAGATTTGACAGTTGCGACCGCAAAAAGAAAAGACACGTTGATGTGGACCCAACGTTGTTCTGTACGACCTCTCGTGATTCAATGTCTCCCACCTCTTTGATAAGTCCACGTGGAAGCAGATTAGGTGGATATTGTTACTGACAGGAGCGAAAGGGAGAGTTTTAATGTTTTATTACGTGGCCGTCGTCCCCAGGTAGGGACCTCCTTGGAAGAAATGGGCAATGTTAGCCACGTCGTCGAAAGGTCCGGACCAAAACCGGTGCACAAATTTCCAAAAATTGGAATATATGGGATGACGATGCTTACAGAGTCGTCCTGAGGATGATGGTAGTATAGAGAAGAGGAAAATAACAAACTAGTCTTTGTATTAGGTACGTTAGAGAAAGAGTTTTAATAGAAAATATTATCTAGTACGAAAATTGTTTTCGTTAAGTAGTTATCCATGACCATATTTGTTGTACGTTTGGTTCGTGTATTATTTATCGAGTTCGTCTTCAGCTATACCCTCTTACGACTCCACGTTCGCCGACAGCAGAGTGTCAGCGAAGCCGCTCGATAATCACAGAGTTCTCGGCATGTGGATTTTGTACAGATGAACCACCATGGTCTGACCAAATACATACTTAGGTGAGTGTTTTTTAAGATTTCTTTTATAATTCACTTGGATAAGTGGCAAAAAGTACTTGGGTACGTGTCGAGAACTCTGTGATTGTCAACAGCTTCACTAACACTACTCTACAGTCAGATTCACCTTCTTACATCCTATTCTTACACCTGAAGGTGGGACCTCCATGATATCGATTGATCATTTTGAAAAATCCAACCATACATTGAGTTGTCCTTGCGATTCTAATTATCATCATCGAAAATTAGTCTATTTCAACATTGCTAACTATATAATTAAAAAAAGGGTCAGGCTCAGGGGATCCCCATTTTCTGACCCCTCTTGGTGTTTGTGTGCTCGGCCGTGGATTTTAAGAATCCAATGGTGGTTGTTAGTGCCGACTTGGCATCACTTTTTTCACTTTTTGGGGGGCTGACAACTACCGTTGGATTCGTGAAGTCCATGTCCGAGCGGCCGAACACCAAGAGGGGGTCACGGAGCTTGAGCCTATAAAAATTGACCTAAAGCAATGGTTTAATTGAATGCTCTAAATTTTTTTTCAAGATTGTCTGAGATTTTGTAAGGATTGTCTCCACAATATGGACAACTCATAATGCAGTTGGATTGTCTAACATGATCTCTATATTAGCCCCCACCACCAGGTGTAAACTCGGGCGGACTTCTTTCATTCGCTTTAATTTGTGTGGGTCCCACGTATATAATAATTCAAAATATGGGTTAGGTGAATTATGTGGGTACCACAATTAGGTCAAAGGATTTAAATAGTATCATTTTTATCTTTTTTTATTAAATTTTTAAATAAAATGATTTTCTTGCAAGAAAATAAAAATTTCCCTTTTAAGGCTTCTATTAATTGCACGAAAATATTTTAATAGGGGAGAGTAATAAAATATTCACCTATGTCAGACGGTAAAATTTCTAGGCGCAAGAAAATATTTATGCGGACAGCAAATTGAATTTGTATCCGCTGACATTTTATTTTCTAGTGAGTTTGTAAATATGGGACACGTGGCAAGAGACTTGCGGAACCACTGATGGTGAATCTACACCAAAAAATCAGTCTGGTGATTTCCAGCCAATGGATTAAACCAATTTTTTTCCGCATTGGCTTCTTGAACAGTCAAATATAAGCTGGTGACGAAAAAGGGTCAATCGAAAGGTTAGAAATCACCAAACAGACTGATTTTGGGTTGTATCATGGTTTAAAAAATGGCCATTATAACGAAAATAATAGTCGTTATAACGGGTTCAGGCCTACCTCATTACATTATGAACCGTTTTAACACTCAGAAAATAACGGCCATTGTAACAAAAATAATGACAGTTATTTTCTGAGAAATTTTGTGAAAAACTGCCCGTTATTTCCGTTATTTTTCCATTATTTTCGTTGTAAATTTTATTGAAAATTTGAAATTCAAAGCTTGAATTTTAGCGCTGTTTTTACCTGCTATCTTCCGTTATTTCCCTTTTTTTCCTCTGAACGTTATAATTCATTATAACGGAAAAAGGAACGTCCCAGTCCGTTATACCGTTATAACAGCCCCTTTTAAACCTTGATTTGTAGGTGCTAAAGATTCTTAGTCAATGGCCACAAAGAGTGTGACACATGTCATGTTTTTGGCAGAGTTTTGCAGAAGAGGGAGAAAAGTCGTCCTCAGGATTACAGTATCATTTCCTGTCCTTTTGCGTATCCCTCTGTAGCCGACATCGACAACAGGGAGTACGTGGCATGATGGATAGTGGGGCCACTTGGACCCGCGTGTTAAGTCTGATGTCTCGTCAAATTGACTCGTAGAAAGCGGGATTCTCGTATGAGAGCGTGGAAAAATAAGTATTTCCCGCCAAAACCTGCAAGAGTTCATCAAAATTTGCACTTTTTTATAACTCAGTTAGACCGTTTGCACTGTTTAGCTGAACCGGCATTTATAGATGGACGGAGAAAATTCGCTGTCCTCCCTCCTTCCAAAATCTGACGTGGAACATTCTCTAAAGGCCCATTTACCCATGGATGTTTGGCCCACCTCTTTGTGGACCTACACACTATAAAATCAACTTGATTGGTGATTTCTAGCTAGCTGTTAGATTTGAGCTTCAATTTGATTTGATGTGTGGGGTCCACCAAGAGGTGAGCCAAACATCCTTGTATCAGTAGGCACCACGTGGCATTTTGGGAAGGGAGACTTCAAACTTGCACCAAGTACAAACTTCTCACTTACATGGATCTACTTTGGCTTATTTATTTCATCTTTGAAAGTGAGAAGGGGGACAGGTACTTTGGCAGCTGAGATAGCGGGATCAAAGAGGGTCCACCTGTTAAGACCACCTCACCCATCCACGAGGGAAGTTTCCAATGGTACTCTCACGGGTATGGGTGTGATGTGGACAGTCCATGTGGCCAATTAGATGCAGCAGTCCGAATTTGTAATGTCAGCGTTCCGGATGGCAGGAAAACCCTGCCTTTACAGCTACCCGTTGCTTGCACTTGTCACGAGTTCGACTTCTCCCAGGCGTATCCGATCCACGTGGTTTGCGGTTGATTGTGTGCAACCGTAGGGATTAGTCCTTCCTTGTCAGGGTTGGGATACCCTTGGTCAGGCAAGGATTAGTCCTTCCTTGCCATGCATATATAAGAAGGAAAAAGTTCTAACAAGGTATGCAACTATTTTTTGAGTACTAAAACCAACGGCTAAAAACCATTAAACAAGCTGATTTTTGGTATGAATGTCTATTAAGGGGTTGGCTAAACATCCATGCGGTGTGGGCCCAGATGGCAGCAGTGACTACCAAAACTGCCGCTTCCGCAAATGAAAAGATCTCAGGTATACCTTGTTACATCACGACCCATATAAGAAACCATTGTTTGTAGAGATCTCGTCTCTCATCTGTCTAGTTCTAATTAAAGAATCCATAAAGATGATGATATTGTTATTATAATTATACTACATGCCTCCTTCTCCTCCTCCTCCTCCTATTACTGCTACTACTAATAACAATAATAATGTCAATATACCTAATTAAATGTCCCACAGCTTCAGAAAACGTAAAAGAGTGAGAAAATAAAAATGTAAAAAACAACGGGTTGGGTTAGGGTTGAAGTTTCAGCCCAACCTGAGCCCTCCCCACTCACATATTATCAAAGACATTCTTGAGATAAATCCATAGATGCGACCCACTACAAGAGGTGCTTTGCAGCACCGATGGCTTGACTTCAATTCTGTATGAGAAGGTGAGCAGATTAACATCTCATTGCTAAGTTGTTCACAATGCAGGTGCCTTTGAGTCTTGGCTGAAGCCACAAGTTTTGCCAATGTGAAGGTCATGTGTTCTACTATAAACTTGTCTTACCATGCGCACATGTGTTACTACTATCTGCAGATGAAGGCAAATTATTTGGCATTTGTAAGAGCAAGATTATGTAGAGAATTTTGAATTTATAATTCTTGTATAAATAAACTTGTACATATAACGAATATAAATGTATATATATTTTGTTAATGTGATCCTATTTATTATTTAATGGCTGTATTGACCAAACAATTTTAATTTGAGAAACATTTTGCAACATTTCCAACCAATAAAAAGAAATTAAGAAATTGACAAACCCGACTAATCCGGCCAACCCGATCGGGTTGGGCTTGGGCTGGGAAATCTAGGTCCGACCTCGGGTTGGCTTGGTCTTGGATTCATAGCCTAAAAGTCAAGTTGGGCTAGGGTTGACCCACATCCTGACCCAACCCACCCGAGTGGCAGCCCTATTATATGGACTCTTTAATGTCACCTTCGTATGTATCATATATAGCTAGAGGGATGCCAATTTGCACCCATTTAACAGGAATTCAAATTGGCATAAAAAACCACAGTTCCAGTTATAAATTTTTGGGATTGAATAATAAGAACTAATTAAAACCAGAAACAATTCTGGTTCTCCGTAGTTTGATAGTGGAACCGAATTGATATGAGCCATAATTGAACTAGAACTGATATATAAATATTATAGTGTTAAAATTGTCATATTATCAAGATTGGAATTGATGCTGTACCCATAAACGGAATTGAAATTGAAACCAAATAATCATTTTTTGCTTATCAGTCCGCCATTTTGAGAACTTGATACAATAGGAACTAGAATCAATATGAATTGGCAATATTTGTTTCGGTTCAAGGCACTTAGGAACCGACCCTTTGACACTCCTAATCATAGCCATTATCGTCTCTTTAATTTTCTGGTACATGTGATAAATCTTAGGTTTAAGTCTCACTACTATGGATTATTTTTTTGCTTCTTTTGGCTCTCCTCTTTTCTTCTTTTCATTTATTCTTCCTCAAGTTTCCTTTTGGTTTCATTTATTTTTATTTTTCTCTTTTGAGGATGGATGAGGATTAAGGGAATTGATATTAACTGATTTGGGGCAGTTCGTCTAGAGCTACACACATTTCTTACATCCACTTCTTACACCCGAGGTTGGGGCCCACGTGGAGATCATGTTGGACAATCCAACCATACATTGTGTTGTCCTTGCCATGATGATCATTGTTGCCAAAAAGCAGTTCACTTCGACATCGTTAACCATATAAAAGATTGACCAAAAATAATGGTTTAATTGGATGGTCTGGATTTTTAAAATTAAAGTCATATTTTCATGAGGTTAAGAATGCCGAATTGCCCTGATTTTTTGTGAGAAGGGTAACCATAGTTTGAAAAACTCGTTATGCGGTTGGATTGTCTAATATGATCTCTATGTGGACCCCAACCTCGGGTGTAAGAAGTGGATGTAAGAAATGGGTGTAGCTTTAGACGGACTCAAATAAATATTAATTTAATTAGAAAGAAGAAATTAAAATTTTTTTTCTTTAATTCAATTTAGGAATATTTAATTGATACTAACGTCTTTCTTTAATTAAATTTATGGAAATTTTCTTAAAAGAAAAAAAATTAAATCTATTTACAAAAACAAAAACAACTTTCTAACATTTCCTGAAAAGTAACTAAACGCCCTTTGAAAGGGAGTTTATCCTTGAAAACATTAAAAGCTAACATTAAAGCTGAAAGGTTGACAAACGCTCTTTTAAAGGGCGTTTGTACCTGACAGACACCCTTTAAAAGGGCGTTTTCCCATATATGAGTACAATCGATCTGTCAAAATATTGAGTCACGTGGCAGACTCTTAGTGTATGCTAACCATATCGATGTTTGGCCAATCACTAGGTGGACCTACACACCAAAAATAAACATGATTAGTGGTTTACAAGCGTTGGATTGAAGTTATTTTCATTGGTTGATTTTAACCGTAGGAATTTGAGAGTTATTTGAGTGCAAAGATCCAAAGGTTGTAAATTACTAATTAGGCTGATTTTTGGTTTGTAGGTTCACCGAGGGACACGCCAAACATCTATACGGTCAACGTCCACTAAGAGAATGCCACGTGGCTCAATATGTTGACAGAAGTTTTACTCGTCTATGGGCAAAAGCCCTTTTAAATGTGTTATGGAGAAACGCCCTTTCAAAGGGCGTTTAGTTACTTTTTTTGATAATGTTAGAAAGTTTTTTTTGATTTTTGTAAATAGATTTAAATTTTTTTTCTTTTAAGAAAATTTTCGTTAAATTTATTATTAACGTTTAATTATGGTGTGCCAAAAGATTTATTAATTATGAGAGTCGGTCAATTAATTAATGTCCACTTATGTACAATTAATGTAATTTACAAAGTCATCATTTATTTATCTTAATTATTCACAATAGGTCCTTAAGGTTTAAAAAAATATCTAGAAGGCGTTCAATTAATATACATGGGTCCCATTAATATAAGTAAATTATAATAATACCCCTAAATCAAAGTTTAGGGTATAATATACTTGGGTCCCATTAATATAAGTACATTAAGCCTGCTGACTGGCATTTAGTCTGAAAGGACCTTCAAACATAAGCCATTCAGGCAAATACATGTTCTTGGGCATGTTGGCCCACATTTTAGACCCAATGGGACTTCAATAATTAGGTCTATAGACCCAGACCACACTTTCAAAACATTGGATAACATTTCAGCCCACATAGGCTTTAACCTCAGGCCATCAAGGCCAGAATCACAAATAATGGGCACTCAGACTAGAACTACATACACTTCCAAGCCTACGTACTAGTGCATCAATAGTCCAAATGGACTCCAATTCAAAGGCTCGTAGGCTAAGACAACGTTTCCAAGCCTACCGGTCCATCAAAAGTCCAAAAGGACTTCAATGCAATACTTTCAGACCCACTATCCCATCAACAGTCCAAAAGGATTCAATGCAACACTTCCAGGCCAGTTGGCCCATCAATAGTTTAGAAGGACTTCTCAAAGTAAATACGCTCACACAACACTTATAGGCCCCAAGGGGCCTCCTCTTGTGATTTTATGATGGATTTTCTTTCAAGACATGCATTATGGAGCATAAGATCACTTTCCACCTCTCTTTGGGTAGGAAATGATTACAAGCATAAGACCCCAAAAAGGGTCAATTCCTGCCTCGGAAAAGGCATTATCAACTCATCAAAGGATGGTCATTACCATCTAAAATGAGGAACAACATTCCCACTAAACTCCTTAGGGTCGTCCTCAAATCTCCTTGAAATAAGGAATAATTACATAAAAATTAGACCCGAGAGAGGACCTTTTGCCTTCAAAGAAGGCATTTTCAACTTATGAATGAGTGATCACTATCACCCATTGGATATATGATGGTTGGTTGAGCCCACTTGTAGTTAAGTAAAGGCTATTTGAACCTTGGACTAATCTAAGTCCACCTGTCATAAACTGAATGCGATTTGAACCTCGAGATAATTTAAGTAGGAATCAAAGGGTAGTCATTTGTACATAAACAAAGACTATAATTAAGGGTGTCCATCACCTTGAATGGGTTATCATCACATCAACTAAAAGCCCAAGTGACCCGTGGGTGAAACACTGTGGTGCGTGGATATATCACTTACGAAGCACAATTCTTGCACATACAATACCCAAATGTCAACATGTGTCACAAATAAAGGTTCATTACTACGTGACAGCTAGAACAAAGGTAAGAACTAGGAGCCTGACCAGTTATGATAATATTTCTTCTTTATTCAAAGACTCTAGCTAATTGAAGGATTACCTAAACAACTATATGTCATATCTCACAAGACGCTTTGACACGAGAGGATTGAACAGAGAGAAATGTTGACTTATTTTGGTGATGTACAATCTAGTTTTCCTACTTTCAGTTTCCAACACCTTTCCTTTTCTCTAATCCTTGATCACAAAATCAAAGGGTAAAAATTCAAAAGTGCCATTGTGATCAACTGTAAATTCACTAATAGAGATAAGATTTTTTTAAATATTTTCAAGTGAAAAAAAAAAGATAAAAATAGAAATAGAGCCAATACGTGATATCGGAAGAGAAGAGTCGTTACACCACTAGAACCTAATCTAATCCATGATAGGAATATAAATTAGAAAACTTACCTGCTTTTTTTTTTTTCAATTCGTGTGTCATTTGGGTAGAAGTTCCACTGCATTAGGATATATATTCTAAATGGTCATGGAAGCAAGGGAGGATTGATATGCTTGGAAGGTGATTGTTAGCATTTATGGGGAAGAAGTGGGGGGTTGGTGTTCCAAGCCTACTAGGTTAGCATATGGTTGTGGAGTTTGGAGAGGTATTCTTAAGGCAAAGGACCGGATGTTGGAAGGCTCTAGATTAGCACTAGGGGATGGCTCAAGGATTAGGTTTTGGGAGGATATGTGGGTTGAGGATTTGTGTTTAAGGGAGGCTTTTCCTCGAGTTTTCTCTCTCTCACAACGTAAAGGTCAAACGGTTGATCGTTTTTGTATTGATTCTTCTTCGAAAGCACATTGGGACCTAGACCTTAAAAGGAATCCATTTGAATGGGAGAGAGAACAAATTGAAGTGTTGAATGATTGTTTGAAATTTTATCTTCTCACTAATCGGGAAGAGGATCATATGGTCTGGATCCATTCTAAATCTGGCAAGTTCTCGATTCGTTCGTTTTATGAGTTTTTATCTACCCCATCCCCATCCTCAACATCACACTCGCACTTCCCTCATACGTACCTTTGGAAATCACGAGCACCCTTAAAAATCCGCTTTTTTGCTTGGACTGCTACCCTCAATAAGATCCTTATTGTTGAAAATTTGATCATTAAAAAATGGATTTTAGTAGATTACTATGTGATGTGTAAAGCTAGTAGGGAAAGCACTAACCATCTTCTTGTACATTGTGAGTTTGCCAGGCAGATGTGGTCTCTCTTCCTAGATCTTATGGACTTGTGTTGGGTCTTTCCGGATTCGATAGGGGATGTTTTGAATAGTTGGCCCCTAGTTCCTAAGTGTCCTAGAGGCAAATTACTTTGGAAGATGATACCAATGGCAGTCATGTGGGGGGTCTGGCTAGAGAGGAACAAAAGAATGTTTCAAGGCAAGGAGAGCTCGTTCCAAGAAGTTATGTTAAATATAAAGGCCTTATTGTTTAGTTGGGGTACCACTTCTAGGGAAATGCATGGCACTTTTTTTAGTGATTTTGTGTTTAGATTTGATCAGATTTTATGTTAACTTTCTCCCTTTTCCCTCTTGTACTCTTTGAGATCTTCTCGATCTCCTTTTGCAATGATAGTTGATTTATCAAAAAAAAAAAAACATTCTAAAGCTGCGGGTGGTCCATCCCTACCACAAATTTGACAATCATTGTTTTGAGGATGATCCAAATGTAGAACTACCACTGAGCAGGGGTAAATATTGTGAGCGCGCGGTTGTTGAGATGAAAATTTACCATTTTTTGCTTACTATCCACCTCTCTATGCAGCGAAGGCAGTGTCGTTTTGTGTAGTATAGAAGAAGAAAATTTCTTGGCTCAACAAAGAAGGAATGAATTCTTTGAAGGAAGGGATCGATGGACCAATGTCACATAGCTTTGATATACTAGTCCGATGCTCTTGAGGAGCTAGAGTACTCTATCTGCATCCGGGATCGGGCTTCCAATCACGACAAAATTATCACATATGATAGAGCCCAAAATTTTCTCACATGTTCTGAAACAGGTGATCTGCCCCTTCAATTGAATTGCAGCTCTTCCTGGAATTAAAGTTCCCCTATTTTTTATTTGTGAGATTTAAGTTTCTTTAAGGATAGTCCATACTTCATGAGCGTGTGTGGTCCCAAGAACATGAACCATTGCTTGTTTGGATAGAGTAGTATTCATCATGCTATGCACAAGTTGATCCATCTCAAGGAAATTAATCAGGATTAGGAGCAGAAGAGCAATCTTCAAGAGTGACATAGGAAGCATAAAAAAATATTCCCAAAAGGAAAAAAGATGTAACAAGGTAGAGGTATATTTATTTTTGTTACTCACCGTTGCCCTCTGGGCCCACTGATAGCATGGGTGTTTAGCCCACCCCTTTGTGGATATATACCAAAAATTACCCTGATAGGTAATCTCTAGCCATTAGATTTTAGTACTTTTTAAGGTGTGATTTTAGTCGTTGGATTCAACAAATTATTTTGGGACTAAATACAAATGCTAAAAATCATCAAACAAGCTGATTTTTTGTATGAATATCTACCAAAGGGTTGGCTAAAAATCCATGTGGTCAGTGGGCCCTTCCAAAAATTCTCTTTTAACCTATAACTAAAGGGAGAATGACAATCCTCTCTCAAATCTCGCCTGCAACATTCCCCTCTTACAATCTTGGACACCCACCTCCTGCCCATGATTTACCTTAATAGGGAAATATACATGTAGCAGCTAGCTCTCAGTGTTTTATCAAGTTTGTCATCTTCACAAACTTCACCAGTTTATCACAGATCTTGGATAACAACTTAATATGAAGCATTCGAGAGACTTACATTTCTGCTTTGACATGTGGGACTCTCGTTCTCTAATATAGAGTTAATCAAGTCTGTCAATTCATGCATGCACTCAAAGAGCCATACATAATGGTTGTAAATCATATATTATTATACATGTCGTTAAGAGCAAAGTTGGCCGTTCCACTAAATAAAACAAAGAGGAACTGGAAACCCTGAAGGTTCAATTTGATAAAACACAAAACTGATTTAATTTACCCGATCTATGCATAATTACAATCATAATCAATAAGATATGGTCCTACGATAACCGCAATCATTATAGGTCAAAGCACTAGGAGTTCTCTTTTAGAAAAAAAAAAAAAAAAAACCTAAATCATTTTTTAATTAACACAAAAACCAATCATTAAGTGAAATATTGGGTTACTCAAGAACCACATATTCATCATATTTTTTACCTTAACCTATGTGTAAACAACTTAATTAGGATCACAATTTATGTTATGAATCTTCTAGTCGTATTCCAGCCACGAATCTTAACCTTAAAATCTATCTATACAAATTTCGTTTCAGCAAAACAAAAGAGAATAATTATAGTAAAAGAGAACATGATTAACCACTAATCCACTTGTTAGTACTCTATTGCAACACAATTTTGTCTAGGACTGCATTATTATAATTAAGATTCTTGGTGATTCTATGTGTAAAATAAATAAAAGAAAAAGATCGTTGCTTGGCAGCTTATTATGGAGCAAGCAAGTTAATTTGAAGCCCCAATGGCAATGGGGCCCGAATCATTTAAGTGCTCGGCATTTTTTTAATTTATTGATCAGCAGTGTTCGGTGTATTAAGATAACCAATTTTATTTAATAATAGCCTCATGTAACAAAAATTCAAAACCAATATGATGCATAGGTACAATTAGCCCATTATTATTAGCAACTAATATGAAATTTCTCGACATTCGTAAAGAAAATGCTTTGATAAATAATTTTTATGGGCCCCATCATTGAATTTTAATATCATGGACTAATCCTAAGATCCTAAGATAAACTTACATGATTAGTGGTGGGAATAGATCCTTTATTTGGCATAATGGTAGTTTTATACCCACCACTTGAAACACTTAAAAGGAAAAAGTTGTCTGGCATTTATGCCCATGTATCATTAGTTTTTCTTCTTAGGTCACAAACACACACTTAATAAGACTATGAGAGAGAGAGAGAGAGAGAGAGAGAGAGAGAGAGAGAGAGCTTCCCTCTTCAAGCATATAGAAGATTAAGCAAAAACACCCTTCAAGGAAAATAAATAAATAAATAATCAGGATATCCAAAAAGGAAACCCAAAATCAGCCAATCACAGGCAACTACTGTTCAATCATATTAGATGGGTTGTCGGCCATACTGATTAGGAAATAGTCTCTCAAATCTAAATACACCAATTCTTCCTTGACCCCATTTATCCAGCTAGAATCTATAATGGAAAAACAAATTGGATCTTGGGTTTGTCTTTTTCCCTAAATATGGATCTACCTGACCTAACTAGATTTTACTATTCAAGGCTCATGTAAGTATAGTTTACCTTCTTCAATTCTCTGGACACATTTGATACTGATATGACACAATAAAGGGAGATGACATTTGACTAGTAAATGATATTAGAGAGCATTCATGAAAAAACTCAACTTGTAATTTCTGAAAAAATATGAAGGGAATACCTAGCTAGATTACGTTGTCTGCCATTTGTAATTCTTCTCTTTCAAATGAAATGACAGCACCAATAGACAGCCTCATAAAACATGCTTCAATGCGTAACAGACCTCTTTCAAATGTCTGCCATTTTTAAGGTTCTTCTTTGAAGGGTTTTAGTGTTCTTTCTTCACAAAATAAACCAAGTTATTTCTAATTCAAAGTTCAAACCCAGTAAAGAAAGGGTAGCAGTAGAAAAGGGAAACAAAAGAAAATGAAAGAGAAAGTCAAAGAGAAGGTTTATAGAACTGACCACCATTTTTTTTTCTCATACTGCTTATATAAATAAGGATATAGTGCTAAGACATGTATCTGACACATGATCCTTTTAAAGTTCTGTTCATCTTTTAAGAAGAATTGCCCTTTGCTCCCATTAAAATATAAGAAAACAGAAAAGAGACATGGAAACATGATGTGCAAATCTATTGCTTGGCATATATGGATTTCAGGTACATATTTAATGAGCAATTGGACCATAACTACAAGTACACTCACAATTTACTACCACTGCTCTTCTACTACTGTTACTACTAGTGCTGCTGCTTCAGCTTCTGGTTCTTCTTCTGGTACTATTACTACTACTACTACTACTACTACTACTACTGTTTGCATCAGAAAGAGAAATTAAGGGTACCCACAAATACAAACATAAAGGTTTCTTTGTGGAAGAAAGACAAAATACAAAGAAGAACAGCATAAAGTAGCTACATAAATAACCTACCCAAATAGAGAAGGCAGCCATCTAGAAAAAGTAGAAATTCTCCTTCAGTACTGATTCTCCTGTAATTGTTGATAAATCCATGATTGGATTCGTGATGCAGATATGGATATCAATTACCGGCCCATTCTAGCTAACTTGCACCTGGAGGCGGCAATGGCGTCGGCTGTTGCGGGCGCTTCCGCTTCTTCTTCTCATAGCTGATCCCTCTTGCTTTCGCCTGCAATTCACGCACCTCGCGTAAGTAGAGCCTTACCGCTCGAGCTCCAAATGGATTTGCCTCAGGTTTACCACCGTGCTCTTCGAAGGCGGCACGAAGCCGTCCGATGAGAGCGTCGAGGCTTCCCCAAGCTTGACGGAGTGGACATGGGCATGGTGCAGGTGGGTTTGGGTGTCCGAAGAAGGGGCAGATTTGGGCGTGGACTTTGGTTTTGCCGAATTGATCTAGGTACCGGAGGAATTCGAGGACGTGGGCACCGCTGCACCGGGACAGGGATAGTGGGGGCCTGTGGTTCCTTAGGTACTGGCCGAAGGTGTTCCAGTCTCGACGCTTTTGGTTTTCGTATCGGCTTGAGATTGGAGCCGATGACGAGGTTGCGACGGAGCTGTTTGTGTTGTTGTTGTTGTTGTTGTTGTTGGTACTGGTGTTCTCAGAATTAGAACTGTCTGTTGCTCCAACTGCATCCATGGATATGACGATCTTCTGCTTCTTCTTCTTGGATCTTCTTCTTTTGCTTTTTTATCTTCTTGTATCTTGCAACAGCGATATCTGTTGTTGGCGATGATGTTATGGGTGATGATGGTGGCGTTCTATCTCCTCCTGGGGTCTTCTTCTTCAAAGGTTTTCGTTGAAAGGTAGGTGTGTAATAAAGACCCGAGAGAGAGAGAGAGAGACTGTAGAAAGAATAAAAATAAACCAGAGGGAGACTAGAGAGAGAGAGAGAGAGAGAGAGAGAGAATAAAAACAAACCAGAGAGAAATACTGTACAGAGAACAAAGACGAGAGAGAGAGAGGGTAAAAACAAACCAGATACCGATGCACTTCACTTGAAAAGATGAAGCATCTTTTTGTTCTTCTTCAACTCCCTCCAGCTGTAGCTAGGTCTGTTTTCAGATGTCACTGCTGATGATCAAGACTATAATAAACTCAGCAAAAACCTATGATTTTTTCTTCTTCTTTTTATAAATTTTCACATAGTTTCCATTTTTGTATGCTCTATAGAGAAAAAAAGAGACCTGGAGTGGCAAGAATTTTGATATTTGGAGATATGATTGAGGTGGGGGTGAAATTGATGCTGCTGATGAAGAGGACGAGATGACTCTTTCTTTCTCTTGGGTTTCCTTTGTTTGAGCAATACTAGAAAAAAGAAAAACCTTGAAAGGTTATGAGGTAGTAGGTGGACCTGTTATTGCCTTTGTTTACTGAAAATGTTTGAGAGAATGAGTGGATTTTTTTTCCGAAAAAAGGGGAAGCAAGCAACTGAGTTCCTGCCCTTGTTGATGATGGATGTATAGTGCCAAAGAGAGAGAGAAAGTAGTGGTGAGTGGTAAGAACTAAGAACTTGATTAGGGCTTTTGTGGAATTGGAAAGAGGTGTGCAGTAGGTTTTTGATGATGGAGACAGGAAAAAGTTATTGGGGTAAAAAAAAATCAGGGAATAACATGATTTCCTTTGTTCCTTTTTTTTTTTTTTTTTACTTTTTTTTTCTATCTTTAATGCCTTAATTTAGTCCCATCTCATTCCCACCTAAAAAGTTATCAAACTACTGTTAGAAAACTATCTGGGGTGTTACTTGATGATCCACCACTTTGCAGGTCTCCATGGCTCAAAAACTCGCTTTGATTGGATGATCCTAACCATCCAACCGTCTAATCGACTGTCTACTACTCCATGGTCAATCAAAATATTAAAAGTAGTCCAACAAGTTCCATCGCTTTCGAAGTTATTATCACCAGATCAGTGCGATATCTAGGTCTTGACGATCAAAGAGTTGACTCATCGATTAGCAATTTACACTGATGCTTGTTTGGTTAAGTTATATAAAAACCATGTTTTTAGAAACGGCTGTTATATTGAAAATAACGAGAAAAAATTCCCTGGCCTGGGGGACTTCAAACTTCGATGTCCCCGTCCCAAAATGTATGACAAGTACCCCTTGTTAACCACTAACCAGGGGCTTAACTCTGGTTGGGTTAAGGGATTGACGTACGGTCTGACATTTTGGGTGGGGGGACTTCAAAGTTTGATGGTACCCGGGGACAGCGAATGTTTTCTCAAAAATAACGGGCCATTGTAACAGATTCGGACCTCCCCAGTTATGTTTTGTACCATTTCAACGCTCAGAAAATAACGGCCGTTATTTTTGTTATTACTTCCGTTAAAAACTTGTGAAAAAAAGGCCTGTTATTTTCCGTTATAATCTTGAATTTTAGCACCGTTATTTTCATTTTTGCCCCTTACTGTTACAATTCATTATAACGGAAAAAGGGTAACGCCCCCAGTCCGTTATACCGTTATAACGGCCGCTTTTAAACCTTGTTAAAACTAAACAGTGATTACCTTATGATTTTAGTCATGGCAAGTCTATAGGAATCATCAGCATTGACTTTGTTTGGCAATATTAAAGAAATTTACTTAATTCATGACATAATGAATCCCATGAGTAAAGATGATTCCTTCCATATAAGGCTTCATAGATCTTTAAGGTTAGCTTCAACCACACAATTGGATAGCATAGGAAACCTTGTTGTTAATTAGGACTAAGAGTTGAATTGGTTGAACCAGAGTTCTAAAACTCAATGAATTGAGTCGACTCAACTCGGATGAACTGATTCGTCAAGTTGATTGGATTTCGAGTGGACTCGGTCTGTGAGTAACAACATGAAAATTCATATTTCTACGACCATCAACCATCGACATTGTCTGAATGCCGCCAAGTCTGATTATCTAATCAATGGCAATAATCCCACATAATTAAACTGAATTCAATCCACTTGGATGATCTTAGCCATCCAATAAAGCCATTTTCTAGATGATTGATTGTACAATCCAGAAAAAGGTCCATGGATTGTGTGTTCCAGACATAGCTATATGTCTGAGTCACATTGACAAGAGTTGAGTGTGGAAATTTTCACACAATTACATCTAAATCAGTATGATAAGTGTCCTCTGATTAGTCAAACCAAACAGTTAATGTGCTAGGAGCTCCATTTTTTTTTTTTTTTTCTATTTTTGCTAATTAGTTTTTTTTTTCCATTCCAAACAACAAAAATTGAAGAGAATCACATTGTTTTAATTGTGAAGGAAAAAACCTTTTATATTAGGTCATTAGCCAACACGCCAAATAGCGTAATTGCTAAGAAATCAACACTATAATGCGCATAAATGGTAAATTAACAAATTTACAAACACCGAATAACTTACTAAACGCTTTACTAAACGGTCTTGCGGGCTACAAAAACATAGAGTCCACTGTAATTATATATGGCGTATTGCATACGTCATCGAGTACTGCAAGATGCACTATGTCGGAGCGCGCAAGATCATCTAATATGGTAGCACGATCGAATCGAATCGGGCCTCTTCGCAAATTCGAATCTACTTTATTATGAAAAGACCAAAGGCATTATCATTGATTACATGTTAATCAAGATCCTAATAATGCAGATCACCTTAATCATCTTAGGGTCACAAGGGCCAAGTTGTTTATTTTAAAAGAGTGAAGGGGTTGTATTTAATTTTCACAAAAGGGAGGGATATGTTGTCAAATTTCACAAATCAATCCGGGCAGCGGGCAAAGCTGCCCGGATTTGATGTTCCTCTTTCTTGAGAAAAAGCAAAGCATAGTACAGATATCTTGTCTCAGTCTTTTCAACTGTGAAAGATTATGTGAACAAAGTCTTGTTGTAGATGGAATTCTTCACTGCAATTCCCAAATATCAAAGTATCAAAACATTGGTTCTTTGCTTCATTTGATAGGGAAAATAAAAGTAGAACCCAACAAATGAGGCACCTCTTCTAACCTTATAAAGCAAGAAAAGTCTTAATTGCCTCTGAAAGTTGAGGAGTGCCCTATTATCAAAAACAGCTAGCTGTGCCCCCAAATTACTTCCTTTAATATATTAAACTAGTGTGCCATATCATCAAGAGAAGTCAGTTTCCCATCTTAATTTGGACTTTATGGGGATGTTTGGTAAGAAAAAGCAGTGTTGCAAGCCAAAATTTAGGCAAGTATGAGAAAATAATTTTTGGCACCTATAAGAAGCTCTCTTTTTTTACATCGATCGTTTTCATCATCTTCGTCTCTCCTATGAACTGTATTTTTGTCAAGACATGTGCCGTCAATTATTTTCTTACTACCTCAATCCATATCATTTTAAAAGTCTTCAACTTGTATCAAAGCGCTCTTTTTTTATTAATGACGTTGTTGGAGTCTTGTATAAATCAAAACCATATCAATCGACTTTCCGTTATCTTATCTCTTATTGAGGTTATTTAAATTTTCTCGAATATGCTTATTTCTGATTTTAGAATGTGTTTTTTTTTCTAGCTCTCAACTCAATCCTGTCAGTATCTTCATTTCTTCTATACTCATTCATGAATATGTTGTTTCTTGATTACCCAACAATTCAACTTTATAAAAGCATACCTGATATTCTCGTTGCCTTTTTAAAATTTTCCTTCAGTTTGATGGGTATGCATTCACCTATTACTCTAGAAGCGTGTCTCCACTTAAGTCACCCAACAATACTTCTGTGGGTCATGTGTGAATTATTTCAGATGTCCACACCTCCTATGTTTTTATTTGAACTCCTTGGGATAAGAATTTGCAAGAGAATATATGAGATCATAAGATTCTAGGGGAATTAGTGTGGTGCATGTTCCTACGATTAAGTTAATTCCTCACTTCGATGAACTCAATTAAGAGCTACTCTTGTAAATAATTGCAAAGGCCCTAAGTGGAGGATTGGTGTCCCTTAATATAGGCTTTAAATGGTATCCTCGAAATAGAAGGTCTCCTAAAAGAGGAAGAAAATATTAATTTATCTCTTAGGATATCAAACCTGTCCTTCTCGAAGGAGCTCAAAGTCACCCTTCGAGACAAGGAATCTATTCAAAGTGAAAACTCTCTTCTTCCTTCATCGGAGCCCTTCAAACATTGGAAGGTGAACTTCGATAATGAAACTTACATTGCACGAACCTATCTAGCTCATGGACCGGGTCCCCTTGAGATATCAGAGTATTTGCCAATCTATGGACCACACACATCTTTATGCTGAGTTGTTCATCAACCGAGTAGAATTGTTAGTAGCTTTGTTATGACGACCAAAGCTCTATTGAGCTCTGTCATGCCCTAATGAACTTTGTTGATGAATTGTTCCTTAGCCTTGATGAACTATTAGAAGCTCTCTCCCAAGGAGTCTTCCCCGTTGGGAGAGGACAATGCTTTGTCTTTGGCAAAGGTAACCAATTTGGTTAATATGTCTCTGTGAGACTCAGGTAGAGGAACCCAGTCTCGCACCAATGAGGTTCAAGTCTTCTTGAGCCAACTAGGCAGGCTATGGTTCCCCTACATCCCCTATTGTTAGAATAGTATTGATCTACAGTTCTAAGATCTTGTTAAGGGGATGTTCATCCCAATTTTAAAGGATAATGAACGAAATCATGGCCCTGAACGAGGTCTACAACCTCAATATTGACTTGGAACCCATTGTAAAGTTATATTTGATATGATTATCTAATCTCGTGTCAAAGGTCCAATGTATTAATCTTAGTCCTGAGATCATTTCATGTATATCTGAGTGAGGACAAGACAAAGGGCTGAAAACACTTGAGATTAAAAGAAGCCTGAAGCTACTCTAAGACCCACAATGCAAGGACTATCAAGAAGTTAAGCATGAAGACCAAAGTGATCCAATTGACTTATGTCTAAACCCAAGGCCATGGAATTGAAAAGTCTTCATATAAAATGAACTAAAATGGAAAATTTGTATCTTTGCAGTCGACTCCAGCGAGATTGATTGACTGTTCCAGAGACTAGCACACTAAGCGATAGGTCTTTGGAATCAGTCACCACTCAAAAATTGTCTATTCTAGAGAATCCTACCTAAGCGAGGATCAGAATAAAAGATCAATCAACCTTACCAGTCTTAGCAATATGACCGTTTGACAAGCAACGATGCTTATATAAGATAAGTGAATTCGACCTTGAGAGGTTAGATATTAAACCTGGATTATAAAATCTTTATCTAAGAGATCTTGATATTCACTTAAAATTAAAGTGCTTATTTTTTACTATTATTCTTTTAGCGTTATCGCACTCTTATAAGTAAACCTTCTTTTTATAAACTTTTCTACGAAAGAGTTTTCGCCATTGCGTAGAACACTTTTTGCTAGTCAAAATGATATATTTGCATGAATTAAACACATTTTCAGAAGTCTAAATATAGAGAGTCATTTTGATAAAGTCTCATTACGTGTTTTTACCATCGCAATAATCTAGATTGGATAATTCTCGAGACTTGTGGGCCCATGATCAACTACAAAATTCCACTACCAAAGCTTAAAAAGCCAATAAGCTGTGACAAGAAGATATGTGCCAAATACAGGCTGAGCCAGTGGATCGCAAAGCTAGACCAAGAACCAAGAAAACGGACGAGTCGATGACTAAGAGAATGACCAAAGTGTTTAAAGCTACAACAAATGACATAAAATGATAACTTGCTCACTTGGTGAAGCGTATGGAAGAATATGTTGAAGACCAGGGTTCAAGACCCTCATCCATCTATTTTCTATTATTTTCTCTCTCATCTCTCTAAACCCTAACCAACTCTCTCTACCCCACGATTCTCTTTCCTCTCATCATCACTCTATCTCATAGCCTACCTTGGCCGATCATCATCATCTCTACCGTCTGATCACCGTGATCTAACCTAAACCCACGATCGATCTTCTCTCTCTCCACCACACGATCTCCCTGATCACACTCCCTACCACCTAATCACAACATGATCTTTTCTTGTGTGTAATAGTGAACTGATTAAACATTAATAAAGGAACTAGACAAGATTTATGGTTATAACTTTCTACACACTCATAAATTTAAAATATTCTTATAGCAAGCAATGAATTTCTTGTTAGTATTTTAGAGGATTTTAACTATTTTCTCTTTTCTACTAGTGTATTTGTGCTTCTCTTTTCAAGCAAATATGATTATTTTTCACTTGTTTTCATCTTTTTTCCTTCCTTTTTTTTTTTTTTTTTTTTTCAAATGGCGACTTTCACACTGTTTGCATGAAGTAGGTAGCCCTAGCTAAGGCACATACATCCTCACTAGCTATCACACTACTCCTAGGTAGCCATTTCCACTTACAATTCTTTTTCTTTTCAAGGGGGAGTGGTGCATGTGAAGGTGTAAGTTAAATTTTGAACTATCCACTAACTGAGTAGTGAAGGAGACTAATCTTAAAAAAATTTCTAGAACATAATACAATTATCTAATCTCAATCTACCAAGTGTCAATGTTTTGATTCTGGGTTTTCTAAAGTTCATTTCAATAAATTAGAAATCCTATGAATGCACTATCCACGACTCAAAAACACCTAATATGACACCAAATAATTTTGTTTTCTAATTTTTGAAGATATAATAGAAAATAAAAAACACGAAAGCAACTATGCTAAAAAAGGAAAAAAGAAAACAAAATCTTAAAGGAAACTACACATCATAACCATCAAAATATTAAAAAAAATCACACATGGGAGTTGACATACCAAGCAACACTCAGGGAAACAATAGAGAAAATATCTCACCAATGTTTCCTCCATTTTTAACAATATGGGGAATCTGAGTAACTGCGTAGCTATTGTTGTTAGTCCTATCTCACGCATCACAAATTCATTAAATTCATTGAACACATCACAGTCATACTAAGAGAATTGTACGATGTTTTGGTAACCATAAATTTGGTTGATGCTCAAAAGGTTGGTTTTCATTCTTTCAACATAAAACATATCTTCAAGTTGGGGAATGTTAGTAGAGATATGCTTTAATGTTTAACAACATAAAGATATGCTTTATGTTGAAAGAATGAAAACCAACATAAGTTCTCTTGTCTCCATCCCTTTTCCCGACATAGAGGATTTTCTCAAGTTTTTTAGTGCTTTGAGAAAGTAAGGCAAGTCTCTCAATTAGGCAATTTCTAATTCCAGAGACTTTTTTCTATTCATACAAATCTGGAACTCACATTTTAGAATCTTGTTCTTAATAAAAAGAGACTTCTTCTCTTCGTCCAACTGACATACCAAAATTGATAAGCCATAGGTTTCAAGTCTCAGGGTTACAATGTCCTTGTCAAGATTCTTGACAAGTTCTAATAGTTTTTACTAGCCTTGGTCAATTTGAGGCTTTCTTTATACAACTCTTGATAAGCTATATGAAGATTGCCTTCGTCCTCACTATCTGAGTCACTATGCCTCTTCTCAGTGGAAACCCTCCTTCTGCATCTCTCTATAGATAAAAAATAGTAAGCAAATTCACACTCAGGTTGTTAAACATTAAAGAGTGAACCTATGCTATGATACCAATCGAAATATTTTGGTATCTGAAGGATGCAAGACCTAGAGAGGAGTGATCAAGTCTATTTAAATATTTAAATATGAAACCTAAACACTATGATCGCAGTCCAGGGATCTAACTGCATGCATGTAATCCTAGTTGATTGATTGAATTAACGCATAAAATCTAACCGACTTAGGTCAAATATATAAAGAGATATATGCAATATTAATTCATTTAGTTGATCTAAATATATAGTATAACTCACATAAATAAATCAACGCATGCGATTTTTAATGAGGAAATCCATCTGAGAAAAACCTAGGGACCATGTCCATATGTGAAAGGATCACTATGAAAAAGTTCAATAAGTACAGAAGTTACCCACACAACAATGATATCATAGTCTCTCGACTCGAATCATTCAATCCATTGTCACTGCTTCTACACCCTCAAAACTCTTCATGCATGCTTAGAATCCCATAAACGCCTTCTTCTTGTTCATGATCACAACCAATTCAGAGTCACTCTGAATCACCACTCGAATCATACAAGCATCAAAAGAGAACTAAGGAGTAGTTTACAAACTTTGCTAAGAACTAATAGGCGTGAAGGTGTTCTTAGCTAGGTTCAATCAACAAAGGAGGTTTACCTATGGCTAGGGTTGATACACAAGCTTTTTTATCCAAAACTAGTAGAGAGTTCTTAGTTTTTCATTCTCGACTTACCTATTTATAGTAGGGACATAACCTACCCAAAAATAGTAAGTACGTAGTTGGGCCAAAAGGAAAACTTAATTAATGAATTAACTTTAGAATCGAATCTGCACATAATTCGATCAACCAGGCTTATTAAAGGCCGATCAATCGAAGAAAAATTGGGATCGATTGATCTTGTTCTACACAGTTTTTTCCTATCGATAAAATCCAAGACCGATGTTTTTACGTATTTGTTATCCAGTTGTTTGATGTCAATAGTCTGATCGATAAAAGACCACTTACACAAATTTTTCCATCAATCTCGGATTCGCACTCCAATCGATCGGGTCATACACTCCGATTGATCAAATGTCATAGTTTTCAAAATGAAAACTTTATTCAATTATTTTCTTTTGAGCACGAAAACCAATAGTCCATAAGTACTTAGAGATTAATGATTAATATTTTACCACCTAAAATTAAGTGTGATCAATGTGAAGCTTATGTTCTTCAACTGAACCTCGATGCTTTTGGAATCTCCTGGCAGGCTTGAGTTGATATACACAATAGACATCCACAAAACCTACCAACACACTAAGGAAGACTAGAACTTGTTTTGTCAAATAGAATCAACTAATACAAAATCTAGACCTTACAGTTGAATCCTGAGAGTAGACTTCCAAATAACCTGTCAAAACAGAAATTAAGATGGTGTAGGGGACGAAGTTCATATTAACCGACAAGCTCTTCATTCTTTCTCTTTTACAAATTCTAATTTGTAGCTTTATATGTTAAGAAATTCATACATAACACTGTGAAAATTTGATTGAGACATTATTATTTTAACTTTAAGGTATGTAATTTTTAATGTTTCTCAATTTATATAGAACTAGTGGGTGCCCCATGCCATCGGCACTCCTTGACAAAGAATTTGCCAACATCAGGTGAGTGGCTGAGATCCACCGTCCATTTAGGGGATTAGATCTCGGCCCTTTGTTGAAGCCCATAAGAGGAGGTATAAGTGGGGAGACAACCACTGTGTTTTGTTATATAGAATAGTAAATGGCCCGTGCCAATGGCACTCCCTAAAAAATGCATTTGCAAAAAGTGGGCAGCACTCAAACGTTAATGGTATAACAGATGGGGGCGTTACTGTTATTTCCGTTATAACGGATTGCAACGCACATGGGCAAAAAACGGAAAATAATGGAAAGGAACGGAAATAACTGAAAATAACAGGTCTAAAATTAAATTTTCAAATATTCGCTAAAAGTTATAATAGAAAATAACATATATTTTTTAACAAATTTTTTTCAAAAAATAACGGTCGTTATAATGAAAAAATAACAGCTGTTATTTTCTTAGCGTTAAAATGGTATATATATATATATATAACGTAATGAGGGAAGTCCAAACCCATTATAACAGTCGCTATTCATAGCGTACACCAAATCTATTTACTTTTGGGCCTATGAACCCTATTTATGTTCTGCACATATTTGGCGGACGTACACCAAATCCAAGTCTGTATAGTTAAATTTAAAATTTTCTCGAAAATCATAGCATGAGGCGAATAAATGAGTGGGAGTGAGTGGTTGAGATCCGACCGTCCAACATTAGACGGATAAATTTTATCTCATCCACTCTTTATGTTATGAAGGCGGATAAGATAAGGGATAAGACAACTTCCTTATTTTGTTATATAGATAGTAGGTGGCCCATGCCCACGGCATTCTCTAACAAAGCGTTTGCCAAAATTAGGTGTGAGTGGCTGAGACCCACCATCAATTTGGGGGATAAGATCTTGGCCCTTCTTTGTTGAAACTAGGGGTGTCAATTTTACCCGTTTAACCGGAACCGAATCGGAACTAGAACCGAAACAAAACAGACAATAACGATTCCGGTTCTGAGTAGCCTAATGTGGAACCGAAACCAATAAGAACCGGAACTGAACCGATAAGAACCGGTACCAATAAATAAATATAGTGTAAATATTCTCATATTCTCAAGATTTGGCCCAATATACCTAGAACCAGAACCGACATAAATACATAATCAGTTCCGGATCCATCACTTTGAGAACCGAAATCGATTGTTCCGGTTCTGGTTACCTTAGGAACCGAACCGGAACCGACCAGTTAACACCCCTAGTTGAAACCACATAAGATAAGATAAGAGATAAGACTATTATCCTGTTTTGTTATATAGATTGTAAGTTCCTGAGACACAGAGTTATTACCAACACTAAGACTAATAATACAGTTGACATGGAATTAGACATCAAACTGAAATATGCCTTTATAATTTCTAATTCGAGACAAGGAATCTTTCCAAATTGGAAACTCTCTTCTTCCTTCATCAGAGTCCTTCTAACACTGGAAGGTGTACTTTGATATAAGGAATTACTTACGTTGGGCAGACCTATCTACCAATCTGTGGATCAAGCGCACATCCTTATGCAGAGGTGTTCATCAGCTTGGTGGAACTGTTGGCAGCTCTATCATGACAACCAGAGCTCTGCCACACCCGAATAAACTTCCTAATGGACTCTTCCATGTCCAAAAGTGGTGTGCCTCCTCCTGCCACGTGTATAGACCTCACATGCAGAACTATGCATCCCACAAGTCACCAATCTCTTCATCTTTATAGAATCCACATAAAATATGAAATCATTAAAATCAACTCCAATCCAAATACTAAGTAAAATTTCACCATGGAATAATTTGAGCATTTTCTTCACATTTTTACTAAGGGTGTGTTTGGCTTGCGAGAGTTTGAAGTCGTAGGAATTGGTAAGTCACATGAGTTGCTAAACTCATGGGTTTGAAGTTGCATGTGTGAATTCAAATTCAAATATGGATCAGGCTTGAGGTACTCGCTTTTTTTGCACTCAGCTTTTCACTCACGCTCTCAGCTGTTGTTGGATTCTCGGAATCCACATCTGAGTTCTTGGGCATGGATTGCCGAGTGAAAAGACGAGCGCAAAAAGGCGAGTCCCCTGATCCCGACCCTTCAAATATTTTGTAAAAACATGTAAGAATAAGGGTATTAAAAAAAACCCTACTACTCGTTCTATGCCATTAAGAAAACTCCTGACTTGCAAAGTAGGAGGAACCCCAGTAATGGATCTTTGATTCCAACACTTTCAAGTTAGGGTTCATCAGTGCTGGAAAAATGGTAGTGAGCATTTCCAAGGGACTAGCAAAATCAAGCATCTTGCCAGCTTAAAGAATTTGAATTGCTCACAAAGATTTCTATCATAGATGAGGAGGACGAACCAAACACCGATTAGTATTGTTCAGGATTACTGTTTTCTCTATATCCATTCAGAAGATATCTAAATAAGTAGGGGTATTAATGGGCCAGGCTGGCATGATGGACATTTAGGCCCGGCTATCAATGGGTCTGGCTTAGGTTACATGTAAAGGCCCAATATACTGGGCCTGGGCTTGATTTGAGAGTCCAATACAAGCTCGAGCCTGACATGCAAATCCCGCTAGGCCCTTCTTATACAATTTGCGTGTACATAATTATTTGGCAATGATAATTTACTACTTTTAAATTTTAACTAGTGCTATTAACTAAATACACGTGTACTAATTAGTTTGCGGGCCGGGCTTGGGTAGAGCCTACTAGGCCTGTCACAGGTATCATCTGGGCTTGGGTAGAGCTTACCATGCCTGCTACGGGCCTTGCTGGGCTCATACGCATGTTAATATTTTCAGGCCAGGCTTTGGCATAAATAGGACCGGCCCATTACCTATATGATTAACGCTTATTTATTTAGCTCCTTTGCAATGGAAACCAAACGGCCCATCAAAAAGAGAGTTCTAATGCATGAAAAAGCTATAAAAATTTGTGGTTGAAATCATGATTTAAAAAATGGCCATTATAACAGTAACAGTTATTTCAAAATTAACACCCAAAACTGAAAAGGGGGGCTTAGGGTTATAACAGCTTTTATAACGGAAATAACAGCCATTATTTTGACCAAAAAAAAAAAAAATCATTTTTACTGTTATCGGGGCTTTAAAAAATTAATATTCTGACTTTTTTTTATTCTGATGTGACTGACTTGACCCGTTATAATGGCTATAATGGTAACGTTAGGTATCCGTTATGTGGCGTTGCCATGAATTTCGAGGCGCTATCCAAAACGCAAAAACATCCCAAAACGCAGTTTGCATATTAAATGACAGTGCCATTTGCATTTTTAGGGACCATCCAAATAGCCCCTCGGTTAACATTTTCTTTTGAAACTCTTGAGGGTTGCAGGTGTTGTAAAGCCTCACACACCCACGATCTCAAAATCCATATAGTACGGCACCATTTCAGCCAATCTATTGCAGTGTCAAAAGAATTGAAAACGAATTAGATGAGCTCGAGCCTGCCCAGATTCAGGATGATTCGATGGGCTTCTCAGATTTATAAACAAAATAACTGCTGGGCCTAGGTCAAGCTTTTAAATCTGTATTGGGCCTGAGCATAACTTTGGATGAAGGCCATGTCTGGGGTACAGAGACGTTATCTCATGAAAATAACAGTTGTTACAACAGTAATACCCCGACCCCGTTACGTTATTTTTACCAAAAAAAACATGGTATGTCCGTTATAACGGAAATAATGCCATTATTTTTTTTTTTTAGCAAAATCATTAATATTTAGATTTTTTTTTTTATTCATGTGATTTATGGCAGGCGCTTTTTGTTTTATTTCCTCTACCCAATGTAAGGTTGACGCATAGCACCCAAGGCCTAATTGTGATTTATTCATGGTTGCAATTTCGAACCATGCAATGCATGCCGCAGTGGGTTGACATCTCGTGTCCAGCAAGCCTTTCCTTGCTGTTGGGTCTTGTGGTCCAGGCCAACAAGGCAAGGCTGATCAAGGTTTAAAAGAGGCCGTTTTAACGGTATAACAGACTGGGGTGTTACCATTAAAGCCTTTAAAATGAATTGTAATGGACGGGCAAAAATGGAAAAAAAAAAACCGGAATTTAACGGGAAAAACAAAAAAAAATGGTGCTGAATTCAAATTTTCAGAAAAAAAAAAAAAAAAAAAGGAAAATAATGGAAATTTAACGGAAAATAACGGACGTTGTTTTTCACAAGTTTTTTTCAGAAAATAACAGCCGTTATTTTCTAAACGTCAAAACAGTTCTTAACGTAACAAGCTTGGGCGTTACAGTTAAAAAGGCCATTAAAACTGCTTAAACGGCGTTATTTCAAACCATGGAGCAGATCATACATCCTCCTTCAAAAGGGCATTTTTTGCGCTTTCGAATGTATTCTCTGTGAAAAGCTTAATTTAATATGGTGGCAAAAGTCTACTCAAATAAATACAAAAACGGTTTTTATTTGTAGGTAGGCCAGTCAGGTGGTAAGTGGAGTTCAGCAGGCATGCGTGCGAAGACGGGTTTTCAACCTATGGCATCAAACACCCAATGACTTCACCAACTTAGCAAGATGGAATCCTAAAAGTTATAAAGATTACAAGCATGATGCAGTTTGAATCTGAATTATAGCACATAAACTTTGAGATGAGTTCATTACTTCTCTGTCTCCAAACATCTTTTGGATAATAGATGGAAACAATTCTTCTGAGAGAAGGAAACCATCTTCCAGTCGAAAGGTCAACTAACACATTCACATTTTCCAGCATTTTCGGCTTGGATTTGAAGAACTGCTTGCTGCAGAACTCAAGTAAATAAAAATTAGTTTTACTGAAAATAACAGGGAAGATGAATCTACAAGAACTATTGATCACCTGAATGGATGACAGGGCATACTGAACATCACTTTCCGAGATTTGGTGGTGGACGACAAGCCTGATGCTGAAACAGTAAAACAGCAACACTTAGGTTTATGAATTTTACTATATTTAACAGCAACTCCATTTGAATTCTTTGATCTTACTAGATGTTGGGAGGTATACTTAGATTTCCATCATTTTCTATTCTAACAAGTGCAATTGGACAAATCAGCCAAGGAAAAAACATATGCATTTAGCCAGATTACAGGTTTTCCCACAAGTAACGTCTAAGACGGGAGGGTAAGCCCTCGGGAACAAAAGTTAATTTGAATTACTGCATATTAAATTGATTGCCAGTTCATTAAAGATAGGGTCATGCCAGCAGCCTTCATTTAAGATCCCCAAGTCTGACTTGAGCTAGGTATTTACCTTCAGTGCAGGAACTACGCTTGGCCAGGCACCCACTAGTACTACTGAGTCCAAAAAAATGTATCATAATCAGCCGAATCGACTAAGATTCCGCCAATGTTTTATAAAATCAGTTTTTTTTTAATAGGCAAGTCAAGCTCAGAAACAGGCATATCGTTTTTCAAAGACAGGACTTCTGAAGTGCTCCGCTAAACAGTTGCTTATATTTGAGCTGATACTTATAGCCCAACCAAACATATAATAAACTGTATTTGGGGATTCAACTCCTAATCCTGTAACAAGAATTCAAGATCACTGAAGCATAACTGAATGTAGCTAATTGAGGTGGGAATCCCACCTGCCTGGAGGCATGGGTAACTTAGGTATTTATGTGTTGCACCCTAAATAAAACAAGGACACCTCTCTGAGAAATGCAAGTTTCAGACACCTATGTTGCCTGTCAGACGCACAGATCTTAGAAGAAAATCATCAGTTGATCTGTTCTTTGTTCTGTTCTTCACTGTTTATGCACTATTTGACTAGTAATGAATTTCTACTATTCACAATAACTTCTTTAATTGGTCATCATAAACTAATATGTACGATAGTGTTATAACTGTACCAACCAGTCAGCATGTCAGGATTTCCACGGCCACCATATCTAAGACATAATGTCCTTGTATGACACAATCTTACTCGTGGTTACCTGGTTCTTTGATACAACAGGTACGGAACGGGTTGTTCTTCCGGCACAGTCAAGTAGATTTATTTGGTTTGATATTGGATCACTTCGTTCGATAGATCTGCTTCACTCAAGGTTAACTGTGACAGTGTTAAATGTGTCTTACTATATCTCATGATATAATGTATGTTGAGATCGACTTTACTCTAAAAGCTTAAGCTGTTAGAGGGAGGCATAACAATGTATATCAAAGGATCCCCAGCACACACACGGACCGCACGAGTCCAGCGCACACGCACAACACCACCTCCCCACGTGTGCAGGACACAGGCACCCTGGGGATCGAACCCAGGACCTCTCACTCAGATACCATGTTGAGATCCACAGCTTAAGCTGTTGGAGGGAGGAATAACAGTGTAAATCAAAGGATCCCCAGCACACACAGGAACCAAACGAGTCCAGCGCACACATGCAACAACAATGTAAAAGCCTGTTTTTTTCTTGTAATTATTCTAACACACATAGAAGTCATATAGCACGAGAACTAACAAATATGGTAGTAGCTTGGCTTCCAATCATCATCATCGTCTACAACTTATCCCAACTATCTCTGGTCAGCAACATGAATCCATTTCGTCATTCAACTCTATTAAGGGTTATATTTTCTGTTATGACATATGTCTTCAAATCCATTTCAAATTTATAGTACGTTACAGTTTCTTATAAATGTCAACTAGACTACAATATTCAAAGTTTTAGCCCCACGTGAAAATTTTATCACAACACTCACTAAATGGTGGAGATGAATTAAATTCCAATTAGACTATACTTCTATTTATCAACTATCTTTTTCTAGTTCATATAATATTCATTTAAGTTAAACAAAAGGAATTTCATCATCGTTCGCAATGCCTTATCCCATGTACTTGGGGTTGGCAACATGAATCCTGTTTTCGCAATGCCTTATCCCATGTACTTGGGGTTGGCAACATGAATCCTGTTTCGCTGTTCAGTTAAATTTATAAAATAAACTAAATAAATAAAAGGAATTTCAAAGAATCATTTTTAGAAGACCGTACTGTCACAAACCAGAAATCTTGGAACAGTTCATTATTCGCACTCACTTTCACTAAACTAGGTAACCTGACCACACTTGTTTACTTGATATGGTTATACACACTTATATGGAGTCCATAAGCCTACATTTAATCAAGTGGATTAGATCAAGTACTTAGGATTCATTTACTTCTATTTTATTTACTTAGTTTTCCTTTTTTTTTTTAATTTGATTTGATTCATCACGGTCGTATAGGACTTGGTGAGTCATCATCATCACATTAATAATAACAACAACAATAACAATAATAATGCGGTATTTGTCTTAACAGCTAACATTAGGGAAAGAACGTACTAGCTAAGAAAAATTTCATGAATGGTCCATGCTGTGTACAAATTCTCAGCTATGATTTTCTTGGCAATAAGTTCTATTTAGACAAGAGCATCATAGTAACCTCAAGAGATAATAGCCTACACTGTTCAAAAACCGAACACACACCTGGAAGAGCTTACTGGCATCATGAGTATACCATGTTCTTCCAAAATCTTGCAGAGCTTGACTACCATAATGTTCGAGCCCTCTAATATATCACAAAATACCTGGTCATACAAAAAGGAGGTGAATTTGTTACTTTCCATTATCATTGTGATGCTCCGCTGTCCTGGGATAGGCACTCGACTATAGCATGGAATAAATAGCTATAAATAAGGTTTTAAAACATGCTCGAGTAATCTAAAACTGTCGAATTGACTCGACTAAATAGAGATTCAAGATAAAATTACAGACATAATTCCATTTTGATTAAACTTAATCAATTAAAAGCTCAAAGATCTAGATTAAAAAACGTAAGCTCTCCAAGCTTGAAACTCAATTTTGTAACCTGAATTCAAGCCAGTTGGCTTCCGAAAAAGAACAAAAAGTTCAAGCCTAGTTTCAAATTTCTAAAATCTTAGTTCAAAGTAAAGTGTGATTACTCTATCATGAAATTAGATCTCAATTTCAGTTTGTGAATTGGCCAAAAAAAAATGACCAATAAGCTTGGTACCAACTGAACCGAGACTAGTAAGACTTGGCTGAGTTGCATATCTAGCAACTTGTATCAGTCCCCTTGAAAGTAAGACAACTAGGCCGAAATTTTAGGCTTTTGGTAACTAGAAATACTAACCATGTTGGTTTCCACTGAAGCTGCATCCACTCTTAATCCTTTGATTTTATTCAGTCCATCTGCAGAGAAATCAAATTTGATACATTTACTAATCAGAACATCTTCTATGGATAGTATATAAATAGCATTTGAAGACGAATCTCCATAATATGTAGTTCAACACGAAACCCTTTCTCATGAGACCGATCCAATAATTCAGTGGTACAAATACATGCAAACGCATTTGTTGTAAATGAAATTAGAGGATCACACAAACACAAAGACAGACAGAAAATTAGAACTAAGGAAATGAATAGGTAAAAAAATTCCCCACGAACAATGAGATAGACAAATGGAACTAAGGATCAGAACTAGCATCAAGTAACCTGAAGGAAATAGATAAGACCTGCTAAAATCTTGGCTTTCCTGTGATCACCCTCAAGCTTACCAACATTCTCCTGCAGTGCAACATAGGCCGCAGCACATAGGATACCAACCTGTCTCATCCCACCACCTAAGGTTTTCCTGAGCCTTTTAGCCTAAAACAGGGATAAACAAATAAGTACCAATGCTCCGCAATTAAAACTGTTTGTTAGTGCAAACATTCTATCAGTACCTTGGTAATAAAGCTCTTTGAGCCTACAATGACAGATCCAACTGGAGCACCCAGACCTTTCGAAAGACACACCTGACTCACACATTTGATGTAAGAGATAAACATGCAGAATCAGTATACATATTTGCAATAAAAAGAGAATAAATGGTATGAATTTGCACGAATTTGCAATACAAAGCTGAGTATTTTGCATGCCAACGAGGTATAAGTAAGTGAAATACATATTTCAAAGAAACAGCAGTTCACTGAACTTGCAAAAAAAAAGAGAATTAAGAAGTCAACCACCAAGTAAAATCATACCGAAACTGAATCAGCAGCTTGTACAAGCCTATGAACAGGAACTCCAAGTGCCTGGCCGACCAATTTATGAAGTCAGAAACTCAAAAAATTGTTTATCTATGTATATTGGCAATAAAACAAACATCAGTAGAACAGGCAACTAAAAAACAGAGGTATTGAAATTCCCTTGCGTTTATGCGAAGACAAAACAGTTCTCTTCTTTATTGGTCTCAAAACTAGCAATGGCTAGTCTTGACTCTTGAATACAGCCATCATCACATGTATGCATCCCAAAATTAAATGAATATAATATGTTGCGCCCATAATCGTCATTAACATTTAGGATGGGAATCCATTGTGCCCCTAATCTAATTATAAGTGTAATGACAATATAGTCATTTTCAAGTTTCTCTTTATTATTTGTATTAACTTGGGATTCTAGCCTGAATTCCTAGCATTGAGACGAAGGCCTCCAAACAACAAGGTTAGATCACTTTCACCTAATTCTTGGTTCAATTTCACAATTCATAATTTAGCTACATTATGGGCAATATTAAGAGAGAAATTGCACCAATTTGCACCCATGGAGTCATCATACTTTTGTGCAAAGATGAGGCTATATGCATCTGGGATAGGACAAGAAATTGAACGATGGAATATATTTAGTTTCCTTCAACTTTCTTTTGTTATTGGTACAGCTACATAAATGCTTAAAAGATAAAAACACTCAGATGGCAACTGTACGAAGTTACAAACTTCATTATCTTAACAAGTTGTCACTTACAGTTGATGCATTAAAAATGCGTGCTCCATCAATATGAAGCTTCAGCCCATGTTTTTTAGCTAACTCTCCTACTCTGTCTGTATATTCTACAGAAATGCATCTACCGCCACAACTGCATTGATAATCATGGTAAGAATCAGTAGTCAGCAAAGAAATTGATAAACTCGCAGTAGAAAACTAGATGTAAATACAATGGGTAAATATGTTATAGCTTTTATTCCAGACTCAGATATCAACTTCTTGAGAAACCATACATCATAAGAAAGCAAACAGAATGGCAGCGGGAAAAAAAGGGTAAAAGACTATAAACTAGGCAATCCCCCGATTGATAGAATTAATAGCATACACTTCCTTTCACTATACCTTCATCGACCATGTACTGAAAAGTGGCTAATGATGAAGTCTCTCTTGATCTAAAACTCTAATCGAAGCCACCTCTCTTATAAAATTACCTAAAAAGATATTTAAAGGTTGAAAAATGTATGACGGACCTTACGTCAATCATCCTCAATTGGACTCTATCAACAACACAACCCACCAATCCATACCATTAATTGGTAGGGCACCTCTTGGATGGAAGGACAGCCCAAAATATGACGACTGGATACTCTTAACTGATAGTTATATGGACGATTAACCTACATTTATTTAAAATCTAAATAAGAAGGTTGTTATTCCCCATATGTTACTGATTCATAAGGTGGCCCACTGATTAAAATTGGCCTGGATCGATGAGTTATTGGGCCACACAAAGGTAAGAGGTAGGCTTCCATTAAGGATGGTGGACCTGAGTTATACCATAAGATATAAGGTCTTAGTTATAGTCAATGAATATATTAAGTCACCAGTCTTATAATATTCCCCCCCTAGAACAATGGGATAGAAGCAGTTTTGTATAGAATAAGACAAAGGATGAACATTTCTTATTTTAAAATACGTACGTTGGAATCAAGAGGAATCATAAAAAATATGCCAACACTGATATAAAATTCCCTTCTGGTAGATACCCACTAAAAGAATGAAGAAAGAAACAAATAAACTGGCCCCAGAATCATGTGGAAGACAGAACATTCAATAAAGAAAGGTAAAAGGAATGTCCCCACAACAAGGACCTCGAATAAGCAATTAAGCCTTCATACAACACAGAGTGGGAATCTACCAAACAAAAGAAAATTAATGCTAGCCTCAAGCGCGATGTTGACAGCCACCCAATGAGAGTGGCACACGCACTCACGCGGTGCGTGAGATTAGCAATGCTCAGGCAAGAATAATTAATAAAAAAACAAGGTGGTATGATCTAATCACCACTACAAGCTAAAATGGTGTCATGAAAGAAACAAGGCTCTTACTTTGCGTGCGTGTTCTCCAAGCAGATAAGCTTAGTAGTTGGGTAGTAAAGCTCCCCTAAAGGATCTCTAATAGCTGCTTCAATCAGAGAGAGATCCATCGTTCCATCCGTATTATTCTTCACAGTCTTTGAATGTACATTCCCGATTGTTGAAATACCTCCGTTCTCGTAAATATGGATATGGGAATTGTCCCCAAGAATGACTTCACTTCCCCTTACCTCACAGTGGACAAGTACACTAATGAGATTACCCATAGTGCCCGAAGGAACAAAGAGAGCTGCCTCTTTGCCCATGATCCTAGCCATCTCTGCTTCGAATTGGCACGCCGTTGGATCCGAACCCAAGACATCATCATCGACATCAGCATTTGCCATTGCAGCTCGCATTGATTCAGTTGGTTTGGTGACAGTGTCTGATCGGAGGTCCACTGTTCTTGTTACCATTTTAGCTGAAATTTACGATAAAACCTCGTCTGTTACTGTTTACCTCCCTAAAATCAAAAAAAAAAAAAAAAAAACTTTCAATTCAAAAGCTCTCAATCTTGCTTTACTATATCCTAATTTTGCAGAGGAAATAAAACATAAACAGCAAAACCACTTAATTCTTTGAAACAGTAACATATATATAAATATATAAGCTGTACAGAGGAAGCAAGCGAGTCCACTCAACCGATTTCAAGCTTTGATCAAAACGTAATCACAAATGACCATGTTTACCATCCACTCCATTCATGCAACTGTTAGCAAACCTACTGTCTTAGATGGGCATTTTGATCATTTGTGGTGTTTTTTGGTCCAAGAAACAAATCTCTGCGGGTTGCTCAACTCGGGCCAGTTCTTAAGAAATTCATCTCATATTACATATTTAAAGAGAGAGAGAGAGAGAGAGAGAGAGAGAGATGATCTTTATTACTGCTTGTTCTGTTTCGATTCTGAGAAAGATTTGATCTTTTTACCTTTCTTTCTGCAATCTGATCTTCTTCCTCTGCTGAACCAAACTGAGAATCCAGAAATCCCAACTACTGAAGTTATATTGCAGTGAAAGCCTTTGCAGCTTCAATAATTGCTCCGTTCCTTATTTGTAGCAGAAATGCAGAAACCATGAAACCTACAACAGAAATGAGCGAATTTCTCTTTTAAAGTAGATTCATTCGAAAGGAACCGTTGAATCAACTACAAATATCCTTGCATGCAAAATCCTAATATTTTTGCCCAGAATTGGAGCTGCTTTACTAAAGATAATTCACTCAGATTCTTCTAAAGGTAGAAAACCTAGAAGTTCAAGAGGAATTCCAGAATCTTTCGCTCAACAACAGTCGAATCTTCAACAAAGGTCTAAACTTTACGCATCAAAAGATGAAGAGAAGATATCATCAAATCTTACCAAAGTCGACCTAATCTTTGAATCGAAACGTAAATTGTCGTCCAAAAAATAACCGAAATAGGAGATTCGACGTCACCCACAGCACGAAAAACCTAATCTTCCACCTTAGATTAAGTTTGGTTTTTTCTTGAAGCCACCCCTGCTAGTGGTAGTAGTGGCGTCCAATAAATAAAAAGTAGGAGAAGATGAAGTGCGTGAATCATCCACCACTACCAGAGATTTTCATTTATTTAGTGACGAAACGCTAACACAAAAACTAGATTCTTCGATTACCAACATCCACTTGTCGTTTTCAAGCGCTTTTTTGTTTCTTTGTTTTCTTCAATTTTAACGAAGATTCGGTCGATCTTAGGTCACTTAGAGCAGCTTCTCTGCAACTTCAATGGCAGATTTTTATTTTATTTTGTTTGTTTCTGTAGGGCGAAAACTGCGAGAAGAGAAGTTCGTTTTGGCTTCCTATCTCTTCGGAAGTTTTACGAAGGGTGGCGTTATTTGCACACACCTTTTTTTTTAGTGACACCCACCTCTTGGCGTGTGCAAATAAGTTAAAAAATAAAAATAAAAAAATAAAAAAAACCAAAACCTTCACCAGCGGGAGGCTCTTGTCCCGGCGGCCTTCCCTTCCTCCTCTTCTTCTTCTACTCCGAGTGGCTTCTTCTTCCTCTTCTTCTTCTTTTTCTCCAAGCGGCCTCCTCTTCTTCTCCGAGAGGGAGGGAGAGAGAGGAAGAAGAAGAAGAAGAAGAGAGAGGAAGAGGAGAAGGAAGAGGAGGGAGGGAGAGATATCTTTCTCCCCTTCTCCGTAAAAAAAAATCGCCCCGTATCGGTAACGTAAGGTGGACATGGCTTTGACCATATCAATAGCCCGCTACTGACATGTTAGCAGCGGGCTACCGATATGGCCAAAGCCATGTCCACCCTGTGTTATCGATACGCAGCGAAACTTTGGCCATGTCAGCAGTGGGTTACCGATATGGCCAAATCCATGTCCACCCTGCGTTACCAATACGGGGTGAAATTTTTTTTTCTACAGAGAGAGAGATAGGGAGAGGGAGACGGAGGGAGGAAGGGAGAGAGAGAGGAAGCTGCCCAAAGAAGAAGAAGAAGAAGAGGAAGAGGAGGTTGCCCGAAGAAAAAGAGGAGGAGGGAGGGAGGGGTGGTGGTAGTGTAGTGGTGGTGAAGAAGAAGAGGACAGTGGTGGTGAGTTCCTCTTCGTTCGATTTTTTCTTTTTTTTTTCCTCACAACTTTGAGTATGTGCAGATAAAATGTGGGTGTCACTCAAAAAAAGGTGTGTACAAATAACGCCACCCTTTTTGAACGAGTCCATTTTGCTCACGAACTTCTTTGCTTACAGACGATCATAACGTCTATATAAGCCACATGGCATACTCTTGGAAACCACTGACCATATGGATTTTGAGTAAACGCTGTGAGCGAAGCAGACAATACGAGCCACATGGCTCACTCTTAGTGGACGTTGACAGTATGGATGTTTGGCCAATCACTAGGTGGCCCTATAAACCAAAAATAAACTTGGTCAATGACTTCTAAGCGTGGGATTGAAATTATTTTCATGGATTGATTTTAACCGAAGGCATTTGAGCATTATTGAGCATTATTTGGGTGCAAAGATCAAAAGGTTGTAAATTACTAATCAGGCTGACTTTTGGTTTTCAGGTCTACCGAAGGACTGGCCAAACATCCATACTGTGCCACGTGGCTCACATCGTGGGCTGTGATTGGCTTCGCTCACAGCATGGTGTGACCGACGATTACTCTAAAATACGCTGCGTAAAAACTTACGCGCGTTCTACCAAGTAGACTTGGCTGACTGCCCACAATATGAGCCACGTGGCGCACTCTTAGAGTATGTTTACCGTATGGATGTGTGGCCAATCCCTAGGTGGACCTATAAGCCAAAACTCAGCCTGATTAGTGATTTCAAACCTTTGGAACTTTGTACCCTAAATAATAGTCAATAATGCCCAAATTACGCGGTTAAGAGTCAACCCATGAAAATGACTCCAATCCAACGCTTAGAAATCACTAATCAGGCTAATTTTCGGTCTGTGTGCCCATTTAGGATTGGACCAAACATCCATACGGTAAAAAATCTCTAAGAACATACCACGTGGCTCATTTGTGGGTCATCAACATTGCTGACTAGCGCCGGCCAGCAAAGTTCAACTCGCGGCCCTCCCTTGGTGGACTCCACTAAACCAGACTGCTTGATTGGTGACTTCTAATCGTTGGATTTTAATCTTTTTCATAAGTTGATTCCATCCGTGAATTCCAGCACTATTTGGGATACCAAGATCTATTCCATACGGTCAGTAGTCTCAAAGAATGTGCCAGGTGGCTAGTGGCTAATTGACGCTGTGATCGTCCATGAGCAAAACTTGATTCTATACGATAGTCTGCACACGCTACTTCATGTAGCTCATTCTCAACCCAACTAGGGAATAATTTTACAAGTCGGCATTGCGATTGCAAAATTTGAGATCGCAGCATTCAAGACAACATATACTTGTGGGATCCACATGTATTAAAAAGAAAATATTCTCAATGTGATGGGACCCTACTCTACTTGTGATTTTGAGTACTGCGACCAGTGGCGGAGCCAGGGGGGGGACCCTATGGGGACTTCCAAAATTGAAATCTCCCCCTCCCAAAATGCCACGTGGAACTCACTATAGGGCCTACTAACCAGTGGCGGAGCCTGGAGGGGAGGCAACCGACCACTTCAGCTTTGAGAGAAAATATTTGCTACTCCTGGGGAATTCAAAATTTCAAGTGGAAACATGAAAGATTGCTCTTGTTGCTAGCATCCCTCGTCTGATTTTGTGCCTTTAGGATTAGGACTTTAGGAGTGCTAGCATCGGCATTCCCCGCAAGTGTCTTACAAACTGGACCAACTAATGGCCCGACCAGATTTTCAAAAATTATCGGTCTGGGTCATATTGAATCAGAAGTTTGGAGAGAACCAACGGTTTTTTTTTTCAAAATTAGCGGTTCAACCAACCGAACCACCGGTTCTTATGAACCATTTGAAACATGAAATCCAGATTCCCGACCTATGCAAAGCCTAAAATCTGGGATTCTATTTATGGTGTAGGAGTATATTTGGGGAAAGTTAGTCTGGTTTCCAAATTTGGGAGGATTTCTTGAAAATTCTTGCTAAATCTTGAAGATTTTATGTTATATTTATATGCAAAATATTAATAAAAAAAAAAGAATTTACTTTTATAAAAAAAAATAGAGGTCTTTATTCTTACAAACTGGTCAGACCATATCGAACCATGGTCCGACCACAGTCCAACCAGTTTGTCAAAATTTCGGTTCAACCGATTTGGTTTTCAAAACATTGTTCCCCGTTAAGTCTTATGAGTTGTTTGGATGTAGGGCCAGCTCTAGCCGTTTAAGACATACCAACGTACGCAATTAGGGAATGTTTTTTTTTCCTTTATTCAAAATTCAAATATCAAAAGGAGGGAACTTCGACTGTCACATTGCGTCTGCAAAGGTGACGTCGAAGTAATCAAAACGACAGGTTGAGGTGGGATCCACAACATTTTGGATTATCTGCATTTTTAAAACTCGTGGGCCCCAGCTCAACATGTGACCTCGATTACTGCTCCCACATTTTTGCAGTTGCATAACGACTTGCAAAATTTTCTCTCAAAAGCCATCTTCGATGCATGGTGTGCTTGCATGTGCTCCTAATAATATGGGCCTCTCTAGTGGGAGGTGGTTCAAGGTCCAATGACTCCAATCCCATCCTGGGAAGGTTTCCGCACGTGCTGTAGGTGAGAAACCACCCCAGCGGGCCCAGCCTGCCTAATGCTGCTACATGGGCCCCGCAGGGCTTGCCATAAATTAAAAAAGAAAAGGTCTGTTTGTAACACGCCTGATATTTGAAAGTAATTAGTAATACCCCCTATACTTTCAAACTTCAGGAATGCCTCCCCTGACACACTCTAAAACTTTACGAATACCCCCTTGACCCAGTCTACTTGTAGCAACACGTGCCAGTTTAATGCACCTATGAAAGGACCAAAATATTTCAGATACAACATTAATGGTAGATTAAGTCCCATTTCAACGAGTCAACGACAGACCAAGTCCCAAAAGTTTGAACATATAGGGGAGGTGTTACTAATTACTTTCAATCTTCAGGGGGTTACATAAAAATGACCAACTATGATTACAGAAACATGCACAGCCGAGACTTTACAAAGACCTCTCTCTCTCTCTCTTTAAGCTCCCATTGAGACATAAATTCTCCAGTTTAATCTTAGGCAGCCAACAAAATGGCCTTGCAAATCCTGAAAGGCAAATTACATGAACCAACAAATAACGGTCCGACCGCCCCCACAAGATTATGCAAGTAAATCCGGATTGAAGGTTTCATCAACCCCAATAAAACCATCCTATGTTGCCACTGTTGGCAATATGTTCTTCAGGAATCTTATTTTCATCGAAAGGATCTTGTCAACACCAAAGATTACCATCTAATTTCAATGCCCTGTTCAAATTCAGGTAGTATCATTCACCTACTCACCAGACTTCTCAATCAAATCTCCACTCACAGCAGATAGAGTCTCCTTGGCATCTGAAACAGCATCTGCACCACTAACTGACTCTGTTGTTTTGCTGAACGTATTTCCATCCAAATTAACCAGCGTCTTCTCCTCAGAACTGGGAACCAGCACGGCATCACCGCCATAACCGTCATCAGCCATATGTTGAACACTGACTTCTGGTTTTGATGAAATGGCATCTGGGTTCCCGACTTGCATTACAGTGTGCTGATCGTCAACTGGTATCTCGGGGTCTAGATGACTATTGTGGGACTCCGTGTTCATTTCTGGTTTTATTGAAATAGCTTCTGGATTCCCAACTTCCATTACAGTGTGCTGATCGTCAACTGGTGTCTCGGAGTCTAGATGACTATTTTGGGACACCGTGCTCATTTCTTCCCTCGCAAATTCAAAACTGTCCCCTGAATCACCTGCTATCTGGTCAACGCCTGAATCGATCATCATCTTATTCTCAAATCCAGTTTTACTGGGAACAGAATCACCATTGTCAACAGCACCTTGAACAGGAACAGCAAGATTTTGAACCAAAACACCACTTGGGTCTTCGGACTCAGCAACCATGAGCTGAGTATCACTTGGAATATGGCCTTCATAGCTATTGCCTTGTACTACCACTGCCTTCTCTTCTACAGCCACGATTTTAACAGAGTCCTGATCCCCATCAACATCAATATCCATTGGCCTGGCAGGAGTAGGTTGCTCTTGGGCATCAGCCACTTGCCCGACCGGACCCTCATCATGTGTGTGGTTGATCGGTATAGCAATATGAAGCTCCTCTGAGGTTACAGGTAAAGCAGACCCTTCACTCAGCATATCAGTTTGATTTGTAGCAGACTGTGACAACTCAAGAGCATGATCCTTAGCTGCAATTTCTTCCTGAATTTTTGATTGTAATCTGCACTCTTCCAAAAGAGTTTGAATCCTATCCAGCTCCGTTATGAGGCTCCCAAAGCGTAGCTGTAGATTTTTCTCTAGCTCCTGCTGCTTCTTGATTTCCTCCAACAAACCATTGATCCTGTATGTTGCTGCCAACTGCTCTTGCTTTTGTAAAGCTTGGAAGCACTCAAGTTCCGTTGCAGCAGTGTCCATCTGCTTGAAGGTGGCCTCTATTTGTGACCAAAGTTTTCCAGCCCGGATCTGGTTAAATAATATCCAGCTATTCAGTAAACATACAACTTTAAGCTTCTAAATAGAGAAAATAAATCTAAATTACTAATCTTTTGATTGGATGGCAATTGATCTATTGACGTATTTAAATACACAACAAAAATAACTAATAGAAAAAAATAATAAGAAAAAGGTATTAAAAGTATTAAACGACAATATAATTCATTATATTTCAGTTTCATAAATAAGTGAAAAATGCTGCAAATAGTGGTAAGAAAAATGATGATGATAACTTAGCAGGCATTTCTCACTATACCTGGTAACCATGCGTGAGAAGTTTTATCTTCTGCTCAAGGCGTTGTGCCTTCTTAGCTTCATCATCCATTCTCTTTTTCACATCCTCAAATTCATTATGCAAGGCCGCAAGTTTCTCCATGTTTCCGGCAACACTAGAGAGACCATAAGCATTACGAGTGGGAAAGTACATGAGATCTTTTTGGCATGCATTATGTGCTTCAACAAATTCGTCAAGGGATTCATTCTCATGTCCCATTGCCACACAGAGAAACTGAACCTCTTCCTCTATAAATGAATCAGCCTGTCAAAATGAATGAGGTCACTAAATAGAGCAGGCACAGATGGCAATACTACTAAATATGTTTACATAATCATTTGTCCAGAAAATGAGTAAGAACTAAGAAGCTAATAATAGCCTACAATCTTTGCATTTAATTGTCAATGGTGAAAAAAAAAGTTTAAAAAAAAAGTAGCGAGCGATGTGATTAAAGTTAGAATAAAAAAATCCGTTCATTTAAGGTATAACCGCAATGCTATCACATGAATCTAGACTATGGTGACAGGAAGCATGATCCATCTATCTTTGTTGTCTGTATGAGAATGACATGAATCAATGGCCTTTATGATAAAATACCACTGATATGAATGAGATTGTATAATGGTTACACAATACAGCAACTGCAGCAAAAGGTTGATTAGCTAAAATGCCGATAAACCGAGAATGTATTAAGAGTAAAAAATGTAGAAGTATGGGCCCGAAATAAATGAAGAGTTATCGGAAGGCAGCCCAAATGCCTCTACAAAGAGGCATCAACTTGAGAAAAAAAAAGGATCTTCAAAGACGTATCATTGAATTCTTTGAGGATGACAATCCAATGACCCCATTGTAGCTACAATTCTTTTGAAGATGGCTTCATCATAGCTATACTTGTCCGCAAAGATCCGCCTGCTATGGCTATTTCCAAATGACCCACCCTATAGCAGAAGGAAAGTCTCAAAACGAACACTTGTAGCTACAATTCTTTTGAAGATGGCTTCATCATAGCTATATTTGTCCTCAATATGCTGTTTCCAAATGACCCACCGTATAGCAAAAGGAAAGTCTCGAAACCAGTGTTTGTTTCTCACCCAACCCACCAGTAAACCAGCAACTAAGAAGCTCGAAAATTTTCCTCAGAAACACCCAAGAGATGCCAAACAAGTGGAGAAACAAATCCAAATATACTAAGGCATTTAATATATTTAAGTGCCTTAAATATATTAAAAGGGTAATGTCCTGAAAAATTCCACCCAAAAGTGAACATAACTTGTCGCAGTAGACAAAAGAAAAATCCAGCCAAATGCATTTCCCCCGAAACTGAAGACTAGTGGAGTAAATCTGTGCATGTGCCAGAATCATTTTTTTATTTTTCTTAGATGGGCTCCGAAATCTGAGCTTGTATCAACAACCGAATCAAATTATATATTTTGATATCATGAAGTCATTCCACATCTATCATAGAGCATATCAAATTTTAACAGAATATTATATTATGTAATATAGTAATATCTAACGTGAGAGATACAGAATGGTTGGACCTCTAGCCTGGAGATTATGATCCATCTGCTGCAACAATGAAGTCATGGTTTGATACCAAAATCACCCCTGCTCACAATGACCAGTGAGCATTTGCTGAACAGTGAATTGAAGTAGCTTAAGCGGCTGATGACAAACAACAACCAAGAAAAGCTCCCAGTGAGATGGTACCACCCATATATCCATTAATCTTCCAGAATCAATTTCTTAGCCCACAAGTTATTCATCAAGGCTTTATTTTCCAATAATTAGTTGCAATTACAGCATTGTAAGGGAGATTAGGTTTTGAATTGACGAATGAAATTTGTCATTAGGCTCCTAGTACCTCTCAGAACTTCCAATTGTTTTTGCAGAAACCCTTGCGCAAGGTTTTGACAAGTATCCCTCCAAAACCTTAGGGTGCCTTGGATAGCAAATTTTTAGTAGGAATTCAAATTCCCAAAATTCCCTGGGAAATAAAATAAGTTGGGCATTCAAGTCTGCTCTCGACTGGTACAAGCAGTGTAGTCTAAGTTTCACCTAGGCGTCACCAAGGTGAGCGCTTCACCTAGCCAGGACACTTGTGCCTATAACAGGGCCTAGGCCAGCACGAGTACAAAAGCGGTCGCTTAGGCACTAAGGCGCTAGGCATTTAAGAGTTCTCCTAGACTAGACATATAATATAAATGTCATGTGCTCTACCCAGTAAGAAAAAACCAAAATATACATATACATACAAACCTTGTTACTCCGACTTATTCCTACAGCCACCGGGCTTCCAGATCTATCACTCTATAAAGGTTTGTCAAAATCAGTTTGATTCAGTCATCCAGAATCGGTACATTTTTGGGCTCTGCACCTTTCAAGTCAATAAATAAATATATAAATAATCTCATTTTCAATATTATTTTAATTTCTCTAATTTTTGTGAAATAATAAATAAATAAATTATCCCCAGGCTTTGCCCAAGCTTCAACTGGGCATCACCTCGCTCAATGGACCCCTATTACATAGGCTTTGCCTACCACTTTTGACTAGGGATGCAACTTGGGCAAGCTCAAGTCACCTTCGAGTCGGGCTTGGGTTGGGTTCTGCAGTACTCAGGCTCAGGCTCAAGCTCAGGCCTGAGTATTAGAACCCAATCAAAACTCGGGCAAGGCCTAGGCTGAGGCTTTGTGCAACCCAAGCCCAATCTATTTTGTATATAATATATATACACACTCCTGTCTCTCTCTCATGTCTCTCCTCTTCATCTCTCCCTCTCTCTCGTTTCTCTTTCTCCTCTTTGTATCTTTCATTTCTCTCTCTACCAGTAGGTCCCTCCCTTACCACCTCTTTCTCTCACTAGACCAACCTCATAAACTCGACTAACCCGATCGGGTTGAACTCAAGCTGGGCATGTCAAGCCCGCCTCAAGTTGGGCTCGAGCGCGGGTTGGATGGTCTAAAGGTAATATTGGGCTCGGGTTGACCCCCAACCCAACCCGACCCGTCCAAGTTGAACCCTACTTTTGACTAAACTAAGGAGAAGCATGGTTTTGTTCAAAATTGTTTCTCATTGTTAGTTGGCCATTTCGGGAAGTGAGTTTATTCCAGTGCTTCCTAGGGCTTGTTTAGTAACAGATCTAGCTCAAATTTTTTGTCTTGTGTTGTTTCTAATTTTCTCTTTTCAGTCGTTCCTATGATTTTTCGTTTATCTGAGCTCTGAAATTTCAGATCTGGGTAGTAAAGCTGAAATTCATTATTGTAAATCAAGCAAGAAGGGGGTTTGGCCTGCAAAACATAAAGGGAGCACAAATATCTCTGATTCTTTAAGGAAATTGATTGATATTTACAAATTTGGCATCAATTAAAGTTTGATCCTTAGTTGCACGAAACGTGAGCAGGTGTGAGAGCAAGAAACGGGTATTATACAAAAGCCTTAGGGTTTGGAACGCATAATAAGCGTCGATATAGATATAAATTAATTAAATACGTCGGTTGAAATTTAGTTAGTTAACTTTCAATTAACAACAAATTTTAACTGTAAGTATACGATTTTAAATATAAATCTCTTAGATCTATAATTGGAAACGTAATCTAAATGCTAGATCAACCATAATTTGGATCTACAATTAAACAGCTACACATTACCTATCAAGTTGATTTTGATGATTTAGGTTCACTATGAGATTATTCAAGGATCTATGATCCCATATTTGTGATAAATCATAATTTATCATGTAATTCAAGTCATCCAATCAAGCTGATTTTCAGTCAAAAAGAGATCTCTTACTAGGGTCCCACTGATTGAAAAGTTCAACGTTATAGGTACAAGCAACATTGTGTTATATAGACTAGGTACCATCATAAATGTGGTAGTACCAAAATTACCATGCTTTCAATAGCATAAGCCTCTATTAAACATGGGGGAGTAGTCTTATCAATCTAAAACGTCCAACTTTTGGAAACTATCTAGAAGATTTGTTAGGCCAAAGTCAGTCCCACCGGACGATATTGACCATCCAACTTGTTAAACAACCACTTAACCCAAAAGATCCACATGTTGGGGAAAGGCGAAACAACTATGTACACCAAAGGGTCGTCGAGCCAACAGAACACGTGCTCGGGAACACACCCTCCGCTAACACGCCCCTCAGCAGGAGTACACTCCGCTAGAGAATTGAACCCGCGACCTCCCAAGCCTTAAGGCTCTGATACCATGTTAAACCATGGCTTCAAGTTTCGGTAGTGGAAGAAACTACCAACCGGAACTGATAAAAACCATTTTTTTGTTCATAAAATGTCATTTGGTTTCATAGTCACAAAGTCAGGATTCGGCAATAAATCAGCAAGGGGTCAAGTCGAGAAAATTCGGATAAATTCGGTAAAATTCGAAAAAAATCGACAAAATTATAAAACATATATCATGACATATTTCAAGTTAAAAATGTTGTTTTTAACAAAACACATTTTATATGATGAAAAACACATCTATAATTCCATAATAACAAGTTATAACTCGTAATCAAATTTCCTAAATCAGCAAAATCGAAATCAGAAGGGGAAAAAATTAAAAAAATGGGTCGTAGCCGATTAGTCGGCAGAATCGGCGATTGATTTGTGAATTCGAAAAATCGGAGATTTTTGTGACTATTGTTTTCGGTCAGTTTCGAATCGAAACTACCAAAACTTTTCGGTTTTGCCCATGGACGAAACCGAAACGAAACTAGTCACTTTGAACCATGTGTTAAACAACCATTTACCCCAAAAGATTGACCTATTAGGGAAAAGCGAAACAACTATATACAACAATGGGTCGTCGGGCCTACATGTGCACGGAAACAGACCCTCCGCTAACACAACTGATTGGTTCTTTTTTGATTGAAAACACAGAGGCAACAATCTTATAAAGGTCAATCTATTGGATGGTTAAAATCATTTGATCAAGCTGATTTTCAGTTTAAGCGGCATTCGCTTGGAGTCCATACATTTAGTCCAAGTTGATAAGATGCACCATTTATATACTATAGACTAGGTACTACCACGAGTGTAGTAGTACTAGAACTACCTAATGTTTCTCCTATGTATATAATGGGCACACATGGGGTAGTCCCTACACTACTATTCTTTCAAAAGTATGGTCCTCTACCATACAAGAGTTACATATTCCTCTCAATCTAAGATATCCATTTTGCAAGCCCCACCTAAAAGATCTTCTAGACCAAAATTAATCCAATCGAATGAAGTAACCCAAATTTATACAATTTTTGAGCGGATTGAAATACAAAGAAACACTTAAGATAACAGAAAGAAAATAATACATTTTTCTCTGTATTGCACTTTTTTGAATGTTTCATATTGTCTCGGTTTGTCTCACTGAGATGAATCGAGACAATCCGAAACATTCAAAAAAATTCGTCTTTTCTTTATTTTCGTTCTGTCCATGCAGAATTCCAAAATGTCTCGGCCAAAACAAACCGAGACGAAATGAGATTTTGAACCATGGCTACATGTTAAGGCAGAATGGGTAACAGTTTTCTCATGAAAATAATGTATCTTTGTTTTTTGAAAGAGTGAAGGCCATGGCGCTTTTTTCGACTCATTAGCCGTCTTTGTGATTTTTCTCCTTTTGCAGTTAAGCTTGTGACAAACATAATTAACAAATGAATGTTGGGAAGAGTGCAATCTTCAAGTACGTGGATATAGTGGATATACCTATCACTCAGTTGGACAGGGCAGGAAGCAATCTTCAAGTACGCGGATATAGTGGATATACCTATCACTCAGTTGGACAGGGCAGGAAGCAGAAGATAAATTTATCAAACAAAAAATAAAATAAAAGAACAATACCAGAAACCATACCTTTTTCAATTCATCTTCTTCAAAATCTTCTATCTCAGGGATGGACACAGCAGCTTTTCCATTTAAAGGGCACTTGCCCCCTTTCTTTTTTTCCTTGTCTACTTTTTCATCAAGTGGATACTTAGCATTATCATGTTCCAATAAAGTTAAGAGCTCCTTTCTGATCATTTCATCAGCCTGCTCGATCAAAGTGGGAGGTACAAAAGAACTCTTGTCTTCATCACCTCTCATCAACGAATTCCTAATAAGTTCCAATGAAGCAGCAGGAGGTCTAGGGAGCTCCCTCTGCAGTACTTTTGATCTCTTCCTAAGTAGTGCCTGCTGCCTTGCTTCTTCCTCAGCCTTTTCTCTAGCTATCCTATCTGACATATCTTCTTCAATCTTGTCCTCAGGTTCTTCATTTTCCTCTGCAACCGGCTGGATAACTATCTGATACTCATTCTTAGGCTGTGGAAGATTGGTTAAACCAGAACGCAAGTTTCTTCTCAACTCAGCCTGCCTACGGAGCTCAAGTTTTGCACTATCATGCATATCCATATCTTCATTTATGTGAAGCTCATCTCGGATGGGAGTTCCTTTTGGGGTCACACCAAAAGAATACCCATCCCTTGATGGTGTCATGCCAATTCTAGGAGTAAGACCCATGGGTCCAGGAGTAGACAAAGGAGTAGCCATGGGGTTTGGTGTTTGGACCTCCCTTTTCTTAGGAGTAACACCTGAAAAATCTGATGGGTGCAACTCTGGATTCTCCCCACCCAGTAATGGGGTTTGTGACTCTCTTAACCTTGCAAGGTTTTCCGCTTCCATCATAATAGCATCCGCTTTCCCACCAGGTGTCCTTTGTGCGGTTCGTAATGGTGTCATCCCCATTCGTGGGGTCTGAGCATGATTAGCAAGAAGAGCACGTGTGGCACCACTTCCTTCAGAAAGTTCCTCATTCCCGGAAACAAGATCGCTAGCATAACCCATCTTTGCAATTTCCTCCAATTCATGGTCCGAAATCTGTGGTGCAGGAAGCATCAGTTTCGATCTCTTCCTAACTGTTTCTGGATCATTCAGTCTGTTGACTTGTAATATAGATGATGGGGCATCCTGCCTCTGTGCTATTTTGTTCTTAGCAATATCCTGCTTTCTTAATTGTGCTTCCGCATCAACCCTCCTTTTCCCTTCAAGCTCTTCAATGGTGGTCGGAAACTTAGGTTGTTCAATAGGTCTCTCCTCATCGGTAACATCAAAAAACCCTCGGGGAGGCTTCTTCTCAAAGGGGATCTCAGCGTTATAGTCTATCCCCCTCCTTTTCCGTTTTCGTTGCCTAGACTCAATTCCAGCTGCTTTTAATTCTCTCCGTTTCTGCAAAGAAGCAAGCCTCCTGGCCTCTTCAAGCTGTTTCTCCCTAGCTTTCCTCTTCGCTTTCTTGCCCCTGGTGTTGGCTAATCGAGCCCGTGCTTCTGAGAGCATTTCCTTTTCATCCTCATCCATATCAACAGGATCTGGACGTGCAGGCTTGGATTCAGGGTTTGGGTCGATCTCTCCAGGACGCAATTTCCGTGGGTCATCACTGGGTTCATAGTTCTCATCCTTGACACAGGCGGCATCAAGAAGTTTCTCATAACGCTCAAGACATTGGGAAGGAGTACGTCCCACAATGGGGGCAATAGTTCTCCATTGCGTGGGCATGAGTTTAGCAAGATGAAGCAGTTTCTCATCTTCTTCTCTGGTCCACTCAGTCTAAGCACATCAAATGAATTAAGGATCAGTTTCTAAAAATGGAATAAAAAATGTACAAACAAAAAAAATGAATTTAGCAACACACAATACAACAATAAAAGGAAAGAAATGGAAAGGAGGGGAGAGTAATTTTTTTTAAAGACTGAATGAACAATAAGAAGTAAAAATAACCAGAACACAACAACCTTTCCAAAAGAAATGGACCACAACAAAAAGATGGATAAGTTGCCATTTTTAAAATCCAATTAAACAAGCTTGTACTTAAAGCAGGGGAAAAAACCAAACAAAGAATAAAAGAACCAGAAACTGATCAAACAAACAAGTTTCCTCTAGTCAAGCACACCAAGGAAAAAAAGACCCTCCAATCAAGCATTTCTAGAGTATCTTTGATTCTCCACATGTAATGTAACAGAAGCATACAAGAATGAGACTGCTGTCTATGTGGTAACCGAAAAAGATGACAACTTGAACCAGGAAAAGAAAGTAGCATCAAATTAAACAACTGACAGTATTCAAATAAAAAAGAAACAATTATAAAACAAAACACCAAAAAAAGCTTACTGGATAAGATATACCGTTTTCCAGCAGAAAAGGGAACAGAAACACTAAACTGCAACAGACGAACAAACATCAGTTTCCAAGCTTCCCAATAAAACATGCAACCACCTTCAACCAAGAATTAGAAAATAATAATAATAGGGAATTTTTGACAACCCCAACCCCCCCAAAAGGTCCCTTTCTTCAACCTTATAACAAGAACATGTGGATTTGGGCCACAACCACAACTCAAAATCAAATGCCTGTGGTGGATAGCTGGCCATGAGACTGGTAGGTTAGCCGCCCATCACCGGTGGCTATGGCAGGCCAACCACCACACCGGCAAACAATTTTAAAATCCTATGTTCTTAAAAGAAACATACAAGACAAGATAGTGGGTTTTTAAACTGCTCAGCGGAGTGGTGATCGACCGGCCATGAGACTCCGGTAGGTTGGTCACCAGTGATGGGTGGCCAACCCACCGGAATCTCGTGTCCGGTCGTCCACCACTCCGGCAAGCAATTTAAAAACCCAATGTTCTTTAAAAACATTAAAAAAATATTTTGGAATTAAAATTGTTTCGCCGGAGTGGTGGTTGGCCGACCACGAGACTCTAGTAGGTTAGTTACCGGTGATGGGCAGCCAACCTACCGGGGTCTGGCTACCACAGCCGTTTGTTTTGGCCCTTTTGGGATTGGGGTTATGGCCAAAACCCACATGTTCTTCTTTTAAGGTTGAAAAAAGGACATTTTCGTCCTTTTAAAAAAAAACTTTGTTAGTCAATTTGAGTAAACGACAGTCAAGACAATGAACCAAGTCATGGGGCGTAAGTCAGCTTTTTCAAACTGTGTGTGTGTTGTGTTTGGGGGGGGATGGGATATGTCAAATTTCAAAGATAACACGGGGGTATGTCACGAATTCCCATAATAATAGTAATAAAACAGTTTCATTGATGTCATCCTACGAAAGACAATTCATATGTCCACACAATTGAAGGTTGATGTAGAACAGAGGTTAATAAGTCCAAGATAGGTATGAACACCCCACAAACAAGAAAGAAAGAAAGAGAAGATAGATGATAAAGAGGGAGAGAGAGGAGAACGAAGGGGAATCATCACCCTAAAGACTGATAACCCACGTAAAATCAACACTACACAATCTTGGTAGTTAGAATCAGCACGCAGCATCGATGAACAAATGGGGCGAAATCAGCACCACTGTTAGCGAGCACAAAGCTTCAAGGGTTTTTCTTCATTCAAAATGTTTCTCTCCTTATACAAGGAATATCTTATAAGGGAGAGAGGTGTTCCTTCTCCCATACAGCATTACAAGATTCAATAAAGATAACGAATTTCAAAAGTAGGTCTCCTGTGAGGTCCACGACGTACATTGCCGCGCCCTTCATCTTTTTAATTGGGGCAACGACACCAATTCCTCGAGAAGAACTCGACTGCATTGAGTTAGAGGCAATGTAATGCTCGTATAGGTTCGAGCTCAACTCCTGGAAATCAGTATCCTTAATCCAAATACAATCAGAGATCAGTCGCCCCTTCCATTTCACTAAGAATTCCCGGTATCTTTCACATCAAGTGGAGACAATTTGGTTATCTATTACAACTTCAACTCTTCGCCCTTCTTATTCAGGAGGTGTGAAGTTTGCATTCCTGGCCTTCAACGATTGCTTCTTCGTCATGCCCAAAATTTAGGGAGAGATCTGCCACACTAAAGATTGGACTAAAATTGACATGACTAGGAATCTCAATATAGTAGGCATTTGGTCCGCATTTCTTCAGTACTCAATATGGACTAGCCTTTCTAGTTTGTAACTTGTGATAAGCTCCCCTTGAGAGAATCTTTCTTTTTGGAATTTTGTCGAAACCAAGTCTCCATCCTTAAACTCGAGGTGTCGACAATGAATGTTTGCTCATTCCTTGTAGTACGCATTACTAGATGCTATGGCCCTCCTAATGTTGACCATAACTTTCTGCATCCCCACTAGTCCGACTTGTTGAGGGTAATGGAATCAAATCAATGGATTGTCATAGCGTAATCCCATAAGCTATCTCAAACGATGACCTTCCAATAATTTTATTGACAAAACTATTGTAGGCAAACTCAGCTTAAGGAAGCACCAAATTCAAGCTAGCAGTTCGATCTCCAGGTAAACATCTCAGAAGGTTTTCCACACTTCTATTGAGCACTTCGGCCTGGCTATCAATCTGAGGGTGATGAGCACTAGAAAACATTAGTTTTGTCCCCATCTTCATCGACGAGGTCTTCCAAAAGTGACTCACGAACTTAACATCACAGTTAGAGACGATAGTCTTCAAGAGCCCATGTAAATGAACGATTTCTTAGACAACAAATTGTGCAACATTGGATGCATCATAAGTCTTACGACATGGAATGAAGTGTGCCATCTTAGAAAAATGAACGACCACTAAAAAGGTCGAATCGTATTTACACAGGTTTTTGGTAATCCCAACACAAAGTCCATCCTCAATTTTTCCCATGGCACCATTAGAATGGGCAAGTGTGTATACAAGCCAATGTTTTGCCTCTGCCCTTACTCAACTGGCACACTCTGCACATCTTGATAAACATGTCTTGTACCAAAGCAATGGTCTTGTCTTTCCAAAATGTCCACTTAACCCGCCTACATATAATCACAAACAATATGCTCCTAAAGTGAACCTTTGGGAACACACAAGTAATTCTTGTAGAAAAGATAATCATCTTGAAAAACAAAGTGAGGATACACATGACTAAGGAACCTACGGGTAGACTATTTCAAAAACATCGTCTTTAGGGTGAGCATGCTTCACAACTTCAAACCCGATGACCGATACTGGCAATGTTGAACAATGGCACTGGCCAACTGAGTAAACGACTTTGTTTTCAAAACCTACTTTTTAAGATGAAATGTGAATTCTTGGACATAAGTACTCCACTTGGCGAACTGGGCACTTAGTCTCTTCTAGAAATTGAGATAGTATAAAGCCTCCTGACCAAAGAATGGCACAAACTCTACATACCAAGTAGTGTCTCCAATGTTTCAATGCCTATCCAACAGCATAGAACATTACTTCATATGTCGAGTAACTTTTTTGGACATCATTCAGGTAGTGTTTGGGAAGCTCTTCTTCAGCTTTTGGCGCAAAGAAGCACTTCCTTAGCATAAATACATGCTTGGTTTACAAAAGCATTTCAACTTCCAACGTCTAAAAGAAGCTAGAAGTGATTTTTTGAGAAACACCTCACAGGGTGTTTCTTAAAAGAGCACTTCCACACTTTAGCGGGAAACAAATCACCGTGAAAACGGGTCTCATATTTTCCTTTTGTCCCCACCTATGAAAAGAGAAAAGATAGCCCTCTCTCTCTCTCTCTCTCTGTTTTTCTCTCTCACCGAACCGAAGCTAGTGGCAGTGCATAGCCGAAGAACACATATAGATGAAGCACGATCCTTTCCCCGTCAAGCAACTTCAGGTAAATATTCATTAAATTTCTTTTTCTTTTCATTTTCTCCACCAAATCCGACTCTCCCATCCAATCGATCCAACACAATCAATCTACTCATAGCTGGTTCAAGCACAGTTTAAAAAGGCGTTTGAGACTTACGCCTCGAGGCACGCCTCAAGGCGAGGCACCCAAACAAAACCTTGAATACATTGCTATTGTACCAACAACACGTAAAACACATAAACTTGGATGCTTAGAATGCTAATTTTGTGCAGGTAACTGCAAGAACCTCAAGTGTGAAGCTCTTTTCTGTGGGTTTAATGCATTTCTGTTTGGGACCCATAAGATGTAATGCAAAATATAATATTAGCCTTATGTGAGCCAAAAATATCAACTACTGCCTTGTTTTGAATATAAGGGTATTCTTAACATTTTAACAGAATCCGAAAGCTCACAGTTGATTTTTCCAAATTGCAATACCAGCTTCTACACACAGAACAACACTTCTTCAGCATAGTTTGCCAAACGATATTCTAAAAAAAGTGCTTCTCAGCAGTTGTTTCCAGGACTTCTCCAGAAGCACTTTTCTGCAGTGCTTCTGTAGGAGCATCCCCAAACAGGGCCTTAGTTTTTTATTAAAGTAAGCAACAGGGTGTCCTTCTGACCGAGAACAACTCCGATTCCCACATGTTGGGGGGGGATTTATGCACTAGATCGGAAGGGTGTAATTTTTTTTTAGTTGGTAGGGTCGATTCTGCTCAATCCAAACTGCGAGCCTCATGGAGAGTGGGCCTCACAATAAGTGTGCTTCACGCAGCTAATAGACCCAACATAAGGTTGACCGAGAACAACTCCGATTCCCACGTTTTTTTTTTTTGAGCGGGGGGGGGGGGGTTTGGTGTTTATGCACTAGATCGGAAGGGTGTATTTTTTTAGTTGGTAGGGTCGATTCTGCTCAACCCAAACTGCGAGCCTCATGGAGAGTGGGCCTCACAATAAGTGGGCTTCATGCAGCTAATAGACCCAACATAAGGTTGAACCTGAGAGACCAAGCTAATGGTCTAATGATGGACCTTAATGAAAAGACTTCTCGTATAAGAAAACAAATGTCCATTGGCCTATCGTAAAGTCCAAATGGTGTATCCTTTACACTTTCGTACAAGAGAGTGTCGAATTACTGCTTGGAGAAAACCCAAACCAGCAACTATCGTCCAGAACCACAGCCAGCCATAGGAGTTCAATTGGACGGTAGAAGGAGAGATGTTGGTGGCCAACGATGCCAACGGAGATGACCACAGCGACATCTATGGTCAGTTCTCCTTTTCTCTCCCTTTTTTTCCCTCTTGCAAGGACCGAGCTCTAAAAGTGAGCTTCCACTCTGATACCAGAACTGATGTAGAATGGAGGTTAATCCATCCTAGATCAGTATTAAAACCACACAAAAAAGAAAGAAAGAGAAGATAGAAGATAAAGAGGGAGAATGAGAGGAATGGAAGGGAATCAGCACCCCCAAAGATAGATAGAATCAACAATACACAGTCTTGGTCGTCACAATTTGCATGGGTGAACAAATGTGGTGGTGGTGGGGGGGATTGGCAGCACCGTAGGATGGCTCAATGCTTCAAGAGTTTTTGTTCTTTCAAAATTGTTCTCTCCCTTTTACAGAAACCATCTTATATGGGGTAGAGGCAAGATTCAATAATAAATAAATAAAATTTCAAAAGTAGGTCACCATTGAGCGTATGCTTGCGCCTTGTGACCCTTGTCTTCTTAGTTGGGGTGGCAACATCAGAGGTTCTTGGGATCCATGGTGTGGACCCTAGAGAGGGCATCCTCCTTAAGACAGCAACAACATTTTCCATAATAGAAACATAATAACTCCTTCAATCAAATCAACCAAGGAACCTCTGTTTTCCAGCTGAAGATAACAAATCAAAATTGGATTCCACTAGAAAAATGGAACAGTAATTTGATCAATTACACCACTTTTTTTCGTTATCAGTTTAAGTTTTTTCCAAAAACACAAACAACAATTGCTTACAAAAAAAAGGACATACACAACATTTAAAAAGAGATGATCAAATGATCTACATTTTCTAGGGTTTTGTCATAAATAAGAGCAACTAGAGAGATTGAACGAACAACTACAAACCTTTTTGATGGACGGATCGAGCCACTCGTACCACCTCGCCTTGCACTGCTTCGCAGATTTTCGGACGAGCAGCGAAGAAATCCGAGCCCACTGATTCTTCCCATATTTCATAACCGCCGCTTTAAGAATCTCATCTTCAGTATTCTTCCAAACACCGCCCTTTATCATAATCCTCATCCTTCCCCCTTTGTTGTTCTACTCGGCTTCCGCCTCTAAGGTTTTCAGATAAGACGCTAGGGTTTCAAGTAACGGGGCTTCAAATCCCTCTTTCAGCTCACTACGAAGAAAAACAAACCCAAGAGTGTTTCGAGTTCTCTATGGTTGCCTATCTCGAATCTTCTTACTGGAACTCAGAAACTCTACAGATTCAAAATCTCTCCCTCACTCTCGTTGGGATTCAACTTCCTCTTCTCTCACCTAGGGTTCCAACTTTCCCTCCTGCTACTCTCTCACCCTCTCCCTCTCCCTCTCCCGTACACATTCTATACTGTGGCACAACCCAATAGCAAAGGTGGTCCGGGTTTTCTGGACCTGCACTCCAGAACTTTTCTCAGAGGGACGAAGTTTTCTTGGGCACCCATGTCTTTTAGCTGGGCACCCACACTAGACCAAAATGCCCTTGTTTTGTTTGGACACCCCAACCCTTCTCTCTCTCTTCTGGGCTTTTTAGCCCCCATGGTCAGTAAGTACCGTGGGGCTAAAAGCCCCCCACACCACCACCACACACATAATAGAGAGAAAGAAAACAGGGGCTGGGGTGCCCAAACAATAGAGAGAGAAAGAGAGTGCAATAGAGAGAGAGGAGACCAAGAAGAAGGGCTGGGGTGCCCAAACAAAATAGGGGCATTTTGGTCCCTTGTGAGTGCCCAGACGAAAGACGTGGGGCTCGTAAAGCGTCCATTTCTTTACAAGAAGCAGTTAACGTAGCGAGCCAAAAGAAATCAAGGCATTTGAAAAAAAAAAAAGGGGAATCTTTGACATACCCCACAATTTGAAAAAGCTAACATACCCGCTATGATCCAGTCCACTGTCATTTGACCAATGTTGACCCAAGTTGACTACTAAATTTTGGCTTAAAAGAAGAAAATGCCCTTGCCTTCAACCTTGGAACAAGCTAACAAATTTTATGTTGCAATGCAGACATGTTGATTCTGAATTATTAACTCTTGCAGGTGGTTGGGAGCCTCAAGGGGCACTTGGACTATTCCTTTGCATTGGTATGGAAACCACATGGCCGGATCCTGGCCACTGGAAACCAAGACAACATGCAGGCCTTGGGACATGAGGAATCTCTGAGTCCCTAGAATTGTTCGAGGGGAGGATGGGGGTACTAAGAACTATAAAGTTCACCTCATATGGCCAATTCATGGCAATGGCTGAGTCGGCAGACTTCGTTCATATCTATGATACATAGGCTAGGTATAACAATGGGCAAGAAATTGATCTACATTGATCTTTTAGGGGAGATTACGGGAATATCCTTTACTTCGGACAAAGAGGACAATCGCCCCTCTAAACTAATCGCCCATTGGGTTGAAACTTTCTTATTTTGCCACTTCTTCCAAAATGACTCCTACAATCACTTGGTGCAATGCAAGTGCAACCCACTAGTTTACAATGGGCCACATCATAAGTCAAAAGACGATCAAAATATTATTTTTTTCTAAAAAAAAAAAAAACCTCAATAACAGAAATTTGTTTATATTTTTTTGAAAATAATGGTTGTTATTTTGATTATAACGCTAAACCCATTTTTTATATTTTGGCATTCTTTTTTACAATAATGGGTTTGGAGCATTACCGTTATAACAGTCATTATACCCGTTACAGCTTGCCTTTTCTAAACCATATATGCTTCTCACTTCACATTAAACTTTGAAAAAGACGGATAAGGACAAGGGTATTTCCATCAATTTGTGTCAAATATTAACTCAAGAGGTAAAAAGGGGTCGGGATATTGGCACCCATCATTTCACTCAGTAAACATGTCCCTCCTCTTTCACTCATCACATCCATCCACAAAAAAAAACCCAAAAAAACCAAAAAAATGAGGAGGCTGCCGCCGTCGTCACCACCGCAAGTGCGTCTCTCTCTCTCTCGATATGAGAGAAAGAGAGAGAGAGAGAGGTACCTGCAGTGGCGGTGGCGGTGGTCTTTTTCATCTCGATGGCTGTAGCCAACCAAGGAGGAAAGGAAGAAGACCACTCTCTAGCTAAAGCTCAACCTTTTGCCTCAGCAGCAATCATATGAGCAACATGGTTCTCCTTACGTGGGGTATAAACAAAAGAACAGAGAGAGAGTTTTAGAAAGTTCCAGAATACCAACACAAAATGCATGAGAAGACCAGCCGGCATCCGAGGATCCATTCTTCAAAGAGTTCACCAGTCCTTGAGCATCCACATCTATCTCCAAATCAGTAATACCCACCCGGATGGCCAGCCCTTGAGGGTGTCGCGTCATCCAGGGCTGGCTCTACCTTAAGGCCATCAAGGCAGTCGCCTAAGGCCCCTTGGTGAGAGAAGGTCCCCAGCCCGGGTCCCACTAATCACATTGATTTTTAGCCCGCCCCTTATTGGATATACAAACCAAAAGTCAACCTGATTTATTGTTTCTAGCCATAGATTTACTACTTTTTTAGACATGATTTTAGCCATTGGATTCAAGCATATTTTTGGGTAGTAAATCCAATGGCTAGAAATCATCTATCAAGTTATTTTTTAGTGTGTTTATCCACAGATAGATGGGCTGAACATCCGCACGGTCATTGGGCCCAAAAATAATCTATGTAGGGCCACGAAGAGTCCCGTAAAAATAGTTTTTATATAAAGATTTCTAATAATATAGAGAGTTTTAATTTTTTAATTAATACCATATATATTAATATATTAAATATCAAAAAGGTCTTATTTAGAGTTTTCGCCTTAGGCCTCAACTTGTATCGAGACGGCCCTGGCGTCATCTCGGGGTACCCTGTTCAAAGTTCAGAGTAAAACTTACCTGACTGGTCACTTACCATCACCCACAATATGAGCCACGTGGCATATTTTTAGAGGACCATATGGATGTTTGGCCAATCCCTAGGTGAACCTACAAACCAAAAACGGATTGGAGTCATTTTAATGGGTTGATTTTAACCGTAGGAATTTGAGCATTATGTGGGGTGTACAAGATTGAAAGGTTTGAAATCACTAATCAGGCTCATTTTTGGTTTGTAGATCCACCTAGATATTGGCCAAACATCCGTATAGTCAGAGTCCTCTAAAAATGTGCCACATGGCTCATATTGTGGCTTGGCTGACGTCGACTGGTCAGGCAAGTTTTACTCAAGTTCACCAACCCGGCACCAATGGTGGTGGGCACAACAAGACAAACACTTTATGCATATTCGTGGGTCTTAGAAAAGTTGTATTTGTAGCAGAAAAGAGATTTGACCACCAACCAAGCACCCCCTCCTTGACCACATGAGACAAACAAGGACCTAAAGGCTAAGCCGGTGACTGCACTAAGTCGCACCGTGCTTGATTCAATGCAAATCGGATGCAATGCAGCCACTTGCCAAGGTTTTAGAATTGCAGGTGATTGGTTGGGGCATGCAAACCAGCTGGTGTGCAAGTGGTTGCCAAGCCCTTGCAAACTCTAAGGATGCAATCATGCCCAAAAACCGTGGTAAGTGACTGCAATGCAACTCACCACGTTTGCACCGGAGTGCAAAATGCATCCCCAGTGCAGTGAACCAAGCAGGGCCTAAGTCTATAGCGCTCACACAAGGCAATGTACTATCCTCCTCAGTCCTCAATCCCACCCTAGGCCTCCTCTAGAAATGGTTTTGGTGCCAAGTTGAGACATTGCCTTTTTGAACATAGTCAGCAATTCGGAGTGGGGCAAAAATGCGGTACGGGAAATGTTCGAGTACAATTAGGGTTTGTCATTCAAAAATGAGTTTTTGAATAATTCATATGGTTCGCGAATAATTTGAAAATTTACAAACTACTTTGACAGAAACATTTTTAGTCAAGTGACTCGCGTCTCATACACAGTGGCAATTGCTCGAAATTTCAAAGACCATCAATGATTTAAACATATGGAACGATGTGTTACAGTGTACAATGTCGTCGTCCTAAGGATGATATTAACATTTCTTTTTTTCAAAATCCCATAACCATGGTTTTAAAAACGGCCATTTAAACGGTTACACCCCAAGCCCGTTTCCGTTAAAACCGTTTAAACACGTTTTAATGTTTTTGAATTTAACGGCCGTTTTTTTTTTTTTTGATTTAACAGCCGTTAAAATCTTTTAAACAACCGTTAAATTCTGAAAAAATTTGTGAAAAAAACGGCCGTTAAATTCTTTTTTTTTTAATTTTCAAATTTCAAATTGCAAAATTTGAATTTCAGCGCCTTTTTTCCGTTAAAATCCGTTTATTTCCATTTTTCCATTTTTGCCCCTGGCTGTTTCAATCCGTTTTAACGGCATTTAAACGGTAACGCCCCAGTCGTTTAACCGTTAAACATCCTCCTTTAAACCTTGCCCATAACTTCTAATTTTAAAAATTAATTTGCAGTAAAATTAAATACATTACCAAACGATTTTAAGTAACCCATTTGCCTTTTCAATTATTTTTACTACTATTTTATTCAAAAATATCTCATTATTTATATAAAAAAAGAAGCTAAAAAAAGTATGCATTTTTTTAGATCCCGAGGGCCGTTTACCATCGTTATACCTAGGCATGTGGTGCAATCTGATAGGACCATCTAAAGTATCTTTTTATGTCAAAAATCAATTTCGTTGAATGACCGATAATTCCATCCATCAATTTGTTTTGAATGGCTAAGACATACACTCGCTAAGATGGCTATGGTCGTTTAATCAGAAGAAATTTTAGTATGGTAGTTTTATTCAAGGTTTAAAAGGGGCCGTTATAACGGTATAACGGACTGGAGGAGTTACCGTTTTCCCATTACAACGGATTGTAATGCACGGGCAAAAACAAAAAAAAAAACTGGAAAATTACGGAAATAAAAGGTGTTATTTTGACAAAATTGCAGTCAGTTTAGGTCATTAAATTGCTACAAAGTTCACTATAAATTCCTATGAACCACCAAGGCTGCATGTCGGAATGTGGTAACCCGGGCTTATAGCGTAAGCTGTGTTTGGTAGCTCGTCTTCAACCGATGACGTGCGTCTTGAAGGTCCACGCCTTCAAGGTGCATACCTTTAGAGGTCAAGACCCACGTTTGGTTCTACACGACCATGTGAGACCCACATAAGAATAAATGTTGATAGATCACACGGGCCCAACATAAGAACAAAGATCGATAGTTCGTGTGGGCTGCACATAATAACTACATTTGATAAATCATGTGGGCCCCACATAAGAACAGAAGTTGATGGATCATATTTGGGTCCCAAATAATAGAGGGACGTTGATAGATCATACATGTGCTATATGTCAAGTGGGCCCATACATCATAAGTGGGGGCCACAGATTAAGTGAGCTATAAGACCATTGGGTGTGGAGGTTGAACCTTCAAAGTACATGCATCTTCCAAGACTGAAGGGGGGAGATGAACCTTTGAAGGTTCACTTTTGCACGTCTTCAAGGTGCACTGTCTTTGAAGGTGCGCACCTTGTTGTGACCCAAACACTTGTCATCAATCAAGACGCGCACCTTCAGCCAAGACGCACGTCGAAGGTGCGCTACCAAACACAGCCTATTGTTGTAACTGATGGATAAAAGCAATGGGTTTGGGTCTTTTAGGACGAAAACGGCTGCTCCTTAACCTGCAAAAATGGCTGTTTTGACCCCATTCAAACCCAGAAAATAAGCCAGAAAGTAGCTTTTTGACTTGTTTCCCGCAACGACAAACGCAGCCCAAGTGGTCTAGCGATCTATTAAGTCATATTAGGCTATTTCATTCCTAATCTTTTAAAAATCAAGCGACCAGTTGACAATGTAGTTATTAAATGCAATTAAGCAAGTAATCATGGGTAAGACAAGTTAAGAGCGAAATGAGGACTCAGTAAAATTGAGCCGAAGACTTACCCGGGAAAAAGAAATTGAGCTGAAGAAGGCAAAACTGAAAGCAACACAGTATTATTCTCTACATGAAAATTTCAATGATCAACAAGCATATTACAACACACCTTGTCAATAGTTGAAGCAGATAACTAGGATTCAAACTTACACAACCAAAATTATCTGGTTACCATTACTGATTACAGAGCACTTGTTCATATCAAGGGTCTTCTTAAGCAGCACTTGGCTATTACATAGCTATATGAACATTTACAAGTCCACTCTACAGGCATAACACTGAACCAGTTTGCTGCACTTGGCATCTCTCTATACAAATCATGGCCAAGCTGCCTCTCAATGATCAGGGGCTGCCAAACTGTGGTTTGTACACTTGATCATTGAGAATGTGTACAATCTTGAAAAGTTCCTGATAGATATAAATAGAATCCTTGAGCTTGCCAAAATTCATGTGAAGTCATGAACCCAACTCAGCTCCATATCTTCAGTTGACTACTCAAACAGCATAGAGCCTTACAACTTGGTCTATCTTGGTACGGCAAACGGGGCAACCCCACCCCTTGGCTTTGATTTCGTTCAAACAAGACATGCATCCAGCCATGTGACCACATGGGATGCAGGCTCCCTCGACCGGAGCATCCAAACATATCACACATGAAGAAGAATCATTTCCATCTCCTTTCACTTCACTTGTGCTTGCTGGTCCATTCTCCAGTATCGGCATGGATACATCGACAGGGCTGGAATCAATTGACGGATAATGAATTGGGCCATCGTATGAATCCTCAGGAATTGGTGGAGCTGAAGGAATTGAAGTTGTTTCAGGAATCTCTTGGGTCATTGGGACAACAGCCTGAATGTTATGCTGAGATGAATTGCTACTTGACCCAGCTTCAGACACACCCCATCCGTTATATGCATCTTTAGCTGGCTCATCAAGACATCCACTACTACTCGCTTTTGAAGGAGGTGCAGGTCCTCCCATTGGCCCCCAACCATTGTGATGGGGGTTATCTGCGCAGTCTCCCCAACCATTTGTGTTGCTTACTCCAGAACTCAGGTGGGTATTGGGAAGAAGCGGTGGTCTCTCCTCCATGGCAGACTGAATGGAGGCATTTATTGCCATGGCTAATTCTACATCTTCTGCAGTAGAGGACGGTGCAGTCGCTGGAGCATGGGTATTAGGTGGCAATGGGGGATGCATTACCTGGAAAGTTGAACAAGTCGAACACTGAAGCCTAAGCATTCTCATAAGGAGCAAAGTGAGGCATTTTCATCACTTGTTTTGTATGCACAATATTGGTTATTCCCATCTTTTACTGGGAAATTCTAGGTAATTTTGTATGGGAGCAAATGTCAGCACAACAGCTGCTATTTACAAGCTTGCAATCTCAAAATTCAAGTATGATGCCAAAATGAAAAGTAATACGAACCATGTAGTGTTGCTAAAGGTGCTCACCCAGTTGCCCAGAAGCCATGCCACTTGACTTGCCCAAGTGCTTGCCAGAAAAAGGCAGCGGAAAATTCCGACCCACTTTATATAGAACTTATTTTTTCCCCCAAGTTTAGGGGAATACAATTGTCTTACCTTATACGATTGTATTGTGCATTTGACAATTTAACTTCTAATAATATTACCTTAAATAATACATAATTGTTTAATTATTAGTTAATTTATGTAATTAACTAATAATTAACTTCCAATATTTTACTTCGTTCAGTCATTGGGCACAGCCCTAGGCACTTGGACGAGCCTATGTGTCAAAGGTATCTTAACACTTATGGAGTCACCTGAACATTTTGACAACATTGACACCATGTCACCATCTAATACAATTACAATCTAACAGAAAATGTATTCATGGGTATTTTTGCCAAACAGACTTTCGAACTCGGGTAAAACAACCATGCAAGCAAATGACATAACGTGCATAGACACCAAAATATTTGGAATGCAAGCATCCCATTACCATCAATCGAAAGTTCTGTCGTAATCTTCAGGCATTGTGATCTTTTGGACTACCACCTTGTAAGAGGCAAGATCTTGTGGAAATTACATGCAAGTCATTTTGTGGGGCATTTTAGAAGAGAGGAATTATAGTTTTGATATGTGGCTCCTGGTGCACAAAAAGGACTCTCAAGAAACAAGGCACAAGGTGGTGCATAGTGAAGAAATACATAAGATGGTCCAAGAGAAACGAGGAATCTGGATTGTGTTTTTGTCAAGTTTAACTTACAACCAGGGCTATTTTAGCTACCCAGACTGTGACGTGTTAAAGGTCTTCTTAGGATGATGATATCAAGGTGATGGCAGCTTTCTGGGCCTCTGAACCTTCACGATTCCAATGAGGCCAAGGCTAGAGAGTGCCCTCAAGGGATTGTAGCTTTTCGTCTTCTCAGTGGTTGCTTGTGGTGGAATACAGGTTACTTCGTATTATCTTGTGGATCACAGAAACCACTGTAACTTGCTTACTGTTTTAATGAAACTCCACTCAACCAAACAAAGGGGAACTTAAAGTTCAACTTTGTTCCATCACTTACATAGATGGGAGAACTTGTAATATTTGAAGCAATGTTAAGAAACTCACCGATGGAGTTGGAATTTGGGCTAGTCAAATTTGGGTTGGATGGGATCAGGGTATCAAGTCCGAATTATGTTTTTATAAGATGTAGGCACAGATCATTAACTCGGTCGGTTTTGTAAGATTGGCAAATGCAAGTAGTATAACTAACTGTTTAACATTAGAATCAATTAGAGTTAGATTATTGCCATTTTTTTCATGTCATGTACCTAATAAATACCCCATAGGATATCCCATGTCATGTAAATAATAATCTAGACAATGTAAACACAGTATATACTTCTAACTTGGTAAGGAAGAAAATATGAACCACAACTCTTGGCTTTTTGGTAGGGCAAACTACCCTTGTGCTACAGTGCTAGTCCGTTGCACATACTAATGAGTACATATCTATATAACAAAACAGGGAAGTTGTCTCCCCACTTATACCCCCTCTTATCTGTTTCAACAAAGAAGGGCCGAGATCTTATCCCCCAAATGGACGGTGGATCTCAGCCACTCACACCTGATTTTGGCAAATACTTTGATGGGGATTGCCGAGGGCATGGGCCACTCATTATCAATATAACAAGTGACTGGTTTTCTTATACCCCCTCTTATCTTATATAGCTTCAATAATGAGTGGCTGAGATCCACTATGCTTCGTATCGATGGCTGAGATTAACTCCCACCCGATTTTGACAAACACTTTGTTGGAAAGTGCCGCGGGCACGGGCCACCCACGCATATAACAAGACAACTCAGTTGTATTCTCTTATCTTATCCATCCATCTAATGTGGACGGTTAGATTTCAGCCACTCAATCCACCTCATTTGACCTCAATGTATTCAAAATTTGAATTTCAACACTGTTATTTTTTGTTACTTATGTTATTTTCCCATTTCTTCATCTGTGTGTTACAATCCGTTATAATGGAAAAAACGATAACGCCCCAGTCCGTTATACCGTTTGAGTGCCGAAGGCACCCAATTTTTGCAAACGCTTTTGTCGGAGAATGCCGTGGGCATGGGCCATTTACTATTCTATATAACAAAACACATTGGTTGTCTCCCTACTTATACCTCCTCTTATAAGCATCAACAAAGAAGGGCCAAGATCTAATCCTCCTCCAAATGGATGGACGGTGGATCTCCGCCACTCACCTGATTTTGGCAAATTCTTTGTCAAGGAGTGCCGATGGCACGGGGCACCCACTAGTTGAATATATTCTAGAGTTATGCATGTGCACATTTAAATTTTATAGGTACTCATACAAACAAATGCCAAATGTTTTAAGTACTGTGCATGTATAGCATGAGAAATTCATGAAATAAGCACAGAACAGAACCAAGTTATAACCTGTAAACAATTTATCTATGTGGTACCTGGGGAATTCCTCTGCATGCATTAATAAACCACTGAAGCTGCTGCTTGTCACCCTCATTTGCAGCTGCAAGCTTAAATCGTGTTTCTGTGAAGGAAAAAAAAAAACAAATTTCAGGTGTTGCTCAGCAAATACCAACATATAATCAATATGTAAGTTAATGACTGCTTCTACCAAAACAAAAGGAAAATGTATTGTGTTCAGTAGCACATGTAGTTCTGTCCGCTTTATTTTTCTTTATTTTGCAAATTAGCGAAGATTGTTTATGTCCTCGTGAAATAATCATGCTTATTTGCTATTTCTTTGTAATCTCGACCTTTGTGGTTAGATAAAAAAAGGTTTGCCAAGACATCTGCCTCAACTGAAGTGATGGCATGTACTTCTCCTTTAATGAAAGCATAAATAGGTAAAACATAGATAGATGCATGCATACTGCCAACATCTGGGAGGTCTGCTACCCTAAGTGAACTGTATTTGCTGAAAAAATAGGTTAACGTAACATAAAAGAGTCTGCTGATTATCCATCTAGCTTTCATCTATAACACCTCTGTGTGCAATGGAGGTTCTATGCAAAGGTCTCAAGGCTCAAGCTATGTTACCAGGTATGGGTAGAAGTGCCTATTAAAAGACAGATACTAATTCTTAGACCGGCCAACCTTCAAAGAAAGTATCTTGGTATGGTTATGTTTATTAACTTTCTAGGCAACATTATTATTCTCAACAGTTACACATGATAGGTTTATAAATACGTAAAGCAACAAAAATAATTTCATAAAACATAAGTTTTTTGACATCAAACTCTGAAGATCCACAATGAAATTGGTTATCAATCGGAATGGTACCCAACCAAAGAAAAAATAGATTGGCAAGGGTACCTGTTTTGGAGTGGGTAGAACATGGACGCATGTCTAAAGTACAAATCCAATATGCATATTTCGTTGAGAAAATGGATTGCTTGTATAACATAATTCTCAACTATAAAACATTAGAATGGAAAGATATGATAAAGAGTGATAATTTAGTCAACAGATCACGAGCGAGCATCGAGGAGGGGAACAGTAACCTTCCATACGAAGTTCAGATACTTTACCAATCAAAAGAATGCTTGGATAACATGTCTCCACCATAAAACATAACAACGGAAAGATATGATAAAGAAAGTGATAAGAAGAAAAAGTCCCAACTATAAAACATAAGAATGGAAAAAGATACAACAAAGAAAAGAAGAAGAAAGATTACCAAAGATAATAGCATCAGCACTAAGAACTTACTGGCGGTGATTATCAAAAATAGAACTTACTGGTGGACTTGTCAAAAATAATCAGTGTAGGATCTGGCTGGTGAAACTTTGGTTCCTCAATTTTGGCCTTCCATAGTTCAATAACTGTACGAGGCTGCACATCCTGTTCATCCACCAAAAGATCACTATAGGTATGAGGTAACTTATGACATTGATTTGAAAAACATATCATTCAGTTCTGATTGAAGCGGGATGTAACAATATCAAACACAGAATACAACCCTTTAAATGTACGAACAGCAATATCTGTCATATTACTAGAGTTCAGGAAAGAATGATTACAACGGATCCTCTAAAATGGAATCCAATGATAAGGATGCAGCTATAATGCAGTCTGGAAGTAGTGGATTGCAACTCCCTTTGTCTCTCTGCATACGGAAAAATTCTTGCAACTATGATTTTCTCAGTGGCTTAAAGACCATTGTAGCAGAAGGTTTTCTCTGTTCCAAAGCCTTCTACAAAGAGGTTTTCAGCAGCCAACGGGCAGAAAAGGCGATCATGGCAAAGGAGAAGAGCAATGGGAAGCTAAGTGGTGGTGACAGATATGCAGTGGCAAGAGGGGTTGAATGTAGGCTGTCAATGTATCGGATTAAGATCGTATCAGGGTTGATCTGGAACTGATCCAATAGCTTATCAGATCAAGATTCCAGATCCAAACCCAATCTGATAAGTTGTCGGAACTTGTTGGATCGGATAGGGGGGATCCAATATGGAGTCGGTTTGATTGATAAACCTGTTATATATGATTTAAAGACAATAAAAGCTGCAAGTTCTTAAATCAAATAACAAGTGACAAGGTTTTATCAACATACGTTTCATTGACATAATATATTTCATTAATAATGTATAAACCAAGGTTTAAAAGGGGCCGTTATAACGGTATAACAGACCGGGGGGGTTACCGTTTTTTCCGTTATAACGAATTGTAACTCTCAGGGGCAAAAACAGAAAATAACAGAAATCACGGAAAATAACGGAAAAAATGGCATTGCGCAAAGAAGCCCGAAGGGCTTCCCGCTCTCTCTGAGCTCCTCCGGGTAGGGCAGTAATGTGCAAGAAAAGACCCTAGCTGAGCCAAGTAGACAAAACTGGTCCAATGGCTAGTTTAGGGATCCCCTCTAGCGACACTACTACTTAACCGAAGTGAAACTAGCTAAGTAAAGTAGCTCAAACTAGTAACTCTCCGGTCCCTAACCATATGGAGTCGTCGATCGCGTATAAGCATGTTGAACCTTTAGGAACGCTCTTAGGGTCAGCGAGGTCTTTACAAGGCAGGCCTTCCCGTGTCAATGTCCCCAACCGCTGCCATCGTGTGCCTAAGTGAACGTATCCTTCGAGTCAACTCTTTTGATCGATCCCTATAGAGTAACCTAAGGCTATTCTAGTGAGGAACGTATCAACGTCGATTTGAAAGGGTACGCTTTTTGACTGAAAGTATAGAACCCATCTAACTGGCGTTAGACAGCCGACATTGACCCTGCTGGCAGTGCAAATTCCGTGCGGAACGACTTACTCGAGCACTAGGTTGGACCAACTCTGTCGTTGACATACCAATGAGCCATTTTTTATTAACAAAATGACACCGAGCCCTTATTGCAGCCGATGCTACTGAATCAGCTGCTGGCTGTTATAACGGATTCGGACCTCCCCCGCAACATTATATACCGTTAAAATGCCCAAAAAATAACGGCTGTTATTTTCGTTATAACGGCCATTTTTTAACCATGGTATAAACAATAATATCATTTTTTTTATCAGTAAAAGGATATATATATTAAGAGAGCTGAGGAGGCCCAAAAAGCGCTACAGAGCAGCACAGAAAAGAGAATAGCAAGAGCGAACAACAAAAAAGCACCCGAAACCCATCAGCCACTAAACGGGGGATACAATTAGGACACCAAACTTTCCCATTGGAATACGAAATCTTCAAATCTGAAGGTCTTGAGCTCGGGGATGGCAGAGCTCCAATGGTAAAGAGTGGCTAAGATGTTCATGAATATCTCCTCACCGTTGGCCTACTTGTCTTCAAAAGTCCGACGGTTCCTTTCCTTCCATAACTCCCAACATATGGCGAATGGGATGATCCTCCACAGCATACGGCCTCTGACTGAAAGGTCAAAGGATTTGGATCATTATTGGATTGGATCAAGGTCAATCCGAAACAAATCCAATATCAGATCCCAGATCCATACCCAAAGTTATCGGAGCGACCCAATCCATTGACAGGCCCAGTTGAATGGGAAAAAGATGAGTGTGCAATGCACTGACCCAAAACTTGAGTAACCAAATAATGCTTAATAACTATGAAGCCTTAGTCCCATGTCACGAGTAGAAAATAAACATTTTCGCTTTATATAGTCTCGGATGTTCTTTACCCTAAACAAATACAATAATAATAGTAAGATCTTTGCAATTGGGGCTCAGGCCATAGCTCAGTGGACTGCACTCATAGTTGCGACCTTAAGGTCATGGGTTTTATCCCAGCTCACTTTTACAGAAGCAAAAAGGACTTTAAAGCGGAAACAGATGTTGCATCTCACGTGTGTTTTTAATGAACTTACCATGGTTAGATTTCCCAGGCCAAGTTTTTGGTCACACATCAGGAGTTTCACAGTAAATAGGCCCCCCTGGATAAGCCAGGCAGGACTTGAGAAACAAGAAGCAAGAAGACACATTTGGCTGCAAACATGTCAGACATGTAAGTAAATTGTTTGCAGCCGAAGCAGATCTAACCAGTATTGTGCTAATAAGGATGATTTGAGGCTTGCTAAGTATCAGCGGTGGTGTCAGCTCATACCACCACCTAAACTTTGAGTGAAATGAGGACTTGGGGTAATCATTAAACAGCATCTCGCAACTAGCGTCAAAATTTTGGTGTGAAATCAATCAAATCCAGCACAACTCAGTGTTCAGTTCGTGCCTTCAATGCAACAATTGAGAAGTCTATTAAGCAATTGAAAAACAAACTAAGCCTATACAGACAAACTGGGTTAGCTGGATATACTGAAACTACAAGCATTGAATTAAACCTGAACCAAAGTTCTGAGATATCTTTTGCAAGTATCCATGTAACAAAAGCCTAAAACCTATAATAACAAACCCTGTTTTAGATATATTAAAAAAGAAGAAATAATATGGTTATAATGATGAAAAGAAATACATATCATAATCCTAAATTTCTTCTAAGGTAATCTATTATGCTCTATAATACCTGTGGACTAGGATATATGGCAAGCTCCAATTTGAGAGGCTTCGTAGGATTGCGGGAACCACAGGGTATTACCACAACCCAACTGCAAATAATGCAACAGTAATCAGCACATGTACTCTTCTTTTGAGATAAATAACTCCATAAATAGCTATTAACAATAAAATCACAGCAACGATAAAATCTTTCTTTTTTTTATCAGTAAGGACAAATAATAAATTGCATCACTGCACGTCCAAGCATTTGCGATATTTCTCAGACAACAGCACAAAAGTACCAAAATAAGAGAAAATGAACATTATACCCACATTTTTCTTGATAACCATTGAGGAGCTAATACTTCAAGAAAGCCTGGCCCATAAAGCTCGCGTAGCCAACCAGAGAAGAGGCAGATATGACTCTATGAAGTAATCGATTGAAAATACCCTTTTAGCCAAAGAACTCTTGCAGGAATGCAAAAACAACACACATATACAAAGAGACACCACAAGTAATTTAGTATAGCTTCAAAAACATTTAGCATACCTCAATTGCACGGACAACATTGCAATACCCCTTTACTCTAGCAACATCAATTGGAGTCTGACAATCATCATTCATCGCTAAAGCATTTGCTGAAACATTTAATAACAACTTCTCTATTAAGAAGACTACCACACACAGCAGAATTATGAAAATTCTTAAGGTCCAAGCTCTGTTGCAGTTACAGTCTTCAATCCATATGAAGTTAATAAGACGCACCTCCATGGGAGAGAAGTAACTTAACAGTCTGATCAAGGCCTCTTTTCGCCGCATGATGTAAAGGAGTCCCCGCATGACTTCCTAAAGTAAATACAGAGAAAAAAATGAGAACTGTAGGAAGATGTAGGACGTAAAGAGTATTATTGTATTTATAAAAACGTAATAGGAATTTTATGTTTTTTGGGTTTGGCATATATGATGTATGTTTGGGTATTTTTGTCATCATTATTGCCAGCCTATTATGGTCAATTATGTAGCTGTACATAGTTATATTTTTGGATATATTTTTGGTCAATTATTTTTGGATATATTTCTGTTCCCCTTTCTTCCTCTTCTTCTTTCTTTATATGGTATCAAAGCTTCCAGGTTTGATAATTTTGTGACTCCTTATCCGATTCATGCAAGACCCAAGAGCTTTTGGTCGTTGCTTCGTGCTCTATCTATTGGTAACATTTGTGATCATCTACGTCATCATCGCTGATGTCAGCAGGCCGTACCTCTTACATCAACAAGCCGTATGGACTGAACACATCAAATATGGTATGGTTGAGCAGTTTTTCTCTGCTCTATCAAGATCTACAATTAGTTTTTTGGTTGGAGTTCATTTGATTAGTCATTTTTCAACTTTTTTTTTCAGTTTTGTTCAAAATGACTAAATGGGACAACTAGTTGTGCTTCTCTTGATTTGATCCTTCTCAACCCAGTTCATCATGTCCATTTGATAAATTTTGGATCTTCTTACCTTATTTACAAGCATATGTTGCATGTTCATGGTTTATTAGGAGTTATGACAACATCTATGATCTATCACACTTTCTTGAGTTAGGTTCACACCTTAAACTTATTTTTTAAGGAACAATCCCTATTTGGTGTTCTTAACATCCTTTTAAATCGTGTTTTTACTTTTTATTATGAGTTCCTCTTCACTTGTTAACAAGGAAATAAATTTTGAGTTTGAGTTTATTTCGACCACCCAAGAAATGGAAAATATTTTGAACAATGTGGAAATTATACATTTTTCATGAAAATGATGGAAATATTGTGAAATTTTCATGGGTTAGGAAATGATAAAACAAGCATAAAAACACACTCATAAGCTATCAAACCATCCTATACAACCATATGTAGTGTGAAAATGAATGCCCATAGTGGTCTATAATACGCCGAGGCAAGTATCTGATAGTCAGAAAACTAAAAAAACAATAATGATAATGATTCTAATTATCGAATAATCTCAAACAAAATTCATCACATCTAAATATGTCTTCAAATAGACAAGTATACAAAGTATTAACTATTAATTACTATATTCATATATGTTTATTTCTTTTTTTTCTTTTTTCTATACCATGGATATCCGGGCCTCTTAGAGCACCCGACTAAATCCCACGGGGCACGTATGTCACCCCTTCCACATGTACCTGGTGTACTGGGATAAATCCCAAGGGGTGGCCACCAAGGGGGGGAATCAAACTCAATACCTCCGCTTCCTGAGGCGTAGTCCTAGCCATCTCACCAACTCCTTGTTGGTTAAAATTTATATCTTTTTAAATTTTAACAAATAAAATACTAAATATCTGAACTAATTAGAAAGAAAGAACGCATCATATATGCACGGATTTGATGCATTAGAGCTTCCTTGATTTTTTTATATATTTAATTCAATTATTAATTATGGAAAACTATTATAATCAAGGTATTAATGAATCCTAATACGCTTACATTAATTTACTAATATTATGTATAATTTTTTAACACCTATCTATTGTTATTCATGGCATCTGCCTAATTTTTAGAATTTTTAAATATTTTCTTAAAAAAATATAAAAAATTGGATATTTTTAACCCAACCAAGTTGTAGTTCGGGCTATGTTATGCAAGATATAATTTAATTAATTAAACCAACGAATTTAGAAGTTTCCCCGAATTTGGAATTTTCAACTAAAACAATCTTCAATTGGTGTACAAATCCTTCTGATGCATTTACACCTAAACTATCCATTTGTAGCACACAAAAAAATTCAGTTGATTTCAAAAAAAAATTCCTACTTGCATTGCGAATTTGAAAAAACCCCAAAATGGAATTTCATTCGTCCACACGATCAGTCCACAAGGTTTTTCACCTCAAAATCTTAAATTGAGTGGTGGTTTTTGCCAAAGAATCAAAGGAAAAGGGTTGATTTGAGCAAAAATCAGATTTGTGGTGTTTTTGGGAGTTCTCTCCCGTTCGGTCAAAACATTGCCATTTATATCGAAATGTTTCCACCGAAATAACACATTTTATAACTATGCTTTGGTTGAAATGTTACTATTCGTCAAAATAGGTCAACATAAACCGAAATATTTCCACGAAATAATGCATTATTTCTCTACATGTAACATCTCGTGTCGGTGGGGTGAGAAATGGAAATATTTCGTTTATTTTGCAAATTTTATTTCTTTGCTTATTAGTAATCTTATGGATAGTTTTCTTGCCCCATATTCGCAAATATGAGGGCATATTATGTCTCTTTCGCGTTTCCTTTGTGTCTAAACTTTGTGGGTCATACCTATCCGGAGTCTATGGATTTGCCTCTTTAAGATTTTATTGTTGAAGAGACTTCTACTCTCGTCCACCATGGGTTCCAACATCGAGCGGATCTTTCTATTACTCTGGGTGGTACAAACGTTCTCCAAATTACTACAATTCAATTAAATGGATGAAACTACTTGCAATGGTCACAATCAATCAAGATTTTCCTTACTTTTGATGGACTATGTTGATGGAAAGGTATCTCAGCCTTTATAGGATGATCCTCAGTTTGGTGAGTGGGAGGCCACAAAATAGAGCATTGTTTTGAGCTAGCTCTTGTACTCCGTGGAATCTCATGTGAGCAATGGATTTTGAAGTGTGGAATTGTTAAAGAAGTATAGGATATTGTTACTCGGACTTACTTATGCTAGGATAATGTAGCATGGGTTTATCAGCTTCATCGTCAGATAGAACATTTCAATTAGAGGGAGCAAAGTCTTAGTGAATACTTTGCTAGACTATAGGACGAGCTTGATTCTTATGAGCCCCTTCGTTCATTTTCTCCTCGGGATGCTGCGGAGCAACACCAATGTTTGGAGAGGTTTCGGGTTTTTGAACTTCTTAAAGGCTTGAGGGATGAGTATGAGGCTACTGAGCCCAAGTCCTCAACCAGCTCATTGTTCCTACTTTAGCTTAGCCATACTCCCTTCCTCAAAGAAAGGACGCCAGGCTATGATAATGACCATTAGGGCTGCAACTCGGGCAGGTTGGGTCAGGTTGGAGGTCAACCCTAGCCCAACCCAACCTTAAAGGTTGTGAACCCTAACCCAACCCAACCCAAGGTTGGGCCTAGATTTTCCAACCCTAACCCGGGTTGGTCAATTTCTTAATGTTATTGTTGATTGGAAAGATTGCTAAAAAAAATTCATATTAAAATAATTTATTAGTCAATACAATAACCGTTATGCTAACCATTAAATAATAGCTTCATTTCCAATACCTCATAAAAGAAAACATGATATTTTCTTAATAAAGGAAAATTTTATTAACTCAAATGCATGATAAAAGTTACTAAATAAATAACAAAAAACAATCGTCAAAGAAAACATAATATTTTCAATATCAACCGATCACATAAAATGCCAAAATGTAGTTTCAAGGACATTTTGTAATCTTACACGAGGGTTGTAGTTTTTAAGGACAAAAATCCGGCCCAAGCCCAACCCAAGTTCTGAAAGAGCTAACCCAACCCAACCCAACCCTAACGTCGGGTTCAACTCGTCGGGCTCAGGCTAAGCCTGCCCAAGTTGCAGCCATAATGACCATACCATCCCAGAGATCAGCTTTAGTGAATGAGTAGGGTTACCTTACAAGCTCCCTCCCATGTTCCACAAACCATAAAGGCAAGGGTCCTCAGCATCAACCATATGATAGCCAACAGAAACCAAGATGGTGCACATCCTGCCAAAAGCCTAATCATAGACGCGAGATTTGCTGGCGTTTGCATAATTGACCTTGTCATCGTAGTGCACATTTATCTTCCACCACTGTGAGTGGTGGGGAAGATCTTACCACTTTGCATTCGTCAAATCATACTTCCTCCCAAAGTCCCGTTATTTAGAGGACCAACTCCGGGAGTTGATTATTAATGAGCTGACCGCAAAGATGAGCTCATCATCTACCTCACCCAACCCTACTCTGCCTTTTTTGGACATTCAAGTATTGATGCTTCCGCTCTCATGTCATCGGCTGGATCTTCCTTCTAGATCATCGATTCATATGCGCCACTGACCACATGATTGGTATGTCAACAGTTTTAGTTCTATTCATCATCTTCCTACACCTATTCCTATCCGAGTAGCTTATGGATCTTTATCTCCCATTTCTAGTTGTGGAACGGTTCTTGTCTCACCTTCATTGTCCCTTCAACTTTACGTGTTCCTAAACTTGCTACTAACCTGCTTTCTATTAGTTCAATTACCAAAGTTTGAATTGCAGTGTAACTTTTTTTTCCATTCCACTATGTTTTTCAAGACTTGAGCACTGGGAGGAGAATTAACTTGGACAGTAAGCATCATGGCCTTATATCCTACATAAGACCTCTAGCTTGGGAGAGGCCTACTCTACTCAGATGGATGCCCTTAGAGACCTTGCTATGATGTAGCATTGTCGCTTACGTCACCCTTCCTTAGCTAAACTTAAGCTTATTTTTCCATCTATGTTTTCCCCTATAAAGACACTAGAGTGTGACACTTGTTAATTATCGAAACATTTTCGCACTTCTTTTTGTGCCAATGGAAACACTTGCTACACTCCTTTTATGCTTATTCATTCCGAAGTATGGACTCTTCCATTTACATCTCTCTTTGGTTAATGTCACTTTATCACAGTTATTGATGATTGCACTAGTCACAGGGGTTTATTTATTTAAGCCTCATAGTGAATTATTTTCTACTTTTAAATCCTTTCATGCTATGATCTCTACCCAATTTGCCACAAAAATAAAGATTTTGCGTTCAGATACTGCAAAAGAATACACGTGTGGGGAATATCAATTCTATACGTAGGAGAATGAGATGCTTTTTCAGTCATCATGTCCTGACACACCGTAGCAAAATGGAGTTGCAAAACAGATATTAGTCATCACATTTAAGTCACCCGAGCTCTTCTCAAGAAAATGAAAATACCTCATTATTTGGGGCTACAACCATTCTTACTGCTCGCTACTTGATAAATTGTTTGCCTTCTCGAATTTTGAATTTTGCAATTCCTATGAAATTGTTAAAACCTGATGTACTCATATTCCCTATTGATTCTAAAGTGTTTGGTTGTGTTTGCTATGAGCATAACTTTGATAAACATATGAAAACAATTTTTTTAATAGGGCCATCAAATGTGTCTTTGTGAGGTATCGTAGCCCTCAAAAATGGTGCAAATGTTTTTTTACCTCACTCTCGCAAGTGATTTATGTCTATGGATACTATATTCTTTGAAAATACTCTGTATTTTCCTAGTGATCGTCATACTTTGGTGTATTCATAATTCTTCTGTTAAGCATCCCATGGTACCCATTCCTCTTGAGGTTTCTATATTTCCTACTTCTTTGGGATATCTCTATGGGGTCATCTTTTGATGAAACTCGACCACCTCCACTTAAGGTGTATGAGAGGAGAAACAAGGCCGTGGTTCTTCCCCCTCAGACCAGGCTCCAGGCGCATCAGGCACGCGCCTCACTAAAATACATATTTTTTTGTAAAAATTATGTACTTTTGGGTTAGGAGTAAGGTCACAATCAAGGTCAAGAGTAAGTCAAAGACTTCAATAAGGGAGCTAGAAGATGAAGCGGTCAATTCGGATGAGACATAAGAAGAAGAATATATTGAGGAGGCTAACACCTCCGATGATAATGGAGATGAAGCTAATGATTATTTTTAGACGATGACAATGTTAACTAGAACTAATTGTCGACTATTTGAGATTTTGGACATTTGCTATCTTTTATGTTTTATGGCTTTTTGATTACTTGTTTTGTATTTAGATACTGACAATGTTAACTAGAACTGATTTTGGGTTACTTGAGATTTTGAACATTTGCTATCTTTTATGTTTTTTTTTTTGTTTTTGATAAGTCTATTTTTTATGTTTTATGGCCTAATAATTACCTGTTTTGTTATTTTTCTTAATTTTTTTAATATTGCGCATCGCTTCAGTCAGGCACGTGCCTCACCTTGCGCCCTTAACTACCTTGCAGCATCCAATCTCTTACTTTGTTTCTAATCATGCCTTGTCCCTGTCGTATAAAGTTTTCTCGTTAAGGATCTCGTCTCATAGGACCCATTCCTCCCTGCAAGAAGCTCTTTCCAACACTAAATAGGTGCCAACCATGCAGGAAGAAATGAGGACACTAGAATAGAATGACACCTGGAAGATTGTTCATCTTCCTTCGGGGAAGAAAGTTGTCAGTTGTAAATAAACCTTCTCCTTGAAGTTCAAGCCTGATAGTTTCATTGAATGCCACAAAGCATGCTTTGTTGCTAAAGGCTTTGTTTGCGGCATTGATTAAATAGAAACCTTTGCTCTTATTGCCAAGACCAATTCTCTTCAAGTCTTAATATCCTTAGTAGCTATTTGTTCTTGGCCCCTTCATCAGCTCGATGGTAAGAACGCCTTTTCAAATGGGCATCTCACTAAGGATGTGTACTTGTCTTTTTCTCCCGACTTTACTCGTAGGGGGGAGTGTAGCAAGGCGTGCAAACTGAAAAGGCAATCTATAGACTCAAACAATCGCCACAAGCATGATTTGATAGATTCAGTAAAGTTGTCATCGCTTTTGGCTTCACTTGGTGTCAAGTCAGCAATTCAGTATTCATTTATCATAGCCCAGGTGGCATTTTGTTATGCTTGTCTATGTTGATGATATTATTGGTATAGGAGATGACCATACTATCACTAACTAGCTCAAGGTGCATTTGCGTCAAGAGTTTGATATTAAAGACTTGGGGCCCTTGAGATACTACCTTGGCAGAGGTCGCCAGATCTCATAAAGGCATATTCTTGTCTCAAAGAAAGTATGAACTTGATTCTCTATAAGATACAAGTCGCCAGATCTCGTAAAGGCATATTCTTGTCTCAAAGAAATTATGCACTTGATTCTCTGTAAGATACAAGTATCCTTGGGGCAAAGCCAAGTAATACTTCCATGGAAACTAATCACAAGCTTTCATTTGATAACAATGATTTGCTCACAATCAATGACCCTATCAATGCCTTGTTGGTCAACGGCTTATATACTTGACCATAACTAGACCTAATCTAGCCTATGTCGTGAAAGTGGTGAGTCAATTTATCGACTCTCCTAGGACTTCGCATATGGAAGCTGCACAAAGAATCCTTCGCTATTTTAAGGCTTCATCTAGTTGTGGTCTTCGATATACCTCTCGTGCACATTTTCTGTCTCGGCCTTCTTTGATGCTGATTAGACTGAGTCGGTTTTTGATCGCCTATCAACTTCAAAGTACATTTGTTGGAGGAAATTTGGTGACATTCCAAAGTAAGAAGCAACACGTATTAAACAGCTCAAGTAATAAGGTTGAGTATAGAGCCATGACTCAAACTGCCTGTGAGCTTATGTGGCTTCAAAGTTTTCTTCGTGAACTTGGAATCAAAATTCATCTCCTTGTAAAGATGCATTGAGACAATCAAGCTGCCATCTATAATGCAGTCAATCCTGTATTTCATGAGCAGACTAAACATATTGAGGTTGATCATCACTATGTCCGAGAGAAAGTCGTTGCTGGTTCAATTTCGACTTCATACATTCGATCTTTGTATCAGCTTGCGGACATTCTAACCAAAGTTATCCAAGCCTGCCCATTCAGCAAGTGTATCCAAACTGAGCATGGTTGACATTCATTCTCTAGCTTGAGGGGGAGTAAAGGAAGATGCAGGACGTTTACGAGATTTGTAGGGACGTAATAGGTATTATAAGTTTTCTAGGTTTGGCACATATGATGAATGTTAGGGGTATTTTTGTCATTATTACAATCCCAGCCTATTATGGGCAGTTAAGTAATTGTACGTCTCAATATAAATAACATTTTAGGGTAGAGAGGACTCACTCTCTCTCCCTCCCCTTCCTCCTCTTCTTCTTCTTCTTTCTTTCTTTATTCCTACAAGAACCATAGATGAATCAACGCATGTTCTCATTCTCATTCTTATCACCAATTTGATTAATCAAGGCAAAAAGATAAAAGAAAAAGGAGATCAGATTTCAGCAAGTGCTATCTCATCTGGGTTGTGGGAATGAAATCATGCGCTATGCATAGAAAAGAGGACAGTCATGAGGAGAATCTCCTGTGGCCTTCTGCATCATTACACTTACCCATAAATAAAACAAAACTACTAATTGCCAATTGCAAATATATCAAGTTGATTTATGAGAATGCATAATTAGAAAAATTGATTTAAAGAATCTATGTACAATTAAGATAAGGAATGCAAATGGGTAGGAGCTCAAAGACTGTAAAAGGGATTTACGGCACAATAAAATATCCATCACTTGAGACAAAAAAAAATTGCCATTCATTCCAGTTCTGCAGCTAGCATTGGTATAGCTCTCCAGAAGCTTTCACATCAACATTTTCCTATCCCAACACAATTTAAAGTTTCTTGTTTGCCTTCTGCAGGTAATCATGGAATCAACATAGCATCAACCATGTAACAGGAAACAACTGCATAACTACATAATGAACATTGAATTCGATTTGAAACTCTGGAGGTTATATAAGGGACTGTAAACGATTTCCTCGAAAACCAAGTAAATGCTTCTAAAATTATCAAACCCAGAGCTAGGAACGGTATCATAGAATATCGCATGTACAAAGTTGAGAATCTTACCCGGGCGATAAGCATTCACATTAGCGCCGAGCTCAATCAAAGTTTTGGCTACATTCAAAAGTTCAGGATTCATGCATGCCACAATCAAGGGAGTCTTTCCTTCTCTGTCAGTCCACTGTAACGAAATCAAGTATGAGAAATGAGTTCTACCATGCACACACTCATACAAAAACGCATGCCGATACACAATGGATCAGAAAGCGAGCAAAAATACACCATTTTTCCAATTGATCAAGAACAAGTATGTTACTCATTTACATATAAAGAGCACCTAAAGATTTCAATTTTTTGATACCTCAAGGCTTGCGCCTTCTTGGCGAAGAGCTTTGATCCCTTCGATGTTTCCGTAATTGACCTGCTGATAGAGAAGCTCGTTTTTCGATTGTTGTTGCCCCATTTTTCTCACCCAAAAAACCAAAACCAACACTAAGAGAATCTCAGTTGCAACAATTTCCAGAAGCAAAACAAGGAAAAAAAAAATTAAAACTCTGATTAATTTAGGGTTTTGAGATAAAACAGATACGCGAATTCAAACTTTGTAACCAAATTTATAAACAAAGGCGGGAGAGACTGAAAATTAAGGCAAATAAAACCTTCAATCTAGAGAACAAATCGTCCTTTCGAAGGTTATAAGGGATTGAAAACAAAGAATAAAAATCTAAGGCATCATTTTAGATACCCTAGATCATCAATCAAGATTAAAAAGCAAAACTTAAAATAAAAAAAAAGGACGAATTCGAAGATTCAATGAAGATTAACAGCGATTCCTTAGCAGAGAAGGGATGAGCGAAGCTTCCTAGAAGGGATGAACCATCGAATTATTTGAATTATTGTTTATTTATGTATTTTATTTATTTTTTGTAACTTGTCATCATGAAATTGATCAGATCAACGGCGATAATGAATCGTGATTAAAATAGGTAAGAGGAAGAAAACTGTAAGATTCCTGTACATCAAAGGAATATGAGCGTTCAGTAAAACTTCGATCACAGTCCACAATACGAGCCACGTGGAACACTATTAGAGGGATATGACCGTATGGATGTTTGTCCAGTCCCTCTGTGGACATGCAAACCAAAAATAGGCCTGATTAGTGATTTAAAACCTTTAGATCTTTGCATCCGCTCAATAATGATCAACTTCCTACGGTTAAAATCAAACCATGAAAATAACTTCAATCCAACGCTTAGAAATTACTGATCAGGTTTACTTTTGGGTTGTAGGTCCACCTAATGATTGGCCAAACATCCATACGGTCAATGTCCACTAAGAGTGTGTCACGTGGCTCGTATTGTGAGCTGTGACCGAAGTTTTACTCTATGAGTGTTGAGCTTGAGTAAAACTTGCCTGACCACAACACTCAGGGAAGCCCTGACCACCCATAACATGAGACACGTGGTGCACTCTTAGAGGACGTTGACCGTATGAATTTGTGGCCAATTCCTAAGTGGACCTACAAACCAAAAATCAGCTTGATCGGTGATTTCAAACCTTTGGATCTTTGTACCCAAATAATGGTTAATAATGCTCAAATTCCTACGGTTAAAATCAACCCATGGCTTATATTGTGGGTAGTCAGGTTAGATTAACTCGTTGAACTGCTTGAGCATGAAATTATTTATTGACTGAGAAATCAGAACCATTAATTGCTGTATTTTGGTGATATGGACCATCCTGATCAACGGTTGTGTCAACTGATTTATAAATAAGAGGACACTGAGCTGTTGATCACTTATACCTGTCCCGCATGATGGTCACACCATATCGGGCCCACGGAACTTATGAATCCACATGACCATAAATCAACCTGAGCTTATTTCAGCCATCATGGGCTGTTCACAAAATCCACGAAGAAAAATACTCAGTTTTAACCGGAAAAAAAATGTCCAAATCGAACGGCTAGATATGGCCCATCAAGTTGATTTTGGTGGGTGGGTAACCAAGAAGTGGGTCAAATATTGATGAGGCTAGTGGGTCCAATAAAAGTGCCACGTGGCAATATTGAGCGTTACCACATTTCTTTTCTTCTATAAAATAAATCTTTAATTCGTATTAAATTTAGGGGAAAAAAGTGGGTGAACTACACCCAACCCCAACTAGAAGTCTTCGATGTCTTTGTTTCTCAAGGGTCAAAGACTTTTGCAAGTTTTTGTGTAACCAAGAAGGTGACATTAAGGCCGCGTTTGGAACGCGTAAAAATTGGAGTCAGCTGACTCAACGTGTAGGCGAGAAAAGTATTGTCATTGTATCAGGTTACTATGTGTTTGTAGAAATGCCCCTGAGAATGCTCACTAAGATAAATTAGTGAGTGAGAGAGAGGTTGGCATTGGCGGTGTGTTACGATCCTAAAAGTTAAACTTTTCCGCTCCTCTATCACCTAGGTGCTTTGGTGTGTTGGTTTGGGTGTTAACATTTGATATAAGAACTAACCCCACGTCATGGGTTCAAGTCACATGTAAGGAATAGGCTACCTGGGGGCTTGCTCAAAATATAGAAAATAGGGGTACTGGAAAAAAATGTCGGGACTCACTCACAAAAAGTGAGAAAATAGAGGTATCGGAGTGAAAGTTGCCTTAGAGTGGGCCACCGTGGATGTTGGCCTTGGAAGCGTGGTGGAATGTTATGATTCTAAAAGTTGAGACTTAAACTTTCCACACCTCTATCACCTAGGTGCTTTTTGTGTATTGATTTGGTTCTTAACACAGTGGTCCTCATGAATGGTTGTCGACTGTTGATAGATTGGTGGGTGGTGGTCAAAGAGATGGTTGATACCAGTTATTGATTGCGACATCCAAAACTCTCGTTAATGTAAGAGGAAATAAAGTTAAAGGGGGAGTGGAAATAATTTCCAAAGAAGGTACGAAAATAATTTATTGCGGGAGATTGGAGTTAGATAACTTGGACAACCAAATACACGCAATTTGTCAAGTTAGAGCAACTCCAACTAGCGTCTTCAAATTTTGGCTTCAAAAAGAAATCTTCTTAAAATTTAAAGATGGAGACACTATTCAAAAATTGTTGAACCCCAACCAGCCCCATCTTAAAAAAAACACCTTTGGAGTCAAAAAAAGACACAAAAGATATTTCTCTCTCTCTCTCTCTCTCTCTCTCTCTCTTTCTCTCTTTCTCTCTCTCTCTCTCTCTCTCTCTCTCTCTCTTTGGGCCTTAGAGAGAGATTGAGAGAGAGAGTGAGAGGGAGTGGGAGATATAGGAAGAGAGAGAGAAGACGAAAGGATGGGGTGTGTGCCCACACTTGAAGGGGGCATTTTTGTCCATTGTGGGTGCCCAACCGAAAAACGTGGGCGCTTGTAGAACGACCTTTAACAAAAGGGTGTTATCTCTATTTGTTTCTTCAAAATAGCCAAAATATTTTATAAAATTACTACATTATCCTTTTAAGACAAAACCCTTCCCCCCATTCTCTCTCCCATTTGGAGGCTTTTTTTTTTTACAAAGCAAGCGAGAGAAGCTTAGAGCATCTCCAACCGAGGGGCTCTATTTTCACACTTGATGAAAAAGTTGTAAAATGCAACTCCAACCGAGCACTATCTCTAGCCTCAGATTTGAAGATATGGTTTCTATCTCTACTTTTTGGCTTCAAATATAGAGACCCTACTTCTTGACTTTCTGAATACCAATTTTATCCTTTTTCATGTCCTTTTATAAAACTTTGAAATACCTTTTCATGTCATTTTTTAAAAGCATCTACTTTTTACCAACAAATTTTAAATATATTTTATGTCCTTTTTGAAAAACTTTTAAATACCTTTTGTGTCCTTTTTTAAAAGATGCATTTTTGAAGCCAAGGCTAGTTGGAGTTGGAATACTATTTTGAGGGTGTCTTTGTCTTCAAATTTGAATAAGATGCTTTTTTGAAAACCCTAGTCAAAGATGCTTTAAAATCCAATTTTATCATTTCCGTGTCTTTTTATAAAACTTATTCTTTTTGAAAAGATTCTACTTTTTATCAACAAATTTTAAATACGTTTTGTGCCTTTTTTTAACAGATGCATTTTTGAAGCCAGGGCTAGTTGGAGTTCAACACATTGCTCTGTCTTCACATTTGAAGATGACGTTTTTTTTTTAAGACCCTGGTTTGAGATGCTCTAAGGCCTTCAACTTGCACCAAAGGGTTCTTTCTCACTAGTGCCATCGTTGATCTTTGTTGCATATACTTAAACCAATATCTCTTCTCTTATTTTATTTTATATTGAGACTATTCTTAGATTTCTCAAATATGTTTATTTCTACTTTTGTCTTTCTTAATTTTTTTTATTTATCTATCTCAACGTTCTCATATCTACTATACTCATTTTATGAACATATTATTTCTGAACTGACCACCATTCAACTCCATAAAGTATAGTTGATTTCACAACTATCTTGTATAATTTTCCTGTTTGCTTGATAAGTACCCATCGATCTCTACAAGCGCGTTTTTACTTTAGTCATCCAACACTAATTCTACGGATCACATCCTCACTGGTTTCTCCATCCTTATGAATAATTGAACTTAAATAAAAAAAAACAATTTAGCATTTCTTGTCCATCAATCGCGACTAATAGAGATCTATACAAAATAATTGTCTTATTTGGGGATTATAACCATTCATCTTATTGTTATTATTCAGCCCGCTTGATAACGATTGTGATAATTGATTATGGAGTTAATAATAATGGCTATTGTCAACCCATAATCAATTATTGTCAATACCAATAAATGTGTTTGGTGAGAATAGACATAAACATTTTTTTCATAATAGTAAATTATTTTCTCTTAAATATCACAATAATTTAAAATAAATCTATTTATATAATGATAAATTGATCTCTCTCTTATTCACAACAACCACCATCGTTGGGGCATGAAATAAGGTGGGTCGCACTTGAGAGTTAACCGGATTCGAACTCGTATATTTAGTGAGCTTGGGTCGTCAATATACGATTCAATAGAAGATGGTCATATGTGGATATATCCATTTAAATTAATTTGATTCAATTTCAAATTGAATTTGGATCCTGATATTAGGTATTCGGATCAGGTTAACCCCTAGGTTTATGAGTTGCATCCTTAATAAAACTTCACATTTTGTAGTGAATCCAACCTATATGTCATATGTTGTGTGGATCAATATCTTCCCGTATGGATCATGGTTCAGATTTAGATCATGAGTTATAAATCCAAGTCAGATTCAATTCTAGATATAGATCATGATATTAAAAGCTAAATTTTGATTCAGATCTACTTAGATCAAACTTTGATACGATTTCGAATATGAATAATGATATTAAAAGTCAAATGTAAGACCAAATCTACTTAGATCCAAGTCGAATCTGAATCTAGTTATTGACCATAGTATTAAAAGTTGAGTTGTAGTTATGTTTGATAAATTTCTTTTTGTAGAAACTTCTATTGGATTTTTTTAGTATAATTGGTTCTCGTTTGATAATACATTTCACCATAATTGCTACCAAATTAGCCATTTAAGTTCGTATAGATATCATAAACTTTTGGTTACTTTGCCCACTCATAAGCCAACACACGAAGAGGATCGAAAACCAAATTATTTCAGTTTCTTGCATATAGGACGCAAACAAGATATTTGCATTTCTTTAAATCAAGTTCAACCTAGTGCAGGTTAATAGTGACCCCAACTATATATTAGCACCCGCGACTTAAACTTTGTCACCAACACAGTTATCGAACAAATGAATGTACATAAATGGGTGTGGGACTATCATAAGCATATAGATATGGATCAGAAGATCTCCTATGAATAAAGCACCAAATGGTGGATCTCTCCATTGCTTACATCCATATGTTTTAAATGTTTGTTCAACGAGATTATGTATCATCTCTTTATTGTTAGTTAATGTCCTACTTCACAATTGTGTACTTACATAATTTTTCTCAATCCATACTGATAATTAAAACATAGATAAAAGGTTTCATGATTTACCAGTTGTAGATGCTTCGATATATATAAGTGCTTATGTGGATGCCACATGGGAAACATAAAATGTAAAATATCAAAAGGTAAGGCAAATCATGCATAGTCAGTACTTGGGTAACAGTAAAGAGTCGTGAAGGCGCCTTGTTAACTTCATCCATTTGTCTACATGAGGCGTCGACATAATCATCCGAAAGAAAAATTGGCGTCGATCACTATAGTTTTATTCATGACAGAACCATCTAAAAGCTATGATGTAACATTTATCATGTGTCGAGTCCCACTTACATTATTTAAACCATGAAAACTACTGAAATATTGTAATGTCCTACATTTTTATTCTATTAATCATTATAAATAATAATTAAATATGTTTAATTGTGTTATGATTGTTGTGTGGGTTTTTAGAGCCATTTTGAAGACTTTTAAAGCCTATTTAAAGCTCAGATAATCACCCCATTGATACCTATGTGTCTTAAGGCCCATTTCTAGCCCATTAATTGATCTAAATTAGGGTTTCAGACCTTTTATATTTAAGTCTAAGGTGGCGTTTGGTAAAACTTTTTCTTAGGCCTAAAGTCTGAATGAACTAAAATTAAGTGATTTTGGTGATCTAGTGGCATTTAGTAAACATTTTAATTCAGCACTAATCACCAAAACCACTGAGATTAAGTGAAAAGTAAAAAGTCACCCTCCATTTACTTATTGCGGTAAGTGAAAGCACATTTTCAAAAGACTCTAAGATTCTCTTTTAATACCAATAATGTACTTTTCTTAAAGCTTTCTATTTTAAAAACTTATGAAAGTGTCCTAATAAACATTTCAAAATACCCACAATGTCTTTGACTTAATTTTAAGATTTAAGACCTTTACCAAACAATTCAATTCAGACATAAGTTGTTAAGCTATCAAAGCACTTTAAGCTTTTAAATCTGATAACTTAATTTACTAAACGCCACCTAAGTGAAAGTGACGAAAATCACTTTTTACTCAACACAAATCCTAATCTCTTCTCTCTCTTTTTTCTCATGTTTTTTGAGCTAGGGTTTGGAAAAATCCTTTGATCCTCGGTGTAATACCCTGAATATTTTTTCAGGGTATTTTTAAAAAAAAATTATGATCATTTACTTATTTATATTAAGTATTAATGCTTACTTGTATGTTAGCTGAATTATAATTATTGATGTAGGCCTTTATGGCAAATTTATAGACTTTTTGGGCCTAAAAATGATCCTAATTAAAGCCTAGTTGATACCTATGGGTCTTAGGCCCATTTCTAACTCATTAGTAACCTAAAATAAGACTTTTAATATGTTGATAAATTTACCCATTTTAAAGTTACGAAAATTACTATTAATTAGTTGTTAAGAATGTTAGTCCCACATCGGCTAGGTGGAAAAGTTGATGCTCTTAAAAACTATAAATAAGGGTGAAGGCATAAGCCTCTTCAGGGAGAATAAAAACATTATTTTTCAAGAGAGAAAAATTAAAAAACAAAAATTAGCCGATTCTCTAAGTTTATGTGAGATAGAGTTTGTGCATCTTGACTTTTCTTAAATGATTAAAAGTAGTGGATCTTCAGCCTTGATCAAAAGTTAGATCAGCTCTCCATTAAGGTAAGTACACTCTACAATGTTGAATATATTCATCAATTACTATAGTATTGTTAATGATTATAGGGTGTTTTTAGTGTATTCTTTTGAGATTTTAATCTTATTTGTTAATCATATATGGGTAAGCATCATAAATTCATAATTTTTTATATTTATTGTGGGAAATCGTTGCCCTTGGTGAAAAATCTTTGCTCTTTGTGGGAAATCATCGTCCTTGGTGGGAAATCGTTGCCTTTGGTTAGAAATCTTTACCCTTGGTGGAAAGAAATAAGAAATATAATGTATTTAACATCATCATCGTCATGATTGTATGTTTTTGAACAAGTTAATCTTCTTATTGATATGGTGATTAACACACTACAGTAATTATGATTGGATTGTCATTATTGTTTTTTGTACTCGTTGTACTTTATTAGGCTCTCGTTCACGGTGTTACACCGAAATATTTCAGATTTTGTTAATCTCGAAGGGAGAAAACTTTGGATGAGACAGAGTCGATTGATGGCGCAGAAATTGAAGAAGAGATTTTAATGCTTAAATGATTTAAGGGTTTTAATGATGTAATAATATTTTTTTTTCATAATTGGAGTCGTTGGGACCATCAATGGTTTGAATTTGTCACTTTACTTTTATTTTTAACATGTTGGGTTTTTTCGACATCGTACACGGAAATATTAATAAAATATTCATACAATAATATTTTAATAATGTTATAAAGAGGTTGGAACCATAATTCAATGTAGTATTTTATTAAATTTTTTTATGATTTTATGAGTTACATAAGTAGGTACGGTTTGGCACTAATCGTGAAATTTCTGTGCTGATTTTGCACAATCAACACCCTTATTCTGACTTTAAACAATTTCTACACATATTATATGACCGAATTTGATTAAGGAAAAAATACGAAAGTTGTAGGTTTTAAATTATATTTCCATCTATATATAGTGTATCAACAGATTCGTCAACAGATTCGATAGGACATATTCTGTAGAGCTATTTTAATAAGAGGAGGTCAGAACTGCCTGACTGTAAAATATCTAATTTTTACAAACCTTTGTCTTAATTTTTCCTAAGTTGTAAAATAAGACTATAGATTTTTATTACATGTAAATTTAGTTTATTTTGAGTAGATAAAAACTCATATGTTATTTGCTTGATTTTGATTCCGATCAAAACTGTAAAAATTAATACAAGTGAAAAATCTTACTTTTTACCTATTTTTTACGGTTACCGTTAGGGCTGAATTGAGAGTGGAGAACTGACTCCAAAAATTTATAAATGTCATTTTTAGTCAAAGTACCTTTGTTAAAGTTGTATCTTATGATTTTTAGAATAAAACTCTTGAAGAAAATAATTTTTTGACATACTTTGAATTTTGACCAAAAGTTGACAGTTTTCTCTAAAACCACGAAAATTAAATTTCAAAGATATTTTAAACGAGTGTTTTGGCTTAAATGCTTTCACAAAAAATGTTTGATATAAATATTAGGTAATTATAGAGACCCTAATTAGTGATTTTGACAAAAATTAAAAATTTAACTTTGATTTTGACTTTGGTTATTTCACCGTAATAACTTGTTTACGCTTCCGCATTATTTTGACTATTGGAGCTGAGCTATTCATCATCAATCACGATGGTGATTCTTGGTATTTTTTTATTTTTATTTAGCAATTTATTTTTATCACACCCTGGATCTTGGGTAAACGAGCTGATCCATAAGCATTCGGGTTCGATTTTGGTGCCCGAATTCGGGGCGTGACAGTCGGCGGATCTCTGTAGGAGTTTCCGTTTAGCTATTAAAGGTAAGTAAATAACCATTAGCGACCTTTTGTTGTTTGTTTTAATTGATAATATGTTTGTTTTCTTGTTTAAAAAAGCATGTTTAGGTTTTTACATTATTTTCGATTTTGATCCTTGCATCTAATACGCCCATTGTCGGGCAGAATCCAACGTTGGCGTGGGTCGAGTTCCACGCTAAGTTCACTGGGGGTATAGGGGGCGGTGCGCCCCCAAAAGAAAAATTATTATGATGAGTTATTTTTTAGGAGATCACGATTTCCTCCTTGAGTTTGGATTTCCATGTGATTTTAGGCTAGGGTTTTGAACTCTAAGATTTTCCTTAATGATTTTAATAGAATTTATATTGAATCTAATTTTTCAGAACATCTTGAATCGTATATTTTTGACATCGGGAGATTTATTGGCGAATTTTGGAAGTTTGTTCATGGGTTTTGTCCGCGACAATTCATTCGAACTAATTTGAAAGTGTTCGAACGAACCACAATAGTTCGAACAAGTTGTACATTTCATTCAAATGAGATCGGTAAAAGGTCGATATTTCGAGTTTTGACTCTTGTATCGATGTGGATTTGCCTTAGGTTACGTGTAAACCCTATGTTTCACTTGTATTGTTTCTATTGATTATTGAGGTTATTAATTAAATCTTTGGAGACTTATGATTGCAGTTTTATGAAGTAATCCTGATTACCACTATAATGTCATATGTTAGTCTTTTTTATGATTTGTGGAACATGTTAGTTATTAGTTAACGATAAACATGCTGATATATGCATATGTTGTTGAACATGTACTATGTTTATCATGACGATAAGATGTGTTCTGAGCAGTCTAAGCATAATTGCATATCATGATGTGTTCATTGGGTTGTGTGTAGGATCCTAAATTACCTTGGATAAGATGCCTAATATTATCAGTAATCACTTGAATGTTTGTTCGTTAGACCATCCGTTCGTCAGATTAATTGCATAAGCCTGTATTAAACTAGATTCTCAATGTATTCTCTTAATCGTTATCTTTAATCAACTGTTACTATAGAGAATTATGATGGAATAATATTCTTGTTCTTGGTTATAAAATTGTGCAGAGTTACAACTGTAATTATATTAATCACTGAATTAATTACTTATATTTGTGCCCACACACTACTTCATGGCACGTGCATGATGTGCGCCTAGCTTACGAGTACATCGTACTCACCTTGTATACTATATATTTTCTTATGGTAGGAAGTGGCTAATAGACCTAGTGAGGATCTTGACTGGCCATGTAGCAGTAGTTAGTTTAGTTTCAGTTAGTTAGTTGTATTCAGTAATTAGTTTATTATTTTAGTGGCCTTATGGAAGATTCACGAGATTTATTTAATCTTGCTGGATATTTTATGGGTTGATGTTTTTAAGCCACTTTTTTTTATTAGATTCAGTAGTTAGTTTTAATTATCTCATTTTATTATAGTTTACCTTCGTCTTAATTTGGCGTTAATGAGATGATTGTCAAATTCTCATGATGTATTGGGATTTGTTCTCAACTCTTGTTTTGTGATTCGTGCATGGATAGAGATATTCTGGTGTACGAATTGTGGAGCGTGACAAATATCTAGTCTCATTTCATAAGATTAAGGGTACTTTTGCAACACCCCTCCCCCTGAAAAATTGAAAATATATAGTAATACCCCCTTAAACTTTCAAACTTTAGGAATACCGCCTTTGACCTAGTTTAACAGCAGTTGACTCAAGTTAAAATTGACTTAAATCATGCGCCATTAGCATTGCATTTGCTGTATTTTGGTCATTTCAGAGGTGCATTAATAGGTGCATAATGCATGTCATGTTTATCAAAGTGGGCATTCCTAAAGTTCGGGAGTATAAAAGGGTATTACTAATTATTTTCAAATTTCAAAGGTTGTTACCAGAGATTTAAAACGGTCCTTTGGAGTATCTACTCCAATAAGAATTATGGGCTTGATGGTTAGGGCTTCAACTTGGGTTTGGGGTCAACCCAAACCCAATCCGATCTTCAAGGTTATGAGCCCAAGCCCAAGCCAACCGAGGTCAGGCCTAGAATTTTCAACCCGAGCCCAACCCGATTTTGATCGGGTTGTCAAAATCCAAGCCCGAACCCAACCTGAGTACTGAAGGGGCCAACCCAACCCGAGTCCAACGTCAGGTTGAGCACACCCAAGTTGCAGCCCTACTGATGGGTACCAAGAACTCATGTTTCAGTCAATTTTGGGATATCTTTTGAGTGCTGTAAATAATAAAATCATCAGAACTTGCCCTCAGAGCATCTCCAACTCTGCCCTAAGTCCCTTCCCTTCCCTAAATCATACACTAAAAGTTAGGGCCAGAAGTGCACACACACCGAGTTTAGGGTGGACCGTACAAGAGCTTTTAAAGATTTAGGTAAGGCAGAGACTTTTCTACCCTACTTTGAGTGTTTAGGATAGGGCATGGTTGAAGATGCTCTCAGTACCACGCACATATCTCACGACCTCAGTGATCTGGACCGTTCAATTGGTGGGCCAACTCTTAGATGGGCATCAATCTGGAGTGGCCCCCTCTAACATTAAAAAGTCCATTGATCAGAGAGCATCAACCAATTGACATGATTTTAAGGCGACATGCAGTAAAAGAGAGGACCACCAATTGGTCGGTCCAGATCAATGAGCTCGTCACACATGCACTGCAAAGATCTGGGGTACCTACAAATATATAGACTCAAGGTCAAGCAATCCCACAGCAATTAAAAGGTAACAAAATCTCAACTCTCATCAAGAGCTCATTACTAATTTCAAAATCCTAATACATATAATGTTAGCTTGATTTGCCCATCAACCACTCCAACAGCTACTTTAAGTCCTAAGAGGGGGCCGGAGAGTGACTAAATGACATAAAGGAAACAAGAAAAAAACACAAGGGAAAGGTGATGAAAGAACAAAAAAACATTTAACTCTTCTCAGCATGTAAAGCTAGTCTATCCATCTGCTTCTTCATGTGACATTTCATCAGCCCGAGCCTCCGCTTAGTAGTTCAACGAGCTCGCCTTTTTTCAGCTTAGAGTACCCTTTCACACTGCGAGATTTTGCAAGCACCCTCAATTCTGATAGCTTCAATGTGCTCAAGTCTGTGTGCTCGGTCGATGACGGTTCTTCCACAACCTCATCATTATAAGCTTCATCGGTATCAGAAGATTCAGACTCAGTCATCTCATCAAATACATCATGCACATCAGAAGAAACAAGTTCAGGTTCAAGCTCGGGCTCGGGCTCGCGCTCAGGCTCAGGCTCAAGCTCAAGCTCAAGCTCAGGCTCAACCACAATCTTCTTTCTCCTTCCTTGTGATTTGGTAGAAGGGGCAGAACTGATACCGTCTTCGGTAGAATAAACAGGCTGGTACTTTACCCTTGGAACTGGAGATTTACGCCGGAAGTTCGATACTGGCCTCCTAAAAGGATTGGCATTGGGTTCTTGGGCCTCCTCCCTAGAGTTGGTATTTGAATCGAAGAAGCTTCTGGTTTGCCCTTCTTCGAAGTGGCTGTTTTGTTCTGGCTGGTCCAAAACAGAGTCTCTGCTGCCACTGCTTCTTCTCTTCCCTTGCTCAACCGAGTGTTTTCGTAACAGTTTAAGAAGGGAATCGACCGTTTCACTCTCCCTGCCCTGTCCTTGTGAGGCTTCTATCTTCCTTTCTTCTTTTATTGCTGCTCGTTCCCGAAGCTGGGCTTGGACCTTTCTGAATAGTTCAACAATCTCCTTTTCTCTGTGTCCAGGAGTTGCGGTAGCCTGAAACTTTGGGCTACTGGAAAGAGAAAGTAATGGCCCATTTTTAGAGGATAACAGGTCAGATTCTTCAAGGTTTTCAGAGTTGTCTCTCTCCAGGTTGTGCCTGTTCTTGCTTCTGGAGAACCCGTGGTTTTGTCTGTTTTGCCTAGAGAAATCTGGGTTTCTTCTATGATTGCCGGAGCTTGCAGCACAGACAAGAGATGTCCTCTTGGAGAAATAAACTGGGCTTTTCATAGATAGGAGCTTGACCTGTGGAAGGGGTTTGACGTCACCACAAGAGTAGGATGATACAGGCACTGCTCCTGAAACTCCCGAGCAGAAGAGACATCTACCCTCAGATGGTCCATAACCTGCATTAAAGACAAGATTCATATTTGATAGTCAAAATATATCATTGCAATCTTTAGAAGCCCATCATCTCCACCATCATCATACTAAGTAACAACTCTTGGCGGTCGGCAACATGATCCTACTTCACCAATCAACCCTATCTAGAGATATATCTTCTGTCAAGGCATAATCTTTAGAAGCAAATAGCTTGCACAAAATCAAAATAGGTCTTTTAGACCTCCTCATGGATCTTTCTGTTATTACTAATTTATAACAACTACCAAGCTGTTCAGCATCTATTTTTAATGGACCAAGACAGTTTGAGGGCCTAAGAAGAACAAGGGTAGAAGACTTTTGGTCCAGAGAATCAACTTAAGACAGCCAATTTGCTTTTCAATCTATTTCAATGTTTAAAGGTTACTACCCTAGCAGTTGAACACGAAGTTCTAAACCGGACCGGTCATCAAACCAGAGAAGGCCGGGCAAGGTCAACCCGGTTCAACTGTGATATCATATGATGTCATAAACAAAATTAATGTTTAAAACAAAACAAAATGAAGGTCTGAACAGTTTAACCTCCCCAGTGTGAATGGTTTTCCTTTATAACTAATACCAATTACCGATCAAACAAAATAAGTTATACTCATAACTTTAATGATGAGAATGTTTTTTAATAAATTTCCAAGGCATGTGTATCCAGACCAGTTTTGGGACCCACTCACCGGTTGAACAGCTGTTCAAATCTGGTTTTCAGTAGGCTTGAAGTTTTAACACATAAATCTTAATAATGAATGCAAGTACCCAAACAACTTTGGTATGCCCTATAGGATTTCTTGGCTCTTCAACAGATTCTTGAGCAGCTAGCCATCCTTTGTGTTACTGAAGTGGACATGAAAATTTGGGTTCTCCAGAACAATGTGATTCCTTTTTGTTCATATTGTTCATGCTTAAAAGGACCCTGACTTTGCCAATTAGTTGGCTGGTAGTGGATTGCATAAGGATATTTAGTACATCAGCGACCTTTATTTAGTATATTATATTCTCTAACTGGATATTTCCATGGATCTTTGAAGGTTTATTTAGTTTCCTGTTCCTTGGTAGAGGCTTAAAACACATATTTTAAGGCATAATAGGCAAGCAGCGATGCAAGATCTGAGACGTCAACTCAAAGACTCCCTTTTATGTCTTTCCTTAGAATTTTAAACCAGGGAAAATCTCATATAAAGTCTACGGTTCAGTAAATTCCATACGAAAGGTACCAGATTTCTAATATTTCATGTCACTAAACCTTTTATCTTCCAAGAGAATATTCAGCCCTAATTTTCTTTGTTCTCTCTGAGTTATTATTGCTAATTGCTTGCGGGGATTGTTTCTGTGCCTATCTGATTTTTCGAAAATTGCGCAGCATCTACCACTCACCAAACCAAGAGGCCTAGATTCCTTGAGTTCTTAATCCTTCTTTACTCTGGAAAACCCTCCCCATTGATCATCATAAAGTTTTTTCTTTAAATATCCAAACATAATTTGCAGAAACAGACAGTTAGCGTGAAGGTACCATATATCTTTAAGCATCTCCTCTTCATTTATCTATCCTCTTAACTCGCTATTGTCAGGCAAAGCAATAAAACAGAAATCCCATCTAGTTTGAGACGTTGGGCCAAATTGAATGAATTGGGAGATGAATTGAAGTCCCCCATCATGTAACTAGATAATAGCCAGTTGCAAAAAAAACAAAATAAACTATCCTCAAAAATAATGCCCTCAATTATTTTCTTAATGATATCCTCCTTTTTCTCCATGAGCACAACACTTAATGAGTTGACGTGATCATGCCTTCTTCAAGGGTTTGTCGCACCTTGAAAAGTTTTTGTATTATTGTTACATTTCATAAGCCATTTGACCCAAGACTCCGACTTACAACATACTTGTTCTTTCCAAATAAGCACCAAACAGTTATGTTAGCTCATCCTCTTCAACATGTCCAGTACTCCAGTAGTTATAAGAAAAAAGTATTCCACTAGTAAACAAAAAATTATTGGAAAAACAATGTTTTAAATGATTAGGTTGTTAATTGAACAAGTGTGTAAAACTAACCTAGTCAAGTCACAAATAGCTTGACATCATATATTGAAGTAGCAATTTTTTGTCATCAGATATATTGAAGTAGCAATCACTGGAATTATTCTCCTAACATGGTGGTAAGTAGGTAAGGACACAAACATCATCTGCAGGACCCAACAAGCTAGCATGAAAGATGAAACAAGGACAAATATCACCTTGTACCAGTATAACTAAGAGGTCTGTATCACTTGTGGTATGTGGTGGTGTAAGCCATAACATCAAAGCTCTCCATATTAGACCGTGTTGAATAGTCCACAACAAGTAGACCATCTCATCTTGTTCCTAGCATAGGGTGATTCGTGTGTGATTCGTGTGATGCTCTAATCTCATGCGAACAGCAAAGTCAAGGCTTGATTAGCACATGCATGTGTTGAATCAACCTACTAAATATTGATAGTGACTCGGCTATGAATAGAGCTGTCCACCTAAACCTAGTACTCATGCACACGGACATACTAACAATCAATTTACCGATCAAAAAAATAACATACTAACAATCAAGTATGTATATGAAAAGAGGAAATAATCAAGTGTATTGCTTGACCTAGAAAATAAACATTCACAGACAATACAAGTATAGCGGCACATAAGTGTAACTGCCAAACCAAGAGATATTCAGAGGACACTGTTACATGGAAGTGGGAACTTAAGTTTGATGGTAGTAGCAAAAGAAGCATTGGCAAAGTAGGTTTTCGGCACAACATTGGTACCATTGAAGTGAGATCGTATTAACTTCTGCCATGTTGGATGCTATTGCAAACACAGTTGAAGCAAAGGTAATGAAATTATACATTATATCAAGCTTTTTGTCTTTTTGGCTTAGGCCCTCAATAAAGCTTATACTTATAAAAAATAAATAAATAACATTGCAGGATTATGATAATACATGTTTGAAGCTTTGTGGTCCCACATTTTTTTACACAGTTGATATATTTATGAAAACATGGCTTAAAGAAAGCAACAATGTTATTGCTTGAAACACCAAAATTACCCAACTTGTCAAGGAGGTGTCTGCCTGACTAGTACGATAGATGTGGCCATTGTCAATGGACAAGCTTGCATTAACGACTAATACCAGAAATGGATCTAGATTAGCCATTTAAGCAAAATCTTAAATCGGACTTCATGTAGATTGAAATTTTTATACTAGCTAATTAAACTTCAAACTTTAGTATTAGATAAACTTATAAGAATCAGTCCTGTCTCGACAGTATGATACATTAGAAAATCTTTGTACAACAACTGAGCCACTTAGTAAGAAGTAAAACTTAAAAACAGGGTGCAAAACCCACAACTAAAACAACCTAAGGAAACTAAGGAGCTTAACATCTTCAAAATCCATCTAGAGTAAATACACCCAAGATGCCTCTGCAAGGGTTTAACTATACCACCAAACCAGTTTCTAATCAAATCTGGACATTTTGGTATGTGTTTTGTTACTTCAGATTTAATACTTAAAACTTCTCCACTCCTAGAGATTCTCAAGGAAAACAGGAAGAACCTAATTTCTGTTTAGTAGTTTCAGACTCTTAAATTCCTCGAAATATTAGGCATCTCAGAAGGACGATATTAGGAAAACCATTATCCCATAAGTTAAGATTAGACCAGACTGTTGATTAGAAGTCTGAAAAAATAGAAAGTCATACATGAATGCTGGCCATTGCCGGAAGGTCAAGGAAGTTGGTGACCTGATGAAAGGGGAGCCGGCAACTGAAGCCCGGTGAATTGATCAACTATAACAACCCAATAGGACGTAATATTTTTTAATAGGATATATATATAAAGGTACACAAGAAGCTAATAAACTCCACACACTGCAAATCAAACTCGACAAAGACCTCAATTGAACCAGAAAAAGGGTTTAACATCCTCAAAATACACACAAATTCATTAAAACAAGCAAATCTCAAAGACCTCAATAGCAATGATTCATCCTATGTTCTCAATGAATTATCCCATTCCAGAACCGACATCAGAAACATCCCGTAAGTGTGTGTATGTGTGTGCACGCATCTAAATATATACAATAATGTTCTAAACTACAGAAGAATCTATGCAAGCAAGGATAGAATCAATTGAAAACAGCTGTCCACGACCAAGATTCACAACTTCACACCATTTAACATTTAATACATAAAAATTTAACCAAATCAAATTACATTATAAAAAAAGAAGAGACATAGACCTCCACGAATCCATTTATAAGATTTACCAAAAAATGCTGGAAAAAAAATTAAAAAAATCAAATAAAAAACTGGATCAAAACCCTTTTTCCTACTGAACCAACTCAATATTTCATAGGAAAACTGTTAGGGCGACATGAGGTCCACAATCAGGTGTTTTGGACCTTGGGTCAAATCCCTTGGATTACAAGTCGTGGAGATACGGGTCAATTGAAGTTTACTATCATTATCTGACATGTATCTCGAGGAATACAATCCAACAGAGTTATACAAAGGACCACACACTTGTCGTGGAGCTCAGGTCTACCCTAACACAACTCTAGTTCAAAACCCACAATTTTGACAGCAGAAAACCTAAGAAATCAACTTGAACTTCACAAACCCATACACCAATCTTCCCACTAATGAAGAAACCATGAAAGTCAACTCATTTGAAGTTTCATAACAGAAAACCCAAGAAAACTACTAAAATTCACAAACCCATATAACAATCTTCCATTAAATGCAGAAAATTAATGAAAAACCATGAAATCAATCAAAATCTAAACGACCCATTTCAGGAAACAACACAAAAGGCAAACATCCAGTCTATGAGTTGGAATGCACAAACAAAACCCTAAAATCATAGAACGAACTGAAGGGAAGAAGAAGAAGAAGAAGAAGAAGAAGGAGGAGGCCGTACCTGGGATGTTATTAGGTATGAGATGGATTGCTCGAGACATCACTCGAAACAGAGAAAAGGGTTTCAGTGGCGGTTCTGCCTTTTATAATGTTTTCGCTCACGAAACTTCGTTTGGACTGTTGAAATCTTAATGGCTGTAAATGATAAGAGACTTTTGTCTGTTTTTTTTTTTTTTTGGATATTTTAGTAACACCCCCCTGAAATTTGAAAGTAATATGCAATACCCCTTATAGTTTCAAACTTCAGGATTACCCCCTTGACCTAGTTTAACTATGATTTGACTAACGTTAAAATGTGGCATGCATCATGCATCATGCGCCTGGCTAAGCATTTTTTATTTTTTTTTGATAAGTACCAATGCACTTATGAAAACCCCATAATATTGCAAGTACAATGCTAACGGCGTGTGATTCAAGTCCGTTTAACTGAAGTCAACCACTGTTAAACGGACAAATCTGATCTGCAACCGTTTAGAGACTTAAAAGTATGTAAACATTGTCGGTATTGCTGGATGTCCCTTGAAAAATGTGTTATTTCAATGTTTTCAAAAAAAATAATAAAAAAATATATTTTTTTAATTTTTTTGATAGGTAAGCCTGTGTTATTAAAGAGATCAGTAACTTGGTGAAGGCAAGTTTTGAACCCAGGTCTGGTATCATCACCCACAAATTTTACCAACTGAGCAAGCACCTTCCAAAAAATAATATTTTATAAATTAAAAAAACGTTTTTCAATGTGATGGATAGAGTGTTTGCATACTTTTAATTAAGTCTGCAAACGTATGCAGAATAGATTTGTCCCTGTTAAACTAGGTTAAGGGGGTAATCCTAAAGTTTGAAAGTATAAGGGGGCATTACATAGTACGTTCAAATTTCAGGGAGGTGTTACTAAAATATCATATTTTAGATAATTATAGTGTCCAATGGCGTTTGACTCAATCGAACGTTGTGGGGTCCACATGGGTGAGCCCCTGGGGCTGATTTTGGGTGAGGATGATCTCCTCACCATTGAGATCATCCTCCAAAAATATCAGGCCAGTCTGAGTTTTCTAACCCCACAGAAATGATCTCAATGATGATGAGATCATCCTCACCCAAAATCAGCCTAGGGGCTTTCTCATGTTGCCCCACAGTTTGTCAAACCATGGGTGACCTTATAACAACCCTTTTTTCAGATTTAAAAAAAAAATTTAATTAAATGTATTTCTAAAAGTAATACCTTTTTTATTTTTTTAAACAAATACAACATTGGCCCTGGCTCTTTTAAATGCATTGGAAAGGGCGTCTTTGGCTTGCCAATGCACTTTCAAAGGGCGTCAACGACCATCGAACACCCCTTTCGTCTGCCCGTTGCGCTACCAACACCCTTTGCACCCCTATAACTTCCTCTTTCTCTCTCATATATCTCTGCACCTCTGATCTCTCTCTCTTCAACAGATACTTGCTCACTCTCTTAATTTTTTAAATAGTGGCAAAACTCATTTTAATTCAATATGGAGGCCAAATAGACGATGATAGGTACGTTGGTGTAGAAACTAGCACGAATGTTATTCATGTCATCAGAAATCACATTAACCGAATTATATGAAAAATCGTTACAAACTGTGAAATTCATCAGAACGTCATTTTAAGGTCAGTTATTAGTTTTGATTCTGAAAAACATATAATCCAAATTTTTAATGATCGATCCATCTCTACAATATCTATTTTAAATTAATGTAACTTCTGCACATATAATCATTTTTGCATGTACTACACTTACACCATCACATCAATCGGATTAATCGTTGGATTTGAGCATTTTCCATCATGGGCTTAGTGAATAGGCCTACTGGCGAAGAGCTTGGTTCCAACTGATGAAAAAACTGTTCAAATCCTTAGCAAAGAACAACAGGAAGATTATTGGGGTGCAGGTTCATCAAGGGTGTATCAAACATTCATGACTTATTGCGAATGACTAACATCCAAGAAAAGATTTTGGCAAATTTTCGTTGCCCCGTCAAATTCTCTTATCTCCCCCCACCCTTTTATTACATTCTTGAAATGCCCCTCGACCCCATCGAAATCTCTAACCACCCCCTTAATGTTAAAAACGAATATATGTATCTTTGATTTCTATATGGACACCGTGAATGCATGACAGCCCAATCTACTGTTCGGCCTACTTAACCCGAACATTCCTCGATTGTTCGGTCTAAGCCTACTGAATAATTATTATTATTTTGGTCCTAGCAGATCGAATACATAAAAAAAACATATTTTTTCTGATAATTGATCATTCGGCCTGCTAAAACCGAACTTTTATGTACTGTTTGACCTAACATGGTAAGGGATATAGATGTCTTTTTATTTATAGTTTTAGTGGGGGATAATAAGATAATTGGACGGGGCAACGAAAATTTGCCAAATATTTTAAACCTCAAGTTTCTTAACATATTTTACACAAGGATAGTTATCCAATAAGGGCCCTTATCCAAATAACCATAAGAAATCTTTAATCTTTTCCAGAGAGCGAAGAAAATGGATGCATGGGTAACCGGTAACACTCTTTTGGGCCCACAAACCCATGGATGTTTGACCCACCCCTTGGTGGACATACACACTGAAAATCAGCCTGATTGGTGATATCTATCCGATAGATTCAAGTACCTAAAAGAAAATCTAGAATCTAACGGCTAAATGTCACCATGAATCATACAGCTAGAAATCACTTACCATGCTAGTTTTGGTATGTAGGTCCCTTAGGGGTCTGCCAAACATCCATAGATGGGTGGGCCCAATGAGTGCCATTTCTGAGAGCTGAACATCAAAAGTTTGATGTCCCCTGGACATAATCCTTAAGTTCAGAGTCTTCAGACCATTCGATGTTCTTCGAAATTTTCACACGTTTCAGAGGAAGTCTACTCCCTCGAGCAGACTTGGTTCACTTTTACATTGGCTAGAAGGGCGGAGTTACATCGCAACCAAACATGCACTTAATTTTCATCCAACGGTCAATGAATGAGATGGAGATAGTCGTCAAAGACAAAGGAGTACTTAGGCTGACTACGACCCATCCAGAGTCCGCCTGAGCCTGCCCTGTGACTCTCTGAGCTATGTAGATGAGCCAAAGGCCAACCCAATCAGTAATGGGCCCAATAATTCAAGCCCAAGATTAATGTTTGGGTCAGGCTAACTGCGATATCCCTTTGCATGAGCAGGTTGGGTTGGCGTGGGCCACAATTTTTTCACAGACATTGGCCCCATTCAAACGGGTGGGGGGTTTGTATCAGGTATGACCAATCTAGGGCTGTCAACAGTTCGGGTCGCCCCGATAACCCAATCCAATCCAACAGTATAGGTACCTGGACTTGGAAATCATGATCCAATAAGCTATCCAATCAGTTCCGGATCCACCTTGATCTGACCCGATATTATAATGAAATATATATAATATTACAGAAAAATAATTTTATTTTTATATATTATTAATGAAACATTTTATATTAATGAATGTATGTTAGTAAAATCTTTTGCATATGTTATTAAACTTAAGGATATAAAGATTTTATTTTTTAAATCAAATTTAACAGCTTTATTGATCAGATCGACTTGATGTTAGGTCGTCCCATTCCAATCCAATCCGATCCATTGACAGCCTAATCACCACACGATATCCAGACGACTGGATTACTAAATTGGGTCTAGAAAATGGACCCGAATCTGAAAATTTTGGGTCAGTCAGGTGGTGAATAGAAAATTTGTACAACAGTGTCACCTGAACCGATCTGGTTTAATTATCGGTCCAAAATACTCGGAAGGCCGGACCACAACAACACACCACCATGTAAACTCCAATATGAACACAACCAAAGTTAGCAGTGAAGGGAAGCTTTCTTCTTTTTTTTGTTTCTCCTAAACTACAGAATTCTTCTTCTAAGTAAATAAGGTCGATAAATGAAATTTGCAACACAGATTGGCATTCTTCAGTTACAGAAAAGAAAGAGCAAGACAGACCTGATTCCCCAATTGTCCTACCTGGTCAATGATAACAACAAAATTACGCTATCCTCGCATACTTGAAGAATAGCGAGGAGAAGCTTCCACCTGTCTCTTTTATTTTTTGGCAGAATACAGGTTTTTGATAAAGGAATCAGCTTGAGGAATACATTCTGACCAAATGAGGAAGAAGCTCAAACTTAACCGTTCTTTTTTTCAGTCCACATACAGCCTATGCTTTGTGATTCTTAGCCATCTCATCAACATCCAATTCAACTGCAATCACCGGAGAATCCTTTCGCATACTGAAATGACTGGTAGAGGCCAACACATCGGAGCAAACACAAAGTTTAGACATTATCACCAGATTTCTTTTAGATACAACATGGGTTTTGGATTGAGTGATTTGATTTGAGTAGCTCACCTGTTCTGCACAGGGCCATGGTCTACAGCGGTTCGCAAGCAATATACGACTCTGCCAACAATATCTGTCATGGGAACGGGGCCAAATGTCCGACTGTCCTTTGCTTCCTGCTAGAAAAGAAAGTTCAGTAGAGAAGTCCATCAGGATCTGTCTGTTTCATAAAACTACAATTGACCCCAAGGATTTGGTCTGATCTGTATACATTAGACAGGAACCTGTCCATGCCAATGTTCTGAATATTAGATTGGATCTTAAAACTGAAATAGCCTTGGATTGTCAATGTTGGTAGGGGTAATCCTGTTTTATTTTTAACAGGATTCGAACCGAATAGCTAACTGTTTTCCCTGGGATCCAAAGCTAAGAGCGGGATTTAAACCATAACTCAAACAATTCTCTGAACAATGAGTGATGTCCATGATCATACGTGTGATAGCATATTATAAATTTCAGATGAGTTAATGAAACAAATCTCGCATTGTTTTGTGTTGTTATACTCTTTAACGTAACATGCTAGTGTCATTCTATGCTGTTTTAAAGGATCATTTTTTTATGCTGTTTTAGTTTTCTCAGACTCCCTCCTCTATGCATAAACATGTGTAATCTGTAGAAATTAGAGAACAGATGCATGCGCAACACATTAGAAGAAAAACATAAATATGTTGGAAAAAATTCTCAACCAACCCCTGAAACCCTGATCTGTCTATAAAATGCTCGAATAGAAAATGACATATACCTTAGGCTTCAAAGATTCATTGTCGGACAGCACCCAACACTGATCCTTCTCAAGAACAAAGGGCTCATCTTTCTCATCAGTAGACACCATTTCATACCCCTCGATGGCTGCCAATCTTCTAACCAGGCAGTTATCTGAGTTCTCTGGATCCTTCAAGACAACCACGTCACCAACAAAAACACGCCTGTAATAGAAACATATACAAGCAGTAAGAGAACTATGGTTCTATGAATACTGTTTGACAAACAGAACAGGCAAACACAGAACAACATTTTAAAGTTACAAAGGAGAATACTTTCAACCTAGGGCTGAATAATTTGTAACAGCCCTACAAAGCTGAAAAACAGAAGTGCTAGGATATTGGCACCCACCCTTCACTCAGTATGCCCATTTAACAAAAAAAATTACAAATGTGTCCCTTGCTTTTGACTCAAAGCACCCACCCTGAAAAACAAAAAAGAAAGAAAGGAGGAGGCCGCCCCACCACACCGCCGTCAAAAGAAGAAGAAGAAAAAGAGGCGGCGGCTGCCGCCACCACCACATCACTTCCGCCTCTCTCTCTCTCTTGGCAGCTCAGAACCGAGAGAGAGAGAGAGAGAAGAGCGTGAGAATGCAGCGTGTGAATCAATTTATACTCCAAAACTTCACAAGCTGAAATAATTCACATTCCAAAGCAATATAAAAAAATCTTGTGACACCCTAATTCAAGCCAAGTTGGAGAATTGGTAAGCTAAAAACCAAGTTCTTCATTTTTTTTATCAGTTAAATTGCTTCTTGGATGATGCGACAAAGCTCTCCAGCTTGAACCAAGAATGTAGAATTTATAAAAGAAAAGAAAACCATCAACTACTAGATGAAATATATTCACGAAATGAGAACAAATCCATCAGCATAAAAACAGATTTCAACAAAAACAGTCTACGATGCAACACATGATTATATTTGAACAAGATAGAGAAACTCAATCACACCTTTGCCTATACATATGCACTAAAGTAAACTTGCTACTAATTTATGTGATAAAATCTCTTACCAGCGGCAAAGCTCCAGGCCACAAATTTATGGTGGAAAACATAAGAAAACATCCTTGAAGCAAGATCCTTTGCTTGATGACAATTTATCAGACACCTGAACTTGGGTTCCAAGGAAATGTATAGGCATAAAAGGAAACTTAACGACAGGTCCAAACTCTTGAATATCATACAGACTAATGATTTCAATAGTTCGTGGGAGAACCAACTCAAAAGTTGAACCAAAATTAATTTGTATTTTATAAATGTATAACATTAATGGGGGCTTGGGGAATTAGGCCCTGTCGGGTAAATGGCTATGGAGATTTGGGGAGCAGAGCAACAGCCAATGGGCCAAGGTCATTAAGGGGAAGCATGGAGTCTCTCACTTTGGGTGGAGCAGCAGACATTCCCATCTACCTTTTGGATGTGGGGTATGGAAGGGTATTTTGAAGACCTCTGTGGATTTTGAGAGAGGGATTAGGTATTCGGCAACGGTGGGCAACAAAATCAAGTTCTGGGAAGATCACTGGTGCGGCGACGGGCCCTTGTACATCGATTTTTCGGATCTTTACGCCATTTCGGATAGGAAACATTGGTCCATTCAGGATTGTGTGGCCAGTAGAGGGGAGGTGGTGGAATGGAACTTCGAGTTCAGGAGGAATCTCAATGAATGGGAGATTGACCCTCTCTCCGGGTTGCTTGAGAGACTGCATAATGTTCATCTTTCCCCCTTAGCATAGGACAAGCGTGTTTGGAAATGGACCAACAATGGAGTTTTCTCTGTCCGATCCTTCTATGAAGAGCTCTCTAGCATGGACATCTCTACCTTTCCGGCCTCTGCAGTGTGGAAGCCTAGAATCCCTACTAAAGTTGCTTCTTTTTTTTTCTGTTGACTGCATCCTTGGGAAAGATCTTGACTACCGATCAGTTGAGAACCAGATGGCTCGTGGTGATGGACTATTGCAGTATGTGTAAACAGAGTGGCGAGTCGGTGCACCACTTGCTAATGCACTGTGATATGGCTTCGAAGGCGTGGGCGATGTTCCTTCAGGACTTTGGGATTACATGGGTCATGCCAGGAACCCTGACGAATCTCCTTCTTAGCTGGCGCCCTCCTGCTCTTTCAGATAGAGGCCGGATCTTGTGGAAGCTCCTTCCTTTCGCCGTCCTATGGGGTCTGTGGAGAGAAAGGAATCAACGCATCTTTGAAGATAAGAGCGAAGATTTGGGGTCGATAATCCTCAACATCAAAGGATTGATTTTCCTTTGGTCTAAGTTGTTCAGAGTGCAAAGAGCTATTTTTTGAGGACTCGGTGTTTCGGTGAGATATTATTTGTAAGAGGGAGGGTCCTTAGCATGAGCTCCGGGGGTCGGCTCCTTGTTTGGTGTTTTGTGAGAGAAGGTCACCTCGACCTCTCTTGCTGCGCCTTTGTTTCTGTGCCATTTTGGCCTCTTAATATATCTTATACTTATCAAAAAAAAAACATATAATATATCCAACATGGAGAGCATGCAAAATTTGAGCACAAACCGAGTATAATTGAAAATAATAAATGTACTAAAAATCATTACTGCAGAATAATCTGTCACTAAAGCATCCACGTTCCCTTTTATCTAATCACCACCTATAGATTGAGAATTCATTTAGAAGAGGAATGAACTGTCAAAATGATTTAACTAAAATCATTTAATCAGGCAAGTGAATTTACGTCGGATCCGCCGTTGGTAGTTTACGAACAAGAAGAGTTCCCCCCTGCCCTCCTATTGTAGGGGTCATCTCTACTCCTTTATTCCAATGCAAGTATGTCAACTTGCCCTGAAGTACATTTTTCCAGACGGCGTCACCTACTTCTCTGTCAGTGATTTGACCTATTTTATAACTCTGCATCACAACAAAGACTATGTCAAGACACTCCCTTAAGGGAATAGTTCAATAAGGCAGATCTCAAAACAACATACTATTTGCAAATAGCAGTAGAATAAACATGAAACACAACGCAACTGGCATGATAGATTGATGAGATAACTATGTGAATCATTCATTTAGAGTGAAAATTCATTTATCAGAATATATTTGATCAACATTGATTATGATACATGATAATCCTGTCATATATTGGATCCAACCAGATATTTTGCAAGTGAGGAGCTAGTTTCTTATAGCGAAACTGCGAAGCCACTTTTCTATTGACCTAATAACAACAATCCCTGCAGCAACTAAATCAGCTACTTCATCATTGGAACCAGTTATTAAAAAGTGTTTTACCTACCTGCAAATCAGAAACCAGTTGCTGTTTGAACCAATCAACTTTGCAAAGGTTTCGATCTACAGATTAAGGATTCCCTAGTGCCTAAGACATGACGACTTCGCAGTTCGTTTAAATATCATTTAACAGAATAAACGTTATTAAGACCGAACTTTGCAAAGACGTCAATTTCTGGTTCATTATCATTTTTTAGTGATTGGATGTTTACAAATCCAAATGCTCCAGTAAGTTTTATATCCATAGTTAAAAATTCTGAACTTAGTGACCAACATTTGTACAAAAGACATATAAGTCCTCTCAATGTCCATACCTACGACAGGGACATCATTAATCATATAAACAGATTAGGCAAGTGTTCTGGGTGGTTACCTAGGCCAACTGCGGAGGTGTGGAAATCCTCTAATGCCTAGGGACAGCTTAAGGCCGGCAACCAACCTCTAGATGATCACCAAACACCTTGGCATGGCTAGGTGACCAACTAACTCCAAGGGACTCCACAACGGCCGCCGTTTCTAGTTGACTACGAGTAACTAGTATTAAAACTTTAATCTTCGGTCTAGTGTGGTGTGCTTTTTGAAGTATAGATAAATGAGATGGTATATATGTTGGAGTCTTAACCCCTTCAATATTTAGTCTACATTCTATTATTTAAAATTTACCTTATATTTTCTTCATCGCTTCTATAAGAATAACAGAAATAGGAGCTATTGATGAATCTATAGTTTTTTTTTTTTGATAAGGTGTATATATTGATAGAGGAAAAAGATACAATCAGAAAAAGAGGAGAGCAGAGGTCGAGAAGACCTCCACAAGCAAGGGAAAACAGAAACAACAAGCAAGAACACAGCTGAGTTGATAAAAAATCCACCTGAGTTGTCTACGTCTCCTAGCAAAAAGTTGGCCCTCACTAACCGTATCATTTACAGTATCTGTTCTTACTAATTGTTGTTGAAGCAAAAATTGCCCTACCAAGGCTTCAAAAATACAAAGCAAAAAAAAAAGCTCAGAGAGAGATAGTGAGTCTCCCAGTACAGGTGGCCAGGACTCCACTCCAAAAAGTAGGAGGTTCTGAGTTCAACTCTCCTTGGGGCCACCCCTTGGAAAGAGTAGGGTAATAAGTGGCTCAGTCCACATTAACTCTCCCAGTACACTCCGACACGTGTGGAAGCGGTGACTCGTGCCCCGGGAGACTAGTCGGGTGATCTAAGAGGCCCGGATACCCACGGTTTCAAAAAAAAAAAAGATTGTGAGTCCAAAATAAATATAATTTACAACTGGTAAGCAGCAGTACCAACAGCAACATACTATTTGATTGAGAGAATTCAGCAACCCCACCCAAACATCAAAAAGAGAATAGCAAAGAAAAGGAACATCCAACTTAAATGAAAGTCACACTTTATCAAGTAGATCTAATAATATATGTAACTTAGACATGAGAACATCTGTCAATGATAGACACAGGGAGAAACTTGGGGAAGTCAACCTGGAAAGCTCCGTGACAGTTAATATTATAATAATCATCATTATCACTATGCCTTATCGTAAATGTTTGGGGTCGGCACCATGAATCCTATTTCGCCATCCGACTCTAATTAGAGCTATATCTGCTGTCAAAGCATGTCTTCAAATCTTTTCTTACAATCTCAATCCATGTCATTTTCAGTCTTCTTCTCCCTTTTATGGCCTTCGACTTGCAACAAAGAGCTCCTTCTCAATAAATTTAATACCATAATATAGAACCAAATTTTATTCAATCCATAATACTTAATAAGAGCATGAGAACAACCAGATTAGGATAACACATTGAAATTGAATGAATGGTATATAAATATAGATTTAAAGGATAAAAAATAGACAAATTAAAGTATTTTCGTAATATTGGTACCAAAGCATGGTCATCATGAAGGAAAAAATTTATATATTGATGTGTCCTTGTTATTTAACTGATAACCGAAGTTTTTATATGATACACTGCATGACATAAGGCCCATATTCAAAAGAAATACTTGGGCATTAATACAGAGTGCATCATGCAAGAGTCGATTCCAATTCCAGGATCTAATAACGAGTTAAAATATTTTACTAATTTTGGACATGGAGGCACTGGTTAATTTTTTCAAGGGGATCCTAGTTCTAGTTGAATGCTCAGGAATCTAGCTAGTACCTTAAGCAACCGCCTTCACATCTAGCGCACAGATGGCTGTATACAATAAAGGTTCATCATTGCTGTTATAAAAGAGGTAATGCTACTATAAGAAAGGGGAACTGACTCAGAATTTGGGTCTATCTCTAGACCGTATAAAAAGCCCCGTCAATTTTGTTTCTCATTTTTCTTAGAGAAATCAAAATTTTGACTTTCCGTGGTTTGGAGCGGTTTTCAATTTTTCCAATAAACGAAAACAGAGCCAAATCAAAATGAGTGCAAGACCAAGAGTTCAACCATGTATTAAGATCCAAGCATCAAGATGTAGTATTTTTCTCTCTTTTAAGTCTTGCTTATATTTCATCATATTCAAGTTGCTTTCTCTTTTATTTCAAATTTAGTATGCGAATTGGGTGTGACCTAGGTGTCAATGCAAGTTTGAAGTATAACTATCTATTAGAGTATCGCATTGTAATAAACTGTGATGAGATGCACCATATCATAAATTGTGATAGGAAATTAGTTTATTGATAAACTTGGGTAATTATTACATTGACCTTAATAGGTTTATATAGGTAATGACAAAATCTAAATATAAAAACTAATCTAAATCAAATCTAATCTAATATCCTAATTTAATTGACATGGGATCATACCGAGAATCGTGAAGAGATACACCCATAATGATATAGTGCTCATCACAATTTATTACAGTGTGATAATCTAATATTCCCCCTCAAACTCGTGGGGATCGAGAAACAACGATGGTCATGAGTTTGCCAAAATCGAGTGCCTTGAAGATTGAATTGTCATTGAAGAATGCTATTGCTATTTTGAGTTTGCTAAGATGATTGAATCGCTTTGAACAAGCCTTGATGTCTATGCTCGGCAGTGAAGGAAGGTGGTTGCTAATCAGAATGATCCATGATGGTCACACAGGATCTTGTCCCAGAGAAATCTTCGATTTAGGCTAGAACGAAACCCGTCGGATTTTAATCCAGATAAAAGGGCCTCATTGGGCCAAAGTGGGTGTGAGCATCTATTTGCCTCACATGCTTGGGCTCTATGAGTCCTCAAGCAATGAATTGTGTGGGCCTCTTCTGGACCTCACAAGAATATTGTGGACCTCTTTTTGGGTCGCACTTGTATGTGCCTCTTGTGGGCTTCACTGGATTGGACCTCTTTTGGGCCAAAAAGAGTGTGGGCATCTTTGTGCCTCATGGGCTTAGGCTCTGAGTCTTTAAGCATAAGAAAGTGGGTCTCTTTTGGGCCACACGAAACTTGAGCTTTAAAAGTCCTCAAGCTGGAGCCAACAAAAGTGGGGATATCGTGGCTTAACAAACTTGGGCCTCTATTGGGTCACAAGCAATAGTAAAATCTCTGTTTTTTATTTTTTCGAGCCGAACATTATAGATGTAAAAGGGGGAGGTGAAAAAAGAAGATGAGAGGGTTTTGTGTGATGGGGTTTTCAAAACCCAAGATGAGGGTGGTCGGACATGCGGCAACGGCAAAAACGGAGGCAACAGGGGCAGTAATGGCGGCTGGTGGAGGTGGAGGCGGTGGCAGCAGCGCTTGTTCTAAACTTCGACTTCGCCTTGAACTTCGGTCATTTAAAATTCAGAATTAATTCAGGGAAGTTCAATTCGATTTAGAGGATTTCTGTAAAAATTACCCAACTTTGAGAAGCTGGAGAATTTTTGCCAAAACGTTGGTAACACACTGATTTTTAAGGATACAATAAAACAAACATGATAAAACATTTATAACCCATTATAGCATAAAAAAAACCATTTAGAGCAACCTAAGCAAGATTAATACAGTTTCTCATATTGACACAAGTATCTAAAGTATTGAGATTCTTCTTTTAAGATGACTTATAAGTGTTTTATCATATCCTTAAAAATCAAGGTGTTTTATTATGCTTGTTTTATCATATTCGGCTAATTTCTCGGAATTTAGCCTTTTTAGTACAAAAAATTGTGTTGTATTGCTTATGAGTTTATGACTCAGTATCTTGTTACTTGCTTAAAAAAAGAATCTCAATACTTTTGATGTTTGCGTCAATATGAGTAAAACAACTTTAATCTTGCTTACGTTGCTTTTTTATGAGGTAATGAGTATGAGTGTTTTATCATGCTTGTTTTATCATATCCTTAATAATCAGTGTTTTACCAACGTTTTGACAAAAATTCTCCAAACTTCTCTAAATTGGCGCATTTTTGCAATTTTTGTACTGAAAAAAGGCTAAACTTCAAGAAATTAGCCGAATTTTGTCGAATTAAGCGAATTAATTCAGTGAATTTTAGTAATTTTTTACTACATGTATACTTTAATTCGATGATTCAAAAATTCGGCGAATTTGTCAAATTTTAAAACCATGATTCTCGGCGATCTATAACTTGGCGCGCTTGAAGAAGGCGTCTTTGGCGAGGTTGAGGGACAGATCTGGCTCAGGCCAAGAGTTTATAGGGTTTTTTTTACTTTATGACAGACCAAAGGGAAAAGGTTTTTCTTTTTTGAACAGTTACGATGGACAAAACGACGATGGTTGGCAATGATTATCGGGCGGATGGCGACGATGCCGCCTGCCAGAATAAGGCACAGAATCGAGAGCTTGTTCTCAAAAGAACAATGGCTTTGATACCATGAGTTTATTGATAATTGCAACCACCATGATCAGTGTTTCACCGCCGTGAGGCCCCATCTCCGGCAACCTTCTCAGTTTTGGAAACCCTCCTCTTTTTTGCCCATTCTGTTATGTTCAGCTAAAACAACAACCGGAAAAAAAAAAAAAAAGATTTTGCTTGTAGCCCAATAGATGTGCAAGCCTGTTATGCCACAATATCTCCACTTTTGTTGGCTTAAGCTTGAGGACTTTCAAAACCCAACCCTTGTGAGGCCCACCTCCTTCTGCTTGAGTACTCATAGAGCCCAAGCCCATGCGGCACAAAGATGCTCACCCACTCTCCTTGGCCCAAAAGAGGCTCAAGCCAATGATGCCCAAAAAGGCACACACTTGTGAGGCCCAAAAAGAGGTCTACACACTTCTTGTGAGGTCCAAAAGAGGCCCACACACCTTTGCTTGAGGACTCGTACAGCACAAGCCTGTAAGGTACATAGATGCCCCCATGGTGGCCCAATGAGGCTCTTTATCTCTAGATTAAAATTCCATGGGTTTCGGTCCAGCCAAAACCAAAGTTCTCTTCACGAGATCCCGCGTGACCATCATGGATCATCATTCTGGTTGGCAACCACTTTCCTTCACTTGTGAGCACGGACATCAAGGCTTGATCTAAGCGATTCAATCATCTTAGCAAACTCAAAATAGCAATAGCATTCTTCAACGACAATTCAATCTTGAAGGCACTCGATTTTGGCAAACCCACGACGATCGTTGTTTCTCGATCCCCATGAGTTTGAGTACGAATATTAGAGTCACATTGTAATAAATTGTGATGAGATACACCATATCATTATTGGTGTATCTCATCGCGATTCTCCTTATGATCTCATATCAATTAGATTAGAATATCAATTAAGATATTATATTCGATTTGATTTAGATTAGTTTCTATATTTAGATTTTGTCATTATCTATATAAACCTATTAAGGTCAATGTAATAACCATCCAAGTTTTATCAATAATATCCATTTTCTATTAATATTATTAGATAAAACTTGGATAATCATTACATTGAACTTAATAGGTTTATATAGATAATGACAATCTAAATATAGAAACTAATATAAATCAAATCAAATCTAATATCCTAATTGATATGGAATCATGCAAAGAATCGTGATGAGATACACCGATAATGATATGGTGCATCTAATCACAATTTATTACAATGTGTTACTCTAATATTCCCCCTCAAACTCATGGGAATCAAAAAACAACGATCGTCATGAGTTTGCCAAAATCCAGTGCCTTGAAAATTGATTACTGTTGAAGAATGCTATCGCCATTTTGAGTTTGCTAAGATGATTGAATCGCCTTGATCAAGCCTTAATGTCCGTGCTCGCCAATGAAGGAAGGTGGTTGCCAGCCAGAATGGTGATCCATGATGGTCACGCAGGATCTTATCCCAGAGAGATATTAGGTTTAGGCTAGACTGAAACCCGTCAGATTTTAATCCAAATAAAATGGCCTCATTGGGCCAAAATGGGTGTGGGCATCTTTTTGCCTCACAGACTTGGATTCTATGAGTCCTCAAGCAATGAATTGTGTGTGGGCCTCTTTTGGACCTCACAAGAAGATTGTGGACCTCTTTCTGGGTCGCATTTATGTGTACCTCTTGTGGGCATCACTAGTTTGGGCCAAAGAAAGTGTGTGGGCATCTTTGTGCCTCATGGGCTTAGGCTCTATGAATCCTTAAGCATAAGAAAGTGGGCCTCTTTTGGACCTCATGAGGCTTGAGCTTTGAAAGTCCTCAAGCTGAGACAACTAAAGTGGGAATATTGTGGCTAAACAAGCTTGAGCCTCTATTGGGGCCACAAGCAATAGCAAAATCTTTTCAATCAAACATTACAAATGCAACAAAAGGGTTGGTGAAAAAAGAAGAGAGGGTTTTGTGTGATGGGGTTTTCAAAACCCAAGATGAAGATGGTCAGACATGCGGCATCGGCGACAACGGAGGCGGCAGCGATGACAATGTAGTGGCAGCTGGTGGAGGCGGCGATTTGCAACTTGGTGCGCTTGAAGAGGGTGTCTTTGGCGAGGTTGAGGAATGGATCTGGCACGAGGCAACAGTTTACAGGGCTTTTTTTACTTTATGACAGACAAAAGGAAAAGGGTTTTTTTTATAACAACAGTGATGATGGACAAAACAACGATGGTGGGCAATGATTACAGATACGACAGCAATGCCACCCACCGTCATAGGGCGCAGAATCGAGAGCTTGTATAATAGGTGATAAAATAAGGAGAGACGAGTAAAATGGTTGGCCTGAAAAAGGAATGGATCAAGGTCGTAAGGAAAGATTTCAAGAATCATGCTTTAATGGAAGTTATGGTCCTAGATCGAATTAGGGGTGTCAATGGATAGTTGAAAATTTGAATCCATATTCAAATAATCGGATAACGGGTTCGGATTTTTTCTATATTCAAATACTTTTCGGATATGGATATATCCGCTTAAATAATGTCTGATCCAATATACTATATAAATATAATATATATATATATTTTAAGCTCCAGCCCTATATATAATAGATTTTAAACTCCAGTCCATGTGTGTGCCAATAGTGTACCTTATGGAGTACCCCCATAAGGTTATCCTTAAAAGATATTAATTGGATTCGAATTCAAATATTGATTCAGCATATCCGTTGGATTTCAAATCGAATTCGGATATCGGATGATTTTTTTGGATTCGAATTCATATACACTTATCTTCGATACGAATAATATTCGTTGACAACCCTAGATAGAATGGAATGGAGGGAAAAGGATTTGTGTAGCCGACCCCAAATAATTGAATAAGGCTCTGTTGATTGATTGGTTGATGGACTGATAGAATTAAGTCTATGTTGTATGGATTCTTCTAACGGGTGAAGCAATGTCAAACACATGTCCGGATCCGGACTTTGCAGATTCTAGTGCGACACTTCCAATTTTTTTCTTCCCTTGCAAGATATCTCTAGTCAAATCAAAAATAACATTGAAGTTGTCAACTAGATTCCAAGGCCCAACCAATCACCTAGCCACCCAAAAAATGACAGCAAAGGATTTAAAATTTTTGTTTTAAAATAATCAGCTGCTGTTTGATATTAACCTGCGGTTCAAAAATCTTATTATCGTATGTGTTTAGATGATAGAATCATTCCTGTTTCAAATTTACAATACTATTATTTTCAATTTGTCATATATTCTCTGGCCCCAAGTGTTGATTCTTTTTTTCCTTTTCATGCTTTAGTCGCTAGACACTCTGTGGTATTAGCCACTTGGGTTGGTTTTGAGTTTTGACATTTTTGAACATCTTGGGGCATCTTCCAACTGGTTGCAAGGTCTCTCAAAGATTCTGAAATCCCAGAATGTAGGCAAAAACATATAATCAGAAACCAAATGAAAACTAGTGCCTATTAAAGTAAAAACAAGGAGGTGTCAATGCATCAAACAAATATAAGGATTTATTGGCATCCACAAAAGAACAGTCGGAATTCAATTCACCTAATGAGAGAAAAGAAGAGACATGGATAATAAACAAGAAAAGGGGTGAAAAAATTTAACAATCCCTAGTTGGCAGGGAGAAACTTGATCTTGCCCAGAAGTAAACCAACCCACGATGTAGTATCAGGACCAAAAAAGCTAGGTTAGAATAAAACAAATATGCCCATAAATAAATAAATAAAAAGGATAAAAAGACATAAAAAAGCAAAACTTTTAGCACTTTCCTTGAGATGAATAAAAACATAAGCATCAAAACTCATAGAAAACACAGCAGAAACCTACCGAAATAGGTAACTCAAAAAGATATTAAAATAATGTTACAAATAAGAGAAAAACCAATAAAGATTAAAGATCACAATATTCCACTTGTCGTTCAACAACAGATACATGAATCAATGAAATCCAACATAAGGAGAAAAAAAAAACAAGGTAAAAGAACTCCAGTCTTTCAGCTACTCAAAAGTTTTAGAAGATAAAAATTACAACTCAGAGAACAATCAACAAGAACCAAGCATTGTGGGGTTTGTATAATTGAGGTCATCCCTCCTCAGCTTTTATTTTCCCCTCTTTCTCTGCATCATAGTGGTTTTTTTTTCTCAAGGAAAGTGCTAAAATAAAATAAAATAAAATTAATAGAAGGGGAAAATCCATTTTGTAGTTCATCAAAACACATCTAAAGTTCATAAAAACGGAAGGCATTACAAGAACCCACATGCAAAAAAGCAATCTTTCATCCACCCACGGCATCAACAGGAAAAGACAAGAGAAAACCCCAAAACAACAAAATGCAGACCCGATTTATAACTCATCAACAGTGATAATAATCAACGGAACCCATATCGAACAAACAACACTAATTCATTCAAAATACTAAGAAATCAAAGAAACCCATGTTAGAAAAAGAAATAAAAGCAAAAAAGTTTCATCTGGCCCAACATGAACATAAAATAAGAAACAGAGAAAAACCCAAAACAAATCAGAACTATCAAAAGAGCACCCATCACAGAAATGAACAAAAACCCACCTGAAAATCATCAAAATAGACATGAATCGATAATACCCAGATGGGAAAATCACGACAGAAGACAGTAGTTGATCAAAACGTACAAGAAATCTCAAAAATAATAAGAAGTACTTGGAAATCATCAGAGTATACAATAATCTACCAAACCCAGATGGGAAAATCACAATAGAGATGGAGAGAGAGATGAGAGTGAAGACACCGACCTTCCAACTGAGAGAGACAGAGTACTCAACCTTGTGTGCTATGTATCGAAACCACGTCGACAGGGAAACCATTGCAAGATCAGTCTGTCACAATATTGCAGCATCCCTTTTATTAACCCATCTACCAAATATCATTATCGTTCTCTTCAACCTTTTGTATCGCAACACAAAACAATGCATAGCACATAGTGGCAAAAGGGGAACCACGACATTTAATTTGGCCCAAACTCGACCCGGACTGAACCTAGGACAGGGCACCCGACCTGACCATGGGCTGGAGTCGCTGGACCGTAGTTAGCAATTCGGCACACCGCAAACATGTGGTAGGGTAACATTCTAATCCGGGTTTGTCATTAGAAAATTTGGTTAAAGATTTGACAAAGAATAAAATAAAATAAAAAATAATTAAAACAATTATTTTTTAATTTTTCACATTTTAATTTAATCTTTCAATAGTTCGAGAATAATCGGTGTATTACAGTAAGTAACCCACATAAAATATGTGAATTTTACTGAATCATCATTTTTCAAAAATTCGTATATAATACACAAACTTACTAACCAAGGGTTAGACTTTCCCCACTCTGAGTTGGGCTTAGGCCGGAAATTCAAAGCCCAACCCGAAGTCAAGTTAGGTTGGTGGATCAAACTTCTTTCCTCTTCACTTTAATTCGAACATTCAAAACTTAGAATTAATTCGACTAATTTTATCGAATTTTAAAATCATGGACTCCACGGTTTACTGTGTGACAATTTTCTGTCTTTTAGTATACATTTACCATAGTTTATGAGTTTTACCTTTGCCTATTGAAATTTTCTATGCAGCAAATAGGATCTTACGTATATGTATTCTCTTAAAACATCATTGTATAATCCCATATTATCTTTATTTTTGTAGAAAAATAATTACTTCTTTACATCACTTAAAATAGATTGCCAAGTCAACGAATCCTATTTTTCGCTGATCTGACACTGTACCATGTTGAACTTTTATACCCATACCCTCATTTGTGCACCATTGTTTTTGCTACTATGGTGTGTGTTGCTTTTGGAGTGAAGGTGGACTGGGGAGTTTGTAGTCCTTGTAATAGCTGGTAGATAGATTTTCTATTCTCTGACACTATCCGTGATATAGGCGCATCAAACATTGGTTTCAACTTTCGATTACCCATCTGTGCATGACTAGAGTTTCTACTAAATTTCTTCATATTGGTATGAACCATATCGACTTCAATCTTTTTGATATAGACATTTAGTCATGACATTTTCCATTAACTGTGAGTGTATAAATGCTTATAATTGTAAGTTATTCTCGGGATGAAACAACATTGATTTGGTCTTCACGCAGAGAGGAAGGGAATACGAAGTTATCTTCCATCGCGCGGATTATTCCTGGACAGAGAACAGTGAGTCAACTCTATTTCTGATTGCCAAATGATTTTATAACTTGCTTCTACATATTGTGTTATCAAAATTTTCTTCAATTTTACTAATTTGCAATTGGCAATAATAATAGACAATTAGTTTCTTGATTGTTGGTTCTTGATGAGTCATCGTTTTATACATTTTACCCCATTTTCCTTGATGAATTATCAAAATTATCCTGCATAAATCCGGAGACAGTTTATCCTACATAAATTGTGTTGGAAAAGATAATTCAGGTAGTGGAATACAAAATCCTTAGTTTACTAAGCCTAGCCAGATGATCTAACATCAGGTGTTGATTGATAAAGCATTAGAGGAGGGTAGTATATCGACTTCATTGGTGTTGTCTGTTGGACTAGCATTGGGATTGTCCTTTGAAGGCAATATGGAAGGATCCTAAGACCTTGTAGAGGCTGTCACTGAGAGGGATAATGCAGCTGCCATACATCAATCTAGGCAGCCGAAGGGGACTGGGACATGAGAATTGTAGAGTGGGTTGAGCAGTATAGAAAGAACCCAACAGTCTCCCGTGCCAATCAATTTGATGGGGAAAGCGATATGAGAATTGCAGAGAGGGACACGAAGCGAAGCAAGCAATCATCAGTTTGCACTGGCTTATGCCATATGATAGAGGAACATGGATTTTTCGACATCCCTTTCAGTGTTGTGCATTGGATAGGATGTCCGGGGGGGGAGATAGATGTGGTGATTGTTTCTGATTAGAGTAGGATTGGGGTGTGGAGGGTAGCAAGGGGCAGTCTAGTTTCTTCATGTCGCTTTGAATACTATCTTGGAACAAGAGTGGTTTGGGGGGTGAGAGAAGAGATCAATTGTCAAGAAACTGATTCTCTTATCCAAACCTCATATTGTAGCTATACATGAATCCAAATTTATGGTTGTGGATGAGAAGGTGATAGGTCAAGTGTGGAAGAAGAAGGACATTGGATGGTGTTTTTCCCCTTGGTACAAGTGAAAGACACGTTGATTGGGGCATTTTCGAATTTTGGGAGAAGTGCAGGAGATACAAAAGGAGCGGATGTTCTCATGGATATATGGCCCGGTTCTCCAATCTGAAAAACCACAATTTTGGGGAGAACAAGATGATATTGAAAGAAGACGACCCTGGTGCTTGAGAGGTGACTTTAATGAACTTATTCACATATCCGATAGGTGTGGGGGTGCACCTAGGAACCGTGGTATGAGACAGTTTGGGGCATTTTTGGAGAGAAATCACCTGCTAGATCTCCCCTTGATGGGCAATTCTTATACACAGTCAAATGGACAAAGTGATCCAAGTCGCAACAAGATTGGTAGATTCTTAGTGGATAAGAATTGGGATGACCTATTCCCACGGGTAGTGCAACATGGACTATCCCGAGTCACATCGAATCATATACCCATTCTACTAGTGTAAGGAATTCAGTAAAAACCTCTACCTTTCAGATTCAAAGATGTGGTTAAAGCATGAGGGATTTAAAGAAAAAGTAAAAGTTTAGTGGGAGTCGTTCGAGTTTGAGGGTAGTACAGGTTTTGTGATGAGAAGTAAGCTTAAGGAACTTAAAATGAATATGAAAGAATAGAACAAATTAGAGTTTGGAAAGGTGAAAGTGAAGATGAGAGACATTATAGAACAAATCAATGGGATAGATAAATGGGAAGAACGGAGAGAATTGACGCTGGAGGAGAAAACAAATAGAGATGATTTGAAGGAGTTTCAGAAATGGACAACTACTGAGGTAATTGAGTGGAGACAAATTCAGGGTGAAATGATTAAAAGAGGGTGACAACATCACCAGATTCTTCCATAAGATCGTTAATTTAGAAGAAGAGCCAATTGCATCTCCTCTATCGAGATTGGGGACAAGACCTTTCTGAAAGATGAGGAACTTAGGTCCTAGATAGTCTCATTCTACTCGAGGTTGTATTCAAAGTCCGTTCGGGCTAGGCCAAATCTGGATGGACTATAGTTTGATGACATCAATGAGGTATCCAGGGGAGATCTAGACCGTGAGTTTAGTGAGGACGAGGTGTGATCATCAGTTTTTTAAATGGTAGGGGATAACAGGTCCCAACGGCTTCTCTATGGCACTATTTCAAGAGTGTTGGGAGATAATGAAAACCAATATGATGAAGGTTTTCGAAGAGCTCCAATCGAAGAATTATACGGAGTTTGGCTGCAGTCAAACCTTTCTTTTCCTTATTCCCAAAGTACAAGGAGCACATGACATCAGAGTTTAAGCCCATTAGCGTCATAGGAGGCATTTATAAGATAATTGCCAATGTCCTAGCCTCCCGACTAGAGAAGTAATGAGTGAGATTATTTCAGAAGAACAAGGGGCTTTTGTAAAAGGAAGACAAATTCTAGATGGGGTATTAAATGAGTGTATAGATTCGAGACATCGTCCACGGGCACTGGGGATTGTTTGAAGGTAAATCTTGAAAATGCCTACAAACACCTAAGCTGGAAGTTCTTAGATTAAATGTTGGTTAGGCTGGGCTTTAGGCCTAAATGGAGAGATTGGATGGGTAAGTGTGTTAGCTCTCCTTGTTTTTCAATCCTAATCAATGGTTCCCCTTCTGGGTACTTCAAAGGATCTAGGGGTTTGAGGCAAGGAGATCCGTTGTCCCCGTTCCTCTTTATTATGGTGGCAGAAGCACTGGGGATAATGATTTTGAGAGGGATGTCACTGGGAGAGTTGTCAGGGTTTAAAGCGGGTAAGGAGGGAGTAAAAATTTCTCATCTCCAATTCACAAATGACACGCTAGTGTTCATGACCTCGGGGTCAAGGAGACAACTGACATTCTTGGGATGCCTTTTAACCTAATTTGAAGTGTGATCGAGTCTTAAAATTAACTTCAACAAGAGCAAGATTATGAGCATAGGGAAGGTCGAAGACCTAGAAGATTTGGCCCGAATTTTAGTTTGTTATACTGCCTTGTTGCCTACTACTTACATAGGCCTTCCCCACAGAGCACCCTATGGAGCAAAGGTGATCTAGAACACAACGATTGAGAAAGTGCACAGGAGACTAGCGAGTTGGAAAGGAAAATACATATCTGAAGGGGGGGGGAGATGGTTCTTATTAAGAGCACGCTATCTAGTCTACCATCTATGTTTTCCATACTTGCCAGCGTAGAGAAAAGGATAGAGAGGATGATGATAAACTTTTTTGTGGAATGACAAGGAAAATACTTTTCGATATCACTTGGTGAATTGGACACGAGCGTGTCTACCCTAGAAGGTAGGTGGGTTAAGTTTTAAGAAAATTGGACTTATGAATGTGGCCCTCTAGGAAAATGGATTTGGAGGTTTGGGAGGGAGAGAAAGAGTTTGGTGTAAAGTGATTGCCAACAAGTTCGAAGAGGAACCTAGAGGTTGGGTCTCCAAGTTGTCTAGGTTGTCTTTCAGGCGTGGAGTGTGGAGAGGAATTCTGAAGGGTAAAGTGGGAGTGCTAGAGGGGACTAGACTGGTACTGTGCGATGGGACTATGATTAGATTCTAGGAGGACATTTGGTGGGGTGACACATGTCTTATGGAGGCTTTTCCTTGCTTGTATTCTCTTTCACAATGGAAAGGCCAATTCATTGTCTCATTTTGGATTGGGAATAGCCAAGTAAGGATTGGGATTTAGATCTCATGAGAAACCTTCTTGAAGGGAAAGGGAACAACTGGTAACTTTGATGGACTTATTGCATTGTCACGTAGTTACACCTACAAGGAAGATTACCTCTCCTAGGTTCATTCTACATCTGGGTGCTTCACAGTGAGCTCTTTTTATGACATTCTCTCATGCTCCCCACAAACTCACATGCTTCCTTGTCCCAACATTTGAAAAGCTAAAGTCCCATCCAAAATCCGTTTCTTTGCTTGGACCACCTCTTTGAACAAAATACTCACTGCTGAGAACCTGATTGCTAGAAAGTGGATTTTGATTAATTTTTGTGTTGTGTAAGTCTAATGGAGAAAATACAGACCACCTACTATTACACTGTGAGTGCTACACATATTTGGTCATATTTTCTATCTTGGGTTGGTATTTATTGGGCTATGCCGGAGTTGATTAGGGCTTTGTTGGGTGGTTGGCCCAAGATTAAACTATTGGTTAAGGGTAAGATTGTATGGAGGATGGTATTGTTTGCGGTTATCTCAGTATTATGGTGGGAGAGAAATAAGAGGATTTTTAAAGGAGAAGGAGGTTCCATTCAAGACACCATCATGAATATTAAGGCATCCATATAGTCGGGGTAGTATATCCCCCGAGATGAGCGGCACCTTCTTCAGTAAGATGGTCTTTAGGTTTGATGCCTTCTTGGCGAGATGGTTTTTTCTTTGTACTTTTTTTGTGTGTTCTTTTGTAGTTGGTCCTTCCGGCTTCCCCAGCCAGGTGTCGCCTTTTTTGTTTCTTCCTTGATCTCCTCGATCTTTCATTAATATATTTTGATTTATCGGAAATTTTGATTCAACAGTTCATTGTTCCCTTTTTGCTGTGTTCAATTCAAATCAAACATTCACAATTTTCACACATCTGAACTTAGAGGTATTGTACCACTTAAATCTCTTTCAATGCCTGATACTATGCACAAAACATAGCTCAATTTGATTAGTGCCTAGGTTATTAAAACATTCAAATCATCATCATCCTCGTCCTCACCATCAAATCTTATTAAAATCTTCGAATCTTTAACAAAATTCATCAAAACCACTAAACACAATTCAAAGTATCATTCCGTCTTAGAATGTCTCAGCCAGAAAGTCTTGGTCTCGAGGGTGACTGAGAACATTGGGACATAACTTGGTTTGTCTCACCACTGTCTTGATCACTAGCGCCTCTCCACTTGACAAGTACCTCCAACATCCCCTGACAACACTGTTTTCTAAAAACGTTTAAATTTCATATTTTAAAAAGTAAGGGTCGTAGTTGTCAAGTGGAGAGGCGCTAATGACCGTATTTGGTCTTCAACGTTAGTGACCAAGAGTGGATCTGCTGAAGAAGTGCAAGCAAGCACAGATTATCAAACAGATGATCATAAAAAGCACCAACGGCCACAAGGGATGCTTTTCGAGGCTGTAATTTTTCATGATGTGCTGGATTCAAGCATTTTTCATGGGGTCATTTAGCTATTGGATTGGAGCATGTTTTTAGGTAGTTGGATCAAGTGGCTAGAAATCACCAATCAGGCTAATTTTTGGTGTGTAGGTCCACCAGAGGTGTGCTAAACATCCATGGGTCAGTGAACTCAGAAGAGTGTGCCACAAGGGTGTCTCTTTCAATAACTTGAGATAGGTATGAAGTTGTGACTTGTTTTGGACATGGTTTGAATAAAAAAGGCTCTTAGTTCATACAGTTGGGTGTGGTCATGCAGTTTGCTATATAATAAGACAGTTGATTTTGCAAATAAACGGGTTTTGAAGTAAATTGTTGGTGTGGTTTGGGATTGAGTTTCCCTAATCTTGTAGGGTGAGCACCCTATATTCTTCCACTGTGATTTTTCATTACATGGGTGTCGACTAACACATGAATGCGTGAGGCCTAAGGTTTGATGAGCATTTGATATAAACGACAAATCGTATTTTCCAACTTCTTCACATCCAATCACCAATTGGTTGCTTATTTTGAACAGTCATTAAAATTACTGGCATCTTAAGTGTAAGTTGTTTATATGGTAATGACGCTGCAACATGCACACTATTCACTGACTCCTTTATATATATAAAATAGTGAAATGTTGGTGAAGGCAGGAAGTTATATTTCCATAATATATTGAAAAAAAAAAATTCAAGTGGAAAGTTAATGATGGGCTGATTTCTAGTAGGAGTGCAGCATTACCTGAGAATTGAAGGATTTTATTCGAAAATAATGAGTATAAAATGTGATAATCTTGTTGTCTTTAAGTATTGTAGACCATGATGGAATTCTATAAAACATACTTAACTGCACGCAATAGATCTACATGGGGACAGGCCCTACATTTGGTGGGTCACACTTAGACCTCTTAGACGAAAAATCAGCTTGACTAGAAGATGCTAATCTTCTAATCTGTGAACCTTTTTTTTCCTGTGCTGCTCACCATAATATCAGCCCATAAAAAAGAATGTGATAGATTGGATAGTTATGATCATCCGATCATGTCAAACCACTGAATCGTAAGTTCTGCTCCTCACATGTTAGGCAAGTTTACAGTTATGCTGAATTGTCAATAGTATTGATGGTCTCTGTCCTTCAGCACTCATTGTCCCAATTTCAAATTAGGTAGAAACTGGCCAGTTTTCATCTCAATATATTTGGGTGAGTTAATGATCTCAAAGATGGGTGAACACTTTTGCAAACACATGCTGCTCAAGAGACAAGTTCAGTGTAGTTAATATTTTCTAGATTTAGAGCCAAAAAAAGGGAAATCAATGCACTCCTCAAGACTACTTGGGACCAGGGATTCCCCGTCAAAAGAATAGATTTACAATGGTGTTGTATTTAATCCTGGAAAGTTCATCTACTGTACAGTACAGTGGTAACAAGCAGATGCCAAACGTAAATACATGATAAAAGAATTAAAGAATTACAGACAAGCTTGTCTGCCACAAGATCACTTGAGCTTCATCTCATCATCCTATCTTCTAATTATAAATTTGGGTTCTTGTTATTGTAAGAAAGAATGGCTTCTGTGTCATATTTCTAAAAAGAAACCTCTTCAATTTTCAATATCATACTAATACGATGACAGCTCCCAGTTCCATAACATCATTTAGGAGTGGGATTCCTTTTGTTACTTGTCAACGTTTTCTCATTAATTTTGACAATCTAAGTTACGAAGCTAAGTTTGGGAAGATGGTGATGCATCTTCTTCCTCAGCAGGTGCTGCACTGACGGATGATCTTGTTGAAGTACTGTGTGTCCCCTGGTGGTTGTACTTCTGAAGCACTCTACTACTATTTTCCTTCCACCAGACTTCTGCTTGCTGCTCGGCAAACCTTCTTTTGCTGTAAAGACATTTGAAGTGGATCAAATGTAACTAGGAGATAAAAAACACTTGAAGTGGAAAAGCTAAAAACAGCTTATCAAGATGGTGTAATAACTAAATACTGTAATGTAATTGCTTCTCATGCTTTCTGGCAGCGACTAATATACACTGCATCCGTGGATCAAAACAGTTGAGTATGTCGTGTTAGTCTCAAGGAGCATCCATAAGGGGAGCATACTCCATAAATACCAAGTTTCGGTTTCTTTTTTCTCATAAATTTCATTTGTTTCTGTCTTTTCTGCTTCAAGTGTCATTGTACCACAGCAGCGGTTCACACCCATTTTTTTACAGTCCAAGAAAGGTTTAATCATTCATTTGAACAAATAATTTAGTTTTTCAATGAAAAGTTATCAGGTCAGTGAACCAATGATATTTTATACATAAGTCGGTACACATACATGCTTATAGGAGTACCCATGTTGCTTCCTCTTGGTTGCAAAGTCCTTTGTATTTCACTCAAAATGCAAAAAAAATCATTCAAGGGTGGTCCAAAAAATTAAAGCTTCTATCTCACATTGGGGAAGCACCTAAAAGAGTTTAACAGTGTTTTTTGTGGAGTTAGTAAACATCTTCGAAGTCATGGCTTTAGGCATTGACTGAAGTTAATGTTTCTTTTGGTTTCTTTATAAAATGTGGCTGCCCTCCCATAAGTTCCTTTGTTCTTGTGAGGCCTCTTGTCCATTCTTCTTTCTAATCTAATAAATTCAAACATTACCTATAAAAATAAAATAGAAATTATCCTACATCTAATAATGGTATTTTGCATTGGGGAGGGGTGCATTCACTGCCATCTCGGGAGCTTTACTCTATAAAGGATGAGGGTTTACGTTGTTAGGGCAAGATATCTTGATTGTCAAAATGGGCTATGTAGTTTTAAGCTTTCAATATCATTTATTTCACGTGACAAAATTCAGATCTCATGTTTTTGTGAACGTCTTCAGCAACAATGAGGGTACTTCTCCTTGCTCGAGGAACTGAAGGAACATCAGGTAATAATTTCTATGTGACAGGACCCGAAATGGTCCCCCAATTCTTTGTTGATATTTTTGATTAGCTTGATATGGCTAGGCTTATTTTTTGATATCCCTTAGAGCTCACTTCAGTTTTGGGAGAAGAAATTCATAGTAGTGGCAGACATGATCTCTCAATTCATATTAGTTCAGCTCGAGGTTCCATTGGTCCAAAGGTCATTAGCTCTTTGAAGCTGGTCATTATGAATTCACTGAAGGGGAACTAGGACTTGATTCTCAAAGTGGATGAATTGGGTTTTATATCCATTTAGACAGTTGACCCATTCTGAACTTCTAATATCTTTCCGATGATTCTGTGTCTAAATTGATTAGGCATCCAAGCAGTATTTAAATAAACTCTGTGTTTGGGTTTTGCTCTAATTGGAGATTATAGTTTACAGGAGATTCTGCTGAGCTCCATAATACACATTTTGGTTGCAACGGGGCAAAGGACTAGTTTAGAGATTTCCATCTTGGGTCGGGCTGTGTTGATGGTGAACAGACCTGGCGAAAATAGAACTGTCAAGCATGTCTAGCGAGGGGGGAAATAGTACTGGATAACTACCATTTGTGCATGATATTATAGTGGAATAGGATAATTTAAATCCTCTCAGACATGCATGTTGTAAAGAAAGCCTTTCGTCTTGGAAGATGTGAACGTTGACCTCTACCCACAGAGAAGGGCCATTGACCAAATCTTCCTTCAATGGATAGGCTTCACTGATGACACTTATCGTTCTGAGCTGTGGCTGAGGGTTTAGGGAAGTGATTCTGGTTGGACCATAAGGGCTTGAATTTGAGCTACGGTTTGAAGTTAGAAAACATGCTAACCAACTGTAACCTGGATTAAGTCTATGTCCAACTTCGATGGGGAATGGAGATGCTTTTTTGCTTAGTATCTTCTACATCACAAGTGCCTTCCATGAGCCAATGACCAATGTCCATTCCAGTATCTTTTTCATTTCATAAAAGCCGTGGGGAAACTCTTCAATGGCAATGATTTCTATCCATTTAGTATACATGCTGGCTCAGCTATATGAGGAGACCATTTGTAATGACATCTCTTCTTGGTGGGGGCAAAGAGAAGCCGAAGTGTTCATTTACGGCCAGGGACAGGAAATTATATATAGAAGGTCGTACTATGATCATTGCCGGTTATGGCTGAGACTTTATATAGGAGTATAAGATCTGGACATAATAAAGAATCTCATTACTACTCTGTAGCAAGTGCCTGGCCTTTACACATCGTGAAATCAGCATAAGATAAAGATTGTTTGGAAATTTTGGAAAAAGTGCCAGTCGCTGATCAGGTCAATGGGAAATGGAGATGCTTTTTGCTTAGTATCTTCTACATCACAAGTGCCTGCCATTAGCCAACGACCAATGTCCATTCCAGTATCTTTTTCATTTCATAAAAGCCGTGGGGAAACTCTTCAATGACAATGATTCTATCCAATTAGTACACATGCTGGCTCAGCCATATGGGGAGACCATTTGTAATGACACCTCTTCTTGGTGAGGACAAAGAGAAGCCGAAGTGTTCATTTGAGGCCAGGGGCTGGAAATTATATATAGAATGTTGTACTATGATCATCGCCTGTTATGGCTGAGACTTATAAGATCTGGACATAATAAAGAATCTCGTTACTACTCTGTACCAAGTGCCTGGCCTTTACAAATCGTGAAATCAGCATAAGCTAAAGATTGTTTGAAAATTTTGGAAAAAGTGCCAGTCGCAGATCAGGTCATCCCCCACCCCATCGTCTTTAACTTTTTCATTTTCACAAAAAATATTTCCAAATTCGGCATCTCCTTCGTTAAGAGAGGAAATTGAGCAATGCACTCACCATCTGTTCTTTAATGCCACTTCAACCTATGCCTTTGTGAATCAGCTGACATGATCCAAGAATGGTGAAACAAACTGAGATGATCCTCAGCCAAAAAAAAAAAAACTGTTGACATTTACAGTTGGTTCATGAATCATACTTGATAGATATTTTGTACTCCAGCCTATTTTTCTCTTCAATACCTACTGGCTGCCAACTGCACTTTTTATAATATTTCTCTCCATTAGTTTGCCCCTTGCGAATAATCTGTTAGTTCTTTGATAGCTACTTCTTTAGAATCAGAAACTTGAGTATACTTAACCATTAACCATTCATCTTTCACCACATTAATATATTATGCAGCTCCTCAGTACTGAAACCGCTTGAGAAACCAAACTTCTCAATGGCATTGATTAGATTCTTTGCCTGCTACATAGCATTTTGACTAAGAATATCTTCCTTTGCATAGAAATCTTTCTACACTCTGGAGGCTGGTAAAATGATTTTGGAGTAGCTTCCAACATGTCACCACATTTTAGGGCACATATTAACTACTTTATTCCGTTCTTATTAAAAAAAAATGCTTTTATCTACGATGCAATGAACAAACATTTTTTTCTAAATTCAAACTTCAAGTTGAGATACATAGAACACCAGATGGCATACTTTGCTACCCTCTGTGAAAAAGTATAACATTGGTGAATGTGAAAGTTTTTATTAGTATGGAAATGAATGCAACAATTCAGACCAAATTATAAGATTAAGGCTCAAATAAATGAATCAAAATAACGCGAAACATATGATGACATCTATCAAGAATGTTAGATATTTTATGCTTCAGATAAGGCTAGAAATTAAAGATCTCAGATTCATATATGGCAGCTAGATAAAGAACCATAAATTTTTCAGAGGAGAGGAAACTCAATTATGTGAGACAGGAGCTAATATTTTCCTGCTATTGGCAAACAAACCAATTAGGTAAGCAAAATACCTGAATCTAACTCGTTTGAAGACTTTGGTGCCATTCGGAAGTTGAATGAGAGTTACATACACACCAGGTTCAAAGTGCTCAATCACTTGACTTTCTCCTTCATGTCTCATTGTTGAAATTCTAGGTGATCTTGAACCATTCTCAATGCTTTGGACAGCTTCCCTAGTATCAGAAACAGATGGTGTATTGGCTTCAGCATTCTGTGATAGGTCTGTAACTCCTGCACTATCACCAGTATCATCCATCCTTTGATCTTCTTGTATGTTAGCAGAGGATTCATTGGCCAAGATTGGTTTATCAAGCATATTTTGTTGGTCAGGCTCTGAACAGTCTGGTGGCAAGGAAGAAGAAACTGCTGATGCATGGCTTTCATTTGTTTTCAGCAAAGCTTCTACTTGAATATGCATGGATTTGAAGTTTTCACTGTCATACACCTCTGGTGGTAAGTTCTCCGTCATGTTCTTCAGCTGAACAACATGTAAAAGAAAGGAAATGATCTAATTAGCTTGAATCGGTATATTTCTGTCTGCAAAATTACAGAACAACATTGCTGGTGTTATCTTTCAAAGAAGTTTCAGCTAGCACACAGTTGTGCAACATATATTCAGAGTACTGCTTATAAATTTATGTTATAATTTGTGCTTTTTCAGAGTATTTTGAAAAATATTTAAAGGTTAATATCTATTCTACTTATTAAAAGAGCAAGACCCTTCTTGCGTCACCCCCAAAATGCCCCTACTCTGCTTCTTGCTTTTTTTAAGTAGAATAGATGAAGAGGTGTGTTTTGGTCTTTTAGTGTCAAAAGCCTTATGTCACCTGCAGCTCATTCAAGTCTTTTTTTTTGTTCATAAATCAAAACTCCTTATTCCTAATATGACCCTCAAATTCTTTAAATTTATAAACATTGCTTCTTTTATTTTTTTGAGATTTTTTACTTTATAAGGGTGCTTTGGTCATTCAACATTTTAACATTTCAACTCAATTGTGAAAGCATTTATTGAACCCGGACATGGCAGATGAACCCTGTCCCTAAAAAAATTTGATGACGGACCTACAGTGCGTGCCACGTGGCACACTATTAGAGGCTACTAACCATACGGATGTTTGGCACATCCCTAGATGGGCCTAAGTAACTACAATCGGCCTGATTAGTGATTTCTAACCTTTGAATCTGAGTACCTGCTAGAAATCCATGAAAAAGACTCTAATCCAACGAATGGAAATTACTAATCAGGATGAATTTTGGTATGTAGGTCCACCTAGGCAGTGCCAAACATTTATATGGCAAATGGTCCGTAAGAGTATGCCATGTGTAAGATGCTGCCACGCTTAAGGTGCATGTGCATCGCACGTGGCTTCTCCTAGTGATTTTAATGTGAGTTGGTTTAACAACTAAACATCTCTTGTTTGGAAGAAGATGTAGCAAGGCACGCCTCACGCTTTTTGGAGTGCGGAAGCATGATTTTTGTTACTCACCGCTGCCATCTGGGCCCACTTACCACATGGATGTTTAGCCCATCCCTTGTTGGATATACACACCAAAAATCACCCTGACTGGTAATCTCTAATCATTCGATTTTAGTACTTTTTAAGGCGTGATTATAGCCGTTGGATTCAACCATTATTTTTAGTACATAAATCACCTGCTAAAAATCAACAAAACAAGCTGATTTTTCGTATGATTGTTTACTAAGGGGTGGGCTAGACATCCATGCAGTCAGTGGGCTCAGATGGCAGCGATGAGTAACAAAAATCGTGCTTCCGAACGCCAAAAAGCGTGAGGTATATACCTTGTTACATCACGATCCCTCTTCCTTTTACCTAGTTTTTCTTTTTTAAGAGACTAACTATTTTGCCCCTTCTTGAAAGGAAACTGTTGAAATAGTTTAGTCTGCATAAAGTAGGAACATGAGCATTTCCAACCTTACCGGTTTCCTCATCACTCCTAAAATGAAACGTATTCTCTTGAGTGCATAGGTGAGGGGGGTTGATGATAATTCAATATGTTTCGTAGCACCACCTGTCACCAGAGCATGTGGATGCGGACTCACAAGCATGTGCATGTCATGGGCTATAGTGTTGCTAGGTTGCAATGGAGCACACTCTGAAGTTTTCCCTTTCAATTCTATGCATTCAACTTGACCATTTTACTGGGTCAAAAATCACATTGTTAAAAAAGAAATGTTGAAACTTCCCTATGTCCTTCTGGTGATTTGTATCATAAACCATTACAAAAATAGTCTTGTTGATGTGCAATCTGGGTATTGTTAGTTAATTAGGGTTTCGGGGAGAATGAGAGAAGAATTGGGTAGAAAGAGGGAATCGTACGGAGCAACTTGTCATACTCTCCATACGTCTATAAAATAATAATAAAATTATCAAAATACCCCTAAGAAAAGTATGGAAGGATCCCGGCCCCCGAACCCCCGGAGGCCTTAAGCCAGGACATTTATTATATTAACAATAATAACTAACACTCCCCCTCAAATTGGAGAGTAAACATCATTCTTCCCCAACTTGGAACAAATTAGATCCAAACAAGCTTTGAATAAAGCCTTTGTGAACATATCTGCTAACTGGTTCTCTGTCTTCATATACGGAGTAGAGATACTACCACAAATCACTTTGTCTCAAACAAAGTGACAATCTTTCTCAATGTGCTTCATCCTTTCATGAAACACTAGATTCGATGCTGCTATATGAATAGACGCTTGGTTATCATAGTACAACTTCATAGGAATCTCCACTCCAACACCCAATTCTTGAAGAAGATGCTTCAACCAGATCAACTCACAACTCGTATGAGCCATTGCTCTATATTCCGTTTCCGCACTAGATCTAGCAACCACATCTTATTTCTTACGCCTCCAAAACACTAGATTTTCACAAAGAAATATGCAGTAACTCGTAATTGACCTCCTATTAGATGGTGAACCAGCCCAATCAACATCTATATAACCAACCATTTTGAAATGAACACGAAATCTATACAACAAGCAATGACCAAGATCACCTTTTAAGTATCTGACTACATGGATAACTGCATCCCAATGAGGAACACGAGGTGATTGAATAAACTAACTTATCACACTAACCGCAAAGGATATGTCAGGTGTGGTAATAGTCAAATAGTTCAACTTGCCAACTAGCCTCCGATATCGATGTGGATCATAAAAAATGTTTACCCTGAGCACATAAAAGCTTCGTATTAAGATCCATTGGAGTATCAACTAGTTTTGACCCCAATAAACTTGTCTCCTTGAGAATATCAAGAACATATTTCCGTTGAGACAAACTGATCCCTGGCTCAACCTGGCAACCTCAATGCTTAAAAAAATACCAAAATTTTCCTAGGTCTTTAGTATGAAATTGTCTCTGTAGAAACTCCTTCAAACATTGAATACATTTAGTGTCATCTCCTGTAACTATAACCACTATGTCCTTAACATACACAACCAACATAATGGTTCGATCACTTGTTTTCTCCACAAAGACAGAATGATCGAATTAGCACTGTTCAACCCAAACTGAACTATGACCTCATTGAATCTACCAAAACATGCACGTGGTGACTACTTTTTGCCCATAAATCATCTTCTTCAGGTGGCACACACTCCCAGACTCCCCTTGAGCAACAAACCCATTCGGTTGCTCCATATAGACCTCCTCCTGTAGATCGCCATGCAAGAAGGCATTCTGAAGCTGCTAAGGAAATAATCACACGAACAGAGGCAATCTTGGCAACCGATGAAAATTTCTTACTATAATCAACACCATAAGACTGAGTATACCCTTTATCAACAAGACAAACCTTCAATCTCTCCATAGACCCATCCGGGAGGAACTTCATTGCGTACACCCAACGACAACCAACAACGTACTTCCCCTAAGATAAAGTAACCAGATCCCATGTACCATTGGAATGTAATGCATCAATATCAACAACCATAGCCTCATGCCATCCAAAAGAGGAAAGAGTTTCCTGAATATTCTTAGGAACAAAAACAAACAACACAGAAACAGCGAAAAAATGATATGCAGGAACAAATAATTAAACAACACAAACTGAGATATAAGATGTTTAGTGCACAAACATGTACCTTTCCATAATGCAATAAGGTCGGAAGTAGACGTAGGCAAGACAAGATCTGTCGACAAAGAATCAGATAGTGGACGACACGAGTCTGAGGCAGACAAGGAAAGGTGACAACGATGTACATAGGTGCATAGTAGCGGTGCTGTCGGAGCTGGCACATCGGAATCCTACAACTAGACGAAGGACCAATCTCAACAGGAAGAAGAAGAGAGTGAGATTCAAAGTCAATCGAACGCTCATTAGAAAAGAACGATGCATGCTCAAAGAAAGTGACATCATGACACACAGTTTCGACGAGAAATTGAGTCAAAACAACGATAACTCTTCTAAGTACGAGAATATCCAAGAAAACATGCTTAAGAGCACACGAATCTAGTTCATCACCTTTAGGACCAAGACGCTGAACAAAACGAACACACCCAAAGACGCGTGGAGGAAAAGGAAGAGAGGACTACCTGGAAAAAGGACAGAGAATGGAGATTGACCATTGAGAACAGACATGGGCATGTTATTGATGAGGTAGCACGTTGTAAGAATTGCATCACTCCAAAATGATTTAGGAACATTCATTTCAAAAAACAAAACACGAACAACCTCAAGTAAATGATGGTTCTTCCGTTCAACCACCCCATTTTGTTGAGGTATATATGAACAAGAAGTATGATGCATAATACCACGAGATGCTAAATATGAACGAAATGGTAAAGAATCATATTCTTTAGCATTATCAAAGCATGGTCATCCATTGCACCCCAACCGATCAGTGGCCCTTGTTGCTTGTAGTGTTACTTCAGAGACTCCTGTAGGTGTTCCCCAAGATACTCCCATATGGTCGTTTCTCCCTATGGCCACTCAGGATGCCTCTTCCTCTACTGTGCCAGTTCAGCAGGCCGAGATTGATAACCTCCAGAGGTTCTTTGCCCAGTTAGAGAGTCCTTCTGCCACTTCTACCTCCACCTTTTCTCAGTCAAGTACCATAAGCACTGCTCATCATGTGTCTACTTCCTCACCTAGTCCCACCTATATTGATTCAGGTGCCTCCAAAGACAAGACTGATATGTCTTCCTTGTTTACTTCCTATTATGTTTGTTTGGGTCATGATAAGGTTAAGACTGCTGATGGTACTTACTCATCTGAGTTTGGGAAAGGGAATGTTAACCCCTCTTCACAATTCTTGTTATCTTCCATTTTACATATTCTGAAATCTATTTCCAATCTATTATATGTTAGTGCCCTTACCAAAGTAACCAAACGATTGAATTACAATATTACATTCTTTCCTTCTTCGTGTGTCTTTCAGGACTTGGATACGAGGAAGACAATTGGTACTATACAAGAGGTGGATGGTCTTTACCTCTTGGATGGACAACCTGTTGAGTCCACAGCATCGCAGTCTCGTAGTTGTAATCAACTCAGTATAGAATCTATTTTGTGTTGGCAAGCTCGCCTTGGACATGTTTCCTTTTAGTATTTGAGACTCTTCCTGTTTTATTTACTTCTGTTTGTATGATGGAGCTCCAATGTGAGACTTACGAGCTTGCAAAACACTGTCGTTCATCTTATCCTTCCAGGGGTAATCATAGTTTATCTCCTTTTGATATTGTGCATTATGATGTTTGGGGCCCTATTCATGCTCCACTTCTTGGCTTTCGTTATTTTGTTATCTTTGTTGATGAGCACACCAGTTGTACCTGGATCTATCTCATAAAAACTAAAGATGAGATATATTCCATCTTTCAAAATTTTCATAAGATGGTCTAGACACAGTTTGGTTCTCAAATCAAGGTTCTCCGCACTAATCAAGGAGGCAAATATATGTATGGTGGTCTTCAACACTATCTAGTCAAACATGGGATTGGCCATCAAAATTCTTGTAGTTACACCCCTCAACAAAATGGTGTCGTTGAAAAAAAGTATCTCATCTCCTTGAGGTAGCTCGATCTCTTCTCTTTGGTAGCAATATGCTTAAGTCTTTTTGGTCTGGAGTTGTTCTTACTGCTGCCTATCTAATTAATTGCATACCCTCACGAACCTTGCATTTTAAGACCCCTTACCAAATCCTTAAACCTAATTGCTCCATTTTTTTAGTTCCTCGTGTGTTTGGTCGTGTGTGTTATGTGCATATTCTGGGTCCCAACCGTACTAAGTTGGCTCCCAAGGCTCTCAAGTGCATCTTCTTTGGGTATTCCTTCCTCCCACAAGGGGTATAAGTGTTATCATCCCTTATCTTGGAAGAAATTTGTCTCCATGGATCATGGATGTCACTTTTCGTGAGGATACTCCCTTCTTCCCCCTACTCTCTTCAGAGGGAGAAAGTAGTAATGAAGAGAGGCCTTCTTCCAATGTTCTTCTTCCTGCTATTCCTCCACCCACCCTCCTGGTTGAGGTGACCGACTGACCTACTGTGGTGAATAGTAGTTCTAGTGATGCTCATGGGGAGCTTAAAGTCTATAGCCACAATTGATCCATGACAAAGCGTACCAATTGTACCATCCTTAGATCCAAGTAATACCTTATCCTCTAAGCCTATTGTGCCTTTGCTTCCTGCTATTGGTGCGTGTGCTTCTGATCTTCCCATTGCTCTTCGAAAGGGTACGAGGAGCAGTACTCAACATCCCCTCAGTAACTTTATTTTGTATGAGGCTTTGTCTCCTTCCTATAGGTTATTTGTTACTTCGATGTCTACCATTCCTATACCCTCCTCAGTGGCAAGAAGGGTTGAAGCATCCTGAGTGGAAGGATGCAATGGTTGAAGATATGAGAACCTTAGACAAGAACAATACCTAGGAACTGGTTGAATTACCTAGAGGAAAGAAACTAGTGGGATGCATATGGGTGTATACTGTAAATACCCTCTGTTGTAAGGGCATACTTATCCATGTAACACTTTTTATATAAATAAGAAGTTTGGGAGTCACGTGATGCATGCTCTACATTCCTCCTTTTCTCTCTTCTTCTCTACTTAGAACCCTAGAATCAAACCCTAAATTCAATTGCACACACCACGTAGAACACACCACACGGAGACCACGTTCTTCATTAATCTTGCATAACAGTCTCTTCACATCACAAACCCCATCGGGTTTCACACACGAACCCTAAAAACTAAATCTATTGTTTCATAAACAAGCCCTAGATTTTAATATCCCACCAAGAATGAACAAAGAAGAGAAAGGGAATGATAGAACGAGGAAGAAGATGAAACCCTAGATTAGTATAGAACCTTGTTCTGATACCATGTTAGTTAATTAGGGTTTCATAGAGAATGAGAGAGAGAAGAATTGGGTAGAAAGAGGGAATCGAACGAAGCAACTTGTCATACTCTCCATACGTCCCCTATATATATATGGGTCAGGATCGGGGGACAACAATTTCAGACACCGTTTTTGTCAACAATTTTGGGGTACCCACATAGAAGATGAATCAGTGGCTGATTTTTGGCGAGGATGATCTCCTCACCATATAGATCACCCCTACAAGAAAAATCAGCCTATTCTGAAATTTCTAACCTCATCAAATGTGGTTTTCAAGTTGACCATAAAAATAAACGGTCCGTAATTCTTCAACTTGTGAATCAGTCTACGAATATCATGATGATTTGAATTTTTGTGAGGATGATCTCCTCACCATAGAGACCGTCCTCGCCAAAAATCATCCCATTCTAATAATTCTAATTTATAAATTGACCCGCGCCAATTTTTGTTGTCAAAAACGTTGTATGAAATTGTTGGTCCCCAATCCTGACCCTATATATATATATATATATATATATATATCAGAATACCCCTAAGAAACATACGGATGTTGTACGGGGCCCCTGGCCTGCGAACCCCTTGAGGCCTTAAGCCAGTACATTTATTACATTTACAATAAACTAACAGGAACTATGGTTCAATCGGTTTTGGTGCAAGGTTACTACTTACTACCATGAAGTTTTGGAAATCATGATACAATATAATAAATTTGTTTGACAAATAAAGGAGTAGCATGACTGGTGCTCTCAAGAATTCATTGCTGCTGTTGATGGTTTTGCCTCGCATGATCTGACATAATTGTTAGCATAAATTCTTTTCATCAGCAGTAAAACTCTTCCAGCTGTTATTTACAACTTTGTGTGCAGACTGGATCTGCTTATTTTCTTCCATTTCTACAGATAGGTTCATACTAAGAGTATGAAAGTACTTCCCTCCTCTCTTTGTATGTAACACTTCTTTGTTAAACCAATTCTTGTTTACAAAGCAAAGAAGTATGCATACGTAAACACGATATACTTACATGCGTGTGTGTGTTAAAATTTGATAGCTAATAGTAAAAGGAATGCTTATTTTTTTTACTTTTCTTCTTTCTTTTGGTAGGTTGCTTGCTTGAGATTAAAAGAGGTCATTCACTAATCAGAATGCAACTGATATTAAACTGGGAAGATTGAATAAGAATACCTGGGCTGCGATGGACTTGATTACTTCCTTCACTACTGTACTCTTGGAAGTTTTCTCTGCAGCCAAAGAAGCAGCTTCTTGAGCTCTTTTTTGTGATTTCTGCACCTCCACATCTTGAAGTTCACACTTCTGTCTCAAACTTTTAGCCTATAGGTCACAGCATATCACATATAAACTAAGTTATGACCAATGAATAGCTTATAGATTAAGTGTCCTATATCTAAGAATCTAAAGGTAGACGCAGCAAAGAGTGATAGAATCATGCGAGGAAAAAAATCCTGCTACTTACCTGGCTTTGCAACTTCAAGACTTCTTGATTCAAAAGTTCATTTGTTTTCTTGAGGCTATCAATGATACTCTTAGAAAATACAGGAGTTGCAGAGCGTGGAGGGCTTGGCTTTCTCGAGTATGGTGAAGCTGGTTTCAGGGTCATCGCTAGCTGAGGTGCTGAGGTTCTAACAGGTTTTAAAGCATATGGAACTGGAAGTGCACTCAGTGAACTTGGAAAAGCAATATCTTTCAGCTGTAAGAGTGATGGAACTTGGGAAGCTCGGACTGTGGAAAGAGAATCAGATTTCATCCTGTGTTTAACTGACTTGACCTCAAGGTATTTCACTGGTTCAGTAGGAGACAACAGAATCTTTGAGGACCTTACCTCTCCCCTGTCAAACCTCTCCCTATTGTCTATTGATCGCCGAGGTGCGACATTCTTCCTATTAAAAGTCGAGGCACTACCAGCTTCAGATGCTTTAAGTTTTGCATAGCAAGAATCACATACACGATGTGGTTTGCCTGGAGTTGGAGCTAATGCAGCTCTCAATGCTTTTTTGGAACTGCAAGCATGGCAGTGCACTAGGCCACAGTTGTAACAGTTGTGCCTCTTTCTAGTAAAACCAAATGCTTGCCGACACCCAGAGCAAAGTGATTGGTCTGCACCAGATACCCACTTATGAATGCATATACTTGCTGTGAAGTTTGAGCCACATGATATATTTTTAACATGTCTATCTTTTAGTGCTTCAACTAGAGTTGGAACTTTCCTATCTTCAGTGTCCCCATGTCCCAATCTTCCATTGGAACCTCTACCCCAGGTGAATACTTCGCTTCTTGATGTCAGGACAGCAACATGGAATGCGCCACAGGAAATCTCTTCAATGCATTCACCTACCAATCTATCTTGTACTAAGCAGGGTAACTTGCCATCAGACAATGGATTGCCCAGCTGACCATACGCAGTACTTCCCATGGTAAAAACATGCCCCGATTTTGTGAGAGCAACAGTAATACTATGTCCACAGGCCAGCTGATGGAAATTGTAGTCAATAAGTGATTGGACACAGGTGGGAACCAGGCGCATTTCCTTGTCCCCATGGCCCAAGCGGTTTTTGTCACCATCACCCCAGGTGAACAACTTTCTAGATGAAGTGTTTGCACCAGTCTGTCCCATAAACTCTACAATAGCTGCAGTGTGCCATACTCCACATGCAACCTTAATAGTCTTTACTCCACTCAAAGATTCAACTTCCCTTGGGTATGAAACACTTTCTCGATTCCCATGGCCCAGAACACCGAATGTTCCATCACCAAATGTAAACAATTTTCCATTAGAAGTTGCCAATGCTGAATGCCACGTGCCACATGCAACAGACAAAACTTGAAGTCCTTCTAAAGGACCACAAACTCTCTTGGGTATCCGATGGCTAACATCAGTGCCATGACCAAGAAGTCCAGCATTGTGGGTACCATCCCCCCAAGTAAATAGATCACCAGCAATAGATATGGCACATGTATGATACTCACCACATGCAACATAATCCACATTATTGACTGCCAAAAACTCAACAAGTTGAGGGCGGCTGAAATCTGTATCAATTCCATGGCCAAGCTGTCCACCAGATTCCTCACCCCAAGTGAAAACCTCACCTTGCCTCGTAACAAGAGCAGCATGTCTAACACCACAAGCAATCTGATGAACATCTAAAACTACATTTGACTCTAAGGGCTTAGGAAGCAGAACATCGGTTTTTGAAGGAAAAGAGTTTATAGATCCATCAGCTAAACTCCCATCGCACCAAACCTCTCCCCAAACATAAACATCACCCAAGGATTCAATGTCATCTGGTCCAGAACCTTGACTTGAACTGCTAGGAGCACTTGAAACACTAATTCGAAACCCATCTGTAGTACTTGTTCTTGGTTGCATATTTGCACGGTCTGACCCCACATCTGAGCTTGTCAAACTCGAAGGATGTTCGCGGGAACAAAAGTCAACCAATGCCTTTGTGTTAACACTATGGAGAAGACTTGAAGTAATCTCTAGTGTTGCACCAAATGGACGGCCATTTTGAGGGAAGTATCCACCATGATGGAACTGAGAAATCAAAAGACATAAACAATTGAATTAGATGTGACGCAACTATGTCAATAATCAACCCTAATGCATTAAACTCTCAAATCATGAGTATGGATACCTGCATTTAATATTACATGCTGCTACAATATATAATAATTAAAATCCTTAACAAGAAAATATGTATTTTTTTTTTGCTTATAATAGACATTGCAAGAGTATGCCTAATGCAGATAGACTAGAATTAGTTTTTACAACATGATCCTCTGATACATATATTATCCCACCATTATCTAAACGGAGTAAACAACATGTCTAATAAAAATAAGAGCCAGCTTTAATAAACAGCCACTAAATAAAGTCAATTATATCATACTAAAGATCGCGTAACTTCCTAAAAGCTTACGTAGTGAATATAAGTGTAAAGGAATTCTATTTCAAAAGGCTATAGCATGCGTCAATGTAAATCAATGCTAAAGCAAGCCTTTTGGTTGTATGCAAGAGATTCAAAGCATAAATATTACCTTCTCTACTAAAACATAGAATTTCCTCACAAAAATGTCAAGCTGATAATATAAGAAGGAAAGTGAATGTTTTTGAAGACTTATATATACAATACTGCAAATAAGTGGGCAAGTAATTTTTCACTTGAGCGGAAAATCATTTACTGACAGCTGTATTGTGGCTACAGACATTATGCATTAATGAACTGCTATACTATTCAAACATACATTAGATTAATGAAACAGTACACATGACCTGGAAAACAATAAGAGACCCATGAATAAGTCAGGATCATGGTCCTTCAACTCTATACAATTCCGAAGCTAAATATAATCACAGATTTCTATATTCCACAAGTAGTTCTATTCAATCTTACATTGACTGGTTGACTGATTATTTTGATCCCATAAACATAACAATATTAGAGAAATCAAAAGGCTAGAAAGTACATTTCAACATGTCACAAACAGTTTGAAAAAGATTTCCTTAAATCGATATTCTTGTGTGAACTTGATGAATTATCTTTATCATGGATATAGAGCCTGCTATTTGGCATTAGTATCATTAATTTCTAACAAGCAAGCTCCATCTTTGCTAAACATTAGAATGTGCATTAGATAGTGAAAAGGAAGGTCAAGAGAACCACTAACTTCAACAATCGTACCTTAAGCTACAAATGTCGAGCCACTAAAAGAACAAGGGACAATTTCGAGAAGGCAAAATCAGGATTGCCTGAACTCGAGGTCAGTTCTTTCAAACCCGGGGGTTTGATGCAAGAGCATCCATGCTACAATGCACCCGCGCCATGCCAAACTAAACCTCTCAACAGAAAAGGTGTGCCTACAAGCGAAGAAAGAAGAAGAGTGCTAACAGGGGACTCCAATGAGCAATTTAATTTAGAATTAGATATCTGCTTAATTTATTTAATTGTTTTATCTTGATAGATATAAGATTAAAAGTTGGGTTGTTTTATAGAATTTTATATTAGGATTTAATTAATTGTTTTGTTATTAGGAGGATAGAATTAAATTACATTCATTATATTTAGACTTCGTTTGATTAGAGTTTGAGATAGGATTAAGTTAGAGTTTTAGTTTTTGTGGGAAAGTAGGTTAACAAAGTCTATATAAATGGATTCTCGTGTTAGCAGATACGTATGTATAAGGGTAGTTCTGTAAATACTTCCCATGAGGGGTATACTTGTCCTTTTGTTTGTAATCTCTTATAAATAAGATTTATGGAGTCATTGTGACCTACACATGACATCCTTTTCTCCTCTCTCTCTCTTCTCTCTTTGACTGCCTAACCCTAACCCTAATTCTCCAGAATTCTTCAATTCAACTTGGTATCAGAGCCATCTGCCGTCGAGGCTTGTTGGAGCACATTTGGAGACAAACCAGAGGCAACCTGACAACTGCTGATGTCATCAGACCATACGACTGACGTCATCAGCTATATGGACACGAAAATCGAGGTTTGCTGAAACCTTCGCCATTTGATAGAGGATATTTTTTCCTATTTTTTGAGAATTTTCAGGAACCATTTGAGGAGTTTTTGCACATTCTTCGTGTTTTTTTTTTCAAAAAACTCAGTTTGTAAACCAGCTCGATTTTCGCACCGTAAATGAACTTTTTCAGGAGGTTTGTTGCTTTGATCTAGTCCCCCCCAATCTCCTCTACATGTGGATAGTTTACTCGAGCTGATCCATTATGTTTTGAAGTTTGTGGGAAGATTTCTCTCCCTAGAAGTTACCGCCGGTGACTTATTTGGTCTCTATGACCATCGGCTTGGCTATAAAACCTCCCAAATCGACCATAAACCTCCTCCGCAATTGTTTACTAGTCTTAGGAAGCCTTCTTACATCTCAATATTGCTTCCCTTCTTCATCCGGCTACTTAATATCCCATTTTCGAGGTTCGTATGGGTGTTTTTTTTATTCCCATTCTTCATTAAGCCCCTTGTTTGGTTTCTTCGAAGAATCCTAGGTCCTATATGCCCATTAGACCTAATTTGGATGTTCATATGGTTTGTGGGATGTTTCTTTAGCCCTTTTGGCCCTCGATTGATTGTTTGTGACATCTCTGCGCTCCTATATAGTTGTTTTTTGGCCTTAGTTCTTCATGGCAGATCCTTCACCTTCCTTGGTTACTCCACCTTCCTTGGCTTCTCCATCAGAGTTAGAAGTGAGCACAGAAGTTCCCTCCACTGGCGTTGGAGGCCCTATGGTGCATCACTTGGCTTATGAGGATCCCAGTTTACATATCACCTTAGTGAAGTTAAACGGCAAGAACAACTTACGCTGGGCTCAGGCGGCACGGTTGTTCATTGGAGGCTGTGGGAGGCTTGGTCACACTACGGGAGATACAGTTGAGCCTCCCAAAATTGATCCCTCGTATCGACAGTGGGAGACAAATGATCTTACTGTCATGTTTTGGCTCCTCAACTCTATGGAGCCGGATATCAGCCAGAGTTTCTTATTCATGCGCACAACGCAAGAGGTTTGGGAGATTACTCGGAAAACCTACTCAGAGCAGCAGAATGCTGGAAGGGCATTTCAGCTGAGGCAGAGTATCTCCCACTTTAGGCAGGGGAGAAGTCCCTTTCACAGTACTATACCGTTTTCGCACCATGTGGCAGGAGCTCGATCATTACTACTCTTATCTGCCTCCGCACCCAGGAGAGATTGCTCCCTATTAACAGTATATGGAGAAGGGTCGGATTTTTTATTTTCTTGCTGGACTCAACCCATCCTATGAGCTTGCTCGTGTTCAGATCTTGAGTAGCAAGATGGATCTTCCCTCCCTTAGTGAGGTGTATGCGTATCTTTAGAGTGAGGAAAGTAGGCGGATCTCCCTTCCGAGTGAGCACCTCCCAGAGCGATCAGCGCTAGTTGCTTCTCCTGCGTACCAACCTCAGCAGTCACAACAGCCTCAGAGAGGTCCATATTATCAGACTCCTGTCTCAGCACCTTCCTATGTTCTTCTGGGAAGTCTTTAACTAAAGAGAGACCCAAGTGCGATTTCTATGGCAAGTTAGGGCATGTGCGTGCCAAATGTTGGAAGTTACATGGTCACCCTAGCTAACCAGGGTCTTCTGGTGTTCATACAGCCAGTGTGGATACCTTTGTTCCTCCTCCTGGACAGTCTCTGGCGAATTCTCCAACTTTAGCTCCTCCTGGTGGTATCTCAGCCACAGAGCTTGCGGGCCTTCGACGATTGCTTCAACAGTTGGATGGTCCTTCTGCCATCGTCCACCTCCTTTGCCCAGTCAGGTAACCCTAGACCTACTCATCATGTGTCTCTTCCATCGTCCAGTCCCACTTGGATCATTGATTCAGTGGCTTCAGAACACATGACGGGCATGTCCTCCTTGTTTTCCAGTTATACTATCTATTCTGGCCGTGATAAGGTGAAGACAGCTGATGGCACCTTATCCTCTGCATCTGGGAAAGGGAACATCCTTCCCTCTCCTAAACTACTTCTTTCATTTGTTTTGCATGTTCCTAGATTTACTTCTAACCTACTTTCTGTTAGTGCTTTGACTAAGTCCCTAAACTGTAGTGTCACTTTTTCCCCTACTTCTTGTGTCTTTCAGGACCTAGAAACAAGGAGGATGATTGGCATTGGATATGAAGCTAATGACCTCTACCTTCTAGATGGACGCCTTCCTGAGCCCACAACACTACAGTCTTCTGCTAGTAGTAGTAGTAGGATGTTGTTTTGAGTTGGCATGCCCGTCTAGGACATGTTTCTTTTCAGTATCTGAAACTCTTATTTCCTAGTTTGTTTGTTTTTGTTTCTTTTTCTACTTTACACTGTGAGACTTGTGAGCTCTCCAAGAATTGTAGATCAAATTATCCCTCCAGAGGTAATAGAAGTTCTACTTGTTTTGACATTGTGCATTCTGATGTATGGGACCCTTCCCCCAACTACTTCACACTTTGGCTTCCGCTACTTTGTTTCCTTTGTTGATGATCATACTCGGTGTACCTGGGTTTATCTCATGAAAACCAAATATGAGGTTCATTCCATCTTTCAGGGTTTTCATAAAATGATCCAAACCCAGTATGGTGCCTCCATCAAGGTCCTTTATACTGACCAGGGTGGAGAATACATGTTTGGGGGTCTTCGACACTACCTACTTGAACATGGGATTTGTCATCAAAATTCTTGTAGCTACACCCCTCAACAGAATGGTGTAGCAGAAAGAAAAATGCGACATTTGACTGAGGTAGCTCAATCTCTTTTGATTGGCTCTCATGTCCCCAAATCCTATTGGTCGGATGCTGTGTTGACGGTTGCCTTCTTGACTAACAGAATGCCATCTCGCGTGCTCAATTTCCAATCTCCTATTCAAGTTCTAACTCTTGGTTCTCCTCTCTTTCCTATTCCTCCTCGCATCTTTGGGTGTGAATGCTATGTACATATCCTGGGTACCCATTGCACCAAACTAGATCCCAAAGCGCTCAAGTGCGTCTTTCTTGGTTACTCTTCTACCCATAAAGGGTACGAGTGTTATCGTCCTTCCTCTGGGAAAAAGTTTGTGTGCATGGATGTCACCTTCCGTGAGGAGCTTTCTTTTTTCTCCCCCACCTCTCTTCAGGGGGAGAGTATTAATGAAGAAAGGTGGAATGTTCCTCTTCCTGCTATATCCCTATCTCCTCCTCTAGAGTTTGAGAGGTCTCCGCCCACTCATACTACTAGTGTGATTGATAGTGCTCCTGGAGCTCAGAAGGAGCTCAAAGTCTATAGCAGAAGGGCGAAAGTCACAGCTGATCCAGAACCAGTGGTTCCCTCCTTGAATCCAGGTAATCTTCCATCCCTCTCTATACCTGTCGTTCCCTTGCCTACTAATGATTTTGATCTTCCTATTGCTGTTAGAAAAGGCACTAGAAGTTGTACTCAACATCCATTGAGCAACTTTGTTTCCTACGATGCCTTATCATCTTCATACAAAGCCTTTATCACATCAATTTCCACCATTCCCACTCCTTCCGTGGCAGAAGGGTTAGCACATCCTAGATGGAAAGCTGCTATGGTAGAAGAAATGAAGGCGCTGGATAAGAACAAAACATGGGAGCTTGTTGACTTGCCAAGAGGCAAGAAGTCTGTTGGATGTAGATGGGTGTTCACAGTGAAGTACAAGGCCGATGGGTCTATAAAGAAGTACAAGGCCAAACTGGTAGCCAAAGGGTACACTCAGACCTATGGGATTGACTATGTGGAGACATTCGCACCTGTGGCAAAGATGAACTCCATCAGGGTTTTGTTGTCCTTGGCAGCAAATCAAGCTTGGCCTTTGCATAGGCTGGATGTGAAGAATGCATTTCTTCATGGCGATCTGCATGAAGAAGTTTATTTGGTACCTCCTCCAGGATTCACCCCCCCCCAAGAGATAGCAGCAAGGTGTGTCGACTGAGAAAAGCCCTCTATGGGCTTAAGCAATCCCCAGAGCTTGGTTTGAAAGGTTCACTCAAGCAGTGAAGAAGCCAGGATGTACTCAAAGCCAAGCCGACCACACCTTATTTGTGAAGAGCACTCCCTCATCGTCTATGTTGATGACATCATTCTGATAGGGAATGATGCAGAGGAGGTGATCAAGCTAAAAAATCATATAGCAGGGAATTTGAGACCAAAGATCTAGGGCTTCTCAAGTACTTTCTCGGCATAGAGGTTGCAAGATCCAGCCAAGGAATCTTTATCTCACAAAGGAAGTACGTCCTAGGGAGATTCACTTAGAGGCAGCACACAAGATATTGAGATATCTCAAGTCTCCCCTAGCCGAGGCCTCCTCTTTCAGAAGAATGACCACATGAGAGTAGATCATACACTAATGCAGACTGGGCTGGTGCCAAGGATGACATGAGATCTACCTCAGGCTATTGCACCTTTGTGGGAGGCAATTTGGTTACCTGGAGGAGAAAGAAGCAACCTGTAGTTGCCAGATCCAGTGTAGAGGCAGAATTTAGGGCAATGGCCCATGGCTTGTGTGAGATGCTCTGGCTGAAGATGTTGGTTGCTGAACTTGGCTTTCCAGTTTTTGGGTTTATGAGCTTGTACTATGACAACAAGGCCGCTATCAGCATTGCTCACAATCAAGTACAACATGATCGGGCCAAGCACATTGAAGTGGATCGTCACTTCATTCGGGAGAAGATCGTATCTGGAGAAGTATGCACCCCCTTTGTGAAGACTGATGAGCAAGTAGCAGATGTCTTCACCAAAAGAATTCCTAGTTGGCAACTTCACAGAAGTTTATGCAAGTTGGGTATGAAAGATATCTATGCACCAGCTTGAGGGGGAGTGTTAGAAGATACGTATGTATAAGGGTAGTTCTGAAAATACTTCCTATGAGGGGTATACTTGTCCTTTTGTTTGTAATCTCTTATAAATAAGATTTATGGAGTCATTGTGACCTACACATGACATCCTTTTCTCTTTTCTCTCTCTCTTCTCTCTTTGACTGCCTAACCCTAACCCTAACCCTAATTCTCCAGAATTCTTCAATTCAACTTCTCGTTGATGTAAAAAGAGTTGATTTGATTAATGACGATTTAAGTTTAGAGTTGAGATTGTTCTCTTTTTTTTTGAGGCTTTATGTAGGGTTTTAGCGAACTAATGTAAATTCGTCGATACTTGTGCATATCGATCAGTTGTTCTGCATCATGGGTATTTAAGAATCCAAATCCCAATACTCTGAAACATCTGAACATGTATAAGTCCGTTAAGAAAGGGGTTACATGAGCCCATTGCTTTCAATCTGAATTGTGTAAGCACAAATACAATTGATGGAAGAGCATATGCAAATGTGAAGAGAAAGAGGCTTACAAACAGGAAGCTTACTAATTTTAATAACATACAATTATACTTTACAGTGTTTTTATTTTTATCATGCATAGTAATTTCTAAATGGAACAATGTATCATGAATCATAAATGGTAAAGTTTTATGTTGATTACCAACCTGACATATCCCTACTTCATCCGGGCTTGGAACTGGTGATGCAGTGTAAATGTAATTTCTAAACGATGATCATGCATAATAATTTTTTAATTTACTATTTTTAGTAAATCTCATTCTATAAATTTTCGAAAGGTATGATAGTATGTAGAGATTAGCATGGTGAAATTTTAGTAAGTTTAGTATAAATTTAGGAAAGTCGAAGTTCAAGGATAGTTTCTATTCTCTTCAACTTGAGGTTAAATCAATAACTCTGGAGCCATATCATTAACTAGGGGGTTTAATTGAGCAAGATCATCAGTGATATTCTTAGTACTCATGCCTTCATAGATGTGGCCATTCTCAAGTGCATGCAATGATGGTATAATAAGTCTTCTATGGATCAGAACTTGCTCTGATACCAAAATTGATGCCACACAATTTTGATAAAAGTTGAGTAGGGAAGCAGTAATGTGGAAGCTTTAATAAGGTGATAAGAATTTTATTGTAGTTACGAAATAGAGAAAACCAGTTCTAAATAAGTTGCTAGTCAAATTTCTGGACAAAACAGATTTTATTAGGTTCCGATGGCTGTTGATGGTTAGAGAAAGTGATGGTATGGTTGGGAAATTCAAGAGTTTTAGCCTAGGGTTCGATTTGATTGGATTCGGGATGACTATGGGGTTCAGAAAACTAGTAATGGACTGAAAGTGAAACTAACAAGAAAATAAAAATAGGAAAAGTGGAGAGGGTATTTATTTGGGTTAAGTTGTATAAGGAGGAGAGGGTTATTTTCTTTGAGGAGGTGGTTTTTAAGTGGGATTCTTTGATCTATCGCGAGTAAGTGGAGGCGTTTTTGTTGTTTTGGAGGGTTGGGTTGGGGTGGGTGTTTTAGTTGTTTTGTTGTCTTTCTTGTGTTTGTTTTTCTTGGTTTGCTTGGGAGGCCATCTTGTCCTCCAAGCTCCTTTTTAATAAAATTCAGTTTACCTATCAAAAAAGTAAAGAAAGAAAGAAAAAGAGGGATGTGACTATGAGTCTCACCTAGCGGAAGATCATCAAATGTTGGAGTCTCGCCAACATCGAAGCTCCAAAAGGATGAAATCGGCACACCTCACACACACCATCTCAGTAGCCAAACATAATAAAAAAAATTCATTCCAAAAATAGTAAGTGATTTACTAAAACTTTTGACTTTCCTAAACTAATCCTTAACTTACTAAAATTCCAATATCTAGAGACTCCTATATCTTTCTAAAAATAGTAAAAGTGATTTACTAAAATAGAAAATTTGGGATTTACTATATATTGTAAATACCATATGTTACTAAAAGTAGTAAAAAATTGTTCTTAAGCCTCTTTCTCCTCAAATTTGCATATGATCTTCATCATGGAGAATGCGATCTGCTGCTTTTGGAAAGTGCCTCAAAATGGTGCCCCATACCGTATTTGTGACTACATCAAGTTCTCAAGAATAAAGTTTCAAAAATTCAAGAACTGAATTTAACACCAAATTCCATTCACCACATGGTTTCCAATCTCAGCTAAGAAGAGGGTATATTGCCATTTCATCCGAGTCAGACTCGGTCTCGTCATTCTCAGCAACTCACATATAAATTATATTGTGGCTAGGCAAAAAATGCAAGCATCCCAGAAAAGTCTCAGATGTCCTTTTATGTCTAAGCCCTGCTCAAGTCAGGTCCAGAGACCACATTCTGAAACCATGATCCAGTAGCAGTGCCCATAGGATTGCTATTAGCAGGATTTATTCTACACCCTATATTACTAGGAACATCAGTCTAATAAGCTGGAGCACCAAGGGCAAAGATTGCATGGTTTCTTTGAATTCTTTCATAAAAAATTAGCTCTACCAAAATTCAAGCTAGAGACATGCTTTCAACCACTTCAAGAAGAAATAAACACAGAAGCGAGTAAGCAACAGAACTTGCACTGTGACCTATGCCTTCGTTAAAGATAAGATAATCATTGTTTCAAGAGTCTCATTTTGTGTATGTTTATCCATCAAATTATTAATGTAGTGAGTGATCTGAAGATTCAAATTACTAAACGCAGAAGGAACAATAGAATAGTGTAACATATAACCAAAAGATACTCTGTAAAGTGTAAAAAGGAATATTGTAATAAAAGAATAATGATTTTAAAGCATGAATAACAATTTAGATAGGAATGATAACTCACTTCAGCAATATCACTCTTAGTACGCCTAATACATCGGCCCGTAGAAATCAATGCCTTAAGGCCTGCAAACCACACCTCTGCCTCAACTTTGTCCTTGCATATCTATGGAGTAACGATTAAAAAGCGTTCATAACATCATAACTAAATATTGTACTCGTCATCAAACTAACCAAAGTTCACTTTTAATACAACTGTATAACAAAAGAACATAGATACTTTCGGTTCACTAACCAGATCAAGAGACCTTTCACCATTATTATATAGAAGTGAAAATGATAGATAATCCTTTTCGGGGCGCAAATATCTTCTAAACACAGCCTGTAGAGAACCAGCAATCAAGAAACTAATTGATTGTCTATTATCATTGCTGATTGCAAATTAGTAAAACTGAAGAACATTTTGATAGCACAATATGTAGAAGCAAGTTAAGAAAATCATTCAGCAATCAGAAACAGAGTTGACCTACTGTTCTCTGTCCTGGAATAACCCGTGAGACGGATGATAACTTCAGATTCCTTTCCTCTCTGCGTGAATACCAGATCAGTGTTGTTTCATCCTGAGAATAACTTGCTATTGTAAGCATTTATACACTCACAGTTAATGGAAATATCATGACTAAATGTCTATAACAAAAAGATTGAAATCGATATGGTTCATACCAATATGAAGAAATTTAGTAGAAACTTCAGTCATGCACGCATGGGTAATTGAAAGTTGAAACCAATGTTTGATGTGCCTATATCACGGATAGGGTCATAGAACAGAAAATCTATCTACCAGCTATTGCGAGGAGTACAAACTCCCCAGTCCACCTTCACTCCAAAAGCAACACACACCATAGTCCAAAACAATGTTGCACAGATGAGGGTATGGGTATCAAAGTTCAACATGGTACAGAGTGTCGGATTCAGTGAACCCTGAAAAATAGGATTCGTTGACTTGGCAATCTATTTTAAGTGATGTAAAGAAGTAATTATTTTTATACAATAATAAAGATAACATGGGATTATACGATGAGATATCTTAAGATATGTATCATATAACTATAGACAAGAGAATACATATGTGTAAGGTCCTTTTTGCTGCATAGAAAATTTCAATAGGAAAAGGTAAAACTCATAAACTATGGTAAATGTTTACTAAAAGACAAAGAAAATTGTCACACCGTAAACCGTGGAGTGTTGGAATCCAACATGAATATTTCAACTTATTAGAAGAATCCATGTCATAAAGCAAAATCTTCTACTAAAGGAGCTACTACTTCCAGTGTGAAACTACTTATTTTTAATAATAGCTAATGCCGCCTTACATCCAACAGGTCCATCTTTTACTCCATTAGTTTTGTACAGTTTCTACTTACTGTTGTTTCCAAGATCTCCAGATTTTAATGCAACTACATAACAAAGATGCTTTCAATATTTTAGAAAATATACTAGATTGGGCAACTACCACTACCACATAGTACAGTCATCCATGAAAATTTGGAATTCAATACTTGACCATCAAAACTTTATCTTCTAAAATTTTTGCTGGAATTCATGCGTAAAATCTCTACATGAAAAATCTAGATTTAATATGGTGTCCAAATTAACTAGTTTCAAACCCCAAAACGCCCATTCCATGTATAAAACCCAGACTGCACCAGCCAATTCGAACAACTGACTCAAGACCACCCCTGGCTCTACACCGAGTTGGTTCAATGTCTGGTGTAGGAATTAACCAGTTAAACCCCAAAATGTCCCATTCCATGTAGGAAACCCTGACTGCACCAGCTAAATCGACCAATTCACTCAAGAGCACCCCTAGCCCTACATCAGGTTGGGTCAATATCCAACTAGAATTTCCCCAAAACCCAGCTGACCACAATGGGTCAGATCGTCGAACTAGAGAACCAGCCAACCTGGGCAGATTACAGCACATATGCCTGGAAACATTTACAACTTAATTGCACGAAACGGAAGCGGATACAGGAGAGGACTCGGGTGTAGAAGCAAGGAGCAACTATTGAAAACAGGTTTTAGTTGAATTTTTTTTAAGCGGGAGCGGCACCTACAGTAGAAGGTTCCTGCAACTAAGATTTAAATCATGCTCTCTTATGTAAGTGTCGAAACCATCTTAAAGCTCATTTTCTCTATACTTTAGAACACGGAAAGAGCCCTAGGGTTTAAACTTGAGATAACTATTGCAAGATTTGTTGATCAGTGGCCAAATCTGGTTTGGGATTGCTATAAGAGCACAGTGGGAAGGGGATGAGCTTAAAATCAGGACATTTCTTGAGTTAATGGAGTCGATTTCAATGTTTAAGGCAAAGATTTGGGGAGGTTTGTTGGCAATTTAGGTATTTTCCCTAGTTAGTTATTTCTTGGATTATTCTCCTATAGTTTGTATAATCTCATATGGATATAATTGTTTGAATGTTGTAGCATTCTTTCTACTTGTTCTACCAAAACTGTGTCTATTTTTCTAAATTTTTTCTCTAGTTTTCTTTTTCTTAGACTTTATATTTATGACATTAGGTAACGTCACCAAGTCGACCAATTGTTTCAAATAGATTAACCCAACCCGATCGAAAAAAGGGTCGGCACCCAGCTTGGATCCATAGAATATCAGGCACGCCTCATCAATCCCTCGATGAAATGAACCTTTCGTCATTCTAAGAACCCAATCTCATGCAAACTCTATAAGTTCTTTGTGACAATTTTCAATAATATAATATAATGTGGAGAGTCGACTAGGACATTAAGCCAGTTTGATGTCTCCTCTTCTCTCAACTCTTCTTTCTTTCTTCTCAAAGCTCTAACCTAACTTACATGGTATCAGAGTAGGGTTTTGATACCTTGAAGAAACCATAATCCTCTCATCTTTTCAAAGGTCTTCTCTTTCTTTTCTTTTTCTTTCTTTGTTATCAAGTTACGAAGTTTGGTGTTTATGGTGTTTCTGAGAACAACACTGTGAACAGTACAACAGTACCCATGAATAGTATTTTTTTAAAAGCTAGGGCTCGCTCTATAGGGATTTTGCTCAAACGACGTGTTGCAAGCTAGGGTTTGATCAAAAAAATCCACCAAAATATGTTTTTTGAGGCTCAAACGACCTCTTACCTCCGACGTTGAACGACAACGTGAAGATTTTGGTGTTGCTGGATTCATTTATGAACTTAACCCAAAATATGAGCTAGTTAGGGATCAAATTTTAGGAAGCAAGGAGCTTCCTAGTATGACCGAAGTGTTTGCTAGTCTTCATTGTGCCTAATTTTTTGATTCTAGTGTGTCTGTTGCTAACAAATCAGCCTTGGTTGTTCCCGATGGTGATAGTTGTGGTGGTGGTCGAGAAGGCCGTGATTTAAGGGGAGGTCGTGGTAAATCTCGTAAGTGTACTCGTTGTGCTATAAAGGGTCATACGATAGATTATTGTCGGGACCACCGTGAAAAATCTGCAAATTGGGCTAATCATGTTCCTTAGTGATAGTGAGAATTCTACTCCATGTTCAGTACCGGTTGCTACACCTCAACAGCCAACTACCACAACTGATGTGGTAACTTTCTCATGCGAGGAGTATTTCGAACTTAGTTAGCCACAATAGTCTAGTGCTTTTCCTCTAATATTGTCGTTATTATGCATTCAGGTATTGCATGTCTTGCTTCCCAAGTGTTTGGGTCTTCTTCTCCTTTAGGTTATTGATTCTGGAGCCTCAAAACACATGATCGGGACTCCAGGTATGCTCTCCTCTATCCAATGTACTTCTTCTTCACAATGTGTAACATTAGCCAACGGCACTAGATCTAAAGTGTCTGGAATAGGTTCTGCTTCTCCTAGTCCAGCTCCTTCTTTATCTTTAGTTTTGTATGTTCCTACGTTTCCTTTTAGAATCATGTCTATTAGTGAACTCGCCAAGTCTCTGAATTGTTCTGTCACATTTTATCCTTCAAGATCTCAAGACGAAGAGGAAGATTGTTGGAGGGCGTGGGTCTAGTGGTCTATATTATCTTAATGGCAGTGGAGAGACAAGTGCATTTCAGATGAGCTCCCTTACACTACATCATTGGCATTGTTGAATTGGATATCCCTCCTTACGTTTGTTGCAATTAATGATTTCGTCCTTGAGTAACGTGTCTAAGTTAGATTGTGAGTCGTGTCAATTAGGTAAACATCATCGTGTTTCATTTCCATCTAGGATGATCCCTCGTGTGTTAAGTTATTTTTCTTTAATTCATTCAGATGATTGGGGTCCCATTCAAAGTACTTCTCAAAATGGTTTCAAGTATTTTTTTACATTTGTTGATAATTATTCAAGAATGATGTAGTTATATTTGATGAAAGACCATTCTAAACTTTTTTTATATTTTAATTGTTTCATGCTGAAATCAAAAGCTTGGTTTGGTTTGCATGTTTACATATTTAGATCTGATAATGCAAAAGAATATAATTCCCATTTCGTAATTATCTTGAATCTCATGGTATTTTGCATCAAGCTTCATGTTCCCATGCACCTCAACAAAACGGGGTAGCCGAAAGGAAGAATAGACACTTGCTTGAAGTTACTAGGGGTTCTTTTATTTAATATGAAAGTCCCTAAAATCTTTTGGAGTGATACAGTTATTAAAGCATGTTATCTCATCAATCGTATGCCCATGTCAGTTCTTCAAGGTTAGTCTCCACATTCTATTCTATTTCCAGAAATTCCATTATTTTCCTTTCCTCCACGAGTTCTTGGTTGCATTTGTTTTGTTCAATGTTTGTATCCTCGATCTGATAAACTTGAGTTACGTAATATTAAATGCATCTTTTTTGGATATTCCCATCCCAAAAAGGATATCATTATTATGACCCTGTTTCTCGTAGAAACCTTGTTTGTCCAGATGTTACTTTCTTTGAACATGTTCCATTCTTTTCTAATAAGTGTCATTTGGCTGAGTTTGAGTCTCCACGGATATTCCACTTCATGTCGAGGTTAATGGTTCTTCATCTGAGGTGTAGGTTTCGATATTGTTGTTGTTTGAGGTTGTCACTAATATGCTAAAGATTGAGAGAGAGAGAGAATGGAGGTTAGGGAGAGAAGAGATTAAGGTTTGAGAGAGAATGGGGAGATTGAAGTGAATATTCAATCTCCCATAAGTAATATTTATAAGTAGGGGAAACCCCTTCTACAAGTAAAGGAGAAATCGTGTGGATCAAGTGGGGGCCCACCACTTCACCCACAAACATGAAATAAAGAGATTGTGGGTTAAGTGGGTGGGCCCATCACTTAACCCATAAGCAATAGAGATTAAACCACACGTGGGGTAGTGGAACGCAGCCCACTAAGAACACCCCCACGTGGGTGTACATAGAATCCAACACTCCCCCTCAAGCTGGTGCGAAGAGATCCATCATGCCTAGCTTGGCTATCAATGTATTCAGGATTGACTTGTTGACTCCCTTCGTAAGTATATCGGCAACCTGCTCCTGAGTCCTTACATAAGGTGTACAAATCAATCCCTGCCAAAGCTTCTCCTTGATGAAGTGCCTATCAACCTCGATGTGTTTAGTCCTGTCATGCTGAACTGGGTTGCGAGCAATGCTAATGGCCACTTTGTTGTCGCAATAGAGGTTCATTGGGTCTGTCACCTTGACTCCCAGTTCTGCTAATATGATCTTTAACCACACAAGCTCACACACTCCATGTGCCATGGAGCGAAACTCTACCTCTGCACTGGATCGGGCAACAACTTGTAGTTTCTTGCTCCTCCAAGACACCAAGTTGCCTCCAACAAAGGTACAATAACCTGACGTAGACCATCTATCGGTCATTGCACCTGCCTAATCTGCATTACAGTATGCTTCCACCCTGAGGTGGCAATGAACTTCAAACAATATGCCTCGACCTGGTGACCCCTTGAGATACCGAAGAGCTCTGTGTGCAGCCTCAAGATGTGGTGACCGAGGTGAATGCATGAATCGGCTAATGACACTGCATAAGCAATGTCAGGCCGTGTATGGGCCAGATATATCAATCTGTCAACCAATCGTTGAAATAAGGCAGGATCACTTAGAAGTGCACCGTCCTCGGAATTCAACTGATGGTTATGATCAATAGGAGTATCTAGGACATACTTTCTCTGTGAAATGAAGATGTCTCTCGATGACCTGGCAACCTCAATCCCTAGAAAGTATCTCAATGGTCCTAGATCTTTCGTCTCAAACTCAGACGACAAGAAGGCCTTGAGCCTCGTGATCTCTGTCGGGTCACTCCCCGTAATGACTATGTCATCCACATATACGATCAATGCAGTGGTACTGGTCTGTAGATGCTTCATAAACATAGTGTGATCTGCCTGACTCTGTGTGTAGCCTACCTTTCTCACTGCAGTGATGAACCGTTCAAACCAAGCTCGAGGAGATTGCTTCAACCCATATAAAGCTTTCTTCAGTCTGCACACCCTGTCTTCACTTCCAGCAAGTTTCAACCCTGGTGGCACTTTCATGTAAACTTCCTCTGTTAGGTCCCCATGTAGAAAAGCATTCTTTACATCCAGCTGATGTAAAGGCCATGATCTATTCATAGCCAAGGACAGTAGAACCCTGATTGAGTTCATCTTGGCTACAGGTGCAAATGTCTCCTGGTAATCTATCCCATAGGTCTCGGTGAACCCCTTGGCAACTAGCCGAGCTTTGTAGCTATCAATAGAACCATTTGCATTGCTCTTCACGGTGACGACCCACTTGCACCCCACTGGTTTCTCCCCCCTGGGTAAAGAAACAAGATCCCATGTCTTGTTTTTTTCAAGAGCCTACATTTCGTCTATCATAGCCCCTTTCCACTTTGGGTGAATGAGTGCATCTGCAATGGTAGATGGCAAGGAAACAGACGAAACTGTGCTAACAAATGTCTGATAAGATGGAGACAATGACTGGTAAGAAACGAAGTGAAAGATATGGTGTTCGGTGCAAGTGCGCACACCCTTACGAAGTGCAACGGGTAGATCCTCCTCTGGAGTAGGAGTCTCTGAGGACTCATGAACTAAAGCAGGGGTAGAAACAATACCTGGATCTGGATTCGAGGGTAGACTGGAAGGCACAAAATCAATGACTTGTCATTTCTTCCTGGATCTGACATAAACTCGCATATCCGCCGCTGTAGTAGTAGAAGTGTCCTTGTCAATAGTAGACACAGATTCGACCATAGGCATAGGGGTGGAGATGGGTACAAGAACCGGCATGGGGACAGGGACTCTCGTCCACAATATCACACTCCCCTGAAGAGAGACCCTGCTGCCAAAGAACGGAACGTGCTCAGAAAGGTGACGTCCAGAGATGTGAAACGTCGACGCGAACCCGGATGATAGCATTTGTATCCCTTCTGAGTGGAAGGGTACCCCAGGAAAATACATCTCAAGGCCTGTGCATCAAGTTTGTCACGAGAGTGACGATGAACATGCACATAGCAAACACACCCAAAGACTTTGGGAGGAACAATGAAGGCTGGACTATCAGGAAACAGGATAGACAAAGGGGTCTAAAAGCCAAGAATGAAAGAGGGCATGCGATTGATGAGATACATAGCCAGAAGGATAGATTCAAACCACAAAGATTTTGGAACCTGCATCCCAAGACGAAGGGCACGCTCAACCTCGAGAAGGTGATGGTTTTTGCTTTCAGCTTTCCCATTTTGTTGGGGAGTCAATGGACAAGAAGTTTGATGTACAATGCAATGAGAGGCAAAGCAATCTCTAAGGCTCCCATCTAGGTACTCACCCCCATTATCAGATCAAAGAATTTTGAGTGGGGTACTGAACTGAGTGGTGACCATCTTGTGGAAGGTCTGAAAAATGGAAGAAACCTCATCTTTCGACTTCATAAGATATACCCAGGTAGAGCCATTGAAATCATCAACAAATGTAACAAAATATCGGAATCCAAATAAAGACATCACTGGGGAGGACCCCACACATCAGAATGCACAATATTGAAAGGAATATTACTTTTATTTTCACTCAGAGGAAAAACAGTGCGACAATGCTTTGCGAGTTCACAAGTTTCACAGTGGAACAGAACATCACAAAGAAAAGAGAAAGCAGGAAAGACACGCTTTAAAACTGACACGGGTACATGACCAAGCCGATTATGCCAAAGCAATAACTGGTCTTTATTGACTCGACAACTGCTACTGATGCTGGACTGATGTGCTGAAGAAGAAACTGAGCGATACAAGCGGTAAAAGGCACATTCCTCACGTCCACTGCCAATCGTCCGCCTCGACTCCAGATCCTGAAACACACAGTGAGAAGGAAAAAATGTTACACTGCAATTAAGATTCTTGGTAAGGCTACTGACATATAAAAGATTAGCTGTAAACTGAGAAACATGCAGTACCGAGGACAAGGTTAGTGCTGAAGAGGCAAGAACATTGCCCTTCCCGAAAACAGAGGAAAGGGTGCCATCAGCTATCCTAACCTTGTCAAGACCAGAACAAATAGAATAACTAGAGAAAACTGAAGACATACCAGTCATATGATCAGAGGCCTCGGAATCGATGATCCATGAGGGACTAGAAGGAACAGTGGATATAGAGAAAGCAAATCCAGTACCTGTCTGGGCATAGGTGGAGGTAGAAGTGGAGGCATTCCCATTGAGCTAGGCCATCATACGACGAAGTCGCTCAAGATCACCGGGAGAAAAAAAGTCCATATCCCCAGTGGTAGGAGGTGCGGAGGTGCTGAGGGTGCAGTGTCCTAAGCCATAGAAAGTGCTGCAGGAGGTTCCTGTCTTGCTAAAGATCGCTGACGTGGATTTGGGACCAGACCTGGTGGGCGCCCATGTAGCTCCCAACAAGTGTCCTTCACATGGCCTAGACGGCTGCAGTGATTACACTTGGGAAGTCGCCTGTCATCACCGGTCTTCTTCTGGAAGAATTATGACCCTTCTGAGACACAGAGGCAAGGGTAGATCGATCCTGAGTGTCACTACCACTGCGTAGCTGCATGGCAGTGCAACGACTATCCTCACCCTGAATGTAGGCATAGACCTGTGCCAATGAAGTAGGGGGAGAAGATCTGCCAAGTATTTGAACACGGGCATCTTCGAAGCTAGGATGAAGGCCGGAAAAGAACTGGAATATCTGAGACTGCTCAACCATAGCACGGAAAGACTTCACATCCGCAGCACAAACCGGGGTGTAGTCCTGATAATGATCTATCTCTTCCCATTTGCTTCGAAGAGAAGCATAATAGGTACCATGCTTGAGCTCCCCCTGTCGGAGACAAGCAATCTCTTGCTCTAACTCATAAAGCTTCGCAAAGTTGCCAACCTGTGAATAGGTTTCGGTAACAGAATCCCAGATTTCCTTCGCTGTATGAAGGAACACGAACTCCCTATTGATCTGGGGTTGCATCGAATGGAGAAGCCAAGACATCACCGTAAGGTTCTCCATAGCCCATTTCCGGTGGGATTTGTTTGTGGCGACAGGCTGGACTGTCTTTCCTGTGAGGTACTCACTATAGCCACGTCCCCTGATGTACATGAGTGCTGATGTCTTCCACTCAAGATAGTTGGTCCCATCAAACTTGACCGTAGTGATGCATAATTGGGGGTTGTGGTCTCCATGAGAACCTTGAGACGGAGTGCTATCCTCAACTGATGAAACCTCTGATGAACTCATCGCAGCAGAAGGCCTGGAAATAATCAACTGACGAACGGAAGGTCTGCAGAACCTAAACCAAGGTTCGGGGGGTTCCTACGAGCACTTTGGGAGGTGCGGTTAGGGTAGAAGTGCCCTAGGAACCTTGGTTTCCAAAACAGAAGAAAACCCTAAAAAGGCAAAAATCAGATCCAGGCCAAAAACTCGGGCGATTTTTCAAACCGAAGATCCGACAGTCAGAAAAAATCCCAAACCAAGCTCTGTAGATCCCAGATAATCCACAAGGAGGTGCGGTTATGGTAGAAAGCCCAAAGAACGCCCGAATCTCGAGGCAGAAAAAACCCAAAATCTGAGTCGGAGATCCGATTTTTCGAACCGGAGATCCGACGATCAAAAAATTCTCAAACGAGACTCTATAGATCCCAGATAATCCACAGGGAGGTGCGGCTAGAGTAGAGAGCCCAAGCAGTGCACGAATCTCAAGAGATAAAAAACCCGAAATCTGAGCCCGGGATCCGATTTTTGGAACCGAAGATCGATGATCCAAAAATTCTGAAATAAGTTTCTGTCGAACCTTACTAGCCCTATGAGAGGGGCGGTTTGGGTATAGAACCCAAAAATGACACGAATCTCGAGGAAAATCAAAACCCAAAAAACCTTGATACACGTGTTCTATGAAAAAACTGATAAAAAATCCTGAATAACGGGGATAGAGTGGATCTCTAACGATTGATAGCGGGCAATACACCAGGAATGATAGAACTCTGGTTCCTTTGCTTCAAAAAAGACCCAAGAACTTCGCAGGAGGACTCTCTGCGATTTGCTCAAAACTTGCTCGAACTTCGGATGCCCACATATAAGATCTTCGTGGAAACTCTAGGGGACAATGATTTAGGCCCTAGAGTAACCATGCTCTGATACCATGTTGTTGTTTGAGGTTGTCACCAATATGCTAAAGATTGAGAGAGAGAGAGAGAATGAAGGTTAGGGAGAGAAGAAGAGATTAGGGTTTGAGAGAGAATGGGGAGATTGAAGTGAATATTCAATCTCCCATAAGTAATATTTATAAGTAGGGGAAACCCCTTCTACAAGTAAAGGAGAAATCGTGTGGGTCAAGTGGGGGCCCACCATTTAACCCACTAACATGAAATAAAGAGATTGTGGGTTAAGTGGGTGGGCCCATAAGCAATAGAGAATAAACCCCACGTGGGCTAGTAGAACGCAGCCCACTAAGAACACCCCCACGCGGGTGTACATAGAATCCAAGGTCTGGACATGGATTTCAAGGTCTGTCAAAAATTTCTGAAACTCCTCCTTCTGGTGGTTCTCTATTTTACAGGATTTATGGTGATTTTTTGAGAATTTTTTGGAGCCTCTATCATGGTGTTTTTTATGTTCTACCCGAATATTCAAAAAAATTGTGTTTTCTCTCTATCGCTTTGTCCGATCTGTTGGGGTTTTTTTTCTTGGCCTTGTTAGTTGTTTTTGGTTCCCTACAATTGTAGGAACCCATTGGATCCATCCATGTTCTGTTCCATGGAGGATTGGAGTTTCGGTGAGGTGATCTTCACCCAACGTCTATACAAAGGATTACGTATAGGTTATATTCAACCCATTTGTGGTTGTTTTTTTATCTTGTTGATTTTTAATCGACACTCCTTGATGCATGTGCTGCCTTGCATCCCTATTTGGACTCTGCATAACTCTTTTTAGGGCCGTTTTGTTACTTCGTTGGCCTTCGATTGCCTTGTTTTCGGTTCTCCAGCCTATATGTGTGGTTTCTCTTGGTTCTTCATCCACTTAAATAGCTATGACTACTCCGGAATCTGGCGGGGACATTTCCTCAAGGTCCAATGTCCTCAGAAGCTACCTCCAGAGGCACAGGAGGGTCTACGGTGCATCAATTGGCGTACGAGAACCCCGGATTGCAGATCATTTCAGTCAAGCTTTATGGCAAGAACTATTTGGAATGGGCACAGGCTGCCCGGTTATTTATTGGAGGCTGAGGGAAGCAAGGCCACCTTACTGGGGATACAGCTGCACCTGCCAAGACTGATCCCACATATCGACAATGGGAGACCGATGACCTTACAGTTATGTCATGGCTCATCAACTCTATGCAACAGGATATTAGCCGAGCTTCTTATTCATGGTCACGGCTCAGGACGTTTGAGAGACGACTAAGAAGACCTATTCTCAGACACCAAACACTGGCCGAGCCTACTAGTTGAAGCAGAGTATCTTCTATTTCAGACAGGGGGAGAAGTCTCTTGCTGAGTACTACACCTCTATCCGCAGCATGTGGCAGGAGCTTGATTACTACTATTCCTATCAGCCCCCACGCTCTGAGGACATTCTCCCGTATCAACGACATGTGGAAAAGGGTCAGATTTTTTAGTTCCTCTCTGGACTGAACCCCTCGTATGAGCTTGCTCATGTCCAGACCCTCGGTAGTAGGGTAGATCTTCCCTCTCTCAGTGAGGTCTATTCCTATCTTCAGAGTGAGGAGAGCCGTTGGATATTCCTCCTGGATGAGCATCCGGTTTCTGAGCCATTAGCGCTTGACAGCTCCTCCTGCCTACCAACATCAACAGTCTCAGAAGTATCACTCTTCTCAGCCTCCTGCTACGGCCGTGTCTTATGTTCCTACTGGTACAACTTCTGGGAAGTCTCAGAGGGAGAGGCCCAAGTGTGACTATTGCGGTAAGCTGGGGCATGTGAAGGATAGATGCTGGAAGCTCCATGGTTGTCCTAATCAGCCAGCATCCTCTGGGTCTTCTGGGGCTGATACTGCTAGTTTGGATGCTTTTGTGCCTTCTCAGGATTCACAGCTTAGTCCTTTGGTAGCTACTGTTGGTATTTCTGCTACCAAAATTGCTACTCTCCGACGCCTGCTCAGTCAGCTTAATGGTCCTTCTACCACACCTTCGACCTCCTTTGCCCAGTCAAGTAACATTAGACCTGTCCATCACGTGTCCATACCTTCCTCTAGTCCCTCCTGGATCATTGATTCAGGGGCTTCGGAACACATGACGGGTATGTCTTCCCTATTTTCCACCTACTCTATTTGTTCGGGTAGGATAAGGTTAAAACTGCAGACGGCATCTTATCTTCTATATCTGGGAAAGTGAATATCCTTCCCTTTCCTCAATTACCTTTATCTTTTGTTTTGCATGTTCCTCCTTTTACTTCTAACCTGTTGTTTGTGAGTGCCCTTACTCGCCAGCTAAACTGTAGTGTGACCATTTTTCCTTCCTTCTGTGTCTTTCAGGATCTAGAAACGAGGAGGACAATTGGCACTGGACGTGAAGCCGATGACCTCTATCTTTTGGATGGACGTACCTCAGAGCCCAAAGCACTGCAGTTTCATAGTAGTATTAGTAGTAGTTTAGCTTCTATTCTATGTTGGAATGCCCGTCTGGGGCACGTTTCTTTTCAGTACTTGAAACACTTATTTCCTACTTTGTTTACTTCTGTTTCTTTTTCTGAGTTACATTGTGAGACATGTGAGCTCTCCAAACATTGTAGATCCACTTATCCATCCAAAGGTAATAAAAGCGCCAGTTCTTTTGATATTGTGCATTCCGATGTGTGGGGTCCTTCCCCTGTTACCTCTATTTTTGGCTTCCGCTACTTTGTTACTTTCGTTGATGACCATACAGGGTGTACCTAGGTTTATCTCATGAAAACCAAAGATGAAGTTCATTCCATCTTCAAGGGTTTTCATAAGATGATCCAAACACAGTATGGTTCTTCCATCAAGGTCCTTCGATCTGACCAAGGTAGAGAGTATATGTTTGGAGGTCTCCAGCAGTATTTTTTTTATCATGGGATTTGCCATCAGAATTCCTCCAGCTACACCCCTCAGCAGAATGGTGTGGCTGAAAGGAAAATGAGTCATCTGACAGAGGTAGCTCGATCTCTTTTGATCGGTGCCCATGTCCCGAATTCTTATTGGTCCGATGCTATTTTGACTGCTGCTTACTTGACTAACCGGATGCCTTTGCGTGCGCTCAACTTCCAGTCTCCGGTTCAGGTTCTTGCTCCTAGCTCGTCCTTGTTCCCTATCACACATCGTATCTTGGGTATGTCTGCTTTGTTCACATTCTAGGTCCACACCCCAACAAGTTGGATCATAAAGCTCTTAAGTGTGTCTTCCTTGGTTACGTTTCTACTCACAAGGGGTACAAGTGTTATCACCCCTTGACAGGCAAGAAGTTTGTTTCCATGGATGTCACATTTCGCGAGGAGACATTCTTTTTCTCCCTTACCTCTCTTCAGAGGGAGAGAAGTAGTGAAGAGAGGTCCGATCTTTGTCATCTTCCTACTGTATCTCTGACTCCTCCATTCCCGTTAGTCGTCGAGCGGCCTACTCAACCTGCTATGGTGTCTGATAGTACTCCTGGGGGCACAGGGGGAGCTGCAAGTCTATCGCAGAAGAGGGAAAGCCACTGTTGATCCAATTCCAGTGGTTCCATCCTCGGATCCAGGTAACATCTCTTCCACCTCTGTTCCTATCATTTCTTCTTCCACTGATGTGTGTGCTCTTGATCTTCCCATTGCTTTAAGAAAGGGCACCCGTAGTTGTACTCAACATCCCTTGAGCAACTTTGTCTCCTACGATGCCTTGTCTCCTTCCTAAAAGGCGTTCATTACTTCTGTGGCCACTATCCCTATTCCTTCTTCTGTGGCATAAGGGTTGGCACATCCCAGATGGAAAACTGCTATGGTCGAGGAGATGCGTGTCTTAGACAAGAATAAGACATGGGAGCTTGTTGATTTGCCAAGAGGCAAGAAGCCGGTTGGGTGCAGATGGGTCAGTTGAGAAGTACAAGGCTAGATTGGTAGCCAAGGGGTACACTCAGACCTATGGGATTGACTACGTGGAAACCTTTGCACCCGTGGCAAAGATGAACTCCATCAGGGTATTGTTGTCTTTGGCAGCAAACCAAGCATGGCCTTTGTATCAGCTGGATGTGAAGAATGCTTTTCTTCATGGTGATCTGCATGAAGAAGTTTATATGGTACCTCCTCCAGGATTCACACACCCCCCCCCCCCCAGCAAGGTGTGTCGATTAGGAAAGCCCTCTATGGGCTTAAGTAATCTCCCAGAGCTTAGGTCGAGAGGTTCACTCTAGCAGTGAAGAAGCTGGGTTATACTCAAAGCCAAGCCGATCACACCTATTTGTGAAGCATCTAGGGAAGAGCAATCCTCTCCTTATCGTCTATGTGGATGACATCATTCTGATAGGGAATGATGCACAAGAGGTGACCAAGCTAAAGAATCATCTAGCAGGTGAATTTGAGACCAAAGATCTGGGGCTTCTCATGTACTTTCTCGGCATAGAGGTTGCAAAATCCAGCCAAGGGATCTTCATCTCACAAAGGAAGTAGGTCCTAGATTTATTGAAGGACTCTAGCAAGCTGGGAGCTAAGCCAGTAGAGACTCCTATAGAGCATAACCACCAGTTGGCCGACTCGAGTAGTACGTCTTTACAGGATGTAGGGGGTTTTCAGAGACCTAGTCACAAAGTCGGGATTCGGCAATAAATCGGCAAGGAGTAAAGTCGGAAAAATCGGCAAAAATAAAATAAAATATTAAAAAATATATTGTGGCATATTTCAAGTTAGAAATGTTATTTTTAGTTTACTACAACACATTTATAGGATGAAAAGCAAATTTATAATTTCATAACATACATAACTCATAAGTATGATTCATCATTCATATTCAAAATTTCAAAAGGTAATATTGCAATAGTAATCAATTATCAATATTCAAGTAATCCATATTTCAAGTTTAAACAAAACAGAAAAGAAAAGAGAGTAGAAAAGAATAGCATTTATGATTAAAATATTGTAATATAATATAGTCAATGAAATCACCACAAAATATAAATACTAGACAGCAACGAATCCCAGTTTACAACCCAAAAAAAAGGGGGAAATCTGCACAACACTCTAGCCTGACACATTCCCTTTGTGTCTACAAGGGAAGAGTCCAACAGTCGGATGGAGTTGAGGTTAAATTCCAGCCGGCAATTAACGGTAAAAATAGAACAGAAAAAAAGAAAAGAAAGAAAATGAGCACTTACCAAAGTTCGTGGAGCTCACCGGAGGTTTGTAGACACTCATCGGATGTTGCAGAGGATCACCGGTGTCGGAGGGGGAGGAGATTCGTCTTCTTCTCTCTTCAGTCGAGGGTTATAGTAAAAACCCTAAAGTGAAAAACCACCAACGTTTTATTCGATCGAATCGGGGGTGAAACGAGGGTGAAAAAACGATAAATCGGTGAATTTTAGAAAAAATCGGTAGAATCGCCGATTAATCTCCGCTTTTCCCAACTCGTCTGATTAATCGGCGATTAATTCGGTAATGTGAAAAAACGCCGATTTATTAAAAAAAAGGCGATTTTTGTGACTAGATTCAGAGATGGGTTGGGAGGTTGATCTACCTCTCCTCGACTCGCCCAGACATTGCCTATGCAGTCAGCGTTATCAGTCAGTAAATGCATTCTCCTAGGGAGATTCACTTAGAAGCGGCAAACAGGATATTGAGATATCTCAAGTCTACCCCTGGACGAGGCCTCCTCTTGAAGAAGAATGGTCACATGAGAGTAGAGTCATACACTGATGCAGACTGGGCTAGTGCCAAGGATGACAGGAGATCTACCTCAAGCTATTGCAACTTTGTGGGAGGCAACCTGGTTACCTGGAGGAGCAAGAAGCAGCATGTAGTTGCCAGATCCAGTGCAGAGGCAGAGTTTAGGGCAATGTCCCATGGCTTGTGTGAGATGCTCTGGCTGAAGATGTTGGTTGCTGAGCTTGGCTTTCCGGTCTTGGGGTCCGTGAGCTTATATTGCGACAACAAGGCTGCTATCAGCATTGCTCACAATCCAGTACGACATGACCAAGCCAAACATATTGAAGTGGATCGCCACTTCATTCGAGAGAATATCGTATCTAGAGAAGTTTGTACCCCATTTGTGAAGATCGATGAGCAAGTAGCAGATGTCTTCACCAAGGAGTTCCTAGTTGGCAACTTCACAGATGTTTATGCAAGTTGGCATGAGAGATATCTATGCACCAACTTGAGGGGGAGTGTTATCATATACGTATTTTCTACGTACTTAGCGTAGTTTGGTTATTCTGTAAATACCCCTTTGATGTAAGGGGTATACTTGTCTTTTGTAATAGCTCCTTTATATAAATAAGATTTATGGAGTCTTTGTGACCTACACAAAACATCATTTTCTCCTCTCTCTCTCTCTCTTCTCTCTTTGACTGCCTAACCCTAACCCTAACCCTAACCTTAATCACCATTTCAACTTGTTTCCGCTTGAAAAGGGCAATCTATGGGCTAAAGTAGTATCTAGGATCCTGGTTTTTGTTGTTTTAGTGAAGTTGTTATTCAGTTTGGGTTGCGTCAATGCCAATCGGACCACTCTGTTTACACGAAAAGAGTGAAAAAATGAACCGTCGTATTGGTGGTATATCTCGATGATATAGTGGTAGGGATGGTAATGAAGGAATTCAGGATTTAAAATAGTTCTTACAGCAGCATTTGCATATCAAAGACCTATGAAAGTTTCGGTACTTCCTAGGGATTGAAGTTGCGAGATTGAGTTGTAGGATCAGTTTATCTTAGAGGAAGTATGTTTTGGACCTTCTTGACGAAACATGTTTACGGAGATCAAGACTAGTTAATACTCCTATGTATCATAATACTAAGGTTGTGGTCGACCAGGAGGAATTGTTTGATATCTGAGTCAAGATCAGAGATTAGTTGGTAAATTGAATTATCTATCACTCAACCAAATATTTCCTTTGTCTTTAGCATGGTGAGCCAGTTTATGCAGCCACCACGAGTTCCACATTAGGATGCAGTTGTTCGAGTAGTGAGATACTTGAAGGGAGATCTTGGCCCCAGATTTTTATACAAGTCTAATGGAAATCTCCGTGTACTTGGTTATACAGATGCTGATTGGGCTGGTTCTCCTTTTGATAGAAAGTCCACTACAAGTTATTGCACTTTCCTAGCATGCAATCTAGTGACTTGGAAAAGTAAAAAAGCAATATGTGGTTGCTCTTTCAATGTTTCGTAATGTTCGGCTTTTTTTATTTGTCGGATCTGATATTAAAAAGGGCAAAAAGACATCAACAAGAGGGAATCTCAAGAAGAGAGTCCTAAAAAAACAACAAAGCGCCGAACAAACAAGGGAAGAGCCTTCTAAAAGTTCCTCCCATCTAAAAACAAAAGAATCAAATAAGCATCCTCTAAAATCTGGCAAAATAGAGGACCAAAGATACAAGTAAGCTTTAATCCTCAGAATGACTTTAGGGATGTCTTCTTCTACTTCTTGAAAGATATGGCGATTCCTCTCCTTCTAGATGGCCCACATCACTGTAAATGGAAGGATAAGCCAAAGATACCTACCTTTACCTCTGAACACTTCCAAGGAGGTCCCATAGACTAAAGATACCACATACTCCGGCATCACAAAGGCTACACCAAAGAAGGAGAAAAAAGCTTGCCGAATAGTAAAGCAGAACGGACAATGCATCAATAGATGACCAACGGACTTGGCACTAGCTTTGCACAAGGAACCCCTGTTAGGAAGCATCATCCCCTTACTATTCAAATGATCCACCGTCAAGATATTATCCATAATAGTAGTCCAAACAAAGATAGACACTTTCGTCGGGATAGGAGCCCCCCAAACCAAAGATGCTAAAAAAGAAGATTGCCCCATCCAGCTCATATGAGAAATAAAAACAAACTAGCTGAGAACAACCCCTTGGGATCCCATCTCCAAACCCACTGATTCGCCTCTAAAAACCAAAGAGGAGCATCTTCAATCCTAGACAAGAGAGAACCCAAGTTGTCCACCACTCAATCGTTCATATTCCTTCTGAAACCAAGCCTCCACGATACCACACCCTCACAATCTTCCACGCAATCCTGAATCTTAGCCCCTTGGAGATCTAAAATGTGATATAAAGACGGAAAGGCATCTTTTAAGGGTTCTTTTCCTCACCAAAGGTCCTCCCAAAACCTGATCTTGTCCCCCTTCCCTACTTTGAACTGAATGCCTTCTCTAAACTGATCTAGCACCTTCAAAATACCTTTCCAAAGATGGCTCCCATAAGATTGTGGCACTGGAAACCCCGCTTCCCTTTCCAGAACCTCTCCATACTTGCTGCTACAACTAACCGCCACAAGCTCTCCGCCTCCACACCAAACCGTCATAACCACTTACCCCAAAGGGCAGCATTCATCTCTCTAATGAAGCGAAAACCCAAACCACCTTCCTCCTTAGGCCTACAAATCTTAGCCCACTCCACCAAGTGAAACTTGTGAGTCTCCAACTTTCCATTCCACAAGAAATCTCTCGTAATCTTCTCCAAATCCTTGGCCACACTAGCTAGACAGAGTGCACTTGATGAGAGTAACCTTCCCCCCTTTCGAGAGATACCTCTTCTTCCACCCCGTTAGCCTCCTACTGAATCTCTTTACTACCGGCTCCCCGATAGACTTAACCCTATACTTAGCACCCAACGGAAGCCCCAGATAGGAGGTTTGCAATCAGTTAGCTAAGCATGTTCATACTTGTTTTCCTCCAATTAATGAAATTTGAAGTAATGAGACATTTCGTATTATTCATTCAAATGTGTGGTTCCCTCTCACATTACTTCTATTTTTGGTCATCGACATTTTATCACTTTCATTAATTATTACACACATGTTACTAGGGTTTAACTGATGAAAACGAGAGATGAATTACCCACTTTAAACTGATTGAGAAACAATTGATAAAATTTCAAAAAAGAATGTCTCTAGTGTTGCTCCAGCATATGATATATATATCCAATATATTCTCATGAATATGTCATTTTGTCGTTTACAAATAAAAACAAATGCCATTAGGCCAACATTTGAGCCAACTTAGGATACATGCTTCAATATTCAACCTTTTTATCACTCAACAAAGAAAATCCGCAACAATCTATCATCCCTTGAGAAGTCTATTACTTCGGAATAATCCCACAAATCCTTTCCTTAAAAAGACAAAGTAGGCTCACTCTTACTAAAATCTATTATTACTCATCGTCATCGTCATCTACACCTTATCCCAAATATTTTGGATCAGCAACATGAGTCCTTTTTTTTTGGTAGATAAGCGTGGGGTTAGGCAGACCCCTAGCTGACATTAAATAAAGAAACATATTACATTCTATAGTACACTTGCCCGAGGCATCCTCAATGACTATTTTTCTTAGTTCGGCATCAAACAATTGAGGATTAATGAGAATACAACCAATAGAGTTATGAAAAGAAGCTAGGTAATCCGCCGCTCTATTCGTCTCTCTAAAGACATGGAATATATCGAAGTCTTCGAACGTCGCTCGATGATGGTGGATAGACCTCACAAGTTTTCAAGTTTGCCAAGGGACTTCTGCCTTCGCTTTAATACTTCCCACTGTGTGGGCCGAATCCGTAGCTACTTGAATGGCTTTTATTTCTTTAGAAATAGCCATTTCTATCATTCTATGCCAATCAAAATGGCTTGGATCTCATGATAGATGACTGAAACTTTTTATTTCCCCCTGCATATGCAAACATAACTTCGCCTTTCACATCCCTTAACATACCCCCATACCCAGCTGTATGTTCTTTAAAAGATCCATCCGTATTTAGCTGCCAACATTCCGGTTTAGGAGGAACCCATTTACGTTGTGTAGGCATAATGTGCTTGAATTCCACATCAATAGCCCAAGATTCGAAGAACTCTCTCGTATGAGGATTATCTTCCACAACCTCCTTCCCGGTAGTAAACCTGAGTTTAGTCGTCTCCAAAACCTGATGAAGAACATTCTCCTTAGGGAGGAAGGAATTCTGAAACTCCCTCCTATTCCTTTCACGCCATATATAGTAAATAGTCGCATTGAATGCTACCCTCATTACTTGTGATATCAAATCAGTTCCAAGTAAATTGTTGAGGATCCATTGGGCTTCTCGATCAGTCGTATCCACCCTTCTACTAATGCGGGACTTGTGGAGAACTCGAGTCCAGAAGTATTTCGTATAAGGGCATTCAAAAAAAAGGTTTTTAACTTCTTCCTCTTCTGTCATACAGAATATACATTCGTTGTTATTGATCAAGCTTCGAATTTGAGGCTTATCTTTAGTTAACAAACCCCATTAATCGCTAGCCACGCTGTGAAGCTATGTCTTGGAATTGATTTCGTGCACCATATAAGTCTATTCCAATCAACCTTGGGATTGTTAGGTCAAATTTCACCATAGGCCGAGGCTAGAGTATATTCACCATTTTGACTCGGACACCAAATGATCTCATCTTGCGGTTTACTATTGTCAATGTCAATCGTATCCAACGTATTCCAGATCTGGTCCATTTCTTCTGTTGATGCTCGCGGTTTATTCCATGCCTCGGTCATAATCAAGGTAGACACCTTATCATTCCTTCTAAGCCTAGGTTCATACCGTTGGTTCCTTTCTAAAACCTCCAGCAAGATACCATGGGGATGCCATGGATCATGCCATAAATTTGTTTCGTTACCTTTGCCGAATAAGTTTACTAGCAATATCCCGGGAAGCTAAAATCTTTCGCCATACCCATGAGCAATCTTGAGGGATCTTCATAGTCCAGAAATATTTCTTTTTAACAAGATTCGCTTTTGCCCACTCCACCCAAACATTATCTTTGTTAGCTGCTATGGCAAATGTACGTCTCAATATGGCCGCCTCGTTTCATAATCCCAGATTTTTTATGCCCAAACCCCCTTCCTTCTTGGGTATAATAAAGCAACTGCTCCAATATATCTGAATGCTGTTTAGAATAGCTCGGATAAGTTCCACCCGACCTACATAGGAAAGAAATCTCCCTTTCCATGATTGTATCCTCTTGGCCATCCTATCAATCAATGGTTGGCAATCTTTAGCCGATAGACTTGATGAGATAAGAGGTAGACCGAGATTCCCTAAAGTCCAGAATATCAATGATTTCCTCCTTAGTAGCCTCCTCCAGCCCTACGCAGAAGATAGTGTTTTTTGATCTATTAACCTCCAACCATGTAATCTCTTTAAAAAGATGAAGAGTTTCATTAAGAGTTACCGCTGATTGGACATCTAACCTTGGGGATGAGAGACACAAAAGTCGAATTAACCCCAGCAGGAAGTTTCTGAACTCTAAAAAAATTCCGTATGGCTTTGATGAAGTCGGCCCCGATAATGTGCCATGTCAACTTGAAGAAGCTGGCATGATACCCATCAGGTCCCGGAGACTTAGAATCTTGCGTGCTAAATAGAGCTTGCTTAATCTCCTCTTCAGTAACTTCTCTAGCCATATCTTCTTGCTCAATATTATAACCTTCAACTTGAACCAGAGTGTCATTTCTCACTGGTGCAGTGGTGCTATTGTTGTTCTTTGTTGTACATGCCAAACCATCTCAATCAACTTTCCCTTATTTAAACTCGTAATTTGTCATGTAAAATTTTCCTTAAGTTTTAATAAAATCTTCTATTACTAATATTACTATATATTTTGTACAAATTTTGGATTAAAACATCAAATCGCCAATCAATTTAATGACATATTTGTTGCTTTTGTCTTTGTAATACTTTTTTTAGCATGTCCAAAGAAATACAAATTATTTGCATCTTGAATGTGAAGTTAATGTTTCTGTTTTTGAGATACTTAAAAGAGCTGATAATCTACATTAGTTAGATATATAATTAATATGGGTCAGATGGGGAAAACCTTTAGATTCATTGACATAAAATAAATTTTATATCTTAACTCAAAAAGAAGGAAATAACTCACAATAGAAATTCTGAAGAGGCAAAATTTAGGCTTCCCTTTCCGACTGTACTTGATTAACTGAGTCCCCTTCTTCAAAGCAATTAGTGCCTTCAAAGATTTAAAAAAAAAAAAAGAAGACTTCAAATAAAGAAATGCATCCAGTACTTAGAAAATTTAATATTTAGTAAAAATATAACCAAAGGAATATCATAATGCTGCGAGACACACAAAAAGGCACAAAGGATGGCTTTTCATACTCTGTTAACAGATTATTCGATATGTGGTTTTGTTGACTCTCAGTGAAAAAATTATGTCACTTCACATATTACAATATGAATAGACTACTTTCAACAACAAAAGCCAGTAAATCACTTCTTGTGCTTCACAAACGAATAAACCAATCGATCAGATGTGAAATAAGAAGAATTTCAAAAGTGGTAAATTTGAACACATCTTCGTGTAAGAAATGCATGATCAAAAATAAAGATCACAATGAGTTCACACTTTCTTCAGATCATCTTAAGAATGCAAGTATAACCAAATATATGGTGGCAAACGAATTGTACGTCATACGAGCTCAAGAGTTTGTGAATTTTTTTCATCCAAATTTTATTGAAAGTAGTAATTACAAGAAAAAATGATCATTCTAACATCTTAGCCTCAACACACATGATATATCAAATGTTTCCATTCGGAGAAAACAACAAAATTTCTGCCTCAATAGCTAAAAACCCTAGAAAGAATGCAAAGGACTTTCTTGTGAATGTGAGGTGGAAGATCGTAAAAGATTACTTGATATATTTGAGGGATGTGTGCCGAAAGGAGGGTCTACCATTAGAGGCATTGATGGTGGAGAATGCAAATAGATGGCAATGAGCCTAGCAATATTTGGTAACAGCAAGTAAGTCCAAAGGATTTTTTTTATTTTTGATAAGTAACAATATATATGTAGATATGTTTCTTTTTTTCATATCAAATGACTTCACAGGAGCATACAGGGAATCTTTTGACTACTTATTTGTTTCTCAAATTTGGAGCTATTGAAGAGGTGTTATTTTTACTTGACACGTGGCATGAGGATGGAAATCTAATCAAGCAACTTCTAAATATTTCTGCAATGTCCTTTTGTTTTTTTGTGTGTGGTGGTGGTGGTGGGTGGAGTGGGAGTGCATTAGAAGACAAAAATTATGTTAGGCATTCACTGAGAAGATTTACACCCAATGCATTCTCTTGAGCATATTAGTGTTGGATCACAATGTATCCACACATTTCAAGTTTTCCATGTGGATGGAAACACCTAGAACTTTTTAGCAAAATAATACTGCAATGGAGAAACATGCTATACAGATTTGATGGAGATTTTTGCAGCTCTTTTTCATGGAAATGTAAATATCCTGATATCACAAACCTCAGATTCTTTTTTGCAAGAGAATGCATTTCCAATATTTGTGATGGGAAAATAAATAATATAACAAAGTCGGTATAACAAAGTCGGTGTGATACTGTAGTCTGAAGTTTGTTTGAGATTAATTGTAAAATTGCAAACTAAGCAGAAGTTAAATAAATATCTAGAGAAGGGGACAGAAACCGTAAATGCAAGTTTCACTTTGTATGGACCCCTTAAAGTCTTCTTCTCTGTGGCCTAACCATTGCTTCCCTACACATATCCATATGAAGGTCCTATCACAATGATCGATGTTGGGTTCTCAGGCTTATCCCGTGACTACCGTCATCCCCCAATTAACAACAATTGTTTTTCTCTTCACCGAGATTTATAGTCTCTACAATGGATTTTGAAACAGGAGATCAAAGAGCACACATTCAATGTGTTTGCCAGGAGTTGAACTGGCTCTATTACTTGGAAGGCAATTTATCCTAGCTGCTGGACTAAAAACATTCGTTTTCGGGATAAGTCATTCATTGTGATGATTAGATCAAAGAGCAAATATAGTAAGCAAAACAGTAACTCGCTCTTCGATCAAGTGAATTCTAATCCCATCTTTTTGTTTTCCTCAATGAGCATTGGGGCAGGGGACTCTTAATACAAATTGGCATTGCCAAAAACAGATTTACAAACCGACAATAATAGAATTTGCATTGAAATGTGGAAATTTAACCTAAAATAATCATAAATTATGTTAAACATGACACAATAATGAACAGAAAATAGTGAATTCTTGAAGAGAAATCTTTAATCTAAACAAGAGAATCAAATAAAGGAAATCGAAACTCACTTGCTCGATGTCACGCTCAGGATTCCCATAACTAACTGGATCTGCCATTCCATCTGAGAGATTTGTAAGGAACCCGCCGAAGAAGCGTTCGTGTTTCAACCAACTGCATCAGGCGCGGCGACTTCGATACCTCAGTCTTCATAGATGACAATGTTTTCTATCGTGGCCTATCATCAATTTCCCAATCCCTCTTCCTTCAAAATCAAACGATCAACAACTCAAATCCACAACCATCCTATAATTCAAGATAATGTATGATCCAATCAAGAAATGAAGAAAAACGACCTCCTGGATTAAAAAAAAAATCAACTGGATTCTTAAATCTAGAAGCAAAAACACGAAAAAACTTGTACCCAAAATCGAATTTGCTCGTGGAATCGAAAGAAATACCAGTTTTTTATTCGATTTCACGGAATCAAATGTATAGTGCAGGACGAAATCCATGGAAAATCAAGAAACACGTCTCAGGATTGGAAGATTTGAGCAAATTTTATCCTGCATTGGACCGAAAAGCAGGAGAAAATGAGAAAACTGAAGATGGTGGGCCGAAGAAAGGAGATTGACGGGTATCTGTTCGCATGTTTAGGAATGTTTGCATACCCTACGTGCATGGATTAAAGACATTTTCTTCATAATGGTCATCACAGTTGTCTTGAGGACCTCTATTAATTTTCCTATAATCTAACGGTAGTTATGATCACGCGGACAATATATAAATCCAGATCGTCCAATTAATGGGTCATAGCTGGGTGACACCGGTTGGTTCCAGTATATGGCAGTTCCTAGTCCTATTGGTCCAAGGAAATGCTACCCCACGGATGACTGGATAAAAATAGGGTCGTGATGTAACAAGGTATACCTGAGATCTTTTCATTTGTGGAAGCGCATTTTTGGTAGTCACCGCTTCCATCTAGGCCCACTGACCGCATGGATATTTAGCTCACCCCTTAATAGACATTAATACCAAAAATCAAATTGTTTAATGATTTTTAGCCGTTGGTTTTAGTACTCAACAAATGGTTGCATTCAACGGCTATAAGAACGCCTTAAAAAGTGCTAAAAAGTGTTAAAATCTAATGGTTATAGATTACCAATCAAGATGATTTTTGGTCTGTATATCCACCAAGGGGTGGGATAAACATCCATGTGGTCAGTGGGCCGAAATGACTGTGGTGAGTAACAAAAATCGTGCTTCTGCATTTGAAACGGTTTCAGGCATACCTTGTTATATCTTTTTCCTAAAAATATGTGCGGTCGAAGCCATTGATGTATGCAATCAGCACATCGGTTTGGATTTCAGATTTCGGATCATTAATCCGATAATATATATCCATATATGGAATTCTGAGTGAGCCACGTGGCACACTCTCAGATGACGCTGACCATATGGATGTTTGGCCAATCCCTTGTTGGATTAGTAATTTCAAACCGTCGAATTCTCATGCCCCGAATAATGGACAATAATGCTCAAATTCCCATGGTTAAAAACTTGAAATCAACCCGTATAATTCCAATCAACGCTTAGGGATTGGTCAAACATCCATACGGTGAGTGTCCACTAAATGTCTCACGTGGCTCACATTATAGGCGGTCAGTGGATTCGCTGACCATCGACAAAGTTTTACTTAATTGTTTGTGGATAATTTAGAATTTTGGACACACTCATTAATTTGTGAAATTTTCTGAACCTATTTTTTTAATAAGGTTTGCGATATTGGCACCCGCATTTTTACCCTGTATGCCCACTTAACTCTCTAACCCCACCTTAAAATTCCATCTATTTTTTGTATACCCACGGTATCTCTACACCCACATGAAATTTAAAACAAAATCAGGGTGGAGAACTGAAGCCCTTTTTTCAGTTCTTCCTCCCTTCTACCACCACCACCATCACCACCTCTCTCTCTCTTCTGGATTGACGAGGCAGAGAGAGGGAGATAGATAACAAGAAATAGACAGAGATGGAGAGAAAGAGAGATAGTGAGAAATATAGATAGCAAGAGAGAGAGAGAGAGATTCTCTTTGGCGGCTTCGTTTTCTCTTTGCGTGAGATTCTCTTCTCGTTTTTTTTTTATTTTTAGGGTTAAGAGGGTAGGTGTAAAATGAAAATGACTAAGAACTCAGGCTGTCTTTTCAAAATTTGTTCTTTTAAGTGGGCATAGAGGGTAAAAGGGCAGGTGCCAATATCACATTTGTGAGGTGTGCCACGTGACATTTTTTGATTGGACATTGAACATCAGAGCCATGTGCCCCTACACTAGTATCTATACTATTATAAAGCAACAACCGAGGTTGCCACACACATGTCACAATTAGAGTCCTCACTACTTTCAAAGGTAAAACCTTCCCTCGTTAAAATATCCCTTCACAGTTCAGGTTGTCTGGCATGCCACCCATGTCCCTTGACAATAGTATAAGACATTTGGCACACTCTTAGAGACCACTGACCTTATGGATGTTTGTCCCGTTCCTAGGTGGACCTATATACCAAATATCAGTCTGATTAGTGATTTCAAACCTTTGGATATGAGTACCGCAAATAATGCTTGAAATCTATTGTTAAAAATCAACCCATGAAAACGACTCAAATCAAATCCTTACAAACCACTAATCAAGATGATTTTTTGCATATAGGCCCACCTAGAGACGGGCCAAACATCGATACGGTCAGTGATCTCTACGAGTGTTCCACATGTAAGGTGCTTCTATGTGTAAGGTGCGTGTGCAATGCACCTGGCGTTCCCCTAGTACTTTTAAGTATCCTAATGAAAGTATGTGTACATATAACACTTACATCTATATAACAAGGGAGCTCAGTTGTCTCCCCCTCTTATAGGCTTCAATAAAGAAGGGCTGAGATCTTATCCCCAACTGGAAGGGTGGATCTCAGCCACGCACACCCAAATTTGGCAAATGCTTTGTAGGGGAGTGTCGTAGGCATGGGCCACCCACTCGTACATGTCAAAAGACAAAAATCAACCCAATGAGAAATCACAACCGTCAAATTTATTAACTTTGCAAGATGTTCACATTATTTTGTACAATCCAAAAGAATGCCATAGATCGGATGCCTATAATCATCCGACATCCTAGTTGGGACTTGGGACCTGTCAAAAAGTGCAACCTAACGCCCTACGTTAATCATCATCTATGCATTGCTTCATAGACGGTAATTAACATATATTAAACTGTCTATAAATCTAGTTGTGACAAATACCCTAAGGGTCTGTTTGGTAACCTGGAATTGAGCCGGATTTGGATTTTTGATTCCAATAATCACAAATCTATGTGTTTAGAAGGACCAAATTCTCGGAATTATATTTCCAATTCCGTGATTTTCCCGGAATTAGAAGTTTTAGGGGGGGAGGGGGGGGGAGAAGAAACTTTGAATTCCTGGAATTCTATTTTCGGGCGGAGATATTCGAGGAAATTTTTGTTGGGCTTAAACTCTCGCACTTATCCCTAGGCTAACCTATAAATAAAAATCAACAAGATTAATTATTTGCAACCGTTGGATTGGTGTATTTTTTTGGTTAATTTTTAACCATGTGTTATCTACCATTATTTGGGGTACTCGGATCCGAAGGTTATAAAATTTTAATCAGCCTGATTTTTAGCATGTAACCAAGGGATGGGACAAACATCTATAAGGTCCGTGGTCTATATAATGTGCCACGTGGCTCATACTGTGTGGTCCATCACCAAAGGATTACAAATTTGTAACCGTGTAATTGATGTCTTTTATGGGTTAATTTTTAACTGTGTGATATATAGCATTAGTTGGGTTACGAAGATCCAAGTTGAGGGATAACTAATCAGCTCATTTTAGTTTGTAGGTCCACCTAGGGATGTAACTAACCGTTGGATTTGTGACTTTTATGGGTTGATTTTTAACAGTAGGATTTCTAACATTAGTCGAGGTATGAAGATCCAAAGTTTATAAATAACCAATCAACCTTATTTTTAGTATGTAGGCCCACCTAGGGATAGGACAAATATCCATACGGTATTAGTGATTTGTAACCATTGGATTCGTGTCTTTTTATGGGTTGATTTTTAATTATGGGATATCATTCATTATTTCGGGTACTCAAATCTAAAGGTTAGAAATAACTAATCAATCTGATTTTTAATATGTAGGTCCACCAAGAGAAGGGACAAACATCAATACGGTCTATCGTCTCTAATAATGTGCCACGTGACGAGCTCGTAATGTGGTCCATCATTAGTGTTGATGATGTGCATCCGTATCTGTTGCATAATGTGCCACTTAGGTTTTAGCCATTGAGATTTTAGCAAAGATTAATCATAGTAAAAACTTATCAAACTAATTTTATTTACTAATTTAAAACAAAATTAAATTAACATCGATAACAGCAAATTAACTTATGACAAAAAATAATGGTCGTTATATCATAAAGTTCATGAGATAATATTTCTCTTATGTAGATGGATAGAAAATTCAATTCGGTTAGATGTCCAAACAGCTAAAATTAGAATTCATTAAAAATTTCAGGTAATTTCCGCAATGCAACCAAACACAAAAATTTCAATTCTTTGAATTCATATTCCTAGAAATCACAAATCCTAGAATTCTATTTTCAATTCCAAATCTTTGTCTGGTTGCCAAGCAGGCCCTAAGAGTAGAACTTTGCTGCCCGGTCAGCAAAGTCATTGATTGACCATAATGTGAGCCACGAGCATATTCTTACAGATTTTTGACCGTATAGATGTTTAGCTCAACCTTAGTTGGACATACATATCTACCAATAATTAGCATGATTAGTGATTTATAAGCATTGGATTGGAGTCGTTTTCATGGGTTGATTTTTAACCGTGGAATTTGTAACCATTATTTGGTGTACAAAGATCCAAAGGTTTGAAATCACTAATAAGCCTGATTTTTGTTTGTAGATCCAGCTAGGGATTAGCCAAACATCCATGCGGTTAGCATCCTGAGTGTGTCACGTGACTCATATTGGGCGGTCTGCAATTTTGCTGACCGGCGCTACTCAAACCCTAAAGTGGCGATATAAAGTTCTAACGCTAGGGTTTCGAGTTCTGAAAGAGAGAGAGAGAGGAGCAGCGGAGTTCGCGAAGATGGTGAAATTTCTGAAGCCAAACAAGGCCGTGATCATATTGCAGGGTCGATACGCGGGAAGAAAAGCTGTGATCGTGAGATCGTTCGATGATGGGACTCGTGACCGTCCATACGGGCACTGCTTGGTGGCTGGGATCAACAAGTACCCGAAGAAGGTGATTCGAAAGGACTCAGCCAAGAAGACTGCGAAGAAGTCCCGTGTGAAGGCCTTCATCAGGCTCGTGAACTACAACCATATCATGCCTACTCGTTACACTCTCGACGTCGATCTCAAGGACGTCGTCAGCGTTGATGCCCTCCAATCGCGGGACAAGAAAATCGTGGCTGCTAAGGAAACCAAGGCTCGCTTCGAGGAGAGGTTCAAGACGGGAAAGAACAGGTGGTTCTTCACCAAGCTAAGGTTTTAAAGTGACACTTTCGTTTCATTTAATCTAGTAAACTGAGACTTTGCGTTGATTCAGAGACTCATTTTGTAGTAATCGGTGAAGTTCTGTTTTTGTTCTAATCGGAATTTGGTTTTAAATTTAAATTTTACACATTGTGATCTTGTTGAAGAAAATTTGGGTGGTTGTTATTGCATACTGATGAATTAGTTTATTAATCTCTTTTATTCAAATCATGCATTTGCGAAGTAATCTGGATTGTTCATTCAGTTAATTCGTTGGTTCCATGTAGATTTCTTTGACTGAAGTTCACCTTGTTCGATGATATAACTTTATAGCCGTCCGATAAGCATGCTTCTTTTATGGCATTTGTAAATTGACGTGGCCCCACAAATCGGACATTTATGATTGATAAGAATATGTACCCCATGTATCTTGGAGTTGGAGACTCGAACTATCAAATGTATAGGCATATGCGACATGTTTGGATCATGGTTCAAAGTACATAGTATCATTTCGGTATCGTCCATGAATGATACCAAGACAAAAATCAGAAGTATCGTTTGGTTTCTTACAAAACTTCATGAAACAAAAATGAAATGTTAGTGCAAATTTACATATAAGATGAAGTATCATTCGGAAACCGAATGATACCAAGCTTGTCAGGCCCTAGGGCAATACCGGAACGATAAGGGCAAAATGTTTTGGTATCGCCTGATACTTTGAACTATGGTTTGGATACTGGTTTTAGTTTGGGGCACTTTTCATGGCTTGTTTGGTATTGTTTGCACTCGCTAGAATTTCAGTACCTGGAATTGATATTCTAACCAAACACGCCCATTTGCCTATTGCTACTTATTGATCTGAATTCATAAAGGTTTGTTTGGTATTTTGATGAAATAGAGTTGCTTTGTATTGTGGATCTGAGTTTCTTCATCTTTTTTTTTTGTTTCGAGTCCTTATTGGTGTTCTTTCTCATCAATGTCTACATATGTGGACATCTTATCTCTTTGCAGTTCGTCAAATACAGAGTTTTTAGATGGGTGAAATATAGAAATTAGTAGTGTTAAAAAAACAGTGGAAAGTGTGTTCAAGAAGTTGGTTGCATAACTCCAAGGGTTGAGTGCGGGTAGCCAGGACTCCACTCCAAAAAGTAAGAGGTTCTGAGTTCCAACTCTCATTGGGACCACACCCTGGAAAGAGTAGGGTAATAAATGGCTCAGTCCACATTAACTCTCCCAGTACACTCCAGCACGTGTGGAAGGGGTAACTATCGTGCCCTGGGGGACTAGTCGGGTGCTCTAAGAGGCCAGGATACCCACGGTTTCAAAATAAAAAATAAAAAATAAAAAAAAGAAGTTGGTTGCATTAAAAAGACGAGAAGTGTGAATTGATGTTTGAATGTTCTTCTGGTTGTTGAAGGGTTGTGTTCAGCTTAATTAGGCATTGCATCAAGTAATTTTGTTCAATTTTTTTGTTTTTTGGACAAGATCATATATTGTAGTATCTTCTTCTATAAATGGAGCTCATCTTGATTTAGAATCTAGATCCCCATGTTATAATCTTCTTCTTTTCTTGTTGTCTCCAACTCATGATCTTATTATTTTCATCTTTAATAAGCTGTGTATATATGTGGTTTTGTGGCATTTTTTAGTATAGACTCTGATGTAGAGTCTTACTACGCCAACACCAAGCAAGTTGGAAATCTTAGTTTTGTTCAGCATTTTGATAAGCCTACAGAATCGGTGATACATCCCGATAAACTATCTTTAATGCCGAGTTAAGTTAATAAATATGTAGCTAATTGTTATGCCTTATAAAAGACTTATATTGTAAAAAAAAATTGATTACTTCAATTATGGTTCTAGTAGGAGATGATATATACCTCTCTGTATATATATATGCAGTACCTTACCGAAATGAGACCTCTGGCTGGATACGATACTTTAAACCATACTTCCTCACCATGATGTGTTCATGTTGGTGATGGTGTTGAAATCTTTTTCTAATATATAGGATGAAGGCCATTGGTGGTATTTTATTGGTTGAAAGAGCCTTGAGCGTGCAGGCACGTTTCCCATTGCGTTTGTACATGTTGCTTTCTCTAGGTACAGAAGCGCTCATTCTCTGTGAGAGTTTTCTCCTAAAGAGAATTACAGAACATGGTTTAAAGTCTCTGTCTTGAGATGCGTCTTGTTCAGTTGGAAAATGAGATATCTGGACCGAGATTTTACTAGACAGCATATGACTTTTAACAATGTCGGAGAGTTTTCTGTCGCAGAGGCTTGAGGGTTTTTTTGGTTTACTTCAAAAAGGTGTGTGAAGAGGTTTTATGCTCTCTACATGTTGTTGGGAGTCTTGAGACTCACGGGCTTTTGATTGTCCTTAAATATTCTCTCTTGGATTCTTTGAACTGTTGACATTTATATTTTAGCCATTTTTATGTGTGGGCCTTGGTTTCTGTATTTGTGGATGTTGAACAGCTTCTTTCTTCTATTCAGATTTGAAAACGATGGAAATACATTAGGAAGAGTTGGCCCACAATATTTGGTGAACCTCACTCTTTTGGCACGCAATAAAAAGATATTTCTTCTTGTAGCAAGCAGTGGCATTAGATTTTCACATAGGAGCTGTGTCTGTTGTGGCTGGCCGGGTGTTCGGGGCAGGGTCCAACAAATGGAACTTCCTTTGCTTTCATGAGTTCAGCTAAAACGATGCCATGGTGAGGTCGTATGGACTTACCTTACCGGTCCTTACGGACCCCTTGATTTAGGATTAATGGTTTGGGCGTCCTTGATGTGTTTGGGTTCTCAAGGCCTTGTTAAATTTGATGTTCTCTAGAAATCCAAATACTAAAGCCCTGTACGTTGCAAATGTTTTCTAGAATCGATTCTTGCCTGTAAATGTCCATCAAAGATTTCTAGGGCAACACATTTTGACACATTTTTTCTAGAAAACGTTTTTTGTGTGCACCATACAGGGCATAAATAGGACACTTTTAATTTTTAACTATACTTTTAATTACTATGAAGTCATATATAATTCTTTCAATTTCTATTATCTGTATGTAAATTATAGTGAAGTATTTGTGTTGCTCGATATTTGCGGTGTTTATAATGAAAAAGAACAAGAAATTTAGAAAAAAAAAAAGAAGAAAAGCTGGTGATGTTCGTACTCAAAGGACAAGCTATGATGAAGTTTTTAGATAAATTGGAGAGCTATGATGAAAATTAAAAATCTTAGAAACCAGAATGAAGAAAGCTAATGCGCATTTTGATGGGTTTTTTTTCTTGGTAAGTCTGTCTCTGCCAAGATGGGTTAAATTCCTAGGGACTATAAAGTTAAGATTTCGGTGACCTTATCAGGCTAGGTAGGAATCAATTTCAGTGAAGTGTAAAATCTATTAATCTTCCTTTGTGGGACCTTTGTTGATTGAGGATAGTTCTTATGTTGCTACTGCTTGGGCTTTGAGGTTGTAAGGTACTTAGGCAGTTGCTAGTCGTGATCATTGTTTAAAACACAGCTGTTGTTTTTCAAAAAGAAAGGCAGTTATAACGACCATTATTGTCTGAAAAAAATTAATTAGAAGATGACCGTTATAATGGAAAATTAGCGCCTGTTATAATGAAAATTATGGCCGTTATTTTCTGAACGTTAAAATGATAAATTATGTAACGGGGGAGGTCTGAACAGCCTTTTTTAAACCATGGTACAAACCACAATCTTTTAGCCTGTTTACAGAAAATCATGGAGTGCCGGTGATTTCAACCTCTTGTAGGCAAATTCGGCACATAGGGGATTCCACAATTTTTCTAATAAATAAGGTCAACCTAGCAAGAGTAATAACCTGATTTTTCAATTGATTTTCACCAATTTTTAATCTGTGTATTTTGGGACTAGGGATTCGGGGTGAGTGAGAGGGCTTTATAGACTCTGATTGTAGAGAATCTACCATTTTTTCAGGGGTACAAAAGATAGAATCTTCTCTTGTCTGCTTCAATCAATTCACTCAACCAAGAGGGATATTTTGGAGCAAGTATAGAATAGAAGAATCTGTGATGTTAAGGATCTAGGATCTTTCCAGATCTTTCCAAATGTCTATGTTTTTACAATTTCCCACTAACTAATAGAGAATTTTTTTAATACAGTTTCCAGGCTTTACAGATTCCTTTTTATACCTAGGGAGTTGAGTTGGGACAAGGGGCTTAAAAAAAAAAGATTTGTTCGGGAAATATTTACCTTTCATCACTAAGGGCGTGTTTGATTGCACGGAAAATTTTTCCGAGAAAGTACATTTGGGAAATGCCTTCAATGGCTGTTGGATTGCACCTGAGAACACATATTTCAATCATGTGAGAAAATAAAGGCGTATTTTCAGGTGAAAGTTGTAATTTTCCCAATTGGCAATCAAACGCACCCTAAGGATTTTCCAGCATAATTTAGCAACGAGAGCTATGTTTAAAAAACCTAAATATTTTGGAAGGCATATCTGGTCCCAACTTATGATATAAATGGGGATGAAACTTGCTACTGCCTTGATAAGGGTAGTTCTTCCAGCCTTGGATGTGATTTGAGGTCCTCTCCTGAGTGAAGTTATAGTATTTTGTTATTAGTTTTCTTAGAAACAGATCTAAAGGTGCACCTAACCATAAAGGCATGCTTACGCTTTTGTAGAAGAATCTCTAAAATGTGCACCCACGTTGATCTTAATCCAGTCGACATCTAACAAGGACCATTGAGGGGGTAATATCTACCATAGAAGGCGGATCCCTGAGGATATGGGTCTCCGTGATTGCCTAGATTAAGTTATTTATGTGCTTGAGTATATTGGTTTCCTCAAAGATCATGGCATATCTACATTTTTAAATGGTCCATGCACTAATTACACAATACATACCTCAAGTCTCCACATCTAAGTCATCTATAAGTGATTTAGTGAACCAACTCGATATCCATCGTGGAAAGGATTGACGTGCAAATATGTCAATAATGGAAAAAATAAAGATAAATACAATCTGAATTAACATATTTCCTTTGTTTTTTTAATTTTAGAGGGCCTTCGCAGAAGCCCATGGATTCATAATTCATGAAAAATGACCATTCAATACAATCATATGTCTTAGACATGTCCAATTCGATTGTCATAGTCAATTTTGCCATCTCTTTTTTTTCCATTGTATGGAGTATTTGATGGGAGATAATTATGTTATTTGAAATCTGCTGATTGAGTAAAAGCCATTTACAAAAGGGGAATGAATTTATCTCAGTGATGCCTTAATCTATTGCCAATAGTTTCGCAATAATTTTATACAACACATTGCACAATTTGATTAGCCTACAATGATTTGCACACGAAGGAGTTAGTCTTCGGATCAAAACTTTGTGTGATTTCTTTTTTAGGTCCAGGTGCTTTTAAGCATCCCATTGGGTCTATGATTCCTTTGACTTCTTTTGGAGATGCATTGCAAGTCAAACCACTCATTTTTTCGAAGAGAGATTAGACAAAGGATCAAGTTTGCAGCTTCCCCATTTTCTATTTGGTTTGAGGTTGACAAAGTTTGAGTAGAGATTGAGTCATACCCCACAATTCGTACATTAGAATGTCTCTATTCGTGCACGAATCTAGATGCATAATCAAGGAACGGATCCCAAAATTATGCAATAACAATGTGGTGCCAGCTAATAAAACAAGTCATCTAAATTATTAAATCAAAACTAATAATCTTAATAACTATAATATTTAAAATAATGTAAATACCAACAGAAAGTAAATAAAATCCAAGCCTCACTATGTCTTTCTCAAAATAAATAACTATAAAGATATCTAAAGTACTAAGTCCAACCTTGTGTGCATATCTACTGTTCGTGTTGACTTGAATATATATATTAACTAAGGATTACATGCAACTCAATCTCGTACACATAAAATATATGTGATCGCAAAATAATCATTAAAGATACAATTATGTTCACATTCTCCATTAACCCTGCAATGTTAATAATGACAAGCACCTGGCTTGAATTTAAATAAAAGATATCTTCGAATGATACCGCTTACAACTAACCCTGCATAACTATCATAAGAGAATACCTTAAAACTCAACATACAATGCAATACTTATGCACATGTAACAAGGGATAATCCTAATAACTTGGATGCTCATACATAATTAAAGTTAACAATTGATGCAGTGCTTGTGTATTAATTATTAATTAGTTCGACATCTTGAAAGTCAAATTTAAGTATTCCGATATCTCGGAAGTCAAATGATCAAGTCCGAAATCTCGAAATCTAACATTTCGGGTAATCAAGTGATTACTAACGATCTTGGCTATGCACCCAAGGGCTTCTCCTTGTTTCGTGCTTCTTGTTTAGGGTTCGCACGAAATTGCCCAAGAATTTATCAGAAGTGCATATACGAAGCAACACCTCGAATAAAACCTTCGAATATAGGTGTACTTAACCTAAGTCATATATCACGCTCTTTATGATGAACGATGCAATAACAACTGAATAATCATGCATCACAAGAATTCACATGATTCAAAATCATGATCAATATATGCAGAATGAGTCAATATACAATAATAACTGAACAGTGAGTGAATTTTAATGTTCTGAACAATTCACGGTTAATGTAGCCCATAATCGTGCTCAAGATATACATAACGATATTATAATGCTCCAATAGGTATAGTAAAGGTATGTCCTAACGTATACACGCCAACCAAACTATATAATATCAAGAATCATAAATATAATGAATCTACAATGTTCACGTAAGCCGAGGTAAATATACGAATTAAAATGAATATACATAATCAGCCTGATTAGTGATTTCTAAGCGTTGGATTGAAGTTATTTTCATGGGTTGATTTTAACCATGGGAATTTGAACATTATTGAGTGTTTTTTGGTGCAAAGATCCATAGGTTCTAAATCACTAATCAAGCTAATTTTTGGTTTGCAACTCCACCGAGGGACTGGCCGAACATCCAGAGGGTCAACGCCCTCTAATAGTGTGCCACGTGGCTTGTATTGTGGGTTGTGACATAAGTTTTACTCAAAAGTAAAAACTGGCTTCAATGGACCAAGTATAAGTCTGGACAGAGAGTGAAAAGAGAAAAAAACGAGAGAAAGAGAGTGCACCTTTTAAGTTCATCATGACTTCTTACCTCATTGGTTGTCCCTATGGGGGTATTTTTGGAATGGTGAGAGAAAATATGCTTTGAATAGTGGAATTGGGGGTGCATGGCCAAACTTTCAAAAAGGCACCCCATTTTAGTTGAACGACATGTTAGTTGGTTGTTTAGGCTGTAAATCTAGATGTTACGGTCCCTGGGGTAATTTTCCCAGAAAAAAAAAAACTACATTGTTAAGTCAAATAACCAATAGAATGAAACCTATATTCTCGCTTGATTTTTTGGGTAAAATCTTGCACAAGTCCGAGTTTCAGGCTTCGGCCAAAAATTATTAACCTTTTGCCTGGTTCCCCCCAGGAGCCCGGTCCGAACTCAAGACCGATACTTAGCTCGACCCCTACCCTGAAAAAACCTCGAATAATTAGTACTTTGATTTTAAAATTTTTTTTGACCTTTTAGATTATTTTTAGTTCTTTTTAAGAAATGGGCTTTAGTGGGCACGAAACCTACCCAAGCTAGCCAAGTTTTGAGTTTTGGGTAGGGTTATCAAACTTCGGCCTGGCCCGGAACATGAGAATATGGAAAACAGGTTTGGTTCGGGTGGATTTACCCGAATGTCCTTTATCTAGACCATAGTTAGCAATCTTGAAGGGGTAAAACTTTGCCAATTGAAAATTTTGAGTTTAAAACGATTTTGGGTTTATAAACGCAAAGTCAAAAAAACAGTAAAAAAGACGAGAGCGTCAAAAGATCTATAAGTGAGGACTTTGGGTATAATACTTTTTTTAGTCCAAGACTAGACTTAAAATATGTTGCATAGATACATGTGCACACACCCAAGATGTAATATAAATTTGGTAGTAATATATGTTACCATTTTACCCCCCAAAAGATTGAGTTGTTGTGGAAAGGTGAAACAACTATGTATACCAACGGGTCGTTGGGCCAACACAGCACGTGTGCGGGAACACACCATCCTCTAATACGCCCTCTTAGTGGGAATATACTCCTTGGAGAATTCCTGCAACCTGTTAGAGTAAAGTGGTTAAGGGTTCAAGTCACGGGCATGGTTTAAAATTTTGAAATGTTTCGTATGTTTTGTTTCGTAATGTTTCTGTTTATTTCGCTGAGACAAACCGAGACATTACGATATAATCCAAAAAAATAAAAATATTATTTCATAATTTTGGGAATGTTTCGGAATATTTCAAAAATTTTACTATTTTTTTAATATTTTGTGAATGTTCCGTTTCGTTTCGGAGTTTGTATCAATTTTTCACTTGACCGAGACATTCATCCGAAATGAAATTTTAAACCTTGGTCACAGGAGGGGTGACCTGAGGAAAGGGCTACTTGGGGACTTACTCAAAAAAGAGAAAATAAGGGTACCAAAAAATTTGCCGGGGGCTTTCTCACAAAAAATGAGAAAATAGGGGTACTAGAGTGAGTCGCCTCGGAGTGAGCCACCGTAGATGTCGGCTTTTGTAGCGTGGTGGAATGTTAGGATCCGAAAGGTTAAGACTTAAGCTTTCTACACCTCTATCATTTAGATGCCTTTGGTGTATTGATTTGGGTCTTAATATTTGGTATCAGAGCACAACAATGCATATCAGAGGGCCCACGGGTCTAACAAAGGTGGAGTGCTGGCCACATAGCCAAACAACGCTCTCCAACAACATTCCCCTTCAGCATTTTACTAGGGACTTGAACTTGCGATTTACTGGGATCTCTTGCTCTGATACCATGTTGAACAACCAAAGATCGACTTGTTGTGGAAAGGCGAAACAACAATGTATAACAACGGGTTGTGGGGCCAATACAACACATGCGTGGGAACACACCATCCGCTAATAATATAAGTATAATATAACTGAAACTATATGATGTTTTCCTCGAGTCTAAGTAATATAAACAACGGAAAATTGCAGAAAAGAAAACCAACTTTAATTCATTTACAAAAAAGAATACAAGTTTTCGCAAATCCCAAAAAAGAAAACGAAACGCTCTTTAAAAGGACGTTTCATGACGTGGCACATGTTTATTAAAAAAACGCTATTTAAAAGGGCGTTTTTCAGTAATAAACGCCTTTTTGAAAAACGTCTGTCAGTGTCAGTCCGACATCTGACAACCTGACAGAGAAAACGCTCTTTTAAAGGGCGTTTTTTTATTGACAAACGCCATTTTAAAGGGCGTTTTTTGATACCCCAATTTTTACGCCCATTTTGGCGTACCCAGAAGATGAATCAATGGCTGATTTTTGGTGAGGATGATCTCTACGGTGAGGAGATCATCCTCACAAAAATTCAGATCATTCCGATATTCGTAGATTGGTTTAGAAGTTGAGGAATTATGGGACGTTTTTTAAAATTTCTCAAGAATAAACGCCCTTTTAAAAGAGCGTTTGTCAGACGTGTCAGCCATCAGTCATTCGTTGACGAATTCGTTTTCTTTTTTGGGATTTGCGAAAAGTTGTATTCTTTTTTGTAAATAAATTAAAGTTTATTTTCTTTTCTGCAATTTTCCGTATAAACAACACTAATAATTTCCAAAACATATTTCTCATTTATCAAGGTCTTCAAATATGTAGGAATATTAAAATATTTTTTAAAATTATTTTTATAAGCACAAAAGAGGTGACATATATTATTAATAATAAAAAAATATTTTTTAATTTTTAAAATAAGAATAGAGTTTTATTGATGGGATTTTTATTAATAAAAAAATATTTTTTAATTTTTAAAATAAGAATTGAGTTTTATTGATGGGATTTTTTGAAAATTTTAAAATTATTGTTTCAATATTTTGTGTTTATTTTATTTCCAATGTTTTGAAAACACCTTGAGTTTAAACGTTTTTTAATATTTTTTGCTCTAAAAACGAGTTTTTTTTTTTAAATGGGGTTTTAAAAGGAGATTTGTTTCACAAAAAGGAGATTTGCTAACTATGATCTAGACCCGCATTATGTTATTTCGGATCCATTCGGATCCTCTTGCCGTTCCGCTCCGATCCATTAACAGCCTTACCTGACTACGTACAGAAAAGCAAAGCGTGCGCGGTACGAACCGGGCGTATGTTAGAACTCGGACACCTTCATCATCTTTAGTTCGAAATTCTGAAGTCTCGACTTTCATTTCCTTCTCGTCCCTGCTCTTCTTCCCGCCACTTTACCAGCTTTTGCTCCTAGCTTCATTTTCTTCCCGATTTTATCCCCTTCTTCGTCCCTCTGAAAACACTAGCCGTGAACACTTCACAAAACCCTAGTTTTTGAACCTTAAAGCACTTGCAAAAACTCCACGAACTCTACCTTTCAGCTCTTCGAAACCCTAATTACGAAAATCCTCGCTCCCGAAGCTCTCACAGAGCCCGAGCTAGGGTTTTGCGACGATGCCGTCCTTAATTTCTCCCGGGAGAATACTCCGTTTGGAGCTTGAGAACTTTAAATCCTACAAAGGCCTACAAGTTATTGGCCCTTTTTACGATTTTACTGCGGTCATCGGTCCGAATGGCTCTGGAAAATCCAATCTCATGGATGCCATAAGTTTCGTTCTCGGTGTTCGATCGGTTCAGTTGCGAGGTGCGCAGCTGAAGGACTTGATTTATGCGTTTGATGATAAGGAGAAGGAGCAGAAAGGGAGAAAGGCGTTTGTTCGGCTTGTTTATCAAATAGGGAACGGATTAGAGCTTCAATTCACACGGACCATCACGAGTTCTGGGGGAAGCGAGTATAGGCTTGATGGGAAGATTGCGACGTGGGATGAATATAACAGTAAGCTGAAATCGCTTGGTATTCTCGTCAAGGCGCGTAATTTTCTCGTTTTTCAGGTATCCTTGAAATTTCCATTGTGTTTCCTTGTTAATTATGTTTAGTTTCAATCATTTCTTTTTTGCACCCTGAGTTACACACACGCACGCATGAAACAGTTAATGTATATAAGAGAAAACCCAAAGTGAACACACACACACACACACGAAACGGTTAATGTATATAAGAGAAAACCCAAAGTGAACTCAAAAACCCAAATGAACTGAAGAAGATGCAAGAAGTTGAACATCGCTTCGATGCGCTTAAGCCTGTTGTAAGATATGCTGCGCCAAAGTTTATATGTACAGAGGAGTACTACAGCCTGAAGAGTAAGAATGGCAGCAGCCTTTGTTTAAACAAAAGATGAATTGATTTCACTTTCACAAGGAAGAAACAGCTTTTATTCTCCGAGACACGAAATTAGCGAAGTTTTGAAATGTAATGGCACATAAGGGTCAGGTTGAGTTTCATAATGATAAAAATTAGTAAATGGCTTCCATCCAGAAATATGTGATAATAATTCAAATTTAAACACTCTTCAAACTTAAATATGCTATTTATTAAGGTAGGAATTTATATGTCACACAATTAAGTGACTGTTGCCCTGACACTGACTAACAATGCAAGATGACACATATTGATGTATATGTTGCCCAATGGTTATCTGCATTGGGCTCTGTCTCTCTTCTTCAATAACTCTTAGGCCCCGTTTGGGAATGAGGAGGAGAAGCACTTCTACTTCTACTTCTAGTAGAAGTTACTAGGTCGACTCTTGACTTATCTGAAATCAAAAGTTTGTTTGAAATGACAAAAAATAACTTATATTGTATAAAAGGACAAAATGGTAACTTATAATTTATATTAAAGGCTTAGAGGGATATTTTTGTCAATAAAATGGTTGAAATGGTTATTTATAATTTGTCTTGAAGGTTTAGAGGGGTAAACAGGGTTTTACGAAAGTTTCACTTAAAACCCAGTTTGACATGCGCTTAAATTGATGCTTTTTTGAGAAGTAGCCTCTCTAAGAAGTCAAAAGCCAAACATTTTAGCTAGTGTTTGTAGACAATTTTTAACTAAGAAGTTGAAAAATAACACATATCCAAACTACATTTTCTATTTCTTGACTTTTTTTTAAAGTCAGGATTGAAGTTTTATCCTTTTTTTTGTGTGTTCCCAAATGCCATAATAGCGAGTGAACGATAATGTTGTGGTTGGTGCCTCCTCAGATGTTGATAGAGAAACAGAGCTTCGAGTCTCTATCTGGGGGTAGACAGAAGGATCAGAACTGCACTATATCCAGCTCTGCCATTTTGTTATGTTTAGCCAGTTCCTCCCATTGTTTTTTTTAATTGAAGATTTATTAAATGCAAAGCCAAAGAAACAGAAGCTTGAGGGGTCAAGGAAACTTACTCAGGATAATACGAGGAAGCACAGAGAAAAATACAAGAAAAGAACACTAATCTCCTCCATAAATAACAAGCCCCCATCTAATAACAAAGTCTTGAAAGAAGAGGCCCCTGAAGTCCGTAAATACTCTGGACCAAGCAACACCTTCTTGCCATACTGGCTGAGGCTTTTCCATAGTTGTAGTTGAGGTTCCACAACGACCTAATAGGTCCATCACCATACATCGAGTTTGCCTTCATTCTTTCCTTCGTTCCCTTCTCTCTTAGTCACATTCCTTCAAAATTCACCACCACCAACACAACCACCTTTTTCTTCTTGCCCGTTGTGAAGTCCTCTACTATTTCATTGTTGGGGATGAAAAGACAGTGGAGATTTTCATTGCTACATGTGAGCTGCTTCTCTATAGGCCACACGTGGGCACCATCCAGAGACCATCAGTGGTGGGTCCACCACCGTATTTATCTTCTTCGTCTTTGTCTGCATGGGTGCAATGAGGATTTCTTTCTTGTCTTTATTCTTCAACTTTCTTGTGGTGTTGTTGGTGTTATCAAAGGTCCGGTGGGATTCAAGAGTCATGGTTGCAATTTCTTTACCTTTATTCTTCTTGTTTTCAATCTTTTCATGACATGGGAAGTATACGTGCTCCATGGCTGCAACATCTAAAATCGCAGTTGTCTTCTAAGTGCCCTTAAACCTTACTTCACTGACCTTCACCATCTGTTGAGCTCCCTTTCTTCCTTTTTTCTTGGGAAATGAAACAAAATAAAGGACAATGGAGAAGTTTTGATAGAGAAGAAAATAAAGAAAATCTTACTTTGAGGGAGAATGATATTTCAAGTTTCAAGATTAGAGGTTTAGCTTTTAAAGAACATATTTGGGAAGACTAGAGCTTAGTAATAAACAAAATATTTTAGGCACGTGTTCTTAATTTCAACTTTTTGAATTTAAGTTCCAGTTATGTTAATATCTTCGTTTTTGAGTAGGTTTCCGTTTTAGACTTTGGTTTCTAATGGTTAGTTAAACAAAATAAAACTAAAACCACATATGTTTGTTGGATAGTACAAAGCTACCACATTACCACTGATGAGAGAATGTGGATTGTAAATAAGACCTAGCAAGCAACATGGACATACAACATCCCAATACACAAGAGGTGGGTTGTTGATGAGGACATCAGGCGTACCCTATAGTGTACCAGCGGAGGAGTATCGGGCCCATTCCCTTGTTTTTGTATTTTATTGACTATGTGGGCTCCCGTTTGAGTTCTCCATGATCGTGGGAGGGAATTAGGAAAGACCCCACATGCATGTGCATCTTGAAGACTCCACATTAGAAAGATGCATGTGGGTTGCATTAGGGAGCTTGTTAATAGTTTTTATTGCTTTCTAGACTTAGTTTTTATAATTTTTAGTCTTTTGGGTGTCTAAGCAAAATAGCCAAAGTAGCGGGGTTCATTGCAATTTTGCTCAGTTGGTTAAGTCTTAGTATTTTATTGGAGCCATTGGATCTTATTAGTCATTTGGATGACCAAGATTAGATTAGGGTTGCTTGGGTTAGTATTAAACAATCTTTATGTAATTTGCTCATTATGAATCTTTAATTATATTGATTCCTTTGAGAAATCTCTTGTGGAGCGAATCTACCCTTCCTTGGTGCGAATCCAAGCTAATTTGGTGCGAAGCCAAAGGTAATTCTCTTCTCCATATTTTTACCCTTTGTGACCTCAATTCGGCCCATAAACCCAAAATGTGTGAAACCTAAACCCTAACCCTAATCCCGCCTAACCTAGCTGCACCGCACCCCTATACCACCCTTATAGTGTTGTGCGGGTCGTGCGGCACACCTGTAGGGCCTATAGGACCTTGGGACACCCCTTTTTCGTTCTCCTTTTTTAGCCCCCAATACCCTATAACCTGGCCATACCCTTTACCCCACCTCATAACCCTGCCGTACTATCCCAAATAACCGCTAGAGCCCTGCGGCATCACCTCCCACCATCCTCGGTGCCTTTGGCACATATTGGAAGTAGTTCTCCCCTTTCTCCTGAAACTAGGCTAAAATCTCATACTTGTCAGAAACCCTGAAACTTGCTAGAAACCTTCCCGGACCTTAAATACATTATTTTATCTTTGAAAAGGAATTAAGTGAGCCTACAAGTGTTGGTTGAACCCTAACTACTGAAAGTCTTTACTTCCATTCGGCCCTTTAATCGATAACTGGGGTTTTTTCACTGCTTGGTTGTGATTCTTAGCTTTAGAATAGTTAATTTAATTATTTGCTTGTGATTTTAAATTTGTGGTAGGATGTGACATTTGTTTTATACTTTTTATTATTTGTGGTAATTTATCTTTGATCTTTGCACATCATTTAGGCTAATAATCATCAGTCCTACATCAATTGTGACCCACAATAAAATGAAGACCTCTAGGCCAACAGTTGGTACATCATATATTCTCAACCATCTGGAAATTTAAAGAACGGAGTGGATCAGATAGTTATAATCAACATACTGGGTCAAACCATTGGAGAATTTTCTTTTATAAGTAAAAACCATTGGAGATTTCTTCAATATATCCCAACAAATAATCGTTAAAAAATCACATGCATGTCTATCATGGGTCACTTCCCACCAATCTACACTACCACGTGACGTGTGTATTTTCTTTAGTCTCTGAAATTTGCTATTTAGTGCTTGTTTGTTTTACTTGGGTTTGCCTTTTTAATGAAGATTATACTTATAAAAAAATTTGCTATTTAGTGCATGTGCTAGGAAAATGTTTTTTCCTAATTCCATAGCATTGTTGGTTACCAAAATGCACCGTTTTACATTTCAAATTGAAATGACCACAACCATTTGATTTACTGTTAAAACCCACTTAAACATTACGTCCCCTTAAATCTCCCCGTTTAAAATAATGTCTACATACAAAGAAACTAGTTTTTTTAAACAAAACTTCGATGTAACAATATAACACTAATAATACTAATTTTTTTTGTTATTTGACATATTGGTTCAATTGGAGAGCCCTTGGTGAGCATTGGCCAAGAAGAGTAATCTAGAAACTAATCTAGAAACATCGAAAGAATTAGTAGAAGTACATAATCATGGCATATCTTTCTTCACCGGGTTGTGTTATAGTGGCACAAGCAGAGTTTAACTCAACGCATTGCTCAGGTTTTCTTAAAAAAACCCCTAAAGTTCTAAGGTGTTTTTGGAACGTAGAGGTCTATTCTTTGAAGACTTCGTATTCCGTTGGGACCTTCTTTGTACCAGGGATGCTTGTTTCCCCTTGTGTTGTTTTCCCCTTGTATGACCTTAGCTTTTTGTAGGTCACCTTGACCTCTTTAGATATGCCTTTTGTTTGTTTTGGCACTGGCCTTTAATAAAGTTTATACTTATCAAAAAACTAAAAAACCTTAGAAAGCTTTTGCAGGGTGCTAGTCCAAGCAATTCCATGAGTTCACTGGGACTGAGGCCGAAACGCATCCAATAATCAGAAGTCCTTTTTTACAATTCCTTTCTAATCTATTTATAAGAATATGAAATCCTAAGAGCTTAACTTTATGCACTGAGAAACTAATCTAAATTAATGATCTAAAATAACATAAATTTAATTTTTAAATGACTAAAATACCCTTATTTAAAGGTATTTGCGTGGTTTTTGTGATGAGTTAGGAATTAGGGAGGGCCTTCCTCACTAGCTTTTGTTCTTCTCTTTCTCTTGTATTTAAAGGCTTGGCCCTTCTCCCTTTTAATACAATCTCTTGTCAAAGAAAAAATCATTTAACCTAGTTGTACAGCTGCACAATACCCCGCAAACCCTTATCTCACACTTTAATTAGCACAACTTATGGTCACTGTTCTACTTAGAAATCCAGTCCTTGAAATTTATGTTGGAGTTTATGAGTAATACACCCACGTGGGGTGCATTAAGTGGGCTGCGTCCCACTTCCCACTTCCCACGTGGGGTTCTTTATATGGTTAGGTGGGTTAAGTGGGTCATCCACTTGACCCAACGGTTCACTTAACCCACGTTTTCTCCTTTAGTTGTAAACCACAACATGGTACTAATATATATATATATATATATATAAGTGAGAGATTGAACAACACATGTTCAACTTCTTATCTTTTCCATAACTTCTCTCTAACCCTAATCTCTCTCTAAGTTCTTCTGCATCCACAACTATTTCTCCTCTCTTTAATCTTTCTCTACTGGTTACAGTTTAAACCACAACATGGTATCAGAGCATGGTAGCTCTATGGCACGTTTCTTTGCCCCCTAGAGCCTCCATTCTGATCTCAGACGGTTATTTCAGTATCCGGAACCGGTGAGAGCTTTTGAAGAAATCGCAAAGAGCATTCCTGCGCGATTTATGGATCAACCCTGAAGCAAAACAGCAGGGGTTCTGATTTCCTGGTTAGTTTTCTCATTCAGCAGTATCAGAGATCTAATCTGTATCTTCTTCTCAAGCTACTTCAGCGGTTCTCTGGCCAACACATTTTTTGAGGTTTTTGGAGATTGCAATTTTCCTCGAGATTAGCACTACTCTAGATGCTTCTACCCTAGCCGCCCTCAACATAATCCTTCTAGGGATTGTCAAGTTCGTTTCACAATTTTCTGACCCTAGAACTCCAGTTTCCAAAAATTGTCTCGATCTCCAAAATATTGGGTTTTTGATTTTCTCGATATTCGAACCACGGTAGGTGCCTTTGCCCTAGCCGCCCTCTCTAGAATACCCATACAAATTGCTGGATATTTGGTTCGGAATTTTCTGACAGTCCGAACCCTACTTTCCAAAATATCACTTGAATCTCTTTCCAAAATTTGGGTTTTGATTTTTTCCCTAAATCAAACCTCTCTGGGCCTTCCTTCCTGCTTTAGGTGCACCACATATTGGGTTTTTGGGGATCCTCCAAACCTAATTTCGGATTTTTGTGAGCCTCCGATCTGCTACCTGCTGTTTGCTGTGGTTTCGCTCCAATGAGTACCTTCGAAGTTACATCTGGGGCCTCTAGCTCTTTCTCTAATAGTAGTTCTGTGATTCACGGGTCTCATGGAGACCATAACCCTTCGCTTTGCATCACAACAGTGAAACTTGATGGCATAAATTATTTGGAATGGAAGACTTCCGCTCTTATGTACATCGGGGGACATTGTTACAGTGAATACCTTATCGGGGCTGCCAAACGACCGGAACCGATTGATAAATCTCACATGATATGGGTTATGGAGAACCTCACCGTGATGTCCTGGCTTCTTCATTCGATGCAAGCACCGATCAGTAAAGGATTCATGTTCCTGCCAACAGCCAAAGATATTTGGGATGCTGTATCTCAGACATTCGTAGGAGATTGCATTCTTTCGAAAGGGGGAGATGAAGCTGGGTACTTATTATGCTTCGCTTCGAAGCAAATGGGAAGAGATAGATCACTATCAAGGTTACTCTTCGGTGTGTGCGGATGATGTGAAGTCCTTTAGGCTATGGTTGAACGTTCTTGGATCTTCTAGTTTCTCTTTGGCCTTCATCGTAGCTTTGAGGGAGCTTGTGTTCAGGTTCTTGGCAGGGATTCTTCCCCCAGTTTTCAAGAACATGTTTATGCTTATATTCAGGGGGAGGACAGTCATCGTTCAGCTATGAAGCTCCACAGTGGGAGTGATACTCAGGATTGATCTGTCATTGCTTCTGATATTAGAAGGGCAAAAAATCAGGTCCAAAGAAGCCCGATGAAGTCCGGCAACGACCCAAGTGTGATCATTTTGGTTGCATGGGCCATATTCGAGACAGATGCCGGGAGCTACATGGGCATCCCTCCGGACAAGGCTCCAATCCTCGCCAGCGTCCCCTAGCTAGATAGGGATCACCTGTGGCACACTTCGTCACTCAGGACACCGCACCTCTAGCGTCTACCTCCTAAGGAGACATTGACTCGTCCCCTCCTGCAGATCTTTAGCGACTTCACCGAATGATTGCCCAACTCAACGGCTTGGCTTCCACTTCCACAGTCAGAGTTCTTCTATCCTTAGTGGCCAACTTGTCTTTGCCCTTACATCGGCTAGATGTGAAGAACGCCTTTCTGCATGGAGATCTGATAGAAGAGGTGTACATGAAGCTACCACCTGGGTCGAAACTTGCTGGAAATGACGAAAGGGTGTGTAAGCTGTAAAAAGCCTATATGGGTTAAAGCAGTCTCCTAGAGCATGGTTCAAGTGGTTCAGTAGAGCGATTAGACAAGTGGGCTATAAACAGAGTCAGGCTGATTACAAGTTGTTTGTGGAGTATCGGCAGACTAGTACCACTGCGTTGATAGTCTATGTTGATGACATTGTCATCACTAGGAATGATCCAATGGAGATAAAATGGCTAATGACCTTCTTATCCTATGAGTTTGAGACAAAGGATCTAGGGCCACTAAAATACTTTCTGGGGATTGAAGTTGCTCGGTCACAAAAAGTCATCTTCATATCTCAGAGAAAGTATGTATTGGATCTATTGAGCGAGATTGGGTATTTGGGAGCTCGACCAGCAGAGACTCCAATAGATCATAACCATCGATTGAATTCTGAGGAAGACGATTCTCTTGAAGATATTGCTATGTTTCATCGATTGGTTGGCATGTTGATCTACTTAGCAGACACACGGCCAGATACTGCTTATGCTGTGAGTGTCATCAGTCAGTTTATCCACGCACCACGATCATCGCATCTGGAGGCAACTCACAGAGTACTTCGATATCTCAAGGGCTCTTTAGGCCATAGCATATTGTTCGGGTGACATGGACACTTTAGAGTGGAAGTATATACTAATGCAGATGGGCAGGTGCAGTTACAGGTCGTCGGTCTACGTCAGGATACTGTACCCCAGTCGAAGGTAACTTTGTCTCTTGGCGCAGCAAGAAGCAGCCAGTTGTAGCTCGATCTAGCACAGAGACCGAGTTTCGCTGTATGGCACATGATGTGTGTGAACTCCTCTGGTTGAGGACTATGTTTGAGGAGTTGGGACTCAAGGTGGCAAAGCCGATGAAACTTTGTGACAATAAAGCTACCATTAGCATCGCTCAGAACCTAGTCCTACTTGAGAGGACCAAGCATATTAAAGTAGGTTGTCACTTTATAAAAGAGAAACTTCAGCAATGATTAATTTGTACTCCTTATGTAAGGGCTTAAGAATAGGTTGCAGACATACTTACAGAGGGGGTGAACAATGCTATTCTTCATACTTTGATAGGCAAGCTGGGCATGATGGATATCTTCGCACAAGCTTGACGGGGAGTGTTGGAGTTTATGAGTAATACACCCACGTGGGGTGCATTAAGTGGGGTGCGTCCTACTTCCCACGTGGGGTTCTTCTTTATATGGTTATGTGGGTTAAGTGGGTCATCCACTTAACCTACGTTTTCTCCTTTAGTTGTAATGGGTTTTTTCCATCTCATGTATATATATCAGTGAGAGAGATTGAACAACACATGTTCAACCTCTTCTCTTTTCCACAACTTCTCTCTCTAACCCTAATCTCCTTCTCCACCTTCTTCTGCCTCCACAACTATTTCTCTTCTTCTCTCTTTAATCTTTCTCTACTGGTTACAATCTAAACCACAACACTTTATTCCTTCACCATAACCCTAGAACCAGTTCACTCTCAACCTTTAGTTGAAACCCTTACCCTAGGTATTGTACCCATCCAAACTTAACCATTACCCTGCCATTCAGATCTCTGGATCAATCTGGATTTTAATCCATTGGACCTTAGCAATCTCTTCTCTAGTTTAGACGAACACAGCCCCAAACCTTGATTTTTCCAGTCATCCTAAATCCTGAAACTTAGTCCTTTAAGTAGAGGTTTTAAAGAGAGAATAGCTTGCTGCCCCACATCAAATTTTTTATAGAGCTCTGCATTGCACTTGTATGGCATCAATTTTTGGTATAAGATAAGTTTTGATCTATTGGTAAGACTTGCGAAGTTTCGAGGAAGACTTGCAATTAGTGGTTATATGGAAACTAAGGCAGATATGGAGTTCTGAAGTTCTAAACTATGTATGATGTTGCAGGAAAACTCATTAGTCTTGTAATTGATCCTTCTAATTGCAAGAACAATATTTTAGAATATGAAGTGGGAAATTGGTGGGATTAGGACAATGACATTGGACTTCAGAGAGGGTTTCATTTTATTTCGTTTCGGATCAAATATTTAAAATGAATTTATTGCACGATCACTTTGATGGATTGACGTTTCATACTTTTGGGTCAGCAATTGATCGAAACACATGGAGCAGTCTAGATCATGACGAGTCATTCTTACAAATTCATTAAGGACGGGTGTAAGGTTAGTGTAAGGGAAAGATTACAGATTTTCAATTGATGCTCCATTGAAAAAGAGGAGTACCGAGAAGTCGATTTCATCCATGGTCCTATACTTGGAAGAGCGTAGGGGGATAGTGTCATATCCTCTACTGGAGATGCATGCTGACATTCCAGAGACAGATGTGAATGCCTAAACCATTGATGTTCACAAATTTCTCACTAGAGGCCAAGGACAATAAGATCTCACCATTTTATTTGGAAGATATGTCGTGAAAAGCTGAGGATGGCTAGATAGAAGCATTGATTTTCATGGAATTTCACCTACTTTACCATGATTTTACGAGAGTTGACCAAGTACACCTGATAATCCTTGATTGCATGGTTGATTGTGTAACTTAATTGAAGGTCAGAACAAAACTTACGGGTTCGGAGGAACAAAAATTGCAGGTGACAAGGTTGATTTGGAGGTTACAAAAAGAAATTAAATATCGGATCCGATGGAAGAGCGAGTGGTAGTTTGTGATTTAAACTTGAGAGGTTGAGTGTATTTTCAACTGGTAGGGTTTGATGTAGGAGCTAAACAATTTAGATCCAAGTCAGATTTCAGCCCAGCTGCAAGACCCATCGGGGGACACGACCAGAAAGCCCCAGGAAACATGGGATGGAACCCACATTGCGGATAGGCTTGAAGAGATTGAGTCTGCCAACGTCCCCGCCTTTGTCGACAGTCCTCATCATCAACATCTATGAGTGGGGTTTGGGCCTCAGATTGGTTGAGAGGAGCGTATCAATCTCTTCATCTGTTGCTAGAGCTGGAGATAAGTGTGGTTGCAGGGATTGTTTTTTTTTTAAATACCTACTGAATTTTTGGGCTGCAATATACAATATTAAGTATAATATGTGCATTGGATGGCTAGGGTCAAAACGGACATTATGTATCTTTGATTGATATGGCTGTATAGTGCTTTTTCTTTCCCTTAAAAATTCATAAAATGTGTATTGTTCGCAAACTTGTTAACCATGATTAATATTATTCCGATCTTGATTGGTTGATAGGTCTGCTTTCCTAAATTTTTGATTTTCTTTTAAGTCCTACAATACTGCAACATGTTAGATGGATCACAACATGTAAGCCTCTCACTGTGCTCATCATGCTGCAGCCTGCAGCAAATATGTTGGATTAGATTGCTTTTGAAGTTGGAGCTTATACATGATTAACTCTTGTACTGCAGGGTGATGTGGAGTCGATTGCCTCCAAGAATCCCAAGGAACTTACTGCACTACTCGAGCAGATCTCTGGGTCTGATGACCTTAAGAAAGACTATGAGGATCTGGAAGAACAAAAGGCCAGGGCTGAAGAAAAATCAGCACTTATTTATCAGAAAAAGAGAACAATAGTCATGGAGAGAAAGCAGAAAAAAGAGCAGAAAGAAGAGGCTGAGAAACATCTTCGCTTGCAAGATCAACTGGTCTGCATCATAAATTTTTCTTGGAATTCTAGTTTGTTGTCTTTAGATGATGATTTTTTTTTATGCTCATGGGTTATATCATTAGCTTGTCTGTTTCCCATGGACTGAAGTGAATATGATGTTGGTTTTATCATGCAGTTGCTTCTGCTGGACTAGCTGTAGTACCTTTCATAAGCATGCTCTTATGTCCAAAAATATATTAGACTATCTAGGGTTACTCATTTTTGTAACAATGAGTATCTCTAATGATTTTGTTAAATATAATTTAATCTTTAGATCTGCAGTTAGTAAGTTGTCTTGCTTTCTTTGCTTTCAAGTTACAATGAAACTATTTGATACTTTTAATGGTGATGTATTTCAGATTTTGTAGTGTTGAAGGACTGTTGCATTCCTATATGTAATGCTTGCTCTGTCATCATGATGTTGTCATCAGAAACTCGTCTCATTGAACCTCATAAAAGTTTGTCTTCATAATTATGGGCATTGATGATCCAAATTTGTCTGCAGAAATCTGTAAAGAAAGAACATTTTTTGTGGCAATTATTAAATATCGAAAAGGATATGGAGAAGACGAACACTGACCTTGAAGCTGAAAAACATAACCGTGAAGATGTTCTGAAGGAGCAAGAGACATGCGACCTTGAAGAGACTGGCAGAAAAAAAGAACAAGCTGGATACTTGAAAGAGATTATGTTATGTGAAAAGAAGATTGTGGATAAGAAAAATAAACTTGATAAGAAGGTGAGTTCCCTGGAGAGACATTATACCCTTTTAACTGTTATATTTATTTTTCTGCTGACATAGGATCTTCTTGTTATTCTGACTGCACTTGCTGTTTTCTCGTCATATTAAATGTTAAAGTAAAAAGGATATGTACAGAATAGTTACCGCCACCTAGAGGTATATTCGTACATATGAAACAGATTGTCACCAAGGTGAACACACTGGTTGCTTGTTGTATAAGTTGGATTCTTTTTGTGATGTTCAACTCTTTTTATCGGGTTTCTTAAGTTGTATAGATTTTATACTTTTACAGCCTACAAATGTCATTTTCTTATTTTGTGCATTGGACCTTTTAGAGTTATATATTAAGTTTTTGGCAAGCAACACTTTCCGCTTTTGGTTATTTTCTTCGTGTTATAAGTGGAGAAATAAATGCATATCATTTTCAGTGATCTTGTAGTTGTAGTTGTACTTTGCAAACTATATGCTTCCATTACCTTTGAGAATGGTTAATGGTATCGTCTGCATACTTTTCTAGTTCTTTGAGCCCAAAACAGAAGAATGGTTGTGGAAGCATCTGAGAGTAAAGTTGTATCAAAATTATGTTTTGTGCTTGAGCATGAAATAATGCTACTGGTTCATTTTAACAATTCCTTTGCCACGATGAAATAATGCAAGAATTGATTTTATTTATATTAAGATATTATCAAGTTTTGTTTTTCTACTGTTCTGCACTGAACAATAGTGTGATAATTGATATTTTCTGTTTCGCTGACCATTAGAATATAAAGTCCCAAAAGTACATTTGTGGAAGTGTCAATTCCAAGAAGTGCTCATGTAGTGCATTTTTGGATGACTGTTTATCTTTCTTCTACATTTCAGCAGTGAGTATTGACATGCCATATTGTTAAAGCATAACCAACATATTTGAAAAAGGTCTGTTTATCCTTCCAAGTTTTTGTTCTCAATGTACAAAAAGTGTGTAACTGTGGATCATTTCTCCACATTTTTATAGCAAATAACAGCTCTGTTCTACTTGCTTTATTGATATCTAGTACATATTGGTAGAAGCATCTAGATTCTTCATTGTGAAAACATTCTTGTTCACAGCAACCTGAGCTTCTGAAACTAAAGGAGGAATTTTCTCGCGTTAATTCAAAAATCAAAAGTAGGAGGAAGGAGCTAGATAAAAAGAGAGAAGAGCGGAGGAAGCATGCGGAAGAAATAAAAAAGCTAGAGAGTGACTTCCATGATGTGAAAGAAAAGTTAAATGATCTACATGAAAAAGGCCAAGATGGGGGAGGAAAACTTCAACTAGCCGACAGTCAGCTTGAGGAATATCACAGGATGTAAGTGTGTGTATTTGAGATTTAAGTCAGAGCATAAGAATTACTAATTTGGTCAAGCCAGATTCTTATTTGCATTATTGGTTATTCAAGTGTAAGTGTCACCTGTTGTACGCCATATGATGTTTTATATTCTTGCTAGGAGCATGGTTCAAAGTTGTAGGTTTCGTTTCGGTCTGAAACCTGGTGAAACGGATGGAACCATACTGGAAAGTTCCAAAAACAAAACATAAAAAATATTTAAAAATTAGATAAGATAAGAAACGTATAAATACAACAAAATTTCATTAAAAACTGCATCATATAACTGATTTAGCATAAAAAAGAATGACTTACAGTTCTATTGGGTTGAACCAGATATTGTCTTGTACAACTGCATTCCAAGTACTCAATATATATACTCTACTTTGATATAAATATATGCTAGTTAACTTATTCTACCTAGAATACACATTGGTAGTTAAAATTTTCTTATGTAATTCTTCATTGTCTTGGCAACCTCTACGGGGACCGAGGGACAAAATTTAACTTTAATTTTCTTGTTATCCGCTCCTACAAACTTGTCACCTCACTATGCACTGCCTCCTGACATGCCTTTTATTTGCTCCAGTTGCTGTACATTGCTCCCAGCCAATATCTCGTTCTTTAGGTATATTCTTTAAAGTTTGCTATATCCTGCTAATACAAATAGAATGCATGCAACATAATACATATAATTATTAAATAGAACAATACATCTCATCAGGTTAACATAAGTTTAAATAGTCACATAGACATGACTAGATCAACCTTAGAAGAAAAAGGAAAAAATAGGGTATTTTGGTAACACACCCTGAAATTTGAAAGAAATTAGTAATGCCCCCTTATACATTTAATCTTTAGGAATACAACCCTTGACTTAGTTTAACCATCATTTGACTAAGTTAAAATGTGACATGCATCATGCCCCTGTTAATGCACCAATGAAAGGACCAAAATATTGCAATTACACCGCTAACGACATGTGATTTAAGTCCGTTTTAACTTTGTTTACCACTGTTAAATTAGGTCAAGGGGGGTAATCCTAAAGTTTGAAAGTATAGGGGGTATTACTATATACTTTCAATTGTCAAGGGGGTGTTTCAAAAATACCCCAAAACATAATTTTTAAATTTCTGAAAAATATTAAAAAAAATCAGAGAAACTAAAAGCGATTCGTCCCATAAGACTCAACCAACACAATTAATATTATGCAATGATAGATCACAATGAGATCTATCTTCTGGTAATGTTTGGAAGAAATAGGAAAAAATGTATTTTAATAATAAAAATATCACATGAGACTCAACCCCACACAAATTCTATGAAATGATAGATCACAGTAAGATCAATCTTTTGGTATAGTTTGGAAGAAAAAGGAAAAACAATATATTTTTGATTTATGGAAAATAGTTTTAGGCGAAATTGGCCGAAACCCCCCGAAACTCCAACGAAACATAGGGTTTCACGAAAGCCCTTTGTATTTGGTGTCTTCCTTGACCAAATTTGAAATGTTTGGGACGTAATGTTTCGGTTTTGGCCAAAACTTTAAACCACGGACATGAGTTTCATATTTTGTATTTCAAATGCAAGTTCTTTCACAAAATTGAGAAAAATCATTTCTTTTGGCCAATGGAATTGGAAACGATACTTGATATATTCAAATTCCTATTTGAGAGCTGGATTCTTGGACCAACAATCTAGGCTTCTTCTATGGGAACTTCCTAATATGCGCATGGTTGATCATTAGCTTGGACCATTGGAATGTTGAATTGGAAAATACGCCTTGGTTTCTCGAGAAAAAAATCATGCTTATAGATTTTTAAACCTTATTAATTAAATTGCATGAAGATAAATCCACCATTAAAAGTATGGCTTTATTTCCCTAATCACTTATGGACTGTTATTGCTCCTTTACCCACCATGCATGATCGTCCCCCTGCTTTAAAGTTTCAATAGATTCTCTGAACTTGTGAAGAAGATAGATTTGCCCTCTTCGAAGGGGAAAGGAAGGATGGATTCAAGGCGCTTATAGGATTTTTGAATGACTTGATATGTGCCCAAGGAAAATTGGTGTTAGCCACATCACAAACGAGGCCTGATTCCATATTTTGAACAATATCTCTATTATAAATGGATTTCACTCTTGGAATTCCTTTTACTATCTCCTATGATACCTAGATACCTATATATGACCAAAGTACTAGTGTCGATAGGATATGACTAGGATATGGTTTGGGTACTTCAGGTATTTATTTATAGCAAACTGATAGCAAAATCACAAAAAACTAATACATTAATATCAACATTAATTTATAAGTAACATAAAATAAATATTATATAACACTTATTTGATTATCATACACTTTTTTATTGTATGTTGACACACATTTGTATCTATGTGTGTACCTTTAACATTATATGTGAAAGTATTCATGCCATGGATTTTAGGAAATGTATTGGATACTTGTATTTTTTGTTTGTTTGAAAACCTGTTTACTTGGATGTTTACAGGAATTTTGTGTCCCCATGGACAAAAATTATATGGTTCATTTTGGGAAGAACTAGATGTGATTGGCTTGTGGGAGCTCCTTGATGTATTGGTGGGGTTTTCAACGTGATAAGGTTCTCTTATGAAAATAGAGAAGAGAGAAGCATAATGAAAAGCATGATTACCTTAACTAATTTTGTTGATAGAACTCGATTGTCCTTCCCTTTGGTGGGTCTTGCTTTACGGGGAGAAATAATCAAGAAAATCCAATTATTTGTAGGTAGTAAAGGTTATTAGTTTTTGCGGATTTGGAGTGCATTTTCAAATTTGTATCATGAGGCAGTCTCGAGACTGATCACGTGCCAATTTTGTTAGATATTGAAAGTGTTAATAGTTGTCCTTCCTCTTTTAGCTTTGAGGATATGTGGCTGGACGTTTCCAACTTTGTTCTTGTGGCTTTTTGGTGGGGGTCCTTTGAGTTTAATGGAAGAATAGGCATGTGTTTGGTATGAATTTCAAATCCCTAGAATCAAAATCAAAAGTTTGGACCAAAGGTGCGGTAGGATATGTGGGAATAAAAAAAGAATGGTGTTTTGGAAGAAATTGCCTCTATTGATAGAAAGGAGAGGGATCCTATTTGTTTGGAAGCGAAAGGTGGACGTAAAGGAAGGGTTCTCAAAGTTAGCTCGAATGTAAGAAATTTGTTGGCGTAAAATATCTATTGTGAGGTGGCTTTTAAGATGGGGTAAGAATACAAAGTTATTCATTGGATTGCTAATGTTAAAAGAATGTGCAATAATATTTCTCAGTTAATAGTTGAAGGTTCCTATATTAAGGAGGTTGTGGTTGTCTTCTGCTCAAAAGTTTTATTCAGAAACTAGCTCTTCTTGGCTTAGCCTAGATGGGCTCCACTTTGACGCATTGTTCATAATCTCGCGATTGGTTGGAGAGGTCGTTTGAAGAATTGGAGATTTCAAAAGCGATAGGTACCTTGAGCATTGACTATGCTCCCATGTTGGACTGCTTCCATCTTGCCTTCTTGGAAAAAAATGTCAGGTACGATTAGAGTTGATTTTGTGAGAGTGGTGACAGGAGTTCTATGAAGATGCTTACTTGGACAAGTGTTCAAAAAGTACATTCATTACCCTTTCTCCTAAGAGGGGGTGGTTTGAAGGTTCTAAAGGATTTTAGGCTGATATGATTGGTGAGCAGTGTTTACAAGATCATAATTAAAGATTTGGTTTATAGGCTCAAGGTTGAATTCGGTAAGTTCCCCTTATCAAAGGAGCTTTTGTGAAAAGGCATCAAAATCTTAATGAGGTCTTAATTGGTAATGAATGTTGGATTCAGGAATGTGGATGGGAGACATGGATTCAAGCATTCCTTGCAAAGTAGGTATCGAGAAGGTTTATGACCATGTAAAATGAGACTTATTGGAGTACATGCTTAGAAAAATGGGGTTTGGTGTAAAATGGAGGAGATGGATTAGGGTGTAATTGTGTATGTCGACGGCCTTTTTCTTTCCCCATTCTTGTTAATTGGTTCCCAACCAAAAACTTTAGAATCTTGAGAGGCCTTAAACAAGGCAATTTTCTCTCTAATTTCCTTTTTTCTTACAATGGTTGTGGAAACTGTGGTTCACTAACCGAAGAAGCAGTAGAGGGAGGAATGATTAAGGTTTCTTAGTTGGAGTGAATGGACAGATTATCTCACATGTTAAATTTGTCTAAGACATTGTGTGTGTGTGTGTGCTGTTTTTCAAAGTCTTCACATGTAAAATTTAGGTACTTGAGATCCATTCTTAGGTGCTTTGAAGTAGTGTCGAGTCTTCACATTAATCTTGACAAAAAACAAAAGACTGTGGTGTGGGTGATGTGGACAATAGTGGTCTTTTGCCTAGCGATAGCTATGGATCGAAGGTCATTTGCGTTCCAGTGGTCGAAAGGTTCGAAAGAAAACTCGCATCGTGGAAGGGAGTGTTGCTTATCTGAGGGAGGGAAGGTAAATTTGATTAGAAGCACTCCATTCTTCTATACCTATTTTTTTGCATCTGTTTTGGGTGCTGGTTTCGGTTGCTAAAAGACTAGGAATGCTTGAAAGGGATATTTTTTCTTTGAATAGTATGGAGGACGCTCACATTACCACCTAGTTAAAGGTTATGAACAGATCCTCGTTGGGCAAGTGGCATTGGAGGTTTGGAGGAATCTGGAAGCCTTTGGAGGAGAGTTATAGAAAGCGAGTTCAGGAGTAAACAATGCAGTCACATCTTCTTACGACATTTTTTGATTAGTAAAAAATTTTATTTGAGAAAATAAGGGACTTGCAAGGAAGGGGAAAACATTCTCGAGGTACAAGAGGGGAAGAAAAACATAAAGACTTGGGTTTATGCACAAGGAAATTATTAAGTTTTTGACGACTTCAATAATGAATCCAGTTCGAAGTGGGGTGTTTGATAGGGCAAATTTTTTTGGAGGATTTATGGTGCAAAAATTTGTCCGTATTCTCTTTCTCAATTTTCTTTGATATGTCAGATGATAAAGGCGCTCTGGTGAGAGATTGTTTTGAGAGGCTGGCTGGTAGTGCCGAACTTGGGATTAAGGAAAAATATAAATGATTGGTAATTGGAAGATTCTTCTGGCCGGTTCTGTTGTCTTAGTGAAGAGCCGGTTCTGTAGAATATAGGTGAGAAGAGGGTTTGGAATGTGAACCCAAGGGCCTATTAAGGTGATTGTTATTACCGAGCTTCCTTCCTTTTGATAGGTTGGTGCGGAGAAGCCCTATTCCTTCCAAGTTGCTTTCTTCCATTGGATACTCGATAAGATTTTCACAGTCAACCGTTTGATAAGGGAGATTATTCCTGATTATTTGGCGAGAGTTCTTTTTTGAATTTTTGGTGTTTGTTGGATATTGCCAAATAGGTGTTGGAGACTCTTCAGGATTGGGAGTCTGAGACATTTAGCATTTGTGGCTGCATCCTTTGAAGGATCCTTCTATTTGCCATTTGGGGATTTGGGGAGAGAGGAATGGTTGCATTTTGTTAAGAGAAGGTTTAGATGCTGGAATTGGTCATCTAAAAGGCCATGGCCACGTTTTACTATTGTTCCTTCTTTAGTCCATCCTCAAAAGAGTTTAATGGAATGCGTTTTGAGGGGCATCAATATATTTGTAAGCCTTATAGTTATTTTTGTATTGTTCTTGGTGGTTAATGAGGGTCTTCTTTATTAGCCTTTCTTTTGTTTTTTGTCTTTGTATAGTGGGTCCTTTCCCCTTATGTTAATATAATTAATCATTCACCTCTCCCCCTGCTCTCTTTCTTTCTTTCTATATATATGTGTGTGTGTATTTGACATGCCTATGTGGGGCCCATACGGAGGTGAAATTGTTGTCACATACGTAGGAAATACCTAGGTTTTAATCAATAAAGAAAGATAAAAAATGTAGATTGAGAGAAGAGAAAGCGAGTAAGAAGAGAAGAAGAATTAGGTATGGGGAAATCGTGTTGTGTTGCATGATCACCCATGTGGTATATATTAATAAAAGGAGGAAAAATACCAGGAATGCCCCTGGTACCCCACAATTATAATAAAGAAGCAAAAATAAGACATTCAATACCCCCCCTCAAGCTTGTGCAAAGATATCTATCATGCCCAACATGTTTTCCAAATAAACCTTAATAATACCTTTAGTCAATACATCAAAGACCTGCTCTATTGTGTTTACATAAGGTGTGCAAATTTGATCAAGCCTCAATTTCTTTTTGATGAAGTGTTTATTGACCTTGATGTGCTTAGTCCTATCATGCTGAACTAGATTGTGTGCAATGCTAATGCCAGCCTTACTGTCACAATACAAACTCATTGGATCTTGAACTTTGACCCTTGGCTCTCCCAGCATAATTGTCAGCCACAATAACACACAAACTCCATTTTCCATAGATCGATATTTTGCTTCGGTACTCAATCTGGTCACAATCGATTGTTTCTTACTCCTGCAAAAAGTCAGGTTACCACCAACAAAGGTGCAATGACCGGATGTAGACCGCCAACTAGTAATTGAACCAACCCAATTTGCATTGGTATATGTCTCTACTCTTAGGTGCCCATACCTTCCAAAAAATAAACCCTTGCTTGGTGAGGCTTTGAGAACTCTGTGTGCTGTTTCAAGATGTGATGTGCGAGGCGCATGCATAAATTTGATAATTACACTAATTGCAAACGTAATATTTGGCCACGTTAGAGATATGCATGCATAAATTTGATAATTACACTAATTGCATATGTAATATTTGGCCACGTAAGAGATATGTAAATCAGCCTACCAACCAGTCTCTGAAACCTGCCTGCATCCATAATAAGAGGATTCCCATTCACATCATTCAGCGTATGATTTTGTTCGACTCAGGTGTTGGTTTGACACCAAGATTTGTTGTTTCATTCAAAAGATCATGAACATGATTCCTCTAGGAAATAAATAACCTTTTCTTTGATTTAGCGACCTCAATTCTAAGAAAGTACTTCAAGGGAACAAGATCTTTAATCTCAAATTCTGTTATCAGATATTCCTTCCGCTGTTTCACTCCATCAGGATCATTACCTGTAACTACTATATCATTACATACACTACGAGGGTTTTGATTTTGTCTTGCTTATGCTTGATAAACAAGGGGTGATCAGCTTGACTCGGTTTGTAACCATTTTTTTTTTTTTTTGCTACACTGTTGAATCTTTCTAACCAAGCCCTTGGGACTGTTTTAACCAATATAAGGCTTTCTTCAGTTTACGTACATGATTCTCATTACCTTCATATTTGAATGGCATCATCATATATACCTCCTACAAATCCCCCTGAAGGAGGGTATTCTGTACATCTAACTGTTGTAATGGCCAAGACATATTGGTTGCCAGAGAGATGAGAATCTCATTGGAGTTTATCTTGGCAATAGGTGCAAATATCTCTTGATAGTTAATACCATAAGTTTGAATGAAGCCCTTAACAACCAAACGAGCCTTATACCTGTCAACCGAACCACCGACCTTATACTTCACTGTGTAAATGCATTTGCATCCTAATGGTTTCTTTTCCCGGTATAACTTCCCATGTTCCTTTTTCTCTAAGGTTCTCATCTCTTCAAACACAGCTTCGTTCCACTAAGGTTGAAGTTGAGCATTTGAAACACTAGACGGTTTTGAAACAAAGGACGAAAAAGTAGCAAATGCGTGGAATGATGGTGATAATGAATGATACGAAACAAAATTGGAAATAGGATGTTGTGTGCATGACAGACCCCCTTACGAATAACAATAGGAACATCAATGTCAATTGGTCTTGAATCCGAAAGAATTACATGAGAGATATTACTTGAATCCGGAGACTTTTTGACATGGCCTTAGTGGGTTGTTTTTTCTCTTGATGTACGCTTGTAGTTCCTTTCCTTGTAGCACATCACTAGTAGTATAGTAGTGTCCAATTTAAAGGTAAATCCATGAACCAGTAAGGAAATGGGACTCCCTCTACTGTTACCATGTTCCCCCTAAAGAGATGTTTGGGTACCAGAGAAGAAAGGAATCAACTCAAAGAAGGTAATATCCATGGTTACCAACTTACCATTCAATGACGAGTGCCAGGGTGATAGCACTTAAATCCCTTTTGAGATGATGGGTATCCAACGAAAATACTCTTCAAAGCCTTCGGATCCAACTTGTCCCATTGAGGACGATGAATATGCACGTACCATATGCAACCAAATTTTTTTGGAGGAACTGAAAACAAAGGATGATCTGGATGAAGGAGAGAATTAGGAGTTGAAGAGTTAAGAACACGAGAAGGCATGCAGTTGATTAAGTAGGAAGCAATTAGTAGTGCTCAGACCAAAAGGTTTTTGGAAATTGCATACCAATGAGGAGGGCACGAGTCACCTCAAGTCCTTGGGTTTTCTCTCTGCCACACCATTATGTTGTGGTGTTTTAACATATGACGTTTGGTGTTCAATATTATGTTAGTTGAATATGATGCAAGTCCCCCATATATATATTTACCCCCATTATTAGAATGAAGAATGTTAATTTTGGCATCAAATTGGGTTCATACTATTTGGTGAAAGGTCTTAAAGATGGACCACACTTCATCTTTAGACCTCATTTGCTATACCCATGTGCGACGACTATAATCATAGACAAATCTAACAAAGAAACGATAGCCAAACAAAGAAGTACCCGAAGGGATTCATATATGAGAATGAACAATATTAAAATGAGCAATACTTTTACTATCACTAGAAGGAAAAGATGTAAGACAATGTTTAGCAAGTCCAAAAGTTTCACAGTCTAGCTTAACAGAAGAACCATAAGCAAACTTTGAAAACAAATGCTTCAACCTTGAAACAAGAAAATACCCAATTGGTTATGCGAACATATTAATTGGTCTTTATGGACTATAATACTACCACTTATACTAGACTAGTGGGTGGCCTGTGCCCATGGTACTCCTCGACAAAGCATTTGCCAAAATCGGGTGTGAGTGGCTGAGATCCACCGTCTAGTTGGGGGATAAGATCTCGACCCTTCTTTGTTGAAGCCTATAAGAGGGGGTATAACTGGGGAGACAACCACCGTCACTTGTTATCATGGTTTAAAATTTTGGAATTTTTCGTTATGTTTCGTGTGTTTCGTTTCGTAAGAAAACCGAAACGAAACATTGAATGTTTCATATGTTTCGTTTCATTTCGTAATGTTTCGGTTTGTTTCGCCGAGACAAACCGAGACAATCCAAAAAAATAAAAATATATGATTTCATGATTTTGGAAATATTTCGAAATGTTTCGGGAATGTTTCGTAATGCTTCGAAAATTTCATTTTTTCACAATTTTTTCAATGTTTCGTGAATGTTTCGTTTCGTTTCGGAGTTTGTCTCGGTTTTTCACTTGACCGAGACATTCCTCCGAAACAAAATTTTAAACCTTGCTTGTTATATAGATTGGTGTGCTTCATAAGAAGAAATGTCTTTCAAATCCAGATGATACAAAACATCATCCTCACGACTACTGCCAGTCATCTTCGTCTTCAAGTCCTGAAACACAAAATGAGATGAAAAAAGGTGACATTACAATTCATATTTTTGGTAATACTACTGACAGATAAGAGGTTAGTGGTAAACATTAGGACATGAAGAACTGAAGATAAGCTTAGGGATGGTGGAACTATAACACTGCCTTTTCTTGACATGGAGGAAAAGGTACCATCGCAATCCTAACCTTATCCTTACCAGAAAAGACACTATAGGACGAATAACAGATGACATATTAGTCATATGATTAGAGGCTCCTGAGTGGATGATTCAAGATGGACTGGAAGATATAGAGGACACAACAAGAGTTGATCTAGAAGTACTTGAATGAGCGAATGTGGAAGTAAAGGCACAGGATTGTCCATTGAGATGAGCCATCATAGGCCTCAACTTCTCCAGTTCATCATTGGAAAATGTGACTATTCCCCTAGATGATGTCAAAACTGGATGCGATGTGTTTCAGGCTATTGAATGTGATGTAGAGGACCCTTGTTTGGAATTAAGGTTAATCTGAGGTGGCCGACCATGTAAATCCCAACATGTCTCTTTTGTGTGACGTCTTCGCTGAGAATGTTTACACTTCAACTTGTCTTTGTCATCTTTCTTCCAAAATTTTTTCAGGGCCGCTTTAGTCGACTGTGTGAAGTTGTCGCAAGGGTGGATTTATCATGTGAAACACCGTCATGTTCAGATCTGGATAACATATTAACACGACACTTCTCTTACTTTCCTCACTTTGAATGTAGGAATAAACCTCAGAGAATGAAGAGGTTAGTGGGTCTCTACCTAGAGTCTGAATCCTCGCAAGCTCATAACTTTAATTCACACCAACAAGGAACTCGAATATCTATGTGAGCTCTACCATGGCTCTACAAGCTAATGTGTCTGTAGAACATACAATTGCGTAACTTTGATAGTGGTCAAGATCCTCCCATTACTCTGTAGAGTAGCATAGTAGGCCCCTAAATTCATCTCCCCTTGATGAAGATGGGATATTTCCTGCTGCAACTGATATAACTTGGCAAAATTCTCAACTTGAGAATAGTCTGTTCAATTGAATTCCTGATTTCCTTGGCTGAAGTTAAGAACAAAAAACCCTGACTAATATTGGGTTGCAGAGAATGCAACAGCCATGACATTACTGTTAGATTTTTAGCCTCATTATTCATATGTGGGATCATCCAGAGATGGTACTCTCACCTTGCCATTAATTCAAGTTATATAACCCAACTTTCCACATCCACCAATGTACATTTTGGCAGACTGCGCCCATTCCAGATAATTAAATAATCTAATTTAACTGTAGTGACTTGCGACCTTGGACGATGGCATCATGGGTACTCATGTTTGATATACGTCTTATCACTCCAAAGGTAGCAAAAGATTCACAAATTGAACTTTCAATAGACATATGTAAACCTAGGATTTGAACTTCCATAGAAAACAAAAGAAGGTTACCTTATCAAATATGGAGTTAAAACTGAATGGTGAAGCAGACGGTCCCGATTTTTTCAACTTGTAATCTACTTTCATATGGCTAGAAATGTCGGTATGCACTACTTTTTTGTGAGGACAATCAAGGATATCATCCTCACCAAAAACCGATCCTTGACTCATCTTCATTTGGGCGCCACATAGGCATGCCAGACCACATACATATATGACTATGTATGTAACATAAGTTGTCAAAATACCAATTATTTACGTGGGTACTTCGTTATAGGGAATTCTCTTTCTTAGCTTTTGTTATTTTTTATAAGTTTTTTTCCCCATATAATACAATCACATATCAAGAAAAAAAAGGTTCCATATAGGAAAATTAAAAAGAGTTCTAACATCTTAAACACAAAGTTAAAGGATCAGTAATGAAATTCTCTGGACAGAAATGTCCAGTGAATGATTATTCCATTCATCAGTGTTGTGAATGTTATCGAAACCCATATATAAATGTTTATAATTGGGTTACGGGTATGTGTTTGTACTTCAGTACGTTTCTTCACTTCATTAATTAGCTTGTCTACACAATTTTCTTGTTTATAAAAATGCCTTGAAAATGATTAGTGTTATCTTAATGTTGCAGTAAGGAGGACGCTGGGATGAAAACTGCGAAGCTGAGTGATGAGAAAGAGGTTCAGGATAGGCAACAACATGCTGATATTGAAGCTCAAAATAATTTGGAAGAAAATTTTCAACAGTTGAAAAATCGAGAGCAAGAGCTTGAGTCACAGGAGGAACAAATGCAAACGAGATTGAAAAAAATTGTTGATGCATTAGGGAAACATAAGGAAGAGCGCACAAGAGTGAAAAAAGAATTGAGTGAGATGCAAGATAAACACCGGGAATCTAGGTTAGTTGATTCATTATATGCATACTTATTGCTTCGGGTTGCCCTCTTATTTGTCACACATGGTCCTTGTTTACGCATTTACCTATTCTGCAACAGGCTCAAGCAAGTATATCCATTGGCCGCCCCTGCTCATGTTTAGGGGTTCATTTGCTCGGATATGCTTGATCTGAAGATGCATTCCACTCACTAATTAAAGACACATCTTTCTTTTACAGAAATCGGTATGAATCTTTGAAGGTAAAGATAGGTGAACTTGAAAACCAGCTACGTGAACTGAAGGCTGATAGGTATGAAAATGAACGGGATGCCAGATTGTCTCAAGCAGTTGAGGCTCTCAAACGCCTGTTTCCGGGAGTCCATGGTCGTATAGCTGATCTTTGTAGGCCAACACAAAAGAAGTATAACCTTGCTGTTACTGTTGCCCTGGGTAGATTTATGGATGCCGTTATAGTTGAGGATGAACATACAGGAAAAGAGTGCATTAAGGTATAAATGACATGCTTTGTTAATTTGTAGTTTTGAGTCTTTTGACTGTGTGTCAAATGTCCATTTTGAAGTGTTGAGTATCTCTATCATCCACTTGCCTCGAATTGATACTTACCAAATATAGCTGAACCACAACGAATCATACTTAAGGTAATCAGACTTAGTGAACTGTGAATCATGAACCGATAGAAAACCAGGTAGCTTTTATACATAAGTGGAGGTTTGCAAATATTGTGAATAATATTGGGGACGATGTTTTTGTCAAACAATTTTGTATAGTCATACTCTGAGGAGCGCCAATAGCGATGCTGACTCAGTGGCTAAAGATGGTGTAAAGTGGAACTTTAACTTTCCCCCTCTTTTCTTTTAGTATAATCTCTAGTTACTTAACCGCAAAACACTGCCAAATTTTCTAGAGTTTTCCCAGTGAAATTCAAAGTTTTCATATTTAAAAATTATATATCAACAAAACAAGGTGGTGAAGTTAAAATGCATGTACTTCATGCCAGCATAATTTCTCACTTAATTTACAAACTATCCTGTGATCTTCATATGCCTTAGTTAACCAAAATCCTGTCATGTTTTTTTTCCCTAGTAGCATTAACGTGAACAGCATTGGCACTTATATGTCATGTTTTGGAAATATGGTGTCCATCCGATCCACTGCTTTGTAAATTTGTTCTGAGTTTTGCATAAATTCAATTCTTAGATTATCTGGATTTCGAGTTAACACAAAGAGAACGACTTGAGGTTTGGATTCCATAAACTGGTCTGTAATAAGGGACTTGCAAACTTGTAGTCTTGCTTTTGCTGTGGTAGATTGGTCCCATCGAAGGTGCCAGCTTGCTCAGTTGGTAAAGTTTGTGGGTGATGTTACCATAGACCTGGGTTCAAAACCGGCCTTCACCGAGTTACTGGTCTCTTTAAAAACAGGCTTAACTACCAAAAAAAAAAAAAGATTGGTCCCATCTTTTTTGATGTTGTTCTGGTTCGGTTATTATTCAATTTTTAATGTGTGCACATGGTTAGTAGGAATTTTAGGGACTTTAGTCTCATTAATGATAAAATGGTGATGCTAAGTATAAAGCTGTAAGCTTTCTATATACTGCTCCTTTGCTTCTGTTTTCCTTAGGATAGATAGCATCTTCATGAAAAGATTGGAGAGGCAAAATTTTCCTTTCTGGGCATGGTGTTGTATTGGAGCTGTGGGGACTGGGGTGTACTTTCTAGTATTCTTTATTATTTTATGGTTGATTTTGGTTCTAAAATTCATTTATTTGGTTCCACCATTATAGCTTTTATGAAGTTAAATGAGATTGCTATTTATGTAAATGTGATATAAATATTATTTCTCTTGCTTTTCTTCATTCTTCAGTATTTGAAAGAACAACGGCTTCCTCCTCAGACCTTTATACCTCTAAAATCAATCCGTGTGAAGCCAGTAATTGAGAAGCTGCGCACTTTAGGTGGAACTGCGAAGCTGATCTTTGATGTAATTCAATATCCTTTTTAATTAGCTTGATTTGGTGTTAATGATGGAACAGTTCACATGCACATGCTTGCACACACGCATAAATTTATACACGGATATTCAGAGGACACGTTTATCCGTGTTTGAGTGTTTTTAGCACCTTTTTGTAAGCTCCACACACTGGGAGAAGCTGCACATCCAATATTCTGATATTACTCATTATCCTTCTTGAATAATCCAAGTCTGCAATTTGTAGTGGTGTAACTGTATGATATGCATGCATGTCCAAGTTCTAAGTTCTAACACGGCATGCCACGTGTTGTCCCACATCATACTTATCGTACTATTACGTATGTGCGTATATGAACACATGCAGAACACGTTTTCATGCATATATGGATGTGATTGCAAATGTATAGTGCACATTAAGTAAACCATCTTTGGATGAAAAATTGACCTCTAACAATCATCTGAAAGTTAGGAACTGATTGGCAGGGTTTCTCTGAACTATTGGCTAGTAGCAATTTGTGCGTGTGTGTGTGGGTGTTTTGACACACCTATCAAATGTGGACTTAAAGTTAACAGTGAGATAGACCGTCCAGTTTTTTTTAAAACTTGTAATCCACTATTTATAGGACCTAGCCAAAAATTGCCGCGTTACCGCACAATAGTTATGAGAGAAGATGATGGACCACCCGGCCAACTCTATAATGATCAATAAGTTGCTGAAACCTCCATGGAATGCTACTCTTTATCTTCACCCAGTGAATGGTGTTGTCCGAGTTCCCTTCCACTTCCAGTGGACCCTCAAAGTTGTCATTAAAGATCTGGAGACCTTGGTTTTGCTATTTGAATTTTGCCTAATTTTTTTTTGATAAGTGTAAACTTTATTAAAGGCCTAAGCCAAAAACCAGAAACAAGCCTAGCCTAGGGGGTCGAGATGACCAACCCTAGATAGGACAAAATAAACAAAATATACAAGAGAACAAGCAAACCCCGTTAACTTCCCTCCCTAATACAAATCCTATTCCATCGGATACAAATCCTATTTCATCGGAAAACAAAGTCTTCGAAGAATAAACCCCTGCACACTGGGACCGTCTTAGACCAAAGGACCATTTGCCCCTTCATATTCAAGATGATATTTTCCAGCTCCTTTTTCTTTCCTTCAAAAACTCTATGATTTCTCTCCTTCCAAAGGCCCCAAATAATCGCGAACGGCAGCATTCTCCATAAGATGTTGCCTCTGGACGAGAAGGTTTTGGATTTCCAACTAGAGGGTAGAGATAATAAGGAGCCTGGCATAACCCAAATCATCCCAAACTCAAAAAAAAACGAAGTCCAAACCTCCCTAGCCACCTCGCAGTGTATCAGAAGGTGATCCACAGATTCCCGGCTGTGTTTACACATCCAGCAATAATCCACTATAGTTAATCCTCTAGAGACTAGGTGATTAATAGTTAAGATCTTATCAAGGGACGCCTCCCAAGCGAAGAAAGCCACCTTAGAGGGGATCTTGGACCACCATATCATCGTCTTAGGGAAAGATGCCCCATCTGACTTCTGTAACTGCTCATAGAAAGATCTCACACAGAACGTTCCTCCTTTAGTCCAAATTCATATCCTCCTGTCTGGGACCGAAGAGCGAAGGTATATAGCATGCAACCTCGATAACAATCTGGCCATAGAATCTATTTCCCAGTCATTCATATTTCTTTTGAGACCCATACACCATCACTCTCCCACTCCGGAGATCTGAGCACAATCCTTTATGGATCAATCTGAGATTTGAATTTTGCCTAATTAGAATCCAAAACACCAATTGGACTAGAATAAGCTTTAAAAATAGATCCTTCTTCGTATCTAATTACCCCTCCCATATTGGCCAAGCCCGGGTTTCTCAAAGAATTTCCATCGGAGATCAGTTTTATTCTACCTCTCTTCAGTTTCTTCCATAGAGGCCTCAAAGTATCTTTCAACTCCTCTTGAAGAGTAATGTTTCACCAATTTCTTAGGAAATCCCCAATCTCAAGCCCCAAAAGTCATCCAAAATAAGAATCCAGTCCACTAATATCCTCCAATACTATTCAAATTTTTGATACCAAGCGTGATACATCTTCGAATTTTTGTTTATTTTTCTCTTCCCATAATTCTCAACAAAATGCTAACAACAAGATCTTCCAAAGTACTTTTTCTCTTTCCACGATTCTTTCTTTTTGTCTTTCTTCTTTTTCGAACGAGATAATGCATTTCTTGTATTGAATGCTGAAAAATCCGGTAAAAAATTTATGTTTATTGAAATATATCACATTATCACGAAATGAATTGTAAATTCTGGTCATAACAATGGCATATTGACACTATATTCCCCTTCTCCTGTTGGTCCCTTTTGAAACCAACATATTTTGACTGAAATGGTTGAAATATGTCGAAATTTAATCCCGTGATCACACTATTTGTCCTTCTAAAGAGAACTCTTCTACTGAACTCTTCAATACTTTTCATTATCCCCTTTGGAACTCCTACACAATATGCAATGGATCCATCTTCACTATTCCAACCTCGATATGTAGCACAAATTTATTATTAATTACCTTTCTCCATGAGGCAGCCTTCTCCTTCCCAAAATGCCGTAACCATTTACCCAAACGAGTTTTGTTCTTCATTTGATGGTCATCATATTTTTAACAATTAATATCATCATATGGACGTCACTTATATTGTGATTAAATAATTGGGGCCCATTTTTTGTTCTGTAATATTCCTAGGTGTTTCTTGCTGTGCGATACGATTTGATACTGGTATGTGTGTGTGGATGCGACTGGATTTAGTTTTCTATTAATTTTTTGTAATTTATTATTTTCCTCCGTTTAGGTATTTATATATAAAATATGTGACTTTAATAAGTTTGCATGGATTTTTTAAGTGGTTTTGACACTTAGAGGCTCCATGTCTTCATCCCTTTTTTTTTAATCTTTGTGCAAGTTCTGTTGTCTAATATTAGTCATTCAAGTTCATTTATGTATGCCATTTACATAATCCATTTGAAAATGTGTAAATATTAAAGGATGTGTTAAAATATGTTTTTTTTAAACAGTTTTGGGTTGTTACTATGTAAGTGGTTCTCTGAAAAAGTAGGTTATAGTTACACCGCAAGCTCTACTTGAATAGAGTTATCATTGCAACCAAACACCCTCTGAAGTATTTATTTCAGTTCAATGCAGAAAGATAATGAGTCCTCTTTGTCGTCTAATTTGTAGGAAATTAATCACGAGTCAAGTGCCTGATATATCGGAATTCATAGAGATCCTTGTGCTAGAAGGTTGAAAACCTCAGAGTAGCTCTCACGATGTCGGTTGCTGAAGATACAAATCCAACATGTTCCAGTTTGTGTATGTCATTTTGTTGTCTTAAGTAGCTCTCGGCTTTGGTGATTATTTTCCCGTTCCATAAAGGACGCATTATTATTCATTCCCTCATTGCCAACTGTGCAGCCACACTTCGATATAAGGCGTCTTAAAAGTAAAACAGTCACATTTCCCCTATTCTGTATGATGTGATTCTTCATCTTCAATTGTAGTGATCTTGTTCATTAATCTTATTCACATGCCATTTATGCTGGTTTTTGTGATGTTCTTTTCAACTTGTCCTCCCTCACACCAGAAGTTGTTTCAAATCTATTTGTTTTCACTTTTCAGTATCTGGTTTGCTAATGTTTGTAGATCCATCGTATTGAAGTGCTTTATGCAATTCAAAATATTGTTTAGGGTAATCCACAGGGTTTTATTACTTGAAACTTTATTGTCTGAGTACAAGTCAACTAATAACCAAGTCTAGTGCTTCATCAAGTCAATCAAGTGTGCGGACCAATCCAAAAAAGTTAAAAGAATGTAAACCTTTCATGTTGATTATGATATGGTTTGAGCCAGAAATGGGATAGGATAAGGGGCTCATCTATGGTTTTGTGGGGTGTAAGGAATTTTGACATTTTAGGACTGTAATTACTGCCTTCATGTTGATTTTGCAAGAGCCCTAGGTGGGACTAGGAGATTGCCATGATTCTTGGGTGAATGGGTTTGACTGGGCCCATGATTGTGGAGGCAAGACAGATGGGGGAATTTATTTGGGTGTCCAGGCTAGTGCCTGGGAGGAAACTATATTTCATGCTTTCTATGGTTATACTGCCAGTTTCAGAATTGGTGTTCCCCCACTGCTTCATAAAAGGTTTGATATATTTGTATGTATGCAATATATTATATATTTGTAAACTTAACCGCAGTACATTTGATCCAGCCTTGGAGAAGGCTATGCTATATGCTGTTGGAAATACCCTAGTTTGTGACAAACTTGAAGAAGCTAGGGATCTTAGCTGGAGCGGGGAGAGGTACAAGGGTAAATGCTTATATCTTCTTCAAGGTTTTATATTTTACCCTTTGATTTTCTCTTCAAATTTATGATGGTTTTGATCGTGATTATATTTTTAGTGGTAACTGTTGATGGGATTCTTCTCACAAAGTCTGGCACAATGACTGGTGGGATCAGTGGCGGAATGGAAGCTAGGTCAAAACAGTGGGATGATAAAAAGATCGAAGGTTTGCATTATGACAGTCTTTTTGGATTTTTTTTTCTTACCATACAAGTGTTAACTTTTTGCCATTTTACAGGACTTAAAAAAAGTAAAGAACGGTATGAGTCGGAGATGGAAGAACTTGGATCAATTAGAGAGATGCAGATGAAAGAGTCTGAAGCATCTGGAAAAATATCTGGACTTGAAAAGAAGATCCAGTATTCAGAGATCGAGAAGGTACTTGAATGACTTATATATTCATTAGATTCTTTTTCTGCTTCCCTGATCATTATGTAACAAGGACTGAGCGAATGAGATGATTTTAACTTAGCTAGCTGGTTTTCCAATAATAAGACTAATTAATCTGAATTGTTATTCCACCATTCTTGGGTTTGTCTTCTAAGAATGCTTTTACTGTGGAGCATTAAGTACTGCAACTAATTGACACAATTTGCTTTCAACCTTTTAGTATGGTACAAATGTAGATATATACTTTCTGTTAAATTATTTATATGGGCATATTTTGCTCTACTAATTTGAAACAAAATGGTATACAAAATGCTCCATCTAAGGTGCAAATACGGAAGTGATATAATTTAGCAAATGGCGAAGAGAATATAGAGGATGTCGAAATGAAGATTGATTTTTGATGTTTGAAGGTGTGGGCTTTGGGATTATTTTACATCTCTTCTGACTTATTGATGTTGTTTGGTCGACGTCTGCAACACGTAAGCAGTTGTGTTTTGATTCATGGTTTTGGAATTGATTGATTGGCTGAAAGCCACGACTATCACTCGTGCACATTGGATAATGACTTACTTCAGTTACTTGACATGCATTGGTATGCATTTGGGTTCTTTGTTTAAATTAACTAAGCTTCATCTAACCTTATCCTTACTATTTGGGGTTGTCTAATGAATCCTATTTTGCCATTCCACTCTTTCTAGGGCCATCCTTCCGTTAAAGCTAGCGTCTACATGTTTTTTTTACCTACTTCTATCCACGTTCTTTTTGGTCTCCCCCTCATTCTCTTAGAGCCTTCAACTTGCACTGGACCGCTTCTCACAGGTGCCATTAGTGTTTTGTTTGTGCATTGCTAAACCATCTCAAGTGGCTTTTCTTTATTTTATCACCAATTGGGGCTAAATCCTATATTCCCTTGAATGTGCTCATTGATTTTGTTTTTACAAGCTTTGCCACTTATCCCATTTTGGACTTCCTCATCTCGGCTAATCTCATTCATGTACATGTTGTGTTGGATGCTTAACGTTATGCTATAAAGCATGCTTATCAATGAAAAATTTGGAAAAAATATTAGTGAGATGGAAGAAAAATCACATCTCATCGGATAGTTGAATAACTCGTTAAATCAATTGATGCAGGACGAGTGTGATGGCTTCCAACTAAAGGCTGGGATTAACAGAAAATTATTAAGAAGTAAGAACAATAAAATAATAAATTCCGATGCTAATCACACACAAATAATCAGATTCAAGGAAATAAATTCATTAAAGTTCAAGGCCTTCACACGATCCCACAATATTGGACATGTTGCTTTAACGGTTAGGATTTAATGGAAGGTGGAACTTCCAACAGGCTTAGAGAATTAGTTAAGGGTTGAAACAAGACTAGAATTGGTAGAAAAAGGGTTATAAGGACTTTAGGGTTTCTCAGGTTTTGAGAAGGATAGGGTTGATTTAAAAAAATTAATAAATAACTGTGAACAGTACCATGAATAGTACCGTGAGCAATACCATGAATAGTAAAGGGCAAGAAATTTAAGGTTTTAGTGATGGATAAGATAGGGTTAAGGTTTTGATGGGTATGAATGATGGGAAATTAGGGTTAGGGTTTGGGGTGTACGATTAGGGTTTATGGGCTGAAAATTGGTCACAAAATAAAGAAAACAATTGAGGGAATGAGAAGAAGATGAAGAGAAAGGCCTTTTGGAATCAAATTAGGGCATTTTTCCTTCTATCCTTATTCATATTCGTTTAGATATTGGGTTTGGGGGATAAGGTTATGCTTTGTGAAATGAAAACCATTGTTGGGTAATGGACCTTCTTGTATGTTATTCTCTCATTTTTTAGTTTTGCTTTATTGAAGAATGATCCTATTTTGCTACTTCCCTTTTCAATCCAAATTAGAATCTTAGATTTCTTAGAGAGCTTAGGGTGGTCCACACTGAGGAATTAGTTTCATCACTGATCACTTAAAAGGTGTTTATTTATACTCTATATTGTCAACGAAAGAACTCAACCATATGTTCACCTCCAAATCCTTCTTTAGTGTTACCACCTTATCTAGTCCATTGTCTTTCCCTAAATGATAATTTGGAATCCTATTGCACCCCTTAGTTCACGGCGTTTGTATGGACGGTGGCTCGCAAGAAAGTAAATTAGGAGGTTCGAGAGGGTTGATTTAATGAGTTATTCAACTATTCAATGAGATGTAATTTTTGTTCCATCTCACCAATCTTTTTTCCCAATTTTTCATTGATAGGCATGCTTTATAGTAGAACGTTAAGCATCCAACACAACATGTACATGAATGTGATGTAGCGTGGGAGATTTGGTCTTTTTTCTTCTCGGAGTTTGGGACTAGATGGGTGTTACCGGGTTCATTCTTGCTTCTTCTCCAAAGTTGGCATGCACTTGCCTTTTCTTCTAGAGGGAAAATTCTATGAGGATGCTTCCTTTCGCGATTGCTTGGGGTATTTGGAGAGAGAAATCAAAGAATTTTCGAAGGAAAGAGTGAAAATCAGGCAGCGATCATTCTGAAGAGTAAGGGGACGATGTTTCTATGGTCGAAGGCGCGTGAGGAATGTATAGGGCCTTTTTTTTGAGGATTTTGTCTTTCGTTGGGAGTCGCTTTGTTCTAGAGATTGATGATCTCTTTTTTCCTTTCTGTTCTGTTTTGTTTCACACTTTCTGTCTTGATTTCAGCCTATTGCAGGTCATCTTAATCTCTTTAGCTGTTTTGCTTTTAGCATTTTAATATAATTTACACTTACAAAAAAAAATAATACTTGTAATTTGCTTCGAAGGATGAAGGACAAGGCTTTCTTGCCTCATATTTGCACAATGCGCGTGAATGGTGAGTTGGCCAACCGTATCTTCATTTTAGGTGGCTACAGAGGTTTGGAATCGCTTTCTTAATCTTGTTGGCCTTTTTTGGGTATTTCTCGCTAATGTCTTGTAGGTCATCACTCAATGCAAGGAGGCATTTTTGTTTTTTGGTAAATGAGGATGTATGCTATGGAAATCTTCCTTCTTAGTTATCTTTTTAGGCATTTGGCAGGAGAGGAATATAAGTCTTCTACAACAAAAGGATGTATACCAATGACATTATTGGAAAATCAAGGTAATGGTAGGGCTTTGGGGCCTTGCAACATAGGGGTTTGAAGGCATTTGAGGTATTCGAGGATGGTGAGTTGGTCTTCTCCCCTCTCTCTTGTTTCTAATTTGGAGTGAACCTGCCATTAAAAGATGAAATTTAGCTCAACTTGGGTGGTCGGTCGCTTGGTTACCTCAGTCCTTTGGAGATCAAGGGCATCTTTCGGGAAAAAGTGGGAATGGTAATCTGTGTTTATCTAGGTCCCCTTGGGAGAGCAACTTGAATAAAGTTAATATCCTATCCCTAATTTAAGGCCTTAAAATCTTTATGAGGTTATTAATGGGATTGGGACAAACTTTTGTTAAAGGGAGACACTAGCAATGTCATTTAGTGGGCGTTTGGGAAGAAAAGAGGGGGACCTATTTATATGGACTTTTCAAGACCCCATATGTAATTTCGTTGACACAAACAACGTGGGTATGTGTATAGGATCGTGTTGGATATGGCGTTGTCATAACCAAAATATTGTATATTAAAATAATAATTAGAGAAAACATGTATATTTTATAAAATATTAAAATATTAGGATATTTACTATATAGCCATGTTCTAGTTTCCTAAAATTTTGGGGGTGGAGAAAATCTGACAGTTGGACCTATACTCTTACTGTACCCCACACTTGTGCTCATACATAAGTAACATTGTGACTATGTTGCATTGATATGGGTATGGGACCACACTAAGGAAGCCATTGTTTCGTTCTACTCTAATCTTTATTCCTAGAGTGTGGAGGATAGGCCTAAGCTTGATGGGCTCGACTTTGATATGATTGATGACAACCAAAGTAGGTGGTTGGGAGACCTTTTGAGGAGGAGGAGGTTCTTAGTGCTATCAAATCCCTGGGTGGTGATAAGGCGCCAAGGCCTGACGGTTTCCCCATGGCCTTCTTTAGCAGATGTTGGTCCATTGTTGGCAAGGACTTCATGCGTGTCGTGGAGGAGTTCTACCGGGAGTCGTGGCTTGACTATAGAGCCAACGCTACTTTCATCTCTTTGATCCCCAAGATTGAAGGTGTTGTTTCTCTCACTGACTTTCGCCCTATCGGTTTGATCGGTAGTATGTATAAAATTATAGCCAAGGTGATGGCGTCCAGATTAAAGGGGGAGTATTATCTCATCCTTTCAAGGGGATTTCGTAAGTGGCCGTCAGATCCTTGATGGCGTCCTGATTGCCAACGAGGTCATTGATTCTAGACACCGAGAGGGAATCCCAGCTAGTCTGCAAAGTTGATTTGGAGTTTGGAGAAGGTGTATGACCACGTCAATTGGACGTTTCTTGATTATTTGCTGGGCGACATGGGGTTTGAAGCTAGATGGAGGAGGTGGATTTGTACTTGCGTTTCAACGGTTCGCTTATCGATCTTAGTTAACGGCGCTCCGGCTGGTTTCTTTAGGAGCTCGAGAGGGCTTTGTCAGGGGGACCCTTTGTCTCCATATCTGTTTCTTATAGTGGCAGAAGCGTTGAGCTGGCTGGCGTCCAAAGCGGTTAATGGCGGTTTTCTGGAAGGATTCAGAGTTGGGAGGGAGGGTCCAATCATTTCCCATATGCACTTTACAGATGATACTATCTTTTTCCTGAATGCCTCCAACTCGCAAGCCCAGGTCTTGAAAGGGATTCTTCGGTGTTTTGAAGCCGTCTCAGGTCTTCTTGTCAACTTAGCTAAGAGCGAAGTTTATGCGGTTGGTGAGGTTGGGTGTTTGGACTTGGTTGCTGCGAGTTTCGCTTGTAAAAATGGGAAGTTCCCAACGACGTATTTGGGCCTTCTTCTTGGGACGAATTACAGATCCAAAAGCATATGTGACCCGGTCATTGAGCGAGTCGAAAGGAGACTGACATCGTGGAAAGAAGTTTATCTTTCAAAGGATGGCAGAATCACCTTGGTCAAGGGCACTCTTTCCAACCTGCCGATCTACTTCATGTGTATATTTTCTATCTTATAGGGATCGCTAAGAGGATTGAAAGCATTATCAGAAATTTCCTATGGGATGATAGAGATGACCATCACAAGTTTCATCATGTTAGATGGTCGAGGATTTGCAAGGCCAAAGAAGAGGCTGGGCTCTGTGTTTGTCAAATCAAGCTCATGAACAATGCTCTACTTGGGAAATGGCTTTGGAGATTTGGAGTGGAAAGAGAGAACGTATGGAGAAGTGTGATCTCGGGTAAACAGGGTACCAATGACTATGGTTGGGATAGTAGGGTCGCCGTCGCCTCTTTTGGAATGGGGGTGTGGAAGGCATTTCTAAGTTGCTCGGGGCAATCAGGTTCGGCAGCAAAATTAAAGTGGGAATTGGGAATAAAGATAGATTTTGGGAAGATAGATGGTGCGGGGACATACCCCTTAGAGTATAAATCTTTGGTCAGTTAAAATCTTAGCAGCCTAATATAGTCGTATATCCAACTCAAGCAAGGTTCTAAACTTCGACTTCGCCTTAAACTTTGGTCAGTTAAAATTCAGAATTAAGCCGAGGAAGTTCGATTCGATTTAGAGAATTTCTGTAAAAAATCGCTAACTTAGAGAAGCTTGGAGATTTTTTGCCAAAACGTTGTTTACAATATTTATACTAAAACGGCTAAACTCCAAGAAGTTAGCCGAATTTTTACTGTTTACTTTGAATTAAACGAATTGATTCGGCGATTTTTTACAATTTTTGTACTAAAAAGACTAAACTTCGAGACGTTAGCGGCTAATTTTTACTGTTTACTTCGAAGTAAACGAATTAATTCGGCGAATTTTAGGCAATTTTTTGTAAGTTTTTTAATACGTGTACAGTTCGGTCATTCAAAATTGCCAAATTTCGGTCGAAGTTTGCCGAATTTTGAAACCATGAACTCAAGTGAAGTTAATGTGAAATGTCGATACATATATAATTTGATAGATAACCAGAAATTGTATGTAAAAAGAGATAGAACATATGACCAGAGAGGAGTGACCCTGGCCCGCATAAAAGAGAAGGGGAAAAATATTAGGGGAGAGAATCCCCTATGTACAAAAAATCTCTGATAGGGCCGTCCTTAATTGATCAGCGATCGCATTTTCATTTCTCAAAGTGAGAAAATAATGGTCCAACTAAGGAAACTTTTGAAAGATAACAAAATTGGTTTTATTTTGAATTTCTTGAGCTTAAAGAAACATAACACATTATTTATGTTTTTTTTTAACTGATATGTGTTTATAGCTCAAGTTTTATTAGCTGAGGATTATATATATGTATATATTATTTGGTTGTGTGTGTAAATGCTCTGGAGGCTCTCTGGACCCTTTTCAGTTGGTGCTTTTGCTTGCGCACCTGCTCCTGTATCATGCTTTGTTCACTTAGGGGTTGGCTCATCAATAGCCAGTCAGGCTTGGCCATGTGTATTACAATTACATGCATTAGATTTGTTTCTTATAATGATTTTTTTTCTTCTGTTGCACTTCTTTTAACTGTTGCAGTTTGTGATACAGTAGTTACTGAGAACAGTTCTGTTGCAGAAAAATATTCAGGACAAGCTTTCAAAATTGAAGCAGGAGAAGCTGAATATTAAAGAAGAGATTAGTAGTATTGAGCCTGAACTTCAAAAGGTGTTTTCTTCTTCTTCTTTCAGAATAGCGATGCTGCCTTTTGTTGTGCCGCATCTAGTTAGTGTTAGTATTAGCTAGGTAGCTAGTTGACTTAAATGGTCTGCTATTCTGCTGGCAGTTAAAAAGTCAAATTGCCAAAAGGACAACAGAAATCAGGAAGCTTGAGAAAAGGATTAATGAGATTGTGGACCGAATCTACAAGGGCTTTAGTGAGTCTGTTGGAGTAAAAAATATCCGTGAGTATGAAGAAAACCAGCTCAAGGGTGCACAACAAATGGCTGAACGAAGGATTGGGCTAAGTACTCAGATGTCAAAATTGAAATACCAGTATGTTTTTTTAGCTCAATTGTTCCTTTTACTTTGTTTTACATGATGCTAATGCCTTTCTTCTAGTCTAATTGTATGCATGCACATGTCCATCTGTTTTTCTTTCTCGTATCTGGAACTTTCTCTTTATGATTGTATACACTCATCTACAAACCTGCATTTTGAGGGTGACCCGGTCCAATTGGCACCCGAGAAAGCAGAGATATTACAAATTACAATGCCCATAGACTGTACATAACCTTTACCACGAGTTTCTTGGTGTACTAAAGAATTTAATTCACTGTTTCAAGAAGGGAACTCGTAGTTCCTGCTTAGACTAACTCACGATACTCTTGAAGGGTGATGGTTAAGACTTCAGACTTCAGACTTCAGAGAATGTGCTTCCCTGAAGAGGTATGTACTAAGATTGCTAAGAATCTCTCCTTGATAAGAACCAAGTCTATGAATAGGTTTATGGATGTCTGTGCAGGTCGGGTTCCCAAGAATCCAGTTTCCTTCAAATTGATAATATGTTCCGTTTGACATAGAAGGATCCCTCTACTTGAATTGTAAGTTTTCCTCCTGGAAAGTACTCGGGGCATCGAGGTCTTTAATACCAAAGACTGCTTAAGTCCTCTTTCAATTCAATGATTCCCTAAACAGAATTCCTGCTAAGTATCATCGAGACACCACAAGATATGTGGTATGCTTGCAATATCTTGTTGGAAATGTTCTGTTTCCACCTGAGGGATCACAATAGCCACAACCATGACCATCATTGCTACTGGTAGTTTTTGTGGCTGAGGCAGATCCCTCTGCATCAACACTGAAAGAAGCTGTAGCTGCTCATCTTTCCTTTCTGTGTGAAGAGAGTTCACAACATTGAGGAAGGGTAATGTTTGATATTAGCTAACATATGAGATGATCATTCTCAAAGTCTTTATTTAGTTGTGGAAGTTAAACACCCTGCCATATTTTTTACTTTTTCAGTCTTCGCACACTTTAATGGAATAGCCTGGATAACTTGGGTCTTCTCAGACCACAATGAACTCCCTGATGTGCAGGGATTTCTCTCTTGTTGGGCCTGGTTTATGTCTTATGCAGTGATAAATGCGAGCTAAAGGTTCAAAGTATTTTTTCTTTTTCTTGGTTCATAAGCAGGGAAGGGTGAAGATGGTTTCAAGCCCAGGTCTGTGGTATCAGTACACGGAGTTTGCCCATGAAACAAGCTGGCATCGTCTAGGTTTAGAATATCCTCTAAAAAGTGTAACTGAAACATCTTTAGCTGTATGGAGAAACATAATGTTATTGTTCTTTTGAGCATTTATCAAGTTGGAAAGATGTGGAATAACCATATAATTCATTTTTGTTGCATTTGACGTACTTGGATCAAGGTTCTAAACTCTACTTTGGAGAATCTTCGGTTAGTGAAAAATCAGAATTAAGTTTAGGTAAGATTAAGGGAGTACTGCAAAAAACTATGAAGTTAGGGACACGTGTCGGAATCCGACACGGATACTAGGTGTCGGACTCGGCAAACCCCAAAAAATAGGATTCGGGGACTCTGAATATTTTAATTATTTTATTTTATTTTATAACGACGAGTCCTTGGCTGAATTTGTATCATATACTTAAAAATAGAGAATTCATATACATAGTCATATTTGTCGCATACAAAACGTCAATTGTAAAAGGTGGAACTTATAAATTAGGGTAAATGTTAATTAAAATCTTGCAAGTAAAGAAAGAAAAAGCCAAAACAAAATTTAGAAGTGTTGCACCAGAATCCGTGTCGTGTTGGATGCCGACACGTGTCCAACACGGGTACTTCCCCCATTTAGAAGAGTCCATGTAACATAGCTAGGAGGGGAGGTTGAGTAAACCTCCAAAGGAAAAAGGCGAAGAAAAGAAAAGGAAAAAACCAGGGCTAATCTTCCTTGTACAATTGGAATCCCATCTAAATATAAAAATATTTAAAGAACAACCCTCCTCTACACTCCTTGAAAATCTCGGACCATTGGAACCCGAGGGTTTTGATATTAAGGTTGATTCTTTGGAATTCTTCCTCTTTGCGTTCAAAGATCTTTTGATTCCTTTTATCTTTGCCGTTAAAGACCCTTCTATTAATAATTTGCATCATAAAAGATCATATGTAATTGTTAATAAGTCTAGAATATATAATTGATGCACACATTTGTTGCCTAGTGGGTGTTCTAATTATTTAAATTATTTTTGTGTTTTATTAATTTAATTTTCGAATTACAAAAATAAGATCAAATAGTTAATTAACCTATTAGATTTCATTTTGACCATCATTGATGCGTGCATTTGTTGTCCTACGGGTTCCTTAATTATTTCTAATTTATTTATTTGTCGTATTTTTAATAAAAATAAATTTTTATTTATGAAAATAATCATACAAAGGTAATTAATCAAGATTATTTAACATTCACTGACCAAAAATAATTATATGACTTGGATTGCTTATTGCATGTCATATTTACACCAAATTGTTTATTTTTGTGGTTTTAAAATATTTTATAAAATATTAATTTTTTGAAAATAGTACTACCAAGTTAAAAATCAACTAAAAATTTACACTATATAATTAAATCGGACCTAAACATTTTGTGTTTCCTAATTTTTTGGATTGTTACCCTAGAAGTGGCGGAGTATTTGGAAATCATACAAGCAAAATCCTTAATACTTTCTCTGGACCAGGATTGAGGTTTTGGGAAAAGATTTTGAAGGTACATGCAGTGACAGAATGTATGACTGTAGATAGTACTAAATGGAGGAGCGAGATTCACATTGCCAACCCCAGATAGGTTGGATAAGGCTGTGACAATAATGATACACACATATATACGTACATTAGAAGTCTTGATTCCCTTAGTATGTTTGGTTCTGGACTATATTTTGGAGGGTATATTAGCTGCCTCTATTAATGAAAATATCTTTTCTTTTATTTTTGTTTTCTATTTCTTGTGGGGACAGAATCTTGGACTTATTCTTGGTTCCCTGAAGTCAGAATATGGTTGAGAACTTTATGTTTATAGGTCATCACTGCAGTAAGGGCCCATTTGGCAAACCGGTGGAAGTAAAAAGTAACTTCTAAATTAAGTTGCTGAATTTAAAAGTTGCCATCTGGAAGCAAAAGTATGTTTGGTGAAACTCCGACTTATAAGTCAAAAAGTGAAAAAGTTCATGAATTAAGTCAAAAAGTCATTTTCTTATAATTTTATATACATATTATATTATAATAACTATTAATAAATATAATAAACCAATATCACATATGTTGTTTTTTTTAAAAAAAAAAAAATTATAAATGGTCAGTAATAAATGACTCACCAGGTGAGTCATTTTATGGGTAATTATTTTTTCAAAAAAGAGATGGTCTATTGACCTACTTCTCAGCAAACCATCCCTACATTTTCTCCTTCATAAGATGTTTTCCATCTACAAATGTGAAGTTTACAAGGGTAAAATTGGCATTTAGAAAGATTCACTTAAAATTAGATGCGTTGGTTCCGCAAATTTTTTTTGACTTTTGCTTCCACCGGAAGCGAGAAGCAAAAATTTTTGCTTCCACAAAAAGTAAGTTTTTGACTTTTGAGATCCAAAATGGATACCCAAACAAACTTTTCAACTTTTTTGCTTTTGGAAGCAAAAAAGCAACTTATTTCGATATTGCCTAACGGGCCCTAACTTGGTGAATTAAAGAATCCGACTGTTGTGGTTTCTGGAAAATTAGAGAAGCATGGATTAGTTATTACAACATTGAAGTTCGATGATAATAACTCTCTCCAGCACAACTAACTTGATCGTGTTATTTTTAGTTGAGAATATAACAGCAATGGTGTTGTTCATGAGGTAGAGAGCTATTAGGTACCTATGGCTAGATATTGTACCAGTGGGCCACATGTTATTAGCAGTTCAAATGCAGCACATGATTCAACTGTTGAGCTCTATTAATCTGTGTGATTTGTGGGCAACAGACCATCAATGAGTGGCTCATTAATTAGATAATACAGATCAATAGCCACATATATTGATTTTGTTTGGAGGGGACCACCGTTAATTGGTAGTGGAATGTGGGGATTCTGTTTAGATGACTGTCTAAAGACTGGGTTACCGCCTCATTCTGGTATAGTGGCGTACATGCAACATTTGATGTATTCCATCTTGGGGATCCGGTGATAATTTTTTCAGGTTGTTCACCATATTTTATCAAATTGTCCAAACGATGAGATGCAAATAGTTATGTTCAGTCTATTCTATGTTTGTTGTCAAAGATATGCTAAGCGGGACCTTCAAATGGTGGGTCCATTCACCGACATGTTTGCCCTATGTGCTAGAGAGGATAGGTATAAGACCTTGGGGTGCTATACGTGCACCATTCTTGTTTGACAAGAGGGGATAAAGAACAAGGCGGAAGGTAAGTTATCTCTTTCTCCTCTTGCCTGAACATAAGAGAGAATGGGGGTATTTTGTCCAAGAAAAGTTCTAAATGGGTGGTAATTACATTAATGTTGGTCACAGCTCACAGGTAAATACTCTGAATTTTGATTGTCTTTGGATTTTGAAAATATAACAGATGTGGCAAATAATTTTCTTCTATTGCGGAGAGTGCGGACTGGTTTTAGCTGCTTCTTTCGAGTCTTAGAGGTGGTGCTTTTCTCGCTAAAACAGTTGGAAAGTGCACTACTTATAACTGAATCATCATAGGATTTTATCCCGTCCCATTGGAACAATTTGTTTGATTGTACCTGTAAACTCGTGTCAAACTCGATCAAGATTTTTCTTCTTCAGTTTGTGCTGTACATTTGTGGATGTGGCATTGCACGATGGAAGTCACAAAAAAATGGCTATTTGCTAAACCTTTGATATAGTGATGCTCTTTGATAAAATATTTGTTATTTGATTGCAAAATCCAGTTCAGATTTCAAAACATCTTTAATATGTTATTAGTAGTTGACAAAAAGTAGGAAACTCTACTTGAATGCTGTTGTAACAAGAATTTGAATTCACAATCTACATTTTTAATCTTTGATCTTATTGCACTACATGTGCTTGTAAAACACCTAGTCTTTTTTCCGAGGGATTTACACATCTGAATTTACATGTTAAGAAACCACCTTTTGTCAGGTTGGAGTATGAGCAAAAGCGGGACATGGAGTCACCAATCACGCAGCTGGAATCTTCTCTCAATTCTTTAGACAAAGAATTAAAACAGGTGCAGAAGAAAGACGCAGAAACCAAACTAGTGACAGAGAAAGCTACAAATGAAATAGACCAATTGAATGAAGAAGTTCAGGGTACAGTTCCAATTCTTCAAATTCTTCCTATATCACTGTTTAGATGATTCTGATAAAAACATTCCCTCGTGGTTTGACTATTAGGTTATACCACTCAATTTTGGTTTATTGTGCCTTTTTAGCTTCATATTTGGGCATCAATTCAACATTGGAAATTTCAGACATCTGTGCTTTTTGTTCTTGTTCTTCTTCTCCTCCTCCTTCTTCTTCTCCTTATATTATTATACTGTTATTATTATTGTTGTCGTTGTTATTGTTGTTGTTATTATTATTATTATTATTATTATTATTATTATTATTATTATTATTATTTATATAAATTAATATTAATAATATTATTAACAGTATAATTTTTTTTTTTGGTAAAAGAAGACAAGGCAAGTTGAGGCCTCAGATGTGGCTTTTTAGGATCTGGTCTAGGTCTTCCTCTCTCAAATGCACATTGAGTAGGTGGTATCATCTCCCAGGCTTTACTCACCAAGTTAGCTTGTAGGGGGTGAGGTATGTTAGTACCAACTCTGCAAGAGCCATGCGTAACCCTATAGGGAGGGATAACGTATGAGGCGCCATGAGGGATGTTATGTCGCGTTCAGGCATGAGCGAGTCTAGTTATGACAGTGCTCCCATTGTGGGTAACCTCTCCCGTACCTCCAAATGTACTCTACCTCACACTTCCTCACGTGGATAATCATATTATGTCTTGGGGCTATTTCTCATCTACACCTAGTAGTGTAGTTACTAGTAATTTTTTACGACAAATGATACCATTTCCTTTTAAAATAATAGCAAATTACAAATCAAGCATCATTGAGATGCCGAAAATTATTTTTGTATATTAGCTACAGAAGGTGGAAATAAAGAAACTTTGTATGTTTCTATGTGTATTGAGAAGGTTCTTCCTTAATCTCTGTAATTTTTAGATTTAATTATCAATACGAATGATTGGTAAAAAAGTCCAAAAATTCAAAGGTGTTTAAGCTACACTATTTTGAATTGTATAGGAGATACCCAGACATTAATGGGCTAGATTGAACACCGTGCTTTTCTAATGTGTGTGTCTGTGTGTATTAGAGCGCACTCAGCTTTCAAGCCTTCGTTTGCTGGGTTGGGAGGGATATCTTTGTCTCTACAGGGTGGTAGGATCGAACAATTTGGTTGGGTCGACCGTCTATGTCACCTAGTTGCACATCTTTTGTCTAGGGATACATAGTTTCTCCCATATAGGTTTACTTGCCATTATGCCACCCTATGTGGTTAAAAGATGTGCATAGGGCCCGTCTAATGTTGTGAGGACCCTTATGTATTCGTGTAGAATGGGATCTCACGTGCCAAGTTCAATATTACCCCCATCTAACGGTGCACCTATACTTGTTCACATTTCTTCTAGATAATAAAAATTAGGGTTGGAGGATCAGTAATCGAGTTTCCGCTCCCTTTTGTACCGACCATTTGAAATGATAACATATTTGATGTTTGGCATTTATGAATGGCAGTATGCCACAAAACGTGAGATAAATATAAATAGTCACAAACATAAAGCATAAAACGTAAGGCACAAACTATCTAATAAAACTCCCTCCTCAAGTTGGAGCAGATATGTACTCATGCCTTGCTTATCAATAACGCTGCAAAGATGTCCACAACCTACGTCCTGGTGAAAATGTCAGCAAGCTGATCTTCGAAGTAAACAAATGGGATTTAAATCTTTCTTGATGTCACGTCATCCCTTATGAATTGTATACCCATGTCAATGTGTTGTCCTAGGCTCCCACAATACACCAAATTGTATACAATTAATTGAAGCCTCATTCTTGCAAAAAGAGTTTAATAAGTTAGCCTACTTTGAAACTTGAATCCCTTGATGAGAGTCTTGAGTTACATAAGCTTGCAAGTCCCATGAGCCATATCCCGATACTTGGCTTCTATACTATATTTAGCCACATGTGCTTGCTTTTTCCTCTTATGTAACAGAATTATCTTGGGACTGTACGATAGCTAGTGGTAGATTGTCGATCTATGCAAGAGCCTTTCAATTTGCAGCAGTATTAGATGAGAAGTCAAAACGACTATGTACGCCGTTCATAATGCCCTGTCTTCGAGAGGATTTTTATTACTATACTATTTTATGTGCTATGTGTAGATATGTCTTGTGCGCTCTGTGTAGCACACGAGTTAGATCACCCAATTTATGACATAGGTGATACTTGGTGTTGTTATTGTGAGATAATTGAGCTTGGCGATAATTCTCTAGTACACACTTAGATCAAGAATATCCCATCGTCAGCCTTTAGGTGATGACTTTTGATGCAAGATGAATGTGATGGTCTCAAACTAAAGGCTAAGATTAACAGAAAATTATTAAGAACAATGAAATAGTAAATTTCCATGCTAATCACATGCAAATAATCAGATTCAAGCAAATAAATTTATTAAAATTCAAGGCCTTACACAATCCCATAATATTAGACCCGTTGCTTTAACGGCGATGATCTAATGGAAGGTGGAATGCCCAACAAGTTTAGAGAATCAGTTAAAGGCTGAAGTAGATCTGAATTAGTTTTCTTTTTCAAGAGATCATAAGTTATTTGAAGTTCAGAAAGGTTTCTAGCAAGTTTCAGGGTTTTCTGACAAATATCAGATTTTAGCCGGGTTTCGGGAGAAAAAAGGAGAACTGTGAAAAATTAGGGTTTGAGAAGAGGTTAGGGGTTTATATAGTTACCGTAAGGGTCTGGAAATGTTTGGGAGTTGTGGTAAGGGTTTTAGGAGGGTTAAGAGTGACGTAGGAAGAACTGGTGTAGGGGGTTACTATTCACGTGGCACTATTCACAGTGTTGTTCAATGGTTAGGTTTAGAGATGGAAGAGATACGGTTGGGTTTTCTTGGTCAAATTTGATCCAAAAAAGAAAATAAAGATGGATAAAGAGAAGAGAATAAGAGAGAAGAGATAGATATATAAGTTACCTTCGGATTCACACCAAGTAGCTTGGATTCACACCAAGGAAGGTTGGATTCTCACCAAGGAAGAAGAGAGCACTCCACAAGAGAATTCTTTTTTTCTTTTTATGAGTAAAGAGTTTATATAAATAGCACGATTCTCAATAGCACGATTCAATATATTTCATCATTAATGAAAGATTACAACTAAAATAGTTTATATAATAACTCAAAATAACCTAATCTAATCTTAGCCAATCATCTAATTTAATGGTTATAAAAAAAGCAACGTAAAGTAACTAACCAAAATAACAACGTGCCTCTTAACTTTGGGCTAATTGCAAAGACACAAAAAACTCTAAAAAACATCAAAATAAGCCTAGAAAACTAATAAGAACTCTTCAAAAACTCCCTACGCAGCCCACATGCATCTTTCCAATGTGGAGTCTTCATGATGCACATCCATGTGGGGTTTTCAAGATCTTCTTCCTTGTCTTCCACTGGTAGAATCCATGTGATTCTTTGATGTCCGCAACAACTTTGCTCAATAAGAAAATCAATGGACTAAGATTTAAGCTATCAAGATAACATCTAAAGCATACTTACTAGGGGATATGAAGATTGCTTTCTTGGATGGACCAATTCTATCCCAAGAAAACATCAGAGGGTCCCTGGGTCCTTGATATAAAAAAAACTCTTCTAGGTAGTCCTATTCTTATCAACGGTTTAGACATTGAAGTATTGTTCTATCTTGGAATGTCTCTGTCGAGACGTCTTTGGGGTTTGACCGGAATGATACATTAGGTGTTTGTCTCGGCTTTGTCTTGCTCTATGTTATACCTTCTCAGTCAAGACATCTCATTTTTCAATTGACCTAGACGTACCTCACAACTAAAACTTGAAGCCACGATCCTTAAGTGCTTGAGGTAACATCTCCGTGCTGGGATGTAGTCTATTTAGTCAAGATTGCAACCCTTTAACCATCTTTCATAAACATTATACGATCAAAGCCACTCTAGTATTTGAATGTCTATAGATCTAAGAAACAAAATTCTTGGGTAAACCATTCAAGCTCATAGATGACCTTTTTTCAACTATCAAACCTTCTTGGGTTCTGCCCGAGGGGAAAGACCAGGAGGAGTGGCCTTTATAAACTTCCTCCTGAAGTCCGTGGTGAAGTAAGACATTCTTCATATCCAATTAATTACGTGGCAAACTCCGTTAAGCACTTAGAAGCACCTAACTAAGCTAAATTTGAATTTAGGAGCAAATATTCCTTGTAGACTTACCCATATGTCTAAGACACTGAGTGAATCCATTAGCTACCTACCTGATCTTGTTCCTCTCAGTGGTGGAACAAGATTGGGTAGGGTGGGAGGTGCAAGACCTTTTCCCTTTGTGAAGAGCTAAGATCATCATCAACAAGAGAAGCAATATGAGCATCAACAACTGGAATTTAAGGATCCAAATGAAGAGAGATGCTCAATCCTCAATGTACCTTTATCCAGTGTCCACTAATTGCCCTTTTGGCGTTGTAGTAGGCAAGCCTCTATCATGTACTGATGGTTCTAGATGTTAGAAGAAAGCTGGAGATGATAGGCCTTCCCAGTCAAGTTCCCGTGTTGTAAATTATTACTAATGTCATTATTATTATTATTATTATTATTAAAGCTGTAAGTTTTTAGTTTCTGATGCTACTTTTCGTTCATTGTAACATTTGTTATAATATTTTTCCCTGATCCGAATCATTTGATACCAGAGTGGAAGTCCAAGTCAGATGAGTGTGAAAAGGCTATCCAAGAACTGAAGAAGCGACGTACTAGCATTGCAACAAGCATTGGAAAACTGAATCGACAAATAAATTCGAAGGTTAGATGTCAGGAATTTGTGGACTTTTTACGTAGTTCAGGAGTAAGAATTGTCGTGTGCTTAAGAATTTGTTTGATATTACAGGAGACACATATTGAACAGCTGCAATCACAGCAGCAGGAGATATTGGAGAAGTGTGAATTAGAGCAGATAAAACTTCCCACTGTCGCTGACCCAATGGAAACTGGATCGTCTACACCAACACTGGTTTTTGATTATAGTCAGCTCAACAGATCACATCTACAGGAAATGAGAGCATCTGAGCGGGAGAAGCTCGAGGTAGAATTCAAACAAAAAATGGATACCTTAATCTCAGAAATTGAAAGAACAGCTCCCAATTTAAAGGCACTGGACCAATATGAGGCTCTGCAAGAGAAGGAAAGAGCAGTGACTGAAGAGTTTGAATTAGCCAGGAGAGAAGAAAAAGAAGTAACTGACAAGTACAACTCGGTCAAGCAAAGGAGGTAATAATCTAACTGATGTTAAATCAGTATCTATACAATTGAATCCAAAGTCATTAGAGAACGAGTTTCACCAGCTAATTAATGTTAACCCTTTGTCTTATAGATGCAACCAATTTGAAAATTAATTGTGGCTTGATTCTTTTTTTTTTGGTTGTTCCTCTAGCCTCAAAATCCTGCACTCAAACTGTATTACAGGCTTTACAGCATCATTCAACGGTCTAGAACTTTTCATTTTTGTTATTTTTACAATCTTGATAAAAAACTGCATAAATGTGCATACCACATTCAACGTTTTTAAACGTGGAGGCATGTGGCGATGTGCTTTGATGTTCTAAAGCATGAGGTGCATGGTTCAAAGTACAGGATATCATTCATGGGCCATACCGAAACGTATCGGAACTATCATTTGGTTTCGGACGAAACTTCGTGAAACCGAAACAAAATGTTAGTGCAAATTTGCACATAAGATAAAGTATCGTTCTGTTTCGGACGGAACCAACCGAAACGTATGTAGTTTCGTCCTATAGCGAAACCGAAACAAAATGGACGGAACGTTTCGGTTTCGGCCGAAACTTTGAACCACGATGAGGTATTAGGCTTCAGGCTTGGGGCATAAATCTAGTGAGAATACCTTTTTAAAGTATACAAAAAAAGGATGAATTCAAGCAAAAAGAGAAATTTAAAAAAAAGTTGATCTATTTAATATTGGGGAAAAAAAATGCTTTTGTTGTTATATATCCTAGAATAGCTTATTATTATTTAACTAATGATTAGGGGAGATAAAAGAATGAAATAGATTGAAAATTTTAAAGATATGGCAACCTGAAATGACCACCACCAGCGTATGCACGAGGGATACCTCTTGACACGTGGCATTAAAATAGGCATAAAAGGCGTGAGGCATATCCTTTTTTAAAGCCTCAGTGGATGGGGTGCATGCCTCATGAGCATTTGACTTTTCTAGTAAGGCATTTTGGGGAAGCCTCACCCTGACGTGAACCTCAAGGGCATAAAACTTTGGCTGTATTTGTCATCCTGTTTATGCTTCTTGGGTGCTGGCTCCTTGTTTCGGGCTCGCTGGATAGAATATTAATTACTCCTGAACTATGTAAAAAGGAAACTTCATTTTCTGAAAATATTGCCATGTGGATCTTGGTATGCACGTGGAACACACCAACACTTGTATTAGTCAAATCTTAATCTATTAATTTTTTTTGCTTTCAGCTATTATGTATATACTGTTAATATAATTCCAATGTATCTCAGCTAATCTAATTATAATATTTTTATATTAACTAAAATTATTTTATGAAGATTAATCTATAGAGTCAAAGTTTGCTGTGCAGATGGAAGAGAAACCTCCACTGTTGCATTTCCTTACACATGGCAGCTGAAGTGGCAGTACTGAAAGGGTCCATGTGTTTTGCCCTATTACCCTCTCTCCTTGCGGCAAGTTTCAGTCCAGTAGCCCTTTGCCACATGACAAAAAGAAGAATGTTTCTCACGTGGGAAAGGGGCATGTTTCTTTATGTTTTTCTTTTTTTCTGAAGCGAAAAAGAGTAAAAGAAACCTGCCTCTTTTGTCATGTGGCATAATCCTATTGGGCTGAAACTTGATATATGGAGAGAGGGTACGGATGTGCCAAGAAGATGGAACTAACCAGCTCTCTTTAGAAATCTTTTTTAATAAGAAATATTAAAATAAAGGTTGACATTGCTGTATGTGTCCGGATGTGCCAAGATTGAGGTTTAAAATATAGTTCTGTCTCATTGTCTTGGTAAGCTAATGGAATGCGATGTCTCGACCAAGACGAAATGAGACAATGTAAAAAACAGTATACATCTTAGTATGATTAAACCATTAATGCTTTATTAGGTTGCGAATTTGTTTTTTTAGCATTTATATACATCTTAGTATACATCTTAGTATGATTAGTACTTAAGGCTTTGGCACGAAATCATACATTCCCCTATGTGTCAGCATCTTGGTATACTACCGGAACGAGATGTATCGGCTGAGACGGAATGAGATTTTGAACAATGGTCATGATGTGTCGACACACATATCCATGTATATAAATAATGGCATGGACACACCAGTTAATAGGGTTTGTTGGGTCAGTCTCTCTTAGACTTGTTATTTGTATCCAACACCGTCACGTGCCCGTGCCTAAGTTAACAACTCTTGATAATTGATATAGTTGAGTCTATTTCGGTTGATGCAGGTATGAACTGTTCATGGAAGCGTTCAACCATATCTCCAATAATATTGACAAGATTTACAAGCAACTTACAAAGAGCAACACTCACCCACTAGGTGGGACAGCATATTTGAACCTAGAAAATGAGGATGATCCTTTCTTACATGGCATCAAGTACACAGCCATGCCCCCAACGAAGCGCTTCCGTGAAATGGAACAGCTATCTGGTGGGGAGAAGACTGTTGCAGCACTTGCTTTGCTCTTTTCAATCCACAGGTACATATGAAGGGAAATATAAATTACTATTACTCCATTTTTTCCTGATAAGTACCATTGCATATTCTTTACCAGTCAACCAAAAAAACATCGAATATATTATATCAGATTAATGATGTGACAAAGTCGGGGAAACGAATTCCGAACAAACAAAAAGTTTATATGCACACCACCCTTTACAATAGAGTTGACTGAGTCGTTGGGTCCCCTCAAAGATTGACTAAAAATAATAATCCAACCTCTAACAAGTACAAACTCCCTAAGACGATCAATTTTTAGCGAGTCTTTATGGATGTCATCTTCACCTTTAGCCAAGGAATTGCATTGGACGGATCTCATTCTACCATCAAAGGACCCGAAAAGTGCTCTTTGAATATCTTAGTCATTGAAGAAGAGCTTTAGCCTCCACTTGGAAAGTGTTCTTTAAATATCTTAGCTTCATCCAACCACTATCTGGACACCTCCAAAAATAGGATTGTCATTTTCACCTTGAAAACGTTCTGAATAACATAATTCAATTAGATTGAAGGTAAATAATCTTGATATGCTGAAGTTTTCCAAGACACACCACCAATAGGCCCCAAATCATGTTTCAGACTCTCTTGGTCTATTTTTTGGCATCCATAGACCCCAAACTAAGTATTAGAAGGATCTTCCATAAATTTTTGCCCTTGGACCAAATGGACCTGTTGACCAATTCAAACAAGTCTTTCACATCTCTCTGCAAAACCCAAGATAAGAATTTCCACATTTCTGGGTTACCCTACAATGCATGACTAGACGCTACACGCTATTCTTGTTTGAAGGACATAGAACACCTATTTGAAATAACATTTCTTCATGAATGAGATGATCCACCTATTTGAAATAACAGTTCTTCATGAATGAGATGATCCACAGTAAGGATTATGCGCAGTGTGATCATCCACGCAAAGGCCTATAATCTAGGAAGGACCTGGTTACACCAAATTGTTTTTCTTTTTCTGTTGTAACTTGTAAATAAACCTTCCTCAGATGCTATGAGATACTCTGGATAGTAACTTAACATGTCCTTTTTACCCCTTGCTGTCAAATTGAAAGATGTACAATCGTTCTGGGTGTCAAGATTCACAACTTGTGTATTGAACTGAATTTCACATAAAAAAAAACTGAATTTCACTTCTGCTTCATTGCTTTAATCGCCAAGACTTTCTGATGTATTCAATGTTCTGAATCCCGGACTGTTCATTGAATTGGAAAAGCTGCCAGGTGAGTCAATTGACCCTTGAAGTCAGATGACTGAATAACTGAATTTATTTAAAACAATAGAATAAGGAAAGGATAGTTTGTAGAAATGAATGGGAATAAGACATTTATTACGCGTATCATCATATCCTTGCCCCAAAGGGAACTCTTGTAATTTATATCTAGTACATATGTTATTATACATTACAAAGACTCAAAACCGATCGATGGGTATTGTTTTTTCTCTTGCTTCTTGTTCTTCCCCATGCATGATATCGGTGATGACTTACCCCTTGCCGGAAATTCTCACCCTTCACTCCTATGGAAAAGTGGTTATTTTCCCCAGAAATTAAGAAAAAAGTATGATACTTCACATTTCAAAGTTAAACATCCAAAATTTCCAAATCCAAATTCTAAACTCATTAAAAGTGTGCCACAAATCACATCCATAGTTTCATACTTTCAAGTTCCAACCACTAACAAAAAAGCACGACACCAATCAAAGACTCAATCTTCTACTAAATTAAATGCATCTTCATCATTCATATCATTAGCATCCTCTTCTTGATAGTCTAAAATAAGTTCTCTACGTTTTATCTTGTAAAAAGACTTGTTTTCCCAGGCCAAACAATTAAAAAACATTTCAGGCGTATGCCTCTACCCAAATGCATTGACGAGGCGTACGCCTCAAATGTTTTTTCGCATTTTTACTGCGCCTTAAGGAGTTTTTCAAGAGCCTCGCCCTGAGGCACACGCCCCAAATGCCTTCTAAAACACTCGATTCTCAACTACCTCCTATCTAACTTATCCAAAAAAAAAAAAAAAAACCTCCGATCTAGTTGCCATCAATATTTTAAGAGGCTTACGCCTTGAGGCTCGCCTTGGGGCAAGGCTTTCCCGAAACGCCCTAAGGCTTTTTGAAAAGGCTTAAAAGCTTATGAAGCTTACGCCTTGTCTACTGAGGTTTTAAAAAAGGCTTGCGCATCATGCCTTTTACACCTTTTTTAATGCCTTGTCTCAGAAGCTTGCGCCTCGCATACATATGTCAGTGTGGGGCAACTTACCTTAAAAAATCATTTTTTTTATAAATCTTTATTAAATAATATTAATAAGCTATTTTATCTTAAATAAAAGCAACAAAAATATTTCTTTTCTACAAAAGAAATAGATTAATGTTATTTTTTCACAAATTTAACTAAATTTATCTTTTTTATTAAATTATCCTATTATTTATTTACTTCTTTATTTTCAGTATTTATTTAAAATGGCATGTTCGTGAGGATTACACCTCACACTTTAGGCCATTGAAGCACCTTGCCCCAAGCCTTCGCGTTTAAAATCTTTGGATTAGAGTGGCTGTTGCACTCTTAAGCTTTATTTTTGTTTTAATGGACTCAGAAAGTTGGATGCATGGAAATATGGATGAGGTACACTTATACTTTGATTTTGATGAGTTCCAAACTTTGGATACGAAAGTATGAAACTATGAATATGATTGTGCTACTCTTTTAATTTTGATTTTGATGAGTTTAGAATTTGGATTTGGATATTGAAATGAAAATTGCCATAATTTTTTCCAATTTTTTGAAATTATTCCTTGATTTTCTCCATTTTTTTTGGAATATTTGCTATTTATTTATTTTTATATTTAATTGTTTAGCTACTTAAAAATGCATGTTCGAGAGGCTTGCGCCTTAAGGCTTTGGCTCGTGAAGCGCCTTAGAGTTTAAAAACACTGGTTGCCATTGATAAAATGGGACTTTGGATTTCTTGGAAAAGGCTGACTTGTTTATATGGAAACAATGACTTGCTCTTTTGATATGTACATATTGGACGAAGAATTTACGTTAATCCCTTTTCTTTCATGCATGGGCTGGTTCAGTTATAGGCCTTCTCCGTTTTTTATCTTGGATGAAGTCGATGCCGCATTGGATAATTTGAACGTTGCCAAGGTTGCTGGGTTCATCAGGTCGAAATCATGCGATGGTGCCAGGGGTAATCAAGACTCCGATGGTGGGAGTGGTTTCCAAAGTATTGTTATATCCCTGAAGGATAGTTTTTATGACAAGGCTGAAGCATTGGTCGGAGTTTACAGGGACTCTGAAAGAGGGTAAAACGTTTTTTTTATACTTTGATTTTCCACCCTGTTCAAATTGTTCCTTTTCTAATCCCATCTGACTTGTCAAAAAGTGTTATGCTAATCCATGTACTGTTTGCAGCTGCTCGAGAACACTGACATTTGATCTGACCAAATACCGGGAATCATGAAAGCTTGGGTGACTGGTGACTATGATTGTGGGTTGGGTATTATAGTCTGATGCTTGCATCCTAAAATAATTTCTTACTGTAAATATGATCCGTGAATTATAAGTTAGAAGGAACTCTTATGCCAATCAGATAATGCAAATTACATTGCCAAATTCGAGTCTCTCATGAATGAACCATCAACTGTTACTTGCATTCACAGTGCACGCGATGAACTGTCAATCACAATTTAGTAAATTGAACTGCACCGGGCTTACTGCAAACTATTCTATTTTCTTTTAATTAAATCAGTGGAAAGTATGGTATCGAATGTGGTTTCGTCTTTTATCATCAGCAATACAGTTGGAGGGATTGGTCTGCGATGATGCTAACGCAATGTTTGGCCTAGGAGATGTTTGAGGCAATTGAATGGTGGGGCTGAATCCAGTCTTTCCCCACTTAAATTACACAGATTGTTCTCCATCAAGATTTTATCAATATTTAATGTATGGTTTCTAGGGTTTCTTCATGTATTCTCAAAGGCTGGTCTACCACTCATTCCTTACATGTGCAGGACCTGCAGGTAGGGGGACCATCTGACCTAATTAGATGATTCCAGCAATCCTATGTAAGGACTTTTTTCTACTGTTTCTTGGGATTAGTATGCAAGATCCAGTAGCTGAAGTCATCAGGTTGTTATTATTGGATGGCCGATCTCGATGGGTCCCAAATCCGTAGACACGTGCCATGCTACAGGTGGTAGGCATATGTTATTTTTTTCCTTTTTCTGTTGAACAATGGTTTTCGTACGGAATCCAGGCTACTCTGCAACTCATTTTGGCAGTTTTTTTGGGTAAAGATCACATATATCTCACTGTACGTGGGCCAAGGCCGTGGATTGATCACAATGTACATCGCGAGGTTTCGATAACCTGACCTTTCAATCTGTGCAATATCGACCGTTGTATTGGATTCTTAATATTTTGTCCCAACGAATCCAGTGATATGGATTGTGGTCCATACAAGAGGTTCCTCAAAGTGAGCTTGGGTATGTGGTCAATCCAGCGGTTACCAAAAACCAAGGTAGTAGTGGACCCGGTACTCTTTATCAATCTTAGTAATCATACGAGTGCAAACGGAACAAATGGGGCACAAAGTTGTAGATCTTGACCAGCCAATAAGTGAGTACGTTTAGGTACTAAAATCAACGGACATGGATGATCTTAATCATCGGAAAAAATTTCAGGTGCGTAATATACGTTATGCTCATTTATTATGGAAGACGAGAGCAAATACTCCATGACCAGTTCGCGTGGCCTAATGGATAAGGCGCTCGCCTCCGGAGCGGGAGATTGTGGGTTCGAGTCCCACCGTGAACGTGATTTCCAGTTTTTTGTATGTCCTCTTTGTAATTTTGAATAAGGCAATCGCAAGGCAGGAAACGTAATTTGCGCCCGCTTTGTTTCGTGTTCTTTCCTGTGGCGTTAACGGTGTTAACTTTCCAAACGCACTGGCGCACATATAGCACCAGCATCGTTTTGTGGTATGTGGAAAAGACTACTAATCTAGAAAGGAGAAACGGAGGAAAAAGAAGTCTGCAAACGTCGGCAGAATGAAACACGTGGTGTACTCTTTCGGGCCCACTGATCCTATGATTGTTGAGCTCATCACATTTTGGACCTACACACCAAAATCAGCCTGATTGGTGATTTGTATCCATTGGATTTGAGCCTTTTTTAATCATGGGCTTAGAACCTATCTATAGGCCTGTTCATTAAGCCCATGATGAAAAAAATTCAAGTTCAACTGTTAGAAATCACAAATCAGGCTATTTTTTTGTGTATAGTTCCACCAAGGGATGGGGAAAACAATCGTAGGGTCGGCGGGCTAGCAAGTCTCCCACTTGTCATATTCTGGCCAATGGTGCACATAGTTGTCAGTATCGGATCAATGGACCAAATAAGCCGTCCATGACCATTGGCCATTGTTGTTCTTGCTTGTTGACCACATCAAACAACTATTGATTAAAACCGTTGCAACGGTTGATATAATGGTAACACCCCGTCCCCGTACCATTATAACGCCGTTATTTTGTCTGTTATCTGTTAATTTATCCTTTTTTAGATAATAACATTTCGATCCTTTTTTTGACTAAGATGTGGTTAATGTGACCCGTTATAATGGCCATTATAACAGACGTAACGGTAACCTTAAGTGTCTGTTACAATGTAACAATATTGAACCATTTAAAACCTTGACAAAAACTATGAGTTGGATTATTGGCATCAGAGTTGGCAGGCCCATGAGAGGTTGTCGGCTTAAGTTTGTACTGAATTTTGGCAGGCCTCGGGCTCGGGTCTATTCAAAATTTAACAAAAATCAGGCCCACGCCTGGTTCATTTTGCAACCCTAATTCCATTGATAGGAGAGAAAGGTAGGTTAGGGTTAGGGTTAGGGTTTGACACATTTCAGGTGGTTGGTGAGACTGTAAGAGATTCTTCGGCCATTCTTCCCTTTGCATGGCTATGTAACCCTAGTGAAGGGAGGAGTAACCAATTGTTGTGTTTGTATTCGGAGGAATGTTTCGAAAGATAGGAGGTGCATCATCCTCAATGAACCCAACGGTGATGACCCATATAAGTCCCATTAATTCGTCAATCTCAGTGCATACATGGTGGGTGGGTCCAAACATTCAGAGGTCAGTGGGCCCGAAAGATTATGGGATCACTAAGATTGGCAACTTAATGGGACTTATATGGGTCATCACCATTGGGTTCATTGAGGTTGATGCACCTCATATCCATGAAAACAGTCCTCCGAATACAAACACACAAATTTGTAATCTTCCCCTCCCTAGGGCTATATAGCCATGCAAAGTGAAGAATGGCGGAAGAATCTCCTAACAGTCTCACCAACCACCTGAAATGTGTCAAACCCTAACCCTACCTCTCACTCCTATAAATACCCATCAGTCCCATTCGCCACTTCACAGCTCAACCAGTCTTCTCTCTATATATAGGTTGCACCATGGCTATGTCCTTGTTTTCTCTTAGTGTTTGTGTTCTTCTCTTGTTTCATGGTTGTGTAGCTCAGCAAGGCCAGTGGCAGCAACATCGCCCGGATCGAGATCCAAGCGAGTGTCGCATTCAGAGCCTAAGTGCTCAGGAACCCAATCGCCGGATCGAGTCTGAGGCTGGTGTAACTGAATTCTGGAACGAGAACAACGAGCAGTTCCAGTGTGCCGGTGTCGCCGCATGTCGTCATGTCATTCAACCCAAAGGCCTCGTCTTGCCTGCATTCGCCAATGCACCTATGCTTGTCTACGTAGTTCAAGGTTCAAAAACCGTGGTTGATATTTGTTTTGTTGTTAGATACACTGTTTTATTTTGCTACTTTTATGTTACTATACAACCTAACCATCGGTTTATTATGATCATGCACAGGTAGAGGTATCCATGGAGCGATCTTCCCTGGTTGCCCTGAAACATACCAATCAGTCCAACAATCTCAACAATCTGAAGAAGGTCGAGGCCAGAGATCCAGGGATCAGCACCAGAAGATCCGACAATTGCGTCAAGGAGACATTATTGCCATGCCAAATGGAGTTGCCCACTGGTTCTACAATGATGGTGAGACCCCGCTTGTCGTTGTTGGCGTCCTCGATACAAGCAACAATGCCAACCAGCTCGATCGGAGACCTAGAGTAAGAAACAAATCCATGCATGTTTTTTTTTTGACTTACCTCCCTTATTAATTAGGCAAATTAGACTTATTCAGAAAATTAGCCTTGCCTCATTTAACCATGGATTTCGACCAGAGTCTAATTTAGGTGGCGTTTGGTAAAACTTAATTTCAGACCTTAAATCTGAAACTAAAACATTCATAATGTTTGGTAACCACTTGAAATTCAGTGATTTTTTTAAGTCATTCCCCTCCACTTAATATGGTAAGATATTTTCGCTGAATTTGATTGATTAATACCTTATCCCAACTATTTGTGTCTGTAATGTGCATGATAGAAATTTTTCCTTGCGGGGAACCCACAACAACAAGGTCAGCAACAAGGTCATCAACAAGGTCAACAACAAGGCCGACCGGCGTACCAGCCATCGTACCGGCCGTCGTACCAGAAAGAACAAGAGAGCTCCGGCAACAACATTTTCACCGGCTTTGATGTCCAGACATTGGCCGAGGCATTCGGTGTGAGCACAGAGACAGCAAGGAAGCTACAGAGCCAAAATGATAACAGGGGCCATATCGTCCGAGTTGAAAATGGGCTTCAAGTGATTAGACCACCAAGGAGAGAAGAAGAGGAAGAGAGAGAGCAACAAGGGAGAGGAAATGGCTTAGAGGAGACCCTTTGCAGCATGAGGCTTATGGAGAACATTGCAGACCCCACACGTGCTGACGTGTACAACCCACAAGGTGGACGAATCCGAAGCCTCAACAGTCAGAAGCTCCCCATCCTCAACTACCTCCAATTGAGTGCTGAGAGAGGAGTTCTCTACAGGGTAAGCCTTTAATTTTTGTACTTCACTTCGTGGCCGTCCGATTCATCATCCCCATTTCAATCATAAATCGACGGTGGTTAGTTCAAGGAGAAGAATACCCATTATTCAGAATGACTAATATACCCCAGTCTTTTCATACAAATGACAACCTAGTGCAATTACTGAATTATCCTTAATTTTTTTGTGCAGAATGCTATCTTGGCACCTCAATGGAACATGAACGCCCACAGTGTGGTCTACGTGACTAGGGGGAGTGGTCGGATTCAGGTCGTCGGAAATTCTCAACGAGCCGTCTACGACGGCGAACTCCGACAAGGTCAAATTTTGATAATTCCGCAGAATTTTGCAGTTGTGAAACAGGCAGGAAACGATGGGTTCGAATGGGTTGCGATCAAGACCAACGATAATGCGATGAGTAGTCCTCTCGTCGGGAGGTTTTCGGCGATGCGGGGCATGCCGGAAGATATCCTGATGAATTCGTACAGAATTTCGAGGGAGGATGCTAGGAGGTTGAAGTACAATAGAGAGGAGATGGTAGTGTTTGCTCCAAGGTCTGGGGGAAGGGCTTCTGCATGATGTAACACGTAATATAGTGTAGTTTTATGTTAAGCGAATAAAGGCCTGTGGGGGCAGGGAGGTTGGCGTAGGTTAGAGTAGTAGAACACATGAAGAGAGGCTTCAAGTTGTTTTAATTTTGGAAATAAAAGAGTACAGATATCTCTATCTTGGTTTCTAACCCTCTTCTCCTCCTTCTTCTTCTTCTTAGCATAAAAAGTCATGCAAATTAGATGATCTCAGCCGTCAAATGACTGGACTGCTTGTTTCGAGATTAACTAAATAGCTCGAGCTCATTCAAGAGGTGGCCCACCAAGAAGATTGTTTTGATTGATATATCGGTGGTTCTGAATCTTAAATTGGTCGAATCGAGCTCTGAATTGGAGTTAATCTAATCCTTGACCAGAGTCTACTCGAAACCAGATATCCCAATTGAGTGTTAATGGCGAACTAAATTGACCTGAATCCTATTAGGTAGCAAAAAAGAAAAGGGTAATTTAGTAACACTCTTGTGAACTTTGAAAGTATAATTTAAAATACCCCCTCAAAACTTTCAAACTTTAGGATTACCCTCCTTGACCTAGTTTAACCATCATTCGACTAACATTAGAATGTGACATGCATCATGCGCCTGTTAATGCACATATGAAAGGACCATAATCTTGTAATTACAATGCTAACGACATGTGATTCATGTCCCTTGAGCCAGAATTACAAGGATGAATTTCCAGAAAATACATTTCCAAATCATGAGGTTTTCCCGGAATTAGAAGTTTTATAGGGGAAGAAACTTATAATATAATTCCGGGAATCCTATTTCCGGATTTAATTTGGGGGAAATTTTATCGGAATCCTAAGAGGTACTTCCAAATCTTAGTTAGCAATTCGGCGTACGGCAAAAAAATAGGGTATATTTAGTAACACCCCCCTGAAATTTGAAAGTAATTTGTAATACCCCCTTGTACTTTCAAAATTTAAGTTACCCTCCTTGACCTAGTTTAACAGTGGTTGACTTGAGTTAAAACTCCTTCACCTAGTTTAACAGTAATTGATTTGAGTTAAAACCATGGTTCAAAGTCTTGGCCAATCTAGAGTCGATCCCAGTCTGGAATGGGATCGGAGCCCAACAATCTGATCCCAACCAGCTCTGTCTCGCCTGAGATCTCAGTTTTATATACAAAGGATTTTCACATTGTATCGGGTGAGATGGGCCGATTTGTTCTGGACTGGATTGGGCCGGATCGGGATCGGGGCCCACCGATTCAGCCTCTGATCCCGAGACTTTCATCCTTAGTTAAAACGGACTTGAATCACATGTCGTTAGCATTGTAATTGCAATATTATGGTCCTTTCATAGGTGCATTAACAGGCGCATGATGCATGTCGCATTTTAATGTTAGTAGTATGCGAAAAGTTAATAAATTGGTCTAGGGTTCAATATGATCTGACTGGTCTGCATTTATTAAAAAATTTAAATAATATATTATTTAGAGAAATTCAAAAATATATAAGACAATAAAAGAAAGGGCTTTAATTGGCAAAAAATGTGAAAATTTAAAGTCAAGGCCCTTATTTTTCTTTCTCTGAGGATACGTTTAAAATTGAGTTTCAAGAATGTGAGTTATTTTTTTTTAAAACGGTAAATTTGTTTCTTATTTTGCATAAAAATATATCACAAAATCTTGAAAAATCGGTGGTTCAACACTTCAACAAGTTTGACGGTCGAACCACTAGTTCAGAAAAACGTTGATTCTCTTCAAAATTTAGGTTTATCATGAACCGGACTGATATTTGATGAAAATCCGGTCGGACCGTTGGTTTGTTCCGGTTTTTAAACACTGAAAATATGATTCTCATGAATTCGTTCCAATGACATTGATTCTGAACATTTTGAAATTACCTATGAAGTGATTCTCATGAACTCCTTGAAGTGAATGGCAATTACTATCATTGGAATCACTGATACCCGAGTACTTCAAAATGGGCCGGGCCCTTAACCGTATAAAACAATACTGTAAAACAAATATCCATCGAACAATTCATGACTTTTATTATAAAATATTTCTGTATTGGCAAGTTCTATTCATTTTTTTGGGTTTTTGGTCTAAAATGAAAATCATTTGCGACGCACCAAGTGAGTCACAATGTTTTCTAGCAAAAACGCCCCCTCTAATGACTGTCGGAAAAAGCCACCTATAGTGACAAACATTCTAGTAACCATCAGTAAAAACCATACCTATAGCGACAACCATTAATATGGCCATCGGTAAAATTCATTCAGCAACAGACATTAGCCATCGGTGTAGGTAAACTGACAGTCGGAGAATACGATTTCTCCCTATGATGACTTTTTTATGTGGGAAAAGACATTTTTTGCGACAGCTAGTTATTGGGGTGGCCGTCACTAATACCTTTACCGACCATTTCTTTAGCAACCGGATCCTTGCTAAAGGGTACACAGGCAGTTTTTTGACTATAGCGACGGTCCGACGGTAAAGCCGTTTTTCTTGTAGTGTAAATGTGTTGCCTCCAATATTCGAACCATAGAACTCAAGGGGTTGCTTGCTAGCATTCCTTGTCTTCTTAGCGCACACAATGAAATGCACATTAGCATACTGAATGTGAGATGAAATAGAAACTAGTCAAGTTTGGACACTCTCGGTAGGTACCTGTTGACAACCCTAGAGTCCAAGAAGTAGAAATTTGCTGATGGATGGCAAATTAACCACCGTATGAGTCACGTGGCACACTCTTAGAGATCACTGATGACCTTGTGGATGTTAGGTCCATCCCTAGGTGGACCTACAGACCAAAAATTAGCCTGATTTGTTATTTCTAAGTGTTGGATTGGAGTCGTTAAATTTTCATGGATTGATTTTAATGGTGGGTTTCAAGAATTATTTGGGGTACAAATATTCAAAGGTTCGAAATCACTAATCAGGCTGATTTTTGGTATGTACTTCCACCTAGGGTTGGGCCAAACATCCACATGGTCAGCGATCTCTAAAAGTATACCACATGGCTTATATTGTGTCTGTTCAGGGGTGGATATTTGGCCCGGTAACCCTCCGGGCGGACCGGGCGTGGGCTTGAAAGTTGAGCCTGCATGATTTTATACTGAATTTCTACCACTTATACTATGGGACCTACCAACTCATAGATCTAGACCGTTAATATAAATGGGTGATCGAATTGAAGCACTTCTCACATCCATGGAAACATTCCTCCGAATACAAACACATAAATTTGTACTCTTCCCCTCACTAGGGTAAGGGTTACATAGCCATGCAAAGTGAAGAATGGCGGAAGAATCTCTTACAGTCTCACCAACCACCTGAAATGTGTCAAACCCTAACCCTACCTCTCTCTCCTTTAAATACCAACCAGTCCAATTCTCCGCTTCACATCACTAGTAGATCGAGTCTTCTCTATATATATAGGTTGCACCATGGCTATGTCCTTGTTTTCTCTTAGTGTTTGTGTTCTTCTCTTGTTTCATGGTTGTGTAGCTCAGCAAGGCCAGTGGCAGCAACACCGCCCGGAACGAGATCCAAGTGAGTGTCGCATTCAGAGCCTAAGTGCTCAGGAACCCAATCGCCGGATCGAGTCTGAGGCTGGTGTAACCGAATTCTGGAACGAGAACAACGAGCAGTTCCAGTGCGCCGGTGTCGCGGCATGTCGTCATGTCATCCAACCCAAAGGCCTCGTCTTGCCTGCATTTGCCAATGCACCTATGCTTGCCTACATAGTCCAAGGTTCGACATCTAATCCATATAGTGAACCGCAGTTGATTAATGACAGTTGATAACCGTAGTTTTTTTTGTTGTTAGGGTGTTACTTGGCCCAACAATTTTTTTATTTTGCCACCTTTTATGTTACTATACCATCTAACCGTTGATTTATATCATGTACAGGTAGAGGTATCCATGGAGCGATGTTCCCTGGTTGTCCTGAAACATACCAATCAGTCCAACAATCTCATCAATCTGAAGAAGGCCGAGGCCAGAGATCCAGAGATCAGCACCAGAAGATCCGACAATTACGTCAAGGAGACATTATCGCCTTGCCAAATGGAGTTGCCCACTGGTTCTACAATGATGGTGAGACCCCACTCATCGTCGTCGGCATCCTCGACACAAGCAACAACGCCAACCAGCTTGATCGGAGACCTAGAGTAAGAAACAAATCCATACATGCATGAGTTTTTCAGACTTACCTCCCTCGTTAACTAGGCAAATTAGCCTTCCCTCGCTTGAGCATGGATTTCAAGCAAGTCTTAGGTGGCTTTTGGTAAAACTTAATTTCAGACCTTAAGTCTGAAACTAAAACATTTACGGCTTGGTAACCACCTGAAAGTTTAAGCTTTCAGCACTGAATTAAGTTTTACCAAACACATACCACTCATTTGTATTTCTCTCTTTGGATTGAGTTTTTTTTTTTTGTCATTTTAAGAACTATATCTTGTGTCTCCAATGTGCATGGTAGAAATTTTTCCTTGCCGGGAACCCACAACAAGGTCAGCAACATGGTCAACATCAAGGCCGGCCATCATACCAGCCGTCGTACCAGACCGAACAAGAGAGCTCCGGCAACAACATTTTCACTGGCTTTGATGTCCAGACATTGGCCGAGGCATTCGGTGTGAGCACAGAGACAGCAAGGAAGCTACAGAGCCAAAATGATAACAGGGGCAATATCATCCGAGTAGAAAATGGGCTTCAAGTAATTAAGCCACCAAGGAGAGAAGAAGAGGAAGAGAGAGAGCGGCAGCAAGGGAGAGGAAATGGCTTAGAGGAGACCCTTTGCAGCATGAGGCTTAAGGAGAACATTGCGGACCCCACACGTGCTGACGTGTACAACCCACAAGGTGGACGAATCAGAAGCCTCAACAGTCAGAAGCTCCCCATCCTCAACTACCTCCAATTGAGTGCTGAGAGAGGAGTTCTCTACAGGGTAAGTCTTTAATTTATGTGCTTCAATTCATCACCGTACGATCCATCGTATGATGTGGCATTGCATCACCATTTCAATCATAAATCGACGGTGGTTAGTTCAGAAAGACTAGTATATTATCCGTCATTTCATACAAAAGACAACCTAGTGCAATTACTGAATTAGCCTCCATATTTTGTGTAGAATGCTATCTTGGCACCTCAATGGAACATGAACGCCCACAGTGTGGTCTACGTGACTAGGGGGAGTGGCCGGGTTCAGGTTGTCGGAAATTCTCAACGACCTGTCTACGATGGCGAACTCCGTCAAGGTCAGATTTTGATAATTCCCCAGAATTTTGCAGTGGTGAAACAGGCAGGGAACGATGGGTTCGAATGGGTTGCGATCAAGACCAATGACAATGCGATGAGTAGTCCTCTCGTCGGGAGGTTTTCGGCGTTGCGGGGCATGCCGGAAGATATCCTGATGAATTCGTACAGAATTTCCAGGGAGGATGCTAGGAGGTTGAAGTACAATAGAGAGGAGATGGTAGTATTTGCTCCAAGGTCCAGAGGAAGGGCTGCTGCGTGATGTAACACGAAATATAGTGTAGTTTTATGTGAAGCGAATAAAGGCCTGTTGGCTTAGGTTAGAGAAGTAGAAGTAGAACACATGAAGAGAGGCTTCAAGTCGTATTAATGGCGCTTACCTTTGTGGGTAATAAAAGAGAGTACATATATCTCTATCTTTGATAATCTCAGCCGTCAAATGAGTGGACTCGTTTCTAGATTAACTGAATTTCCGCTCCAGCCCATTCAGGAGGTGGCCCACCAAGTGATTAATTATTTTGATTGATAAAATTGGTGGGCCACGTGCTGATGTCGTGCCATGGGAATGTTGGATCCATTGTGTTAAATTCAACTATATACCCGAATCTAGCTGAAACAAACCCAAACTCATCCCAAAACCGAGCCAGGTTCCGACGGCCGGGTTAACCCGAACCCCACCTAGAACTGGTAATTGGTAACCCTAGAGGTGTGAACAACATGAATTGGGGTTAAGCTGATCCTGGACCAGAGTACTCGAAACTAGACACCGAATTAATTGGGTGTTAATCGGCCAAACACAACCCGATCGACCTAAACCCAATAAGGTACCTGCCCAAATCGAGAAAATAAAGAAGTAGGTCCGCTACCGGACACATTGCCCTCCTGTGAGGTGCATCCCTTTCAACCAGAGGGTTATTTTACTCAAGGGCATGGTGCACCAGGTCGATCACACACCATTTATGGTGTCTTATATATTGATGGTAGGCATAGTTATTGTGGAAGAGACGTAGTCGTGACTCAGAGAAGTAATTGTGGGATGACTCAAACCCCATTATTAATAGAAAAAATATTGACTTGATGATTGCCTCATGTGGTTACTACAACCCAAATTAAAAGATGAAAGACACAAGTTGTAACTATATGAGCCAGTTACAAGTCAGCCTCTCTCTCTCTCTCTCTCTCTCTCTTTTCTGTGAAATTTCTTTTGTTTAAACTCCTCTAAGATTCGTACAGTAATCAATAAATAGTTTTACAGAAAAATGATTTGTTCATTAGAAAGTGTTGACACATAAACAAATTTCTATGTTTTACATGCAAAAATCATTTCTAGAAAACTTATTCCTGGCAACCATATGGAGACTAAGGCCCTACTTGGTTCAATGCAAATCAAATGCAATGCACTCACTTGCCACGGTTTTGGGATTACAAGTGATTGGTTGGGGTGTGAAAATGAGCTGCCATGCAAGTGGTTGCCAAGCCCTTGCAAACTCTTTAAGAAAATGGATGCAAGCATCATGTGCAGCCCAAAAACTATGGTAAGTGATTGCAATGCAACTCATTACCACATTTGCACCCGAATGCAAAATGCATCGATCCCAGTACAACGAATCAAATAGGGCTTAAGTTTCACCCGAGGTGACTCAGATTTAGTTGGATTTGAGTTTTTAGCAACTCATGTCTGCCTCTTAGCTTATTCTAATATTTGTAGAGTGAAAAGTGGATTACAAGTTGAATAACTCTGAACTATCCATTTCACTAATCTAAATTCAACATTTAATGGGGTTAAAAGTTTCAGAAGGGGTTGATTTTTTGTGAGTATATATAGAATGTTTTCTTATCGAATTTATCTTAGGAATATTTTCAAAAAGCAAAGTTGTTTATCTTTAGTGCTTTGTTTATTTTTTTTGTGAAAGAGAGAAAGTTTAGTCCCACGTGGGATAGGGAAAGAAAAGTTCTTTTTGTAATGCTAAAAGCAAACATATATGTGTAATTGATGCACACATGTAGAGAATTTATTGTGTGCATGCAATGCAAAGTACCTCGCGCGCGTGCACGAATGGCTCCTTTAAAAGGCGTCGGCACATGTACGTATCGTCACAAGGAGTTGGTGATTTTTTAGTTTCGACTGCTGATTGGTCAACAGTTGACCCCATATGACGTGTATTGGTGCAATCTGGAGTCCCAATAGTTATCTCCGACAATTAAACGATTTCAGATGGTACATCGGTCATATTGTCTACGATTGATTTGAATCACATGATCGTGGGATGACTGTAGATTGATTCGATTGAAATGAAGGACATGACATTAATTCTAAGATCAATTTGGACCACTCAGATCAAAACGTTAATCAAATCTAGAACGTATGATCTAGGTGGTGTCTATTGAAATAGACGCATACTTGCCTATTTAAGACAAGGCTTGGGATTGAGACAATACACATTGAAATCTCTCTCGTACATAATAGCCAACGTAGAGTTTTGGGTTACATTAGTTTGTGTTTGGGTTGAACGAATTGTGCATAATTCAGTCTCAACCACCGATATTCAAACGGACTTTATTGTATCCTAAAGGTATTATCTCTTCGACCTTTTGTACTCGCGATTTTGATCGAATGAGAGAAATGTCGTTTAAAAGACATTGATACTCTTCGAGCCTTGGAGACCATTTGATCATCTTTTTCTTATCATGCATTTTTCTAATTCTTTCATTGTAGGTGTTAGAACACAATTAATTTACAACAATCTATACCGAATTGATATTGATAGGACTCGAACTTTATACATAGACAACGTTTGGAAAATTGCTTGACCAACTGATACAAAAATCAATGCGCGTACAGATGTGCCCTAACAATCCTCTTGCCATTTTCATATCTGAATCAATCTTTCATGAGGTTCAAGAAGCGTGTCCACGTATCTCATTTGGAGAAGGGTTCTCTAGAGCTTTTCTTATTATTTATTTATTTATTTTTTTGTAGTAATCATCGTGGGAGGGCCCCATGGAAGAAGCCAGGCTAAACTGGGACCCCGGTCATTGCTGGTAAAGGGGTTTTCTACTCCTGGTACAACCGCTTAAAGGAGGAAACCTGCATGTGGGATCAAAACGACCTCCCGAAAGAGGTGGATACACACCAACCATCTGAGCTGCCATGTTGGGTGTCTCGAGCTTTTCTTATTATCCTATTATATAGTATTAGTACTATTGTTTTGGAGGGATGCAAGATGAGAAAATGTAAGGTGTACATCTTTTTTATTGACAAAATTATCCTTATCTTTTAGTAAAAGTTCTTGGATTTGCATACCACTCAGAAATGCCTTGTGGCATATTCTTTCGGACCCACTGGCCCATGAATGTTTGGCTCACCCCTTAGTGGAACTACAATCCAAATATCATCTTGATAGGTGATTTCCATCCATTAGATTTGATTACCCTAAAAATGCTATCCTACGGTCATATATCATCAATGAGGGCATTTTTGGTGTGTAGTCCACTAACAAGTGGTCCAAACATTCGTGGGTCTAGTTGACCCAAAAGAGTGTGACACGTGATATTCTAAGGGTATTTCGGGCCCACTGCCCCCCTGAATGTTTGGCCCCCACCTCGGTGGACCTACACACCAAAAAAAGTGTGATTAGTGATTCCTAGCCATTGGATTTGAGCACTTTATCATTATGGGCTTGGAACCAACTCATAGGCCGGTTCATAAAAGCCCATTACAAAAAAAGTTTTCAAATCCTATGGCTAGAAATCACGAATCACTGATTTTTGGTGTGTAGGTCAATCATAGTGTGGGCCAAACGTTCAGGGGGCAAGTGGGCCCGAACGAGTCTACTACTTTGCAATTTGAGGGACTTCTGCATCAAACTTTTGATACAGAAGTCTGCATCCAAGAACAGCCCTGGTTCGCCAAAGGTAGAGGCTACAATCGTATGCCACGTGGCAATATTTTGGCAGGACCTCACGCATGACAGATAGTAATGTCAATACTCAATAGTTCAAGTGTTCAGCTCCTCAGATCTTACATTTGAAAACGAAAGAAAGCCATTCCAGGAAAAGAAAAGGGTATTTTTGTCCACGTAACTTGAAAACGATTGTTTCGAGAAACGGCACTCGACCAGTCATTTAAAATTAAAACAGCACCGTCAGAGAAGACTGAGAAGGAAAAACTCAAATCTGAGACTTATGTTATACAGTGAAGGAAGAAGTACAGAGAAAATGAAAGCTCAGCTTAGTTGGGCGGTGAGAACTAAGAAAATGGGGGGATTTTCTCTACTGAGTCGACTCGTTTTTCTCTTCTTTCTTCTTGGGTTTGCAGCAACAACTACAGTGGTTGGAAATATGGAACTGAGACGACCTGGGTTTCTCTACACAAGAAGCAGAGGAAGGTGCACACCCCAGTAAGCCTACTTTTCCCTTGCACTTTAGTAAGCTTTTCATCTTTAGATTTCCTTCAAAAATGGAAAATAAATCAGAATCGAGTATTAGGTAGTTCAAATTTTTCTTGCTTTATGTATAAACTAGTAGGTGGCCCGTGCCCACGGCACTCTCCAACAAAGTGTTTGCCAAAATCGGGTGTGAGTGGCTTAGATCCACCATCCATTTGGGGTGATAAGATCACGGCCATCCTTTGTGAAGCCGATAAGAGGGGGGATATAAGTGACTTCTCTGTTTTGTTATATAGATGTTCGATAGTTCAAATCTCTGCTCAGAGACGCGGAACCGGGAGCGATCAGGGAGTGAAAACAGAAAATAAAAAACAAAAGGGTTCAGAACTCAGTGAGCCGACTCGGATTGACCGAGTTGACTCGTATAGGGACGTTAACTGTCTTTTTGAGAATTAAGTTGACTGAGTCGACAACTTGGCTATGTTGGGATCAAGAAAGACTTGAATCCATTGCCCCTCCCACAACATTAGCTAATGGCAATGTTATAACATGAACCTGCGGTCCATGAGTTTTCAATGAATCCCTACCACTTATACTATGGGACCTATCAGCTTATAGATCTGGAACCTTAACAAGAAGTTTCCATGTTGTTGTAGAATGTGGATTGATCAGGATCCAATCCCTAAGATAAGAAAATCCTAATTTAAGCCTAAATTTTTTGGAAATTTTTTTTTAATTATCTCACTCGAATACTTTACCGAAATTATAGGTTTTTGAATTTCGATGAAATTTAAAACCGTGGGTTGATGGATGCTTTAAGTTGCTTTTCATGTTTTATTAATTTTATATTTCTTTTGTCTATTTAAGAAGATTACATTTTGTTTTTACCATGGTTTAAAAAACGTTGCAACGGTTGTTATAGTGGTAGCATCCCAACCCTGTTATGTTATTTTGAAAATAACACTCAAAACCGAAAGAATGGGCTTAGCGTTGTAAAGGCCGTTATTTGTCTGTTATCCGTTATTTTTACAGTTTTGGAGGTTATTTTGAAAAAAAAAAATTGATTTTTTTACTCAGATGTGACTGACAGCAAAGTACATAACGGTACACAATTAAGTGTCCGTTATGACGCTACAACATACCATTAAAAACCTTGGTTTCTACTTCCTATTTGGTTCTTCATGTTAAAATGAGACTAAGTTTTGGGGGATATATATTATGGACTCAAGACCCATCATCCTCAAATGACACCATAGTTTTTTTTTTTGGTGGGAAAGTTGGGGTCAGGCGGATCCCCACCAGAATTATATTAAAGACAAAAACTATGCACGCAAGTATTTACAACCTTTATTGGCATCATCCTCTATAATTTTGAGGAGAGCAAGAGGGAAAGAGGAAGGGGCCAAAGAACAAAAAGACAATGCATTACATTTGGAGGCAAGGTAGTTAACTGCCTTGTTAGATTCTCTAAAAACATGTCTAATGAACCATATATGTCGGACTTTTCATGGAGATCTAAATTTTTGCTTGATAACTTGGACTGCATAGGCTGATTTTGATAAAATTTCCACTTCGTTGATATTGTGTTGAGAAACAATTCTAAGCCCCATGAAGGATGGCTAGGATTTAGATTAATTCAATAGATTCATTGGGGCAGGGGCCATAGGATACACGATCTGTTGTGAGAGACCCATCTGTGTTGAGAACTCAGTCGAATGATGTAGAAGGATTCCATGAGATGCAATGAAAAGAAGGAGGACCATGAGACAAAGGAAGATTCCATTTGATCAGAATATCTCTCGACTCAAGAGTCTTCATAGCAAAGATTTGAGTGTATGCACCTTGTTCTCACATCTGAAGTAATGATATTATTAAGGATTTGATTTTCATCTAGAGCTTACCCTTGAAAAGTTCGTCTATTACTCTCACCCCATATATGATAAACAGTGGCTGCAAAAGCAATCTTGAGAATTATTGAATTTTGGTTTGAAATAGATGCTTTACGAACCATCCAAGGAAATTCTGTGGAGCAGCCTTGTATACGCTTGTTTATGTTGGAATTTGAAAGGACTGTACCCTCTAAATTTTCTTAGGAAACCTGCATTTGAAAAGTAAGTGCCCAATGCTTTCTCTTGAAGAGTTGCAGAGACAACATTTTGATTGTGAGAGCTTCCCAATTCTAACCAGTTGATCTTGGTTTATAAGTTTCTTTTTAGCTGCCAACCAAGAAATAAAAGCATGTCGGGGAATAACAATTTTGTTTCATATCAGTTTGGACCATCTTACTTCAACGACCTTTGATATGGAGGCTGTTCCATGGAGATTTGCAGGAGCAAGAACCATCAGGGGTGAGAGTCCAAACTACTTCATGTTTTGAAATTTGATAAGGTGGGGGGATGATGTTGACAAGATGCCATACATCTATGAGCTCGGCAGAGGTTGGTGGAGGATTAGACAAGAATTTTCATTGATAACAGTGTTTACATAGGCATTTTCTCGAATGCCAGAAAAAAACCTGATCCAATTTTGTACTTGGTTAGAAGAATTTCATGTGGATGCCATGGGTCTTTTGTTTTTTTTTTTTGATAAGGTAGAATGCATTGATAAAAAGAAGAATACATGCAAGGGAAAGAGAGAGGTTGAGGAGACCTCCTCAAACCCGAAAAAAAAAAAAAAGAATTTCATGTGGATGCCATGGGTCTTTCCAAAGGCAAGTGGTCCTCCCATTACCAATGATATGTATGATTTTTTCTTTGGCAAGATGTCTGGCTTTAAGGATACTCCTCCAGGACAATAACAGTCTTGAGGAATAAGGGCCGTCCAAATGCTATAGTATTTGAGATATCTGTTACTGATCGATCGTGTCCAGGGAGTGGAAACTCTTGAGGCTAATTCCAGATGTTTCGGAGGATAGCCGCATTATTAATATCCTCTATACTTCTAAATCCCAGCCCACCTTCGTTTTTTTGGCTTACAGATTTCTTTCTAGTTGACCGAATGCATCTTCTTTGTAAGATCAGGTCCAGCACAAATGAAGTCTCTAATCAACTTCTCAGTTTTATCAATAGTGCTATTGGGTAATCTAAAACAACCACCCCAATAGATACTATTGGAGAACTGATCAAGCAAGTTCAGTTTGGCTTGCATATGAGAGAGGCCTATTTTTTCAGCTTCTAATTTTCTTCTGGATCTTGTCAACAATTGGACTACTGATGCGGGAGCATTCTACTACGATAGTCCACGCTACACCGAATCTATGCCAGTCAAGCAAATGGACTTAATATTTATAGTAAATCTCGTTTTTACTATTTATAGTAAATCTGAAAATTACTATTTATAGTCAATCCCATTTTTACTATTTATAGTACATTCTGATTTTACTATTTTTAGATAAGTGGACCCCACAAAGATTTATTTTAATTTAATCAGGATTTTCAATTGAAATTAGATTTTATTTCTAATTAGAATTTTTATTATTGATTGCAATAGTTGATTTGTAGTAGGAGTTTCTTATTTCAATTAGATTAGAATTTGGAAAGTTCAAGTAGGGAGTCTTATAAAAGGTGATGTACCCTTTGATTTTGATAATGAAAAAATTTATGAATGAAGAAATAGAAATCTCTTTGAGAAATCTCTTTGAGAAATCTCTCTTGTGGTGTGAAGCCATCATCTCTTGGTGCGAAGCCGAATGTATCTTTTTATCCCTTTCTTTCTCTATCTCTATTTTCCTTTTTTAGTCAATTTCTTACCTAAAAAAATCCAAATCATACAACACTATGAATAGTGCTGCGTGAATAGTAACCTTCCCTTTTCATTCCTTCTCAAATTGCGGAACGGTACTCCCGTCCTTAATCAAATTTGGTATCAGAGCCCAGTTCGAAACTCCTGATCGGAAAGATGTCTCATATTGGTTCGTAATCTTTGGTAGCCGCGTTAGCTAAACTAAACGATGTGATAAATCGTTTTGAGAGCAGACTAAGTGACCATATAAATCGTATTGAGAGCAAACTGGACGCAAGGGTTTCCGCCAGAGTTCCAATCAGCAATTGTCGTCTTGGAACGTCACTACCACAACCATTGGCTTTTCCACCTCTTTCTGGCAAGCTATTAGAAGGTTTCACAACAAAAAAAAAACCCATAAAGAGGTCTCAAAGCAAGTCGAGAAGAAAGTAAACGAAGAAATAAAAGCCATTGAACAAGAGGGTGTTTTTTCATTCGAGGAAAATGAAAAAATCGAAGAGGAAGAAAAAGTCAAAACTGAGGAATTAGCCAGTCCCGAAGCTCCTGTAGTTCTATCAGACGAAAAGACGGAGGATAAGTATATTGATCCGCCTGCTGTTATGGAGAAGGCAAGTGATGATGATTCCCCTGGTTCGGACGCTCCAGCTGAAGATGGCCCAAATAGTACAGAGATTCCGATCTGAAACTAGATATTTCTGTTGTTTTAAAACTGACAGTTGAAAATAAAGCAGATAGAACAAGTAAAGATTTCTATTCAAAGAAGGCCAGAGTTGAGGAGATAGACCATGTTTTAGAAAATTTACACCTGTCGAAGATGCAAAAGAAGCAGCTAAAGGGAGAGTACTCCAAATATCTCTTTCGCTGGAAAAGCCAATTGCAATATCTCAACTTGAATTTGAGGTCGAATTCTTTTCAACAAGGAGGGTTTGATGTGGGAACATTCTACTACGATAGTCCACGCTACACCGAATCTATGCTAATCAAGCAAATGGACATACTATTTATAGTAAATCTCGTTTTTACTATTTATAATAAATCTGAAAATTACTATTTATAGTCAATCCCATTTTTACTATTTATAGTAAATTCTGATTTTACTATTTTTAGATAAGTGGACCCCACGAAGATTTGTTTTAATTTAATTAAGATTTTCAATTGAAATTAGATTTTATTTCTAATTAGAATTTTTATTATTGATTGCAATAGTTGGTTTGTATTAGGAGTTTTTAATTTCAATTAGATTATAATTTGGAAAGTTAAAGTAGGGAGTCTTATAAAAGTAATGTACCCTTTGATTTTGATAATGAAAAAATTTATGAATGAAGAAATAGAAATCTCTTTGAGAAATCTCTCTTGTGGTGTGAAGCCATCTTCTCTGGTATTTTTCTATCCCCATCCCTTTCTCTATTTCTTCTCTTATTCTCTTCTCTTTCTCCATCTCTATTTATTTTTTAGTCAATTTATTATGTAAGAAGTCCCCATCATACCATAGTGCTGCATGAATAGTGACGTGAATAGTGTCACGTGAATAGTGCCGTGAATAGTAATGCCCTCTTAATTCCTTCTCAAATCGCGGAACGGTACTCCCGTCCTGCGTCAACTACAGTCTTGATGAGAAAGGTTCGCAGCAATTAAAGGTAGCCTGAGATAATTTATTAGTAACTTGGCTTCATGGAACCTGAGAATGTTCAAGATGCTTCCTTTGAGAGTATCTTGGATCGAAGATGGAGCTCTTTTGAGGACTGCAACACAAACCAGACCAAAAACTAAAGGTGTTCAATATAGTATGACTGTTTTGGGCTGTGATTAAGTCTGCCTTGAGACAAAGAAGCAGATCATTTGCAAAAATTAAATCCGAGACGTTAACTGGATTGCAACTAGGAATGAGATTGATCTGCTTGTTGGTAGTAGCATCATTCATTAAAAGAGAGAATGCCTCCATAGCTGTAACGAATAAGTACGGGGAAAGGGGGATCCCCTTGCCGCAGGCCCCTAGAACTTTTAAAGAACCTAACCAGTGATCCATTAACATCAATGGTGAAGCTCGGAGTGGAGATGCATTCTTTTATCCAACTAATGCAGGTAGGAGGGAATTTCATGTCTTTGAGCATATAGAAGATGAAATCCCAGGCAAGAGAATCAAAAGCTTAGTGAAGATCAATTTTGAGAATCATTTGGGCAGAAATATTAGATCTGTAGAGTCCTTTAGCAAGCTCATGAGCTAGAAGAACATTATCTGAAATGTGTCTCGACCTCTCAATTGGTGGGATCCATCATATATGTGACGTGGTCCAAAAAAACCAGACCAATCAGCTAATCTTAACCTTGTAAATTAGAGTTATAAGTTGGAAGTGTTAGAGCAGTTTAATTTTTGGCATATCCTCCTCTCAAGAGATGTTCCACCTGATTTAACAATTGGGATTGATGAATACATGATTCACATGTAGTGGCATTAGATTGATTTTTGGTGTGAGAGATCCTCTATATGGGATGCATCCAATGGTCATCCTATGCAGTTTGAAAAATCGCAAGGCGTATCAGAGATGCCTCTATGAGGCGAGGCATAAGCCTCATGGCAGAAGCAGGTGTAAGCCTCAACTCTTTTCAAAAAAGCTTTAAAAATCTATACAAGTCATTAAAAACTAATTAACTACAGAAATAAATAATGAAAAGAGGAAAATTTAGGAGCTTCTTTTGTTATGATTTACCATAAAGATCATCTCTCCATTTGGCTAATTATCATGTGATGTTTATGAAGCAAAAATTCTCTATTTCTCTTTTGAAGGCCTTCATTTTTTGTTCCCATATTATGTTTTTTTATTTATTAACTAAAGTCCAAGTGATATTGTTCCTTGATTGGTCGACCCAACAAGTAAATAAGGTATATTATAGCGAACATAATTTTGATGTCCATTGATTCCTACCTAAAGAATCTTTATCCTTGTCACATAAGCTCAAGTTTTTAAGGGTTTGGCGCTCTATTTGGGTTCTCTACTATAGAAATGTAGTCACTTGGAACTTTCAGCTGAAGTTGTCTATACTATGTATGTCATATTTACTACTATAAAAAAGAGGAAGATGACATAAATCATCTTAATTAGGGTTGCTTTTGCTATAGAAGATAAATGGGTGTGGAATTTTGGAGAAGGAAAGGAAAAAAAAATTATTGATTTTTTTTTATTTTTTATGTTTAAGTATGTGCCTGTGCCTCTTGCCTCAAGCTTTGATGCTTAAACCTCGACAAGGTGAGGCGTAAACCTCTTATAAATTAGTCAAAGCTTAAGCCTTGAGGCCGAGACCCTGAGCCATGCTTCGAGGCTTAAGCCTCGCATACCTCGAGGTGAGATTTTAAAACACTGATCCTATGTCCAAGAACCTCTATGTAAACTATCCATGCAGTGCACCAAACAGGGAGCTTCCTGTTTGGAGGTCAGATTTGGAACCTCTACGACCATTACCATTATTTTATCAGAAACAATAGCATTTAATTGCCATTTTTTACCGCATGGTTTCAACTCTTTTCGAGGACTGAGAAGGGCTGTCAATTCTGAAAACCCAATTGAGGAAAATTATGGGGTGTTTGTGAATGGACACAGCCAGGATGAGTTCAAGGTGGAACTCGGTTTCTGCTATGAACTTCGCTTGGTAAATGTGGGCCAGAAATGGAAGCAAGGGTAAGCTTAAGATCTTGCCTTTTGTGCCTAGCTTCTTTTTTCCTTTTTTGGGTCAGTTTGTTTTTGAAAAGAAAAAAAGCAGTCCCCTAGGGGTGTACTTAATAATGGAACTCTATCCAAAGATTTCAAACAAGCCCTTTGGGCTTTGAGTGATCAGTAGCCACAATGTTGATATACAAGTTAGTTGAAGAAGGTGCTGCTTGACTATCTTGAACTGGGGGTGGGTGGTGTTGTTCTGCAGGTTCTGGAGCAGCCGACAAGAATCATGGCCGAGGATGATCCCACAAACATCCTCGGTGTCAAGGGTGTTCGGGTCAAGAGCCTTGGAGCGATACAAAATGGACCTGACTCTGTTAGAAGCGACACAGAGGAACGACGACAGCAACAACGCCTTCTCTAGCTTGCTGAAGCAATCGAGCGCAGCGCTCCTCAACTCATATGCCAGAAAGGACTTCCCTTACTCGGCTTGGGAAGTGAAGACTCTCCTCATTCAAGCTCTTGTCTCAGAGGAAGCTGCAACTCTTCTAGCCAAACGTTTCTCCCTTGCAAATGAAGCTTGCACTTAGCTAATATGGTAAGGTGTTTTAGCCTTTTTGTGTCCTTAGGAGCCAATGTCAGTAGTAATAGATTTTGTCATTTGGGCTCACATAACCTTATGTAAATTTTCTATACTTGGGTATCCACTTTGAAATTTAGATTATGTGCTTTTGAGAATTTGAATGTCAAATACTAAAAACTATATGATGAGAGGACTTCTAGCCTCACAGTGCCGCTTGAGTGAGTGCGCTACCCATTCAGAGTGGCGCATGAGGCGTGTGCGCCGGATTTTCTTGGCCAAAGAATCACAGGTGTGGGTAGACATCCATGAAAATGGACAGATAAACCACTGATCAGTAGGACTGAGTTGCCACCTAGGAGTCGAATCTTTGTTTTCCAAAATTATATGTCGGGCAAAGGCCACAGCTACCCTTATTCATATGGTGATCCATTTCTTTCAAAGTTCCATGGTGACTTCACTCAGGAAAATTTTTAGATGCAGAGGACTTTGGATGCAGTCGATGCAGAGGACTCTGGTAGTCCTATAGTTCATTTTTTTGGGCCTACTGACCACATGGATGTTTAGCCTACCTATTAGTGGAAATGCACACTAAAAATCAGCTTGATTGGTGATTTCTAGCTGTGGGATTTAGTATCCAAACTTGAATGCAACGGCTAGAATCAATCCTTAAAAATATTAAAAAATACTAAAATCTATGGCTAGAGATAAACAATCAGGTTGACTTTGGTATGCATATCTTGACTGCATCCAAAGTCCTCTGCATCTAAGTTTTTCCCTCAGCAGTACTTTGTGGCTTACTGACTAATCAGAAAAATTTAGTCTGTGGATGAAGAGAACTTTGCTGACGGACCACAATATGAGCCACGTGGCACTCTTAGAGGATACTAACTGTATAGATGTTTGGTCCATCCCTAGGTGGACTTACATACCGAAAATACATGATCGGAGATTTCAAACCTTTGGATCTTTGTACCCCAAATAATGCTCAAATTCCACGGTTAAAAATCAACCCATGAAAACGACTCCAATCCAAAGCTTAGAAATCGCTAATCAGTCTAATTTTTGGTCTACAGGTTCACCTAGGGTTGGGCTGAACATCCATACGGTCAGAAATCTCTAAGAATATGTCCGTCAGCAGAGTTCTACTCTATGTGGATCAGTTTTCCTCTTGAGCTCATAAAATGTGCCACTTGGCACACTCTTTTCGCTCCACTGACCCATGAATGATTACTTGATGGACCTACACAAAAAATCATCCTGATTGGTGATCTCTAGCCATTCAATATGGATATCAAAAAAAAAAAAACACCCCATAATTAAAAAGTTCCAATACAATGGCTAGAGATCACCAATCAGGCTGATTGTGGTTTGGCGGGCCAATCGATCATGGCCCAGTGGGCCTGAAAGTGTGCCAGGTGGTGCGATTTTATGCGCTTTACAGCTCCACAGACTGACCGATCTGCTATCAGGATTGTGATTTGTGAATGTGTGTAGGAATTAAGAAAGAGCAAGGTTTAAACGGGACCGTTATAACGGTATAACCGACTGGGGACGTTGCCGTTTTTCGTTACAACGAAAAAAACTCTCAGGGGCAAAAGTGGAAAAACAGGAAAAAATGGAAAATAACGGAATATAACGGAAAATAAGAAAAAAATGGTGCTGAAAATAGAAAAAATGGAATATGACGGAAAATTGCCGTTTTCCGTTACAACGAAAAAAACGCTCAGGGGCAAAAGCGGAAAAACAGGAAAATGGAAAATAACGGAATATAAGAAAAAATGGCGCTGAAAATAGAAAAAAACGGAATATGACGGAAAATAACTGAAAAAAATGAAAATAACGGCCGTTTTTTTCACAATTTTCCAGAAAATAACATTCGTTATTTTCGTTATAATGGAAAATAACGGCCGTTATTTAAACCTTGAGAAAGAGTTGGACATAGAGAACTCCCTAATTTGAATTTATTACCAAAAAGTATAACATAAATTCATAAAGTACTTCACTCTTATACCTCTTACACAAACCTCCTACTAGGCGGAGTTTTATTTAAGAAACCTAACCTAATTTCTAACATAAACAAAGCCTATATAGTAGATTTAGATTCAAGCAGAAGCCCTGCCCTGAGAACCAGACCTTGGACTAAGCACCACCATCTCCTCCCCTCTATTGTACTTCAACCTCCTTGCTTCCTCCCTAGAAATCCTGTACGCATTCATCAACACATCCTCCGGCATTGCCCGTAGTGCAGAAGTCCTTCCGACAAGCGGGCTGATCATCGCATTGTCGTTCGTCTTGAATGAAACCCATTCGAACCCTTCGTTTCCAGCCTGTTTCACCATTGCAAAGTTCTGTGGGACAATCAACAGCTGACCCTGACGGAGTTGGCCATTGTAGACTGGTCTATCGTAGTTTCCCACGACTTGAACCTGAGCATTTCCCCTAGTAACGTAGATCACATTGTGGGCGTTCAAGTTCCAGTGAGGTGCTAGGAGAGCATTCTGCACAAAAATGTTGTGGGTATTTTTGTTAAGGTTATTTTTTTGCAAGAAACTCGTTTTCATCTCTTTTGTTCTAAGAATATGATCATGATATTGGCGATGAATTTAGTTCAGATCGACTACCCTATACTTACCCTGTAGAGAACTCCTCTCTCGGCACTCATTTGGAGATAGTTGAGGATAGGGAGCTTCTGGCTATTGAGGCTGCTAATGCGTCCACCATGCTGCGAATATACATCAGCGCGTCTTGGGTCTGCTATGTTCTCCCTAAGCCTTGTGGTGCAAAGGGTCTCCTCCAAGCCGTTACCCCTCCTTTGTTCTTGTTCTTCCTCTTCTTCTCCTCTTGGTGGCCTTACCACTTGAAGCCCACTTTCCACTCGGACGATATTTCCCCGGTTGTCATTTTGGTTCTGTAGCTTCCTTGCTGTCTCTGTGCTCACGCCAAAAGCCTCGGCCAGCGTCTGGACGTCAAAGCCCCTGAAAATGTTGTTTGTTGAGCTCTGCTGGCCCGTGGGTTCATGTACATACGGCATGCTGCTTTGTTTTTGCTGGCTTCCGGCGAGGCGGAATTCTAGTGTTCATGCATGTTTGGAAAACAAAAGTCAATTATCGTGCGGATGTTAATAAATTAATAAATCGATCATAAGCTTTTTGCATGGTTTAAAATTTTGGCTGTTGCTGCAACATATCAGTATGTGATGGATGAATGGAAATGGATTAGTTTCTCACTCTGAGATTCTGATCGAGCTGGTTGGCATGGTTGCCTGTGTCATGGACGGTGACTGCGACGACGGGGTCTCACCGTCATTGTAGCACCATTTAGCCACTCCTGCAGGCAAGGCGATGATGTCTCCCTGTCGGAAGTGTTGAATCCTTTGATGCTGATCCCTAAATCTCTGGCCTCGTTCTTGAGATTGCTGAGATTGTTGGACTGATTGAAATGTTTCAGGACAGCCAGAAGCGATGACTCCGGTGATTCCCCTACCTGCGCATGCATCATGAAGATATCAAACTCTAGATTAGTAACGCCCTTAACATAAAATGAAGAATGTTAGATGGTTTAGAGGGCGAGCTAGCCTTGGACGATGTAGATGAGGCTAGGTCCATTGGCGTATGAGGGCAAGAGGAGGCCTCTGGGTTGGATGATATGGCGAGAAGCAGCGACACCAGCGCAATCAAATTGCTCGTTGTTCTCATCCCAGTACTCGGTAACACCGGCCTCGGACTCGAAGCGGCGATTGGGTTCGAGAGCGCTTAGGCTCTGAATCCGACACTGGCTTTGGTCTCGTAACCGGCGTCCCTGCTGCTGCTGCTGCTGCTGGCCTTGCCATTGTTGCTGCTCGAGCTGAGCAACACAACCATGACACAAAACAAGGAAGCAAACACTAAGGGAAAGCAAAAAGGAGATAGCCATAGTGGAAGAGATCGAGTGTAGTACTAGTGATCTGAGGTGAAGTGGCGACTGGGATGGTTTGGTATTTATAGGGGGAGAAGTGTGGTTTAGTGTTTGACACATTTTAGGTGGTGGTGAGAGATTCTTCAGCCATTCTTCGTTCTGCATGGCTATGAAACCCTAATAAGAGTACTCGTGTTAATCCGTCTCTGAGTTTCAGGGAGGGTGCGTGGCAATGAACTTTTAAGGAAGAAAACAAATTGATCTGTTCACACATCATGAACCTTTGTTCAATTCACATGACACAAATGCCACGTGTCATGGACTATTTGTCCTTTGTGGGTCCACTTCATTTCACGAAAGGGTCGTGATGTAACAAGGTATACCTGAGATCTTTTCATTTGCGGAAGCGGCATTTTTGGTAGTCACCACTGCCATCTGGGCCCACTGACCGGATGGATGCTTAGCCCACCCTTTAATATACATTCATACAAAAAATCAGACTGTTTAATGATTTTTAGCCGTTGGTTTTAGTACTCAAAAAATGGTTGTATTCAACGGCTATAATAACGCCTTAAATGGTGCTAAAAAGTGTTAAAATCTAATGGTTATAGATTACCAATCAAGGTGATTTTTGGTATGTATATCCACAAGGGGTGGGATAAACATCCAAGCGGTCAGTGGGCCCAGATGGCAGCCGTGACTACCAAAAATGCCGCTTCCGCAAATGAACAGGTTCAGGCATACCTTGTTACATCTTTAGCACTATTCACGATTTAAAATATGAGTAAAACTTTGATGACAGCCCTGTCATCGAGGCCCATGACAGACGCAATATGAGCCACGTGGCACACTCTAAGAGGACTCTGACCGTATGGATGTTTTTCCAATCCCTAGGTGGATCAACAATCCAAAAATCAGCCTGATTAATGATTTCAAAGCTTTGGATCTTTATACCTCAAATAAATGTCAAGAATGCTCAAATTCCCACGGTTAAAATCAACCCATGAAAATAATTCCAATCCAATGCCTAGAAATCACTAATCGGCCGGGCAGATTTTTGGTTTGTAGGTCCACCTAGCGATTGGCCAAGCATCCATACAGTTACTGCTCTACTGCAGTAACACTTAACAGTGGAGAAAAGCAATTACAGTTAATGGGCCACCTCAGGATCAAAACGTTTCTCAGCTAGCCCAGGTAGAATGTGCCTTCATCTATGGCCTTTCAATTCCACACGGCGGGGGAGGGGGTAATCTCTGGAAAACACTCCTTCACAATTTTTTTCACAAAATAACGGTCGTTATAACACGAAACATAACGTGAAGGGTGAGGTCCGAATTATGACAGCTGTTTTTTAACTATAAATTAAACTTAGCAATTTCATGTAGATCTATATAACAAGTGACAGTGGTTGTCTCCCCTCTTATACCCCCTCTTATAGGCTTCAATAGAGAAGGGTCGAGATCTTATCCCTCAACTAGACAGTGGATCTTAGCCACTCACACCCGATTTTGACATATGCTTCGTCGAGGAGTGCCGTGAATACGGGCTACCCGGCCACTAGTCCTAAACAAATTAAATGAAGAAAATTTCATGGACTCTTATAGGGTCCGGTCCACTAATCTTATTTAAGCTTGGCTTGGTCTTTGATGCACGTATGCCCTGTTACATCCCAAAGAATGGAGGCAATGCTCCAAAAGGTTTTAAAAAGCGCTCAGGTACGTGGTTGTTGACGACGATCCTTTTTTTTTTTTTGGATCGGATCGGCCGAGACTTCGAACCATGATTTCATCAGTCATATCTTGTAAACTATTCTCTCCTTCGTCTTCATTATTTTTTCCTCCTTCATACCATCTTCCGAAATTGTAGTGGTCCTTAATGGTTGATTTCCTACTCTTTCACACAACATTTCTGTTAAAAATATTTGCATTTGCTCTATTTATCCAATAAGCATATCATTAAGTTGGCTGAGTCATGCGCACACCATGAGAATGTCCAGTTCTTCTACTCATGGTGAAAGAATTTCTTTTTATCATTATTTTAGTTGGTTAATGGTCAACAAATTTGTCAAATAGGTCATGGTCGAGTCAACTAGCGTTGAACAATGGTCAATAAGTCAATTGGTCAATCAAAGGTTGGATATGGATATGAGTTGAAGGGAGTGGACTGATATTAGGCTTTAATTGGTTTAGGCTCTAATGGGCTTGGGTTGGGCTGGACGTTTAGGAAGTGATGGACTTGGGCTTAAGTAATGGGGTGGGCTAGCTAGTGGACTTAGGCTAAGGGTTTAACTAATTGGTTGAGCTTAAGTTCCTTAAGCGCACAAGTTTTAATAGGTTGTTTTGTGCCCAGAGTTGCAACTTGGGCGGGCTCAACCTACGCCCGACGATTTCAACCCGACATTGGGCTTTTCCAGATCTTGGACCTTGGGCTCTGATAGGGCTCAATAGGAGCCACGTGGCGCACTATTAGAGGACTCTGACCGTATGGATTTTTTCTAATTCCTAGATTGACCTACAGACTAAAACTCAGCTTGATTAGTGATTTTAAACTTTTGGATCTCTGTACCTCAAATAATGGTCAAATTTCACACGGTTAAAATCAACCCATGAAAACAATTCCAATCCAACGCCTAGAAATCATTAATCGGGATGATTTTTGACTTATAGATCCACCTGATGATTGGCCAAACATCCATACGGTCAGATTCCTGTAAGAGAGTGCCACGTGGCCTTGATGACAAGCTTGTCATCAAAGTTTTACTCCTCTCCCTATGGAGTACTCCACCGTTAAGTATCGACCTTTTGAGAAAGAAAAAAATACTAATAAACAAGGGAAATTCTATTTGCATCCCGCAAATTCCAAAAGCACCCATGCGATTCTTTTGGACGAAAATGCCCTTTGACAAAAAAAATAAAAAATCAGCACCCTTCTCTTCATCCCTCTCTCTCGCCACCTCTCTCTCTCTCTGTAATAGACCCCATGATAGTGCAGTGCCATGGGGACTGTAGCTCACGGCCAGCCCAGCCGTGGAGAGAGAGACATAGTGGGAGAGGGAGAGGGACGAAGAGAGGGGTACGTTCTTGGCTTTTTTATTTTTTTGGTCTTAAGGGCATTTTCGGCCAAATGCACCCAAATGCGATACTTTTGGAATCTGTGGGGGTGCAAATAGAATTTCCCGATAAACGAAGGGACAAACGAGAGGTTTTTTAGCCTTCGAATTTTTGTTCGAGCAGAACAAACTCTAATGTGTAGCAGAAAACTGGTTCGAGACTTCTTTCTCTCTAATCAACTCAGGTTTCTCCAACTTCAATCCAAACAGGTTTGACCTCAAAACCCTAGTATGTTCAGTTCATCACATGTTCTCTACTGGGTATCTCTCATTACTGAGTACATGTGTTTTTTCTGAGCAATAATTAATAAATTGGAGACATTAGAGCCCGGTTTTTTCTCTTTTGGTTTCTGGGTATTTTCAATTTTCTCTCTTTGTTTTAGTAATCATGAAAAGTGGTAATTTTTTGCATAAAAAAGATGATAGTTTTGTTTATTTTTCTCTGTTTCTGATTGGGTTTCTTTGTTTTAGACTCCAAATACGCGATTTCGATTGCTTCCGGCGAATGAGTTATCGGGTTCTCGTCAATTTAGTGTCTTCAATGAGTTCTCCAAGAAAGTGAAAGGAGAAGCTTAAAGGTGTGCCAATCCTCTACTGTTTTAGCTTACCTGTACTTAAAAGGATTTTGCATCTGGGTCTGCATCAAATTTGTTTTCCTGCTCATTGTTTTGCTGCAGTATTTTTTTTTTATGGTGTGGATTTAATGGAGGGAAATATTTGTTGGAGGTTTTACTTACTTTGAAGAACGAAATGGTGCTCATATATTGCTCTATTTTAGCTTATTAAATTGTTTCGTTGATTCCCTTGTTTGCTGGTGGGCGGGATTTTAGTCATTTGTATTGCATAAATTTTTTCTCTCTGTTTGGTTGAATAGCATGGCAATTTTGTTTGGGTTGTCCAGGTGTTCTGTGTTGCTTGATGGTGTTATCTGTTTATCATCATGTTTTAGTTGGTGGATCATTCTATATCAGTTTGTAAGTAGCATATGTGTAATTAGTTCGAGTCCCCAGCTTCGTTATATAGGAAAGAGGTGAAATTGCGTGAGAGTCTTATAGAAACGGAAAAACCAGATAATCGGGTGTTAGATGAGCTGCTTATCCGAACCATCCATTTCATGGCTTACCTCTTGAATGAGTGATAGCCCTAAAATCTCAGTAGTTGGTAGATCCTATGGGTCCAAATAATGGACTATGCTTGCTTCTTATTTCTGTAATTTAATGAGCATTGAAGTTCAAGCAACTGATTTAGATGGTTAGGATCACGAAGTGCTGTGACTTTTGAGATATGGTACATTCAAGATGTGGCCCTTCATTTGGAAGGTCTGGGTCGAGGCACGGCTGAGGTTGGACAAGTACTACCTGACTATATGATTTAGCTGTTTCTATAAGACTGACATGAAACCTCTACCGTAAAATGGGTTATTAACGAAATTCCTATCTTCATCTCCTCTTTGTTTAACTTTTTTTTTTGTTGCCTTGGGAAACTGATACTCCATCATTAACCTATTTAATTTCTGTGCATTTGGCCATTTTAAGGCTAATTGGTTCTTGGGACTTATTCTCTCTTGTTTGGCGGTTTTCTTTGATGGCAGTAATCCGGATTTCCAACAGTCAATCAACGAGCTGAAAGAGAAAGCAGGGGAACTTAAAGTGGTGAAAGAAGAAGTCAAAGTTAGGTAATATTAAAAAATACTTGCTTTATGCCTTCCATGATTTCGATTTTCTAGGTTATAGGTTGAGACATACTGTTGTATGTCAAGGCTGGCAGACACTTCAAAGGGGGCCCTGAGATGGTGAACTCGCAAATGCAGAACGAAGCAGGCATCAGAGCAGCTGTACAAGCATGTGGATGGTGTGTGGACAGAGGCTGAAGCTACAGCGAAGAAGGTCGGAATCAAATCTCCCCAGTGCACTACAAAGCTTCAAATTTTTTTTGTCCTTGAATTCACTGATAAGGACATGTTCTCTTGGGAAAAATCTTCCCACAGGTCCCCATAGTTTATTTTTTCACAAGTCTTATTATACCTGACTGTTGTAATCTTGGATCGTAACCAGAATAAGAGATTAGGGTTAGAGATGGAAGAGAGGAGAAGAGAATTGGGGGAAGAGGAGAAATCGTGTAGAGCTTAGAATAGCCTACACGATTTCACCCAATATATATATTAAGTGAAGTTTTACAATATTACAAGGGCCCCCTGTAGAATATGAGATATTACAAGTAGGTCCCTGACAACACTCCCCCTCAAGCTGGTGTGAAGATATCTATCATGCCCAGCTTGGATAACAGGTGCTCTAAGATCCCTTTAGTAACACCTTTAGTTAACACATCTGCAACTTGATCAGCAGTATGGACATACGGTGTGCAAATAAGTCCCTGACCAAGTTTCTCTTTGATGAAGTGACGGTCTACTTCAATGTGCTTTGTCCTGTTGTGTTGAACTGGATTATGAGCAATGCTGATGGCTGCTTTATTGTCACAATACAGTTGCATAGACCCTTTGACAGGATATCCGAGCTCACTGAGCATAGTCTTCAACCATAGAAGCTCACATACACCATGAGCCATAGAACGGTACTCTGCTTCGGCACTGGAGCGGGCGACAACTGGTTGCTTCTTGCTGCGCCATGACACCAGATTACCTCCCACATACGTGCAGTACCCTGATGTAGAACGTCTGTCAGTGACTGAACCTGCCCAGTCAGCGTCTGTATAAGCTTCAACTCGCAGGTGTCCATTCTTACTAAACAGGAGACCCTTCCCTGGAGCCCCCTTAAGATATCGTAACACTCGGTGTACTGCCTCAAGATGTGGAGAGCGAGGGGCATGCATGAACTGACTGATGACACTGACTGCGTATGCAATATCTGGTCGTGTCAGCGAAAGGTAGATGAGACGCCCAACAAGTCTCTGGAACTGGCCTGCATCAGCAATGGGATCCCCATCAACAGGATTCAGCCGATGTTGCTGCTCTATAGGCGTATCGGCTGGTTTAGCTCCCAAGTTTCCTGACTCTCGAAGGAGATCAAGTACATACTTTCTCTGTGAGATAAACACACCCTGCTTTGACCTAGCAACCTCAATGCCCAGAAAGTATCTCAAGGTTCCCAGATCCTTGATTTCGAACTCTGTGCCGAGGTATTTTTTCAATCTACAAACCTCATCTGGGTCATCTCCTGTGACCACGATATCATCCACATATACAATAAGAGCAGTAAGACGACCTTGACTTCTCTTAATGAAGAGAGTGTGGTCCGCCTGACTCTGCGAGTAGCCAATCTTCTTGACTGCGGAACTGAACCTCTCGAACCAAGCCCTTGGTGACTGTTTAAGTCCATACAAGGCTTTCTTCAGTCTGCATACAAGCTCCTTACTCCCAGTCGGACTGAACCCCGGAGGACCTGTCATGTAGACCTCTTCCTCTAGATCACCATGGAGGAAGGCATTCTTGACATCCAACTGGTGGAGGGGCCAAGAAAAGTTTGCCGCGAGAGATAACAGAACTCGAACTGAGTTCATCTTGGCCACTGGAGCAAACGTCTCCTGGTAGTCAATCCCATAAGTCTGTGTGTACCCTTTTGCAACGAGACGGGCCTTGTACCTGTCGATGCTTCCATCTGCTTTGTATTTCACTGTATATACCCACTTGCACCCCACGGGTTTCTTTCCTCTAGGCAATGGAACCAAATCCCAAGTACCATTCTTTTCTAGAGCTGTCATCTCCTCTAGCATGGCTGCTTTCCACTGAGGCTGGCTGAGGGCATCTGAGACACCGGATGGCAGTGCGACACTGGATAGGGAAGTAGTAAATGCCCTGTAGGATGGTGAGAGCTGTTGATAGGAAACAAAGTGAGAGATAGGGTGCTTGGTAACACAGTTCCGAACACCCTTCCGATGAGCAATAGGTACATCAATGTCTATGGGAAGGATAGTAGGAGCAACAGACATATCATCATGAGGATCACTGAGGACACGATTACCTGGATCGAGTTGGATTTCCTGGCAGTGAGCTTGGATGGTGGACTGTTTTTCTTTTTGACGTCGTCTGGCATATGTCTTCAGCTGCGGATCCTGTGGCACAGTATCAGTAGGAGATAAGGACAAGGGTACAGGAGACTCATCAAGCAAATCAAGGGGTACTGGTTGAGGAATCTCCCCCTGTGGAGGTATCGGACTCTCGTCAATACTCCCAAGCTCCCCCTGAAGAGAAGTCCGATCAACTGAGAAGAAGGGAAGACTCTCAAAAAATGTAACATCTAGAGAAACAAACCGACGACGGGTAGAGGGATGGAAACACCGATATCCCTTCTGAGTGGACGAATAGCCAAGGAACACACATCGAACGGCTTTCGGATCTAACTTGTCCTTCCTGTGATGGGCGTGAACATAGCAAACACAACCAAAGACCTTAGGTGGAATGGAGAACACAGGACAGGAAGGAAACAGGAGTGAAAGGGGAGACTTTGACCCCAAGACACGAGAGGGCATCCGATTTATCAAGTAGGATGCCGTCAACACAGCGTCAGCCCAATAACCCTTGGGTACCCGAGTACCAAGAAGAAGTGCCCTAGCAACCTCCAGGACATGGCGATGCTTTCGCTCAGCGGTCCCATTTTGTTGAGGTGTATCGGCACATGAAGTCTGATGAAGAATTCCATGCTCTTCAAAGTAGGAGGCAAGGCCACTGTACATGTATTCCCCCCCATTGTCAGTGCGTAGGACTTTTAGGGTGGTGCCCAATTGATTGCACACCATTTTATGGAAGGTCTGAAAGATAGTATGCACCTCATTTTTTGATTTCATAAGGTAGATCCAAGTGTAACGACTGTAGTCATCCACAAAAACCACAAAGTAGCGAAAACCAAAGATAGAAGTGGTGGGATTGGGTCCCCAAACATCAGAGTGCACAAGCTGTAAAGGAAACGTACTTTTTTTTATTACTGGTCGGAAAAGACACCCGACATTGTTTTGCAAGTACACAAGTTTCACAGTTGAACTCAAAAAATGGAATAGACGCAAACTGAGGTAACAGACTCTTCATGACTGAAAGCGGTAAATGACCTAGCCTGTTATGCCATCGCATTAACAGGTCTTTATTAACGCTAGAACTACTGACATTGGCACTAGACTGATGTGCAACAGAATATGAAGTCGGCTGGCTATCGAGCAGGTACAATCCACCATCCTCACGACCACTGCCAATCATCCGCCTCGTCTCCAAGTCCTGAAAAACACAGTGAGTAGGAAAAAAGGTAACACTGCAGTTTAGGCTCTTAGTAAGATGGCTAACAGAAAGCAGGTTAGTGGTGAATTTAGGAACATGAAGTACAGAGGATAAAGACAAAGTAGGTGTGGCAGAGATAGTGCCCTTCCCTGAGATAGAGGAGAAGGTGCCATCTGCCACACGGACCTTGTCCTTACCCGAGCAGATATTATAGGTGGAGAAAAGGGATGGCATACCAGTCATATGATCGGAGGCACCAGAATCAATGATCCAGGAAGGACCAATGGGTGCCGTAGACACATGGTGGGCTGAATGGGATGTACCTGTCTGAGCAAAGGATGATGTAGGTGGGGAAGGGCCATCAAGATGATGTAGGTGGTTTAGCTCCCAAGTTTCCTGACTCTCGAAGGAGATCAAGTACATACTTTCTCTGTGAGATAAACACACCCTGCTTTGACCTAGCAACCTCAATGCCCAGAAAGTATCTCAAGGTTCCAGATCCTTGATTTCGAACTCTGTGCCGAGGTATTTTTTCAATCTACAAACCTCATCTGGGTCATCTCCTGTGACCACGATATCATCCACATATACAATAAGAGCAGTAAGACGACCTTGACTTCTCTTAATGAAGAGAGTGTTGTCCGCCTGACTCTGCGAGTTGCCAATCTTCTTGACTGCGGAACTGAACCTCTCGAACCAAGCCCTTGGTGACTGTTTAAGTCCATACAAGGCTTTCTTCAGTCTGCATACAAGCTCCTTACTCCCAGTCGGACTGAACCCCGGAGGACCTGTCATGTAGACCTCTTCCTCTAGATCACCATGGAGCAAAGGATGATGTAGGTGGGGAAGGGCCATCAAGCGAAGTTAATGACATGCAGTCGACGTCTCTGACTACAGTCAATATGAGCCACGTGGCATGTTCTTAAGAGGATACTAATCGTATGGATGTTTGGCCAATCACTAGGTGGACCTACAAGCCAAAAATAAACTTGATCACTGATTTCTAAGTGTTGGGTTGAAGTTATTTTCGTGGGTTAATTTTAACCATAGGAATTTGAGCATTATTTGGGTAAGAAATCCAGAGGTTTTAAATCACTAATCAGGCTGATTTCTGGTTTGTAGGTCCGCATAGTGATTGGCCAAGCATCCATACGGTCAGTGTCCTCTTAAGAATGTGCCAAGTGGCTCATATTGGCTGCAATCAGCAGCATCACTCACTCTCACATGTGTCATCGAAGGTTTACTCATCAAAGTGGGGCAGATGGGCCCACTGACCGCATGGATGTTTAGCCCTTCCTTTCGTAGACACTCATACAGTCATACCCGAAATCAGCTTGTTTGATGAGTTTTAGCTGTTGGATTTAGTACCCAATCTTTTTGAATCCAACAGCTAGAATCACGCTTTAAAAAAGTACTAAAATCTAATGGCTAGAGATTGAATATCAGAGTGATTTTGGGTGTGCATATCCACCAAGAGGTGGGCTAAACATCCATGCAGTCAATGGGCTGAGCAGGTCTGAGTTGAGGGGGGGCAACACGGTCTATAGTTACCCATCAACAATTTTTTCCTCTTTGGAAAAAAAAGTTTTTATCAATTTTTAAAAGTGGAGGGGGGCAACTGCCCCCCTTGGCTCTGCCACTGGCTGCATTTCGGGTTTCCTTGGATTTTCACCTCGTTATTTATGCTGTCTGCCGACCCTAAAATGCAATAAGTTGTTTTCTCATCAAAGCTTTTTAGCCTATGTTGTTTTATGTTGTCAGGTCTTGCGCTTGTCCAAGCTAGCACTATATATATATATATATATATATATATATATATATATAGATATCTCATGTCCTTCTATGATAGTGGCTTCCACTTCTGTGTCAAAATCATGAAAACTAAATGCAATAATTTTTTTTAGAGTATGGATGATACATGCATACAAATATTGCTTCTAGATGAATAAAGCATGCTTAAGTTAAGACACATTCCCGCATACTGTCTCATGCACATACACACAAAGAACATACATGTATGCATGTATGAGGACATGTCAATTCAGCACAAATATTGGCAGATTCAGCACACAAGTTGACATAAACTCATATCCTCAGCCGGTATGCACACACTTGTCTGCATACTGTGTTGTCTCTTTTTGGAGTGTAGATTTGTTGATACCTATTGACCTCGTCATGCTTATGGTTCTTTGTGGTTGCTTTGTAGGCTTTGTGGCGATGCAATTGTTCCTCACAATAAAGAACTGTTTCTCACTGGTCTGACTGTTAATTCATCATTTTTTGATTTGTGATTTTTTGTTTGTAGGTTTCTGCCAATGTGAAGGAGAAGATCTCAGCTGCCACTGAGGAGGTGGGTGTGTTACTATTGCATGTTTGAAGCCTATGGTCTGCTACAAATTTGGTCCCTTGACAATGTTATCTTTTTCCCCTATGGGTTCGTGATTTAGGTCAAGGAAACACTAAGACTTGGAAAGCAAGAGTTATCAAGATCCAGCAGTACTTCTGCGCTGATGTAAAAGATGGAAGCAATACCAGGTCTAGAGAAGAAAAATCCCAGAATTATGAGTCTGGTGATACTAAAGAGATGTTATTTGGCAGGTTTACGTCGAGTGTTTCTTCTTCTGCTCCTAAGGTTTCCTTGGCCTTTCAGAAAATGAAGGATGCAAAGGTCACTGACTTAGCAAAGAAGGGTTATGATATAGTAAAAGAAGAGTTGAGTAGTAACCCAAGTAGGAGAAGGCGCATGCAATATGCAGCTTCCTCCTCATCAACAGGCGAAAGAAGTACAAAAACTGACATTGTTATTGTACACACAAAACACTCACGCTGGGGTAAGATGTGAGAAGCTTTCAAAGGCATGGTACGTTGGCCTTGGTCCCAACTCCTCTTATTGGAGTAGCATGGAAAGAGATCTTTCCTCTTGTTTTACAGGTAGCTTGTCACTTGAAAGTTGAAACTGACCTCGTCTGTTTCTTCCCAGATGCAAGGTCTTCCTATTTACAAGCGTGTAAGTGGGATCAGTGAACCTGTTGTAACAAAGGGTCAGGAGGTGTGTTCTATTTATTTATTTGTTATTTTTTCTTTTCCAGCTTGAAGACATAATTGCTACATCAGGCACACATTTTATTGTTGTATCATGTTTTTTCATTATTCTCTGGTTACTCCGATAATGCCATGTTTGGGTACACAGTGACATGCTTATTTGGAAAAATATTTATATATCTTCTAATATTACTGTTAATTATATGGAGGCATTGACTTATTGCGCTTCCAAGGTTTCAAAGTTTGACTCTCTATCTTGCACATCGGTGATCTTGTCAAAGATACATAGTAATCTCTGTTTTCTGGGTTGGAACATGGCAGTTTGCAGAGGACATGCAGGAACGGTGGGAGACAAGTGATCACCCTGTTGTCCACAAAATTCAAGAGTACGTTGCTAAGTTCTATCTTCCCGCCCCCACATCCTTGTTATTGCAAGAGAGTGAGAGAGTTCTTGCATGTTGGTCATGCCAAATCTTGCATTGTGGCACACTCTTTGGCGCCCGCTGACCTCATTAATGTTTGGCCTAGTTGTTGGATTTGAGCACTTTTCATCATGGGCTTGGACCAGTGCTTTTCACCCAAAGATCTGTTAATAAAGACCATGATGAAAAAAAATCTCAAATCCGGCGGCTAGGAATCACCTATGAGGCTGATATTTGGGGTGTAGGTTCATCATAGGGTTGATCAAACATTCATGGGGTTAGTGGGCTAGAAGAATGTGCCACATGGTAATATTTGGTGTGACCAACATGTGGGACAGATATTTGTGACCAGCATCTCAGGTTTGCTATATGGGTTGGGATAGGTTGACATACTAAGTGATACATGTTTGCGGGGCTCACATGGAGATGTGCAATGGCTGATTTTTGGTGAGGATGATCTTAGAGAAGGATGATCTCCATATCCTCACAAAAATTCATCCCATTCTGACACTTATAGCCTTATGAAAAGTAGAGTAGAAGTTGAAAAATTCTGGGTAATCCATTTCACTGTTAACTTGAACCTCACATTTGATAGGGTTAGAAGTTTCAGAAAGGCATGATATTTTTTGAGAATGACCTTCATGGTGAGAAGATCATCCTCACATAAAATAAAACAATCAGCCCACCCCAACATTTCTAGCCCTATGAAAATGGTTTACAAGTTGAAAAATTCACACGTAGTAGGGTTAGAACTTTCAGAATGTGCTGTTTTTTTTTTCATCCTCGGAATGTGGACCCCACATAGGCGTGTCAAATGCCGTGTGCTAATTCGTTACCGGAAGTTTTCGTCCAACCAATTGGATTAACTAGTCTTCAATGTTGTGTACATAGTTGGTAATTTTAAGTTTCTTGTATGGAAACATGTAAAAAAAGTCATTTTTGGTAGTGTTGTAACTGACAAGTACGTTTGTTTTGGCTGTTGCCAAAAGCAACTGCTCAAAATTAGTTTGACTAAATGACCCTTTGTAAGAGACCATTGTATACAGAGGCCATTTTATGTGTCTTCCATGATGGCAGACTTGTAATATCAAATAATTTCTTCATAATAAGTGGACCATTGGCAATCAGTCATTACTAGATTCTCATCATCCACCTTTTCTCTTTAACATTACATAAATGCACTTGTGAAAAAATAAAATGACACATTGAATTGAGGTACTTTTTTTTTGAAAGGGTTAATATTGTCCTATGTAACAAGGACCCTGACACAGGTATCGGTGTCCGACATAGCAACCTAAAAAAATATGATATGGAGACACGTCCGTACATATATTAATTAAAATATACTAATATATATGAATGCTTATAATTATTAATAAAATAATAAAAATAGAAAATAAAGCAGAAAATATTTATTAGTTTATTATTGTATGGAAGATGGAACACGCCAACCCGCTTATAGGAATCAATTTTATATTAAAATTTATTAAAACAAGGGGTTACCCAGCCTTAAGTGTCCAGATGTGTGTCGGGAAGTGTCGGCACGCGTGTCCAGCTGTCGAGGTGTCCGACATGGCTAAAACCCTAAAAGTGCAGTGTCTTTGTTACATAGATATTCTCAAACTGATTTTTAATCCACTATAATTGTAGAAATGTCATTGTTTTTTATTTACAGTAAATAGCTTTGTAAGACACTTAAGTCACAATATAGGCGCATCAAACCAAGCTTCTTTAACTGAACTTGTTGGACAAAAATGTCCAGTGATGGATTAGCACATTCAACTACATGGGGAATATTATGGTTGTCTTTTTACGGAGTTGGTCCTACAATATTATGAGTGCTGATTCTGATTTGGTCACTGCTCTTTGACAGTCTCAATGAAACTGTTTTTGGAGAAACAGCTGCTGCACTATCTTTCAAGGAAATATGTCGCCGGGACCCGAAAGATACTGTGTACCTACGGTGTTCCGTGGCTGAGTTTTTGTGATTTATTTTTATCAACCTTTTAATTCATTCTACGAAATTTTGCATGGCCAAGGTCTTTTTCCTTACCCGAGTATGTAACTGAAGTTCAGGAGATGATCAGGCCAACCCTTAATGCATACCTCAAGGTAACTGAAATTTATTTAGGAATGCAAGAAATGTTTGTTCTTTTGTTCTTTATTTTTTCGGTGTATATTGGCACTTGACAGTAATTGGCATTTCTGATCTGCACCCAAAAGTAAGAATGTGTTGCCTCGTGCAGGGTGATGTGGGAGCATTGAAGAAAACTTGTAGCCCTGAAGTGATTGAGCGGTGTAAAGCAGAGCATAGAGCTTATGAAAGCCAGGGTATCTTCTTTGATAACAAGGTATGGCAGACAAATCGCTAATCCAGATTTTCCCTTTGTTGTGGTTTAGCAGTATCTTTGTGAGTGTAAATTATCTTTATTTTGAATCAGTCAAAATATTTATTTGCGTATAAAAATGTGTTGTAATATGTGAGTGTAAATATTTATTACATAAAAAGGAAGGTATATAGATATGTGATAATGCTGGTGTCTGATAAATTCTCTTTCTTTTAGTTATTTATTTTTTAGTGTTTTAGCTCCATAATTGAGCATTTTATTATGGAGATTTCTGGCCGTTGGATTTGAGCTATTTTTTGGTGCTAAGATCTAACTACTAGAAATCGCCAATCGAGTTAGTCTCTGGTCTGTAGGTCCCACCAAGAGATGGATCAAACATCTAATGGTCAATGGGTCCAACAGAGTGCTCCACGTGGCATTTTGGGAGGGAGGAAATTCCAAACAGTGAAGTTTGAGAAGACAGCAAAGTTTTTCTCCCCACCTACCCATCAAAATTGAGTATGAGAAGTTTCATCCCTTATATATGAGGATTGAATTGTTTCCGTGAATTGAAACGAGAAAGGACTTGTCAAAAAGAGAGAGAGAGAGAGAGGAAATTCAGTATCAAGCCACTTTCTCACACTTGGCTGTTGGATTTAAAGGACCTCAAAGTCATCAGGCTGCACACATTGGAATTAAGGATTTCTGGTTTCCAGAGGCACACACCAAGGAGTAGAATAGATATGGCATATTGCTGTTGTTAAGTCCTGTTTGCTAATTATTCCTTAATACAGATTCTACATATATCAAAGTTGGAAGTCAGAGAGACCAAACTAATGGGAACCACTCCCATAATCATTGTAGCTGTAAGCATTTTTTACATCTAGGTTATTGTAAACATCATGAACTGTGGTAGAAAAACCTGGTGCTGACGAACCCATTCTCTTTCCTTTTGGATTGTTGCAGTTCCAAACTCAGCAAGTCTACTGTGTGCACGACAGACATGGTTCAATAACAGAAGGGGGAAAGGTGAATCCAAATCTTGTTATGGAAATGTTATGTGCGTATTCGCATACATACACAAATATGCATGCATGTTACCTTGACCTTTGTGTAACCATCTCACCAACTGAAATGGAAATGTATATATTCACCATGACTATGGCCAATAAACGGGAGACTACTACAAGTGGTTCTGATGTAGGATGACTAGATCACCATCTCATGTACCTAGGAGAGTTTTAGGTCTAGATTAACTGAAATGGATGATGGCCTTAACAATCCAATCTTATAAAAGCATTGAGCAGCCCAGGAAAAAAGCATGCCCAAAGTTGGATGCTTCCAATCATTCAGTCAGGCTGATCTTTGACCTTGTGGATGTCCTAGGTGGGACCCACAAAAAGATTGGTCTTTTTTCCTCCCCAGCATGTATTGTCATGTGTAAGGTTACGCTGGTAATATACAGTGGTTACAATCCATGTGTGCATACTTGCATTCTATTCCAACTAGCTGAGAAATATGGGTTTCTTCAGGATGCAATCCAAAGTGTATGTTAGCTATGAGATTTGAACCAGTTTGATATCAGGTGGGTATGTGGTGGTTGATCCTAATATAGTTATATTTATCTGGAAACTCTGGATATAATTCCTGGAATCTTGTAGAAACCTATGTAACAAGGACACCCGACATGATTACTAAGTTTCAGACACACTGATCACTACAAACCTAATACGTTGAGACTTCTGTACGGTTCATTCTTTATTCTGAAAGATTTATCTTTTAAATAATTTCGTCTATGTTAAGCATGCAATGTAAAAGAATGTATTTAGATAAAGTTGATATACATTAAAATCACATGAACCATATACAAATAATAGCTGAAAACAAATTTTTTGAATAAATTGGGATTGGTTTGAAAAGGTGTGTGAACATGTGAATACGGCAAGGTGTCCGACACGGCAAATTCTTAGAAAACAGGGTGTCCTTATTACTCACTATAAAGTATAAAGTAATGCTCAGAAGCGATGTGGCATTAATTGTTGTACGTCCAGACCATGATTGCTCCTTAAGTTGCTGAAATTTACTTTAACTTGTCAAAAAAAAAAAGGTTGCTGAAATTTATGATTTTCTTCAGGATACAATCCACACTGTATATTACGCGTGGGCTATGCAGCAAATGAATGTAGAAGAGCTTGGAGAAGGCGCTCTCTACCCAATATGGAGGTTAAGAGAAATGCAGGAACTTGGTGTCCAAGCCCTCATATAGAGTGACATGCTCATCTTGTTAAAGGAAGCTGTAGGTGGCGTCTCTGGAATTTTGTTTTTCACTGCCAGGGAAAATTCATAGGTTTGGTTTCTCCAATTTGTGGTAGAGTAAGTTATATAATTGGATCTTATGCGTTTAAATATAGGAAACATTTATTTATTCGTTACCGGGTTTCCATGAATTATACCCTCTCATGCTGCCAGAGAAAACACGACTCAAAACAATCTGCAATTTACAATTACATTCAACGTAACCTCTCATGGTGCCAGAGTAACAAGGATTGGAACCTGTTAACGAGGAAGTAAATATCGGAACTCGATTCTGACAATTCTTTCACATGAGAGCATCATTAGGATGCAACTGTGCTTGTGACAACCCCTATTTTTTCTATCAAATTGCTATAATTTTGCAGTCTTCAATCCTAAATAGGCTTTTCAGTGCACAGCAACTTTGCACGTTTGCTGTTTTTCCAAATACAGATGGACGAGAAATGTTATTTCTAGTTATTGGTTAGATCAGGTGAGTTCCGTGGAGGAATTCTGAATGCTTTGGATCAAGGTTGTAGACAACCCGTTATAACAGTCCTGTAACGCTACCACTATGGCCATTATAACGGCGGTTATAATGGGGTGACAATTACATCAGTCATGTCTGAGTAAAAACCTCAAAATCAATATTTATTATATTTAAAAAATAGGATAATAGTAAAAAATGGTCATTCTCTAAAAAATAATGGCGATGTAAGCATTATAATGGGGAATAATATAATGGGGTTTGGGTGTTACTATTATAACGGCTGTTAGTTTCATTCAAGATTTAAAGGAGACTGTTTTAACGGTTTAACGGATTGAATTGGCCAGGGGCAAAAATGAAAAAAAAAAAGGATTTTAACGGCATTTAACGGAAAAAACAGAAAAAATGGCGTTGAAATTCAAATTTTGAAATTTTAAAATTAAAAAAAAAATTACAATTTAAGGGATTTAACGGCCGTTTTTTTCCACGAAATTTTTCAGAATTTAACGGCTGTTAAAATGATTTCAGACCAACACAACATGTGCGCAGGAAAATACCATACACTAACAAGCTCCTTCAGCGGGAATACACTATTAGAGACTTAAACCCATGACCTCCCAGGCCTTGAGGCTCTAATACCATGCATGTTAAGCAATCATTTACCCCAAAAGGTCGATGTATATGTTGGGTAAGAAAGGCGAAACAACGTTCCCCTAAAGGATATGATGCCCGGGAAGTCTTGTGTTTAAGCCTTCTTACTAGATCAATCTTCTGGGGTAAATGGTTGTTTAACATTTGGTTACAATCACGACTTCACTGTATTGTACACGCTTTTGGTGTAAGTGTGATTTCTGAAAACAGATGGTTGCACTTACACCCCAATTACTCTATTCTAATTGCGTAGAGTTACAGTTGCACCCAAACACTTCCTTAATCATAACTGTAAGGATTTAACACCACCCACCGATGATATACACAGAAGTTAGTACCATAAAATTATGGGTCCTACAGGGGGCGACAACCATTTTTGACAAAAAAAAATTGACAACCATTTTGGCGTACCCTCATAGAAGATGAATCAATGGTTGATTTTTGGTGAGGATGATCTCCTCACCATATAGATCACCCCAACAAAAAATCAGCCCATTCTAAAATTTCTACACCAATCAAATGTGGGTTTCAGGTTAAACGGTAAAAATAGACGGTCCATAATTCTTCAACTTCTAAACCAGTCTACGAATATCAGAATGATTTGAATTTTTGTGAGATCATCCTCACCAAAAATCAGCCATTGATTCATCTTCTATGTGGGCACGCCAAATGGTTGTCCCCTGATCTTGACCCTAAAATTAGTAGGAAAATGATGTTGGCCTCATGAGGACGTCTTCCCTAGGATTATCATGTATCTGAAACTATTAACAGAAACAAAAAAAATGCTGCCGGAAGTATCATATAAAATGTTGCCATCAGTCTATATTAAAATATGGCCCACAAGCTAATTTATCCAGACCAGTCAACTACGTAGGCTCTCATATCTCTGGGTCAGAGAACACAAATTGTATCATCAAGACAATCCTTGCCATTCCATCGATCGACGGCTAAAAATTGATGGGCTTCAAAGATGAGGTTAAGGGTAGAAGGGCATACAATGGGTAATTAGAATTGTCTAGTTATCATGTTTTTTGGACCATGGTCCATTCAATCAACGGTCAAGATCTGCATCATATTCCTTTGAGATCACTTCACTTCGTATACCAGCACGTAGAAGATGCCTTTATCAACACGAAGATGGGTGGCAATTGCAAGGTGGCTCACGTTAGTTAACATGACGACACAACCATGCATGCAAAAGAACCAAAACGAGGCGCCACTCGGCCAACAACTTCTACACAAGATTCCAAGCTCTCCACACTATAAAATGGGCTTGAGACCTGGCCTATTTCATCATCCCTTACAGTATTTCCCTCTGTGAAACCAAAAACCATGGCTACGGACAGGAGACCTTCGGTTTTACAACTAGCCATCTTCCTCTTTTCGCTTGTTGTTGCTGATCGTGTGGCTGGCCAGACTCAGACTCAGACTCAGACACGTCTTAGGCAGGCCCGACAGTGCCGTATTCAACAGGTATCGGCCAGCCAACCCTCGCGAAGGATTGAATCGGAGGGAGGCGTGACCGAGCTGTGGGATGAATTTGAAGATCAGTTTCAATGTGCTGGTGTTGCGGCCATGAGGAACATCATTCAACCCAATTCTCTCTCATTGCCCAACTTCTCTCCCTCACCTCGCTTAGTCTACATTCAACGAGGTTTGTGTGTGTGTGTGTGTGTGTGAGAGAGAGAGAGAGAGAGAGAGAGAGAGAGATGGAGCTCGTATGTGAAGGTGCATATGTGCATGCATGCGACATGCATGTATAATGTATTTGCTCGTTATTGTGAATGTGTGCTTGGCATGTGCGCACCCGATGATGGGTGTGTACGTTGGTTAGCTGCAGTCGAGCACAGGGGTGTAAGTTTGGCCCGCTGCTGCGAGGCTTACGTGGGACGGGCCTGGCTAAAAATATTAAGCCCAGGCCCATACCGTGGACCGTAGGCTGGGCTAACATGCTAGACTGGAGGGTCGGGCCTGGCCTGGTTTCAAAAAAAGTTTTAACAAAAAAAAAGAAAAAATAGACTGTTGGGTGGCGCCCTAAGCTAGCAATTTGAAAATGGGGAGAGGGGGACAGCTTTTTCAAATTTCAAAATGAATGGGTGGGGTAGCTTAGCAGGCCCGCATGGCCAGTTAACATTTGTTTCGCGGGCTGGTTTTTGGCCCGAGCAAACGAGCCAAACGGCTCAGCCTGCAAAACTCTCTTAATGGGCCGGTTTATTGGCTCAACTTCAAAGTCCAAATCCCCCAAGACCGGTTCGTGGGCCGTTCTTGTGAAGGTGCACATGTGTGCATGCATGTATTTGCTATTGTGAAAGTGTTCTTCACCTCTGTGCACCTGGTAGGTGTAGAATACTGTGAAAGTGTGTTGGCTGAAGTGGAGCACAGCCATCTTTGGGTCGGACTGACTGCATTAACAAGCCCATGGATCAAACATGGGCCTGAATTTAGACTAAAACAACATTAGGCCCAAAACCTAGCCCAAGGCAATTGGTTACGAGTTGTTTCCGCCGTGTTTGGAGAAACCGGGCTTGGGCTGACCCTGGGCCGACCAAAGGCCATCCTATGAGCCACTTCCTGCACTGGGGGAGTGGTGTGCTTGGGTGGTTTCGTGCAACTGGTTTTGGTTAGTTAGGCTTGTGTGATTAAACGAAAATTAACATAAATGAGTATTCGAACAGGTCGAGGGTTGCTAGGGATATCCTACCCCGGCTGTGCCGAGACATACCACTCTGCAGGACAGCAGTCCTATAAGGGTAGTGAGGGCAGCCAGGAACAACATGGGGGACAGAGCATGAGAGATCGACACCAGAAGGTGCACCGGATTCGCCAAGGGGATATCGTCGCCCTTCCTGCTGGTGCAGCCCATTGGTGCTACAACGATGGCAACGAAGAGCTTGTCGCTGTCTCTGTTAGTGATCTCAACAACCAGGCCAACCAGCTCGATCAAAAACTAAGGGTAACCACTACTAACCAACATATCATTAATGACTTTTATGCATGCATATCCATGTGTTCATGCATATACGTACCTATTCATGCACGTAGTGCAACTTGTGTGTGTAGGGGTAGGGCTGCAACTTGGGCGGTTCAACCCCGGCTCGGATCGGGTTGAGCCTCTTCAGTACCCGGGCTCGGGTCGGGTTAAACTAGTATTCGGTGTTTTTTTAATTTCTTTTTTCTTTTCTAAAATTAGGAGTAAAGGGCGACCCATGAATCAATTGATAGATACCGTTCTTCCCTCCAAGAATCCTTGTTTTGTGAGTTAAATTTGGAAAGTTGAGACCTTCCATCTTGTTGTACCAGGAAAAATTTTTATTTTCAAATTACTTGGTCGATGTTTGCTTCTTCCCCAACTACCTGACCAACCCGATCGGGTTGGGTTCGCGCTCAGGCTCAGAGCCTTGAAGGTCGGGTTGGACTGGTTTGACCCCCAACCTGCCCGAGTTGTAGGCCTACTTGTGTGTGTATGCATGTATGTATGTTATAAAGTTGTGTCATGATGCCATTTTGTCAAGGTAATTAACCATAGTGGTGGTGGTGGTTTATTCAATGTAGTCATTCTACCTCGCTGGCGGGCAACCCGAGAGATCGCAGCAAGGTCAGGAACACCAGCAAGAGAGAGAAACCTTCCAGAACATATTCCGAGCCTTCGACGAGAACTTGATGGCCGAGGCCTTCAACATTCCTATGGACGTGATCAGGAAGATGCAAAGGCAGGATGAGAGAGGCTTGATTGTTAAGGTCCGAGGAGGAGAGATGGGCGTGATAAGGCCTGATGAAGAGAGTGAATACGAAGAGAGTGAGCAAGGAAGGGGAAATGGGTTGGAGGAGACATATTGCACCATGAGAATAAACCATTACCTAGACAACCCAAGAGAAGCCGATGTTTACTCGAGGCAAGCTGGCCGTATCAACACTGTTAACATGCAAAAGCTTCCTATCCTCCAATACTTGGACATGAGCGCCGAGAAGGGCAATCTCTACCCGGTAACTTTGCTACTATCCTCATAGGGAATAAGCTGAATTAGTAAGACCTCCTTACACTTCTCGAAATTATTAAGACCCTTTTGACCATTGGTCAATATCGTTGACAAATGCAAAAATCTAGCGACCTAATGAATCCCATCAACCAAAGTTTCAAATGATCCGTTATAACATTAATGTAACGGACTCTTAACATTACCGTTATGTCATTAATTATAACGGTCGTTGTGCTAAGTACTCCATGGTTCGAACTCTGCGGATTCGGATCGGAAGCCATCGATCTGAACGATACTGGGATTGTCAATCTTGCCGATCTGAACGACATTTGGACGATTTGGATGGAATGGCCCCCTAAATCCCCTCAACATAAAATGTTAATTTGTAATTTTGCATCTCAAAACGCAAGAAAAATGAAGTTTAAATAAGCATTGTAATTTTAATTTATATTAATTTAAAAAAAAAATTGCCCCAATTAGAGTTTCTGCTTTAGGCCTCAACTTATATTGAGAGGGCCTGAGAGGGCCCTGACTTTGAGCAATGGTCAAGAGGTCTTTAATTAATTTTGAGAAGTATAGGGGGGTCTTACTAATTTGACCTTGTACTAAATTGCCGAAAAAACTTGCATGTCATGTACCATAATCTTCTGTAATAAATTGTGTTGCAGAGAGCCATGCGCCCACCTCACTGGAAGATGAACGCCCACAGCATTGTCTATGTGACACGAGGCGAAGGCCGGTTGCAGGTAGTCGACCACAATGGACAGAAGGTGCTCGACGACAGGGTGAGAGAAGGGGACATGGTGGTGATCCCTCAGTACTACGTGGCAATGAAAAGAGCAGGAAACGATGGGTTCGAATGGGTGAACTTCCAGACCTCAGCCAACCCATTGGATACCCCTCTTGTTGGGTCAACTTCAGCAATCAAAGGAATGCCGCTTGAAGTGCTCACCAACTCCTACCAGGTCTCCTACAGGGAAGCCCGAGATCTGAAATACAACAGAGAAGAGCATGTGAAGCTCGTCCCTCCTAGAACCTCCTCTTCTTAAGCAAGTTTTGCTAGTATGTGCGAAGGAATAACTGGAGATAGATGAAGGTTTTGTTTCCTTCCTCTCCATAGGTATATATATATAAAGAAGTTCGTAGGTTATGTATGAGTGTTGAAATAAAGATGTTAGCCTTTTATCTTCATTTGAGATCTATCTCTTTACATTTACATGTGTTATATGGAACAGGCTCGGTGACCAACAAAAGTGAACCAAAATTTTTTACATTTTTTCTCGGCCGTGGATCCCGAGGATCCAACGGTGGTTTTGCTTTTGCAAAAGTGATGATCCAACGGTGGTTTTGCTTTTGCAAAAGTGATGCCAGCTCAGCATTATTAACCACCGTTGGATTCTCGAGATCCACCACCCAGAAAAAAACTTTCAACTTTTTTGGTTAACTTTTGTTGGTCGTTGGAACCCGACCCGTGTTATATTTTTTGTCATGAGTAAAACTTTGATGACAGGGGCCTGTCTTCGGTGCCCACGACAGGCCCAGAGTTTGGATTTTGTACTGGCGAACCACCACGGCCTGACCAAACACGTACCGAAGTGAGTGTTTTTTAAGATTTCTTTCTTAAATCACTTGGGCCGGTGGCAAAAAGCACTTGAGTACATGCCGAGGCCCGAGAACCTGTGGCTGCCATGGGCTTTCATCAAAGCCCACCATCTTCAAAGTTTTATCCTTACCAAAGCTCATCACTGAGGGATTTCAATTAAATTTACTCATCTAATGGGTATGAATAGAAGACTACAAATTACGCTAATTAGTTTAAATTCTATTAATTATCTCATTTTTTATCTACATATTTTAATTATTCAAATATCGAACTGTTCATGGCATGTTGGTGTTTGAATCCATGTGCCAACCCTACCATTGAGTTGTTAAGACCCAAACCAATACTCTAAATGCACCTTCGTGATAGTGGAGCGGAAAGCTAAAGTCTTAACCTAGGATCGTAACATTCCACCACCCTTCAAGGCCGACATCCACGGTGGCCCACTCTAAGGTGGCTTTCACTCAAGTACCCCTATTTTCTCACTTTTTATCGGCGGGCCTCCGACATTTTTTCCGGTGCCCCTATTTTCTCATTTTTGAGCAAGCTCCCAAGTCATCCCTTCCGAGAAGAATCACGGCAGGCCACTATGGTAGGCCATCCATATCTCATATTATATGGTAAGACCATTTTTTTTTTTAACAATAGTTACCTCTTCCGTAACTCGAACCCTGGAGGTGGGGTTGGCTCTGATACCAAACGTTAAGACCCAAACCAATACTCCATAAAAGCACCTTGTGATGTTTGAATTTGCATCATTTTAGGATCTAGAGTATAAATGGTGTATCGATTCCATCAAATTATTGGCAACCTATGAATCTTTTGTCTGCAATGGTGAAACTCTTTTTATGTGTAAAGGGTATCTTTAAGGATTTTAAATGAGATAAAACTATATTAAAAGCGGATGGACAAGTTGTTCAAAAAAAAGAAAAAGTTAAATGACAGCATGTTCTTTTATATTTTCTTAACTGTTAAGCAACGACTTTGGAATCTTTTGAACAAGTTGGAAAGGGTAAAAAAAAGGAAAAAGATGTAACAAGGTATGCCTGAAACTGTTCATTTGCGGAAGCGGCATTTTTGGTAGTCACGGCTGCCATCTGGGCCCACTGACTGCTTGGATGTTTATCCCACCCCTTGGTGGATATACATTCCAAAAATCACCTTGATTGGTAATCTATACCATTAGATTTTAAAATTTTTTAGCGCCATTTAAGGCGTTATTATAGCCGTTGAATACAACCATTTTTTGAGTACTAAAACCAACCGCTAAAAATCATTAAACAGCCTGATTTTTTGTATGAATGTATATTAAAGGGTGGGCTAAACATCCATGCGGTCAGTGGGCCCAGATGGCAGTGGTGACTACCAAAAATGCCGCTTCCGCAAATGAAAAGATCTCAGGTATACTTTGTTACATCACGACCCAAAAAAAAAAAGCCGAAAGAGAGTTCAATTTCACGAGTAAACCTTCGTTCAAAGACCGCTGTGAGCGAAGCCGACCACAGCCCACAGTACGAGCCACGTGGAGCATTCTTAGTGGACTATGACCGTATAGATGTTTGGCCAACCACTAGGTGGACCTGCAAACCAAAAATGAACCTGATCAGTGATTTGTAAGTGTTGGATTGAAGTTATTTTCATGGGTTGATTTTAACCGAAGGAATTTGGGCATTATTGGGCTTTTTGGGTGCAAAGATTCAAAGGTTGTAAATCACTAATCAGGATGATTTTTGGTTTGTAGATTCACCTAGTGATTGGCCAAACATCCATATGGTTATCTCCCTCTAAGAGTGTACAACGTGGCTCATACTGTGGGCTGTGATCGGCTTCACTCACACCGGGCTGTGAGTGAAGGTTTTACTACTGTAAAGATATCTTGCTATGCAAGGTCAGACCCCATGACGGTGAGCCGTTGACCGACTAAATAAATGAAGGAAATTTACGCGACTCAAAATGACCCAATTGCCCTTTTCATTATAATTTCTTATTTTATAATTTTTGTGGAATTAATAGGGATAAGGCAAAAAAAAAATTGCATTACATAATGTAATAAACCCCTAGGGCTGTCAACGGATACTAGTCGGATCGAATATAAGTATATCTGAATCCGAATCTGATTCGATATCCAACGGATATTCTGAATCAATATTCGAATTCAAATCCAATTAACTTATCGGATATCGGATAATATCCGATCCGACAATTGAATTATATATAATACATTATTATATTTATATAATAATAAATATTATTTAATATAATAAATACAATATAATCTATTATATATAATAAAATATAATTATTAAATAATATATAGGATCGGATATTATCAAATCAAATATATCAAAATCCGAATCCATATAAAAAAACTATTCCAATATTAAAAAGATATCCGAATCCAATATCTGAAATTTTCGAATAATATTCGATTTTTCGAATACAGATTCAAATCGAATTTGAATTTTTGACTATCCATTGACAGCCATATGTACCCCCTCTTTCCTTCTGCATTGTCATGTGTCTAGCAATTCAAAAGCCACTTAGCACCGCAGTATCTTCATTGAGGGCGTGTCTGATAATGGATTTCAAGTTCCTATCGGGAGAATAACCGAGCATAACCTCTGAATCGTAACACGCCTATCTTTTTTAGAGTTAACTAGCATTGTTTGCACTAAAAATGTGAAACATGCCTATGGAGGTGGACATATAATCTACACTTGCAAGTCCTAAATTCGTCGGTCACCCAAAACAATTTAGTATTGCTCGCATTTGATCAGCGGCGAGCAACTCAATGTCCGTTGCCAAACACACCCTAAAGATACCGGTTTTCATTTCTTGCAAAATTTACTGAAGGAGGGGTATTTTGGTCATCATGAGTATGCGTGGGAGTGAGTGGCATGCCTTTACCAACGTTCACTTCGGTCAAATTGTCAAACACTTAGCGTAGGTCCTATGTCATACCAAGGTTGCCGAAAGGAAAAAGGTTCCAAGTAAAATAGCACCCCATTTTCGTTAAAAATACAATCATGCCCTTCCAGTCATTAGTGTTGCGAGAAGATGAAAGCTGGTATGCCAATTCAAATATTTTCTGGTGGGGCTGCATTAGCATCTCGGTGCCTGTCTAACTAGCTGATCTAGACCATCCATCCAATGCCACCTCTTAAATGGGCCATAGCCAAAACAAATCACCAATTCAATGATCCTAACCATCATAATTGTTAAAAGAGGTAAATGAAGGGCTAGGATAAACAACAGACCATCCAACCGGTGGGCCACCTTTCAACGGCCCATATCTCTAAAATCACCGAGGCAGTGATCTTAACAATTGTACAATATCCCCTGTATGATCCTGACCTCACATCATACAAGTTGAGAGATCCCCACCAGTGCTCATGGACTATATAAATATCTAATCTTGTTTGTATAGAGTTCACGTCATTCCTCCTTAAGCATCAAGGTTCCTAAAGACGTGGAATAAAGAATGGCATAACCGTAGTTTAGTTGAAAAGCTAGGACAGTTCACACAGCAAATGAAAAAAGAATAAGAAAAAAAGAGAAAACAACGCGAAAAGCATACTCAATAAGAACCACCCAACGTGTTCCATGCAACACTGCAAAGAAACCACTCCTCCCCAAGGACCCCCAACACACTCTCTCTACCTCTCTGCATCTCTCTTTCTCCTAGTCTTAAGAGAATCAACACTGTTCATGTCTTGCTTGAATCTTGGGAAGAAGCTTCTACCCGCTAGGAAGGCATGGAAGAGCTTCACCTCCACACTCCAGAAAAAAATACGTAAGGTCAAGAGGTCCAAAATCATCAAGAAGACCACCAATCGGCTCAAAACCTCCCTTGGTACAGTTCTAAACCGCTCACGATCTCGTCGTAAACGTAAAAGATGGGCACTCACTAGGCCAGCCTCTGCTCTTCGTCGTCCTCGCCGCTTCAATCATCAACTTCCACACAGCTTTGCACCTGTGTACATTGATGAGCTCTTTATGGAGAAGCCTGTCGCTGTGCAAATCAAGCTCCCTGAGCAGCCGGTTATAGACAAAGTGATCGACAAGGGCACGTCAAGTGCTGCCATCAGTCAGTCCTCGGCAGCCGCTACAACAGTGTCCCAACTCACTGCATGGAAGACCAAGCGCTTCAATCAGCCGAAGGCCACCAACTCTGTATCGGGGACTTTTCTGTCAGCAGTACCACAACTGCGTGGGGTGGACGAGAGAGCAGAGGAATTCATTGCTAACTTCCGGGAAGAGATGAGGCGTCAGAAGCAGAAATCCATTGGGGAGTTCCAAGAGATGCTGGCAAGGGGTGTTTAGTGATTTTTCTGTGTTCCCTTTTTGGTGTTTGATAAGCTTTCTGCGTTTGCTTGATCTCGAGTGATACAAGAAACCAAGAAAGAAAAAAAAAAGATCCATGATGTACAGAAGTTTGGAGTGCTTGGATTGGTGTTGGAATTATTTTTTGATTTTTTTCATGTAAGAAAGTGGGGTATTGCAGTTGCATTTGGCTTGTAATAAATTAATGAAAGGTCCTTAAATTTTTTAACATTAAGATGCAGGAATGGCTCTGTTGTGGTTCCAACTGGGGTTTTTGGGGATAGTTGGTTGCAGTGGTTGTTTCATCTAACAAGAGTTGGCCTCTGAATTCAAGTGAAGGAAAAAAACATCACCATGGAAATGACATCTGAGCAGCAAAAATCAAATATATTCTGATAAAAAAGAACGACATCGGTTCCGGACCATAGTTACCTGGTTAGCGATACACTTGGTATGGGAATGGATTCGCAGCTTGTGCTCAAGTGAACCTGTACACTGGCTTCAGGTGGGATCAGTTGATTCATTATTGGATATCTTAGTTCAGTAATTAGGCTCACCAGTACAGCATGTATTAGTTCGTTAAACATAAGAAAATTGGTATTTGGATTTAAGACCTTCTATTACACTATTTTTGGGATGATAATTTACAATTATTGTTTTCATATGGCATGGCGAGCAAGTAGATCAACAATAGCTATATAGCCAGTCCACAAAAAAATGCGGGATGAAATTAGAACTTTAAACGTCAGGTGTGCCTGATAGAGTGGAGCAGCCGACAGAGAGTCCAAAATTAGTTCATGAAATCCTCCATTGGATCATCGTGATGTATTTTCTTCATCCTATATGTTTCCATATCCTCAGCAGTAACCTGCAAAGGACAAAAGTCACAAAACGCTATGAGAAAACTCTCCAAAAGAAGAACCAGAAACAACTCATTACTTAAATTATATCTCTTCATCCTATATGCTTCAATAATGAGCATACCTCGTCATTCCATCTGACGTTGTATTTCCGTTTTCTTTCATCTCTCTCTTCCTTCTTTCTTTCATCCTCCTGTCCAGAAGAAAATTTCAGTGCAAGTAATAAGGTATAAAAAGTAACAACATCAGATGAACTCAAACTTCATGAGACCAAGCCTGATTTGGATTGGAACTTGGACTTGTACCAGATCGAGGTTTTTTATTTTATTTATCTTTCTTTTCCAGTCGAGTTTTCATGTGCCATTTGTTTTTCTTGGTGTTAGGAAGACTGAGTCATCGTTTCAACTGGTCAAAGTCATAGTCAAGTCCAGCTGATTTCTTAGACAACATGATAAGCACAAAACAGGAAAAGAAGCAAGCAGAGTCCATGTTCACCTTCTTAAGTGCTTCTGAAAGTCGTTTCTGGTCCATAACCAAGTCCTCAGGTACATCGGCTCCCCAAGTAGCAAGCCGTTTCTCTTCTGTTGGTGCAGGTTTCTCTATATGATGTTGAACATGTTAGCAATACAATAATCAGGACTCAATCGCGGGGCAAGCATTATGAAGAAAATGCAACAAGATATATATGTATCACATGGAAATTTTTTGCAAGCAATGCACAAGGTACAGCGCACCTCTACCCATTAGAAGAGAAAACTGTCCAGCTGGTAACCGGCTCACACAGTTACCACTGCTTGAACAAAAACATAAATTCACAAGGTAACCGATCTACCTCCCCGTTACTAAAGTCCACCTCCTTAAAATCCCATTTTACAAGAACAATCTCCAACAACACCAACAACCCAGCCCCACCACCTTCTTCATCTCCTTTAATACCTCCTGTCCAAGACCACCTCCAAAACCCCAACTCTCAAACCCAAAACCATCTCCCTTGCACCCACCTCCTCCTAATCTACTAAGAAGCCATGAACTTGTTGATTTCAGCTCATACCAGACGTGAGCAATTAGAGGAAGCAATGTAGCTCAAGACCCAGATGGTGGAAAAAGGGCTTACGTGAGATTTGTTTACTTACAACACCATGTTTGGGATTTGAGAAGGTTGGGAAGGATGAGTTTGTGGTGAAGTTTTTGAAAAGATGAGAAGTACCAAGTGCGCAATTCCTTCAACGCCCTTATCAAGATGCACATGAACAGTGGGAAGTTTACAGAGATGATGGGGTCAAGTTCAGGACTGGTGAGCTATTGTGAAGCAAAAGAATCGAAATTGCCACTAAAGATAAAATAAAAAGTGTCTTGAAATTCCATTAAATAGAACTGTGACTAAACATTGCTATTAATGTGTTGTAACTGCAGATTTGAGCATTGTTTTAATCAAATTTGAATTTCTCTTTGTATTGATTCCACTTCTCCATGCTGTGTTTGAACTCTGGTAATCCTCGAGAACAGAGCTTCATGATTGGAGCTTACCTGATAGGAATACCAACTATACAGAACTACCTTCCTGCCAGCTGGTTCTTAAGCAGATTAACGGGCCTACGAATGGCTGCTTGGAACCTAATTGCAACTGGTCGTTGCCAAGATTTTCTAGGTGGATGTAAGTGCATAGACCTTAAAAAAATGTGAGGGAGTATTAAATTCTTGTAGGGGAGGAAGACGGTTAACTATAGGTTCTAATGGGTTTGATTTGCAAGTATGTCCATTACTTGGTCTCCATGGCTGGCATTGAACTAGCAATTGTGTGAGCCAGTGGTGATGGAGAGGCAGCAAGGTGGGACCAGTGGTGGCAGTTGCAGTGATTGTGTTTATGTGAGAGAAAGATAAAGAGTGTGTTAAATATTTATGACAGTGGTAGTGGTAATTATAATAATAATGACCTAAAAAGAAAAGCTCAAGCAGCAATAATGCAAGCTGGTAGTAAGTGAACATTTTTTGTCTTTTGGCAAGGTGGTGGAGATGTATTGCAACTTATGTGTTGCTTCTTAGCATTCCTCTTCTGGCAAATATCATATTTAAGCAAACAAAATCTTTTAAATCATTGAAAGATTAAATAAACAAAGGCAATAAACAGCAATTGCAATGCAATAAACCACAATATAAAACCATCTAGACATTGACTAAAGGAACAAACAGAGCCAATGAGAACATAGCAATTAAATAATGTTAATCGAGGATGAGATTGCATTCTAGGACTTAAAATATACATACATAGCATCAAGCCCACATACTAACCTTCAGTAGCCTCTTTACGAGCAATGTTAGCTTTCATCAGATCTGTTGCAGCTTCAGCAGCGTCAATTCCAACTGTGCCCGTGCAATAGCTGTTCCTTATCATTTGCTGGCAGCACTTGTAGCCCCACTGATGATCCTTCCACCACGAACCCCACACACTTGTGTGGTTCATGATGTAGACATCCTCTTCATACTTGCTTCTTGGAAGGGCCATCTCCTGCAAATACCAACGTATATATCAAAAACAGCTCCCCATTGAAGGCATTGAAAGGAATTAAAAGATGACTGGAGAAGTGTACAATGTGCTTCTACCAATAGCTCCATTGACAGAATGTAGGATATAAATCCTCACAGAGACACAGGAGTCCCTCTAGACAGGAAGCCAGATGAAAGTACCAGGACTTAGATAAAAAGTAGAAGTCAATTTGGTAGTATTAACTCAGCTTCTTATTCTGATCTCGCAGATGACACTACTTGGACGGTGCTGACTAAAGTAATAGAAATAGCAACTTAAGTGTCTTATTATTCCTTTGCAGCTGCTACCACAAATCCTAGGAAGGTCAAAAGCACTTAAATTCCTAACAGCCTTTTTAAAGCTACGATTGTAATCCCTCGGCACTGCCCATCTTCTGTGTTTCATTGCAACTTTTGTAGCTTTAACATTTATCAAAATGTTAGTCCTCCCAGAAACTGTGAGAACTAGCAGTGGTATGGTGTTAAACTCCAAGTTCTCCAATGATACTGTGCTTGAGACAGAGCATCCCATACAGCACCCTCCGTACCATGCAAGCACATGCTAGGCAGTCAAAAGAAGATTTCCAGAGACACATCAAAGAAGTCCACCCATTCCTAGAAAACATGTAACCTCAGAAGTTGTCCAATATAATCAAATCGAATGTTGACTCCATTGCTCCTCTCATTTCTCATCAAAATAATCCAGTGCGGCTTAGTATAATAAGCTCCTCATGTAATAGAGCATGATGAAATTAAAAAAGATCTGAATGTCATGGAATTATCAGTTATTGATCAATATTGTCTTTACACTTAATCAGCTCATTAGTGATTATTGTCATGTATATGACCAGAATTCATCCAGTTCTGGTTAGATTATCAATATTTATGCCAAATGTTTAGGTGCTGACGGCTGATCTGGAGAACTCATTATAAACAACCTTGATTTAATGTTATTGCAAAGGTTATGGAAAAAGAATGGGAAATTTGACATTTGTTTGTCCACAAATATGGGGTATCATGCTGCAAACTCACATGGCATAATAAACAGCAAGAACTCCAAATTATTCTGGTGAGGCTTGGTAGAGTCCTTGTCAATTCAGACTGACTCTTGTAATTCAAAAAGATTTAAGCTGAGCACCTAGCATAATTATTCTCAGACTACTCACTTCTTGTAAAGAAGGGAGAATCTCAAGAAGCTCAAAATCAGATATGGAGGACTTTCGGGAAGCTTGCCTGTATTCTGTGAAGAAGCTTGTTATTTCTTCTTGGACAAAGCATGACAACTGAAATGAATGAAAAGTGAATTGAAGACATGGAAGAGATCTATCTCTCGAAAAAGTTGAAGAGGCTGAAGATTAGGGCGTTTGGGAACAAGAAGTAAAAGCACTTCCACTTGTAGTAGAAGTTACTAGTTGATTTTTTACCTCCAAAAAAGTCATAGATATTAAAAGAGTCGGGAGGCATTCTAATTTTTGAGAAGTAATTTCTCTTAGAAGTTAAAAGCTAAAAAATTTAGCTTCAGTTTTAAGTTTTTAACTTTTCAAAAGTTAAAATATGAAACACATCTAAACTAATTTTTTAACTTTTTGGCTTATAAAAGTCAATAAGTTACTTTTTGTGTGTTGCCAAACGCCCCCCAAGTGTTATAGGTTGAACGAGCAATGGAAGATATTGACAAAGGAAAGGACGAAAACAGTTGTTAGTTCAACACAAAGAAGTTAAGAATGACTAACAAAACAGTAATGTTTATTTATAAAATCCTTGCTTCCCCAGCAAATGAGGGAACAGAAGAAGATATAAATAAAAGATACATGTAATTTGAAGAGAAAAATAAGTTAATGCATATCTTACCTGGCCCTTTATGATCCTACCAGCACGATCATATTCAACCAGTCTCTCACTTTGTCCTAGGAGAAGCTCTCTTGGAAGCTCTTCTTCAGACGCTGCATTGCCATACTTCTCCATAATGGTGTCTTTCACTTTGGACTTCAATTTCTCCTTAATAACCTTATAATTCTTATACAGCAGTTCAGCTTGAGAGGGAGCTGCCTGCATGTGAACATCCTGTCCTTTTTCAAAGGCTTCACAAGCATGGATGTTGAGCTGCTTGAACTCCAACGCCTGTCCACTTACTCTGTATTGATTATCACCCTGAAGAATAGAACAGACAATAGATCAATGTAAAACACCACAATATAATATAATTTTTATGAAAAAGCAATGAAAGCATCTAATACAATGTCTAAAGCTTTGAAAGGCACTAACTTCATAGAACTTTTCATTTGGATCACTATCAGGAAGAGGATCCTCACGCATAGACCGGGTTTTGGGATCGTAGTGAGCAGAATTGACATCAAGATTCAAAAGGTATTTCGCGGTGTCCTCCCGAATACGCAAATTTCTGGAAATAAAAACTTCAGTTGTAACAGTGACACATCAAATGAGAAGCACCGAAAAGTTCCAACCAAATAAAGAAGTATTCTTATTTGTACAAATGGTACTTCGAGCTTGGAACGAGCATGAAGAAATTAACGATACTTCTTTATCTTTTGAGTTGTTCTGCCGGATTGGTCGCTCAAGATCTTTGGTCTCTACCCGGACCCGATGAAAAAAATTGGATCACTTCTTATGGATTCGTTGAGAATGATTCTGATCTAGTTCATGGCCTATTACTAATTCATGGCCCATTAGAAGTAGAAGGCGCTCTGGTGGGATCCTCACGGACAGAAAAAGATTGCAGTCAGTTTGATAATGATTGAGTGACATTGCTTCTTCGGTCCGAACCAAGGAATCCCTTAGATATGATGCAAAATGGATCTTGTTCTATCGTTGATCAGAGATTTCTATATGAAAAATACAAATTGAATTCGGGACAGCTATTCGTCGAAATCTTAGTGAAACACTGGATTTGTTATCTCATGTCTGCTTTTCGTGAAAAAATACCAATTGAAGTGGAGGGTCTCTTCAAACAACAAGGAGCTGAGTCAACTATTCAATCATACTCAATTCAATGGAATTGTTTGATCTTAAAGGAGATCTTCTATAATTTCGCACGTGAGGGGTTATTTCTCGGTAAACCAATTGAACATGATCTATGATATTGAAATACTTAAGACTCACCTAACAGTTCCTGTGCTCCCACCGCCTGTGGTACGCACACGTTTCTCAACCTTCGCAAAGTCCATCTGTTTGCTCTCATCCACCTTAGCTTCGTCTACCTTCAATGCATCTTCATCGTCCTCCTCATCACTTACCCCATTCTCACTGTTCTGATTATTGTTTTTCTCCTCTAATTTTTTCAGATGGTGTTCTTTTAGGTATTTTCTCCTGGCCTCATCCCTTGCTTCATATCTCTCAATGACGCGGGCATAGGTCGCCGAATCATATCCATTCCAGCGGTCTCGCTTGCCATCATAATCCAGCTCAAACGCCTCTATCTTTTCATCAGGTGCAATGTACATGTTTGTCCATTTCGCTCCTTTTTTTCTAGGCCTGTCAATGCATGACTTTGCATCGTGTGTCATCGCCCCACAACTGTAATAAGCAACTATGAGATGCATAAGTAACCCATGAACCACATAATCAAGAAATAGACATTAAACAGTGTTGCAATGTCACCAATATAATTCCAACATATGAAGCAAGGACATTACATTTCGCTTTTGCTGATTCAAGAACATATGGTCTCAATTCCTTTTAACAATACCTTACTACTACCAAGTTATCAGATAAAGGAAGAAAATATGAGAAAAAGAGAAAATGAAACAAACATAAACTCCACTTACTTTTCACATGCACCCTTCCTATATTTATCAGCCTGATAAAGTTTTGCACCTCTATCGTACCACGCTTTTGTGTAATTTGGATCTGATTTCCATTTCCTTTGATGTTTTAAACTCTAATTAACAAAAGACACAACAAATTTTTTTAATCAGCATATAAACCTTTAACATGCAGTGCAAGTGACCAGGAAACAGTGAAAAAGCAAAAGACAACTTACAGGTCTCTCTGCATTGAGATACCAAGGTGCTGATGACATATACTGAGGAATATGAGGGTTAATTTCTTTTCCATCTTCATCGAGCTCAGCTGGTGCAAGCCCAGCTTTACGTGCTTCTTCTAATTCTATCTGCTTTCGATGGTCCTCCCTGGACTTAAATGCCACTGCAAACCCCACCAAATAATAAGATACATATAAGCAAATAAGAAATAATAGAAGGGCAAAGAAGTTGATAATTTCTCTTAATTTCCTATGATGAGCTACATTTTCTACTAGCACCCAAAATCTATTTGCATCAAGTAAGAAACTAAGGGCCTGTTTTCCTGGAATTCTATTTCCGGGTGGAGAAATTCAAAAGAATTTTTATGGGCTCCAACTCTCACACTCAACCCTAAGTGGACCTATAAATAAAAAATCAGCAAGATTAGTTATTTGAAACCGTTGGATTGGTGTATTTTTTTTGGTTGATTCTTAACCGTGTGATATCTAGCATTATTTGGAGTACTTAGATCCAAAGGTTAGAAATTTTTCCTGGTTTTTAGCATATAGGTCCACCTACGGATGGGACAGACATCCATATGGTCCGTGGTCTCTACTAATGTGCCACGTGGCTCATTGTGGTCCATCATCAACGGATTTCAAATTTGTAACTGTTTGATTGATGTCTTTTATGGGTTGATTTTTGATCTTGGGATATATAACATTAGTTGGGGGTACAAAGATCCAAGTTGAGAGATAACTAATCAGCCTGATTTTAGTTTGTAAGTCCACCTAGGGATGTATCTAACCGTCGGATTGGTGTCTTTTATGGGTTGATTTTTAACCATTGGATTTCTACAATTAGTTGGGGTATGAAGATCCAAAGCTTATAAATAACCAACCAACCTTATTTTTGGTATGTAGGTACACCTAGGGTTGGGATAAATATCCATACAGTATTAGTGATTTATAAAAATTGGATTCGTGTCTTTTATGGGTTGATTTTTAACCATGTGATATCTAGCATTATTTGGGGTACTCAAATCTAAAGTTAGAAATAACTAAACAACCTGATTTTTAATATGTAGGTCCACCTAGGGATGGGATAAACATCACTACGGTCTATTGTCTCTAATAATGTGCCACATGGCTTGCTCAAAATGTGGTCCATCAGTAGTGTTGATGATGGAAATCTGTATTTGTTGCCTCGTGTGCCACTTAGGCTTTAGCCATTGATATTTTGACACAGGTTAATTATAGTAAAAAAATTATCAAAATAATTTAATTATTATTTTTTTAATTTTTTCTTTAAATTAGCATCAATAACATTTAATTGACAAATGACAAAAAAATAGCAATTGCTATAAAACAAAGTTCATGAGATGATATTTCTCTTATGTAGATGGATAGAAATTTCAATTCTATTAGATGTCCAAACAACTAAAATTAGAATTCATTGGGAATTCCAAGTAATTTCCACAATGCAACCAAACACAAGAAATTTCAATTCTCTGAATTCAAATTCTTAGAAATCACAAATCCTGGAATTCTATTTTCAATTCCAAATCCGTGTCTGGTTGCCAAACAGACCCTTAGGAGAAAAGGGAAGGCCGAAAGTCCATGACCGTCATCTACTTAGAGGAGTCAAACACGGAAATCAAAGGATCGATTTCTAAGTAAAGATGAGGTTGAGATTTTTAACAAAATCAAATTCAAAAGAAAACTAAAAGAGCACATAAACATGACTGGCAACTAAACAGAATTCGCAAAAAAAGAAAAGAAACAAAAGGGGCAAAAAAGAAATCCAAAATCCCCTTACTTGCTCCCCAATCTTTAAAGATGAGTTCATGAACCCTTCGGGGATGAATGCTGCATAACCATAAAAAACTGAAACCTGTTTCTAGGGAAATTAGGGGCAAGGTTTTTCACGGTAATTACAAGTGAAGTGAGCACAACCTAGATTTTCTCTTGAACGGTACAAAGAGGATTTTTTTTTTCATATTTAAAGCCATACCTTAAAAAAAAAAAAAAAAAAAAAAAAATTCCTAAGAGACCTGATTGTTGTTTCGGATGTGTTTGTCGTTGAATGTCTCGTAAAGCCTAATGATCCATAAACCCTAATCTACGATTCATCTAATTGAAAAGTCCCTAAATCCTAAAAAAAATAAAAAATAATAACAATCCAATAGACCCTAACATTTAATCCAACTCAAAGTCCCAATTAGAAGAAAAAAAATATTGTACCTGAAGCAGTCGCCATATTCGAACTTGAGATTTGAACTTGGAACTCTTTTACTCGATCACGAGACAGAGAATCGTATAGAGGAATGGATAAAGAGAGATGAGATTCGAACTTCAAACTCTTTTTCTGAATCGAGAGATAGAAAAAGCGTACACAGGATGGTTAGAAGACGAAGAGATTTTGCTGTTTTGGTTGGGAGAAAGAGGAAGGAGACTTAACGGTTTTGCATTTGGTATTTCGTTGGAACTTGGAAGAGGAACCTGTGTTTGGGATAATAAACAGGGAAAGTCCAAAGACGATTTTGACCTACTTATTGTGCTTAAGAAAGTCCGTGGTATAAGGGTAATATTGGAATTATAGTACGATTTGGCCTTGCCCAACCGCCATTTTTAACGCTAGCGGGTTGCAAGTCTCATGCACGTTGTTTAAGGGGACTCTGTTTATGGTACGTGTGCGCGTGGTTTTAAGGGGACTCTGTTATGGTACGTGTGAGGTGCATTGAGTTTGATCGTACACCTTTGACTTGAGGGTATTTTTTTGACATTCGTAGGGTTGTATCTGTCCCACACCTCCCAGGCGTTGCTTGCTACCTATGAGGGCCATGTTCCATGCAAGTGTTACTCGAGTTATAAAATTGTACTAGTGTTATTGGCCATTGCTTAAGCACGGCGAAGAAATAAAAAATAAAAATAGTAATAGTAATAGTAATGTTAAATAGTGAAAAAATATTAATATTATTTTCAATCTTTAAAATACTACTTCTATATAAATGGCAAATTAATGCCAAATGATAAAGTTTTGATAAAGATAAGGGTCGTGATGTAACAAGGTATACTTGAGATCTTTTCATTTTCGGAAGTGGCATTTTTGGTAGTCACCACTGCCATGTGGGCCCACTGACCGCATGGATGTTTAACCCACCCTTTAATAGACATTCATACAAAAAATCAGCTTGTTTAATGACTTTTAGCCGTTGGTTTTAGTACTCAAAAAATGGTTGTATTCAACGGTTATAAGAACTCCTGGTGTTAAAAAGTGTTAAAAAAATCTAATGGTTGTAATTACCAATCAAGGTGATTTTTGGTATGTATATCCACCAAGGGTTGGGATAAACATCCAAGCGGTCAATGGGCCCAGATGGCAGCGGTGACTACCAAAAATGCCGCTTCCGCAAATGAACAGTTTCAAGCATACCTTGTTACATCTTTTTCCTAAAGATAATATGGTATATCAAATGTTGTTGATCTTAAATGTCGAATAATAAAGTTTTGCACAAAAACAAAACTAATTGCTTAAGATGTTGTAATAGATTACCACATAAATATAATGTAGAAGTCCGTCAAATACAATGTAGTCAAAAGCATCTAGTTGAGTCGTTCTATGATACATAATTCTATATCAAAATTTTGATGTAGAAGTCCCTCAAATTGTCACGCAGTCTATTCTTTTGGGCCCACTACCCCTCCTGAATGTTTGGTCTACACCTTGGTGGACCTACGCACCAAAATCAACATAATTGGTGATTTGTAGCCTAGAATTCAAACACTTTTCATCATGGGCTTCAAACTATTGATGGGTGATCCAATCTAGGTGGGGGTTACATCTGCATAATCTCAAAAAATTTCAAACCTTTGGATCTTTGTACCCCAAGTACTCAAATTCCATTGTTAAAAATCAACCTATGAAAACAATTCCAATCCACCGCTTAGAAATCACTAATCAGGCTAATTTTTCGTCTATGTGACCAGCTAAGGTGGGGCCAAACACCCATGCAGTCAGAAATGGCTCATATTGTGGTCAGTCAGCAACTTTTCTGACCAGTGCGTGTCAACAAATTTGTACTCACGGTAGGACCATTATAATGGGGACTCACATCAGTCACGTCTATTAGAATATTAATATTATATAAAAACCGTTGTTAAAAAATCTATTTTTCGAAAATGATGCTGTTATTTCTAACGATTGTTAGTTTCGTTATATTGGTCGTTTATTAAACCAATTAGGTAAGAGCGTGCCCGTCTGGTTTCTATCTCGAACATCTTTGATCACAAAGTCCGTATGAGCCATGTGGGAAACTCTTAGAGACCATTGACCGTATGGATAATTGGACCATTCCTAGGCATACTTATAGACCAAACATCAGCCTGATTCCTGAATTATAACCATTAGATTTTGTCTTCTTAATGGGTTGATTTTCAGCCATGGGATTCAAGCATTATTTGGAGTACTTAGACTGAACAGCTAGAAATCACCTAAGGATGTGTCAAACATCCATACGGTCAGTAGTCTCTAAGAGTGCCATGGACGTTCGTAATCAAGACATTTTGTGACCCCGGACTTATTTGCATGTGGTGTACTGGTTGATGACATGCGATTTACTAAATTACATAGTAGGGTACTTTACCTTTGGTATTCAATGGGATGGAAGCACATAAATTCTGTGTACAAATACTCTTCTACTAAATTAGATTGAGATTGTTCCATCAGTTGGCCATGGACGGGAAATCGGACATCAAACCATCAACAATCAATCAAAAAGGTTCATTAGTGTAGACTTTGAAGAGATGGTTCATCGATTGGAGATTGAGAATATTTTGTTAGTATAAAGTATAAACAACCTAGAAAAATGCCATTGATCAGACGGCTTAGATAATACTATTTGGATTGATGAGCTAGTATGCGGCTAAATTCAAGTTTCAAATTGATGATAAAAATTTATACTGTAAGCAAATAGCAGGAAATACTGGGAAATTAAAAATGTTTGTAAATTAGACGGCTATGATCATACAATCAGATCTACTTCTGACATAGAATTCTCAATGGTAGGACCCAGTGGATTCGACAATCCCTTTTCTGTGTTGGTTATGGACTTATGAATTATGATATGGCAGTAGACTTTCTTTATAGGAGAAAGAGACTTTCTTTATGCATGCATACTATTTAGCAAATCTCCGCCATAACCTAACCGGCAAGAATCTCAGGGTGCCTCCATACTTCAATCCTTGGCGAAAATACCTCCCCCTCCCACTGCCCAGCTTGAAAATGGATGCCATAGAGCTTGGTAATACTATAGACGCCACGACAAATACAACAACAGCTTAAACAACTACGGCATAGAATAGATATGCTCCTTTGAAAGAAAAACCTTAAGACCATTTTAACTATGGTGAAATCGACCCGCGGTTGCCAATCCGACCTGCGATCTCTCTTGTCTCCATCATTGCCATGACCTCTTTTATAGAAGAAAAAAAAAAAAACGTTTCCATTGGGCAATGGAGAGATGTTAGGGAAAAGGAGAGATGGGAAGGGAAGAGACGTTGTAAGAATGTTGAAGAGAGTTGTTGGGAGATAGAAAGACATCTTTGGGAGTAATGGAAAGATCTACCTTTTTTTATTGTAAAATGTGTTAAGAAGCAAGAGAATTTAACATTTATGGTAAGAGTATGAATTATTTTAGGCATTTAGCATTTATGGTAGAGTAGGAATTATTTTAGGGAGGCGGAGGCGGATGGAGAGGGATAAGAAGAGACGTTTTGGGTTAAAATTAGATATAAGAGAGGATAGAGGAAAGAGGTCAAGGGTAGTTTTAGAAAAAACAGTGTAAAAAAGATGGAGAGAGCGCCACCTAAGCAGGTTCGAGCTTTAGTATAGATAACAGATTTAAAATAAGGGAATTTTTGACATATCCCCTCATAAGGGTGGCAATTTGGCCTGTCGGGCCGTGCTCGGGTCGGGTCAATCAAGTCCGTTGGTAACTTAGGCCGGGCCGCGGGCTGGGCTCTAAAATTTTTCAAAATTCAGGCCCATCTCGTGGCCAGGTCTAGGGTCAGGCCAATGGGCTTGGTCACGGGCTGGGCCGTGGGCTATTTTAATGTGTTTTGGGTTGGGTTTAGGGCTTGTGTATCGAGCTTGGCTTGGGTTTATGTATCAGGTTTGGGTTTCAAAGTTCAGTTTCGGACTTGAGTTGGACTTATTGTTATAATTTAGTATACTTATAATATATAGACAAATACATTATACATATAGTTATAATATATGAACATTTACACTGTACATAATAAGTTATAACTTAATATAACTTATACTTATATTTATATAAGTTATATTATAACTTATAGTTATAAAGTATATATTATATACTAATATATAATGTCATAAGTTATAGTTAGATTGTATAATCTATAGGTATATATTGTAAGGGTTGCGTTCAGGGGACAACCATTTTTGACAACCATTTTGGTGTACCAACATACAAGATGAATCAATGGCTGATTTTTGGTGAGGAGGATCTTTATGGTGAGGAGATCACCCCAACAAAAAATCAGCTCATTGTAAAATTTCTAACCCCATCAAATGTGGTTTTCAAGTTACACGGTAAAAATGGGCAGTCGATAATTCTTCAACTTCTAAACCAGTCTACGATTTTTGGAATGATTTGAAGTTTTGTGAGTATGATCTCCTCACCATAGAGATCATCCTCACCAAAAATCAGCCGTTGATTCATCTTCTATGTGGGCACACCAAATGGTTGTCAAAAATGGTTGTCCCCTAAACGTTTACACTTTAAACGAGCCACGTGGCACACTATTACAGGCTCTAACTGTATGGATGTTTGCAAACCAAAAATCAGCCTAATCAGTGATTTCTAATTGTTGGATTGAAGTTATTTTCATGGGTTGACACGAGTTGGGCCGAGGGGCTGGGCTACTCAGTACGTTAAGAATGCATTAATTTTGATTTTTTTTTTAAATTGGACTTGGACTCGGGCCGGGCTCAATTGGGCTATTTAATAATTTTTGGGTCGGGCTAGGGCCGGGGCTGCGGGCTAGGTTATCAAACCCAGGCCCAGCCCAACATATTGACCGGCTGCCCTGGGCCGGACTCAACTTCGGGCCAGGCCAGGCCAGGCCAGGCTTGGGCCGAGATAAACGGGCCGGGCTGTGGGCCTCAGGCCAAATTGCCATGCTTATCCCCACAATTTGAAAAAGTTGACATACCTCCTATGACTTAGTCCACTGTCATTTGACCAGTGTTGACTCAAGTTGATTGTCAAATTTTGGACTAAAGGACAAATATACCCTTATCATCAACCTTCAAACAAGGGTTCGGTCGAAAACCAAAACCCCATAAATCAAATGACTGTGGTGTTGGTCATCCATCACCGGCGACCAACCCATGCACCAGAGGCTCATGGCCGGCTGCCAAGGTTGCAAAATTTATGATTTTGACGTCACTCATCTGATTTCAATTCTAGTACATTATTATTGTTAGATATGCAAATTGATATATATATATATATATATATATATATATATATGATTTCTGATTACAGTAGTGAGATGTCAATAGACTTCACACTATTGCTATGATTTTGTTTTCATGTTTTATTGGCTACTTTCCTGAAGATGAAATCATTAGAAATTTAAATCACTTCCCACTACTAGGCTTTTCCCCAAAAGCTCATACCTATTCCCCTACACTTTTAGATTTTCCAACTGAGGAGCAGAAGTACTTCGAAGATCCAATAGAGGATGAGAATCTTGAGTCAAAGTTCGTGGATTATCAAGAGTACATAGAGTAGCTCTGATATAGATAGATTTTTGGAGTCAGAGCTTTTTTATATGGAGCATCCAGTACTATATATTTTGCTACTTTTGGTTATTGTACATATTGTTATTACTCTCATAGTTATACGTATACTATCATACTCAGGCTGTTTATGTACTTATTACCTTTTCGTATATATGGGATGCATGAAAATATTTTGAAATCAAGTGAAATTGATATTTCTGAACTACTGATGATAGATAACTTAATTGGCTGAAAACATAGAATTAGATAGAAACTCAAGTAGGTCGTATTTTCCACAGCTTACTAGGGTTTGAAGTTTTCGGACTCCAGGGACCCCCATTTATGACCCCCATTTTTGACCCCCACTTTGGCGGACCTACATAGAAGATGAATCAAGGGCTGATTTTTGGTGAGGATGATATCTTCACCATATAGATCATCCCTACAAAAAATCAGCCCATTCTGGAATTTCTAACCCCGTCAAATGTGGTTTTCAAGTTACACGATAAAAATTGACAGTTTATAATTCAACTTCTAAACCAGTCTATGAATATCAGAATGATCTGAATTTTTGTGAGGATGATCTCCTCACCATAGAGATCATCCTCACCAAAAATCATCCATCGATTCATCTTTTATGTGGGTCCGCCAAAGTGGGGGTCAAAAATAGGGGTCATACATGGGGGTCCCTGGAGTTCGACCCTATCATTATACCCCTTAACCCATCATGGAAGGTTCTTTGGGGGGCCATTGCTACTGATGACAAGATGAAGGATAGAGGTATTAGTTTTGCTTCCAGGTGCTACATGTGTAAAGATGCCGAGGACTCTAGCCACCACCTATTTCTTTCTTGTGATTTTAGTTGTGGTGTGTGGCTCTACATCTTGGATCTTTTTATTGTCAATGGGAGCATCAACAGATGGAATAACGCCTTCAACTTAAGTCGAGGCAAGCACCCTATCATCAGGTATATGTGGCCGGCTTTAGTTGTCTATGGCATGGTTAACATTTGGAAGGCACGAAACAGAAAATCTTTGATGACAAAGATCCAGATATGGGCAGGATAGAAAAAAAGACATTTTGGAAGATGCTAGACAAGCAGCTTGCCTCTCCAAATCTTCTTCGCATACTAGTCTGCATATCCTCAAACTTCTTCGCAAATTTGGGATGGGACCTAAACCGTGTAAAGTTCCTCAAATCAAAGCGTGGTCAACCCATATATAACCATAACCAAACTTGAAGAGAGCATATATAACCTCAACCAAACTTGTCACTCTATCCAATGATAGACTAAAATAAAAAAGCAAATGATGGACTAAAGTAAAAAAACATAAAATGCAAAATCAAGAATAATATTATTATTGCAAGTAGGGTATGTTCGGGCACATATATAAATTCACCCAAAATATTTTATAGTAAACAAAATACATATACATAATCTCCTAATATAAGAGAACACAACCCATACATAAGTTGACCAAAAAGGTCTGTGGGTCCTCAAATAAATTTGACTACAAGTTGGTCAAAGCAACATGTTTTACCCAAAAAATTGTAATTAATGATTAAACATTTCTAACAAATGATAAATCTAAAATACATTCACAATTAAACCATGCAATGCTAATGACATAATAACATACACACAACCTGACTCTAAGGGATGCACGGCATGACTCTTAGTACGGTGCACATGACTAACATTATGTATCTTCACCCTAGGGCTAACCTAGAGTCAGGCCCGGCTCGACCACTAGGCAAGTGAGGCAGCCGCCTAAGGCCCCCTATGTGTAAGGCCCCCTAATCACAAAATAATTTAATTTGTTCTTAGTAGTACATTTTTTTTTGAAAAGGTCCCCATATCTTCACCCTACCATCGGTGTCAGGCCCCTTCGATCACTCTTTTTCTCTGTGTACAGCAGCACAACTTATCAAAAAGACTAGAAAAAGTAAAAAAAAATGTCTTTTTAAGTTCTTAACTTATGTAGGGGTATTTTCATAAAATAAATTCTTTGTTTAATCTTTAAACAAAGTTCCAATGAAAGAAACATAGAAAACCCAAAAACCTTTCTATGTTTTATTTTTTGGGTCAAGATAGAGGGACAACCATTTTTTACAACTATTTTGACAACCATTTTGGCGGACCCACTGATGAGTCAATGGCTGATTTTTGGTGAGGATGCTCTCCTCACCATATAGATCACCCCACCAAAAAATCAGTCCATTCTGAAATTTCTACCCCATCAAATGTGGTTTTCAAGTTACACGGTAAAAATAGACGGTCCATAATTCTTCAACCTCTAAACCAGTCAACGAATATCGGAATGCTTTGAATTTTTGTGAGGATGATCTCCTCACCATAGAGATCATCCTCACCAAAAATCAACCATTGATTCATCTTCTATGTAGGCCCACCAAATAGTTTGTCAAAAATAGTTGTTTGCCATCTAGACCCTTTATTTTTAGGGTTAGGCTCAGCGGACATCTATTTTCACATGCAATTTCACACACAAAAATCGTCCGATGCCAATATATAAATTAGAAGTTTTGGAATGGAGTGATTTTTGGTGAGGAGATCACCCTCGCAAAAATTCAAATCATTCTGATATTTGATAATGCTCATTTTGTGCTTATTATCCGTTTTAACTTTTGGGCATTATCGAGTTTCATGAGCTTATAACTTTACATTTTAATGTAAAATGCATCCTAGGTGTCTCATGCACAACTTATCTAATTTAGACCCTCATTACGTGCATATTTGATACATATAGGGCATTCGTCGTATGAGAGACTTTCGTGCAAGCCATTGGAGTCTCTTAAGAGGCTTATCATGAATTTTCAAGCCATGCAAGCCATGAAGTCACTTGTTCAAGCCATGAGAGCCATTGAAGCCATCACACCTTTATGGAGCCATTCCAAGCCATTGGAGCCTTCTAGAAGATTCTCAAGCCATCAAAGCCACATGGAGCCTTCACATGGGTGAAAGGGACAAGTCAAGAAGGAGAATGCTCAATGTGGTAAAGAATAGGCCTTGTCTTCTCTCAAGCCCATAACATGCCTCTTTCTAGCTTATTTTCCACCTACCCTCTTACACTTCTTACACATCTCATTCTCCCATGTGTACCCCATCATTTTGAGCTTGACCTTGGGCACTCTTTTGATTATATTTGAATCACTTACACCATTTTGGTAACAAGAATGAGCTCTCCTTTGACCACTTTCCACCTCATCTTCACCTCTCATCTCCACCTATCACTCCTCCACATCACCTTCCACCTCATCACCTTCCATCTTCTATATAAGCTCACTTTGAGCTTATGAGAGAGCCTTCTTCCTTTCTCTAGTGAGTCTATTTTAGAGAGCCCAAGAATCTCAAGCAAGTCCCTTCTCTCCTCTTTCTTATTTTCTTTTCTTTACTTAGTTTCCATGGCCATCCATACCATGGTTGGCTAGACCCTTAGCTAGGGCTAGAGAGGAGGCATTTTCCCTCTCCCTTTTGTGACTTATTGAGTGTAGATCCATGTTTATGAGAGCTTCATTGTAGAGATTTTCCCAATACTTTAATGAAGTTGTTTTGTATCCTTTCATGTTGTATGTCATGTATACTTCATAGTTGGACATCAAAACATTAATGAAGATTTGAGGTATTTCTTTTACTTGTTCTTGTGAGTCTTTTTGTGATTTCTTTTGATCTATTATGTCTTGCATTATAGATACTTAGGAACTCACATATTTGCACTCACACACTAGAATGCTCTAGTTTTGATTTTATTATCTAAAAATGCCTTAGTGGGAATATCATTTTCTTTACTTTATCTTTGTGATTCATTTCTTTATCTTTGGTGGGAGAGCAACTCTTTAGTTGTTTCTTCTCTTCTTGGACTACACTCATTAAGGAGCAAAGGGGAAGGGTCTAGGCCAAATCTTAATGCCCTAGCACTCTTCTTCTCTTGTAGTTTTTCTCCTCAAAAATTTGCCCACCATTGGTGGTACATTCAACCATTTGCACACTTTTTCTCTCATTTCATAGCATCCATTCACTACACATCACACACTACTCTTCTTTCCATTTTTTATCTTTCCACTTGTAGTAACACTTGCACTAGTTATTCACTCCCAATCCTTGTGGTTCGACCATGGGAAACCCATGATTTTAAAACTAACTACAACTTGACATCCCTAGTTACACTCACTTTCACTTTGTTACACATACACTTTGTTGTCTAGGGAGAACATTGTTGCATCCACATCATATCATATTTAAGAGATACATTATTGTATTCTCTTCTTAAGAGTGTGCACAATCAAAGTTGTAACAAGTTTTTGGCGCCGCTGCCGGGGATTGGCAATTGGTGACAAGAACAAGGGTTACTACATTTTTTTTTCCTTTCTTCTTCTAACCCTCCATCTCTTTGTTCCTCTTATTATTATAATCTTCTAACATTCTAACTCCCTAACTCTCTAACTCTTTACTTTCTTGCAACTAACTCTTTACATTCAAGCAACTAACTCCTAACCTCTAACTTTCGAACTTTCTTTATTTTGAATTGTTACTAACTCTTTTTGTTTACTTGTAGATCTTCTCTTTAGACCCCCTTAGGTTAGGTTGTATATTTACTTGTATTTCCATTTACTTGTAAGTTTGAGTGATGGTGTGGTCTCTTGAGTGAAAGTGAGAGAGTGATTTGTATTAAACTCCAATTTGTAATAATAGATCTAGGATTTGTCTCAAGTGTGAGCAATCGTAACTTGGAAGTGGAGGTGGTATGTAAATTGCTCACACTTGTACGAGAAAACTTGATCAAGGACCCCAATGTAAGATCTACCCAATCTTTTATATTTTCTTAGTTTAGGTTATTTTGATTTGTTTGTTTGCTTGTGCTCTTTTGCTATTAGTTGATGCATGCTTAGGCTTTTTTTTTTTTCTTTCTTAGATTAATGCATGTTTAGATTTATTTTCTTTGTCTAATTTGTTACATTTGTACACTTTATGCACACACATTGTGTTTAGGTGCATACTAGTGTGTTTTTCTTTTCTTTTGTTTGTATGGTGTTGTGGATGTGCACCCACATTGAGTGATTAATCATCTAACTTGTGCAACAATTAAGTTTGGAACTTGAAATTTATTCACTTGAATCTATTTGAATGACCACGTGGACACGTGATCATACTAATAGGTTACAAAGGAATTTGGATCAAGACACTCTTGAAGATCTCTTAGATAATCTCTTCGAACATTCTAGAGAGGACTCCACCTATTCACCCACCATGTCGGTACATGGAAGCAATATAGGTGACCCCCAAGTTCTAAGAAATGAGGCCAACAATAGACCTAATGTGGATGAACCTAGAACACTAAGAGACTACCTACAACCGGCTCGGTTTAGTGCACCTTCTTGCATAGTGCTTCCATACAACCAAAGGCAAAATTTTGAAATTAAACCGGGAGTGCTCCATTTACTCCCCACATTTCATGGCCTAGAGTCGGAAGACCCCTATCTTCACCTCCAAGAGTTTGAGGAGATTTGTGCAACATTGCACCATCAAGATGTGACCGAAGATACCATAAGGCTCAAACTCTTCCCATTTTCTCTAAAGGAGAAAGCCAAGTCATGGCTCCACTCCCTTAGACCTCGATCAATTGGGACATGGGGGGATATGTCTAAAGAATTCTTGAAGAAATTTTTCCCGACTCAAAAGACTCATACCCTCAAGAGAGCCATCATGACATACTCTCAAAAAGAGAATGAGGCATTCTTTTCATGTTGGGAGAGGTACAATGACCTACTCCGAAAATGCCCTCATCATGGTTATGATAAGCCAAACCTTATTGGATTCTTTCTTGATGGACTTACCTCTTCTATGAGGCAACTTGTAGAAACAATGAGTAATGGAGAATTCATCATGAAAGAACCCGATGAGGCATGGGAATTCCTTGAAAATTTAGCGGAAAATGCCCAATCTTGGGAAAAACATGATAAAGTGGACAAGCCTAGTGAGAAACTTAATCCCTCCAAAGGAGGAATTTATCATGTCCGTGAGGACATAGAATTGAGTGCTAAAATTGCTAGCCTCACTAGGGAAGTTGAGGCTTTAAAAGGAAAAGGCAAGAAGGTTGATAACATATGCGCTATTTGTGAGAGTAACTCTCATGAGACTAGGGATTGTCCAACAATCCCGGCCTTACAAGGGGTACTCCATGAACAAGCCAATGCCATGGATGCCTACAAGAAGCCTTATGATAATTCTCCATATTCCAATACTTACAACTCTAATTGGAGGAATCATCCCAACTTTGGTTGGAGGCAAGGGCAAGCTAGTGGGCAAGGCAATGGGCAAAATAGTGGGCAAAGCAATAGAAACCCCTTAGGACCTTCATCTAACCAAACATATCAATCACCCATGAAGTCCTTAGAGGAAACTCTACAATCCTTCATGCAAGCCCAAACGACCATCAACCAATCCACTATGCAAGCTATACAAAAATTGGAAGCCACCGTTAGCCAACTAGCCTCTAGCCTTAGTGTTAGAGAGAAAGGAACCTTCCCGGCTCAACCACTTCCAAATCCTAAAGGTCAATTTGAGGTAGGATCTTCTAGTGAAGCCAATGATCTAAATCCCAACCTTGAACAAGCCAAATCCATTACTACCCTTAGGAGTGGAAAAGTTATAGATAAAAATCCTAAGACCACCCCTATAAGTGAGGTTGCCCAAGGGAAAACCAAGAGTGATGAAGCCGATAGTAAGGATGAACCACCCACTAAAGCCAATCCTAAGCCTTGCCCAGTGGCCGCCCCATTTCCTCTTAGGCTTCAACAAGAGAAAAGGCTGCTTCAAAATAACGACATCTTAGAGATCTTCAAGAAAGTGACTGTCAATATTCCTTTGCTTGATGCCATTAAGCAAGTCCCCTCTTATGCCAAGTTTTTGAAGGACTTATGCACTGTGAAAAGAAAGTTGAATGTGCAAAAGAAAGCCTTCCTAACTGAGCAAGTGAGCTCCATTTTGCAACACAATAGCCCTCCTAAATATAAAGATCCTGGGTGTCCTACCATATCATGTGTGATAGGTGACCACCGGATTGAGCGAGCATTGCTTGATTTAGGCGCTAGTGTGAACTTGCTACCTTACTCAGTTTATGAGCAATTAGGGCTTGGGGAGTTAAAGCCAACTCGTGTTACCCTTCAGCTCGCGGACCGATCTGTTAAGATCCCACGAGGCATTATAGAGGATGTGCTTATCCAAGTGGATAAATTTTACTTTCCAGTAGACTTCATTGTTTTGGATACCCAACCGGTACTGAATGTTAGTTCCCAAATACCGGTCATTTTGGGTAGACCATTCCTTGCTACATCTAATGCTCTGATCAACTGTAGGAATGGTGTTATGAAATTGTCTTTTGGGAACATGACAGTTGAATTAAACATCTTTAATGCTTGCAAGTATCCCACTGAGAATGAAGACATCCAAGAAGTCAACATGATTGACTCAATTGTCCAAGCTACTCTCTCAGAAATTACTTCTAAGGATCCATTAGGAACTTGTTTGGCCCTCTTTAGAGAGCTTGATGATGATGATGAGTTCACTAGAGAAGTGAATTCTCTTTTGAATTCCACACCTCCTTTGGACACGGGAAGGTGGAGGTCCAAGTTTGAACCTCTGCCCATTAATGAGACCAAACCTATCCCGTCGTCCATAGAATTCCCCAAACTTGAACTTAAGCCCTTGCCTGAAGAGCTCAAGTATGCCTACTTAGGTCAAGGGGAAACATTCCCTATCATCATCTCCTCTGAACTTACTCAAGCACAAGAAGCTAGACTTTTAGAAGTTCTTAGGCTACATAGGACAGCTTTAGGTTGGACTATAGCAGACCTCAAAGGCATTAGCCCCACCATTTGCACCCATAGGATACATATGGAGGAAAATGCCAAGCCCACTCGTGAGGCTCAAAGGAGGTTGAACCCGAACATGAAGGATGTAGTTAGGGCTGAGGTCCTCAAACTTTTAGATGTAGGTATCATCTACCCCATCTCTGACAGCCAATGGGTAAGTCCAACCCAAGTTGTTCCAAAGAAATCTGGAATAACGGTAGTAAAAAATGACAATAATGAGCTTGTCCCAACTCGGCAAACAACCGGTTGGAGAGTTTGCATAGACTACCGAAAGCTAAATTCGGTAACTAGGAAGGACCACTTCCCATTACCCTTCATTGATCAAATTCTTGAGAGATTAGCTGGACATTCTTTTTATTGCTTCTTGGATGGATATTCTGGTTATAACCAGATTGAGATTGCTCCTGAGGATCAGGAGAAGACTACCTTCACGTGCCCCTTTGGAACATTTGCCTATAGGCGTATGCCTTTTGGCCTGTGCAATGCACCTGCTACATTCCAAAGATGCATGTTGAGTATCTTCTCCGATATGGTAGAGCGATTTTTAGAGGTTTTCATGGACGACTTCTCCATTTTTGGAGATACTTTTGAGGAATGCTTGCAGCACTTGAAGTTAGTGTTGATTCGATGTCAAGAGAAGAACTTGGTGCTTAATTGGGAAAAATGTCACTTTATGGTCTCAAAAGGAATTGTCTTAGGCCACATTGTCTCTTCTAAAGGACTTGAGGTAGACAAAGCTAAGATTGATCTTATTTCTCACCTGCCTATCCCTAAAAGTGTTAGGGAAATTCGGTCTTTCTTGGGGCATGCTGGATTTTATAGAAGATTTATAAAGGACTTTAGTAAAATCTCTAGGCCCTTGTGCAATCTCCTTGCTAAGGATGTAGACTTCAAATTTGATAAAGATTGCACACAAGCTTTTGAGAAGCTCAAGACCTTGTTGACCACGGTACCCATCATTCAACCTCCAGATTGGTCATTACCTTTTGAGGTAATGTGTGATGCCAGTGACTATGCCATAGGAGCAGTCTTAGGGCAAAGAAGGGATAAGTTACCCTGTGTAATCTACTATGCTAGCAGGACATTGAATGATGCCCAACTTAACTACTCCACTACGGAGAAAGAGTTGCTAGCTGTAGTATTTGCCATTGACAAGTTTAGGTCATACTTAGTTGGATCCAAGGTGATAGTTTACACTGACCATGCGGCTCTCAAATACCTTTTGTCTAAGAAGGATGCGAAGCCCAGACTTATTAGATGGATCCTTCTCTTACAAGAGTTCAATTTAGAAATCAGAGACAAGAAAGGCTCTGAAAATGTTGTAGCAGACCACTTGTCTAGACTAGTCCTTGAGTCCTCATTTGAGACACTTCCAGTGGCCGAGACATTCCCAGATGAGCAATTGTTTGAAATTTCCCAAGCACCATGGTATGCGGACATTGCCAATTACCTAGTTACAGGACATGTTCCCTCACATTGGACCACCCAAGATAAAAGAAAGTTTTATTCCGAGGTGACAAAATTCTTTTGGGACGATCCATACTTGTTTAAATATTGTCCAGACCAAATCATCCGGAGATGTGTCCCAGAAAATGAGCATCACTCGATTTTGACCTTATGTCATTCTAGTGCTTGTGGAGGCCATTTTTCTGGAAAGAAAACAGCTTTCAAGATATTACAATGTGGGTTTTATTGGCCCTCTCTTTTTAAAGATGCTCACATTTTCTGCCAGTCTTGCGACCGATGCCAAAGGTTAGGGACCATTAGTCGGAGAAACATGATGCCTTTAAATCCCATTCTCATCATTGAAATATTCGATGTGTGGGGCATTGACTTCATGGGCCCTTTTCCTTGTTCCTTTGGCAACCTATACATTTTGGTGGCTGTGGACTATGTATCCAAGTGGATAGAGGCCATAGCATGTAAAGATAATGACCATAGAGTTGTCCTAAAGTTCTTAAAAGAGAACATCTTATCTAGATTTGGGACCCCTAGGGCCATCATTAGTGATGGGGGGAAGCACTTCTGCAACAAGCCTTTTGAGAGCCTAATGGCCAAATATGGTATTACTCACAAAGTTGCTACCCCCTATCACCCTCAAACGAGCGGACAAGTGGAAATTTCCAATCGGGAGATCAAAAATATTTTACAAAAAACTGTAAACCCGGACCGCAAAGATTGGTCCTTGAGAGTAACTGATGCACTCTGGGCTTATCGTACAGCTTTTAAAACTCCCTTGGGAATGTCCCCTTACCGTTTAGTTTTTGGGAAGGCATGTCACTTGCCAGTTGAGCTTGAGCACAAAGCCTATTGGGCAATCAAAAAGCTTAACTTTGATCTGGACAAAGCTGGAGTCCAAAGGAAGCTCCAGTTGAATGAGCTAGCAGAGATTCGGACAGACTCCTATGAGAATGCAAAGATTTACAAAGACAAAATAAAAGTTTTTCATGATAAAAACATTCTCAGGAAGTCTTTCCAACCTTCTGATAAGGTGCTTCTTTATGACTCTAGGCTTCATCTCTTCCCAGGAAAACTCAAATCTAGGTGGACTGGACCTTACATAGTCCGGAGTGTCTTTCCTTATGGCTCGGTCGAGGTCGAGAATCCAAAAACTGGCACCACATTCACTGTGAATGGACAAAGGTTGAAACCATACCTTGAGCATTTTGATCCTGAGACCATCTCCATGGTCTTGGAGGATCCTATTTACCAGGATTAGTTTATCTTTTTTTTGAAAGCTTGGAATGTAGACTTGAGCTGATATTGAAGAAATCTATGGTATATCCTCTCCCTAAATCTTTATTTTGTTAATGCATGTTCATTTCATGTTTATCATCACCATGCATTGTTTTGAAAACCAGTTTTTCTATTCATTGCGGACAATGAATTGTTTAAGTTGGGGGGTGTGGGTATTTCAAAAATATTTTGTCCAGATTTCTTAGCCATTCCAATCATTTTTAAGCACTTCTCATCCTTAAAAAAAAAAAAAAAAAAAAATGATCTTATTTTGATTGCCAAGGGACTGACAAATATTCAAGTTGGGGGGTGTTGATAATGCTCATTTTGTGCTTATTATCCGTTTTAACTTTTGGGCATTATCGAGTTTCATGAGCTTATAACTTTACATTTTAATGTAAAATGCATCCTAGGTGTCTCATGCACAACTTATCTAATTTAGACCCTCATTACGTGCATATTTGATACATATAGGGCATTCGTCGTATGAGAGACTTTCGTGCAAGCCATTGGAGTCTCTTAAGAGGCTTATCATGAATTTTCAAGCCATGCAAGCCATGAAGTCACTTGTTCAAGCCATGAGAGCCATTGAAGCCATCACACCTTTATGGAGCCATTCCAAGCCATTGGAGCCTTCTAGAAGATTCTCAAGCCATCAAAGCCACATGGAGCCTTCACATGGGTGAAAGGGACAAGTCAAGAAGGAGAATGCTCAATGTGGTAAAGAATAGGCCTTGTCTTCTCTCAAGCCCATAACATGCCTCTTTCTAGCTTATTTTCCACCTACCCTCTTACACTTCTTACACATCTCATTCTCCCATGTGTACCCCCTCATTTTGAGCTTGACCTTGGGCACTCTTTTGATTATATTTGAATCACTTACACCATTTTGGTAACAAGAATGAGCTCTCCTTTGACCACTTTCCACCTCATCTTCACCTCTCATCTCCACCTATCACTCCTCCACATCACCTTCCACCTCATCACCTTCCATCTTCTATATAAGCTCACTTTGAGCTTATGAGAGAGCCTTCTTCCTTTCTCTAGTGAGTCTATTTTAGAGAGCCCAAGAATCTCAAGCAAGTCCCTTCTCTCCTCTTTCTTATTTTCTTTTCTTTACTTAGTTTCCATGGCCATCCATACCATGGTTGGCTAGACCCTTAGCTAGGGCTAGAGAGGAGGCATTTTCCCTCTCCCTTTTGTGACTTATTGAGTGTAGATCCATGTTTATGAGAGCTTCATTGTAGAGATTTTCCCAATACTTTAATGAAGTTGTTTTGTATCCTTTCATGTTGTATGTCATGTATACTTCATAGTTGGACATCAAAACATTAATGAAGATTTGAGGTATTTCTTTTACTTGTTCTTGTGAGTCTTTTTGTGATTTCTTTTGATCTATTATGTCTTGCATTATAGATACTTAGGAACTCACATATTTGCACTCACACACTAGAATGCTCTAGTTTTGATTTTATTATCTAAAAATGCCTTAGTGGGATTATCATTTTCTTTACTTTATCTTTGTGATTCATTTCTTTATCTTTGGTGGGAGAGCAACTCTTTAGTTGTTTCTTCTCTTCTTGGACTACACTCATTAAGGAGCAAAGGGGAAGGGTCTAGGCCAAATCTTAATGCCCTAGCACTCTTCTTCTCTTGTAGTTTTTCTCCTCAAAAATTTGCCCACCATTGGTGGTACATTCAACCATTTGCACACTTTTTCTCTCATTTCATAGCATCCATTCACTACACATCACACACTACTCTTCTTTCCATTTTTTATCTTTCCACTTGTAGTAACACTTGCACTAGTTATTCACTCCCAATCCTTGTGGTTCGACCATGGGAAACCCATGATTTTAAAACTAACTACAACTTGACATCCCTAGTTACACTCACTTTCACTTTGTTACACATACACTTTGTTGTCTAGGGAGAACATTGTTGCATCCACATCATATCATATTTAAGAGATACATTATTGTATTCTCTTCTTAAGAGTGTGCACAATCAAAGTTGTAACAATATTCATAGCGTGGTTTACAAGTTGAAGAATTAAGGACCATTTATTTTATACTGTTAACTTGAAACCCACATTTTATGGTGTTAGAAATCTCAGAATGGGCTGATTTTTTGCAGTGGTGTTCTATATGGTGAGGAGATCATCCTCACCAAAAATCAGCCATTGATTTATCTTCCATGTGGGTACACCGAAACTGTGTGTGAAAATAGGTGTTCGGTGAGCCTGACCCTTATTTTTAACTTTATTCTTTTCCACATTGATCCTTCTTTAAGCATTGAAGAACTAACTTGTTTATTCTTTGTCTTCAACTAAGAAAACTATTTTTAAGTGTTGAAGCCTTGAAAGATTCAACGAAACAAAGCAGCTTTTACCATTTATGCGACTATAAATCTCTTAAAAATCGAGATTTTTGCTTGATCTTCAGGTACTAACTAATATCCATCATTTCTTCTTTGATTTATCTCTATATGGTTGAATTTCTGAAGAAAATAAAAAAAGAATAAGGCGATGTTGAGAAGCACCTAGGCTAAGGGTTAAGATTTTAAATTTTCTATCAAATTTATTTTTTAACTAATTTTAATTTATATCAAGATTTTAAATAAAATGCCCCATTTAGAGTTTTGGCCTTAGGCCTCAACTTGTCTTAAGACGGCCCTACCTAGAGATCGTACATATCTCACTCATGGGTACTCTTAAAATTTAGGGATTGAACATATAACACACAAGGATCTATCTTTGGAGATCGAATGGATCTCACGCCCCTTAAACAAACCCAAGATAGAAGTACTTTTGACTCCCATAGCTAGACTCAATGATACATCCATGATCATCATCAACTAATGATAATTCAGATAACTCAAATGATCGTACAAAATGATAAGCAACAAATATCAACAAATGATAATCCCAATAAGTTCAATGATCATACAAATCGATAATCAATAGATAACATGTAAAGATTAACTAGTTACCACATTCTTAAACATGTTCATAGTTAATTACTTAATTAATAGGTCTCATGGATAATATAAAGTAATTATTACAATCAATAAGTGATCATCTATGGGGAACAGTTTCAAAAGTACGTCTTATGATTTGCACACAATCATAGTAATTGACTGATCGTGTCTGCAAAATTCTGTCAGACTAGTAGACCCATCTGACAAGTTGTCAGACTGGTCAACCCATCTCCTAAGGCAGTTGACATGTCTATGCAGAGAGAAACCTGTGCGCAACAAGGTTTGAAACTTGAGAAATAGTTTAATTTCACACTCTTGGCCCACCTACAAGTTACCAAACTTGTAACTAGTCTCACACTTCACTTTAATTTCTAATTTAACTACAATAAGTGGCTCCACATAAACTCAAATTAACCGTTTATCCACTAGTCGAGTGAGGACCCGTCAACCGTCCTAAACTTTAATATCTTCTAAGAGCATCTCCAACCCTGCCCAAAGCTTACCCTATTTTAGGGTAACTTCTAATCCTACACAAACTTTAGGGTAGGATTTTGGGTTCTACCTTCTCGTCCCTCTTATCTATTAATTCCACTCAATCTCCCCTCCCTCTTTTCACCTAAGGCATGCCCCAAAGACCAGGCTTTTTTTTACTGGCTCCGTTACAGAACACAATATGAGCCATATGGCACACTCTTAGAGGACTGACCGTATGGATGTTTGCCCAATCCATAAGTGGACCTACAAACCAAACGTATTTGATGTTCAAAGATCCAAAGGTTTGAAATCACTAATCAAGCTGATTTTTGGTTTGCAGGTCCACCTAGGGATTGGCCAAACATCCATATGGTCAGAGTCCTCTAAGAGTGTGCCACGTGGCTCATATTGTGTCTTGTAATGGGAGCCGATCAAAAAAGGCCGGTCCCTAGAGCCTAGCCCTTCACTTAATGCCACTTATGTCCCCCTTATAATTTTTGTCCTTTTCCCTCTTTTCTATTGAGTTTTATATTTAGGGAAGGGTAGAGTTTAGGGTGGACCATTGGAGAGCTTTTAAAGTTTGAAAGGAAAGTCTTTTTTACCCTACTTTAAGTCGTTAGGGTTGAGTAGGGTAGAGTTGGAGATGCTCTAACTCTTCCACACTTTTATATTTTGGTTGTGAATTTTTAACATCAAGTTTGTGTATCATAGGCGAATTGAACACGCATAACTTTTGCCGTGCATATGTTTTTGGCCAAATTATACTGGAACTTTTCCATATCGGAAGTAAACAATTAAGCTTGTTATTAAATTTTGAGTCGTGCTACCATACGGATAACCGGACAAAAAATACATCCGATTGAGGCCATTGACACATGGATTTAAGAAATCAATCACAATCCACAAGGCAACAACTATTTTATCCTTGAGTCGTGCTATCCCACGGATAACCGGACAAAAAAATTGTGCGGATGAGGCCATTAACCCTTGGATTCCAAAGATCCACGCAGTTGTTGCCTAGACTGTCGATCTCTTCAATCCAATGGTCAAATGGCCTTAAACCGTACATATTTTTGTCCGGCTATCCATGGGATAGCATTTTCCTTAATCTTTGCAGTTATTTCCTAGAAGACCGGATCAATTGCCTCAACCCGTCAACCGTACCTTTTTATCCGGTTACCCAGTAGCATTTTCCTAAAATTTTCTCCTTCAGTTGACTTTTGTCTCCGTCTGTAAAAGGAAACAGAAAATGCTACTATACGCAATAAGGCGTAGTACGCACCTCTCGTTTCCACGTCAGCAAAAATGATCGGAGTAAACCTTCGAGGGTTAAACTTGCCTGACCACTGACGGTCAGCGAATCCCTGACCACCCATAATATGAGCCACGTGGTATACTCTTAGAGGACGCTGACCGTATGGATGTTTGGCCAATCTCTAAGTGGACCTACTAACCAAAATTCAACCTGATTAGTGATTTCAAACCTGTGGATCTTTGTACCCAAATAATGGAAAATAATGCTTAAATTCATAGGGTTAAAATCAACCGATGAAAATGACTTCGACTAAAGCTAAGAAATCACTGATCAGGTTGATGTTGGGTTATAGGTCCACCTAGGGATTGGCCAAACATCTATACGGTCAGTGTCCTCTTAGAAATTTCCACGTGGCTTATAATGTGGGTGGTCAGGTAGAACCTGCAGCGTGGCCAAGTAAGATTTACTCAATCTTCGATGACAACATTCTTAAGAGGACACTGACCGTATGAATGTTTGGCCAATCACTAGGTGGACCTACAAACCAAAAATCAGCGTGATTATTGATTTAAAACCTTTGGATCTTTGTACCCAAATAATGCTCAAATTCTTACGGTCAAAATAAATCCATAAAAATAACTTCAATCCAACGCTTATAAATCACTGATCAGGTTTATTTTTGGTTTGTAAATCCATCTAGTGATTGGAAAAACATCCATACGGTCAGTGTCCTCTTAAGAAGGTTCCACGTGGCTCATATTGGCTGCAGTCAGCGGAGTCGCTGACTGCAGTGTCATCGAAGGTTTACCCAGCGCAATTTGCGCATCAAAGCAGAATATGCGCTCTACGCACTAGGCGCACAATCAATCCTTTTTAGGATCTCTATAAATATCTTCCTGTTCTCTTCGTGTCAATCGAAGCTTTTTATCTTCCTCCATTTTTCTGTGATCTCATTAGAGGTTTTCTCTTTAATCTCCATCAATGGCGAAGGAACCAGTTCGTGTTCTAGTCACAGGAGCTGCAGGTTTGATAAAGATTTCTGTTATCTTCATCTCAAATCCTTTTTTGATTTCGCTTCTCGTAGTTGAATTTGACTTTAGCTAGAACTTTGATCTTATTTATTGTTCTTGTTTTAGCAAATTAATCGAAGATCTAATAGAACTAGGACTCGAAGCAAATTATCTGATCTTAGAAGGATTGTATATACTCATGTGAAGTAGTTTCTAGGTTATAGTACAGAGGTATGCGTCTGGTGATGGTCGTTTATTGCTTAGTTGTTGAATCGGTTGAGGATTCGATGAAATTAAGGGTTAAAAGTGTGAGATTCAGTAGGTTTTACTGAAGGATTGACTGAAAGTCTGAACTTTGAAGTATGTTTATAAAGGATCGGGGGATAGGAGAAGGTGTTTAGTACTAACTGAAGTTTATTTGGAACTTTAATATCTTGTTCAGAGTAACTTCAGATCTTAATAGGGCTTTCTCTGGTCTTCTGATTGTTTGTACACATTAGCAGATCTTGAACTATCCTTGTGTTGAGGATCTTAACTTTCATGGACCGCATAAAAAATTAATCTTCTTATTGATATTAATGTTCTTTTGAATCCTATTTATATTGGTTTATCTTAATTACTGAAGTTACCAAATCTGGAACTTTAAGATCTTGTTCAGAGTAACTTCAGATCTTAATAGGGCTTTCGCTTGTCTTCTGATTTTTTGTAGACATATTAGCAGATCTTGAAGAATCCTCGTGTTGACTGCATAAAAAAATTAATCCTCTTATTGATATTAATCTACTTTTGATCCTATTTCTATTGGCTTATCTGAATTACTGAAGTTACCAATCTGGGCAATTGATTTTTTTGGATTTGTGCGCTTTGCAATTTATCTGTTTTTTTAGGTTTTATTACACATTTATGTACTTTTCTAGTGTCTTTCTCTTCTTTTTCTGGGGAAACCATGCGCAAGAGATCTGGATGGATCAAGCAGTATACATTGTTCTGCTCTTCCAACTTTAGAATATGTCCTTCCGTAGGATCAAGCATACGTTTTCTGATCAGGTCACACTACACTTGTTTTGGGGAGGATCTTCTTTCGATTAGGGGATCTGAAGCAGCTTTTCTGTTCTACCCCACGTAGTGTAATTTCTGGATCATTTTTTATTAATTGCATATACCGCATATGCATTTTCGTTCTATTGGGTAGTGATGCTTTAGCAGGTTCCTTACATCCTTCTTTCTTTTGGTTCTCTACTGGTTTATCTTGAAATTTACAAGGGAATTCAGGTTGATTCTTTACTGATAAGGAGAACTATTTTGATTGACTGGGTTGTTTACGTGCATATGCGTGGTTGTAGAGTCCAGTTTTTTTTCCTTGTCGATTTATTTGGCTTTCCATGAAATCAGCTCATTTGTTGTGTCTGCCTCTTTGATTCTTTTTCTCATTTTCTTGGAGGTTCTGATTGCAATTATAACTCCATAGGAATATAATCTGCTCTTTATGGATGATGTAAATCAATTAAGCCTATTTGTTGTGTTGCTCTTCTAGTCAACTCTTTTTCTTTTTTTTTATAAGTTCTTCTAGTCAACTCTCTTGTTGATTTAATAAATGCAGTATACGTATTCCTGACATATAGTAAGGATGAGGCACCTTAAGCTCTCTGCCACGTTGACACATGTCGAAATGGCTAGTTGTAGTTAGTTGGGGATCTATTTTTTTGTTTTGCTTATTTATTTTTGGTTTTAGTATTTTTTTTCCTGTACCCTAGTCATGAGCTTCTTAAATAAACTAATTGCAGACAATCATGTCCAACTATTTTCGTACATCTTGTTCCCAATTACATAGTCCAGTATTTTTTTTTCTTTTTGCTTTATGTATTCAACACCATCGTTATAACATGCAGCTTACCTTTTTGAGCTTTATCACACTCTTTTATTTAATCATCAAGGGTTGACTACATGAAATAAAAGCAGATTATTTTATTGGCATAAAATAACATGGGTAGGTCTATCATGAATCTTGAATAATCATGTACAACTATATTCATACGTCTTGTTCCCAATTTCATTTATTCTTTTTTCCTTTATCATTTTTCCCTTATTTGATCGGATCAAAAAGAATCTTTGGGATTGATGAATCACAGATGAGATAAATATATAAAGCAAAGGAACCATCATAGTATTTTTGAACTCCCCTGATATGTATGCCATGCTATTTTGAATCTTCTTCACATAAAGTAAAAGCAGATTATATTAGCCCCACCACTTTCCCAACCTGTGCATCCAAATGCATGTTGTTTGGGGGCTTTGGAGGGAAAGGAACTTGAGAACATTTGAAGATAAGGAGGAAGAAGTGAAGCACATTATTTTATCTATTAAATCCTTGATGTAACAGTAGTCTATATTGTCTTCGGAGTGTAGAGGTTTCTATTTGAGGATTTTGTATTGAGGTGGGAGTCTATTATAAGTAGAGGCGATTAGGCCGCGGCGAGCTTTGGCTTGCGCCTTTTTCTTTGTTTGTTGTAATGTCCTTAGGTAAGAGGTCAGCTTTTCTTTTTGATAAGTACAAATTTATTCAAGAAAGAAAACGAACACAAAGTAGGCCGCCTTGTCCTCCTTTGTGTTTGTTTTCTTTCTTGAATAAATTTGTACTTGTCAAAAAGAAAAGCTGACCTCTTACCTAACTTTGATGATTGTTTCTAATTCTCTTTTGGCCCATGTTTTGAGGAAACTTGGTTGGATTTGCAGGACAAATAGGGTATGCTCTTGTCCCAATGATTGCTAGAGGAGTGATGCTGGGTGTTGATCAGCCTGTGATTCTGCATATGCTTGATATTCCACCTGCTGCAGAGTCCTTGAATGGGGTGAAAATGGAGTTGGTGGATGCTGCATTTCCTCTTCTGAAGGGTAGATGCTCTTTCTTCCATCTCTTCTAGATATTGTGTACTTTGAATGAAGAGTCTTTCGACATCCACTTTTGAGATCTGTGATCCGTTAAGCTTTATTGATTAGAGAGAAAGAGCTCATATTATATTTCTATCAGGCGTCGTTGCTACAACTGATGTTGTTGAGGCATGCACTGGAGTCAACATTGCCGTCATGGTTGGTGGGTTCCCAAGGAAAGAAGGAATGGAGAGAAAAGATGTGATGACGAAAAACGTATCCATCTACAAGTCTCAAGCCTCTGCTTTGGAAAAGCATGCAGCTGCGAATTGCAAGGTATTTAATTCTCCTATGTCTCCACTTTCACTTTCTTGACAAAATTCATTCATCCGTTCTCATATGAGTACCGTATGAGCATTTTCCCATGTATCTGCTTGCTGTTCCTTGCAGGTTCTAGTTGTTGCTAACCCGGCAAATACCAATGCTTTGATCCTGAAGGAGTTTGCACCATCCATCCCTGAGAAAAACATAACTTGCCTCACACGTCTGGATCATAACAGGGCACTTGGTCAAATCTCGGAGAGACTGAACATTCAAGTCTGTGATGTTAAAAATGCTATCATATGGGGAAACCATTCTTCGACTCAGTATCCTGATGTCAACCACGCAACTGTTAAAACACCAAGTGGAGAAAAGCCTGTCCGAGAGCTTGTTGCCGATGATGCATGGTATGAGGGACAAAAGACCGAATATTTATTTAAATTATCTCACATACATATATACATATATTTGTACACACATGTATGTGTGTGTGTGAGTGTACTGCAACATTATTTTATATTTCATTCTTGAAGGTTGAATGGAGGATTCATCACCACTGTCCAACAACGTGGTGCTGCAATTATCAAAGCTCGAAAACTCTCAAGTGCGTTGTCTGCTGCGAGCGCTGCTTGTGATCACATACGTGATTGGGTTCTTGGAACTCCAGAGGTCAAATAACGATTATAACTATTTTTGTCTATGTTTTGAGTAATTTATTGTGTAGAAATTATCTCATACTCTTTTCCATTGTGTATTTCAGGGTACTTGGGTTTCCATGGGAGTGTACTCTGATGGATCATACAATGTACCAGCGGGGCTCATCTATTCCTTCCCTGTGACTTGTGAGAATGGAGAATGGACGATCGTTCAAGGTAAGAGTGTAGCTATGGAAACCTCTCCTTGTAAATTTGATAGAGGCTTTTAAAAAATTGCTGATATTTCAACGAAATATAACAAAAACAAGAAAAATTGCTGGAAACTTGTTCTTCCCTTGGTGGCTCTACCTCTATTTAAATGTGGCAACATGTAATGTACCGCATTTCCTAGCAGTGTTTAAGAGGCATGTGAGACATAAGTCTTGAGGTGCGCCCAGGGCCGTCTCGATAGAAGTTGAGGCCTAAGGCAAAAGCTCTATACAAGGCCTTTTTTTTATGTTTAACATATTAATATATATGATATTAATTAAAAAAACTAACTCTCTATATAATAGAAAATCTTTATCTAACAACTATTCTTGATAATCAAAAACTACAGAAAAAATTTAGATACAGAAGACTATGGCTAGAATCAATCCTAAAAGGTACTAAAATCTATGGCTAAAGATAACCAATCAGGTTGATTTTTGGTTTGTATATCCAACAAGGGGTGGATTAAACATCCATGTGGTTAGTGGGCTCAAAAAAATGTAGTGGGACCTGTGCTGGGGGCCTTCTCTTACCTGGGGGATTAGGCGACCGCCTTAATGGCCTTAAGGTAGAGTCAACCCTGGGTGCTCCTCGAGGTGACAAGGTGAGGAGTAAGCAAAAGGTTTCGAGGCAGGTCCTGAAAGGCATATGCCATCCAAATATCCAATAGTGAGGTGCATGCCTAACGTGTTAAGACGCTCCTCGAGACGTATGGTTTATCAATTTTATTTATTTATTTATTATTATTATTATTATTATTATCCTGCTAACATCTTATATTTCTATCATTTGCTATAACTTTATATTAAAAAATGGCGAGGTCTCAACGCCTTGTTCCATCTTATACGGTCATAATTGAATGTATGTATTTGTCTTAATTATTGGAAATTAAATAAAGTTTTTTTCTTTCTTTGAAGATCTTAAGCTCGCCCTCTCCGTCTCAATCCATATTTCTTTCCTCTTTTCTCTCAATCCATTGGTGGCTGACTGTTCTCTCCATTCTTCTCTCGGCACAGGACTTCCAATCGATGAGTTCTCAAGGAAGAAATTGGACTTGACAGCAGAAGAGCTTACTGAGGAAAAAGCTTTGGCATACTCATGCCTCTCTTGAACGCTCCCCGTCCGTCCGTCTGCCCTTCTCTTGAGTGTTGGTAAGTTAGACTCGTTTTATGTCTGAGAGAAGCAGGTTCGGTTTCGAATAAAAGGGCATTTTAGCTCGTGCAGGAACAGTTTGATGATAGAGAAGCTTGTATGAGGTGACTTTTGGAGTTTTTTCTACCTCCATTTAGAGTAAGCTCTCATCAGTTGGTCTATTGATTACTGCAATTGCACCTCGGACCATTGCTGGTCTAGTTCCAATTCTGATCTACTTGTGATCATTTTAATTGAACAATCTAATAATCTATCTTTAGGTTGACTCAATTGTTATTCTACACGTGGTTTAAAAAACAGCCGATATAACGAAAATAATGTCCGTTATAATGGTATCTTCCCAACCGTTTTATTGGCAGTTGCCCACCTTCAACTTTGAATTTTTGCACATCCCTGGGTGGTCTACAGTTCTGAGTCATTGCAACACTCTTACTTGCCCACCCTCAACTTCAATGTTTAGGTGGACCACAGTATTTGCCACTAGCAACACTCAGAGAGACCAATGACTGCACAGATATTTGGCCTATCTCTAGCTGGACCTATATACCGAAAAATGAGCCTCATTAGTGTTTTATAACCTTTGGATCTAAGTACCCCCATTATGTTTGAATCCAACGGTTAAAAATTTTCCCATGAAAAAGAGTCAAATTCAATGGTTAGAAATCACTAATCAGGCTGGTTTTTGGTCTGTGGGGGGCCAAAAATCCATAAGGTTAGTGGTCTCTAAGTGTTCTGTCATCAATGCTGCTGACCGATGTCTGTTAGCACAGATTTACTCAAAAAAATTGGCTCCCAGTGCATGAATGATTAAAAAGTTGATAGACTTCAATTGCCCATTTCTATAAAAGAGGTTTTAATTGCCCATTTCTATAAGAGGTAATTCCGTCATTTAAACTATGGTTTTAAAAACGGCTGTTTAAACAGTTTTAGCGGCCGTTTAAATGGTAACGCCCCAAGCCCATTTCCGTTTAAACCATTTAAACATGTTTTAACGGTTTTGAAAAAAAACGGCTGTATTTTTTGTTTTAACGGCCGTTAAAATTGTTTAAACAGCCGTTTAATTCTGAAAAATTTTGTGAAAAAAATGGCCATTAAATCCGTTAAAATCAGTTAAAATTTCAGTTTTTTTTTTAATTTTCAAATTTCGAAATTTGAATTTCAGCGCCATTTTTTCTGTTAAAATCCATTTTTGCCCCTGGCCATTTCAATCCGTTTTAACGGTAATGCCCCCAGTCCGTTTAACCGTTAAAACGGCCTCCTTTAAACCTTGATTTAAACATGTCGTCAGCTGTTATCAAGTTGTCGATTGACCTGTTATCAAGTTGTCGATTGACTGTAGTTTCCACTTTGCCCACCCTTGAACAAAATCCTGGCTTCCCCACTAACTGTTTGTAGTCTCTGGACCTTCTGTAGATCGACCTACAGTCCAAAACTCAGCCAGATTGGTGATTTCTAGCCATTGGATCTTAGTCCTTTTTATAGGCTGATTTTTTATCAGTGTTTCAAGCATTATTTGTGGTATTCAGATCCAATAGCTAGAAAACACCAATCAGGCTTATTTTGATTCGATGAGTCCATCTAGAGATGATCCAATTATACATAAGGCTAGAGGTTTCGAAGAGTATGTCACGTGGCTGAGCTAAAAAAATGGGCCATGTACTGACACGAGAGCCCTACGGTATCCAAAGGCATCTGCATCTAATTTTTTTTCCAATGGTCCATAGACCTCTGGTATTTCACATTTCAAATCTGATAGAGGCGACAAAATAGGAAGGAATTCAAAGAGTCTGCCTACCCGTGTTCCCCTTTGCATGGCATGTACAACTAAATCTACTTTAGCTCAACCAACCTCAGCTACAGTTTGCGAGAATTACCAAAAAGTCCATAGTGTATGCTCGACTCGACCATTCAAGCTGTGGGAAAAATTTCGATACTAATTGATATTGCTTTATCAAATGATGGACCGATAAGTCTTCTTTGGTTACTTTTACAACTAAATCTGTTTAAAATCAGAATGAAAAGACAATAATGCCCTTATCCTTGATTGACAATGGCATAATTCATCGTTTACGACGCCTAAAGACTTAATTCCTTTAAAATACTTTTAACATCCGTTTCACCATTGTTACTGCTTCAACCAGTTCACTGAAAGTGGTGTTGGTTCAACAAGTTTGAGCTCAATACTCAAACTTGAAATAAAATACGACATAACAAACTGGTTAGAGGAATGAAGAGGGTATTGAGAGTGAAGTAGAGTTTCAGACATGCCTTATAAAATAGAAACAATCAAAGAGATGGAGCTTTGCTTGTAAGTTTTAGGGTTTAGTATTTAAACTGAAAACAAAATATCGACTTTATGAAAATGGTACTGGTTCAATCAAGTTGAGCGTTCCTTTGAAAGAATTTTGCCCGTTTCACTATAGTTACAGCGTTTCCTCTTTGTTGTGCATTTTTCGATCATCTCTTGATTATCATTTAAATGGGTTAGTGATTCAACTAAGTTGTGCTCAATACTCAAATTAGAAACGAATACAAGCTTCATGAAAATGGTATTGGTTCTACCAAGTTGAGCGGTTTCTTTGAAAGAAATTTTTCTGTTTTACTATTGGTACAAGGGTTCCTCTTTGATGAGATATACTTTCTCATCATTTCTTCATCATTGTTTCACTGTATTGTTAGTGAAATCAAGTTGAGTTCAATACCCAAACTAGAAAAAAATTTCGACTTCTCGAAAATGGTATTGGTTCAACCAAGTTGAGCAGTTCTTTTGAAAAAATGTTCGTTTCCACCATTGTTACATGGGTTCTTCTTCGTTGAGATGCATTTTCTCGTAATCTCTTCATTATAATCTAACCGTGTTAGTACTTCAATTAAGTTGAGCTCAATACTCAAATGGGAAACAGAGACGCATCATGAAAATGGTACTAGTTCAACTAAGTTGAGCGGTTTCTTTGAAAGATTTTTTTTCGATTTCACTATTGTTACAAGGGTTCCTCTTTGATGAGATATATTTTCTTATCATCTCTTCATCATTGTTTCATTGTATTATTAGTTCAATCATGTTAAGTTCAATACTCAAACTAGAAACAAATGTCGAATTTATGAAAATGGTACTAATTCAATCGAGTTGAGTGGTATTTTGAAAAAAATTATTCATTCTAGTCTAATTGTGTTAATAGTTCAACTAAGTTGAGCTCAATATTCAAATTGGAAACAGAAACAACCATCATGAAAGTGGCACTGGTTCAACCAGTTTAGTGAAAATGGTAATGATTCAACCAGTTTGGTGAAAATGGTCCTAGTTCAACTAGTTTCGCGAATATCATTACTAAAACTTAAGAGAAGATTTTTACTTAACGAAAATAAAAGTGATAATCATCTTCTTCACCTTCTTCTTTCTTAATTGACCCTTGAAATCAGTGTCGCCTTCTTTATTCATCCTCAATAGTGCATAAGCAAGCTGCAAATAGTTGTGGAGGATAATCGATATGTTACAAAATAAACGACCAGAAGGAAATCTTTTAAATTGGCATCACCTTCATATTGTAGAGGAAGAAAATTGAGGGAAAGAGTAGTGCAAGAAAATGGAAGGAACCAATATGCTACAAAATAGATGATCGAAAGGAAATCTTTCAATTTGGCTTTACCTTCATCTTTCTTCACCTTGAATAGAGTATAGACGAGTTGCGAAGAGCTGTAGAGAAAAGAAATTGAGGAAAAGAGTTGCAGAGCAAGAAAATAGAGGAAATAAATAGAGAGAAAGAGCTAAACTAAACTTCGTTGAAGTTGACTGACATACAGTACTGTGCGTCAACTAAACCTCAAATCAAATAGATATTATCAATTCAAACTAATAATAGCTGGAGGGTAGGATGAGCATTTCGGAAAAAATTAGATGATAACCTTAAAAAAAGCCTTAATGGGCAGGCGGTTAAACCAAAGTGTCCATAGTTTTGTAGATGTTACTTAATAGTCAGTATTTCTGTAAATATGGACTTAAAAAGTAATTTTTCCTACATTTTTTGAATAAGGTTCACGAGTTAACATGGGTTTACCTACTTTCTTGGCTATAAAAAAAACCGAAACCAGAGCAGTATGTTGCTCAGGTTACCAACACGAAAAATTTTTCCTCAGTACGTAACACGTACCCCGAATCCTGCCTTAACCCAGGTTAAAAAAGTAATCAGAGTTCAATTTATGGCAAGTTAGAACAAGTTTATCGCTATGACCCGTCTCTAGTGAATAACTCAAGATGGGACATCACCGTTGACCATCAATCGTAGCGTAGGTGGAGCATGCCTTTCCTAGGAATAGGTCATTGGAAAGGATTCCTCCGCTCCTATGACCCTCTCCTTTGCACAACACGTGTCCTTACAATTGATCTAACTCAACCCTAGTTACTTTTAACATGGTTTAGACTTTGTAGCATGTTTAGGGACACATGTCAAACCCAGGGTTGTCACTTTCTCACGACATAGTCATTTTCCTAGATTTGGTCCATTATTAGTCCAAAAGATTGTAGAAGACCAATGGTTCAGATCCAATTAGGTTTTTTGCTTCATCCTTGAGCAAGGGGTCAACGATGAAGATATTTTGGTAATTTAAAATACCCCCCGTTATTCAAATTAAATTATCCACATGGGCGAGTGGACTATGGGTTATAGCCCACTAACCTTTTTTTTTTTCTTCTTTTTAACTTAAAATTTCGAAATATTGCAAGAATTAAAAAAGAATATTCATGCATACATGTAAACCGCTGCGGGTTACACGGTGTTAGACTATATGGTACCCAGGTACGACTGCGACGCAGCTAGGCTACGTCATGGACACGATATTTACAATTAAAACAACGAGGTATGACATCCATTTTGAAGTGTCCGATAACGCGCGGGTGATATCGACCATCTGCTAAACCCCAAACAAAGGAGGAGGCTCAAACATCAGCCACAATGGTCCCACCAACGACTAATTTTTAAGCATATACATTGCACCTTCTTTGCGGTAGGTTACATATAGTGAATCATGGTTATCAGGAAGAAGGAATTGTGGTGGTCCTGGTGAAGACATTTTGAGAGGAGAATTGGACCAACATTTAGTGCTTTCTTTGCTCACCCCACTTTTGTTAGATGAATTACAACATTTTCAACATGTTTGAAAGCTTGACGTTCATAGATACCCTATATTTAGAAGCCTCAAGTTCATACTATCCCCATTTAGATGACAGTGGGCTGTCAGCGAAGCTGCTGACTACCACAGAGTTCTCGGCACGTACCCGACTGCTTTTTGCCATGTACCCAATTGTGTTTTTCTTTTGGAATAAAAAAAATTGGAAAAGAAATCTTAAAAAATACTCACTTGGATACGTGGCAAAAAGCACTCGGGTACTCGCCAAGAACTCTGTGGTAGTCAGAGGCTTTGCTAACAGCCTGCTGTCATTTTCACAAAAAATCAATTCATTCCGATATTTCTAACCCTATGAAAAATGGGGTACGAAATTGAAAATTTTGAGCGGTCGATTTCACTCTTAACTTTAAGTACACTTTTGATAGGGTTGAAAGTTTTAGAATAATAGGTTGATTTTTCGTCGAGCGATCAACCTCACAAAAATTCATCCTTTAATTCGTATTCATATGGCTCCCCACAAAAGGGTTTGTGCTTAGGCGTGTCATTTTAATGTTAATGAGGTTCACATGGAAACGAGTTAAGAACTGATTTTTGGCGAGTCCGATAAAAAAAAATTCTAAAACTTCCATTAATCCAATCAAATGTGAAAAATTCAAGTTAATGGTGGAATGAACAATCCATAATTTTCTAACTTGTAATCCACTTTTCATAATTTTAGAAATGTCGGAATTGGGAATTGGCTGATTTTTAGTGTTGAGGACATTATCTCCGTGTCGATCCCATGACCGTGTGTTATTTTATGTGTCAAAAAAAAATGTGACAACCTTTCCCAATCCTATATGTAAACAAGACCCAACCCAATGGACCCTATATCTCAATTCAGAACCAATGTTATCGGATCTTTGGTCTCTACCCGAACCCAATTAAAAAAAAATTGGATCGTCGCTGGCTTCAACCTGATCCATTGACTGTCCTATAAGGCACAAGCATCCAGTTTATTACATTATTCACGACATGATCTGAATAGGAAAAAAATCTATTGATGAATGGTTAAGATTAATCGATTGGGGTATACTTTTGCCATAACACATCTCGATGGTACACGATTCATCTTATGGATGGGTCCCGTTACGAGATGCAACATATATATGGTAGAGGAAATAAAATATCGGAAGTGTTTCATATTAAACATGTGGAAATTAAAATATATTTTGAAAATTCTTTTTAGGCATGGAAAGATATGCTATTATTACTCCATTTGAATATGAATTCCGATCCCATATACTTTTTAGATAAACCTTATCATAATCAAGAGCAAAAAAAAAAGCAGAAGATAATAGATATGGGCCGGCCGGCAATCTCAAGTTTTTTCAAATTTGATTTCCTATGAGTTATGATTAAGATGAGGAAGTTGACGATTTCCTCAAGCCTCCGTTCTTGGTAGAAAGCTCAAATGCTGTAATCAAGATCGTCCTTTATTAGCGTGGTAGATATTCCTCCACTTTTAATAAAATTTTATTAACTTCGAAGTCTACGGCCTGCTAAAAGATACCTACTGTTTTTATTTCAAAGTTGCTATATTCAATCTGTGAGAGAGAGAGAGAGAGAGAGAGAGAGGAAGCCTTTTTAACGGTTAAACGGACTGGGGGTGTTACCGTTAAAACGGATTGAAACGGCCAGTGCAAAAATGAAAAAAAAAATAGAATTTAACGGAAAAAATGGCGATGAAATTCAAATTTTGAAATTTGAAAATTTTAAAAAAATTTGAATTTAACGGAAATTAAACGGATTTAACGGCCTTTTTTTTTCACAAAATTTTTCAGAATTAAACGACTGTTTAAACGATTTTAACGGCCGTTAAAACAAAAAAATGGCCATTTTATTCAAAACCGATAAAACGTGTTTAAACGTTTTTAATGGAAATGGGCTTGGGGCGTTACCGTTTAAACGGCCGTTTTTAAAACCATGAGAGAGAGAGAGAGAGAGAGAGAGAGAGAGAGAGAGAGAGAGAGAGAGAGAGAGAGAGAGAGAGAGAGAGAGAGAGAGAGAGAGAGAGAGAGAGAGAGAGAGAGAGAGAGAGAGAGAGAGAGAGAGAGATGTTTAATTAACTCAAGGTTTTAAAGGGGCCGTTATAACTGTACGGGTATAACGGACTGGGTGTGTTACCATTTTTCCGTACGGGTATAACGGACTGGGTGTGTTACCATTTTTCCGTACGGGTATAACGGACTTACTGACTGGGTGTGTTACCATATTTAACGAATTGTTTAACGCACGGGCAAAAATGTAGCTCTAATCAATAAAATTTATAAGGGACAATAAAGGACGTTTTATTCAAAAAAAAAATTAATGGTCGTTATTTTCGCTATAATGACCGTTATTTAAAAAAAAAACATGCATCATAATGAAAATAAAGATCGTTAATTTTGAAGCGTTAAAACGGTTCATAACGTAATGGGGTAGGTCCGAAACTGTTATACCAGTCATTACTTTCGTTATAACAGCCATTTTTAAACCATGGTTTAACTAACATAAAAACAAATGGTCCATTATATTAGTTTAGCCATGGTTTAAAAAACAGTCGTTTTAACGAAAATAACAGCCGTGATAACTGTAACGCGCCAACCCCATTATGTTTTTTTCCCATTAATGGCCATTATTTAAAAAAAAAACAAATTTTGAAATATTATTGAGGTTTTTTTTTGAAATAATATATATATATATCCATTTTTAACTCAGAGGTGACCATTAACCATCAAAATGGACAATTTAAAACCTTGAGTTCAGCTACTATATATGGAAATGGTCATTATGGATATTAGTGGAAATTTGAAGACTTGACAGTGTAATGGGGTTTTGAATTCAACAAGAAGAATATTATCCAAGACTTACTTTAAAAACTTTTAGTGGTGAAATATATCGATTATCAATTAAAAAATGTTTGAGTTACACGCGTTGGATCGCTCGATCCAGCGTGATCCGGTACACGCATTTGATCAGTGTCTCGGGGGCCTCTCAGACCGATCCGAATCGCCCGATCCAGACCAGGATCGGCTGATACTTCGAACCTTGATCACAAGTCCAACAATTGGTGCAATCACAGGCATCTGAAAAATAAAACTAAATTATAAATATTCATTCATTTATCGATTAAAAATGTTTAGAGTTTTTTAATTCTCGAGTTTGAACTTTCAAGCTCCACTGTTTTGTGGTTTACTTTGGAACTTTAAAACGGGTTTGTTTTTGACTTAGCAAGACAAAAGTGGAGAAGATTTCTTGAGGTAGCTTGGATTAAGTAGCTCTGAAATTTTTAATTCCTAAAATAGTTTGATTTTTTATTTTCTTTTGGTACGCGCGCAAGCAGGTTTATAGGCGAAAGACGCGTTAATTTGAAGCTAGCTAGGTTTACAGTGTCAACAAGCCAAAAACTTAAACAACTTAGCAAGTTGGGAATCATACAAAGAAGTTTGAATTGGTAGAAAACCTTGAGATAAATATAATGGGATTAATCAATTGGCTAACTTAATCTCATGTCGTTATCTGTGCCATTCATATATACATAATGACGATTTAGATGATGATCATGATGATATATGCAAGAAAGAAACGGGTGCGAAAATGATACGAAAAACAGATATTTGCAAGAAGATGACGGGGGAAATGACATGGAAAATGTTAGGTACCCGTCGACTGGCACGTCTTACTCCCAGTCCTTTATTTGCCTACATTTCGCTACTGTATATATGGGACCAAGTTAACATATTTTCTATGCCAAAAACTTTTCCGAAATCATATGAGAATCTTATTAATGTTACGATAATATAATTACCTGTTCATCTCCCATTTTGTAATTTATCTTTATACTTAAAATCTTCTTTGTAGCACCTACATCTTATTGGGGTCAATAATGCCGCTCCCTATGGGTGCAGTAGGGGTTCATGAGTGCGAGGTCAGTTGCTGTTATAAAGGTTAAAGTTTGTCCACTCCTGACAAGATATCTTTTCGGGAGGAATGATAGCTTGAGACTTAGTAAAGATCCTAATAATTGGTATTAGAGCTAGGTTAAGGGATCAAGTCACGTGAAGCGTATTTTTTAGGAGGGGGGGGGGGGAATTGTTGGGGGTCAATAATGCTGCTCCCCAAGGGCGCAGTAGGGGTTCGTAAGCGCGAGATTGATTGCCATTAGAGTTAAAGGCTCAAGGGATGGAATCCCAAGAATGGGCCCGCGGGTGCAAGGTTGATCGTTGTTGGAAGTCACGGAATCAAATCGTAGAGCCCGCAAGGTGTGATGTCGATTTTGGTATAAAGGTTAAAGTTTGCCATCTTCTAACAAGATATCTTTTCGAGAGGAATGGCGGCTTGAGACCTTGTAAAGATCCTAACACATCTTTCATCCAAAACTCCTTGCTAAGCTAAGTCTTGAGCTTTTTGAATTCATATCACATACTTTAAATTATTAACAATAAACATGCTATAACATATAGCAATAAATAAACAAGTGAGAAAGTCAAATTTGTTGATCGATTACTATAATCCTGATTTTGTTTTTGAATTGAAAAATCATTTTTTATTCCTTGAGAATTTGATTTTAAAAATATTTTTACTCGAGAAAAAAAAAATAGACAAGTGGCTACCAGTAGTCCTTTGAAATAAACATAATTGTCATACAAGTTTTATCCTATCATAAACATGTTAAATCAGTACCATTACTTTCGAGACTACTTTAGATCATACAACAATTTTTTTCAACTTGCATATATAGTTTTCCATTCCAAAAACCTTAAACCCCTTTTGTTGATGCATGCAGATTTACTCCTCTAACTTACTATGTAAGAGTTGTCTTAACATTGACCTGTTCTTAACTTAAGTCAAATAGTGCTACAATAGGCAACAAACACGAATCAAAGCGTGCATCACATTTGGCGAAAATACTTTATTAAAGCATACATCTTCATTTTTATCATAGCTTATAGCCACCAATCGTGTTTTGTACCCGTCATCACCAGTCTCTGCATTTCCTTTTTTTCTTCTTCTTGTAAATTGTCGATGCAAGCGGGTTGTTAAAATTGACTTTTCACGAGCCAACAAAAATGGAGAGAACAAAAGTGTACTTATGTCCACGGATATCAATCACACGGATGTAAAATAGATTTACGTAGTTCAACAGTGTGCCTATGTCCATAGATGAGAAGAGTTCTACTAATTCTAAAAAATTAGGATTACAATAGTTTATTTTCCCTCTTACTCTTTCAATGTACAAAGTAAACCCTAATCCTCATTTAGATAATATATATAATCTTTGGTAAAATGAAATACCCAAAGTACCCTACATATAAGTTGTACTCCAACACAAGCTATGTTGACAAAAAAACATCTTTAGTTTTGTAGGCCATAAAGCTGTGGCTTAATAAACAATAAAATCTTCGTGGAATAGTATTCCTTGTAGAACACAAGACACCTAACACAACAGAGGTCCCCCTAAAGTTGATCAGACACCTAAGCTAAGCTTGAACATCCAATCTATGCAATGTCTATATTCATTTTTTTTTTTTACAAGTCCTATTTGTACTTTTCTTGGACTACCAATCATATATTCATTGGTCAATTTATTTATTTATTTTTAGTTAATGATAAGGATGATGATTAAAGTAACCAATTTGGTTTACCACAAGAGAGAGAGAGAGAGAGATGGAAATATATGAACTGAGTTTCCAAGAAACACACACAAACTTATATCGAGAAATGGGTATTCCAATAATCCTAATTCGGAGGCTAAAATGACTATTTGAAATGTAATACATGTTTGGAGGGAGACAAATAGTGCATCATATCTTATGGTTTCAGCTCTTGTTCCTCCTAACAAGCTCCCTACTGAACTTTTGTGTAGTATTCATGAAGATGCTAGAGGTTGAAGACTGAAAACAATAAGCAGTTCTTGATCTGATTCAAGAACACCAACATGTGATCTTCTACTAAGAATAGACAAATTAAACCCAAAATTTTAATATTTTGAGCCTTATGTCGAAATCACAAGTCCAAGAATGCGATCGTTAATGGAAACCTCGTTGGAAGATCACTAATTTAAACAGATAATTGTTCAATTAGCTACTTAATCATGTATTAAGAAAAGAAGAACGGTATGAATCCAATCCAAATTTACTTAGATATCCATCAAAATAAAAATAAAAATACAAAGATCCTCATGTGAGGTAAATGAAAATATGTCCAACGGAGATTGAAGGGTTGGGATTACAGCTTACAGCATACATGTTTTATTTTTCTTCAAATGTTAGTAGTATATATGTATGTCAATGTCATCTCCCTTCTTGCATTTTCTTGTCCTTCTCCAAGTCATGCAAGCAATCTCTATACAAGAATCTCCCTAAATTAGTCAAATCCTCACCACCAACGGATACTTCTTTTAAAATCCCCACAAATGACGACGGATTTTGGTTCCTTTAATGATTCGAACTTTTGGACCATTCTTCCCCAATGAAATTTCTCCCCATCTTTGCTAACGGTCAAAAACCTGACACCACAGAATTCAAATCCTACTACTAAAAACACAATTTTACTCCGGCAGCTCTGGTAACTCCTCCCCTGCCTTTATGAAGAGGTTGTACCAAAAATCTATGCCGTCGTCGTCGATATTCGAACTGTAATCCACAGAGACTGGAGAGTAGGGAAATTCAAGTCGTGGGTCAGTGGTGGTAATTGCCGGAAAATCCTCTGGCATGCTGAAATTTTCCACTTGCAATGCTTCTGACCAGAAATTCTCATCAATTTCGGTGAAAGTTTCCGAGGAATCAATGTGCTCGTCAATGCCCATGTCATGTTTATCATTGCCCGTTACGACTGATGAATCTGTGATTGAAGAGTATTCACTGGAAGACTGTTGTGGGGACACTGGACATAGCTTGGATTCTCGAATCTCGATTCTGTCGGAAAATTCACCGATTCTGATTCTCTCTTTGTGTAGACTTCACATTTTGATAATTCAACCGAGTATTGTTTCGTTTCGGGGGTGACCTGATTTTGTTTGAGTCTTTTCTTCAAGTGGGTATGCCAGACATTTTTAATTTCATTGTCTGTTCGTCCCGGTAATCTCGCTGCTATCGCAGACCATCTGCAAATGAAAGGAAAGATCATATAAGAAATTTGCGGTAATTCAACAGTTTTGTAATAGCTAGAAACCCATCTTTGTCTTCTATTTCACTAAGGCATATATGAACGTGTTGCATGTGGGATGCTATAGAGGTCTAATACTAATAAACAGTGGAGAATCTTTTTTTTTTTTTTTTTTGTGGTAGAAAAGAGAATCTTTTCAGTACCCACATGTTTCTTGAGAAAAGCCCACGAGAGAGAATTTTTTTCTTCTGTAAAACTATTTCTCCAGTCCCCACTAAAAGTAAATAGGAAAAAAAAAAGTTAACAAATAAAAATTTTCTTTTGCAAACCAATTTCCCCAGTCCCCACCATAATGAAGCAAGCTTGAATATTTTGATTTTAATGGTTGTTTAAGCTATGGATTGTGATTAAAACATTACTACGAGGTTCGAATCTTCGAAAAAAAAACAGGTTCTACAAATCGGAAAGCGATCGATACGCACCTATTCCCTAGCATTTCATGCAATTTGATGATAGTTTCCTCTTCTTCTTTGCTAAAATTCCCTCGTTTAATATCCGGTCTCAAGTAATTGGTCCATCGGAGTCTGCAACTCTTCCCACACCTCAATAGACCTGAAAGCAGGAAAAAAAAAGGATCAAATATTATACGAAAAAAAAATTATTTTCTGAAAAACTTTCAAACTAATATTGGGTTTAGTGTTGGAATTGGTTAAAATATTTTAGTCAAAGAAGTTTGATCATTTTTTTTTGAAGTTTTAGTATGGGAAATTGATAAAACATGTTTTTTTCTTTCGAAAACATGAAAATAAATGAGAAAATTAATCGAAAAACTCGATCGAAAGCTCGAATATTTGAAGATAATGGAGAAAACCCAGATGAAGATTCTTCAATCCATCATCCCCATAACCAAAATTAAGCTGTTTATATCTTCATCTATCTTCATCCAACAAAAAACGATCGATATCTTTGAGGCGTAGAACATCGCTAAAGGTGGGATTTCGTAATTACCAGCTTGTTTCGGAAGAGCCCGCCAATTACCATGGCCGTAACGTTGAATGTAACCGATCAAGGTCTGGTCTTCTTCAGTAGTCCATGGCCCCTTCTTCAATCCCATCTTCTCACAACAAGGAGCTCGCACCATTTTTTGTTTTTTCCTCAAAATTCAAATTGAGAGTCACCCTTCTCAATTCTAAACTCTCTCAATTGGTCTCCCAAAGCTCAAGATTTTTTCAAGGACACGAATGGTTATTTATACTAAGAAAACCAAACAAAAACGTGTTCCAATTGTCCAAAAGCGGCATCAGATTTCAAAAATAGCCAGCAACTTCTAGGAAAGTAGCTCTCTCTCTCTCTCTCTCTCTCTCTAAAACATTAGGACTTGTTTAGCACCATGAGGTGGATGATTAGAGATTTCGTTATCTGTCACTTAGTACCTTGAAAACTTACAAAAGAGCCCATGGTCCCATGCATGGCTTAGCCTAATAAAGAAATAAGTCAAATACCAAATGAAGGCTAGTTCACGTGATTCTGCGTATTTCCAAGCATTCAATAGGTTTTTTTAATAGGGCTATCAATGGGTCGGATCAACCTGAAAATCCGATAATTTTAGATCCGGAACTATATCTATAGTCTAATCAGATCGAAACCGGGTCCATGTATGCTAATCCGATTTCTTATCAGATCAGTACCAGATCAAGCATTTACCGATCTAGTACTGATCCGATTATTATTATATTAATGAAATATGATATAACATGTGTTAAATGTAATTATAAAAATAATTTTACCCTTTATTCATTATTGTACAATACTTCAATTTTGAGTGGATAGACTATATAATTATAAAATTTCTTTTTTTTGGCTTTTAGTAGATTGGATTGGATCAAGTCCGGAACTCTATTCTACATATCATGAGATCGGTTCCAAATCACGATTAAGTGATCTGATTTCTTATCGATTGGATCCATATCAGCATATTTTCTAATCGGATTGGGTTCGGATTAGCACTGATCAGCCCTAGTTTGTAAGGCTTGTAGGATAGTAGGTACTAGGGCTGGCAATGGATTGGATCAAACCCAAGATCCGATCAGATCTCTTGTCGGATCGGTATCGGATCGACATTGTCCCAATCCGATATAGACCCGATATCTATACTATATATAATATATATTATATAGATATGTATTTAATTACATAAAGGTATTTTACCCTTTAAATATATTACTTAAATATTTGCCTAATGAGATTATGCATGTATATATTATATACATATGGGATCGGATCGGATAGGACCCGAACCGATCTAATCATATTGGATCGGTTCCGGAACTGAATTTTATTGATCCAATCGTATCCGGATCGATTGGATTTCTTATCAGATCGGTACCAAATCAGTACCAATCCGACTCGTATCTGATCCATTGCCAGCCCTAGCGGGTACTTGATTAAGCAATTACCCACCTTGTTGTACCCATGTTTCATGTTTGACTACTATAACCCGACCCAAATACGATGCCCTTGCTTGGGGCAAGTCACGCGTCCTGGGTAAAATGGTCAACGAAACGTGTGGTGAGAAAAAACAAAAAACAAAAACCAAGTGGTGAGAGGACGTGGGGTCGTAGAGAGAAAAGTTAAAAGAAGGAAAAATGGATTTTGCTAGAAAGGGTTGTAACAGTTCTCACGCTTTGGATTTGTTTGTTTTCAGGAAAATTAGCTTCAAGGGTCAAAGAAAGAGGCTTGTGGCTTTCTGCCTGTCTTTTGAAGAAAAAAAAAATGGTCATGCACTGCTCCATTTCTTTGATCATTTGAGGACGGCCTTACTAGTCCAAACCAAAGTGACTTTGGTCGACCGATTCTTGTTTCTACTGCCAAGTGGCCTTCATTTGACGTTGACACGGCACATTGTGATTCTATGAATGCATGACGTGGACCCTTTGACTTTTCTTATGCCTTCAGATCGTAGTGACATGGCGTCGTGTTATTGGTTCCCGTCTTTGTCAGTTCAATGAAGGGGTTCCTTTTCTACGATATTTTTTTCTTTAACAATGTGTGCAAATTCCACCTAGTTTTGTTGAGTCGTACTTGTAACATTCATACCTGTTTCTTAAGGTGTAAAACATGTATGACCGCCGACGGTCATATAAGCCCTGACCACCCACAATATGAGCCACGTGGTACATATTTAGAGGACGCTGACCGTAGGGATGTTTGGCCAATCCCAAGTTGTTGGACCTACAAACCCAAAATCAACCTGATTAGTGATTTCAAACCTTTGATCTTGTACCCTATTACCACAGTTAAAATCATGAACCCATTATAACGATTCCAATCCAACGCTTGGAAATCACTAATCAGGTTGATTTTTGGCTTGTAGATCTACCTAGGGATTGGGCCATACGATCAGTGTGCTTTAAAAATGTGCCACGTGGCTCATATTGTGACCGACGGTCATGCAAGTTTTACTCCTTCTTAAGGAAAGAGATTTTATGTAGTGTAGGTTTTTTTAAGGATGTATCCTTTGAATAAAAGTAATAAAAGTAGGGCAAAGAAGCCACTGAGTCTCCCTTTTGACTAAGGGTTGTTCTTAGACTGGTTACTAAATGGAAAATTTCAACCGAAGTGGGCCAAGTCTTGCTTATGCTTTAAGTGATTATAACCAGAATGATTCAATGTTGATGTCACTACTAGGTAAGAAAGAAATGGTCAGGGTTTTACAAATTCAGAGGGGTGTTGCACTTAAATTATGAAAAAAATATTATTTTCTAGATTAAATCAGAAGGTAAAACCATATATTTTAAGGGTAGGGCTCCCGTGACCGGCCCTTTATGACCGGCTCCTGAGACTGGGCCTGTCGGGTGTGAATTTCGAGAATCCAACGGTTGTGATAGCACTGAGCTGGCATTCACTTTTTGCCAAAATCACTGTTGGATTCTTGGAATCCACACCCAACAGGCCCTGTCTCGGGAGCCGGTCACAAAAGGCCGGTGCCAGGAGCATGGTCCATATTTTAATTTAAGATAGAGTATGCTTTGAGCCTTTGAGGGTAACTTACGTTGCTGACCAAATCTTAAGTTCTTATAACTAATTGTCTTAACTTGCACAACTCATCAACAACCACTTATATCTAAGGCTCAGGGGACTTGTGTTCTCGGCTGTGGCTTTCACGAATCCAATGGTGGTTGAGCTTTTGCAAAAAGTGAATGCCAGCTCAGCACTATCAACCACCGTTGGATTCTCAGAATTCACAACTGAGAACATGACTCCTAAGACGAGTCCTTGAACCCGACCCTATATAGGGAGGGAAACTTTATTGATGTTGAAGAAGAGTTTATAGCTAGATAGGGGGGCGTAAAAATCTGACCCCACAAGAAGCTAAAAAGGGTCTTGAAATAAGAAAAAAAGAGCAACGCGATACAAGAAAAAACAGAACTAGGCTCTAATGTAAGGTGTACATATCTTGTCCAGCTGAAGACCTACAAGTCTCGGAGGGCCATTGTCTATAAATTTCATGTACGATCTAACAAGTAACCTATTCTGGGCCATGTAGTCTGCCGCTGCATTAGAATCTCGGTAGATATGTATGATAGAATAGTCAAATTCTTTCGAGATGTACTTAACTTTCTACTACTAAAATTTAAGGTGGCAAGGTATAAGAGCAGGTTTAGTGATCCAAAACACCACAAGCTTCGAATCAGACTGAATACTAACTTTGTAGATGCCAATCTTCTTATACAACTTAAGCTCATCTAGTCCTAAACTCGGCTAAGTTCATTATATATAATTTAATCAGGTAATTGAACCATATAGAGTATGCTTTGAGGTTAAATAAATTGCATCGCTAACCAAATCTCAAGTTCTTATAACCAAGGTTTAAAAGGGGCCGTTCTAACGGTCTCGGGGTGTAACCTTTTTTCAGTTATGACGAAGAAAAAAAAGCACTTAGGGGCAAAAATAGAAAAAAAAAAGGAAAAAATACAAAATAATGAGAAAAAAGGCGCTGAAATTCAAATTTTAAAAAACGGAATATAACAGGAAAAAATGGAAAAAATTGAAAAAAAATGGCCATTTTATTTCCCAATTTTTTCCAGAAAATAATGGTCGTTATTTCGGTTTTAACTGAAAAATAACGGAAAATAACGGCCATTATTTTTGTTATAACGGCCGTTATTTTTTGGGCGGTACGTAATGTAACGGGGTAGGTCCGAATCCGTTATAACGGCCATTATTTTCGTTGTAACGGCCGATTTTTAAACCTTGCTTGAATTTGCACTCACGATCACCTCCACTTATATCTAATACGCTATTATGCTAGCTTGGACAGAAATTTGTGTAATTATGAAGCTAAGCGTGCTACGAGTGAATCCGTTTCTCATCATATTCGGGTTTTTTTTTTTTTTTTTTTTTTTTATTAGAAAAACAAGATTTCTGGGGCAAGAGATAAGGGTCCATTTAGATGCAGCCCATAACACAGTTGATACTATATTTTAATTTTGCCTAATTTGCACCTTGTAATTTTGCACCATTCGCAAAACCCGTAAGTGGGGGTCGCGTCACATCTAGCTGTTTAGCGTAGATGGTTAGTGTGTACCCGTCTCTTATGTGGGCTGCGCGGGTTCAATCCCACTTAGGCTGGTTTCCTCCATTGAGCGCAGCTGTGTCGTGTAGTCGAAATCCTCTCTCGTCCGAGTATATACTTGGGGCCAGGTACAACCTGACAGTCAATCCAGTGTGGCCTCCAACTGTGGGGTAGAATTTTGTTGACCGATATCCACTTAGCAACATTATGAGCCACGTAGCACACTCTTAGAGGACGCTGACCCGTATGTTTGTTTGGCCAATCACTAGCTGGCTCCACGGTTAAAGATCAACCCATGAAAACAACTCCAATCCAACGCATAAAAATCACTAATGAGGCTAATTTTTGGTCTGTATGTCCATCTAGCGTTGGGCCAAACATCCATACGGTCAGAAATCAATAAGAATATGCCACGTGGCTCTGGTTGTAGTCGGTCAGCAAAGTTCGACTCCCAGCTGTATGTAGCTTCATGAAGTCGGCAAAAAGTATTTTCTTGCATTTGTCGAATCAGGTTCTAACCCTAGGAAACTAGTTTATAGGGACAAGTGGTATGAAAACTGTGAATACATTGGTGTCTAAAAAGTCTCCTACTAGTTTGATACACTTCATCTAATGAAGATATTAAGTGAGTTCAAGCTCTCATAATTAACCAAGATCTTGATTTTTTTGTAGGGTACAATGTCTTCCAACTTCCAACCATTTTTCTTTTTCATGTTTACACAGCTTTTTAAGATACGTGCCCTACAACCTCTACCTTTTTACCGACATAGTCCTTCCTATGTACCTTCAATGTATCCTTTATTTTACAGTACTACCTTTAGTTGACTTTCAAGAACACTAGATAAAATTAAACAGTGGGTGACCCACCCCCGGGTCAATAGATTTCTAACCTTTGATATTTGTTGGAAAAAAATCTATGATACGGACTTCTGTGTCAAAGTTTTGATGCATAAGTCCCTCAATTTGCCATGTTGTACTCTTTCGGGCCCACTGCCTCCAGGAATGTTTGGCTCACATCTTGGTGAATGAACAGAGCACTTTTTTTATCATGGGCTTGGAACCAACTCATAGGCCTGTTCACAAAGTCCATGTTAAAAAAGTGCTAAAATCATAGGGCTAGAAATCACCAGTCACGCTGATTTTTGGTGTGTAGGTCTATCAGAGTGTGGGCCTGCACGAGTCATTACGTTGCAATTTTAGGGATTTCTACATCAAAATTTTGATACAGAAGGCTGCATGCATCAAAGAACAACCCATATGTGTTCGCTTGTTTTTCCTTACCCATAGCACTGTCATCGAGGCGGATGACAGCACACAATATAAGGCACGTGGCACACTCTTATAGTACTCTGATGGTATTGATGTTTTTCCAGTCTGATTAGTGATTTCAAACCTTTGGATCTTTCTACCTCAAATAATGGTGAATAAAGCTCAAATTCCAAAGGTTAAAATCAACTCATGAAAATAACTCCAATCCAACGTCTAGAAATCACTAATCAGACTGATTTTTGGTTTGTAGGTTCAGCTAGGGATTGGCCAAACATCCATATGGTCAGCTTCCTCTAGGTGTGTGCCATGTGGCTCATATTGCACGCTGTCATCGAAGTTCTGCTTGATGAACACAATGTAATGAACTGGAACCAAATACCTAATAGATGTTTTTCTTTTTTTCCTGATAGGAAAGTAATACGAGCAGTCCGACTTGAAATGTCCAAGATGCACCTGTACGTACATGTGAACAGGTGTTTGGCTACACCCATTCCTTTGACTCGATGGTGGGGTCCACATGGAAATATTGAATAACCCAATCACATCGTGAATAGTCCATTTTAACATTCGTAACCACGTGACACATTGAACTTGCAAAATCCAGATCATTCAATCAAATCTTACGTTAGGTCAATTTATTATAAGATTAGCAATGTCGAAATGGACTGTTCTTTGGCGTGGCAAGAACAACTCAATGTACGGAGGTGGACGTACATTAGTAAAAATGCTTCATCTTTTAATAAATGTCGCGTGATAAATTTTTATTACATTTCATGCCATCATGTTTGGAGGTGGACCTACATACTAATTAGTTATTTCAAACCTTTAGATCTGAGTACCTCAAAAATGTTCAATATCCACAGTTAAAAATCAACTCTAAAAATGACTCCAAGTGTTTTTTTTTTTTTTTTTTTGCTTGTAGGTCAACTTAGGGATACAATCAATGATCTCTAAGAGTATGCCATGTGTAAGGTGCATGTGCGATGGCGTCCCGTGGTATATGTAAGTTTTTTTTACTGAAATACCCATGCCACTTGACACTTCAATGGTTTCATTAAATGGACAGCTTTGATTTTTCAACGTTCTTTTTTATTGAAATACTTAAGCTACTTGAAACTTCAATGGTTTCATTAAAAGTAAATGAACAGTTTTGACTTTTTCAACTTTAAAATTTTGCTTTTTTTTTTTTTTGACTCCCTTGAGTTGCCTCAATTTTCAGATTAGAAAATTTATTTGCGCCCCACAAATTGTAAAAGCACCCATGTAAAACTTCGATGACTGCCCACAATAGAGGCCACGTGGCACACTTTTAGAGGATGCTGGCCATATGGATGTTTGGCCAATCCCTAGATTGTCCTATAAACCAAAAATCAGACTGATCAGTGATTTCTAAGAGTTCGATTGGAGTCATTTTCTTGGGTTGATTTTAACCAAAGGAATTTGAGCATTATTGACCATTATTTGGGTACAAGGATCCAAAGGTTTGAAATCACCAACCATGCTGATTTTCGGTTTCTATGCCCATCTAAGGATTGGCTAAACATCCATACGGTCAACGTCCTCTAAAAGTGTGCCATGTGGCTTATATTATAGGCAGTCAGTGAAGTTTTAGTCAAGGTGCTTTCAAAATTAAGGTTTTTTAGTGAAATACCCATGGCACTTTACACTACAATGGTTTCATTAAAAGTAAATGGACAACTTTGACTTTTCCAACTTCAAAATTTTACTTTCCTGACTCTCGATTTAGTTGTTACCTCTAAATTAATCTTTCAGAATTGTCCCTTCAGTTTATAAATTTTCAAAACTACCCATATTTTGTTAGTGATTCCAAAATGGGAAATTCTATTTGCACCCACCAAAATCTAAAAGCACCCCAACTCTCTCTCTCTCTCTCTCTCTCTCTCTCTCTCTCTCTCTCTCTCTCTCTCTCTCTCTCTCTCTCTCTCTCTCTCTCTCTCTCTCTCTCTCTCTCTCTCTCTCTCTCTCTCTCTCTCTCTCTCTCTCTCTCTCTCTCTCTCTCTCTCTCTCTCTCTCTCTCTCCATTTTAGCCCCCACGATGTTGAACTACCAAGAGAGAGAGAAATAAGGAGAGAAGGAGAAGGAGAGGAAGAGAGAGTGAGAGTGAGAGAAAGAGAAGTAGAGAGGGGGAGAGAGACGTGGACAGAGCGAGAAGCAGATAGAGATGGAGAGAGAGAGAGGTGGAGAGGGAGAGAAACGTGGAGAGGGAAAGGTAGAGAGAGAGAGGGGAGAGATGAACAATATTGAATGAACAATATTCATGTAGCCAACCCCATATCTTTTTTTTTTTGGGTAATCAAGCATATAATATTAAAAGGAAAGGAGGACCAAAGAAGGGCTTCAAGAGTGGTTTGTGCTCTCATATCCTTCGAAATGGCAGATTCATTCTCTGTTAAAGAAAGGCATGTCAAAGGCTCTCTCCATGTCCAGTTGAATTATCATCCTTCTTTTTGATTGACTTTTTGGCTTCCCCCCGCCAATCAAGTTGCACTTCCCGAATGGTGCAACTACTTCATTAATGTAATAGACCGACCTTGACTTTAAGGAAGGCACCTTGCTCAAAAAAGATGAATCTATTCATCATTGTCTCTGATCTTGCAGCTAGTGCTAGTGGCCGTATGTTCTTGGCTGGTAGCCCCACATAACACTTCCCAATGCTAAACAGGTTCAAGCACCCAATACAGACCACTAGTGAAACACTGACAAACGGCGACCCTTCCTTAAAGGCTTGACGATCTAGGTGCAATACTAAGATTATGAAATTCCGTTCCGCTAGCCATGAAGGGAGAGTAGCGGACCACTGATGTTTGAGCCTTAGAGGCTATAGTATGTGCTATAGAATTAGACCCCCTCGAGGTTTAAAAAGTGCTAGTGGCCGTATGTACTTGGCTGGTAGCCCCACATAACACTTCCCAATGCTAAACAGGTTCAAGCACCCAATACAGACCACTAGTGAAACACTGACAAACGGCGACCCTTCCTTAAAGGCTTGACGATCTAGGTGCAATACTAAGATTATGAAATTCTGTTCCGCTAGCCATGAAGGGAGAGTAGCGGACCACTGATGTTTGAGCCTTAGAGGCTATAGTATGTGCTATAGAATTAGACCCCCTCGAGGTTTAAAAAAAAAAAAGAAAAACAGCGAGGGTTTTTTAAAAGCCAAAATATCAGCGCGGGCACCTCTGAATTGCTAACCTAAAGAGAGTCCACTAAGCTTTTAACATTCGATTCGATCTCCAGAGCTGAAATGCCTAAATGTACCACCTGCTCGAGCCAGGGCGGTCGCTACCATAAGGCCATTAAGGCGGTCGCCTAAGGCCCCAGCCCACTAACCTCATGGATGTTTAGCCCACCCCCTGTTAGATATACAAACCAAAAGTCAACCTGATTGGTTATCTCTAGCCAATCATGAAGAATTTTCACATAAAAAATTGGCCCCATCGAGGAAAATTTAGCAGCCCCCCACCCCACCCCACCCCCATAAACTCTTTGGTCCCAATTGTTGACTGAATGTGGGACACCTCTATAATCAAACTAAATATCTTACACCCGTCCAATCTAAAACTATGATGGCTAGCTCCATTTTTGTTACTCACCGCTGCCATCTGGGCCCACTAACAGCAAGCCCACCCTTTAGTAGACATTCCTACCAAAAATCAGCTTGTTTGATAATTTTTAGCCGTTGGTTTTAGTACTAAAAAAAATGATTGAATTCGACGGCTAGAATCACGCTGTAAATATTACTAAAATATAATGTCTAGAGATTAACAATCATGGTGATTTTTGGTGTGTATATTCACCAAGGGGTGGGCTAAACATCCATGCGGTCAGTGGGCCCAGATGGTAGCAGCGAGGAACAAAAATGGTGCTAGCTTTCGATTTACCCAAATAGGAGAGGCAAGCAAGGAGGCGGCTTGTGTGTGTGTGTGTGTGTGTGTGGTTGAACCAGTTCATCAGTCAAATCAAGACCATTTAATCCATGATGGGATGTCACCTACTCCAAAAATCAGTTGATTCTATCCATCTCATTGTCGAAACCTTCTAAATTTCAAAAAAAAAAAAAAAAAATCAACAAAAATACGAATTCAAATTTGGTTGGATATCTCGGGTCAGATTCGCCCCATTTCATGCCCCAATGCTTAAGATCATGCAAGTTGGGTTGATTTTTCAGCTAGGAGACTTCTAAGTAGGGTCCACCGATTCAATGGTCAATCGACAACTGCACTTGTGGAGACCATTTACACATAGTTATATAATAAAATGTTTGGCATAACCCAAATTTTATTTTTTTTAATAATAGCAGTTGGCATAATAGATTTGACTTGCATTGCGAGAATGCACGGTTGGATTCATTCCATGAAAAGTTCATGGAGTTGATTACAAGAAGATCAGTAAGATTAGTATATTTAAGGCAGACTTTACTGATACCATTGACTGGTTAATAATATTTGATTAATTAGGTTATGGGTTTGAAATATCGACGAAGAAAAATGGATTTTTACCCGACAAATTCCGCGATACATGAATCTAAAACAACCTTTATTGTTTTCTTTCACTCTCAATCTCCTTGACTAATCCACATTTGTTATTGTTTAATCATCTCCCTTAATTAAATTAATTTACTTGAATTGACCTCTACCCTTTTTTTCAACTTTCTTTTGTACCCCTTAATTTATTCTTTTACTCATAACCGACGAACAATCAACGCTTAAAAAAAAACGCGTTCGTAGTTTGGCAGGTTCCTCGATCATGGGCAATAGAAAGGAATGATTCTAATCAGATGTTGACGATGATCGATCATTTTCAACCGCAAGATGGGTTGTTAGCCATATTATTTTTCATAAACACTAGTTATCCTAAGTATAGTCAATGCGTGATGTCAATCAAAAGAAGAAAATGAAACTTTGTGGACCTTTGGATATGAGTAAAAGGGAGACTCACTGGAAGTAAGACTTGAGCCTCCAATATCTCTACTACTTGTATCGAAAACGACTTGAATGTGACGTCTCATTTTTTATTATTATTTCCCAAAAACAGTCCTACCTTTTTTTTGCCCCCAAGTTTCTCATTTTCTTTTGCTTCGATCAATCATTTAGTTATCCATAAAATAGACGTGAAAATAGCATTTTTTAAATGATAATTTAGAAGAGAAAATCTATATGAAGCAATTCGAAAGATTTATTTTACCAAGCCAAAAAAAGAAAGTATATAAATTGGTTAAGTCTCTTTATGGCTTGAAACAAGTTCCTATGCAATGACATGGAAATTTGACAGAATAATGTTACCTCGTGATTTTAATGTTAATGATGCTGATAAATATATTTATAAAGATTTGAAATAATATAAAAATAATTTGCATGTATGTAGATGATATGTTAATTTTTTTATTTTAATATAAACTAAGTAGAGAAAATTAAGAAATTTCAATCATCTAACTTTGATATGAAGGACTTAGGAAAGTATAATATGATATTAAGAATTAAAATAGTAAAAAAAGAAACTCATTACATTGAAAAAGTCGGTAAGAAGTATAGTCATTTTAATCATAATTTAGTCGATCTCTACCCTGTTGATCCAAGTTTCGAGTTAATAAAAATATTAGTAGATGTTATGTTCAACTTAATATACTAATGTTATAGAAAGTCTCGTGTATGTAATGCATTGTGCTAGATCTGATATAGCATATGTTGTAGGAATATTATATCGATTTACTAGCAACCTAGGTAGAGAACATTGAAATGTCATTTCAATCCGGATGTATAGATCAGAGAGGTTCTGATGCATGATCTGATATAGCGTATATGTTGCGCATATGTACATGTGTATAAGCACTTGAGGCACACTATAAGGACATGATTGTTCAAAATTGATCTAGATCGAAAGTTCAAAATACGAGAAATTTGGATCACAGTATCCAGAAGGTGGCTCTTAAAAAAAGAAATATAAATCTATAGAAGACAAGGGGTTTCATTGTATCCTGAAGACGATCTCTCAAGACCCCTTTTGTGCATTGGCGATCATTGATCGAGCTAGAAGAAATAAAGTTTAGAAGACATCAATATTATCGAGCCTTGAAGACCAATCGATTATCCTTATTTCTACTTCTCTTTTGTCCTCCGTCGATTTTAAGCATTATAAAATATTTACAACACTTAATAAATCTAGACAGGTAGATCAGAGAGCCACCTCTTAAAAGACTAAAAGCCGAAAAATCAGATTCACCATATGATCTTTTGCTCAACCAGTTGCAATCCAAGTTTTAGCTCTAGATTAGAGATTGAGATTCTCCACCTCTTAAAAGACTAAAAGCCCAAAAATCAGATTCACCATATGATCTTTTTCTCAACCAGTTACAATCCAAGTTTTAGCTCTAGATTAGAGATTGAGATTCTCCAACTGAACAGTACGGATTGGTGAGTTGGCGGATCCTGCATGCAATTCCTTCATTAACGCCTCATTAGCTTTCGCTATATTGATGTTTGATGAGTGACTCAGACGAAATGTTGATCAATGGATCCAGTGTTGTTGAAGGATCATCACATCAATATCTCAGACAAAAATAATTTCGAAGGGCCTGATTGCTATTAATATGCAGGACACAAATATTTACCGGTACAAACATTTGTAGTTATAAATGTTTGCAGCTGTAAACATCTTCTGCTGTATGGTGATAACTTATAAAATCTGCTGCAAATGTTTTCTGCTGGGTGGAGGGATTAATGCAAATATTTTCCGACTCTTTTTATCACTTTTGTGCTTTCTTTCTACATATTAAACATGAGACAAGTATATGGGACCCAAAATTGCAAATGGGGATGCATAGCCACCACTATCCCGTCCAATTTCAGTGCCCTTAGAGATCCGGTTTACCAAGTAGTTGATTTGAATGATCCAGTTCTCTTAGAAATTTAGCTACAGAAATTTATGGCAGCTGGACAGAATGAGCTACAGAAATTTATGCAGGTAGATCACTTAGAAAGCTAACATCAAGTACTCTTGAATCCAAGTGTATCAAAACAATCTGTATCTTCATTTGCTCCTGTTTGTGCCAGATGGGTAATGTCAGACCAGCACATGAATCGGGGAATTCTGTTCCTTTTGCAAAATCAAGGTACTGTCTCAGTCTATAAATTTCTTTGCTGCTGCTGATTTCAAGGGTTGGGATCTAAATTGGGGTTTGTTCGACACAGTATGACGGCTTTGGTTACTGCTATAAGTCTATCAAAATAGACTTTGCTGCCAATAAAATTGCTTGACAGTTGGCTTACACATTTTAGCAGAAACTATTTTGTACTTGAGGTGCTTCAAATGGGTGGAAAATTATTCTTGAAAAACTTGGAATTATTTATGATGGCTAAAACTAGGATTGTCAAAATTTCCACATTGAAAATAGCCCCACATAAAGAAATTTCTCATTCAATAGGGTGACTGCATTGCGATAGGTTACTTTAGCGAAGACCAGTGAGATGCTGATGCATAATCGAGTCACATATTTTAGCAAGTGGTGATCCCATCCAGCATCCCATAAGGAAAAATATATTAGGGCCTTTTGTGTCCTTTCTGATTTGCACAGTGGTAAAAAGATAGCAGAATATGTAGAAGAACCTGGTCTCTTACGGAAACCACTCTCCGAAGACTCCAATCACTGAGAGATGGCAAGCCCATATGTGAAATCTGAAATGATTTCTGGACAGAATTGGATGGCTGCATCACGCAAAAGCACATGGATATATCAAGGACAATTCAATGCTGAAAATGAAAATTAAACATAAAAAAATGAATCAAAGCTATAGGAAAACAGAAACCAATTGATGTTTGACTAAACACGGCTCAATTCTTACAGTATAAGGACCAGATAAAAGAATTATAGTTACCCAAGAAGACATGGACTGGCACCTTCAAGCAAAACCCAAATCTAGAACCAATAGAATGCAAAAGTAAACTTAAGGCGCGTCTAGCTCTATCTGCATTCAAACATGCCCTTTAGCCTGGCTCTATCTTGAGTGAACCTCCTAACCTTAAAAAGAGTTATAGGCTCATTGGTTATGCCTTGTGTAGAGAGACATTGCATGTTTGTAAACAAGTTCACAACTTTACTCTTCCTTGAATGAATCGAGGTTCAAGCTATGTTATTCCGTTTGTAGGCTGTAGGCCCATAAAGCCAACCACAGAGGTACAGAGGCACAAAGTAACAGTTTCTCATATGTTTTTCAGAATCCACTTTTCCCAGAGGGACTAACTACAATTGGTGTCCAAGACAAAGCTACCTACGAGGGATGTTCTGATGGACCTAAGGTCCATCATTCAAATCCATCTTCCTCAATGACAACGACCTAAGTACAGTACCCATGTCCAGCAACTCATGATCTAAACCATTCAATCAGTGGGCCAACTGAATGAGCGATCTTATGCTCCATCTAAATGAGCGGTCAGGATAGGCAAGTTGGTTGGCCATGGTATCGAGTAGGGTCCATAAAGGATTAATAGCCTCATACCATATATAATTTTGTTCATTTATGAATGGAGATATCAACCTTTGTCTAGTAAAGACGGTTGTAAATCTCATCACAGTAAATGGGATGCTCCATCCAGGATTGAGACCCACCATCAGATGGTTCCCACTTAAGAAATCTCCTATGCAACAATTGATCTGGTACGATGATTATAAACATCCAATCTATGACATTCTTTAGATGTTCAATAAAAACTATATCACAAATGGTCCAAATAATCTAAAATAAGGTGAAACTAGGATTGCCAAAATTTCCAAAACAACCCCCTATACATCTACTCTTAAGATTCTAAAGCAACCTAGTCTTTACTTGAATATTCCTAATTCAAGGTACACTTAAATAGAAGATACCCTAGAATGGTTCTCTACGCTTTAATTTTTAATATTGCTGGTTGGGGTCTTGCCTAACCCCTGCTTTCTTTTTCCGAAAAAAAAAAAAAAAAAACTGCCTACCACTCTGACGTGGTTTAAGCCAAAGAGGTAAGACTTGCACTGCCCTCTAAGTAAAACAGAGGAGACTGAACTCACCTTTTCCTTGACTGTGAATTTGCCAAGCTCTTTGGACGAGAGTGCATGAGAGATTCACCTGACCACTGACTGGATTAATACCAATACTAATCAGGAGTGTGCTCATGAGGGAGTTGATTGGAGAACCATCTTCCCCAGGACATGGGGATACAGGAAAGCAAGAAATAAAAGAAGTGTTCATAGTTATGTTGATCTGGACAGAATTGTACTAATAAGAGCCCAGGAATATTCGGCTGCTCATCAAGGGGACTGGAGTATGGCATGTAATCCCAGAGCCAAACCAATCTGGGTAGGGTCCATAATGGTATGAATCACCTTTGTAATGCTAGAGAAAACAACAAGAAGGCACAAGAAACCACAAAAGCAATAACAGAAGCAGTTGATGGGTTAAAATTCAATTTCAATTAGCTTCAACAATCTGATTTGGAGAAAACAATCCCAAAACACAATCCAGATTCAGAACTGATACAAAACAATTCCTAGAGGGATAAAAAGCACATAAAATTGCTAAATAAAGAAGTTAAAGGGAACAACACTAACTTCAGCAAAAAGAAAACAAATTGGATGTGCAAGAGAGAGGATTACCTGGATGCAAGTCCATGCTCTCTGCAAGTAGATCTTGGGGAGGAGAAGAAAGGAGATGACGAGCCTAGCTCTTTCCTCTTCACAACCTTTTTTTTTCTTGGTTTTTTTTTTTTGGTCAAGGGAAGCTTTACTTTGGCTTGAAAAAACAAGAAGTGAATGTTTGCAGTCACTTTTAGCCTGCAAACATTAGTAAAACGGTAAAAAGGTGTGGGCCCACAGTAAATATTTACACAGGTGAATAATGGTCAGGTGAAACCAAGCACCCAGAAATGCAAAAACCATGCCGCAAACGTTTGCTTGCATTGTTCGCGGCGATACTAAGCAGGGCCTAAATTAACAAATGCCCTGCAATAAATTACAAATAAACAAACGTAGAAAAAGCAGTTCAATTACCAAAATAAGAGAAGCTCACTGCTCATAGTTTACATCATCAATTTAAAGCCGCCAATCAACATAAGAAACATATGTTTCTCGCCCGAGGTGCATCCCGATCATCATGGCCTCTCATGAATGCTCTGATAGCAAGGTGCTCTGAAGCATAAGTCATGAACGACGCCAAGGCTACACCTCCCACAACCATCAAACCTAACCTGCAAAAATCACCACTCTTATTTAAGTAAATTCTGCAAGCACGATGACGGAAAAACTATGAAGCCTCAACTTCACTATATTCAGTAGGGAAGTCGTGTACAAAATACAGAAAGTTGCACATTTACCACATTTACAAATCAAGATAAATAAAAGTAAGTTTTGGTTTTTCACAATTTCTTTCACATGTGGAATTCATATAAATGCTATCAAGGTTTCAAAGAACTAAGGAAATATCTCCGTATATGGACAATACTGATTAGATCTGGGTGGCTAATGTGGAAATGGGATTCCTGCATGTGACCAATGTATACCAATCAAGCTAAAGAGAAAACTTAATAAAATGACAATAAGACTAACCATGTTTTATAAAGCAGAATGTTGGACAATCAATAAGCATGTTCATAAAATTGGCTACACAAGAAAAGGATGTCAAATTGGATGAATACCTGAGTGGACCAAGCAAAATAAGATATGACCATACCCGAGGGAATCTGGGAGTAGCCTCAGATAAAATAAAGGGGAGTTGATTGAGATGGTTTCATCGGATACAACAAAGATCAATGACAGCACCAGTTAGAAAGAGCATGTAAGTTGCAAGATCTAAAAGGGTGAGGGGAAGACCGAAAAGGATGCAGTTTGGGGTAGTGAGAAAAGATTTGTAGAGACAAGCCTTAACGGAGGAAATGGAATAGTAGAACATGATTCATTTCAAATAATTGAGATAAGGCACTGATGATGATGGTGATATATACACAACGTCAAAATCCACGGAAATGATTGATTAAAGTTATAGGAATTGAAACATGTAATTAACTGATTTGTAAACAAGAAGCTACTTTGAAGTGTGGCACAGTGTAATACTTAATCACCAATCTGCGGTCCATGTGATGCACACATACTCGGTCTAGTGGGTAGGCCCACCTATAGGGAGATCAACTAGCCGAAAAAGCAAAAATCAGTCCAACCTGATGATCTGTAAGCATCCAATAATTGTTGTGCTTAGGGCCGTTATAAAGGTCCAGAGAACAACGATCGTTTATCATATAGTTAGAATAATTATTCAGCCCGGTTGTTCTGGGGCTAAGGCCAATCCAAGAGGGAGTCCATTGATTAGATGGACAGGCCAGACTTGAATGTGTCACATGGACAGTGGCTGGATGGGGAAGCATGAAATTTGTGTGGCAGTATATCACTTCTGTGTAAATTTCGGTGCTTTCGGGTGTCATTCTATTCATGATCAATTATATAATTCATGAAGTGGCATCAAATTTTGAGTCCTTGTGTAGGCATATTTGAAAATTTCAAAGGAGAAATACAAAAGTGTAATGTCAATGCAACGATGTCGATCTTGTCGAGATATTACCTCAGAAAGAGTGCAGTAATCCCCAAAAGACATGGCAATGAAGGGACAGCAACAGCCAGAAATGCTACCCCTAATCCGTAATACCATGTGGAAACATCACAAGTAGAAACCTGCTGCTGATGACCTGCATCATGTAGAGAGGAACGTTAGCTAAGAAATAAATGAAAGAAAAAAAATGGCACTATTAATCTGAAGTGTGCCCGTGTTTGAAGGCAAGTATATAAAGTTTATAAAGTCAACAAACCTTTTCCAGAATCATGGCCAAAAGATTCGGGATAAGTAGCAAAGGATATTGCTCGAGTTGCCATCACCTTTCCCCATTTATAAATTAAGTATAGATACCCTCCAAATGTTGTAAAGAAGATTGTGAACGTCCACTCATACATCAGCAGCAAACCCGTCCATGGCATCACTTGCCGAGGAACAACGGAAAATGCAAGTGCAAGAGACACCACAGCTGCCGTGAAGCAAACCAGAACAGATATTCCACCCAAATAAGCAGGTACCTTGGTCGTGTTATTAAATAACTGTTGAACATCAGAACAAAGAGTTTTAACTGCTCAGAAATGAAGAAAATTTCACGTCTTACACAACTAACAAGGTATAAGTATGACCAGCCACTTTGTCTCTGTATAAATTATCTAAATAGGTAAAGAAGGGCAGCTGGTGGTGGTGGTGGTGTGTGTGGCATAAAAATATAAGATGAGCATACCAGTCACTTTTTGTGTGTCAAGAAACTTTGCATGTGCAGGAGATTTCATTGTTTTGTTTAAAAAAATAAATAAAAATAATGCACGCCCTATTGACTGGAATCAGGGGAGAAAAGTGACCTGTTTACTTGAATCAACAATGGATGATGAAGAAACACCAACAGCAGAATAAGCAAGTCCACCACCAACTCTGAATTTGTAGTAGAGATTTCTAACATTATTACATAATGAACTTCTATAAAACGTACCAGAGAAATTCTTGGGTATCTGCACCAATATCAGAAAAAAAAAATTATCGAATCCAAGTACCCATCTTCATTTGCTTAGATACTAAGAAATAAACCAGTCCCGAAGTTGTTAACCTGAAGAAACGACCGATAGTAACAGAAAAGCAGTGCGAACAGAGGAAGGAGAAAAAGAAATTTGACTAGAAGCTCTTCATTAGGGTTTCTACCCCCTCCAGTTCCTGGCAGAGATTCCTCAAGCTGTTCCCGAACATTCTGCAGTATTAGCAAACTTAGAAAATCAACGATATGCATCACACCTGAGCAACAGGACCAACCCCCAACACCTTCCCCCACCAACCTGTATGCATGCACAGACGCATTTAAAAGAAAAGAGCTGTAAAGAACATTGACAATAAAGACAATGGGCTACGAAGAAAACACCTGCCAGATGTCAACAGGTTTTAAGAGCCACGCTGTCCACCAGTCCCATGGTTTGAGGGGTCCGAGTGTGTAGTGAATAACCCGGAGTTCATTCTCATCCACCATCCACTGCGTATACGTATATGCACAGAGAAGATCAAAAGGTTATGCAGAAGGCTTAATGCAAATCAAACACCAAGTCAGAACCCAATCTTCTCACACTAAAGGAATCATTTTCTATTGTACAAATCAATTAAGTAGAAGACTGATATAATTATAGCAGTTCTTGTCAAACTAAATGCTAAATTATGTATAAATCCATCAAATTTGATTGTTAAAAGTTCTATCATCCAGCAATAACAAAGTTCAGAGGTCATCATCAGCATGCCGACATGGTCAATGAAATTATTCACATTTATTTACGAAGGTTCCATATAGGTGCAAAGTATGTGAATCTAGAAAATATTCAACTAAATAAATGCCAAATAGCAATAGAACTTTTTCTCACGAGTATGCATAAGGGGATTACCTATGAGGAGGATCAACTTTGCTGATCCTCTGAAATCCGAGATCTCAAGATATGAATAAGGGAAAGGATTAACTGTGGGGGTTCAGATTCTCCCATCATCCCTCTGCATACTGAGAAAACCTTGGCAATTGGGGATCTTCTTGCTGGCAGAAACCCTTTTAAGATAGGGTTTTGGCCAGCATAAAGGCTCCCTCTCGCATAGGGTTTCAGATTTCAAGGGGCAGCAATAGTGATTCTAGTGAAGGATGGTCCAGGAAGGAGAAAGAAGGGAACAAAAGTGAAAAGTTAATGTTTGTGTATCAGCAATGGCCAAAAAAATGAACTCGGCTAATAAGGCTTAAATATTAATAAGTTTAGTCCCACATTCAGAATTAAATAAGAAACATTTATTTTATTGTCTGACATGATCGTTTAAATAAAGAACTAACAAGACTTGCATTGAAAGAGATTTGCATATGCATTTTCGTAACCTTACCAAGGTCCAAACTAAGTTATTCCTTCATTGAGAGTTTAAGAAACAATCAGGATGCTTCATACAGGCTGGTGTGATCTGGAAAACGTAACCAAGGACTCTTACTTGCATACGTGTGACACATGTGCATACATTTGTTGAGGCATATACAAGCCCAATTCTGTGTCGGTTTTACCCATTGGGCACACTCCATGCCATAATAAGTATTGATAACAATGTCAGATCATTTGGACACCAATAACCTAGGGGTAGATTGACAATCAAAGCAACAGAGAAAGAGAAAAGGCACGCTAACCAAAGTTGCGAAAATGAACTAATAAAAAGGATAATGGGCACTAAAAATTTTGAGAAACCGAAATGAAGGAAAGATACCATAAAAGCTTCAGTACTTTATAGAGATATTAAAAGATTCAATGAATAGGTTAACAGGGCAGTTTACTTGAAACAATTCAAAGTTGGTCAATTTCAGCTGTGAAACTAGTGGTCAGACTTTAAGGATATTGGTGCTATTTATTGGTGTGTTTGGGAAGACAAGAACAAACACATCTTTGAGAACCAGTATAACTAACTGAAGGAAGCGACTGAGAGAATTAGAATTACTTCATTTTTTTGGTGCTCCATACTCAGAATTCATAGGAAGAGGCTATGTACATTTGTTTCTAATTGGGATATGTTTACTCCAGGAGTAAACTCTTGAGATGGATGTACAGTCTTTTGTGTGCTGAAGGGACTGCCACCCCACTGGCCTATCCTTTGAATAGTGCCCTTTGTGTTTTGAACTTGCCCCCCTATCACTGGTGTTTACGTCTGGTGTGGAGCTAATTCATTATCATCTGCTTTCCCAGGTTTTTATGTTATTTCGGATTTCCAGGGTGCTTGTGTTAGAGATTGCATGAGTAATGGGAGTGGTGGAATCGGCTAGAATTTAAGGTTTAAAAGAAACTTAAATGACTGGGAATTAGATTATATGTCTCAAATGCTTACTAGAATTGGCTCCCTTCTGGCTTTGCGGATGAAGAATATAGGAGAGCTTGGAAGTGGCATCTAAAAGGCCAATTTTCTGTTCACTCCTTCTATCCAGTTTGGTGGGTGCTCATCCATCTTCTTTCCTTGTGGGGTGTGTTCGGCTTCAATCCATCCCATCCAAAGTGACCTTTTTTGTGTGGACAGTTATGCTTGATAAAATACTCACTATGGACCACCTAATGCATAGAGGAAAGTTTGGTCCCAATATTTGCTTCTTCTGTAGATCCAATGGGGAGACTGTCAATCATTTACATATCCATGGCTCTCTCACACAATTACCAAACTGGTTTGTTTGTTCCAAGTTGTGTAGCGATCCTAAGAGAAGATCATAGAATTGAAGAGCAGAGCTGTGTGTAGCGTTCAAATATCTAACCTAGTAGTTTCATTGAGCTTCAGATCCAAGCCATGTGCTTTGGTGAAGTCTCGTGGATTACCACGTAAACCCTACCGCATTCCGATGGGGCCTTCAATTGGTCCTTTTGCGATTCTTCTCTGGAGGAGGTTTCATTATGATACCTGAGCTTTACTTAACCAGTTGACCTTACTTCATAACCAGTTACCTGAGCGATTCTTCTGTGGAGGAGGTTTCACTAGGACTCCACTCTCATGTAATTATTCTACTTGAAGAGAAGCCCCCTATCAGAAGAGTATTTGAGATACCTCAAGATCAGGTATGTTGCCTCCAAGTGAATCTTTCTGGGTGAGTGCATATACTAACTAATCGCATTGACAACATATGCAATGTCCGAAACAGTCAAGGAGAGGTAGATCAATCTGCCAACTAGTCGCTGAAAGCTCTCAACGTCCTTTAGTAACTCACCAGTAGCATCTCCCAACTTGTGATTCTGCCTAGCCCTTAACTTCCATGTGTCCTTAAGAAGATCAAGGACATACTTCCTTTGGGAAATGAAGATCCCCTGACTTGATCTAGCAATCTCTATGCCCAAAATATATTTTAGGGGTCCCAAATCTTTTGTTTCAAACTCACTTGCCAGGTATTTTTTTCAGCTTGACGACCTCTTCATCATCATTACCCGTCACAATGATGTCGTCCACGTAGACTATAAGGGATGTGGTGCTCTTCGTTTGAGATATCAATCGATCACTCTCTCTGGTAGAGCTGTAGCAGCAGCAACAAAAGCAATGTTGTTGCTATTTCATTTGAGATATCAATCGATTTCCTCTTTTCAACAAAACAGCAATGGGTAAGGAGAAGGTTCACATCAACATTGTGGTTATTGGTCATGTTGACTCAGGAAAGTCAACAACCACTGGGCATTCATATACAAACTCGGCGGTATTGACAAGCGTGTGATTGAGAGATTTGAGAAGAAAGCTGCTGAGATGAACAAAAGGTCATTCAAGTATGCATGGGTGCTTGACAAGCTAAATGTTGAGCGTGAGCGTGGTATCACCATTGACATTGCTCTATGGAAGTTTGAGACCACTAAGTACTACTGCACTATTATTGATACTCTTGGCCACCGTGATTTTATCAAGAACATGATCACTGGAACATCTTAGGCAAATTGTGTTGTCCTGATCATTGACTCCACCACTGGTGGGTTTGAAGCTGGAATTTCGAAGGATGGACAGACTCGTGAGCACGCGTTGCTTGCTTTCACCCTTGGAGTTAAACAGATGATTTGTTGCTGTAATAAGATGGATGCCACCGCCCCCAAGTTTTCGAAGGCAAGGTATGAGGAAATTGTGAAGGAGGTGTCTTCCTACCTCAAGAAAGTTGGTTACAACCCTGAGAAGATCCCCTTCATCCCAATCTCTGGTTTTGAGGGTGACAACATGATTGAGAGATCCACCAACCTTGACTGGTAAAGGGCCCAACTCTCCTCGAGGCCCTATACATGACTCAGGAGCCCAAGCATCCCTCAGACAAGCCACTCCGCCTTCCCCTCCAAGATGTTTACAAGATCGGTGGCATTGGAACTATCCCAATGGGTCGCGTTGAGACAGGGGTCCTCAAACCTAGCATGGTTGTCACTTTCGGTCCCATTGGTCTCACCACTGAAATAAAGTCTGTGGAGATGCATCATGAGGCTCTCCAAGAGGCCCTTCCTGGTGACAATGTTGGCTTTAACGTCAAGAATGTTGCTATTAAGGATCTAAAGCGCCGGTTTGTTGCCTCAAATTCGAAAGACAACCCTGCTAAGGAGGCTGCCAACTTCACCTCTCAAGTCATTATTATGAACCACCGGGACATATTGGGAATGGGTATGCCCCAGTCCTTGATTGCCACACCTCTCACATTGTGGTCAAGTTTGCAAAGATCTTGACCAAGATTGATCAGCGCTCAAGTAAAGAGCTTGAGAAGGAGCCCAAGTTCTTAAAGAATGGGGATGCAGGGTTTGTTATGATGATTCCCTCAAAGCCAACGGTGGTGGAGACCTTCTCGGCGTATCCTCCTCTTGGGAGGTTTGTTGCTAGAGGGAGGCATAACAATGTATATCAAAGGGTCCATGGGTCTAACACATGTGGAGTGTCGGGTACACAACCAAACAACACCCCCTCTCAACACTTTGCCGGGGACTCGAACCTGTGACCTATTGAGACATTCCTGCTCTGATACCAAGTTGTAAGTTAGAATTTAGGTTTAGGGTTAGGGTTTGTGAGAAGAGAGAAGAATAGGAGAGAAATTAGAGAATTAGTAAGCATGTGTATCTCACATGACTCCATACTCTTTATTATATAAGAGAAATATTTTGGACAATAATGCCCTTACAATATGTACGGGCAGTCCCTTATCACATAAAGGGTACACCCTGACAACAAGGAGTGATTGTCAGCTCTCCCTAGCATTTTGCTCTTCCTTATAATTGTTTTTGTTTTGAGTCTTTCTCTCATCAACTTATCAAAAAAAAAAAATTTCTCTCATCCCATTTTGTAATTGGTCCTTTGTATAGTGAGCTTTGCCATTTTTTCTCTTTTATATCACTTTCTTTACCCATCAAAAAGATATATATGGGCATCAACTTTACTTATCAAAGAAAAAAAGTAAACAAAAGTAAAGGTGAATAGGAAAAATATGTCTAACTTCATCACTGAATATGAAATGGTAGTGCTAACTGTGGTCGCTAGGAAATAGGGAAAAGTCAAAATATCCAAAAGGTCAAAACCTTAGTTGCAAGAAGCATGTACTCCATGGTGCCGCTCCCACTTAGGAAGCCCACACATGAAGTCCAGCTCCCAAACCTAGTTTAAGAATTCCTCACCCTCCCACCACTGGTTACCACCGCCATGACTCCATCAAAGCCACCTTTTTAATACCACCAGTTTTGCAGTGTTTGTAAATTCTTGTACTTATTGGATTTTATATATACTAATTAAGAGATATTGGTTTCAAATGTTTTACTAAATAGATTCACATTTTATAATATGTAAATATTAAATAAACACTTCCTAGCTGCTCCTGCGTCCTAACATTTTTGACAACTACATTTTTCCTTTGCTGCAATTTCGCAAATCATAACTAAGAAAATCTAGTCTAGTTTGGAGCCTCTCATGAGCCTTCTTTGTTTCAATGAGGACACCAAGCCTAAATATTACCATGGGTTGACTTGGAATATGCTTTAATTTCACACTCCCTTCAAAGGTTGTCCTTAGTTTAATTTTAGCAGTGTCAGTGCTTAAGATATGTCCAATCAGGTGGTTTTGGCTTTTTTAGGTTCATAAAAATGACTAATCCAACCTCAGTAAAGCTCTGAGAAATGGAAGCAAACTCCTTTTTGGTACCATTGCAAGGGTGATTCTTAATGCAAGTACATGGCTAAAAGAATGGAGCATCCCAACTATAACAACCTTGCAGACTACATGAGACGTGTCCAACACAGGTACTTTGCCCGTTTAGAAAAATCCATGCAACATAGAAGAATATATTTTTCTTCAAACTCACATTACCAAACCCTTCTATTTTCATTCAAACCCTTATTGTTTCTTTGTTTAGTTTATTAGAACTCTTCCAAAAATGAATGACCTAATTTCAGTCCATGTAAGATGCAATCATCGCTGTCCGTTCTTAATCCAACAGAATTAGAAGATTGGCCTACCCTTTGCTCAAGATTACACGCTGCTTGATTATCAAAGGCGGTGGTCCCAACTTGGTCCTACTTTGGTTGTGCCTCATATGATACATGCCAAAATAGTTATGAGTGTTATAAAGAATTAGATATGCACAAAATTGACATCATCAAATGTTTCCTCCAAAACTGTACTACTACTCTATTAACCTGCACTAGACTATGGGCACAGAACCATATATTATCGTCATTAGAGATAGTTGTAGTTCAAATGCCTAAATCTGCCACATCAGAATTGCATGGAAAAAAGTTAAATCAGTTAAAAGCTCAGGTTATCAGTTACCTTATTGGCCAGCATATACAGACCAACATCTGCATTATATAGGGTAGAGAGTCGCTGGACTGGTCTAGAATTCCTCACATCTGATGATAAATTTGGCTCAAAAACATGTGCATTGGCAAATCCAGTAAAATATGAATTCAGAAACCCCTGATCTCCTGATAGCACAAAGAACATTAGAACTTTGGATGAAAAAGAAAATGACAAAAGAGCTTCAGTGAAAATAAGACTGGTTAAGCTGCACCCTGTCCTGCTGTAGCCAAGATGTGGAAAAGAACAGAAAAGGCTAAACTGTGTTGCTCAGGTTTCTCAAAGTAAATACCATCTCCAACAACATGAAGTGAGCATGCTTTGGATACCGTGCATGTGTGTGTAGGGTTGAATTGGTCAACTAGACTAGCATCGTAATTGATGAATCTTCTACACACCGATCAGCTTCCTTGGTACCTTACAATTCAAAGACATTTTGGAATATAAAGTAGCTTGTTTTGAACTTTTTGTTGTCGCTCCTGCATCCACACCCATTCCCACTGCCTCGCACTTCTAGCAATATGTTCGAGTGTGTGTATAGTAATAAGGGTAGTTTGATCTTCTCTACGTGGTACTCATATATAATTGGAAACTTGCCCACTTATTATAACGTGAATGAATGAAGAGAAGTGTCAGTTAAGGGAACCTACCCACCTAAAGTATCCCCCTAATCATGTGCAAATAAACTGAAAATGATGAAGTTGATAAATAGAAAGACGAATTGGCAGAAACAAAACATGCACACGGGAAGATTAAAACCTCCAGTGTAAGAAGGCAAGGTGTTCACTTTGCTCATCATATCCTTGAAAACTGTTTCAGACGGTTCCACTACCATGACTCCTGAATTCATCCTCTCAGAATGCTTCAAGTTCGCGCAGAACTTCCCACATTTAAAGAGTTCATCGATACTCTTTAGCACAATAGTATCAGCATCAAGATACACCACTGCCCACGAAACAATTTTACACAATTCACTAAAGGGCCACATATATAGAGCAAATTCAAATCGTCGGAAATCGAATTAAGTGAAATCAATCACCTTTCTTGTAGTTTGTCATGCTAAATATTTTTAATTTTGTGTAGACTCCCCAAAACCGCTTCGGCCGAACTTGATTGGGGTTAGCCAATAAACTTATAAGCTCCACAATCCAACCATCAGCCTACTCAGTAACCACAAGAAGTCCTTCTTTATTTTAACAAAATCAACAGATACATATGAAATTACGGAGAGAAATGAAGATGTAAAGCTGAAACTAACCCTAATTTTCGTTCAAATCAAACCTGAAGGAGCTTCTTAGCGTAATCGGAGACGCCATCGGAGACAAGAACGACCATGTCTTTAGTCGATCCAGTTTCCCGAATCGATTTCCCTAGAACTCGAACGCCGAGGAGAAATTCATCTCCGTAAAGAAGAGTAACGTAAGCCTCTGACTGAGATTTCCCGAGAACTCGAGCAGATTGAGATTGAAATAACGCAATCAGAATCACCAGGAAACCAAATTTCGAGACCCTCGATCTCATCCTAACTGATAAGAACCAGAAGATCGAATGGAAGAAAGATCGAAATCTGAACACAAGAGGGGGTTGTTCAGTGATGATTCATGGAGGGACTAAAACTAAAACTCAAAGCTTTTAGTGGATTGGAAGGTAATAAACTAGTTTCAGAGGGTGAATTTTTAAAAGAAAAAGAGTATGTTGGAGGAGAGTAAACCTTCGCTCACACCCGTGTGAGCAAAGCCGATCACACACCACAATATGAGCCACGTGGCATACTATTATAGGACGATTACTGTATGGATGTTTGGCCAGTCTCTCGTTGGATCTGTGAACCAAAAATCATCCTGATCAGTTATGTCAGACCTTTGGATCTAGTACCCCAAATAATGGTCAATAATGCTTTAAATTCTACGGTTAAAATCAACCCGTGCAAATGACTCCAATCCAACCCTTAGAAATCACTAATCAAGCTAATTTTTGGTTTACAACTCCACCGAGGGACTAGCCAAACATCCATATGGTCATCGTCCTCTAAGAGTGTGCCTCGTGGCTCAAATGTGTGATGTGTGATCGGCTTTGCTCACACACGATGTCAGCAAAGGTTTTCTCTGTTGGAAACCTGGAAAATTCTTCACTTCGGTTTTCCCTCTCGGAAAATAATGCTATGAGCCTCATGAGAACGTCCTCCCTAGAGTCTAGACCGTTCGCTGGTCTTTTGAGACAATGAGACTCGTTTGTTGTGAATCCCGGCCCAAATGAATATGCTACCAAGTTGGTTCAACTTGCTTCAACATGTCTTCAGTTTGAGGCTAGAGATCGGCCAAATACTAAGTTTCTTCTTATAGCAGTAGTGCCCCTTCAAAAGTAGAGAGAGGTAACAGAGTGCTTTTTCCTGATGTTTGATATATATTCAAAGGTTCGTTCTTGATTTGAGATGCCTGATTTCTAATGCACATTTTCAATCCTTTTCCTTTTACCTTAGCTTCCTTAATCAATGTATACATGCCATATACGTAGTTTATGCATTTCTATCTCGATTAATTTTTCACATTTTAAGATAAAATATTAGTTACATTTTTTTAACAGTTTCACGTCTTCTTCAATGAAGGAGTTATACAAAGTTACACATCAAAAAGTTCTGAAGGTGAGACTAAGGTGGACAACTTTTGAAATTTTTTCTCTTTTTGGACCGGAAAAAGAGTCATTAGGTATCTTTCTATAGGAAAACATGGAGCAGGGGGTTACTTGTATTTTGTAAACTTGTAATTTTGTTTGGCTTGTAACATTCAACACTACTCGAAAGAAATTAATGAATTTTATATTTTATTGAGTTTTTATCTTTAGATAATAGAGTTATCATTTTCATTAGTGTATGGAATGTGAATGATATTTTTTTTATGAAACATGTGTTACTAATGTGGTTATAATGTGTGAATTTTCATAGGGGATTTTATTGTAAGAAGAGATATATGAGAGCAAATATGGGATACAAAATTTTTTTTAAAATAAAAATAAAATGATAGCATTCAAAAAGCTCTATGCTTTACATTGTATTTATGACATTTCCCGAATGCCATGGTTAAACTTCAGAAAAGCATGGCATAGCCTTCTATGACATTTTTATGGTATGCGATGAATGCCATAAAAGGCCTTTATGGCGTTTTTTGAACACCATAAAAAGCCTTTTTTGTTATAGTATAACTCAGAATAAGACATTCAAAGAAATCTCAATTGTTGATCATTGGGAAAAAGTTGAAGTTGTTTGCAAGATTTTGAAAGCCCACTACAAATATTTTCTCTAGAACCAAGTATTAAACTAACAATCTTTGCTTTCATAAGATTTTAAAGATTCAAAAATATTTAAAACATAAATTCCTCAAGTTTACATGCTTTTTATGAGCTCCATGCCTAAAAGAAACAGTCAAAGTTTGGAGCAAATGTGACTTGGGATGACAATTGTAGTACTGAATCTATTGATGGATCCTTGGTTTAAGATGAAATTATTAGAGTTTTTTATTTTTTTCCTAAAGAAGATACATGGTATTGATGCTTAAGAAAACACCATATATACTTCTCTTTGGAGCCATTCATGACCTCTATGATGAGTATATGCTATCTTAGATATCTGAATCAAATAAAAAAAAATCTGTGTTTGCCTTAGAGCAAATGTCAAAAGGCCATCTCAATTCTATATAATTTGAGACAGCTATAGTCCCATGTTGCTTGATTTGATACGGTATGCTCCAATGCTGCAACGATATATCTCAATGCTATTTTTGGATTGGAGTCATTTAATTCATGGGTTGATTTTAACGTGGGAATTTGAGCATTATTTGGGGTTCAAGATAGAAAGGTTTGAAATCACTAATCAGGCTGAATTTTGGTTTGTAGGTGCACCTAGGGATTGACCAAGCATCCATACGGTCAGCATCCTTTAAAAATGTGCAATGTAGACTGCTGTTCAGCCAATCATAGGTTGATTCTAACGGTGGGATTTTGAGCATTAGTTGGGGTACAAGATCCAAAGGTTTGAATGGTCCAAAGAGTCAATACCCAAAAGCTGCCATATGCTAAAATATAGCACCGGATATAGCATTAGGATAGCACAGCGTTGGAGCACCAATTTTTGACCCACCGTACTGAATTTTCGGATAGCGCGGTGGGACAATACAACGTTGGAGATGCTCTTAGTTCTAATGCAACAACAAAATAGTGATGCGATAGATGAATATGCACAAAACATTTAAGAAAAATCAATTAATAAAAAAAAAGGTATGAACTGGATCATTTTCTAAAACAAATGTATCATTTGCTAAGATTAAGCTCGTCGTGGGCTTGGTCTGGGCTCAGGCTTATGCTAATAATTTACAGGTCGAGTCTTGACTCTGGACATACCCTAGGGTCCTGACCCAAGCCCAAACTCACTAACACTTCTATTTACAGTTTTTTTTTTTTTTTTTGAAAACTTAAAACATTTTCACTTTTTGTCCGATCAAATGGGCAATGGTCAAAGGGGGCAATCGTGAAAAATTGAAAACTTTAACATTTTCACTTTTCGTCGGTGTATTATGGTCAAAGGGGCAATTGAGCGTTTTTCAAATCTTAGTGGGTCATGCAAATTTCAAATAAAAGATAGCGGTACTATAAGAAGTAAAGGTAGGTTTCCACTTTAGAGAGGAATAAAAGAAAGAAACTGAGTAAAGATTGGAGACATTAGTATCAAAAATTTATTTATAAAAATCAAGGTTTAAAAGGGACTGTTATAACGGTATATAACCGTCTGGGGGTGTTACCATTTTTTCCGTTAAATTCACATCAGATGCAAATACAATCAGATAAATTCACAACAGACTTCAACCGCATCCCATAAGCACAAAAGAAATATACCTCGCATGATAACCACCTTCAAAGTCGTTTCCCACGTCATAAAACAAACATGGGAAGTTACAATTTGGACGAAGCAACTATAAAGCAATTATATCTCATGAAGAGAGATACAGGCAAAACTTAAATCAGCCAAACATAAATTGTAAAAAGAAAACAAAAAATAAAAAATTAGGGAACAAAGGCAGATACAAACTTTAAATTCCTTACTGGAGTTCAACGTGATCCAATCACACTGCTCATCACTTCACCAAAACTGGCGATGACGACAGCAGAGATGGATCCTCCACTTCATCAGGGACAATCTTCAGAGATTTCAAGCAATTTTGTTTCATCGTCCGAACCCAGCAAAAGCTATCGTGAGCGTTGGACAGATGTGTGCCCCGGCAACCATTACCGCCAACCCAGCACATGCTGCGTTTCAAGCTTTTCGTACTTCTCCATCTTCTTTCTCTTTTCAAATATGAATTTTGACCCTTATCTTATTATATAAACAAAACATATGGAAGAAAGAGAGACGTGTTGGTAGATGTAAAGGCTTGAAATAGAAACGTTTAAAATAAAAAATATTTTGGAAAGAGAGAATTGAACTATGGGAAGATAGAATTGGAAACAAATATATGGAAGAGAGATAGTAAAAAAAAGAGAAAAAATTGATTACCTTAAGTAATTTGAGTTTTTTAATGAGATACAATTAGAAAGAGAGAAGAGGCTTTTAAAATAATTGGAGATGAGAGAGAAGAATTAATGAAGGAATTAAGGAGAGGGAGAGTCCATAGAATTGGAAAGAGAAGACGTTATGGAATTAATTGGAGATGGTAGATATTATAGGAATTAATGAATGAATTGTTAAGGAGAGAGAGAGAGAGAGAGAGTCATAGGATTGGAAGGAGAGAACACGTTTTGAAAATAATTGGAGAGTTCAAAGATATTATTTTGAAGAGATATTCATTGTAGAGAGAGGTTTTGTGCATGGGTATTTTTGGGATAGGCCAAAAAGTTGGAGAAAGCGCCACCTTATTAGGGTCGAGCTTTAGTATAGATAATAGATAAAATATAAAAAAAAGGCCTCATATAGAGTTTCCGCCTTAGGCCTCAACTTACATCAAGATAGTCTCGATCTTTGCTGCTGTTGGCATTAGCAAAGTTCTACTCATGGAGAAACTGAAAAAGTCGAAATGAAACATGTTTCCAGCATGGACAAAAGAATCCAGCTTCGGTGGTAAAGGTAAAATGTTTTGAAAAAAAAATAAAATAAAATGAAGTTGAGAGCAAGGTTTAAAGGAGGCCATTTTAAAGGTTAAACAGACTGGGGGCGTTACCGTTTAAACGGCTGTTAAAACGGATTGAAACAGCCAGGGGTAAAAATGGAAAAAAAATGGAATTTAACGGAAAATACAGAAAAAATTGCGCTGAAATTCAAAATTTGAAATTAAAAAAAATTAGAATTTAATGGATTTAACGGTCATTTTTTTCACAAAATTTTTCAGAATTTAACGGATGTTTAAACAATTTTAATGGCCGTTAAAACAAAAAAAAGGCCGTTAAATTCAATAGTGTTAAAACGTGTTTAAATGGTTTTAACGGAAATGGGCTTGGGGCGTTACAGTTTAAACGGCCGTTTTTAAAACTATGGTTGAGAGCATTTTTTTGCATTACAGAATGCACATGTTTGTTAAAAAAAAAGTGAATAATCCCGGAACAATTTGCAAACAATTCGGCAATACGCATTAATTCACGTATTTTTGAACAATTCGTTCAGTCCGCCTTAACTAATCTGTACTCCCTAGGCCCTACACGAAAAAGAAGTCTCTAAAAAATGCTCGACAACTTTTGATTACTTTTAAAATTTAAACATAAAAGGACGTCGGTAGGCGGAGAATAGACATCGCTTTGAAAAGTCCATGCTAATCAATCAGAACCGTTAATAGTTAGGCAAACGAAATCAACACCCTTCATTTGGACGGTCGAATCCTACTTCAATAACACGGTTTCACACTTTTCTTTGTGGACTATTCTTTATGAATAATCCATCGGTGAGTGAATGCCAGCTCATCGCTATCATCCACCGTTGGATTCTTGAAATCCACGGCTGAGTACCCGACTCCCAGTCGGGTCATAAAAAGGGGGTCGTCCGAGCCTGAGCCTATTATTAAATCTGTGAAGTTCCTTTTAGTGGGTCCCACTCCTATCCCTTCCGCACTGGCGTATGATAGTTGATAGATAGATGCTAACGTACAAGTTTGCAAAGCAAAGAAGCGTGCGTATTACGCACCGTCAAAGAATCTCGTCACATCACAATCGAGTAAACCTTCGCTCACACACAGGTGTGCGCAAAGCCGAACACACACCACAATATGAGCCATGTGGCACACTATTAGAGGACGATGACCGTATGGATTTTTGGCTAGTCCCTCGTTGAATCTGGAAACCAAAATCATCCTGATTAGTTATGTCAGACCTTTGGATCTAGTACCCAAAATAATGGTCAATAACCTCTAAATTCTACGGTTAAACGCAACCCATGAAAATAATTCCAATCCAACGCTTAGAAATCACTAATGAAGCTAATTTTTGGTTTACAAGTCCACCGAGGGACTATTCAAACATCCATACGGTCATAGTCCTCTAAAAGTATGCCCCGTGGCTGATATTGTGATGTGTGATCAGCTTTGCTCATACACAAGTGTGAGAAGGTTTTCTCATCACAATCCAATTCACCTTATCCGTTACGATTTCCGAAACGTTGCGTGCAAGAGGCATTTTTCTCATAAAGACTCTGACACCGAAACGGTACGAATATCGGTTCGCTCATTTCTTCGTCCTCTCCAGTCTCCTCCACGAGACGAATCTTACTTTTCTTTCTCTCTCTTTCGATGAAAAAAACAAGGGAGAGACCATTATCTGCCTTTATTCTCGTTTGGCTGCTTTTCCTCCTCTCTGTTGATATTATATAAAGACGTTTTTATTCTCACTTGGTTCAAAGTCTCCCCCCTCTCTGTTCTCTGACTTTTTTCTTTTCCTTCTTCATCTCTCACAAATTCGAAGCCATCATGTCTTTCAGAATGGTAAGCATCTCTAATCGATCTCCGTTCTTGATTTTTTTTTTTATATATTTTGATCGGTTTTCTTAGATTTATTGTTCATTTTGATAGATCTGACTTTGTTAGATTCGGAATTATTGAGAATTTGATGCATTCCTTGTGGCTTTTTTGATCTGATGCTTTTTTTTTGTCGGGAAAATTAGAGCAGAGATCATCGACGATGAGATTTCTAGTTGTATTGTATCTTTATTACGTACAGTTAGGTTAGAGATCATCGACGATGAGATCTTGATCTTGTTATGTTAGGCTTCGAGAATCTCTAGGGTTCGAATTGCTTTTTTACTTTCTACAAATCCTTGAGGATTATTGATGAAAACTTTTGTTCTCTGAATTAGAGAGGATTGTTCTAGAGATCATCGTTGATGAGATATAATCTTGTTGTGTTAGGCTTCGAGAATCTGTACAGTTCGAATTGCTTTTCTCTTTCTCCAAATCATGAAGGATTATCGATGAAAAAAGTTTTTTCTCTGAATGAGAGTAGATTGTCTTGAACAAATTTTTTATGAAAAATCTTGTACATTTGCTGAATATTTTTTCTAATTTTGGTAAATTTTAATGGAGATCTTGAATTTGCTGCATTTTGTTAACTTTACTCGATCATTGCAAATCGACGTGAGAACTGATTTTTTAGTGTCCACGGAGATTTATTTTCTCTCTTAATCTCCAAATTAGGGAAAGTCTAGATCTTTTTGTTCTTCATCTGTGACTAGGGGAAGATTTGGATGAAAATTTTGATTTCATCTCGGTTTATTATGATTGAGAAATCGTTCAGAGTTTTTAAGCCTTTTTTAAGTCTCAATTAAGGAAAGTATTTAATCTTAGTTTTTGGTTTTCAGTCAAATGCTTCTTCTGGCATGGGAGTTGCTGATCACAGCAAGAACACGTTCTTGGAACTTAAGAGGAAGAAGGTGTACCGCTATGTAATTTTTAAGATCGACGAGAAGAAAAAGGAGGTCGTGGTTGAGAAGACTGGAGGTCCAGCTGAGAGCTACGATGATTTCACGGCGTCTTTGCCGGAGAATGATTGCCGATATGCAATCTATGACTTTGATTTCGTGACTTCCGAGAATTGCCAGAAGAGCAAGATCTTCTTCATTGCATGGTGAGCTTTTCTTTTTAATTGCTGTTGGTGTTTGCTTGGTATTTTCATTACAGAAGTACTGTTAAATGTTTATAGAATTGAAACTTAAATAATCCTCATAGCAATCTATATCATAGTTCATTTGCTAAAATTAGAATACCTCGTAATCTTACGCTATGATACCCGGATACTTCAACACGTTTGTTGTACCCATAATGACACGATACGACCGAATATTGTGCATGGATTCTTCTACTGTTTTTATAGAAATGAAATTTGTATCGACCCCACAGGAATCTATATCATAAGTTCATTTCCTAAAATTTGTCTTTGATAAAATTAGAATACCTCAGAATCTTACCGTATGATTCCTGGATACTTCAACACGCTTGTTGTATCCATATTGACATGATACAACCCAATATTGGTACTAGATGCTGCATGGGTTATTCTACGACAACACTTTCTCATTTCCTATTGTATTATTGCAAATTTTATAAGTTTCATTAAATTTAGCATTATGTGAATATTTCATTACCTATATCCATATCCCCATTTCATCATATCCGTATCTGGCCATCTTAGATTTTTTCTATTTATTCTAACGGTTCCCTTTTCTGAGTTCTGATATGTGAGCAAGTAGGTTTATTAACTAACCCTTCAAGTGCACATAATTGTACTTGATATATTGTAGAAAGCATTATTGGTGTCTAGAAGCCTTATAATTTCATTTGTCAACCCTACAAAGACCCAGAATCAAAAGCTACATCAGGATTCAATGATCAAGTTCTACATGGGATTTACACTGCATTTGGCTTGTTTCTGAGTGGCATGTCTGGCTGTTTCACTTTGTTTACTTAACAGTATATGCTTTTCTTTTTGTTTTTCCTAGTGACTGCCATGACACAAGGGAAATGTTTCCGTAAGCTTTTCTGAAATTTTTTTTTCCTTGGAAACGAATTTTGATTTAAAATTCCAAATGTCAGAAGTACGAATGTATGTCCTATTTAACCTTGACATTGGAGCTAAAGAAGGGAATAAACAGTTTTAAGATCTCTATGTAAAGTAACCGGCTTTGGTACTTGGTTTACGATATGAGAATGGCTTATGGTTTTAATATGCATTTATAGTTTCTTTCACTACACATTAATTACCAGTTACTTTGTTTCGTTGGGTGCCTTGTTATCATTGGTAGTTCTCAATATCTCGGAAGTACATTGTACACTGTTAGTTTGATCCAAGGCTCCATGCCTGTTTAGACGCTTTCAGGTTGACAACCACATGCTTTCTAGTGAAGGCACTCAGTGTTTGAAGGAATGAAGTCATCACCTAAATTTTAGGAAAGCTCTATATCTACGCTCCCTGTGTAGCTTCAAGGTTTTTAGAAAAATAAGCTTAATATTTGCCAAATGAAGCAAATGCATGAAATAAACAATCTAGCCCCGAGTCCTCTTTTCCATAAATCTTGTGCCATGGGTGCAAACTACCAATGGGCTGACAACCTGTATCGACTGTTAGAATCGTCAGTTCACTAACGAGAAGAGAATTTGATGATCTTGGGCTATTCCACTTTTCACCTCTCTAGCAAGAGAACTGTACACCTTTGTCATCATTACATAACATTGTAAATGACCCAAATATATGCAGACTTATTTCAAGCTTCTTGTCCTTGTGCCAAGTATTTTGTTTCGACCCCATCTCTATGCTTGGTTGTTTCATACGTCATACGTGGTATGCATGTTGATCAGGTCTCCCTCGACCTCTCGAATCCGAGCCAAGATGTTGTATGCCACATCCAAGGACAGGTTCCGGCGGGAGCTTGACGGCGTACATTACGAGATTCAGGCCACTGACCCTACTGAGATGGATCTCGAAGTGATCAGAGACCGTGCAAACTGAACAATTTCTATCAGTAAAAAAGGGATTTGCATTATAAACAATGGCAGGATTCTGCCAACAGTGAAAGAAGAGCGCTTCCCTGCTTCATCTAGTTTCTGATTTTTGTGAAGTATCTGTTTCAGACAGAGACATATGATGGCTTAATCACTAAATAAAGTCTGGCACCTGCTGGGAAGGCTGATATGAAGGCTGTGGGAACTTTGGGCTTCCTTAACTGTCATGATGCTTCTCAGATGAAGGTGGATTTGGTTATGGTTATAGATGAATCGACTTGAAGTATATATATATAAAATGGGTATATTGATGAATAGATTCTCTCCTTGCTCTCATCTTTTCTGTATTATTTTTTAGCATTGAAAACTTTTTTCAAAAGCACCACAATACCTGATTCTCCTTGGGGCACTTGGTGGGGAGAATATATCCTCCCACCCATCCTGTCTTCCATAGCGTTGGAACACATTCTATGGGTCCCTTGAGAAAATTTGGGGGCCAGAAATTACCAACCTGATTTATTCTATTCTTTTTCAGAAAAAAGAAAAAGAATGAGAAGGGGTGGCAAGTGGTCCTATAGAATGTGGATGCAACGCCTTCATACTCTCTAGATGTATGCCACATGTATGTGGATCGTATATTATTGAAGCAGATATATCAATATCCAAATCCGATATATGAAATTTTTGGATAATATCCGATTATTTGAGTGCGGATTTGAATTCTGATTAGAATTTTTGACTATTTATTAATGGATCGGGCTCAGGGGACCCCCTTTTTCTGACCCCTCTTCCTCTTGGGAGTTGTGTTATCGACCATGGATTCTGAGAATCCAACTGTGGTTAAATGCTATTTGTATTTAAACCTTATTAAAGGCTTATTTAACCTTAGAATGGTTTCGAGTATTTTGGATTGAAATGGGTAGATGAGTGAGGTCTCTGTAATGAGCGTTGATCAGCCGAATTAATCGAACCTGGTGTGTGATCCAATCCCTTTTGGATGCTCTTCTCGCTCTCAGATTTTAAACAAAGCTCCATGTCCGTCCTACCCTCTCACGATCTGTTCAATGCATGTACTACTTACATACACCGGCATGTTTGTCTTAGGGTCATGCCCATGATAAGATATTGACCCTTCTTTGTTGAACCCTATAAGAGGGGGTATAAGTGGGGAGACAACCACTGTGTTTTGTTATATAGATCATACTATTTAATAGCAGCACAACATATATAAGCCATTATAGAGTGAGATGTCCAATTATCACCCATAGCTCAAAAATGTTTAGATCTACAAGGAATCGAAGATCCACATCTCCTACACATGGTTCACCAACCACTGCATAGTTTTTTTTTTACATTGTTTCCTAAAGGACCTTATGTTATCATCATAAGAAAACATCCATTCTACCCCTAAAAACTAATACATGTGAAATAAATCAGCAATAATATTGAATAAGTAGATCTAATCAAACAAGACTGTGATTTTGGTTCTAAGGACATATAACACCAAGATAGTGGCGGAGTAGGAGGACGTTCCCCTAGTCTACACAAACTCTGTTTCTCTTCCTAAGTCATGTAATACTCATGGTGTCAGATATTCTATATAACAAAACAGGGAAGTTGTCTCCCCCTCTTATAGGCTTTCATATATCCAAGGGGCCATATCAACCCTTATGTAAAATAAAATTTAGACGGTTCGATTAATTTAACAGGGAAATTGTCTCCTTACTTATACCCCTCTTATTCTTCACAAAGGATGGCCGAGATCTTATCCCCCAAATGGACTATGGATCTCAACCACTCACACCCGATTTTGGGAAATGCTTTGTAGGGAAGTGCCGAGTGCATGGCCACCCATTATACATCCAATTAACAAAACAGAGAAGTCACTTAGTGGCTTCACAAAGCATGGCCGAGATCTTATCACTCCAAATGGATGGTGGATCTAAGCTACTCACACCCGATTTTGGCAAATGCTTTGTGGGGGAGTGCCATGGGCACGGGCCACCCACTAGTACTAATGAAACATATCATAGAGAATGAACATTGACATGTAATTACCCCTTGAGACTATTGATAAAATAGCCCATCAATTGTTGTTCAGTCGTCGAACCTTGTGCACTGTACAACAATCGATCTTCTCAAAGTCTTCCCATCTTTCAATCTTATTATTTCTTTTTGTCCATTCAAACCAAAGAGAAGCCTCCCCTTCAAGATGGAAAGAGGCAATGGCGATCTTCTGTTTGGCAGTTGTTGGATGATACCAAAAAAAGCACTCAGCAGTCTGCATACATCTTAATGCATTAGAATTTTAATTTTTTAAGAAGAAATTAATTAATCTGACCAAATTGTAGATCGAGCTAAGTGATAAACCATATAATTCATTGATGCACAACTATGGATATTTAGAGTTACCTTTTTATAAACCGGATGAGAACCGTCGAACATCTCTCCCAACTCTACCAATATCCATGCCGTTGCTACACCCGCCTTCACCTTGTTGTCATTACCCAGACTCACCTTGTGACGACACCCCAAAATTTTCACCCCTCTTCTCGAGCGTGGATTCTGATAATCCAACGGTGGTTGTGAGTACTGATCTGGCCTTCACTGGGTTCACTATTTGCCAAAGCACAATCACCATTGGACTCTCGGAATCCATGCCTGAGAAGAGGGGTGGAAATAAATTCGGGGGTAAAAAAAAATGGCTGTTATTTTCTAAGTGTCAAAACGGTTTCTAATGTAACGGGCTTGGGGCGTTATTTTAAACCATGGAGTCATGGACTGGGGATCCGATAGGATCGCTCCTTTCCAGTAATGCCATAGAAGCCCCTCATGACTCATTTTCATTGGACAAAGTATATCTTGGGCTCCTTGCATTGGCTAGCACCTTTTTGCTACTCACTACTGCTATCTGGGACCCACTGATTGTATGGATGTTTAGCCCATCCCTTGGTAGACATTCATACAAAAAATCAGCTTGTTTGATAACCGTTGGCTCTAGTACTCAAAAAAAGGTTGAATTCAACTGCTAGAATCACATCTTAAAAATTACTAAAATCTAATGGCTAGAAATTACCAATTATGGTGATTTTTGGTATGTATGTCCACCAAGGGGTCGGCTAAACATCCATGCAGTCAGTGAGTCCAGATGGCAGCGCCAAGTAAAAGAAATAGTACTAGGTTACGCTTTTGGATTTAGCTACAACTTGTTACATTGCCAACCTTAATAAAAACATTTTAACTATAATTATGTCCGTTATAACAGTCACATCAGTTGCATTTGTTATAGTGGGTCAGTTGCATTTGTTATAATACTAGTGGGTGGCCTGTGCCCACGACACTCTTTGACAAAGTGTTTGCCAGAATCTGGTGGAGTGGCTGAGACCCACCGTCCATTTGGGGGATAAGATCTTGGCCATCCTTTATGAAGCCGGATAAGAGGGGCAGACATTAGGGTCGGGCTCCATTTACCACCATAAAATGACAGGCTCCAGTTATAGAACACAATATTAGCCACGTGCCACACTATTAGAGGACTCTGACCGTATGGATGTTTGTCCAATCCCTAGGTGGACCTATAAACCAAAAATCAGCCTGATTAGTGATTTCTAGGCATTGGATCTTTGCACCTCAAATATTGCTCAAACTCCCACAGTTGAGATTAACCCATGAAAATAAGTCCAATCCAACGCCTATAAATCACTAATCAGGCTTATTTTTGGTTTGTAGGTCCATTTAGGGATTGGCCTTATCCATACGGTCAGAGTTCTCTAAGAGTGTGCCATGTGGCTCATATTGTATCCTGTAACCGGAGCCTGTCATTTTAGGGCGGTAACTGGAGCTTGAGCCATAACATTAAGCCTCTTTTTTTTTTTGATTTTTTTAAGATTCGGACATTATTTTCAAAATATTGTAATGGGATCGAGGCATTACAGTTATAACGGCCGTTATAACATTAAGCCCATTTTTTTAGATTTGAATATTATTTTCAAAATAACGTAGCGGGATTGGGGCATTACAGTTATAACGGCTTTCGTAGCCGTTTCTTAAATCATGTCCTGTACTGCTACGTAATCATAGGAGTGGTTCCGGTTGAGCCCATGTTCCCTCACGTTAAGCATGTTAGAGGGGGGCCATTTTAGTAGGAACCAGAAGAGACAGAAGTGTGTCCACCAAGCAAATGCTGTTGCCCACGTGAAGGAACAATGTTTAATGAGTAAAACTTCTGTCACAGTACGAGTCACGTGGCACACTCTTAGTGGACACTGACCGTATGCATGTTTGGCCAGTCCTTCGGTCGACCTATAAACCAAAAATCAGCCTGATTAGTGATTTACAACCTTTGGATCTTTGCACCCAAATAACGCTCAATAATGCTCAAATTCCTACTTTTAAAATCAACCCATGAAAATTAGGATTGAATTGCTTAGAAATCATTAATCATGTTGATTTTTGGTTTACAGGTCCACCAAGGAACTGGCCAAACATGCATACGGTCAGCATCCACTAAGAGTGTGCCACGTGGCTTGTATGTACGTTGTGACAGAAGTTTTACTCATGTAATGGTGGGAAGATTCAGAGCTTTGTAGTTTAAATCAAGGTTTAAAGGGGACAATTATAACGGTATAACGGACTGGGGCCGTTACCGTTTTTTCCGTTATAACGAAAAAAACGCTTAGGGGCAAAAATGGGAAAATAACGGAAAAAAATGGAAATAACGGAAAAAGTGGCGCTGAAATTCGAATTTTGAATTTCAAATTTTCAAAAATGGAAAATAACGGAAAAAAACGGAATATAACAGAAAAATAACGGAAAAAAAATGAAAATAACAGCCGTTTTTTTCACAAAATTTTCCAGAAAATAATGGTCGTTATTTCGTTATAATGGAAAATGACGGCCGTTATTTTCGTTATAACGGCCATTTTTTAAACCTTGGTTTAAATGAATATAATATTCTTTAATGCTTGTTTTTTTCCAAGAATCATGTTTATTTGTCTGAACCCACTGTAAAGCACATGAGATCTAATCTTCTTTTCATACATCTTTTAGCTTAAACAAAATAAACAAACAGTTGTTTTGGGTGGGTCTCAACCCATAAGTTTTTAATTAGGTTTTTTTCTTTTTTGCCTTTTATTTTAGATTGAAGTTCTTTTAGGCTTTTAATGAAGGTTTTTGTAAGTGGGTCAACACATAAATTTTCAATTGGGTTCTAATGGTATATCTTAACTTGATTATTTCATAATAATTAGAAGTTTAATGTACATATGAATTGTATTAGACCAAACATAACTTATGGTGTTAGGTTAAATTGATGCACCAACAACCCATGACATGATCACTGGAAACTCTTATTAGAGTATTCAGATACTTATAATATATTTTAAAGTACATTTTACAGTGTTTGTAATATTTGTTGTACTTTGAAAGATATAGTGATGCCAATTGAATTTCAAATTCTAAAGAATCTAAATCCACGAGTGGAAATGTGTTCACTTTAGGAGGTGTTGCAGTTTTATGAAAATCCACAAAACAAAAGTGTATAGCCCAATTTACTGTGAAATCAGAATTTATAGTTTTAGACAAAAGCAAGAGGAGAAATTGAATGGCTGAGAAACTTTTTGGTGGATATTCCACAATAACCTAAGCCAATGCTTACCAGTATCATTCAGTGGAATTGTCAAGCTTTGATAGGAGAGGCCAAAAACAACATATACAATGGCAAATCTAGACATATTCATTTGAGATCTTCGTGAAAAATGGAATAATAATGATTGACTTTGTAAAATCAAAAAATAATTTAGTGGATGTTTTATCGAAAGGACTTACTAGAGAGATAGTTTATATTACATTGAGGAGATAGTTTAAGCTTATAAAGAAGCAAAACATATCAATAAAAATTCAACTTTTGTGACTGGAGATCTCAAGATTTAGATCCAATGAGAAAACTAGTCGAGAGTGATAAGTGAAAAATGATATATTGAAGATTTTTTCACACACACTTACGTCGAGTCCAACCAAGTCGGGTCGAGTTGTGGGTCGTGGATCCTAGGCTATGGACTCTTAAAATCCAAGCTTATCTTTTTTGAGCTAGAGACTTTTGATTCTCTCATATACATATTATTTAAAAACATTTATAATAAAACTTTTTAAAATATTAATGTTGGATATTTACTATTGTTATTGTTTAGCTCTTAATAAGATTTATTAAAGGGCTAAACGACTCTCTCTTTCATCTCTATATAAGGAGACATTGAGGGGTGTCTGAATTGTTATTTATAAAGTTGTTTAATTAAACTAGTACTAAAATTATTGAGGAAGATAAATCCTTGTGTTAATTCCAAGAAAACCCTAGGTTTCACTTATATAACCTTATTCATTGGAAATCGATTGACTGCTTCAGATCAAATTTGAAGTGACAGACTTGATTTGGTGATCCAACGCTCAACTTGGAAGAACTTTTGGAGTGTTGGAAAAGATCGAAACCTTAGCACTTAACCTGACCAAAGGATATGAAAGTTCCTCAGCTTACTTATTGGCTTTCTCATATTTGAACATAGACATTATTGGTATGATTTGATCCTAAGGCTTTTTAGGGCTTTCACCAAGATAGGCTGACTGGTGTTCAGACGGGATTGACCAGTGTAAGCGGTTCTAGTCTGACAGACCGGGTGACCAATGGGATGGGGCGACTGGCCTGACAAACCAGGCGACTGGCTAGGGCGGTTGACCAGTTTGACAGATCAGTCGACCAATCAGAGGGGACAATTGGTCAGTTAAACAAGCCAACCGCTCCCTGCACCTCGTTCCATGCACTCTCTCATCCCTTTCGAGAAAAAACTATAAATACCCCCTCCCCTTAGCTCATTTCTCACTAACTCTTACCAATCCTTCTGAGTGTCTTCTTTGTGAGAAAATATCATTGGCTTTCTGCCTTTGTCCTTGTGACCTTTGAAGAGATCTTTTGTTTGAGATTGCCCTTATTCTGATATGTGGATCTTTTTGGTGAGGTATCTGACCTCCTTGGTTGGTGTGTGTGTGCTCCGATTTGTGCTTCAACAACATTGAAGCTTCGTTCCTCTTGATCATCACCAGAAAGTAACTTTATTTGTTAGTTGAGAGATTTTTGTAGAAAAGCTATTTGTATTGGATATTTCATTTTTATATATTATTGTCCTACTTGAGTCAAGAAGTGTCTTGACTGAACTAGAGTTTGGTTGAGACCTAACTTCATTCTATATTGATTGTGATTGAGTCTCGGGTCCTTTACCTTATTTATTATTGTAAGGTTGCTTAAGTGATTAAATTAAAAAAGTGCTAGCTCGTTGGAGCTTTTAGGAGTGGACGTAGGTGTTGAGACATCAAACCACTATATATCTTTATGTTGTAGATTGATTGCCTCTATAATTCTCTATATTGCTTTAAGTTGATTATTCAAATATATTCATACATATTAGTAATCAACTTAGAAAAAATTAAAATAAACCTATTTCCCCATTAGGTCTTTTCGTATCAATACCAAAGGAACTTCAATTATTACTAGTAAGTGAACCTTACACTTCTAAGTTATTATTTTTAAACTTTTGTCTATTTCCTAGTATACTTTAAACAACTTTATTAAATTTTGAATGAAAATTTGGAGGGAAAAATTTAGAGACTTTTTCAAATGGTGTATGCATTTTTGTTCTAATGTTAGTCCCACATTGTTTAGGAAAGTAAAACTCCCTTAGTACATAAGGATGAGAGTTGGAGCTTAAGGGTGGAGTTCTTGGGTTTCCAAATTTTGTGCCCATTGGGCACAACAATGCATCACATTAGATACACAAGCGCGTTGAAGCAGGTCAGGTCATGGGTTGTGGATCGTGGACCATGGATTGTGGGTCTTTGATATTATAACTTATCATCTCTTTAGGTAAAACACTTTTGGAAATTTTTTAATTTTCTTAAATCTTTTTTACTAAGTCGTTTAAACATTGGCTTAACTATTGAAGAAGAGGCTTTATTTGACTGTTGGTATTTTAAACTGAACATTGCTATACTGTTTCAAAATGACACTTCATTGATTGCTATACGAGACTTTACTGTCCAAATATTTATTTGTTCATATTTTTTTAAAGTACAGAAAACAAAAACCTAGAAAACATAAATAGTGCAAGTCTCTATCTTCTTCTCTGCTCTAATCTTCTATGTTATTTTCAAGCAATCAAAGGTGTTTCTATTACAAGTTTGCTAGGGTCAATGACTTTGAAGTGTTGCCTATCGTCGATTTGATTGTTGAATTCTGGGAGTAGACATCCAATGTCCTCATATCAAAAACACCAGAGTGCAGGGGCGAATCTGCCTTAGGATAGCGTGTCAAATGTGTGACTGAGTCCTTTAGTTCTACAAACCAATAAATCATATATTCTTCTTACATAATTATATATATATATATTGATGTTGTGTTAGATTGGAAGATTATCTGAATAGGTATATATCTGGATTATATTCTTTGTTTCTATGGTTTGTGTTATTCTTTTAACTGTTATAGAAACACGTATTGTTATTCCTAACATGAATAACATACGAATTATAGAGAAACTCTATGCACACATCCAAAAACTCTTTTGCCCCTTCTATACTTTATTTTCTTCTTTTTCTCTTCCATTCTTTTATTGAGGGTCATACCACTGTGGATTCGTAACTGTTGGAGGTCTTGGAGTGTTACCTATCTCCAGTTGGCTGTTGAATCTAGGAGATAGCTAGACATCCGAACAACTGCCAACAACACTATCAAAGTGTAGCGGTGAAATCTGTCTTAGGAGAGCACGTTGATTAATGCGTGCCTCAACCATCTGCTAATCCTATGCCAATTCTCTTCTTGTTTACAATTCTTAAAATGGATGCTTGGATTTATAGCTTACAGTTATAATTAAATACGGGTATTGGGACTAACTGCTATACATACGGGTACTTAACATTTTTTTCTTCAATTAAGATATATTGTTACCTATCTTTCTGAATTCTCTAATATTTGGTTAATTGATTTTACCTTTTTTTTGTGTGGTATGAGGGTATTTGGGCCTCTTAGAGCACCTGACTAAATCCCTCGGGCACGTGCAAATCCCCTCATCCACATGCACCAGGTAAGCTGGGCCGAAGCCTTAAGGGTGGCCGCCAGGGGGGGGGGGGGATTTGAACTCAGGACTTGTGGACTTGTGCTTCCTGAGGCGTGATCCTGGACAGCGAACTCTTACTCTAACATATCTATATACAAAATTGTGATACCAACATGCACAAAGAGAGAGTTACTCTATGTTTAGATCCTAGTTGTTAAGTTCATGAATTATTCATGTATTTTATATGTAATTTTTCATTAACATTATTTTATACATGTACTTTAAGTACTGCAAACCAAGAAGAACAAAAACTAACTGAAACAACTAAACCTAAACTTGAGATTCACTGACCAACTGGAGATTGAAATCATCACCAACTTGACTTATGTTAAAAAGAGGAGTTTTCTTACAAATAAAAAAAGTTTTTAACGAAACGTATAGTATGTCAAACCTTTTAATTGTTCTGAAGAATTCACAAATTTTCGGGTTGCCCGAGTTATTACTGAATAATGCTCAAATTATACACGAATTATTCCCAAATTAATAAAAATATTTTAAATATAACGTTAGCGTTATCTGTTATAACAGGTCAAATCATTTATGTTTGAGGGAAGAGGTCAGAATATTTAAGTATTTTTTCAAAAAAAATCTCAATAATGGCAAAAAACATTTTCTCAAACAATGGCCGTTATAACTTATAACAACAAGCCCATTTTTTCCTTTTTTGGGATTTGAGCATTATTTTTGAAACGATGTAATAGGGTTAGGACATTGCAGTCATAACGCATGTTATTTTTGTTATAACGGCCGTTTCTTAAACCATGTCCTGTACTGCTATGAATCATAAGAGGGGTTCTAGTTGAGCCCATGTTCTAAAGGGGGGCCATTTTAGTAGGAGCCAGAAGAGACAGAAGTGTCTGTCCCCCAGCATTTGCTGTTGCCCACGTGAAGGAAGAAGGTTTAATGGAGGAAAGATTCAAAGCTTGGTGATGTACCCTCTGTTATCGTTAATAATTTAAAGAATATAATAACTATTTCCTTGAAAGTGGGTAATGGTTATTGCCTGTGGATAGCCTATAGCTCCTCATGTAGAAAAAAAAGCTCACTAGAACCTGGTAGTCTGGTACAGTAAAACTTTTTCCTTCTCTCTCTTCATTATTTCTTTGTCTATTTTATTTGTTTCATCAATCTTTTAGTCTCTGAGTTACTTTTAGGATAACATTCTTTAACACACTTTTTTCAGGGAATCATGTTTATTTGTCTGAGACCCACTTGAAAGCACATGAGATCTGATCCTCTTTTCATAGATCTTTTAGCTAAAACAAAGTGCACAGACAGTTCTTTTGGGTCTCAACCCAGAAGTTCTTAATTGGGTTCTGTTTTTTTTTAGTCTTTTGTTTTGGATTGGAGTTCTTTTAGGCTTTGATGAAAGTTTTTGTAAGTGGGTCAAGACATAAATTTTTAGTTGGGTTCAAGTTTACATTTTTGTAGTCTTTTGATTTGAATTGAAAGTTCTTTTTAGGATTTCATGAAATGGGTCAAGACTGAGTTTGTCAGTTGGGTTCTATGTTTCCTTAGTCTTTTGATTTGAACTTCTCTTTAGGCTTTAAGGTTTTTCTGTAAGTGGAGATTTGTAGGGAATTCTGAATTTCTTTTCATTTATATTTCATTTGGAGTTTTTATTAGGATCTGGTTAATGATATGAAGGTGGTGGATTTAATGGAGTTTCAGTAGTCTGTTCAGTTTTTGCTTGGAAACATTGGGCAGTGGTGAAATTGAAGGTCACCTTGATAAGCAGTTGATTTTGGGTGTTCATGGGTACTGTTTTTGGATAACTGGAGTAAAAGGGTTTGGGAACTCCAGTTATCTTAGTTTGAGGATTTCGGATTTTGAGTTGATATCTTGTAGGGGAATTTGGTGTTTTTGGCTACTATTTCTTGATTTGAGTCCCATGTTGGGGTTTAGACAAAAGTGTGGGGGCAAGTGTCTACTTTTGAGTTGCTTTCCCTGTGGCTTACTTGAATTGGATATCATTTAGTGCCAGATTGATTCCATGGTGGGTGAGAATTTTCTTGCTCATGGTATAGTGTCGAGACAAGTTTTGGAATTTTTTTTTGCAAAAGGCTATGAGATGTGGATCTAGGATTTGATCTGAGAGTCTAAATTTGTGACTATGGGTGGCAATTCTAACACCATTGTTTGGTTTAGGAGGGACCTCAGGATTGAGGACAATCCCGCCTTAGCTACAGCTGCTAGGGAGGGGTGTGTCCTTCCTGTCTATATATGGTGCCCTAAAGAAGAAGGGCAATTCTACCCTGGTCGAGTTTCAAGGTGGTGGTTGAAGCAGTCTCTTGCCCATTTGGATCAGTTCTTGAGATCTCTTGGGGCTCCACTCGTGTTGATCAAAGCTGAGAGCACTCTTGCTGCTCTTTTGCAGTGTATTGATGCCGTTGGGGCGACCAAAATAGTCTATAACCATCTTTATGGTATGCTTTTGATTTCTTGCTTTTCTGATTTGGCTAGAGTGGAACCTATTGAGCATAATATGTGACTTGTTTATGCTAGACTTTCAATGGTGTTCTTGTGAATGTTTTGACTTTCGAAATCGTTTAAGATGAATAGGACTTAAAAATTAGGATGCAATTTTTATATCTTCTCATACTCCCTGTCGATAGAAAATTGCTACCGTTGTATTTGAAACTTATGGAGGATGATTTCCCTTGTAGTTTTGTGACAATTTTTTTTCCTATTCTGATATCAAATATCTATTACCAGGAAATGGGGATCTCAAAATGGAAAAGAAAAAGTGAATTTGAACAACGGAAGAAAAAGATAAAATTTATTACAGTCCAAATGCAATCCTCACCCTAGAAGAAAACCCTAAGGTACAAAGCTCAAGAATTATCAAGTGGGGAAAAGGAAAACTGGGAATTAGAACTCCCCATGTACATAGTATTCAGATTGCCTATTTACAACTTTCACCAATGACTTGGCACTCCTTCCACGTATGCCTATAAAAAATATCTAGGTCTCGATTCAGTCGAATATTTGATCTATAATGTTGCGAGCCTCCATGGACCTTTTGACTTCCTTGAAGCCTAAGAGGTCACATTCTCCTTCTGCTCTAATGAACTGGACATTGGAGCAGGAAGTTCAAATCTTCAAGAGCCATGTGTTTCTGTTAAACTGAATTGCATCACTGTTGAATGATGAGAATGCACTGGGTGGGGAATGAGATTAGCAGGCCCTCGGGTCTATAGAAAAAATAACAAGACGATGGAGCAGTAAACAGACTGCAGAGTGATAAGCGAATGCTAAGAGCTGTGAAGGTTCACATTTGAAGGTCACTATCAGATAAAAGATGAATGTTTGATTGTCCACTCATTTTGAATAAGCTAAAAATATGAAATCTCTTGCAAGGCTGTGATTTTAAATCATGGAATAATACGTAAGACCAATGAATCTGGCAGCTTCAAGTTCTAAAAGGATGCTTAAACATTGTGATATATAAAGAGGTAACATAGCCAAGGTGTGCATGCTAAAAGAATGTTTTGAAAACTAAAAAAACTAGAGTATGTGGAGAACTCGCTGAACTGAATCTACCCAATCTAGATTGTAGTTCAGTTAAGTGAGATATCAGTTGTTTTTGTGTTGTGAGAATACAAACTAAACATCATTAGTTTACTTACCATGTCTAAATGTAGTGTTTTATTTTCATGTTATTGTGTTTTGAGTTTATTCCTAATTGGCTAGACATGTGTTTAGAGCATTTTCATCACTCTATATAAATGAGTTGTTTTGTACTTGATATGTTATAACCAGTCAACATGTAGGGCGTCTTGTGAACTTGGCCTAATATTTGAGCATGTTCTAGCCCTGTGTCAACATAAATATTTGTCTTTTTATTATTTTTGTGCTTTCACTTTGATATCTTATCCTTTTGAAACTAATTCCAATTGGAATAATTACTTAAGATGTTGAAAAGTTTGACTATAGCATAAGCATTTTGAACGCAAACAACTTGATTGACAACCGAGTTTGAGTTTTACCTGGGATCGAGCCAACAATGGGTCCAAATAGAGTGTCCTGTTTAAATGCCCATCATGGCCTCCTACTAAATTTTAACTTAAATTTTCAGAGTTCTTTATTAATTGCTTGTAGTTATATTTGATTTTCTTATCGAGTGTTGCTGAATATCACTTTGTTGCAATCAATATATTAGATGGCACCCATCCTTTGTTCATTTTGATTAATTTGCATATTTTAAGGGTTCAGTTCTATAATTTCCAGATCCTGTTTCACTTGTTCGTGATCACAACATCAAGCAGAAGCTGGTGGAGCATGGGATTTGTGTGCAAAGCTTTAATGGGGATTTGTTGTATGAACCGTGGGATGTGTATGATGAAGGGGACATGCTTTTACGACCTTCCATGCATACTGGGACAAGTGCTTGTGCATGCCAATTGAACCTGCTTCACTTCTTCCTCCACTACGATTGGTTCCACCTGCAGGTCTGTTTTAGCCATATAGAAGGATATCTACTAATCTGGTGCTTGATTGCAAAATGCAATCAAATGCCAATTTGAGGTAAAGTGTGACATGCAATGTGATAATTAAAGCATCTATTAAATTAATTATTGATGAATAAGAAGGTAGAGATGCTCCTGGTTGCGCCTTTACCATGGTGGTAATGATCCATTTCTTACAACAGTATGTTCATGGGGTCATTCCCAATCTACCCAGCAAACAAAAACCCTACTCCATATTTAGGTCCTCCAGGATGGTCAATACTAGAATTTGTTGTTGATGAGCTTTACAATACAAACAAAGGGTGCTTTTTTTGAGCTGTACTACTTGTTTCTGGTTCGTTAATGACAGGAATGGTTGAGAGCTGTTCTATCGACGGATTGGGTCTTGAAGATGAATTAGAAAAATCTAGCAATGCCTTGCTAGGCAGAAGATGGTCCCCGGGATGGAGCAATGCTGATAAAGCTCTAACTGAATTCCTTGACCACCATCTGATCACCTATTCGAAGAGTAAGATGAGGGTGGAGGAAACCTCCACCTCACTCTTGTCCCCGTATCTTCATTTCGGGGAATTAAGTGTGAGGAAACTTTTCCAGTGTTTACGGATGAAGCAGATACTGTGGGCAAAAGAAGGGAACTCTATTGGTGAAGAGAGTGTGAACCACTTCCTTAGGGCCATGGGGCTTAGAGAATATTCACGTTACCTTTGTTTCAACTTCCCATTTACTCACGAGAGATCGTTGCTGGGCAACTTGAGATATTTTCCTTGGTGTCCAGACCAGGCCTATTTTAAGGCTTGGAGACAGGGTAGGACTGGTTACCCGTTGGTAGATGCAGGAATGAGAGAGCTATGGGCAACAGGTTGGATACACAATAGGATCAGGGTCATAGTCTCAAGTTTCTTTGTGAAGTTCCTGCTGCTTCCTTGGACATGGGGAATGAAGTATTTCTGGGATACACTCTTAGACGCTGACTTGGAAAGCGACATCCTTGGTTGGCAGTATATCTCAGGAGGTTTACCAGATGGTCATGAGCTCGAACGTCTCGACAGCCCACAGGTGTGCCCATTCTTTTAAGTTCAAAAGCCTTGGCAAATGTCATTTCATTAAAAAATGATGCGTGTTCTGTTATTTGAAGATAGAAACCTCCAAATCTTTGAACTCAAAAACCATTGGGCTGCAGCAAGTTCCACATTTATAAAAAAAGTGATACATACATATGTAATGTTATCATACACACACACACACATATATGGGCTGAGATATATATAAATATTATGTGTGCTATTGCTAGGTACTCCCACTGGCATAATAACCAGCTAATGCTTTTTTGTTTCTCTATAGATAAAGAAGTTTTAGATGTTTTTTAACTGAAAACACTGTAGTCAGTATCCATTTTTCGCATTTCACTTTTCTTCTATTTTTTTTTATTCCATTAGGCTCAGGGCTCCAATTTTGATCCAGAGGGTGAGTATGTAAGGCATTGGCTGCCTGAGCTCACAAGAATGCCAACTGAATGGATCCATCATCCATGGGATGCTCCCACCACTGTGCTGAGAGCTGCAGGCATGGAGCTAGGATTAAACTATCCAAAGCCTATTGTGGATATAGATTTGGCAAGAGAACGCTTAGCTGATGCTCTATCCGTGATGTGGGAATCAGCAGCAGCTGCAAGAGCTTCAAAGGCAAATGGGATTAAGGAAGTCGTCATGGACAATTTGGATGGTACAGAAAATTTGGCCATTCCAAGAGTCATCTTAAAGGAAAAAGTTCCTTGCACTACCAGCTCATCTCATGATCAGAAGGTGCCCTCGATTCAAAATTCTAAGAATGGTTCATCCGAGCGGAAGAGATCAAAATGCTGGGAAGATGAGAGACCATTCCTTGATAACTTACTCAATCATGGTTGCATACCTGAGGCCTCAAGGACTGATGAAGACTTATGCTCTACTGCAGAATCTTCTTCAGCTAAGAAACGGAGCGCTGGTGGGAATCAGTTTCCGGTTCCACCTTTGCATTCCTCCTCATTGAAAGGCAAATCTCTTGACGGGTATGAACCTCCTGACATGACACAGCCATGGAAAGAACAATTTGACACGGAACAGGCTTCCAAAGGTAACTTTCTTCTGTTACTTCAAATTTAAAGTCGAAATCTGATATGAGCTTTAAACACCCTACTGCCATTAAGAAACTAATCTTCCTAACCATTTAAATATCTCCAAGTTTTAGTTCTTGCCTCCTGTTTATTTTACCCACTGTTTTAAATGTTTTAATTGAAACCGATGACTTACTCAATGGACTTAATTCGTACGGCAATTATTTTATGAGGTACATATTAGCATAGGTATGTCACATGGCACTTACGAAGTCTTGGAAGTTGATCTTGGTAGATGGTAATGATTGCACCCTCCTAATTTTCTGTTTGGGAATTTTGGTTGTGGCATTGAAAGTCAATCACTTAGCTTTTCGGTATTGTGGATCCAAGTGTTAGAATACAGAAATATAATTCATGTTTCGATCATTCATTCACTTGCGTCTAGTGCATTTCTTAAGTGTAAAATTGCTGTTTTCTGTTGGATGAAGGGGAGACTGATGCGAGTATCACTCTTAAATGCAGGGGGCCATGGAAGAGACATGCTTGATCCTTGAGAAGAGAATGAGTAAGCTGAGTACATGTAAATTTCACAATCATGATACTGTGTTACATCATGTTTTTACTTAAGGTTCTATTATATTTCACTTGTAGACAGTTCTTAAATAACAAAATAAAATTCTTTTTGTGGTGTTCTAAGGACTGGAAACTCGAAGTTGAATGGTTGATGCAGGATTGGAACCTGTTCTAGGCTTCTAGCATATGGCACCCAACTCATTAGGATGTCATGTTCATCATCATATGGCAATTTTGATGTACCCCCTCTGCGAGCATTCATAAATTCAGACATGCATACATACATAGAAAACTGCACTTTGCTTCCTTCTTTCTACCTACATGGCTTGCATGCATGCATGCATGGATGCATAGATTGGTGTCTTTAGTTGGTGGGTCAGGTGGCACCCCTTGAGCCCCATCTGCTAGGCCGCAAACGCAACCACTGCAAGTGAAGATATATAACATATGTATATAAATATAACATACATTTCGTAACATGTTATGATTATGTAGGCATCTACATGTTATGGATGGATGGATGGATGGATGCATAGCTGTATGCGCAAAACAATACGGAAATACTGGATGAATTGTACTTTCTTGAGTGTATGCTTACCAATCTATTATCCTATCTACTTTCTGCATTTTTTTTCTTTTTTTCATAGGCAATATTAACAACATACTTCCTCAAAGATATTAAGTTCCATCGGTCGTCTAAAATAATGCGTAACTGCGAACAAAATAGATCATGCTTTTCCTTGATCATTGATACCATGTTCTTCGTATCGCCTTCCAATTCTATCTTCTTCGCCTTCAGATTTTTCTCGCACTTTAAATCTTCCAATGCTGCTCTTGTTTCTGCTTCTTCAGCTGGTATATTATTTGTCCCGATAGCTCCTGCAGGCTGCAGTGATAAAGATTCCACGGTCATCTCTAATAATAAACCCAAGGACTCCCTTCTTCGATGGCCCCATCTCAAACCCTATCCTACCCTAATCACTTAAAGTAGGGTAGAAAAGAATCTCCCTTACCTAAAACTCAAAAATCTCTCCAATGGTCCACCCTAAACTCTACCCTTCCCTAAATATAAGAACCAATGGAAAAGAGGAAAATGACAAAAACCATAAGGGGACGTAGGTGGCATTAAGTGAAAAGAATGTGAGGATATTGTATGGAATTAATTAAAAAGAGGGAGGAGAAGGGAGAACAAATTTTTAAGTTCTCACCCTAAACCTTACCCTAACTTTAGGGTAGGATTTGAGGTTTCCTCAAAATAGGGTAGACTTTAGGATAGGGTTGGAGATGGTTTTTTAAGTTTTCACCCTATTGCAGGGAAGGCAAAGGAGTTTAGGGTAGGATTGGAGATGCTCTGCAGCAGCACCATCAAAATTTGTTTCCACCCATACCGACTGGGTTGTCTTCCACTTTTTTTTTTTTTTTTGACTCCTGAGGGTATTAGAGCCTCTTAGAGCACCTGACTAGTCCCCTAGGGCACTTGTGTACCCCTTTCACGCGCCAGGTAAAACTGAGGTAAATTCCTAGGGGGTGGCCCAAGGGGGAGTCGAACTCAGGACCTCCTACTTTCTGGAGTGGGGTCCTGGCCATCTTCTATCCTTTCGGCAACCTCTTGACAAGATCATATTTCTTGGATTTGTTAGCTTGTTCAGAATATTCCCATTATTTTAGTAAGAGCATCTCCATGGCATACTAAAAGGAGGAGCAATGTTAAAATTTAGCTTGACTTCCAAAAAAGGAGTTCCAATGTTATGCGAAGATGGGTAGGACCCCACCTGAAGAAGCGGAGGTTCTGAGTTCAACTCTCCCTTCGGCCACCCCCCAGAGATTTACCCGAGTTTTATCTAGCGCGCGTGGAAGGGGTAGACCTATGCCCCAGGGGATTAGTCAGGTGCTCTATGTGGCCCAGATACCCTCGGTTTCAAAAAATAAAAAATAAAAGTTGTCAACTATAACATATCTCAAAGCAGCATCTTTTGAGAGTTTTTTTTTTTACCATTTTGCCATCCAAAAGCATTTAGCATCTCTCAACGGTAGTAGGTTAAAAATAAATAACATTTGTTTCAAATGTACCATGAGATCGTCCCATGCTAAATATAACAATTTTTCACTTTATTAATCTCATTTTTGGGATCGAGATAGCATTGTCACTAGAAATGCTCTAAGTTTTATGTTATAAAAATAATATACTCAATTCCCAGTTTAGAACTTTCTAACACCATTTTGTTCCTTGCCTTCCAAATACTGTTGTTCTTATTATGGATTGATGAACTATGCACTCATACATGCATGTGCATGTATGTAATGGGTGAATGCATGTCTACGCACATGAGCAGTATGCATGCGTACATACATGTTGATGTGTAGACTCGCTATGATATATGCTAGCTATATGCACACAGGTGTGCTCTCTATGAACATGCACATACATAATGGATGGATGTATGTACATTGATGACATGCATGCATTCTTGTTTGCTAGGTATGGAGTTGGAAATTTATACATGAATCATACATACACCTGCTATTGATAGTCAGACAAAAATGGGCATGCACCCATAGTGGATCATTGCGCGATGGATCGATTGATGAATTATAAATGTTTATCACGGATCCGGGGTCACGCCAGACACATGATCCAATGATGCATCTGTTCTTGCATAAAAACATGGACTTTTTATCCATGCATTAGACAATAATCTGGTTTCCACAAGTTGCTCAAGAAATCAGAAAGTTAGAGTAGGAGCAAATTTGGTATGCAAGTTAGGCAAATTTCTCACCTAATTTCACAAGAAATATGGCAATATGAACCACATATATACACTGCACAGACTATGTACCAGGCTGCTATGGTGCCTAGCAAAAAATAAAAATTAAAAAAAAAAAAAACCGCCATTCCGAAAATGGGCATGCACCCACCACAAACAAAAAAATAAAGAAAATGTGCGGGTTTTGTATTTAGGTTTCACTACTTGGATGACTAGCTTATCTCAATGTGCCCAAATAATCCGGAAACTTTTTATTTAATCCCTTTAAAATTGAAAACCAGGTCTTCAACCGTCGGTAACGTGATACTCGGAGCAGTGTTTTACTAAAAAAATCTTGGTGAATTTTTTAAACGGTGATGATCGATGACACAGATTAGACAAGAGCTTCATTTTTAATTGTTTTAAAAATTATAAACTGTAGTTCTATATCTCTAATAATATATCCCTAATTTATTTTATTTCAGAATCTTGTCAAAATAAAAAAAAAAACCCCGAGGTTTGCTTATCAAAAATAATATAAAAAAAAATGCCGCCCGAGGTTTTCAAATTAAATATGCAACCATTGATTAACTACGAGTTAGTGCGTCATTGGGCATGCCACAACACATATACACTGTGTTTAGAATATTTATAGTCGAAATATACTACGAGCCAAGTTTTTAAAATAAAAAATAAAAATAAAATAAGTAATCTAAGAGAACATTGGATGACACACCATGTCAACTATGAATGTAATGTAGAGTTCCAGATAATTTTGAAATTTAATTTTTTATTATTTTGGATAAGCATTATTTATTTATTTATTTTATTAGTTGCGGCATTTGTCACGGTGTCCTCAATTATGCGGCATGATGCCTAGTATGTAACTACAAAACTGAGGAAAAAAAAATCAAGCTAAAAATATATATTTATTTCTTTTGTCAAGCTTGTTTGACCTAGAAATCTGACCTAACTAAAATAAAATTAATGAAAATTGTTCATTATGAGTTTAAATATACACTTAGAAGTTAGAATTTTATTCATAGATTCTCTCTTTATGTAAATCCTCCACATGCCTTACATGTGGCTCTCATGTCGGCCTAAGGGATCGATCGACTTATTTTGTTTGACCATTTATTAGACCAATGTTACAGATTGGATGATTATGGCCGTCTGATCACGATCTCCACCCTTTGCATATACATAACATGAAATAATATCTATATCTTGATTTTTCATGTTACTATCACAGTTTTACAAAGAAGGTTATAACACCGTTAAAATGGCGCTCCAACCCCGTTACTTTATTTGTATTTAACAGAAAAATAAAATGTTATAATGTAATTAATAATTATAACGGACATTATTTTGACAGTAACAGTCATTAACCATCATTACATTTAGCTAAAAAATGAATTTAAAAAAAAACTGAAATTTGACTCGTTAAAACAAACCTTAATTACCTACCTGTTATGTCGTAATGAGGTTCCTTTTAGACATAAGCTACTGCCATGATTTAGAAAACGGTCGTTATAATGGTAATGCCACAACCCTATTACGTTATTTTTTTTTTTTGAAAAAAAAATTAATTTACCCCAATTGAGATTATTAAGAAAAATGATAAAATCATAATAATATTCTGACTTATTTTTTACTCAAATGTGACGGAATTGACCAATTATAACAGACGGACATAATGGTAACGCTAAGTCCCTTACAATGGACCATTTAAAACCTTGGTTACTATTAGTACTCTACCACCGCCATAATTAAGCGGTAGGGTTTTCTGCTTAAAAAACGGGGTGATCAAACATTTATAATCATCGACCACCGAATAACCGGACAAAAAATATGTGTGGTTGAGGCCATTGACCGTTGGATTTGTGTTACTCTTGAATCCAACGGTCAATGGCTTCAAAACCCCAGGTATTTTTGTCCGGTTATCCGTGCAATAGCATTTTCCACAAAAAGGAAGAAAAAAATATATATAATCATCTCATCTATCAGAAAAAATCATTGTAATTATTAAATAGATAGACAAAATAAGTGCAAATATTTTTATTTTTCTGAATAAAAATTGGAATTCCGTAATTTAATAAAAATATAAGGGCATCATTGTAAACTCCCAACTAGCTGGATGCCAATATAAGAGAGGTTATAAACTTATAACTTATAACAAGTAGGGGAGACAGTGAGAGCCACGTGGGCTCCATGAGGACACGTGGACGAACACATGGTTAGTGGAAAGAGTACCGAAGGAGCATTATCCACATATGCACTATGCCCCATGTGACCGTCCTTCCTTTGTACCTTCAATTGTCCGGACTCTCTCTCTCTCTCTCGAACACGGCCTGAACACTGCTCCAAAAGCCGGTATACATTTGGAACCTCACTAGTGGGACACCTGCACTTACCACCAAATCCAAAAGGCCCCCACCCGAACCTCTTTTTTCCTTTGCCACCCTACAAAAGAAGCTTTATAGCTCAAAATATCGGATAATTCTAGGAATATTATATTCTTCTAAATAAAATATACTTTTATTTTGTTTTTTGGTAGGCAAGCTGGTTAGTGAGAGAACAGCTTTGATATCCATCTCTGGACCCACACTAGATACGCCCAAGTGGCAAATTCTTTTGGGCCCACTACTTCCATTAGGCCCTGTTTGATTACCAAGTGAGAGTGTTAGATAGCCATTATAAATCTGTATAATTTTTCCTACCAAGTCATTTAAATTTGGATAATTTTTCCCTACAAAGCCCGGAATTCATTTCCCATCAATATATGTGAGAATTCATTTCTACCTGAAAATACACCTTTATTTTCTCACATGATTGAAATATGTGTTCTTGGTTGCAATCAATCCGCCATTGATGTATTTTCTCGGAAAAATTTGCCGTGCAATCAAACACGGCCTTAATGTTTGTCTCACCCCTTAATAGACCTACATAACAAAAATCAGCCTGATCGATGATTTCTAGTCATTGAATCGACTTGATTAATTACCCAAAAAAATCCTTGAATATTCCAATAGCTAGAAATCACCTCATAAAAAAAAAAATATAGGAATCGAATGTTCTTAAATCACTCATTATTGGGGATGGAAATTTAAGGGTTATTTATTTTTTTATTTTTTCTCGCATAGTAGTCGGTAGGTGAAGATGAACTGATACGGCACAACTCAAAAGATAAAGAAGTATCGTTAATTTCTTTATACTTTATCCAAGCTCGAATTACAATTTGTACAAATAAGAATCCCCTTCACTAGCATATCCTTCTAAAGGATTAGTAAAAAGAATAAAGCATATCACCGCAAAAAAGGATAATATGGCAAATTGGCAATGCCTCAACCCCCACTCAGAAATCCTTGATTATTTTTAGGTGGCGTTTGGTAAATTAAGTTATCAAATCTAAAAGCTTAAAGTGCTTAAGGTTTGATAGCTTAGTGACTTGTGTCTGAATTGGATTGTTTGGAATAGGTCTTAAGACTTAAAATTAAGTCAAGGAAATTGTGGGTATTTTTAAATATTTATCAGTGATTTTGGTGATAAGTGCTAAAATTAAGTTGTTTACATTACACCATTTACCAAAATCACTTAATTCAGACTTAAGTTCTACGAAAAAGTTTTACTAACGTCACCTTAATCAGTGGTCCACGTTGTAAATGGGTTGATTATCTTATGCAAGGGAAAACTCATGGTGAAGTAGCACGTAATTATTATAATGTTAAAAAGACCGTTATAACCGCCAGCCACTGTTATGTTATATGATTCAAGGTTTAAAGGGGACCGTTATAACGGACTGGGGGCGTTACCGTTTTTTTCCATTATAATGGCCTTTATAATGGAAACAACGCTCAGGGGCAAAAACGGAAATAATGAAAAATAACGGGAAAAAATGGCTTTGAAATTCAAAAAATAGAAAATAACAGAGAAAAATGAAAATAACGGCCTTTCTTTTTCAAAATTTTCCAGAAAATAACAGTAATTATTTTCGTTATAACGGCCGTTATTTTATCGGCGTTTTAACGGTCCGTAACGTAACGGGGTAGGTCCAAATCCGTTATAACAGCCATTTTTTAAACCTCGATATGATTTAACACTCTAATATGCCACATTTTTTTTTTCTTTCCACTTCTTTTTATATTTCAAAATAAGTTTTGGAAATAACATTTCATAATTCCATTTTAATAATATAAAGACCCTTAAAAAATTAAAATGATTGAAGATAAAAAGAAAGAATAGCTGTTATATAACACTATCTTATGCAGTATTAATATCGTTATAAATAATCATGAACCGTTATATAACGGTAACGGTTGGCCCACCAATAAGATGTTATAATGATGTAGAACGTTGTAATAGTGTTGGATCACTATAAAATAAAAGCAATAGAATGAAAAGATAAGAACGAGAAAACCATCATTTCCCTTATTGAAGGGAAGATGAATGAAATGACAAAAAGTGGATAGGTATCAAACCCCTACTATGCACCACTTTCTCTGCACCAATAAGTACTCTATGGTTCCCATAATTCATGGAAAATGGATTTATTATTCAACAATGATTCCAATTTTAATTTTTTTTATCTTAGGGTGAAAGCTACATTTTTTTTTAGGCTACAGGGGCAAGAGAGTTTTCTCCACGGCACTTGGTGCTCACACGATGCCAGCGTTCTTGAGGAATGCATGCTTATAAATAAAAAATAGAGAGCTGATGTGGCCAATCTAGACTGTCCATCTGATAGAAAACCCTCGGTTGGGCACGTGGACATCCACATTAGCCCCATATACTCCGTGTATTGTTTTCCTTAAAAGAGGGGTGGGAAATGCAGAGGATGAGTGGTAAATCTGGACCACTCATCTTGACATTTTAATACCCAACTTAACCAGGGTTAACCTCTTAAATCCTTTTCAAATCTAATATTATATTGGTTTATTTGCTTTCTTAAAAAATAAAAAACACTCCTTTCATGCTTTGAAAGCCTTTTTCCTCACCCACGCCAGGAGTCTCTTCTTTCCTAAACACCTCACCTATTTCCCCTTCATAGGAATAGCTGATCATCGTCACCGGAGATCTGAAGCATGTCCCTGTGGAAGGACCACCAAAATCTACGACTCTATCTTTCCCTCGTAGATTTCAGGCCGGAAACTTGACTTCCATGTTTTCACCATTTCAGCTTCTATCTGTGAAAACATGAAAAATCGAAGTGCGTTTTTGGTTGTTGCACTGTCTCGTAAAAAAGTATTAACTGCGTATTTTTCTGGTTGTGACTTGACTTGTTAACGTTCTTTTAGGGAAAGGATGTCACTGTGTCGTTGCATGTACGAGGGGATAGACTTTTCTACACATTAAGACTTTTCTACACAATAAAACAAAAGAAAGAGAATCAAAAAGTAAGAATATGAATTAACTAAAAAGTGTCACATGTCACACTCTTTGGGATTTCTGACCATAAGATATATGGACCATCCTTTCATGGACCTATAGAGCAAAAATCGACCTGTTTGGTGATTTCTAGCTATTGGGTTTTACTATTTCAAATTAACTTAAATCCAACGGCTAAAAATCAATCATGAAAAGATTCAAACTTAGCGATTAGAAATCAGTAATCAGATTGACTTTTGAAATCTAGGGAGAGATAGAGAGATGGAGTCCCACATTTTGGTGGTCGCTGCCCAAGACAACATGATTCAGATATCCAGCTGATGACAAACTGTTGCTTGGAAGGGGCAAAAGGTGAAGAAGGGTTTAGGAAAGAAGAGACTCGAGGTGTGGGGGAGGAGAAAGGTTTTCAAAACATGAAAGGAAGATTTTTTATTTTTTAAGAAAGGAAACAAACCAATATTATGTTAGATTTGAAAAAGATTTAAGAGATTAACCCTAGTTAAGTTGGGTATTAAAAAAGTCAAGATGAGTGGTCTAGATTTACCACTCATCCTCTGCATCCCAAACCCTCTGCATCTAATTTTTTTCCCAAAAAAAGGGTCTTTCTTTTTGCCACCTTGACGAGACCTCTTGGACTGAAACATGCCATGTGGACGGAACGAGTGAACCCTTTAGTCTTGTCAACTTAGTTGCCACGTGTGAGTTAGGGGTGTCGATTTTACTCGTTTAATAGAAATAGAATCAGAATCAAAACCAAAAACATCGGTTCTGGTTCTACGTTTTTGGGAACTGACTAAAAAAGAACTGAAATTGGAATCATTGAAAATAACAATTTCGATTCTGGGTAGCTTGATATAGACCTGAAACCAAAAGCAGAGCTCGGATTTTGTTTAAGGGTGGGCATTCTAATAGATTTAAATGGGTATTTTGGATTTTTTTTATTTTCGAAGTTTCAAAGGTGGGCATTGTACAAGGTTTAACCAATAAAATCAGTTCTAGTTCCAGATCCATCATTTTGAGAACCCAACCAGAACCGACCCGTTGATACCCTAATGTAAACATGATTCAAAGTCTTGGTTCTCAACTCGGTCTCGGTCTCAACAGGAACCAAGACGTACGTATTGTCTCGGGTTGACTTGTTCTAGACAACCCACATTCAGCCTGTTTTAACATTGTCTCGGCCAACTCGGTGTTTAGACTGAACCATTTAATGGTACGTCAAGAGTCGAGACCAAGACTTTCAACTGTGCATGTAAAAGCTTATCACTCAAGCTTCCAAGTCTTTGGGCATAGTACAAAAAAAAGGCCGCGTATCAAACGGGCAAATGCGAAGTTTCATTGAAAATAAAGATTTTTCTGGAAAACTTGCTCCATAATTCTGAACATATTAGGAAATTAGGAACAATGGTGGCAATCGTCGTTATTTAAGATCAAAGTTTGGGCAAAATCGACTAAGTCCAGCCCCCACAAGTTAACTGCATTGTCTACAGACTCTACACTCCCTTGTAGGGGAAGCTATATTTAATTTGAAATGGAAGTCGTTTTCCCTCACAAACATCAACCAGTAACAAAAAGGGCATTTTTGTAATTCAAGGCAAAACAGATCTATTCAATGCCAGGGTGTAGAAGATGCCAGATGGAGCTGATACGACCGTTGGATTCGATAGGTGGTCAAATTCTATTGGCAAAGCTTTCGAGCGAATATTCTTAGGAAACATTCCGAAACTCTCGCTTATAAATATAAGAGACCTTCGGAGCTTATACACCCTAAAGAGAAAAAAGAAAGAGAGAAAGACAGATGAGCGAAGGTTTGAAGAGGGATTACCAGGTTTGCGAGGAGATCGGGCAGGGAAGATTCGGTACCGTTTTCCGGTGCTTTTCTCCGGAATCCGGCGACTTCTTCGCCTGCAAATCGATCGACAAGCGTCTCCTTTCCGATTCCATCGACCGAGAATGCTTGGAGAAGGAAGCCAAGATCATGCAGATCGTTAGCGGAAACCCTAACGTCGTTCAGATCTTCAACGTTTACGAAGATGAAAACTACCTCAACATGATTGTTGAGCTTTGTGACTCTTCCGATCTTTTCGATCGCGTATCCAAACATATCTTCTCTGAGACTGAAGCGGCCGCCGTTATGTCCCCGTTAATGGAAGCGATCGCACACTGTCACCGGCGTGGCGTCGCTCACCGAGATATCAAGCCGGATAACATACTTTTCGACGGACGGAACCGACTGAAACTCGCGGATTTTGGATCCGCTGATTGCTTTCACGAGGGCCATTCGATGAGAGGGATCGTTGGAACACCGTATTATGTTGCTCCGGAGGTCATTTCTGGGAGGGACTACAATGAGAAGGTTGATGTGTGGAGCGCTGGGGTTATTCTGTATATAATGTTGGCCGGAATCCCGCCGTTTTACGGCGAGTCCGCGGCGGAGATATTTGAGGCGGTGCTCCGTTCAAATCTCCGGTTTCCTACACGGATCTTTCATGCAGTATCTCCAGCGGCGAAGGATCTTTTGCGGAGGATGCTCTGTAAGGACGTTTCGAGAAGATTCTCGGCAGAGCAAGTTCTTAGTAAGTGTTTCTTGTTTAAGCATTCTTTAGCTCTTTCTAAACTCCTTTTGAGGATTTTCTCAGTTCGTTTCGCGATTCTACGTTTCTGGCTCTGATTTCCTCTTAAATCCTTGAACTATAATGTTTTTCGTTGAGATTCTGTTGGTTTTTCTTCGCTTTTTCGGATATCTGAGAGTTTTTTCTTGTTTTCCTCTGTTTCCTTGGTTTTATTTTTTGATCTCAGCTTTGATTTCTCTCCTATTGTGCACTTTTAGTGCTTTACTCACTGATTTCTCCATCTTCTTTGATTCTCGACCACGCCTTTTTTCTTCAAAATTTGAGGAATCTTATAGCAAAAATCTCCGAACTAAAGCGCGGAACAAACCCACTTTTCAGTTGTATTAGCTGTTTTCCCGCCTTTACAGTCTTAATATTTGTTTCTTTTTTGCATTTCATATTTAAAGAAAGATGTTTTAGGGGTTTTCAGTTGCAACTTCCACTCTATCAAAATCTCTTACTTTCGAACCTTAATTGGTGAATATTTGCTCTCTATTACCTTCCTCATTAGAGTTTGCAAGACTTATAAGCTCTCTCTCCTCTGTTTTCCTTCCTTTTAGGACATCCGTGGATTACAAGCCGAGGAGAAGCAAGATCCATCACCGACCTGACCTGAAAATATAAAAAGACGAATCTTACTGTTGCGTATACTGTATAGAGAGCGTACTTCTGTACATATAAGCCGTATATGCATCGAAGATCCTGGTTCTTTCTGGAAGTTTGTAGATGGTTGGAGAAGCCTGGAGGAGAGAGAGAGATGGAGAGGAAGAAGTAGACGACGCTGTGAAGCAAAGACTTTAACTAAGGTGCTTTTTTTTTAATATAAATACTGTGACGAGAGTCAGAGACTGTATATATACGAAGTTCCGTAGGAACATACGGCGCCGTATACGGCTTACCAGAGTTTTCGTTTCTCTTCCTTCGCTGAGAATTTTTTTTTTTTCCAAGAGAGTGAAAGAGAAGAAACTGAACTTATCATATTCTACTTGTTGTGTGGTTTGTGCCTTTGTGGTATGTGGTGTGATTCGCACTTTTAGTTTGGTGGAGCCCACCATAAAGGAATATGCTTTGGTTTATGCTACTTTGTTTCGCCTTTGTGTACTTTTCCGTAATTAAGGAATCCGAGAGTTCTGGGAATTCAAAGTTTCTCGAGTTTTTTTCAACTGTCAATGCGAACGTTACGGGGAGGGGAAGATAAGCAGATCAAGCCATGTGACTTGTGTGGTGGCCGGTGGGCATGGAGAGTTGAAATACTTATCACGGCTCTATTATTCGTTTTCTTTTTTAAAAGCACAATTGATAAGTAGTCTAAGTTTTCTTTCCATGTGACCGGGGAAAAGTGGGTGTGGAAGTCAAAAACGAGTGATTCCCGCCTGTGACTTTTGTTTGTTTAGAGCCTTGGGAGTCTAAATTCAATTAAAAAAATGACTTAGCTAAAGAGAGCTATGTCATCTAATATGGGAGTGCTCCTATCATGGTTCGAAGTTTCGGTTCGGTGGCCGCCGCAGCGCAGCTCCTGGTACGGATCGTCCCGATCTTCGCAAGAAAACCCCAATATCGTTCTCTTCGGTGGGGGGTCGGACTGGGTCGACCGAGACTTCGAACCAAGGCTCCTATGGAGTAACCGGTAGAGCCCCTCATAAGGGGAATTTTTGGTGAACGGTGAAATTTTTTTACCCGAAGGGGAATAATTTTTCCTATGGGACGTGTAAAATGTGCCACACTGCACCCTCTTTCCAGGTCCATTGACCCACAAATGAGTGGGCCCATCTTGATTTCTATGAGTTGAATTCGAGTATTATGTTAATTTGGTTAGAAATCAGCAATCAGGTTGATTGTTAATGTGTAGGTCCATCAAGGGCTAATCAATCATGAAAGGTGACAGTGGGCCCGAAAGGATGTGCCACATGGCGTATTTTTTTTTAATTTTTATGTCCCAACACAGCATGAAAGGTGACAGGGTAAATAAGAAAGCTCATGCCACATAAATTGAGGCGTGAAACGTAAGTTTCATGCTGTCACTTGTTTTTATAAACACATGGAAAGGAGGAATTGTAGCAAGGAACGTATTAATGGTTTTGCATTAGATAGAACCCGCAATATATATTTCTTGTGTTTTGGTGGGGGGTTGCATCTTTGTAACTCCATGGGGCATTGCTTGTTAGCATTTCTCATTAAACAAATAGGTGAATCTACATTCATGCCACCTTACGGTTGACACTAGGATTTCCCGCATTTTTGCTTACATCACAAATTTGCTGGCTATTTCCGGAAGAACAAAGTGAACGGTCCGCAAAAGTCGTTCAATGATCCGGTCAAGTTTTGGATCACCAGATTTCCAATAAGGAAAAAGATGTAACAAGGTATGTCTGAAACTGTTCTTTTGCGGAAGTGGCATTTTTGGTAGTCACCGCTGCCATCTGGGCCCACTGACCGCTTGGATGTTTATCTCACCCCTTGGTGGATATACATACCAAAAATCACCTTGATTGGTAATCTATAACCATTAGGGTTTAACACTTTTTAGCAACATTTAAGGCGTTCTTAATGCCGTCGAATACAACCATCTTTTGAGTACTAAAACCAACGGCTAAAAATCATTAAACAAGTTGCTTTTTTGTATGAATGTATATTAAAGGGTGGGCTAAACATCCATGCGGTCAGTGGGCCCAGATGGCAGTGGTGACTACCAAAAATGCCGCTTCCGCAAATGAAAAGATCTCAGGTATACCTTGTTACATCACGACCCTTCAAGTGATTCAAATTGTCGTACAGATGTGGGGACCACCAGAAGGTAAAGAATCCGAATATTACAAATTTGAGAAAAGGATATTCTCTCTTTGTCGTCCGCGGCCTTGTCCGTCCTATCTGCCAAGTACGTAAATTGGGGCAGCTGATTCTCTTTTCAATTATTGTCTCTGTGTTTAGGTCTGAGATCGTGCGACGTGGTATTATTCAATGGTCCAGATCTATCGCACATGGGTCAATCTTATTGGTACTTTAGTGGGCCCCACAATCCTTGCGTGTTCTAACAGAGCTGATCCAAGTTGATTGTCAGTTGAGAATGTGAAAGTGAGGACAGGTGTTCCATAGAGATTAGAGAGAGAGAAGTACGACTCTGTTGTCTTCCTCTGCAGTCAACACTTCACATGTGTCGTCGAAAAGAGCTTCCCATCGTCTGGGCTGTTGAGGGCAATTCGATCATTTCGTCACTCACTACAACATGTCTCTACTCGGATGTGAAAGGGTAAGTTCCGGTTGCGGGTCACAATTGTACTCTTCCAAGGTAGAAACCATTATAGACGAGGTTCAGCTTGAAGTAGAACCGGAAATTGACAAATACCCGTTTTCCATCTAAGAATACAAAATGATGGTTTAGAGAATCAATTATACTTGGCTCAGGCTCCAGTTACCGCCCTAAAATGACAGGCTCCGCTTACAGGACACAATATGAGCCACGTGAACCACTCTTAGAGGACTCTGACTGTATGGATGTGTGGCCAATCCCTAAGTGGACCTACAAACCAAAAATCAGCCTGATTAGTAATTTATAGGCATTGGATTTGACTTATTTTCATGGGTTGATCTCACTGTGGGAATTTGAGCAGTATTTGAGGTACAAAGATCCAACGTCTATAAATCACTAATCATTATGTGTTTTGGTTTGTAGGCCCACCTAGGGATTGGATAAACATCCATACGGTCAGGGTCCTTTAAGAGTGTGCCATGTGGCTCATATCTATCTATTCTCTATACTAAAGCTCGACCTTGCTGAGGTGGTGCTTTCTCCAACTTTTTTTTCTATTCCAAAAATACCCCTACACAATCCTCCCCTCTAATTCCTTAATTAATTCTTAAATACTTTCACATCTCCAATTAATTCAAAACGTCTTCTCTTTCCAATCTCACCACTCTTCCTCTTCTTATTTTATTCATTAATTCCTAATTAATTCCAAAACGTCTTTTCTCTTTTCAATCTCACAACTCTCCCTCTCCTTATTTCATTTTTTAACCTATTTTCAAAACACCCCTACTCAAAAATATTTAGCCTATCTATTATCTAAACTAAAGCTCGGCATTGCTTACGTGGCACTCTGTCTATTTTTTTCATCGTTTTTTTTCGGAAATACCCCTACTTTCAAAAATACCCTCGACCCTACTGAAGTGGCACTCTCTTTTTTAGCTTATTATGAAAAAATCTTTACACAAAACGTCGTTATATATATTGGAAAGAATTTAATTTTCTTAAAATAAAACGTTTCAACTCCTTAAACTTTTGATCTCCCAAAATTTCTCCAACCTATTTAAGTAAAAGGTCGGGCTCAACAGAACCCCATGTTTGACCCCCTTTTTTGACCCCCCATCTTGGCGTACCCACATAGAAGATGAATCCATGGCTGATTTTGGGTGGGGATGATAACCTCACCATATAGATCACCCCAACAAAAATCAGCTCATTCTGAAAATTCTAACCCCATCAAATGTGGTTTTAAATTTACACAGTAAAAATCGACGGTCCATAATTCTTCAGCTTCTAAACCAGTCTATGAATATCAAAATGATTTGAATTTTGGAGAGGATGATCTCCTCACCATAGAGATCATCCTCACCAGAAATCAGCCATTGATTAATTTCTATGTGGGTACGCCAAGATGGGGGGTCAAAAATGGGGGTCCCTTGAGCCTGACCCTTAAGTAAATACCTACACTTTAAGTTATGTGCTTACAAAAAAATTTGTTTTTAAGACCTCAGCAAACCAAAACGTCTCACCTCCATAAATGTTTGAACTCCTAAAATCTTTCCAACAGAAGACTTTTTTAACCAAAATCTACATCTTTTCAATCCCCTAAGACGTCTCTTTATCTCTCTTCCTAATATTTTTTCGAAATTCCCTATACCGTTAAATGCTCTCTTTTCTATTTCTAATACCTCTCCAATAAATATTCTTTAAAATCATATTTTTCTTTCACTTTCTTACGTTCACAAATTACTACAATTCTCTCCATATATACTTTTAAAATCTTATTTTCTCCCTAAAAATTCTCAAAAAATATATTACCTCAACTCCTAAAATCTCTCATCTCAATTCTGCATATCTATCTATTTATATATTTTTTTCAGGTTTAAACAAGGCAACATTGTAGTATGTGGTCTTTTTAATTCAGTTTAATACTTTTTTATTTCAGACAAATCGATCAAGTGGTGCAAAAAAAATCTAACAATCTTAGTGGTGAGTTCCTTTTAATTATTAACTGCGTAAAAAAAATTATTCTTATTTATATGTATATTTTTTTCAAATTTGAACAAGACGACGTTGCAGTTGATGGACCTTTTAATTTGGTTTAAGATTTTATTCATGTCAGAGAAATCGATCGAATGGTGCAAAAAAAAAATACTCTGAGAATCTTAGCGATGAGTTCTTTTTAATTTTTGTCTGTGTAAAAACACTTTCTTATTTATATTTCTTTCTTTTTTTTTTAAATTTGATCAGACACAGTTGTAGTTGGTGGACTTTAATTTGGTTTAAGATTTTCATAATGTTAGAGAAATCGATTAAATGGTGCAAAAAAAAAAAAAAACTCCAGAATCTTAGCGGTGAGTTCCTTTTAATTATTGTATGTATAAAAAAAGTTATTCTTATTTATATTTATTTTTTATTTTTATTTTTAAATTTGAACACGACGACATTGCAATTAGTGGCCCTTTAACGTACATTTTGATTATTTGTTTATTATTATTATTATTTTAAACATATGCTTTAATTCTTTAACAATCGCCTCTGCTAAGCACAGGTCAACAACCCTAGTTATGTCTTGTAATCGATGCCTGTCATTTTAGGGCGGTAACTGAAGCCCGACCCATTCTACTTATTAATGGATGATGGCCCTTCTTGCGTTATGTTTCGACATTATTTACAATACCAAAATTAACCCTATTTTTGTTTCTTTCCTTCTCAATTTATTCACTTGATGGGGGCTTTCTGGTCATTTTGATGTCAAAAAACACATCACCCTTGCACTGCACTCAATGTTAAAATAATTAAAAAATAATCGTTATTCCTAATATGACCCTCAAGTTTGTTAAATTGACAAACATTATTTTTTTGAGTTTTGTAAAGTTTTTAATTTATAAGGGTTCTTTGATTCTTCAACATTTTTCACATTTCAACTCAACTATTAAAGCATTGGGATACGTATCACCTAATTCTGTCCATGGAAAAAATCATCGAAGTTGACAACGAACCCAGAGTAGTTAGTAGTTGGTATCAAGATTATGGAAAAGCTATGGTCCTTAAATACAACTCCCAAGATATTAAAGGCGACTTAATAGCTACAGTTTTGTGGGGCTGTGTGGTGCCTAAGACACACTATGTAGCGCACTCTTTTAGGCCCACTGGCTGATGAATGATTGGCCCACCCCTTGACGGACCTACACACCAAAATCAGAATAATAGATGACTTATGAGCTAAAAACTACCAACAAAGTGAGGACCCACAAGGTTTTATTAACTATTTGGCTACACTATTTTGTTCAACTCTACTCGAGTGTTACTCTGGCCTGACCCAAATCAAAATGACCCCAAACTGACTTGTGAGCATTATTATTTGGCTATTTTAGTAACACCCCCGAAATTTGAAAGTAATTTGTAACACCCCTTATACTTTCAAACTTTAGGATTACCCCCCCTCATCCTAATTTAACCATCATTTGACTAACATTAAAATGTGCCATGTATCATGTGTCTGTTAATACACCTATGAAAGGATCGTAATATTACAATCCTACTGTTTGAAAGTATATCTGAGGGTATTACAAAGTACTTACATATTACGTGGGGTGTTACTAAAATGACTCATGCTAATCTTACTAATAGAATGACTAATGATGTGGGACCCACATGCAGATGAGTTAATGGCTAGTTTTTTGTGAGGATATTCTTTTCAATATGGCTATCAACCTCATAAAAAATTAGCCCATTCTAACATTTGCAGCTTTGTGAAAAGTGGATTGCAAATTGAAAAATTTTGAACCATCCATTTTCACCGTTAAATTTAGGTCATATTTGATAGGGTTAGAAGTTTTGAAAATTACTGATTTTTGGTGAGGATGATCTCCACGGTAAGGAGATCATCCTCACAAAAAATAGCTCTTAACTCATCTGCATGTGGGCCCCACATCTATTTGTAAGAATAGTATGAGTCATTCTATCACTGCCCATATATATATATTCAAAATAAACTCGACAACAGTAAAGAAAAATGTCTTTTTTCTTTATGAAAATTAACTCCCATTATAATGAAAGTAGTGCTATTATAATGGTAATGCCCCAACCCTATTCGTCATTTTGAAAATAAGGCCCCAATCTGAAAAAAAAGAAGGTCAGTGTTATACGGAAAATAACGGTCGATTTTTTTTTAAAGAAAAGGGTTTCTTTACTCAAGTTACCGAGGTTATTTTGAGAAATCATATATAATAAGAACTAATATCCTTACTATTTTTTTTATTCCAATTGTGTCTGATGTGACCTTATATGATGGCCATTATAACAGTCATAACGGTCGATTTAAAACCTTGGGTAGTAGTTAGTAGGTGAAGGCGGATTACAAACCCAGGTCATGGTATCAACACTTACAAACCTTACCAACCTAACAATTCTCATTCCCTTGTCTGGAAAAACTTTCAGAGACGTTTCCAGCTTCCGTTTCTCACTTTGTTTCCTTCTCAAGCAACTAGCTAGTTGTAAAGTGTGGACCATAGGAAATAGGTGCAAATGAGCTTTAATTGTGATGTGCTTGTCCTTGTCCTTGGCAATGTCGGGATGTGTCTGCATTCACAAGCCCTAACTTTTTTAATAGACAAAATGATGGCGAGACCTAACCAACTTGCATAATAATGAAGTTAAGAATTAAAATCGAGGGAACATGAATGTAACCAAGATGCTGTGCCGAACTAAGGTTCTTGTGGGCTCCCGGCTCCCCTACTTGTTCTTGTTCATGTGCCTGTGGGACATGGAAAGCTACCACATGCTAGTAGTACTGCAATGCATGTTTGGAAGAATATCGTACAATTATAATTTTTCTTTTCTCTTTTTCTTGTCCATAGTAGGCGCCCTCTTTAAAAAAAATAAAAAAGTTCAAAGGCAAAAAAAGTTGCACCCGTAATTAGCAATTTGTTGAATTATTAAAAAAACTGAATTATTCGTTTGACTATTTCAAGGATTGCGCTTTTTTTTTTGTAAGTAAAATGGTTTCGAATGGTGCATAGGAGGTCACCCATCTTAGTATTACTCCCACCCCAAACTACATAGTTCTGATGGGATCTGGTGCATTAGTATTGGTATATGATCACACTTTCAAGGATGGGAGTTCTTCATATTGTGTGGGGTCGGAAAAATCTCAACACTTCTTCAATTGTCGAATTTACGTCGAGAATTAAGTCTGTCGCCAAGCTCCAGTCCAGATGTCCTGTACAAACCCTACACAATAGATACATGCTCTACTAGCGGGCTTTTGGAGCTTGGCGGCGGGCTTCTCGGCGTAAATTCGATGATTGAAGAGGTGCTGTATTTTTTCCCCCACACACATATATTATTGGATTTGGACAATACTTAATGAATTATTTGACTATCATCATTTAAAATGTTTAGTGAGTCGACTAATTTGGGTTGGGATTGAATATTCGAAGACTTCCCTTGCTTTCGCGTAGCTGTCTAGTGAGCCGACAACTTCGGGTAGGGATTGAATATTCGAAGAAATTCATTAACAAGCTAATATAGTAGTTGTTGGTACTTGCTAGCAACCAAAATGTTTACTGTTATGTCGCCAGTGATAACGGCTTCAACACCGTGAATTGCGGGATCACATTGATGGAATCAGCAATCTATTTAATAGAATAGCTCGCGAGCTATACCGAATCTAGCATCTGCTATTGTATATTTTTATGGTGCTATGGAATCAATGATAGAGATTTTTTTTAATTTAATTTAATTTAATATAATCTATATAAAGAAGAACCCTAATATTTATTTAGCTTAAAGCTGTTATCTTTGCAAGCAAGCAAGCAATTATTTTTCTTTTTAATTGTTAATTAATAAATCCCTACACTTTCTCTCTTTAACTTTCTTTTGCTTGATATCATGGCCTAAAAAAAATGAATTTTTTTTTTGAAACAAGGATTTGAAGCAGTGGCCAATCACATCGTGCCAAAAACCAGAGGCTACATATTTAGCGGCTTTGGGGAAGCTTACGGCCTTTTCGGGGATGGATACCGGACAATGTAAGGTACAACCGAACAATATAAATGAGCGGAAAGATTATTGACAAGTGAATTGATTTTTTCAGTGAGTTTTTTTACTTTTTTACGGTTTATATTTTCATATTTTATGAAAAGTCTATGGGAAAAAATGCAATTTTCTTACTTGACCCTCTCGAGCGAACCACAATATGAGTCACGTGGTATATTCTTTGAGATTTTTAACTGTATGAATATTTGGCCAACCTTAGGTGGTCCTACAAACCAAAAATTGGCCTAATTAGTGATTTCTAAGTGTTGGATTGGGCTTGTTTTCATGGGTTGATTTTTAGCCGTAGAATATGTGCAATATTGGCTATTTCTTAGGTAGAAAGAGTGCTGCTCTTCCCATCTCCATTGCTTCCTACGTCTCTGCACGTGCTTTTGGCGCCGATAAGTAGTCCACTAATGCTTTTAGATTTGCAATCGTGTCAGCTGCCTATGTTACCTGACACGTGGATATCGTACGGCCGAACAGCGGGGAGTGCTCGGCAAGTACATGGAGGGTCCTTTGGCTTTTGAATTAAAAAAATTAAAAAATAAATCTTAAAAAACTGACATGGGTACTTGTTTACTGAGGCTGCATTTGTCAGTCCGTACGCAATACACTTGCCGAGCACTGCACCTGTCGTCAGATAGCTACCAGACCGTGGTCAAGTTTTACTCGGCCGTGTCTGTCCTATCTGTCGTGCCGTAGTGATTCAAAATTCAAATCACGTGGGTCTGCTTTCTAATTAGTGTCTCTTCGTGTACTTTGGGATCGAGCAAATGGTAGAGTCGGTCGCAAATGCCCGAGTAAAACTTCCATCACAATGGGATTGCAAATCACACAAAACACAGCCAATGAGTTCTCGGCACGTACGCCTAAAAAGCAAAGCACATGGGTACGTAAGCACTTGTGTACGTGCAGAGAACTCATTGGCTGTGTTTTGTGTGATTTACAATTTCGTGTGATGGAAGTTTTACTCCAAATGCCCTTTCTTATTGGCTGGTAGTTGCCCCCACAAGTCTTGCGTTGGTTGACAATCTAAAAATGTGGAGTAAAACTTCGATTGTCATTGAAGTCCATGACAGCCACACAATCCTTGCCACGTACCCCAGTGCTTTTTGCCCCGTCTCCCAAAAATAAAATTTTAAAAGAAAGTCGATGAGGTAACTAGTGCTGTACTGTCACGGAAGTTTTATCCAGAAAAATAAAGGGCACAAGTGTTCTAGAAGAAAGGGGTAAAACTATGATGACAGAATCTATTACTAATATAAAGCGAGAAGCGGGGTTGGGGCACCAACACGACACACCCCACACAAAAGTTAAAACAGAAACAAAACAACTTCTACGACGAAAGAGCACCCCCAATAATTCTTGAAATCTATGGTTAAAAATCAATACATGAAAACGATTCCAATCATATTCTTAAAAACCACTAATCAGATTGAATTTTTGCTCACAAGTCCAACTAGGGATGGGTCAAACATCGATATAGTCAGTAATCTCTACGAGTGTGCCATGTATAAGGTGCAAGTGATCACACGCCACATCTGGGGACTTTGGTTATAAAAAGTAACCATGGTATATGTGGTGTGCGATCATTGGCACATGATCGTGCTTCAAAAATCCCACCACTTCAAAAATTTCCTCGCCATATTCACAAAACTTTAAACCTTGACTTAATGTTATAGATAGTTACGACCGTTATAACAGCCATTGTCACATCTGAAGTAAAATAAGGATAAAAACCTTCAATAGCAAAAAAAAAAAAATTCCTCAAATAACGGTGTCATTTCCGTTTTAACGCTAACCCCGTTGTTCTGTATTTGGGGATCTTTTTTTGAAATAAGAGGTTGTGCAATCGATCTCTGTCCGATTTTTGCCTCGTTCACTACATCCCATCCGAGAGTTGGCCCACCAGTCGAATGAGCCAGATTAGTGACTTGGTGTGCCTGTGTACAACATGGGAAGTCAGGTCCATTGATTACGACATGAGCTTTAAGTCCGTACAAAGAGTGCTGCTCTTCCCCATCTCCATTGCTTCCTACGTCTCTGCACGTGCTTTTGCCTCGATACTAGGTCAATTGATGTTCTCGTGAGTACAACTTGTGTCACAAGATGTTGTGACGGAAGCCGGTCACAGCACTCAATATAAGCCACGTGGCACACGGTTCAGAGAGCGCTGACTATATGGATGTTTGGCCAGTCTCTCGGTGGACCTATAAACCAAAGATCAGCCGGATTAATGATTTACAACGTTTGGAGTTTTGCACCCAAAATGCTCAAATTACTACCGTTAAAATCAACCCAAGAAAATAACTTCAATAAAATCGGTTAGAAATCACTAATCAAGCTGATTTTTTGTGTACCGGTCCACCGAGGGACTGGCCAAGCATCCATACGATCATCATCCTCTAATAGTATGCCACATGGCTCTTAGTGAGCAGTGGCGGAGCCAGGATTTTGCTCAAGGGTGGGCAAACTGGCATGGTTTTAAAAAAACGCTGTTTAAATGGTTTTAACAGCCGTTAAAATGGTAACGCCCCAAGCCCGTTACGCTTATAAAAACCGTTTTTACACAAAAAATGCCCATTTTTTTCATTTTAATGGCTGTTGAAATCTGAAAAATTTTGTGGAAAAAAATGCCGTTTTTCCGTTAAAATCTGTTATTTTTCCATTTTTGAAAATTTCAATTTCAACGCAATTTTTTTCGTTTTTCCCATTAAAATTTGTTAAATTCCAATTTTTTTTTTCATTCTTGCCCCTGGCAGTTATAATCAATTTTAACAGTAACGCCCCCAGTCCATTATACCGTTAAAACAACCTCCTTTTAACCTTGGATATTGTCATATTGGTACCAATATTTTTGCATAAATCTACAGTAGACGTCGTCAGCGTTGATGACAAACCACAGTATAGGCCACGTGGTACACTCTTAGAGACCACTAACTGTATGGATGTTTAGTCCATCCCTACGTGGACCTACAGATAAAAAACCAGCTTGATTTGTGATTTCTAACTGTTGAATTGGACTTTTTTATGAAAAAGTTTTAACCGTTGGATTTGAACATTATTTGAGGTAAGAGATCCAAAGGTTTAAAATCACTAATGAAGCTGATTTTTGGTTTGTAAGTCTACCTAGGGATGGGCCGAACATCCATACGGCAAATGGTCTCTAAGAGTGTTGAACATAGTAAATACTGTGGTCCACCAAAGGATTGGCCAAACATTTGAGGGTGGGCAAAGCACGAGAGTTGCACGTGGGCTCAAACTGGAGACCACTTAGGGATGGGCAAAATCTCAAAGTTGAGGGTGGGCAACTGCCGAGAAAACATTCGCTGGCCCCGAAGTCTCCCCACCCAAAATGTCTGACAAGTACCCCAATCCCTTAACTCAACACTGGTTAAGCCCTTGGTTAGTGGTCAAAAAAGGGGTACTTGTCAGACATTTTGGGAGGGGGACATCAAAGTTTGAAGTCCCCGTGGCAAGCGAAAATTTTCTCGCAACTGCCCACCCCCCGCCGCCCCCTGGCTCCGCCACTGTTACTGAGTGCTGTGACCGGCTTCGGTCGCAACATCTTGTGATACAAGTTTTACTCCTCATATTGGATAAGTAGTCTACAAATGCTTTTGGATTTGCCACCGTGTCAGCTGCCTATGCTATCTGACGATACGTGTAGTTCTCGGCACGTGGATTTCTTATTGCTGAACAGCGGGGAGTGCTCGGCAAGTACATCGAGGGTCTTTTCGCTTTTGAATTAAAAATAGGAAAAAGATGTAACAAGGTATGCCTGAAACTGTTCATTTGCGGAAGCGGCATTTATGGTAGTCACCGCTGCCATCGGGGCCCACTGACCGCTTGGATGTTTATCTCACCCCTTGGTGGATATACATACCAAAAATCACCTTGATTGGTAATCTATAACCATTAGATTTTAACACTTTTTAGCACCATTTAAGGCGTTCTTATAGCCGTTGAATACAACCATCTTTTAAGTACTAAAACCAACTGCTAAAAATTATTAAACAAGCTGATTTTTTGTATGAATGTCTATTAAAGGGTGGGCTAAACATCCATGCGGTCAGTGGACCCAGATGGCAGTGGTGACTACCAAAAATGCCGCTTCCGCAAATGAGAAGATCTCAGGTATACCTTGTTACATCACGACCCTTAAAAATAAATCTTAAAAATCTGACATAGGTCCGTATTTATGAGTAAAACTTCTGTCACAATCGGATTGCAAATCACACAAACACAGCCAATGAGTTCTCGGCACGTACACCTAAAAAGCAAATGAAGCACTTGTGTACGTGCCGAGAAATCATTGGCTTGTGATTGTATGATTTACAATTTCGTGTGAAGTTTTTCTCCCTATGTAGGAGTTGAGGCTGCATTTGTCAGTCCGTATGAAATACAAGGGCCGATCACTGCACCTATCGTCAGGTATCTACCAGACCGTGGTCAAGTTTTATTAGGCCGTGTCTGTCCTATCTCGTGCCGTAGTGATTCAAATCACGTGGGTCTACTTTCCAATTAGTGTCTCAGCTTGTACTTTGGGATCGAGCAACGTGGCATCAGTTCGATGGTAGAGTCGGTCGCACATGCCCTTTCTTATTGGCTGGTAGTTGCCCCGCAATTCTTGCGTGTTGAGTCTTCAACAAAGAGTGGTGGTTGACAATCTAAAAATGTGGAGTAAAACTTCGATTGTTATTGAACTCCATGACAGCCACACAATTCTTGGCACGTACCCCAATGCTTTTTGCCCCGTATCCTAAAAATAAAAAATAAAATTTTAAAAGAAACTCGATGAGGTACCTAGTGCTACCTAGTGCTGTATAGTCATCGAAGTTTTATACAGAGAAAAGGGGACAAGTGTTCTAGAAGAAAGGGGTAAAACTTTGATGACAGAACCCATTACTATTAGGAAAAAGATGTAACAAGGTATGCCTGAAACTGTTCATTTGCGGAAGGGGCATTCTAGGTAGTCACCGCTGTCATCTGGGCCCACTGATCGTTTGGATGTTTATCTCACCCCTTGGTAGAGTCGGTCACGACACACGCCCACACAAAGTTAAAAAGAAAAAAACGAAACCTCCCTTCAATAACACATAATTACTTCCTTGTGTCCCTTTATAGTTCAGGTTGTCCAGCACGCCCACGTTGCACTCTTAGAGACTACTGACCTTATGGATGTTTGTCCCATCCTTGGGTGGACCTATATATCAAATATCAGAGTCTGATTAGTGTTTTCAAACCTTTGGATCTGAGTACCCCCAAATAATTCTTGAAATCTATGGTTAAAAATCAACCCATGAAAACAACTCCAATCATATCCTTAAAAACCACTAAATAATACTTCACGGTCCATGTTGATGAACCTATGTACCATAAATCAGCTTGATTGGTGATTCATAATAACTATGGGTGATCTATTTCCTCCACATGGATCGGCGGCACACGACCAACATGTACCGTGAAGCACACGTGTTGTAGATGCCTCTTGGATAACATAGTTGATAAAGGATCCAGAGGCCGAGATAGGGAATTCTTGCCCACTGTTAAAGTGATAGCATCTGAGAACTAGTAATGGCGGAGAACCCTAAACCCCGCTGATCTAGGACCTCGTCCAGGAGTCGACGTCTCAACCAAGAGCCGAGATCAAGGTTAATCTGAGAAGGGTTGTTCTCGGGTCTAATCAGTCAGACCATGAGACACATTCCGCGAATCACGCCATGTGAGATTTTGTGAATCACAGCGGACGTGTGATGACAACCGCATTGATGGGAGAAGCTTGGAAACATTGTAAATGAGCCAGTAACTGCCAAGATCGTGGCAAAGATCATGTAAAAGAATAGTACTGATTATATCATAAGGTCTATATATACTTAGATGACACCAGTGTTTTAGAACTCGTCGAGTCAACTCATAACTCGACCGAGTTGACTCGACTTAGCTGAGTTAAACTTGAATCGAATAAGCCACGGGTTTGGTGTGTTTTTTTTTCTGAAAAAACAATGAGTTTGATGCGTTGTTTTTAATCGACGCACCAAATAAGTTTTCGAATACCTTGTCAATACAAAATCAACCAAATCTTATAAATTATGCTTATAAAAATATTTAATATTAATATATCTATATAATATTAATATATTACTCGAGTCGAGTTACTTCGGGTCGAGTTCGAGTAACTCAACTCAGTAGACTTTCGAGTTGAGTCGAGTTTTCGAGTTTTCAAACACTATGTAACACACAGGTAAAGGGACCAAATCTCATTTTATTTTAACATTACTTCTTCCATTGCTTTGTTTGACTTAATCATCAGAGGCTCTTCCAGTGGACACACTCCATTGGCTCCTTTATGCTTGTTGGGTGGGTTTTGCAGGGAGATTCTCGACGACAATCTCGATCTATCATCGTTCACTTCAGGCTTGCTTAAAATCTTGAGTAGGTGTTTAGATTTTTCCTCCCAATAAACATTGGATTTGAGCATTTTTTTTTTCGTGGGTTTTTAATCCACGTACCCATAGGCCTCTTTGTACATTGCGTGCGCAAAAAAGGCTTTAACCTATGAAAAAATTAACCAAAGTCGAGTTAAAATATATAGGTTTAGAGGTACGTGTCATGCAAAGGGGAACACCTCCAAGAAAGAACTTTGGAATCAGCATCAACAAGTATCGATCCATTGTTTCATAGAGGTATCCGGCAAGGTTTTAAATCGACTGTTATAATGGTTCCTTAATGTTATAGTTACAACCGTTATAACAGCCATTGTCACATCAGTCACATCTGAAGTAAAATAAGGATCAAAATATTAAAAAAACCTTCAATAACAAACAAAAAAAAAAACATTTTTTTTTTCACAAATAACGGCGTCACTTCCGTTTTAACACTAACCCCATTGTTTTTGTATTTGGGTGTTATTTTTCAAATAACGTAACGGGGTTATGCTATCTCTGTCCGATTTTCGCCCCATTTAATGTCTACATTACATCCCATCCAAGAGTTGGCCCACCAGTTAAATGGGCCAGATTAATGACTTGGTGGGCCTATGTACAATATAGGAAGTAAGGTCCATTGATTACGATATGAGCTTTAAGTCTACACTTTTTTGCATGTATTTTAGGTCAGCCATTGTTCCTGACGTTGCAACCAGCTGAGCACCATAGGTTTTCGATAATCTTGAGAAAAATCCAAACAAAAACACCAAAACCTTATCCTTAGTCTTCTTATGAGTGTTATTCCCTCTACGCGTTTCTCATAAGTACGTTTTCTGGGAAATTCGTTTCCCAAAAGCTAGAATTTTTTTCCAAAAATAAGCGCGGAAAACACTAGGAAATACTTAGAAAATATGGTTCACAATCGAATTTGCATTCAACGTTTGTCATACTATTTCATTTCCCACAACATAAAATAATAATAATAATAATAATAATAATAATAATAATAATAATAATAATTTAGGGCCGTTCGTTTCACACACAAATTTTCGTTTCTTGCAACATCCGAGAAAAACAAACGGATATGCTGGGACCATTGGTTTCTTATCGAATGGAAGCTTAACATGTCCTTTTCCTATTGGACACTCAACTTGGTTCCAAAATTAGTTAATCAAAATGCAAATGAGCTTTAAATTTGTTTGCGATAGATGATGTTGTCCTTAGCAATGTAGGTATGTGTCTGCGATCACGACGGGCCATATCTTTATTATAGTGACATGACGACAAGCCGTAACCAACTTGAACAGTAAGTTAATAATTATAATCAAGGGAACATGAATGTAGCCCAAATGCTAGGGCAAAATAAGGTTTCTGTGGGGCTCCCCTATTTGTTCTTGTTCATGGGCATGTGGGACAACGAAAGCTACCGCACGGTGGTGGTACTGCAATGCATGTTCGGTTATCGAACAATTATAATCTTTTCCTTCTCTTTTTCTTGTCGATAAATAATATCAATGGGTCTCCTAACCCATTGGTTAATAGCTATGGAGCCCTCACTATTTAATTTTTTATTATAAAAAAACTGATATATAATTAGCAGTTTTTTGAATTATTCACAAATTTTACTAATTATTTGAAAAAAATGAATTATTCAACTGTACATTTCAAGGACTGGGATTTATTCGCAAATATTTGGACTTGGGATAATCTTTCGCGAATTAATCGACCAATAACATTATTTATTTATTTTTGTTTTTTTCTTTTTACTAAAATTTTAAACAAATCTTCAAATAAAAATCTCGGACCGTACTCAAAACTTTTCCTGCAATGTATATTTTTTTCGATCGTATGCCAAATTGCTAACCTCGGCTACACCGTTGTGGCTGAATTGATATTTGCAACTTTACCTGTGCAGTGTCGTTGGCGGAGCCAGGAAGGGGACAGGGGGGGCAGTTGGCCCCCTCAACTTTTGAAAACTCTTTAAATTTTATTTTTTGAATTTACTAATCTGTCCTTATCTTTTGGTTTGTCCCCCTTGGGTTTTTTCTTTTTTACGATTTTGCACCCCCTTAGACAAAATCCTAGTTCCGCCATTCTCTACACTACATTGTCTGCTCCAAGTCGGAATAAAGGAGGAGGATTAGGGAAGGTCGACAGCGAGTAATCGTGTAAAATGTCTTTGTGTGAATTGGTGTTGAACTGACATTTGTATGGATCTCAACTGTTTGTATTAGGTTGAACATCAAATAAATTAGGGTATTTTAATTAGCAACACTGCCCTGAAAATTAAAAGTATATAGTAGTACCACCTTATATACTTTCAAACATTAGGATTACCCCCCTTGACCTACTTTAACAGTGGTTGACTTAAGTTAATGCAGTTAGCATTATACTTGCAATATATCATGGTCCTTTGGTTGGTGCATTAACAACTAACAAGGCGTGATTCATGAAATGTTTTAACCGTTAGTCAAAAGATTGTTGAACTGGGTCAAGGGGGTATTACTAATTATTTTTAAATTTTGTGTTACTAAAATACCCAATAATTTATTAAGAAATTAGTTAAAAGTGGGTATTCTAATAATATAATTTCCTCATCCATTACATGATGTGATTAGTGTTGTTGCTTGCAACAAAAAAGTTTACTACTCACGTCATCAGTGTGAACGTCTCAAACGCCATGATCTGCGGCATCACATTCATGGAATCAGCAATTTATTTTATAGAGTAGCCCCTGAGCTACTGAATCTAGCATCTGCTATTGTATATTTGTATGGTGCTTATGACCATGGTTTTAAAAACGGCCGTTTCAACGGTAACGCCCCAAGCCCGTTTCCGTTTAAACACGTTTTATCGGTTTTGAAAAAAATGGCCATTTTTTTGTTTTAACAGCCGTTAAAATCGTTTAAACGGCCGTTTAATTTCGAAAAATTTTGTGAAAAAAACGGCTGTTAAAACCGTTAATTCTATTAAAATCCGTTAAATTCTGTTTTTTTTTTTAATTTTCAAAATTTGAATTTCAGCGCCACTTTTTTCATTTTTTTCTGTTAAAATCCGTTAAAATCATTAAAACCGCTAAAATCCATTTAATTCCATTTTTTCTCATTTTTTTCCATTTTTGCCCCTGACCATTTCAATCCGTTTTAATGGCCGTTTAAACGGTTTAAATAATGCCCCCAATCCGTTTAACCGTTAAAACGGCCTCCTTTAAACCTTGCTTATGACCACGACCCGGGTTTAAAGAGGTGAGAGTTTTGCAGTTGGGATCAAGTTTTAAAAATCAATGACTCAACTCCGAACTCGGTCAAGTCAACTTGACTCAGTCGGATTTCAATTGCAAATGGGAGCTACTCAGGTCTGCCTTTGTTGACTCAGCTGAGTCGTGCACCTCGAAACTTGCCAAGCGACTCGATTCATAAGTTAAAAAAAGAAAACAAAAAGTGGCTTTTTTTAATATTATTTTGTTGTAGAAAACCTCATAGGATCAATGGAATATGACAAATAATGGCCACCAATAAACACACCACAAACAGAGAAAATAAAACCAAGAATAAAGACACAAGCGATTTACGTGGTTCACCGCTAAGAGCTAAGTCCATGGGTGATGAACGGCAGGCTCTATCTTAAGGCCATCGCCTAAGGCCCCTTGGTGAGAGAAGGCCCCCAGCCCAGGCCCAACCAACCACATGGATTTTTAGCTCACCCCTTATTGGATATACAAACCAAAAATCAATCTGATTGATTATCTCTAGTCATAGATTTTAGTACTTTTTTGGACATGATTCTAACTGCTGGATTCAAGCATGATTTTTGGGTGGTAAATCCAATGGCTAGAAATCCTCAATCATGCTGATTTTTAGTGTGTTTATCCACCAAGAACAGCAGCCATGCAGTCATTGGCCCAAAAATGATATATGTACGGCCAACATCTTCAAGCGGGCTTCGTTCGTGCGACAATACATAAGTCGAATTCGAGACACATCTTCAACAATTTAAGGACATCTTCGTCCAATAGCTAATGGGCCATGCTTAAGTTAAATTGAATTCAAAGTAATTGACCGGTATTTAAGTTGGGATCATAGTAGTGGGAAGTGGGGACCTCTAGATTTGGAGCTAAATTTAGTGGTTTCGCTAGTTGGGGACACTAAAGTTAAAAAGGAGGAAACACAAGCTCCATAATAAGCGGCTTTTGGGAAAGTTTTCGGCCACTTCGGGGACGGGTTCCGGACAACGCGAGGTACAATACAAAGGACACACGACGAGAAGTGTGCGTACTTATATAAAGTTCTTTTCTCCACCCATAATTTTTGTATACATGTGGAGCTATAAGTCTTTTTTTTTTTTTTTTGTCAAATATCTGAAAAGTGATAAAAAAAAAAAAGGAACAAGTTATAACGTTACATATAAGTTATTGAGTCGGATAACTTATCGGCTCTTTTGGCCAAAGCATCCCCCTGCTATTCCACGAATTTACACATAACTCATCTATGTTCTTTTTTCAATTTGGAGCCTCGGCACATTGACTGTATGTATTCCACCCTCATGTTGACAGGCACCGAATCAGCGCCAGTGCTCGTGCTTGCACTCAGCGCCGGCTCACTGCAATTACCGTCAATCGAAGATTGTGTCCACGAGAAATAATTTGATTTCTGCTTAGAAAAATGAAAAAAACGGAAATCATGAATCGAAAATTTAAATTTTGAATTTCAAATTTTCAGTAAAATTTATAACAAAAAAGTAACAGAAAGAACACTGTTTTTTTTAACAAACTTTTTCATAAAATAACGGTGGTTATTTTCGATATAACAGACGTTATTTTCAAACTAGAGGCCGTTATTTTCAAAATAGCAGCTGTTATTTTATGAACTTTAAAACGGTATGTAATGTAATGTGGGGGCCCGTTTCCATTATAACGGCCGTTTTTTAAACCATGGTGCTGACAACTGGCCACTAAGGGTATTTGGTAAATTACAAACCCCCTACATTAATTAAAAAGCACCCTCTGGTGGCCAGATGTCAGCACAATAGCGCGAGTATATCTTAATCTTAACTAGCACTAGCAAGGCTAGTATTCCTCAAATGGGCTTTGGCTGAATTAAAAATGGCGGCGTTGACTAGGCTCAGGTTGAAATGGGCTTTAACCAAGCTCAAAATGAGTTGGCATGCCAGGCTTAAGCTTGTACCATATGCTTGGCTTCGGCCAAATATCTTTGATGTGTTGGGCTTGGGCCGGTGCCAGGCCTTGGATCATGACATATAATGCATGCATCAAACTGAAGCAGATTTTGTCCCGGTTTCCTGGCCTACTAACAGCCGTAACTACAACCATAACTTCACATATGACTTTTTGCGTGGCATGCTGTACTAAATAAGATGCCGCAACAACCTCGGATTCGCCGTTGTAATTGAAAACGTATTTCCGAAGGCTACGTAAAAACACCCATCCCAAGCCCAAGCCCAAGAAATTATTCATATTATTATTATTTCTGAAAAACATGTGATAAAATATTGTTTATGAATGAAAATTATTACTTGCAGGCCGCATCCAACGTATGAGGCCTCTAGGGCCGCTTGGAATCACATGTAACGGGTCAGGATCTGGTTTTGGGTTCAACATACTAGGCCCAACCAGTTCCTTTAGAATGTGAGCTTTAAAACTAGGCCCAAGTTGCATTCAAAGGTGAATCCAAGGCACGGTGGGCTTTGTAGTCTCTTATACTGGCCCAGCCCATTGATAACATTTGTTGAAAGTCCCACAATCCGTCATATGTTCATTGATCAGGCAAAATGTTAGGTCGCTGCTTGGATTTGCATGGAAAACGAGGTCAACAAAATATAATAAAAAGAATGGCTGACGTGGCCAATCTTGACCATTCATCTGATTGAAGACCCTCTAGATTGGCCACGTGGATGTTACCCATGTCCAATTCATGCTTATATCCTGCCATCTAGTGTACTTTTTCCCCTTGAATAATTGTTAAAAAAAATATACCAACAAAAGAAACATACCTCAACTTTTGCCAAATGGTGGAGTGCTATTGGAATGAGACTTGCCATTTGGAGAAATGCTGGGGTAGCGTAAAGCATGGACGATAAAAATTTTGAAGCCGCGACGTGCGCCACATATATCCATGGTTACTTTTTAGGGAATTTTTGACATACCCCCCATGTTATCTTTGAAATTTGACATACCCCCACACTTTGAAAAAGCTGACATACCCCCAATGACTTGGTCCAAGGTCAGTTGACCAATGTTGACTCGAGTTGACCAGCATATTTTGCATTAAAATACAAAAATACCCTTGCCTTCAACCTTGGAACAAGGGTTTGGACGAAAATCAAATAGCTGCGGTGTATGGCAAGCCAAATCAAATGACCGGAGTCTCATGCCAGTCATCCACTACTCCGACAAAACTTTAAAAAATCATTGGGTTGTCCGACTATAGACTTGAGCTTGTATTTCCCATCCAATTTTAGCTTGAAAATGGATGATCTCCTAATTATTATTGTTCAAAAATATCCAATCAATATATGGAGTGGGAATCCCCAATGCTAGTTGAGATTCCAAGAAAAGATTCAAAGCTTAATATTTGTATTACAATGCCACTTCAGCCCTAGAAGTTTTTTATTTATTTTTTAAGTTGGTGTTCCAAAAAAAATGTAAAACTCCGGATATCAATGGGTTTTTTAATTTTTGCCGGAGTGGTGGATGACCGGCATGAGACTCCGGTGGGTTGGTTTCCGGTGATGAAGAACTACCCTATTGGTATCTCTTGGCTTGTCGTCCACCACATCCATTTGATTTGGGGGTTTGGTTTTGATCCAAACCCTTGTTCCATGGTTGAAGACAAGGTATTTCTGTCTTTTAATGTAAAATATTATAGTCAACTCGGGTCAACGTTGGTCAACTGACCTTGGACCAAGTCATAGGGGGGTATGTCAGCTTTTTCAAAGTGTGGGGGGGTATGTCATAAATTCCCTACTTTTTAAAATGTCTTTTTAAGACGAGAGTTTAAACCTGCATGGGTATATGTGGCGTGTGATCGCTGCTTCAAAAATCCCGCCACTACAAAAAAAATTCTCAGCATGGACCCTTTTGGGACAGTCAGTTCAGCTGCCATATGTAAAGAAAACCCTACCATCCTGATAAGAGTTATAGGTTGCCGCTCCAGTGGAGGGGGCACATACAGCTAATGGCATTGCTCTAAACTAGACAAGGGGAGGGGGGACGTTTGATGCATGTAACAAGGTTTAAAAAACTGCGGTTATAATGGATTCGGACCTACCCCGTTACGTTATGGACCGTTAAAACGCCCAGAAAATAACGGCCGTTATTTTCGTTATAAAGAAAATAATGACCGTTATTTTCTGGAAAATTTTGTGAAATAAAACGGCCTTATTTTCATTTTTTTTCTGTTATTTTCTGCTATATTCCGTTTTTTTCCATTTTTTAAATTTTGAAATTCAAATTTTAAAATTCAAAATTTGAATTTCAGCGTCATTTTTTTTTCGTTTTTGCCCCTGAGCGTTTTTTTTCGTTATAACGGAAAAAATGGTAACTCCCCCAGTCCATTATACCGTTATAATGGTCCCCTTTAAACCTTGGCATGTAACGCTTAACTAATGGCATTGCACTTCGATTGCAAGGGGTACTGTAGACAGCTCAGGTGCTACCTTTGACGGGCAACCGAAAGGTCTATTGGGCCATCTAAACCTAGTCAGGTTTGGCCTAGTAGTAACTGGGCATTTAAAATTAGGCCCAAATTCCATTGGATGAATTTCTTAACCAAAGCCCAAAGTGGATAGGGACTTGTTTGCAGCCCTAATTCCACTTACTACACATATGGCGTAAGGGGAAAACTTTAGGACCCCGCTTGGTTCGCTGCACTGGGATGCATTTCGCACGCAGGATCAAATGCAGTGAGTTGCATCACAGTCACTTACCACAGTTTTTGGGCTGCACATGCTTACATCCATTTTCTTAAAGAGTTTGCAACGTCTTGACCAACCACTTGTAATCCCGACGAAACCGTGACAAGGCTCTGAAATACGAATACATAAAAAGACTAACAAAAATCATCCATGCAATGCTCATATAAGAGCAGCAACAAAAAGATCTACCGCTCTCCGACCTCGCTGCACGGCTGGTCAAAGAACTTGATCCCCGGTAAGGGAACTAAAGGGGATGAGCTTTTGGTACGTAGGTCCACCACAAGGTGAACTGGATCTTTGGGAGGGGGAGGGGACAGAAAACTGCGACTCGGTTACATACATAGGGGTTTTAATTGGCCGGGTTGATCTGATGGGTTTTTAGGCACGTCCTATAAGTTCAGGTTGAGCTAGGCCAGGCCCTTAACACACCCCTATACCTACAAATGACTCCACGCTTGATGAAACCCCTGGTGTAGATCCAGGGCCGTCTCGATACAAGTTGAGGCCTAAGGTGAAAACTTCATATGAGGCCTTCTAATATTTAATATATTAATACAGGATCGGGATCGGGGAACAACCATTTGGCAAACCCACTTAGAAGATGAATCAACGGGTGATTTTTGGTGAGGAAGATCTCTATGCTGAGGAGATCATCCTCACAAAAATTCAAATCATTCCAATATTCGTCGACTGGTTTAGAAGTTGAAGAATTATGGACCGTCTATTTTTACTGTGTAACTTGAAAACCACATTTGATGGGGTTAGAAATTTCAGAATGGCCTGATTTTTTGGGGGGTAATCTATATGGTGAGGAGATCATCCTCACCAAAAATCAGCCATTGATTCATCTTCTATGTGGGTCCACCAAAATGGTTGTCAAAAATGGTTGTCCACTGATCCTGACCCATTAATATATAGTATTAATTAAAAATTTAACCTCTATAGGATAGAAAATCTTATTTAACAACCATGCATGATAATCAAAAGCTATTTAAAAATTTTAGATGAACAGGACTTCCCTTGTAGCCCATGCAGCGGACTCTCGTGGCCTGCATAGATCATTTTTTGTGCCTAACGACTATGTGGATGTTCAACACACATATTGGTGGATAAATACACAAAAAATCAGCTTGATTGACAATTTCTAGCACTTATATTTACTACTCAAAAAGCATGCTTGAATCCAATGGCTAGAATCAAATTGTAAAAGGTACTAAAATCTATGGCAAGAGATGAGCAATCAGGTTAATTTTTGGTTTTTATATCCAACAAGGGGTGTGCTAAACATCCATGCGCTTAGTGGGCTGGGGCCTTCTCTCACATGGGGCCTAAGGTGACCGACCGCCTTACTGGCCTTATGGTTGAGCCGGCCCTGTGTAGATCTTAATGCACCAACAAAATGTGTAAACCTTAACAACTCAAAATCGAACAGATTTTAACAACCTGCAATCCAGGCCATCCTAATGACAGTTAAGACCATAACATAGTGTTATGAATCAAACTCATCAGTAGGAGCAGAAGCTTGGGCTTAAAATGCAGAAAGCTTGAACTAGAGATGGAAAGAGAAATCTCATGAAGCTTTACCATCTTTTTGTTGAATTGTTTTTTCGGATGTAACTGCTAATCTTTTTGGATAACTGTCTGTCTCAGCATTTGTTATATATGTAGCTCTTGTTCTTGATGAAGTTTCTTTAAAACTAAAATAAAAATAAAATAACCCCAATTATATCGACCTTTAAAGATGTTTAAATCTCAATATCAAGCAACCAAAGACACAAAAAACCCAACAAAACATATCCCTTTCAACATAAAAATACACCCTACACACAAGGCAAGAACTAGCTGTACTACATGGACACATACAGGTGTGTTGGAGTCCAACACGGATATGAGGTGTCGAACTCAACAAATCCCAAAAAATAGGATTCGGGTACTCGGCTGAATATTTAATTACTAATTTATTTTTATTTTATAACAACGAGTCTGTGGCTAAATATCGAGATTTTCTTGGTAGATTTTGGCAGGGTTTTTACATAATCTTAAAAACAAAACCCTATTCTCTCTCTCCCACGTAGGGCTGCAACTTGGGCGGGCTAAACCTGAGCCCGACGGGTTGAACCCAACATTAGGGTTGGGTTGGGTTAGCCCTTTTAGAACTTGGGTTGGGCTTGGGTCGGATTTTTGGTAATCCAATCAAATTGGATTGGGTTAAGGTTGAGGCTTGGCCCAACACGAGCCCAACTTAGAAATTATATATATATATATACAACAATTTCAAACAACATTTTTAACAACAATTTTGACGTACCCACATGAAAGATGAATCAATAGCTGATTCTTGGCGAGGATGATTTCCTCATCATATAGATCACTCCTACAAAAAATCATCTTATTATGAAATTTCTAACCCCATCAAATGTGGTTTTCAAGTTAACAATAAAAATAAACGGTCTATAATTCTTTAACTTGTAAACTAGTCTACGAATATCAGATTGATTTGAATTTTTGTGAGGATGATCTCCTCACTATAGAGACCATCCTTGCCAAAAATCATCTCATTCCAATACTTCTAATTTACAAATTGGCCGACGCTAATTTTTGTTATAAAATGTGTTGTATGAAATTGTTGTCCCCCGATCCTGACCCATTAGTTTTACCAACAAATATCTACACTACATTTTGATAAATGCAGCAACCCATGGATGTTTGTCCTTAGTAAATACAACCTTTGTGTGATATTACCAAATGTCATTGAAATTACATTTTGGCATTTTATGTGATCGGTTGATAGTGAAAATATCGTGTTTTTCTCTAACAATTATTTTTTGTTATTTTTTAGTGACTTTTATCATGTATTTGAGTTAATGAACTTTTTCGTTATTATAAAAATATCATGTTTTCTTTCCCGAGCTTTGGAAATGAAGTTGTGTTATTATTTAATGGTTAGTACAATGGCTATTATATTGACCGATAAATTATTTTAATATAAAAAAATTCAATAATATTTTCAACTAATAAAAAAATTAAGAAATTGACCAACCCGACTAACCCGAAAGGGTTGGGTTAGGGTTGAAAAATCTAGGCCTGACCTTGGGTTGGGTTGGGTTAGGGTTGACAGCCTTTAAGGTTGGGTTGGGCTAGGGTTGACCTCCAACCCGCCCAAGTTGCAGCCCTACTCCCACGGAGTTCAAACCCCAATTTCCCTATATTGAATATTTATTTTCTTAAAGAAGTTCAATTGAAAAAAAAATCTCAAGCAAGTCGGTGTTGAATCCGTGTCCACACATAGGGACACGCGACTAATTGTCTGCTGGTTTGAAGAGTTCATGCAACATAGGGCAAGAGAAAAAAAAATGGTAAGCTCAAGAAATGTGCAGGAATGTAACCATACTGGAGAGAGAGAGACTTGCAGCCTTGAAACAAAATTCCATAAGAAAGTATTCACTTTTAATTAAAAATGTAGCAATCTCAGATACAAAACAGATAACCAAAAGATGAAAGAAACAACAAAAGTAGAAAAACTAACAGGAGAGCTTCTTTCCTTTGACACACCCACATCCACAAAACAAACAAGACGACTCGCACCATTTATTTGAAATTGATAGGCAAACACGCCCAAATTAAACAGGAACAGTCCTGTTATGACCTGCCTCTTGCTCTGTCGTCGGCCATGTTTCGTTTTCTCCATCATTCTCACCCGTTAATTCTTCGAGCGATTTTCCCTTCGATTCCGGCACCAAGAACGTAAACACCATCCCAACAAAGTTGATCACACCAAGCATGATGAGCGAATTCTTCACCCCGATACCCGCCGGGTACCCAGCATCGGCCTTCGACTTGTCCTTGTTCTGAGCTGCATACAAGAACCCAAATGCACCCACTATAGCACCAGCTTTCCCAGCAGCTGCCGAGATACCATGACATGTTGAGCGTAGTCTAGCTGGGAAGATCTCAGCTGGCACAACAAATGTTGTACTATTAGGTCCAAAATTTGCAAAGAAGAAGGTTAATGCATACATCATAACAAAACCAATTCGATTCTCCTTCTTAGACCAGTGGTTGTAAGGGAGGGCTAGAGCAAACATGAACACCGTCATGAAGAAGAAACCCATCAATTGAATTGCAAATCTCCCCATGATATCAATCAAAGCCACTGTAAACCAGTAACCTGGAACAGTACTGCAAAGAGCGATAAGTGTCTGTGCCCTTGCAATTTTATAGACCTCTTCGATAGCATTCATCGTCTTTGCCGGAGGAATCCATCCAATTGCAGTAAAGATATCCTTTTGGAACAAATTCTGACTGTAAAACGCGATATCAAGTAAGAACCAGGTACTAGTAGTTCCGAGCAAGTGAAGCCCGTGACGACGAAGGAACTCCTTAGAGAACAAACCAAATTTATTTCTACGCTCCACCAGCTGCTCAACCTTCTCTTGTTCTGCTTGAATTTCAACCTGCAAGACCTTCGACATGTCGAAGGCTGCCTGTTTCGCGTTCTTCGCAACAAGGGCAGTGTAACGGGCAGTCTCCGGCATTTTCATACGCCAATAGTATGTCACTGCGGCCGGCAACGCTCCGAACATTAATACAATACGCCAGACATAATCGGCCTGTGGAACAGTTGAGGCAATTGCGTCAATTTCATAAGCAGGAGCATTGTACTTGGCCTTGAATATGGCTGAGACAATAATTGCAACTAGTCCCCCTCCTAAAATTCCAAAACCTTGCATGGCAAAGACAGCAGCAATGAAGGCACCACGAGTCTTCTTGTTGGCATACTCAGACATGATGGTGGCGGAAAGCGGGTAGTCACCTCCAATGCCGAACCCGAGCCAGAACCGAAAGAAGCAAAGGGTAGCCATGACAGCTTTCGGTTCCTGACCAAAGGAAAGACCCGAGGCAATTGAGCAGATAACCATGAGAATGAGGGTAATACCATAAACATGCTTACGACCCATCTTGTCACCAAGCCAACCAAAGAAGAGCTGGCCAGCTAGGGTTCCACAGAGAGCGACCCCGTTGACGGCGGCCGAGACATTAGGCGGCAAAGAACCTGGCTTGGGTGCACCGTCAACATGGTAGTATATGCGACCGAGCAATTTGGTGACGAGTGAGATGCAGAAGAGGTCATAGGCATCGGTGAAGAAACCCATACCAGCAATCACAATTGCAGTGAAGTGGTACAATTGTGTCTTTGCTAAGTCGAGTGCACTAAGCACCTGCAATTGTTCCCTGGCCATGGCTGCCTACTCCAAGCTTTCTCTCTACTACTACTAACAATCTCCTTTGAAAAGTTCTAAAAAGATATCCTGAAATATATGAACCAGCGAAAAGTCAGATTGTGTATTATTTTGTAAGTTGAACAAGATGATTTTCAAAGATGTTTTTCAACAACTCCGCCGGGTGAACTCGACTGAGTTGACTCGAATGAGTTATACCTTGAAAATCATGAGTCAACCACGCAAAAGACAAGAAAAATTGCCTAATATATAAACTTAATTCAGATAGTAAGTGGGGCCATTTATTGGGCTGTCAAAGTCAAAACTTGCCTTTTGGGTTCAGAAGGATATTTTTTTTTTTTTGCTGCAGATCATTCTCATTGCAGAATTGCGGGTCTTTTGAAAGAGTGCCATGTGGATCTAATCATAAAAAAATCAACCTTATTGGTGATCTCTGGTCACTCATTCTGACCAAATGGTTGGAAATCAACCCATGAAAAATGCTCGAATCCAACAGCTAGAAATCACTAATCAGGCTGATTTTGGTGTGTAGGTCCATCATGGGGTGGCCAATCATTCATGGCGTTTTTTCAAGATACCGCCACAAGAGGGAACTGCAGCAACATTAACAAAAGAGAGGGATACAAGAGGGAGGTCTTGTTTGATTTCCACACTTTTTGTGTGCTTTCAAATATTACAAAGATTATTTTTCATGATGATGATATTGAAATGATAATGCCACAAAAGAAAGAAAAAAAAAATGCAGAAATTTTTGCAATAATAACAGTGCAAATTATATTAGAGACTCAGACCCAGATCAATAAAGATTATTGACCATCAGAATGCCTTGACTTGTTGTAGTTTGTACCTATATATTAAGGGCATTTTGATCATTTGAAGAAGATTAGTTTGGTAAAACTTCAGTGCTTCTTTTCTTTTTTTATAAGAAAAGCTCCTATTCTCTGCTGCCCTATTACTCTCCTTCACAGAATTCCAAATTAAAGAGGAGAACAACAGATAGTTTCAAAAGAAGGGGTAAAAAAAAAAAGGAATACATACAGAAAAATAAATCTAAAAAATAAAGACCCAGAAAACCTTAATTTTCAGAAAAATAAAAATAAAAGTCACAAGTCGAAAAAGGCCAAAAAGCTCCACGTAAGAGTACAGGAAAAGGAGGAAACTACGAGAGAAACCTGAAAAGAAAGCAAGAAAGAAGGCAGAGAGAATCCTAGAAACCTCACCACCTAAAACAACTTTTCACCCTCTACAGTCTACACCGAGAATAAAACAAGGATAACAACACAATAAACATTAACTGAAATCAACCATCTTAACAGATTTCCCATTAGACCTTAAAGAAAATACCAAAAAAACACCCATAACTTCATGAATCACAAGCAGAACCCACATCAAGAAACTAGAATAGATTACAGAGATGCAAAAATTACCTGTGATACAATCATGGAAGTTCTGAAGAAGGTATGATTTCACAAGTTCTTGTGTGGTTTAGTGAAAGTTTAAAAAAAAAGGATTTCTTTCAAGTTTCAAGTCAAGTGTATCGTCTCAAAGAAAGCTACAGAAAACCAGAAAAGTAAGATACAAGCGACCACTTTTTAACGAATCGACGATTAGCTATAAAAAGATCAAAAGTCGCCAATTAATGCGGCAATGTTTCCGAGTGCAGTTGTAGCTCTAGCTCACACACGCCAAAAAAGTAAGAACAGCTCAAAGTCCAAAATAATTTTTGAACAAACGATTCAAAGAATGAAAACTTCAAAGAAATCTGATATCTTCGAATCAAACCCATTAAAGAAGAAAAATCTATTTCTCAAACAAACAAAAAAACAACAGAGAAGATCATGTAAATAAAGAGAAATTCGGAATTGGAAGAGAGAAGGGTTTCTTACGTACCTTCGTCTTTTCAGATCAAAGACAAGGCTTCAGAGAGAGAGAGAGAAAGAGATGGGTGTTTGTGGGGGAGAGTGGTGGCGTATTTAAGTGCATCGGGACTCTCCCTACAGTGGAATCTTCACCGGCATATACCCCCTTCACAGTCAACCGCCACGCAGCGCCGCTTCGCTCGCTCTATTTTTGGTATTTTTCTTATTGCTTTCCAAAAGTTGACATTCTGTTTATGTGTCCTTAAAGAGTTAAGACATTTAACAACTTATTAGATTAGTAGGAGAAAGGGTATTTTAGTCATTTTATGCCCATTTTTAATTTTTCCTTGTAAAATTTTTTTTGTAAGGTTTTTTTTTGTAAAAAACCTTACAAAAAAAAAAAAAAATGATGTAAGGTTAGCACATTCATGAAAGTAGCTATGTTGCATGTGAATGAATAATGATGCATGCACGTAGTCTAGGGTAATCTGATGAAGTCAAATAATCTAATATGGATAAGTACAGGAGAAATGATATTCTTTGTGATTTTATTTGTTGTAGGGTTAACATCTGAAAGGAAAATAAACTTTGCTAGCTCTTACCCTACCCCTCTCCCAGAATGCCACCTGGCATCTTCTGGGGCATCTTCTGGGCCCATGCACCCAATGAATGTTCAGCTCACCTCTTGGCAATTTTAATTACACACTAAAATCAGCCTGATTGGTGATTTCTACCCTTCTTTTTATGTCGAGGGTATCCGGGCCTCACAGAGCACCCGACTAACCCCACGGGGCATGAGTGTACTCCTTCCATGCGCGCCAGGTAAAACCAGGATAAATCCCAAGGGTGGTCCCAAGGGGGGATTCAAACTCCAAACCTCCGCTTCCTGAGGCATTGACCTGGCCATCTCTGCCCAACCCTCGAGGTTGTGATTTCTAAACTTAATTTCAATCTAAGTACCCAAAAAATGATCGACTCCAATGGCTAGAAATCATCAATTAGAATGATTTACTTTGTTGAATTTTTCTCTATTTTGACAGTTCACATAAAAACTTGATTCTTATGTTTACCTACTTGTGTGCCACATGAAAAAAAAGGTGTCAAATTGAAAAATAATAATTGTAATGGAGCACTTGTGATTATAAAAACTAGAGGCAACACTGGTGCAATAATGGCAAAACCTAAATTTTTATTAATATTATAGATTTCCCTGCATCGATTGAAACCTTTATGCAAGCATTATTTTATAATGGCCAAAAATATTAATTATTTACTATTAATGTGATGTAGAACACGTAGTAGAGGAGTTCATGGAGCATTTGGACCATCAAAAGTCCAAACAATGCTAAAAGGGATGTAACGGACGTTAATACTAAAGATGCACTAAAAAGGAGATAACATGTATTAATGAAATTATTGGTAGTGTCGGAATCGTGTGGACCACTTTTTTTTAAAGAAAACGACGAGATCTTTAATACTCATCAGCTTTGCTCATGAAATACGCTAATTTTGGCCAAATCCTATCGTTTAGTGGGTCAAAACGACAATTTTGTTATTTTAGGAGAGTTATATTTTAATAATAACATGAGTTGTAGAAATCAAAATCATTCCATGTCGATTCTAATGTGTTTCTAGGATCTACTGTTATTCATTTCTAGGCTTAGTACATAGGATATACTGTTATAATTTACTCTCAGGTGGTAAATTACCTACTCTTGTCACTTGAAAATAATCCATTGCATTGATTTTTTGCAAACCATCCCCAAGGGTAAGGAAAGATAATGCTAGTCGATTGAATTAAGGAAACAAAATTGAGTTAAAACTCATCGATCAACGGAGATACTTCCAAGGATAAAAATTTACAAAATACCAAAGTGTATGAAAAAACATTGGAATTTCATAAAAGTGTGAATATGTATGGGAGAAACTAAATTGTCCTAATTAAAAAAGTTGTTCAACATAATTCTTAAGACTAAGAAAACTTAGAATATATGGAAGAGAAGGACACCTATTCACAAAAACAAGGAGATTTAATTAAGAATTACAGTAAATATTATGAGATCAAACTTATAAGCCACACTATAAAACTATGTGAAGGATTGATGGAACAAGGATTAAGAATAGATTAATTTGATTTCATGTCAAGAAAGTCAACAATCACTCTTCACTAATGACTTTTACTCTTTGATTTCATCACCCATTTGCCACTTTTATGGGTCGGGCTCAGGTGCCCCCCTTTTCTATCCCCTCTCAAGAGTTGGGTTCTTGGCCGTGGATTCTGAGAATCCAACGGTTGTTGATAGTGCTGAGCTGGCCTCACTTTTTCGGGTGCTGTCAACCACCGTTGGATTCACGAAATCCATAGCAGAGAACACGACTCCCGAGGGGGGCAAAAAAAAGGGGGCAAGGAGAAAGTGGAAAGAGTATAGAAACCAATTACAGTAATTGTAGTTGCATGACCATGTCAAGAATCAAGATAGTTGATTATGCCTCCCTAATGGGGGAAAGTTAGGAATTAGAACAATTGGATACTTTTCAAATAAGTCTTTTTTATTGTTTTAGGAAAGAAAGGAAGAGTTATTGCTATTGGACTTGTGGATTCCATATATGAAGAAAAGGAAAAAAGAAAGATCTAGGGATTTCTACTTTAAACTGTGGCCCTAGAAATTGGACTGTAATGAGTAGCCACGTTTCAATTTAGGCAAATGAGAGGGGGATGCATATGTGGGCAGAAGTAACTTTGTGCATTTTATTGGAAATATTGATTGTCCTTGAGAATTTGGCCACTTTCATGGCATTAACACAAATGTGTCATAATTCTCCACTAGAAACCCTAGAATGTCCTCTCCTCTCCCCACCCTTAAATAAGAGTTTAATTTTCTTAATTTTTATTAAGTTGTGTTGTCTTAACCAAGGTTTAAAAGGGGCCGTTATAACGGTATAACACACTGGGGGTGTTACCATTTTTTCTATCATAACGGATTGTAATAGGCAAAAGCGGAAAAAATGGGAAAATAACAGAAAAATAATGGTACTAAAATTCAAAATTCAAAATTTCAATAAAATTTATAATGGAAACAACAGAAAATAATGGAAATAACAGACGTTTTTTTAACACATTTTTTTTCTGAAAATAATGGTCATTATTTTCTGAGCGTTAAAACGGTACATAACTTAACGGGGGAGGTCAAAATCCGTTATAATGGCCGTTATTTTCGTTATAACACCCATTTATCAAACTATGGTCTTAATAATCAGATTAACCTAATTGACCACAATCTTGGGTTATGGTTGCTATCAGCACTATGGATCAGGAACATGACCCACCAATGGGTAGGGCTAGGGCTGTCATTGGCTCTGTTCCAATCCGATCAGGGTTGATCAAGGCTTACTCAATCCACATCCAGTAAGGTTTGGATACGATCCAGACCTTACTGGATGATATATATATATATATATAGTTCAATCATGGGTTGATCTTGCTTGAACTATCGAAACCGTATTAGTTAATAATTAGGATCTTCAGCACTAATTAAATTATATAGTTTGTAATTTTGTATATAAATTCTTTAGCTAAAACTTGAGGCCGACAGTGGTGTAGTAAGCAAACACCCACTTGTGTGAAAAAAGAAATAGAATTTGTGCAACCTTTCCATCTCTTTTAATTATCACGACCCTTCACTTCATCTGAAAAACAGTTTTAGCAGATTTATATATCTTTTTAGTAAAGCTCATCACGACAGCTTTCTAGTATTAAAATGGTACCTGTTGCCGGCAACAAGGAAACCTTTACTTGTACGGCTGTGCCCATTCATACTAAAGAGTTGACAACTAATAATTTTAGAGATTGATGCAACAGAGTACATAAGAATAAGCCCATAATCTTCTTATTATTTTAGTTTAGAATCCACTTTTTTTTTTCTTTTGTTTAGTAGTGGGCGTTGTAGATCGCTCGAAAATATGCACCATGTTGCACTCTAGCTATTTGATCCGAGTACCTTAAAAATTGTTATAAGTCAAGAAATCACCCCATGAAAAATGCTCGAATCTAATGGCTAAAGATCACTAATCAGACTAGTTTTTGGTGTGTAGATCCACCAAGGGGTGTGCCATGTGGCATGTTACCAAGCAACCCAAAAACGAGAGCGAACTGCAGTCACTAATTTCTCAATTTATACTAGGGCTGCAACTTGGGCGGGCTCAACCTAACGTTGGGCTCAGGTTGGATTGGCCCCTTTGGTACTTGGGTTAGGCTTGAGCCTGGATTTTGATAACCCGAACAAAATTGGGTTGGGCTCGGGCTGAGACTTTGGGCAACACGTCCCAACCTGAGCCCAACAATACATTGGCCAACGGCCTTCTCATTCTTGTGTGGACGTGCCCTTAGGGTTTATTGTGCAACCCCCAAAAAATTAGATTTCTAAAAACTTATAGTAACCTTAGAAGTGTGGGATCTCTAGGGATATCTTTTTTCTTAGTTAGAGTTCTAATTTAATACAACTTATTCTAGACTTAGGTGGCATTTGGTAAATTAAGTTATCAGATCTAAAAGCTTAAAGTGCTTAAGGTCTGATAGCTTAATGACTATGTCTGCATTAGATTTATGTAAAGGTCTTAAGTCTTAAAATTAAGTCAAGGGCATTGTGGGTATTTGAAATATTTATTAGGATACTTTTGTAAGTTTTTAAAAGAGACAGCTTTGAGAAAAGAGCAGTGTTGGTATTAAAAGAGAATCTGAAAATCTTTTTTAAAGATTCTTTCACTTACCGCAATAAGTAAGGGTCATTTTTTTTACTTTTGGTGAAAAGTGCTGAACTTATGTCATTTACCAAACACCAATTAATCACCAAAATCACTTAAGGTCTGAGAAAAAGTTTTACCAATCTTATTCCAAGAATTATTCCTTTATTGGGCTTATGTTAATAATAGCATGAGCCCAATGAACATTCATATAATTATAATAATGTTCATAAACACATTATAATCAACCCCCAAATAAAAAAGAAATTATTATTAGGCCTTTCCTTACAAAATAATTACTTGGTGGACTTACATACCAAAATTCATCCTGATTAGTAATTTCCTCTTTTTCGTAGTTTGTTTTTGACCATAGATTTTGAGTATTGTTTGGAAGAAGTGGCACATTAGATACCACTAACGGTATGGATGTTTGGCCTATCCCTAAGTGGATCTGCATGCAAAAAAATCAATCTAATTAGTTTCTAAGCATTCGATTGGAGCCGTTTTCATGAGTTGATTTTTAACGGTGGAATTTGAACATCACTATTTAACACGCAACTCAAGGTACATTTTTGGCTAATGACAAAAGGACACCACCATTTTCGACTGTAAATGACAAAAAGGTGTTTTGACTCTTCAGAAATCTCAGCTTTGGGCGCATGGTTTGCAAGATACGGAAAGCATTTTCGACTGTTTGATGATACAAAAGCCTCATTGCTATCTTGATCGAAATCGAACATGTAGAATAACAAAATACACAGTTGACTCGAGCCCTAATGCTTCAAAAATGTCATCTTGATCATTCTTTACCACCCCGCCTCCAAGAACGGCTCTGGTTCAGCATGATGATGACAACGATGAACTACGAAACATTCCATAACTATGATTGGAAATGCCTTCAGAGTTTACCCAATGTCGATGACACCAATGTAGAGGCTGTGAACATCATCCATTGAACAATATGAACCAAGTAGTTCAAGAGAAATGAGACAAGACACACCCGAGAAGCCTGCTGTGATTAGTGTTCCCAACAGCTATTGAAAACCAAACTGTTCATATCCTGTAGGTTGAGCTTTGGGGGAACGGTGTAACCACCATTTAAAAACCAAGAATAGAGCATAAAGGATTGACCCTCAACAAAGATTCAGATCGAAAACAACTAAATTTTTTAAGTGCACAACACGCTAATCATCCAAGCAGCAGTAGCAGCAAGTATACACGGAGAGTGTGAGAGGGAGAGAAAATTACAGCCTTCTTCAAACCTAACTTTAGTCAGGTGAAAAAAAATCTCACATTATTCTCAGATGAAGAAGGCTTCTTCAATTTTTTCTTTTTTTACACTTTCTTGCATTGAATTGAAATGGACCCATTCCATATATCGACACGGGTGACATTCGCAATACAACTAGCGCAAGGCATCTCCTCCATTGTAACACCAAATTCTCGTACTTACGCACCAAGGAAAGACTGAAAACAGGAAAGGAAGTAGTTAAACACAAATCAAAAGACATAAGACTCATGCCAGTTAAAGGAAAGAATACTATCTCAAAGTTCCAAGCAAAAACTGTAGTGGACACTATATTGTTAGAAGATAAAAACAACGATTTTTCCAGTGGCATTTCATTTTCTCTTCATCAATCTTCGTCCCTTCATTTTAAGCAAAATCTCGCATTCTTGTTAGCATTCGCCTGTTTAGTTGCCAAACTAAGAAATCAATATGGATATTGTACAACTTTTGTCATGGTTAAATCTCTTTGAAGTGTGAAACAATCTTCTTACCTCAAATGTCTGTTAAAATAGTGAAACTTGGGCGTAGTAGACTCAAAACTATACTTCTGTGCCATTGGTTGTTATAATTTCAATCTGGGTGTATAGGTTAACTCAGTATTATGTAATCCAATATCCTTTGCTGCTTAATATCTTGGATCTCTTACTATTTTCTCGAGAGTGCTAATATACTCATTGAAAAATTACAAGGGAAATAGTGCTGAGCTAAAAAGGGGTTTATGGTCCACACGTTAAGAAAAAGTGGGGAAATAGCACTCCCATATATAATGAATTAGAATATTCTTACTCCTGTTATTGGGGCCACATGGAGATTGTTGAATAATAGAAGCTTACCGTGAGTTATCCTCACCATGGTTGTAATAATCATCAAAAATCAGTCTATTCCTAGACATTACTAACTGTATGAAAAGTTAACCCAAAGCAACAATTTAATTAGACAGTCCAGATTTTTCAACTCTTCATGAGGTTAAATATCAAAGTGGACTGATTTTTTTGTGAGGATAGTCTTGATGGAGTGGACAAAACTATGATTTTGATTGTCCAGCATGATAAATCTCCATGCTTCACATGCACACGCATATATAAGCAAATGGATTAGCGATTAGTAGTCAGTTGATGCAGCCAGCTTGTACAAGGCATCTCTTCTTCAAATATCCACATGAGAAGTGTTAAATGTGTTGGAAAGCTTGTTCTAAGATCTACAACTATCTCGCAACTTTTGTTGAGATTTTACATTCCGGGCTTCAAAACTGTGTTAGAAATCTCGGTTTAATGGCAGTGACGGGATTTAAGGGTATTTTCCTCATTTTAAAAGTAAGATTTAGGTTATTTTAAATCAATGGATCATATTAGTTTCTTAATACATAAGTTAGCTTTTAAGGTTTATTTTCTTAGAAACTTGCGGAAATGCAAGCACAATGCTTGTACGCATATACACAATTTTTCACTGTTTGAGAGTATCTTAACAATGGAGAGAAAATCTAATACATCAGATTTCACTATACTAACTCAACATAATTTGTCAAAAACTTACCATATTTTACCTTATCACTTTTAAAAGAATCACAATTAAATGAATAGGCAACTTTCAGATTAATTGTAGCATCAAAGCAACCTAAAAACACATCTTAGGCATTTTTAACGCAGTATACACAGAGAGGTTCTAATAAATTAAAAATATAAATTTAAAGAACAGTAACTCAAAGGATACATGCAAATATATAGTAACGAGCACGTGTCAGTAATAAAAGGAAATTGGTAAATGGACAAACATGAGCATGCAAATAAAGCTGTAAAGCACTTGGAATTTCAAAAAAAATTAAAAAAAAAAAAACTTATAAGTTGAAAAACCTGGTTCTCTTTCTCTTCTTCTCCTTATTCATCTTCTCGCTCAATTCTCTATTGTTTCTTCAGATTTTTCTTTCCAAAATCATTAGGAAGATAAACAATCGTAACTTTCCAAAATCATAAGGAAGCCAGACAGTTGTAACTGTCTTACTTTATTTTTATTTTCCTTTTAAGTGTTTGGATTGAGATAATAATATAATTCTTTTGCATTTTATTTGGTTTTTAAAGTGGATGAAAAACCTAGTCTCAACAACAATTGAGAGGTGGGATTAGACGGTTAAAACTTTGGGTGGTTTTGACATGGCAACCAAGGAAAAATCCCTAAAATTTTGGGATATATTACATGTGTTCTCCTAATTGATTTAGGATTAAAGTAGAGAGATTTGTTGCTTTAAGCCTTTAACTCAAGGACCTCACAAATAATTTAATTGCTTAAACTACTCAAATTGTTCCCTCTTTTTCTCTCTCCTAAAAATGTTCCCCCTCTTTGCTAAAATATTGATTTTGTCCTTGTTATTTTAATCAAATAATTTATGTTCAATGGACAATTTTGTAAAAAAAAAAAAATTATTTCGCTTTATATATAGTGTAGATATATAAATTGCGCTTATAATAATGTGAATTTATTGAAATGGTAAGTGGGTAGCTTAAAACAACGATATATAGGAATATTAGATTAACATAAATATCAATTTCATATTTGAATAAAAAAAATTAGTAAAGGATATCACTGGAAAGATCTCCACAAAAGATTTCTAGTGGATCCATTTTTATTGCGAACAACCTTAAGAATTGCAAGTTATGAGTTTTTGAAAGTTTCCAAATAAAAAAAATTCTTAAGAAAAATAGACATTCTGTTATTAAAGAGAAAAATATAGGGAGCACTCCACATTTATCTCTTCTCTAAAACAATCTAAAAAATTATGACTATTTTATCAATAAATATATTATGAACTACACCAAAATTTCATGGTCATACATGTAATTCTTTTTAAGAATGTAGAGTCATAAGTGGAATCAAACTTGTGGCTTCCGATAAGAGTCGTATAGATAATTGTCAAGAGACAATTGTAAGAAGACTTTTGATTATTGAATGAAATTTGCCTTTAGGACTTATTTGGTTCTTTTGTGAACTATTAGTATTGATTAAATTAGCACCCTGAATGACTTTTTAGGGATTTTCGTTGGAACAAGTTACAAAAGTATAGCTGAGACTTCTGCAACTTTTGGAGCAGCACTTGGAGGATTAATGTAAGACTAGAAAGCCATCGAGCAATGGTGAAGACGACTCATCCAACATGGACGTCCCACCCAAGACCCATCTACTTCATCAGGATGATGAATGTCATCGAAGTTGTGATCGGAGACGTGATCGGGATGAGTATCCAATGGAAGAGTAATCCATCGCAATAATAAATTGGGAGTCACCACCAATCTTTGACAAGGAGATAATTGAAGAAAATGATAGTGAATCTATTTTTAATTTAGAGTATCTATGAAGAGGGGATTGTTAGAGATAATGATTATAAACTCATCTTTGATGAGGATGCCATCTTTAACACAAAGCTTTCAAATTTTGATGAAGGTGAAAAGGATTGCAATGGTGAGGAGGTTTTGGTTGATGATAGAGGGTGCTAATAACTTGATGCGTTCTTAGTGTGTGAGAAAATACCAAAGTGAGGGTTTGGGTGTTGAAATGAAAAATATCAATGGTGGATCCGTACACAATAATCAAGTGAAGATGATATGTTCGATTATCTAATTCACAAAAATGATAATGATGATCCTTTCATAAGGAGATCTTCTAATGCATCATCATTCATGCATATAAAGGAGATTGTTCAACAATATAATATTAAGCGGATTGTGGCGAAGCCAAGAACCAAGGAAGGTAAACCATGGATGGTTGCGAGTCTAGATCACCAATTTACCACCAAAGAGAAAATTGAGATACAGCAAAACAGTCTCGAAGACGAGTTTTTTCTCCAAGCAATGGAGGATGATGCAATCAAATTTTAGAAACGCATCTCTCTTTGTTCAAATATCCAATTGAAGCATTAAATGCATTGTAAAGCTTATTCTAAGATCTACAATACCTACCTCACGACTTCTGTTGAGATTCTAACATTTTGGGCTTCAAAATTGTGTTAGAAATATGGGTGTAATGGTAGTAACGAGATCTAAAGGTATTTTAAATTTAATCATTTTCAAAGTTAGATTTAGATTATATTTTAAATCAATGATCAAATTATTTTCTTAGTCCTTAAGTTAGCTTTTAGGATTTATTTTCTTATAAATAATTGTTAAGAGATCATTGTAAGAAGACTTTTAAGTATTGAATGAAATTTGCCTTGAGGCCTTAGTTAGTTTCTTCTTGAACTCTTGGAATTGCTTTGATTAGCACCCTCAGGACCTTTTTAGAGGGTTTTGCTCTAAGAAAACCTTAGCAGTGCACTGATTCAAGCTCTGAGTGTATTACCAATGATGGGACCCAAGAACCCGAGTCGTCAATTTATAGGCAAAAGCAAGCTCGATAATGGGATGTGGTGGAGGAAAATAAGCTCCCAACTCTCTAGGATAGGTTGAAGAAACTCTGCCCCGACGAGTTGTAATGACTTTCTCATACGGTCATAACTACGACAAGCATACCTTCAATTGGTGATACCCGAGCTAGAGGAAGCAACCTTGGATTTCTAGGAACGTGTGCAAGATGGATTTAGTCAATTGCCAATCCAAAGACAAGTATTGCAATGCTTGAACAATAGGGGCAAATAAAGTTTTTCCTCTTTTCAATCCCAGTTGCCAAGAGAATATCCACCCAAAGATGTCATAACACGAGTTTACAAGCGGTCATGTCCTGTGGAACTAGTAGTGAGACTAGCTCATCAACCTTCTCACATTGCTTCTCACTCACATGGTCTAAAGAAGAAATTGCCTCTTTGAAGGTCTCATCGAAATCAGGTAATTAAGCATCAGCAGATTTGGCTGGAATAGACACTACAATGTTGATTGGAAGGGGCTTAGTACTTTTCAGATTGACTTCATCATCTCCGCCAACCAATGAAGTCTTCACCTTCAAAAGCTCTTGCCCCAAGGACTTCCTTCGTTCCATTTGCCATTGTTTTCCACTATAGCCTATGAGAACATCCAAAATGTCTTTCATGTTACTTGTACCCAATTTTCACGATACCTCTTCTACTCTTCTTCGTGTTTGTCGAGAATGCTTTCTTTTAAAGGTAAAAGAGTTGCCTTTCTACCCTCAAAAGTAAATGCATGTGTTTCGACCAACATTGTAGGTGATTTCTTGGATATATTTATACGAAATACCAATGATGAGATGACATGCGTCCATTTGGACCACATCACACCATAGACTTTATTTGCAAGTCTTTCCTATCGAGAACGAAACGAGGCAATGTGCACCCTTGCTTGAACGCTTCGATACAATAAGCTGATAAGGGTGTGGATGCGTCTCAGTTGGAAGTCCCAACTTGATCATCATATCGAGAGAAACAAAGATTTCAAATGTTTTGCATCGATCGCAACCCTATACACCTTTCCTCCTACGATACATCTTGCACAAAAACCCTTATTCTCCATCAACCCTTTTCAACCTCTCGAATCATCATTTCCCTATTTTCAAAGATGCGACTCAGCTTCCAAAGCATATAAACACTTTACTCGTGCGAATCAAGTGACAATGACCTTCTAGACTAAAGTGGTGCACCATATTAAGATACTCCTGAATATACTAAATTTGGGATGATCCTGTCCTTCACCGCCATCTGAAATGAACAAGATGGCTCTTTGGAATGTATGTACATCTTGTTTGCGCTAAACATGAATTGACCACTAAACGGTATCGATACATCAACATGTGGACGTGCTTTACATGATAACATAGTATATGACCAGGTGCACACACACGTTCCTTGCTCTCTCTTTTTCTTTTCTTAAACCCAACAGTGGTGGCGGTTAGATCGTACACAAACCCCCCCACCCTTCTTTTGCTTCTTTTTTTTCCTATCTTTGCCTTTTGTAGTTCATGGTGAGGCTTTAGCCTTCACAGTAGACTCGTGTTCACAGTAGGTTTGGGTTTGGAAATGTGCTGGACCTTAAATTGAAGTCTGGGCTGGTACCAAATTATTGGCCTTAGATATGAGCTGGGCCCGGCCCGTGTAACACAACCAAGTGTTTTGAGCCCAAATTAGAGTTAAATTGGACCTTCTTCAACCTTTGGCAAGGTAAGAGTAAGGGTTTGAGAAACACAAGCACTAAACCAGCCAACTACTAGGGTAAGAACGGCCATCAGCCATTAGTGGGAAACCAAGGAAAGGAGAAGCCGGAAAATGGCAACAATCCAATGAGGATAATACACTTTTCTTTTTTAAATAAGATCTTCCTTTTCCATTGGCTGCAACATGTGCGAGATTTGAAGGTGTTTGCAACAAACCCCAAGCACAAAAACACCTCCGATGGGGAACGGAAAGACCTCAGATGGAGTTCGGAGTTGGGATGTATGTTGGCAAGAAGTTCGTCAATGTCAGGTGCATCAATAGGCGTCCAAAGTAGATGAATAACAGCTTCGATGGAGCAAAAAAATCGCCAATGAGATCCTTCCAAGTGCCGCAACAATCAAGAAAAAAACCCACTCAAAATCGTGCACGATGGTGGGTCTTTAGGATTGGTAGACGGCCTGATTTCGACAAGAAATTCCACGAAATGAACACCCACGTTTTGGGTTCTACTTCCTCTCAACAAGAACTGAATGGGAGCGAATCTTCAACTACTAAAAACGTAGGGCAGCAGCAACGCTTCAGCAGCAAATATTAACGTCTTTAGATGGCAAATGATGATTGGATCAAACTTCAAAGGGAATGACGAAAATCAAACCAAAGAAGTGAATGATGATAGGGATCAAGGCCAAAAGGGAATGATTGACGAGATCAAATCAGACGGAAATGACTGAAATCCCAAGAGCAACACGCACTGATACCAAATGACGGGACCCGGGTGCACCTAAGTCGTTGATTTACAAGCAAGGGCAAGCTCAATCGCTGGAGGTGGTGGAAGAGAGCAAGCTCTCAACTCTCAAAGATAGGTTAGGAACCTCAACCTCTACACCAAATCCTTATGAGGGGGAAGAGCTAGGCTCACTCAACACTACTCAATAATGGAGGATTATGAGATCAGTCTTCTACACTAAACCTTGTTAATATGAGGTGGGAAGTTATGCTCTAACCCACTCTCAAAATGCACCAGGCAGGAGCTCCAAGCTCTCTCTTTCTCTAAAGCCTTAGCTTCTTCTTCAATTTTTTTCAGAAACTCCCCTCTTTTTTCTTACAATGGGCTTTATGCTAAAGCCTTAACCCTTAGAACAATCCTAGCCCTTGTATTGCTTCCCAAAATCCTAATCCTCACTTCTCTAAATGACAAAAGTCACAAAACTACTTCTTACAAGGAAAAAAAACCCAAAAATACCCCCAACAAATAAGAAATACCCAAAATAATATTCTATTCTCCATGACCATCTTGGATCACATCATCAGTGGGTGATGGCAGATTTCGAACACAGGTTTGTGGTATCAACACTTAACATACTTTACAAACTTAGCCTAAAATGAAACTATCTTATGAGATGCCAACTTGAATCATATCAGAAGTACTTTCCTTGAGCAACCCTAATAATTTATATTATACTCTATAGCAACTAGGATATAACTAATTGATATATTCTCGAAATTTGTATCTCCTAAGATTTAATACAAAACATGTCCACCTGAAGTCTATATTATTAGAGCACCTACTTTAGTGCCAAAAACCTTGTATGTGGCTAGATTTGCAGCTAAAATTATTATATTATCAATCTCTCCTGATGCAAGAAGCACAAATATATATGGTTGAAACTACCAAAACTAGAAGGTTATCGTACAACAGATTGATCAAAGGGAAAGACAACAAAACAGTACCAGATATTATATATGGAAGGATGGAAAGGAAATAGCTCTACAGTCATACCACTGGGTAATGTTTTTAGAATGGTGGTGGCGATTGGCCTACATTGGGTTGATTGCTAAAATGCCAATACGGTTCAATATACAAAAATAGATACAGCCACATGAAGAAGTGGGAATACAATCTTTACTTCCTGAAATCTAAGACATGAATACAGATGCAATTATAGGATATAATCTGATACACAGATAAAATTCTATTCCAATTTCCGTTTTGTTAAGCCAAGTATTATTTCCTGTTTTCTCTTATAGTATGCTAAACTTAACAAAATTTAACACGTACAAAATCTTTACAATAAGTCCTTGAAACACATCATTTATACAATTTTTAAGATAGCACAAATAAGAAATTGTTGGCACAAATAAGAAACATTTAAGTACATTTAAAAGTAGAACAAATAGGAGCCAAATGGGCTGCTTTTTCTAATTAGGATAAATGAACTAATAATGTGTAAAGAGTGTAAGATTATTCCAGGAGAAAGCCTGACCATACAACATAGGCTAGTGGTTTTAGATGTTTGCACCAAGAAATGGAAGAGAGGGAATAAAAATAAAAGATGCCCGAGAATAAGATGGTGAAATTTAAAAGGGGAAAAAGTGGTTCCTTTTCATAGATAAATATGTAAAGGAATAAATGTGGAACGTAGAAGTAGAGACCACAGTGATGTGGGATATAATGGCCAAATGTATTAAAAGAGTAGCAAAAGAGGTCCTTGGGGAATTTATAGGAAAAACATGCTCTGATACCATGTTAAACAACCATTTACCCCAAAAGATCGACCTGTTAGGGAAAGGCGAAACAACTATGTATACCAACGGGTCGTCGGGCCAACACAACACGTGCGCGGGAACAAATCATCCGCTAACACTCCCCCTCAGTGGGAATACACTCTGCTGGACATCCGCTAACCTACTACTATAATACACATGCATGGACATGTCTATGTTTAGGGCGGTTCTAAACTTCGACTTCGCCTTGAACTTCGGTCAGTTAAAATTCGGAATTAATTCGGGGAAGTTCAATTCGATTTAGAGAATTTTTGTAAAACTTTGCTAACTTAGAGAAGTTTTGAGAAATTTTGTCAAAACGTTGGTAAAACATTGATTTTTAAGAATATGATAAAACAAGCATGATAAAGCACTTATAACTCATTATATCATAAAAAATAAAAAAAACCATTTGGAGCAATCTAAGCAAGATTAATATTGTTTCTCATATTGACGCAAGTATCTAACGTATTTGATTTTTTTTTTAAGATGAGTTATAAGTGTTTTATCGTGCCCCTTTTATCATATCCTTAAACATCAGTGTGTTTTATTATGTTTGTTTTATCATATACGGCTAATTTCTTGGAATTTAGCCTTTTTAGTACAAAAATTGCAAAAAAGTGTGTTGTACTGCTTATGAGTTTATAACTTAGTATCTTAGTACTTGCTTAAAAAAATAATCTCAAACTTTGGATACTTGTGTCAATACGAGTGAAACGATATTTTTTTTTTTTTGACTGAAACGATATTAATCTTGCTTAGGTTCCTCTAAATAGTTGTTTTTAGGATATAGTGAGTTATAAGTGTTTGAACATTCATGTTTTATCAAATCCCTAAATATCAGTGTGTTTTACAAACATTTCGCCAAAAAATCTCCAAACTTCTCTAAATCGGCGAATTAATTCGGCGAATTTTTGTAATTTTTGTACTAAAAAAAAAGGCTAAACTTCGAGAAATTAGCCGAATTTTGTCGAATTAAGCGAATTAATTCGGCGAATTTTTGTAATTTTTTTACTACATGTACACTTTAATTCGGTGATTCAAAATTCGGCGAACTTCGGTCGAATTTCAGCGAATTTTAAAACCATGTCTTGAAGGCACCGTTACAAAGACTTTGTGTCAAACACCAACACACGTGTCCACATCATTGTTAAGATTGATATTGGATCATATCAATTCCAATAGCTAATCATTGACTATGTAACAACACGGCACATTTAGAATTTTATGACGTGTTGACATGTATCGACATGGTTCAAAATCTCATTCCACCTTTAGCTGAGATGTCTCTTTCCGCAAGGATACCGAGGCGATATAGGTTTAGAACTAAAACAAGTTTAGAACCTTATTTTCATGCTATATGTGTCTTTTGTAACACATATAACTGTTAGAAAACAAATTTGTAACCTAATTAAACATTACAGAATGGGTTAACATTATCAAGACATATAGTGTCATATCCATTGTCTCGTTATGTCTTGTTTTATCTTGGTCAAGACGTCTAATTCCAATAGCTTACCAGGACAACGAGATGGAATGATATTTTACACCTTTCATATCAACAAGGATACGTGTCGTCAAGGCTGATGGACATCCTAACCTATACAAAAGTGTCACCCTTTGTTTTAATGATGTTTATATTTTATAATAAAAAAAAATGATTTCTAAAAGAGGACTGGAGTGTTCGATCCTCTATATACTATTTTGATAAACACAGCTACAGATGTCCCTCTTACAAATCTACCTATATACTAATAGTTCACGGAAAAGGATTTTTTTCTCTTTGAAGAGAAAACCCTACCCTTTTCTCCCTACACTGTACAGGGTAACCCTTAGTTTTGGGTGGCCCCTTTTCTTTGGGGGAAGGGAGTGAGATCCTCCGTCCCTCGCTTTTCCTTTCCCTTTGTATAGCTTCCTTTCTTTAATACAACCATTTTTTACTTATAAAAAAACAGACACACAATTCCTTTAGGTGGTTCAAACTTTACTGTAAAAACATATAGTAGCATGCACTAACACCAATTGGAATTACTCATTATAAAAATAAGTGGATGCATGAAATTTGAAGACAAGGGCTATAGAAGAATCAGAAAGATCCTTATGCTCCTACGTTTCCCATCATTCCTCAATACACATTATTTTTTTCCTGGGAGTAACAAAGGTCGAATATACCTTGACTCGTGCTGGTGGGGTTCCAGGCTTAGCTGTAGTTGTGCTCCCAAAGCTGAACTTCGATTTCTTTTCTGCAGGCTTTAGTATTTGGAAAGAGCACATTAGAGTCTCATCCACACTCATCATAGCACCCGCATTGTCAAATTCACCACAGTAATTAGGTGCTGAAAATATGGTTACAAGTCTCCTGTCAGCAAAGAACTCATATCCATCCTCCACAACCTGAGTAACAAAGAAAGCTAAATCAGTTTAAACCACTGCGATTAATTGACCCTGACAAATGAAATACATTGAAACAGCAAACCAAACCTGATGAGCACGACAAATAAGGTCCAGATCATGCTTCTGAAGATACTCCATCACCTTATCTTGGCCAAAGGTATACGAAACTCCCCTATCATTCATCCCCCAACCTTTAACATCTTTACTGGGATCTGACCAGAGAAGATCACAGAGCAAACCAGTGTCCGGGACATCAGTAGGGCGTTGTAAATTTCGTATTTGATCCAAATCATTTAGGTCAGGAGAAAGGCCCCCATGCATGCAGAGAATCTTTTCATCAATTAAAGCTGCCACAGGTAGGCAGTTAAAACAGTCTGTGAAGACTTTCCACAGCCTAACATTGAATCTCCGCTTACATTCATCATAAAATCCATATATACGGTTTATAGATGCACATTCATGATTGCCCCTCAAGAGAAAAAAGTTTTCTGGATATTTTATTTTATATGCAAGGAGAAGGCATATAGTCTCCAAGCTTTGCTTCCCCCGATCCACATAATCCCCCAAGAATAGGTAATTGGCCTGGGGAGGAAATCCACCATATTCGAAAAGCCTTAAAAGATCAGAATACTGGCCATGAATATCACCTGAGTACCAGACATGAAGTATAATGTCAGAGAAAATGGTTATGAAATTTTTTCTTTCATTTTTTTTATAGTGGCAAAGAACTCAAATTACTGAACCAGAACTTTTACATGGAAGCAAATATTTTAATCTTACTGTTTGATAATTTTTTCAAATAACCTATACGATGGAACCTTAGGGATAAAGCTTAAGCTATCTCGAAAAATGAAGCAAAAGAAAAGGATACGATTGAAATAGCAAGGATGAATCTTGAACACACAAAGAACTAAAACTTGACTAAATTAGCAACAAATACTTGAAGCAATGAAGAACAAGCATACAGAATACACCTAAAAGAAGTAGACAGCCAGCGAAAATGAGTAGAAAAGCGGTTGAATGCTTAATCTTCAAGAGCTCAAACCAGCACGGGGGTGGGTCAGGTCAATCCTGTCGGACCAGCAGATTGACCCGATGATGTAAAAAACCGTTTCAATTTCTTTTATTTATTCATTTAGGTTTTTCCACCCTTCCTGACTGGTGTCTAAACCATTTGCATCTGCAAATGGCTAAACCATATATTTCTTCAAAGACTGCTTCATCAACAGAATCATCAATGTAAACTGGCTCAACTGAAGCAACTATTTGCATCTGCAACTGGAATGTATGCCTAGGTGGCATAGGCATAGCTAAAGGTTAAAGGCAATTGCTGCAGCTGTTTCACCCATAGTTAGCAATTCGGCATACGGCAAAGATTCGAAACGGGAAAAGTTCGAGTTTAATTCGATTTTGGCATAAAAAAAATCGGTCAAAAATTCAGTCATTGTTGAAATTTTATATTGTTTAGCCTTAAAAAGCCTGAATTTTACCGATTTTTCATTTTATGCGGCCATTTAATACGTTTTTATTTTTAAAAAATGCAAAATTCGTGTATTAAACGCGAATAATACGTGTTTTATTCACATAGTTTAAAAATTCGTGATTTTTTCTGATTGTTTATTTTATACAGAAGTATTAAATGTTTCTTCAAAAAAACAAAAAAATCGGGTATTAAACGCGTATAATACAAATAGGAACAGCAAAGAGTTGCTATACGAGGCAGCAAAGCCTGTTAATTCAGAACCACCTATTTATACATAATGACTTGAGCCCCAGGCATAAGTAGGTAAATCAACAAAATCACTATTAGAGCTTGAAGCACCAGAGATGAAAGCAGTGGGAGAGGCATCGAAAAAGGCAGCAGGAAAACCTGGGAGCCGGCCAGCAGAAGAAAAACCAGCAAATCAAATTGCAGTAAGAATAGGTATTCCGACAAGTGCCTGTGCTCCTATAGTTGTAGTTCTGGTGTTTGTATGTGTTCCTATATGCATGGTATACAGTGACTACAAAAATCCATGGCAAGCTGAGCATCAACCATATAGGTTTTGAGAAGTTTTCCAGTTTGGTACAGAAACCGAACTGTTGAGAGAGTTGGTTCCCAGGTATGCTAGTCCAGCTTTCAAACACGGCATACAACAGAATGTTGAACTCAAGTACAGTAAATGAAGGTATGAGAATGGATACAACTAACTACATGTTTCCTTTCTCTATTGGATGATCATTTTAGTACTCAGCAAACTCGCCCACAAACTACAAGGACCCCAAAATACAAAGTTATTTTTACTACATTTGATAGATTAAAACGATAGTAATCAATGAACTGTGAAAATTTGGCCAAGTCTGGAAAGCCAAAGAGTGCAGAAAACTATATTTCTTGATATGACCAAAATATTTTGGATTTGAGATATTTTTACTGGTCATTGGTGTTTTTTTAATTTTTATATAAGAAAAATTATCAGCTTTTAAAGTTGAGAAAAAATCTTACCATTTGAAGTCAACTTTGTTGACCGACTTCCAAAATTCAGAATTTTGTTCTTAAACTAGAAAATCACTTCCTGATTTTGTTGGAATTTGATTTTAAAACTATTTTGATTAAATTCAAATAGGAGATAATCTCTTTTTTACATTAAAAATATCTTAAGTAAATGGAAAGGTAAGGTTTAATAGTGTGAACATGCGTGAACCAGTGTCGTTGTTTAACATATTACTATGTATATAAGTAAACCAATATAAACATATTATCCTGAGATCTAAATACTCTTCCTAAACGTGTCTACCTAACTTCCTCTTTCACCTTAACCCTGCTATACTAAGTTCCAAATTCTATCGTACAAAATTCTGTCTGAATACCAACCTCAAGGACTCTATTGCTGTTGTTTGAGTTCTACTTTGTTTCTGTTCAAGTTCTCCAACTCTTCTCTTACCGTTCGAATTCTATTTTGTGTTCTAGGTTTTATCTTTCAAGATTCAGTGATTTAATAGGTAAGTGACTAGGGGTCATTCTTCTAGAAATCAAGTTTATATTACTCTGTTTTGATTTAAATTACAGCTACCTTGTTTCTGTTCAAATGAATTATGAATCACGTTTATATTATTCTCCTTGTGTACATTTATATCAAATTAGATATTTTCTTGTAACGGTTGTTATGTTTTTGTTAAATATTGATTTTACATAGGGTTTTTCAATGATTCTTAATACTAGAATCTAGATAGCCCTAATTTGTATTTGATTCTCATACTTATATGATTTTTATTATCCTAATATTTTGGCTATTAGTACAAGTTGTTTATGGTTCGAATTTGTGTTATTATTATTATCTAGAGCATGTTTCAATGAGCTTGATTTCTATAGAGATTTAGGAGCTTGTTTTTCTTTAATTCTAAATTGGTTAAGAAGATTTTTGGACAAACATAAAAGCTTCGATTCAGCACATGTTTATTTATGTTATCGATGGTCGCCCATCAAATGTTTGATATTTTAACTAAACGAGTTAAAAATATATTAAAACTCATAATTTGGTTCTTATATGTATAGAATTCAATGGCTTTAATGTTAATGATTCCTTAGCGGTGTTTAATAGTCTTCAATGTTAATGATCTTAGTGCTTGCGAAAGTAGGAGGCATGGCTGCCCCTTGGGTGAAAGACCACAAACCTTTAGTACCAATCAATTGTTGAGCTTGAGTACATCCTACAGGATATTCTTATGCGACTATTATAATGTGCTAGAATACCAACTCAGAATTTAATGTTGAGGCCTTTGGATGTAGCCTAGGGAATTGAAATTATCATTAGCGATTGTGTATAATGGCTTAGTGACTTTCCAAAGCATTAGTGTAGGATTATAATTGCATTTGATCAATTGTTCATTAATTAGAAATTTGAAATAATCGAATTTTTCAATAATCTTTCAATGCAATGGTCCAATTTTAATATATTCTTATTCTGGAATATGTAAATGATGTCCAAAACAGGTTCAAAAAACAGTTGTGTCCCTAAGCTTTCATCATAAAGATCAGAAAACGTATAATTATAACAGAGAGTCCACAGAAACTCCAAAACAGCTCCTTCCACAGTTTTGGAGCTACTAACCATCTTGCAGTCACAATCTCATTCTAGAAACACTCAGGCATATATGCTAACAAAAGAATCACTAAAAAAAAAATTCATTTAACATCATCAAAACAACTACTACTAAAAAATAATATAATTTTCCTCATAATTCAGAAAGTGAACACAAGCCATTTCAGAATAAGCAATTTAATCATTTACCCAAAACAAATATTCGGAAAGTGAACACAACCCATTTCCTAAGCAATTTAATCTTTGTTTGGTTTGTAAAAGCGCCTTGGCTTCCAACGTCTAGAAAAAGTTAGAAGCACTTTTTTGAGAAACACCTTGGAGGGTGTTTCTTAAAAAATAGCTCCCGTGCTTTTGCGAGAAGCATATCACCGTCAAAAACGGGTCTCCTATTTTGACCTTTTTGTCCCCTCTTTCTTCCATATTACAAAATAACTTTTAAAACCCCTAAACTCCTCCATTTTTATCACTGTTTTCGTCCTACAAAACGTGAGGATTCGCCGCTGTTGTACCAGTTTCTGCGGCCGTCTGCACATGTGTTCGCCGCTCTCGCCGTTGCAAGTTTCGTCCTCCAAACATGAGGTTTCACTGTCGCTAATCTCTCTTCTCGCCACTGCAAGTTTCGATTGATTACACCAATGCAATCTGTTCGGATCGCCATCCTCTGCATCTGATTCCACCACCACCTGCAACTGGTTACACTGTTGCAAGGGTATTCTTGACATTTTGACAGAATTCCGAAGCTCACAAGTGATTTTGCCAAACAGCAATACTAGCTTCTACAGATAGAACAACACTTTTCCAACATGGTTTGGCAAACGCTATTCTAGAAAAACGCGCTTCTTTGTAGCTGTTTCCAAGGCTTCTGCAAAAGAGCTTTTCCACAGTGCTTGTGCAGAAGCATTCCCAAACAGGGCCGTAGCACTCCACGGCTAGGAGTTCAAACATCAAAGCCCCCAAATTTCGTTTTAATAAATAAACGTTTTCCCATCCTATTTGATACTTAAATCCTCCAACTGAACTATAGAGTAATGTGTGAAAAAAACGAGACTAGTTGCATAGTATATTCATTTTCTACTTCCCTTTTTCCATTGATAGACATGCAATCATGTTATAGAAAGAAGTTGATAATATCTTTGTAACAAAAAATAGTACAAATACAGATATATGAAACAAAGCCACGAAATTGAAGGAGCATTACTCGATTCAAACATCAAGTCTACAAGTAAGACAGCAAGATGCAATGACTATCTAATCTATTCGGAGTGTTGTTTTCTCTTGTGAATGTCTAAGGCACAGAAGAGCCACAAGGCCCACAACTAAGAAAGTAGATCAAGGATCTTTTTTTTTCTTGATAAGTGGTCAAGTGTCTGTTTAAGTAACTTTCTTTGACAAAATCCACTTCTAACTATCAACATCCCAGAATCCTCTATAATACATAGAGTCGGCCAAGGGGAGGGAATTGTTTTTTATACAGTTTTGATAAACTATAGAAAACCCTGGTGCAAACTCTTGTTGCATGAAGGAAAAGCAGGAGCAAGTCAGGAACACACGTGATCTCCACAAGTCAAGCAGTAGGAGCAACTGGGCAGTGCCTAACTACATTCTACAAGAAACAATAGATGGTTTTTTAATATATTTTTTATATTTAAATTATTTACCAATTATGTTAATAAAACTTAAACTTCAAACAATAATTAAATTCAAAAACAATAAATACTATAAACAATACGAGAGTGGAGGCAATAAAGGCGATCTACACAATCAGCAATAGAGCATAGGAGCAAGATCGTAAAGAGCGCACAACACTTCTTTTTCCCGGTAAGAAAAGAGGGAACAATACCTTAGGTAGAACCATCTTGCAACTAAGGCCTAAACAAGTCACTCCATCTGAAGGCATTTCTCTTTGTATTGCTTCTACATGCATACAAATTATTAATTAATAAATCAAAGAATAAACTACACATCATCATCACAATCATCGAAGCTTGTCATAAATAGGTTGGCTACATAATCCTACTCCACCATTCCATTATATCCAGGGCCATATCCTTCGTCAATGCGTACACCTTCAAATTACCATCCCAAAATTTCACATGTTTCCCTGCCAACTTTAAAGCCAACATTAAGTTTGAAGTAGTCGTATACCTTAGCGGCTCCTTTCCAAACTCCACACCAATAGGATGTATCAAGTCAATTGCTGTCCCACCCCTGAATTCCACTACCATACTTGCTTTCTGTGGCTTTTCTCCATAAAGCCTCTCACTCCTCTCCATACCTCCACAGCCATTTCCCTAATCACCATGAGAGGTCCAATAAGTCTTCTACCACCCTAACGTTTACAAATAGTTGCCCACTCCACTAGGCACTAAGTGATACTTACCCGCATCATCCGCTCCCTTCCAAAGGAAGTTTCTAATCAATCTCTCCAAGTTCGTTGCAGTACTAGCAAAATGGAGAACAGGGACATAAAGTAGATGGGTAGACTGGAGAGTGTGTTTTTAATTAGAGTAATGGCATGTACAATCCAGTGTTTTGCCTGCATCCCTTGGCCGTCCAGCACACCATAAACCTAGACATGTACCTCTGGACGTCCCTCCTCATCCTCGGCCAATGGTACTTATCTTCCAGACTTCCACTAAGGATGGGGTCTTGTCAATACCAAAGTGACCTCCAAGTCAACTTGAAACCGAAGTGACCTCTAAGTTGTCTTGAATGCAACTCTGTAACTATTTTCTCCTGTAGAGAACAATCCGGTACACACAATCCAGTACCTCAGAAAAGATAACCATTGTGTATCACATAACCTCCATACATCCCACCATGCTCCAAGCACTGAGCATAAAATTTACCAAATGCTGGATCATCCACATATTGGCCTCGAAATGCCTCAAACCCCGTAAACCTCGGTGTGTAGCATACCGAGTAGAAGGTTTTGTCGGCTCAATGCATCAGCAACCTTGTTATTTTTCCTCGATTCGTGCTTTAGACAAAAGAGTACTATTGAAGGAAACTTACCCACTCAAAATGCCGAGCACTGAGTTTCTTTCAGGAGTTAACGAACTTCAAGGCTTCATGATCAATTTTAAGCATCTCAATGAAGCAAGTAATGACGCCAATGCCATAGTGCCTAGACCATTGCATAATCTACAAGACATAGGTGGAATAATTTGCTTTGGGGGCCTATCTTCTCACTAAAGAAGCCAATGGGCTGTCTCTATTCACTTAGGACAGCACCTATACCAACTTTAGATGCATCACACGTCACCTCAAACACAGAAAAATCTGGTAGTGCAAGAACTGGTTTCTGAGTCATCTAACCTTTTGATCATTTTGACACTTCAATCGACTGTAGGCATCCATCGAATTTTGTAGTCTTCTTATAGTTTGTTATGGGTGCCGTGATGGTACTAAAACCCTAAATAAATCACCAATAAAAAGTAGCAAGGCCGTGGAAGCTTCGTAGTTGAGTTAGAGTGGACAGAATTAGCCCATCAACTACCGCTTTTACTTTTGTATCGTCCACCCTAACCCATTAGAAGAAACACAAATGCTAAGAAAACTTCACTATCTACCATGAATGGGCACTTTAAATTTAAATACACTTTTTCCCTACTCAACAAATAAAATAAAATACCTAGGTGCTTCATGTGTTCATCAAAATTCGAGTTGAATACCAGAATACCATCAAAGTAAACAACTATGAATTTACCAAGATAATTACATAGCACTTGAGTCATAAGGTGCATGAATGTGGATGGCACATTTGAGAGTTTGAAAGACATAACAAGACACTCGTGAAGCCCGTCTCGAGTTTTGAAGGCGGTCTTCCACTCGTCCCTTGCCCGAGTGCGTATTTGGTGGTATCCACTTCGGAAGTCTAGTTTAGAGATCACTTCAGCACCTAACATGTCCTCCGAACATGGAATAGCAAAGTGGTACTTAATCGTGATTTTAGTGATGGCCTATCATCACACACATTCTCCAACTCCCATCCTTATTTGGCATCAGCAATGGAGGACGGCAAATGGTGACATGATTTCTTCGATAAGACCCTTATCTAAGAATGTTGCCACTTGTCATTGTAGCTTTGTATGCTATATACGACTCATGCGATAGAGGGAAGATTTGGCAAACTCAATCAAGGAATCAAGTCAAAGTGATGATGTATCTCCACATAGGTGGTAATCCTTCGGATAATTCTTTTGGAATTAAATCTCGATATATCTCTAGAGCCAGCCAAAGTGCATCTGAAATGGGGGTTACCTCCACCTTTATCAACCAATTCCACAAGGACTCCCATTTCTCTGCTAGCCGCCATAAAGCTCTGCTTCTAAAATAGGACCTCACTTCCTTAGGTTGAGACTTAGGTAACGAATCCTTCATCGGTAGGAACGTCACATTTTCTCCCTCATACTCAAAAGAATAAGTGTTGCATCAACCTTGTGAACAATATCGTTGTCAAATTGGCACGGCCAACCCAATAAAATATGGCATGCATCCATCAGGATGACATCGCACACCAGTATCCTCGTATCGTTCAAATGGAAAAAGTGGCACAACAACGTTTAGTTACTGTTACCTTGCCACCTTTCTTAAACCATTGCATGTGATAGGGTCTTAGACGAACCTCTTCTTTGAGCTTCAATCTGTCCACCATCTCTTTCGCCATGATATCTTCACTAGAACCCCGTTGATGATCAACGTGCATAATTTTCCTCTCGAAGTGCACTTTGTGTGGAAAATATTATGCCATAACCACCATTCCTCATCTATCACCTGGGGAGGAGACAATAATGCTCACCAAATAATAATTCTAAGAATCCCCTTCGTCAAACCCGAAACCTCTTTCTGCATTAGAATCATGCAAACCCTCATTATAGACATCACCATAATAATTAATGTCCTCGTCTTCAACTTCCTACTCTTCTTCCACCAATGTGACTTGCCTTCGCTTAGGACACAAATTAGACATGTGACCCTTTTCTCCAGATTTGCAACACACTAAGTCTGTGGAGGGGAGTGTAGCAATGCCCCTCTATTAGCTCCATGTCCCATTTTTAATCCCTCTGCATTAAGATTCATATAGACCGATTTGGAGGAACTTCCTTGTGCTACATACCCAAAACCTGATTTCTTGGCAACTCTTGATTGGGTTTTAGGAGCCAAAGTGGATTTTGAGCTTGGAGTCGAAGTTCGTAAGACTATTGAACCTTAATTTCTTCAAAAAAAAACGAAATTCTTCCGTAACGCCCTGATCCTTCTATTGAATATTCTGACACTGTACAAATCTCGCAAGTAATTGAGCAGAATAAATTTTCTCCTTAACTCTCTTAACATCTTTGCCCATGTTAATTTTTCTCAAACCCTGACAACCAAGTTGGCTTGCAGTTCGTCCAACCAAATCAATGGATACTAGGAGAGTCTTGTGGCTATGAGTTTCTCATCTTGGGTCCTCCATTTCTCCATACTCGAACACCTTCTCAACTTTAGCAAGTCAATCAAGAAAGTCGTCTAGCCATGAAACTTCTATGTCTACCTTAATAGAGTCTTTGCTTCGCACTAGTCCGTAAAGAAATTGCTCGTCATTGAATCCATGGTTCCATCCTCGAGCTAAATCCCGACTTCAGTTCTTGGGCATTTGGCATCATCCTTTAATCTCGCCAATCAGGGGAAATATCTAACTCCCACTCCTCTTTGGAATCTCCTCATCGGCTTCGTGTATCCATACATTCACGAGATGATCCACGTCCACCATGGTCTGTCAAGCCCCATGATAGTGCAAGGGTTGGTGTCGAAGTCCACCTCACCACTTGATTTCCCTTGTGATCCACTACTACTCCCCGATATCTCTATACATCACATGACATGTAAGTTGATTGTACCTTTCCATGAGATCAAGCAAGGCTTGCTCCATTCGATCCATCTTGGCTTCATCAACCGAATAAATGTTTCACATTGGGGGCATTGCAAATCCTCGGACCGATCACCACCAAAGCTTGTGCTCTGATACCAATTTGATGCAGGCTTAGGTGCAAAAACCCCAAGGTTACACCAAAAGCCAATGAATATCAATGAAGCAATCCAACTAACAATCCACGGCAAAAATGAGGAGAGTAAATCACTCTTCTAATAGGTGATTAAGGGAATTTTAGTAAAATCTATGCACAAGAAGTCCACCATACACAATAGGATCCTTCAAGAAAAGAGTTAAAGAAAATTCCCTAAATTCAACAATAATGAATTTCCACACATTTTGGCATCCTTTATACTTCTCTCTACTAAGCAAATCTCCTACTACAAAGCGACTACTAAAAATAACCAACCACATAAAAGAAAATAACTAAATATAGGTCTTTGCAAAGAAAGTGATAAATAATTAAGGTCGACACATAACGTTATCACATGGGGTGAAAAACTCTTTCACCATGGGACAACGCTCTCTTTTCCCCCTTTTTATATATAAAAAAGAGAAGGTGGTGTATATGTGAGATATTTGATATTCGGCACAACGCACTCCCATAATAATTCTTGTCAATTCATCACCTTCACGATGGCGAGAATATCATTGCCAACACGCATCATAGAAAGCAAATCCAAGCAGCATTCCCATAAGATACGCATTCTAGACAGACATTTTCTATTAACACGTTTTCTCATAACATGTTCATGGGAAAAAAACGTGCATCAAGACAAGTCCTAAAGTGCAATGCATTTACCACTTTTCGGTCCCACCATCTTATTCTTGGACAACTTTTATTTTTACTCCATCACTTAATAAAAACATCAAAAAAGATTAGTCTATATTGCATGGTCAAACTCTCCCCTAGAATAAAATTTTAGTCTTTTTCCTATTAATGGTTCTTTCTAAAGAGGAAAAAGTCTTTCAAGATCTCATTTGGAAGTCACCAAATGATCATCTCTCATTTCAAAATACAAGTTTGCTACTTCCAAATGATCATCTCTCATTTCAAAATACAAGTTTGCTATTGCAAGATCATATGTCATCGCAAACTCAAGGATTACATCATCCATGTTATTTCATTCTCCACACCCTTGTCATTCAAGTATTCTCACAGATATTGTAGACTTCCCATACACCCCTATAAATTCTCTCCAGCTGGAGCTTCTTGTATTAATCCCTCTATTGTTTATTCTCTCTTCACCTATGATTTATCCTTTATATTTTTATTTGCTACTATCCTACCCCATTCCTAGCATTATCCTTCCCACCTATCGAAGTTTGTAGCCATCAGCAATCCACTTAGCTTCTGCTTCTTTCCACCTTGTCTCCTTAAAACACACTACGTTTACTCTCCTTATTTTCCTTGCATCCATGAACTCCATGCTCTAACCTCGTCATATAAAACTGCACCTATGACAAAATATCACACACCTAGTCAAATATATGGTGCTAGCTTCTGCAATGGAAGAACTCTTTCTAAATCCATCTTCTTATGCCCATCAAAATAGTCTCCTAAGGACTGAAGATATTAGCATGATTTCATTTCCAGGACTTGCATATCTGCCATATTCTCATCAGCAATAGAGACCAACCAAATGAAAGCCAAGATCACTTGTCATCTTCATCATGGATAATCCGAGCCATATAAAAGTGGTCTAGATTGGCATTACTCTAATCATCAAAACAAATCACCATATAATCCCTAAGGTCAGAAAACTGTAAAAGGAAAAACCATGCTTTGAAAGGTGACATGCATATTTGATGAGGTTGTTGGACATAGCAAGAACAAGGTGTAAGCCTCATGAAGGTGCAAGGCAGAAGTCAAAAAAAATTAATAAGGTAATCATTAGAATAATAGGAAAACGCTAAAAATTAATGAAAATTAAAAGATGGACAAAAATAAATAAAGAATAACAAAATTTAAAATAAAGCAATCGATCATGAAAACTACTTAAACATCTCTCATGAATTAAGTATGACATTCTAAATTTTATCCAACAAACAATAAATACAAAAATTATGGCAATAAAAATACCAACTTATCAAGTATATAACTAAATAGCAAACTAACATATACCAACTAAAAAGAACTAATTATCAAATCTAAATTCATAAGTACGAAAACAAACAAGTCAAGACCCCAAACTAAAATTAAAACCAAGTCCAAAGTCCTATGGCCAACTCCAACATCAAATCCTAAGTATAGATGATGGAAATTGATCTCAAAGGATCACAATCACTCAACAGTAGTTTGCTTCTCGAGCTCATAAAGAGTCATCTTCTTATCCGTAGCCAATTTCTAGTCAAGAGAAGAGTAGGCTTGCGTAAGAGAAGTAGGAACAGAAACGGTAGACAAGGAGAGAGCAAAACTCTAAAAGGTAGGAGACACGCGATGAAGTAAAACAAAGTCAACAATGGGATGTTAGTGCACATGCGAGTACCTTTCCTTAAGGCGATCAATAAGTCGACAACAAAAATCAGAGAAGGAGCAGAAATAGGAACCTCAGGCGAAGACGATGATGGATCAGAGACTTGAGTAGCAGGAGGTAGACCCTGTCCATAAGGCACAACTGCACGCGATTTGGTATACTCATAAACATTGATCAGAGCATATGTGAAAGCATCTGGGTAAATAACTGGTATAACATAAGTAGAGACCGCAGGAGGTAATGAACTGGTAAACTGTCCCTGACGAAGAGACACAAGATCTGAATCATAGGACTCAAAGAGAAAAAAAATGAGTAGACTAAAAAAAGGTGGCATGAGCACTGACATAATAACGACGAGACGCGGGACAATAACAACGATACCCTTTCTGAGTACGAGAATAGCCCAAAAAGATACACTTAACAGAGCGAGGAGAAAGCTTGTCATGACCAGAACCAAGCACACGAACAAATGACATAGCCAAATACTCGAGGAGGCACATTAAAAGGATTGACATTAGGATATAACAAGGAGAAAGGAGAACGACCATGTAGAACTGACAACGACATACGATTAATAAGGTGGTAGGCAGAGAGGACAGCATCACCCCAATAAGTCTTCGAGACATGCATATGAAGTATAAGGGTACAAGCAACATCCAACAGATGACGGTGCTTATGCTCCACAACACCATTTTGTTGGGAGGTATGAGCACAAGAAGTCTGATGGATCATGCCTCGATCAGAACAAAGTTCTAGATAGATGCTTGCATGTATTCAAGAGCATTATCAGAACGAATTAGTTTAATAGGCTTGCCAAAAATGAACAGATATCTCATTATAAAACACGGTAAAAACGCAGAGTAATTCAAAGTGATCTTTTAACAAAAATAACCATGTCATTCTAGAATAATCATCCACAAACATAACAAAATAATGAAAACCAGATAAACTTTTTATTCTTGAAGGACCCCAAATATAAGTATGGATTACATCAAAAGAAATAGACTTACGACGCGAAAAAGAACTACGGTGATGCTTGCCTAATTGACGACTCAACTTAGGTATCACATGGCGTAAATTAGACAACAAAGATGACCCAAACGAAAATGCCACTGAAGTGGCGACACAGTTGCACTCATCGCAGATGCAGGTGCACCAAGATCCAGGTAATATCTTATGCCCCAAACCAATCACCTTCTTCATCTTGAAATCCTGAAAAACTCAAGAAGTGGGAAAGAAGGTTACTGAGCACTATAAAGATTTAGTGAGTTGACTAACAAATGACAAATTCAATGGAAAGTCAAGAACAAGCAAAGTGAAGGACAAAGAAACAGATGGAGTAGGGTTAATATCACATCTCCCCACAACTTTACAAGTGGACCCATCAGCTAAAACAATATGAGATCTAATGGACTGAAAATTAGAAAAAATGGAGGGTATACCAAACATATGAGTACTCGCCCCTGAATTGATGACCCGGGAAGGAGGCTTGGCGGCCAAACATGCAGAATTACTTGTATTAGCCATAGTGGTTGTAGGCTGTGAAGAACTGGCGATCAACGAATTTAGCTTCGGAAAGAGCTAGCTAAGCTGAGCAGTATACTCAGAAGGAACAACACCAGTGGGTGCTAAGAGGGTGGGTCTGTAGGTGGCTGAGAAGACTCATCAGACGCCTGATTAGCTCAAGCGGGCTTCCCCCACTTATCCCAACAATACTGCTCTGTATGTCCAGAGTAGCCACAATACGTACACTTCATCTCACCACCCCGACCACTACCTCGACCACCACGAGTACCACGGCCTCTAAAACCACTACGTCCACTACCACAACGACTTCCATGACCACAAGAAGACTCAGAAATACTATAAACCAATGCGGAAGATTCCTTGAGAGAAGAAGTCACATTCCCAAGGGAGGGAAGCTGGAGACGAGAGAAGGCATTGGCTACAGTTGGAAAAGATTCACTAGCCAAAATATGTCCTTAATCAAACTGTACTCAAGATTCAAGTTAGAAAAGAACAAGGCAACCTAAAATTCTTCCCACTGTCGTTTTTGCTGCTACAAATCAGTGGTCAAAGGTTGATACTTCTGAAGTTCCTCTCACATACCTCAGAGTGAACTATAATACTCACTGAGAAATTTATCTCCCTGCTTCATAAACATAGACTCAAACAAGTCATAAATGCGGGAGACATTCCTCTCTTGAGAGTACATCTCTCGAACTGCAGCCCAGATTTGCTTGGCAGTATCAAGATAGATGACATTAAAAGAGACTAACAGCTCCATGTTGTTCCACAACCAAGTCATAACTAAGGAGTCTCATTTTGCTAATCTTCATACTTCTTATCATCGATGATCTATCGATGGTGGATCTTCGATGAGAAACTTCGATTCTTTTTTGGCACACAAAGAAACTTTAATGGAGTGAGACCACGGAAGGTAATTGGTGCCATTCAACTTCATAGATGTCATCTAAGCACCAATACCATCCCACGCAGGAGACTTGCCATCAGCAGAAACACCTGAAGCACTCGAACTGGCCATCTGAAAGATGTAAAAACCAACTTTTACACGGGATGTCAAAAATCCCAAACAAGAAGCAAACAATCCCTAAAATCAATTTAGGAAGGGCGGCAAAGGTAGGTAGACACACATGTTTGTGGTTTTTAAAAAATCAAAAACCCAACAGAGCTTCGAGAGAGATATGGTATAAAAAAGATCAACCTCTGCTCGAAGCATTAGAAATTCCCAAACTAGCTTCAAATAACTCCTAAAAACAAATTAGGAGGGGCAGCAAGGGTAGGAGAACACTCCACCTTTAAATCTTGGAGAAATACAAAAACCCAAAATATCTTTCCCAACGAGCAAAAAACTGAAACCTACACCTTAGGGTTTCAAAACCACATACAGAAATTTCAAGACCTCCAGAAACACCAACAACAACACTAAACAAACCCTAAATACACATCTAGGTGTAAACAAACAATTTCTAAAGTTTTGTTTGTACCAAAAACCTTAGAAACTTTATTCCCACTTGAAGAAGATGAAGGAAAATGAAGAACGGATGGGAAAGAAAGGACTAAGGTTCTTAGAATCAAATATGCTCTGATATCATGTTAGAAGTAAAGTCTTAGGGTTTGAGAGAAGAAAAACAAAAGTAAAGAGAGAGAGAGAGAGAGTCACAAACTAGAGTAGTTTGGCTTTCTCATTGTGATATATATACTAGTCATTTAAGTGATGTGGATCCACTTACATTAATAAAATTTATGGGCCCAACACTACATAAAGCCCAACTATGTAATATAAACATAAAGGAAATAAACTAAGAACTCTAACATGAGAAATCATTAGATTTTTTAAGATAAATGAAGGTCCCCTCAACTTTTTTAGAAGATCAAATCCATTACAATCAAATGGGCAAGGTATTGAAATTCAATTGAGGTATATTTTATTCAGCTTGGAAATGGTAATATTTCGACTAGTGTGGAAATATTGCTTTTATCATGGAAATTATGGAAATAGTGTGGAAAGTTTTGTTGAAACATTAGGAAATGATAAAAGAAGCAAGAAAACACACTAATAAGCCAGCAAACTAAATTCATCAACCATATGGAGTGTGTAAATGAAGATCAGTAGGATTTTGTAACACACTGGCTCAGGTTTCTAAGGGCCTGACAGCAAAAAACCAACTAATGAAAACTATATAAACAAACATGAAAACTATATAAACAAACATGGCACGTTTGAGGTTTTCTTCCATATCGAACAAGTACCAACACAGATCGACACATCCAGGCATGCACAGTGGTATCATCCTTTATTATAAAGATTTATATTTCAAGAATAAAGATTTCTTAAGGATGGTTGATGTGTTCCATCTTCTATTTTAACAACTTTGTTAAGTTATGAAACACAGCTATAGTTGTTTAATAGTCTTCCATCTTATAAATCTACTTATTATTGAATAGCTCCATTGTGTATTATATTATTGAATAGGTCCATGGTGTATGAAAATGGTTTCTTTTACTTATCTTATATTTCTTTCCTTATAAATAATAATAATAATAAAATTGTTTAAATATAACTAAAATATTACATTACAATAATTTTTTATGGACGTGTCGGCGTTTCAGGCTTCTTAAAGGCAATATGTAAGACACCTCATATCTATATTAGACACCAAGATAAGACAAGTGTCTTTCATTGTTACATAGCATGAAAATGGTCATAATCGTGTCATTTGAATCATATAAAAGCAAAAATAAAGCTTACATATGACTTAAGGAGGTCATAACCTAACACATAGACTAGAATACATCATATATGTATGCATTTGTTGCATTAAGAATTTTGTTATTTTTTTTAATATTTTAAAATTATTTGTGCATTAAGAAAATAAATTTAAATAGAAAATTAATCCTTAAGCCAATACTTTACCACCGATGACAACCACTAGCGATTGTGAACACCATCGATCTTCTTCTTCTTCTTTTGTTGTTTATATGTAAGCCAATACTTTACTATACCACCGACGACAACCACTAGCGATCGCCATCAATCTTCCACCATGGTTTTAAAATTCGCCGAATTTTGAACCAACGAATTAAATTGTACATGCAGTAAAAAAATTACAAAACTTTGCTTAATTCGACAAAATTCGGCTAATTTCTCGAAGTTAAGCTTTTTTTTCAGTACAAAAATTCGCCGAAGTAATTTGCCGATTTAGAGAAGTTTGGAGAATTTTTGCCAAAACGTTTGTAAAACACACTGATTTTTAAGGATTTGATAAAACATGCATGATAAAACACTTATAACTCACTATATCCTAAAAACAACCATTTAGAGGAACCTAAGCAAGATTATTATCGTTTCACACATATTGACACAAGTATCAAAAGTATTGAGATTCTTTTTTTAAGCAAGTACTAAAATACTAAGTCATAAACTCATAAGTGGTACAACACAAATTTTTGCAATTTTTGTACTAAAAAGGCTAAATTCCAAGAAATTAGCCGAACATGATAAAACAAGTATAATAAAACACACTGATGTTTAAGGATATGATAAAATAAGCATGATAAAACACTTATTATAACTCATCTTAAAAAAAATCCAAATACTTTAGATACTTGCATCAATATGAGAAACGATATTAATCTTGCTTAGATTGCTCCAAATGATTTTTTATGATATAATGAGTTATATGTGTTTTATCATGCTTGTTTTATCATATCCTTAAAAATCAGTATGTTTTACCAACGTTTTAGCAAAAATTCTCCAAACTTCTCTAAGTTAACGAAGTTTTACAAAAATTCTCTAAATCGAATTAACTTCCCCGAATTAATTCCGAATTTTAACTGACTGAAGTTCAAGGCAAAGTCGAAGTTTAGAACCTTGTCTTCCACTAGCGATTGTGAACACCTTCTTGCTTGCTTGCTTTCTTCTTCGTCTTTCTTTCTTTCTTCTTTGAAAACTTATGGTCGAAGGATTTCCATAATCAAAAGATTTTGATTAAAATAACAGTTTGGGAAGGGGTTTTGATTAATCAAAAAGAAGAATCTACTCCAACCAATATGCCCTTAGGCACGGACATATATATGCAGTTTTTGTACTAGAAATTGAAAACTTGCAGTTGAAATTTACTGTTCATCAAGTTATATCATGAATGAACAGTAAATTTTGGTTAAAAAATAACATTTTGACATTGTATCTACCATTCTTGTCAGTACCCTAGTTGCCAAGTTCGCGAATTATACATTTTCGATGCAAAAACGTTTTTAACGGCCAAACAATTCAATAATTCGAATTTATTCGCGACTTATGTAAGGCTAATGAATAAAACACGATTAAGTCGTTTTTACGTTTTATTCGGCCCGTTAATTCGGTAGTCTACAAAAAAAAATTAAAAAGTGAAAAACTAAAAACTAAAAAGCCCTAATTGCTCTCTTCGTCCCGACTCTACCCTACCCAACCCCACCCCACCGTCCCCACTCTTCAATCTCTCCTCTCTCTTCCCCCATCGTCTCTAACTCCACCGGCAACCCCCTACGGCCCAACTTGGTTCACCACCCCGCCGGTTGGTGCACACCACGACCACTGGGTCCCTCGTTGCAACACACCAGTTCGCCTGATGTTGTGTGTCCAAAACTTCAGCGTGGTCGGTGGTCCACTTGCTACCGCTGCAAGCCTGCAACAAAGCATTGGCTCCACAGTTCACACCTCCACCTACTGCTAAAAGGTACACTCTCTCTCTCTCTCTCTCTCTCCTAGACTGTAGAGCTTTGCAATAAACAATATTCTCTTTTTATTTCTGAAGCTACATATCTAGAATGCATACATTTAATGGCTCATGTCACGTTTGGACAGCTGCAACTCTGTTTGACATGGTCAGGAAGCATAGTAACTTAGCCCTATTGACACATACTCATGCATCATGAAAAAGGTTGACAGTTGACACTAAGTGTTTATCTTCCAATTGGTTTAACTTGAGGCAATTTTATTTTTCCTAAGAAAAGATTCTTGATTGATGTGGTTGATTGCTAAGCAAAAAGGAATTGGGAGCATCAATGCTCAACCAACCACTCTCTTTTTTTACCCTGGGAATTTTCTCAATTTCTTCTAAATTTTTGAGGGCTTATTCCCTTCCACAATGGGTTGCTTCTTCCATTGATGGATAATGCTGCAAGCTAGGTTTGAGTCCAGACTAGAGGGATAATGGCATGCTCCCTGTTATAGTGTATTTGCATCTATGGGAGCATTACGATTTAGCTGTAGATTGCCCCTTCTTGAATTCATGTTTGCTCTATAGCTGTGGTTTTACATGGTCATGGTTTCTAAATATCAATATATTTATTTTTAAAGGATAAAGTTTAGTTTGATTTTGTTACTAAGAAAGTGCAATGACATATATAACTTCTGTTTTAAGTTTTACCTTAACTGGTGTTTTGAAATTCCATATCAATCTTTAACTTCTACTCCCAATTTTTTCGTTAATGTTTTCCACAGTTATTGTTGCTTTTCTTAATTTGTTTATTGCTTTTCTCTTTCGAGATATTTTCATGCTTTTATATGAAAATATGAATAATGTGTATTACTTAATCTTTTTTTTTCAAACTTTTGGGCTTTCTTATTTTAATTCATAATGGTGATTTTGTGGCAGCAAACTACTGATTCAAGATTTTGCTTTAATATTTTTTTTAATATGGTGCAATGAATATAGAATTGGTGTATTACATGTAGGATAAAAATTTAGAATGGTTAGACAAAGAGACCCATTTTGAGAGTATGGTGAGGACTTGAAGGGGCGATTTCGTTGCAACTTTTGTAAAAAAGACTATCCAGGAGGTGTAGCACGTTTGAAATCCCATTTGTCACGTAAACAAGGGCGGGATGTGGCGGTTTATCCTACAGTGCCGGATGATGTTCAAGCTGCTGCCCTTTGTGCTATTATGGAAAATGACATTTCTAATAAGAGAAGTAAGACCGAATCGTCTTCTACAATGGGAGGTGGAGTCGGTTCATCTATTAACTCAAGTAAATCACTTCAGGGATCTACTTTACGCCAAGCTACTTTACCACCATTGTGTAACAAGAAAAAAGTTTTGGTAGACAAATCCGTTTCCAATTTCTTCTATATGAATAACATTTCATTTAATGTTATTAAGTCACCATCTTTTATGGAAATGATTAATTCTGTTGGTGAGTTTGGAGTTGGTTATACCTTGCCAAGTTATTCAACTCTTCGCTCAAAGTTGGTGACGGATGGTAGAGAAGATGTAGTTGCTTATTCACTAAAGGGAGCTGTCTTTTTGAGATCATTCAATAGGTCTGGTGAAAGAAAAACGGGTTTACTTCTTAGAGATGTTCTCTCTACGATTATTGATGAAATTGGGCCAAAGTATGTGGTGCAGCTTGTAACTGACAATGCTTCAAATTATGAAAATGCTGATGATTTGATTATAGAAAGCTATCCTCATATCTACAAAACAAAATGTGCAGCCCATGGAGTCCAATTGATTTTGAAAGATATTTATGAGGATGTTGAGTGGATAAAAAGTATTTTTGATGATGCAAAGATGGTAGTTGATTACATGTATAAACACGCTGTGGTTTTAGCATTATTGAGGAAGCACACTGATGGAAAGGAATTAAGAAGGCACTTCAAGACCAGATTTGCTTCACACTTTATAATGCTTCAATCTGTTCTCAAAGTTGAAGATAAGTTAAGATTGCTGGTTGCATCCCCTGAATGGAGAGGCCTAAATTATAGTAATAGATCGCCAGCAACAGAGGTGACTGAAAAAATTCAAAGTGTATTCTTTTGGAAGGAGGGAAGTGAGGCGATATCAACTTTGGAGCCTCTTGTTAGAGTGTTGCGTTTGGTTGATGGTGAGGGGTCAACCGCAGGGTATTTATACGAGGCGATGGAAAAGGCAAGGACAACACTCGAGCATCGACATGTTAGTGAACCATCGAAGTACACGAAAATTTTGTCACTATTTAACTCAAGAAGGGATGTGAATATAATTCACAAGGTTCATGCAGTTGCTGCTTATCTTAACCCACCTTTAATGTATGATGGGAAGATCAGATATGGAAATCCTAAAGTCAAAGAAGGTCTTTTATATAAACGGATAAATACTTCAAATCTACGGAGGAAAATAATGCATTTGGTGCTCAATTGATGACTTACAATGCCAAAAGTTCAGATCTCTTTAACAAGCTTTCTGTACCTCAGATGAGAACTTTTCATCCTCGTAAGTTTTATATACAAGTTGCTTTTTAATTTTTATTATGTAATACATAAAACATGTGGTATAACATTTTCATTACATGTAGGGATATGGTGGGAAGCCAATGGTGATAGTATTCCTTTAGTACAAAAGGTTGCTATCCGTATTTTGAGTCAACCATGCAGTTCTTCGGCATGTGAAGGAAACTGGAGTGCATTTGAAGCAGTGCAAACAAAGAAGAGGAACAAATTGTCATCAGAGATGTTGGAGAACTTGGTTTACATACGTATGAATACAAAGATGATGGTCAATGATGATGATCTTGAGAAAAGAGATAAGGAACCAATTGATCTTGAGAAGCTTGGAGAATTTCCTGAAGACAATGATGATGATCTTGCGGAATTTGATAGTGATGAAGATTATAATCAGGATACAAATCATGATAGTGCATGGCTTGACAACCTTGTGCTTGGCAACAAGTCCATTTCTTCATAACTTTCTAACAACACCATTTGATTTCAAGACTTAAGTTTGTTTAGTGGTTTTGAACTATTTTGGATTTTATGAATTATGATATTTTGTGGGATGGACATGAATTATTTTCATCGGTTGATTATATTTGAATACTTAGTTATTTGTTTGATGATTGTGTTAATTAGATTTTGTTTAATTCCCCAAATAACTATGAATTATTATATTTTGTGGGATGGACATGAACTATTTTCATAGGTTGATTATACTTAGATACTTAGTATTTTGGTTTAATGAACTATTTTCAAGACTTAGTTTCTTTAACCACTCTTATGATTAATATTTTTTTTTTTTTTAAAATTAGGTTTCTTTAATGTGGCAATCGATGAAGAAAGACGACAGCCAAAAGTGAAGCAACAATTTGCATTGCTGACTACTTCAAGAAGGGATATGCATTTTAAGGTATGTTTTATTGTCCGTTTTTAATTGTCATATCCAATGTGTATATACATATCTCTACCTTTCTAGTTGCATATACAATTATTTTACACACTTTTATATTTTGGAGACGAATTTTTAACATCGAATTTTTGGATAATAACCGAATTAACCACGAATGAATGCAAGTGCGAATTTTTGCCGTTCCTCGTATTTTTGACCAAATTTTTCATAACGAACTTTTAGCCCATAGCCGAATTATACTCGAACTTTTTCATTCTCGAACTTTTGCCGTATCCGAACTTGGCAACTAGGGTCAGTACCTATCAAAACCGACATTGAGATTCAACTCCCTGTAGATGGGCTTTACCCCATAAAGAGTTTGGTGGCATCCATTTTAACAATCGCAAATATGGATGGACAGCCATTCTAGGTTAAATCTCAAGCCTCAATGCGAAATCTTAGCACCTCGCCCCACAGCAAAAAATTTCTAAAGCCATGAAGTCATTACCCAACCTAAGAAACAAGAGATTGTCTATATACGAACTAGGCTCTTTCAATAATTTAAACCACACTTTCATTGTAAGAGAAATGTCCCACTGTCTTTCTTTCTTCACTCACTCCAGTTCCTCATGCTTGACTGCTTGCTTGCTTGTTTACTTAGAACTTAGAAGAGAGCCATCCCCATCAAGAGAGAAACAAGGAGAAGACTAACCCTTCACTCTATTTTCTTTGCCTTTTGAACTGTATGTGAAAATCAAAGGAGGGCAGCATACCATCAATTGTTCAAGCACGGCAACACGAACGATAGTTTCATGGATATTGAGCTATGGGTAATTGGGTATGCTAATTCGTCACTTTTATGACGTAATCAGCTTGGTCGATCTATATTTTTTCTTTTGCCAACTGTGTGTGAATCAAAATATAATGTAAAGTGCAACCACGAAAAGTAAAACTATATTCCATTGAAATATTGAATCTAGTCTAGAAATAGAAAGTAAGTTCCGTGCCATAATTAGTGATTCACGTACAATTAGGTGTCCAACTATTCACACAGCCCTTGGTGTAGCGAAACACAGCATCAGATGGCCACTTCTGCTCCTATAAAGATACCCCAAGCCTGGTAGGCCTGGTTCATCTAGATAAAGTTGAATTTATCATAAAATACAAAAGCGAATTGGATAACACGAGAAACACAAAACAATTTAAAAATAATAAGAAAGAAAAAAGAAAAAACTTGGATACTTATCAAGCAGTAGGAATCATAAGTGTGGTCACAGATGTAATTACAAAACTATTCTGGAATATGTAAATGATAGCCAAAACAGCTTTGTCCCTAAACCATCTTCATAAAGATCAGACCACGTGTAATAAAACAGAGTCCACAGAAACTCCGAAACAGTTCCTTCCACAGTTTTGGGGCTACTAATCATCTTGCAGTTGCAATCTCATTCCAGAAACACACAGGCATATTTGCTAACTGAAGAATCACTAAAAAAACACTGCATCTAACATCATCAAAACAACTACTAAAAAATAATATAATTTTCTTCATAGTTCAGAAAGTGAACACAAGCCATTTCAGAATAAGCAATTTAATCATTACCCAGAACAGATTTTCGGAAAGTGAACACAACCCATTTCATAGTTGAATATAAAAAAAAGTGAAGAGAAGCTATTTAAACAGTACATGGAGCAGAATTTTATTAGTCGAATTCAGGGAATTACTGACAACCATTTCAGAAGAAGTAATTCAATTCACACCCATAGTTGATTTTTCGGAAAATTGCAGAAAAGAAAATAAACTTTAATTTATTTACAAAAAAGAATACAACTTTTCGCAAATCCCAAAAAAGAAAACGAAACGCCCTTTCAAAGGGCGTTTCGTCTGCTGTCAGTCCAATCAGTCTTCGACTGACTAACGAATGACTGATGGCTGACACGTCTGACAAACGCCCTTTTAAAGGGCGTTTATTCTTGAGAAATTTTAAAAAAACATCCCATAATTCCTCAACTTCTAAACCAATCTACGAATATGGGAATGATCTGAATTTTTGTGAGGATGATCTCCTCACCGTAGAGATCATCCTCACCAAAAATCAGCCATTGATTCATCTTCTGGGTACGCCAGAATGGGCGTAAAATTTGGGGTATCAAAAAACGCCCTTTAAAAGGGCGTTTGTCAGTAAAAAACGCCCTTTAAAAGGGCGTTTTCTACTGACACACGCCCTTTAAAATAACGTCTGTCAGATGTCGGACCGACACTGACAGACGTTTTTCAAAAAGGCGTTTATTACCGAAAAACGCCCTTTTAAAGAACGTTTTTCAGAAAAAACGCCCTTTTAAAGAATTTTTTTTAATTCATGAAACGCCCTTTTAAAGAGCGTTTCGTTTTCTTTTTTGGGATTTGCGAAAACTTGTATTCTTTTTTGTAAATGAATTAAAGTTGGTTTTCTTTTATGCAATTTTCCCTTGATTTTTCTTAATCCAACTCAAAAATTGAAACAACCCCATTTGAGAATAAACGATTTAACCCATATCCAGAACAGAAATTCATCAAATGAAATGTGAGGATTCATAATTACCACAAATTTTAATGGGGGCTTCAAGCTCCAATAAATTGGGCTGCTGCATGAAAATGTCCTTGGACACAAGACAAAGCTGCCGGATCTCCGCCTCCGAGAGCTGCACCTGCTTCCCTGGTCTGCCTCGTACTTCCAGAAGCCGACCGATTATACCATCCAGAACAGATGGGTCCATCTCCTCTTAGTTCCCCAGAAACCCGATTAAAAAAAAAACTCCTTTGCTCTGGTTCTTCTTTTGTTCCAGCTGTCTTAAATGGCTTGGAGATGAGAAATCTTTATCTTTACTTTATCTTTGGGTGGCTTGGCTTTTCTTCCTCTCTGTGAGACGAAGAGCTTTCGAAACATTCCTTACTCACGATCGCTGATATAAAGAAAGAAAGAGTAGAGATTCCTTTCAGCACAAGAGAGCGACCGATTGATTGTAAGAGAGAGAAAGAATATTTTGTTTGCGACTTTAAAGCCTTAGAGAGAGAGAGAAGAAGGGATGGGAGTGAAGTTGCTGACCGAGAGAGAAGAGAGGATGAAAAGAAGGTATGGGTGCGAAGTTGCTGACCTATAGAGAGAGAGGAGAGAGCTCAGGGCCTCAGGCTAGTGCGCAGTGCGCACCCAACAGGTGGTGCCGCCGCCGGTGACTCACTTCAAAGTTCAAACCTTGAAAACGGGGATCGGCAACCTTACCACCACCTGCTTTATGAGGAACTGCATCAAGAATGGCCTAAGTCTAAATTAGTAAACGCACTTCGAAATTAACAAATTGGCGATTTTGGGAATGGGTTTTCTGGAGTGGCGACACTCTAAAACTTTTCACTACAGTGGCGCACTGGTCAAACCCGGGTCGGATCTATGTAGATCTTTTGATGATCTGGATCCCACTTTTTTACCTAACGATCGAATCAGAATCCAAACCAAATATTGTTTTATGGGTCGGATCCACTGCAAAATGCTAATTTATGATAAGGATCCAGCGCCTAAACTAGAATCTGACCCGATTTGACTACCTAAATCCAAGATCTGAAGAAACCTGAACTCGACTTTGGTCAACTTATTTGGATTGGTATTATCTGATCCGTAGCCCGCGCTTTTTGGCACCATTTTTGTTACTCACCGCTGTCATCTGGGCCCATTGACCACCAAAAATCACGAAGATTGATCATCTCTAGCCATAGATTTTAATAATTTTTAAGGCAAAAATAGATGCTAGCTTACGCCAAAAGTGCGAGCTAGACCTTGTTACATCGTGACCCTTATAACCCACCCGTTTCATGCCTAGCACCAACTCAGCATCAACCATGTAGCAAGTTTCAATCCTAAAGAAGTCCGCCACGTGGCAAGAAGAGACATGCTTGTTTTGCCTGAAATTTTTAATCCTTCCAATTAGGGAAAAGTTGTATGTCCAAACTCTCGACCTGTCTATCCTTCCGATGGCACACTATTTGGGCCCACTAACCCATGGATTTTTGTCCTACTCTTAGTGAATTTCAAATCCAACGGCTAGAATCACTCCATTAAAAATGCCCAAATCCAATGAGTAAAACTCGTGTCACGAGATGTTGTGATGGAACACGGTCACAGCACTCAATACGAGCCACGTGGCACACTATCAGAGATCTTTGACCGTATGGATGTTTGACCAGTCCCTCGGTGGACCTACAAACCAAAATCAGCCTGATTAGTGATTTACAATCTTTGGATTTATGCACCCAAATAACGCTCAATAATGCTCAAATTTCTACCGTTAAAATCAACCCATGAAAATAACTTCAATAGAATCAGTTAGAAATCACTAATCAAGCTGATTTTTTGTGTACCAGTCCACCGAAGGACTGCCCAAAACATCCATACAGTCATTGTCCTCTAATAGTATACCACGCGGCTCGTATTGAGTGCTGTGACCGTGTTCCGTCACAACATCTTGTGACACAAGTTTTACTCAGCTTTTTGGTGTGTAAATCCACCAAGGAGTGGGCCAAACCATAGTTCAATGTACCTTGGGAAAAGGAGAATTTTTTTGAAGCCGCTTGATTTTTGAAGCGGCGAGCATGCGCCAATGATCGCGCGCTACATATACCTGGGATTACTTTTGAAAAGTTTTTTTAACACTAAATCCTAAATCCCAGGTATATGTGGCGCGTGATCATTGAGCACATGATCCCGCTTCAAAAAAATTCTCTGGAAAAGGGACACGTGGCACTTTGGAAGAGACAAACATCAACGTGGATAATTTTAAAAATAAAAATGAGTAAAACCCTGTCACAAGATGATGTGACTAAAGCAGGTCACAATACAAAATACGAGCCACGTGGCACACCGTACGGATGTTTGGCCAGTCCCTGGGTGACCTGGAAACCAAAAATCAGCCTGATTAGTGATTTACAACCTTTGGATCTTTACACCCAAATAATGCTCAAATTCCTACGGTTAAAATCAATCCATGAAAATAACTTCAATCCAACGCTTAGAAATCACTGATCAAGCTGATTATTGGTTTGCAGATCCACCAAGGGACTGGCTAAACATCCATACGGTCATCTCCCTCTAATAGTGTGCCACGTGGCTCGCATTGTGGGTTGCGACCGGCCTCAGTCACAACATCTTGTGACAGAAGTTTTACTCAAAAAAAATTCCCCCATTAGTAGTGGAAAAGTACAATGGTGCGGATTAGACATGATGTGAGCACCATCATGGAAAGTACAGATGGTTGTCTATCAAAAGGATGGTCCGGATTTGCCGCATCAGTCCCCCTTTGGCATGGAAAACCCTTTGCACAATATTGGTTCGGATCAGGTCTTGATTCCCATCTATTCAAATCTTATTGGGTCTGTATTGTGTAGGTCTATTATTGGATCAACTCTGATCCCATCCTAATCCAAGCGCATCCCTATCCCACCAATGACGTCAATACCCCTCCACCCAAAAATATAAAATTGAGATTTTGGGGGAACTTGTACAATTTCTCTTTATTAAATTTCATAATTGTCCATGCCAATTTGTTTTTCTTTAATAATCAAGGATTACGTTATATACAAACCGGCATGAAAGACAACAGCACCCTGTGATTCCGTATGGATAACGTTGGCGGGGAATTTCTGTGTGCTGTTATCGGGTAGCGCCGATCGATGAATGGTGCACCCAAAACCCTCTTCCGAAATTATCAGTGATCCGTTGACAAAGAAACGGGATCGTGGTTGAATTAAAATTATGTGCTTCATTTTTATTGATTTATCCCTCGAAGGGTATAGTGATTTGGTTCAATTTTCAACTCGCAAGTTGCCTTCTCATCATTTTGTAATGGATTCGATGTGAAATAAATAAGCTTGCAAGTGCGACAAAGACGTGCATGCACACCACACCATGTATAAATAAACTACACCTTCACACATTTTGTGTCTCAACATCATGTTACACAATGACATGTTCATAAATCTAGAGAAAATTTTTGAAGCAGTGGATTTTTGAAGCGGCGAAGCAGTGGCTAATCACATTGCACCACAATCCGCTGTTCGAAAGTAATTCTGGGTTTGTTTAAAAGCACCAGCCGATTGTGGCTCGGTGTGATTGGCCATTTTTTGCCCGCTTCAAAAAATCTGCTGCTTCAAAATAATTCTCACAAATCTAGGCCAACCCAATTTTTAGGCCGCTCATTGATGAGCCATGGACCAAAAGTTACAAAGAGCAAACCCTCTACTGCAGGTCCATCTTTACATCACATCACACTCTTCTCTATGTATTTCAACTAGGGAGTGCATATTTGCACATCCTATTTCCTGTCGGGGCACACTCCAAAAAGAAAAATCTTTTTTTAAGATGAGTAAAACTTGGCTGACCGGCAACCACCTAGCTACAAGATACGTCATGTGGCACATTTTTAGGGGGCACTGACCATATAGTTGTTTGGCCAATTCCTAGTTGGACCTGCAAACCATAAATCAACCGGGTAAGTGATTTCAAACCTTTCTATCTTGTACCCCAAATAATGATCGGTAATGCTCAAATTTCTATGGTTAAAATCAACCCATGAAAATGACTCCAATCCGATGCTTAGAAATCACTAATCAGGTTGATTTTTGGTTTGTAGGTTCACCTAGGGATTGGCCAAATATCCATGTGGTCGGTCGGTGTCCTTTAAAATGTGCCGAGTGGCTCATATTGTGGGCAGTCGCTGGTCAGCCAAGCTTTATTCGGCTTAGAGAGAGATTTCTCTTTTTGGGGTGTGCCCTACCCAAGAGTCCGCTATGACCGGAAATGGGGCGTTGGAACATGCACTCCCTTCAACTATTATAACACACAATACCCTTTTACGTTCAGCACTATTTTTTTTGCCATGTCTTTTCCAAAAACACTTCCAATCAGTATGGTAATTACAATCCAAGCCGAACATAGGGACGTTTTCGTTGTGCGTGTATGGCAATCATTCACCTACTAGCGGCGGTATGTGAAAATAGACAGGAATTTTCTTTTAAAAGTCGTGAAAATGCCAAAACTTGTACTGAAAACATCACTTTTTGTTTTTGGAGGGCAAGTGGTTCTAATCGTTGGGCTGGTCAATTCCTAGGCCGGCTAGGCCGGCAAGGCTAAAGGGTACATCTATCAAGGGACAGTAGGCAGTTGGGGACATCTGCATTGACAAGGGATTGAACCCGTGAGGTTCCGTTTACGGGGTGAACGCCTCACCACCCAACTAAGAGGAACTAGTACTGTCTAGCGACAAATCATAATCTTGTATAAAAATTACAAAAACACTAATCCATATATCACACTACAATGATACAATCACAATGTCAAATGAAATATATACAGAAACGAACTAGCAAACTCGACCTTAATCGGGGTTGCTGTGGAGAAAATTTCTGAAGCAGCGGATTTTTGAAGGAGTGGCCAATCACATGGCACCACAATCCACTCTTCAAAAGCATTTCTTGGTTTGTTCAAAAAGCATCATCGGATTGTTGCGCTTTGTGCTTGGCCACTGCTTCAAAAAAAATTTTGTTGTTGCGTGTGGCACAAACTGTAAGTCGGCGATGTTAGTTCCATAATTAGTTAATAACAATGCAGCAATGAGTAGACACCTTTTCTATTAGAAAAAAAAAGAGTAACACCAATTAAACAAAAAATTGCTATACGTTCATCTTGCATTTCTTTTCTTACAAAATAAATTGATCTTTGCACATATGGAATTCTCGGGAGGCTTTTGTTGCATCTTGGCAGCATTGCGAGAACCCAATCCATAACACAGTTATTCACCTAGATAGAAAAATGGGCCTTTTGGTGGAAGCATATTGTGGGTACATAAAATGGTAAATATTGATGTATTGGAACTTATACACCATGAAGCACTAGATCATTCCTCCCCAAATCCCTACAGACCCTTTCAGATAGACACATGGCGGAGAGTACTATTAAAAGAAGAATGTGTCGAAGGAGAGGGGTTCCTTTTGGGGAGGTGGAAGCATCGAGGTCGCACAAAGAGGAGCCATAGAGAGAGAGAGAGAGAGGCTGCCAAGTGAAGCTTCTGTTGCTCTATAACTTGTGATTTGATAATGAAATATTGGCCATTGATTGGCTTTTTCCCATGGATGTAATCGCACGGCAAGAGGCCGAAGGCAAACCACGTAAGATTTGTATCATTTCTTTTATTTGTGCCATTTCTTTTATTTGTGTCATTTCTTTTATCTCTTAACTATCACTAACTTGCTGTTTGTTCCATGATCTTTGTGATGGGTTGATCGAGGAATATCGGATGGCAATCTCGATTTTATCCCCCATACATATTCCTTGTCCCTTATTCTACAAGCCAAACAATGAAGCGCTTATCCTAAATCACATAAAACTATGATAGAGCTACTCATGCAATCAATATCACCTTAAAGGTATATTTTCTTTTTATCTCGTGGAAAAAATTTATCATGAACTAAACAAAGTACACAAGCTCAAAAGGAAAGGATCCCAAATACAACCTCTAGATATCCCGCTCCAGACTCACTTCTACCTACCTCTCTCTTAATGGTCATTAATGACCAAAAACCAACATGATGTCTCTTGTCGAAACAATGCATACCATTCAACATTTGATCAAGTAATCATTTACAAAGGCTTTAATGCAAAGGAGGCCATTAACTCCCTTGTCGACCGACTGAAACTCTATTCTCAAGCAATGTTGTCGCACAGACAACGTTGGAAATTGACAATGATTTGATGGTTCGATCACAATTTGCAAACCTTTCAAAAAAAAATCATAGTTTGCAAACATATTTCCACATTGTATCTCCCTCCTCTGGATCATCTTTGAAGGTCTCGTTTTACTCATTCGACTCCATTCTTCTCTTCCCCTCCTTTCGGTCCTTACCCACAAAGTTTACTTCTTTTTTGTCACCACCACTCTCCTAAGTTCTCCTTCTACATTTTACACTTCTTTGCAAATTAATTTTTTATATATGCATAAAATACGCACTTCGTCTAGATCTTACACGTGCCTTTAGTACTTGTAGAAGTTTGAGTTTATTGATAAAACTTTGGTGATTACATTGACCTACTCAAAAGCTCTTATATAGAGCATTACAAAAATTCAAAACAGGAAGAAAATCTTAATCAAATCAAATCTAATCCTAATTGAGATTTGATATTATCATAACCTTGTAATAAAATATACCATATCAGTATTGGTGAATCTCACATAATTTATTGTAATATATTCTCTAATATTCCTCCTCAAATTCATGGAGATTGGAAAACAATGATCATCGTGAGTTTGTCGAAATCGAGTGCCGTTGAAGAATATTGTCGCCATTTTAAATGTATCAGGATACTAGTAGTAATCCATAATGGTCACGCGGGATCTTGTCCCGTAGAAATCTTCAATTTAGGCTAGACCAAAACCCGTTAAATATTAATACGGAAAAGGGCTTCATTGTGCCAAGATGCATGTGGGCATATGTTTGCCTCATAGGCTTGGGATTTATGAGTCCTCAAGCAATGAAGTGTGTGGGCCTCTTTTGGACCTCACAAGAAGGGTATGGGGACCTCTTTTTGGGCCGCACTTGTGTGTGCCTCTTGTAGGTATCGCTGGTTTGAGGCTCTTCTGGACCAAGGAGAGTGGGTGGGCACTTAGTGCCTAATGTGAGCCTCTTTTGGATCTCACGGGCTTGGGATTTAAAAGTCCACAAGCAAATCCATCTCTCTCTCTCTCTCTCTCTTAGCCAACAAATTTTGGGCTTGAGCATAAATAAACTAGGGTCTATCTTGGGCCAACTAGGCTTGGGTCTCTTATGGGGCTACAAATAAAGCAAATCCCTTTATCTTTATCTTTTTTCCTTTTTTTTCTTTCAACTGACTCACAAGTGAAAGAGGGGGTTTAGTGAGTTGGGTTTTCAACCACGACAAGTTGCCATTTGGTTTCAAAATTGGCAAGCTCAATGGAAGATTCACGGTGATAGTGTAGGCACCAACGGCAAAGGGTACATCAACATCAACAAAGAAGATGGCATGAAATAATGACATGGGTGAGCTATTGGCAAGGGCACGGGTGGAGGCAGTTGGTGGCACCGCTGGAGGTGACAAAGCAAGCATCACAGGAGGGGCCTGCGACTGTACTTCAGCAGTGGTAGCTACAGTTGCATTAGTGGCATCGGCAATGGAGGTGGCACACAATGGTGGTGTCGACTGCATCTTCATCTTCTTCCTTTTTTGTTTATTTACCCGATCCAAAGGTGAAGCAATAACAAGAGGGGTTGGGAAACAAACGAGAGAAAAGGGTTTCGTTTCGGGTTTAAAAAATACTTGAAGAAGAAGGTCGTTGGTAGAGGAAGTTATGGTGGTAGCGATGGCAACAATGGTGACAATGGTAGCTTGTTGTGGTGGTGATTGGTTCCGACAATGGTGGAGCAATAATGATAGCTAGAGCAGCAATCGAGAGATAATGGGGTTCGATCAAAGATGATGTGAAACAGCGATGACAACGGAGATCTTGGCCTGGACAACGATGTTGATGGAGCTCCTTATTTCATGCTGATTTTTTTGAGACCCTACTATGGTGGTTGAATATGGTGTGTGAGATGGAATAGAGGTTGAAAGAGGAGCCGAACTATAAGCTTTTAGAAATAAACATAAACCTACAAGGAGCAGAGGTCCATGATGACAAGGTCATAAATGCATATGTGTGGAAGGGCTAATATACGTGCCCCGCGGGATTTAGTCAAGTGCTCTAAGAGGCTCAGATACCCAGGTACCAAAAAAATTATGACAAAGTCAGAAATGCATATGTGTGGAAGGGCTAATATACGTGCCCCGTGGGATTTAGTCAAGTGCTCTAAGAGGCTCAGATACCCAGGTACCAAAAAAATTATGACAAAGTTAGAAATGCTTGATGGTTTTGTTTGAAAAATTGGAGATGGAAATCAGGGCATGCTAGATGGGCAGCAGTGATGTCACCTGCCGGGAGGACACCAGACCAATAGGAGAGATCACTGAAGCATAGGTTGTTAGATGACCTATTTTGATACCATGATAGAAAATGAATATGTTGATAAAACTTCGGTAATTACATTGACCTACTCAAATCTTTTATATAGAGCATTACAAGGATTCAAAACATGAAAGAAATCCTAATCAAATCAAATCTAATCTTAATTGAGATATGATATTGTAATATTGCCCCTGACCCACACCAATATGATATTGTCCGCTTTGGGGTCATCCTCCTCACAATTTTGTTTTTCTCTATGAAAAAGGCATCATACTAGATAGGGTCAAGCTTTACTTTATAACCAGGGCTCCGAACGTTCTCTTGTTTAATGTGAGACTAAACTCAAGCACTTACCTGTCATTCTACCCAGCAACCCTGGCGTGGCGCATTGACTAGGTCTTGACATTCACCCCACTCGACAATATGAGATGTCATCGGCTCTGATACCATTTGAGAACGTCCCTGACCCACACTGGTATGGTATTGTCTGCTTCGGGGTCATCACCCTCACGGTTTTGTTTTTCTCTACGGAAGGCCTCATACTAGATAGGGTCAAGCTTGCCTTTATGGCCCAGGCTCCGAACATTCTTTTGTCCGATGTGGGACTAAACTCCAGCACCTATTTGCCATTCCACCCAGCAACCCCCGCGTGGTGCACCGACTAGGTCTTGACAGATATGATGTATCTCACACAATTTATTGCAATATATTATCTAATAGTACTAACATAAGAAGTCTTTATGAAACACTAGTGGTTTAGCCAGACATGACACCTTGGACTACCAAGACATCCTTCACCCTAAGTGGACTTAATTGGCTTAAACAAAATTCAGTCGAGACCATTTGTAAGCGCTTACCACTCCATCCTCGGCTTAAACTAAATCAACATCAGCTCGGCCTATGCTGACCAACCTAATAAGGAATAATCAACTTCTCATCATTCTCCTTCACTTATATATTTTAGATCAACTACAGTAGACAATACCAACTTGTCATGCAAACAACTCAACGAACTTTATACTGAATAATACGTGTCACTCCGACTCATATTCAAATCAAGTAACAAGTCAAATAGTTTTACTACTTACTATCCCAACCCTATAAATAAGACCCACAATTCAAGTATGAGAAGTTTTTTAGATTTTGAAAACTTTAATCAGATACTTTGAACTAAGATGTCTTGACTATTTGAATACAAATTCGTCAAAAAAAAAAATTATATAGGTACCTCTTGACAGTACATATATTTTGATATAGTCCATCGTCAATTTTTTCTCTAAGGAAAGAATTAATTAGAGAACGTAGAAAAAGAAAAATTGTTTAAAAACTAAATTACCCCTGAAGTTGCGTATAGACTAAAGTACCATTTAAAAAGTGAAAAAGATTAAAAATTAAGAAATATAACATGGGCATTGTCGGAAAAGGAAGTTTTTTATTTTATTTTTGGCAGGGGTGACGTGTGCTTTGACATAAAAAAACCGAAGAACCCCTGCTTGTGAATAATTTAAAGAAAATAAAATAAACAAAAATAAGGGCATTTCTAGGAATATAAAAATCAGCGTTACTAATGAACTAAGGCTTTCATCCATTAATAAGTAGAATTGATTGGGATGGGATATTCACGCCAACGTTTTTGCTCAACAAACCCACTTAACAAAAAAATTACAAATCTATCCCTTGTTTTTCACTCTCACCATCCACCCTAAAAAACCCTAAAAGAATAACAAGAAGAAGAGGAAGAGGAGGAGGAAGTCGCCGCCACCACCTCTCCCTCTTTCTTTCTCTCTTTCTCTCCCTCACTCTGCATTTTCTCTTCTTCTCTCTTCATCTCTCTCGCTCTTTCTCTCCCTGCATTCTTTCTTTCTTGCTCTCTCCCCCTCCCTCCTTCTCTCTCTCTCTTTAGGCCTCGGGCTGCCGAGGCCGAGAGAGAGAGAGAGAGAGAGAGAGAGAGAGAGAGAGAGAGACAAACTGACCAGTGGCAGAAGTTCTTCCTCCTCCTCCTCCTACGTGGTCTGTATGTTTTATTTTTGTTTGTTTTGGTGGGTGGGTGTTAAGAGTGACTTGGGCGTAGAGAGTTACGAATGAATTTTATGTGGGGTTTAGTGAGTAAGTGGGTTTGCTGAGCGAAAACACGAATGTGAATATCCTGTCCCAATAGATATTATACTTTTCCTATAGAATATGCAAGTCTTACTAAATCTATAAAAAGTTCAACCCCATATATAATACTTTTTAAAAAGTAATTTTTATATTATACACGAACTTGGTAACTATGTTCCTAACCAAGGATTGGGTCAAATATCCTTGGGTCAGTGGGCCCAAAAGAATGTGTAATGTGGCATATTGGGAGAGGAAAAGTGGAGAGCATCGACACATCGATCATTTTGAATGCGCGCTTATTTTAGGTCGATACCGTTGTTCATTTCAAAAGTTTGATACATCCTCCCCTTAAAATGCCACGACCCCTCAATAAAAATCAGACTGATTAGTGGTTTTTTTGGCTGTTGGATTTAAGCAACTTTTCATCATGGGCTTCATGAATATATAGGCATGTGATGGGTTAAAAGTCCATTGATCAAAATGTCAAATCCAACAGTTATGAATCAACAGTCAAGTTGATTTCTTCAAAATATTTTGAAGAAATCAAATCTTTGATGCAGAAGGTTGATTTAAAAGTTTAATAAAAAGAGTATAATAAAAATGTCATGTGGCACACTATTTGGGGCCCACTGGTCCTTTAGATGTTGGACCCTCTTGGTGGACCTATATCCAAAATCAGCTTGATCAGTGATCACTCTTATTGAATTTGAACATTTTGTTTTTATGATGGGCTTTTTACCATCTATAAGCCTGTTCATAATGGAAAAAAGAAATACTTGAATCCTGGAAAACGTAGTATGCAAATGCGACCAAAAGGGGACATGTAACATTAATTAATTAAACTTCCTTTTAACCGGCTTTGCTGTCACTTTCTGATTGTATTTGCATACTAGATTTTTGCTTTTAAGTCCAATAGATAGAAATCCATGCGGAAGATGACTATTGCAAGGCAGGCCTGTCAGCACCTGGGCCAAATATTGATGGTGTCAGTGGGCCAAAAAAGTGTGCGACGTGTCATTTTGAGGATGGGAATAAATCTTTGATGACCGACAATCATGATAGATCATAGTATGAGCCACGTGCAAAACTCTTAGAGATCACAGATATGTATGAATGTTTGGCCCATCCCTAGGTGGATCTGTTAAGACCCAAACCAATACACCAATCGCACCTAGGTAATAGAGGGTGCGAAAGCTGAAGTCTTAATCTTTAGGATCATAACATTCCACCACACTTTCAAAGCCGATGTCTCGGTGGCCCACTTTGAGGAGGCTGTCACACTGATACCCCTCTTTTCTCACTTTTTTGTGAGTAGGCCTTCCACATATCTATTTTCAATACCCCTATTTTCTCTTTTTGAGCGAGCATCCGGGTAGTCCTTTCCCATGTTGATCCTCACATGACTTGACCCGTGACATGTAGAAAGCTTAAGTCTTAACCTTTGGGATCGTAGGAGAATTTATATATCAAAATATGAGTAAAACTTTTGATTACAATGGCCTCTCATTGAAGCCCGTAACAGTCAATGAGGTCTTGGCATATACTTGAGTGTTTTTTCACGTACCCCTGTGCTCTTTTTGCTTTTGCAATAAAAAATCTTAAAAAACACTCACATGAGTAAGTGGCGAAAAACACTTGAGGTATGTGGTGAGCACTCATTGGCTATCACGGGCTTCTGCTGTCATCAATACTCCCAACATATCAGCATGATTAGTGATATCTAACCTCTTGATTTGACTACCCAAATAATGCTCCAATCCCACTATTAAAAATAAATCCATGAAAAAGACTCTAATCTTGACGAGTAGATGTCACTAATCAAGTTGATTTGTGGTCTGTAAATCAACCTAGGGATGACCTACACGTCCATGAGGTCAGTGGTGAGTAACTCAAGTGAGGGACGTCCATCATTGTTCCGACCAATGTATGAGCCACGTGGCACACTCTTAGTGATCACTGACTATGGATGTTTGGATCAACCCTAAGTGGAGGAGAAAATTTTTTAAGAGCAGGATTCGTTGAAGCCTCGATCATGCGCTAATGATCGAGCGCCAAATATACCATGTTTACTTTTAATTTAAAAAAAAAACCATATCCTAAACCGAGGTACACGTGGCATGGGATCATTGGGCGCATGATCGCCTTTAAAAAATTCTGCCACTTCAAAAAATTTCTCTTAGTGGACCTACAGACCAATAATTGGCTTGATTAGTGAGGTGTTGGAGTCGTTTTCATGGGTTGATTTTTAACCGTGGAATTTGAGCATTATTTGGACCTGGGTACAAAGATCCAAAGGTTTGAAATCACTAATAAGGGAGTAAAATTTCGGTCACAGCAACATGAACCACGTGGCACACTCTTACTGGATGATAACCGTATGGATGTTTGACAAATCTCTAGGTGGACCTACAAACCAAAAATAATCCTTTCAGAGATTTCTAACCATTGGATTGAAGTTATTTTCATGGGTTTTAACCGTAGGAATTTGAGCATTATTGATCGTTATTTGGGTGCAAAGATCGCTGTGACCGAAGTTTTACTCCTAATCAGGCTGTTTTTTGGTATGTAGGTAAGGTTTGTGGTCTCTAGCAGCCTGCCACATGGCTCACACTGTGGTCCGTCATCAACGTTAATGACGGAATCCGTCATCAAAGTTTTACTCGAATTTTTTTCCCACGACGAAAGTAAAGTTTTTTTTATTCGAACTCGGCAATTTCGATCTCTTGACGATTTCAGCCGTTGTTTAACTCAGTCCGGCCAAGTTTCTAGCGAATTCGACATTTTTCCGTCAATCAGGAGGGAGAGATGGGCGGTAGAACTCCCGGGAACAACAGAAACCCTTGCCTGACCATGCATCAGCCATGGGCATCGCTGCTCGTGTACGGCATCAAGCGCATCGAAGGGAGATCTTGGCCCGGTCCTATCAGAGGTAGTAACATAAACCCTAGACTTCATTCCAAAACCCTAGAGAATGGTATCTGTTCTTGAGCTTATAGGAATCCTCTTGAGCTCACTCAGTTTTTTCTGTTGTTGTTTTCTTTTGGTCTGATGAGTTTAAATTTCTGTATTTCTTATGTTCTCTCCCTAAGATCACTCACTAACAGTGGAGACAAGTTAGTGGTCGTTAAGGATGCCAAAAACTTTATGATGTTGGGGTCGTTAAAGTGCGAAAACATAAATATTGTCGAATTTAGTTTGGTAAGTGTTATGACCAGAAACTGAATAAGGGCTTAGCTTTCCCCTCCACTATCACCTTGGTGCTTTTGGAGTATTGGTTAGGTTCCTTTCCCAACAGTAAGCTTTGTTCTAGGATTTAGAAGCTCACCCCAAAACTCAAAAGTTGGATTTTTAGGTTATGGACATAAATATTTGTGATGAAAGTGAAAAAAAAAAAAAAAAAATGAGGAGTGCTAGTAAGCAACCCTTTGATGGAGTTGCACAGATCAAGGTTTAAAGGGGACCGTTATAACGGCGGTATAATGGACTGGGGGCGTTACCGTTTTTTTTTCCGTTATAACGAAAAAAACGCTCAGGGGCAAAAACGGAAAAAACGGGAAAATAACGGAAAAAATGGCGCTGAAATTCAAATTTTGAATTTTAAAATTTGAATTTCAAATTTTCAAAACTGGAAAATAGCGGAATATAACAGAAAAATAATGGAAAATAACGGAAAAAAACGAAAATAACGGCCGTTTTTTTCAAAATTTTTCAGAAAATAACGGTCGTTATTTTCGTTATAACGGAAAATAACGGCCGTTATTTTCTGGGCGTTTTAACGGTCCATAATGTAACGGGGTAGGTCTGAATTCGTTATAACGGCTGTTATTTTTGTTATAACGACCGTTTTTTAAACCTTGGCACAGATGCAACCCGTAGAAGACAAGAAATATGTATATATTTTAATTTAGAGGTGTGGTTCTCGAGGCAGTTTTCCTGTCTTTTGTCGGGTTGCATCTGTTCAACTCCATTAAGGCTGTGTTTGTTCACTGAGAACCAAGGTTTAAAAAACGACCGTTATAACGAAAATAACGGCCTTTGTAACGGATTCGGACCTACCCTGTTACGTTATGGACCGTTAAAACGCCCATTATAACGAAAGTAACGGCCGTTATTTTCCGTTATAACGAAAATAATGACCGTTATTTTCTGGAAAATTTTGTGAAAAAAAAACGGCCGTTATTTTCGTTTTTTTCCATTTTTCTGTTATATTCCGTTATTTTCCATTTTTGAAGTTTTGAAATTCAAAATTTATATTTTTTCCGTTTTTGCTACTGAGCGTTTTTTTTCATTACAACGGCCGTTATAACGGAAAAAACGGTAACGCCCCCAGTCCGTTATATCGTTATAACGGTCCCCTTTAAACCTTGCTGAGAATTACACTTTGCGCAGGACTAAAATGAGCGCAAGGTTGGAGTTGCTCAATATCGAACTTGCACAAATATGCGTTTAAAGTGTTTGGTTGAAAAATAAAGTGTTAGATAAGAATATATTACATACATCGCACATGTGTGGGAGCTTGTTGCACCGTGGTCTAAAATAAACATGCGGTGCACTTGTATTCACCCTACATCAAGTCACTTTGTATATCAAGTGGGTCCCACATGCTAGATGGGCCCCCACGTGCCACATGGCAGTGTATCCAGGTCATACGAGTCATGAGGGCCCCACATGTTATGTAGTTCAAATAACATGTGGGTCCCACATGCCAAATGGGTCCCACGTGTTATGTCCCATCATATTTAGGTGGGCCCTAGATGCTAGGTGCCACAACAACCCCCCGCATAGAGACACACGTGCGTGACACGTGTCAGTATATCAAGGCCGAACACATCATTAGGCCCCCATGCCAAGTGGGTCCAACGTATTATATGATCAACATAGTAAGTGAGGCCCACATGCTAGGTGGGCCTCCACATGCCATGTGCCAATGTATCAAAGTCCCATGTGATATATGATTCGGTGAATGTACACCAAATTATGGAGGGTGGGAAATTTTTATTTGTGAAGGTGTAACAACACGATTCTCAGGGGGAGGGGGTGTGAAAATGTTTTCCAAAGAAGGTACACTTTTGACTTCCCAAGCAACAACGGAACTTGTGCAACTTCGTGAAACAAACGCGCCAAAAGCATGAAAGTCATGCAAGCTTTGTTATCGCGCACTCAATAAACAAATGTGGCCCATATCCAGTCTTCGGGTAGAGGGACACATGATAAGGGAGGAGGAGGAGATAAGGGAAAGGGTAGTACATCACTACTTCCATCAGTACAAAGAGCCATACACTTTCCGGCCAAAGGTGGATGGGTTACTGTGGGTGCCGTATTTTCCAGCAAGTCGAATATGGACGCGTGTCTCTGGCTTATCACGTGCGGTTTCGAATAAACGACGCGTGTTAGTAGACAGCACGCGAAAGTAAATGCGCCGGAGTCATCATTAGGAGCCATTAAAACTGTCCATCGTGTCACATACCTTCCATTAATTGGAAATGCCATGTGTCATGATGGAATGATCGACACATAGAGGTGATGCTAACAGAATGCATTAACATCTCAGCCTTTAATATGTCGGGAAGCATTCAATCTTGCCCGGCATAGTTATTATTGACAATTCGGTTGCCGGGATCTATTTCAATATCATCCCGACAAGATCAACATATTTACTTGCCGGGGTCTATTTCAATTTCATCCCGGCAAAGTTCTATGATTTGTTGGATGACTGTATCCCGACAAGATCAACAGACTACTTGACGGGATCAATTTCAACACATCCCGACAATATCAACAGATTTACTTGCCGGGATCCATTTCGATATCATCCCGACAAGGTCATATGACTTGTTGAAGGATTATCCCGACAAGATCAACAAACTTATTTGACGGGATCTATGTCCATATCATCCCGGCAATACTGGATGAGATCAATTGTCTTACGTGGCAGGATCTCCTATGTACGAGGTAAGTATTCTGAGCACCCTCAGTTTCTTAACCAATGAATATTAGCCACGTGGCCGTTAGTTGAATTATCATGAATTCGATATCTCCTTGTCCAAATACCTGACACGGAGGATGCCACCTCAGTATCACTTCAGTTATTTCAGGTATAACCGAATCAAGGAAGTCAAGATTTAAACCGACAGATTCTGTTTTATAACAGAATCTATCTGAGTCATCGTTGACTGATAATGACTAGACACGTGGAAGGTGAGTCACGCCAGTTCTAAGGTTATAAATATGAGACCTTCAGAACTGAAAAGAGATCTTGCTCTCCAGATCCAGATAGCCTAAACTCTGAAACTTTTTACTATTTTCGTGGAACCTGTTACATTTCCTATACTGACTTGAGCGTCGGAGCCTTGTCAACAGGTACAACCAAATCTCATCTGGAGATCATCCTATTCTTCGCAGAGGAACAAGCAGTTTCATCCTGGAGCATCAGAATCGTTCGATCATCACCAAAATCCGAATCGTCTGACCTCGAAGATTGTGTGGGTTAGATCAGATATTTTTCCCCCACAGTTACAGTTTGATCGTATCAACAGAGAGCAAAAGTCGTGGCTGGAGCGTCCTGTGGAAGAAGAGGAGATCGTTAAGGCCATTAGTGACCTTGGAGGAGATTGAGCCCCAGGACCAGATGGTTTCTCTCTGGCGTTCTTCAGGAGATGTTGGGACATCATCGGGAAAGATTTCATGAAGGTGGTCAAGGAGTTTGAGGAGGAAGCTATTTTGGACAGGTGTCTGAATAGTACTTTCATTACCTTGGTCCCGAAAAAGGAAGGAGCGGAGTCGTCGGTAGATTTTCGGCCCATAAGCCTGGTGGGCAGCACTTATAAGATAATCTCCAAAGTGCTCGCCTCTAGAATGAAGGAGGTTATGGGGAATATTATCTCCTCTCCTCAAGGCGCTTTCGTCAAGGGAAGACAAATTTTAGATGGGGTCTTGATTGCAAACGAATGCATTGATTCTAGAATTGGAGAAAAGAGCAAGGGCATCGTTTGTAAGATCAACATGGAGAAAGCCTACGACCACGTGAGCTGGAAGTTCCTAGACTATTTACTTGATAGAATGGGGTTTGGATGGAAATGGATTCGCGTGTGTATCTCGACGGCTACGTTCTCAATCCTAGTAAATGGCGTTCCGGCTTGTTATTTTGGGAGCTCTAGGGGGTTGAGGCAAGGGGATCCCCTATCCCCTTTCTTATTCATTTTAGTGGTTGAAGCTTTGAGCAGAATGATTAGGAGGGCGTCGGAAGGGGGTAAGTTTGAAGGGTTCCTCTCGAGTAGTAGAGGCCCTTGTGTCACTCATCTACAGTTCGCCGATGACACGATTATTTTCGCTCAGGACTCCCATGAACAGTTGAGGCACATTCGTTGTGTCTTGAGATGTTTCGAAGCGGTTTCAGGTTTAAGCATTAATTTGGTCACAAGCGAAATGTATGGGGTTGGTGAGGTGACGGATCTGAGAGTTCTAGCAAAGACCCTGGGATGTAAAGTTGGTAGACTTCCCACGACATACCTTGGGCTCCTGTTGGGGGCTAAGCATAAATAGAAGGCTATTTGGGATCCAGTGGTGGAGAGATTCGGAAAGAGACTGAGCGGATGGAAGAAGAAGTATCTCTCTAAAGGAGGGAAGATTACTCTAATCAAGAGTACGCTATCTAGTCTGCCCATATACTACCTCTCCCTGTTTTCCATTCCGGCGAGCGTGGCGAAGGATTTGGAGAAGAAGATGAGAGACTTTTTGTGGAACGATAAGCAGGACAATCACAAGATCCACCTGGTGGACTGGGCTAGGATTTGTAAGCCCAAGGAGGAAGGTGGTTTAGGATTTCAGTGCCTAAGAGAGATGAACGACGCCCTTTTGGGGAAATGGCTTTGGCGCCTTGGCGAAGAAGAAGATAGCTTGTGGGGGTTGGTCAGCCGGAAAGTATGGAGTTGAGTGGATAGGTGGAGAAGGGGCATTTGTTACTCAGTCTTATGGGTGTAGCCTTTGGAAAGGCATCTGGAAGGTGGTGGACCACTTTAGCAAAGGGATCCAGTTTAAAGTGGGGAAAGGTGATAAGATTCGATTCTGAGAGGACACTTGGTGTGGTGATGTACCACTCAGAGATTCTTTCCAATCCTTATACCTCTCTCTGATCTACAAAAGACTAAGATCCAGGATTGCACTGTAGTTAGGGAGGGGGTGTCATCGTGGCGACTAGGGTTCAGAAGGAATCTGAACGACTGGGAAGTGGAAAGCCTGGCCATCTCGTCAGAGGCGGACGAAAGATATTGGAGATGGGAACGCAATGGTATGTTTTCTATCAGCTCGTTTTACCTCCATCTCAGTAGTCTGGGCCGGATTCTCTTCCCTGCAGCTAGGGTGTGGGGGGCACCTATTCCGACGAAGGTGAAGTTCTTCTTCTGGACCACTATCTTGGATAAGATTCAAACGGTTGACCACTTGCAGAGGAGGGGGATGATGATCCCCAATAGGTGTTCCTTGTGCAAATCAGAGGGGGAGGACATGGATCACTTGATGCTGCATTGTCTTTTTTCTCACTCCATCTAGACTGCTTGGTTCTCCATCTTTGGAATCTCCTTTGTAATGCCGAAGCAAGTGGGTGCGTTTTATGACTCGCTGGAGTTAGGGGTGTTTTTGGGTAGAGAAGGGTACCTTTGGAGAATCCTTCCGTTTGCCATTATGTGGGCCATTTGGAAAGAGAGGAATCGATGCATCTTTGAAGGGGAGGAGGCATACCTCCCGAGGGTCATGTTGAAAATTAAAGCTTCTTTGTATCTGTGGTCCTCTATTTCGGCGGAGTTCCGAGGTTGTATGTTTGATGCTTTTGTGTTTAGATGGGAAGGGGTGCTTAAAGAATCCTTCCCGGGTTAGTTGGTTTTTCTTGGTTTGGTCTGGGGGTTTCTCGTCTTGAGAACCCCGTTGTATCTCTGTTTTGGGTTCTCCCTCTTTAATATCAAATCTACTTATCAAAAAAAATATAAACAAATGGGTCCCAAAATATAGTTGTGGAAGTTAGTTTGGTTGGCATTGTTTTGGGGATTAGAAACTAACCCGAAATGCGAAAGGTAGAGTAATTATGTGTTTTGTAGATTTGGATTACCGGGTTTTGGCAAGTTCAGAGTATTCTGAGCTGAAAGAAGTCTTATCATAAGTGGTTTTGAGTTGACTCGCATTTCTATCATTTGTTTGTTTAATTATGCTTTTAGTTATTGGAAGTTTTCTCTTTCCCTGGTCTTTATCATGTGTTTGGTTCTGCACTTGAGGAGCATGTCAGAAATATCAGCTTAGCTTTGTTCCATGTTTCTTATGGGTCCTAGAATCCCTGATTTGAAGTGAATGATTGCATCCAATTAGTCTGGTTTACTTTCAAACTCCCCCATGTAGCTGGGAAGAAATAAAACTATTGGAGCATTCAAGTGAAGCTGTTATTTAAATGCAAAAAAGCTTTGGGATTTGATGCAGAATGTTTATTGTGTAATTGTTGCCCAATAAACAAAAATGCTCTTGCATGAGCATTAAATGATGTAATATCTAATCTAAAATGGCAACTGGCAAGAGAGGTGTGGTGTAGCCGGAAGAGTGAACAAACACCTATTTAAGGCCTTTAAGGAGCAGAAGTCTGTCTTCAAACCTCATGTTACAATGGGTTATAGGTCCCACATGGGGGAAGATGGTTTAGGAAAACTAGCTATGGTAAGTCTTGGTCCATTCCAACAAAAGAGGCATGTTGTGCATATTAGCAAATAGTATTTGTTGATTGTATTGATGTCAAGAACCAGTTGATTGCTAGGTGAAAGAAAAATTATTTTTAAGAATGTTACGATTGGTGAGTAATAGCTGTGGCCCCTTCGTCTTAGTCTTCTATGATTTTTTGGTTTTCTGGAAACACACGATCAATTAAGAACATGACCAGTGGAGAATCCTGTTCAGTGTCATATCCTACGAAGAATCCTTCCCTTTGCCATTTGATGGAGTGTTTGGAAAGAAAGGAACAGGAGGGCATTTAAAGATAAAATTGAAACTGAAGACCGAGTTATCAAAAGGTTGGAATTGAAGATTTTTCTTGGAGTTTGATTATCAAGGAATTCTAGGGGAGTTCTTATAGTGCTTTATTTTCTAATTGGGGAGCTTCTATTGACGGTGTTTCTCTAGGGGGATTATTTTGTGTTTCTTGGGGTCTAGTTCTCGTTTTGAGAGCCTTCTTCCCTTCTCTTTCTTATTCTTTATCTGTATTTTTGTAGGGGCTTTCCCCCTTATTTTTATAAATTCAACCAAATCAGATTTATGAGCGAAGCATTCCCTGAGAGAAATAGAGAGATCTTTTCCCATTTTGAGAGTTTGTTAAAGCTTCAAAAAGTATGGACATACTTTTTGTAAGAGAAATTGTAGCTTCAAGAGTTCTTAATAATTTACAGGAAAACAAAATTACAATTACTTGATGGTTTGACTACTAGTCAGCGTGGATGTGTATGAAGAGTTTTGTCATCAAAATTGTATTATTTACAGACATGGTTTTAAATGGTCCGTCATAATGTTATAACAGTCTTAATGCTACCATTATAATGGGTCCCATCAGTCACATCTGAAGTAAAAAATGGTCAGAGTATTATTTTTTTATTTTTTATTTTTCAAAATAACCTCGATGACGGTAATTTTTTGTTTTCAAAATAATGTCTGTGGTTTCCGTTATAATGCTAAGCCCTTTTTTTGGATTTGGGCGTTATTTTCGAAATAATGCAGGGATGTGGTGTAACTGTTATGATAGCCGTTATTTTTGTTATAACGGCCTTTTTTAAACCATGGTTACACATCTTAACAAAATGAGGTGGCTAGAGGAAAGAAAGAACGGAGTGTTCATGACCATGACAAGGTGCAGAAGAAAAAAATAGCCTCTAGTTGTACATAAAAGTTAACAGTTCATCCTAGAATTGTCCATTAGAATTCTAATGAATCAGACTCTCAGGTTCGAACAGTGTTTAGACCTGTGATATGGATGAGGGAAGGAGTGCATTAAACTTGCTGTTCTACTTTCGAAATGGAACTTGGAACTTTCTGCCCCTTGAAGCCAGGTACAAAGTGGTGATGTCATGTGCAAGTCAAGAGATATATTGTTCGAAAAAAATGCTTTGGAGATGCCCTATCCTGGATATGGTCTGACAGCTTATTGCAACAACAATCTAACCATATCTCTAGCTAAGATCCAACTTTTCATGATTATCATTAAGACTTGAGTTTACTATTACATATTATTTCATTTGTGAGCTTGTGAATGATGGTGTGAAACTCGAGTATTGCTTTGATTAACTCAGTTATGTTCCCCCAAAGCCACTAGAGATCAATACCTTCAGCAAGTTAAAGAAGATGTCCCGTGTGAGGAACATTGGAAAGCGTGGTGTAAGAGTTGGAGTTATAAAGTAACTTGAAATTCTAAAGGTGTATTTTTTTGGTATTTTAGTTAACTTGCTGCACATGTTGTAGTCTGGAATGATATGTGTTGATGTTATTTTATGCCATTTTCTTTGATTGCTAGGAATATCTTTTCTGCTTCTTTTTTAGCTACATTACTTAAGTATGACAATCATTACTGGTCAAAAGACTCAAAACAAAAGTATGACAATTGTTGACCCCCACATGGCTAGAAAGTATTTTGGGAGAAGAAAATGACAGATCTTGAATAATTGGGGATTTTTATCCCTTCTATAATTTTCTTTTGTTTTCCATTTCTTTTCAATATTCTTTTAATGGGCTTCAGAAGAGGTTTCTATGTTCTTGTTCTGCAGTTAAGAGGTTTTTAAATTATCTTGAGATATTCTTCTATTCTTGAGGATGCGTCTGAGTATATAATATATTGTCTTTGTGAAGGCCGACTTTGGATCCATGCTGCTAGTAAGGTTCCAGATCCAGCAACAATCAAAGCAATGGAGGACTTCTACAGGGAAATCTATGCAGTGAATGGAATAACGGACCTCAAATTTCCAGAGCATTATCCAGTTTCACAACTTTTAGGTATTAGAATAATCTTTTCGCTGGAACTATGTTTCTCTTGTTCATTTCTTTTTAGATGACTGATTTGAAAAACAATGACGCAGTCGTATTCTATCACAATTAGCGTCATTGTGGAAAATTCCATCTTTGGTTTTGAATGTCTACTACACAAGCTGGATGGGTCTGATCTGCCTCCTACATGAATTGATTTCTTGCAGACCAGTTTTTTCAATTCGTTTTTAGCCAGGATGAAAACTTCTGAGACCATTTTTTCCTGTTCTTTTCTCTTTGCTTCTATATGTTTTTGTTCCTCATGAAAGAATAGATGGAACGTGGCAAATTAGGTAACTATGATTCAGGTCATACATTATCAAGATTGCACACTTTTTATGTTCATATACTTATGATTACTTTCGTACTAATGTCGCAAGTTCAAATAAATTTGAAATATTCAAGTCCTTTGCTCTTAAGCTGTCAGGTGCTAGAGGATGAAATTTGTTGGGTAAGAAAGGATGCTGGCATTAAGAATCAATCTTCTACACAAGTATCTCCTTTGGTCGTTCAGATTCTGGAAAGGAAACATGGATGGATTTTCCTTTTCCAGTTTCGGAGACACTAGAAGTCTACCGTAGTTCATCTCTAACCCAAACTTGGGTGCTCGTGAGTGTTGACTGTTCAGAACCGTATTCAAAATTTTCTGCAATTGTTATGAGTTGTCTTTTTAAGCTTTGGCAAAGATAAGATCTAATGTTTGAGTAAAGTTTCTTTGAAAATGTAACTATTCCTACAAAATGCTGAAAGGCTCGATCCTTGTTACAGGTTGCGTTGAAGTGGTTGGGTGTGTTAAATGTGAAGAGCTGGTGTGCTGGGAGGAGGTACCTGAAGGGGTGGGCACTGAGCTTTACTTTCTCTACTTTCTCTTTCAATATATTTCCATTTCATGTGTCTTCGAGCGTAGTTTAATAATTTAGACTTTTTTCAGGTGAGGCTAGAAGGGCAAACAGATTTTTGCTGGCTCTGTGAACAGCCACAGGTACATATCTTCATTCAACTAGAAGTTTACAGTTTCTGCATTTGAGGAATTAACATTTCAGATGCTCTCTCTCAGCATCTGCCTTTTTAGTCTAATGATCAAATCATTTTTCTCTAAATAAATGCAGAAATTATTAGTTCCTTTTGAGATGCGAGGGTATCAACGTATTTATAATTTGGAACAGAAGGTACATACACAGCACCAGCTTAGGTCTGCTTCGTTGTCTTCTTCATCTTCTATTTGGTAGCTGTAAGCTGCAATTAACTTTTTGTACGCAATGTTGTGACCCATGGTTCCTTTGATCTCTTGAAATTGTCATAGATATATGAGGCAGCAGTTAGAGACCTGTGTCCAATTGAAGGTCCACTGCCAGTGAAGTTTATGCTTCCAGATCCACGAGATCCTTTTTCGTTGAAGCCAGGATCACTTGCCTTCGCTGGATTTAAAGCATCTGAAGTGGAGAAATCAGAGAGTCTCAGTGCAGCCATAGCTGGTGCTCAAGCTGCAGCTACACAGTTCTCAAAGAAAGAGCCAAAATTCCAAACTAATACAATCCAGAAAGCAGAGACGCTTGATTCCACAGAAACAAGTCAGTTGAAGAACAATTTTAATGAAGAGAATAGAAGGCCAGCAGCTGTCTTAGATGGGAAGCCTTATAAAAGGAGATCCAGCACCACAATTACAAGGAACAAAGTAGTCACATGGATTGTAAAGAAATAGCAGTAGCCACAGTCAAGCTCGTTGCAGAGATTTGAAGCAGTAGCCTCAGGTTTGTTCTCTCTTCAATTGTTAGTGTGGTTAAAATTCCATATCTGCAAATTGAATCTTCTTTTGTAGAAAATGATCTCTTATACGTGAAGCTACATAACTCGGACATAATTTAACCATGATAAGAAATAGGAAACAGGGAAAAAAAGAAACAGACGGGTGTTGATATTGGATAGACTAATCATCAGACTCTGTAACCCTGACGAACAGATGATGTGTGTAGTGTTTATGGCTTTACCTGGATATACTATATATCTAAAAGATATGACATATAAACATAAGAACCTGAAAATTTTAATTTCTTTATACCTTTTAGGTGGGCAAGTCGGTTCAGGTGGGACTGAAAGCATATCTCGTGCAAGTGAACCCAACTTTAATGTGAAACAGTGTAAGCACTTTGACATTTTAGAGGTGGTATATATACATTTTAATCCACTTAGAGATGGTGCCTATCAAAAAAAAAGTGCACTTAGATATGGACATGTATGTCTCAGGCAAACAGTGTTAGAAATGGTTTGCACTAGGCATGACATGTTAAACATTTTCCTGTAGTTATATGATAATATTGGAATATTCCTTTTTAGATGAAATATGGTTTGATAGAATTAAGAATATGTAGGAAATCTATAGGTAGATAGAAATATTTGAAAACTATATTAGTGTTATTAGCAATGGTTAAAAAAGTGTGAGGCGTATATAAGGCCTTTTGCCTTTGTGAGGCGAGTTGTAAGCCTCGAGGTGGTATGAGCTGCATTTGGGTAAGCTTAACCCGAGTTTATAGCTATGAGTTTGGGTAAAAAAAGGATGAATTGGTCATTTTAAAAAGTTAAGAAATGATTAGAAGGATATTTCTGTCATTTAAAAAGTTTTATTAAAGGTTTTGTGGTCACTTAGAATTTGTATTGAAGGAATAGAAGGTCATTTTAGGTATTTAAAGAGTTTCACTTAAGTTTCCATTTGAGAATTTGCATTTTTACAAGTGCTTCCCGCATGAGCTATAAGCCGGATTTCAATGGCTTTTGCTTAACCTGACTAAATTGGTTTAAAACCCGGACTGCTTTTCATAAGCTATAACCAGACCTTTAGCTTATTTTGAGCTTACCCAAATGCAGCCTAATGCTGACTGGGCAGGAGATGCCTCAACTAGAAGATCCACTACAGGATACGCTTTCAGCCTGTGATCCCGAGCTATTTTGCGGTTAGCACTGAAAAACAAGTAGCATACACCTTCACTAAAGGCCTACTGATACGAAAATTCAACAAATTTTGATCCCAACTTGGAGTATGCAGTAGATAGTTGGTATTGAGGGGGATGTTAAAGTCAGTAGTGGCTTAGTCGGTTAGAATAATGCAGAGAAATGGAGAGGAATAGAATATTCAAAAAAAATTAGAGAAGAGAATTAAATGTTTAGAATATTATGGAAGAAAATAAATTAAAGAAAACTCTAGAATAGGGTAGGTCGGTGGATTACCTCTATAAATAAAAGCTTGAGGTCTTGTGCAATGTACAGAAATTGTACAAAAGTTGAGTGTAATAAAAGTGCTTGGGTCTCAACAAGTGGTTAGTATCTTGTAGTACTCCAACAGTTTTGGATTTAGATTCTTACGAAGAGCTTGGGTCTCAATAAGAGCTGTTGTGCTACCAAACCAGGTAGTGTAACATGGCGGACCTCTCAAGCATGTTGAGTGGGATTGAGGAACTTAACGACTATGGCTACTGGGAGTCCTATATGGAGTCATATCTCCAAGGGCTGGATCTGAGGGAGATTGTGACAGGAAACGATGCTCTCTACCATAAAACGTTCCAGAAAATGTAGGAGAAATACGAAAATAAAATATACGTGCAGGTAAGGCCTTATATGTTATTAAAGCTTCTATTCAGAAGGAGTTATTGAAGAATATTCGAGAAGCTAAAACTCCAAAAGAAGCGTGGGACTCATTTGCTGCGTTGTTCTCACATACGAATGGTGCTCGGTTACAACTCTTGGAGAATGAGATAAGCATAATCACACAAGGTAACATGTCTATCTCTCTATATTTTATAAAAGTAAAAAATATTTGTAACGAGATTTCACAGTTTGATGTCGAGTGCTATCAGCAGAGCATGTATAAGGAGAATTATATCCGAGGATTACGACCCGAGTACAATGGGTTTATAACGGCAATTCGTGGATAGCCTATACAACCTTCTTTACTAGAATTAGAGAATCTCTTAAGAAATCAGGAGATGTTGGCAAAACAGGTTGCTGGACTTTCAGTCAAAGAGAATGAAAAAGCCTATTCTCCAATAAAGAGTAGAAGAAGCGTAATTTTGAGGCAAGAAAGAAACCACAGAATGCCCAACCCAAGGGGAGTGATAAAGGGGATGCCGATAAGAAACAGTAGAAACGGCCCCAAGGAAGGCAAACTTTTACACGTTACAGGTGCGGAAAGCCAGGACACTTGGCTCATAACTGTAAAATGAAGATTGCTGAAGGAAATGTTGTTGAGACTGAGAAGAACTGACAACAAATACTGCAAAAGAACAAAAGGGGTGATAGATTATGCTTTTTGTTTCATAGCCACATCCTACAAGTGTTTGACACGAGTGTCCAACACATCAGCTCGTTAAAATGTATTGTTTCCTGGTGACTAAGCAACACATTTTGGTCACTCAGATCAATTTTTTACCTTGGATTGTGGGACTTGCAAGATCAATTAGCATGGTGGTTCACAAGTTATTTTATTTTTTCTTCTGTATATATGCATATTAAAAAAAAAAGTCCAAAGCACAAGAAAATGAACTAATGTCAACGTTATCAGATATTCTTTTCGAAAATTTTCCGCCTTTTTTACATGGGTTTGAAATTATGATTTAGATAAACAATGGCAGGCTTTTTTTACTTACATTTCAAATTATAGTTACTGTACTGTCTATCCAAAGTCCAGTTTGAACTGCGTCTTGATGGAACTTGTGGATTTATACATTGTTGCAGCAGCAGTGATATTGCTGAGGCCAGCACAATTGCGACCCCTCAGATGTGTGCAGATGTTACCGTTGAGCAAGAATTCCCCTCTTCAAACCACAGTATGAACGGCACCTGGTTGCTTCGATTTGCATGTGGAGATACAGGTGAAATGATCCTTGACCGTTGATGCTTTCCGAGGAATCAGAGATGAATCTGAGTAGTTCTTTCTTTCTTTTGTTTCCTTGTATTTGGAAAATGTATCCTTGATTTAATTATCATAGAAGCCCTGGTTCAGAAACTCATAACCTGAATCAGAATGGTGAATAAAATGCCATAATTCATTTCTGACCGTTGCGTATATTTTTTGATAAGTGACACATGCAAGCACAGCAGCATGGAGTGCGCATATCACACTAGGGTCACATAATGGGATGTTTGTGGTTGCTATGACCCAATCAGTTGAACATTCCATGCGGTGATCCAGTGGACCATGTGTACAATCTAGGTCACCCGGCACTACCTTTGTGGTCCACGGTGGGGACATATTATGTGGACAAATTGTACTGTATAGTGAGTTGTTCTCACCATGATGATCACATTCACTACAAATCAGTGCATTCCAACGTTAGCAACTGTATTTACTTGAAATAATAGTTTAATTGGATGGTTCATATTTTTCAACTTCGCTCTTAATGGTGGCCTTTTAAGTTTTCTAGAATAATTTTTGCATAAGGCTCTGTATGGTTGCCCGAACAAATTTTCTAGAAAATTTTGCATAGAAATTGTCCTAATTTGTATCACTTTTTCACTTTTTGCAGCGCTATCAATCACGGCTGAGAACAAGAATTAGATGTAAGAAATGAATCCATATTTTTTTGTCTTCTATTTTACTGTGCGGCTTTTGGGAGTTTTGACTCTTGATTTTTTGCTGCTAATTTAGGGATGTGAATAGGTAGGATTTAAGTCCGCCTTAGACTCTGACTCACCTAGGGAAGGGAACAACCAGATCTTAAAATGACCAATGCGGGCGGGATATAAAGCCAGAAATGGTTCAAGTCAAGAAAATTTTTGAAGAGGCGATCATGTGCCAAATGATTGCGCGCCACATATACCTGGCCGTATAAATGGGTCCGATTTTAGTCATCTGGATAGATCCAGATTGATTTTCAGGTTCTATGGCCCACTTTAGTGACGAAAGAAGACCCAGTACAAGCACCTTAGTCAAATCCATGCTGTTGTGGTAGCTTTAAGAAGCAGTTCGTGATTGGCTTTGAACTTTTTCCCATTGCTTTAGGCTAATCCCACGCAAATGGTTGCATACTAAATGTGTCCGACTAAACTCTATCTTTAAATTGAAGGCTTTCCACTGAAGCCGTGGCTAAAAGAATAAGGGGTGTTTGTAAGGATCCAACCCACCCGGCCGGTGAATTCAAAAATGCATTTCCTAGTTCCCTGACCCAGTCTGAGTTCAAGTCGAGTCGTGATCTGATCCAATGGGTTTCTAGTTCACCCGACCCATTTATGCGTAAAAAGTCATGGTCATGGCCACTTTCCTAGAAAGCTCCCAAACATTTATTTTGGCCTCAGTTGTGTTTCCATATCTTAGGACTACCCACCTCCCTCTACAAGCAAATGCAACTAAAGATCTGTCTATCCAGTTGTAATTTGACTACTTTTAAAGCCCCAATTTTGAAATTTTTTCTTCCTCTGCAACTTCTTGGTGCTTCCTCGTATGTTAAATAATTTCTTGCTTTGTAGAAAAGAACGCTATGGTTTTTATTTTATCTACATATATAGTTGACTTAAAAAGTCAACTTCTCATCTAGCGGATGTGCCAGCATTGTGACAACCAAGAGCTGCTTGGTTGACCTTTGAGATTAACTATTTTCCTTTACTGGGTTACGATGTCAAATCTTCTTGCAATCTATGGCATTTGATTCATGTTTCAGATATAATTGTAGGGTTCATGGTGCTGTAACCCATGGGATTGGGATCCCTCTTCTCCTATATATAGGAGGTAAAACAACTAGTTCTCTATCTAATAGGAATTGTGCATGACTACAATGGATGTACGTTCATCTGTGCTTCTGGTTATGTTGGTCTGTGAGGTGGTGTCGCACACTAATTACATGGGCAAGGGCTACGCTGCGTTAGTGACGGAGTTGCCTGGGGAAGTCATTCCCCGGTACGAATTTTTCACTGATACCCGGAGTCGCTTCTTTTACCAAATGAAGGCATATCAACCTCAAAGGATAGGAAGACCGCCGCGAGAACCTTCCCCTATGCCCGACCGTCCGGTTCATAACAATCGTCCTCGTCATCGTGTTAGTCCACCACCCCAAAGCAGCGACTAAAGTCGGGCCGGAATGGGGTTTTGTACTCCATCTATGCATTTTCATCTCTATAAGTTTTATTGATGGCCGAGGATGGATCTGTTCTTACAGAAAGAAGATCCAGTTTCTAAAGGTATATGGTATTTGCATTTTCTCTCTTTTCTTTTTTCTTTTTCTTATGTTTTCTCAACTAGAGTTTCATAATAAAACAATGGTCACCAGCTTGCAATATAATTGAACCCCCTGTGGTGCAAGTTGCAAGGAAGAAAGAACGCCATTCGTGGACTTCATGAAATGGTCCATGGGGTGGTTACAAGCTCAAATCCAACGGCTAGAAAACACTAAAGATGGTGAGTTTTGGTGTGTAGGTCCACCAAGGAGTGGGCGAAACATTCATGGGAAACAAATTAGTCTATGAAGCAGTTTTCCCAGCGCTTAAAAATTTGTCACCCGGAAAACTTTCGAATCCACTACCTAGTGAATGATTGGTCCACCACTGATGGACATACAAACTAAAAGTCAGCCTGATTGGTAATCTCTAGCAAGCCATTTAATCTGAGTTTTCAAAAAATTTCAAATCCAATGGCTGGAAATTATCCCATGAAAAACGTTGGAATACAGCTAGAGATCACCAATCAGGCATTTTGGTGTTTAGGTCTATCAAGTGGAGGTCCACGGCCCAATCCCACCATCCACGGGTCAATTGACCCGCTATACATGGGTCAACATATCTACGATCCATGGGTTGACCCATAACTCAAGGTCAAGGTATGAGGATAAAATAATAATTTTTTTCGAAATATCCTCAAAAGTCCAATTATTAGATCCAATTCATTTATTATGATTGAGTTGACCATCTTGGTCAAATAAAGACAATTTTCGGTCCAAGGGTTCCGTAATTCATGAAAACCCTAAACCAAGTAAAAACCTAATTTTACACTAAAATTGGCCCGATTTATGTTCATTGACAAATTCACAACCTACTTATTTTAAATCAAATGGGGTGATTAAAAAACTCACATACACTAGACTCAAAGCTTCATTAGTTAAAAATATACCCAGGGTACAGAACTTTGTCTCTGTACCCAAGACACCAGGTTCAAAATGGAAAAACACAGTGAAAATAGAAAATAGAACCTAAGTTTTGGCGCACTAAAATAATGGCAGAATATTTATTTTTAAATTGGTAGGATTTGAATAATTATTAGATCTAAGATTTATGGAAAACATGGATACATACATGTAAAAGCAAACATAGAACACCATGTACAAATAAGAAGATGCGAAGAACCTCAATTACCTATAGCTATCAAGTTGTGTAGAACTCCAAGCTCTCTCTAATGGAGCTTCTTCTTCTCCTTCTCTTTCTTTCTTGGTGTTCTCTCAAACAAGAATGTGATATTTCTTTGGGGTGCTGGATTTTTCTCTCTAATGGAAGTGTAGAAGGGCTTTAGGTGTTCTAGAGCAGTGACAATTAAAACCACATCAAATACAAATATACGTCAGTCACTGTAATTTTGCCATTCTCCGTACAACATTTTTAAACATCAAAATTGTTAGTCGAGGCCTGGAAATGGCACCTAAGATTTAAATTGGACCATTATAACGTATTATAGGCAAGTATAATGTTATCATTTTTATTTTTTTTTCAAAAAATATAAAAATGGTAAAATAACGAATAACAGACATTACAGGGGCCATTGTTTTTTTTCAAAATCATGGTTGTGTGAGCGTTAAGACTGCCAACTGCCAATGGCCAAGCCCGGGCAGAAAATTTACAAAATAATCCATTTTAAGTCTAAAGTGTGTTTGATAGTGCAGAAAATTTTCTCGAGAAAATACATATGGGAAATGCTTAAAATGGTTATTAATTTGCAACTGAGAATACATATTTCAATCATGTGAGACAATAAGGGTGTATTTTCATGAAACTTTTGTGAAAAAAAAAAAGGCCATTATAACGGATTTGGACCTCCCCATTATGTTATGTACCTTTAAAATGCTTTGAAAATAGCGGCTGTTATTTTCATGAAAATTTTGTGAAAAAGAAAAGTCCGTTATTTCTGTTATTTTCCTTTCTGAAATCTGAACTCCATTATTTCCGTTTTTTCTTGTTATTTTTCATTTTTGCCCCTGAATGTTACAATTCGTTATAACACCGTTATAATGGAAAAAACGGTAACGCCCCCAGTCATTTGTACCGTTATAACGGCCCTTTTTAAACCTTGGGTTCAATTACTTATTTTATTTTTATTTTAATCCGTACTTGAATAAGCGAGACCTCTTCCCAGCCAGCTGCTAAAAGAAAAAGGCTAACCGTTAGTCAAAAGAATTTGCCACGTGGTGCATAAATGGCTAATCTTTTCAGTGTATAAATCTTTGATGACAAACGTCTTTGACGATGGACATTCTTGAACGTCTGTGTGGGACATGTGGCACACTCTTAGCGACCAGTAGGCGTATGGATATTTGGCCCATCCCTAGGTGGACCTACAAAAGAAAAATAACTTGATTGGTTATTTCTAACCGTTGGATCAGAGTACCCCAAATAATGTTCAAATCCCATGATTAAATATCAACCCTTGAAAAAGACTCAAATCCAACTGTTAGAAATCGTCAATCAGGCTTATTTTTGTCTATCGGTCCGGCTAGGAACGAGCCAAACATCCAAGCCATACGGACGTATGTGAAGGTCTTCCACATTTGAGCTGTTTTTAAAAAAATTGGCACTATTTTTACCATATTGGCAAAAGTGAAAAAAAAAACCCCATTAAAAAAAAAAAGAAACTAGTACTATTTTTACCATATTGACAAGTGACAAAAAATTACCAGAAATCAAATTACACATATATATATATTTGTTGGTCTATTTTCACTTTCAATGGTACCATCTGATGGATATAGATTTTAGTGCTAGTGAAATGTAATAAATTTTATAGTTATTATCAACTGCCAAGTATCAATGAATCTCAGATGAACCTACACACCAACAATCATCAAGATTAGTGATTTCTAACTGTTGGATTCGATCTTTTTCATTGGTGATTTATAACTGCTAAATTTGAACAATTTTTAGATACTCAGATTGAATGGGTAGAGATCACCTATAAGGCTGATTTTTGGTGGTTAGGTCTATCAATAGTGGGCCAAGCTAGCATTCATGGGTAAGTGGGCCCAAAGATCCAAAGGTTTAAAATCACTAATCAAGCTGATTTTTGGTATATAGGTCCACCTATGAATGGGCCGGGCCAAGTATCCATACGGTCAGTGGTCTATAAGTCTGACATGTGGTTCATACTGTGGCCCGTCATCAACGTTGGTGACGAATGTCCCTGAGAGATTCATACTGTGGTCAGGCCACCAACTCGTTGGGCTAGACCGGACTATTTGGATGGGCTTATTGGGCCGGTATGGGCCTCAAAAGGGTGAACCGAGGCCCGGCCAAGACACAACGATGGGCGGGGCTGAGGACAAAAATGCCAGGCTGAGGTAGCTTTAAGGAGGAGTTTGTGATTGGCTTTGAACTTTGATCTTTACCCTTTGCTTTAGTGCTAACGACACGACGATGGCCTTCACTCTACGTATTCCTTTTCGCCCTTTAAGGTTTTCGGACAAATCTAGTTAACTGTTTCCAGACTTAAAAGTATGCAAACATTGTATCTACCATTGAATCTCCTTGAAAAACGTGTTTTTAAAATATTGTTTTTGAAGAACATTGAAATAACACATTTTTCACGGGACAACCAACAGTACTGACAATGTTTGCATACTTCGAAGTCTGCAAACAGTTGCAGACTAGATTTGTCCAAGGTTTTCCACTAAAAATCTTGTTAAAGCGGCTAAGAGAATAAGCCTTTTTCCTGTAAAGAAGTACTGGAGGGAGGCCATAGAAACTGTTGGTAAGGATCATATCCAACCTACCCGGTGAATCCAAAAACGAATTTACTAGTTCCCTGACCCAGTCCGAGTTGGATCTGGTCCAATGCAGGATATAAAGCCAGACCTAGTTCAAGTCAGTCCAGCCCGAAAGGTTATAGGTCAGTGCAACCCATTTATAGTCCTATATATACAGAATTAGGGGTATAAAGGGATCCGGTTTTAGTCATCCTTCACTGGTTCTCCGACCCAATTCGAGTTGGAATCTGATCCAATGGGTTGCTGGTTCACCCTCTCCGCTTTACAGAACTTATTAGTAATTCTTGTGTTAAGACGCGTACAAAAGTACTCCTTCTACATGTGAACGCGTAAAAAAGTATTCCAAGAAAGCTCCAAAAATTTATCTTGGCCGAAAATTTTGATTTCCTCAGTTGTCTTTCCATCTCTTCCCCGTACAAGCTAATGCAGCTAAAGATCTGTCTATCCGGCCAGTTGTAATTTGACTACTTTAAAGCCTCAATTTTGAGATTTTTTCTTCTCATCACCAACTTCTTGATGCTTCCTTGTATGTTTTCTTGTTGAAATAATATCCTGCTTTGTGGAAAAGAACGCCACGGGAGTTCATTTTGTCTACATAGTTGACTATAAAACCAATCCACTTGTCATCTATCGGATGTGCCATGTGTGGCATTGTGCCCGACAACCAAGAGTGCTGGTTGGTTGACCCTCAAGATTTACTATTTTCCTTTACTGGGGTACGATATCAAATGGTCTTGCTCGTTCCTTCACCGTTGATTACACAATCTATGGCATTTGATTCATGTTCGAGATATAATTGTAGGATTCATGGTGCAGTAATTAACCCATGCATGGGATCCCTCTTCTTCTATATATAGGAGGTAAAACAACTAGTTCTCTATCTAATAGGAAGTGGCTGCAATGGATGTACGTTCATCTGTGCTTCTGGTTATGTTGGTCTGTGAGGTGGTGTCGCACACTAGTTACATGGGCAAGGGCTACGCTGCGTTAGCGACGAAGTTGCCCGGGGAAGTCATTCCCCGGTACGAATTTTTTCACCGGTACCCCGAATCGTTTCTTTTACCAAATGAAGGCATATCAACCTCAAAGGATAGGAAGACCGCTGCGACCTTCCCCTATGGCCAACAAAGGGATAAGTCCTAAGCTGCCTGATAGGCCACCACCCCCTAGGGCCAACGATCTGGTTTCACCTTCACCGATGGTGCCGACGCTGCCTCGACCTCGTCATCATGTTAGCCCACCACCCCCTACCAGCTACTAAACCCGGGTCGGAATGGGGTTTTATACTCCATCTATGCCTTTTCATCTCTATAAATTTTATTGAGGGTCACGGATCTATTCTTACAGAAAGAAGATCCAGTTTCTAAGGGTATATGGTATTTGCATTTTCTTGCTTTTTCTTAATTATATTTTCTCAACCAAAGTTTCATAATAAAGCACTACCAGTTTGGTGGTGGTGATGGTGGCAATTACTGATACGTGCCTTACCTTCTATACAAGTATTTATTCTCAATCAAGGATAAAAGAATATGACTACAATTAAGGAGAGAGATTATATATCATGCAAAGATAAAGAAATATTGTTACAATAAAGGAAGGATATTTGTTATAATCAATGAGGAAAGAAGGTTACCATTACGATTAGCATTAATAGATTGATTGGCGTAATTATAGGAGTTTTGATTTATTACTTGCCATAATTGTAAGTGATCTACTATCTATATAAGGTGGAAATCGTAGGTAGAAGAATCATCGAGAGTTTTATGTTTCTAGTTATCTTTTTAATAATATGAGGAATTCCCCCCAGATGTGGGAAACTTGCTTAGTTAATTGATCTTTTCTTTTGGGGTTGTATCATTTAGTATCAGAGCAATGATCTTGCCCTGTGTCTTGGTGATAATGGCGAATGGGACTAGAGCTCAAGAGGCTAATGAAATGGAGGAAAATATTAAATGCTTACTAGAAAAATCAGAAAGACGATCTGAAGACTTGAAGGAGTTAAGGCAATTGATGATAGCCATAAGCCTTAAACACGATCAATTAACTTCACGGTTAGTTGAGTTGGATATTGATCATGTTGGGGCCCATTCTAACATCAAGCTAGAGATGCCTAAGGGTAAATCGCACAAAAAATCACAAAAAAATTGTTAAGGGAGGGTAAATCGCACAAAAAGAAATACCTGGGGGGGGCAAACCAAGAGAAAATGTAGTTGATGAAGTAAAAAAATTTATTTTTTATAAATAATTTCAAAGTTGGGTGGGGGGGGGGGGGGGGCAACTGCCCCCCTGGGCCCTTCCTGGGTCCGCCACTGGTCAGCACAACATTATATATATACCTCAAATTTACTAGAGGCTAAAAAGCCGGCCCCAAGAGATGTTTATGAGTGTACTTAGACTTTGTTTGGTATTGCGGAAAATAAATCAAAAAGCTATTTTTTGGCTCATTTTTTAGGGTTTTTTTTTTTTTTTTTTTCAGTTCGAAATGGGTCAAAAGAGCCCTTTTCACGGGTTAAGGATAACTACTTATAGCTAATTGCTTCTAAACTTAAGTGAAACTTTATAAATGTCAAAATTATCTTTTTAACCTTTATAACTTTTATAAATTACAAAACAATCCAGATGGAAGTGAATTCTCACCTATCTAGATGGGAAATGAATTCTGGGCTTCGTAGGGAAAATTATCCATATTTAAATGGCTTGGTAGGGAAATTTATACAAATTTAAAATGGTTATTTAATAATGGGCAGTCGTGTTTTCACAAGGAAAAGGCAATTTTCCCACTTAGCAATCAAACACGCCCTATATGACAAATACATCTTAAAATCACTTTTCTAAATAACAAAACCATTGTTACTAGCTAGTTTTTAATATATTTTTAGGGAAAATTACCACACGGCGTAACTTTGTAATTATGGCTCTGAACAAACAGCTTGCATGCACTAAGCTATTTTGCCCTCGTAACTGTACTTCTCTCCACCGGTAGGTTCAACCATGGTTTAAAAATGACCATTATAACGAAAATAACGGCCGTTATAATGGATTTGGACTTCCCCATTACGTTATGTACCGTTAAAATGCTTTGAAAATAGTGGCCATTATTTTCGTGAAAATTTTGTGAAAAAAAAAAATGGCCATTATAACGGATTCGGACCTCCCCATTACGTTATGTACCTTTAAATTGCTTTGAAAATAGCGGCCGTTATTTTCATAAAAATTTTGTGAAAAAAAAAAAACGTCCGTTATTTCTGTTATTTTCATTTCTGAAATTTGAACTCCATTATTTCCATTTTTTCTTGTTATTTTTCATTTTTGCCCCTGAATGTTACAACTCGTTATAACACCATTGTAAGGGAAAAAACGGTAACGCCCCCAGTCCGTTATACCGTTATAACGGCCCCTTTTAAACCTTGGGTTCAACTACTTATTTTATTTTAATCCGTACTCGAATAAGTGGGAGCTCTTCCCTGTCAGCTGCTAAAAGAAAAAGGAAAACCGTTAGTCAAAAGAATTTACCACGTGGTGCATAATGGCTAATCTTTAAGTGTAAAAATCTTTGATGACAAACGTCTTTGATGGACATTCTTGAACGTCTGTGTGGGACATGTGTCACACTCTTAGCGACCAGTAGGCGTATGGATATTTGGCCCATCCCTAGGTGGACCTACAAAACAAAAATAGCTCGATTGGTTATTTCTAACCGTTTGGATCAGAGTACCCCAAATAATGTTCAAATCCCATGATTAAATATCAACCCTTGAAAAAGACTCAAATCCAACTGTTAGAAATCGTCAATCAGGCTTATTTTTGTCTATCGGTCCGGCTAGGAACGAGCCAAACATCCAAGCCATTCGGTCGTATGTGAAGGTCTTCCACATTCGAGCTGTTTTTTAAAAAAATTGGCACTATTTTTACCATATTGGCAAAAGTGAAAAAAAAAAACCCCATTAAAGAAGAAAAGAAACTGGAACTATTTTTACAATATTGACAAGTGACAAAAAAAATTACCAGAAATCAAAGTACATATATATTTGTTGGTCTATTTTCACTTTCAATGGTACCATCTGATCGATATAGATTTTAGTGCTAATCAAATGTAATAAATTTTATAGTTATTATCATCTGCCAAGTATCAATGAATCTCGGATGAACCTACACACCAACAATCATCATGATTAGTGATTTCTAACTGTTGGATTCGATCTTTTTCATTGGTGATTTATAACTGCTAAATTTAAACAATTTTTAGATACTCAGATTGAATGGGTAGAGATCACCTATAAGGCTGATTTTTGGTGTGTAGGTCCATCAATAGTGGGCCAAGCTAGCATTCATGGGTAAGTGGGCCCAAATCCAAAGGTTTAAAATCACTAATCAGACTGATTTTTGGTATATAGGTCCACCTATGAATGGGCCGGGCCAAGTATCCATACGGTCAGTGGTCTCTAAGTCTGACATGTGGTTCATACTGTGGCCCATCATCAACGTTGCTGACGAATGTCCCTGAGAGATTCATACTGTGGTCAGGCCACCGACTCGTTGGGCTAGACCGGACTATTTGGATGGGCTTACTGGGCCAGTATGGGCCTCAAAAGGGTGAGCCGAGGCCCGGCCAAGACACAACGATGGGCCGGGCTGAGGACAAAAATACCAGGCTGAGGTAGCTTTAAGGAGGAGTTTGTGATTGGCTTTGAAGTTTGATCTTTACCCTTCGCTTTGGTGCTAACTACACGACGATGGCCTTCACTCTATGTATTCCTTTTCGCCCTTTAAGGCATGGTTTTAAAAACGGCCGTTTAAACGGTAACGCCCCAAGCCCGTTTCCGTTTAAACCATTTAAACCCGTTTTATCGGTTTTGAAAAAAACGGTCATTTTTTTTTTGTTTTAACGGCCGTTAAAATCTTTTAAACGGCCATTAAAATCGTTTAAACAGCCATTTAATTTCGAAAAATTTTGTGAAAAAAAGGGCCGTTAAAACCTTTTAATTCCGTTAAATTTCCGTTAAAATCCGTTTTTTTTTTTTTTTTAATTTTCAAATTTAAAATTTGAATTTCAGCGCCACTTTTTCCATTAAAATCGTTAAAATCCATTTAATTCCGTTTTTTTTTCGTTTTTGCCCCTGACTGTTTCAATCCGTTTTAATAGTTTAAACGGTAACGCCCCCAGTCCGTTTAACCGTTAATACGGCCTCCTTTAAACCTTGCTTTAAGGTTTTCGGACAAATCTAGTTAACTGTTTCCAGACTTAAAAGTATGCAAACATTGTATCTACCATTGAATGCTCCTTGAAAAACGTGTTTTTAATTTATAAAATATTGTTTTTGAAAAACATTGAAATAACACATTTTTCAAGGGGCGGCTGTACTGACAATGTTTGCATACTTTGAAGTCTGTAAACAGTTGCAGACTAGATTTGTCCAAGGCAAGGTTTAAAGGAGGCCGTTTTAACTGTTAAACGGACTGGGGGCGTTACCGTTTAAACCGTATAAACGGCCGTTAAAACGGATTGAAACGGTCAGGGGCAAAAATGGAAAAAAATAGAATTAAATGGAAAAAGTGGAGCTGAAATTCAAAATTTGAAATTTGAAAATTAAAAAAAAAAAGGAATTTAACGGATTTAAACGGTTTTAATGGCAGTTTTTTTTTACAATTTTTTTTGAAATTAAACGGCTGTTTAAACGATTTTAACGGCCGTTAAAACAAAAAAATGGCCTTTTTTTTAAAACCGATAAAACGGGTTTAAACGGAAACGGGCTTGGGGCATTACCGTTTAAACGGCCGTTTTTAAAACCATGGTCCAAGGTTTTCCACTAAAAATCTTGTTAAAGCGGCTAAGAGAATAAGCCTTTTTTCCTGTAAAGAAGTACTGGAGGGAGGCCATAGAAACTGTTGGTAAGGATCATATCCAACCTACCCGGTGAATCCAAAAACGAATTTACTAGTTCCCTGACCCAGTCCGAGTTGGATCTGGTCCAATGCGGGATATAAAGCCAGACCTAGTTCAAGTCGGTCCAGCCCGAAAGGTTACAGGTCAGTGCAACCCATTTATAGTCCTCCATTTTTAGTCATCCTTCACTGGTTCTCCGACCCAATTCGAGTTGGGATCTGATCCAATGGGTTGCTGGTTCACCCTCTCCGCTTTACAGAACTTATTAGTAATTCTTGTGTTAAGACGCGTACAAAAGTATTCCTTATACATGTGAACGCGTAAAAAAGTATTCCAAGAAAGCTCCCAAAAATTTTGATTTCCTCAGTTGTCTTTCCATCTCTTCCCCGTACAAGCTAATGCAGCTAAAGATCTGTCTATCCGGCCAGTTGTAATTTGACTACTTTAAAGCCTCAATTTTGAGATTTTTTCTTCTCATCACCAACTTCTTGATGCTTCCTTGTATGTTTTCTTGTTGAAATAATATCCTGCTTTGTGGAAAAGAACGCCACGGGAGTTCATTTTGTCTACATAGTTGACTTATAAACCAATCCACTTGTCATCTATCGGATGTGCCATGTGTGGCATTGTGCCCACAACCAAGAGCTGGTTGGTTGACCCTCAAGATTTACTATTTTCCTTTACTGGGGTACGATATCAAATGGTCTTGCTCGTTCCTTCACCGTTGATTACACAATCTATGGCATTTGAATCATGTTCGAGATATAATTGTAGGATTCATGGTGCTGTAATTAACCCATGCATGGGATCCCTCTTCTTCTATATATAGGAGGTAAAACAACTAGTTCTCTATCTAATAGGAAGTGGCTGCAATGGATGTACGTTCATCTGTGCTTCTGGTTATGTTGGTCTGTGAGGTGGTGTCGCACACTAGTTACATGGGCAAGGGCTACGCTGCGTTAGCGACGGAGTTGCCCGGGGAAGTCATTCCCCGGTACGAATTTTTCACCGGTACCCCGAATCGTTTCTTTTACCAAATGAAGGCATATCAACCTCAAAGGATAGGAAGACCGCTGCGACGACCTTCCCCTATGGCCAACAATCCTGTTCATATGTTCCTTCCTCCTCCGCTGCCTGCGCCGGGGGCGCCTCGACCTCGTTATCGTGTTAGGCCACCACCCCCTAGCAGCTAGTAAACCCGAAATGGGGTTTTGTACTCCATCTATGCCTTTTCATCTCAATAAATTTTGTTGATGGCCAATGATCTATTCTTACATATAGAAGATATCCAGTTTGTAAGGATATATATGGTATTTGCATTTTCTTATGGGTTTTCTCGCTTCTTCTTATGTATCCATGATCCAATGTCAAGCAAACATTTAACCAAAAGCAAATTAAATGTGGTTGGTGGTGATGGTGGCAATTACTCTACCAGTTTAAAACAATGGTCACCAACTTGCAATTGAACCCCTGTGGTGCAAGTTGCAAGGAAGAGTTAAGAACCCTATCATGTTCTTGGGATTGACAACGGAGACTTTTCAAAATATTCTTTTTTTTTAAATATCAGCCATTAAGGTTTCGAGATTAACGTCCACCGTCGATCAAATGATGGTGGGAGAACCATTGCCAAAAATGATAAAAACTCTAGCAACCTTTATTTTTGTCAATTGTAGCACACAAAAGAGTTTTGGGTTTTGCTCCAAAACCCTAGTTTAGACCAGACAGTAGTGGAGGCACGGCGGGCCTTGAGATGGTGAGCGGAGATAGAATAGAAGCCGACAAAGGCTTCGGGAACAGAATAAGGCCAATAAATGACGATAAAAAGGTCGATAAACTAACTATATTTGCATCACATATAGCTCTAAAAGAGCTCTAAAAATTGTGAAAAATCAAGGAAACACAGATCATCCTTCAAAGAAAGAGCGATCACATGATCTCACATGGTCCTAGGTCCATAGACGTTGTCCTGGTGCACAGTGGTGTTGTTTTATCATTGGCCAAACGTACAAATCAATTTGAAGTTTTAGTTAAGTAATTATTAAAGTTTAATACACTTGACCAATGAAAAAATAACAACACCATGCACCATGGCAATGCCCAACAATGGCACGAGAAAACCTACTAAAAACCACATAAAAATCAGAAATATATTCTCACAAGGGCTATTTAAATGAGATTAAAATCAAGACCCACAAGGACAATAAAAATCACTTTCTGCCAACTAGGAAGAGAAGCCCACAAGGGGTAACTCACAAGAGCCTACACATTCTTTCAATCAGATATCATCTAATTCTCATGACGATCTCTCACCAGACATAGTTTATCTGTGAGGACAATCTCTTAGTCAGACATCGTCACCTCTCTGCAAGATCTCTTAGTCAAATATCATCCATCTCAAGACATAGTCACCCGATTGATCCTCAAGGCAGGCATGCTGTGTTCATTAATAAGTTAGCAGTCAACTGATAGGATCTAGCATTCAGATGTATCTACATTTGTAATAGGACCCAGAATTAATGTCCTGAATGCTAGCTGGCAAATATCTATGTCTTAACCAAATGTCAATGCAAGATCTCTTAGTCAAATATCATCCATCTCACGACATAGTCACCCGATTGATCCTCAAGGCAGGCATGCTGTGTTCATTAATAAGTTAGCAGTCAACTGATAGGATCTAGCATTCAGATATATCTACGTTTGTAATAGGACCCAAAATTAATGTCCTGAATGCTAGTTGGCAAATATCTATGTCTTAACCAAATGTCAATGCAAGATCTCTTAGTCAAATATCATCCATCTCACGAGATAGTCACCTGATTGATCCTCAAGGCAGGCATGCTGTGTTCATTAATAAGTTAGCAGTCAACTGATAGGATCTAGCATTCAGATATATCTACATTTGTAATAGGACCCAAAATTAATGTCTTGAATGCTAGCTGGCAAATATCTATGTCTTAACCAAATGCCAATTGACGAAAATTCTCAAATCCCAACTGAATGATTGTTAGCAAAGAATCAAATGTTGCGCATCAAGTGGTCATAATAGCCAAGCCAGTGGGAAATGAACATGTGGGCTTAATCCTAATAGCACATAGGTTCAATCCAAACAGAATGAACAAACACGTTGGTAGAATTCTAGCAGAATCATGTTTCAAGAGGAACGAAAGCTATAAATGAGAACTAACGTCTCTGAAACAAGGGCTCGCCACCAAAAACCAAAAACAGAGTTAAATTAAAGCCTTCTTTCTGTCTTCATTGGTTCTACTGGATCTAGATCTGATAGGATATTTTCACTTTCTAGAACATGGATTCAGAGAACACTTATATTCTATGAATTGAACTATTTAATGCTAGAGTAGATCCACTGACTTGAGTGTCGGAGTGTCTTTGGCAGGTACACCCATCTCGGTGTGGAGATCAAGATCTCATGCGAAGATTGGTGATCAAGATCTAATGATAAAGCTTCATCGGCAGATTTTGCTTCGCGTTCATCAATCTTGATACAACGGCTGATTCCTCAGGGATGAGTAATTAAGATTTACGATTAACGATTAATCCCCCAGTGTCCATCATCAAAGTTGATGACGGACCCATAGTGTGAGCCACATGGTACACTATTAGAGGCTAATGACCGTATGGATGTTTGGCTCATCCCTCTATGGACCTAAGTAACAAAAGTCGGCTTGATTAGTGATTTCTAACCTTTGAATCTGAGTACCCCAAATATTACTAGTAATCCATACTTAAAAATAAACCATGTAAGAGACTTTAATCCAATGGATAGAAATTACTAATCAGGATGAATTTTGGTATGTAAGTCCAACTAGGGATGGGCCAAACATATTTACGTCAGTGGTCTATAAGAGTATGCTACGTGTAAGATGCTGCTGCCACATGTAAGGTGTACTGTGCATCACACGTGGCGTCCCCTAGTATATTTAAGTCCGACTTAAAATGACATGCAGAATATAATTAGTGACAGGTCGGTCTGACTCATTTACTGCCCTGCACAGTGGTAGGTGTATAAAGAGTAAAACTTCTGTCACAACGTTGTGACAGAAGCCACAACTTACAATATGATCCACGTGGCACATGCTTAATGGACACTGACCGTATGGATGTTTTTTCAGTCCCTCGGTGGACCTGCAAACGGAAAATCAACCTGATTAGGATTTACAACCTTTGGATCTTCGCACCTAAATAACGCTCAAATTCCTACCGTTAAAATCAACCCATGAAAATAACTTCAATCGAATCGCTTAGAAATCACTAATCAGGCTGATTTTTGGTTTACAGGTCCACCGAGGGACTGGCCAAACATCCAAACGGTCAGCGTCCACTAAGAATGTTCCACGTCGCTCGTATTCTGTGTTGTGACAGAAGTTTTACTCATGTATAAATGGGAGTAAACCTTCAATGACACCTGCAGTCAGCAGCCAATATGAGCCACATGGCACATTCTTAAGAGGACACCGACCGTAGGGATGTTTATCCAATTACTAATTAGAGATACAAACCAAAAATCAGCCTGATTAGTGATTTAAAACCCTGGATCTTTGTACCCAAATAATGGTCAAATTCCTATGGTTAAAATCAGCTCATGAAAATAACTTCAATCCAAGGCTTATAAACGATCAAATTTATTTTTGGTTGGACGTCCATCTAGTGATTGGCCAAACATCCATACGGTTAGTGTCCTCTTAATAATGAGCCACGTGGCTCATATTGGTTGCAGTCAGTCGCGGGGGTCATTAAAAATGCCTTACATTTTAGTACGATTTAAGTCCGACTTAAGGCAAGATATAAGGCCAGGTCCAAGTCGGGTACAACCTGTCAGGTACAGGTCGGTCTGACCCAATTACAGCTATAAATGGGTCCAGTTGATTTTCGACAATTGGCGTACGAGAGAGTCGGTCCAACCCAAGTTGAGATTCAGTGTAGGATATAAAGCCAGACCTAGTTCAAGTCCGTCCATTTCACCCGACCCGTTTACAGAAATTATTAGAGATTCTTGTGTTTAGATGCGTAAAAAGTCTTGGTCATTGCCAATTGGCCGAAATTTTGATTTCCTCAGTTGTCCTTCTCATTCCATCTCTTAGGACTACCCACCTCCCCCCGAGTAAAACGTGCATGACCTGTGGTCAGCGACCATCACCACAATATGAGCCATGTGGCACATTTTTAGAGGATACTGGCCGAATGGATATTTGGCCCATCCCTAGCTACACCTACAAACCAAAATTAGCCTGATTAGTGAATTTTAAGCGTTGGATTGGAGCCATTTTCATCAGTCGATTTTAATTGGGGTACAAGATCGAAAGGGTTGAAATCATTAATCAGGCTGATATTTGGTTTGTAGGTCCACCTACGAATTGGCCAAAAATCCATATGATCAGCGACCTCTAAGAGTGTACCACGTGGGTCATATTGTGGGCAGTCATGCAAGATTTACTCCACCTCCCCCCCTACAAGCTAATGCAGCTAAAGATCTGCCTACCCAGTTGTAATTTGACTACTTTAAGTTTCAACCTACCCTCAAAAAATTTTGATGCTTCCTTGTGTGTTTTCTTGTTGAAATAATTTATAGCTTCGTAGAAAAGAACGCTATGGAGTTCATTTTGTCTGCACAGTCAACTTAAATAGTCCACGTGTCATCCTTTGGATGTGCCATGTGGCATTGCGGCCGACAACCAAGAGCTTGTTGGTTGATCCTCAAAATACAGGGGTACGATATCAAATGGTCTTGAATTATTCGTGAACCAAACCCTAAGAATTATCCAAACAAAGGAACCGAACAACATCTTATTCAAAGGTAATGAAAAATTCATGCATTTTTTAACATGATCGAATTATTCTCAAATAATTCACAAACTTTTCGAATAATTCCTGCATTATGTAGTTTTGAACATGAAAATTCATCTTATAAGACAAAAATTACCAATATTTTGTTTTTAAATTATTTTTGCCGAATTATTGAAGGCATTTTAAATGATAAACCCGAGTTGTACTCGGAACATTTTCTGCACCACATTTTTGCTACTATGGTTAAGATTCTTAACCAAAAGGAAAGCTTGTATCAACATTAATTGTAGGATTCATGGTGCTGTAACCAATGTGACCCTTTAGTTGGACTTGGGCCTCTTCTTCTATATATATATATATATATAGGACCTAAAACAAATAGTTCTTGGTGGTTGCAATGGATGTACGTTCATCTGTGCTTCTGGTTATGTTGGTCTGTGAGGTGGTGTCGCACACTAGTTACTTGGGCAAGGGCTACTCTGCGTTAGCGACGGAGTTGCCCGGGAAAGTCATTCCAGGGTACGAATTTTTCACTGAAACCCCGAATCATTTCTTCTACCAAATGAAGGCATATCAACCTCAAAGGATAGGAAGACCGCTGCGACCTTCCCCTATGGCCAACAAAGGGATAAGTCCTAAGCTGCCTGATAGGCCACCACCCCCTAGGGCCAACGATCTGGTTTCACCTTCACCGATGGTGCCGGCGCTGCTTTGACCTCGTCATCATGTTAGCCCACCACCCCCTACCAGCTACAAAACCCGGGTCGGAATGGGGTTTTGTACTCCATCTATGCCTTTTCATCTCTATAAATTTTATTGAGGGTCACGGATCTGTTCTTACAGAAAGAAGATCCAGTTTCTAAGGGTATACGGTATTTGCATTTTCTCGCTTTTTCTCAACCGAAGTTTCATAATAAAACACTACCAGTTTGGTGGTGGTGATGGTGGCAATTACCCTGTGGTGCAAGTTGCAACGAAGAAAGAAATTAAGAACCCCATTATGTTAAATTATTCGTGGACTTCATGGAAAGGCCCATGGGGTGGTTACAAGCTCGTAATGAAAAAAGATAAAATCCAACAGCTAGAAATCACTAAAGGGTGTTTTTGGTGTTTGTAGATCCACCAAGGAGTGGGAGAAATATTCATGGTGAAAAATTTTCGTCTGTGAAGCAGTTTTCCTAGTGAAGCGCGTGTGAATTTGGCACCTTTTTTTTGCTAACTATAACTTGAATTAAAGAAAAAGAACTATACAGAGCGCACTAAGGTGAGTCACGAGATCCACCGGCATCCCAACTAGGTTAGAATCTAGGAGAGCAAAGACATCAGACATTAGGCGGAAACAAAAAGTCAGTCAAATCTGTAATATTTGGCATGAGGGTCGGCCGCTCCACAAAAAACTCCATGACCTCTTCACCTAAGGAGGATCCATGGTTGGCTACGATGTCAACTGAAAAAATTTAAAAAATTGTCACTTGGCACACTCTTTCTACTAGCCAGTAAATGATTGGCCCACCACTTGAGGGACATACAAACTAAAAATCAACCTGATTGGTGATCTCTAGCCATTTAATCTGAGTATTAAAATATGTTCAAATCCAATAGCTGGAAATCACCCCATGAAAAACATTCGAATACAGCCAGATCGAGATCGCCAATCGGGCATTTTGTTGCTTAGGTAACGGCCTTTTTTTCTCTCAAAATTTTCCAGAAAATAACGGTCGTTATCTTCGATATAACAGAAAAATAATGGCATTTATTTTCTGGGCGTTTAACGGTACGTAACGTAACGGGGGAGGTCCGAATCCATTATAACCCGACAAAGGCACAGCGGGCCTTGAGATGGTGAGAGGAGATAGAATAGAACTCGACAAAGGCTTCGGGATAAGGCTGAAAATGACGATGAAAAGGTCGGTAAACTGACTATGTTTGTGAAAAATCAAGGAAACACAGATCATCCTTCAAAGAAAGAGTAATGATCACATGGTCCGGGGTCCATGGATGTTGTCCTGGTGCACAGTGGTGTCGTCGTATCATTGGCTAAAATGTGCAAATCAAATTGAAGTTATTAAAGTTCAGTACACTTGGACCAATGAAAAAAGAACACCACCATGCACATGACAATTATGTCCAATGATGGGACGAGAAAAACCTGCCCAAAGCCAAAAAAAATCAGAGATATATTCTCACAAGGGGCTGTTTAAATGAGATTAAAATCAGGACCCACAAGGACAGTTAAGAACCAGTTTCTGAGCTAGGAAGACAAACCCACAAGGGGTAACTCACAAGGGTGATGGAATGAAAATGGAGAGAGCTCGGCTCAACTTTGAGACGAGACTTCTGATCAACTTCCCCGCCAAGCTCAGAACGGGTGGCTTTGATACCACCTTATCCACTCTCAATCAAAGGCTTTAATGGTGGAGCAATAGAGAACAAAAAGACTAAGCTCTGCCTTTTCTCTTCCATGGAGGAGGAAAGGAACTCTCTTAACTTTTGTACATTATCTCCCCTCCCCAACACAATGAAGGTTCTACTGGAAACCTCGGCAATCTTGTCCATTGGATTGTTCTAACAGATCCTAACCTAGCTTATACTTCTTGAGAGAAGATCAAAGTCTTCCAATTTTAAAAAAATAATCTTTTTAAAATGAGGGAATCGATCCCCTCTTATTGGTCTAAAACAATATTATTGTTTCTTCTTATTGAGCATGAGTGTATGTACTTATCTGTAATGGCATTATACCATTTTAATTAATCAATAATCATTTGTAACATATGTACGTACACCCCTCCTCCCTTTATGATTGATCTTGCCTTTTTTTTGGAGTGAATTTTTTTTTTTTAAAAACAGCTACAACTGAATAAATAAACACAAAAGACTACAACTACAAACTTCCTCTAGGAGACAAAAACTACTTACAGAAAGACAAAAAAAAAGGGGACCTTCCCATGGCCCATGGCCCAGTAACAAAAGTTTCAACCCATATCCATATGTTCCGAGAAAAGATTCGCTGGTCCCGGGGGACTTCAAAGCCCCGAGGGGCTTCAAACTTTGAAGTTTCCCCACCCTAAACGTCTGACACATACTCCAATCCCTTAACCCAACCTGCGTTAAGCCCTTGGTTAGTAGTTAACAAGGGTACTCGTCAAACATTTTGGGAGGGGGACTTCAAACAGAGAACCTGGGGCCAGCGAAAATTTCCCCCAAATGTTCCACATGAAATAGTACCACACGTGTTGCTGCTCTTGTTCGAGACCAAGTACTTTAGATGGACTTAGTGTTGTACAGTGGGTACGGGCGTGTCTCGAATCCTATGGGATAGCATTCCCTAAGCGCAAAATAAGAGTATTTATTATTGTTTTAAAAACCAAAACTTGGGTTGCCATGCACACATTGTTCATCTGGGCATCTATAATTCGCATGTCAGAAAAATGAAAGTACAAATAAAAAGTAGGCACTTATTAGTTCATTATATGTCCTTCTATCGTACTCACTCAATCTTATGTAATAAAGCATATTTTCATTATAGTCCTATGATAACTACTTAATTACTTATTATGCCATTATTTTTATATATCCAAAATAGTTCCTTAATAATAATTTTAATTACTTTCAATACCATTTTTTTTATATTTTCAAAACAATGAAAATAATTAAATGAAGGCTAAAAAGAAACAAAAAATTTTCCTCACGGTCATTAAGCCAGACTATTTGCAAAAATAATTTTATTTTTATTTTTTATGATGGCCAACAATTTGAGCCATGTGGCACACTCCTAGAGGAAACTGACCATATGGATGTTTGGACAATCCTAGGTAGACCTACAAACCAAAAATAAGCCCAATTAGGGATTTCTAATTAACCTTTGGATCTGAGTAGCCTGAATAATGTTCAAAAACTACGGTTAAAAATATAATTCATGAACACGACTCTAATTGAATGGATAGAAATTACTAATCAGGCCTCATTTTGGATACAATTAGGGATGGGCCAAAGATCCATATGATCTGTGGTATCTAAAGTGCCACGTGGCTCATATTGTGGTTCCTCATCATCAACGACGTCATCATCAAAGTTCTACTCCCTTTTAATTTCCTACCTGTCCTCAACGTATACTCAGCTCGATAATAAGCTTTCTCCTTAAACTTCAATACTACGCCTAAATCACCTCTTAATTACATCCCATGCCATTCTTGATTTTAAACCTTTTGGCCTTTGTACCCAAAATAATGCTCAATATCTACTATGGAGAATCAACCCATGAAAACGACTCCAATCAGATGCTTAGAAATCACTAATCAGGCTGACTTTTTGCATGTAGGTCTATCTAGGGATGGGCCAAATTAACATCCATATGTACAACACATGTGGCATCCCCCTACTGTTTGTAATGTGAAAACTACAATTTACTAATAGCTCAGGCTCCAAGGACCGCCTTTTTTTTACCCCTCTTACGAGTCGGACTCGAGGTCGTTGGATTCTCAGAATCCACGAGTTTGACTCCCAAGAGCGGGCTCTTGATGAGCCCGACCCTTTACTAATTTGGTTGATACTGTTGTATTGAAGCAAAAACAAGGGACTACTTAAGCCTGTGTTAAGTGTTGAAACTCTCGATTGTCGTTGACTCTGAACATAACCCTAAACGATGAACCATGTAAATTAATTCTCAATAAGATCCTTATGCAAGAGGTTAATATTATTAGAAGAGCAACATAAGCGGATAACAATCGCACGAAATTTCCAAACTAGACAGCTTGTCGTAGAGCAAGGTAAGAACGTAATTAACCAAAAACTAATCCTCATTATTACCACTTTAGCAAAGTAGACATCGCGTCTTTTAGTCTATAACACTTGCCTGATACGTCATTTTTTGTTAAATGTGGGGTTCGTCATCCCCAATGGATGCTAATCCCTTCACTGTACACATGACCCACTGAGTCATTGTTAAGACCGGTCGATCCGTCGGTAACATATTGGATGACGCATAGCCAAAAATTCAGATTGGTTAGAGGATCATAACCTTCCAATAAAAAACTATATAGATGAATTAGAAAAATATAACGAGAGCGACGGAAAAAAAATAAAATCCAATGTGATTCATGTGTGTATCGGCTAAATAAGAATCGGGTCCATTGACGATTATGAGCTGTGAGCCTGTGACGTGAGAGCAACCAAGAACGTGCTATGAAAAGGGACTTAACATTATTTTTGTCCCAACTAGTAGATTAAGGTAGAAATCGTATTGGCTGATTTTAATGGAGTAAGCTTGCAAGAATTCCCAGACCCATTTTTATACGCATTCGCTTACCATTGAACACATATTTTGCTTGGAAGGATAACGTTCAGAGGATGGCGAAGCTACTTTCCAATAGGTTCAATACTGAAGTAGTACCGGAATCTTATGTCTTCCCGCTGGAAAAACGACCGGGAAAGCTTGTCGCTCTGCCGTGCGAAACTATTCCGGTAGTCGATCTGAAAGGGGGAGATGGTCATGATCAAACAGAAATAATTAGGCAGATTTTGGAAGCTAGCCAAGAATTCGGATTCTTTCAGGTCATTCATATGCTTCCATTGTATTATATAGCATTTGCTCTTGTTAACTTCTATCCTAACTCCCATGTTCTAAGAGAAATGGAGTGTTTATGCAAACAGGTGATTAACCATGGAATTTTAGAAAAAACGATGGACGACATGATGGATGTTGCGAAGGAGTTCTTCGAGCTGCCTGTGGAGGACCATGCAAGCCTCTACTCTGATGATCGCAGGGAACCTATTAGACTTTCTACAAGCATTGACTACAAAAAAGAAGAGATTCATTACTGGAGGGATAGACTTACACACCCTTGTCATCCTATTGAAGAATTCATGCATTTATGGCCTGAAAAGCCGACTAGATATAGGTAATTTTGGAGATAATTTTTGAAGCAGCGGATTTTTTGAAGCGGCGCAACGCCACAATCCGATGATGCTTTTAAACAAACCAAGAACTGCTTTTGAACAGCGGATTGTGGCGCAATGCGTTCGCTGCTTCATGCCTCTTATTGGGTTATTGCTGTATATAGGAAATGTTTTCTAAAATGTGTTAAAAGTGTTGCCTAAGAGATTAAGAAGGGATAAAGAAAACTAATTTCATATTGGATTCATATGATGATCTACGTGGGTTAGGTGTCCTAGACTTTCTATTACGGCTGGGTCTCTGGCTAATTCTAGTTGGTAGTGTAGTTTCCCTCTCTCCCTCTTGGAGTCCATGATGTGAAAGGAACTCAAGAGAGTTTATAGGAAGGGAGGGACGTCCCACCCCTTTCCCTATTCATATAGAGTCCCACTGTTAGCTAAGGGTTAGAGAGATGAAGCTGTTTAAAATCTTTAAATCTTCTGATCTTGATCAACACCTCCAAATCAAATGGTTGTGACTTCTTTTCCTGGTATGTATTTAACCTTGAATATTTGATTTATTCATTTGGATCTGAATGTTGATTTTAATCTATAGGTTCCAGATATATTATATGTTTGCTTAGGGTTGACAATTTTCAATATTGGTATTAGAGCTAAGATTGAGCCCTTGGATTGCTTCAAGTAAAATCCATAAGGATTCCTGATTCGAGATTTAATTATATAATCATTCTAATTATGGTTGAATCATTTTTTAATAGAGGGGTTTATATATGTTTGATTCAGTTTGAAAGTTGATTAAAATTTTATATATGTGTGTGCTAAATTATTGATTATTAAACCCTAGATTCTATTTTTTTTTAATTATTGGATCTCAAATCACCCACATGATCACCATAGAAACAATTTGATTGAGTGCATGATCAAATCGATCAAGAACTAAGGGGACGGATTGATTGTAGGTTCGGGTTTGGTCCACATGGACAGAACTTGGCTCATTCGATATTGGTTTGGATTTGGCCTATATGGGTCCAACCCAATCCATTTTTTGAGTCTTAAAGGGTTTGTAATTGCCTGCATAGACCAAGCCCAAGTATGTGGGGCTGTTTGGGTTTGGTCCATGCAGAGGCTGAACCCATTGGGTTCACGATTATGGGTTTGCGGGCTTGGCCATGTGCATGCATGTGACAAACCTGCCTTGCTGGTTCTAGTACTTATCCTCGGATTTTGGTGGGACTCATAGGGTTTTGGACACACTGCAGGTGGGTCCGGCATGTTATCATTATTTCACAACATGGCCCACTTGTACGTACATAGGATTGTTTGGGCCTGTTCATATAATGGAATACTTTTGATGTACACATGAATGTTTGTGCTATATTTTCGCACATTTTTGTATTACACAAATGCATGTAAGCATTAATGTCACACCTCAAATCCGGTCTACTGCATTGAACCATGAGACATTGGTCTGACCCGCAGTCCTCAACCTATACCCATGGTCTCGGATTTAGATAGGAAAAAAATAGAAATAAAATGTAAACAAGTCCGGTTATGATGTTTCTAAGTTCATAACATAATCATTAATTAGGTTTAAGCCCATTCCTATTTGCCATGTCCATCCCAAAAACAAACCACTCATAAAACATCAGACATCGGGATAAAAGTCAAAATGAATTGAAACCAACAAATCGTACAATGAAAATTGGGCAAGCTTCTAAATTATGAAAATATAATTAACAAACTTTGTAGAATTTTTCTAAGGTTCAATATTTGAAGTTCGACTACCACATATATATATATATATATATATATATTCAGAAAGCTAATTGAAAAACTTATCTAGAAAAAATATAAAAAAAATGTGTTAGGAAGGTAGTTTGATTCAGAAACAAAGTCAATGTTAGGGAAAAGTTTCTATTCTATAGAAATAGAACTGGGGTATAAAAGTTTACAGAAAAATACCTTGGGGCCCATGACCCTAATCTGGAAAGGTAAGAGAAAAATACAACTATAATAGAAATTTGAGAAGAAAATACAGAAGAAAAATCAGAAGTTCAGAGGCCTACATGCTAGACCTCTAATCTAGAAATAGAAACGTAGAAAAAATAGTCCAGAATCAAAGTATCTATAACTCTTTACTAGGTTGTCAAAAAAGGTTGATTCTAAAGAGATTTGAAAGCTACATCTAATACTAAAATTTTCATGTTTTGACTAAAAATTGAATCCCAACATATGATTCTTAGACATAGAAAGTATTGGGGTTTCACATAAAAACAACAAAAATAAAAAAATATTACAAAAAATTTATAGGCTCACATAGAACAAAATATTATGAATTTTTTAATTGAAGTTTTACATGGACATACATATGACGGTAAGGAAAAGAATAGATTTGAAATCATACAAAAATATTGTATATATCAGCAATTCTACTAACATTACCACTGCTTAGTCTAGAAAATAGTAATATTTAAAGTGCGAATTTAGTACTTTCATATCTCACGAGCCATAAGTCATGAAGTAATTTAAATCCAAAGTGAAGTAGTTAATGTTTATTACAACTAAAATATGAAATAATAAACCTTAATATAAAGTTTTACTCATTGAAATATCATGAATAAAGCAATAAACTCTACCGACTCCAATTAAACTAAAGACTTGCTCCCTCATGTATATCTGCACATAGAAGGGGAGAGCCCTTGTTGGGCTGGCTTAGAGCACTTGTTGTTCTCAACAATAATTAATGGGAAATATGTATGGTACGTACGATTGGGCTTGGGGTGTTTAAATAGATTTTTAGGTGTTGTGGGATAGGTTTGGATAGGATAGGAAGCATTCTAATATAATACATGGTTTCTAAGTATAATAAAAAGAGGTTTTCTAATGTTGATGTTGATTTCTAGAGTGGGAACCACTATGCTTATTGGTTACAACGATTTTCTAAGAGGGGAGAGAGAATTGATTTCTCCCATGTGACACAAGAGTGAAAAGTCAAACTAGGTTTATTTAAGGAAATACTAAATTAATTAATTTCAATTAGGCACATGTGCCATTCAACTAAGTAAAAATAGTCCATTAGAATAATTAATTAATGTTATAGTCACCAATATTCTAGAATCAAGGGTGTAGCTAGGGTGTATTGACACACACTCTATCATGTCTGTACGTATACGGTACTATGTGTAGACACCTAAAATACATGCAATAGTAACCAATTAAATTAAATTAACCATGTGCTAATTAAATTTATAATTAACACAAAATAGATGCAAAATTAATTAAATTAAATAGAGTAAAATAAAATGTCTCAAAACAATTAAAATTTTTTTTTTTTTTGGGAAACTCTACGGAGGGAGGGAGATTTTATAATAGAATTCCAAAGTACACCTAGTTAGGGGGGACATAAGTACCTTACCCCTCAAGAGGCTAACAACTGAAAAATGAAGGAAATGCATGAGTGCCAAAGCTTACAGAGTATGCAAACCTACAAAACAATCTACAATCATTCGCCTTACCAAGCTCATGGTTTGTCTCACATGGAAATCATCAAAAATATTTTCTTGAAAGTCACAAATAATATTTTAATGGTCAAATCAAGTCAATAAAAGTGCATAAGAGGTGTATAAAGTCTAAAATACCCCTAAAAGTCAAAAGACTAAAATACCCGTCAAGATGAATTTTTTTTTTTTGAAAAGTTGTAGAATTGACACCTAATGTAAACTATAGCTAAAGGTTCATGAATTTATAAATATATCACAGTTTAGAGTGCCATAAATTCAGTATAACAAAATTACGAAAATGCCTTTAAAAGCATCTCCGACTGAGATCTTTATTTTGGAGCACAAAATATATATATATATTATGATAAAGTGTTTTTCCAGCACATTGGTTATAGTGTCAACTCCAATCATCATCTCCATTTTAATCTCTAAAACACTATTCCTTTGAAAAGTAATAAGGACATAATTGGTATCAAATTTTAGTATAGTACATCAAAAAAGTTAAAATAAGAATTATAGAAAATGAATAGTGATAGAGACCCTTTTACATATTCATCCAGGGTCTCCAAATTTGGAAACTCAAAATGAGGCCTTTAAAATGGAGACCCTTTTTAGAGTACGTTGGAGGATGGATTCCACCTGACAGCTCTCTATTTTGGTGAAATAGAGCACGGTTGAATAGCTAATTAAATTACCAAAATACTCTTTCAAAAAGAGGTTATTCAGAAGTCCTGCAATTTCAGAGAAAAGGTCTCTCAAGTTAGCTTATTAATTATAATTTATACATACAAGTAGATAAAAATACTAAATTAACCGTAAGTTGTATAATTATTGAAATGCCCTATGAAGAAGAAAAATTTGAGTGCTACAAACATGGGTTTATAATAAGGTTAGCACTAATCTAATATAAAAAAAATCAAGTTAATACACAAATTAATTATGAGTCGAACCTTATAGGTGAGGTCCATGCATACATGAATGTTGATAGTACAACCACCGTCATTGTGTTGTAAATGCTTTGTGAACAATGTTCTTTATATCACATGTATTTTTTTTTTATTGAATCACGTTATTTTTGTATATATTAGACATCACATGAAGACATGATAATGACAACTCATACACTTAAAAGGAGAACTTTAAAAGATACACCAAGAACTAGAAGCCCAAAATAAAGAATAAAGAACCTTAGAAATCTAACAGTAACCCACTTAACCAAATATGTGAATAATCTAAATTAATAACATGTGATAGACAGTTTTGTATGCAACTGGACAAATAACATGTCAAATTTTCTTGCCTAAAGGTATGATGCACTTTGCCTATCGATCCCACATAGCACGTAGATGCATGGTTAAATACACTTCGTAAAATGCTTTGGCTATAGAGAATAAATGATAAATAACGTGTTATTAAAACTCTGCGATAAGTTGTACAATTATCATATCATATGACATATGGACATATTCATCATTGATTTTACAGTTATGTAGAGGTCAATTGTCAAGAAGCATTTGGTCGGGATAAATACCTATATGTTGGTTTCATACTTCACCTATTGACACTTGCTATGATTGTAGACCGATTGACTAAGGGATTGACACCTAGCTAGAGTCTTTTGATTCTATCGCCTTATAGAGAGTTTTTCTGATTATATATTCAGTCTTTTGTTGGATGTTTGCTTGTGTGTGTGTTTTTTTTTATTTTTTGATTTGCTAAATGTTTGCTTGATTTGAATAAAATGCACTTTCAGGTTTTTTCATTATTGCATCGTGCAATTTGCACGTGCATTAAGAATACATCTAAAGATTGTTTAGAGAACATTGCACAATTACTAAAGGTTGCTTGGGTTGAACGTGACTTGCCTAAATTTAGGCAACTAGCTAGTTTTTCAAAACTATAACAGTTGCTAGTCGATTTTAACTGGTTAATCTGAAATGTCATTTTAAAACTTTAACTGTACATGTCAACTATAGACCAAGTAGGAGATTGTTGAGTTTTTGTTTCCGAATTGAATTAGTTTCCTAAAACTCTATATGGTCCTATACAACACAAGCTTTCTAAAATGGGTTAAGAGTGTCGGAAGTGTTGAGAAGAATTAGGAAACTAAACCCAAATTGGATTCATGCGATATCTACATGGTTTAGGTGTCCTAGAATTTCTATACGGCTGGTTGAGCAGCTAATTCTAATTGGTGTAGTTTCTCTCTCTCTCTCTCTCTCTCTCTCTTGGAGTCCGTGATGGGAAGGACTCAAGAGACTTTATATAAAGGGTGGGGCATCTCAGCCCATGCCTTATGTATACTATAGAGAGCCCCATCCTTAGCTAAGGGTTAGAGTGGTGAAGAGCGAAGACGCTCTGCACCTCGTAGATTTTTTATCTTAACCAAATGCTCCAAATCCAACAATAGTGAAAGCAATTTAATCTTTATTGCTGATTTATTCCTTTTGATCTAAATCTTGATTTTAATCCATGAACTTTAGATCTATTATATGTTTGCTTAGGGCTGAAAATCCGAAATAGGGCGCGCACATCACACACCATCACGAGTGCGTACGCTCATAGACACACGTGTGTGCGAGTGCACTTATAATTGATCTTTTTACCTTACCATGGTGCTTAGCACACATCCTTTGTTACTTTGCAACAATGAAGAAAGAAACCATAGAACTAAGTAGAATTCATGTCTAACTTCTGGGATTTTTTTTTCTCCAGAAAAGTGGCCCAATCATATTCAGTTGAGATGCGAAGGTTGGGTTTGAGGCTTATGGAGCTAATTTGTGAAGGATTGGGACTTGAATGGGGGTATTTTGATGAAGAACTTAGCAAAGTTCAGAATATGGCGATTAACCGCTACCCACCGTGCCCAGACCCAAGTTTGACATTGGGTTTACCTAAGCATAGTGACCCTAATCTCATCACCCTTCTTCTTCAAGGGGACGTCGCTGGGCTTCAAGTATTTAAGGGCGGGGAATGGATTGCTGTTGAGCCTATCCCCAATGCATTTGTGGTGAACATAGGTTACCAATTACAGGTATATCTCCACTTCCAACAGTAACCGTCAATTATGCAAATTAGCTAGCTACATTATATAGCACCGTTTGTTCTTAGCGAGAGAGATGAAACTAATCAACTAGTGTTGGCCACAGGCTGATATAGATGCCGCACACATGGCCCAGAACGTATCACAACAATTTTACAAAGTTGATATTATGCTACACTTTGTTTGCCAAGGACTTGAAAATTAATGAGATAACATTGTTTGATATGGTTGTAGATTATCAGCAATGGGAGGTTAAGGAGCGCTGAACACCGAGTTGTGACTAACTCAACTATTGCTCGAACAACAATCGTGACCTTCTTCAATCCTACCATGGAATGCATCATAGAACCAGCACCACCAATGACTAATGCACACAGTCCTCCACTCTATAGAGCTGTCAAGTACAAAGATTTCCATAATACCCATATAGCCATGATCATAGGTGGCTCTGAAGGGGCACTGGAACGCTTTAAGCTCCAACCTTAGGTAATGAAACATAAATTTCTGTCATTCTAATCAAGTTGGTTGTGAGAGGTGCTAATACTGCCTTATGGAGTGTGATTCAGAGATTGTTGAGAGAGACGTTAGTAGAAATTTTTGCAGACTTAGACCTACGTTCTTGAGTTGGTAAGACCTCCATTGTTAAGTCACAGATCTTATACTCAATACCTGTTTGCAAAGAAAATGTCTACTTGTCTAAGTTGATATGGGCCTTATCGTAATTGAGTGATAAATCTTGGGTTCAAAGCCCGTTTACAATTTTAAATAATGGACTTGTTAAAGGCTCTTGCCCGGTGATAACACGAAAAATAATAGGTTTGAGCCCATAGCTCAATGTACTAACATGGATCCAGATCCGACTCATATCAGAGTCACATGCCAAACTTGATTGGATCGTGAAAAAAATATGAGCAGGATCTACAAAAATACATATCAAGGATCAAGTTGGATCCAATTCCCAGACCCAGATCCAATCTTGATTTCAACTGCTTAATCAATGATTAAAACTTGACCTGCATCATGCTTACCGCATCCATTTCCAATCCAAATTTTAAAGGGATATCCTAATTCAAGCTCGAAGGCACTTATGTCGGCTTGGATCTCAGACCTGGCCCACTTCATTCAATGTCTTACTAGAGACTTGGCGTGTGTATACGCAGACCAAGTTCATACCATGGCCAGCCCACGTTTGGAGTTGGCTTATAACCTGATCCGAGAATACTTGTGTTAGGTCATCAGTTTAGGACTGGACCTGAGCCTAGTATTAGTTAAAGCTACGCTCAAGGCAAGGCTATTCATGTATCAAGCCTTATATTTGGGCCCATTCTTAACTCATAGCTGGAATGTGCCCAGGCACAAGATTAAGCAGGCCGAGCTCTGAGTACTCATTAGAGCCTGGTCCATGTGCACCCCATGCAATATGACCAAAAAAAAGGAGTGTGGTATATATTTTGATGCAAGGGAGTGTTCTCTATGTGGCGTGGTTTGGTGCCATGTGGTACACGACGTTTTGGTCTTCTTGACCATTTGAACTACATATGTTTATGCCATTGGAAACTATCAATTGGTAGATCAATTTCTAAGAATTGGAAGGTAATTTCCATCCTAAAGGAATTTTACTAGAGGATGCATCCAGGATTGCTGGTTTTGTGACTACCAGAGCAACTAGCTCCGCTTGCTCATCTATATTGGTAAGGAAGAATGAAGGATTTCAAGGAGTCTAAGATGAGCATTAGATTTCATTTCGGGGGAGAAAATATGTCGTTGTTATATACGATGCAACTAGTGTTTCCATAATAAGACTCCACATAAAGCAGTTGTGTATGAGGCCTCATTATCCTTGGAGGAGCTCAGCTTTAGCGGATTCGCTACCCATTTGATGCAATCAGAGCTGGACATATTTGTTATTCTTACTGAAAGAGGGGAAGCAAACAAGACTTTGGTCGAGTTGGAGCAGTGAAAGTTGCATGAATCAAGTCCTTGGTCTGGGCATTACACCGAGAACAAGAGAGATTGATAGCGGGTATTCGGCTGTGCAAGAGAGCTCTAGTGGGAAGAATTCGTCGAAAGAATTTCCAAACAAATATTTGGCGTCGGAAAGGCACCCTCAATTTTCATATATACTCTTCCAAGAATAAGCTGAGGTGAGGACGTTTGAGAAAGGCATGGTGGGGCGAGGAAGATGGTTGAAAGCTGATTTGATGGAGAACTTGCCTTTGCTATCAGCAACCCAATACCATCTATCTTCCATAGGATGTTTGCTAAGCTTTATATTAGAAATAGCTCGAGCCACCTCTGGTTGAAACCACTCTTGAATGATCTCAGAATTCCACGATGGTTTGATTTAATCAACACTCCGACCGTGTGGAGAGGGGCAGTCCGGGGGGATATGGTGGTATAGATGATCATGTTCATCATGGATCTAGGGATCAGACTATATGTTAGTATGGGATCTGTTCCTATTCATCTTGATAAAGAAAGGTTTGAAGCAATCCTTTGTTTTGACACTCCTCCAGACACGTGCATATCTTGGCTTGAATTTTGCATCGAGGATAGAAGATTTAAAGAAGTGTCTCCCTTCGAGAGTTTTTGCCAGAAGAGACTAGATTCCCAAAGAGTGTTCCAAACATTCTTCATCAGTAAAGCATCATATTCTTCGGCAAATTTCCTGAATCCTGGGCCTCTCAAGGCTTTTAAGATGCAAATGGAATCCCAGATGGCAAGGCAGAGAGCTTTGGTATTTGGATCGTCGCCCCACCAAAAGTGATTTGTGATGGAGTCGAGCTTATTAGATATACTCTTGGGAAACAAGAACGAGGACATCAAGTACATCGGGATGGCTGAGACTAATAAAGATATAATCCTTATGTTATCAATTCTAGAACAACCTTGGGAATTTGTGCATCTTCTTATCTATTGTACGTGATGATATTTCTATCTATTGCCGTGGAATTGGAGCATAGAACTCAGCTTATTATAGTGATTGACTTTGGGACAAACTTTGGTGCGCCTCAAGGTTATGAGATCGTGGACTTATGCAATTTTCTGAGGACCTTCTTGGACTATTTTAGTATTCAATTCCCTTAGACCTTTCTATTGAAACCTTGTTGAGTTGGAACCATGTTTGACCTCTCTGATAGAGGGGTCGATCGGTCGAACAGACTGGTCGATTGGTGGAAACGATGTCCATTGGTCGATTGGCCTCAAGTTTTCTCGACCTGCATGCTCGGCTCTCACCCAACACCTCCTCACTCCCTTTCACTATAAATATCCCCTCCCCCTACCACTTTAACACACAAATCACCTAAACCTATTTCTTAAGTTCATCATCTTCAAGAGCATTTTGTTTCTGATTCTCTTTACCCTCTTTGGTATTCTAACTGGCATTTGTTGGAGATCTACTTTGGTAACTTGCCCCATTTAGATCTAAGGGATTTTTGGTGGATTTTGTAAGTTGCTGGATTGGTGATTACTTGGCTTTGCGCTTCAACAATATCGAAGCTTCGTTCCTCTTTAATCTCAATTTGGGAGATAACTTTGTTTGGTAGTTAAGAGTTTTTCTTAGAGAAACTCTCCAATTGATATACTTCATCTTTTATACTGTTGTCCTACTTGAGTCAAGAAGAGTCTTGACTAAGTTGGAGTTTGGTTGAGATCAAACTCCGATCTATCTCGATTGTGATTGAAATCGGATCATTTATCCTATTCATCATTCTAAGGTTGCCTAAGTGTTGAATTAAAAATGCATTAACTCGTTAGAAGTTTTTGAAAGTAGACGTAGGTGTTGATATACTGAACCACTATATATTCTTGTATTGTAAATTTGCTGTCTCTTTACTAAATTGATTGTTCAAATATATTTGTGCATATTAGTAAACAACCTAGGATATTTTAAAATTGGCCTATTCACCCCCTTAGGTCTTCACGTATCAATATTAAGGAATTTAAAGAGACAACAAGTTTAATGGGAGTGGATCTTCCAGCTAAAGATATGGTGTGGGATTTTCAGCCGGATATAGCCTTTTCAATGCTCTCTAACGAGTAGTTGAGAGCCATAGTTTTATTGCCTATCGATGAAGAGCGGGGTACCCATATACTTCTTTGAGATTGCCAAGTTTTTTATATTTAGAATAAAGGCCAAAGTTTTCTTCTATCTCCGATGAAGGTTTGGAGGGAAAAGCACCCTCGATTTGTCAAAGTTGATTTGCTGACCTGGCTCTTCACAAAAGACAAGAAGAATGTCTTTTAAATTTCGAGCTTCCACCAAGTTAGTAGGACAGAAGATGAAACAATCATCCGCAAAGAGAGGGGGGGTAGGATTTTGCAATCTTGATTCCATGGATGTGATTTCTTTTATGTAATATGTTTTTTTTTTTTTTTTTTTTTTTCTCGTGTGATCATATTAAGTAAAGAGTCACCACAAGGCATCCCTATAGAAATTTTCCATTAGGCGCATGGTTCAAAGTCTCAGCCAATCCTGTTCTGGATCAGGTGATCTGGATCGGGATCAGAGCCCACCTATCTGATCCAAACCACCTCTGTCTTGCCGCGAGATCACTGTTTCACAAAGAAGTCTCACTTTGACTGGGGCGAGATGCACCCGATCTGGATCGGGATCGGAGCCCACTGATCCTCCTTTGATCGTAAGATTTCGAACCATGGTCAAGCAGGCCATCATTTCTTGATTTCTGAACAAAATTGTACCTTGGATTCCATGCAAAGTCAAACGGATTTGCACAGAGCCCAAAGTACATTTTTATCCAATGACAAAAAAGAGACAAGGGCACCTAATTGGATCAACAATCATCCAGTAAATGTGTTCTTTAAATTGCAAGTGTGGTTTCCTGGAAGGTTTAAAGGGGACCGTTATAACAGTGTAACGGACTGGGGGCGTTACCGTTTTTTCCGTTATACGAAAAAAACACTTAGGGGGAAAAATGGAAAAAAATGAGAAAATAACAGAAAAAATGGCGCTGAAATTCAAATTTTGAATTTTAAAATTTGAATTTCAAATTTTCAAAAATGGAAAATAACGGAAAAAAATGGAATATAAAAAAATGAAAAATAACGGCCGTTATTTTTGTTATAACGGTCGTTATTTTCTGGGCGTTTTAACGGTCCATAACGTAACGGGGTAGGTCCGAATCCGTTATAATGGCCGTTATTTTCATTATAACGGCCGTTTTTTAAACCTTGGTTTTGTGCGCCCACTGAATAGACCATTGACTCAATTGTATCCTAGGGACTTTATTGACTGAACCCAATTGCACCGTTAAAGAGGGGACAAAAAAAAGTTGTAAAGACCATGGTTTTAAAAACGGCGTTGTTTAAACGGTAATGCCCCAAGCCCGTTTCCGTTTAAACCCGTTTTATCGGTTTTGAAACCATTTTTTGGTTTTAACGGCCGTTAAAATCGTTTAAATGGCCGTTAAAATCGTTTAAACAGCTGTTTAATTTTGAAAAATTTTGTGAAAAAAACGGCCGTTAAAACCGTTTAATTCCGTTAAAATCCGTTTACATTCCATTTTTTTTAAAAATTTTAAAATTTCAAAATTTGAATTTCACCGCCACTTAAAATCCGTTAAAACCGTTAAAATCCGTTTAATTACGGTTTTTTTCCATTTTTGCCACTGACCGTTTCAATCCGTTTTAACGGCCGTTTAAACGGTAACGCCCCCAGTCAGTTTAACCGTTAAAACGGCCTCCTTTAAACCTTGGTAAAGACAACGACAACCATATTACACCCTTTTAGCTAAATCAACTATTTTAAAAATTCCATGGCAATCGTCCCTCATTTTCAACTATTTTAAAAATTCCATGGCAATCGTCCCTTATTTTCAACTATTTTGAAATTTCTGTGGCAATCGTCCTTATTTTCCAACATCAAGATGGCAACCAGCTACCTTGGAGCTCGTTTTGGAGATGCCTTTCAAACGAGCTACCTTGGAGCTTTCAGTTTGGATATTTTTTGGGGCGCACTGACCTTGAATGTTTGACCGACCCCTCAGTGGACGGGACGAGTCCCTATTTTCTCAACAGCACTTTTTATTTTTTATTTTTACATTCTAAGGAAAGGCACGTGACTTTCTTTTGTATATACATGATTTATTCCATGTGGCATTTTTCTGGACAACCAAAAAGCTGGCTTGTTGACCCTCAGGCTTAAGGAAAAATCTATGATACAGACTTCTGTATCAAATTTTTGATGCAGAAGCCTCTCAATCTGCCACGTAGTATAATCTTACCCATTGGATTTGTGCACTTTTTCATCATGGGCTTGGAACTAACAGATAGGCCGGTTTATAAAGCCCATGATGAAAAAGTTTGGAACTAACCGATAGGCCGGTTTATAAAGCCCATGATGAAAAAGTGCTCAAATCATCCCTACGGCTAGAAATCACCAATCATGCTGATTTTTGGTGTGTAGGTCAGTGAATCATAATGTGTGCCGAATGTTCAGGGCAAGTGGGATCAAAATTTTGATACAGAATCGTCAAAGAACAGCCCAGGCTTAACTATTTTCACCCAACGGGGTAAAGTGTTAAATGGTCTAGCGGGTCCCCATCTCGTTTATTGTGCAATCAACTGCATTTGATTCATGCTGACATATGCAAAGTTAATTGTAAGATCATGGTGCTGTAACCCATGGGACCATTTAACCTGGTTTTTTTCTATAAATAAGAGCATAAAACAACTAGTTTTGTATCTCGCTAATAGTAAGTGGTTGCAATGGATGTACGTTCATGCATGCTTCTGGTCATGTTGGTCTGTGGAGTGGTGTCACACAACATGGGCAAGGGCTATGTCGCTGTCTTAGCCTCGGAGTTGCCCCCCCGGTACGAGTTTTCCGCCAATTCCCCAAATCATTTCTTCTACCAAATGAAGGCAGGGCAAAGTCGACGAACACGCACTCCGCTGCAACCTACTCCTGTCGGCAACACTCCTCGTCCCGTTTTGCAGAATACACCACCACCTGATCGCTATAACCCCACCACCTGATCGCTATTAACCCCGAAGTGGGTTCAAGATCCAGCTATCCCTTTAATTTTCATCTCTAGGGGATATCTTGCCATTCTACTCTTAAAGAAGAAGATCCGCCAGTTTCTAATAATAGATACATATGTTTGCAATTTCTCTACTGTTAAATCTTTCTTTTTTTCATTTTGAATGAAAGTTTCGTCGTGATTCGACAACAAATAGGATTATATTATTTTTAATTTTAAATGTTTAGGATGGCCATGGACGTATACCATGAGATTAATATAATTTAGGGGGGGTAGGATTTTGCAATATTGATTCCATGGATGTGATTTCTTTTATATAAAATGTTTTTTTTTTTTTCGTGTGATCATATTAAGTAAAGAGTCACCACAAGGCATCCCTATAGAAATTTCCCATTAGGCGCATGGTTCAAAGTCTAAGCCAATCCTGTTCTGGATCAGGCGATCTGGATCGGGATCAGAGCCCACCTATCTGATCCAAACCACCTCTGTCTTGCCGTGAGATCACTGTTTCACAAAGAAGTCTCACTTTGACTGGGGCGAGATGCACCCGATCTGGATCGGGATCGGAGCCCACTGATCCTCCTCCGATCGTAAGATTTTGAACCATGGTCAAGCACGCCATCATTTCTTGATTTCATTGGACAAAATTGTACCTTGGATTCCATGCAAAGTCAAACGGATTTGCACAGAGCCCAAGGTACATTTTTATCCAATGACAAAAAAGAGACGAGGGCACCTAATTGGATCAACAGTCATCCAGTAAATGTGTTCTTTAAATTGCAAGTGTGGTTTTATGCAAGGTTTAAAGGGGACCGTTATAACGGTATAACGGACTGGGGGCGTTACCGTTTTTTCCGTTATAACGAAAAAAAACACTTAGGGGGAAAAATGAAAAAAATTGAGAAAATAACGGAAATAACAGAAAAAATGGCGCTGAAATTCAAATTTTGAATTTTAAAATTTGAATTTCAAATTTTCAAAAATGGAAAATAACGGAAAAAAATGGAATATAAAAGAATGAAAAATAATGGCCATTATTTTTGTTATAACGGTCGTTATTTTCTGGGCATTTTAACGGTCCATAACGTAACGGGGTAGGTCCGAATCCGTTATAATCGCCGTTATTTTCATTATAACGGCCGTTTTTTAAACCTTGGTTTTGTGCACCCACTGAATAGACCATTGACTCAATTGTATCCTAGGTACTTTATTGACTGAACCCAATTGCACCGTTAAAGAGGGGACAAAAAAAAGTAGTAAAGACCATGGTTTTAAAAACGGCGTTGTTTAAACGGTTTAAACGGCCGTTTAAATGGTAACGCCCCAAGCCCGGTTTAAACGGCCGTTTAAACGGTAACGCCCCAAGCCCGTTTCCGTTTAAACCACTTAAACCCGTTTTATCGGTTTTGAAACCGTTTTTTGGTTTTAACGGCCGTTAAAATCGTTTAAACAGCCGTTTAATTTTGAAAAATTTTGTGAAAAAAACGGCCGTTAAAACCGTTTAATTCTGTTTAATTTTGTTAAAATCCGTTTAAATTTCATTTTTTTTAAAATTTTTAAATTTCAAAATTTGAATTTCACTGCCACTTAAAATCCGTTTAATTACGTTTTTTTCTATTTTTGCCCCTGACTGTTTCAATCCGTTTTAACGGCCGTTTAAACGGTAACACCCCCAGTCCGTTTAACCGTTAAAACGGCCTCCTTTAAACCTTGGTAAAGACAACGACAACCATATTACACCCTTTTAGCTAAATCAACTATTTTAAAAATTCCATGGCAATCGTCCCTTATTTTCAACTATTTTGAAAATTCTGTGGCAATCGTCCTTATTTTCCAACATCAAGATGGCAACCAGCAGCCGGACTTTACCGGTATAGGGTCAAGATTCAAGAATACGTAACCAGATTAGCGACCCATTTAAAGCGTTGTCACCTTCGAAGAAAGCTTGCATTAATGTTTTTTGGTGGATACATTAGACCTCGCAAAATTTACGCGGTCTTAGCTCGTTTTGGAGATGCCTTTCAAACGAGCTACCTTGGAGCTTTCAGTTTGGATATTTTTGGGGGCGCACTGACCTGACCTTGAATGTTTGACCGACCCCTCAGTGGACGGGACGAGTCCCTATTTTCTCAACAGCACTTTTTATTTTTGGGTAATTCTATTTGCACCCCAAAAAATCTATAAGCACCTAATACATCTCTCTCTTGGACGAGAATGCCCTCCCTTATAAGGGAGGGAATGAAAAAAAGCACCCCATTTTCCCATTTCTCTCCTCTCTTCCCTCTTTGGTTTGTGAGGGTTGAGAGGGAGGGCTCCATTAACGCCGGCGACCTTTGCCCTCTCCCCTTGACGCCGACGACTTCTTCCCTCTCTCATATTTCCTCTCTCAAAGCTCATCATCTCTTGAGTTGTTGCCCACATCCTCTCTCCAATAGTTAAAGGGAATCATTAAAGAATGGCTGAGGTAAGAACAACTCCAACATTGTTCTCATTCCACATCTTTTAAATGGAGATGTTCAAAGTCAAGGTTTTAAATTTAAAACGAAACGCCGAAATTTCAATTTCGTTGAAGACCGAATCTCCGAAATATAGCTTTTTAAAGCAAAAATCAACCGAAAATTAGAACTTTTAATTGAAATTTTGGCCGAAATATCGGTTTTGGACCAAAACCGAAATGGTTACCAAAACCGAAATGGTTACCAAAACTAAAATTTAAAACCTTGTTCATACAATGGAAGCCATCTTCACAAACCTCACTTTATTCCAACATTAACCTCACTTTATTCCAACATTCTTAGCCTTATGATAAGTGAAGTCAAATTTCAAAAATTTACACCTATCTAATAAATGATTTTATGCTTATTGTGTTTAATGTATTATTGTAGGAAATGAAACTTGTTAGTGAAGAAGTAGAACCATCTGAATATTTGGATTTGACGAGTCAATTTACAACTAATACGGTATGTTCAGTGCAATTGAATAATTGAATCTACTCTTTTTGTTAGAATGAATATTCATGTATTGTAATTTGATTTTCAGGTTTTCTACAGTCGTGATGACATGATCAAATGGGTTAGAGACAGTGGAAAAGCAGTTGGTTCTGTTATTGTCATAAAGAGAGCAGATATTTTCAAGAGGACTCCTAGAACTACTTTTTGTTGTGAGAGGGGTGGAAAGTATAGGGATGCTAGAAAAACAACACTGAAAGAGCAATTTTCAGTTCGACACACTGGAACAAAAAGGTGTGGGTGTCCTTTCACACTAAAAGGTATAAAGATGCCTATAGATGATCAATGGATGATTCAAGTGGTATGTGGCTTCCACAATCATGCACTTGCACATCATTTTGAGGGTCATTCATTTGTTGGGAGGCTCAACAATGATGAAAAGCACATGTTGGCAGATATGGCTAAAAGTTGTGTAAAGCCGAGGTCGATTCTTAATGTCTTGAAAGGGAGAGACCCCAACAATGCATCGACAATGAAAACAATTTACAATGCTCGGGCGAGTTTTAGACGTATAGAAGCAGCCGGAAGAACTGAAATGCAACAATTGATGAAGAAGTTGGAGGAATATCAGTATGTGGAAAGGCATAGGAATTCTGATACGTTGCTGGTTACAGATTTACTTTGGGCACATCCAGAGTGCATACAACTTGCCAATTGTTTCCCTATTGTGTGGCTTATGGATTGCACTTACAAAACAAATAGGTATCGGTTGCCATTGTTAGAGATTGTTGGGATCACATCGACAAATATGACATACTCAATCGCTTTTGTTTACCTTCAGGCTGAGAAAGAGGAAAATTTTGTTTGGGCGTTGGAAAATTTAAAGTCAGTTCTCAACTCTGAAGCCCTACCCTCAATTATTGTGACAGATAGAGAGTTGGCTCTAATGAATGCATGCAAGAGAGTATTCCCAAAAGCACAAAACTTTCTATGTCGTTTCCACATATCAAGGAATATATTATCAAGGTGCAAAAAAATGTTTGCAAGAAAAGAGGCATGGGATCAATTTATCTCAAAGTGGAATGACCTAGTCTTGTCTTCTACGGAGGAGGACTACAAAGACCGTCTGGATTCATTTGAGATCGAGTTCTCACAATACTCAAATGCTGTACGATACGTGAAAGAGAATTGGTTGACACAATACAAACAGTATTTTGTGGCAGCATGGACTGATCAGAACATTCACTTTGGAAATACTACGACCAACAGAGCTGAGAGTGCCCATGCCAAACTAAAGAGACATCTAATGACATCACAAGCCAAGTTTGATACGTCGTGGGATACCATCAACTCTTTGCTGGAGTTGCAACATGTTGAGATCAATGCCACATTTGAGAGAAGCTTGAACATTGTGAAGCATAAGCATAGAGTGGCGGTCTGTAAGGAGTTGACGGGTTTTGTTTCTTTAGATGCACTAGAATTAATAGTCAACGAGGCAAAGCGAGCCGAGTCATGTGGCCCAGATGATCTCCAGGCTTGTGGGTGTGTTATCAGACGCACGCATGGGTTACCATGCGCACATGAGATTGCCGTATACAAGCGCGAACACCGTCACATTCCTTTGTCGTCTATCCATCCCCATTGGATGAAGCTTTCCAATGTACCCACAGTGACCACAGACGAGGTTCTAGAATGTGGGCCCCTAGTGCAGCAGTTCATTGAAAAATATGACAAGTGCAGTGAGAGTGGCAAAAATGAATTATTCAGAAAGCTCAAGGATATCGTGAACCCCGCTTCTACTTTATTACTTGAGCCGAAGGAGAAGATCACGACTCGGGGTAGACCAAGAACGCCATCGGCAAAGAGACTTGCACAGGCAGAATCATCTACGAAGAGGGATCCTACAGCTTTTGAGATTCTGTCAATTGAAGATAAGCAATCACAAACTCGACCACAGAGAAAAAAACTTGCAATAAAAAGGAAGCAGCGCACTAGATCTAGCCAAAAAGAGAATCCCTCCTTGGACGAGAGTCCATACTTGGCTGATTTGCCTACAGGGTTGGAGGATTACATATTACAAATCAAAGATGTTCGTAGCGATGGGAATTGTGGGTTTCGAGCAGTGGCGGCACTGATGGGAATGGGTGAAGATGAATGGCCTATAGTCAGAAGAGATATGATTGCAGAGTTGCAAGTTCATGCCGATTATTATGCCAAACTATATGGAGGCCAACAGACTGTCACTGAACTCATACAATGTTTGGATTGTTTTGACATCTTTCCGCCGACAAAGTGTTGGATGACTTTGCCCGAAATGGGTCATATCATTGCAAGTTGTTATAATATCGTGTTACTTCATTTTTCATCCAGGCTGTGCTTGACATATCTGCCATTACTTTCACCACCCGAACCACTCATGCGACGGAAGATAATAGCGATAGCTTTCATTAATAACAATCATTTTGTTCAACTTCTGATGCGCGATAACTGTCCAATACCAAATGTTGCTGTCAATTGGACAAGACATGTTGACCCTATCGCTGTCGGATGGAGAATTGGGTACGAGGATAGGATGCAGAAGTTCGGGGAATTAGTTGGTCCAGATGTTGCAACTTCGGAGGTTCCGATCATTGTAAATGACTGACAGTATATAGTTTTGTATATACATGGTACATAGGGTTGGGAGCCATTTTTTGTAGGCTTATGAGCCAGTTTTTTTAGGCTTACGAGCCATCTTTTGTAGGCTTTTGAGCTATTTTTTGTAGGCTTATGAGCCATCTTTTGTAGGCTTGTAGGCCATCAATAGTAAAGGAAAATACTATATAAAATGTGAATATCGAAATTTTAATTTTGAGTTATGAATCTCTATCCCCAATGGTTCTCCATGGCCTTATAGCCCCCCACAGTTAAAAATCACATATAACAATTAGAAATCACTTATAAAGCTGATTTTTGGAGTGTAGGTCCAGCAAGAGGTGGGAACAAAACATCCATATGGGATGATAGAGTCGGTATTTGACAAGACAATGTTGTCATTGTTCCAAGGGGCAAGCCATCTGAAATATTTGAAGTGAGCCCTAGACACTATAAGAAAATCTGAGCATTATTTGGGGTACAATGATCCAAAGGTTTGAAATCACTAAACCTCAAAAATCTGAGCATTATTTGGGGTACAATGATCCAAAGGTTTGAAATCACTAATCATGCTAATTTTTGGACAGCCCACGGCCAGAGAAGTCGTGGACACCATAGTGCCCACGGCCAGAGAAGCCGTGGTCACTATAGTGCCCACGGTTTTTCAGGCCGTGTAGGCAAAAAAAAAAAAAAAAACATTCTGACTTCAAGAACAAACCGTGGGTTCTATAGAACCCCACGGTTTTTTCTTCAAGTCAGAACACTTTTTTTTTTACTTTTTTGCCTATACGGCCTCAGAAACCGTGGGCACTATAGTGACCACGGCTTCTCTGACCGTGGGCTGTACCTATCCATTTTCTTAAAGAGTTTACCCCTTGCCCATGCTTCCATCTATTTTCTTAAAGAGTTTGCAAGGGCTTGGTGCCACTTGCCCATGCTACCATCCATCCATTTCCTTAAAGAGTTTGCAAGGGCTTGGTGCCACTTGCCCATGCTACCATCCATTTCCTTAAAGAGTTTGCAAGGGCAAGCCAGTTGCCCATGCTAGCATCCATTTTCTTAAAGCGTTTGAAGGTCCATCTAGGGTGTCCGTATGGATGTTTGGCCCCACCCTTGGTGAAAAAATCACAAGCCAATGAGTTCTCGGCATGTACACAAGTGGTTTTGCAACATACCCATGTGTTTTTGCTTTTTAGGTGTACGTGGCGAGAACTCATTGGCTGTGTTTGTGTGATTTGCAATCCCATTGTGACAGAACTTTTACTCCTTTGGGATGGGCCAAACATCCATATGGTCGGCATTCTCTAAGAATGTGCCATGTGCCTCATAATGTGGTCTGTCGTCTGTCATGTCAATGGCAACGGGACCGTCGACTAGGTCACCTGAATCAATTTGTTGATTCGGTAGGCCACCCTTTGGATGCTCGACCTCACAATTTTTAATCATCCAAGTGATAATTAAACAAATCTTATTAAGATTTAAGAGGAAAACAACAAGTGTTGCACAAGAGATGCTCCAACCATAGGGATATAGTCAACCATAGATACCAAATTCAAAAAAAATATAGCCAAAATAGACAAAGTTTGTTGGAATCATCCATAGTGTTGAGTTAGATATCTTAAAAATACAAGAAAATTGATATCATTATAACTTAAAAATACAAAAAAGGATGTCTCATCTTCTTCTTTCTCTCTCTCTCTCATCTTCTTCTCCTTCTTTCAGAGTCCTTTCCCTTGGCACTACTTGAACCCTCTCCAGCATCATGACCTCGGAGAATCGCTTTGACCTGCCTTGTTCTCTCTTTCATCGTCTCAACCGTATCATTGGAGTCTGCCTGGTCAAGGATCTGCAACGCTTGCTCAACTCTCTTTGGATATACCATCTCTCTATGTGGGTCATAGCCACTTCGATTATCTGGGTTCTGGACGATAACGTGGGAAATGCTTCGGAACCATGGTAGATAATCCTTTTTACATTTCCAAGGATTCACGACCCGAGGTCCACGTCGCTTCGTCCGTAAGGTGTGATCAGGCCATTCGTCCCAGTATTGATCCAACACATGGTACACCACCCTATATTGAGAGGAGATGCGTCCTCGGTCGGCTCGAACGGGCTTATATGGTTCTGGAGGGATTGACTGCACATGACCAAACTGTCGAAGAACCCGATTTGGGTGATACGGTTCAACGACTTCAAAGCTTCTGAGGCATCCACAAAAGTATGCAATAAGCAGAAAGGGGTAATGATCCCTCATTTCTCGGTAGGGCTCCCATATTACCTACAATACAAATTGAAATATATCAGGTTACAGGAGTAATAATTAAAATAAAATAATATATTGTAACTTACCTCACTCGCCTCCAAAGAGTCAAGTGCCTCTCGAAGCACTATCACATTACCGGATGCAGCTCCACTTGTTGATGTAGGAAGCCAACGGCTAATTCTGGGATTGCCTACTTTGTACGTTAAATCTGGATTACCCCTTGTGAAGGGGAAGTATTCGTACACCCATGCCTACAAAACAACAGTAATGATAAAAATTGACATAATAATTCGGACTATGTAAGAAAAGTAATTTGAAAGTATACCTCTAGTAGTGTTACAGAGCCAGCAATCTGCTTGACTCCACACCTAGATGCTAATCCCAATTGTCTATAAAGAAATGCAAGTGTAGCTGCCCCCCATGCGTATTCTTGTACTTCATCGAGGTTCTGCAATACCTGAAGGTACACCACCGGTACCTTGGACCCACTCTTATCACAGAAGATAGAACAACCGAGTACATAGAGAAGGAATGCCCTTACTGTACAATCTATTTCCTCTTTCGTGGCGGCTTTGGTTCTGTTACGCCCTTGAAAATTATTACGTAACCAGCGCATCCTTACTATGCATCCTGTGTTAAAATTTAGCTCTGCTATGGCTTTTTCCCTTTCAACTCCCAACGTTTTCACAAGCAGTTTAGCAGCCTCGCCAATAGTCAAACTTAATTTCTCACACATCATCGCACGGCCATGAACGGGCATACCCATAATATGGGACACGTCATCCAATGTGATGGTCATCTCACCAAATGGGAGATGAAAGGTATTGGTCTCGGGTTGCCATCTCTCGACAAACGCCGATATTATTGCGTTGTTTACTCTTTTATATGAATAAGTGACCAAATTGACTAACCCTGAATTTTCTACTCTACTTTGAAACCAACGTCTCTCTTCTGTCCAATCCCAACCCAATAATTTTGACGTGTGTTGAATACATTTCAGTGGGGGCCGTTCCTACAAATGATTAAATGTATCAGAAGTAAACATTATCAACACAAGATGAATAATAGATTCAGTATATCTATCGATATTTACCTTGTTTTTCCATATATCATGTGCTACATGAGTTTTAAAACTTTTCAATACTGATGGATCTACCGGACCTCCGGGGTATGCTTCACCTGCTTCTTCATCTTCAGACTCTTCATCAACTTCTTCTTCTTGCTCAAAGTGCTCTTCTTGTTGATCGTCTTCTACCTCATACCGTTCTTCTTGCTCTTGATCGTCTTCTTGCTCATATTGTTCTTCTTGTTGCTGATCATCTTCTTCTTCGTGCTCTTCAATTTGGGGTTGTCGTGGTGGATTACGACGTCTTCTTTCAGACGCCGTCGGTGGAAGCCGTCTAGTCGGGGTGGATGTACTGCTTTCCCCTTGCTTATCAACAAGACGTCGAGATCGATGCATTATACCTACATTAATAGATTAAGACACACACAATCAGTTTCAAACGTTTCACTATTTTACTTAAAATTGCTAATCTTAAATTCTAAATATGAATAAATAAATGCCCTCTTAACCTAAAATCTCACAACAACGAAGCTAAATCCTACCAAAATCCTAATTACCAAATAAATTTGACAAAAGTTATATCAAAATTTAACAAAATTATAACTTTACGAGATTGAAAAAAGAGAATCTACATTTAAAATTAACTCTTTAACCTTAAAAGCAAACAAGATTTTTCCACTCTTTAACCCTAAAAGCAAATAAGATTTTTCCACTCTTTAACCCTAAAAGCAAACAATATTTTTCAAAATCTGGGGTATGCAAACAAGAGATGTGAATAAAATAAATTTATTAACAACAACTGATTTGTGTTGTAATAAACCCTTATTTTAGCAGTATCAAAAAGATCAAAAGAACAAAGAAAGATGACTCGAACCTCTTTTGAATTGTTCCATTGTTTATTTTGCAAGTAGGAGATTGTTGTGTAAATGGGAGACGGAGACGACGACAATGGAGGAGGTGAACGGTTGCAACGTCGACTTGTGCGTTTCTTATCGTCGGTACTTCTCACCCTAACAAACCCAATGAGAAAGGGAAGAGAAAAATGAAGAAATGGAGAAAAGGGAAGAGAGAAAGGGAGAAAGGGAGAAGAGGGAAGAGAGAAAGGGGAAAATGGGGTGCTTTTTTTCATTCCCTCCCTTATAAGGGAGGGCATTTTCGTCCAAAAGAGGGATGTATTAGGTGCTTATAGATTTTTTGGGGTGCAAATAGAACTACCCTTTATTTTTTATTTTTACATTCTAAGGAAAGGCACGTGACTTTCTTTTGTATATACATGATTTATTCCATGTGGCATTTTTCTGGACAACCAAAAAGCTGGCTTGTTGACCCTCAGGCTTAAGGAAAAATCTATCATACAGACTTCTGTATCAAATTTTTGATGCAGAAGCCTCTCAATCTGCCACGTAGTATAATCTTACCCATTGGATTTGTGCACTTTTTCATCATGGGCTTGGAACTAACAGATAGGCCGGTTTATAAAGCCCATGATGAAAAAGTTTGGAACTAACCGATAGGCCGGTTTATAAAGCCCATGATGAAAAAGTGCTCAAATCATCCCTACGGCTAGAAATCACCAATCATGCTGATTTTTGGTGTGTAGGTCAGTGAATCATAATGTGTGCCGAATGTTCAGGGCAAGTGGGATCAAAATTTTGATACAGAATCGTCAAAGAACAGCCCAGGCTTAACTATTTTCACCCAACGGGGTAAAGTGTTAAATGGTCTAGCGGGTCCCCATCTCGTTTATTGTGCAATCAACTGCATTTGATTCATGCTGACATATGCAAAGTTAATTGTAAGATCATGGTGCTGTAACCCATGGGACCATTTAACCTGGTTTTTTTCTATAAATAAGAGCATAAAACAACTAGTTTTGTATCTCGCTAATAGTAAGTGGTTGCAATGGATGTACGTTCATGCATGCTTCTGGTCATGACATTCATTTCGAACTTAAAAATCAAATTACAGCTCTGACGACCAGAGGGACGTGCATGGATCCTGAAACTGCCAAATACCCTATTGAAAGGAATGAATACCAATTATAATTTTCAACCAATCCGTTACAACAAAGATTTTAGAAAATTTGGGATGTGATTTAGCAATTGTGAGCCACGTGGCACACTCTCAGAGATCACTAACCGTACGGATGTTGGGCCCATCGCTAGGTGGAGCTACATACCAAATATCAGCCTGATTGGTGTTTTCAAACCATTGTATCTTTGTATCCCAAATAATGCTCAAATTTTACGGGTAAAATCAACCCAGGAAAATGACTCTAATCCAATACTTTAAAAAAAACAAAAAAAAATCAGGCTAGCAAATTTTTGGTCTGTTGGTCCACCTACGGTTGGGCCAAACATCCATAAGGTCAGTGACCTCTAAGAATGTGCCACGGGGCTCATACTATGGTCCGTCATCAACATCAATGAGGCCCCTATAATCACTCAAGTGCAACGCACACGCTACCACTTAGTTTCTTATAGGGAAAATGGATTTTTGGCTTGTCCCCTTACTTTATATTGATGTAATTTGCATCGCACCCAATGTGTTTAAAATATTTGTGTCTCACCCAAGGTCATTATAGTCGTTTAAAAAATGTTGGGATGTCCATCCGGAGAACGTGAAAAAAGGATTCCAAGAAAAGGGGGTTCTTCGGAAGTGGTATTTCTAGGAAAATCCACTTCTTAGGAAACCTACTTAAGAATCAAATGCAGAATAGGGTTGCAAACGGGCCAGATTGGGCCGGGTCAGTTTGAGGCTCGAAAGAAGCTTAGGACCCTAGCAGTCTAGCCCGACCACGGCCTGGACCAAACTGGGCATTATATGTAGCAGGTTGGGCTGGGCAGACCATAGTATAGTAGCTCATTGGGCCATCCAAGCCATGAACACAAGTCCAAGTCGGTTAATAAATGGGCTTTTGAAAATTAGGCCCATACCTTGCCATCAACTATACCATTATTTTTACATTTTTACATGTGTGTGTGTGTGATTCAAGGCTTCTTTCTATATTCGTGGGCTGGAGATTGCTGAGATAACACAACCCAAGCCCAATTCTAAATGTCAAGAGTCAACGAGCGCCACTTGCCCCATATGTAAACACTTTTGAGGTATTTTCAAAGTTTTATATGGAAATGGGGAAAAATACTCTGATATCTTTGTAGGCTCACCTGTTCGTTGGACATTAAAAGCGTTCAACACCTATAAGATTTTGAAACGTGGAAAAACATAGGGAATCTATCTCTATCTTGAAAAACAAGATATGGTATAGCTTGATGTGGACAAGGAGCACTATCCAGGTGGCCATTGTAAAGGGTCGTCTATCAACTTGATTGTCAACGTCAGCCCCACACTCAACCGTCTTTCTTTGCTGTATTAAAACTTCATAAAGCAGGATTTGGATTTAGATTTTCTTCGATTCAACGAAGATCCAATCCATTTCATGCCTAGCCTAGTGGACAATGTTAGCACAGGCCCACCTAGGCATCGCACTAGGCCTAAGCCTAGGGCTATGGTTGGGCTATGCTGGGCTTCGTTCAAGTGCCCGTAATCTAAGGTCAAGGCCTAATCCTGGCCCAATCCTCCACAGGCCAAAGTATCTAGGCCCAGGCCCGTCGCAAACCAGCAATGTATTAGGCTAAATCCAAGCCTTAATCTGGTCCATACCCAAGCTCATAAATTTCTTCAATGAATTGGTGGAAATTACATTATACAAGGAACTGTACTCCATGTGGCCCTCTTAGAATCATTCGATTACAGGACTGCCTCTTGGATGAGGCATAGGGTTAAAATCTAGTTGATCGGAATGCTAATCAGTCGGCATTGAGGTATGGTTCCTGAATCAAACGGTTAGGATGCATATAATGGTGTAACTTTTGGGTTGCTTTTGGGTTGTAGCTGGTGAATATGGCCACGCATGCCATGCTCGTTCGAGTCAAACATAGCGAGGGCTGTAGGGGTGTCAATTTGAACCCATTTAACGGAAATCAAATAGGAACTGGAACTGAAAACACTAGTTCCGGTTCCACATTTGGGAACCTAGAACCTAAAAAGAACCTGAACCAGATCCGAACTGAAAATAACAGTTCCGTTTCTGGGTAGTTTGATATTGGAACTGAACTGATAGGAACTGGAATCGATATATAAATATAGAATTAAAATTGTAATATTATCAAGATTGGAACTAATATATCCGAAACCGGAATTGAAACCGACTGGAACCAAATAATCAGTTCCGGTTCTGGATTCATCATTTTGAGAACCGGAACCAATAAGAAATGTCAATATTGGTTCTGGTGCTGGGTACCTCAGGAACCAAACCAGAACCAACCCGTTGAACCTCTGGGGGGCTGTCTATAATTAATCCTATGTTATATTTCCTTTCTATCGAGTAAAAAAGAATAATTATTGTAGAAAAAGTATAAAAATAAATAAAATAAATAATTTTTGAATGTCCTTGTCCAACAAGTATAACCCACCTTGTCTACTTAATTATTTAGTGGGCCTTAAATATTCCAGGCCAATCCAATGGGCCATTATATGGCCCAATACCAACTTTATGATGACCCATGTCTAACAGCGCCCATCGCTCCGGGCCAACCCATTAACACTGCTACTTTTTGGGAACTTTCTTCTTTTTTAAAACTTTAATTACTAGGGTCGGCGGCACCTGCCTTGCACGTGAGTGATTATTGGGGTTTCATCAACATTAAGGACGGACCATAGTATGAGCCACGTTGCACACTCTTAGATACTACTGACCCTTATATACCAAAAGTCAACCTGATTAGTAACCTCTATCCGTTAGATTAGAGTGTCGTTTCCATGGTTTATTTTTAATCATAGAGTTCGAGCATTATTAGGGGTACTCAGATCCAAAGCTTAGAAATCACTAATCAGGACGATTTTTAGTATGTAAGTCTATCTAGGAATAGGCCAAACACCCATATGGTCAGTAGTCTCTAAGAGTTTGCCACTTGGCTGATACTGTTGTCCCTCATCAACATTGACGATGGACCTCCCTCATCATAGTTTTGCTATTTAGGTGAGTGTCCAAGGCCTGCGCCATCGTGGCCTTATAATAGTATAGATAGATAGATAGATAGATAGATAGATAGATAGATGATGGCTGGAATCACATAACCGCTCGTACGTAACGACTGGATCCAATTTTTACTATTTATAATACGAAAATCTATGGTGTATACATTGGCAGCGGTCAGCATAATCGTAATCTGATCGTGATCAGACAGTGATTAAAGAATGGGTTTACTACTACATACCATCAGGCTCCACAGCCTGATTCATGTCTCATTGTGATTAGATGGTGATCAGGGTGTGTCGGCAACAGATTTTTTGTTTTGTAATACTAATAATAAAAAAAAGATAGAATAACCATGGTCAGTCCTTTTTCATCCATATGATTAGGTAATTCTCACAAAAACAACTATGATAAAAAGATAGACAAAAACAGTGAAAACACTATAGAATGTGATCAACACCACTTTAATGATCACACTACTAGGACCCACAAATCTTTTTGGAAATTAAACATGGGCCCCATGCTGCTTGTAAGCTTTGCAACAGAATGTTCATCAAAAATCCAAAAAAAATAAAAAAAAAAGGAGACATTCAAGAACCTGTTTTCTACAGGAAACCATCTACCCTTTGTGCAATTAGAATAATTTAAGGTCAAGATCTTTGTGTCCAAAAAGGTGGCCAAGTTCAGTTAACCAGTTTAAATTTGACGCAATTTACACATTGAAACCCTATTATTTTGGTCCTTAATTTGAGAGAAACTCCAAGGTCTGGCTCTGATAGACCGTAAAAATCGCATATCATAACGGGAGGTGAGATCAAGCAATCAGTAGGTTCCATCAAGAACGTTGAAAAGAATGTCAATTACAACCCCATCTGATCGGCCGATCATTTTGACCTGATCTGTTTAGTGGGACCCATCAAATGTTTGTTCATAATCGATTTGCTTATCCGATCGGGCGATCATTTTGACCTGATCTGTTTATGGGACCCATCAATGTTTGATTTCAAACCAGTTTACTTATAGCAGTTGGATACCTTAGAGTTTTACTATATATGAGAATATAACCGAAACCTGTCTTCACATAATCCATTTTGTCTTGTTCTCTTGGGCTGTTACAATCTTTGTAAGTCAAGCCCATGAAGATAAACTAGGGCTCCTGGACCACATATTTAAAATACTAAACAACAATTAATGGATAGACGACATCTTGTCTTCTTGTGCTGAGATGATTGTTGAAAGGGGTAGGAGGTTAGTGGGCCTAAATATTTGTAATTATTGTTCTTTCTACCAATTTAGCCCACTAGAACCCCATTATGCTTTTTACAGAAATTTTTTTTTAATTAATTAAATAATTTTAATTTCTTTCAGAAAAAATTTCCCTAAATTATGATTCAGAGGATGGGAAGGAGTTGATTTACCTTGCTTGTGCTGAACCCTTGTTAAGTTTGCGGGTTATACGTGAATTTTTATTTTTATTTTCGAGAAAATGTATTAAACGGAGTATAATTCAAAATACAATAGTGTTTGCAATTTTGTTTTGAACTTTTTTTTTTTTTTTTTCCCTTGGGATAATTTTATTCTTTGAAGGAAAAAAAAAACCTATATTTACTTGATCAAACTACCCAAAACACTAGAAAATAGATGCTAATTACCCTTTAGACGTGTCGGAGTACTCACAAAATTTCAAAGAAAAAACGTGTTTAACACGAATATATCACTCGACATATTTTTTGTCGTCTCAATTTTTATTTGAACGACTTTTTATTTTATTTTTATCGTATCGAACTTTATCCGTAGTTCTGAATTCTTGCCATACAAAACTTATCAACAGGGTGGTGATGAACACGTAACGTTTCTGATAATCAAAACGGGATGTGATGAACACATACAACATTCTGGCATTGCTCACCGGAATTTTTGACTGCTGAATAGGATCTGACAGAAGGGAATGTGGATTTCTTCTGAGGAGAACCCCACAGGTTGGCCATTGCCACCACCCAACTACAAGTATGCTACATGTACAAGCGGTCCTTATTATTCAAATCAAGAAATTTTATATTTTTTAGAAAAAAAAAAGAAAAAAGAAAAAAAAAAGTGATATTGTTTCTAGATTTTACAACTAGATTATAATAATTTGAGACCTACATGATAATGCTAACTTTAATATATATCCTCCATCTTTTCATCTTTAAAAAAGAAACAAAATGATGTAAGAATCTAAAATGGGATCCCTACCATTACATCCCTGCAATCTTAAAAGAGAAAAAAATTACAAATGAGCAGAAGAGTTACTCCCATGGATAAAAAAAACAAAGAAATTAAGAAAGAACAAAAGAAACTGAGAAAAAAGAAGAGGAATGGGAGGAAAGAACATGAAAAATAAGCTAATAAACATGAAAAATGGTTATATTGATTCACCAAGAACTAGTAATACCACTGGTACTCTCAGATGAACTTAGGAGCTCCTCTAAGTAATCAGCCCCCAAGTCCTCCAATTCCACTACATTCTCAGTCCTAACATCTCTCCCTTTGTTTTTCTTACTCACAGATTTTCTCTTCATGGAGTGTGTCTTCTTCAGAGCCACCACAGGTGAACAACCATCTTCACAACCATACTTCATGTCTCGAAGCGACTCCCGGACATGTTCGACTGGAAAATTTAGGACAGCCATCGATCCCCGCATCGAAAACGCAGCTTGATCATAAGCCAAAGCAGCTGCCTCGGCACTATCGAATGTCCCGAGCCAAACTCGTACACCATGCCTAGTAGAATCCCTTATCTCCGCCGCGAATTTCCCCCAAGGCCGCCTTCGAACGCCTCTGAAGGACTTCTCCTTCGTCTTCGATTCTTCTTTCTTCTTGGAACTAACTTCTTCATCCTTAATTCGAGTGGCGAAAAGGGTATCCGATGCTGCTTTCGCGGCGTCCGTTAGAACTTCTAAGAGAAGCATCTCTCCTGAGTCGTTTTCGTTGAAGGGAAGGGATTCTTCATTGAAAACAAACCCGTTCCACGAGAATGAATCCGGCGATCCCAACGATGATTCCGGCGAGAATTGGGAATGTTGGAATTGAAATAAAGAAGAATCCATATCTGAATTTGTGGTCTGATGCCCTGAAATTTTCCTCTCTTTTCTTCTCTATGTTCTTAGTAGTCCATGGTCTTTTGAAAATATTTGAAGCCCACCTATATATACCAAAGAGAAGGGAGGATTTGAAGTAAAAAATTAAAAATATGAAGGAAAGAGTGAAAGTTGAGAACATTTGCCAAGGTGGATGGTTTTTGTCAGCATTGAATTATTCGTGTGGTCCTAGTGGGACCCTAGAGGATTATTGCACGTGGATCAAATGACGTCTGGCGGGCGGTGATATATATTTCGGTGACATCAGCATGTGATCTCATTTGCGGGTCCTACTTTTTTTTGGCCTGTCCGGGAGGTGCAAGTGGCAGATTGTTTGAGTTCTGCCTCAAGAATTGGGACAACTCCACTTGGTCAGGGCTCGTGATCTTCTCAACTTGGCTTGGCTGCTGGCTCCAATATTTCAGGGGCCGTTTGTAGGAACCAAGGTTTAAAAGGGGCACGGTATAACGGACTGGGGCCGTTAACATTACAACGGCCGAATTGTGACGTTCAGGGAAAAAATGGAAAATAACAGAAATAACGGCCTTTTTTCACAAAATTTTTCAGAAAATAATGGTAAGTGTTATTTTTTTGGCATTTTAACGGTCTATAACATAATGGGAGAGGTCTGAATCCATTATAACGGACGTTATTTTTGTTATAACGGCCATTTTTAAACCATGGTTTAAAAATGGCCACTGTAACGAAAATAACGGCCGTTATAACGGATTCGGACCTCTCCTGCTACGTTATGTACCATTATAAAACTCTAAAAATAAGGCCGTTATTTTCTGTTTTTTTCCATTATAACAATAATAACAACCGTTATTTTCTGAAAATTTTTGTGAAAAAGGCCGTTATTTTTTGTTTTTGAAAATTTGAATTTCAGCACCATTTTCCCATTATTTTCTGTTTATTTCATTTGTTTTCCCGTTATTTTCTGTTTTTGCCTGTTATAATTCATTATAACGCCCGTTATAACGGAAAAACGGCAACGGCCCCCTTTAAACTTTGTTTTAAACCATGGAAGGAACCACAAAACGTGGATGGCGCTAGTTTTTGTTGCGCCAACTGCATTTTGTGATTCTTAACAGTGTTTGAATAGTGCCCTTTTGCACCCCTAAAGTTGAGCTATCGTCAAAATCACAAACATAGTTGGTTCATTCCAAATGGTCCTGATACAGCCCCCTAAGCCCTAGAAATCCTTCGAAGTCCTCGTGACTGGAGAAATGATTGAAATTTGAAAGCCCTCCGAAAGAGAAAAAGATGAGTTTGATTGAGACCATTCTTTAAAGTAGAGGGTAATGAATAGGGTATCTTTGAAATTCCAAGGGCTACATTTGGAAGGTTTTGGAGTTTCTTCTTACTACTTGAAACGACAGTTATAACAGCATAGTATTTTGTAAAATAACGGTCATGGTCGCCTACCAATAAGCCAATGTAACATGTGCTTTTTAAATAATTAGTAGGTGGCACGTGCCCCAGGCACTCTCTGACAAAGCGTTTGCCAAAATCAGGTGTGAGTGGCTTAGATCCACCATCCATTCGGGGTGATAAGATCTCGGCCATCCTTTGTGAAACCGATAAGAGGAGGAATAAGTGGCTTCTCTATTTTGTTATATAGACTAGTGGGTGCCCCGTGCCATTGGCACTCTTGACAAAGAATTTGCCAAAATCAGGTGAGTGGCGGAGAACATCCTCTCAAAAAAAAAAAAAAACATCAGCCATTGATTCATCTTCTATGTGGGTACGCCAAAATAGTTATCCCCTAATTCTGACCCATATATTAATATATTAAATATGGGTTGGGATTTGGGGACAACAATTTCATACAACATTTTTGACAATAATTTTGGTGTACCCACATGGAAGATCAATCAATAGCTGATTTTAGGTGAGGATGATATCCTCACCATATAGATCACCCCTACAAAAAATCAGCACATTCTGAAATTTCTAACCCCATCAAATGTGGTTTTCAAGTTAATGATAAAAATAGACGGTCCATAATTATTCAACTTGTAAACCGGTCTACAAATATCGAAATGATTTGAATTTTGTGAGGATGATCTCCTCACCATAGAGACCATCCTCGCCAAAATTCATCCCATTCCAAAACTTCTAATTTATATATTGGCCGCGAAAACTTTTTGTTGTCAAAAATGTTGTCCCCCGATCCAAACCCATCTATATAACAAAACAGGGAAGTTGTCTCCCCACTTATACCCCCTCTTATCTATTTAGACAAAGAAGGGCCAAGATCTTATCCCCTAAATAGATGGTGGATCTCAGCCATTCACACAATTTTGACAAACGCTTTGTTGGAGAGTGCCGTGGGCACGGGCCACCCACTATCTATATAACAAGTGACAATGGTTGTCTTATACCCCTCTTATCTTATATGGCTTCAATAATGAGTGGCTGAGATCCACTATGCTTCATATTGATGGCTGAGATTAACTCCCACTCGATTTTGACAAACACTTTGTCGGAAAGTACTGCGGGCACAGGCCACCCACAAATATAATAAGACAACTCAGTTGTATTCTCTTATCTTACCCATCCATCTAATGTGGACGGTTAGATAAAGAGTGGTTGAGATCAAATCCATCGATCTAAAGTGGACAGTTAGATTTCAGCCACTCAATCCGCATCATTTGACCTCAATTTATTCAAAATTTAAAATTCGACACCGTTATTTTTTGTTATTTCTGTTATTTTCCCATTTCTCCCTTTGTACTTTACAATTCGTTATAACAACCGTTATAATAGAAAAAATAGTAACGCCCCAGTCCGTTATACCGTTTTAGTGCCGAAGGCACCCAATTTTTGCAAACGCTTTTGTCGGAGAGTGCTATGGGCACGGGCCATTTACTAGTCTATATAACAAAACAGGGAAGTTGTCTCCCCACTTATACCCCCTCTTATCTATTTCGACAAAAGATGGCCAAGATCTCTTCCCCCAAATGACGGTGGATCTCAGCCACTCACACCTGATTTTGGCAAATGCTTTGACGGAGTGCCGAGGGCACGGGCCACCCACAATAAATATAACAAGTGATGACTGTGATTTGCTTATACCCCCTCTTATCTTATATGGCTTCAATAATGAATGGCTGAGATCCACTCCACTATGCTTCATATCGATGGCTGAGATTAACTCCCACTCGATTTTGACAAACACTTTGACGGAAAGTGCCGCGGGCACGGGCCACCCACCCATGCATATAACAAGACAGCTCAGTTATATTCTCTTATCTTATCTATCCATCTAATCTGGACGATTAGATAAAGAGTGGTTGAAATCAAATCCATCGATCTAATATAGACGGTTAGATTTTTTCAGCTACTCAATCAACCTAATTTGACCTCAATTCATTCAAATTTTGAATTTCAACACCGTTATTTTTTGTTATTTCTGTTATTTCCCCATTTCTCCCTCTGTACTTTACAATCCGTTATAATGGAGAAAACGGTAACGCCCCAGTTCGTTATACCATTTTAGTGCCGAAGGCACCCAATTTTTGCAAATGCTTTTGTCGGAGAGTGCCGGGACACGGGCCATTTACTATTCTATATAACAAAACAATTTAGTTGTCTCCCTACTTATACCTCCTCTTATAAGCACCAACAAAGAAGGGCCAAGATCTAATCCTCCCCCAAATGGACGGTGGATCTCCGCCAGTCACCTGATTTGGGCAAATTCTTTGTCGAGGAGTGCCGATGGCACGGGGCACCCACTAGTTAAATATAAAAGAAGCCTTATATGGAGATTTCACTTTAGACCTCAACTTGCATCGAGAGGGCCCTACAAAAGGGGTCCACATTTTGCCATTTCACCCTCTCTATGTGTGGCCAATCTACGACCTATAGCCCTAAACCAAGTTGCGAAAGGATGTGTGGTGGAAGGTGGTTGTTATGAAATTTGGGAGTCCACCTTCCTCCGGGCTGGTCGTTGCAATGCTTCTTGACCACATATTTTAATACTTTTAGAGACAGGTTTAGGGTACGTGTCATATAAAGGGGAGCGTGGAAATCAATGAGTAGAAAAACTCGACTGCGAAATCATTTTCGAGAACATTATTTTGATAAAAAATGATATAAGCTCACTCTCAAGAATAATTTTTTTATGACGGACCACAATATGCGCTAGACCATTGACCGTATGGATGTTTGGTCAAAGCCTAGATGGACCTACATACCAAAACACTGATTGATTAGTGATTTTTAGCCTTTGGATTGGAGATGCATAAATAATGATCGAATCCCACGGTTAAAAATAAACCCATCAAAAAGACTTCAAGCCAACGGTCAGAAATTATTAATCAGGCTAATTTTTGGGACACACATCCATACAGTCATTGATCTCTAAGAGTGCGCCACGTAACTCATCTTTATCCGTCATCAACGGTTGATGATGAGAGCTCCATCATCAAAGATGCACTCTAAACGTAAATACAAAACTTTCTTCGCTTGTTTTTACCAATGTTTACAAACCTTAAACCTTAAACCTTAAACCTTTTCACATCATGGCAGTTGTAAAAGGGATCGCGATATAGCAAGGTAGACCTGACACCAAAGGCGTCATATATAGCAATTTTGGTTCCTCACAGCTGCCTTCTGAGCCCACTAACCTCTTGGTAGACGTGCATACAAAATAATAATCCTGTTTGATGACTTACAACCGTTGGATTTAGTATACAGAAAAGAGTTGAATCCAACTGCGAGAATCACGCCTTGAAAAGTACTAAAATATAATGATTAAACTCACCAATCAGAGTTAGTTTTTGGTGTGTATATTTCCCAAGGGATGGCCTAAACATCCATGCAATGTATGGGCCCAGATGGCAGCGATGAGTAACGAAAATCTCTAAACCTGATGTCTTTGGCGTCAGGTCTACCTTGTTACATATTTTTCCTCGTAAAAACTTAAACAGACTGTTTGAAGCCGTTTTAAAGCCGGCTCGTTAAGTGCCGTTAGTCGCTGGTCGACAGAGCTATCCAGAGACATCTACCTCACGTGAAGGTGGGTCCTACCCTCCAGCACCAACGAAGTCAGGAAACGTCGCTGTATTTGACCGGGTGTTAAGGGGTGATTCGGAGTACATAGTCGTTTCATAGATTATCTGCTTTAAAAGCCTGATGGTGGATCCCACCATCTAATGTACATAGATTATCTACTTTAATGACGGGTCGGTCCCACCTTCAAATGTACAGTTAGCCCTCGTTGCTGTCGTGAGATTACGGCACTCCACTCTCCATTAATATAATCCGCTAACCATATTATTTAAGGAAAGAGATGTAACAAGGTATGCCTGAAACTGTTCATTCGGGGAAGCGGCATTTTTGGTAGTCACCGCTGCCATCTGGCCCACTGACCGTTTGGATGTTTATCTCACCCCTTGGTGGATATACATACCAAAAATCACCTTGATTGGTAATCTATAACCATTAGATTTTAACACTTTTTAGCACCATTTAAGGCGTTCTTATAGCCGTTGAATACAACCATCTTTTGAGTACTAAAACCAACGGCTAAAAATCATTAAACAAGCTGATTTTTTGTATGAATGCCTATTAAAGGTTGGGCTAAACATCCATGCAGTCCACTGCCCAGATGGCAGTGGTGACTACCAAAAATGCCGCTTCCGCAAATGAAAAGATCTCAGGTATACCTTGTTACATCACGACCCATTATTTAATCCTAAAGACCCTTTTGTTTGGCTAAGCCTAATGTTAGACATAATTAAAGTGTATGGTAGTAACAACTACCACGTGTGCCTATAAAAATAGGAGGTCTCCTGGACTGGCGCTCCAAACGTCTTCTCTACACGGGCGCCGGGTGAAACTTTGATGACAGCACGCAATATGAGACACGTGGCACACTCTTAGAGGACTCTGACCGTATGGATGTTTGGCAAATCCCTAGGTAGACCTACAAACCAAAAGTCAGTTTGATTATTGATTTCTAGGCGTTGGATTGGAGTTATTTTCGTAGGTTGATTTTAACCGTGGGAATTTGAGCATTATTGACCATTATTTGGTTTAGATGTCCACCTAAGGATTCGGTCAGAGTCCTCTAAGAGTGTGCCATGTGGCTCATATTGTGCACTGTCATCACTGGATGGCATACCCCAACACATGGCGGAATTACCTTCCTTGTGGGCTTGAACCCTCAAGAGGAGGGGTACACACAAGGTTGGATGTGCTTGTATTTTTTATTTTATTTATTTATTTATTTTGTGATCAAGCATATCTTTATTTGGGAAAAAAATCATGGATTAAAAAATGGCCGTTATAATGAAAATAATGCCGTTATAACAGATTCGGACCTCCCCCATTACGTTATGTACTGTTAAAACATTTTAAAATTAAACGGCCGTTATTTCCGTTTTTGAAAATATCAAATATCAAAATTTGAATTTCAGCACCATTTTTTTCTACTTTTACATGTTATTTTCTGTTTTAGCCCTTGAGCATTACAATTCGTTATAAAGGCCGTTATAACGGAAATACAGTAACGCCCCCAGTCCGTCACACCGTTATAGCTGCCACTTTTAAACCTTGGAAAAAACTCACAAACAAAAAATAGCCCTCATGAGTGATTTTGTATTATTTGTTGAGGTGTTACTTGGTGCACTTGAGATCTGTCGTTATTAATGGACTTTACCCTTGTACATATCAATATAAAAAATTTAGATGTAGAGGTCTCCCGATGCAGTAGACGCAGAGGACTCTTGCGACCTATGTAGTTTTTATTTTTGGGCCCACTGACCACATATGGATGTTGAGTCCACCAACAATCAGCTTGATTGTTGATCTCTAACCATTGGAATTTGTACCCAAAAAAACTTGAATCCAACAGCTAGAGTCAATCCTAAAAAAGTACTAAAATCCATGGCTAAAAATAACCAATCAAGCTAATTTTTAGTATGTATAACCACCAAATTGTGCGCTAAACATCCATGCCGTTAATAAACCTAAAACAATGCGCTACGTATGGCCATGAGAGTCCTCTGCATCGACTACATCCAAAGTCTTCTGCATCGAAAAAATTCTCATATCAATATGTGTCGATTCATCAATCGAGACTGTTGGACTATAGACTAATTTTAGACCAGAGAATAGATAAGATTTTACTTCTAATGCGCTTAAGAACATAGACATGACCCATACTACCCGTCATCGTGAATTATTGATATTATGTTTATTGACTAATAATACGTGCATGAATATGCACAAAATTAACTTAGCTCCCTTCACTATCACTATAATAATCTGTTATATTTTGTAATCATGTGCAAACGCACGTACTGCGCGCCACTCTATATATCAAGAAATAACCTCCGAATTCGAAGCTTATCGCAAACAAGAAAAGAGAACAGATTAAAGGGATCTCAATTACAGTATTCATCTCCTAATCGAAGCTGTATGTGTGTAAACATTGAACCGTTTAAGCCGAAAAAGAAGAAAAAAAAAAAAAGAGAGAGAGAAGCAGACGACGTTAAGTAAGATAAAAGGGAACATCCCTTTCAAACTCTTTGGGGATGGTTCATGAACCTGTAGACTTCATCACTGAACCAAGTTGGAGCTTAGTTGATAACCATTCCATGGTCATATCACATTTTCCTCATATATTTCACGTGACAAATTCTCGAATTGTTAATCTACTTATAGAGTTGTTTAATGGGGGATTCGAAGCCAAATGACAAGTGGTTAGGTCACAAAGGTCCTTACATTGTGGTCCTATAAGTTTATCAATCATTACTTAGGTTAAAAGGGTAGATTTATAACGGGTTACTTTTTTTTGTAATAAAAGAACCCCCATTAAGTTATCACGGCCGTTATAACGGACCCATTATAACTTAATGGGGTTATAAAAAATTTTAAACCATGGTTTATACTAGAAAGGTACCAACATAGAGATAAAGTGTTTGACCCATGGCTAGTAGGGTGGTTTAGCCATTACGCCCTAGTGGTTTGGACCTAAAGGTGGCTTTAGCTTATTGGGATGAGATAATCCCAGTTAATAAAGTGAGAATTGATTATGTTTCTCCATGTCTGCTATCTACCAAGTACAAAGAACAAGCATCAACGTGCACTCTCTTGTCCTGAATTTAAGCACATGCTTCAAAGAAACCACCATACATTGAATCAATTTGATCAGATGATTGCAACTATATCTCTATCACCACCTATATCTCTATCACATATATATATAATTCTTTTGGACTTTCAACGAAAAATCTGGTCAACAGTCCACAAAATAGTCTTCACATTGAACGGTCAAATTCGTATAGGTGGGGGGACCCATTGGGTGGTCCACAAAAGTTAAAACCCTTCTCCATCACTACTACTACATAGGAAAACAAGTGGCATATATATATATTTATATATTTTGTTTGGGTTTATATATTTAAATATTTTATGAAATTGAATGGGTACAATACATATATAGGGGAATAATATAATAGATGGTAGGGTATAGGCATGATATATATGTGCAATAGGACTAAAAGAGAGAGATGTCTATATCAAATGAACGCTCTGGATTGGCCAAATAATTCATCCCCCCACAATTCAGTGAAACAGCTTTTGCTTTCACACCCATTTTGGTAAAAGTGGTCAAAAATATATGGATTATTTTTGGAAGTTAGATTTGGTAAACAAATGAGTGATTAATTTGTGTCTTTAAGACCAATTGGATGGTCAATGAAATAAGAAAGAAATTCAAACTTCCAGAAGTATTTGAAAGTCATAAAAGTTCAAGACCTCCTCCAAATCTTCCTCAAAACTTACTTTATTTTTTTTATTTTTTTATTTTTATCCTGAGTAAAACCCAACCGAATGTTTTAAACCCGGACCGGTTAGGTAGACAGGCCGGTCCAGGTTGGTCAGCTAGACCCTAGTTATCAATTCAGCATACGGCAAATATATATATATATAATTTGAATTTGTCATTCGAAAATTTCTTCAAAAAATCGGGAAAGAATAAAATTAAATTAAAAATCAATATATTTTTTTCGTATTCTAGAAGCGTATTTTCAATAGTTCAGGAATAATTCATGTATTTAATACAAAAATAACACGGTTCTTCATAAAAATAAGTTTAACTTTATCGAATCTTTCAGTAATACAGGAGCCGGACCGGTCCAGGTTTTGTGGGGTTTTTTTTTTAAATAACTAAAACTTGAATTTCGAGGTCGAAGCTGACCTGGCCATTCCATGGTTCAACAGGCCCGGCCGACCCGGTCCCTAAAACTATGAGACCCTGATGCACCATGTTAAGTTTATAAGCATGCATCATCTTTTACCTTTTGGGTGCAGCGATCAGGTGTTAAAATGTAGTAAATTATGGGAGCTCATATTTGCACACCCCATTTCCGATCCCTGAAAAGAGAGATCTCTCTCTCTCTAAAACCTGGCTGACCGGTAACGGTCACTGACTACTCTCAAAAATGAGCCACGTGGCATATTTTTAGAGGACACTGACTGTATGGATGTTTGGCCAATCCCTAGGTGGACCTAAGAACGAAAAATCAGCTTGATTAGTAATTTCAAACCTTTCGATCTTGTACCCCAAATAATGGTCGATAATGCTCAAATTCCCACGGTTAAATCAACCCATGAAAATGGCTCCACTCAACACTTGAAAATCATTAATCAAGTTGAATTTTGGTTTGTAGGTCCACCTAGAAATTGGCCAAACATCTATACGGTCAGTGTCCTCCAATAATGTGCCACGTGGCTGATTTTGTGGGCAGTCAGTGTGGTCACAGGTCAGCCAAGTTTTAGAGAGATCTCTCTTTTTGGGGTGTGCCCCGACTAGGAGTCCACCAGGATAGGAAATGGGGTGTGCAAATATGCGCTCCCTAAATTATCAGGGCTGGCTCTACCTTAAGGCCATTAAGGTGGCCGCGCAAGGCCCCAGCCCAGTTCCCGCTACATTTTTTTTAAGGCCCCACTAACCACATGGATGTTTAGGCCACCCCTTGTAGGATACACAAACCAAAAATAAACTTGATTGGTTATCTCTAACCAGTGCCATCTCAATACACGTTGAGGCCCATGGCAAAAACTCGACTCCCGGTGCAGTCAATGCAGAGAACTCTCGTGGCCCTGTATAGATCATTTTTTGGGCACAATGACTGCGTGGATGTTCAGCCCACCTATTGGTGGATAAACACACTAAGAATCAGCTTGATTGATGATTTCTAACCATTGGATTCACTACCCAAGAAACATGCTTCAATCCAACAGCTAGAATCTTGTCCTAAAAAGTACTAAAATCTATGGCTAGAGATAATCAATCAGGTTGATTTTTGGTTTGTATATCCAATAAGGGGTGGGCTAAAAATCCATTTCTCTAGTGGGCCCCAGGCTGGAGGCATTCTCTCACCAAGGGGCCTTAGGCAACCGCCTTAATGGCCTTAAGGTAGAGCCGCCCTGTCTCTAACCATATATTTTAGAACTTTTTATTGGTTTGATTCTAGCCGTTGGATTCAAATATGTTTTTTGGGTAGTAAATCCAATGGTTAAAAATCTTCAATCACGCTGATTTTTAGAGTTTTATATACGAATAGGTGGGATGAACATCCACGCAGTAATTGTTCCCAAAAATGATCTATGTAGGGCCACTAGAGTCGTCTACAACTAAATTTTCTCTGTAGTTTTTTATTATCAAGAATAATTGTTAAATAAAGATTTTCTATTATTAGATAGAGTTTTCGCCTTAGGCCTCAACTTATATCGAGATTGCCCGGTAAATAATGACAAGATACTATGTACTCTTGAACCAACTGAATCTAGCATAATAGGGCGGCTGAATGCGGATTTGCATGGTGAGATTATTTAATTCTATCTATTATCTTTGAATTTCCACTAGCGGCTCACCATGCTCTGGAACCTTCTAAGCTATTCTTCTTCTTCTTCTTCTCCTCCTCGTCTTTGAAATTTTGAATATTTGGATGACACCTTGTTTAATCTCTACTATTTATACCAAAAACAACCTGTTCATGACAATTGAATGTTTTTACCGTTTTGTCTATTCTACTTACTCAATCCCCCGAAATTTCCAAAATGTCACTGTCTTGGTTCGTTCTTTTTTTAATTTATTTCTATTAAAAGGGCTCTTTAGTCTTTACACAATGTGAACACATTTAACGCGTTCACATATAAAAGGCGTGTCATCATTTCACCCGATGAAACATGCTCGAATCCAATAGTCATAAATCACTAATCAGGTTAATTTTGGGTACGGTCTATATCCACCAAGGAGTTGGCTAAACATTGGGGGTCAACAGGCCCAAAAAAGAGTGTGCCACGTGCAATTTTGAGGGTCAACATCAAATTTTGATGTCTTTCTGACCATTTTGACATCAAAGTTTTCCTAAATCTTCTCTTAATTATCAAGCATGTGTACCCCTCCACTAGGTTAGATTAATATAAAATCTAGATTAAAATTAATCCTTAATTAATGCCGGTTTGGAAACCTAAAAAATAGGCGATTCGAGACCAGTTCATGTTCATGCACTGTGTTTGGTGACCATGTCGGGCCCACATTTTGACTCCGTCTTTTTTTTTTTGCCCCCTCAAAGAGCTGATTTTCAATAAAGAAGTTCAATATTGAATCCGTTGTACTATTCTTTAAAGCCAAAAACTTGGGTTGCCACACGACGTTCACTATTAATTATTTAAACGATAAGGTAGTTCTATGTTTTGATTGGAATTACTTTATACAAGAATAGTGTTTGCTTTCTTTGGGGGAGCAAGATTATTCAAAGAATAACTTTAAACTGTGTTTGGGAGATCACCAAACATGGAAAATTCTTGTCCCAACTGAAATTTTATCCAAAAATAATTTTAAAAAAATTATTGTTAAACCACATGAACACAAACATTGTGAAAAGAGTAATGATCACATAGTCCGGGGTCCACTGACCCATTAATGTCCGTCTCCAAAAAATGCTGGAATCCAACAGCTAGATATCACCGAATCCAATAGTCATAAATCACCAATCGCGCTAATTTTCGGTACGGTTTTTGTCCACCAAGGAGTTGGCTAAACATTCAGGGGTCAACAAGCCCAAAAGAGTGTGCCACGTGCATTTTTGGTGGTCAACATCAAATTTTGATGTTTATCTGGTCCTCGACCTCAAAGTTTTCTCAATCTTCTCTTGATTATCACGCACGTGTCCCCCCATTTGGTTAATAAAATCTAAGTAGCTCAAACAGATGCTAATCTTTTCTAGTTCTAGATTAAAATAAAATTTTAGGGCCAGTTTAAAAACCAAGAAATTGGGCGAGCCAAGATCAGTGCATGCACCGTGTTTGGTGACCGTGTGCGGCCCACTTTTTGGCTCGGCAATTTCTAATTTCTCCCTTAAATCTTGCTTTCTAACACACACATGGGTCGGGCTTAGGGACCCCCTCGGGACTGGATTCCGAGAAGGGTCGTGATGTAACAAGGTATACCTGAGATCTTTTCATTTGCGGAAGCGGCATTTTTGGTAGTCACCACTGCCATCTGGGTCCACTGACCGCATGGATGTTTAGCCCACCCTTTAATAGACATTTTTTGGTTTTAATACTCAAAAAAATGGTTGTATTCAACGGCTATAAGAACGCCTTAAACGGTGCTAAAAAGTGTTAAAATCTAATGGTTATAGATTACCAATCAAGGTGATTTTTGGTATGTATATCCACCAAGGGGTGGGATAAACATCCAAGCGGTCAGTGGGCCCAGATGGCAGCCTGTGACTACCAAAAATGCCGCTTCCGCAAATGAACAGTTTCAGGCATACCTTGTTACATCTTTTTCCTTCCGAGAATCCAATAGTGGTTGATAGTGCTGAGTTGGCATTCAGTTTTTACACTCATCAACCACTATTGGATTCGTGATTGGCGGAGCACACAACTCCCAAGAAGGGTCAGAAAAAGGGAGTCCTTGGAGCCTTAGGGTTCTTTGGGCTGGCCATGCCAGGACCCAGCGTCCGCGGCCTGTTCTTCTTAACGACCCGGTTCAATGCGGGACCAACCTTAAATATTATTTATACTATATATAATATTATACTGGAGTTGTGGGCCAAGCTGACCCATCCCAACCAGTTAGTAATCAGCCCCAAACTGTACCCAGTCCCAAACGCAAAAATTCTATGATAGAAAAGTCCCTCGAATTGCCATGTGGCAGTCTTTCGAGACCAAAACCACATCAATGTTTGGCACGCACCTTGGTGGACCTGCACACCAAAAATCAGGAGTAAAACTTCTGTCACAACAAAGTTGCAAATCACACGATCACAGCCAATGAGTTCTCGGCACGTACACCTCAAAGCAAAAGCACATGGGTACGTTGCAAAAAGCACTTGTGTACGTGCCCGAGAACTCGTTGGCTTGTGATTGTGTGATTTACAATTTGTTGTGATAGAAGTTTTACTCAAAAATCAGAATGATTTGTGATTTGTGATTTGTGATTTGTAGCTGGAGATTTGAGCACTTTTTCATCATGGACTTAAAAAACAAACCTATAGTCTTGTTCATGAAGCCCATGATGAAAAAGTGATTGAATCCAACACCTATAAATCACTAATCATGCTGATTTTTGGTGTGTAGGTCCACCAAGGTGTGTACCAAACATTTATTAGACCCCCCCGAGAGAGTGCCACATGGCAATTTCAGGGACTTCTATATCAAATTTTGATACAGAATTATGTATCAAACAGATATGGAGCCCATGTGATTTCCCACCCCTGCACTGGCATCGTGTCAATAGACATGTGTGATGGTTCATCTCAATGATCTAATAGCACCTGTTCTTCTCTGTTACAACCATGGGCCTGATAGGTTATAGGTTATCCCCAGCAGCTGTATTCTGATATTTTCATTATGGGCTTAAGCCCAATGTTTTCACCCATGGGCCTCTTCATAAGCTCGTGATAAAATATTGCCAAATCCAATGGCTAGGAATCATCTATCAGGTGAGTCGGGCTTGGTTCATTGGCCCAAAAGACGTGCACATGGCAATAGTTGATGTGACCAACACCTCAGGTTTAGGTTAAAAAAAATGAGATTCCTAAAGTGGCCTTATCAACGCGGGCCCCAATCGGTCTCCAAGCTTGGTCCAGTCAACAGTAAATAAAATTTGGTCCACAACGCCATCCAACCGTTGGTCTTAGCTTTATGGTTGATTTATCTAAACACTTTATCCAAAAAGGTAAGAGGGTCGTAATTTGACGCCTAAAATATTGATAAACGAGTGGACAGAATAAAATCACAGCCCATCAAGCCCATAGAAATCGCATGTCACGTTGGACAGCAGACATGACCTGGGGGTGTCAATGGGTATCCAATTAATTGACACTGAAACGAACCGGTTCTGATTATACCAGTTCTGAGACTACTATTTTAATACCGGACTAGAAACCGGTAGGACCTAAAATCGAACCATATAATAAGGTCCGGTTCTAAATAGACTAGTACCCAGACCGGATTAGAACCGTAATCGATAGGACTGAGAGCCAACATATATAATAGTACTATGTTTGGACAAGTTTCCATGAGTCTAAACATATATAACTGTCAGTTCTTATCGATTCCGGTTCTCAAATGGATCCGGAGCCAGAACCGGAACCGATTGTTTGGTTCCAATCGGTTCTGATTCTGGGTATATCAGTTCCAATCTTGATAATATAACAATTTTAACGCTATATTTATAGGTTCAGGCTCACAAGCCCCCTTTATATGACCCTCTCGGGAATTGTGTTCTCGGCCGTGGATTCCATGAATCCAATGGTGGTTGATAGTGCTGCAAAAAGTGAAAAAGTGATGCCAGCTCAGTGCTATCAACCACCGTTAGATTCTTGGAATCCATGGCCAAGAACACGACTCTCAAGAGGGGTCAGAAAAATTGGGCTCCTTACCCAACCCATATTTATATATTTAACATTATATTGATACATAGGTTTCAGCTCGGTTCCGTTCCTATCGATTCGGTTCCAATATCAAATTACCCATACCGGTTCTATTCCGATTCTTTTTTCATTGGTTCCTAAAATGTGGAGCTGGAACTAGTATTTTCGGTTCCGATCGGTTTCAGTTAAACAGGTACAATTTGACACCCCTACTCCACAAGAAAAGATTCGCTGGCCCCAGGGGACTTCAAACTTTGAAGTCTCCCCACCCAAAATGTCTGACACATACCCCAATCCCTTAACCCTTTGTTAGTGGTTAACAAGTAAATAACAAGGTGTACTTGTCAGACATTTTGGGAGAGCCCTACTCCTATGTTAAAAAAAGGGCTGTTTTGCTTTACCCCCTTACTTTATTGATGCAATTTGCATCTCACTCAATGTTTTTAAAATATTTGTGTCTCACCCTTTGACCATGGTTGACCATAGACGGTCTTCGGATGGACATCTCAATATTTTTTAAATGACTATAATGACCTTGGGTGAGACGCAAACATTTTAAAAACATTGGGTGCAATAAAGCAAGGAGGACAAGCAAAAGATCTTTTTTTTCAAGGAATTTTTTTTTTTTTTTTTTTTTTAGGATTGTGAGCTCAAAACCTTTCTTCATTTACTTTTGGCCCAACCAAGACCTACAGAAACATTGGATTAGAGCCATTTTCCTTGGTTGATTTTATCCGTAGAATTTGAACATTATTTGGGGTACAAAGATCCAATGGTTTGAAATCACTAATCAGGCTGATATTTGGTATGTAGCTCCACATAGTGATGGGCCCAACATCCGTACGTTAGTGACCTCTACGAATGTGCCACGTGGCTCATATTGTGGTTCCTCATCATCATTGATGATGGACATTAGCATGCTTAACAACCTGTGAAGGTGAGTTCCTTTTAGGGCCGTGATGTAACAAGGTATACCTGAGATCTTTTCAAATGTGGAAGGGGCATTTTTGGTAGTCACCGCAGCCATCTGGGCCCACTGACCACATGGATGTTTAGCCTACCCCTTAGTAGACATTCATACCAAAAATCACCTTGTTTGATGATTTTTAGCCGTTGGTTTTAGTACTAAAAAATAGTTGAATTCAACGGCTATAAGAACGCCTTAAAAAGTGCTAGAAAGGGCTAAAATCTAATGGTTGTAGACTACCAATCAGGGTGATTTTTGGTGTGTATAACCACGAAGGGGTGGGATAAACATCCATGCGGTCAGTGGGGCCAGATGATAGTGGTGAGTAACAAAATCTTGCTTCCGCATTTAAAAATATTTCAGGCATACCTTGTTACATCTTTTTCCTTCCTTTTATAGTTCAAAATCCTCAAAATAAGCTTGAGCTCACTATTTTCAAAAAAAAATAAAAAAAACTTGATTTGTTTTTTGCCTTGTCCCCTTACTTTATTGATGCAATTTACATCGCACCCAATGTTTTTAAAATATTTGCATCTCACCCCTAGTTGTTAAGTTCGATATGGAAAAAGTTCGAGACGGGAAAAGTTCGAGTATAATTCGGTTATAGTCTAAATATTCAGTCAAAAATTTGAAAAATGGTAAAAGTTCGCAACTGCATTCATTCGTGTTTCATTCGGCTATGATCCAAAAATTCGATGTTAAAATTTCGGACATTGGATCCAATGTTGTTTTCTACTCGTGGGTTTGTTCATGAAATCTATAATGAAAAAAAATTCTAAAATCCAATGACTACGAATTACCTATCAGGCTAGTTTTTGGCTTGTAGGTTTACAAGGAATGAATCTAACATTCATGAGATCAGTGAACCTAAAAATACTTAGCATAACAAACACATGAGACTAAGGAGAACTCGAGACTCAGTACTAGTGACCAACACCTCAGGTTTCCTTTTTGTAAAAAGATTAAAAAAAAGCTTCTTATTGAAAATTCTATATTTAAATATTCATTGAAAACTTACTGTGTCCTTTTACAAACATCTCATGTGCACCTTATAATAATATATTGAATATTTATATTCATTAAGATAACTTTGGATGCCCTATGCATTACGGTGGAGACGATGAAGAACGTGAATTCAAGAATGAATTTAGAGTTTTTTATTTTTTCCCCTTTTTATTAATTTTTTTTACTCTATGTTCAAGCCGAATTAATTGTCTAGCCGAATAAAACACGCTTTAAACTCATTGCCTTAATGATTCGCGAATAATTCTGAATTTTTGAATTGTTGGGCCGAATAATTCGTTTTGCTTTATAAAACGAATTGTTCGCGAACTTGCCAACTAGGATCTCACCCAAGGTCATTATAGTCATTTAAAAAATATTGGTATGTCCATCCGAATACCATCTATGGTCAACGACATTGACCATGGTCAAAGGGTGAGACACAAATATTTTAAAAATATTGGGTGAGATGCAAATTGCATCAATAAAATAAGGGGGTAAAGCGAAAAAAGCCCTTAAAAAAAAGAACATTTTTTTGGTAGGAAATCATTATCGAAGAGTGGGACCCCCTCTAATGCCTGATTGTGGAGTAAAACTTCTGTCACAATCGGATTGCAAATCACACAATCACAGCCAATGAGTTCTCGTCACGTACACCTAAAAGCAAAAGCACGTTGGCAAGCACTTGTGTACGCGCCGATAACTCATTGGCTTGTGATTGTGTGATTTACAATTTCTTGTGAAAGAAGTTTTACTCCTGATTGTGTGGCTATCATTAACTTTCCCTTGGGTCCCACGTGTAGGTGTCCTAGACTCCTAGTCCTAGGTTTATGTTTTAAAAAGTCAGCAGAATTACAACTCATCCACTGGACAGTTATGTGTAGAAAGAGAAGGAATCGTATAAAGGCAAACGGTTTACTGGAGCTACACTACAGAACTCTTCACTATAGACTGCCACGTGGAAATGCCCTTGTCTCCCCCACTCTTGCCACTTGGTGTGCTGACCCATTTAGGCCATCCACTTCAGCTGTCGCTCGTAAAGAAAACCCTGTTACTCCTGAGAAGAATTCTGGAGTGTAGCTCCAGAAAACCGAACACCGGCATATAAATCTTTCCTGTACAAAACCAACAAAAGAAGGTTCAAAAGGGTGATGAAATGATACACAAAAAATGCTTTCTAGTGCAAAGTGGATAAAAAGCGTCTCTTTTGAACGGCATATAAATCTTTGACGAATCCAATTTTATACCATTTAAAGAAACTTCGGAACCAAAGTTCCTCAACAAAGATTTTTTCTTCACATGAAGCATGGAAGAGGTTCCAAAGGAAAAGGAAGAAGATCAGGAGGAGAAGGAAAAAGGTGAAGTTCGATATAGAGGTGTTCGAAGGCGGCCGTGGGGGAAATATGCCGCCGAAATACGCGACTCGTCTAGACACGGCATGCGTCTGTGGCTAGGAACGTTTTATACTGCCGAGGACGCGGCACGTGCATATGATCGAGCCGCGTTTGCAATGAGGGGTCATCTTGCTATCCTTAATTTCCCTGATGAGTATTCTTCTTCTTCTTCTACTTCTACTTCAGCTGCTCTCAGTGACAATGTTGAGAAGGAGAACACTTCCACAAGGCAAGAACAAGAAGTTATCGAATTCGAGTATTTGGACAATAAGTTGTTGGAGGAGCTTCTTGAGTCAGAGGACACAAAAAGCAAGAAAGGTTGAAACTTCAGTCCTGTTAAGGGTTTCTATCTGTTCATCTTTCACATATTACTTTTGCATGAAATATAATCCATAAATGTGTTCTTCATATTCTTGAGCTTGCCATGGGAGCTAAAGTAAAGTTTGTTAGGCAAAAGTTATGTTACCAGGGTATGGCAGAGACACAGCTAGAGTATACATCATGACATGGATTTTGTACTTGAAAAAAATGAAGTATCCGACATGGGTTCGGTGCCCATATTTTGAAGTGTCCGCGTGACATTTGTATCTCTTCCTAGTGTTCTTGTTGCAGCTGTGTTTTCCTAAGGGAATCACATCATTAGCTCATTAGTGATCAACTTGCAAATTCAATTGGACGATTCAAGCAAATCGAGCCTATGATTCACGGTAGTTCAGAAATGAATTCACTACGATCGATTCACATGTCAGCGATAACTTATATGTTACCTATAGGTATAGTAGAGACATGGCTAAGGTTTTTTTTTTTTTTCGCTTAATGATGAATTATATTGAAAAGAGAAACGGATTACAAAAATTGGTGAAGCGAATCACCTAAAGGAAAGAAAAAGAGAGGAAAAACGATTAGTCTACAAATCGGTAATAAGTTATCAAGGGGTCCTTGATCAAATGAAGAAATGGAGGTCTGCCCTCCCACCATTGATAGGTTCCGCTGCTCATGGCTAAGGTACATCAATCATGAACACGGTTTTTGTGCTCAAAAATTGAAGTATCCGATACGGGTACGGCATTCATTTTGGAGTGTTCAGATAACATGGGATAAGGTTTCTAACTTTTAGATCTCTTCCCGATATTCTTGTTGGTGTGTTTTTCTAAGGAAATCACATCATTAGTTTATGATCTTGAACAAAGTTTCATGTTTACTAAACCTCCCCCCAAAAATCAAGATTCGATTTACGTCTCATCATGAATCATCGGATTGACATGATTCGTTACAGCTCGCCGTCCATCCAATAAGGGCCCACTTGCTAAGTTGGCAAAGCTTATGAGTTTCAATACCATATATTAAGTTCGAAACTTGCCTTCACCCACTAGCTACTAATCACTGAGCCACTTGCCTCCGACAAAGAGAGAGAGAGAAAGAATTGACACTGATCTTAGCGAATCAAGACTGTGAATTAGATAAAGCAACACTTATTCGAATCTAGCAAATTCGAATTGTTAAATAGAAAAAAAAAGTAACGAAAAAAAAAAACATCAGTAGCATTAAATCAAGCCCATATCAAATTGAATTATGAAAACTTGGAAACCAATGCCACCAAAGCTCTTCCTCATTCACTCAGATAATTTAGTAAGATATGGTTTTGATCACTTTCATGTTCTAATCTTCATATAGAAAGCCGGCCTTCCTCATACTCCCCCTTCAGTCATTGAGTTGGAGGAATCCATAGGAGGCCATCCCGATTATGCATTGCATGAAAGAACCTTTCTTTGTATGACGTCTCTTTTGCCTCAGGTCCAATGAATACAAAAGGTTTGCAAATTCACTATCTCTTGAAAGTGTCTTAATATTTTACAACATCAAAGACTAATTAAATCAACTTTTTCGAGTTGGTTGTTGGGTTTTATGTTTCAAATAGAGGATTTTTCTTTTGAGTCCATCTAGAGCTACACCCATTTAATTTCTTACATCCAATTCTTAGACTATGTGGTGGGGAATATAGAGATTATGTTAGAAAATCCAACTGTAACACCACAAATTTTCCTAGATCTCAATTAATGTGGACCTTAATGTAATCCCATATTGATATTCGGTTTGAGGCCCATTAGGGTTATGTGCCAGATTTTTTTGATATAGATCAAAAATTTTATGGGCTAACCATTTATAGTGATAAACCATATTATTACCTTTATGAACTTGTTTACTTGTTTGATGAAAATTTCACATATAAGGTTAAAATGGTAATTTTATAGGTAAGGGTATTTTTATAATTTTATAATATAAAGATAAACTAGTAATTTTACATTCTTATATATATAAAATGATAATTGGTAGGAATAACTTGGTAACTTTAGAAGATATATTAGCATCTATATAACAAAACAGGGAAGTTGTCTCCCCCTCTTATAGGTTTCATATATCCAAGGGCCCATATCAACCCTTACATAAAATAAAATTTAGATGGTTGGATTAATTTAACAGGGAAATTGTGTCTCCACTTATACCCGTCTTATCGGCTTCACAAAGGATGGCCAAGATCTTATCCTACAAATGGACTATGGATCTCAACCACTCACACCTGATTTTGGGAAATGCTTTGTAAGGGAGTGTCAAGGGCACGGGCCACCCACTATACATCTATATAACAAAACAGAGAAGCCACTTATACCCCCCTCTTATCGGCTTCACAAAGGATGGCCGAGATCTTATCACCTCAAATGGATGGTGGATCTATGCCACTCACACCCGATTTTGGCAAACGCTTATTTGGAGAGTGTCATGGGCATGGGCCACCTACTAATTTAACTACAAACAGAGGGTATTTAATAATTCACAATAGAAAGGTATTTTAGCAATTTAGTAATGGAGGGGTAGTTTGGTAAATTTACCTTAGAGGGTTAAGTTGGTAATTTCACATTGGAGAATAAATTAAATATTTATTAGAATCTATTTTGGACATGAGTTTTAGTTAAATTCAAATTTTTATCTTTTAGAAAGTTTCTACTTTGATATAGTCATCTTCTAAGGGATATAATTTTTATCTAATTTGCAATTCATTTGATATTCTAGAACGCTTGTTTAAATATGAACAAATAGCTATTTCACGTTTAAGCTCAAATTTTGATGTTTCAAGCCTTGAAATAGGGTTGAATTATGAGTGTTATGTTAATTACGGGAAGTAATAACTTAATTAATAATTTAGGATTTTGTGGATTCCACCCTAGGCAAAAACATGGGTGCTTAATTAATTAGAAATATTCTCTATGGTATTAACTCTAATAAGAATCAACTAGCATTAAATGCACATGGGTTGATTTGTATTAAAAAAATAGAAACTCAATTTGTAAGCATTAACTTTATGAGAAAGACAATATTCTAGAGAATTAATTAAATTAGTAAGAACCTCTTCTTACCCTTTTATATAAACACCCCTCTCCAAGGCAAAAAGCTCCATTTCAGAATCCACGTCCAAGAAGAGTGGAAATTTTAGAGTCAAAATGGGGGTGCACGAATCCGGATCCATTTTTAAATCATTTTTGCTTGTATATTCTTTGGTGTTAAATCTTCATGTCTTATGTCTTGTTATCATACTTGTTTTCATGCTTTAAAAATATAAGATTTATGAATATCACATGTTAATATACTCTAGGATCATATTTAGAGTTTTTGACTTCCATGTTAACATATATCTTGAAAATTATTCCATGTTGTTTACTTAATTACTCGCTTTGGAAAAATCATGTTGTTGGTACTCTGGTTATGTGATGGAGTTAATGGGAACTTATGAATCATGTGTGAAAGCCCCTAAAGATACATATCTTTGTTAATAGTGGATTACAATCCATGGGTGAGAGCCCTTAAAGATACATTTTCTTTGCTAATGGCAAGTTATGATTGGTAGGTAGGAGCCCCTAAAGATTCCTATGAGGTGAGTGGTGTTTCCGACATGCATCCGATTAGTCATGATGGAGTGGATGTGGATATAGCACTAGGTTAGTTCACCGGTTGACAATTGATGGTTTTATCTCATGTTATATTTAAAAAAAAAACTAATGTACTTTACAAAATCATATTTTCCATTGCATGCAATTATCACCCATGGTTATATGGGTGGGTGGCGTTGTATCCTATTGGGCTTTGTGGCTCACTCATATTGATACTTTTTAAGTTGGAGTGTAATCGGTTTCGGATGATCGCGATGAGGATTTAGCAAAGTTTCTCTTACGATTTTTAGTTTATGCTATGTTTCTTTTTGAACATGTAATAAGATCATTATTTAGTGATTTTGATGTGTTTGAACTAAGCATGATACTTGATGTTTTAGTTGGTTTATATTTGATGTTTATGAATGAGTGCAAAATTTGACATACGTGCTCATGTGTTTATTCATGAATTCTTCATGTACTATTTTGGTATAATGACCATAACTTCTTCTATACTTAATAAAATAGGATAAGGTTGAAGCCATTATTTCACCAACTAATGAAGCTAACTCTCTAAAAAAATTTATAGGAGTTAGATCCCATTTGGTATTTTTCTTGGATCAATCTTTGTAGTTTCACAAGATTTTGGATCTTTTATTTTTGCAAGGCTTTCTTTGTTGGGATTCAAAATCAAACCCTATCCCTTTATTTTTTGGTTTTCTATTAAATATAAACATTTAAGATCTCCCTATTATTTTTTGAACCCAAGTGGTATCACCTTGATTGGAGTTATGTGTGATTCGTTATGACCATTACATTTCGAACTATCGCAACAAGATTTTGTCATTATTCAAAGTGTGAATTTACACCTATTTTTCTTAAAATAATTCATTTAGTAGATATCCAATAAAAATTCTCCAGTATGTATTTTCAGTATAATTTTCAGATCGGGGTCTTAGGTCCTTAGATGAGTAAAATTGAATTTTAAATAAATCTAAAATTGAATGTAGCTCAGTTTTGATGTCTATTCTGTAAAAAGTGGAATGTGAGTAAGACCCATTTTGACCCTATGTTTCTGTTGACCTAATTATTTTTTTAAGATTGTATCTTGAGTCTAGTTTCCAGAAATATATGATAGATCTTCATTCACTGAGAATTGAGTTCTTAAGAACTTTAGCAAAGATAATAGGTCTTGCAATATTCCGTAATCTAGCAAAGACAATGGAAGAGACTTTTACCTGTACACATATGAACTTGTTGGGCAGAGTTAGAATGAACAATGCATTTGCGGTTCCTTGTCCAATAATTTAAAAAGTTGACATCTCTTAATCGGAATGTCAAGACACATGGTATATAGGGCTAAAAATACAAATTTACGGCCCTTCAAGTAATTTTTCCTAAGAAAAATCACAAATATACTCTCTTAAAAAAAATTCTCCGAAAGCTCTCTAAATTCAGAGACATGGTTTCTAAGGTTATTAAGTTAACCTAACAATTATGATCCATGCTTACAAATGAGAGAAATTACTAATTTAATCTAAGGTTATATATTTACCAAAATGCCCTTTCAAGGAAAATTTGGGTGCTACAAGCATGGGCCTGCACTAAGGTTCATACTAATCTGGGCCTAGAAAAATTTAGAATATTACAAATAGAGAAAAAGATAGAAATGTAATAGTTTGTGGTCTAACACTATATACAAGGTTTGCTACAATCTAGATAAGGTCAAACTTGATTGGGTCAAGACGAAGAAAAAGATCTAAAGACCCTATTGTGTGTAGTAAACTTGGTATACAAGTTTGGTATATTTAGAAAAGAGAAGTTTTTGCATAATAAAAGCTTATAATTGAAGTGCCCCACTCTTTCTTTCATATGATGGGTGAGATTTAAGAGGAGATTATATAAGGCACCATAAGAGGGGTGTCCCACACTTTTCATCTCTAGTACAGAGTCTCGTTGAAAAGCTAGGGTTTCAAAAAAGGTAAATACTCTCTCTTCTCTACTGTTTCCAGTTCTTTTTTGTACTCTAGCAAATTCTTAGTTTCTTGTTCGAGGGATTTCAAATAGTAAAATTAAAGATCAGATTGATAAAGGGCTATCTACGAGTATGTATTATTGATTTAATGCCATTATTATGTATGTATCTATCATTATTATGTATTATTAAATTATTTGATTTAATACCATTATTAGGTCATGCATATTTAAATATTTTTATGTGAAGTGGAATGCACAACAAATGGGATTGTATATTTTGATATTTACCGCAAAAATGTTATACATAGCCCATACTATATAAATAAAGGTAATGACTTTGCAAGGATAGTGTCACTGCTAGTTTATGACTATAAAACTACTATATTTCTCCCAACTCTTGTGACTAAATGGACTTTGTGATCAACATTCGAGAAGAATCAGAAGGGGTTGGAGTCAAAGGCAATAACGAAGAAGATTCAATAGGAAGAGAAAGATTAAAACTTGGATCTTAAGGCAATTGATGTGAGGTCATTGGTTTGATAAATTGAAATTTCTTCATTCGCCTCTTATATGTTATGTAGGGTGCCCTTGCACTTCCATACAAATGTTGTGTACAAGTTCCGGGCAAGATGATTAGAAAAGATCAAACCAATTTAAACTACTCGCGTCACAAGAGTAGTAGCGTACGTAAAGTCCATAAGTTGGGGGCAATTACTTTAATATCTTTTGAATTAGGGTAGCTTGAAACCCGGGCCTTAACAATTTTAAAGTTTCAAAGCATCAAATTTTCAATAACCTACTTTTCTAAGTGCAAAAGTTTCATCGCTACTTTCTCTATCTACTCTCCCTCTGGTTAAACCCCTATGTTTTAGCACATACGCACGCTACTTACCTAGCTTCGCTGCAGGGTACTTCACTTCTCCCACTTTACCCTCGCAAAAATGGGTTCCACTAATTCAAACCACTTCTTATGCATTCCCAAATGATAAGTCCAGATTGTTGCGTTAGACTATGTGATAGGTGAGGTATTGTTACAAGATGAGCATCATGTAGTTTACGAAAGACGAAAGCTTAATGATGTTGAAAAGCGCTACACTGCACAAGAAAATATGCATTGCTTGGTAATGCATAGGTATTCATGGTCCATATTATTAGAGTTATTCAATCTAAGTAAAAGGTAAACCTAAACACATATCTTGTCTGTCTTATTAAATATTTAGTTTTCAAACTAAAGAGTAACCACTTGACAAATAAAAGACTTTGTAAAATTTAAAAGCATTATTTTCTATGAAAAAACTATATTAAGTGTAGACCAAGTGGGAGAATATAATATTTTGAATTCTTTATTTTTGGTAAAAATATAATATTTTGTATTCTAGCACTATATGCAGAGTTTGCAAAGCCCGGATAAAATTAGACTTGATTGGGTCATGACAAGAAAAATAGACAAAAACCCTATTATGTGTGGTGAACTTGACGTACACATTTAGTATGTTTAGGAAAGAAAAGTTTTAGCAAAATAGCAATTTCTAATGAAAGTACAGCCCCAACTCTTCATTTCTTGTGATGGATGAGATTTAGGAAGAGATTATATAAGGGACCATTAGGAGAGATGTCCCACACTTTTCAGCCCTAGAAGTTATCGCCAAAAGTTATCACTAAAGCGTTTTTTTAATTATGGGTTGGGCTTAGGAGCCCCCTTTTTTCTGACCCCTCTTGCAAGTCGTGCTCTCAATCGTGGATTCTGAGAATCTAATGGTGGTTGATAGCACTGAGTTGGTATCACTTTTTTGCAATGCTATCAACCACCGTAGGATTCATGGAATCCACTACTGAGAACACGACTCCCAAGAGGAGTTAGAAAAAGGGGGCCTCTTGAACTTGACCATCGGCCGCTGTTGGATTCTCTGACGCGTTAGTGCATTTATTAGTGCAAAAAAGTTGTTCCCCTAAGCCTACTTGGGAGGGTTGGATCGGGTTGGGGGTCAACCCTATCCTCAAGGCTATGAACCCTAGCCCAACCCAATCCAAGGTCGAGCCTAGATTTCTTAGACCAAGCCAAACCCTATCAGGTTGGTCGAGTTAGTATCGGGTTGGTTAATTTCTTAATTTTCTAAATTGGTTAAAAAAGTTGCTAATTTTTTCATATTAAAATTGTTTATTGGTCAATATAAATACCTTTATGTTAGCCATTAAATAATAGATTCATTTCCATATCGTGTTAAATAAGATCGAATTAACAAAATATATACACATTTATATTCGTTATCTTTATAGGTTTATGCATACAAGATTTACAAGTTCAAAATTCTCCGTGTAATCATGTTATACTAATGTAAAAAATGTATATATATTTGGGCTATATTAATGTGTGTGTACATATATTATGTCGGGCTTGGGTTGGACTAAGCCTCAACCCTAGCCAAACCCAATTTGATTGGGTTGTCAAAATCCAGACCCAAGCCCAACTTGAATACTGAAGGGCCCAACCCAACCCTAGCACAACGTCAGGTTGAACCCATCGGGCTCCGGTTAAGCCTGCCCAACTTGCAGCCCTACTACCCATCTATAACAAGGGTCGGGCTCCAGTTACCGCCCTAAAATGATAGGCTCCGGTTACAGGATGCAATATGAGCCATGTGGCACAGTATTAGAGGATTCTGACCATATGGATGTTTGGCCAATCCATTGGTGGACGCACAAATGAAAAATCAGCCTGATTAGTGATTTCTAGGCGTTGGATCTTTGTACCCCAAATACTGCTCAAATTCCCACAATTAACCCATGAAAATAAGTCCAATCCAAAGCCTATAAATGACAATTCAGGTTGATTTTTGGTTTGTAGGTCCACTGGATTGGCCAAACATCCATACAGTCAGATGGCTCATATTGTGTCCTGTAACTGGAGCCTGTTATTTTTGAGCGGTAACTTGAGCCTGAGCCCTATAACAATTGTATTTTTAGATATCTTAGGTTTGTATGGCGCTCCCTTTGTGTCTCGTCATTTTTTCCATCTGTAAAGATACTCAAAAGTACAGTTGACCCAAATTTGATTTTGCAACATTCCAAACGGTCAATAATTCCATCTCGCCTATCAAATCCCCTTGTCATATCTTACTAGCTTACTACCCAATATGAATTAATCCATCCTACTTCAACACTTTTTTTTAATCTTATTTTTTAGCCAAACTCATAAGCAAAGTCAACAACTCCCAATAAACATTGACCAACCAAAATACAGTTGCAATGACCGTTATGTTTACCCGACTTACTTACTATTCATGAAGCTGATGTTTACACATAGTATTGCTTAATAATATTTTACATAGACTAACACATCTCCATTGCTTTTTTTTTTTTCTTAAAATAAACCCAAAAGAAATGGAGGGAAAAAAGGGATTAGATAGAATTTAAAAACCTCACAAGACCTGAACCTCACCCTTTTATACTATTTTTTTCTCTCTTCACACTCAAGAAGTTCTTCCAACACTTTGTCATCCAAGTACTCAAATTCAAAAACTTGTTTCTCATTCTCACTTGTAGATCTCTCCCTCTCTGAATTCTCATAAACAAAGGTTGAAGACGACGACGATGATGATGATGATGATGATGGCGTCGTCGACGACGAAGGTCTAAGAGGGGTTGAGTTAGAATTTGGGGAATGATGTTCATCAGGGAAGTTAAGAATGGCTAAGGCACCCCTCATTGCATAAGCGGCTCGATCATAAGCTCGTGCCGCGTCCTCCGCAGTATTAAATGTCCCTAGCCATAACCGTTGTCCGTGCTTAGTCGAGTCACGAATCTCCGCCGCGTACTTTCCCCATGGTCGTCGCCTAACGCCTCTGTACCGAACTTCTCCTCGTACTTCCTTCATCTTCTCATCCTTAGGATCTTCTGCCATGCTTAATTATGTACATAGTACTAATGTCGCCCTAGCATTTATATTGAGTGGCAAAAGCACCTGATTGGGTAGAAAGTGACGTCGTAGATCCCCGCCACGTGTAAAATCCAGTGGTAAGGAATTGAACATGTGCTATAGAAGCTTCGATAGAGAGATATCTTCGATTCATTGGACGTAGATGGTCAACCCGATGGCTTTTCCTTAAGAAGGTTTTGCCTTTTTGTGTGTATTTCTGTTTGATTTGGGGATTTTTATTGAATCAGTTATCAGCCACGTGCGTATTTCAACCACCAATTTGGTCAGTTGTTGGGTGAGGTCATGTGGCTTACGTTTCTCTTATTACTCAAGCCATATTACGTTCTCACCCTTTTTATTATTTTTTTTAATTTTAGTGGTGACTAATAAAATAATTTATTTTAAATAAATTTTATTTTTTTAAGCTTTGTGTGAATAATTTATGAGATACGTGTCACGTGTTTATATCAAATTGTGGGTCCCTTGATTTACCGTTAGCATTTTGTAGGTGCTGATGTAAGGAATCAAAATTTGCTTGCGTATGTACGGTTTAGGATGTTCCTAAGGTGTATTGACGATGAGGGTCGTTACAGTACTCCATAGAGTGCATCAGACGGTCAATCCGTGGCCACCTGTTTTAAGGGCTGTAAACTGATGAAACTGGCACCTTACATCATTCATGGGGCCCACTTATGCGTGACTACATCTGAGGGATCATTTGTGTTACTGTTCTTTTAAGAGCTGACTATGTGGGTCACATGTTCATTATGTGGGTACGGCTTCGTTGAGGATACGAGAGTTTCGAGAGAACAATTCCTCTAGCTTGAGCAAGCTTTAAAAGTGGTCGTTATAACGGTATAACGGACTGGGGGCGTCACCGTTTTTCCCGTTATAATAAATCATAACGCTCAGGGGCAAAAGAGGGAAAATAACGGAAATTAACAGGGAAAAAATTGCACTGCAATTCAAATTTTGTAATTTGAATTTTAAATTTCTGATTTTCAAAAACGGAAAAATGGAAAATAACAGAAATAACAGCCTTTTTTTCACAAAATTTTCCAGAAAATAACAGTCGTTATTGTCGTTATAAAGGAAAAATAATGGAAAATAATGGCCGTTATAACAAAAATAACGGCCATTATTTTCTGGGCATTTTTACAGTACATAACGTAACGGGGGAGGTCCAAATCTGTTATAACGGTCATTATTTTTGTTACAACGGCCATTTTCCGGGCCCACTAACCACATGGATGTTTAGCCCACCCCTTGTTGGATATACAAACCAAGAGTAAAACTGGTGTCACAAGAAGTTGTGACGGAAGCCGGTCACAGCACTCAATACGAGCCATGTGGCACACGATCAAAGGGTTCTGACCGTATGGATGCTTGGTCAGTCCCTCGGTGGACTTACAAACCAAAATCAGCCTTATTAGTGATTTAAAACCTTTGGATTTTTGCTCCCAAATAACGCTCAATAATGCTCAAATTACTACCGTTAAAATCAACCCATGAAAATAACTTCAATCGAATCGGTTACAGATCACTAATCAAGCTGATTGTTTGTGTACCGGTCCACCGAGGGACTGACCAAACATCCATACGGTCATCGGCCTCTAATAGTAAGCCACGTGGCTTGTATTGAATGCTGCGACCGGCTTCCGTCACAACATCTTGTGACACAAGTTTTACTCACAAACCAAAAATCAACTTGATTGATTATCTCTAGCCATAAATATTAGATTTTAGTATTTTCTTGGATTGATTCTAGCCATTGGATTTAACCATGCTTTTTTTGGGTAGTAAATCCCATGGTTTAAAAAACGACTGTTATAATGAAAATAACAGCCGTTATAAAGAAAATAACGACCATTATTTTTTGAAAAGAAAATTGTTAAAAAAAATGCCCATTATTTCTGTAATTTTCCATTATAAATTGCGTAATTTTAGTGGCACTCCACAAAATGCGACGGCGCCCGAATCTCTTGGTTTTTTATCATATTTACGAAAATGTCATTTTGAAAAATTTTTACACACCCTGTTTATCATCAACTGTTTTCTTGGCAGAAATTTTACTCGTGTGGAGCAAATAGGAGTCACGTGGCATACTCTTAGTGGACTCTGACCGTATGGATGTTTGGCCAGTCCCTAGGTGGACCTACAAACCAAAAATCAGCCTGATTAGTAAATTCAAAATGTTGGATTGAAGTCACTTTCATGGGTTAATTTTAACCGTGGGAATCTGAGCGTTATTTGGGTGCAAAGATCCAAAGGTTGTAAATCACTTATCAGGCTTATTTTTGGTTTGCAGGTCCAGCAAGGGACTGGCCAAACATCCATACAGTCAGCATCCACCAAGAGTGTGCCACATGGATCCTGTTGTGGGTTGTGACTGGCTTCGGTCAAACCCATTGTGACAGAAGTTTTACTCTCGTGCTGAAATGGGGAAGGGTGCCCTCACAGACTTTAAAATCTAAGGGGGTGCTCTCAGCAAGTTGGGGTGCCCTCTCATTTTGTGGGGTGGGACTAAAATTACCCTTAAATTTTGAATTTGTGTCATTTTTTCGTTATTTTCCCCTTTTTGACCCTGTGCATTGCAATCCATTATAACGTCCTTATAACAGAAAAAAAACGCTAACGCTTCCAATCCGTTCTACCATTATAACGGTCCTTTTAAATCTTGGTAAATCCAATGGCTAGAAATCATCAATCAAGCTGATTTTTATTTCATATATCCACCAATAGGTGGGCTACACATCCACGCAGCCAAGCCCAAAAATAGTCTGTGTAGGGCCGCGAGAGTCCTCTGCATGGACTGCAACGGGAGTCCTCTACATCTAAATTTTTTCTGTAATTTTTTATTATCAAGAATAGTTGTTTAATTAAGATTTCTATATAATTTTTAATTAATATCATATATATTAATATATTAAATATAAAAAAGTCATATATAAAGTTTTTGCCTTAGGCCTCAACTTGCATCGAGACGCCCTGGTTCAGTGAATAATAGATGTTGGATTTGAGCACAGCTTTCTATCATTGACCAAGACCCAAGGCTTTTCACTTATCGGTCATTTGGCCCGTTTATTAAGCCCATGATCATGTTCATCATCATATACGCCTTATCTTAAATGTTTAGATCGACATAAATCTTATTTTGCCATTCGACTCTGTTTAGAGCTATATCCTAACTCTGTTTACTGATTACGAAAAAAAATGAAAGCACGAAAAGATAGAAATATCCGATATGTTGCACATGATTGATCTCCTTTGTGACCAAGCAGTGGGCCAAATATTCATGGGTCAGTGGGCCCGAAGAGTTGCCATGTGTGGTGTTCTCTTAGGCCTAGCAGATCGAATTTAATCTCCTAGTGAGAGAACAATTTTTTTTCCTCAATGGATATGAATCAGTTGGAGATTAACTTAAAGGGTGAAGATAAATCCATGCATCATCAATGGCAGCAAGCATTAAGACTGTCTGAATGAATTTTTTTTTCTTTTATCATGCCTCTCCATCTCTGTCCTTCACCTTCCATGATAAAAATGGAACCGTTAGAAAATTCTCATCGGGATCTTCCCAATGATATCCTGATTAGTAATTTATATCCATTGGATTAGAGTCCTTTTCATGGCTTATTTTCAATCATGGATTCCTAGCATTATTTAGGTTACTCAGATTCAAAGGTTAAAAATCACTAATCAGGCGTGTTTTTGTCATGTGAGTCTTTCTAGGGTTGGGTCAAACATCTATACGGTCAGTAGCTTCTAACAGTACTATGCATTGTGGCTTACACTGGGGGTTGATGATGTGCACCATCATCTAATTTTTACCATGGATAGAGTTAGGTGCCACGTGGGACTCAATAAATGCACTCACAATTGGGTTGTACCCAAAATAATGGTCAATAATGTTCAAATTCCATGGTTAAAAACCAACCCATGAAATCGACTCCAATCTAACGGTAAGAATCACTAATCAGACTAATTTTGGTGTGTATGTCCATTTAGGGTTCGTTCAAATATCCCTAAGTATGTGCCACGTGGTTAATATTGGGGTTGGTGAGCAACTTCGTTTATGTACATTGATCAACAAAGTTCTCATCTAAATACCTGTTCTTCGATGTTAAAGTTTGACCAAAATAGCTTTTGTATACGCTACCCGTGACAAATCAAAAGTAGGAGAAAGCCCCTTACCAGAGCTCTCTCATGTTGACTAACGTGACAATGTAACCACCATCACATGATCGTAGTACTCCTTTTGAGAAATGACTAATCTATATCTATCTATCTATCTATCTATCTATCTATATTATTATAAAGCCAAAACTTGGGTTGGGCAAAGGTTAAAAAATAGACAAAAAGGTTAAAAAAGATTAAAACTTTCTTCTGAAAATATCCTTATTATATTAATAATTTTTTTACTATTTCAGAATATTTTAGTTTATATAAAACTTTTTAAGGGTAATTTAGTCTTTAAACACTTCTTTTTCTTTTCTTTTTTTTGTCTTAGTAATACTTCAGCTGCACCTCTCCCCTATTGTCATTATGAACTCCTTACATGGAAAAAATTTAGTGATGGAAGTCCATCATCAACGTTGATGACAGACCACAGTGTATGCCATGTGGCACTCTATTAGAGGCCGCTGACCATATGGATGTTTGGACCATCCCTCTACATGATAAAATCAGCATGATTAGTGATTTCTAACTTTTGAATTTGATTCAATCAAATAATGCTCGAAATTGACGCTTAAAAATAAAGCCTAAAATACTCTAATACAATGGATAGAAATTACTAATCCGGATAAATTTGGTATATAGGTTTATCTAAAGATGGGTCAAACATCCATTTGGTTCAATAGTCTATAAGAGTGTGCCAGGTGACTCATAATATGGTCCATCATCAACATAGATGTTGGAAAACAAATAAAAAGTTAATGAAATATACCGTACATACACTCATTATTTAAGACTAATGATCACATGGTCCAAGGTCCATGGACATTATGGTAGTGTTGTTTGTCATTGGCCAAATAATGCTCAAAATTCACGGTTAAAAATAAACTAAGAAAAAGACTCTAATCCAATGGATAGAAATTAGTAATCAGGATAAATTTGTGTATGTAACTCCACATAGGGACAGACCAAACATATATACGGTGAGTGATCTCTAAGTGTTTTCCATGTGTAAGGTGTTGCCATGTGTAAGGTGCACGTGCATCGCACTAGGCGTACCCCTAGTATACTCATAATATTTCTTAATACTCTAAATGGCCCTGGGATCTCCTCACGCCAAGAGACCACTTTAAGCTCTGCCAATCCTCGTGTGTGACTTGTAGATGTAGCACAACGACAAACAGTCGAGTCACTCTTTCCATCACAATTCTTGATGTTGATTCATGTAGGGTCTATAACTAATGGATATAGATGTATCATGCTTTGTAAGGTAGGACTTAACATTTGGTGGATCTTACTTAAGTGATTTGTCGTGCAATTATCAAATGCTATATGAACTATGAAGCAGCTTGGACACTTATTGAAATACATATATTTGTCTTCATTGCACTAAGGTTGTGTATTGCCCATACTACACTATTTTTGCTAAATTCAAGGATTGACTTATTGGTAACACTAGTAGTACTAATATCGAGACTATGAAGCAACATTGCATTGAATAAATAATGCTCTGATTTCATGATTTATATATAAGTCAAAAGATATATTTAAGAAAGAGGAGATCGAGAAGATCTCAAAGATACAAGCTAAGAGAAATATAGAGAAAAGCAAAGAAAATAAAGTCAACACAGAATATGATCCATCCTAAATACCAAATTGCTGAAAAAAACGTATCTCGATTCCTCAAAGATGCTTCCCCAACTGTAGATGAGTGCCTTAATGTTCACTATGACCTCTTGAAGGGAACTTTCCTTGCCTTGAAAATTCTTATATTCCTTGAATAAATAATGCCTGATTTCATGATTTATATTAGTAGTCGTGGATACCATATCTAACCCCCTATCCCTAAGAGGACACATGCATGTCCTCGCACGTGTGCCCGTCACGTGAAGCATTGGCCCCACATCAATAAGCGGACCCCTAGCTGAAGACAATATTTGTTCACTTTTTTTAGGCCAGATCCTGGCCAACTGGCATGGACTTGGGCAACAATGCAGGAATTTCGCCGCGTTAGCTAGAGATCCCCTCTAACTAACAATCAGCTAGGAAAGGAGTACAACTCCCATGCAGCTGGACTCCTCCCAACCCACGAACTACAATAGAAATAGATCTCTTTCAATCCTGCGAAGGATTAGAAAGTTCCTATCTTGAACAAGGAATCTCAAACAGAAATAGGGACTTCCCTGAAAGCGAAGGAGGGGAAAGGAAAGTGTTAAACGAAGACCTTCTCCTTCTAGAGGCAAGTCCCCATCGATATATATAGGTCGAGAGGCAAAGGTAAGATCATCGAATTCCTAATCTAGCTACCTTATACTTTATTTGCGTCCTATGATCTCTTTTGGTTCTCTGACTTCACGCCATCTATTCTGGCCAAACTATCGAGGATCATGCGGTGAAGGTAAAATTCCCCATAGTAGTGATATTTTAACCAAGTAAAGGTTTGTTGGATCCACTATCACATGCACGTAATTTGGTAAGATTTTTAAGAATTAAAAGAGTAGTCACTCGACAAATCTTTTGGTATAATCTATAGCAATCATTTTCAAAATGAAGTGTGGTGTGTTCGCTACAAACTAAGTGAGAGAATATTAGGATCCGGGCCTATATGTGGTCTAGCATCGAACGCGGCTCGTCATATTTTGGGCCTATTATCAAGTTGGACAAGAAAAAGAAACTAATTCCCATTAAAGCTGTGATGATTTAAAGATATAAGGAATTAGTATCTAATGATAATGGAACATTTTTAGTAGTGAAATCTCCTAATTAGTGTTATTCCTTAAAAACTTTTAATGTAGAGATGGATTCTGAAAAAATAATTGTTAAAAAAATGCCTGTTATAAATTTTATTGAAAATTTGAATTTTAGCGCCATTTTTCTGTTATTTACGTTATTTTCCCATTTTTTTTTCATTGTTGCCCTTGTGTTTTACAATCCGTTATAACGAAAAAAGAGTATAACGCCCCCAGTCTGTTATAACGGCCCCTTTTAAACCTTGGTTGAGACCTCGCTGTCTGATCAATGAATACTGAATTCCCATCAAGCTCATGTTGGTTTCACCTGTGATCAATGGCCTCAACATACATAGAAGTGAGGAAGGTGAGGAAGATGAGGAAGAAGAGAGGAAGAACCAACACGTGCCGCCTGTGGCTGTGGGGAGGAAGGAAAGGGTCTCCTCAAGGGAACAAAATGGAAGAAGGGCATTTTCGACATTTAGAAATATAATAGGCAATGTAATTTTAATATTTTGTAATGCTTAGGTGGTCGAGGTGACTTTAGTCGACCACCGAGTGCTCTAGTCGAGCTGTTCTATGAATCTATGATACAGAACTTTGATACCCAAGTCCCTCAAATTGCCACGTGGCACTCTTTCAAATCCCATTGATCTCATGGATGATTTCTAGCCATTGGATTTTAGCATTTTTTTTTTATCATAAAGACCTATGTATGGGTTGGTTCCACCCATAATGAAAAAAAAAAAAAAAAAAGTAATCAAATCAACGGATAGAAATCCCTAATCATACTTAATTTTGGTGTATAGGTCCATCAACGTGTGGTCCAAACTTTCATGGGTCAATGGACTCAAGTGTGCCTCCTGAGTCCTGACAATCTGGTAGACTTGTATCATAGATTTTTTCAATGGAGCCAGAATTTGATTTTCCCTGAGGGCTTTTAAGTTTGTAGGCCCCCTCTCAAAATTCCATGTGGAGTTCTCTTTATGGCCCACTGACCTTATGGATGTTTGATCCACCTCAGTTGGCCCTAAAGTGAGCTCCACGTGGCATTTTTGGGAGGGGAGACTTCAAATTTTGAATTATCTCAAAGCAGCAAATATTTTCTATATGAGAGAGAAAGACCTGGAGAGGGCGAGAGTGTCCGTGTCCGTGTCGGAGAGAGAGAGATACTGATTTCTTTGATTCACGCGGTTTTGACTTTTCATCAGGAAAAAAAAACAAAAACAAAAAACTTGCTTTTCATGGGGTACCCAACTTCCATTTCAAACCTATTTTCCTTCAAAATACCGACGTAAACTTTGACGCTGCCCTTACGAGAAATTGCCGTGAAAAACTGCAAATTGAAGAAAGAGATTTGTAGAAAATAAAAAAAATAAAAAAAAAACCCATTTGATGGGTCCCACTCCCACCTACTTAAGACATCTCCCATGCCAACAACTAACCTGATTGAAAACCACAACCATCGGATCAAAATACTTATAAAACCAAGAAAATTACAGCAATTTCTTGAACCCGGTAGTAGGGTCCACATAGAGCTCATGTTGTATCCTCACAAAAAATCAGTCCATTCCTGCATTCTTAACTTCATGAAAAGTTGACTTTAATTTGAGAAACCTAGACCATCCAATTAAACTGTAACTTTAGATCAATTTTTATGGCTCCTTTTTCTGACCCTCTCGGAATTTGTGTTCTCGGTCGTTGGATTCGTGAAAAAAATGAATGCCAGCTCAGCACTATCAGCCACGGATTCTCGCAGCCGAGAACTCCACTTCCCAGAGGGGTCAGAAAACGGGGGTCCCCTGAGTCCGACCCATTGACTTCACTGATTTTTGGTGATGATGATCATCGTGGCAATGACAACTCAGTGTATGGTTAGATTATCCAACATGATCTCCATATGGGCCCCACCACTGGATGTAGCATCCAAAATGCCAATTTAAATCAACATAAAATATCGATATAAACAGCTGTGGGGAACTTGAAAAATCCGAGGAACTTGAACTTCTCACCATAAAAACTGCGAGAAAATCACCAACTACAATGGCATCACTAGTATTCAATCTTGGACTTCGACCCTCTCTCTTTCTCCTCCTTTAAATGATCAAAAAGACCTCCTCAAGCCATGAAATTTAATTTCAAGCTTTTCATCTCTCTGAACAGTTTTTCCATTTCTCTCTCTCCACTTCTCATCTTCATGTCTCTGCAACTTCAGAGAATTTCAAGTCTTTGATGTCTTTCCTCATAGTTTTCTCACTAATTTAATGTGGGTTTTCTTTCTTTTTGAGATCTTAAGGCCCATTTCTTGTTACAGATCCGAACAATCTCATCTCCTCTCTGTTTTTCCTTACCATTTAATGCCTTGCACTGTTCCACAATCAGTTTTTTCAGTTATCCCACTTGGGTTTCCTTTGCTTTCAAGTCTCTAACACTCTTCAGTCATCTTTCATGGATTCAATACAGAGGAACATGTCTCACCATGGATCCCAATCTCTTCCTCCCATCAAAAACCAACAACAGACGATATACCGAATCCCACCTCCCCCTCCAGACAACAGTTTCCCCATCTTGTTATTTGCCATACTAGGAATCATTGCCACAGTTCTCTTGTTGGTGAGCTACTATATCTTTGTAATCAAATGCTGCTTGAATTGGCACCTTAACGATTTCCTAAGACGCTTTTCTGCCTCACAACCTGGAGGACATGAGGATCTCTTAATGGCCCATGATGCAGCGACCCAGAATCGCGGTCTCGATGACTCTGTGATCCGGGCAATCCCGATTTTTCAATTCAAGAGAGGAGGAGAAAGGGAAGGTGAAGAGAGAAGCTTCTATGAGTGTGCAGTTTGCTTGAATGAGTTTCGAGAAGAAGAGAAACTAAGAGTTCTGCCCAGCTGCACCCATGCCTTCCATATTGATTGTATTGATATATGGCTCCAAAACAATTCCAATTGCCCCCTTTGCAGATCAAGCATCTCAAACACAACCCAATTTCCATCTAACCAAATCATTGCCCCCACCTCTTCTCCTCAAGATCAAAGTCCATTTACAGATACTCTCATGGGTGGTGATGAGGATTTCGTGGTAATCGAATTGTGGGGTAGTGACGGTGCAGATCAATCTGCCCAAAGACATCAAGAAACAGAAAAATCAGGAGAGCTCTCAGTGCAATCGATAAATCCAAGAAATTTAGAGCAGAGACTAGTGCACAAGAAAGCAAGGAAGTTCCACCATGTTTCAAGCATGGGAGATGAGTGCATTGATATTAGAGGGAAAGATGATCAATTCTCAATACAGTCCATCAGGAGATCTTTCTCTATGGACTCTTCGACCGATCCACAGCTCTACCTATCTATTCAAGAGATCATACAACAGAACAGGCATCTCAATGAGGTTAGCACCAATGAAGGGAGTAGCAGCAGAGTCCGCCGATCGTTCTTTTCGTTCGGCCATGGACGAGGATCCAGAAATGCGGTTCTTCCAATCCAATTCGAGCCGTGAATCATTATAATTCATCTTTAGTTTCCTTTTTCTTGTAAGTTATAGATTCTACACTTGTTAAGAGTTTATGGAATAGTTTGTGGTATAAACAGTACCAATTGAGTGTATATCAAATTTTAATTTTGGCTATAGATAGGATGAGATTAGAAGCTGATCAAATGTTTTCTTATTGAATTGTAGAAATGATTATGGGCATCATTGTTTAAACCAGCATGAGTGGATTAGATGTTTGTCCACCTTTTCTTTTTTGCATTTCTGTCTTTCCATGAATTAAAGTGATTGTGCTTGCTCTTCAATTTTTAGAGAGAGAGAGACCTACCTCAAGTCACAAAAATGGGGAAAGAAAAGTAAAAAAGGGGGGCTCCCCTTCTTTTGAATAATCAACAGCTTTGGTTGTCTTTTCTCTAATAATTCTGATGTTGGTGAAGGAGAAAAGGAATGATTCTTGGTTAGGTTTTTCCAGCTTGGAAGTGACCAATCTTCTTTCCTTAGCTTGAATTCTTGCATCACAAATAATGATGGAAACAAAGAACAAAGAGAGGCATAGGTTGTGAGTTCAATCTCAGCTTACCTACTAAAAAAATCCAAAAAAATCCAGGCTAGAAAATATATAAAATACTTAAGTCAAACTTAAAGAAAGAAAACAGCAATTTGTTGGCTGAAAGTCAGAAGAATCCAAAGACTTGACTAAGAGACCAACCCACAAGTCTTCTTTCTTTTGTCCTTGTTTGTTAAATCAATAAATGCTTGAGTCAAGACTCAAGAGTACTATTTTTTTCCTTTTCTTTCTTGAGCAAAAACCAATAATATAACTTCAAACTCCAAAATTTTGAAGAGAAACAAGGCGATACAGTAGTACCCACTTGACTTTTTAAGAGAAAAATGTGGGTTTTCCCAAACTTTGAATATATTCAAGAGGCTCTAAGTAATTTTGCATATAAAAAGATTGGATCTAGATTGGTTTTAGGGAGAGAAATAAAATAATGAAGTGCAATGTGTAAGACAGAAGCTTTGTTCAGTGAGGAAGAACAGGAACAGTAAGGAGACCAGAGTTGCAGGGAAAGCATATGGGAGATGAGTTGGGAAGGCACAGTTTCCAAAATATAAGATACTTAGTGCAGCTTCTCCAAGGTAGAGAGAAATGGCATCCATGACTCAGTAATTTTTACAAACTTAAGTGAATCTTCTCAAACTCAAGTCCAGTTTACTTAGGTTTCGATCCACACAGACAAGCACTGCACTTTGGCACTTTATTTTAACAATGTGGTTACCATTAACCTCTGTGTGTTTGCGATGTCGGGTAGACCATAGGGATGGTATACCTTCAACACATCTGTGCACAAGCATATGCAGGAAATCAGACGCATCATTCGATGGTGCCGATCCAGGAGATCTCATATGAAAACAATCGACCTGATTGAATGATCGGAACCATCTGCTTTTAATCTTTTGTGGACCATACAGACGTTTTCTTTTCTTTCTGACTGCAAAAGAGCAGATGATTATTTGCATCTAATCAGATTTGTTTTGGCATAGGAGATCTCTGAAGGTCCATCAAAAAGGTCAACCCCCGCCCCGGCACGGGCTCTAAAGGTGCAGATATGAGGGTTGCATGTTATTAGGGTATAGACATCAAAGCTTTCACCAAATTGCTATATTATAATAGCAATATATTTGTTGATCTGAGGCATGGTACATTGACACCAGCTATTTTATAATGATAGTATGTGGATGGGTATACCCGGAAAAACCCGGTGCCCTGCGGTAGTAGAATCAGCTTCATTATTTGAATAAAAAAGAAGGGTAAGTGACACATATCTACCTGTAAAACCAGGTACAATGGGTCCACAGGAAGCAAAGAACCCAAAATTGCAACTACAATTCATGTACAAGAAAGTTCATAGAAATATTGTAACCATGTCCCTTCTTGGTATCCTGTCTGTAGTTTGCAGGAAATAATTTGTGGTCAAATATTGGATAATCAAATGTTTTCAGTGACAAACATTTGTTGAGAAAATATTCATATGGTTGAGGAGACCAAGTGGATGAGAGAGCCATTTGCCTATTGTTTGCAGCTGTTTGCAACCACTTTTTGGCTGCAAACGGTCGACAACTTAGCAAAAAATAATTGGGTCCAATGCAAATATTTGTTGGATATGTTGCACCACCAAGCACTTGCAAATGCCGCAAACGTTTGCATGTAAACATTTGTAGCACTACCAAGCAAAGCCTACATGACAAACATACTAATGTCATTTTTTCCCTAATAAAGCTGGGATTGAACCTGCAGCCTCAAGGTTGGAAGATGAGAAGGACATTTGATCAGGTCATGGGTTTCACTACAAATTGATAATAGTCTTGATTGCCAACAGAATTAGAGCTGAGTGATTAAAGTAGAGACGTGCTTTCAGAGTGTGACGTGACCACATACTGCTTTGTAGAGCAGAATGTTGGGCAATCAAGAAACAAATGCATAGGATGAGTGTACAGATGAGGATGTTGAAATGTGTAAGTGGCAAAACAGAGAAAGACGATCAAATTAAACAGTTTCATCCTAGGCAATAGGTGATAATAGACAAGAGTCAATTGATACGTTTTAGTCATGTGAAACAATTGATGGCACGGGAAATGAGGAGCAGGGTGTTGCAAGCCAAATGTTTTAGAAGGATGAAGGAAAGGTCAAAAATGATGTGAATCGAAGTAATGAAGAAGTAAAGGAATATAAATTAACAGAGGAAAAGGCCTATGATAGAATAGAAAAGCGAAATACGATATGCATAGTGGACCTCAAGTAGTTGAGACAAGCCTTGATGATGATGAATTGAGTGTAATTTCAAAATGTTTTCTAGTTCATAAAGCTGTAGCATTGGAAGGCCTTAGATGGCCACACATTACTTGTATTTTTGCATCCCAAAAATAGTTCAGAAATATCAAAAAACAATAGGTTCACAAAAAAGATGCAAGTGTTTAGCTACATATGGGTAATTAATACTTACATGATACAAAACTTGATATGGATCTAAAACTTTCTCAAAGAGGATAGCTCCCTCCATTTCAAACCATTGATGTGTAAGCAAATGGAGTAGACCAGTTATCAAAAAGAAAGGTTTTCAAGCGTGCTGAAATGTGCTTGATCACTTGTTACTGACCGGCAAATCAGGTTTCTAGCTTTTGTTAGAGACAAATTCACTAGAACGGGGCAGCGGCAAAGCCTTTGTAGGGACCTCATCGTATGATGACCCCCGAGCCTTCTTCTTTAGCTGTTCAAGAAGTCGGTGAGCTTCTCTAAATTCATCCCGTGCACTAGGTCCATGGCTTTCCCACGCAACAATCACTCGCTGCTGGAACTCCATTGCAAGGGCATAGCTGCATTCACCAAGGCAATAAGGTATATTAGTCACATACTTCGTTCCAACTTCCAACAAGACAAGGAAAATTTCTTATATCCAAGGTACAAAACTTCAATTTCTCCCTAAACTTCACTCAGCTAAAATTTGGAATTAATTCAAAGAAGTTCAATTTGACAAAGAGAAGTTTTGTAAAAATTGGCTCACAGAGAGAAGTTTGAAGATATGATGCATTACATATTTATAATATTAATTTAGCTTAAATATATAAATGAAACATGAAATTGCAGAGAAAATTAAATTTTACTAATGAAACAACTTGAAACTACGTATTTTTTCTTGACAAAGAGAAGTTTTTGTTCATTAGAAAATTAAATTTTACTAATGAACAAAAAGAATATTCTTGACTAATGCCATTCTTGCCACTTGGGAAACAACCAACCCTAAACACAATCTAGAACAATTTTCCATGCTACCGCCTCTAGGGAATTATTGAGAAAGATCAGATTATTTTGTGATTTCATTAATATATGAAAAATCTAGTATGAACATGAAAAAGAATTGGCACAAAACAAAAACATAAAGAGCAAAAGCAACTGTAATGTGTGATGGATAAGGAAATGAAAAAAGTGTTAATAGTCTCCTATTTATTGTAAGTTTGTTAAGAGATTAGAGATAAGGAAGTGAAAACGTGTTAATAGTCTCCTACTTTTTGTGTTACGATTCTAGTGAGGCAGAGATAAGAGCACTCATTCAATGCCTTTGGATCATTTAAACAACTTCCCGAGTCCTTTGGAGGGGGAGGGGGACTTGTCTAATGTCATCCAGTGGGCAAAGGAATTGGCTTATATCCTAGACCAAATTAGATAATTGGCCAGAGGGTGGTCTATTATCTTCTCTAATACATCGGGAGATGCAAATGATTTGGTGGATTTTCCAGCCAAAAAATGGTAGACAGACATTTTTTATATATGAGGAATTCTATTCCCTAATTTTGTACTCTTGTTTACATTTACATAAATATAATACATTGTTTAAAAAAATGTATAAACGACTAGTTGAACTAGGAACCTTCGAAGAAATAAATTCCATAGAAGAGACAATGAAGCATAGCGAAGGAGTCAAACTCGATAATCTAACCAACCACACTTCTGCCCATAAGTTCCAAGCATCTCAAACCCAACCAAAGCGCCTCTGCCAGGGACTAGACAAGAACAGTAAGACTGTCCCTCTGGCATCCAGAAAAATACTCCAACACCTTACTAAGCAAAAGTTCCATCTTTTGGAACCACGAAAAGTAAATTTAATATACCCTTCAGGTGCATGTTTCAAAGTCTCGGTCTCTAGATCATCCGATGCCGAGACCATGTCATCTCAGACGATCCAAAGAAAAGACTGCTCAACGAACCTGAGACGGAGGTGAAGCGCACAAAAATCTTGAAACCATCGAAAAATTTAATGGAAAAAAACCCAAAACTTATAAATAATAAAGAATTGTAAAATCAAAATATTTACACAACTTATGTATCCAATTAAGTTAATCTTGTGTGCAATCATGCTGTCAGCCCTATTATCTCTATTAATTTAAAAACACAGAAAACCACAATTTTTTCGAAAAATACAATGAAAAACTTGGAATCTACCCACAACGTGACTAATCAGTCCCACACATTTAGATCTATGATTTAGTGCATGGAAAGAACAGAATAATTGATATAAATATTATTCTTTAATCCAAATACTGAAATTTCAAAAAAAAAAATATGATAATACACAACGTAATATTCAGAATCGCAAAACAATATCACTCATCAGTCCCCCACGTTTTGATCTATGATTCAGATCATGTTTACAAGAAAAGATTAAAAGAAATGATTTATAATAAGTATTTTCATTTATTTAAGAAATACTAAAAAAAATTGGAAAGACATTGTATAAGTCTCATTTAACAAGTTTTATTTAGATCATCTGTTTTTAATGAGTTTAACAAGTTTGATATGTCTCGTTTGTATTGCCAATTCATATCACATGATATGAACGAGACAGGAGAAATGAACCACAAGACAATGTGCATTCCTAGTCAACTGGGGATCATGTTTTGGTCCCTGGCAAGACCAAGATGTATTGCCCAAATGAGACAAAGTTAAGACAAAAGAGATGGGCAATACGAACCTCAAGACAATGTGAATCCCAAGTCATCTAGGGATCATGTCTTCGTCCCTGACGAGACCAATGTCTCGTTTGTCTACAAAACTTAAAACCATGTCAGGGTTAGACCCAACGAAACATGGACCTTAGGAAAAGAGGAAGTTGCTTCATATCTACGACCAACGTGTAACCGACGTCTCGGTATCGTACAAGACTTAAAACCGTGTGAGAGTTGGACCCAACAGAAAATGGACCAGGGAAAGAGGAAGTTGCTACATACTTGTAACCAACACATCACAAGGACAGAAGAAGAAGGCCTTACAAGCAAGCTCCAATGGATGCTCTTTCATTGCTTCCCAATCAACCATGTTAGAGCAGATTTTGTTAAAGATCCACGAATTTCTCTTGTGAAAAGTGCCCAAAACATTGTCAAATAAGAAAGAGTTCAGATTATTCTAATTCTCTCATTGACACCAAGAACCCTCTACAGATTTGTGAATTGTTTAATCACCAACAGAAGGAGCAGCCATTTCTTACTGAAGAGCAAATAGAAACTTCTCCAAGGCAGTTGAAGAGGGAGCAGCCAGTCAGAAAATGAAAAGTTGTCGCCTCCACCAAGCCACTAATATATTACTACTCTAGATAGATGAGAACATTCCTCTGTAGCTGATTGGATATTAGAATCTTGCCACTGGTGGCACTCCATGAAAATGCAAAGACCAATAGATCACAATTTCCAAAGCCTACCATAGATCACCAAGAGGGAAAACACACTCCCCACAAGGCCCTAGATGATAATATCCTCAAGTGATTGGCTCGGATAATCATGTAGTTCACCCATTTGATGAAACATGAAGTTTCACATGACCTCTTATGTTTGCACAAAGTCCCTTAGAACCCTTCCCAAGAAGACCATACATTCTCAAAACATTTAACTATCCATTTAAACCTCTCCTCTGGTCCAAAAATTTATTGGCCATTATTTTCTTGCTAAACTGAAGAGATTAGAAAGGCAATGTGTATATGGTTGGTCATACAACAAATATGGTGCCAAACAATGTTGCTCTACAGTAACCATCCTTGGAAGCCAAGGATGGAGTGGAACCTGGAAGAGGACTCAAAGTGAAAGCGTCAAAAAGGAAGTGCTGGAAGTTAGATGCACACATGATACATACATACACACATAAGCCAAAAACCATGTTAGACACAGCGAGTAATTTTTAACTATGATGTGGATGTGTGCCACATGGCCCACTTGGTCATCAATCTGAACACATGTCAGGCTTCCCTTGGATAGGCCATAAACCAAAAACCATACACCTATTGACACAGATCATTCATTTTTTTCTTTGATAATTAACACAGATCATTCATTCAATAGCATACTTATGGATGGCTGAAATTAATTTGGTCAATTATCCAAAACTGGTCAACCATTGAACAAAATCACTTAAGTCCTATTATATGTAGACAAGGACACCTGTTGCGTATCAACATAAATATGTCAAACACAGCAAACCAAAAAAATCTAGAAGTTGCAATTTGGACATATATATGTGTGTTTGTGTGTGTGTACTTTCATGTATGTAAAATACATGACACACATATGTAAAAAAAGTTGGAAAATTCATAATGCTGACAAAAGAAATAGCAGCAACCAAAGACAGTATTAAGAAAGCAGCAGCAGTAAGGAGCAAAAGAAGTGCTCGCAAGAACAAAATAGTGATAAAAATCATAACGAAGAATAGCAATAATAAGACGATGAAATGGTAGTACAAAACCATAAAATAGACAAAAGACAAGATGTTTGCTATGGAAGACAGGGAAACTGAAGCATGACTCTAAACGGAATATTTCCTTTTTATCAGCAACTCTAAACAGAAATTTGAGTTCGAAGGAAGAACAACTCTTTTCAGAGAAAAACAGAACAAATCAAAAATAGAAATGAAAATAATGATGTGCAGAAACTTATCAACATGAGTATTGGTGTCAATATTATAGTTGGGAAGTGTGGGATTAGGATTCTTCAAGCAGCATACTTTTTGGGTTTGTAACTAACCTAAGCGGTGGCTGACCAATTTTTCGGTCTGGATGATGGCAATGCATGCCACGTTGCACACATCCAGACGATTCATTGAGATTGCATTCTATGCTCTCGTGTATTACCTTTTTTGTGTTGTAAATGTGTGTAAATATTATATAGGACTTCATAATCCCAAATAGCTGGGAAAGGCACTGGAGATGATTATGAAAGCGAGACACCTCCTCTGAAGTTGACAATTGTAGAGGCCACAAATATTTGTAAATTCAGGACCAATACCACAAAGGAGCATATGAATACCATAAAAAGGAAAGGAGAGATGGCACTCCCCTCGCAACTCATGAAATCATACAAGCTCCCTCTAGTTCCACCCATGAACTATGCAACCACGTCAATCTATGTGATGAGTAATACCAATAGAAATTATAAGTATATTCCCCAAGAAGGATTCCAAAAAAGCATACAACCAATCAACTCAGATGTCTACACTTGGGCGAATGGATCTGGCTCTAACTTATGTAACAAGAACAGTCCAATTACTTAAGAAGATGATATGCAGCATACATGAGACAGCCAAGCATGTCAGAGACACATGATGAAAAGGATACTCGGAAAACACTTAAATTTATATTTCTTCTTGTCTTTTGGATTAGAACATACAGTAAATAGCATATAATTCCATGATATTTGCATTGATCTAGATGCATTTTCTCTATAAGCTTTTCTAAATTAATATTTGTGTATGTCACCTATGAAAGCCATTTTAACAGAGTAACTGGTGTCTAACAAATATTAGTAATGGTACATACTAGGACTCCATATCCATGCCTGGCCCTTTCCAATTTCATTGTAGACCTTCAATCCCCTAGGTCCACAATCTTATCTATTCCAAGTATTCTAGTTAGTTTACCTTTTCTAGTCACTCATATATAAATATTTTCTGACATTATTAGGTTTCCAAGAAGTGAAAATAAGCATGGCCATACACACAAACCCTGTTTTTGAAGGTGGCTATATTAAAATACTAATACCAGCATTGAAATGGACACCCCTATCTATTCCTCAGTAATATTGTTGTTTATACATGATACTCCAACAACATTATACATTGCACAGACTTGTAATTTGTCAGGTCTTCCACGTCCAATGCTTTTACAACCATCATATCTCTGTCTGACACCAAAGATGATTCTTCCATGAGTAAGCTACATAGGCTCTAACTTATGCAATTAAGATATAAATCAAAGCACAATTAATACACTAGATTCTATTGCAATTCACTATGCATGAAATGCAAATATTAACGAACGTCTTGGTGTTGCTTCTCATTACGACATAGAGAGATACCAGCATCCCACCAAGTAAGAACTCCTGGCCCCAAAGTTGGTAAATTTTTTTAACAATTCAAGATACAATCCAACTATGGTGATAAAATAAGTAGATAATCCTCTTTAGACTGTGTCTATGCACAGCCCATGAATAGGTAGCAATACATAAATACTACTATAAAAAAGGTGAATTGTGTTAGTGTGTAGCCATAAGTAAGAGATCATCCTTATTATTATGATTTTGAGAATTGGTCTTCACAGTGGAAGGCGTAATCCAAGAATTTCACCATTCTTACATGTTTCTATATGTTTGTTCCGTGTTCTTGCAAGTACAGTTACCCGTGCAAAGGATCAAGAGGTGTGAGATCAGCTAGGAGCCTAAGACACTGGTACAAGTATTTGGGTTTCAATCTCAAACAATTACAATTATGATAGTAGAAACAATAGGAATATAGGAATAAAATCTGTATGACATAACAGATACACAAAGACGTAACTTGCCAGCATATGGATGCTATATCCTTTTAAAACTAATGAGATTCCATTAATGAAGCAACAAAGCAAACACCATACAAAGCCTACAGACTGTAATCCCTAAATTCAAGCCCATGTTCAAAATCTTAGATCTCCGTACGTAAACCAATTCTGGCCCTTGACCTGCCATTTTTCTATTTTTGCCAACCATTTATTTTTGGTTTTGGGGTGTGTGAGCGTGTGGGTGGGGTTAGGCATGCTAACTGGTTAGAGTATCAGAGGGTAATTGTGTGAGGACAGTTTTTGAACCCGGGTCATGGGATCAACACCAACAACTGTACCAACTTACCAAACTAGCATCCTCTTAGATCAGATGTTCTTCTCACAACAAGAGTCCAAGATATAAGATGTTAAAAAACAGCAAGACTAATTCAATACATAAGGATGCAACTGAAAATATGACATTTCTAGAACTAGGTCAACCATTGGAAGAAGCAAACACATTGAAAAAAGAAATAGGTGAATATGAAAAAGAAAGATGGATTATTCACCTGATAAGTAGGAAAAAAGTGATGCCTAATATGTGTTTTATGTGTAAGGAGGTAGGTGAGTCAGTAGATCATCTCTTGGCTCATTGCATGTTCACCCTAAGCATTTGGAATCGATTTCTTGACAAGTTCAGAATCTCTTGGGTGTTTCCTAGGAAGATTTCGGAGCTCTTCAAGAACTGGTTTTGAAGGCTTAGGTGAGAAACGAAGATTGTTTTGGAGGCTTATTGTTTTTGTAATTGGGTGGGTCATTTGGAAATAGAGAAGTGGGCGGATATTTGAAGAAAAGTACAGCTGCCATTAAGCTATCTTCAGAAGAATCATAACTACTATAGGCCATTGGGTTGTTATCCTCAAGAATTCCATGATATGGCTTTTGTAGATTTTGTACTTTCTTTCGATGCATTATTTCGGGGGGCAACTAAAGTTGACAATTTTTATGTAGTCTCATCAGGGCCACCCTCCCAATTATTCTTCGTTTATTTTTTGCCATATTTGTACATTTTCCCGAGAAATAGCAAACCAAGTATGAAGTAATAATTCAAGATCAACCCTGTTAACCGCCTAAGACAGTAGCAACCCAAAAAATTGAAAAAACACTGAAATCATAAAGTGGACAAAGCAGTTTTACCTCCCCATGGCACCATAAGCTTTTGAAAGATTCTGACATGCCTCGATCGAATCCGCATGATGTGGTCCAAGTGAGATGTCCATGATGTCCTTGGCGAGTGCAAACATCTGTGCAGCCGACTGAGGCCTGTCCAGCTCCAAATATGCTGCCCCCAAATTGTTGTATATATAACCCACCCCAAAATGCTTAGACCCAAAGCTTTCCTTCAACCTCTCCACTGCACTCTCCAAGTATGGAATAGCCTGCGGCACCTTACCTGTCAAAAGAAGCAACCAACCTAACCGTGCAGAGACACTCCCTTCAGAATGCTGTTCTTGTGGGAGCTTCTCAAGTATGGCCAGTGATCTCTTCAACAGTGAGATTGCAGTTTCGAACTCATTCATTGTCTCATACAGCATAGCTATCTCCATGTAAGCCTCTGCAATTTCTATGGGGGATTCAGATTCTTTTTTGTCAAGAATACCACAGGATATCTCCAGACACCTCTTAGAGTCTGCAAATTTCTCTTGATTACACAAGGCATTCGCTAACGAGATGAAGACCAGAGCTCGAGTCTTGCTATCTTTATCTGTCTGCTGAACAACACCCTTCAAAGTGTTAATCGCCTCATCATACTTCCCCAAAGCAATTTGTATGTTCGCAGCATCAACTTCTGCACGAAGAAGCTCAGAACTAAGACCCCAATTCTTCAATACCTTCTGTGAGAGCTCATTCTGCTCCAACGCTTTCTGGTGCTCTTCCAACCCAGTGTAGATAACCCCAAGAAGTCGCCTATCATGAGCAACCTCAACCGAATTGTCCCCTAATTGAGCCTTATGTATTTCCAATGCCTTCAAACAATGCGGCAAAGCCTCTTTAAAATTCAATACCGCAACATAAGCTTCTGCTAATTCCCTATTAGCCACACCTATCTCCCTACTATTCGACTCCAGAGCCATCTCTTTTAATTCTAAACACCTCCTGTGATTAACCAAAGCCTCTTCTCTTCGACCCATGGCCGTCTTTGTGTTCGCCAACTCAAGCTGAACCGCATGAAGAACAGGTCTGATATCATCAGCACTACCACCCTCGGATTCCAACTTGCTTAGTACCCTATTGGCCCTGTTTAGATACCCTAAGCTATCACTAAACCTCTTCATGCTATAACAGGCCGAACCCATCAAATGTAAAGTCATGGCAACTGGTAAAGACCCTTTATCGACTCTATCGAAGATGTTCAAAGCTCTATTTGCAAATTCTAGAGTTTTCTCGGGTTCCTTACCATCTTGATCCAGTTGAAGGCCTACTTTCAAGCAAGCAAGCCCAAGCTTTACATCGTTCTCATCGAAAGCGGACTCCATGGTTTCGAACGCCTTAAGAATCTCATCAGTTGTCTTTGCAGATTCGAATTCTTCCTCGATGTCGGATTTCTCCTTGATTTTTCTCTGTCTGGAGGACAAGTGAGGGGATTTCTCAACAAGGGTGTCGAGATTTCGAGATGGGTTGTTCTGAAATTGTTGGGTTTTGCTCTTGAGGAGAAGCAATCCACGGGTTTTGTGGCAGGATTTGAGATGGGTAGGTGAGAAGGGAGACGGATTTTCCTTAATGGGTATGTGAGTGACTTCTGAGACAAAATCTCTGGAGAAAACTCTGCAACAATTGGTTCTATTGTGTTGGGACGTCAGGTATGAGAGAAGAGAACGCGAAGCTCGTCTCATGTTGGACGAGAAGCTTTGATTTGAGTTTTGGCTTCTGTGGTTTCAGAATGAATTGGGTTTTCGACATTAAACCCTTGAAAAACCCCTTCACAAGCTTCTCTGTTTGGGAAAGAACTTGATGTCCACCTCTTTTGACATCATACCTTGTGGTACTCTCTTTAGGCCCACTGACCGGCCCACCTCTTAGTGGACCTACACACTATAAATCAGCCCGATTGGTGATTTCTAGCCATTGTATATGAGTACTCCCAAAAAATGCACAAAATCACCTGGTGAAAATGCTCGAATCAAATGGTAATAAGTCGCCAATGGGATGGCTTTTGGTGTATAGATCTACAAAGGGATTCATGAGTCAGTGGGCCCAAAAGATGAGTCTGGCTCTGGTTTGTCCATGGCACACTTTTGGGGCCCACTGACTTGTGAATGTTTGGCCAATCCCTCCGTTTAAACGCGTTTTGATGGTAATGCCCCAAGCCCGTTTCCGTTTAAATGCGTTTTGATGCTTTAAATTAAACGGCCATTTTTTTTGTTTTAACGGCCGTTAAAACCGTTAAATTTTGAATTTTTTTGGAAAAAAAATGGACATTAAATCAGTTAAATTTTCGTTTAATTCCGTTTTCGTTTTTTTTTTTTTTGAAATTTTCAAATTTCAAAATTTGAATTTCAGCTCCCTTTTTTCCGTTAAAATCCATTTTCTCCAGTTTTTCCATTTTTGCCTTTGGCCGTTTAAATGGTTTAAACGGTAATGCCCCCAATCCGTTAAACCGTTAAAACGGCCTCCTTTAAACCTTGGATCTACACACCAAAACCCATTGATGATTTATGGCCATTTGATATGAGCATTTTCACTAGTTGGTTTTGAGCATTTTTTGGGGGTGCCCAAATCAAAAAATTCATTTAAAAAATTCAATTGAATTTTCTTTACCATTATGTATTTATTCTTTAAGCTTTTTATTTTACCATTTAGCCCTTAATGAGATTTATTAAGAATAAACGGCTAATTTGCTGGAGGGTCGCCTCCCATGAGCATGTGTAATACACAGACAAATTATTATATTTCTTCTCCCTCCTTTATCAGAATCATTTATGCTTCTTGCATTTTTTTTAAGATGGTATTTACACTGTAAGATCGTGAGAACTGAATGTTTTGGAGTGTTGCCTACCTTTAGTTAGGTTGTTGAATCCTAGGGGTAGATGTCCTATTAACTATCAACAACACTATCGAATTACAGTAGGGGTGTTAATTGTCCAGGAGTAGATATGCTAGGCCCGACCTGAAAACTCAACCTAATAGGCTCTACCCAATTTGGGCCATGAATACTTACAAGACCGGGCCCAACTCAAGCCCGCCCTGCCAACTAATTAGTACATGTAGATTTTAGTCAATTTGAATTTCTAATTGTGGACGCTAAATTTAGAGTTTGAGTTAACTGCTGACTCTAAAAATAGAAAATTATCATTGGCCACTAATTAGTACATATGGTTTCCTATTATAAGATATTAAGAGATCTCATAAGTCATAATAAATAGGATTAATAAAAAAAATGTCATAAGAGGCTTAGTCAGGCGTAAGGGCCCATTGGGCCTAGTTTGTAATTAGGCTCTAAAAAGAATCCTAGGCCCAGTCCACTAAACCTATAAATGCAACCCATGACAGGCCATAGTGGGTCAGGCCTAAAAGCCCATCGGGCCAGCCACCCACTAACATTCCTATAAGTAGGTGAAGAAGCAGCAAACCAATAACCTGACAACATGACATGTGCTAAGATTTAATGCAATGTACACAAAACATAGATTTTAGGAAATTTTTTTATCCATCACCATCATAAGCATTTTCCCAACGGTATCTGCCTGTTATATAAAAAGTTTTCGTCCAAACGCCAGAAAAATTATTTTCAGAACCATCACGAAAAAACAATATTTCCAGGCTCGGAATTTTTTTCCTAGGAAGAAATATATCTTTGGAACCATGTAGGCCTTAACCTTATGGTTTTATCAAGTCATTTTCTCCAAACTTAAAGGGGTGTTAAAGATAGAGCACTATTTTATTATTAAGGCTAAAGTAGCATTTGGTAAAACTTTTTTTTCAGACCTTAATTCTGAAATAATTTATTTATAGTGATTTCTACAAAATGAGATTGTTTGTTAGAACTTAATTTTAGTGCTTAATTTTCAAATTCACTGAAAATCAGTGATTTTTTTTCAGTCAGCCCCACTTGACTCTTTCTTTTAAGTCGAAAATCACTTAACGCAGTAAGTAATTACATCTTGCAAAGATTCTAAATTAAGTGCTTGATAGGATCAAGAGGCCAACTCTTCCCAAATCAACATAGTGGGATTCAAATTTCATCCAAATTTCCTTTTTCGATATAAAATTTGGACTCTTTGTTCAAACCAAAAGGGAGATGAGAAATTTAGCATGTTGAACATTTTACGCATGGAGCTATTGAATCAATCCGGTGTGTACAATAATCTCACTATCAAATCGAATCACATGAGTTCTGTAAGTGTCAGAGGATAAGGCAAGTGACAAATGTCTAATGACCGCGGGGAATGAGAGAGAGAGAGAAAGGCATTTGGTCCCCATGACAAGTATGTCATTTCCTTTTTCTACAGAGATATTTATAAACTCAGATCTAATAGGTAAACTTATCAAAATACCCTCGTTCTATGTGGAAGTGACATGGCACCTATAACCATAATGATTGGTCACAAGTGTTAGTTGTTCTTTCGTGTAGTCTTCTCTCTCAGTATGTCAATTCTCAAAATATGTCTTATGTTGACGTCTTATATTGACGTTTCATGTCAACGAAGGAATGAAGTCAAAAAGACGACTTTACGGCTCCTTACAACGTCAAGATCATGCCATGTGGACTTATTTCTCAACTTCCAATCATATCTCTTATGCCACCTAAGTGCTGACTATGCATCATTGTCATATCTTTAAGTAATCTACATGACTGAGTTTTCCATGTGGCATCCATGTAAACATGGGCATATCAAAGCATTTAAGGTTTATTCACCATTTATGATGGTGGCACATGATTGGTACTGCATGCTCTACTAAAAAAGTTTCACGAAAGAGAGAATTCGAGGACTCATAATTTCACTCGCTCTCTTGGCGCGTGGATTCCGAGAATCTAACGGTGGTTGATGTGCTGAGTTGGTTTTCACTTTTTGTCCAAGCAAAACCATCATTGGATTCTTGGAATCCACGCCCAATAGCTCGAGTGAAATTATGAGTGCAAAGAGAGAGTAAAACTTTGATGAGAGGGCCGCAGTCCAAACCACCTCGAGTACGTGTGTGGTGAGGCCGAGGTGATTTGACCGTACAAAATCTACGTGCCAAGGACTGCAGCCCTCTCATCAAAGTTTTACTTGCAAAAAGAGGTGTGAGCTTGGTACTTTTAAAAATTATAAGACATGTTTGTTAGTACTAGTTGGTAACGCATGTAGACAATATTCAAACTCGTGTAATAGCCACGGGAGATAAACAGTGAGAATCGATAAATTATTAGGACACATATTTAGTAATGTTAGAAGTCTTTAATGGACCTTTCCTATTGTGGTGCCATGCCTAACACATACTTGAAACGTACTTATGGAAGTGATGATAAAATAATGCTTTTAGTGTTAAAGAGTACGGCATCCTTGTGAGCCAGACCGATGAATGGTGTGGGATGTATCTGGATGACAACAATGGTGTAGGAGAGAACCCAATATTACTAAGTTTCTAAAATTTAAAAAATAAATAGATGATAGAGATGCGTGAGAGTAAATATATACAAGAAGGCAAAATATCTTTTTCATTTTTCATCGGGACAAAATAGGTAATCAAAAGTTTTTCTAAAATCGATATAGATGAGCCAATCAAGGGGTGGGTCAGTGGGCACTAGAAGAGTGGCACGTGGGACATTTTAATGTGGCCCAACTTTTCCCAATTCAAAAGTTGTCTAAACCATGGTTTTAAAAACGGCTGTTTAAACGGTAACGCCCTAAGCCCATTTCCGTTAAAACTGTTTAAACACATTTTGTCGGTTTTGAATAAAACGGTCATTTTTTTGTTTTAACGGCCGTTAAAATTGTTTAAACAGTCGTTTAATTCTGAAAATTTTTATGAAAAAAATGGCCGTTAAATCCGTTTAATTTCTGTTAAATTCCGTTTTTTTAATTTTTCAAAATTTGAATTTCAGCTCCATTTTTTCCTTTTTTTTTCATTAAATTCTTTTTTTTTTTAAAATTTTTGCCCTTGGTTGTTTCAATCCGTTTTAACGGTCGTTTAAACGGTAACACCCCCAGTCCGTTTAACCGTTAAAACGGCCTCCTTTAAACCTTGGTCTAAACTCTCGGGGAGAATTTTTTTGAAGCAGTGGCCAATCACATGGCGCCAGCAAGCTGTCCAAAGTTAGAATTTTCCCTTCTAAAGTATTACGTGGCGTTACACAAAAAACAAAAAAAAGTATTACGTGGCATAAAATTTTTGGTCCTATTGTTGCATGGATGTTTGGCAGATCTCTTCTTAAAACTGGTGATTTTCTAGTCATTAGATTTCACCATTTCACTAGAATGATTTCTAACCATTGATATGAGTTTGTTTTTTGCTCTCAAATTAAAGTTTATAAATCATCAACCAAACTGATTTTTGGTATGTAGATCCAGTAATAGATGGGCCAAACATCCCAGAATCAGTGGGGCCCAAAAGAGTTTCCGACGTGGCATTGAGACAGTAAATTTGTTTTCTTCGCTACTCCCGCAGCGCCGCTTCAAAAATTGTCTCCTCATCTTTAGCAAAGTACAGCAAATGTCTAGGTGGCAATTTTATCCGTATTTTAATTGACCAAAATACCCCTGACATCTACCTTAATCCGTTTTATTCTATCTACTGTTCTAACTAATTATCCAGACGCCTGTCACGCCTCTCCTTCCCTTTGCTCTCTCTTTTCTGCTTTCTGTTATAGTGCTTGTGAGGAGCAGAGAATCAAAGATGAAGATCATGGTAGCTCTGAAGCGTGTCGTCGACTACGCCGTTAAGATCAGAGTCAAACCTGATAAGGTAAGCAAAATCATTTTTTCACCGTTCATCATCATGATCATCAATGACATTGATTGATCATCACTTCATGCGCGCAAAATACAATCAGACTGGCGTGGAGACGAGCAACGTGAAGATGTCGATGAACCCCTTCTGCGAGATTGCTCTAGAGGAGGCTCTGCGTATCAAGGAATCTGGACTCGCGTCGGAGGTGATCGCAGTCAGCATGGGCCCCACCCAGTGCGTTGACACTCTCCGTACCGGACTCGCCATGGGTGCCGATAGGGCTATCCACGTTGATGCTCCGCCAACACTGTATCCTCTTTCCGTTGCCAAGCTTCTCAAGGCGCTCGTCGACATGGAGAAACCCGGCCTTCTCATCCTCGGCAAACAGGTCCATCCGAAAGTAGTTCGAAATTTGGAGATTGGGGTTTTATGTATTTATTTAAAAAAATTTGGGTGCATAAAATTAATACGTCGATAGCAAAATGGCGGTCTTTAATCTTAATTTTAGACCCCAATTTCATTGAATTTTGAAAGCAAATTGTGGAATTTTTATGCAATTTTGTGTTACGATATATTGATTTAGTGTATCTTGGTGCACCGATTTTTGTGTAGGCAATTGATGATGATTGCAATCAAACGGGGCAGATGGTGGCTGGGCTGCTCAAATGGCCACAAGGAACCTTTGCTTCAAAGGTTGGTACCGGCGCTATCTGCAAGTTGAATAGAAAATAACACTTTTTTTTATTTTCAAATTCTCAGTTCATTGCTGCAACTGGAGGAAATAAATGCTAATTGTTACTGATAAAGGAAATTTTCTTATTTAATATTTTGCTGCCCTTTTGCTTTGTCTATGTTGTTGAATTACTGAATTTTGTGGTTAAACCATATATTTTTGGCTAAAGGGGTTTTGTAAGTATTATTCAATCATCTTAGTGGCAAAGCAGTAACTGCAGTACAAGATGAATTTGGGGTGTCAATGATAGGTGAAAATTCGAATCCGTATTTGAATGAATCGGATATCATCCAAAACTTTCGAATATCAGATTCGGATACTGATATATTTGATTCGATAATATTTGATATATATATACTTATCGGACAAATCGGATATTATCCGATATCCGATAAGTTAATCGGATTCGAATTTGAATATTGATTCAGAATATCCGTGGGATATCGAATCGAATTCGGATATAGGATTTTTTTTCAAATTCGGATATGCTTATATTTGATTCGAAAAATATCTGTTGGCGGCCCTAAGAAGAATCGTGTGAACCCCAAATGCGGACCAGTACAATAGAGCCATAACCAATCATACAAACATCAAATATGTCTCAAAAGCCAAGTTTAGCCTTTCTAACATGGCCGAATTTCATACATTCCGCAATGATTCTTTGGGAGAGAAATATTTGTGGCTATCAGATGGGACGTCTTGGGATGATGATGAGATGGAATGTCTTGGAATCTTATCGATCATACACTAGAGACTAGGATAGATGAAACACATTATAAGAAGGCTGCCGATTCCCATATTTGGCCTAGACAAGCAGAGCCCTACTATGACATATAGCCTCAATTGACAGTAAAAATGTAACCTCAGTATCAAATTTGTGCTGTTGGGAGTTGGTGGTGAACAGAGGGAACAAACATGCTGCTGAAATAAGTCTATCCTTTGTTTGCCTTCCTGCTGGTAAAATTCTTTTCCTACCTATCAAAATAAAAAGGAAAGGAAAAAAAGATTATGTCTTTGACCGTGTCTAATATGGTGGCTTCTTCATTTATGTTATGTCTCAAAGGAGTTGTTATTTATCTGAGTAGTTTTTTGTGGTAACAGAGATCTTGGTAAAAAAAAAGTGGAATTATATACCCATTCTTACCAGAAACACTGTTCACAATCTTATTCACATTTAGAAGATAAATGGTTGCAGCGGCCAGTGAGTAACAACTTCTCGTTTTGTACCCAAGATCAAGTCTAGATATAATTTGTCTTAATTTAATTTAAGCTCTAATTTGGTCTACTAAGATATGCTTCCTGTAAAATATGATAAAATATGCTTTGGGCATGAATCGCTTCGTGTTTGATATTTGAATTCCTCTGCCTCTATGGTACAGTGTGCACCTCGCAGACTTTATTTCTGCTTTGTCATTATTGATTTAACTACCTTCACTTTCGTTAGTCGTGTTCTTCAGCAGGTTCTATCCCTGTGAATCTATATCCAGTTATCGCAAACTGAAACATTCAATGAATTAGAATTTATACTTCTTACACATCAGTGTAATTCTCTTCTGCATTCTTCTATGCTGCCTCTTTGTTCATAAAGCTTTATATATCTTGATGCAAAGTCAGCAGTTGGTGTTGACAGATTATTTGGGTTCATTTGCATACATATAGTTTCATTTTAATTTTATTTTTGACCTTCTGATGCTTTCTAGTAGGTTGTACTGGACAAAGAGAAACAAATAGCAACAGTGGACAGGGAGGTTGATGGTGGTCTCGAGACTCTGTGCTTAGACCTACCAGCAGTAATCACGTAAATATCAGATCCCCTCATGGTTTCTTTGTGTTTTTTTACGATTGTTTACTTATTTTAGTTTCTGAACATTTGCTCATAAGCAGTAGCTGGATGCAAACTTCCTTGAAACTCAAAAAAATTTGTTAGTTGGTATAAATTTCTAATAAACATCCTCCGTCACAACTGGGTCTGTAAACATATTGCATTCATAATGGTTACAGTGCATCATATTATTTGGAAATTGTTTTTCTTTTTCTAGGAGCACCTGTATCCACAGAAAAATTAAACGTTGGAAGCTTTTATGTGATCAGCATTCCCGAATTCTCCTATCAAATTTCTCATTTTAAATTGAACGAGTATAAAAAAAAAAAAATTAAATTCATTGAGTTCCAGGTCTTGGGTTCAAAACTGATTTGCACGTGGAGTTATTGATCCCGTTGAGATCTAGGCTTATGGCAACGCCAAAATTCAAAGAGCAAGTGTTTACTTCTCTAAGTTAGTAAGGGCTTGTATTGTTTATAGTGTTAGGTCTTGGGTTCAAAATGCGTTTGCACCTTTGAGTTACTGACCTTGTTAAAAATAGGCTTACCTAGTGGCAACACCAAACATTTTAGCAAATACCTACTTGTTTGAGTTGGTAAGGGCTTGGATTGTTGAATGATAAATCTTGGAAATTCATTTGCACCTTTTAGTTACTAATCTTGGTATAAGCAGGCTTACTCAGTAGCAACACCAAACATTTGCAAATGCTTGCTTGTCTAAGTTGGTAGGGTTTTGTGATTTTGAGCGATATATGTCATAACAACACGATACTTATGGTTCTTTCACCTTGTTGACGCATATCAACACATATACATGTTTGACGTGCCACGACACACATTCTAACATGTCGTACTGTCACCCTTTGTTTTAATCATTTTTTATATAAAAATTGATTTCTAGAAGAGGGTTGATGTTTTCCTTCCTCCAAATTGCCCAAGAGTGGGAGCAGGAATGTGGGAACACCAAATCTTGAAGTACCTTAGGATCTGGACTATCTTCGGATTGAAAGTTTTGGATTATATATTGGTATATATAGGTTTTAATTATGCTTGGACCAAATTTTCCCTATTCCCTTCAGTTTTTAGCTATGTAACAAGGACACTGACACGGGTGTCTGACACGGATACGAGGTGTCCAACACGGCAACCTAAAAAAATCCGATACGGAGACATGTCCATACATATATTTATTAAAATATATTAATATATATGAATGCTTAAAATTATTAACAAAATAACAAAAAATAGAAAATATCTATTAGTTTATTATTGTACGGAGGATGGAACACACCAAGCCACTTTTAGAAATCAATTTTATATTAGAAATTATTAAAGCAAGGGGTGACACGGCCATAAGTGTTCAAACGTGTGTCGGGAAGTGTTGACACGCGTGTCCGGGTGTCGAGGTGTCCGACACGGCAAAAAACCCTAAAAGTGCAGTGCCCTTGTTACATAGGTTTTTAGAAATATAATCTAAATATGGAAATTTATTTATTTTATAATTTTGTAATTCTAATTTCACATGTTTTCTCTTCTTTTTCTCCTATCTGTCCCACCCATCATAGTTTGGCTGCGTTTCGACTCATCCTTGCTATTTCCCTATTAATATCATCATTGTTTCCTCTAATCTGTCTCACAACCTTCCACCAACCACCACCAATCAATCATTGATTGATATTATTACTCATTAGCAACACATTTTGAGGTGTTTTCAATACCTGTAAAATCCTTTGTAGTTGAGGATTTAAGTTGTTGTGAAAATCTATAATCCGGATGTAATTTTGGGTTTAACTTACCATTATTGCCTCATATTTGTGTTAATCACCTATATCCACTTACTACCATTTTTATCAACACAAAAACCTTGTTTGTCCACTATAAAACTTTGTAACAACTAACAAATAGGTAACCATAAGAGATTTTTTTTTCTTTTAAGAGAGAAAAAGTAATCAACAAGATACATAGAGCACGAATGCCATAACTCAAACCTGCGCTCCCAACATTCTAAGAGTGGTGTTTGGAGAAGGATCAGATCTTGAACTGCCAAATTGAGGTTTTGGAGCGGGAAGCGGCACCCCTAATAGGAGGTTCCAGGCACTGAGCTTCTCCCATACATCACTATATAAAGTTATTAAACACAATTATAGTTGTTTGATATCTTCCCTCCTGTAAATCTAGTTATATTCATTATGTTATTGGACTCTATGGTTTAAGGTTTTTTTTTTTAACTTTTCATATACATCTTTCTTATTTGTTTAAAACCTTTTGATTTAAATATAACTAAAAATTTATATTAAAATACATGTTCACGAACATGTTTGCATGTTTGCAATTTGAGTTTCTTGAAAGCGCCATGTTAGACACCTCGTATCTATTTTGGACACCGACACACATACCCATGTCTTTGTTACATAGGTGATAGCCCTTGCGCTCAAAGCCATTTGCATCTCTGTCATTTAAAGCAGGCCCAAGAAATAACTCGAGGAAAGTATTAAAAAATTCCATCAAGTGTTTAAAGCCTCTTTGAGTTTTTTTACTTGATTGAGGTTTTGTTAAAAGTCCCCAGTGGCACCCAGAATCAAAATTTTTGGTTCCAGTTTTCTCTTTTGGACTTTTTGAGAGGTTGTGGTTGAGTCTATTCCTATCCCAAACCCTGATATGCTTCCTTAACCCCAAATCCTCAGATTTGACAATTTAGGCTTTTGTTCAATTTCAAAGACCACTCGCTGACCATTTCTCCTTTAGAGTTTTAGGGAGTGATTATTTATGAAAATGATACTACCCTCCACTCTCTATTTGCTCCCTATGTTTTACCTTATGTTGTATGATTCTTCTAAATGGGGGAAGTACCCATGCTGGACAGGTGTCGGAGTGTAACATGATATAGATTCTGGTGCGACCCTTCCAAATTATGTCTTGTGTTTTCTTTCTTTTCTTGCAAGATACTAACTACTGACATTTGGCATAGGTTATGAACTCTACCTTTTAGGATTGAAGTTTTCTATGCAACAAATATAACATCTCATATATATACTTGTGTATAAGTATATGATACAAATTATAAGATATCCTATCACATTATCCACTATTATCCCCATTATATAAGAAAAAATAGATTTCTTTCACATTGTTTAAAGTATAATGCCAATTCCTCAAATTCTATTTTTCAACATTATCCGAACTAGACACTCCGCATCAGTGTCAGACTCCAACTCCCGTACCTGTATCGATGCAACATAGTGTTTGCCCTAGTCTCCTTTTACTTTTGATATCATTTTCTCTTTACTGATGAAAAAGAAGAGTAATGGTTTGATCTTTACCAAGTTTTTCAAGGCAAAAGATGTTGCTACCATATCTGCACCTTATCTATCCTTTTCAGGATGGCATTCTTCTTGAAAATACATTCAAATAGAAGAGGGAGGAGGAACACGATTATTGATGTTGATCAAGTGAGCAGTGACAGATAAAGATGATAGAATAAAAGGATATTTATTGATGTAAATCAACATAAAAAAAACAAAAGAAACATGTAGAGCAAACTAGTGGTGCCCTTTTTTTAAAATAAGTAATCAGTCCCAATCACAAGATTGATTGGGATTTGATGCTATTGTAGCTTCTTTGTTGTCAACTTGATGGAATATTGGCGGCGTGCCCCGTCTCCATTGTGCACCCTTTGTGTAGTTGTGGAAAGATTTCCAACAAGTCAAATCTGGCCCTTTACAGTAATTTTCTCAGTGTAAGAAAGTTTGCTTTTTAATCTTCTATTTTTTGCTTGGACCAAAACATTTAGCTTATTATTATTGAAATCCTTCCTTACTAGAGTAACTCGGGCACCACATTTACCTTTTTGCTGGTCATAGTACTTATAAACATGTGTCATGGAACTTTTCTTCCATTATAGGCTTTATAGCCAACCATGATATCTCTCATTTAAGCTTATTTTATCGTGTTTCACCACTTTTTCGAAAGACAAGTTGGGTGGTATATGGCTCCATCTCTGCTGCTTGTCAACTAATGATCAATGCTTGTTATTTATGCCTTCTCTAATGCTGCAATCTTTCTTAATCATGATCAATTGCTGTGATTCTTCATCTAGATTTGGAATGGCTGCATGGTATTAAATTTTGATATATTTCCATGAAATATACCAAAATATTTCTATTTCCATAGTGATCAAAAGGAAATATTACTGACATATTTCTATTTCATTTTTTAAGTATTAGTTAGTAAATAAGACATTTCCAGAGCTGCTGATAGAACAACATATTGAGGTGGGTGTATATGGTTGGGACTGTTCTTGAGTTCTATGTTTTTGCAGTTATTTGGTTTTTCCAAATCAAACACCATAGTGGCCCACTATTAGTACTGCAGTGACAAGTAGCTTTTGTCTGCAAGATGGTCAATGCACTATCCTGCAATCTTTCATACTTCACCAATGGTACAAGAATTGGAAGTGAAAGGATGTAGAGGAAGAAACTGGGGAAATGGTGTGATGTAAGCTATTGAGAAATTCTTTGGTAAAGTCACCTTTTGAAATGGCCTGTACACAGAAATTAAATGTAGTCTATCAAAAGAGCTGGATGAGCTTTCCCCACCCCACCATGACTACCCAGTTAAGAAGGGTAGAACAAATTTTAGGAGGATACTTCATGGACCAGAACAAAAAGAAAGACACCTACTGTATCCCTTTATGAACAATGGGGAGGGTCGGGGGATACAGATTGAGCCAGCTTCAGTAGTTACATTGGACAACAAGGGCACTAGGAGTACCAAGGGCCTACATTGTGAATTATCATGATAATCCTATATCTGTATGAAAAAGTATAAATTGCTGCGTGTTCGAAAAGGTAGAATGGCTATTTTTGAAAGCCATTTAAGCTGTTTGAATTGGAGACTTTCAGAAGCCACTTTTCAAAAAAAAAAAAAACTCACTTTCAGATATATGTGATGCCTTTCTACATAAAAGAAATGTTTTAAACAATTTGATTTTATTACCTTGCAGTAACTTGTATGGAATATTCTTAGCCTAAATGTTTTCTTTGTGTGTCCTTTGACACAGCACGGACTTGAGATTGAACCAGCCAAGATATGCGACGCTCCCCAACATAATGAAAGCAAAATCAAAGGTTATAAAGAAGGTTACTCCTGAGGAGCTGAATGTGGAAATCAAGTCCGATTTGGAGCTTGTTCAAGTCACTGAACCTCCCAAAAGAAAAGCTGGGGTGATTCTTTCCTCTGTTGATGAGCTCATTGACAAGCTAAAAAACGAAGCTCATGTCATTTAATTCTCGCGCAAATGGGCTCAACTGATCTAGTCTTTCTCCAGAGGAAGATCCATTAACATGCTAAATACCTTGCTTTCATAAAGGAAAAAAAATAGTACCGTGCTTATAAATGCCGAAGTTGTAAATGCGATTTTTTGCTGGTTTTATAAAATTTTCATGTTGGTCTCTCTTTTATTGATCATATATTACAATTGGTTCAACTCAGATCTTGGGTTGGAGCATGCTATGAAATGATACTTGCTAGGCTTTCCTTGGTTTAGAGTCTTGAGACCATCAGCACGGATGGTTGGCGATCCAATCCCACCCTCAGGTTTCCTCCACATATACCGGCTCTGCCCGACAGCTTAGCACAGTTATATGTGCATCACAGGTCTTGTGGTCCCATCTCAAGCATGTTGCCTAGGAAAAAAAAATAAACGGCTTAACGGTAGGTTATTGTTACTGTTATTTCACAGCAACAGTATAGGGGCGTTACAGGCTCTTTTACATATACTCCTTTTTATAACATGTTTAGATCTGATAAGTGGATTTGAAGATTTTTTTTCTTCTTTTTTTTTAGAAAGTAAAGCTTGGGGTTTGGCAGGTCCCTTTGTTGTTAGGATTGTTAGCTCAAATCCAAAGGGTTTCAATGGATGGGATCTGGATCTGGATCTGACTTGAGGAATATCAGATCGATAGGGACAACCCAACATTGAACCGATCTGATCTATGAACTGGTTAAATTTGATATAAAGAAAACAAAACCTGAATTGTCCATTTCAATGGTATATATATATATATATATATATATTCATTGAAGCTTATGCAGTTCATTCCCTGGTCTTCTTCAAGTCAAAAGGCATGTGCGCCGGCTCCCAAGTATGATGAGGACATTCTTACGTGATTGACTTTAATCTGGTGCTCCTCTTGCAATAGGGACCCACCATATATCCTTTTTTCTGATTTCTTTGTAAAAAGAGATCCGGTATGGTGGGTCCTATGCATGATTAAAGCCATTGAAGTCCGTTGAAGGCCAACGACACTAACCGCACTCACCATCATTCCTCCTAGGGGTTGGAAGCCATTACAGGGACCTCTCTTCCGGGGCAGTGTTAGTTACCATCGTCCCTACTCCCTAGTGGTCTTCTAGGCCCTGTCGTAGTCCCGAGGTCCAGAGTCCAGACCACTTATAGTCCTCGGGATTCACACAACACAAATCTTAAAGGCATGCAACGGTCTGGAGACGGAGATTGACGGACGACACTATCATTTACCTTCAATTTTTTCTGTTATAAAATATAAAACCGTTGAATTTGCGAAGAAGATTATCCAATAGAGGGGGGTCAAAAGGCAAATTGGGAGGTTCTCGTAATCTTGCCGGTGGATAGGAGTGACATGAAGGCCTTGACAAGATGAAGACGCGAAGAATTTTGATAGAAAACGAATAAAAGCAATAATCCACTGGTGTCTGCCACTGCCATGTGAACTTGTGAGCATCCTAGGCACGTGGATGAAGAAAAAAATGAAGGGTATTTTGGGGTCATTTTTGTTTAGGCTGGGTAGACTTCTTTTTTAGACAATTTAAGGACACCATGGTATTCACTTTTGGTCACTACCGCTAGTGACCAAAATTGGTACCTAGCGGCTCTCCATTTCATAAGTACCCTAGACCAAGGTTTAAAAGGGACCGTATAAACAGATTGGGGGCGTTACTGTTATTTCCATTACAACGGCCATTACAACGAATTATAACGCTCAGGGGCAAAAATGGGAAATAATGGAAATATTGGCGCTCATATTCAAATTTTCAAAAATGAAAAATAACGGAAAGTAATTAAAATAACAACCATTTTTTTCCAGAAAATGACGGTTGTTATTTTCATTATAACAGAAAAATAATGGTAGTTGTTTTTTTGAGTGTTTTAATGGTACATAATGTAACGGGGAGGTCCGAATCCGCTATAACGGCCGTTTTTTAAACCATGCCCTAGACAACACCTGGTTGGCATTTTTTTTCCACATTGTTTATACGTTTACTGCTGAGAGAAAGTTGGAACCATTTTTTAAGGAAAATTTTTAGATGCACAGGACTTTTGAGCCATCTGACCCTACGTAACTCACTTTCTAGGCCAATTAACCGACCAATTTGATGGATCTACCGACCAAAAATCAGTCTGATTGATTTTCTCTAGCCATAAATATTATCACTTTTTCAGGATTTTCTCTAGCCATGGATTTAAGAATGTTTTTTGCTTATTTTTTGTACACTAAATCTAATGGCTAGAAATTATCAATCAAATTATTTTTGGCCTGTAAATCCACCACGGGGTGGGCTAAACATCCATGTGGTTAGTAGGCCCAAAAATTGTCCTATGTAGGGCTACGAGGGCCCTCTGCATCGACTAGATATAAATACTTTTGCATCTAATTTTTTTTTTCAATTTTTAAGGTGAAAAGAAGACTAGGAGAGTTTCAACCGTATGTCACTTTCTCTTCTTCACAAAATTAGTTGCATTTGATAAACTTAATTTCAGCACTGAAAGCTTGAAGTGTCTAGGCAAAATGATATTTTTACCTTTTATTGTAATTAGTAAGTTAAACAAAGATAAGGATAATTTTGGAGAAAATAAAATAGTATGGCAAATGTACATAATTATACTCCAGTATTCTCTCATTATAATAGTTAGGCCTGCAACCCGACGTTGGGCTCGGGTTGGGTTGGGTTGGGTTGGCCCCTTCAGTACTCGAGTTGGGTTCGGATCTTGATTTTTGACACTTTTATAAATTAATTTAATTTTATATTTTTTTTTCAAAAGTTTCCGTTACAAATATCTAACATACCTTTATCTTAATTTTCAAACATAATAACCTTTACCAAACAACTAAAATCACTAAAAATTCAGTATTTAAGGTTTAATACTTTAAAATTAACGAAAAATTTCTTAAATAAAAAATCAGCCTGATTAGTAATTTACAACCTTTGGATCTTTGCACTCAAATAATGCTCAAATTCCTAGGGTTAAAATGAACCCACGCAAATAGCTTCAATCCAACACTTATAAACCACTGATCATGTTTCTTTTTGGTGTGTAGATCCACCTAGTGATTGGCCGTTACATCCACATGGTCAGTGTCCACGAAGAGTGTGCCAAGCGGCTCGTATTGTGACAGAAGTTTTACTCAATTTCAGATGCCCTTTTAAAGGGCGTTTGTTAGCCTAATTTTTTTTGCCCGTTTTCTTTTTTTTTTTCCGTAAAGTTTCAAAAATTATATCTGTTTTTGTAAATAGTTTAAAATTATTTTTTGTTTAAGAAAATTTCCGGTAAATTAATTATAAGTGCTGAAATTAAGTTTACAAACAGGCCCGATGTTAGCCAACAACTTTGACCGAGAGTCAAGGGATGACCCTAATTTAAAGTTTAAACGAGTAGAGGGGTTCTTAACTCTTTTAAGTTATTCAGCCAATTTTACCCTTTAATGTAAAGCTTAGCTAGCCATTATGATCTAAAATGATTAGGGTAGTCTTGTCTTTTTAACCCTAATATTTCAGAGATTTTTAAGGAACGCAAATTTACGAAATTATGCCATGTCGTATCGTACTCTATGACCACCCATATCTCCTCCTCCCCCCAAAAGAGAAAAAGCCTTTGTTGTGGCCTTTTTCCTCCCAAACTCAGATTTCTATTTAGATTTTAGGGCTTTTATTCTCCATTGTATTTTTGGTGGGTGAAGATGGATTCGTTTCAGGCAGACAGCAATTGGAATCTTCTCGATTATTCTAGTATCATCGAGGACGCAGCGTCAACCGATTTCTATTGGAGTAATCAGAGGTACAGATTCTTCCTTAAATATCCATTCGCCTCCCTTTGGATTCGATTTTTAAGGTTTTTATTTCTCCTAATTTTTCTCTGAATTTGTTTGATTTGATTGAGTTTGTTGTTCTAGGGCTTTAGAATTCCAGCCTCAATTTTGATTTCGAATATTGTTTTTTTTCGAGTGGCGTTGTGAAATTTCTGTTGTTTTAGGGCTTTAATCTGAAAGCTAAGGCTTCGGCGACAGTCCGACATATTTTTTCTAATTTTTAATTTTTATATTTTAATTTTTTTTATCGATGATCTTAACAAATGCGACACCGAATATTTAAAGCTTTAGTTTTTCTTGATTGGAAAAATATGAATTGAGAAGAAATGAAAGATACGAAAGAAATTGACAAGATTAGATCTATTTAAGAATTCGAGGAAGGAAAATATTGATTTAGAAGATAAATGTACGCTAATTCGGCGAGGAATATAATAGAGGAAGTTAAATTGAATCACTATGAGTTGATTCAGCAGCTTTTCAATCACTATCTAGCAATAATGTGTTCAAAGTGGGTGATCTGATGTAGCTTATGTCCACTTGGATGTACCACGAAATGCACTCGCTGCTCCTTCTCAATTTGTGTTAACTGCATTTTGGGTATCTGTGGTTTGGACGGTGATAGTTTGTGCTTCGTAATTTGCAGCATGATCCAGCACACTACTTGGTAGGAAAAATGATTTTTTTCCAATGCCGTCTTCGTGCCTGTCTCATTTTGCACTGTTACAATCTTTTGCTTGTCCAAAGGGGCCTTTATTAGTCAAGCTTTTCAAGAGATTAGGTTGTAATAAATAATCTGTTAGGGCCACACACGAAAGAGGTGATACTGTGAGATTTTTTTATTGCACAAGCTCTCCTTCAAAGATTGGCTGCAAATTCTTATGGGTTCCATAAGATATAGCTGATGATCACGTCTGTAGTCACCTGAATACTTGTCAAATGAATTGGGATAATTAGCAGTTGGTGCATTGATTCTTTACATGTGGTTGGTGTGCTACTTGCAGTGCTTGCATGGAACTTGTTGCTTCACCTGCTGGTGTTGTTTCACAAGAAAAAGGATGCACAGGGAAAAGGTACTTATTTGGTATAGTCATTCAGATAGCTCTTTACTTTCTACCAGAATTTGTGAGGCTTGTTTTATCTTTCAAAAGCAGTATCTTTAGTGAACTTCCTATTGTATGAGGCTATGTAGTCTGAACACTTCCCCCAGTTCTTGTCTGATTGATGTTGTCCTTATTATTATGTTTCTCTGTATCATGGTTTAAGTCTCGGGCCACTAGGCCTAGTTGTTGTGGTTTTGTTAGTCAACTCACTTTTAACTACAGTCAAGTCTCATAATACCTCTATTTTTGAATCTTTTATGCATTGTTAGAGTGGTCCATGCGTAGCCACAGCAGTGAAGTCACACTTGCGACCCAATTGTTATGTCTAGGGTGGTAAGAGGTGATAGAAATTGTTTACACTAGAGATTTGGGGATTCTGGGAATGCTGGGAATGCTGGGTATCATGGAGTTGCTTTGTGCATGATTAGGATAAAGTTATTATTCGGGTATTTGTTTGCCTATGCTGCTTGAGGCGCAAGGGTGCTGGGTGGATGAGGATCCTCTTAGAAGGTGACACCTTCTGAGGGTGTTCATTTCTTCGGATGATTGTGTTATGGACGCATAATCCTCTTTGCGCCAGTCCATGATTGCTATATGATCCTCACACAAGGCACTGTCATGGGCCTTCAGATTGGGAAACTGGACAAATCCATGGTCTTGCACTTGTCCGGGCCTTCAGATTGGGATGGGTGATGATGATCTGGTCGTCTTGTTAGCCTGGGAGAATGGTGACCTGGGATATACTTTTGGAGTATCAACAGATATCAACCCTTAGCCACATTTTTTATCATTCTAAAGCTCCATGTAGTATTCTTAGTGGATATTAAGAACTTTGTTTCAAGATGTTGGAATGAAACTTCAGTTAACGCTGAAATCAACAAATAAAAGTGTAAATTGACTAATCTTGGATGTTCAAATTTAGTTTATTTTTTTTATTGTTCTTCTTTTCTTTTCCTGCTGAATTTACTTAGAGAAGTAGGTTATAATATTGAAGGACATCAAGACTTATTAAAAAAAATTGAAACATGTCAAGAAACCAAGGATGTTGAGTGTACATAGCGGATAATTAAGTTGTTTAAAATTTTATTTTCACTTTTTTTGAAATTGGATTATTTGCTAGATCCGTAGGTCATCATCATCGTTGCCTTATCCTAGCTATTTGGGGTGGCCTCTCTTTTCACCATTCAATTCTATCTAGATTCTAGAGATATCTTTTGTCAGAGCATGTCTTCGAATGTTTTCTTACTACCACAATCCACCTCTATTCAGTCTTCCCTTTTCTCTTTAAGAGTCTTCAAGCACTTCTTCTCACTGATTCCATCACTAGTCTACATTGTACGTGATTAGATTATCTCAATTGAATTTCCTTTAACTCCAATTGGAGCTATTCCTAGATTCTTTTGGACGTGTGTTCATTTTTTAAATTTCATCCTTCATATTCTGTGTACTCATTCATCTCAACATCCTCATCTCTACTATTATCATTTTGTGAACATGTTACTTCTTGATTGCCACCACTCTGTTTACAAAGCATAGTCGGTCTTACTAGCTTGTGAAATTTTCTTGTAAGTTTGTCAGTATGCTTTAGTCACATAACGCTCGAAGCACATCTCCACGTTAGCCACCTAACTCTAATTATGGACAGCATCCTCAATCTCTGTCTCTCTCTCTCTCTCTCTCTCTCTCTCTCTCCCTATGGATAAATGAACCAAGATTTTGGGTATCTCTTTGTCCATTGATCCTAACTAATGCCTCAGCCTTTTGTTTGCCTCAGTAAAGTTGCACTCCATATATTGTCTTTATTTGACTTATTTTAAAACCCTTGGACAGTTGGACTTCGGGTTAGTCTTCTATATTTTGGTTTTGTATTTACTCTCTCTCTAGTCTCAATAACCAACATTATGTCATCTGTAAACTATGTAGCAAGGATACGAACATGTGTGTCGGTGTCCCTTACAGATACAAGATGTCCAAGACGGCAACTTGAAAAACTTGAATTGCAAACATCTTCATAGTCATTTTAAGTTTTTTTTACTTTTAAAATGAATATTGGATGGGGTCCATTAGTTGGATAGTCTAGATTATATCAACTCTATGCAACAAAGGTACTTTCTTTATCTTTTTTGGTAAGTGAAAAACACGTTGATTACATCAAAATAAACCTGAGGGTCATAGTGGTTCTTAGATCAACACCAAAATTGGATAATTGATCCTTGAGATGTGCACTATTTCAAATAACAAATTATGACCACAACCCTTGGATATAGGATCCAGCCGTGTGAACTTAACGACCACTTCCTCTGTTGTGGACCTCAGGTATACTTTTAAAGAGCTCAAAATGACAGATGTATTTAGTCCAACATTAGTTGCTTTGACCTCAATGAAAGCTCTCTTCAAAATGACAGCTGTATTTAGTCATTCATCCAATTACTTTATTTTAGAAGGAAATACCTGTGGTGGGGAAGGGATAAGGTTGATGTAAGGGAAGGAACAATATCTTCATATCACTTATCAAAAAAATATCTTCATATCCTATGGCTAAGGTTATCATTCAACTGCAGGTCCCATCACCCATCACCCATCACCTCCATATGCTTTCCATGTATATTGTAGAGGTAGAATGATTACTGGCCATTATGACATGTTTATTCCTAAAATGTATAAAGGGAAAGCAGCCTTTTAATTACCGTATGGCCATATATAGCTAAGGATCAAATAAAAATAATAGCAGGTTAGCTAGCTAGTGATGTCACAGAATCAGGGCTAAGTTTATATTATACAGTCTCTAGCTCATCCATTTATGACTTTACTTTTCTCATAACAAATAGCTTGATTGAGAATACCTCAATCAAGCTATTCTTGAAGTTTATGAACACCGCTCCGTGTTTTATAATTTATGAGGTATAGGGAGAGATAAGTCGGATGTGTCAGGTATATTCTGCCCAAACTACATCTACCTCTGTGTCATCGTTTCCTACCCATCATTTCTCTTCTGCCGAATCTCTCCTCATCTCTTCTTTGATCCCCTCCACTGCCTCATCAGTCATCGCCCATGGTCATGCGTCTTAAAGAGATCAAAGACTAAGGAATATCCAAAGCCATTGAATGGCACCTTCAAGAAACTGGATTTGCCTCATTATAGAAGACCTCATCACTAGTGGAGCTTGGATGCTCGGGACTGTTGCGACACTTAGAGCCATCAAGGTTAAAGGTGATAGACACTGTTGTGCCACTCGATCACGAGCATGAAGGGAGAGAGAATCTCATCGAGAATGTGATTCGTTTGTATTAGATGATCAAGGAAAAACGACATGTTTTGGAGTAGCTGGAGTAGGAGATTAGATAAATTTTCTGAGATAATTTTTTGAAGGACATTGCGATACGTATCTAATCTCGCGTATGGCCATATCGACACATGTATCTATAATTCTGTATTGACATGTGTTGACACAGCCAAAAACCTTAAAATTGTTGTCTCGTTGTTATATAGTTTTTTAAATTATATACAATGATGGAGCTCTGCTTGAATATGAATATTTGATTCAACCATAATCAGCACCAAGCCATGATTAAAAAAAACATTTATGCTTAGTGCAAAAGAGATACGGACTCAGAGCCAACTCGTGAGTGTAAATCCATTGTAAGTAGAAATGCATTTGTCTCACAATCTGTTCTCACACTAGTTTATTGCCCTCTCATACATGACCTTAATGACATCAATATATTTGCTTGAGACTATTTTCTTCCCAATACCTACCAAATTAATTCTTGAGGGACTATCATATTCTTTCTCTAAGTCAATAAAGACCAGATGTAGATTGTTCCTATTTTCTCTTAACTTCTCCATTAATTGTCTAAGTAAGAAGATAGCATCAATGGTTGACCTTTTTGACATGAAGACAGTTTATTTGATGCACTTTTTTGTCTTAATTTTTGCTCCATCACTCTCTCCCATAGTTTTAAGGTGTGGTTTATAGGTTTGACGCCGTAATAGTTGGTGCAATTTTGTATGTCTCCTTTGTTCTTGTTTATAGATACTAAAGTATTTTTCTTTCATTCGTCTAACATTTTCTTAGACTTGAGATTTGTGTTGAACACCTTATTTAATCAGGACAATCCAATTTTTTCTTTTTTTAAATTCACATCAAACATAAATCTTGGTGTTTGATGTAAATTAAAAATAGTGTTATTTGGTATTCCTTTGGTGTTTTATTCCTGTTTTGCGTATCCTTTTCTAATTTTAAAGCTGTCCACCGTCTATTGGTTATTATCTTGTGGTGTTTTCGGATCCAGCGATTTATGATGTGGTTTTTATGCATCATTGCCCATTATATTTTCATGATGATCTATACTGTGATAATGTACAGGGGACGCAATGAGTCATGCAGCGGGCCAGGATCTAAAGCTTGCCGTGAGAAAATGCGGAGGGACAAGATGAATGACAGGCATGCTTCTCGTTGTGATGGTGCTTCTTTATGTTATGTCTTTTTGGGTAGAATGTACCGTTTCAAACTATAGCATGACAAGATTATTGCATTTCATATGTTACCGATATCTGTTAGATTTGAGTCTCATTCTAGAAAGCAAACATTTTTGTTTGGCAAAAATATCTCTTTTGTATCAGAAATGATTTGTGTTTCTTTGTAAGTGCACAAATAATATTTCTTTCTCTAACTTAATCTCAGTTATTGGTGGAATGATTCCACTTATTACTGGTATTTCCAGGACACATACTGGTAAGGATACATCTGTGAAATAACATGGTTCATCAACTTTTCAAAGACCAAAATATTCAAATCTGTGGCCATCAGGATGCATCTGATTAGTCAAAGGGATTAGTGTTGTTCCAGCAGTCTTTTATCATTATGAAATTGTGAGATGTTATTTTCTTTTTGAGAAATCAAGGTGATTTTGATAGTTTTGTGATGAATCATTTTACCTGTGCTTCATGCAGGTTTGCGGACTTGAGCTCTATTTTGGAGCCTGGGAGACCTGCCAGAACTGATAAATCTGCAATACTCAGCGACGCCATTCGTGTTTTGAACCAACTAAGAACTGAAGCTCAGGAACTTAAAGAGACAAATGAAAAACTTCAAGAAGACATAAAAAATTTAAAGGTAATTTGCCTTAGTTTTGAGTAGTGGTAACCAGAATATTTTTTTGGTAGGTGGTTGGTATTTCACTTGTTCATATGTGCTTTTGCATTGACGCCTTATGAACAGGCACATGACAACATATTTTATCATATGAATTCTGATATAATTATATTGATATAAATATATTTTATGTTAAAGAGAACTTATCTGTATGAATTCTGAGTAATATAATTAGGTTGCTATAAGGGGAAGCTAAGCATTGCGTCCAATGTATAATGATGGCCTAGATACACCTTGTTTTGAAATGAGTCAACATTTTTTTTTGATAAGTACATGAATCAACATCATAATTATAACATTTAATATGTACGGGTGTGACTATGCAAATATCTATGCATACACTTAAGTATCTTGTAGCCCAAGCTATTACACTGCTCGAGTCATCTTCAATGACTAATCGGACCGTGGGCAAAAGAATGAAAAATCTCCAAACCTTCAACAGGAGCCTTAGCTTCCACATAAAATTCTGGTAAACAAATCTGGTGATAGAAAATTAAGGGTATTCCTTTTATTGTCCTCTAGGTAACCTTTTTTTCTTTTCTTATCTTTCCTGAGTTAGGCAAGTGGGTCACTGGTCAGTGGATGGAGGTGGAGTTTGAACCCTTGTTTGTCGTATCAATACTCACAAACCTTACCAACTGATGCCCTTAAGAGCTGTTATTTCAAGAGGCATTGTTAAGTTAGGGATTTATCGCAGTACATCAGGCATGTGGGGAAGGGGTGACTTAGGTGCCCTATGGGATTAGTTGGGTGCTCTAAGAGGCCTGGATACCCATGAGTCTTATTTGATCATGAATGTGTGGTTCGGTGACTCATGTTGTCATATGTTAAAATGTTGATGTAACTGTATAGGGTCATACTTATTTTCTTGGGGCATCTTGGTTTCAAGGATACTGGGAGAGATTTCCTTGTATTGGCACCTCCCCATATTGGTGGTGGAAAAAGAGGTTTTTGGTGGTGGATGAATTCTTCTGCAAAATCTGGTGCCAAAGCTGCTATGTGTTGCTCTTTCCTTATTATCCTCCTTTCGTTCTGCAATCTGAACACTGGATTGTGTCCCTTGTGTTATCATCGACAAGGACATTGCTTCCCCTACAACAACCGAACATGCCCCTCTATCTTATGTTTAAGTATAAATTCTTGTTCAAAGCAAGTTTGATTATGTTATCCTTAAGAAGAAGGAGAAATACCTATATCCTTTTTGGGTGATGACCATTACAATTATGTGTAAACTTGCATGAGGCAGTCCAGTGTAAGCTGTATAATTTTTCTCTACAATTGCAGGCAGAGAAGAATGAGCTTCGTGAAGAGAAACTCTTACTTAAGGCAGATAAAGAAAAGGTGGAGCAGCAGGTGAAAGCCATGACCATTCAACCTGCTGGATTTGTGCCGCCACACCCAGCAACATATCAAGCTGGAGTAAACAAGATGATGGCCTTCCCCAGCTATGGTGGGTTTCCGATGTGGCAATGGATACCGCCAACTGCCCTTGATACATCCCAAGATCATGTACTCAGGCCTCCCGTGGCTTAGTAGTTTTATGAGGATTGCTTGCAACATTCCAGTTGCTTGGTTATACAATTATCTAGAACTTTTTCCCTCTATTACATGTAAATATTTCTGCCACTCTAATTTGCCTAATTTTTGGATTGATTAGGGACAAATATTTTTGGCAGAATTGACAAGGAATGTCAGTCAATTGATCTCTATTTATTCAATAAAATTGACCAATTTTCTATTTGACTGTATCACAAGTTTTGGTTCTGTGGCCAGAATGCTGACGCAGGAATTCCCGGTTTCAGCGGGAACTAGGCATGTTCATTTCCTTTATTAAAAATGTGGCTATTTTGCATTGAAAAAAGACATCCTAGTTTTTATAATGCAAAAACTAAAATTTAGCTAAACAAGCCAAATGCATCTGGAACTTTGACTACTGAGTACTTCTATCCTGAAAAGGACATAAATGTCTGACGACTCTCCAATTTCTTCTAAAGGGGAGACATGCATGCTAGTGCATTGCCAATGAAATTCCTTCTCATGGTTAATTACTAGTAGGATGTGCTTACCTATTTGCTGTTAGGGCACCCATTGCTCCACATTGCTTTTGCTAAATAGAAATCCTAAGATTTTGTTGGAGATCTTGAGACGGTTTGTAAATGTGTTCAAAAGTGTTGTCTGTGAGTGTAGATGAAAACCTACACCCCAGGTGAAGAAATTACCAGGGCGGAGTTAAATCTTTCTTATTTCCTTATTAATTGATGTTTCTCTTCAACACAGGAAAGATTTGAATTTTGAAATTAAAAATGCAGAGACAATGTTGAGGCATATAATCAGGTATTTCGGGTAAACTGAGCAGGAAAGGAGCGGCTATTTGCTCCTAGCCTACTTTTGGAAAGAGATATCCAGTGGCAAAAAGGTAAAAAAAAAATTTATTTTGTAGAGAAAGGGATGTTCCAGGGCGCAAAAATGTTTGATTTGGTGTAAAAATCATTTGAATACGAGTCCATAAAAAAATGGCGAATCTTTTTTTTTTTTTTTTTCGGGCAAAATTTTCGGTTATTTTGAATTTTTGCCTCAGTCTGTTTGAAAAAGGATGAACTTGAACTGAATACTTTTCCAGTTCAAAAGTTCTTGTAAGAAGAGAGAATCACACCAATTTTATACTCTTTGATGTTTATGATCTGTACTTTGTATATTGTAATTTGAACATGGAACAGTGTTTGCAATCTTTTGGTGTTATATGTGATATGTGACCAATGAATTGTAGACTTTAACTCTTGCAAACAAGACTGATGACTCATTTCATCTATTGATTATTAAGTTGTGAACTTATAATTTAAAATTGTTGGTGTTATATTTCTTTCTTAATTTTTCTTACTTGTCGAGTACTTGGCTCTTAATGAGTTGAAGTTTCTAAACCTTGTGTGCCATCATTTGGTGCCAGGCATTGGGGAAGCTCTTATTGATCAAGGTGAATTTACAGCATTCTTCTCATAATTAATTGACTACATATCTTCATATTAGCCTAAGGGAAAGTTATTTTTGATGTATCAGCATGGAAGATCAACAAACCCTACATATTTAATAGCTTTTAGGATGCAGAACATTTAAGTCATTTGATGACTACTGCTACAATCTCTGCATGATCTTCAGAGTAGAACTTAATTCAACTTAGCCATTACTTTCCTTTTTATTGGAAGTAATATTAGTTTACAAAAGTTTGCGAAGATCTTCATCTACGGAATATCAAGATGTAGAGAATGAGCTTAGATCCCTTCCAGTATTTTTCTTGTTATCCTTGTTATTTCTCATCAACATGATCCCTTTATTTTCTGAATGCCGTTTTTGACTTTTGGGTATCCCTTTAGATTGCCTCCCTGTCCACTGAAGAAACTACTTGTATCTTGGTTTCCTTTTGCTCTTCATAACTTAAGTTGGATGGTTCTTGAGACTTAATCCGAATTTCTTGATCCCCTTCTTTGCCCCACAACACCAAGTAGAGACCAACGATAACAATAACTCCTCCTAGTATGCTAAACAAAACCAAAGACGAATGTTTAGAACATCTGAGGGAGAAAGTACAGATATAAGAGTATAAAGCCCTGATTTACCTTCCCATATACAATCTTTCACCAAGAACAAAGTATGCTAGGAATGCCACCAATACTGTTGAAAGGGGATTAAACATGGTCACAAAAACTGGACCTTTTTGTTCTGTGCACCATAGTTGAATGAAGATTATTAAACCAGAGCACACCACTCCCTGCCATGCACCATTCATAATTTAGAATTTCATCAAAATTTTGAAAAACCTATTTCAGAAGATTGTAAACTATCGAAAACTGCTACTTACAGCATATATGGTGGACCAAAAGTCGATGTTGAATCCAATGATCCATGCTTTCGGTTTATGTTGTACGAACACTGTGAAGACAGCTGATTGTGCTCCTCCAATAAAGCTCATCCATGTAGTAAGTGAAAGTTGCGCTGGATATTTCTTCAACGTGATTGCCTACAATTTTACGTAAAGAACTTTACACTCTGTTTTAATCGTTAGCTTTGTTTATTGTAGATATTTATTGCTAATTAGAGTTTTTATATGTATTTCAATGAATTCTTATAGAAATTGGCCATTTTGGACATTCAAGTTGCGCAACACCTTATGTGAAAGAAGCTTATACAAGTTGCATTCTTTTCATTTGAAATTCATACGAATTATATGAACTTGTTATGTACGAATTCAGGTAGATCTCTGTAATCTACGTACCTGTATTGATGAGATTTAATTTCTCTATGGTGAGAATTAGTTTTCACATCATCTTTTTGATCAGTGTTTTGTAGAATAACCTTTTGTAAGGTTTACTAGAGAGTAGAGAATGATCATTCCATACCTTCATAAATGCTAGTTCGAAGGAAAATATTGCGGAGGTGGAGAGTTAAATACCTGCATGATGTACCATATAGACCATGTTATGCAGCTTGCGACGGTAAGAATTGAACCCTTCAACCAATTCTCGTGGACGGTACTATTTCCTTGGATATGAATTAGAGCACCCCATAAATTTTTCACTATAGGTCCTTTGTACAATGTCATGGTCATGACACCGGCTAAGGAAATTACAGTCCCAAGAACTTTTGCCATTCCACGAGTGCTTTTAACATCAAGAACCTCCAACCTACATGAAATACAGTCAGGAGAAGCTGGTTAAACACTTTATAGTACACAGGCCTGTGGGCTTGGAAAAGAGGATTATTTGTAATATCCTTCTTAAGTATTTAAATTTTCACAGATTAGGAAGGTACCCGCCTTAGTACAACTGCTATTATAAACGTTAGGGAAGCAATGGTGTTGACCATGGACGAGATGAAGGTCGGAGAGGTATATCTCAAGCTCGCAAAATACATGTTCAGAGTTAAGCTAACCCTGTAATCATAAGAAAACTCTGTTAATCTCTTCCATTTGTTAGGTGTCAGTGTGTAACTCAAAAGTCTTAGCTAATTATTTTCATTTTATACAGAAAAAACTAGATTCATGTATCCTCACCCAAGGAGAGAGAGCACAAATAACTCTACAAACAATGCTAATGTCAGCTTTGGCCTTACTTTTCTGCAGGAAAGGAAGAAAGACATGAAGATCAATATTTATGCCTAACAAATGTGAAAGTCTTCTTAATGTTTTGAACTTAGGTTTTTCCCAAATTGTTGGAGCATAAAAATGTTCACTCACATGCACACAAAAAGAAAACAGAAAATCGACTCATCGCGCTTAGTCAACCCAAAATTTTGTTAATGTTGAGTCAACCCTTTGGAGTCATTTTGATTTTGAAGATTTTTAATGCATGCTTACAATACGAAACTACACATCTGAGAAGCGAAAAAAAAAAAAAATTCGACCAACTTATGTATGCATATTCAATTATAAATATTAAACTACCTTTCGAGGAAATAGGCGAAAGGCAACATAACGAAACCAGATACAATATGTCGATAAGTAATGTAGACATGAGGATTCATTCCATGATTGAAGGAAGCTTCTGTGATGAAGTAGAGAAATGTATAGCCCATCTGAGCCAGAACCATGAGGAGGTGTGGTTTGAACTTCCTGTAAATTGCCCCGAGCTCACATCCCTCAAGTGCCATAGCTGTCTAGTGTGTGTGCCGACGTCGGCTTGCTCTCTTTTTTCCTACACAAGTATGGGGAGTAGAAGATACATCTATAGATATAGATGATGATGGAAGATCTGGGTGTTGATTCTTCTTGCATGTTGACAGTATCATGTTCCTCTAGATCAAATACCTACTTAGAAACTGACAGTTCACTGACCTAATGTCTGGAAAAAATAGGGATAAAAGGATATATTCTCTTGCATGTTTATTGAGATGAAACTCGGAGGAAAAGGTTAAAATTAGCACTCTAGCCATGGGCCAAGCTGTAACTTAGCTGAAACAGCTCTTCTCTTCAGTCTTGACATGTTTTAAAACTGTTGATTGGTTTTAAACTATCTTTACCGAGTTTACAACATGGATCAAAACAATCAGGTGTCTGCCTATTACAGAACAAGGTCTGACCTCGAATAAATTTGCTTATAGGACCATAATTTTTAGCAACTGGGTGTAGTCCCACTAAAAATGTGGTGCGCTGTCCGCGCAACTTGTACCACCACACCTCCAAAACAGAATGATGCCCCATTTGATCTTTAGATCAAACGATATTTATCACATTTGTATCGTGCAGTAGTGCATCAGAACATCACTCCTTTATATATTTTGAGAACCTTTTTTTTTTTTTTTTTAAATTTTTTGATGTAAGATTTTGAGAACCTTTTGTATAGGTTGAAAAGTGATGGGATTTCTGTCAAAATTAAGGTGGCAGGATATTATGCTTGATGGAAGAATTGCTGCTTATACCCTTCTATCCATTTGTACAGAATCGTTATGCTGTGACATGGAATCTAACCATGGTTTGGGCATCGATAGGGAATGTATTAGCTAAGCAGATCACTTTTTCTTTCTTAGGGAAACTAGAAATATTCTTTTTTGTTACCCATTGTTCCTACTTTATGTCATGAAAAATGACCAAATTTAACGTCAGAATCTCCTGAAACATGAAAATATTTCAACTAAACTGAATAATTAGTTGATGGGTACATTCGCGATTCACGACAATGCTAGCATATTTTTTTTTCTTTTATAATTGACAGAAAAATGAAAAAGAAATCTTTATGCTCGCACGCTTAACAATCTTTAGGCCTTCAATTTCTGTCCGAATCAGTGTTTGGTAACAAAGATTAAGCTGCATGGTGCAGATTTATATGGGGACCATATTAAAATTGCATCAGATGGTAATCAAAGTTCGTTAACTAATAGACTTTCGTGCGAGAAAAAAAAAACTCATGGCTTCAATCAGATTGAAATGGGTACAAGGCAATCCTCAAAAAACTTGAAATTATTTTGTTTGTGAGAAAGTTTACTTGAGTTACGAGTTGACTTACAACCAAACAACCCCTAATGAGATGTTTGGTTACAACTGTTACTCTGGCTGAATAGATTTAAGCCGAAAGAACAACAGACTGCACACAGAAACACACACACCAGAAAAATGAAAAACAAAAACAGATTTTAAGTGTGGAAAGCAAGAATAAAACCACACAAGAAATTCAAATTTATTTGAATAAATTTCTGGGATATTTGTATTTTTTATATATTCCCCCCCTGATTAAAATATGTGCAAGTGCAACGATAGAATCAAGTTAAATCAACAACAAGTAGGCCAATTTTGTTGCTCCATTTGGTCGGCATCTCTTCATTTGCTTCTACTCAACAATGGAGTCCTTGAGTTAACCGCCCTTTTGTCCTCTACAAGCCTGGCCTTTATTGAGCCCAATAAAAATTAACAAAATAGCAGTGTTATTATCATCATCCTTAGTGCCTGTCGTCCCTATCGTCGTTGGTAGGTCCAGACCGTTGATGGTCCTCGAGATTCAGATCATATAAATCTTGAAGATCATCCAATAGTCTGGACCTCGCGATAACGATACTAGCAGTATCGTCCTCAGGATGATACTATCCTTTTCCATTGCAAAATTATCCAAGACAAGCACTAAGTTTCAGTTTGGCGTGTACAGTTAAATGACCAAAATACCCCTAATCGAGATTTTTTAACATTACATAGTCAATGCAGTGATAGGGGTGTCAACGGGTTGGTTCTGGTTTGATTCCTAAAGTACCCAGAACCGGAACCAATATTCTTGGTTCTTATATGTTCCGGTTATGAAAATAATGGATCCAGAACCAGAACCGACTGTTTGGTTCTAGTTCCGGTTCTGGATATATTTCAGTTCCAATCTTGATAATATGATATTTTTAACACTATACTTATATATTTAACATTATACTTATATATAGGTTCCGGTTCCAAGAACCGGAGCTGTTATTATCAGTTCCAGTTCGGCTCCGTTTCCATTTTAGTCAGTTCCTAAAAATGTGTTCTGGCTCCAATTCAGTTTCGGTTAAATGGGTACAAATTGACACCCCTATGTAGTGATGCCATTGTCGGTGACGACTGCGACCCAACCTGCACCTTAGCTGCCATGGCCTAAGTACAGAGATGTTGAGGCCATGGCTTTGATCCTGACTCCATGGGTGTATCTACAAGGGTGTTTTGGTCATTTGATCACATATTAATACTTATCCCTGTCATCAGGTCATAGCTAAATTATTATAATATGAGAGCTCTGAAGAAGAATCCAATGGTGTTTTGGTAAATTATGGTAAATTATCTTCCATACTTGTTTGTACAAAGATACCCCCAGATACTAGTAGTAAGAATGCGGGGAGAGGGAAAGGGAGGGGAAAGATGAGGCAAAAGGAATTGGTGGAATTCCGTACACCCCAACACCCATCTGGGGGTACTAACAATTGGGGTGGCGCCTCTCCCTTGTTAGCTAGGAACATCCCTCAGGAGTCACTGGACTTAAGGTACCTTAGGCTCAACACCATACGTACTCGCGACGAGATCTTCCCGGCTAACGACGAATTTATCGACCTGCCGCTGCCTCCGACCGATAAATACAATCACCCCCTTACCCCACATCGCGGCCGCGGTGGATTGTTCTCGAAGTTTACGTGGCTGCACAAGGAGAAGGCCTCGGGTTCAAATCAGAAGAAAAGGCGTAGCTGGTTGCCTCATTGGGACCATCGGAGTAAATGGCCTCAAGGTTGGTGTTGATCATTTCCATGCAAAAAAACGTTGGCACTGAAATATGTTTATTCTTCTTTAAAGTGACAAATATGCCCTTGGTAATGGATTTGTATGTCCTCTTAATATGTGAATGATGAAGGGTATGTGTGTAATTTGATCAAAAGGGTGAAGGGTGATTTGGTTCATTGGTGTTTTGATGGTACGGAGAAAATCAACGGTTATAGTCCGGTAGTTGTGTAGACATAGGCACAACAGACATTAAGCTTTAAGTATATTTCTTCTTCTTCTTCTTCTTTTTATTTTTTGAAGATTTGATAGCTCAAATTGTTAGATAATCACTTTTTTGTGTGTCACTATGCTTTCGTTTCAATGTATGTGTAAATCCATCATCGTCCATCTCGATCACCACTGCAGACATCATCATCATCAAATGGAGGGGAAAGGGCTTGTTCAAATTGGATGGTGATCAAGTGGTGATAACAAAGTGAATTTTGGTTTCTGGCTAATCTAAGGGTGAGTCCAACATTTGGATAGTACAAAAAGAAAACAATTAGGGTATTTTAGTAACACCCCCCGAAATTTGAAAATCATCAATTTGTTTGTGCCCTAACATTTAAAAATCTATAATTCTTTTGAAAATCCTAAATGCTAGAAAATGGATCTTGATTAATTTTTATGTAATGTACAAGTCTAATGGAGAATCTACGAATCATTTGTTATTGCATTGTGACTTTGTCACATAGATCTGGTCATATTTTTTCGGGTAGGTGGGACTCTCATGACTAATACCAAAGTCGGTTGTAGGTTAAGTGGATAGCCTAAGCTTGGGTTCTCTGACAGAAGGAAGATTATTTGGAGAATGGTGCCTTGTGCTATTATATGGTGTATATGGTTGGAAAGAAATGAAAGAACTTTCAAAGAGAAAGAAGACCCTATTCAGACATTTCTCATAAGAGCGCATCAAGGCACTCATTTTCTCTTGTGGGTCCATATTTCACGAGATGAGAGCCATCTTCTTTCTCAAGTTTGACTCTATCATGGGGAAAGAGTAGTGTCTTTTGTGTTTGTTCTTTCTGTGTTGTTGTTCTCTCTTTCTTCTAAAATCTTCGTATTTCCCTTGAGATCTCCATTAAGATCCCCCCCCACCCCCACCCCCCCTTATACTTTCAAACCTTCTAGTTTACAGTGGTTGACTTAAGCGAAAGCGGACTTGAACGGCACGGTCATTAGCATTGTACTTGCAATATTAATATATTATGGTCCTTTCGTAGGTGCATTAATAGGCGCATGATACATGTTACGTTTTAATGTTAGTCAAATGATGGTTAAACTAGGCCGAGGGGGTAATCCTAAGGTTTGAAAGTATAATGGGGTATTACTAATTACTTTCAAATTTCAGGGGGGTATTACTCAAATTCCCAAACAATAAACACAAATATAAGAAGTATGTGAACTCGCACCACTGGTGCTAATGTGTGCTTGATAGATCATCCTTAAGATCTATTTGATTATAGAGCTGTTAATGGATATGATCAACCCGCTAATCCACGGATCTGTGGGGCCCACACAGAGCCAAGCACTGATTTTTTTGTGAGGACGATCTCTGTACCATGGTGATCATTTTTCAAATGTGAACATAAATAAAGTTACGGTAAAATGGACGGTCCAATATTTTTCAACTTGTAATCCACTTTTCATAGGTTTAGAAATGTCGGACTTGGCTGGTTTTTTAGAACATCCTCACAAAAAATCAGCTCCACTCATCTCTCTCATTTTTTGACCCAGATATATTGCTATCAACAAAGATTACAGACGGAGATATTTACAACCATTGGTGTCATCATGAATAATCTTGTGGAGATCGCCGTAGATAGGAAAGAACAAAAGGAATCAAAATTACATTTGGCACCAATAAAATTAGATCAAATTGATTCAAATAGATCAATAGATCAGATTGATTCAAATGTTGGGTTGCCCCAATGTGATCTGATATCCCTCCAATCGGGCCTGGATCCAATCCTTCGAAAACTTAATTGGGTCTGTATCGGGCCACATCTCAAGTGGGCATAGTATTAGATTGGTTCGGGATCAATCCCAATTTGACCAGTTGACAGGCCTATAGGGATGGACACCCTGGGGACAAGTTGGGCTCCAAGTTCAGTTGCAGCCCAAGTCTAACCCACATTTTTCAAGTGTTCTCAAAGTTTGAGATTGTTTGACAGAATTAATCTTGCTAATAGTCTTCAAAATCCTTTCCTTTTCATTCCATTGCTCAGCTGGGAGTTGCAGACTTTTTGGTTGGAAGTCTGGGAGCAAACCGACAATGTCCCGGTTGCGGTGCAGTACATCAACTAGTTGAGCTCACCCGGCCAGAGTTAAAAATGCAACCATTCATTTAGATATCAGTTACCGTGATGCAAGGAAATCTGAGTAGTGTAATGCTTTCTTTTTCTTTCTTTCTTTCTTTCTTTCTTTCTTTCTTCTTTTCATTGCATCAAAAAATTTATAAGACTGAATGATATCAACCATCAATTATAAAGCCAATAACAGAAACTAAAACTATTAACAAAAGAAGGCTTAACTTGTGGCCAGAAGCCAAAACATAATAAGAGATGATATTTCAATCATTATCCAGCTCAAGAAAGCGAAGGCGACCGATATCTGGTATTTCGGGCAGTCCCCTTCGCAGATTCCCAAGTCTCTGGAGTACAAGACTGTTATCCCTGCCGACGCAGATGCTGCTGCTAGAGACAATGTTGCTGTAACCTGTAAAAATTGATCCAAAAACATCAAATGATAATCGTTATAGAAACACAACTTACTTGGATTTGATGAAAAACAAAAAGAAGAAATAGTAGAAGGCTTGATTGAAGCTGACCCAATCTCCGATGACAAAGAGGCTGACCAAAATAGGATTGTGAAGGACCTTCTTTCTTGCCAAGGCGTATCCATCCATCCATCCAAGCCCGAAGCTCCAGATGACTTGCAAACCCATTGATGCGATCAGATAGCTGCAGAAGGCGATGTGAGCTTTGGCGTAAGATTCAGCAGTTTCATGACCAACCAAGGATAAGAAATGGTCTTTTGTCAAGGGAAAATGATTGAGGACGATACTGTAGTATCATTGTCCCTACGCCCAGATCGTTGGATGGTCGTAGAGATTTGTTCTACATGTATCTTGAGGACCATCACCGCTCTGGACCAATGGACAACGACGATGGTAACAATGTCCTTTGTCAAGATATTACCATGAAAAACACTAGGTGGGAATTGTATTTATTGTATATGATGTTGGAGATGTACGACTGCATATGTTTACTCTTCCCCCACAGAAAATGTTGAGAACTACAACATATCAAAGACTGGTTCATGCCGACTAATGCACAGAAAGAAACCAAATGATGCCAAAGAAAAAGAAGGGAAGCATGAACCAGAAGATAGAAGCCGAACTCCCCATTATCTTAATGCTTAAGAACTTGTGAGACTTCAATTTCTACAAAGTTCAAGATGGATAGTTGTTGCTGCCTTGGAAAGCTAGCAACTTTTAGTTACAGAGCACCAATTACCAAAAAACTTTATAAACGGTTACTGAATTTGAAGCCATATATGGTCAAAGATGAAAACAAAAGGAATGGGTTCACTGCTCCATAATGATCTGAAGATCATTGTTGTGATGTAATCATGGTCTTGGTTCATGTTACGGGCATTTCAGGCTTAGGTATATAGACCATAGCAAAATCCTCCGCAGCCAGAATGTGTAAATCACTTAAAAGAGAAACCAAAAAACCAAATCCTACTTAGAATTGTAATTTCCTTCCTTTTGAGTCAGGTGCTATCTGTTGGAAATAAAATTAGCAAATAAAGCACTTTACTTCCCACAGTTCAGAAATTGGAACTATATGCTAAATGTTTTCTTTACTTCTATGATTAAACCTTATTAACAGGAATTTCCTAGGAAGGTGCTGTACCTGCTTTGGAATCTCGCTCCCTCTCCTGCTCCTATTTTGGAACTTCTCTCCCTCTCATGGGTGGCTACACGAAATGACTCTTTTCTCTCTATTCCTTCCACCTTGAAGGTACCGATTTTGATTACAACTGTTCTTTGTTCCTAACGGATGCTAGATATTGTTTAAAGAGGTCCATTTGTTAGCTCATGAGCTAACAAATGGAGATGTTCAGTTGGGTTCCAACACCACGGATCCTGCAATCTGCATTGCTTGTGTTGTGTGATTTAAGCTATAAAATTTTGTGATTTAAACGAGGCCATTGATTATGGTAGATAGTAAGCTATCACATGTTTACTACTGTTAAAAATCTGAATTTGAATTAATACTAGTAAAATTGTTAGTTTTTCCTATTTTATATTAAATATAATTAATATTTTTGAAATCTCAATATTGTTTACCAGCATTTTCTAGCCACCCCTGCTTCTTGACTTATCTGACACTTACGGCATCTCCCATCCCACTTCGTGCAATAAATCTCTGAAACCTTAGTTCAAATAGATACGTTTTCACATATTAAGTAGCCCTTGAATAGTCTGTCTACCCAATCAATCTGAGAAAAATTCCCTTCAGAAAATAGAAAGAATGGCACCAGATGAGAGTAAACAAAGTAGTCTTTGTTATCCACTAAGAGTCAACTAAAAGAAATATCACCCAACCATTAATAGACAGAAAAAAGCTGTGTCCACAATGACACAAATCACTCAAACCAAGATTAACTATGGTTTATGGAATATCTTTAACAGTAAAAACCATAGCCCTCCTACCATAATTGCACCTCTTCATGAACTCTTTCAATTTCTGTATCCACTCAATTTAACTTCCCAAAACATCACACTCTTCAACCAACAAAATCTCCTTCTTCAAAGTTTTTAAATCCATCAGGCCTTAAAAATTTCTCTCTATTTTTTATTTCCTATATTGCCATCAAATTTTGTTGCAAGCCTATAAACTACAGTATTTGATTCCCCGTTGATTGCTCAAACTTCAGCACAAAATTGGAAAATTTACCATATTTTTCATACCTTCTCAAAACAAAATACATTATTAAGGGCTCTCTAACTGGTTGGGCATGCTCATATGTAGTGATTCATGAAATTAAAACTGCACAAAGGTTCCATGAGGAAACAATTTAATGATAGCTCTCAAATGCCTTTACGCGGTTCTTCACATCATTACTGGAACATGTACCAATCACAGTGTTGGACTTTCTCTTGGTTTTCCATGAAAGAGACTTGTAGCTTCTACACTAGTTATAAAACAACTTCATCACATCTGTATCTGACTTCTCAATGGCTCTTATTTGATATGAACCAAAGATTTCATGTTCTTTGAAAGAAAATTGGTTTTAATACCAATTGGGTATCATTTCTCTTCATTCATCTTCCTTCTAGATAACAATATTGCCTGGGAATTTCCTATGAAGCCCCCTCTAATTTGGGCTGAGACTAGTAGATCCCTTCAATTTTCTCACTTGACGTATCCTTATTAGTCAAGGAAGAAGTTTACCTCTCCTAAGGAGAGAATTGCATGTTGAAACTTGGATCGGACTAAACCATTGGAGAACTGAATTGAGCCCAAGACACTATTCTTTAGTTGATCAAAGGAAATATTGGAGAGCTACATGAGACAATGGCTTACAATTCTTTATACACCACTTGTTGAGTTTGTTGGTACACTCAACTTTGTGTACAATTCTTGTACATGCTAAAATGACCCAAGCCACTTTCTATTTATAGAGAGATCCATCGACTATATAAACCGTCATTCTAGAGTATTCTAGCTTTTAATATCTTTCTTTAATATTCTAGAATAATCTCTACTGTCTCCACTTTTCTGGAGAATTCTAACAGACTTCAAAGTCGGTGTTGTTCTCAACGCCCCCCCTTCAACACCGACTTCCTACTGTAAACTCGAAGTTTGAATCAGAATTGATTGAACCGATAATCATTTTGCTTTGTTGAATGAGCTTGACTCTTCTTTATGATCTTGAGTAATGCAACATTCTGATTCTGAACTGACAATCATTTTGCTTCGTTGAATGAGCTTGACTCTTCTTTGTGATCTTGAGTAATGCAACAGTCTGAGAGTGTTACAGTGTTTGTATAATTGGACTCTATGTACTTATGATTAGGCTTTCTAATCCTAGTTGATCTGGGACTTGGCTGATTGGAACCTTCCTCTGTCAAGGGTGTCTCTTTTAGTTGCTTTCATCACTTCTAGGTGGTGATGACGTTGTCTTATCTGCAAACACCTGTCTTCAAGGACTTGAGGAACTTCTAGTAGTAGATTTTGGTGACTCAAGTCTACAGTCACTCACAATAGAAGGTTCTTGTTGCTCCAATGCTTGTGTCTAAAAACTCTAAATTTGACAGTCTGCGCATATTACTCCATCGCACATTTCTAGGCAAGGAAGACTGCATACCATATCCTTCTTCATCATTGCCTTTAAAAGATTATAGTTGACGTGTGCTAGTCGAGCATGCCGGAGATCTGATTTTTTATGTTGTCGGTTTTTATCAACATACGTTGTACCGGCGGATAATACATACATCTTCTTAGTCTTCCTTCCCTCCATTAGAATGTCTCCGCGAACATCGGCATTTGCTAGCACCTTTACATCTGTTGGGTTGAAGAGAACATAGTATCCTGCTGACGTGATCTATGGAACATATACCAAATTCTTCTTTATTCCTGGTACGTGGTAGACGTTTTCTAAGACCTTGGAGCCACCTTTTATGAGTGAGATAGCTAGGTCACCCACGTGTTCCATTGCACAGTATTGTCTGCCGTGACAACTGCGTCTCTTCCTTCATACTTCTGCAACTTGAAGAACTTACTCATATCACTAGTCAAGTGATGCAAACATCCAAAATCAACTATCTAGTCGGCCTTGTAGTTGATTTCATCCTTCCTTGAGCTTGCTACCGTGCAAACATCAGTGTTTTGGTGAAGATTTTCACGACCATACTAAGGGCAACATGCTCTTCTCCTTTCTCAACGACTTCAATGGTTTGGTCCGATCCAAGTTTCAACAAATGGTATCAGAGCCATGGTGTTTGTCGTTTTGGCAATGGTCGGGAATCGTGCAACCTAGTGTGGAGTTTCTTTGTGTTCTGGGAACACGTAAAAGCTCGGGTACATGATTTTGCGGGACAAGTACACGATCATAGTATGTGGGTTGTCGGCTTTTTTCTGGGAGCAATTCGGATTTCGTTGAAGCCACGGTTGGAGAAACAAGAGCCTTCTATTGTAAGTGACTCTGTACCTGAGTTACCAAGATCTGCTACTAGAAGTTCCTCAAGTCCTTGGAAGACAGGTGTTAGGGAATCACCAAGTCCAAGACTTGTAGATAAGACAACGTCATCACCATCCGGAAATGATGAAAGCAACTTTAAGAGAGAGCAACAAGATATTCAAAAAAGATACACCCTTGACAGAGGAAAGTTCCAATCAGTCAAGCCTCAGATGATCAACTAGGATTAGAAAGCCTAATCCCAAGTACATAGAAGCCAATTATACAAACACTGTAACATTCTCACAGTGTTGCATTAAGTGTTACAATGTTGCATTACTCAAGATCACAAAGAAGAGCTAAACTCATTCAACGAAGCAAAATGATTGTCAATTCAGAAGTTCAACAAGTTCCGATCTAAACTTGGAGTTTACAGCATGAAGTCGGTGTTGAAGGGAGATGTTGAGAACAACACCGACCTTGAAGTTAGTTAAAATTCCCTAGAAAAGTAGAGACAGTGGAGATTATTTTAGAATACTAAAGAAATATATTAAAAGCTAGAATACTAGAGAATACTCTAGAATGATAGTTTATATAGTCAGTGGATTCCTCCATAAATAGAAGGTGACTTGGGTCATTTTGACATGTACAAGAATTGTACACAAAGTTGAGTGTACCAACAAGCTCAACACATTTGAGTGTGTGTGAGTGGTGTACAAAGAGTTGTAAATTGTTGTCTCTTGTGTATCTCTCTAATATTTCCTTTGATCAATTAAGTAATAGTGTTTTTGGGTTTAATTTGATACTCCAACGGTTCAATCCAAGTTTTAACACTGTAGGCCATCAAATACTTCTTGCCCATTATTTCCTCCTTGGGCATTATGTACTTGATGTCAATATCCCCTATTATCCTCATTCCTATGGTCCTATCTATAGCATCATATTCATGAAGAACTCGAATAATAATTCACATTTCTCCAAGCGCCCTGTCAAGATTTCATTTTACATTTATCCTTCATTCTTCTATTTTTCTCAAGCATCTCCTGTCTTTAACTGACTTGGAATTCGTCAATTCAGGTATAGATTCTACATAGAAAAATAATATATCTTTCTGTCGAAGATGGTATGATAAACAACACTACTGAATTCATTGGGAGTTTCAGATCCCTTTTCAACAATTTCCCCTGCCAAGAAAATGAGCATTTAATTCAAATGCAATTTAAGGCTTGGAATGAATATCTTTCTGTCGAAGATGGTATGGTAAACAACACTACTGAATTCATTGGGAGTTTCAGATCCCTTTTCAACAATTTACCCTGCCAAGAAAATGAGCATTTAATTCAAATGCAATTTAAGGCTTTGCATTCCAAGCTTATCAAAACCTTCATCTCCCACACAAAGTTCTGATCCTTTTGAGGATAACTCAAAATGGAAAATGCAATGAAGAAACAATAAAATTTGATAAAAACAAGAAAAATAAAAGCCGACGGGGACTAACACAACACAACATCCATTTCTTGGTCCTTGCAGATAACCACCTTTCAACAAAACATGAATCCTCTGAAAAAGTCAGCCATTATGAATCCCCACACCTCCTCATCTATAATGTCCCAAATTCCAATAATCCAAATAAGATTTGAAGACCTATCCAACCAAAGATCTTTCTCCAAGGAAAGGGGTACACTATCAAATGCCTAACCTCTTCATCGCATGGATACTCTAACTTTTCCAGACATAGATGAATAAGGAGATGGTGTTTGATGGGATTTTGTTTAATGAGAACATATCGTTGATGTAGATTGTTCTAAGTGGTTTCGACAACTGGAGAAGTGTAACATCTCAACTAATATTTAGAACCCACAATTTAGTTTGCAGAGAAACATATCAGATTTGAGTCGGAATCTATCAATAGGCAGAAGGATATCTTAAGGTAGAGACCAGAAATTTGTTTCCATGGAGAGGTCAAAGACAGCTGATGATGTGGTAAGAGGAGGAATCACCCTAAGGTGCTGATCAATTGAAGATGTGGGTCGCTGCAGAAGCGTACTGAATTGTGTTTGGAATTCGATTTCTAGTTCAACTATAAGACAAGACCGAAAACTCAGACATGAGTTGCTTTCACTCTTAAGAAATTTTATAGACCCCTGAAAGTTGGATGGGGAATCTCCCCAGATTTGGCACTGTTGACTGTGGAATTCAATACCATAGCCATCAACTAAAGAATTAAGACAATATCTGAAATCATGTTCTATCAAATTTCACCAAACAAAAGGCATTTTCAAGTACCTCAATGTGATTCTACTACCAAGCACTAATCCTTGAGAAATTCCCAGAAGTGAAATGGTGTGTTTCGCACAATTTGAACCAAAACAATTCCAACAAATGGTATACATATAAAAGCAGTTTATGAAATAACCAAATTCACAAAAAGCTGGGTCTAAACTGAAAATCACCAAACACAAGAATTATGATTTTTTTTCAAACAAAAGAGAAGAACTGGATAACCATAAATACCAGAAAGCTGTGAAATTGAAGAAGCTGGATGCAGTTGCCATTGAAGCGATCGAACCAGCAGCGAACAAACACTGTGAAATCCTAAGAACAAGTCCAGTCAAAGTCCCAGGTGTTCCTGGGAAATCCTTCATTTTCACCACCTCAGAAGAAAAAAAAATCAATAACTTGATTATACAGAGAGAAGAAGCTTCATTTCCCGAATCATCAAAATTTACAAGAAATCACCAGAAATCCAAAAAAAAAGGAAGCTACAAAGAACCCATCTATAAAGCAATCAAAAGACAGAGGTCCCTCTACAAGAAACCACCTTTGAAACCCAAAAAACAGATACCCAGATACTGAAATTGAGTAATTGATGATGAACAAATTCTGGGTTAGACGGGTATTGTGAAACTGAGATTGGATTTATGAAATGCAAACAAGTCAGATTGATAACAGAGGAGTAGAACTTTGCTGACCACGGCGGTCAGTTATTTTTCTTACTGCCCACAATATGAGCCACGTGGCATATTCTTAGAGCTTTATGACCGTATGGATGTTTGGCCCAACCCTAGATGGACATACAGACCAAAACTTAGCCTGATTAGTGATTTCTAAGCATTGGATTGGAGTTGTTTTAAAGTGTTGATTTTTAACCGTGGAATTTGAGCATTATTGACTATTATTTGGAGTCCAACGATCCAAAGGTTTGAAATCACTAATCAGGCTGATTTTTGGTCTGTAGGTCCACCTAGGGATTGGTCAAACATCGATACGGTCATCGTCTTCTGGCTCATATTGTGGCCGACAGCAACTTTAGTCACCGGTGGTGGTCAGAGGAAGGAAAGGGCCTCCTGTACGCTCAAAAAACAAATCTATGATACAGAACTCTGTATCAAATTTTGGTACAGAAGTCCTCCTAATTGCCACGTGGCACGATCTCTTGGTCTACTAGCCATGAATGTTTCGCCCACACCTTGATGAGCCTACACAGAAAAAATAGCTTGATTCGTGATTTCTAGCCATAGGATTTGAGGGTGAAACATTCATGCGGCGAGTGGGCCCGAAAGGTGTACCACATGGCAAAATGAGAGGCTTCAGTATCAAAATATAGATGCAGAGTACTGTATCATAAACTGTTCCCCTGTACAACTACAAGTTAACCAGAAAACAAACAAAAGAAGGAACAATTAATAACCAGAGTAGAATTGTTTGTTGCCATGGACAGGTTTTTTTTTTTTGTTGGAAAAAGATGTAACAAGGTATACCTGAGACTTGCTTACAAGGTATACCTCATACTTTTTTCAGATGCGGAAGCACGATTTTTGTTACTCACCACTATCATCTGGGCCCACTGACCGCATATCAGATACATACCAAAAATCACATTGATTGGAAGCTGTTGCCGTTAGCTATCATATGGGGGGGTGTGGCTGGAAAGGAATGGGAGAACATTCCTCGGCAAGGAAAGATCACTCAAAGTGATCATCATCAACATCAATGCATTACTTTTCAGTTGGGGCAACATCTCTCAAGAAATGAGAGGGACGTTTTTTATGACGATATGGTCTTTAGATTGGATCAAATACTTTGCTGATTTTGTAACCACCTTATGTCCTGAAATCTTCCCGATCTCCTTTTTTTATCAAAAAAACGAAGAAAAATCAACATGATTGGTAATCTCCAAGTACTTTTTAAGGTGTGCTTATAACCTTGAACAAGCTGATTTTTGGTATGAATGTTTACTAAGGGATGGGTTAAACATCCATGCGGTCAGTGGGTCCAGATGGCAGTGGTGAGGAATAAAATGCGCTTCCACATTTGAAAATATCTCAGGTATACCTTGTTGTATCACGATCCTTTTTATTCAAAAAGATAGATGTAACAAGGTATACCTGACGCTTTTTGGTGCCCTGATAGAATAATCTAGTCTGCAAATGTGGCCACTGACTCCATGTATGTTTAGCCCACCCCTATCACCTTGATTGGTAATCTCTAGCCATCATATTTTAGTACGTTTTAAGGAGTGAATCTAGCCGTTAGATACAACATTTTTTCGTGTACTAAAACCAAACCAACGGCTAAAAATCATCAAACAAGCTGATTTGAGGTATGTATGTCTGCCAAGGGATGGGCTAAACATCCACGCAGTCAGTGGGCCCAGATGACAACGGTGAGTAACAAAAATGCATTACCTGTACCGCTTTTTGTTCAACTAACAATAACAGTCAACCTGAACACATTTGGAAAAAAGTCAGATTCAAGGCCGCATTGTGTACACACCAATGCTCTTTTAGGTTTTTCTCCAAAAAGCAAAACTTCTATTTGGAGAAATTGGGAATTAATTTGATTTGTAGGATCCGGTTTTTAACCCAATCTCCGGACGTTCAGTATGTTGTTCTCTCATCATGGTCAGATGTTGATCATTCGGTGATGGAGGTGGGACCGTCAGCTGCTAATCGTTACTCAGGGTGGTCCTACTGCTCATCTTCGCATCAGCGCAAACTTGTACCCTATGATTTAATTCTCTTGTGAGAAATGGAGTTGGACCGTTAATTTGATATTCCAACAAAAGAAGTAGAGCATACTCCATTGATTGGATTGTTATCTTTATAACAAAACAGGGAAGTTGTCTCCCCACTTATACCCCCTCTTATCTGTTTCAACAAAGAAGGGCTGAGATCTTATCTCCCAAATGGCCGGTAGATCTCAGCCACTCACACAACTTTTAGCAAACGCTTTGTTGGAGAGTGCCGTGGGCAGGGCCACCCACTATCTATATAACAAATCAGCTCAGTTGTCTCCCCCTCTTATAGGCTTCGTATATAGATGACTGAGATCTTATCCGCAATTGGGCGGTGGAGCTCAGCCACTCACACCCAATTTGGGCAAATGCTTTGTAGGGGAGTGCCGTGGGTACGGGCCACCCACTATCAATATAACAAGTGACTGGTTTTCTTATACCCCCTCTTATCTTATATGGCTTCAATAATGAGTGGCTGAGAACCACTATGCTTCATATTGATGGCTGAGATTAACTCCCACTTGATTTTGACAAACACTTTGTCGGAAAGTGTCGCGGGCATGGGCCACCGACGCATATAACAAGACAACTCAGTTGTATTCTCTTATCTTATCCATCTATCTAATATTGATGGTTAGATAAAGAGTGGTTGAGATCAAATCCATCGATCTAATGTGGACGGTTAGATTTCAGCCACTCAATCCGCCTCATTTGACCTCAATTTATTCAAAATTTGAATTTCAACACCATTATTTTTTGTTATTTCTGTTATTTTCCCATTTCTCCCTCTGTACGTTACAATCCGTTATAACAGCCATTATAATGGAAAAAATGGTAACACCCCAATCCTTTATACCGTTTGAGTGCCAAAGGCACCCAATTTTTGCAAACGCTTTTGTCAGAGAGTGCCGTGGGCATGGGCCATTTACTATTCTATATAACAAAACGCACTGGTTGTCTCCCTACTTATACCTCCTTTTATAAGCATCAACAAAGAAGGGCCAAGATCTAATCCTCCCCCGAATGGATGATGGATCTCCGCCACTCACCTGATTTTGGCAAATTCTTTGTCGAGGAGTGCCAATGGCACGGAACAAAATAGGGAAGTTGTCTCCCCACTTATACCCCCTCTTATCTGTTTCAACAAAGAAGGGCTGAGATCTTATCCCCCAACTGGACGGTGGATCTCAGCCACTCACATTTGATTTTGGCAAATGCTTTGACGGGGAGTGTCGAGGGCACGGGCCACCCACTATCAATATAACAAGTGACTGTGGTTTTCTTATACCCCTCTTATCTTATATGGCTTCAATAATGAGTGGCTGAGATCCACTATGCTTCATATCGATGGTTGAGATTAACTCCCACCTGATTTTGACAAACACTTTGTCAGAAAGTGCCACGGGCACGGGCCACCCACGCATATAACAAGACAACTCAGTTGTATTCTCTTATCTTATCCATCCATCTAATGTGGACGGTTAGATAAAGAGTGGTTGAGATCAAATTTGTCGATCTAATGTGTACGGTTAGATTTCAGCCACTCAATCCGCCTCATCTGACCTCTATTTATTCAAAATTTGAATTTCAACACCGTTATTTTTTGTTATTTATGTTATTTTCCCATTTATCCCTCTGTGCATTACAATCCGTTATAACAGCCGTTATAATGGAAAAAACGGTAACGCCCAAGTCCGTTATGCCGTTTGAGTACTGAAGGCACCTAATTTTTGAAAACGCTTTTGTCGGAGAGTGCCGTGGGCATGGGCCATTTACTAGTGTAAAACAATTGGTAGCATCCCCTAGAACCGGCCATTAAGCCGGTGTACTGACCAGTTCACCAGTTGGTATTCAAATAGATAGCCCATCCAACCATTTTGGGGACCAGTTTGCTGGATTCAAAATTTTGATCATAATGGGATAGCATTAAATTAGAAATTTCGCTACGAAGAAGTTAGTATTATTGTTATAGCAATCATTTTTTAAACCATGATTAGAACCCGTATTGATAAATTCACGTCGTTTAAACAAGGGGAGAGGAGCATTTTATGCACGCATTTACGTGTGAGCGCATTTTTAAAAGTGACTAATTGCCTTTGCTACGTAACGCAAGAAGGGTCTTTGCCCCTTAAAAGTAGAATAGATATTGGGTTAAACACATTCACGGGAATAAGAGCTTTCAAGAGATTACTCCCTCATCTAGAGTTTGCCATTTGCCGAATTCTAAGCTCATGAATCTCAAGGTGGGCGCTACGTGTCCTGAATCAAATGCTTGAATTTAAGGTACGAAAGATATTTTTTCTCTCTCACATCTATCTCAAATTATAAAATTTTATGAGATTTTTTTTTAAATGTAGAAGTTAAAATCTATGCCGAAAACGAAATATATGTGACACATAAATATAATCTAATCTATCAACTTATCATGACAAACTTTTGATGGGGACCTATTACCCTATACCTTACCTGTAAGGAACTCTTTAGCCTCTCCACTTTCCAATGCCCCATAATAAGAGTGAACTGAGAATTTACATTTACTATAATAAGTCCACCACCTAGCATCATTCATGGAATTAAGAGAATGATATTCTCCCACCTTGGTAAGAAGATCTATCACCCATTGCCTCTTCCAATCATAGAGTTGACGACGGAAGCCGAACTCCCATTCTGGATGTTCATCAATTGTAGCCTGCATCTCATTAACGATAACATCATTTTTGTCTGAAATAAGAAAAATGTCATGAAGCGCTGACTTATAAAGGTTATTCTCCGTGCACCATCTATCTTCCCAGAATACTACCTTATCACCCCTTCCCACTTTAAACATCACCCCTTCTTCGAATTTGTGCAAATCATTCATGATACCCCTCCATACTCCACACCCGTACGCCCCTCTCGGCCTGCCACTATACCACCCCATGTCACATTTTCCATACTTACCCACGATAACCTTCTTCCTCAGACTATCCCTCTCAACCCCAAACCTCCACAACCACTTTCCTTTCAGCGCCTCATTCATACCTCGTATATCTCTGACTCCAAATCGCTCCCTTGTCTCTTGGTTTTGTGACCACCCTCCACCTCACCAGGCTAAACTTTCGACCATTCTTTTTCCCAGTCCACAAAAGTTTTCTCATCAATCTAACTACCCTTTTCTCCATATTTACTGGCATAGTAAACATAGACATGTAATACAATGGCATGCTAGAGAGAGTGCTCTTAAGAAGCACAATTCTACATCCTTTCGATAGAAATCTAGCTTTCCATCTAGTTAGTCTATTCTCAAGGCATTCAATCACTGGGTCCCAAATAGCCTTATTCCTATAACGCTCCCCTAGTGGCGCAGTCTGAGATATTTTGTAGGTCAGCTACCAACTTACTACATAAAATGGTAGATGCATCACTAACTCCCTCGGCCTCGCCAATTCCAAAAACTTCCAATTTTGCTAAATTAATGTGTAGCCCGGATACCTCCTCAAAGCAACTAAACACCTAGCTCCTTAAGAAATACAGAATCAACCCTCCCACCTTAGAGAAACATAATGGTATCATCGGTAAACTGAAGATGAGAAATCATTGGACCATTCCTACCCACCTTAAAGCCCTCTAATAAACCTAGCTTTCTAGTTCTTTTCATCATATGGCTAAACACTTCTACCACTAACAAATAGAAGGGCGATAATGGACATCCTTGCGTAAGACACCTCGAACTCCTCAAAAGTTCAGTTGGGGATCCATTGACCAATATTGAAAAAGATGCCGTAAAGATGAACTTCTTGATCCACCTTCTCCATTTGACCCCAAACCCCATACGTTTTAGGATGTAGCTAGGAAAGCCCAATTGAAATGATCGTATGTTTTTTTCCATATCCAATTTGAACACCAATCCTGACCTACCTTCTTTAATCCTGGAGTCAACACACTCATTGGCTATCAAGACACTATCCAGAATCGGCCTACCAGGTAGAAAAGCCCATTGTTCCTCTGAAATAACTTGATCTATAAAACCCCGAATCTTGAGAGCTAGAATCTTAGCCAAAATCTTATAAACACTACCAACAAGGCCTATGGGTCTAAAATCTTTAATATTCTTTGCACCTTGCTTCTTAGGGATAATCGATATAAATGTGCAATTGGACCCATAATTCAGAAAAGAATTTTCTTGAAAATATCTTACTAACTCCATGAACTCCGACTCAACCGTCTCCCAACAAATCTCAAAGAATGCCATGGTAAAACCATTCGGCCCTGGAGCCTTATCCCCATCCATCGACCTAATAGCATGAATCACCTCTTCCTTCATTATATGTTTTTTCCAACATCTCACTATTCACTTCCTCCAACCGAGAGAACTCAAGCCCCATCTATTGTCGGTCTAAACGACTATCGCTCCCTATGCAAATCCTCATATAATTTGTTCACCTGTTTTCTAATCTCTTCCTTCTCAACACTTCTCTAGCCTTATAACCGATTTCAACTCCTCTCTCAAGCTAATCCTTCTGCCTTGATCCTCCGAACTCAAATTACCTTCCTCCTCCACTAGATTCAAAGCGAAAATGCTCTCTAGAAGATTTTTGTCTTTTCTTTCGATCATGTTAAATTCTTCTTTGTTCTACTTCTTAATATTCTCCTTAAGACCAATTAACTTATTCGTAAAGACCTCTCCAGGCATATCATCCCACCGTGTCTTGATCTTTCACAAAAACATGGCACTTTCAACCAAGGTTTAAAAGGGACCGTTATAATGGTATAACAGTTTGGGGGCGTTACCTTTTTTTTCGAAAAAAAACGCTCAGGGGCAAAAACGGAAAAAATGGGAAAAATAGAAAATAACAGAAAATAACGAAAAAATGGAAAAAAGGGCGCTGAAATTCAAATTTTGAATTTCAAAAACGGAAAATATGAAAATATATGCCATTTTTTCACATTTTTTTCCAGAAAATAAAGGTGGTTATTTTCTGGGCGTTTTAACGGTACGTAACGTAACGGGGTAGGTCCGAATCCGTTATAACGGCCGTTATTTTTGTTATAACGGCCGATTTTTAAACTTTGCTTTCAACTACATATTCTCAAACTTAAAAGGATGAGGTCTACTTAGACATTTCCCTAACTTCTAACAGAATTGGAGAATAATCAGAAGCCGGTCTAGGAAGAATGACTTGCTTAACCCTTGGAAACGCATCTTCCCACAAATCCAACACCAAAAACCTATCCAACCAACGCATCACCGGCCTCTCCTGTTTGAGGTCCCTAATTAATCGAATCGGTATAGCTAGTCTGACCTTGTCAGTAGGTTTGGCTAGCAAACATAAACTACGTACCTTGATAGTCACAGCGCGCACACACATTTTGACAAAGGGAGGAGTCGCATAACACACATTCAAAATAGCAGCCTTCTCTCATTGGGGTGCATCAAATAATGGATACCCTTATTATTTGAGGGAGATTTTGGCTGGAAACATGAACATTGTAGCAATTAGGCCACATGAGTACTTCAAAGTTCAAACATGGGCTATCTCAATACAAGTTGAGGCCTAAGGCGAAATTATGACAATATATATATATATGTGTGTGTGTGTGTGTGTGTTGTGTGTGGATTATACCATTAATACTTGGGTTTGGTAGGTCCTTCACACCCCGGCCGTGACTAGCCTGCTTGTTGATTTCTAGCCATTTAATTTGAGTATCCCAAATATTTCCCAAATCACATGGCTGAAAATCAACTCATGAAAAGAGTCAAATTCAATGGATAGAATCAACCGATCATACATTTCTTTGGTTTTGCAGGTCCGCAAAAGGATTGTACGTGAAACATCCTATAACATAGGACATACATCCATTTGTTGAGGAAATACTGATTTTCAACCTTTGGATCTTTGCATTCAAATAACGCTCAAATTCCTACAGTTAAAATCAACCCATGAAAATAACTTCAATCCAACGCTTAGAAATCACTGATCAAGATATTTTTGGTTTGTAGCTCACCTACTGATTGGGCATTTTACCACTATATACCTAGAAAAAAATGGTTTAGTTTTTAAGATCCCCTCTACTTTAAATTAGGGTCTACCCCTTGATCGTTAGTCAACATTGATGACTAGTACCCAAATGTAACAAACGGACCAACCTTGGTCGGCTGGGGAAGTTTTTTTTTTTTTATTTGTTTCAAATCTTTCTAAGCTTTTTGTTTCATTTGTTTCAAGTTCAGATTTTTATATAAAATCAATCAACCATGGGAAGGTTGATACACTCATTATGTTTAGGTTGTTGATGTTAAAATTCAGGCCCATGTGCCCATATTGCCAAAACTCAGATTTGGGCCCATTATCAAGTTTGAACAAGAAAAGGAAACCACTCTTGCTAAAAGTTGTGATGATCTAAGGAATTAGAAGTGGGTATCAAGCCAGGAGAGTTATTTATTTTTTTTCGAACATGAAGTTTTGACACCATTGATTATGGGCCATATTATGAGCCACGTGGCACACTCTTAGACACCACTGACCATATAGATAATTTACCTATCCCGATTAGTAATTTATATCCATTAGATTAGAGTCCTTTTTATGGCTTATTTTTAACCGTGGATTTCTAGTTTGGGTTACTCAGATTCAAAGGTTAGAAATTACTTATCAGGTCTATTTTTGTCATGTAAGTCCATCTAGAGATGATTCAAACATCCATACCATAAATAACCTCTAATAGTGTGCCACATGGCTCACACTGTGGGTCCATTTGATGATGGACACGATCATCAAATTTGTTCAGGGATAAAGCTCAGTGCTACATCAAAGTCTAATAAATGCTTTCAACGTGAATGACGACCGCCTATGAAGTAAAAAATTTCATAAAAATGAAAGAAGCAATGTTTAAAAATTTAAGGAATTTGAGGGTCATATTATGAATAAGAATTTTTTTGATTTTTTAATAAGAGAGGAGCATTGAATGAGTTGCAGGGGTGACATTTCCTTTGACCAACAGACTAGAAAACCCTTGCTAAGTGAATAAATTGAAGAAAAGAAAAGAAACAAAAATATGGGCAATTTTGGAAATCATCGATTTATAACGCAAGAAAGACCTTCCTCCATTAATAAGTAGAATAGATAGGTATTAATCCGTTCTTACTTAAGTATACCAAGGATCAGGTGACCTAGGTTTAATAAAACATGGGGGTCTTACTAATTCAACCAATTTTTTCAAGGAAAAAAATGGAGATGTTGGTAACCAGCACTGTATTTGATGTTGGTTGCCTTCACTAGCCCCTACATATACGGGTGTTGTTCCACATGATTTGAAATGGAATATTCTTGTGGGCCCCACCATTACGTATAGATTGCGACTCGTGAAGGTGACCGATGCCGAATCTGATGATTATCACCAACATCCATGGGTAAGTGAGTCCGTAAGAGTGTGCCACGTAGCATTTCAAAAGGAAAAACATTGACACATTGAGCAAATTTTTTATTTATTTTTGATAAGTCCAAATAGATGTATTAAAAAAGAGAGATGGAGAAGATCTAGGAGTGTACAAGGAAGAAAATGAGCACCAGAACAATTTTAATCTTATTATGCAAGAATCATTTTACCCTCTTGCCATCTTCCTAGCTACAAAGGACAAGAAATCTAAGCAAGTAACTAAGGCCGTGTTTGATTACCAAGTGAGAAAATTGCATTTTCCTTGGGAAAATACAACTGTCCATTGTTAGATAGCCATTATAAATCTGTATAATTCTCCTTAACAAGCCATTTAAATCTGGATAATTTTCACTACTAAGGCTGGAATTCACTTCCCATCCAGATAGTTGAGAATTCATTTCCACCTGAAACTACACCTTTATTTTCTCGCATGGTTGAAATATGTGTTCTCAGTTTGCAATCAATCAGCTATTTAAGGTATATCTTAGAAGTATTTTCTCAGGAAAATTTTCTGTGCAATCAAACACAGCCTAAGTGGTACGCGTGTAAACCACTTGAGCCAACCTGCACAACTTGTGCCTTTATTGATGTTGATATTTTCCTACTAGAATTGTGGATACGGTTTTGTTTGATTAATCAAACACTCACTAAACTTGAATTGAGTTTGATTTAACTCCTCCTAATAAGGATTCCATGGATGATGCTTCAACTGTGGATCACTTTCGTTCCCACTTCATTTATCAGTATAAGTGTGAACCCAAGGCCTTAATCTAAGATTAACAGGTATCATATATAAAACCCGAGTCTTAAAATTTGATGAGTGGACTCGACTCGATGAGATTTTGACTCAAATTGGGTTCGGAAGGATGCTTAGCAGCGGATGGGGGCCGAAGAGAAGCCAGTACGGGTGAACATTCAAACCCATCTCCTCCTATATATCGGTCTTCTGACTCGATTTGTAGCTAGTTGCCGAGTCAACTTGACTCATAACTCGTATGTCTAAAGGAATGGTTGTTTGAGGGTATTTTGACAAAATGCCAGTCTAAAAAAAATTATTTTTTATTTTATGTATTTGCTCTATTTTTTTGTATTTTATAACTTTATTAACTTGGAGAGTCAATTTACAAGTCGTCTGATAAGAAATGTGATCTATTGATAATAGCTTAGATGATTACATTGACCATAATCAAGGGTTTATATAAAGAGAGAAAAATCTAAAGATGGAAACTAATCTTTAAAGATCTAATCTAATATCCTAATTGATATTATTCTAATCTTCTTTTATCCTAATCTTGAGTCTTGATATCCGGTGACAACTGGGAGATACGTTGTTATTCTCTGATTCGTTGAATCAATTTGACTCTGAGATCTAAGTATATCTAGTTTCGTTCAATTTATTAAGATTGTGTATACATATTGAGTTTGTCTTCAGCTACACCCATTTCTTACACCGTATTCTTACATCTGGTGGTGGAGCCTACATGGAGATCGATCATGTTTGGCAGTCTAACCACACATTGAGCTGTCTTCATCACGATGATCATCATCACCAAAAATCAATCAATTATGATATTATTAACTATATAAAAAGGTGACCTGAAATAACAGTTTAATTGGATGTTGAGGAGTTTCCAAATTCAAGTCAATTTTTCATTAGGATAGGAATGTCAGAATGGACTAATTTTTTGTGAGAATAGTCTCTACAAGATTGAGAACTTCATTGTACATGTTTGGATTGTCCAACTTGATCTCCACCTAAACTCCGTCGGGTATAAGAATGAGTTGCAATTGAGATGCCTAAATTGCTATCGACTTAGCCGAGTCACGAACCCATGCAAAACTTCAGGGCAACTCGGACAGAGTCATTGCTTTACTTATTGAATCATTAAACCTGACAATGACTCAACTCGGCCGAGTCACGAGTTGCCTCTAGGACTTGGGTTTCAATAGACTCTGCTTCTTAGTAGATAATCCATTTACTTAATGGCCATTAGTATCACAAATCTGAAATCTGTCAAATATAACAATTTTTTTTCCAAACCATCCAAATTGGCTTTCCATCTTCTCGCCCATCGAAATTGACTTCTAGGAGAGACAAAGAAAGAGAAAGAAATCCATCACTCATTACTAAGGAGACTAAGTCACCCCTTAGATCCCATGTTAGTGAAAAGCAAAGCCATAAAATCTACTTATTATGATTTTGGTTCCAGCTTTTTCACCCCATTTACTATGATCTGTGTTGCCGTTGTCCCTACGTCTACACTGTTGGATAGTCCTCGAGATTCACATTACATGATCCCTAATGACCATCGAACTGTCTCGACCCTAGGGAGGACGTCGTCTTGAAACTGACTGCATCATCTTCCTTTTAGTATTGAGAGAGGGGGAAGAAAGAGAGGCTTCATCACATGCACCTTTTGGTGACTAAAGGACCCTTTGGAGGGTTAAAGAAAGCAAAAAATAGATGAGATAGGTGGGGTTGTGGAATCAAAATCTGTATTAAAACCATACAAAATGGTCACAACTTCACTTTTCTAGGTGTGGCAGCCTTACATAATCCTCACCTCATATGGGTTTTTGTATTGGATTTACTGAACAAGGAATCAAAGGCATTATACTTAGAGAATGAAAAAGAAAAAGAGAAAGAAAGGATATCATTCTCCTTTGTCTCTTTGTATTCATGATCCTTCTCATTTCACTGTTTCATTGTTTATGAAAAAACTGACTTATCATTTGCATCACTGTGTGAGCTTATGCATGTCAGGTTGACTTAATTGAATGAACATTAAGAAGCAATAGTAGGATATTAATTCCTTGAGTAATGAAGTTAGCAGGCCTTAAAGGCCATTGACTAGTCAAACTGATCAAATGATCATAACCATCTGATCCATCACATTCCTTTGGACGAACACCCTCCCCCCCCCCCCCCCCCCCCCCCCCCCAAAAAAAAAAAAAAAAAAAAGAAAAAGAAAAAGATAACAATTAGCCAAATATAGATCGTTTGCTTATAATCGTCTGGTTAAATTGATTTTTGACCTAGGAGCGACACCCATCGAATGGGAGGTCCTCGCATGTTCGCCATTTGTAGGATATGTTGTTTGTAAACCATAATTATGATCGATAACTCATATCACACAAAACGACTTTTTATAGATGTCTCTAGCTTTCACATGCCCAAAAAAGAAAAAAAATAAAAAGTAAAAAAGGGAAGAAAAAAAGGAGATTTGAATTAAATAAAGCAATATGTTTTGGCAATAAAAAAAAAAATTCGCCCTCCGTTAACTATGTGCATTTTGTTGTATCACTCTCGACAAATTGGATCGTCTGGGATCAAGTTATGTTTCTAATTGATTATGCTGGATGATTGATCATGCCATCATTGATTTCGCTTTTTTCCTGAAAATTTATTTTGTTTTGTTCTCATTCATTACTGATAAATTCAGCCTGACTACTCTCTCATAGGAAAAGAAAGAAAAAAAAAAGAGAAATGATTAGAGTCGATAACAAAAATTGCTAAAGGTCGCGAAATCATGGATTTTGGAGGAGTATGTTGCTTTGGTGAGGTGCAGGAAGGATTAGTTAATAGACATGTCATGAGAGGATGAGAACCTAATTAGATCAATTTGTTTGATATAATATATATGTCAATATGGATGAGAGCGTATCGAGCCTGACTGGCTCAATCATCGCTCTTGAACGCCACTACGGCGACATCGATTGATTTGTAGTGCTGAATAAAATTGCAGTTTGAGACACCATTAAGGGTGCTATGAAAGAACAGGCAAGAGACAATAGCAATTGAGGTGTCTGTCAACTTTTTTCACTACCAGAATCATTGAAAAGAAAGCCATGAGAGTGCTGACAGTGAGAAAGAGGATGTTCATGGGGTGAAAAAATTGGGAAGATAAGCAATTCCTCAATGAAACATTATGTTGTTGGCCATCAATGGCACTGGAGGGGCTGCACCACCCTGAACTGGTTCTTTAAAATTTTAAATTTCAAAAAATGGGTCAAGGTTTTTTTTTTAAATTAAATGCCACTAATTAGCACTAATAAAACCCTAACATTTTCTAGGGTTTGCTCTTACATGCACACATAGAGAGAGTGAGAGAGGATGTAGCAAGAGTCCCTTAGGTTGAAGTTGCAGCAGTTGGTGCCCTTAAGGGTATTTTAGTCATTTTAACATGATGTAACAAGTAACAACAACTTTGGGGCCATTTTGTTATTTCACAACTTACAAGGGGTAGATTTTAATTTAAGACTTTCTCTTAGTTTAAAAAGGGGGTGCGTAGAACGCATCCTGCGTCGTGTAGAAGAATTGAAAGGAGAATTACAGAGCAAAAGTGAGCCTCTATGATATAAAACGAAGACGAATAAGTCGTTCTTCGAGTGGCATTTTGAGATTGAGAGAGAGAGAGAGAGAGAGTGAGAAACCAAAAATCTGTGTTTTTCCTTTGTAAAAGCTTCGAATTTTATCGGTTCAGAGTTTTCTGTGCAAAAAATGGCTTCAAATGCGTCGAGAAACTTGAAATTCTCGATGATTCCTTGCTTCTTTTTTCCTCTGTAAGTTTTTTTTTTAAAGTGTTTTGGTTGTTTGATTTCATTGAAGTAATTTTGAGTGAAGAAACGATGGATTCTGCAATTTTTGCTGAAGTGTATCGAGATTTTCATCATTGATCCAACTACTTTGATTTTACAGTGATTTCGACATCTTCGAAGACCATAAACTTGGTTGAAACTAGGGTTTCTGGTGGTCGAGGGAGAGAGTGGAGATGGACCATTTGCTTCTCCCTACTGTTGGACCACCAATAAAACGGCGAGCTGGTTTGCGTAGGAAACAGGCGGGAAGAGGTTCTTATAGAGGCAGTTAGGGGAGTGGCGACAGTTGGGACAGTTAGGGTTTTGACAAAGGAGAGAGTTTGTAGGGGGTGTTAGGGCTTGAGATGGGTACTAACTTGCAGCAAACTCTCAGAAGCCTCTGTTTCAAGACAGAGTGGAAATACGCTGTCTTTTGGAAGCTAAAGCTTCGAGCTCGCATGTGAGTTTGTTATAATTTCTTTGTATTTTCGTAGATAGTCATAATTGATTTGCCAATGGTTCTGAATTGTGTTTTTTTTTGTGCAAAACTTCCTTTTTTAGTTGAGCATGAAATGATGTTCATCTTGGCATTTAGCTAGCATTTTTTAGGGGATTTCAATATTTGGAACATAATAGATTAGTGAATGCGGCATATTTAAATTGGGTTCCAGGCATACTAAAATAGTTTGTGGAAACCTGCTGATCGATTTGAAACTCCACTGACTTGACTGTGTTTGGCAGCACTTAGAGTACTACTGCTTCAAACTAATTTTATAACGTTGTAGTTGATATGATCGTTTGAGCTGATTTTGTGATTAATTTTGTCAAACTCCGGAATTTGAAGACCAATTCCTAGTTTGATTATAAATTGTTGAACATTGGCCATTGGAAACTCCCTAACTTTTTCTTAGTTTTGATTACTGATTGTTATGGAGAAAAAAAATAGTATATGCGGTCGTTAAACATAAGAAACTTAGATTGATCCTGGGGCTCTTTCTTGGATGATAAAATATCTATTCAAGCAATAATAATATGCTAGAATATTATTTTATAGGAGTAGCTATTTTTCTAGGATATTATTTTGTGTTGAACTATTTTAGAGGAGTAGCTACTGCGGCTCTAAAAATAATATGTTATCTAATATGGGGGGTTGGGAACTCATTTCAGGTTGTTGACTTGGGAGGATGCTTATTACAAAAACCATGAACCACTTGATCATTCAGAGAATATGAGCTTTAATGATACCCTTGAGAACTTGCATGATGGACGTTATCTACAGGATCCGCTTGGCATGGCTGTGGCAAAGATGTCATATCTTGTATATTCTCTAGGGGAAGGGTAAGATGTCTGTATCTATGCTATTGAAAAAGGTTTTGGTCTTTGATGCATCATATTGCAGTAGTTCAACTTGAACCTTATTTTTCAGAGCGAAAAAAAGCTTTACTGGAAATTAGCTGCTGTACTTCGGAACATTTTCCATAGATATTTGCACACTCTCTCTTTATCTTCTTTTTTTTTTTTTTTTTTTCTAATTTTTTTTATGATCCAATTGTTCAAAAATGTAAGCTTAGAGTTCCAAAACTTTCAAAGTTTCCTTGGAGATTTAGCTTTATGTTTTTGGGAGTACATAGTAGTGCAGAACTTTCATATTAATTCTTTGTTGAGCAGGATTATTGGACAAGTTGCAGTTACTGGAAAACATCAGTGGATTTTTGCAGACAAGGCTGCATCCTGTTCCTGGTCATCATCCGAGGTGAGGGATTTCCTAATTCAATGAATGCATAAGTATCACATAACTTACTTTGCTATTGTAAATGGATAAGATTTGATATTCCTTTTTTTACATTCATAAATCATAACTAGTCGTTCTTTCATTTGTGCGATTCTCAGTACTGTGACGGGTGGCAAGCTCAGTTTTTAGCTGGGATTAGGGTATGCTTACTTTACCTGTTCCTTGTTTAAAAGTATAATTAATATTATTGCGGTGACTATCACAGTACTAAAACAAACAAACAAAAAAATATAGATAAATCAATAAAGGATGGTTGGGCCTTTCATTTGACCGTGCTTGTTGATGGGTTTCATGCACTGGCTGCCTTTGGGTGGTCATACCCCAAAATTCTTGGAGATGGATAACACTAACCATTTGATCAAAAACCATATTCTGGAATGTTGCACATATTTTTATTGTTGTCATAAAAAAAGTGACCGATCATGGTTAGGGTCATCCTGTCAATATTAGTTATAGCCTGTGCCTTATTCTAGAGGTGCTCTATTGATTGGCTGGCCCAGGTTGATGCAGTATAGAGGTACAAAGTGCCATCTTTGGTGGTGCGCCACTCTATGCTACACTATGTTGCCCTGGGGCTGATGCACGGCTAGGAAATGTCATGGACTAAAAACGAAGTGTCCGACACGGGTACGGCAGCCATTTTGAAGTGTCCGGTTAACATAAATGCTACATTTCTTCATGTTTTCATTATGAATATGGGCAAAGTTAGGCTATATGTGCTGTTTAGATTCCACCACCCATATGTGATAGTGATAGACATTGTGAATTGGTGAACACATGGTCATTGATACGATTTGAGAATTCTAGTCCACCACTTGGATTAGCCACAACTCAAATTAACATTGTTTGGAAAAGTTTGCAACTGTTTGGTTAATAGCATTCATATTAGTTGGTTAAAAACTTAGTTGCAAGAACCTTCTTTCCTAGGCGCTTCTCCGGAAACTCGCTCCTGCTCACATTTTCTAAAATAATTCGATTAAATTTGTTTGCAACAGCCACGTCCTTGCTGATGCACTCGAATCCTCTCCTGCACCTGTTCCCACTTCAGCCAAGTAAGGTCAAAAAGTAGTGATTTGGACGCGTACATTTGGTCATTAATCTAGGCCGTCCAAATACGAGGCTATCACTGGGAGTAGCCATATCCCAACATTCATACTATTTGGAGAAATCCTAGCAGTCTGATGAATATCCTTATTTTGGACAGTAAGAAAATATGGGTGATGGCTCAAAATCACGGGGGCACTTAATTTTTTGGAAGGTTGGGATCACCTAATCTGCTCAAATTCGGGCTACGCTGATCCATGAGGTGACAAACATTTGGATGTCCGTATCAATGACCACATGGTATCATGTGGGGGATTTACTTCCACTACTCGTTGATTGTCCAAAATGAAGTTTATGCATTGGACAGGCAGAATTGCTCCCGACGTCCATATGGAAGGTTGCCAATTCAAGCGGTGCTCTAAAATTTGGGCAGTCTGGATCGATGACTGCCTGTTGCAAGTCAGACATCATTTTCAGGTTGTGGAACTAAACGTCACGTATAGATCACCTTTTTCCGTATGTAGAGAGTATGATTTAGCCTGCATCTTGCAAATAACATCATTTTGTCTCATTCTATTGAGATATTTTGTTGATAAAAATAATTTATTCTTTTTTGTGTAGACTATTGCTGTTGTATCTGTTGTTCCATATGGAGTTGTACAACTCGGATCTTTAAATACGGTAAGTAAGAGAAGTTCTTAAAATAACTTCTAGTTTGGTTGCGTTCGTAATTTTATGTATGGATTGTTGATATTTAAATGCTGTTTGATGCTTGTATAGTTCAATTTTGGGTGCCAATATCACCATCTATAAATTTGTATAGCATTATATGTAAGACTATCTGTTTTCTCTCCTTTGATCATCTGAAGAACTAAAAGTACTTTGCATCCAAGTCCATGTAAATTGGAGTTTATTCCTCCATATTGAATGATGGGCAAACGAACATCCTTTAAAATCCAGATTTGCATATGTTTAAAACAATTATGCGGATCAACTTGTTGAAATCTATATAAAAGGGTGGACAAATTTCAAATGAGGAAAAATCATCAGGATTGTTAATTTGGAGAATCAAGTGATTAATTTTTTAATATATTCATACGCGTGGTCTTGGAAATAAATTAATTAAATTGTAAAAACACTAGGTCTATCACTATGATACTGAGGAGTATTTACACGAGTGTCAGGTTGACTTACAACCTAAGACCCTTGTTTAAAGTGTCAATATGTATCGGTCTCTGAATGTACCTGTCATTTGTATCGAAGTGTTCCAAACCGGATCCTAACTTATTGTCATGTAATGGTATGGTACATGGTATTGATGCAAACCAGACCTGGGGATCGACCAGTTTGGCGCACAAGGACAGCGCCATAGTGAGACACAAGCCAAATTACGAGGACAACTAAAGAAAGTGTCAATGCAAGGAAATAAGGGTAAACAAACCCAATTTCACTAATGCCAACGTTAGATATAGGCCAATACACCCAACCTCCAGATCCAAAACCAGCACAAGCACCCATAGGTAGAAAATACATTATTCTCAGAAAATTAAAGAACATACGAGAGAACTGGACCAATCTGTTGTGGGGTGCCCAGAGTCTACGTGGGACGCAAGAAAGATGATGGCAGCTCTTTTAGATTTTTCATGTACAAGGGTGTTGAACATGGTCAAAGCTGTAATCTCAGATGGACCTCACGAAAGGGAAGCACGAGTTGGCAGTCATGTGAGACTATGCCATCCCAAAAGGGTCGCACGAGGTTGACGAAAACTTGTTCCAAGTGAAGGAAGATTGGAGAAGATGACTTGACTAAAGCTTACTAGTGAAGGATTGCTAATAGGTAGTGAAGGGTTGCTAGTTGAAGAAGGATGCTGAAGGCTTTATGAAGACAATCTGGATAATGGTGTTCTTTCTAGTTGACTAGAAATTTAGCGTATGAACCATTCCTTGTTCTCAAAGTCTTCACATCGATCATTAGTTCATTACTTCTATCTAGCTTTTCTTACCCCACGGAACTTGGTCCCTTTTTTTTATCTTTTTTTTCAACCTTGGAACTCACCCATGCCTAGAATCTCATGGTACCTATGCAAATTGGGTATGTTATATGTTCGAGAAATGCCCATCCCCTCAAGCATCACTTCGGCAAACTCTGCCTTGGCTCCATCAACAATTCATGTAGCTTGGAATTGGGGTCCCAAGTGTGTCTTTCGTAGACACTAAGGCATACATTATTTTACTTTGCTTCACGTCCTTCTTTAACCTTCTCTTGCATGGGAGACTAGTGGAGGTTTTAGCCTTCTTCTTTACAAGTATCTTTTCTTTCATGGGCCATAAGGTCACCTTCACTTATCCCATCCAAAAGGTGTAAGTGTTCTTGGCCCCACAGTGTGTCATATCTTGTTTGTATTGTAGTGGCTGACCTAAGCCAACATGACATGCCCCATTGGCACAATGTCGCACCAGACGGATTCCTCATACACCCCCAATAATGAAATTTACCAAACACTTGCTCAAAAATTCAAAATCATCACCTTGTTCCCTTTCTTAAAACACAAAATTTTGTAGGTTGAGGGTGCTTGATGGTCTTCAAGACTTCAACTACAACTTCTCCACCATCTCTTTTAATACCATGTTCTCATAGCTTCCACTGTTTATGATGTCGTACAGTTTGTTACCCAACATACAACACATTCATTAGATGCTTGATCTCACCCAACCTTTCTTCAATTTGGCCTTCAAAGAGATCTTTCCCTTTGAATGACTAGGGCCTCCCCAACAACATCTCTCGTGATATCCCTTCGTTCCATCATTGGCATAGTTTTCGTACTTGGCCCACCTCGGATGTTAGGACATTCCTCATTCATGGCTTCACTTGGTGACTAGGTGAGTTTGTTTAGCTTTGGCTCGTTACGGACACTTGTTCAACTGAAGTTCACGCTCCGTGCAAGGAAAACTTCTAATCTTGTAGCCTTCTTGTTTTCTCGATGTTGTTGCCTCCCCATGGCCTTTATTTCCTCCCTCAATAGTGGACTTAGTAGTTGATAGACATCCTGGAAGTTGTAGAGCATGTGAAAGTTGGCTTGATCTTAGATGGGCAACTGTAGCCCATTCACATAGCGGATGATGAGTTGATCCTTTCGTCTAGCTCAAGTTGTTGTTGGTGGCTAGCCAATGGAATTTTTTTGGTGTATTTCTTCACACTTTGACCCCTCTGCCTAGGGTTTTGGAAACATTGGTAAATACTTGGTTGTATTCTAAGATAAGAATAGGGTCTTCACCTTTTTCATCTTTTTTCATTGTCTTGATCTTTTCTTTCCCCTTTCTCCTGTGAGACTACTACAGTTGTCGTCACCACAATGAGGCATGTGCCTTAAACTTTGCTCCCACGAGTTTACCTGTCTTTTTGTCTTGAATGCTTCTACTTAAAGAAATTCTCCACACCATCTAACCAGTGGAGATGTCATTTGAATCCATCTCTCCATCAAAATTAGGTAGCTTGACTTGGGTCCTCTCTCTTAGAAAGTGTCCTCCCATTTTATCCTTCCTCCTCTCTTAGGCCTTCCATCAAACTTGTCACTTGCAGAGTCCCTATCATTCTTACTGGTGGAATGCCTATGACTACTACCACTTTCACTACTCTATCTGTTGGATCCTTTTGAGCTCTTTGCACCATTAGACGTTACTCAGTTACTAACGTTTTGGATCTCTTGTTGTAAGACTTGGTTCTGTTGTAGCACTCATTGTTTTTAAAATCCTATGATTTACAATTTGAACCTTACATTTCAACTGAAACTTTAACCCAAATCTTACAATTTTTTTGTGAATCTTAGGAGTTAAGTAAGATTTACAATTTGAATCTTACAATTCCATCAAATCGTACAATTTGAATAAAGACATGAAGTACAGTTTTTAGTGAAAACAATGACTCCTATATATGTCCATCGACTCATTGGATCACCATGGACCTATCACATTCATAAAAAGAATTTTAGTTGGTAGATCAATGAGAAAAAAATGTTATTTTCATGGATTTTTTAAATTAAATAGAATTATAATAATTAATATTTTAATTGTAATACTATAAAATAGGGTGTATTACATTATCATGTATGTATCTTACTGTGTCTTTATTTTTTCCTCTGTATCTTTGCGCATTGACAATGCATATCTAATCTGTAGTTATTGAAACAGTTACTTATACAGATACTTTAAGTCCTGACTTAAACAACTGACAAAATCTATCTCAGGTCAAGTTATTCAGACTAAAACAACTGACTGCTAAGCTATAATTCTGTTCTTCACCCTGTAAAATACACATGGCACACAAACTTTACCTTGTGTCTGCTATGGTGTTCAATTTTGTTGTATTCTGCTGTAAATTAATATAGATATGCACCAATGTAGTCTCTCATCTTATCTTTTTCACTATGACGGATCAATGATAATGTGTATTTTTAGCTGTATATGCTAAATCATTTTCTGGACATCATTTAAAGCTAGTTTCATGTTCTCGTTTTCCTTTCATGTGAGGGGAGCAGGTCATTGAGGATATGAAGCTGGTGACCCACATCAAGGATGCATTTCACTCACTTCAAAATTCCTCTGTAGAATTTCTTCCTAGTCCAGTACATTATATTGTGGAGAGCAACTCATGTTCGGTATGTCTACTTCTCTTTTATTTGACAACTGTTATAACTCATAAGTAGCTAATTTAGCTTTCCCACCCAGTCAGAAGTATCAGCAGAAAATTCAGGTTTATAGATTTTCAATGATTGCCTGCAGAGATCAGATAAAGCTATAAACAACAAAAAGCCAGATATTCAATCTCACTTGTCGTCGTCTCCTGGAAAATGCAATGAATTATCCCAAGATGTTTTTCCACTGCCTGGTCCCCATAAGAAAAATGCGGTTGAAGTGGTCTGTGGACATGCTGGAATTGAATCACCAACAATAAGGGATAATGGAAGTGCTGAGTTACTTCAACCAAAATCTGGATTCTTCACTCTGGAGCATCAGAATGAGGTACAGATGAAAGTGATTAATAACAAAAGGTTTGGGGAGGAGAATAGTGGCTGGCAGGATATGTTGGAAGGATCGAAGCACAATGATGCCCCAGCTTCATGCAATTTTCCTGCAGAGAGTGCAAATTTGAATAATTTTACTCTGCCAGTTGACAAGTCTGGATTAGATTATCCTTTCTTGCCTTTGGACCTACTTGACTCTGCTGTTTGGGATAGAGTAGTTTATCTTCAAAATGAGGAGATTCACTCACCTGAACCATTGGAGACTCAGCTAGGAAAAGGCTTGGTACAGAAACCAGAGTTATGGCCCAAGTCAAGTCACCCTGACACTGTGAACAATTCCTTCATGTTTTCTGCTGGCTGTGAGCTGCACGAAGCCCTTGGATCAGCTTTTAAGAAAGAGCAAGATTCTTGTGCTTGGAGCGAGTCAGAGAGGACAGAAAGTGGATTGCTTTTTGAGCCCCCAGAAGGGATGATCAGTACCTGGTTTTCAACAGAATGTGGGTCAGATCTTCTAGAAGCAGTGGTGGCAAATGCTTGTCCGGGTTCTAGCAATGTTAAAAGTGAGAGTTCATTGTGTAATTCAGAGCAATCACTATTGACAACTGAAAAACCCCCACATAAGCATGGTACTGGTCCAGCAGGTGGATCAGTTGTCAAGTCCTCTCTCCTTGTGGAAGATGATGCACATCACCACTTAAATTCAATTTGGGAATCAACTGGAGTAGGTGTTGTAAGGTCTCCAAAGGAGTCATCGCCAAAGACTCTGAGTACATGTAGTGAGCAATTGGAAATGCGGGTGGAACCAGCTAGGATCAACAGGAAAAGGGCTAGGCCTGGTGAAAGTTGTAGGCCTAGGCCGAGGGACAGACAGCTGATCCAAGATCGTGTTAAGGAGCTGCGAGAGCTTGTGCCCAATGGGTCAAAGGTAACTCTTCCATAATTGATCACCATGATGACTTTTGGTGAAATGATAATATTTCTTCTTTCACGTGGAAATATGTTGCTGTCATAATGCACTGAAAATTTGAAACAATTACACAGTGCAGTATTGATGCACTACTGGAGCATACGGTCAAGCACATGCTCTTTCTACAAAGTGTTACTAAGCATGCTGACAAGCTAAGGAAATGTGGTGAATTAAAGGTAAGACTCATTGTTACTTAATTTCCCTTTGATCTGATGGTTGTTGCACCTAGATTGGACTTTCGTTGGTGCCAAGGAACTTAGTCAAATTTGAGTCTTATATTGGCATAAGAGTGGTCTTAAGAGAGAACATTGTCATCATCATCATCATCATCTGCATTATCCAAACTATTTGTGGTCATCGGCAATAGGAATCCTATTTCAGCTCTATTTAGAGCTATATCTTCTATTAAGCCAAGTGCCTTCAAATATTTTCTTACTACCTTACGGCACATCTTTTTCGGCCTTTCTCTCGCTTTTCAACCTTCACCAAAGCGCTCCTCACTGGTGTTATAAGTGGGGTCTTCGTTGAACATGCCCAAACCATCTCAATCAACTTGCCTTCTATATTCTCAATTGGTGTTACTCTTAGATTCTCTCGTATGTGCTCATTTCTAATCTTGTCTTTTCTAGTTTTCGTACTCATCCATCTCAACATCATCATATTTTCTATACTCATTCTATGAAAATGTTGGTTCTTGATCGCCCCGCATTCTGCTTCGTAAAGTATGGTTGGTCTTATTGCTGTCTTGCAAAAATTTTCTTGTAGTTTCATTGATATGCGTTGTTCAAATAAAACTCGAGAACTACATCTCTACATTAGCCACCAAGCTTTAAATATGGGAAACATCATCTTCAATTTCTCCCACTTTATGGATGATTGAACCTAGATAACAAAAGAAAATTCGCTTTTAGGCAATTTTTACTTGGCAATCGTAACTAGCATCTCATCCCTCTTGATTATTCTTACTAAAGTTGCACTGCATATCCTCTTTGTACTATTTATTGTAAAACCTCTGGTTTATAAGATATCCCTCCATAGTTGTAGTATTGCATTTACTTTCTTGTCTAATCAACTAACACTATGTTATTTGCAAATAACATACACTAAGAAACTCCCCCTTGAATATGAGCAGTGAATTCATCCATAACTAGGTACGAAGATATGGACTTAGGGCACTTATAAAAAATAAAAGGATATAGACTTAGGGCCGATCTATAGTGCAAACCCACTGTAACTGGGAGATCACTTTTCTCACCACCAAGTGTTGGTTTAAATTCATTTGTGAACCCCCTGCCATATGAAATTTACATTGTATTTCTGAATCTGCTGTTGTGTGATAAGGAAATGGGCTTACTGGGATCCTGCAGTCGTGAACATGGTTCAAGTTGGGCTCTAGAGGTGGGAAGTCAGACAAAAGTTTGTCCAATAATAGTTGAGAATCTTAACATGAACGGACAGATGCTTATTAAGGTATGTACTTATTAAATGTAAACAAACTTCTTGGTATTTTACCTCTCAGCTTTTCTCTGAATCTCTGAATGGTTCTCTGGTTAAACTGTGTAGATATTGTGCGAGGGATGCAACCATTTTCTTGAGGTAGCTGAGGCTATCAGAGGCTTGGGTCTAATGATTTTAAAAGGTTTAATGGAAGCCCGTGGTGAGAAGTCATGTGCATGCTTTGTTGTCGAGGTATGATCTTAATTTGCCTTTTTAGTGTTACTAGAGTTGAGGTAATCCACATTGTAAATCAGTAACAAGGAGATGGGCTGAGTGACCATCCTCACCAAAATTCAGCCCATTCAGACATTTCTAGCCCTATGAAAAGTAGATTTTAAGTTGAGAGTTTCGGACCGTCTATTTCACTGTCAGCTTTTAAGTCCCCACATTAATAGGGTTAAAAATTTCAGAATTGGCTGATATTTTGTGAGGATGATTTTTTTATTTTTCAGGACGTTAACCAGATCTCATTTTGAACTTTCAAGTTTTGAATCTTTATTACATAGTTAAAACCATCCAAACAGTATAACTTTCATACTAACTTGTCAAAAAAAAATGTATAAAACATTTATACTATGGCTCATCCAAGAGATGGGCCAAACTGTTTGAATCTGTGCTTAGGTGATCCACGTGAAGTAGCACAGAACACAAGTTTAATCCATACACCATTCTTTTGTTCCATTGGGTACGAATCTTGAATTGAGAACCATTGCAGGGGCAGAATAACAGAGGCTTGCGTAGGATGGATATCTTATTGTCGCTTATGCAGTTATTGCAACCGAAGACTACAATCTGATGGCTACTGCAGATTGACCCAGGGGACTGCAATGTAAACACTTCGAGTTGGTTTCATAGGCTCCAATTGTGATTTGCATTTCTGTTCGATGATCCTTGTTTCTGTATATGCTCTTCATTTTCCCCCTTTTATGTATAACATTTCTTTTTGTATCCGGTCGTATTTGGTTGATGATCATCTCTATATCATTTTCTTTATTATGGTAGTTTGGAAATCCATAGTTCGAAGGTTGGAACTTAAACCATTGAGAGTGCCTTCAGTAAGATTTTTATATTCCAGTGATGTACTACCATCTTTATTAGGAACCAAATTTCATGAAGATATTTGATTTCTTTACAAGTGAGCATTTTTATTTTATTTTTCAAGTTTGATGCCAGTAAACATCAAGCTCCTCTTGATTAGAATACAAACTGAGGTCATGCAATTATTGGAAGTTCATCGGTCTATCTATACTGTCAAATTAATATTACTGTTTTCTATCAAATCGAAAATATCAGATGGTTTAATTTTCTTCATAAAATAAGATCAATTATAATGTTCGAAGACCCAAAAAAAAAACTTCAAACTTGCAAAAACAGTTAAATTTTCTGAAAGAGTTAAAAACTTGTATCCACCAGTTGAAAGGTAGTATCCACCAGTTCAGCTTGCCTCACCCATTTGGTTGAGGTGATGCCTCGAGCCCCTATCATTTTGTGACATGTGGAGGAGAGGACAAGGGCTACCTAAAGAGTAGGTTACATCTACATAAATGTTACCAAAAAATAGAATGAACCAAAACTAATTCTCCGTGTTACCCTTGACACACCCACACCCACACCGGTTACCAAAACTAAGCTTCAACTGTAAAAGGTAGAACTCATATGTTAATTAGTATCTTACAAGTAAGAGAGGAAAAGAAAAATATAATTTAAGTGTAAAATCAAAATCCGTGCCATGTCAGATTCCAACATGTGTTTGATAGGGTACTTAGCCCATTTCGAAGATTCCATGCAACATAGATCTGAGGGAATGTCATAGCGTCATAGCAGCTCTCGATTGAATAGTTTAGGCATGTATAACAAATAGTAATGGTCCACCAATACTTGAGTTTTCATGCATTCGATGCATCTTAGATAGTCAGAGCCAAGCTCTAGAGCCTCCGATACTATTCAGACAATGTCTCCTCCAGTCTGATGATGCATTTCATGTACGACTATTATCTATCTGCAACAAATATTAGGAGGGTACGTATTCTTAGAGAAGGTTTGTTTAGGGATTGATTTTTTACTAATCAGGTTGATCTTAGATTTGTAGGCCCACTTAGGGATTGGCCAAACATACATACGGTCATCATCCTCTTAAAATGTGCTACATGGCTCATACTGTGGGCAGTCAGCGAAGTTTTACTCCACTTTGAGTGAAGTCGTCTTGACCTTGTGTCAAATCTCCCATATTGCTCTTAGGCAAACCCAAGCATAATTGAACCTCTCTAATTGTGGACGGTGCAGTCGATCAGTATATCAGCAATCAATTCAGTAGAGATTCATGAACAACAACAACAACAACAAAATAATTGACTCACAATTACTTTTGAAAAGGACAAAAATGCCTATTTCTTCAACCTTGGAACGAAAGAAATGTGGGTTTGGGATAAAACTCCAACCCTAAATCAAACGGCTGTGGTGGACGGCCGACCAGAAGATTCCGGTCGGTTGGCCACCTGACTAACCCACCGGAGTCCCGTGGCCGGCCGTCCACTGCTCTGGCAAATAATGTTAAAGGTCAAAATCAGGTAACCATAAAATGAAGCAGGTCAAAATCAATTATCCCACCAATCTGTAACAATTTTTAACTGAAATCTTTAGTTTTAGATCTATTTTAAAAGGTCAAATATAGATTAGGCACATACACCATATACAAAAACAGATACACATTCGATCATGGTTGAATCTTTATGGGTCAAATATGAATGCAAATTATGGGTTTGGATCAGATCTCAATCAAAATATGGTTCATTACCTGTAAATTAGGATCCAAAATCCCTGTAGACTTGACCCATTTCATGCTCTACTTAATTCTCTTCACAACACAACGGTAATCAAAATTTTCTATATATGCGTTTAAGAGCTTAAGCCCTTGTTTTTAATAGTTTCACAACAATGCAAAAACACAAAGCAAAGAGACTACAGTATGTTGGTCGTCAGAGATAGACGGCACTCCGGCGAGTCGTATGCTGCCAGTAATAGCCGGAATCACAAGATCTAACAATTGTTTTTTTAGAAAACCCGATGATAAACTTTCTTTTAAATGATAGAATCCTGACTCAAAATCTTCATCTAAACACACGATTTTTTGGGTCCTTCTACTCCAAGATAGATGAAACTTTTACCCAAAAAAGGTGGAAAAATGTATTGGAAAAAGAAAGCAATTTGTGCACTACTTCTCTCACAAAAAATAAAAAAAACAGCCATTGAAGTAGTAACAAAAACTTGGGATATAAGGATCTGTTGATGATGGCGACTCACCTTGTTGGTGTAATGTTTTTTAGATTTCCAGATCTGCCATAAGGCTTGGCAAAACGAAGTAGACCCCAGTTTTTTCTCTTTGACTTCTATGTAGTTAAGAACTTAAATGATGGCAATATCCAAAGAAACTTTATTACATGTTGATTCTAGTTTCAACTTTCAACCCTTTTCTCAACTGAGAAAACATTATTATTTCAATCGTTCTAAACCTACCGGCCAATCCATTCACAGCTTGAAATAAGGCAGGGCCGAGTTTCCTTCTAGTCCTTTTGACTTGTAGAAGGAAACATAATCAGTGACAAGAGTGTCCCTATATATAGGCGGATTATTGTCCGATAAGAACTCCTTTATTGGCCCATAAGGTTTTGATTCATCTGCACTTGGATTGAAGAAGCATGCCACTGATATCCTAGGGCCGACGCGTCCAGCCAATACTCTATGTTCGATGCTTTTGAGCTTGTCATTAGTGATAAGCTACACATACAGATAAAACAAAAAGAAGTTGGTAATATAATTAAAGAACATAAGAGATTATCAAAGCGTAATGCAAGCATACCTGTAGAAGATCCCCAATGTTTGCTACTAGAGCTCCCTTCATAGGAGGAACATCCACCCATTGATGTTCATGAAGAACTTGTAGGCCACCAATATGGTCTTGTAGAAGAATAGTGAGGAAGGTAGGGTCTGAATGCTTGGCACTGCCTAGAGTCAAATGTGGCTCAGGGCATGCTGGATAGTAATGGCCCACCAGAGCTGGAGTTTTCATGCATTCCATGCATCTAAGGTAGTCCGGGCCAAGCTCTAGAGCCTGTGATAGTAATTCAGACAATGTCTCCTTCAGTTTGATGATGGATTTCACGAACTCAACCATTATCTTTCTGCAACAAATATAAGGAGGGTGTTCTTAGAGAAGCTTTGTTTAGTAATTCAGTGATGCCAATGTATTTGTTTCTTCTTTCTTAATTTTTTTTTCTTTTTCCGGCCCCCTCTTTCTTAATAAAATTTTTCTCTGTGATGATAAAAATAAATAAGATGATAAATCTCGCAGTACTAAAAAAAAGGATCAGTCAAGGTGTAGGAACATGTATAGCTTTTAATGGCAGAAATCTAAAACCCCCACACACAGCATATAATACAAAACGTGCCGAAAACGTGTAATAAAAATTATCGATACAGGATAGCAGGAAACCAGATCAAAACAGAATGATAAAAGAATGGCCATCCTTTATCACACCTGTAAAACTTGCAGATTAGAGATAGTTTGTTCAAATGTTAGCAACCCACCAACAAATAGTACCTGCAAACTAGAGGCAATTCCTCGGAGTCCAGTTGATCGTCAATAAAATTACATCCTAGTGTATCCCTCCAGTTTGCAGCCTTCGATTCATAAACTCCATTGCTGTAAGACCACACTTTTCTCGTGACGTCACTTGTATAGATCTCCATCTTCACCTCCTTGGGTTGCTCGTGAAATTGACGCACACCTTCAATCATCTCGTCTAGAATGCTAATTGGAATTCCATGATTCACCATCTGAAAGAAGCCCCATGTCTCCGACGCTTTCCGAATTTCATCAACAATCACCTTTCGTCGATCACCATCAACGTCTTCCAAATCTATCACCGGGACCTCGAGGTGGGTACCATTAATGTCTGACTCCTTTGGTAGATTCTCTGGTGAATGAATGAAGAACCTGGGAATCTTGACCACACCGGAATCTACCAGTCCTTTGACTCCAGCTTTCGTGTCGTCAAACTCCTTAACTTCTTTCGCCTGGTCATAATCTGATGCACCTCCGATGAAGGATTCTTCGGTGGTGCCGTCTTCCATTGCCATTTTGGTAACCTTTCACTTGTTACAGCCTTATTCTTATGGTTTCATAACCAAATGATTAAACTCTCTAGTGTTCAACTCCACCAATATGCCACTACCTTATTGGACAAATGGCTAATTATTGTACCTTGACTTTTATCAAAAGGCAGCCACTATTTCAGTTCTAACTGTTCTTGTGGGATATGCCTTAAACAGCTATCTAACAATGGACAGTTGCAATCGATTACAGATGAGGAAATAAAACAAGTTGTCTGAAAAATGGGTCCCATAAAGGTCCTAGGATCAAATGGGCTTAATGCTTTATTCTGTAAGATGTTCTGGCACGTACTTGGTCCAATACGATTGGAAAGCACTCTGTGCTCGACGCTTTTAAACTTGTTGTTGTAGATAAACTGCATTAAAAACAATGAAGGTTCAAAAGATCTGAAGACATACGCTTTGACAGAAGAAAAACTCTAGATAGATAAAATGGCTAAAGAGGATTCAAATTGCCTATCCCAAATAATTGGGATAAGACGTAGACGTCGTTCGTCTCCATTGATTCACTAAAATTGCCTACTCATTATTTTAAAACATACCTGGAGAAGATCCTCAATGTTGACTACCAAAGCTCCAGGAATGGGTTGTATGTCAACATGTTGAAGAAGAACTTGGAGTCCACCAATGTTGTCTTGAAGAAGAACGGTCCGAATGCTTGCTTGTGCCCATAGTCAGTTCTGGCTCTGGGCATGCCGGATAGTAGTGAGAAGTAAGTAAACACCCTTCAGCGCAATCCAAGCCTTTTAGATAGTCCAGTTTGAGCAGAAGAGCTTCTGATAATAACCCGAACAGAGTATCTCCCAGCCTTGTCATATGCTTCGTATACTGGATTGTTATCTCTCTGCAGATTAAGAATAGATTATGAGAATGTTTTTATGTTACAACAAACATAAGAACCTTTATAAAGGGTGTTTGGACACAATGATTTGTTGTCCACACCACAGATAAATGTGGTGTATAGTTGCCCTTAACAATGGATTACCAGCATACTAATCCCTTTATAGAAAACTTTTATGTGGTCACCAGATAGGGCCCTAAATTAGATTGTTGGCTTTATTGTGGACCTCTTTGGAAAACTTGCGCTTTCTAGTCCCAAGCTAGAAGAACTGGTTCGATATTTCAACTTCTTTTAAAGAAGCCAACATTAATCCTATTTTAAGGACACAATCTGAAAAAGCAGGGCCTAAAATTTGGCTCTACACAGGCAAAGTCATCTGGGGTCATTTTGGCCAAGCGTTTGAGGTTAATACTTGCAATTGTGCTGGGATTGGTGCTATGGTTCACTGTGACATCTCGACACTCCCAAGTGGGTATCTGCATATCATAGCACCCATGGTCATTCTTTGGGAGATCTGGTTAGAAAGGAATAAGCGCAAATTAATATGAGGGGATTAGCAATAATATCATTCTTAGTAGAAGAAAATTTGGCGCTGGCCCTGTGATATCAATTGTTAAATCTCTCCTTCCAAACCTAATGAGAATCAGTTTAAAGGTATCCTAGAGAAGCGCCAAATGACAGAGTTTAAGGTTCCCATTAAAAGGAAGACTATTGTGTATTGGAATAAGTCTTCTGATGGTATAGTTGCCTTGAATGTGGATGGGGCGTCTTCTAGTCAAAATCTGGCGAGTGGAGGCGGTGTTATTAGAGATCACAATGGTAACCTTATTTTGGCTTTCCATGCTTATTATGGTGAGGGAACTAATAACTTAGCAGAGCTGAGGGCTAGCTATTCTGGATGGGCTTAAACTATGCAAGAACATTGGCCATAATGTTATCCAAATCCAAACTGATTCAAAGATCGAGGTTTCTTGGATCAATCACCAATTCTAGTCATATTACATGGCACCTTAAAGCTTAGTGGTGGAAAGTCATGGATATATTAAAAGAGTTCACTTTCTCTATTAAACACATCTACAGAGAGTCTAATGCTGCTGCTGATTATATGGCCCTGAATGGGCTTCTCAATGGATCTTACATGGAGTTCACTGATAATGGGCCTCCCTGCCTTGCTGGTCTTCTTTAGTTGGATAAGATTGGCACTCCCTATATTAGAGCCTAGGCTTGCTTCTTTTTATGTGTTGCATCCACGATTATTTTATCTTCTTGATTGTCTAGCATCTTGAGGGGTAAGCCGCCGCGCCCCCCCCCCCCCCCCCCCCTCAATGCGACTAGGGCTGTCTATACCTTATGGCACTCCCTATATTAGAGCCTAGGCTTGCTTCTTTTTATGTGTTGCATCCACGATTATTTTATCTTCTTGATTGTCTAGCATCTTGAGGGGTAAGCCGCCGCGCCCCCCCCTCAATGCGACTAGGGCTGTCTATACCTTAAGGCCCACTGATGCTTCTTCATAGACAGGCAAATCAATAAATCAAAGTACATACCTGCATGTAGCCGGCAACTCTTCGGGGTTGATAGGATCAGGAGCTAGCATTGCAAAGTGCAAGGTGTCCCTCCAGTTAGCAACTCTAGATTTATAAAGATCAAAATTGCATTCGAACCTTACCTTTCTGGTGATATCACGTGTATAGAACTGTTTCTTCACCTCGACTTCTTGCTCATTAAATCTATGTATCCCTTGGATCATTTCGTCCATGACACTAAGAGGGACCTCATGATTCATAATTTGAAAGAAACCCCATGTCTCCGACGCATTTCTGATTTCATCGACAATCTCCTTACGTCGACTGTCTGTAGTTTTCGATTATTCCAATAATATAGAGAGTATTTTTTTTAATTAATACCATATATATTAATATATTAAATATAAAAAAGGCCTTATATAGAGTTTTCACCTTAGACCTCAACTTGTATCGAGACGGCCTTGGCCCCCCCGCCCCTAACCCGCTTTGGAGTTGGCATAAGCATTTGTATGTAATTCCAGTTCTTGAGATAAAATTTTCATACATTAGGACACGATTTGGATTGGCCAAAGCCTAGAGTTAGCATTGTTCACAACATCTCTAACGGTTTGATAGTTAGACCTAGGGATCCACAAATGAGGCCACATAGTTGTAGATCGATCTAGAGCATCCAGATCTTAGGCTATCTCTTGGATTGAACATAGCAGGAATTTCACATAAAAAAAAAAAAAAAAAATCCCATTTCGTATTGAAAGTAATATAGGATTCTGTGGAGTTCGATGCAGAGCAAAACCGACGAATTCATAAGAAAATCAATCGCAATCAGACGATCTGAAGATTAAAATTGCTTGATCACAAGTTCAACCTTGCTTATCCATACATAACTTCTCAATCACACAAAAACACACATAAATATACATTCATCAATTAGAATGAGAGTCATTTTATCAAGTAGTTTTATCATGCCCATGCCATGAACTTCACAACTTAAAATAGTCGAGTGTAGTGCCCTCGAGCCCTTTAGAGTTGAAATAGGTAAGATAGTCTTTAATTAGGATTTCTCTATACTTAGGGGGATTATCTTCTGATAACAACTCCTTGATAGGGCCATAAAGCATCGGGGATATTTCGAGACGAGTGTCGAAAAAGCATGCTATGGATATTCTTGGTCCAATACAATTGGAAACCACCCTGTGCTCGACGCTTTTAAGCTTGTCGTTGGAGATAAGCTGCATAAAAACAATGAAGTCCAAAAGATCTGAAGACATATGCTTTGACAAAAGATAAACTCTGAATGGTAAAAGAGGATTCAAGTTGCCGACCTGCTAAAATTGCCTACTCATTATTTTGAAACATACCTGGAGAAAATCCCCAATGTTGACAACCAAAGCTCCAGGAATGGGTTGTACATCAACCCAATGATGTTGATGAAGAACTTGAAGTCCGCCGATGTTGTCTTGAAGAAGAACAACAAGGAAGGCGGGGTCCGTATGCTTGGTTGCGCCTATAGTCAATTCCGGCTCTGGGCAAGCCGGATAGTAGTGAGAAACAACTGTACACGCTTTAGCACAATCCATGCCTTTTAGGTAGTCCATCTTGAGCCCAAGAGCTTCCGATAATAACTCTAACAGAGTATCTCCCAACCTCGTCACATTCTTCGTATACTCAACTGCGATCTCTCTGGAGATTAAGAATAGATTATGAGAAGGCTTTCATTAGGTTGGCACCCCTACCTTTATCAAATCATTTGCACCATGGTTTTAAAAACGGCCGTTTAAACGGTAACGCTCCAAGCCCGTTTCCGCTTAAATCCGTTTTATCGGTTTTGAAAAAAACGGCCGTTTTTTGGTTTTAACGGCCGTTAAAATCGTTTAAACAGCCGTTTAATTTCAAAAAAATTTGTGAAAAAAACGGCCGTTAAAACTGTTTAATTCCGTTAAAATCCGTTTAATTTCCGTTAAAATCCGTTTAAATCCGTTTTTTTTTTAAATTTCAAAATTTGAATTTCAGCGCCACTTTTTCCATTTTTTTTTTTCCGTTAAAAGCGTTAAAACCGTTAAAATCCATTTAATTCCGTTATTTCCATTTTTGCCCCTGACCGTTTCAATCCGTTTTAACGGTAACGCCCCGTCAGTTTAACCGTTAAAACGGCCTCCTTTAAACCTTGATTTGCACAACTCACTCCAAAAACCCATCAAGGGTTTATAAATCTAAAGTAGGTCTTATGTGGATCTTCAATTGCCCGTCAAAAATCAGTCCTGGAATCCCACCATTGGACAGTACTGAAAGGTAAATGACTACCCACTTTTGCGCGCAAGTGTCAGCTCTAAAGGTCACCTCTCTCCAAGTAGAGGAGAAGCAAATACAATCAAGTTCCCCCATCACTACTTTCCACTCCCCTATTGCTTGCGAAGGAGGTTTCCCTGAAGCAAAGGAGATGACTGCTGCTTTAGAATCCGACTCGTTCTAAGTTGTTTCGAGGTCTAATGCGTTGTTTGGACATCTATTCCAAGGTCAATTTCTTGAATAGAATTGTTTTTCTGAAGTAGCGTAGTTAGAACCTGGGCTCGAGTCAAGTTCGAGTATTCAAATTAACTCAACTCGGTAGACTTTCGAGTCGAGTCAAGTGTTCAAATACTGGATGGAACAAGCCTTGGATTAAACTCGAACTACTCAGACAGGAGGATTCTTGAACTGAATTTTGTATAGGAGTGGAATCCTGATCCTGTGTCCTAATTCTGTTTCTCAGATTGAAAGGCTTGGACACGGCTACATCAGGCTAGGTCTGATTAGACAGACCTAATCCTGCATCCAAACACCCCATAGTGCAGCTACTTAGGCCCTATTTAGTTGCCCATTCTGGAAACGATTCTTGCCCATGAATGTCCAAAAAAGTTTTTAAGATTAACACTTCTTAGCATATGAATCCCTTCATAGAAAACTTTTCTGTAGTCACCATATAGGCCCCTAAATTAGATCATTCCACTTAATTTGGGGCCCCTTTTGGAAATTCATGCTTTCCGGTCCCAGCCTCTGATACTGTTTCATGGACAAAATCTCATAAAACAGGGCCTAAAATTTGGCAACACACATTTACAAAACATAGGTCAGAAGTCAGAACAACTGGACCTGACTCCAGAGTTGAACTTGGTTGGCCCAATTTTTTTGGGTTTTCAAACTGGACCTGAGTTGAACATGATCCCTTAACAAACGGTCTCGATCAATTCATAGACAGGCAATTCTATAAACGGAAAATTTTCGAAACAAACCCAAGTTTAAGGGTATTTTGCAAAAAGAACCGTATTTTTTGAAATTTGTCAAAACAAACCTAGGACGCCGGACCGTTTGGCGTATTCTCACGAAACTTTAAAATGGCTGAATTGCCCTCTTCAAACGATACGCCAAATGGTTAGGCGTATGTTGTTATACGTCGCCAAACGGTATAGCGTATCACTTTGTGAACCGCCAAACAGTTTGGCGCTTCACAAAGTAATACGCTATACTGTTAGGCGTTTATTTTTTACTGTGTTAACGTGAAACTCACGTTTGATGATGTTAGAAATTTCATATCACCAAAAATCAGCCATTGATTTATCTTCCTTGTGTGTACACCAAAATTATGAAAAAAAAAAGTCAAATCGCCGTCAGACGCCATATTGTTTAGCGATGGTTATTAACAGTCGCCAAACGGTTTGGCGACTGTTAATAACCGTCGCCAAACAGTATGGCATCTGACAATGATTTGACATTTTTCAGGCAACAGGACAAGGGCAAATCTGCCATTAAAATATTTTTTGAGCATTCACCAAATGGTTTGGCGTCCTAGGTTTGTTTTGACAAATTTCTAAAAATACAGTTCTTTTTGGAAAATACCCTTAAACTTGGGTTCGTTTCGAAAATTTTCCGTTCTATAAATCGAAGTACATACCTGCATGTAGCCGGCAAATCATCTGGGTTGATAGGATCAGGAGATAGCATTACAAAGTTTAAGGTGTCCCTCCAGTTAGCAGTCCGTGATTTATAAAGATCAAAATTGCATTCCAACCTCACCCTTCTAGTCTGATCACGTGTATAGAACTGTTTCTTCACCTCGACATCTTGCTCGTTAAATCTACGTACCCCTTGGATCATTTCGTCCATGACACTTAGAGGGATCCCATGATTCACAATTTGAAAGAAACCCCACGTCTCCGATGCACGTTGGACTTCATCGACGATCTCCTTACGTCGATCGTCATTCTCCATGCCTTGGAGGTCTATGACTGGAACCTTGAACTGGGTCTGTTCGCAAACTAAGTCCTCGACGAGCTCATCCGGTGGTCGGACGAAGATACGAGGGATCTTTTCCACCCCGGCATCTACTAGTCCTTTGACACCCTGTTTTCGTCTCGTCGAAGGCCTTTACTTCTTTTGCTCTGTCGTAGGCAGGCACAATTCCGTCTTCGAATTCTCCGGTGCCAGTGATCTCCATTGTTTTAAGAAAAAAACGGAGAAAGAAAGGAGAGTGGTTGACCTCTTGTGATTTTAAGGAATCCACTGCACAGAAATGGAGGGTGATTTTTCTCAAATTTTTTGGGGGACCAAGTACGAACCCAATCAGGAGTCACCATCTGTTAAGAATACTTCAAGTTTTAAGAATATTCTACGGTCAAATAGTCAAATCACATGTGCTGAACTCTTGATCCACACACCCCATAGAGAAAATTGCTCCACATAAATATTATCCTTACTAGAACCGCTTAGCCATACCAAAGAAAATATAACATTTCCCCGGGCTGTTCTTTGATGCAGAAGTCCCTCAAATTGCAAATTGCAACGTAGTAGACTTGTTCGGGCCCACTTGCCTCTTGAATGTCTGGCCCACAGTTTGATAGACCTACGTACCAAAAATCCACGTGATTGGTGATTTCTAGCCATAGGATTTGAGCACTTTTTCATCATGGGCTTTAAGAACAGGCATATGAGTTGTTTTCAAGCCTACGATGAAAAAGTGCTCAAATCTAATGGCTAGGAATCACTAATCACGAGGATTTTTGGTGTGTTCGTCCATCAAAGATGTGGGACAAACATTCAGGGGGCGGTGGGCCCGAAAGAGTATACTACGTGGCAAAACAGAAGTCGGTATCATAGATTTCCCATTTCCTCAGCCTACCATAGACAGGAGTAAAACTTCTGTCACAACAAAGTTGCAAATCACACAATCACAGCCAATGAGTTCTGGGCACGTATACCTCAAAGAAAAAGCAAATGGGTACGTTGCAAAGCACTTGTGTAGGTGCCTAGAATTCATTGGCTTGTGATTGTGTGATTTACAATTTGTTGTGATAGAAGTTTTACTCCATAGACAGAGTGTGTGTCCTAATAATGATCTTAATGTTGACTTTGTTGTCCTATTAGAACTGCTTAGCCCTACCAAAGAAAAAGATAACATTTCCCCAAAGCTACCATAGATTAAGTAAAACTTCCCTAGCAGTAGACCGGTCGCCCATAATGTGAGCCACGTGGCACACTCTTAGAGGACGCTGACCATATGGATGTTTGGTCAATCCCTAGGTGGACCTACATACCTAAAAATCAGGCTGATTAGTGATGTCAAACCTTTGGATATCCTTGCATCCCAAATAATGGTCAATAATGCTCAAATTCCCACCGTTAAAATCAATCCATGAAAATGACTCAAATCCCACCCTTAGAAATCACTAATCAGATTGATTTTTGGTTTTTAGGTCCACCTAGGGATTGACCAAACACCCATATGGTCAGTGTCCTCTAAAAATGTGCCAGGTGCCTCATATCGTGGGCTGCCAGCGGCTTCTAACCGTTCAGGGAAGTTTTACTCCCATAGATATAGCCTGTGTCTTAATAATGTAGTTAACATTGACTTTTTTTTTGATAAGTATAAAATTTCTATTCATTGAGACAATTTAGAGGCTAAGAAAGCCTACCAAAAGTCTTAAAGAATACAAAGCAAGCACGAAAACAGGAAACGTGACCAAACATAGCCATACAAAAAATGCGGAACCCCCCAACCATGAAAATCCACCCCACTAACCAAATCGGCCCATTTGGATACTGATGGGCTGATGTGTACGTGCTTGAAGATGGAGCACTAATGGAAGAATTTTGGAGAGATCTATGGGGGGTTTATAGGGGTGGGCGATTACTAGAATCAATCTCTAAATGGTGGGTTATGGCTGCACCTAAGGACTGTTCTTGGAGTTTCTAGTTTAAGCTAAATGGAGAGAGAGATGAGAGTAGAGGGGGAGAGATCCATGGAGGTTCTTCGGAGTGGACAACATCAAGGCAAAAACTCCATATAAGGCATTTTTTATATTTAATATATTAATATATATGGTATTAATTGAAAATTTTAACTCTATATGTAGTAGAAATTCTTATTTAACAACTATTCATGATAATCAAAAGTTACGAAAAAATGTAAATGTAGAGGACTCCCTAATCTCGTTTCATTAGGCCCAAAAAATGATCTATTTAGGGTCCTTACATAGATCATTTTTTGGGCCTAATGACTGGATGTTCAGCCCACCTATTGGTGGATAAACACACAAAAGTGTTGAACCAGTGACCCGGGTTGGTTCACCAAAGGACGGGCAAAACATTAATGAGTCAGTGGGTTCCAAAGAGTTGCCATGTGGTGGGTTGACCCAGGTGACCCGAGGGTTGAACTGATGACCTAGTGAACTAGTCCCTTGACGAGTTCAATGACCAGTCTGGATATGAAAACATTGGTAAATACATGCATGCAGTCGCTAGCAACTCTTCCTGGTTGATAGGGATCAGGAGCTATCATTGCAAAGGTCAAGGTGTCCCCCCCAGTTAGCAGCTTGTTAAATTGATCGACTTTCTCCATGCCTTGGAGGTCTATGACTATAACCTCGAAGTTGGTTCGATCACAAAGTAAGTCCTGGGTAATCTCATCAGGAACCACATTTCTACCTTCTGATCATAAATGGTAGAAATTGGGATTACAAGAGTTGAATAAGATTTTCCCAATGTTCACTATGTTTTCATGTCATACCCATAGTGTACTTCTTAATCACACAAACACAAACACAAACAGTGAATATTCAATTAAAATCATATATAGTTGTTACAAACTTCACAGCTTAAAATCAAGACAGAGCCGGTATCAAGCCCTTTAGAAAGAAAACGGGCAAGAAAGTCTTTCATTAGGATTTCCTTGTACTTAGGGGGATTATCTTCTGATAACAACTCCTTAATAGGGCCATAAAGCGTGGTCGATATGTTGAAACTTGAACTGAAAAAGCATGCTATGGATATTCTTGGTCCGATACGATTGGCAGTAACTCTGTGCTCAACGCTTTTAAACTTGTCATTACAGATAAGCTGCACAAAAAAGAAAAAAATAGATCGCTTAAAAGATATAGCTATAGCTATAGCTATATATAGCTAAAGTTGAATGTTAAAATAGGATTCTTGTTGCCAACTCCAAATAGTTGAGATAATAGGATTCATGATGCATGGTCTGTATTAGAAGGCCTAGACCAACCCACATTCCGTATTGCTTGATCCAGACCCGATAGACTAACCATGTATACAGAACAGTTCCCATCTTTTCGGAGTGTTTACACAGCATATACGACATAGATTCGATTAGATATAAGAACATGATCTGAGATGGATTAGACTACTTAGCAACATGGTCCAAATCGGCTCAAACGCCCTTGATTTGATTCCTTCCTCGTATTTAAAATGGATCTCAAATATATATTAGGATCGAAACAATGTGAAATGGGTATGGACTATGGATTAGGACATGTCTTGAATCTAAATTTGACCTTTCGGTTGATTTTATTTAATTTGGTTTAATATCATTGGTTGTTAATGTTATACGATTTATATTAGTATATAGATGTATTATGATTTCAAATATTGCCTCTTAACACATACCTGAAGAAGATCGCCAATGTTTACTACTGAAGCTCCAGGAAAAGGGTTGACATTAACCCAATGCTGTTGATGAAGAACTTGGAGTCCGCCGATGTTGTCTTGAAGAAGAACAGTGAGGAAGCTGGGGTCCGAATGCTTAGTTGAACCCATAGTTAGCTCTGGTTCTGGGCATGCCGGATAGTAGTGAGAGGTAAGTGTACACCCTTTTCCACAGCCGATGCCTTGTAGGTGGTTCGATTTGAGACCAAGAGCCTCCGATAATAACCCAAACAGAATATCTCCCAGCCCTGTCACATGCTTCGTGTACTCAACTGTTATCTCTCTGCAAATTAAGACAGTACGTGAAGGTTTCCATGAATAGAACAAACTTCACTAGCTAGGCCTGTTTGGACACAAAGATTTGCTATCCATACCTATTTTAGCCTGTTTTTACACAATGATTTGCTATCCATACCTGTTTTAGCTTTTTTTGTACTCGATTTGCTCGGATAGAGTATGTGTTTGTTGTCAAAACATTTGTCCCCCAGACTCACTGACCTTTTTGCACTCATAATTTCACTCATGCGTTCTTGGGTGTGGATTCCGAGAATCCAATAATGATTGATAGCGCTGCATTGGCATTCACTTTTTGCCAAAGTAAACCACCGTTGGATCTCGGAATCCACACCTAAGAAGACAAGTGAATTATGAGGATATTACCAATGGATGTGGGGCAGACATGCAGATGAGTTAAGAGCTGATTTTTGGTGAAGATATATTCTTCTCAACATGGATATCAACCACAAAAAAACTCAGCCCATTCCAACCGGGCTGATCACCGGGTATGTAGGTCTTTCCAACCGGGCCAAACATCCATGGATCAGTGGGCCTGAAGAGTGTGCCATGTGCAATGATACTAATATTAAATTGTGGTGATAACCATGACCCCCAACCATAAGCATCAAGTGGAACCAGACCCAAATTGTGGGACACCACGACACACACACAAAAATAAGAGGCTCTGAATTGGTAATCATAACCATCTAATCTGATCAATTGTAGAGCTAAATCATGCCTGGCAGTATCATCATCCAGTTATGACCCCTTAACAAGGGGTCTAGATCAATTCATATTCAGGCAACTCTATAAATGAAAGTACATACCTGCACGTAGCCGGCAAGTCATCTGGGTTGATAGGATCCGGAGCTAGCATTGCAAAGTTCAAGGTGTCCCTCCATTTAGCAGTTCGTGAATGGAAAAGATCGAAATTGCATTCGAACCTCACCTTTCTACTGTGATCACGTGTATACAACTGTTTCTTCACCTCGACATCTTGCTCGTTAAATCTACGTACCCCTTGTATCATTTCGTCCATTACACTTGGAGGGCCCCATGATTCACAATTTGAAAGAAACCCCATGTCTCCGATGCATGTCGGATTTCATCGATAATCTCCTTACGTCGATCGTCTTCCTCCATGCCTTGTAGGTCTATGACTGGAACCTTGAACTGGGTTTGATCGCAAACACAGTCCTTGGCGATTTCATCCGGTGGTCTGATGAAGATACGAGGGATCTTTACCACCCCGGCATCTACTAGTCCTTTGACACCGGCTTTCGTGTCGTAGCCAGGCACAAGTCCGGCTTGGAATTCTCCGGTGCCGGAGATCTCCATTGTTTTAAGAATAAAAAATAACTGGAGTTGTTGGCCTCTTGTGAGATTTTGAGGACTCCACTGCAGATCTAAAACCGTTATATTATAACTTTTTATAACTTGAAGTTACGTTTAAACTCTTCACATGTTCACATGTAATAGTAGTAGGAGAATATATGCTCCCATTTTTTTTTATGGGGACTAAGTCCGGAACAAATCAGAGGCCACCATCTGTTAAGAATACTTCAATTTTTAAGAATCATGTGTCTCACTCTACCACGCAGGAAGCATGGCCCTTAATTGGATCCACATGCCCCACACCGAACATATTATAAAAGTGATTATTAAGTCTCAACCAAATATTTAAAATTTGGTTTACAATGTTTAAAATAAACTTGTGAGTTAGACTTCTTGACATTGCCTTTTTATTTTATTGAGTCCAAATCATCTTCTCAAGCGTGGTGGGGTTCCCACTTTAATCTCTTCTTCCCACTTTAAAAATCAATGATCATGCAGGGTGAAAATAGATCAAACATTTAATACGATATCATTCATCCATATATACTGAAACACTCAACACGAGTATTTTTTATTCTTTTAATAGTTCGGCTTGCCTCACCCATTTGGTTGAGGTCCGGAACAAGGAAGGAGAGGCGTTTGTTCACCGTTGACGATGGCTCAGCTGGTGGCCTGAGGACGATCAAATGAAGAAGAGGGAAAACCCTTGTACACATCTCTGATGGGATTGACAAGGGAGAGAATGAAAAAAAAATGGTGAAATGGAGAAAGATTAACAGAGAAAATAGTAGAGAGAATGAAAGTTGTAGAAGAGACTAAAATGGAAAGCAAATAAATTATAAAATAAATAAGAGGGAAAGAAAACGTATACTAACCAAAACTCATTCTATCGGTTCTCCTTGATCTCCCCTCCAAATGTCACAATATGATTGGGGATTGATCGGTATCTCCTCAACCAAATGAGTGAGGAAAGGTTTTTCATTTTTTTAATTATGCTTTGCAACATTGCCCATTGAATAGAATAAAACAAATAAGTATCCACTTAGTTTAAACTCACGAGAATCTCTCTCACAACATCTAGAGAGTTAACTAGGCCAGTAGAATTAGAGGAATGTATCTTCCTCATGGATCTACTATCCACAACTTAATATCACTGAGTAAAGACTCTCATCAACTAAAAATAGTTCAAGTTTTTGATAAGAATAATTTAACTGAGGTTTTTTTTCACCGAAATACTACATTCAAATGAATCTAAACCAATGGTTAAATATTCAAGAGAAGTTTCACCACGAATGCAACACTCATAAAGATGATCCTCCACTTAGTAGAAGAGAAAGTTATGTGATTGACAGAGTGTAGTCTATCAAATAGTTAGAGCCTTCACAGAACGATGGAGCTAGAGTTGCTCAGGTGAAGCTCTCAATGAACTAATCCTATTTAAACTCAAAAGACCTCAATTTGAGGTTTGAAGTAAACAAGTATTGTTTTGTTATCTTAGATAAGGTTTAACTCCTTTTATATAAGAGGCTCTCAAATATGAGAAACATACTCAAAAATGCCTATCGGGATGGGCCCAACAAGTCAAAAATTCAAGCTGAGATTCTATTTTCTTAGAGCATGGGGTTGACTGCTCATTTTGGCCAATTGACCGTTTAGTGGCAAAACTTTGTCCGAGGGACAGTTGACCGCCAAACTGGTCAGCCTGCCCAATAGGCCAATATATAAAACTTGTATAACAAGGGGCGATCGACCTCACTTTTTGGTCGGTACGTAGATCGGTTAGGGTCAAACATTGGCAGTCGATTGCTCCAAAGAGGCGGTCGACCAGTTAGTCAGACCCGAATGCAAAAATTGGTAAGGCTAAAAATGTCAGGGTCCAGTCGATCGCAGATTTTGCGCAGTCAACTCCCTTGATAAACATCCAAAATAATTAGACAAAATTAAGATTCTTTTAGGAACATTTGCTGAGCGAAGACATTTTGTTATACCCAAAAGATTTTCCCAATGTTCACTATGTTTTCATGTCATACCCATAGTATACTTCTCAATCACACAAACACATTCAATTAAAATCATATATAGTTGTTACAAACTTCAAATCTTAAACATCTTAAAATAGGTCAAGACAGAGTTTACTTGCAAGAAAATCATATATAGTTGTTACAAACTTCACAGCTTAAAATAAGTCAAAACAGAGCCGGTATCAAGCCCTTTAGACAGAAAACATGCAATAAAGTCTTCCATTAGGATATCCTTGTACTTAGGGGGACTATCTTCTGATAACAACTCCTTAATAGGGCCATAAAGCCTCGTCGATATGTTGAAACTTGAACTGAAAAAGCATGCTATGGATATTCTTGGTCCTATACGATTGGCAGTAACTCTGTGCTCTACGCTTTTAAACTTGTCGTTGGAGATAAGCTGCACGAAAAAGAAAAAAAAGAAGATCCCTTAACAGATATAGCTATAGCTGCTATAGCTAAAGTTGAATGTTAAAATAGGATTCATGTTGCCAACCCCAAATAATTGGGATAATAGGATTCACGAAGCATGGTCTGTATTAGATGGCCTAGACCAACCCACGTTCCATATTGCATGATCCAGACCCAATAGACTAACATGTATACATAGCAATCCCCATCTTTTTAGAGTGTTTACACATCATTCACAAAAAAGATTCGATCAGGTCTAAGAACATGATCTGACATGGGTTAAACTATACTTCGTAAAGATCCAAACCTGACCATGGTCCCAATCGGCTCAAGCTCCCTTGGTCTAATTCCTTCCCCGTATTTAAAACAGACCTCAATGTTAGGACCGAAACTTCGTGAAATGGGTATATATGGAATGGGACATGTCTTGAATCTAAACTAAATCTTTGGATCAATTTGAATTTTCTGGGTTCAAATAATTGATGTGAAGGTCGCTCGCTTTATATTAGTATATAGATGTATTATGATCTCAAATATTCATGCCTCTTAACCCATACCTGAAGAAGATCCCCAATGTTTACTACTAAAGCTCCAGGAAAAGGGTTGACATTAACCCAATGATGTTGATGAAGAACTTGGAGTCCACCAATGCCGTCTTGAAGAAGAACTGTGAGGAAGGTGGGGTCCGAATGCTTAGTTGAACCCATAGTTAGCTCTGGCTCTGGGCATGCCGGATAGTAGTGAGAGGTAAGTGTACAGCCTTTACCACAGCCTATGCCTTTTAGGTGGTCCGGTTTGAGTCCAAGGGCCTCCGATAGTAACTCCAATAGAGTATCTCCTAGCCTTGTCGTATACTTTGTGTACTCAATTGTTATGTCTCTGCAAATTAAGAAAACAGTATGCGAAGGTTTCAATGAATTCATTAGGCTTGTTTGGACACAATGATTTGCTATCCACACCTATCTACCCACATGGAAGATGAATCAATGGTTGATTTTTGGTGAGAGTGATCGATTTCCTCACCATATAGATCACCCCTACAAAAAATCCGCCTATTCTGAAATTTCTAACCCCATCAAATGTGGTTTTCAAGTCAACGATAAAAATAGACGGTCCATAATTCTTCAACTTGTAAACCAGTCTACGAATATCAGAATGATTTGAATTTTTGTGAGGATGATCTCCTCACCATAGAGACCATCCTCGCCAAAAATCATCCCATTCCAATACTTCTAATTTATAGATTGCCCTGCGCCAATTTTTTTTTGTCCCTCCGATCCTCTTCCTATCAAAAGAGCATCTGTCTCGCTATCAAAGATTTAGAAGAAAGTTCATGTAGCAAATGATTAGGCTTATCGAACTAGGCTGATCACTGCACTAGGAGATCTTTTGGTGGGCCCTCACAAATTGAATGGTTAGGAAGTTCCAGTGGAAAAATGTTGATTTACAGTTGAACTAAAAAGTAGATATCCACCCCTCGATCCATAAATGCCAAATGGCATACTTCAGGCCCACTGACCCAATCATTTGGCCCACCCCGTGGTGGGCATACACGCAAATCAGCTTGCTTGGTGATTTATATCCATTGGATTCAATTATGTAAAAGATGCTTCAATTCAACAGCTAGAAATTACCCAATAAAATTGAATACAATGGCTGAAAGTCACCAATCAGGCTGATCTCCGAGTATTTAGTTCTTCCCAATTACCGGACCAAACATCCATGGGTCAAATAGAAGTCGGTGGGGGCGGCTTTCACTCTACATCGTACGTGTGCTTTTACCCCGTCATATGCAGCAAGTGGAAGCAAACTTAAATTGTGGGCCACCACGACAGAAAAAAATCCCGAATCGGTAATCATAATCATCTAATCTGATGAATTATAAAGCTAATTCATGCCTGACAGTATCATCATCCTGTGATGATCTTTGGATTATAATCCATCCAAGAGATGACCCCTTGACAAAATTAAACTGTCTCGATCAATTCGTAGGCAGGCAATTCTATAAATCAAAGTACATACCTGCATGTAGCCGGCAAGTCATCTGGGTTGATAGGATCAGGGGCCAGAATTGCGAAGTTCAAGGTGTCCCTCCAGTTAGCAGTTCGTGAATGGAGAAGATCGTAATTGCATTCGAACCTCACCTTTCTAGTGTGATCACGTGTATAGAACTGTTTCTTCACCTCGACATCTTGCTCGTTAAATCTATGTACCCCTTGAATCATTTCGTCCATGACACTTAGAGGGACCCCATGATTCACAATTTGAAAGAAGCCCCATGTCTCCGATGCATCTCGGATTTCATCGACGATCTCCATACGCCGATCGTCTTTCTCCATGCCTTGGAGGTCTATGACTGGAACCTTGAACTGGGTCTGATCGCAAACTAAGTCCTCGGCGATTTCATCCGGTGGTCGAATGAAGATACGAGGGATCTTTACCACCCCGGCATCTACTACTCCTTTGACACCGGTTTTCGTCTCGTCGAAGGCCTTTACTTCTTTTGCTCTGTCGTAGACAGGCACAATTCCGGCTTGGAATTCTCCGGTGCCGGAGATTTCCATTGTTTTATATTAAAAAAGAATGCAGAGTTGTTGGTCTCTTGTATGATTTTGAGGACTCCACTGCAGATCTAAAACCGTCTATATTATAACTGGTCCGTTACCCTTAACTCTTCACATTATATATTAACGTTGACTTAATCGGTGGCCCACATTTTGTTTTGTTTTTTGGTAAATTTTGACATACTCTCTATGTTATCTTTGAAATTTGAATTGTGGAAGGATAACATTTCCCCGATAAAGCCCGTGTCCTAATAATATATGGCTCAGGCTCCGAGGACCCCCTTTTTCTGACCCCGCTCGGTGTCGCTCGGCGTGTATTTCAAGAATCAAATGGTAGTTGTCAGCCCCCCCAAAAGTAAAAAAAGTGATGCCAACTTGGCGCGGAAAAACCACCATTGGATTCTTGAAATCCACGGCCAAGCACACGAACACCAAGAGGGGCAGAAAAATGGGGATCCCCTGAGCCCGGCCCTTAATATATATTTCGAACAAATCTCAAAATAGGCATATCTATTTCTTCATATTTCGGCTTCTATGAAGTCTCTTTCTTTGCTACAGTTGATAAAAATCGTTGCTTTGTATGATCCATATGTAGAAAGCCTATTTTCTTTGTAGTATTTAATCATTCTGGATAACGCTTGCATCCTCTGTCTTACCGTGGCTGTTGACACAGAGTTAGCCAATGCTTATTCCCCAGATACCGTCATCGCTTCTTTTCCGGGAATGAAGCTCACGACCTATAGGCCTTCTACCTTTTCTCCATGCCTTGGAGGTCTATGACTAGAACCTCGAAGTGGGTCCAATCGCAAACTAAGTCCTTGGCAATCTCATCAGTCACCACATTTTTGCCTTCTGATTATAATCAGATGGTAGAAATGGGTTTAAAAAGGTTTGGGAGTATACATTTTCATGTCATACCCATAGTATATATTTAAAATCGACCTTTCACGAATCAACAAAAATAAAAAGAATAAAAAAAGATCAATCACATAGATGACACAAATGTATGCTTAGTCAACGGGTGAGTAGAGGGTTTTTTTTTTTTTGGGATTACAATAGTTTCTCAATGTTCACTATGTTTTCATGTCATACATAGTATACTTCTCAATCACACAAACACAAACAGTTGTTGCAAACTTCATATCTTAAAATAGGTGAAGACAACGTTTACTTGCAAGGAAATCATATATAGTTGTTACAAACTTCACAGCTTAAAATTGGTCAAAACAGAGCCGGTATCAAGTCCTTTAGACAGAAAACAGGCAATAAAGTCTTCCATTAGTATTTCCTTGTACTTAGGGGGACTATCTTCAGATAACAACTCCTTAATAGGGCCATAAAGCGTCGACGATATATTTAAACTTGAATTGAAAAAACATGCTATTGATATTCTTGGTCCGATCGATACGATTGGCAGTAACTCTGTGCTCAACGCTTTTAAACTTGTCATTGGAGATAAGCTGCACGAAAAAGGAAAAAGATCCCTTAAAAGATATAGCTCATGTTGCTAATTAACCCAAAATAATTGGGATAATAAGATCCATGATGCATGGTCTGTATATAATAGATGGCCTAGACCAACCCACGTTCCGTGTTGCATGATCCAGACCCCTAACATGTATATAGATGTATTATGATCTCAAATATTGCCTCTTAACACATACCTGAAGAAGATCCCCAATGTTTACTACTAAAGCTCCAGGAAAAGGGTTGACATTAACCCAATGCTGTTGTTGAAGAACTTGGAGTCCGCCGATGTTGTCTTGAAGAAGAATAGTGAGGAAGGTTGGGTCCGAATGCTTAGTTGAACCCATAACCCATAGTTAGCTCTGGCTCTGGGCATGCCGGATATTAGTGAGAGGTAAGTGTACACCCTTTACCACAGCCCATGCCTTTTAGGTGGTCCAGTTTGAGACCAAGAACCTCTGATAATAACCCGAATAGAGTATCTCCCAGCCATATCCCATGCTTCGTGTACTCAACTGTTATCTCTCTGACAACAAAAAATTGGCACCGGCAGGGGACCCCTCTTGGTGTTCGTGTGCTCGGCAGTGGATTTCAAGAATCCAACTGTGGTTTGTCAGCGCCGAGCTGGCATCACTTTTTTTCACTTTTGGGGGCGCTGATGACCATGGTTGGATTCGTGAATTCCACGGTTGAGCGTACGAACACCGAGAGGGGTCAGAAAAATGGGGTCCTCCGAACCTGAGCCATTTATAAATTAGAAGTAGTTTTGGAATGGGATGATTTCTGTTTTGGAAGGATGGTCTCTGTTGTGAGGAGATCATATATATCCCGCTAGCATTCCTCCTCCAAACAACCTATCAATAGGTTTTTTATTTTTTATTCAAACTATTCAATCAAGTTTTTAGAATAAAGTTCATGTAGCAAATCATTACGCTCATCCAACTAGGCTGATCACTGCACTTGGAGATTTTTTGGTCGACCCTCACAAATTGAACGGTCAGGAAATTCCAGTGGAAAAATGTTTATCCACAATTGAACAAAAAAGTTGATATCCACCGCTCCAAAAATGCCACATGGCATACTTCAGGCCCACTGACCCGATTAATGTTTGGCCCACCCCGTGGTGGACACGCACTGAAAAGCAGCTTAGTGCTTGGTGATTTATATCCATTGGATTCGATTGTGTACAAGATGCTTCAATCCAACTTCTAGAAAGTACCCATGAAAATTGAATCCAATGGTTGGAAATCACCAATCAGGCTGATCTCCGGTAGTTGATCTTTCCAACTGGGCCAAACATGCGTGGATCGGATCAGTGGCGCCTTAAAAGTGTGCCACCTGCAATGATACTAATAAATTGTGGTGATAACCAGGAACCCCACCATATGCATCAAGTGGAACCAGACCCAAATTGTGGGCCACCACGACACACACACAACGAAATAAAAAACCCTGAAAAAAGTAGAGCTAAACCATGCCTGGTGGTATCAGTTATGATCTTTGGATTATAATCCATTTAAGAGATGACCCACTTATTGAACGGTCTTGATCAATTCATAGACAAGCAATTCTATAAATCATTATCAAAGTACATACCTGCATGTAGCCGGCAAGTTATCTGGGTTGATAAGATCAGGAGCTAGCATTGCAAAGTTCAAGGTATCTCTCCAGTTAGCAGTTCGTGAATGGAAAAGATCGAAATTGCATTCGAACCACACCTTTCTAGTGTAATCACGTGAATAGAACTGTTTCTTCACCTCGACATCTTGCTCGTGAAATCTACGTATCCCTTGGATCATCTCGTCCATGACACTTAGAGGGACCCCATGATTCACAATTTGAAAGAAACCCCATGTCTCCGATGCATCTCGGATTTCATCGATAATCTCCTTACGCCGTTTGTCTTTCTCCAATCTCCATGCCTTGTAAGTCTATTACTGGAACCTTGAACTGGGTCTGATCGCAAACTAAGTCCTCGGCGATTCCATCCGGTGGTCGGATGAAGATACGAGGGATCTTTCCCACCCCGACATCTACTAGTCCTTTGACACCGATTTTCGTCTCGTCGAAAGCCTTTACGTCTTTTTCTCTGTCGTAGCCAGCCACAATTCCAGCTTGGAATTCTCCGGTGCCGGAGATCTCCATTGTTTTAAGAAAAAAAAGAAAAGAACGTAGAATTGTTGGTCTCTTGTGAGATTTTGAGGACTCCACTGCAGATCTAATATATTATATAGACACTTAATTGTTATAGTATCTCCCAGCCTCGTCATTTGCTTCGTCTACTCAATTGTTATATCTCTGCAAGTTTAAGAATAGCTAGATCATGAGCGAAGGTTTGAATGAACAGAAGAAACTTCATCTAGGGGTGTTTGGACACAAGGATTTGCTGTCAACACCTTGGATAAAGGCATAAAACCATCTTTAATTTTCAGTTGTCCTTATTCGAGACACAAGTTTTGGCTTGTAGCAACCATTATTCACGGCAAGGTTTAAAATGTGCCGTTATAACAGTATACAAGTGTTGACGTTTTTTCCGTTATAACCAATTGTAACGCTCACGGGCAAAAACGGAAAAAAGGGCACTGAACTTTAAAATTCAAAAATTGAAATTTTCAAAGATGAAAAAAATAACAGAAATAATGGTCTTTTTTTCACAAAATTTTCTAGAAAATAATGCTCTTTATTTTCGTTATAACAGAAAAATAACGGCCAATATATCGAAGATAATGGCCCTTATTTTTTTAGCGCTTTATCGGTCCATAACGTAACTGGGTAGGTCCAAATCCATTATAACGGCCATTATTTTCGTTATTATGGCTGCTTTTTAAACCGTGGTTCATGGCATGGAGTCAAGCTATAAAGCTCATTCTGACTACATTGAATGGCTCATCTGTTTGTCTACAAACCCAACAAAATCAATAAAGGAAGCCAGAGAGTTGGTTGCATCAATCGTCATGGTATATTTCTCTTAGGAGTTGTTGGCAACAGGGTTCGGTCATGGTATATATCTCTTAGGGCAACAGGGTTAGGTCATGGTATGCAGCCGACCCGTACCATTGGGAAAAGATTTATGATGATCTTAGAGAAGCTTTGTTTGGTATAATCAAGTGATGCCATGTAATTGTTTTTTCTTTATTTCTTAATTTTGTTTCTCTTTCCCCCTTTTTCTTAGTGAAAATTTTCTTTGTATTGATAAAAAAAATTAGATGATAAATAAAAAATTATGACGGAATTCTAAAATCCCACAACATTTAGAATTTGCTTCCTATGGGAGTGGTCCCAAGCTGAAGTTATGAATGTTGATTTGGAGTTCATACATTAGGACACAATTTGGATTTGCCAAAGCCTAGGGTTAGCATTGTGCACAACAACTCTAACTGTATGATAGTTAGACTTAGGGATTCACACATGAGGCCTCATAGTCGTATATCTAGATCTTCTAGATCTTATAGCATATCCAACTGGGAGTCTCTTCGATGGAGTTTTGCAAAATCCAACTCCAACCGGACTCTATAATTGGCTTCAAATTTGAAGTCAGGGCTCTATATCTCTATTCTTGGCTTCAAATAAAGAGCTCTCTACCAATGTTCTAAAACTCGGAACTCGGACTCGACTCGGAAGTCCATTGAGCCGAGTCACCTCGATGACTCAGGAGTCAACTTGGAGAGTCAATAAATTGATTATTATTTATTTAAATATATAAAAATAATATTTATTAAGAAAAACTTTGAAAATAGGAAAAAAATAAAAAAAAAAATAGAAAATCAGAAAAAAAAAATTGAGTTTCGACTAGACTCGGCCTTTAAACGGGTGACTCGGCTAAATTGTGAGTCAACTCGGACGATTTTCCGAGTCTACTCACCGGACTATGCAAATCCGAGTTTGTATGCCAAGTCGACTTGAAATACGATCCAGTCGAGTCGACTCGGCCAAGTCACGAGTCGACTCGACGAGTTTTAAAACTTAGCCCTCTACTCCATGGCTTCAAATATAGAGACTTACTTTTTAACTTCTAAATTTTCATTTTTATCAACTTTATATCTTTTTGAAAAATATTTACTTTTTACCAACAAATTTCAAATAATTTTTTTGTCATGTTTGAAAAAAATATTCTTTTGAAACTTGAGCTGGTCGGAGTTCAACACTTTTTTAGATGCTCTTTTGAAGCCAGAATTTGGAGACGCTGGTTGGAGATGCTCTAAGCTATGTCTTGGATTGAATTCACTTATTAGCCTGAAATTTACATATTTTAGATAATACCAACTAAGAAACGATTTTCCAAAATCGAAACTGATTTGGACCATTGCTTGAGTAAAAGAGTGTTCACAAAGAAGTCTCTTTTCAGATGGTTCAAACCCATTTCCTATTCAAGTCATATAGGATTCTGTGGAGTTAGATGCAGCTTCAAAACCCATGGATTCACAAGTAAATCGATCTCAATCAGGCGATCAAAAGATTACAATTGCTTGAGTACAACCTATAACCACAACCATGGCATGGCATGCACACACGCACGATCCCAAGTGCAGGCATAAACAATGAAAAATAGAAGAAGAAGAAGAAAAGCTTATTCGAATTTTAACTAGCTTATCTCAAAACACAAAATCAGGTTTTAAGCATATACATGTTTTCATACCATACCCAACTTCTCAATTACACAAACACATGCGAGTCTTTTTATCAAGTAGTTTTTTTATCATGCCTACTTCTCCAAGAAAACCACAAACTTTTCACAACTTAAAATATGGTAGGACAGAGTTTCCATCGACCCCTTTAGACCTAAAACAAGCAACATAGTCTTTAATTAGGATTTGTATATATTTAGGGGGATTATCTTCTGATAACAACTCCTTGATTGGGCCATAAAGCTTCGTGTATATGTCGATATGAGTACCGAAAAAGAATGCTGACGATATTCTTGGTCCAATATGATTGGAAAGCACTCTGTGCTCGACGCTTTTAAGCTTGTCGTTGGAGATAAGCTGCTTTAAAAACAATGAAGGTTAAAAGATTTGAAGATATATGCTTTGATAAAAGATAACTCTAGATTGATAATGTTGAATAATGGTAAAAGAGGATTCAAGTTGCTCCGGCTCCAAATAGTTGGGATAAGACGTAGATCAGTAGATGTCGTTGGCTTAACTAGTATTTAATTATAGCTAGCTAGCTAGCTCCAAGAATATTGTACGTACACTAAGGTACCGCATCAATCTCTAATGAAACATACCTGGAGAAGATCCCCAATGTTGATTACCAAAGCTCCAGGAATGGGTTGTACATCAACCCAATGATCTTGATGAAGAACTTGGAGTCCGCCAATATTGTCTTGAAGAAGAACAGCAAGGAAGGCAGCGTCTGAATGCTTGCTTCCGCCCATAGTCAGTTCCGGCTCTGGGCATGCCGGATAGTAGTGACAAGTAAGCGTACACCCTTTAGTACAATCCATGCCTTTTAGGTAGTCCAGTTTGAGCCCTAGAGCTTCCGATAATAACTCGAACAGAGTATCTCCCAGCCTCGTCACATGCTTCGTATACTCAACTGCTATCTCTCTGCAGGGTTTTCATGTTACAAAAACTAGAAGAAACTTTATAAAGGCCGGTACGTGCATGTTTGGAGACAAGGATTCGTTATCCACATCACAGATAACAGATAACAGATAAAAGGTGTGGTGTTAGAACTTAGAACGTGATGAATTTTTTTCTATTCTGGTTTCCATCACAATAATTAACAAATCACAGGAAGGCTCAAAAAGGGAATACCAGCAAGATCTCTAATTTCAAAAACCTAGTATACATTTATCTCTAATTTCAAGATCTCAAAATATTGGGATAAATGTTAACAGACCCAACAACATATGATAAAGCAATCTATAACTGAACCCCACCACAGATCAGCTTGATCTGTGATTTATATATAAGAGTTACATTTTAGCATCCTATAAAAAAGGCTGAAATTCAACGGTCAAAATCTACGTTATTAAAATGTTAAATCCAACGGCTATAAATCACTAATTATATATACTGGGTTTTGATCTGTATATTCGTCAATAGGTGGACCAAATACCCATAAGCAAAGTGGGACCTAAACAGTAATACACGTGGCGTTTTGGAGCTAGGGGGGGGGGGGGCATCGAACACGGTCTAACAGATTCTGTGGATGAATTCAGACATGAAATTCTAAAAATACCTGATGAATTCAGACATGAAATTCTAAAAATACCTGCATGTAGCCGGCAACTCTTGTGGGTTGATAGGATCAGGAGCTAGCATTGCAAGGTACAAGGAGTCCCTCCAGTTAGCAGCTCGTGATTTATAAAGATTGAAATTGCTTACGGACCTTACCTTTCTGGTGACATCACTTGAATAGAACTGTTTCTTCACCTCAACATCTTGCTCATTAAATCTACGTACCCCTTGGATCATTTCGTCCATGACACTTACAGGGACCCCATGATTCATAATTTGAAAGAAACCCCACGTCTCCGATGCATCTCGGATTTCATCCACGATCTCCTTACGGCGATCTTCATTCTCTATGCCTTGGAGGTCTATGACAGGAACCTTGAACTGGGCTGTCTGATCGCAAACTAAGTCCTGGGCGACCTCATCCGGTTGTCGGATGAAGATACGAGGGATCTTTACCACCCCGGCATCTACTAGTCCTTTCACACCCGCTTTCGTCTCCTCAAAGGCCTTTAGCTCTTTCACTCTATCGTACTCCGGCGCAGAGATCTCCATTTGCTATGGAAAGAAGAATGTAGATCGGTTGCTTCAGCCTACTGTGGGGATTGGATTATTTGTATCGCGGGACTCGGGATTACTTTTCGTGTTTTGTTTTTCTCTTCCTTGTTCTTTTTCGTCGGCCTCCAAGTGCTTAAATAAATATCTCAACCACCACCACTGCACTCCACAATCTTTTCACCTTTTATATTTGTCAGGGAGAAACGCCCTTTCAAAGGGCGTTTAGTTACTTTTTTGCGAATCTCAGAAATTTATTTTTGTTTTTGTAAATAGATTAATGTTTATTTCTTTTTTGAAATTTTTTGTTAAATTAAAGGTCTGAAAAACGTTTCTATTATGACACCCAACATGGCAACTCCAATGGTTGGTGTGTGTCCACCTCTTTCGGGAGGTCGTTGGGTCAAACCCACACAGGTAGATTTCCTCCTTGAGCAGTGTGCCAGGATTAGAAATCCCCTTTACCGGCTTGACCGGGTTCAGGTTTCACCTGACTTCATCCGGTTCTATTATGAGTTTTAACCATTTAATCAAACAAGCTGATTTTTGGTATAAGAGGGCGGGTATTAGTACCAAGGGGAGTAAAACTTTGTTGACTGTGGGCTGTGATGCTGACTGCCACAAAATGAACAACACGGGTGAAAAATGATGTCATTTTTTGACTATGTTTTGCTTTTTTAAATTTAATTGAAATTTTAAAATTCAAATTCAGTCAGCAGCTTCGTTGATAGCTTGCAATCAGCGAAGTTTTACACACGTGTGCTAAATAGCCATATGGCAAGAGCATCTCCAACTGTGATCTCTATTATAGAGATCAAAAAATTTGTTTAATAATGAAAAGTGCTTTTAGAGCACCACGATTCTCACCAATTGATTCCAACCATCCATTTCTAAACTAGTTTTAAAAATCGGACCAGATTGACGGTCCGACTGTCATTTTAAAATTCTTTGGTCTAGTTCTATAAAAATCGGTAAAAATAATTGAACCTGTGAATTTATATAAACCGGGCGGTTGAACCGTTAAACCATAGAAACCGACTGGTTTTTAGAACCGAATTTAGTCATGTAACTAAAAAGCATGTTAGAGAAAATTTTGGAAAAAAAAATCTTAAATCGATTTTAGTCAAATATAATATAAACATGTTGAAGAGAGATTTCAGGAAAAAATATTTCCAAAAATAAGAGAATCCATTTTTTATCAAATCTCCGCCAAATCTCTCTATCTTGTCCCTAAAATAGAGAATCCTATTTTTACAAATCTCTACCAGATCTCTAATACAATTTAAAAAGACTAATTGTATTTAAAAATTCAAATTTATTATATTATTATTTTTTATTTTAATCCTTATATTTTTTATTTTAATTTTTATCTCCATTTTTTTTCAAATTTTCTGTAATTTTTTAATATTTCTCTTACTTTTCTATATAATAATATTTAATAAATACAACAATGTCTGACCAAATCGAACCGTGGTCGAACCTCTCACGAAAAATTAGTTTGATCATCGGTTCGATTTTTAAAACATTGCTCTAAACCTCATATCTAAAATATTTTTCCTAGATTTTTCTCTAAAAATACTATTATGATCTCTTAGTAAATCGAATCTGAATCGGTATATTTTCTTATATGATCCGGTTCGTATCTGCACTAATTTGATTCGAACTCAATCCATTGTTAGTCCTAATGAATATATAAAAACAAATATATTATTTTTTTAAAATTTACGTTAAAAAATATTCAATATTGACCTAATTTTAAATGTATTGACGATATCTTTTCGACGATACCAATTTTAGAAAAATCAGATTTATAGATTAAAAGTTATACAAATTTTATAAAAATACGATTTAAAAGTAAATTTGACATATCCGGTATCAAAATACATTTTAATATAAGAAAAATGGCAAAGTTGGATTTCCACTAGAGATCTTTTTAGAGACCCAGTTCTTCAAATATGGAAACTCAAAATGGGGTATCCAAAATAGAGACCCCATTTGGCGTACGATTGACAGCCTTCGTCACTCAGCGACACTGTTGACTACAGCCAATATGAGCCTCGTGGCACATTCTTAAGAAGACACAAATCGTATATGGATGTTTGGCCAATCACTAGGTGGAGCTACAAACCAAAAATAAACTTGATCGCTGGTTTCTTATTTCTAAGCGTTGGCTTTGCATTGTTGGACATATCTGATATCTGAATTTAATTAGAATATTAAAAACATATTCAAATCTGAATCCGATATCTGAAAATTTCGAATACGAATTCGAATATTGACGTATCCACTTCAAAAATATCCGATCCGATTAAATAGAGGGACATTTTGGTCTTTTTACATGATAAGTAAAAAGAGCCAAAAAACTATTCTCCCTAATTCTACAATTCCTCTCCACAATTTCCTCATTTTTCTTTCTTCTAAACCCTAACCCTCTCCTCTCCTCTCTCTCTCCAACGCCAGTGATACCATCGCCGCCAACGACGCTTAGGATCTCCGGTTGAAAGCGGGTGAAGACCACCTCAACAGCCCCTAGCGCAGACAATGGATCATGTTCGAATCGGATTGGCACTGATCTGGTATCAATCTGATAAGAAATCCAATCGATTCGGACCCGATTCGAACCCGATCGGATCAGTAAAATTCAATTTCGGGTCCAATCCGATCCGATTCGATAGATGAAGAGAGAAACATTGAGAGAGAAAAAGATTGAAAGGGAGGGAGAGAAAGTAACGAATATACAAAGTGACGGAGAGAGAGATGAGATTGAGATGGTGAAAAAGCTCTTACCAGAATGCTACGCTATGACCACGACGATAACTTGTGACTGCAATAGTGAAGATGGTAACAATGCTGGAGTTGCTTTGAGGAAAGAGGAGAAAATGGTTTCAAATAATATAAAAGGTTAGGATTAAAGATGATTTTTGGTTTGTAACCATTGATGGGATACATCTAAAATATGCGTGTTTCGAGGACCATATCCATGGTCAAAGACTTAGGGAGGAGGTCACTTGGCTGTCCATGTTCCGAATGTTTCAATCAAATTTTAGAGAAACAAAAAATGAAAAAAAAAAATTTGATATGTCAACATCTCATATTTTGGGGAAGCAAAAGATCAAAAAGAAATTGTCATGTCAACATTAAAATAGCTGTTACGTCGACAGCTTTATGGAGGAATGGACTAGATAGATACTAACCGTAGATTTTTACAACGAATGGTCAAGATTGATCATTACTTATTATGATTCTATGCATCAATACATATGATAGGCTATATATTGGGTCTGTATCGGATCAGAACAAGGTTGATCTGGTACTGATCCGATAAGAGATCGGATCGGCAATTTTTGATCCGGTACCGATTCGATATGTAAAAGTATGGTTCCGGACTCGGATTTTTCGAATCGGATCGGATCTCGGGTTTAATCCGATCCATTGCCAGCCCTAACAACCCCTCCAACGAATTGTCCGAGCAAGCTCTATCTCAACATTGTCGGCTCCCACCGTTTCAGCCCGTTCCTGCCAAGATTCTCCATCTCAATATGCATCGGAAATTATTTTTCCGCTTCAACGTTCTATGCAGCGGTCTCTTTTTTTTTTTTTTTTCGCTTGTGAATTTTTTTTGTCTCAGATCTGAAACTAGGGTTTGAAAGACGAATTGTGAATTTTTTGACGAATTGAGTATTTTCGGATATCCGATTATCAAATCGAATTCGATTTCGAATATTGATGTGAAATATCCATCGGATTTCAGATTCAAATTCGGATTCCGAATTTTTTTTTTCCGAATTAGACTTCGGATATGCCTACATCCGATTCGTTGGATATCCATTGACAGCCCTAATTTTCATGGGTTGCTTTTAATCATAGGAATTAGAGCATTATTTGGGTACAAAGATCCAAAGGTTTTAAATCACTAATCAGGCTGATTTTTGGTTTGTAGGTCCACCTAGTGATTGGCCGAACACATCCTTTGGGTCAGTGACCTCTTAAAAATGTACCACGTGGCTGTAGCTTATATTGACTGCAGTAAGCGGTGTCGCTGACTAGAGGTGACTTCGAAGGTTTACTCCGGTAAGTGGACACATGGCAGTGATGAGTAAAATATTCTCTTGTCAAATCACGCTTGCCATGTGCTAATGGCACTTGGAATAGATAAAATAGAGTAAACTTCTGTCACAATGGGGTTGCAAATCACACAATCACAGCCAATGAGTTCTCGGCACGTACACCTCAAAAGAAAAGCACATGGTACGTTGCAAAGCACTTGTGTACGTGCCGAGAACTCATTGGCTTGTGATTGTGTGATTTATAATTTGTTGTGATAGAAGTTTTACTCTTTATTAGATTAGTGGATGGAGACTTTTTGTTTTTTTGTGTTTATCGCAAGGGGGCGCAGTCTAAAACTCACGCTTCTTACCACTGAACCACTCCCCTTGGGGGTTAGTGGATGGAGACTTTAGTTACTAAAATAATTGAAAACATGGAATGACAAGATTAAAATTGATACAATACACAATAGTATCAATAGTAGATCCTGTAGTGGATTTGGGGACCCACTCTCTCTCCTCTCTCCGACAAGGAAGGACAAATCTACTGAGGATTAAACCTAAACGCTGGAGACGTCGATGTAGCAAAATCCAACGACCTTCTTTCTCTTCATTTCAACTAATGAAGCCGAGCCGATTGGACCTAACCAATACCCGTTTGAAAAACGAGTAAAGGATTAAATGAAGCGTCCACGTGGCACGTTGACAGTGGTAAAGCTTCTAGTACGATCTCAGCACATCACGTCTCCCCTCTTCTGCGAAAACTGAAGTTCTGAACCTGAAACTCTCCTCTTCATCTTCGTTACTCAACCTCTCCTCCTTTACTTCTCCTCTGCAACTATTTCGAACCCACCTTTTTACCTTCCTCTGCTGCTGCTAGTTCTCTATCTCGATGCTGATTTTTGATGCTAGCTCTACGTTAGGGTTTGCAAACACCAAAAGGTCGGTAGGCACCGTTCTTTCTCTCCATCTCCGACACTGTTGTTGCTATCACCACAGCATCAAGTCGTTCTCCAGAATCCGGATATCTCTTTTCCTCTTTATTTTTTCAGAAAAATATCGTATTGAAAATGAAGAGATCTGCCGTCTATTTTCCGAGTATGAGCCGTCCACACGATTCTTCTCACGCTTCCATCTGGGCCACTGACCGCATGGATGTTTAGCCCCCAATTGTTTTAGACATTCATACCAAAAATCAGATGTTTTTATAATTTTTAGCCGTTGATTTTAGTACTCAAAATAATGGTTGAATGCAACGGTTAAAATCACTCAAAAAGTACGTACCCTTAATCTAATTGGTAGAGATTACAAATCAGGGTGAATTTTGGTGTATATTTCCATGAAGGGGTGGGCTAAACATCCATGCGGTCAGTGGACCCAGATGGTAGCGGTGAGTAACAGAAATGGTGCTAGCTTAAGCGTTTGGATTAAACTACAGCATGTTCCAGATAATCAGTTATCTTTCAAGAAGATTGAAAATTTTTTTGCAGGAGCTAATATATGGGAGGGGCTTTTTTTATTCATTGAGCTAGGTGGACCTAAAGATCAAAAATCAGTCGTATTATTGAATTCTAACAGGTGATTTAAAGTTACCTTCAAATTCTAAAAAAAAAAAAAAAACACACAGGTGATTTAAATTTTTTTGATTTTTTATTGTTCGCCTTTGACCTTGGTGGACCTACAAGCCAAAAATCAGCATGATTATGGATTTCTAATAGTCGATCGACTCGATCCCACGAAGCGTTACAGCAACCCTAAGAGAGAGAGAGAGGGAGAGAGAGCACCAAAAATCAACATAGAAGAGGAGCTTAAGAGAGTAGACAAGAAGAAGAGTTGCAGAAATGTAGAGAAGAGGAGGAGATGAGAGGGACAAATCTAGTGAGCCCAGAGTTGAGGTTTCGTAGGGGCAGAAGAGGGGGAGTGGGACTGAGGGAGACATGTTGGGGCGTACCAGAGGTTTCACTATCAACATGCCACGTGTACAATTTTGAAATTATTGTCCCTCGTTTTCTAATCCGGCTCCAATCGGCTCGGCTTCATTAGTTGAAAATGAAGAGAAAGAGGGTCGTTGGATTTTGCTACATTGACGTCTCCAGCGTTTAGGTCTCATCCTCAGTTTCATCCTCTGTCCCTCGATCCCGACCCTTAAAAATATGCAAACATTGTATCCACCATTGAATGCTCCTTGTTAAACGTGTTTTTAATTTATAAAATAATTTTTTTTGAAAACATTAAAATAACACAGTTTTCAAGGGACATCCAACAGTGCTGACAATGTTTGCATACTTTTAAGTTTGTCCGACAAGGAGGGTTCTGGTTGTTGGCTGCAGCCACTCCCATCGGAGTAAAACTTCTGTCACAATGGGATTGCAAATCACACAAACACAGCCAATGAGTTCTCGGCACGTACACCTAAAAAGCAAAAGCACATGAGTACGTTGCAAAGCACTTGTGTACGTGCCGAGAACTCATTGGCTTGTGATTGTGTGATTTACAATTTCGTGTGATAGAAGTTTTACTCCTCCCATCTCAATCCCAACAGCTTCATACCCCAGCACTGTATTGATATCTATCTTCTAGAAGAGTTCGAACATGACGAAACTAGTCTCCATAAGTTTGCAGACTTAAAAGTATGCAAATATTGTCGGTGCTGTTTGATGTTTATTGAAAAACGTGTTATTTCAATGTTCTAAAAAAAATAAAAAAATACGCTTTTCAAGAGTAATATCAACTCGGTGGATACAACGTTTGCGTCGGCGTTCTGCAAACGTATGCAGACTAGATTTTTTCCGATTTTTGGTACGTAGATCTACCTAGCCAAACATCTATATGGTCAGTAGTCTCTAATAGTGTGCCACGTAGTTCACAATGTCGGCGGTCGTCATCATTGCAATCGACCCATCAGTCCATTAGTCCACAACTGAAAACCTCCATATATATCAGCCCTTCCGATTGATAGCATAAAAAATCTTTATTTTGAAGCAAAAAAGAAACAAGAATCTCTAAAATGAACGCACAGAAAAAATGACGATCTCAAATGACACGATCAAGAGCATATAATTTTGTATGCAAAAGTTTGCTCACCATCCAATCCAATCAAGGGTTTCTGTAAGAAAAATATTAGGCAGTACATTCCAACCGTCCAATCTGACGGGATGATGATCGAAGAGATCCCTCTACACCACATCTGGTGTGAGAACGTCAAAATACCGATGACAAAATAAAATAAACTACTATCAATTGGGGTAGCTGCGGGGTATGTGTCAACAGGATCCAAATTTACATACGCCATTGGCTTGGATAATATACAAAACGTAAATGACCTCTTGGCTGCAAATCAAACGGCTTGTATTCGTTGATTATCGCACTGCCATGTTTATGATACCCCATGTATCCTAATGTAGATGTTTCGTTTTAGTCCAATTTGTGTGGCCAAGATGTGACATATAGGATTCCCTTTCTATTCAAGTCATACAAGGCTCTATACACATGGTTATTGATCTAGACATTTTATATACTAGGGGATGACCCGTGCCAACGGCACTCCCCGACAATGTGTTTATAAACATGTCCATTTGGCACTCAAACACACATCCTAAGTGAAAACATATTAGTAGTACGCGTGCCAACATTACTCCCCGACAAAGCGTCTATCAAAATAATTTAGTGCCTTCAACACTCAAATCCATTTCACAGGCAGTCCATTATCATGTTTCTTTCACACAACATTTAAGCTACATTAGTATTAGAAATGTGTAAGTGCATCAGATCTCAAAACTTATCTAAAGTTGGCGAATATTTACAAAACTCATCCATGTTGAATTAAACCTTCTCAAAATAATTCCGAATTTTAGCTGAGTGAAGTTTAATGCGAAGTCAAAGTTTAGTACCCTTAATCCATTACATGCACATCAAGCAACACAAACAAAAAAGTTGTGGTATATCTTGAATTCCTAGAGAAAAAAAACTCACTTACTCATGACCCCGTATCTTCATGTACCCCGGCAACAATTTACGCTTAAAGTGGCAATCACCACTTAGATGACCAGCATAAAACTGAACACATAAACAAAGGAGGAAAATAAACAAATTTAGTGTTAAAAGAAACTCCAATCTCTAGGTTATATGTTTGAGAAGAAAAAAAAAGTGCACCTTACTGCAAGCATGATTAGATATACATATTCCACTCAATTATATATACATTTGACAAAGCATATACCAAAACCTTAACATTCTCATAAATAATTAGAAGGTTCTTATCACTATCCCCCGTCTTATAAAATTTTCAGTACGAATACATTAATAAATATTTTCAGAAATAGAAACTGAATCCATAATAAACACAACCCATAAAATGTAAAAGCAATTACAGCTCTTTTCAACCCTTGAAAAACTGGGCGGAAAAAATTGGTTCCCCAAACAAGCCCTAAATCCATGCACCTTATAAATTTTGGGATCATGCAGTTAATGAAGCATTAAGAAACAACCTTTAATTTATGACTTATCTTCAGTTACCCCAAACCCAAAACCTGCCAAGTCAAACACAACCAATAAAACAATTAGAAACATCAAAGCATTAAAAACAACAAAAGGTTAAAGAAACCCAAGGAACTGTACACCAAAACTGATATGGGCACACAATAATGCATTAGCCAACATACAACGAGGCATAGCTTCAATGTTAAATATTGGATATTTCGTTTTCCATATTTGACTTATATTTGGGAACTTTTCCTAAATAGCTCAAATTTGAAAATACTACGTACAAAATCAACTTCAAAATGTACTTGATTCATGCTAAAATGTTAAAATCTGAAGCCCTGACAACATCGAAATAACAAACATGCTTCATTAAATGAATTATATCAAATAGATCAGCAATTAGGTTCTCCCTGTAAACAGGGTCTTGAAGCCAACTACATCTAAAAAACTTGGATTCTAGCCTGAGAACTGATAAGAATGGTGAGAAGCTTACCATTCAGCCTGCTCCAAAAAAGATCAAGTTTGATGAAGATTAACCTTCTGTGGGACCATTAAAAGGTATGCTCAAAAGTGGGGTTTCTTGTGAAGTGGTATGGGAGGAGCTATATCTGTTATGAAAGCTTTCTCATTTCAACTATTCCTTGAAGTACATGGAAGAACAATATTGTTTGGTGTATGTGGTGTATTCAGCCACCCTCTTCTTTAAGTACATGGAAGAACAGTAAATTCAGACAACAGAGTTTTCAGAAATTTAGAAAAAAATTCTGAGCAATACATCTATTATAGTTTCCTCAAATTAATACAATACTGTAGCATGTGCTCCCAAGTTACCTAAAAGTGATGGTTTTCGAGCGCATCACTAATCTTAAAGACCATTACAGCAATACGCCACCACACAAATTTCAAAGAGCATTCAAATTGTTTAAACACACTAAACAATTTTCTTAGAGATGATGCTAAAATTTTCCCAAAACATTTGAAGAAAAAGGAAAACAAAAGAATTCGTAACAACCTTTGATGCTCCTAGCTAATGTCTAAACAACAAATAAAGGTTAAGTTCAATGAACCTAAAACATCTTAAGCTAAAAGTTCGCTTAGTTAATTAAACAAAAAAGAACTCTGAACTAAAGAAACTCTAAAGAGTTATTCAAAATAATTCTCCTGTAACTCATTAATTAAGAGTTATTGCTTGGTTGTAGGTGGATCCCACACTCTCCATTGCCCTAATGAGCTTGGTTAGTTCAGTTGTGTCACAACTCTCCATCGACTCATTTAAGCATAATCCGGGTTGATTATTTTCACCGAATTTGTTATAAGATATTTATTTCTTGATAAGTTGGTTTAAGCTTATTTGACTGATGGATGAGAATTATCTTTGAAAGATTGAATTAAACTGAATTTGAAATCAACATCAGAGCCAAACCACATCTTGTGAGCCATAGTTTGAAGTGCACACCCATTGAATGATCTTAATAATTTGAATGTGTTATGGATCAATTCATCCATTGGGGTGGGAGTGGAACTATCTTGAGAATAGAACTTTCTGCAACAAAGTTGGAATGAACAATTTGAACTTCTTCCAATAATACCCATCTTCATATAAAACTCTATATAAATATTATTTATGATAAACAAAATATTATCTATGATAAACGACCGAAAACAGAATCCATAACTACCATTACATTGTTACATTAAAGAAAACATAACATTTGCAAGTAATAACACTAGGCATAATAAAAGAACACGAAGCCTTTGAAAATTTTCACCAAATTCTACTTCAAACTATAATCTACTGCCACTGGAAAATATGGCAATTTCTAAATTGCTCTCTTTGAGCATGTAAATCCCACTCTTCCACACGTCCTATCTTTTCTTAAAAAATTAAATTCTTTTGTCGTTGCTTCCTATGGAACTAACTCGTTCCTATCTTTTTGGCCCATTCCCAGTAATCCTTGACTTGTTTCTATATAGAATTATGCATTATATACCAAAAGAAGAATGCAAAGCACATTAGCAGATGCGATTAATACCTTACTTGGTGATCAATGTCAGAGATGTACACCTCTTCTGGCGGATTTTCGTTCTACGCTTTCCTTGGCTATAATTCTTCTTCTTCTGAATACAGATAAACACGAAATACAACACAAATATCAGAAATAAAAAAAACCACCAAGAAAAATTAGAATACAACATACATGCATTGTTGATAAATGAATTAGAAGATGCATCCATCTTCCAACAACATTGTCGTTGCTGGTGTTATTATGCATCACAAAGTTGTTAGTATAAAGGTTGCCACCCAATCCATGGTTAGCTAGCGAGGCTGGAATGAATTCTTCAGCAATACAATTCAACTTCGAGAGTTCCTTCAATTCCCTAATATCCAGTTAAAACCCTCACTGACCTCTTCGTTCATCTGCAAATCAACACAGCTCGATCGCTAATGGGAGACTTTCCAGTCGTCGTTGTGGTGATCCCTCCTCCCACCTATAGATTTTGCACCACGTTGTTCTTCTGTCCGTGGTCAAGGATGTGATGAACCTACTGAATCTGAGTCTATTGTCTTAATTTTAAGAACAATGTGATCCCTATATTTGATTGTCAAATATTTCCATTATAATTTAGGTATTTTTTTTAATCAACCAAGACTTAAAATCATACATCCAAACAGATAAGTGGTAGGCGTTGGATCTAAGTATCCCAAAATAATGCTCAAAAACCAAAAAAATGTTCAAACTCGAATGGTGTTGGATCTGAGTTCGCCTGATTAAGGCTCAAGAATCAGTTGGAAAAAAAACCCAAAAAATAGGAGAAACCACCAAAGTAATGCTCAAATCCAAATGGCGTTGTATATGAGGCTCAATCTAGATCTGAGTATCCCAAAACAATGTTTAGAAACTACAAAAAGTAACGCTCAAATCCGAATGGCGTTGAGTGTGAGTACACCTGATTAAGGCTCAAAAATCAGCTGGAAAAAACTACCAAAATAGGGAAAATAGCAAAAATAATGCTCAAACCCTAAACACCGACCACCTGAAACCCCCTAATTCAAGTACCCCTAACATCAACCACCTGAAATCCTCACCATATGCACTTCCAGGTACCCCTAAACACCTGTTGAGAGCCACTGAGAGAGGAGTGGAGTGGTCGCCAAGAAACCCCTGAAACAAAACCCTTGTTAATTGAGAGAAGGGCACCATTTGCCAAAAACAAAAGGTGGCAAAACCTGAGAAAATTTGGCGCGGGCGAGATATCTCAGCCGTCCTTTGGGTGAGATCTCAGCCACCAAACCCAGAATGAGGGGGAAAAAGGGAAACCCTAGCACAAAACCAAACCCAGCATTAAGCCCACCAAAGATCACCACCTGAATGGTGGTTCCAGCAGAGAGAGAGAGAGAAGACTTACCTGAGAGAGAGATGAAGTTGCAGGCGTGAGGGTGGCGGAGACCATTCGTTGGTAAACCATTTGTCGGAGAGTGGGTTCTTCGAGTGGGGTTAGGTGAGCCCAAAAAATGGGCGCCAAAAATAAAGCCAAAAATTTCATTTACAAAACAATCGTAACCATGAAAGCTATAAGTAGATCTCAACCACTACTTATAGAGGAGACAACCTAGTAGGTGGCCCGCTACCCGTGCCCACGGCACTCTCCGACAAAGCGTTTGCCAAAATTGGTGTGAGTGGCTTAGATCCACCATCTATTTGGGGTGATAAGATCTCGACTACCTTTGTGAAGCCGATAAAAGGGGAGATAAGTGATTTCTTTATTTTGTTATATAGATATCATATATATTAATATATTAAATATTAATATAAAAAGGGCCTTGTAAAGGGTTTCGCCTTAGGCCTCAACTTGTATCGAGACGACCCTGTATAGTTGCAACAAACTTTACAGCTTAAAATGGGTCTGGGTAGAGTCGTTATCGAGCCATTTAGAGATGAAACAGGAAACAAAGTCTCTCATTAGGATATCAAAACTTGTACTGAAAAAAAAATGTTATGAATACTATGGATACTATTGGTCTGATACGATTGGTAACCAAATGTATATAATATACTTTCAAATATAACGGGAATCTCTCGTCTAGTTGTCTTTGTCTTGCCTTTTTTACATGCAAGAAAACTATATATAGTTGCAACAAACTTCACAACTTAAAATGGGCCAGGATAGAGTCATTATTGAGCCCTTTGAAATGAAACAGAACAAAGTCTCTCATTACGATTTTTCTATACTTAGGGGGATGATCTTTTGTTAACAACTCCTTGATAGGGCCATAAAGCTTGGTGAATATATCAAAAGCTGTACTAAAACAAACATGTATGAATACTATGGATACTCTTGGTCTGATATGATTGGTAACCAAACATAAGTATATAATATACTTTCAAATTAATATAATTATGGGAATCCCTCATCAAGTTGTCTTCGTTTAGCCTTCTTTACTTGCAAGAAAACCATCTATAGTTGCAACAAACTTCACAACTTATATGGGTCAGGACAAAATCGCTATGGAGCCCTTTTGAAATGCAACGTCTATGAAACAAAGTCTCTCATTAGGATTTATCTATACTTAGGGGGATTATCTTCTGTAAACAACTCTTTGATAGGGCCATAAAGCTTGGTGGATATATCAAAACTTGTACTGAAAAAAAAATACTATAAATAGTATGGATACTCTTGGTCCAATACGATTGGTAACCAAACGTTCATAATATACTCACTTTCAAATACAATGGGAATCCCTCATCAAGTTATCTTTTTTCTTGCCTTCTTTATTTGCAAGAAAATCATATATAGTTGCAACAAACTTCACATCTTAAAATGGGTCAGGATAGAGTTGTTATCGAGCCCTTTAGAGATGAAACATGAAACAAAGTCTCTCATTAAGATTTCTCTATATATTTAGGGGGATTATCTTCTGTTAACAACTCCTTGATAGAGCCATGAAGCTTGGTGGATATATCGAAATTCGTACTAAAACAAACATGCTATGAATACTATGGATACTCTTGGTCCGATATGATTGGTAACCAAACGTACGTACATAATATACTTTCAAATATAATGGGAAATCCCTCATCAAGTTGTCGTTGTCTTGCCTTCTTTACTTGCAAGAAAACCATATATAGTTGCAACAAACTTCATGACTTAAAATGGGTCAAGACAGAGTCGCTATGGAGCCCTTTAGAGATGAAACACGCAACAAAGTCTTTCATTAGGATTTCTCTATACTTAGGAGGATTTTCTTCTGATAACAACTCCTTGATAGGGCCATAAAGCTTGGTAGATATATCAAAAATTGTACTGAAGAAACATGCTACGGATACTCGTGGTCCGATATGATTGGCGAGTACCCTGTGCTTAACACTTTTAAACTTGTCATTGGAGATAAGCTGCATGAGAAAGAGAATAAGATCACTCAATACTGAGTTAGTGGGATAAGATCAAAAAAGATATAGCTTTCCATAGAGTTGGATGGTGAAATAAGTTTCATGTTGTGGACCCCAAATAGTTGTATAAGGCATAAAATAATATTTAGGGCTAGTTTGGATTGACATTTTTCAGAAAATGCTTTATTTAAAAAATAAAAAAAGATCTTTTCAGGTCTAAAAATGGCCATCCAAACAGGCTAAAGACCTGTTTGGGAACCAGAAATTGGGTTGGCGGGTCAACATTGTTGGACCAATAATTTTACTAATGCTAATTCCAAGAATCCAACAGTGATTGTGTGTGCTGAGCTGGTATTCATTGAATTCACTTTTTGCCAAAGCACAACCATCGTTGCATTCTCAGAATCCACACCCGAGAGCATTAGTGAAATTATTAGTACAAAAATGTTGGTCCTAGCCTCGAACCTGTTCCAGGGATTATATATGTAATTCAGGGATTGACAATTTTTAGGCTTTCTGAAAACACAAAATTTCAAAGAAACTTGGTTCCAAACTAAAATCGCCTACTCTCAATAAATTAGTAATGTAGCTTTAAAATCAAGAGCAATTTATAACGATCTGAAATATTAACATACCTGGAGAAGATCCCCAATGTTCACTACGAAAGCTCCAGGAATGGGGTTGACATCAACCCAATGATGTTGATGAAGAACTTGGAGTCCACCAATGTTATCTTGAAGAAGAACAGTGAGGAAGGTGGGGTCCGAATGCTTACTTGTACCCATAGTCAGCTCTGGTTCAGGGCATGCCGGATAGTAGTGAGAGGTAAGTGTACACCCTTTACCACAGTCCATGCCTTTTAGGTGTTCCGGTTTGAGCCCAAGAGCCTCTGATAATAACTCGAACAGAGTGTCTACTAGTCTCGTCACTTGCTTCATGTACTCGATTGTTATCTCTCTGCATATTAAGAACAGTGTATGAGAAGGTTTCAATCATGGTTTAAAAAAACCAACTGTTATAACGAAAATAACGGCCTTTATAATGGAAATGGACCTCCCACGTTATGTTATATACTCTTATTTTATGAAAAAAGTTGTTAAAAAAAGACTGTTATTTCCGTTAGGATTACCCCCCTTGACCTGCTTTAACCATCATTTGACTAATGTTCAAACGTGACATGCATCATGCGCCTGTTAACGCACCTATGAAAGGACTATAATATTGCAAGTGCAATGCTAACGACATGTGATTCAACGACGTTTTAACTTAAGACAACAACTGTTAAAGTAGGTTGAGGGGGGTAATCCTAAAGTTTGAAAGTAAGAGGGTCTTACTAATTATGTTCAAATTTTAAAGGGGTGTTACTAAAATACCCAACAATTAATTAAGATCCTACTAATCTGCTAATCTTAATATTGGTTTACTTGCACTTCTCTTCCTTGTTCTAAAGGAAGTGGAAGTTGTTGCTACATCAAATCCCTCGGGTGGGAAGAACTTGACTCTGTTGATTTAGAGGTTAGATGGAAGGGGTCTGCTATGCGGGCTTTTAGCTTGTGATAGCTTGGTTCCTTTTGGAAATATTTATTTTCGTAATGAATCATTACCATATCCCCTTCTTTGTATATTCTTTCCGTATCTCTGTACTTCATCTAACCACACCTGATATGCTTAGATGGAGCTGAGGGAAACAATTCACTGGCCCCAAAATCTCCCTCCCAAAATGTATGACAAGTACCCCTTGTTAATCACTAACCAAATGCTTAACATGGGTTGGGTTAAGGGATTGGGGTACGTGTCAGACATTTTGGGTGGAGAGACTTCAAAGTTTGAAGTCCCCCGGCGCTACCGAATCTTTTCTTCTCCTTAGATGGAAGGGGCCTTGGGATCGATTAACTTTGGACTACTCAGATGCCATGTAACAAGGACACTTCACTTTGAGGGCTTTTTGCCGTGTCGGACACCTCAACACCTGAACACGCGTGTCGACACTTCCCGACACACATTTGGACACTTATGGCCGTGTCACCCCTTTTTTAATAATTTTTAGTATAAAATTGATTCCTAAAAGTGGGTTGGCGTGTTCCGTCCTCCATACAATAATAAATTAATATATATTGTCTACTTTATTTTCTATTTTTTTATTATTTTATTAATAATTTTAAGCATTCATATGTATTAATATATTATAATTAATATATGTACGGATGTGTCTTCGTATCGTATTTTTTATGTTGTCGTATCGGACACCTCGTATCTGTGTCGGACACCGACACCCGTGTCCGTGTCCTTGTTACATAGCTCAGATGGAGAATTCTTGGAAGGGTTTTTGTGTAAAATTGGGATCCTGGGTCTGGATGTTATTATCTCTCAGCTCAAAGGGCATGATAGAGCTACACATTGGATTAGCCCCCCTGATCACAGCCGCATGATAAATAGGGTTCTTTTCAAAGCATTCAGTAAATGTTTTGAGAAGAAAGTCCATTGTTGGGATGGTTAGGCTCATCGAATTAGGTTGGACACTGCAGTAGGAAATCTCTTGGGTGATTTCTCACTGACAGGAACTACTTCCAATGATATAAGGAAAAAGATGTAACAAGGTATTCCTGAAAACTGTGGCAAATGCGGAAGCATGATTTTTGTTACTCACCACTATCATCTGGGTCCACTGACCGCATGGATGTTTATCCCACCCCTTGGTGGATATACACACCAAAAATCACCCCAATTGGTAATCTATAACCATTAGATTTTAGCATTTTTTAGAACTTTTTAAGACGTTCTTATGGCCGTTGAATGCAACCATTTTTTGAGTACTAAAACCAACGGCTAAAAATCATTAAACAAGCTGATTTTGGTACAAATGTCTATTAAGAGGTGGGCTAAACATCCATGCGGTCATTGGGCCCAAATGGCAGCAGTGACTACCAAAATTACCGCTTCCGCAATTGAAAAGATCTCCGGTATACCTTGTTACATCACGACCCTATTAATAAAGGGGCAATTTGAAAAAGCTGACATACCCCTATGACTCGGTCCACTGTCATTTGACCATTGTTGACCCGAGTTGACTATCAAATTTTGTATTAAAAGACAAAAATGCCCTTGTCTTCAACCTTGCAACAAGGATTTGGGCCAAAACCCTAACCCTAAATCTATTATCTATGCTAAAGCTCGAGCCTGCTGAAGTGGCGCTTTCTCCATCTTTTTTTCATCGATTTTTCCAAATATACCCTCTTTTTAATTTTTCTAAAAATAACCCCTTCACACTTGCTTTAATGTTACTAAAATACAAGGGTATATTGGACTTTGTCTCAACAAAAACCTTTACTCTTCCAACCTCTTTGTTCCCAAACGTCTGCAATCCGACTGTTTTTTTTTTCTATTAAAACTATCTTCATTAATCCTCCCACCCCAGCACTGCTGAGGTGGCGTTGTTTCCATTTTTTCCAAAATACCCTTGAACCTCTTTAACATGGGTCAGGTTCGGTGACTAACATTTTTGACCAACACCTTGGTGTACCGTCATAGAAGATGAATCAATGGCTGATTTTTGGTGAAGATGATCTATATGGTGAGGAGATCATCCTCACAAAAATTCAAATCATTCTGATATTCATAGACTGGTTTAGAAGTTGAAGAATTATGGACCGTCGATTTTTACCGTGTAACTTGAAAACCACATTTAACTGGGTTAGAAATTTCAAAATGGGCTGATTTTTTGTTGGGGTTATCTATATGATGAGGAGATCATCCTCACCCAAAATCAGCCATTGATTCATCCTCTATGTGGGTCCAAGGTATTGGTCAAAAATGTTGGTAAGAAATGTTGGTCACCGGAACCCAACCCCTTTAACATCTCATAAATTCTAAAAAAATCATTTACACTTCAAAACGGTTCAAAACCCTATTCGTGTTTTTAATTCCAAGATGCCTCTTACTCTACAACATGCACAGCTCCCCAAGACGTCTCTCTATCTCTCCCATTATCCGTGTTGAAAGAAAAACGATTTGATGGTATTTGAACGGTCTCATTCTTGCCTAACTCTACTCTCTCACATCTCCTATCTCTAATACTCTAAATGCTAAATCCCAAATCGTAAATTTATTTATTTTATTTGTTGTAGATATTGAGCAATATGCAGAGATTTCTGAGGTGTCATAAGCCACATACATGAGACATATTCAAATAAGTCTGCAAATAGAACACTGTTTCGAAGGATTTGACACTAATCATCGCGCATTGCTAAGACGATCGAGATTTGGTTTTAAGTGAAGGCAATTATGCTATCTGTTGTTCTTCAATTTTTTATTTTTTTTTTCAGAAACTTCACCCATTTTTTTTATTTTTGGTTTTTTATAAACAGATCGATAAGATAAAAGAATAGTTGCCATATGCGTCTCCCATTCGTTTTTCCATAAGGTGTAGTCAATTATTCAGCTTCTATCAGTCATTTTTTCTAGATTTTTTTTTTCTTTTTTTGATTAATTTTGATTTTGATTTGGGTTCTACTTTATTTTACTTTAGAAATAGAATAGAGATCTTGAATCAAGTATTTGAGTTTATTGTCTGGGTTGCAATCAAAATGTATATTTAAACATTGTATATGTACAAAAAAAAAAAAATTGGTTCTAAATAATTTTGGGAGCAATGACTTACTGATAGTTTTATCAATAGTAGATGGACCTACAATCAGCCTGATTAATTGTTTCTAACCATTGGATTTAAGTCTTCAATCAATTGTTGTATTGTCATGAGTTTTGATTCTTACGCTTGACATCACCATCAGGCTTAGTTTTTAGTCTGCAGGTTATTCATCTAGAACTTAATCTATGATAATTGTGATATCTAAACGTTGCATTGACATTGGATTTTGAGGGATTTTATTTTATTTTATTTTTAAATATATAGCTTCTAGAGTTCACCAATCAATCTAACTTTTTGTGTATGTGTCTATCAAGAGGTATGCGAAGCATCCATGCAGTTTGTGGGCCCATCGCCTATAATCTCAAACATGTAACATTCTGCAACAAAATTTTCTTCTTTTTTCTCTTAATATTAGAACCTTTGAAAGGTGTATAAAAAAAACTTCATGGTAATTAGCCTAATATTAGTTCTCAGAGAGAGATAGAGTCCTATTAGAATGCGATTCATCATTGATCTACTCTAAAAACTGTGTAACACTACATTTTAGGGGAGGTGCGCACTGGTTCTTTAAGGTGCCCATGTCATCTCTGACATGTGTCACTAGATGAAAGGGGTTAAGAAGATGCCTACACCTACTGTTCGACAAATCTATATCTATATATCACCAAATCATAGAAGTGATATGTATCACAAAAATCATAAAATGTCTTCTTTTTAATAGGCGATGTGAGGTGAACGTAAAAGTTTGAATAGGTACAGTCCATGCACATGTAACATTAACATAATAATAATTATTTTTTTAACATTATATAAGTGTCAAAATAAGATATAATTGTATATACAAAAAAAACTATATTCATAATTTTTTTTCCTTTTACTGTGCCCGTGCTAAGCACGGGCTATTGGTTCCTAGTCAAACATGAAAGGAGAGTTCACCGCAAATGGTACAGAACCAAACTGTGGGCCACTACGACTGAAAATCAGGTAATCTTAACCATCTAATGTGACTGACTCTAGATCTAAAACTTGCCTGACGGTATGATCTTCCTACTGGCTATGATCTTCGGGTTGTAATCCATCCAAGAGGTAAACTATTTTGGACGATATATCTTGATCAATTCATAGACATGGAATTCTATAAATCAAGTACATACCTGCACGTAGCCGGCAACTCTTCCGGGTTGATAGGATCAGGAGCAAGCATTGCAAAGTTCAAGGTGTCCCTCCAGTTAGCAGCTGGTGATTGATAAAGATCAAAATTGCTATTGGACCTCACCTTTCTGGTGTTATCACGTGAATAGAACTGTTTCTTCACCTCAATATCTTGCTCGTTAAATCTACGTATCCCTTGGATCATCTCATCCATGACACTTAGAGGGACCCCATGATTCACAATTTGAAAGAAACCCCATGTCTCCGATGCATGTCGGATTTCATAGACGATCACCTTACGTCGATCGTCTTTCTTCAAGTCTTGGAGGTCTATGACCGGAACCTCGAAGTGAGTCCGATTGGAAACTAAGCCCTCGGCGAGCTCATCCTGTGGTCGGATGAATATACGAGGGATCTTTACCACCCCAGCATCAACTAGTCCTTTGACACCGGCTTTCGTGTCATCGAAGGCCTTTAGATCTTTTGTTCTGTCATATGCCGGCACAGTTCTGGCCTGGAATATTCCGGCTCCGGAGATCTCCATTGTTTTAAGATGAATGGAGAGTGGTTGGCCTCTGGTGTCTGGTGACACTTTAAGGTCTCCACCGAACAAAGAAACAAAAGGTTAAAAGTTAAAACGTCTCTGTGACTAGTTTTAATAACTTGTCGATCGTTACTCTTCACATGGCCTATTGGCAGTGGCGGAGCCAGGATTTTGATAAGAGGGGGCAAAATCACAAAAAAATTGCTCAAGGGGGTAAAATAGCAAAAAAAAAAGAAGAAACCAGGGGGGCCAAACCAAAGGAAAAATGTTATTTTGGAAGTAAAAAAAAATTCCATAGAATTTCAAAGTTGAGGGGGGCAACTGCCCCCCATGGACCCTTCCTGGGTCCGCCACTGCGTATTGGAACGAAGATGGGGTTCAATTTTTGGGTGTGTGGACCCAATCATGGGCTGCCATCATCACCTCATTTGCTCAACACGTGTCCACATCGATAATTGTTAATCATCCTTATTAGAAATGGCTAACCCTACTAAAAACAAAAGGATATGATAGAGCATGTCCTAATAATCTATCTTGTTTTTTTTGTAATCAACCATGAGATGAGAAAAAATTCTCGGTCCCCAAGGGACTGCAAGTTTGAAGTCCCCCCTCCCAAAATGTCGACACATACCCCTTGTTAACTCTTTTAACTGATTAACCAAAGGCATAACTCGTGGGTTGGGTTATGGCCTTTAATTAAGGTAGTAAAAGTGGGGCCCGACTTCGAATTTTGCACATCCCTAGGTGACAGCGAATTTTTTCCTATGCCGTATATTAAACTAGCTGCCCCCCTCATCCCTAGTGCATGCATGAACAAGCCAAAGAGGAAGGTCCGACCACAAAAGGATGAAGATATATATAAAACCTCTATAATATTCAACAAGGTGAAGTATGTCCACAAAGATGGCCGTAGAGCGCTTTTTGCACCAGCTAGCTGATCCACTAGCACTTTAGCATCTGACTCTACTATCAAAAATTGGATTCCGAGGTCCACCGCTTTTTTGTATCTTGTCATTGACTTGTTGGGGCAATTTTTTTTGTCAATAACGTACCCCCATGAGAGCATCTCCAAACAGGTGGCTCTATTTTCATATTTGATGAAGCTTTTGCAAAATCCAACTCCAACAAGGTTCTATATCTGGCTTCAAATTGGAAGCCGGGATATATATCTTTATTCCTGCCTTTAAAAATAGAGCTTTTTACTCTTTGACTTCAAATATAGAGACCTACTTTTAAAATTTTTGAATTCCTATTTGTATCCCTATTTATATATTTTTTTGAAATATTTTGATATCTTTTGTATAATCTTTTTGAAAAGCTTTCTACTTCTTACCACCGAATTTTAAATATCTTTTGTATCATTTTTGAAAATGATGCATTTTTGAAGGTAGGCTTAGTTGGGGTTACAATACTTTTTTGAGGGTGTTCCTATCTTCAAATTTAAAGAAGTTTTTGAAGTTAGAATTTGAAGATGTTGGTTGTAGCTAGATGCTCTGATTGAGTCGTCCGTCTATGACCGTGATTGACTCGTCATGACCAACTATCTTCTTTGGAAAGACCAAACTACCCGTCTTCAACCCTTGATCATAATGTATTTGGACGAAACACTATCAAGATCAAGGTCTTGTTTTCTTTTTCTTTTTCTTATTGTTTCCGCAAAGCTGCTAGTAGAAAACACTTCCTCAAAGTTAGAGAAAAAAATAAAGCAGTATAACAGGTAAAATAGAGAGAGATCATGAGCATCCACTCTTATTGGAAGGTTTTTCTAATGAAAAAAACTTCAGAAGTTTCTAAGAATTTTCTCATACAATATAGCGCAAGGCCTCACAAGAGGAAACAAGACTTATAGTGAGTTTGGAACTCGTGCAAATCGGGTGTGCAAATAGATTTATTCGTGCAATCAATTCCCATGCATTTTTGCAATGCGTGAATTTGGCGATTTGCACTTGCATACGGACAAATGAATGCTCACCCTCTTTAGCAATTAAAAATCTATTTCACGCCTTGAGCAATCATTTACACAACTTCCTTGTGCAAATGATTGCATAAGGTATAAAAGTCAAATTTTTCTCAAATCAAACCCTATCGTTCTCAAAATAATGGGAAAAGTGGTGCTGAAATTCAAAATTTTCAAAAATAAAAATAACGAAAATAATTGCCGTCTTTTTTTAACAAATTTTTTAATTTGTTGTAAATGGAAAATAACGAAAAATAATGTATGGTATTTTTTTAGCCTTTTAACGGCACATAACGTAACGGGGGAGTCCGAATCTGTTATAACGGCCGTTATTTTCCTTATCACGGCCATTTTTTGAACCATGGTATATATGAACCATGCGGCATACTCTTAGAGACAATTGACCATACGGATGTTTGACCCATCACTAGGTTTACATACCAAATATTAGCCTGATGGGTGATTTCTAACATTTGGATCTAATACCCCAAAGTGAGAAAGCTTGCAAAAAATCTTTAGGTTCTTCAGGCGAAACATCAGGAATATCCTGAGTGTTGAAGAAACAGTAAAACTAGATTCTTTTTTCAAATACATATGTTGCTTATATATAGAATATAATAGACAATACCTATAATAGTTGCTTCTACAAACAATATTTTTTTAAATAAAATTATATTTACAATTGACTATTTGATTAGCCATATTATCTATTGAAAACGATATTATGGCAAAACATGAATACAAAACTTAAAGAATCGTGATGTAACAAGGTAGACCTTACGATTTGTGAGGTTTAAGATTTTTAGTACTCATCTCTGCCCTTAGAGTCCACAGACAACATGGATGTTTAGCTCACCTCTTCGCAGATATTCATACAAAAATTCAGCTTGTTTGATGATTTCTAACCATATGATTTAGTACCCAAATATGGTTGAATCTAATGGGTAGAATCATGCCTAAAAGAAGTGCTAAAATCTAATGGCTAGAGATTACCAATCATAGTGGTATTTCGTATGTATATGTATCCACCAAGGGGTGGACTAGACATCCATAGGGCAGCGATGGGTAACAAATTAACCTACCTCATTACATATTTTCTTAACTGATGAATTAGTTTGCATCTTAAAAAGCAAGAAGAATGAAGTTTAAATAAGCATTTTATATCATAAAGAATTAAAAAAAATTATTTTATATTAATATTTTAAATAAAAAAAGGCTTCTTTAATTTAGAGTTCTCGCCTCTAACTTGTATTGAAACGGTTTGCTCTAGACCATGGTTTTAAAAACGGCCGTTTAAATGGTAACGCCCCAAGCCCGTTTCCGTTTAAACCGTTTAAACCCGTTTTATCGGTTTTGAAAAAAACGGCCGTTAAAATCGTTTAAACAGCCGTTTAATTTCAAAAAAATTTGTGAAAAAAAGGCCGTTAAAACCGTTTAATTCCTTTAAAATCCGTTTTTTTAAAAAAATTTCAAATTTCAAAATTTGAATTTCAGCGCCACTTTTTCTGTTTTTTTCCGTTAAAATCGTTAAAACCGTTAAAATCCGTTTAATTCCATTTTTTACCATTTTTTTCTATTTTTGCCCCTGACCATTTCAATCCGTTTTAACAGCCGTTTAAACGGTTTAAACGGTAACGCCCCCAGTCCGTTTAACCGTTAAAACAGCCTCCTTTAAACCTTGCTCTAGACCTATGTTTTAAAACTCAGCCGAGTCGACGCGACTCAATTGTATTTCGAGTCGACTCTGCATACAAACTCGGATTTGCATGCCTCTCCGGGTTGACTCGGAAACTCGGCCGAGTCTTTACCGAGTCAACCATTTAAAGGCCGACTCAAAATTAAATGTTTTTTTTTTTTATTTCTAAATTTTTTTACTATATTTTATAAATTTTTAATTTTTTTAATAAATATTAATTTTTATATGTTTAAATATTTAATAATTAATTTAATGACTCGACGAGTCGACTCCCGAGTCTTTGAGGTGACTTGGCCCAATGGACTTCCGAGTCGAGTCCGAGTTCCGAGTTTTAAAACATGGCTCTAGACATGGATAGAGATGGCCCTCGCGCATAAGATTGAAACAAAAGGATAAACAAAGTGAACATAACCATTAAATCATGTAATTAATCATCACCAAATAATCTAACTAATCTAGATCCAATTAAATCTTGCCTGGTCTATGCTCATGATCCTATAGTGGTTATGATCTTTGGGTTATAATCCATCCAAGAGGTGACCCACTTATTGATTAATTCATGGACATGTATTTTTATACATAAGAGTACGTATATACCTGCATGTAGCCGGCAATTCTTCCGGGTCGATAGGGTCAGGAGCTAACATTGTAAAGCTCAAGGTGTCCCTCCAATTAGCAGCTCGTGATTGGTAAAGGTAAAAATTTGTCATGAACTTCACCTTTCTGGTGTGATCACGTGTGTAGAACTGTTTCTTCACCTCGATATCTTGCTCGTGAAATCTACGTATCCCTTGGATCATCTCATCCATGACACTAAGGGGGGCCCATGATTCACAATTTGAAAGAAACCCCATGTCTCCGATGCATGTCGGATTCCATCGACGATCTTCTTACGTCGATCGTCTTTCTCCATTCCTTGGAGGTCTATGACTGGAACCTCGAAGTGGGTCTGATTGGAAACAAAGTCCTCGGCGAGCTCATCCGAAGGTCGAATGAAGATACGAGGGATCTTTACCACCCCGGCATCCACTAGTCCTTTGACACCAGCTTTCGTGTCATCAAAGGCCTTTAGTTCTTTTGCTCTGTCATGGGCCGGCACGATTCCGGCTTGGATTTCCCCTGCACCAGAGATCTCCATTGTTTTAGATGAACGGAGAGTACTACGGAAAACATGGCTATTATGAGTTTTAACAACTTGACTTCACTATTCACTTAGATTGTATATTATTTAGAAAATTTTGGAGCAGCACGAGTTTGATTTCCCACTCCCAATGGGGCGTTACTGTTTAAATGGCCGTTAAAACGGATTGAAACGGACAGGGGCAAAAATGAAAAAAAATGGAATTAAACGGATTTTATCGAAAAAAATGGCTCTGAAATTCAAATTTTAAAATTTGAAAAAAAAAAAGAAAAAGAATTCAACGGATTTAACGGCTTTCACAAAATTTTTCAGAATTAAACGGCTGTTTAAACGATTTTAACGGCCGTTAAAACAAAAAAACGGCTGTTTTTTTCGAAACCGTTAAAACGTGTTTAAACGGAGACGGGCTTGGGGCGTTACCGTTCAAACTGCCGTTTTTAAATTAAAACCATATTATTATCCACTGAAATCACATGTGCCTTACTCTGCCATGTTAAGGGTGGCAGCACTGGCTTCATATCGAAAATTGCTATCATAGATAACAAGGTAAACCTGCCGCCAAATGAGTAAAACTTCCATCACACAAAACACAGCCAATGAGTTCTTGGCACGTACACAAGTGCTTTTGCAACGTACCATGTGCTTTTGCTTTTTTAAGTGTACGTGCCGTGCCGAGAACTCATTGGCTGTGTTTTGTGTGATTTGCAATCCCATTGTGATGGAAGTTTTACTCCCGCCAAATGACGTCAGGCTTAACCAGTTTTGTTACTCACCTCTGCCCTCCGGGTCCACTGACCTTATGGATATTTAAGCCCACCCCTTGGTAGACATTTATACAAACAAACAAAAAAAATTGGTGATTTCTGGCCGTTGGATTTAATACCCAAAAAATGGTTGAATCCCACAGCTAGAATCATGGCTTAAACGTTCTATAATCTAATGGCTAGAGGTACCAATCAGGGTTCTTTTTTTTTAAAACCGTGGTTTAAAAACGGCCGTTATAACGGATTCGGACCTCCCCGTTACATACCATTTTAACGCTCAGAAAATAATGCCCTTTATTTTTGTAATAACAGCCATTATTTTTTCGTTATATCGAATGTTATTTTCTGAAAAAAAATGTTAAAATAACATCAGTTAATTTTCGTTTTTTCTGTTATAAATTATAAATTGTTTTTTCCGTTTTTTTCTTGCTTACTTATAGCTGGTCAAGGTTAAAATCTTTTTGACTGAATATTAATTTGTGAATGCCTATTACATTTATTTTCAGATAATTCAGCACCTGTTAGGATCCTAAAGGTGAAAAACTTGAGCTTTCCGCACCTCTATGACCTGGGTGCTTTTGGTGTTTTGGCTGTTAAACAACCATTTACCCCAAAAGATCGACCTGTTGAGGAAAGGCGAAACAACTATGTATATCAACGGGTCGTCGGGCCAACACAATACGTGTGCGGGAACAAATCATCCGCTAACACTCCCCTTCAACGGGAATACACTCCACTGGAGACTTGAACCCGTGACTTCCCAGGCCATAAGGCTCTGATACCATGAAAGTTGTGAATCTCTCTCACTCAATTTTTGGTGATGAGGGAGAGATATATGTATTGGTATTTATAATGTAAATACAGAGGATTTACAGAATCGTTTTACAACCCAGTTGTACACATTTCCATCTTTGGTAAAAGATTTGCCATACAGATAATCAATATCTTTCCATCCTTGATGGAGGATTCTTTGATGAAAGATTATTTGGTGGAGGATTTTCAGCACAGCTGTTACACAGTTTCAGATTTGACTTTATTTCCTTGGCGTGGCTTGGTTGTATACGATTCATGAAATGAGTTTTGATTCAGTGTAGCACAATTGTCATTACACTTCTTTTTGGGTCTTGAAGTCCATCGAGACAAGCATGGACTATTTCTTTCCCAACGCAAGTACATTATAGACCTTCTTCAAAGAGCTTCAATGATTGGTGCAAAGCCCTACTCCTCTCCAGCCTTTTCTAGTGGAAAACTTACCCAAGGAGTAGATGTCCCACTTTCGAATGCCACCGAATATCGCAGCTTGGTAGGCGCTCTACAGTATCTCACATGGACACGACCCGACATATCGTTTGCTGTAAACCAAGTCTGCCAATTTATGCATCGGCCCACTGAAACCCATTTAACTGCAGTCAAACGGATTCTTCGCTTCCTCAAAGGCTCAGTCACACATGGTATCTACATCACACCAGGTGATTTACAATTACAAGCATACTCAGATGCGGATTGGGCTGGCTGCCTTGACGACCGTCGTTCCACCAGTGGGTTTTGTGTTTATATGGGTCCCAATATTGTCTCTTGGAGTGCTAAAAAGCAACCTACTGTAGCACAATCCAGCACCTATCGTTCCCTTGCGCACACGGCCGCTGAGCTCTTTTGGCTTCGTTTACTTTTAAAGGATCTTCACATCTATATCCCTTCTCCACCTATCATTTGGTGTGACAACATTAGTGCAATTTCTCTTGCTTCAAATCCTATTTTCCATGCTCGCACCAAGCACATCGAAGTCGACTATCACTACATTAGGGAGAAGGTGGTCCACAAAGACCTTGACATCCGCTACATCTCCACACAAGATCAAACTGCAGATGTCTTCACCAAAGTCTCTCCTCATCTCGCTTTCAAATACTGAAGTCCAAGCTGACTGTCCGTGATCATCCCATCAGCTTGAGGGAAGGTAATGACAATTGTGCTACACTGAATCAAAACTCATTTCATGAATCGTATACAACCAAGCCACGCCAAGAAAGAAATAAAGTCAAATCTGAAACTGTGTAACAGCTATGCTGAAAATCCTCCACCAAATAATCTTTCATCAAAGAATCCTCCATCAAGGATGGAAAGATACTGATTATATGTGTGGCAAATCTTTTACCAAAGATGGAAATGTGTACAACTGGGTTGTAAAACGATTCTGTAAATCCTCTGTATTTACACTATAAATACCAATACATATATATATCTCTCCCTCATCACCAAAAATTGAGTGAGAGAGATTCACAACTTTCATTGGCTTGGGTATAGACATTTGGTATCAGATCCAACCCCACGTCACTGGATCAAGTCACGGGAGGGACGACCTGGACCTGTGGAGAGGACTACCAACTGGGGGCTCACTCAAAAGAGAAAATAGGGATACAAGAAAATATGTCAGGGCCCAATCACAAAAAGTGAGAAAAGAGGTGTACCAGAATGAAAGCCACCTCAAAGTGGGCCTCCTTGGAAGTGTGGTGGAATGTGTGAGGGTTTGTGTCTTAACAGATCATTCATTACCTGCAAGATTGGTTGAATTAGCAAGACACCCTTGTACTTTTTTAAATTAAGTAATACCCTGCCAATCAGTCAAAGTTGTTATCTGAAACCCAAATGTAACATGTACCAAGCCCTCCATGGTCGATTGATGTCATAAAAAAATCTGCATTTTGAATCCATTTATACAAGAAACTCGGAAAAATTTGCAAACAAGAAAGCACCAGAAGCAATGCAACGATGATCTCTAATAAGAAGATCAAAGATGTATGAGTTGCAAAATAAAATCAAACTGCAGAAATATGAGGCCTATAAGCCTGATAAATGGCTTCTTTTGAGACCGATATTGGGCCTACGGGCCAGTAACATGATGTCCCACATATGACTATTCTCTACAGACTGTGGGCTTGATAAATAGTCTCTCAAGACCATATGATAGAAATGGGTTCAAAAAAAAAATTGTGAGTTACTTATTCAAAATACATGTTTTCATTCCATAGTTGTAACACACTTCTCAATTACACAACAACCATACTTGTAAATTATCTTGGTTTATCCAAGAGTGCCATTTATAGTCAACACAAATTTTCACAGCTTAAAATAAGCTATGGTAGAGTCGCCATCAAGCGCTTTAGAAAACAAATGGGAAAAATAGTCTTTCATTTGGATTTCTCTATATTTAGGGGGATCATCTTCTGATAACAACTCCTTGATAGGGCCATAAAGCTTGGTGGATAGGTCATAAAGTGTATTGAAAAAGCATGCCATGGATACCCTTGGTCCGATACGATTGGAAAGCACTCTATGCTCGACGCTTTTAAACCTGTCGTTGGTGATAAGCTGCATGAAAAAGAATGAAAATCAAGACACATGATGTTGGCGGATGGTGTTTTCCCGTGCACATCTTATACTGGCCCGAGGATCCGATGGTATACATAGTTGTTTCCAAGGTTTAAAAAACAGCCGTTATAACGAAAATAACGGCTGTTATAACAGATTCGGACCTACCCCGTTAAGTTATGGACAGTTAAAATGCAAGAAAATAACGGCCGTTATTTTCCGTTATAACGACAGTTATTTTCTGAAAAATTTTGTGAAAAAAAAAGGCCTTTATTTTCGTTATTTTCTGTTATATTCCATTTTTTTCCGTTATTTTCTATTTTTTAAATTTTGAAATTCAAAATTTTGAATTTCAGTACCATTTTTTCCGTTATTTTCCCATTTTTTCTGTTTTTGCCCCTGAGCATTTTTTTTTTTGTTATAACGGAAAAAACGGTAACACCCCCAGTACGTTATACCGTTATAACGGTCCCCTTTAAACCTTGGTTGTTTCACCTTTCCCCAATAGGTCGATCCTTTGGGGTAAATGGTTGTTTAACACATGACTTAGCAAAAGAGGTAACTCTAGACACTGAAATAATATTCATGTGTCGACCCCAAATAGTTGGGATAAAATGTAAATGGCGCTGGTTATTGTATACTAAAGAACCATCTCATGTAACTCTGGAAACATACCTGGAGAAGATTCCCAATGTTCACTACTAGAGCTCCAGGAATGGTGTGGACATCAACCCAATGATTTTGATGAAGAACTTGAAGTCCACCAATGTCATCTTGAAGAAGAAGAGTGAGAAAAGAGGGGTCCGAATGCTTACTTGTACCCATAGTCAGTTCTGGCTCTGGGCATGCCGGATAGTAATGAGCAGAAACATTGCACCCTTTTGCACAACCCATGCCTTTTAGGTGGTCTGGTTTGAGCCCAAGAGCCTCTGATAAAAACTCGAACAAAGTATCAACCAGCTTGATCACATGCTTCCTATACTCGATTATTATCTCTCTGCAAATTTATAAATAAAGTACAAGAAGGTTTCAATGAATTGAAGAATTAGTAGCATTTGGACGAAAGGATATGATACTGTGAAATACAATGTCTGAGTCTGAAATCGTAGTCAACACTACGAGCGCAAGAACGTTATACACCACTTAGAGCCGGCCGTGTCACAAGGTTATTACCACAATTGAAAAAATATCAGTTCTCTTTTCACTTTTTTTATTTCGAACCTCGTCGTCTTCCTTGGATTCCAATCAATCAATCTCTCTATCAGGATGGTTCAATCGATTCTTTCTAAAAGAAAAGTGGGTCCAGACCATCCAATGGTTACGATCATTCGAACGATGGAACTTTAACTTTTAGATTTGGGGCTTAATCCTTACCCTCTCTTTCCAAGAATATACTTGGTGTCCAAGTTCCAACAACAACAAAAAAAAAAAAAAAAAAAACCATATGAAGTAATTAATTGGGTAAATTAATTTTTTAAGGACTACCATTAGTCTTCCATTTCTCGAAAATGACTGTAACTGTGACCATGATGAGGACCACCTTGGAAAAATGAGGCAGAGAAGACTTTCAAGACTTGAAGAGGCATGATCTGCTAATTCGCCATCCATTGTGACACACACACTTTGATTCCTCACCTCAAGGTGGTTCCTTGGAGGATTAATGGTTCACATGGCCGTTTGATATGTAATTCCGTCAACATTCATTGTTTATATTGAGACAACTTGGACAATACGATGAATTAACTTAATTCCCTTGGAGCCACAAATTTCCACATGGAAACAAATTAAACGAATTGTTGACTTCTTTTTCAATCTGAGCCACAAATGTCAAACTCGCTGCCAAAACCATGACCGTCTGATCCAGGCATTTTATTAATTTCAGATGATCCCAAATTTTACGATGGAAATGATAAGATTGACTATTGACTTAAACAAACATGAGGGTTAAAAAATTAGTTCCGTTTGAAAGTGTTTTAAAAAGTTTTAAAACAACATTCGGATAAAATCTTATCTACAATCAACTATGTCACAATAAAGATTAAGTTGAATGAGTCGTGATGTAGATGTCACGCCAAAAACGTGAGTTTTAGCAATATTATTGTTAATTGTCTCTGCCCTCTGGGCCCATTGACCGCATAAATGATTAGCCCACACCTTGGTAGATGTTCATTCAAAACAATCAACTTGTTTGATGATTTCTAGCCATTCGATTTAGTACCCAAAAATTTGTTCAATCCAACATCTAGAATTATGCCTAAAGAAGTTCTAAAATCTAATGGCTAGAGATTACCAATCAGGGTGATATTTGGTATGTGTATATCCACCAAGGGGTAGGCTAAACATTTATGCCAAATCTTTGGCCCTCGCGCATAAGATTGCAACAAAAGGCTAAAAAAGGTTATCAAAACCATCGAATAATTAAGGTAATCACAACCATCTAATGTAGCTAATCTAGAGCTAAATCTTGCCTAGTGTACGATCGTCCTAGTGGTTATGATCTTTGGGTTCTAATCCATCAAGAGGTGATCGACATATTGAACGGTGTTGATCAAATCATAGACATGTATTTCAATAAATCAGAGTACATACCTGGATGTATCCGGCAACTCTTCCGGATCCATAGGATCAGGAGCTAGCATTGTAAAGTTCAAGGTGTCCCTCCAATTAGCAGCTCGAGATTTGTAAAGATCAAAATTTGAAATGAACTTCACCTTTCTTGTGTGATCACGTGTGTAGAACTGTTTCTTCACCTCGATATCTTGCTCGTGAAATATACGTATCCCTTGGATCATCTCGTCCATGACACTTAGAGGGACCCCATGATTCACAATTTGAAAGAAACCCCAAGTCTCCGATGCATGTCGGACACCATCGACGATCTCCTTACGTAGATCGTCTTTCTCCATGCCATGGAGGTCTATGACCGGAACCTCGAAGTGGGTCTGATTGGAAACTAAGTCGTCTGCGAGCTCATCCGGCGGTCGGATGAAGATACGAGGGATCTTTACCACCCCGGCATCCACTAGTCCTTTGACACCAGCTTTTGTGTCATCGAAGACCTTTAGTTCTTTTGCTCTGTCATAGCCCGGCACAGTTCCCGGTTGGAATTCCCCCGCACCAGAGATCATTATTTTAGACGAATGTTGAATGTAGAGTGGTTAGACTCTGCTGAGACGACTTAAAGCAGAGTAAAACTTTGATGACCGCTGATGACAGTGCACTCTTTGAGGACTCTGACCTTATGGGTGTTTAGCCAATCCCTAGGTGGACCTACAAACCAAAAAAAAACAGCCTGATTAGTGATTTCTAGGCGTTGGATTGGAGTTATTTTCATGGGTTGATCTTAACCGTTGGAATTTGAGAATTATTGACCATTAGTTGTGGTACAAAGATCAAAAGATTTGCTGCAGATTTTTGGTTTGTAGGTCCACCTAAGGATTGGCCAAACATCCATATGGTCAGAGTCCTCTAAGAGTGTGCGTTTTTCATATTGCGTGCTGTCATCAAAGTTTTACTCCTCTTGAGCCCGATTGAGTTTAATGTTCCCCCTCCCAAAAATGCCATGTGAAGCACGCTTTCAGGCCTCCTACTGACTTTATGGATGTTTCGTTATCTACATCTTGGTGGATGTACACATAAAAAATAAACTTAATTAATGATTGGACGTGTGGAACCAATCAGGGCTGCCAAGTCGCCTGTGCCCACTTATGGGTGGCATGGCAGCACTTGCCCCGTGTAACATGGTAGAACGGATGCCATTTAGCCACAGGTTTAGCGATTTTTGATACTCACCAATGCCCTCCTGACCGCATGGATGTTGAGCCCACCCCTTAGTAGATATTCATACAAAAAATCAACTTGTTAGATGAATTTTAAGCGTTTGATTTAATACCCAAAAAATGGTTGAATCGGACAGCTAGAATTATGCCTTAAAAAGTGTAAAAATCTAATGGGTAGAGATTAATTGCCAATCAGGGTGATTTGGGGTGTCTATTCACTAGGGGGTGGGCTAAACATCCATGCGGTCAATGGACCAAAAGGGCAACCGGAGAAACAAAAATCACTCTACCTGACGTTGCTATAAAAAATCGTCCCTATTATAACTGCCCTACGAACCCTACCCAAGAACAAAAGTGACCCTACCGAAGAAAAGATAGCGTTCTCCGTGTCTACGATAGAGCCTTAAATAATTTTTTACTTCTTGCTTACGTTATAGCTGACTAATTAGGCTAAACTTTCTTTCTTAATTGAGCATTAATTTATGATCATTATCAGCATATTAAATTTAATTATAAGAGAGGAGGAGAGGCTTTGCAAGGGTGTTTTTGGAAGTAAGAGTATTTTTGAAAAAAATAATGAAAAAAAAAGAAGGAGAGAGCACCACCTCAGCATGGTCGAGCTTTAGGATAGATAACTAGTTATAACAACACGTGCTTTAGGCCAAGGAATAAGATAATGAAATATTGTAATATTATTGTAAAATAATGTCAAAGTCACATGTAAAGTAAGGTTTTGATAAGGTAAAGTTGATTAAAGGAAGAAAAGCAAAGATTAAAGCAAGATAGAGGCAGGAGGTCGAAGAAACATTCCCCATCTAAGAAAATAAAAAAGCACTACTACCCATATTCATGATAGACTCCTATAGATACATAAAAATGATAAATATATATATATATATCGATAGATCGGGAAGTACTGGATCATTCCCCAAACCCATAGAGACCCTCTTGGGTCGACACGTGGCGGAGGGGAAAGCATATAAAGAAAAGAGTTTGCAGTAGAGGAGGAGGTGGGCACTTTTTGAGAAACTCTAGAGGTGCTAGAGAGAGAAAGAGAGAAGCTAGATAGAGAAGAGGAAGAGAAGCAACATATAAAAAGATGCAGTGGATAGCATCAATGTATATTGTAAATATGTGATTACGATAGTGAAGATTGGCCATTGCCGGCCTCCCGTGGACGTAGTTGCCGGCAAGAGTCCCGGCGACGAACCACGTATATACTGTGTTGTATTTTTTATATATGCGTTAAATTTCATTGTATTTATTATTTGATTAATCTGTGATTATTCGTGTGGGAGGATCGGAGATCGGACGGCAAACCCAGTTTAATCCTCTACAACTCCCACTTAAAAACAAGTCCTTATGGATAAGACTATGTCAAAACTAGACGCTTCCTTGCATTCGAAGACTTTGTTGTTTCTTTCCTTCCAAAGACTCCACCAAATCGCAAAGTAAAGAAGACACTACACCTCCCAAGCTATTATGCAATGCAGCAAGAGATGATTATTCTGATTGCACTGCTAATCAGTCTGGATTATTTCGGCTCCAAAACTAGTTATGTCAAAATTAGCCTTCAAAAGACCCAAAATTGATAGGATCCATATAAAAAGTATACAATAGGTTATAGTCCTTGGTACACTGATTGAACCAGAACCTATACATATAGGATCTATAACCAACATATATAATAGTGCTAAAGATGTTGATGGACAATTTTTTTATTAGTCGTAATTTACTATCAAATCAAACCCAAATCTGCAAAAATTAAACTAGCAATTTAAGTATAGTGCGAATAAGGGGTCGAACCACAATGAGGAGTGAGAATGATGAATAACTTAATCAACCAAAATTTTCTAACAAGAGAAAGCAAAACTAACCTAAAAAAATGCAAGAAGATTAAAACTTAAAATAAATAGAGAATGAGAGAATAGAAGTTAAGATATTCTTATTAATAAAAAATCATCCACTAAATGTTACCGCGGGATAACACAATTACAAAGCAAATAAAATAAAATAAAAGAGAATAAGAAGATTAGGATCCATGGAGAACAATGAGCCGAGGTAAGTGAAAACTGTCGTTTGATTCCAAATTCAAAGAGCAAGAAATGAGAAAATATCCGACCAAAGAGTACCCAAGATAAAAACTCCATCTATCATCCATTGAAGGTCCTTTTATAGGCTGGGATGTGTAACATTCTTTCCATTTTTATTGAATTATGACTTTCTTTTTTTAAAACAAATATTTTCAAAGATAGAAATAATTATATAAAATATATTTTTCTTTTCTCAATAGAATCACCCACCAAATTATTCTTTTGAAACTTTCTTTTGAAAATAATTAAAATATTCTTTTATTTTAAAAAAAATAAAATTTTTTTCTGATAAGATATTTCTTTTTTAAGCATTCCATCATTTTTAAATTTCAAAAATATTTTATTTTTAAAAATTCATCCTCATGCGTTTTGTAATCCGGACTGTTCAATTTGTTGTAATCTAAACCACCTTGGTCCATACTTGGTCCATCAACTTGGCCCACTACTGAAAGTAAGGTTATTCCGCGTCGTTGGTTACGGAAATCCTAATCTCAACACATTTGTAATTTGATCCGCATTTTAATCTTGCAAAATATGAATTTTTGTATAGGGATTCATGTCGGATGTCGATCCGCACTCAGAATTAGTCGGATTAGCGCATTAAAGAACTCTAGATTTTACTAAAATGCTGCAAAGATGGTGGAGGGATGGATCTATTTTAAAAATATTTTTTTATTTAGAACACTAATTAATAATTTCTCAAAAGAAAGAAAATCAGAGCATGAAAAAAAAGGAATGAGAGGAGAAATGAGGATAAACTAACAAAAACAATAATAGAAGCAATCTAATTATCAAATAAATCAGAACTAACTTTATTCAATGATTTAAAATTGTACCTTACAATACTTTGAATCCAATTCATTAAAATAAAACAAAATAAACTAAACTAAAAAAAAGTAGTTTAAGGAGATCTAGAGAGAGAGAGAAAATGAGAGATATTTTTACCTCGGATCTTACCTTTTGGCTATGAGATAATAACCGGAGATGGAGGTGCTACAATGGTGGTGCGCGGAGAAGGATGAAGCATGGGTGATGGGTAGCGAGGTAGCAGCCAAGGGGATGCATAGCTGGCAGGTGGCTGCACTCGTTGAGGGCAGCGAAGGAGATGGCGGGTAGGAAGGGGACACACAGCAAGGAAGCATTGAGAAGAGGTAGTGGTGGTGCAACTTTGTGGGGGCGAGATGCACTTTCGGAGGTGAAACCAGCTGGTGAAAAGGGAGGATATTGCTGTTTGTTACAAGCTGTAACTACCGGAGTTGCAGGCTGCCATGATGGTGGCGTGAAGCAAGAGTGCAGCAAAGAAGAGTAGTCACGTCTAGAGCACGAGCATGGAGAGGAGCCGGACTGAGTTGCAGGTTGAAGTGAAGCTTCACAGTGGAGAGTAGGCGCTGCATGCAGATGTGCTGGTCGAACCAACAATGGAGGAGATGGAGGTCAAGCCACCCGGTCTTCCCTTATCCTTCGTTCCCCTTCTCTTCTCTCTCTCTCTGCTTTTTTCTCTTTTTCTTCTCTTGTTTGGGACGGTGAAGCAATGGAGAGGTGGAGCAGTGGAGTGGCTGGAGAAGACAGTTTCACCGGCTGCAAGAGGCCAGCAAGGTGGAGGACTACAGGACGCCGGCTGAAGAGCTGGAGACGTTGGCTGTGGCGTTCAAGATAGCTAGATGGATGGGGGGAACGGCCAACGTTGAAAACAGCAAGAAGAGAGAGAGACGTTGATCTTTTCTCCTCTTTTTCTAAGGTGCAAGGAGTGTGAATGGGTTGATGGTGATCTGGGATCCAGCAGCTAGGAGTTGTCCCCCTTCTCAATGGGAGAAACGACTGAGAAAAATAGAGAAAGGGAGCTGTGGAGGAGAGAGAATGGAAGAGATGGGGGAGAAGAGAATAAGTGATGAGAGAGAGTTTAGGGTTTTTTTCGTTTTCTCCTTTAAAGAAAACGTGGAAAGGCCCCTCTTGCTTGCTGCCACATCAGCCCCCTCTCTTAGTATCCATCCTTTTTCTTTTGAAACCGTCTCCTTCTTTCTATTTTCAAAACCTTTCCTCCAACGGTTTTCCCTTCTCTTGGTAACGCTCCTCTCTTTGGAAATGCTCAAGCCACGTGTCCAACTCTTCCTATATGTGCAATAATATTCTATCTTAATTACTCCACACGTCCAAGCATCTTTCTAAAACCATATGTTGTTTTGAAAACACATTAAAATCACCACCCCATTTCATTCCTTTTCAAGATAACCCACAACTTTCCTAAAAAGATTTTATGGAATGTCTTTCCCATTTTAATTTTAAAATCTTTTATTTTCGAAAATTCATTTTTTTTTTTCTAAAAAATGCCATTTATATGAAAAAGTCACAACCAACCGGTTTATTTCCGAACTTGCCCCTAAGGTCCGTCACATGCCATGTGGCATTGGCCATGCCCTACTGAGAAGGTGAGGTATGATTTGAGTGATTGCCATGGCCCACCTTGTGAAGCTATTTGATTGATAGATGATCGAATAGATGAGGATGATAATCGGATGGCTCGGTCGAGATGATAGGGTGGATGATCTGATGGCTGTCGGATGGCAATCAGAGGATCGGACGGAGGATCTGAATGATCGGATGGTCGATTGGAGGATCATATTGCTCAGATGAAGATGTGGGTGGTGAGCAGTTGGATCCTGGAGAGTAAGAGAACGAAGGTTGACCGTTGGATGTGGAGCTCAGGGTTTAGAGAGGAGAGAGAAAATATTAAAAAATAAAGAGAAAATGCTAGCAGAGGGTCTTGAACCCTGATCTCTGACTTGGTCTTTCGCATGCTTTACCAACTAAGCCAATCCTCATCTTGTGTTAGTTGATAAGCTTTAATCTCCTTAGTCTCTTCTTTGAGAGCTTGTCTCTCTTTCTCTCTTGATTTTTTCTCAGTCTTTTTCGACTCTCTGGCTCTTCCCATCTTTAACCTACATCTTTTTGTCTAAGTCCACTGGCTCTCTATGCTGTGATCAAAGGCTCTGGCAGTCAGTTGTGGGCCCACAATCCCTAAAATTCTCAAATCGAATTTCCTGCGACAAAAGAAGCGCGTAATGAGACTTAATCAAAACGACTTTATATCTAGATTTCCGAAAAGGTGTTTAATGCATGCAAATATACCATTTCGTCCAAAAAAATGTGTTCTACGCAACAGAAGTGACTCTTACATAGAAAAATGGATAAATAGTGCAGTTTTATGTAGGAGAGTGCGATAACGCTTAGAAGATAATTGTGAAAAATATGTACTTTTAAGCGAATATCAACTACATTGGCCCATTTCTTGGCCCGTCAACGTAGTCCACCATTTTGCTCAGATTTGGACTTTTATACATAAGCTTTTGGGCTTAAACTTATGCTCGCTTTAGTCTTGGGCTCGGGTACCTAATCAAATAAGATTATTAATATAAAATAACTGACTATTATTAAGAGAAATCTAATATACAATTGATAAAAAGAGAATATCTTATTTTTCATGTAAGTTTGAAGATTTATATAGGGTAATTCTAATAATCAACTAAGAAAAATGGTATAAAAATGCATAAAATGATGACTTATCAGATGTCAATTTTTTTTCTAAACTTTAGTGTCAAAATTATTTTAATTAATAATTTTCTTATTTTTTATATAACAGACAAGTACCCAATATCCTATGGGAAATCGCGTATTTGTCAATTTTGATTCTAGAACTACTTATTTTATACTAAAATCAAAACTTACATATACAAACCAAAATCAATCGTCATACAAAATCATGGTTCAAAGTCTTGCCCGATCCCGAGTCAACTTGAACAATCCGGATTGGGATCGACGGCTATCGAGACAAAAAATCGAAGTATAGAGCAGATCGCAAAGGATCAGTCGACTCGCCGATTCGGATCGGTCTGATCGGGCGATCTTACTGAATTGACTCGATGAGTCCAACCAGGAAATGTAGGTGGAGGAGTTGCGAACTCCCATCACAAGTAGAGTACAAAGACTACTTCGCGAGGGCATTCTGAGTTGAATTCTCATGAAGCATTTTCGAGACTAATCCTCCATTTCTTGGATCGGTCCAATCCAACCGATCCGATCAATCCGGATCAAGATCGACGGTGACTGATTTGACAATCAATCCCTAGATTTTCAGCCATGTACAAAATAAGTTTGCAGTACTAGATAAATTGGTGCCCTGAACCAGAACCAATCCGCTGTCACCCCTACCATTTAAACCACATTTTGTGTGAGATTGACTAAAAGTAGGATTTCCCAACAAAAAAATATAAGCAATGTTGGATGTAAAGCAAAAGAAGGCTCTGCACAATATTTTCAATTTCTCCCTCTCTCTCTCTCTCTCTCTCTCTCTCTCCAACATCAACAACAATCTCTACAATCTACAAACGCTGATATTAAGATATTGTGCCAACCTTGAAAACCAAAAAGCACTAGTTACACTTATTCATGATAGACTTCCACCTAAAAATCAAGTCCTCAAAGGCCAACCTTTTGCATTCTTTATACAATTTAGACTAAAAAAAGATAAAGAGTTTTGATGGATAAGACTGTCCAAACTAGATGCTTCATTCCTTTCAAAGCTTAAGACTCTATTGTTTCGTTCCTTAAAAAAAACCCACCAAACTACGCAGGAAAGAAGACAACATCATCTACGACCACAAGAAGGAAAACAAAGATACATCCAGTTACTAATAGTTTCAAGAACAGTTTCAACGATGACCTAACAAATCCCAAAAGATCCTTCAGTTGTTAAATTTACAAAACTGTATCTATTTTGCTACTATTTTCGAAAGTGTCATTTTGGTTTAAACTTGTCTATATACGCTGCAATGAAACAAGAGATGATTATTCTGGTTCCAAGGCTAATCGGTCCAGATTACTATGGTTTCAAAACTAGTTATTTCCAAATTGGACTTCGAAAGACTCAAAATTCATAGGATCTGTAAAAAGTATACAATAAGTTCTAGTCCTTGTTACATTGATTGAACCAAATCCTAGACAAATAGGATCCATGACCAACATATATAATAGTGCTAAAGATGTCAGGTTTTTCTAAACTTTAGTATTTTAATTATTAATTTTCTTAATTTTTATACAACATAGAAGTACCTGATATCTTGTGGGAAATCGGGTATTTGTCAATTTTGATTCCAGAACCACTTATTTTATATTAGGATTTGGAATTAGAATTTAGGATTTAATTTAGCCATGCACATTAACTTAGAAGGAGACTCCAACACATTTACCAAGGATTAGGATCTAGCTATGCACATTTACCAAGGAGACTCCAACACAAGTTTCTTTCATGCTACCACTGAGGAGAGAAGGAAACATGGTCTTATTAAGGGATTATTTCTTCAAAATGGGTCGTGGTCTAAAGATCAGAGTACTATTCAGAAGGGGGTTGTGGAGTATTTTAATGCTATTCTTTTGTCTGAGGGCTATCACCTAGATGAGTATATTTTCCATTGTATACCTCAAATTGTTGAGGATGAAAATAATAAAGCGTTGAAGGCCTTACCTAGCTGTGAAGAAGTTAGAGAAGCAATTTTATCATTCCTCAAGATAGTTCTCCTGACCCGAATGGTTTTTCAACTAGTTTTTATCAATCCTGTTAGTATATTATGGGAGAAGATGTTTCTAAGGCAACAGTTGATTTTTTCAGAGGTAGTTAACTTACTTCATGGTTCCTTCAATAGCAATTTCATCTCTAAATTCTTAAAAAGGAGAATCCTCATAATTATGTAGACTTCAGGCCTATTAGGGCATACATGCTTGGAATAACAACCTACCTTAATGTGAGCAAAATTAATGCAATCCTTCCCTTCTTCTTTTTCCTTCTCCTTTCTCTAGAGTTTTCTCTCTACAAGGGGTAGTTGGGATTTTTTTTTCTCTTTAGTTCTTATGGTTGAATAATGGGAGGTTTGCTTTGAATAAGAAGGGGTTTAATTAAGTATCTAGGGAGAGCTTTTCCCTAGTTTGGGAGAGAAACTCTCTCTCCCTCTAGAAATATCAAGTTCTAGAATCTAATTAGGTGTGAAAGTCAACTTTTTTCTAGGAATGGTTCTTCCTGTGTCCATTCGTGTTTAATTCATCTAAGGACACCTTCAACTCAATGACATCTTTTCCCAATCTCTTCAACAAGACACTCTTATTGTGTTGTGAGACAAGCTCCATGTCCGTCCTCACCCGTCTATAGTAAGGGACATCTCAAATACCTCTTACTATAGTAATTTCTTAAAGGAATTAAGATTCTTCCCAAGTCTCTAAAATGCTAAAAGGAGAAAGAGATCATGAGCATCTATTTAATTATTGAAGGCGCTCTCTCACAAAGAAAGCTCAAGAAGAAAGCTTCTAAGAATTCTCACTTACAATATAGAAGCAAGGTCTTACATGAGGAAAGAAGAGACTTATCAAAAGACACTCTTTAACTTGTTTTTTGTTATTTATGTCTATTCTTTGTACACAAAAATTATTTAATGCATTCTTTTTCTCTTTTGAGAGGGGTTTTTTTCTTTTGCAAAGCAAGAAATTTGATTAATAAGAAAATGTAAAAAACAGATACAACCCTCAGAGACGTGTGTGATGCCCCAGCCACTTTTCCTTGGGTAAATGTGTGATACTATAGACCTGGGATCAAAACCCACCTTCACCGAGTTACTGATCTCTTTAAAAACAGGCTTAACTACCAAAAAATTTGGCTGGTCAATCTAATCACCATCCAATCAATAAATAAATTCCAGACGAAAAAATAAGCAGCACATTTCTAATCTCCAATCAATACCTTATGATAGAAATAGATTAAAAAAAAATTTATGAACTAATTAATCAGCATACATGTTTTCATTCCACACCTGTAACACACTTATCAATTATCTTGCCTTCTCCAAGAAAACCATTTATAGTAGTCAACACAAATTTTCACAACTTAAAATAAGCTAGGTTAGAGTCACCATCGAGCGCTTTAGAGCGGAAATGGTCAACATAGTCTTTCATTAGGATTTCTTTATATTTAGGGGGATTATCTTCTGATAACAACTCCTTGATTGGGCCATAAAGCGTGGTGGAGTCAAAAAACGCATTGAAAAAGCATCCCGTGGATACCCTTGGTCCGATACGATTGGAAAGTACTCTATGCTTAATGCTCTTAAGCTTGTCGTTGGAGATAAGCTGTGTGAAAAAGAATGAATTAAGATCAGAAGTGACTTCGACAAAAAAATGTATATCTCTAGTTAGTGAAATAATGCTCATGTTTCGACCCTAAATAGTTGGAATAATTATTTGAAAGGGTTCACTAGCTAACATTGCCTACTCTTAGTTAATTAGTAGAGCCAAGTTAAAAACTAAGACTAATGCATTAAAATATCAAATAGTGCCTCTTGAAATGTACCTGGAGAAGATCCCCAATGTTCACAACTAGAGCTCCAGGAATGGGGTGGACATCAACCCAATGATTTTGATGAAGAACTTGAAGGCCACCGATGTCGTCTTGAAGAAGAACAGTGAGAAAGGAGGGGTCGGAATGCTTACTTGCACCCATAGTCAATTCTGGCTCTGGGCATGCTGGATAGTATTGAGCGGAGACATTACACCCTTTAGAACAACCCATGCCTTTTAGGTGGTCCAATTTGAGCCCAAGAGCCTCTGATAATAACTCGAACAGAGTATCACCTAGCTTCATCACATGCTTCATATACTCGATTATTATCTCTCTATAAATTAAAAAAAGAGTATGAGAAAGTTTCAATAAATAGAAGAAACTTCATTAGTGATATTTGGACGTAAGGATATGCATGCTATTGTAAAATACAATGTCTAAGTCTCATATCGTAATCAATACAATGAGCCCAAGAACATTATATGTTATCTGTATAGTTGCCCGTAATATGTTTTCTAGAAATGAATTTTGCATATAAATGGCATAAAACTTTTTTCCTATCAACACTTGCATGTAATTAACATCAATCACTTGAATCATACGCAACTCTTTCAAGTGTTCTAAAACAAGATGAGCAATTGCATTTTCTCTACATCATTTTTGTTTGATTGCCAGGGGGCCTTCATATATTTTTTGGATATCAAAGATCTCAACGAAGCCACATAACCTCTTTGCGTTATCCAAACCTTTGCTTTCAGTTGAAAATGTGAGAGGCAATATGTACACTTTTTGTAAAACTTCATTTAAAATTCCCTTGAATGAAATATCAATGGTGATCATTGCCATTCCGTAGCAACACAAATGAGAATTCCGTGATAACTCTAATCAGCTAACTTTGCACTCTATCAATTTGTCGACGTCTATTGTCATTCAACCACTTGTCTAGATAATAACAAACTCCTTTGGAAAGAAAATTGTTCCCAAAAATCCGAATGCAACACTCTTGGGAATTTTCCCAAACATCTTTATTACTAAGCAAAACCATATCCGTTGAGAGAAGATTGTCTCAAGACACCACCACAAACATTTTCTCTTTCTTTAAAACCAAACATGTTAAAATAACTCCAACTATCATTAAATAAATTCCTAGATTTTTCTTTAGCCCAAGACATAAAATTTGTCCTTTCATCTGAAAACACCTTCTTACCTAAAAAACACAACACACCAGGACTATTTTCCTGCAAAATGACACCGAGTTGTGTCCCTGTATTTTGGTTGAGCCATCTCCTCAACCCCCTCATTGAGTGACACGTGGAGGGCAGCGCACTAGCAACCATGGTTTGAATTTTTGGGATTAGATGCTGGATCGGTGGGCTCCAATCCCGATCCGGATCACCTGATCTAGGACGGGAACGGCGCATGTCGCCCTGAGTCGACGAAGTGAGACTTCCCAGGGAAACAGTGATCTCGGCCCGAGACAATCCATTTTTGCATTGGATCAGTAGGCTCCGATCCCGATCCTGATTGTCCAACCCAGAACGGGATCAGCCGAGACATCGAACCATGCTGGCAACCTGGACGGTTGGTTGAAGCCAACATAATGTGTTATAGCTACCTAGCAATAAAATTCATAAAAAGCCTCTGATAATAACTCGAACAAAATCGAACCACTAAAAATTCAATAGCGTAGGTTTCACTAAATCTAGAGCTAAATCTTGCCTTGTGTATGATCATCCTAGCGGTTATGATCTTGGGTTATAATCAATCTAAAATATGACACACTTATTGAACGGTCTTGATCAATTCATATATATGTATTTCTAGAAATAAAAGTATATACCTGCATGTAGCCGGCAACTCTTCCGGGTCAATAGGATCAGGACCTAGCATTTTAAAGTTCAAGGTGTCCCTCCAATTTGCAGCTCGTGAGTGGTAAAGATCCATATTTGTAAACATCCTCACCTTTCTGGTGTAATCACGTGTGTAGAACTGTTTCTTCACCTCGGTATCTTGCTCGTTAAATCTACGTACCCCTTGTATCATCTCATCCATGACACTTATAGGGACACCATGATTCGCAATTTGAAAGAAACCCCATGTCTCTGATGCATTTAGGATTCCACCGACAATCTCCTTACGTCGATTGTCTTTCTCCATGCCTTGGAGATCTATGACTGGAACCTCGAAGTGGGTCTGATTGGAAACCAAGTCTTCGGCGGCGAGCTCATCCGGGGGTCGGATGAAGATGCGAGGTATCTTTACCACCCCGGCATCCACTAGTCCTTTGACACCAGCTTTCGTGTCATCGAAGGCCTTTACTTCTTTTGCTCTGTCATAGCCCGGCACAGTTTCGGCTTGGAATTCCCCCACACCAGAGATCTCCATTGTTTTAGATGAACCTATTAGTCTCTGGTGAGATGACTACGAAGACTCAACTGCACAAGGAAACAAATGGTCTGAAACCTTCGCTCTTATCAAGTGCTTGTCCAGTAGCACATATATAAAACTGCTTTAAGTTAAGCTTTTTTTGACTGTTTGGTAACTCATATAAAGTAATTTGACCAAACACTGACTGTTTGGCCAGTGTTCTCTATGAGTGTGCCAAGTGGCTCATATTGTCGTCAATCAGCAACAGAGAGTGTCAGCAAAGTTCTACTCCTTGTCCCCACGTCGAAAGTTGCTCTAGATCATAATTTTATCCCTATTATTCTGCCTAGCCCCACCGAAGAAACGATAAAATTGCCCAAGTCAATGATAGATGCTTTGTGTCCCGACTATTCTAGTTCCAAGAATAGCTATTTCAAAACCGGACTTGAAAAGATCCAAAACACGATAGGATCCGGAAACGAAATGTATAATAGGTTCTAGTCCTCGGTAAACTGCTCGAACCAGAACCTAGACTGATAGGATCCAGAACCGACGACATACATAATAGTGCTAAAGATATCAGGTTTTTCTAAATTTTAGTATCAAAGAATCGAAACTGATGGGAACCGAAACCGATGGGAACCGAAATATGTTTACTAGATACGTTGTACCAGACCGCTTGACATCGCTACCCTCGACAACCCATTTGGTGTGAGATTGACTAAGAATAGGATTTCCAAAAGAAAAAGGATAAGGTTGGATATGTAAAAGAGAAAGAGACCTAATTGTCATCTCTTTCACATTAACCCTTTCGTCCACTTATTAATGTATTTGTAGGGAATAAATCCCACACACCCTCGAGATACGCGTTTTTCAAGATCTTGAAAATAAGGTTGTAATTCCGTAGTTCCTTACTATAAATGCTATTGGATCCGAGTGCCCGAGACCACATTCCGAGGTGCCCAAGACCGAGTTTTGAGGTGCCCGAGACCAAATCTGAGGTGCCCGAGACCGAATTCCGAGGTGCTCGAAACCGAGTTCTGAGGTGCCCAAGACCGAATTCCGAGGTGTCCGAGAATAATCCTACAATAACTCAAGATGTTGGAAGTCAACCAAATGAGCCTCCGATGCTTAGGTCAGTATACTTCAGATAATCATACTTAATTCTCCCAACTCCTCATCTGTTACTGTAGCAAATGCATGTATTTATAGTTTTCTAAGCTAGATATTTATATAGATATTTATGTGAACCAATAGGAGTTATCCACGTGCCTTCATGTTATATTCTTCCAAGTACATAGGGTAGGTCTGAGACCGCCGAGGTACCCGAGCATAGTATCCGAGACTGCCGAGGTCCCCGAGCACGGTGCTCGAGACTGAAGAGGTACTCGAGCATGGTGCCCGAGACCACCGAAGCATCCGAGCATAAAGTAACAACAATGTAAGTTTATTCGAGGGACCTGAGGTACCCGAGGTCCCCGAGGTCCCCGAGAATAAGTAACAATAATGTGACCCGAGGTACTCGAGAATAAAGTAACAACAATATGGCCCAAGGTCCCTGAGAATAAAGTAACAACAATGTAAGAAGTTTATTCTGAGGGACCCGAGGTACCCGAGATACTGAAAGCTTGAACTCTGTATGATTTTAAGTTTTACCGACATCAATATTCACGTGTTAATCATCTGAGATGTCCATGTGTCTTGTCCGAGAAGATCTCTAGGGGAGAAATGATTTAGTACTTCGCGGTGTACCGATTCCAAAACATCAACATTTTGCTTGTACCCACAGTATTGTAACATGAGTGTAGGGTCCACTCAACGAGAAAATCGTATGGATGAATTCCCCTTTCGCTTTAACGAGACATGTTATAAAAGCTATGTTTTAAAACTCGGAACTAGGACTCGGCTTGGAAGTCCATCGGGTCGAGTCACCTCGGCGACTCGGCGAGTCATTAAATTAATTATTAAATATTTAAAAAATATTATATTTATGAAAAAACTTTAAAAATTCATAAAATGTAGACAAATATACTAAAAACATTTAAAAATGAAACTCAAAACTCAAAACAAATTTTTTATATATCTATTTTCAGAATTTGAGTACTTTAGTAAGACTTAATGTCCATTTTGTCTTACCATAAAAAAAAATAACACTATCCATGTCATATTTTCATAGAATAAAAAAAAGAACTTTAAAAATTAGAAAGTACAAAAAACTCATGACTTTTTGGGATTACAGAGTACTTACCAATGGAATAAAAAAATGAAAAGAGCTTTTCTATCTTGATTAGTCATTGTCTTTCTTTTTCTTGGCTGGTGTGTCATTTCAAACTTCACGACTAAAGCTTAAATCAAAAGATGCTTTCGGTCACAACCCTCAATAAGAACCACATGGCACATTATTAGAGGGCCTTGACCATATGGATGTTTGGCCAGTCTCTCGGTGGACTCGCAAACCAAAAATCAGCCTGATTAATGATTTACAACCTTTGGATCTTTGCCCCAAATAAAGTACAATAATGCTAAAATTTCTACGGTTAAAATCAACCCATGAAAATCATTTTAAAGTCAAGGTGTCCCTCTAATTAGCAGCTCGTGAGTGGTAAAGATCCATATTTGTAAACATCCTCACCTTTCTGGTGTAATCACGTGCGTAGAACTGTTTCTTCACCTCGGTATCTTGCTCGTTAAATCTACGTACCCCTTGTATCATCTCATCCATGACACTTATAGGGACACCATGATTCGCAATTGAAAGAAACCCCATGTCTCTGATGCATTTAGGATTCCATCGACAATCTCCTTACGTCGATTGTCTTTCTCCATGCCTTGGAGATCTATGACTGGAACCTCGAAGTGGGTCTGATTGGAAACCAAGTCTTCGGCGGCGAGCTCATCCGGGGGTCGAATGAAGATACGAGGGATCTTTACCACCCCGGCATCCACTAGTCCTTTGACACCAGCTTTCGTGTCATCAAAGGTCTTTAGTTCTTTTGCTCTGTCATGGGCCGGCACAGTTCCGGCTTGGAATTCCCCTGCACCAGAGATCTCCATTGTTTTAGATGAACGGAGAGTACTGGTTAGTCTCCGGTGAGACGGAAAACATGGCTATTATGAGTTTTAATAACTTGACTTCACTATTCACGAAAACATTGTAGGTTATTTAGAAAATTTTGGAGGCACGAGTTTGATTTCCCACTCCCAATGAGGAGCTGTCATGAGTAAACCTTCGCTCACACCTGTGTGAGCAAAGCCGATCACAAACCACAATATGAGACACGTGGCATACTCTTAGATGAAGATGACGGTATGGATGTTTGGCCAGTCCCTCGTTGAACCTGAAAACTAAAAATCAGCTTGATTAGTTATTTCAGACCTTTGGATCTAGTATCCCAAATAATGGTCAATAATGCTCTAAATTCTACTGTTAAACGCAACCCATGAAAATGACTCCAATCCAACGCTTCGAAATGACTAATCAAGCTAATTTTTTGTTTACAAGTCCACCGAGGGACTAGCCAAACATCCATACAGTCATCGTCCTCTAAGATTGTGCCCCGTGGTTCATATTATGATGTGTGATCGGCTTTGAGGTTTTCTCCGCTGTCATTGTACATGATTATTTAGAATATTTTAACTTATAATATTATCCACTGAAATCACATGTGGCTTACTGGCTTCGCATCGAAAAGTGCTCTGTATCATAAAGGGTCCTCGTGTAACAAGGTAAACCTGACGCCAAATGACGTCAGGTTTAACCAGTTCTCTTACTGAGTAAAACTTCTATCACACGAAATTGTAAATCACAAAATCACAAGCCAATGAGTTCTCGGCACGGAAACAAGTGCTTTGCAACGTACCCATGTGCTTTTGCTTTTAGGTGTACGTGCCGAGAACTCATTGGCTGTGTTTGTGTGATTTGCAATCCCATTGTGACTGAAGTTTTACTCTTCTGTTACTCACCTCTGCCCTCCGTGCCCACTGACCTCCTGGACACCCTTGTACTTTTTAAATTAAGAAATCCCCTGACAATCAGTCAAAGTTGTTATCTGAAACCCAAATGTAACATGTATCAACCCCTCCATGGTCGATTGATGTCATAAAAAAATCTTCATTTTGAATCCATTTACACAAGAAACTCGGAAAAAATTTGCAAACTAGAAAGCACCAGAAGCAATGCAACGATGATCTCTAATAACACGATCAAAGATGTTGAGTTGCAAAATAAAATCCAACTGCGGAAATATGAGGCCTATGAGCCTGATAAATGGCCTCTTTTGAGACCAATATTGGGCCTACGGGCCAGTAACATGATGTCCCACATATGACTATTCTCTACAGACTGTGGGCTTGATGAATAGTCTCTCTTGAGACTGTGGCCGGAAGACCAGTAGCATGATATCCCATATATGGACTATTCTCTAAGGCATGTGGGCCCGAAATTGTCTGTTCTTAGACTGATATTGAGCCAATAAGCTAGAAACATGATGTCCTACAGAGGGCTGGGTGCCCTGACACTTGCTGAGGTACCTCAAGATTTGTTGTTTCACTTTGTTCAGGAATAAGTTCTTGCAGGCTCCATTCATGTCCAATTCGTCCTGGGAAACCTTCATCTCAATTTCGTTTTTTTTTTAGACCAACCACATGTGTGTGATGCCCCAACAACTTCCCTTGGTAAATGTGTGATGTCCTACTCTTCTTCCTCTCTTTATATTCTCCTTAATATATTCCGAGAAGATGTAAGATTTGGCGTGTGGACGGCCAATCTAATCACCATCGACTCAGCAAATGCGATAACAAAAAATTGAGCAGCACATTTCTGATTTCCAGTCAAGACCATATGATAGAAATGGGTTGAAAAAAAAAAAATGGTTAGTTATTCAAAATACATGTTTTCATTCCATAGTTGTAACACACTTCTCAATTACACAACAACCATACTTGTAAATTATCTTGGTTTATCCAAGAGTGCCATTTATAGTCAACGCAAATTTTCACAGCTTAAATAAGCTATGGTAGAGTCGCCATCAAGCGCTTTAGAAAACAAATGGGAAAAATAGTCTTTCATTTTGGATTTCTCTATATTTAGGGGGATCATCTTCTGATAACAACTCCTTGATAGGGCCATCAAGCTTCGTGGATAGGTCATAAAGTGTATTGAAAAAGCATGCCATGGATACCCTTGGTCCGATACGATTGGAAAGCACTCTATGCTCGACGCTTTTAAACCTGTCGTTGGTGATAAGCTGCATGAAAAAGAATGAGAATCAAAAGACACATGATGTTGGCGGATGGTGGTTTCCCGTGCACATCTTATACTGGCCCGAGGATCCGTTGGTATACCTAGTTGTTTCCAAGGTTTAAAAAACAGCCGTTATAACGAAAATAACGGCTGTTATAACGGATTCGGACCTACCCCGTTAAGTTATGGACCGTTAAAATGCGAGAAAATAACGGCCGTTATTTTTCGTTATAACGACCATTATTTTCTGAAAAATTTTGTGAAAAAAAATGGCCTTTATTTTCGTTATTTTCTGTTATATTCCATTTTTTTCCGTTATTTTCTTTTTTTGAAATTTGCGCCATTTTTTCCGTTATTTTCCAATTTTTTCTGTTTTTGCCCCTGAGCATTTTTTTCGTTATAAGGGAAAAAACGGTAACGCCCCCAGTACGTTATACCGTTATAACGGTCCCCTTTAAACCTTGGTTGTTTCACCTTTCCCCAATAGGTCGATCCTTTGGGGGTAAATGGTTGTTAAACACATGACTTAGCAAAAGATGTAACTCTAGACACTGAAATAATATTCATGTTTCGACCCAAATAGTTGGGATAAAATGTAAATGGCGCTGGTTATTGTATACTAAAGAACCATCTCATGTAACTCTGGAAACATACCTGGAGAAGATCCCCAATGTTCACTACTAGAACTCCAGGAATGGGATGGACATCAAGCCAATGATTTTGATGAAGAACTTGAAGTCCACCAATGTCATCTTGAAGAAGAAGAGTGAGAAAAGAGGGGTCCCAATGCTTACTTGTACCCATAGTCAGTTCTGGCTCTGGGCATGCCGGATAGTAATGAGCAGAAACATTGCACCCTTTTGCACAACCCATGCCTTTTAGGTGGTCTGGTTTGAGCCCAAGAGCCTCCGATAAAACTCGAACAAAGTATCAACCAGCTTGATCACATGCTTCCCATACTCGATTATTATCTCTCTGCAAATTTATAAATAAAGTATAAGAAGGTTTCAATGAATTGAAGAATTAGTAGCATTTGGACGAAAGGATATGATACTGTGAGATACAATGTCTGAGTCTGAAATCGTAGTCAACACTACGAGCGCAAGAACGTTATACACCACTTAGAGCCGGCCGTGTCACAAGGTTATTACCACAATTGAAAAAATATCAGTTCTCTTTTCACTTTTTTTATTTCGAACCTCGTCGTCTTCCTTGGATTCCAATCAATCAATCTCTCTATCAGGATGGTTCAATGGATTCTTTCTAAAAGAAAAGTCGGTCCAGACCATCCAATGGTTACGATCATTCGAACGATGGAACTTTTAGATTTGGGGCTTATCCTTACCCTCTCTTTCCAAGAATATACTTGGTGTCCAAGTTACAACAACAACAAAAAAAAAAAAAAAAAAAACCATAGAAGTAATTAATTGGGTAAATTAATTTTTTTAAGGACTACCATTAGTCTTCCATTTCTCGAAAATGACTGTAACTGTGACCATGATGAGGACCACCTTGGAAAAATGAGGCAGAGAAGACTTTCAAGACATGAAGAGCATGATCTGCTAATTCGCCATCCATTGTGACACACACTTTGATTCCTCACCTCAAGGTGGTTCCTTGGAGGATTAATGGTTCACATGGCCGTTTGATATGTAATTCCGTCAACATTCATTGTTTATATTTGAGACAACGTGGACAATACGATGAATTAACTTTATTCCCTTGGAGCCACAAATTTCCACATGGAAACAAATTAAACGAATTGTTGACTTCTTTTTCAATCGGAGCCACAAATGTCAAACTCGCTGCCAAAACCATGACCGTCTGATCCATGCATTTTATTAATTTCAGATGATCCCAAATTTTATGATCGAAATGATAAGATTGACTATTGACTTAAACAAACATGAGGGTTAAAAAATTAGTTCCGTTTCAAAGCGTTTTAAAACAAAATACCGATAAAATCTTATCTACAATCAACTCTGTCACAATAAAGATTAAGTTGAATGAGTCGTGATGTAGATGTCACGCCAAAAACGTGAGTTTTAGCAATATTATTGTTAATTGTCTCTGCCCTCTGGGCCCATTGACCGCATAAATGATTAGCCCACACCTTAAAACAATCAACTTGTTTGATGATTTCTAGCCATTCGATTTAGTACCCAAAAATTTGTTCAATCCAACATCTAGAATTATGCCTAAAGAAGTTCTAAAATCTAATGGCTAGAGATTACCAATCAGGGTGATATTTGGTATGTGTATATCCACCAAGGGGTAGGCTAAACATTTATGCTAAATCTTTGGCCCTCGCGCATAAGATTGCAACAAAAGGCTAAAAAAGGTTATCAAAACCATCGAATAATTAAGGTAATCACAACCATCTAATGTAGCTAATCTAGAGCTAAATCTTGCCTAGTGTACGATCGTCCTAGTGGTTATGATCTTTGGGTTCTAATCCATCAAGAGGTGATCGACATATTGAACGGTGTTGATCAAATCATAGACATGTATTTCAATAAATCAGAGTACATACCTGGATGTATCCGGCAACTCTTCCGGATCCATAGGATCAGGAGCTAGCATTGTAAAGTTCAAGGTGTCCCTCCAATTAGCAGCTCGAGATTTGTAAAGATCAAAATTTGAAATGAACTTCACCTTTCTTGTGTGATCACGTGTGTAGAACTGTTTCTTCACCTCGATATCTTGCTCGTGAAATCTACGTATCCCTTGGATCATCTCGTCCATGACACTTAGAGGGACCCCATGATTCACAATTTGAAAGAAACCCCAAGTCTCCGATGCATGTCGGACACCATCGACGATCTCCTTACGTAGATCGTCTTTCTCCATGCCATGGAGGTCTATGACCGGAACCTCGAAGTGGGTCTGATTGGAAACTAAGTCGTCTGCGAGCTCATCCGGCGGTCGGATGAAGATACGAGGGATCTTTACCACCCCGGCATCCACTAGTCCTTTGACACCAGCTTTTGTGTCATCGAAGACCTTTAGTTCTTTTGCTCTGTCATAGCCCGGCACAGTTCCCGGTTGGAATTCCCCCGCACTAGAGATCATTATTTTAGACGAATGTTGAATGTAGAGTGGTTAGACTCTGCTGAGACGACTTAAAGCAGAGTAAAACTTTGATGACCGCTGATGACAGTGCACTCTTTGAGGACTCTGACCTTATGGGTGTTTAGCCAATCCCAGGTGGACCTACAAACCAAAAAAAAACAGCCTGATAGTGATTTCTAGGCGTGGATTGGAGTTATTTTCATGGGTTGATCTTAACCGTTGGAATTTGAGAATTATTGACCATTAGTTGTGGTACAAAGATCAAAAGATTTGCTGCAGATTTTTGGTTTGTAGGTCCACCTAAGGATTGGCCAAACATCCATATGGTCAGAGTCCTCTAAGAGTGTGCGTTTTTCATATTGCGTGCTGTCATCAAAGTTTTACTCCTCTTGAGCCCGATTGAGTTTAATGTTCCCCCTCCCAAAAATGCCATGTGAAGCACGCTTTCAGGCCTCCTACTGACTTTATGGATGTTTCGTTATCTACATCTTGGTGGATGTACACATAAAAAATAAACTTAATTAATGATTGGACGTGTGGAACCAATCAGGGCTGCCAAGTCGCCTGTGCCCACTTATGGGTGGCATGGCAGCACTTGCCCCGTGTAACATGGTAGAACGGATGCCATTTAGCCACAGGTTTAGCGATTTTTGATACTCACCAATGCCCTCCTGACCGCATGGATGTTGAGCCCACCCCTTAGTAGATATTCATACAAAAAAATCAACTTGTTAGATGAATTTTAAGCGTTTGATTTAATACCCAAAAAATGGTTGAATCGGACAGCTAGAATTATGCCTTAAAAAGTGTAAAATCTAATGGGTAGAGATTAATTGCCAATCAGGGTGATTTGGGGTGTCTATTCACTAGGGGGTGGGCTAAACATCCATGCGGTCAATGGACCAAAAGGGCAACCGGAGAAACAAAAATCACTCTACCTGACGTTGCTATAAAAAATCGTCCCTATTATAACTGCCCTACGAACCCTACCCAAGAACAAAAGTGACCCTACCGAAGAAAAGATAGCGTTCTCCGTGTCTACGATAGAGCCTTAAATAATTTTTTACTTCTTGCTTACGTTATAGCTGACTAATTAGGCTAAACTTTCTTTCTTAATTGAGCATTAATTTATGATCATTATCAGCATATTAAATTTAATTATAAGAGAGGAGGAGAGGCTTTGCAAGGGTGTTTTTGGAAGTAAGAGTATTTTTGAAAAAAATAATGAAAAAAAAAGAAGGAGAGAGCACCACCTCAGCATGGTCGAGCTTTAGGATAGATAACTAGTTATAACAACACGTGCTTTAGGCCAAGGAATAAGATAATGAAATATTGTAATATTATTGTAAAATAATGTCAAAGTCACATGTAAAGTAAGGTTTTGATAAGGTAAAGTTGATTAAAGGAAGAAAAGCAAAGATTAAAGCAAGATAGAGGCAGGAGGTCGAAGAAACATTCCCCATCTAAGAAAATAAAAAAGCACTACTACCCATATTCATGATAGACTCCTATAGATACATAAAAATGATAAATATATATATATATATCGATAGATCGGGAAGTACTGGATCATTCCCCAAACCCATAGAGACCCTCTTGGGTCGACACGTGGCGGAGGGGAAAGCATATAAAGAAAAGAGTTTGCAGTAGAGGAGGAGGTGGGCACTTTTTGAGAAACTCTAGAGGTGCTAGAGAGAGAAAGAGAGAAGCTAGATAGAGAAGAGGAAGAGAAGCAACATATAAAAAGATGCAGTGGATAGCATCAATGTATATTGTAAATATGTGATTACGATAGTGAAGATTGGCCATTGCCGGCCTCCCGTGGACGTAGTTGCCGGCAAGAGTCCCGGCGACGAACCACGTATATACTGTGTTGTATTTTTTATATATGCGTTAAATTTCATTGTATTTATTATTTGATTAATCTGTGATTATTCGTGTGGGAGGATCGGAGATCGGACGGCAAACCCAGTTTAATCCTCTACAACTCCCACTTAAAAACAAGTCCTTATGGATAAGACTATGTCAAAACTAGACGCTTCCTTGCATTCGAAGACTTTGTTGTTTCTTTCCTTCCAAAGACTCCACCAAATCGCAAAGTAAAGAAGACACTACACCTCCCAAGCTATTATGCAATGCAGCAAGAGATGATTATTCTGATTGCACTGCTAATCAGTCTGGATTATTTCGGCTCCAAAACTAGTTATGTCAAAATTAGCCTTCAAAAGACCCAAAATTGATAGGATCCATATAAAAAGTATACAATAGGTTATAGTCCTTGGTACACTGATTGAACCAGAACCTATACATATAGGATCTATAACCAACATATATAATAGTGCTAAAGATGTTGATGGACAATTTTTTTATTAGTCGTAATTTACTATCAAATCAAACCCAAATCTGCAAAAATTAAACTAGCAATTTAAGTATAGTGCGAATAAGGGGTCGAACCACAATGAGGAGTGAGAATGATGAATAACTTAATCAACCAAAATTTTCTAACAAGAGAAAGCAAAACTAACCTAAAAAAATGCAAGAAGATTAAAACTTAAAATAAATAGAGAATGAGAGAATAGAAGTTAAGATATTCTTATTAATAAAAAATCATCCACTAAATGTTACCGCGGGATAACACAATTACAAAGCAAATAAAATAAAATAAAAGAGAATAAGAAGATTAGGATCCATGGAGAACAATGAGCCGAGGTAAGTGAAAACTGTCGTTTGATTCCAAATTCAAAGAGCAAGAAATGAGAAAATATCCGACCAAAGAGTACCCAAGATAAAAACTCCATCTATCATCCATTGAAGGTCCTTTTATAGGCTGGGATGTGTAACATTCTTTCCATTTTTATTGAATTATGACTTTCTTTTTTTAAAACAAATATTTTCAAAGATAGAAATAATTATATAAAATATATTTTTCTTTTCTCAATAGAATCACCCACCAAATTATTCTTTTGAAACTTTCTTTTGAAAATAATTAAAATATTCTTTTATTTTAAAAAAAATAAAATTTTTTTCTGATAAGATATTTCTTTTTTAAGCATTCCATCATTTTTAAATTTCAAAAATATTTTATTTTTAAAAATTCATCCTCATGCGTTTTGTAATCCGGACTGTTCAATTTGTTGTAATCTAAACCACCTTGGTCCATACTTGGTCCATCAACTTGGCCCACTACTGAAAGTAAGGTTATTCCGCGTCGTTGGTTACGGAAATCCTAATCTCAACACATTTGTAATTTGATCCGCATTTTAATCTTGCAAAATATGAATTTTTGTATAGGGATTCATGTCGGATGTCGATCCGCACTCAGAATTAGTCGGATTAGCGCATTAAAGAACTCTAGATTTTACTAAAATGCTGCAAAGATGGTGGAGGGATGGATCTATTTTAAAAATATTTTTTTATTTAGAACACTAATTAATAATTTCTCAAAAGAAAGAAAATCAGAGCATGAAAAAAAAGGAATGAGAGGAGAAATGAGGATAAACTAACAAAAACAATAATAGAAGCAATCTAATTATCAAATAAATCAGAACTAACTTTATTCAATGATTTAAAATTGTACCTTACAATACTTTGAATCCAATTCATTAAAATAAAACAAAATAAACTAAACTAAAAAAAAGTAGTTTAAGGAGATCTAGAGAGAGAGAGAAAATGAGAGATATTTTTACCTCGGATCTTACCTTTTGGCTATGAGATAATAACCGGAGATGGAGGTGCTACAATGGTGGTGCGTGGAGAAGGATGAAGCATGGGTGATGGGTAGCGAGGTAGCAGCCAAGGGGATGCATAGCTGGCAGGTGGCTGCACTCGTTGAGGGCAGCGAAGGAGATGGCGGGTAGGAAGGGGACACACAGCAAGGAAGCATTGAGAAGAGGTAGTGGTGGTGCAACTTTGTGGGGGCGAGATGCACTTTCGGAGGTGAAACCAGCTGGTGAAAAGGGAGGATATTGCTGTTTGTTACAAGCTGTAACTACCGGAGTTGCAGGCTGCCATGATGGTGGCGTGAAGCAAGAGTGCAGCAAAGAAGAGTAGTCACGTCTAGAGCACGAGCATGGAGAGGAGCCGGACTGAGTTGCAGGTTGAAGTGAAGCTTCACAGTGGAGAGTAGGCGCTGCATGCAGATGTGCTGGTCGAACCAACAATGGAGGAGATGGAGGTCAAGCCACCCGGTCTTCCCTTATCCTTCGTTCCCCTTCTCTTCTCTCTCTCTCTGCTTTTTTCTCTTTTTCTTCTCTTGTTTGGGACGGTGAAGCAATGGAGAGGTGGAGCAGTGGAGTGGCTGGAGAAGACAGTTTCACCGGCTGCAAGAGGCCAGCAAGGTGGAGGACTACAGGACGCCGGCTGAAGAGCTGGAGACGTTGGCTGTGGCGTTCAAGATAGCTAGATGGATGGGGGGAACGGCCAACGTTGAAAACAGCAAGAAGAGAGAGAGACGTTGATCTTTTCTCCTCTTTTTCTAAGGTGCAAGGAGTGTGAATGGGTTGATGGTGATCTGGGATCCAGCAGCTAGGAGTTGTCCCCCTTCTCAATGGGAGAAACGACTGAGAAAAATAGAGAAAGGGAGCTGTGGAGGAGAGAGAATGGAAGAGATGGGGGAGAAGAGAATAAGTGATGAGAGAGAGTTTAGGGTTTTTTTCGTTTTCTCCTTTAAAGAAAACGTGGAAAGGCCCCTCTTGCTTGCTGCCACATCAGCCCCCTCTCTTAGTATCCATCCTTTTTCTTTTGAAACCGTCTCCTTCTTTCTATTTTCAAAACCTTTCCTCCAACGGTTTTCCCTTCTCTTGGTAACGCTCCTCTCTTTGGAAATGCTCAAGCCACGTGTCCAACTCTTCCTATATGTGCAATAATATTCTATCTTAATTACTCCACACGTCCAAGCATCTTTCTAAAACCATATGTTGTTTTGAAAACACATTAAAATCACCACCCCATTTCATTCCTTTTCAAGATAACCCACAACTTTCCTAAAAAGATTTTATGGAATGTCTTTCCCATTTTAATTTTAAAATCTTTTATTTTCGAAAATTCATTTTTTTTTTTCTAAAAAATGCCATTTATATGAAAAAGTCACAACCAACCGGTTTATTTCCGAACTTGCCCCTAAGGTCCGTCACATGCCATGTGGCATTGGCCATGCCCTACTGAGAAGGTGAGGTATGATTTGAGTGATTGCCATGGCCCACCTTGTGAAGCTATTTGATTGATAGATGATCGAATAGATGAGGATGATAATCGGATGGCTCGGTCGAGATGATAGGGTGGATGATCTGATGGCTGTCGGATGGCAATCAGAGGATCGGACGGAGGATCTGAATGATCGGATGGTCGATTGGAGGATCATATTGCTCAGATGAAGATGTGGGTGGTGAGCAGTTGGATCCTGGAGAGTAAGAGAACGAAGGTTGACCGTTGGATGTGGAGCTCAGGGTTTAGAGAGAGGAGAGAGAAAATATTAAAAAATAAAGAGAAAATGCTAGCAGAGGGTCTTGAACCCTGATCTCTGACTTGGTCTTTCGCATGCTTTACCAACTAAGCCAATCCTCATCTTGTGTTAGTTGATAAGCTTTAATCTCCTTAGTCTCTTCTTTGAGAGCTTGTCTCTCTTTCTCTCTTGATTTTTTCTCAGTCTTTTTCGACTCTCTGGCTCTTCCCATCTTTAACCTACATCTTTTTGTCTAAGTCCACTGGCTCTCTATGCTGTGATCAAAGGCTCTGGCAGTCAGTTGTGGGCCCACAATCCCTAAAATTCTCAAATCGAATTTCCTGCGACAAAAGAAGCGCGTAATGAGACTTAATCAAAACGACTTTATATCTAGATTTCCGAAAAGGTGTTTAATGCATGCAAATATACCATTTCGTCCAAAAAAATGTGTTCTACGCAACAGAAGTGACTCTTACATAGAAAAATGGATAAATAGTGCAGTTTTATGTAGGAGAGTGCGATAACGCTTAGAAGATAATTGTGAAAAATATGTACTTTTAAGCGAATATCAACTACATTGGCCCATTTCTTGGCCCGTCAACGTAGTCCACCATTTTGCTCAGATTTGGACTTTTATACATAAGCTTTTGGGCTTAAACTTATGCTCGCTTTAGTCTTGGGCTCGGGTACCTAATCAAATAAGATTATTAATATAAAATAACTGACTATTATTAAGAGAAATCTAATATACAATTGATAAAAAGAGAATATCTTATTTTTCATGTAAGTTTGAAGATTTATATAGGGTAATTCTAATAATCAACTAAGAAAAATGGTATAAAAATGCATAAAATGATGACTTATCAGATGTCAATTTTTTTTCTAAACTTTAGTGTCAAAATTATTTTAATTAATAATTTTCTTATTTTTTATATAACAGACAAGTACCCAATATCCTATGGGAAATCGCGTATTTGTCAATTTTGATTCTAGAACTACTTATTTTATACTAAAATCAAAACTTACATATACAAACCAAAATCAATCGTCATACAAAATCATGGTTCAAAGTCTTGCCCGATCCCGAGTCAACTTGAACAATCCGGATTGGGATCGACGGCTATCGAGACAAAAAATCGAAGTATAGAGCAGATCGCAAAGGATCAGTCGACTCGCCGATTCGGATCGGTCTGATCGGGCGATCTTACTGAATTGACTCGATGAGTCCAACCAGGAAATGTAGGTGGAGGAGTTGCGAACTCCCATCACAAGTAGAGTACAAAGACTACTTCGCGAGGGCATTCTGAGTTGAATTCTCATGAAGCATTTTCGAGACTAATCCTCCATTTCTTGGATCGGTCCAATCCAACCGATCCGATCAATCCGGATCAAGATCGACGGTGACTGATTTGACAATCAATCCCTAGATTTTCAGCCATGTACAAAATAAGTTTGCAGTACTAGATAAATTGGTGCCCTGAACCAGAACCAATCCGCTGTCACCCCTACCATTTAAACCACATTTTGTGTGAGATTGACTAAAAGTAGGATTTCCCAACAAAAAAATATAAGCAATGTTGGATGTAAAGCAAAAGAAGGCTCTGCACAATATTTTCAATTTCTCCCTCTCTCTCTCTCTCTCTCTCTCTCTCTCCAACATCAACAACAATCTCTACAATCTACAAACGCTGATATTAAGATATTGTGCCAACCTTGAAAACCAAAAAGCACTAGTTACACTTATTCATGATAGACTTCCACCTAAAAATCAAGTCCTCAAAGGCCAACCTTTTGCATTCTTTATACAATTTAGACTAAAAAAAGATAAAGAGTTTTGATGGATAAGACTGTCCAAACTAGATGCTTCATTCCTTTCAAAGCTTAAGACTCTATTGTTTCGTTCCTTAAAAAAAACCCACCAAACTACGCAGGAAAGAAGACAACATCATCTACGACCACAAGAAGGAAAACAAAGATACATCCAGTTACTAATAGTTTCAAGAACAGTTTCAACGATGACCTAACAAATCCCAAAAGATCCTTCAGTTGTTAAATTTACAAAACTGTATCTATTTTGCTACTATTTTCGAAAGTGTCATTTTGGTTTAAACTTGTCTATATACGCTGCAATGAAACAAGAGATGATTATTCTGGTTCCAAGGCTAATCGGTCCAGATTACTATGGTTTCAAAACTAGTTATTTCCAAATTGGACTTCGAAAGACTCAAAATTCATAGGATCTGTAAAAAGTATACAATAAGTTCTAGTCCTTGTTACATTGATTGAACCAAATCCTAGACAAATAGGATCCATGACCAACATATATAATAGTGCTAAAGATGTCAGGTTTTTCTAAACTTTAGTATTTTAATTATTAATTTTCTTAATTTTTATACAACATAGAAGTACCTGATATCTTGTGGGAAATCGGGTATTTGTCAATTTTGATTCCAGAACCACTTATTTTATATTAGGATTTGGAATTAGAATTTAGGATTTAATTTAGCCATGCACATTAACTTAGAAGGAGACTCCAACACATTTACCAAGGATTAGGATCTAGCTATGCACATTTACCAAGGAGACTCCAACACAAGTTTCTTTCATGCTACCACTGAGGAGAGAAGGAAACATGGTCTTATTAAGGGATTATTTCTTCAAAATGGGTCGTGGTCTAAAGATCAGAGTACTATTCAGAAGGGGGTTGTGGAGTATTTTAATGCTATTCTTTTGTCTGAGGGCTATCACCTAGATGAGTATATTTTCCATTGTATACCTCAAATTGTTGAGGATGAAAATAATAAAGCGTTGAAGGCCTTACCTAGCTGTGAAGAAGTTAGAGAAGCAATTTTATCATTCCTCAAGATAGTTCTCCTGACCCGAATGGTTTTTCAACTAGTTTTTATCAATCCTGTTAGTATATTATGGGAGAAGATGTTTCTAAGGCAACAGTTGATTTTTTCAGAGGTAGTTAACTTACTTCATGGTTCCTTCAATAGCAATTTCATCTCTAAATTCTTAAAAAGGAGAATCCTCATAATTATGTAGACTTCAGGCCTATTAGGGCATACATGCTTGGAATAACAACCTACCTTAATGTGAGCAAAATTAATGCAATCCTTCCCTTCTTCTTTTTCCTTCTCCTTTCTCTAGAGTTTTCTCTCTACAAGGGGTAGTTGGGATTTTTTTTTCTCTTTAGTTCTTATGGTTGAATAATGGGAGGTTTGCTTTGAATAAGAAGGGGTTTAATTAAGTATCTAGGGAGAGCTTTTCCCTAGTTTGGGAGAGAAACTCTCTCTCCCTCTAGAAATATCAAGTTCTAGAATCTAATTAGGTGTGAAAGTCAACTTTTTTCTAGGAATGGTTCTTCCTGTGTCCATTCGTGTTTAATTCATCTAAGGACACCTTCAACTCAATGACATCTTTTCCCAATCTCTTCAACAAGACACTCTTATTGTGTTGTGAGACAAGCTCCATGTCCGTCCTCACCCGTCTATAGTAAGGGACATCTCAAATACCTCTTACTATAGTAATTTCTTAAAGGAATTAAGATTCTTCCCAAGTCTCTAAAATGCTAAAAGGAGAAAGAGATCATGAGCATCTATTTAATTATTGAAGGCGCTCTCTCACAAAGAAAGCTCAAGAAGAAAGCTTCTAAGAATTCTCACTTACAATATAGAAGCAAGGTCTTACATGAGGAAAGAAGAGACTTATCAAAAGACACTCTTTAACTTGTTTTTTGTTATTTATGTCTATTCTTTGTACACAAAAATTATTTAATGCATTCTTTTTCTCTTTTGAGAGGGGTTTTTTTCTTTTGCAAAGCAAGAAATTTGATTAATAAGAAAATGTAAAAAACAGATACAACCCTCAGAGACGTGTGTGATGCCCCAGCCACTTTTCCTTGGGTAAATGTGTGATACTATAGACCTGGGATCAAAACCCACCTTCACCGAGTTACTGATCTCTTTAAAAACAGGCTTAACTACCAAAAAATTTGGCTGGTCAATCTAATCACCATCCAATCAATAAATAAATTCCAGACGAAAAAATAAGCAGCACATTTCTAATCTCCAATCAATACCTTATGATAGAAATAGATTAAAAAAAAATTTATGAACTAATTAATCAGCATACATGTTTTCATTCCACACCTGTAACACACTTATCAATTATCTTGCCTTCTCCAAGAAAACCATTTATAGTAGTCAACACAAATTTTCACAACTTAAAATAAGCTAGGTTAGAGTCACCATCGAGCGCTTTAGAGCGGAAATGGTCAACATAGTCTTTCATTAGGATTTCTTTATATTTAGGGGGATTATCTTCTGATAACAACTCCTTGATTGGGCCATAAAGCGTGGTGGAGTCAAAAAACGCATTGAAAAAGCATCCCGTGGATACCCTTGGTCCGATACGATTGGAAAGTACTCTATGCTTAATGCTCTTAAGCTTGTCGTTGGAGATAAGCTGTGTGAAAAAGAATGAATTAAGATCAGAAGTGACTTCGACAAAAAAATGTATATCTCTAGTTAGTGAAATAATGCTCATGTTTCGACCCTAAATAGTTGGAATAATTATTTGAAAGGGTTCACTAGCTAACATTGCCTACTCTTAGTTAATTAGTAGAGCCAAGTTAAAAACTAAGACTAATGCATTAAAATATCAAATAGTGCCTCTTGAAATGTACCTGGAGAAGATCCCCAATGTTCACAACTAGAGCTCCAGGAATGGGGTGGACATCAACCCAATGATTTTGATGAAGAACTTGAAGGCCACCGATGTCGTCTTGAAGAAGAACAGTGAGAAAGGAGGGGTCGGAATGCTTACTTGCACCCATAGTCAATTCTGGCTCTGGGCATGCTGGATAGTATTGAGCGGAGACATTACACCCTTTAGAACAACCCATGCCTTTTAGGTGGTCCAATTTGAGCCCAAGAGCCTCTGATAATAACTCGAACAGAGTATCACCTAGCTTCATCACATGCTTCATATACTCGATTATTATCTCTCTATAAATTAAAAAAAGAGTATGAGAAAGTTTCAATAAATAGAAGAAACTTCATTAGTGATATTTGGACGTAAGGATATGCATGCTATTGTAAAATACAATGTCTAAGTCTCATATCGTAATCAATACAATGAGCCCAAGAACATTATATGTTATCTGTATAGTTGCCCGTAATATGTTTTCTAGAAATGAATTTTGCATATAAATGGCATAAAACTTTTTTCCTATCAACACTTGCATGTAATTAACATCAATCACTTGAATCATACGCAACTCTTTCAAGTGTTCTAAAACAAGATGAGCAATTGCATTTTCTCTACATCATTTTTGTTTGATTGCCAGGGGGCCTTCATATATTTTTTGGATATCAAAGATCTCAACGAAGCCACATAACCTCTTTGCGTTATCCAAACCTTTGCTTTCAGTTGAAAATGTGAGAGGCAATATGTACACTTTTTGTAAAACTTCATTTAAAATTCCCTTGAATGAAATATCAATGGTGATCATTGCCATTCCGTAGCAACACAAATGAGAATTCCGTGATAACTCTAATCAGCTAACTTTGCACTCTATCAATTTGTCGACGTCTATTGTCATTCAACCACTTGTCTAGATAATAACAAACTCCTTTGGAAAGAAAATTGTTCCCAAAAATCCGAATGCAACACTCTTGGGAATTTTCCCAAACATCTTTATTACTAAGCAAAACCATATCCGTTGAGAGAAGATTGTCTCAAGACACCACCACAAACATTTTCTCTTTCTTTAAAACCAAACATGTTAAAATAACTCCAACTATCATTAAATAAATTCCTAGATTTTTCTTTAGCCCAAGACATAAAATTTGTCCTTTCATCTGAAAACACCTTCTTACCTAAAAAACACAACACACCAGGACTATTTTCCTGCAAAATGACACCGAGTTGTGTCCCTGTATTTTGGTTGAGCCATCTCCTCAACCCCCTCATTGAGTGACACGTGGAGGGCAGCGCACTAGCAACCATGGTTTGAATTTTTGGGATTAGATGCTGGATCGGTGGGCTCCAATCCCGATCCGGATCACCTGATCTAGGACGGGAACGGCGCATGTCGCCCTGAGTCGACGAAGTGAGACTTCCCAGGGAAACAGTGATCTCGGCCCGAGACAATCCATTTTTGCATTGGATCAGTAGGCTCCGATCCCGATCCTGATTGTCCAACCCAGAACGGGATCAGCCGAGACATCGAACCATGCTGGCAACCTGGACGGTTGGTTGAAGCCAACATAATGTGTTATAGCTACCTAGCAATAAAATTCATAAAAAGCCTCTGATAATAACTCGAACAAAATCGAACCACTAAAAATTCAATAGCGTAGGTTTCACTAAATCTAGAGCTAAATCTTGCCTTGTGTATGATCATCCTAGCGGTTATGATCTTGGGTTATAATCAATCTAAAATATGACACACTTATTGAACGGTCTTGATCAATTCATATATATGTATTTCTAGAAATAAAAGTATATACCTGCATGTAGCCGGCAACTCTTCCGGGTCAATAGGATCAGGACCTAGCATTTTAAAGTTCAAGGTGTCCCTCCAATTTGCAGCTCGTGAGTGGTAAAGATCCATATTTGTAAACATCCTCACCTTTCTGGTGTAATCACGTGTGTAGAACTGTTTCTTCACCTCGGTATCTTGCTCGTTAAATCTACGTACCCCTTGTATCATCTCATCCATGACACTTATAGGGACACCATGATTCGCAATTTGAAAGAAACCCCATGTCTCTGATGCATTTAGGATTCCACCGACAATCTCCTTACGTCGATTGTCTTTCTCCATGCCTTGGAGATCTATGACTGGAACCTCGAAGTGGGTCTGATTGGAAACCAAGTCTTCGGCGGCGAGCTCATCCGGGGGTCGGATGAAGATGCGAGGTATCTTTACCACCCCGGCATCCACTAGTCCTTTGACACCAGCTTTCGTGTCATCGAAGGCCTTTACTTCTTTTGCTCTGTCATAGCCCGGCACAGTTTCGGCTTGGAATTCCCCCACACCAGAGATCTCCATTGTTTTAGATGAACCTATTAGTCTCTGGTGAGATGACTACGAAGACTCAACTGCACAAGGAAACAAATGGTCTGAAACCTTCGCTCTTATCAAGTGCTTGTCCAGTAGCACATATATAAAACTGCTTTAAGTTAAGCTTTTTTTGACTGTTTGGTAACTCATATAAAGTAATTTGACCAAACACTGACTGTTTGGCCAGTGTTCTCTATGAGTGTGCCAAGTGGCTCATATTGTCGTCAATCAGCAACAGAGAGTGTCAGCAAAGTTCTACTCCTTGTCCCCACGTCGAAAGTTGCTCTAGATCATAATTTTATCCCTATTATTCTGCCTAGCCCCACCGAAGAAACGATAAAATTGCCCAAGTCAATGATAGATGCTTTGTGTCCCGACTATTCTAGTTCCAAGAATAGCTATTTCAAAACCGGACTTGAAAAGATCCAAAACACGATAGGATCCGGAAACGAAATGTATAATAGGTTCTAGTCCTCGGTAAACTGCTCGAACCAGAACCTAGACTGATAGGATCCAGAACCGACGACATACATAATAGTGCTAAAGATATCAGGTTTTTCTAAATTTTAGTATCAAAGAATCGAAACTGATGGGAACCGAAACCGATGGGAACCGAAATATGTTTACTAGATACGTTGTACCAGACCGCTTGACATCGCTACCCTCGACAACCCATTTGGTGTGAGATTGACTAAGAATAGGATTTCCAAAAGAAAAAGGATAAGGTTGGATATGTAAAAGAGAAAGAGACCTAATTGTCATCTCTTTCACATTAACCCTTTCGTCCACTTATTAATGTATTTGTAGGGAATAAATCCCACACACCCTCGAGATACGCGTTTTTCAAGATCTTGAAAATAAGGTTGTAATTCCGTAGTTCCTTACTATAAATGCTATTGGATCCGAGTGCCCGAGACCACATTCCGAGGTGCCCAAGACCGAGTTTTGAGGTGCCCGAGACCAAATCTGAGGTGCCCGAGACCGAATTCCGAGGTGCTCGAAACCGAGTTCTGAGGTGCCCAAGACCGAATTCCGAGGTGTCCGAGAATAATCCTACAATAACTCAAGATGTTGGAAGTCAACCAAATGAGCCTCCGATGCTTAGGTCAGTATACTTCAGATAATCATACTTAATTCTCCCAACTCCTCATCTGTTACTGTAGCAAATGCATGTATTTATAGTTTTCTAAGCTAGATATTTATATAGATATTTATGTGAACCAATAGGAGTTATCCACGTGCCTTCATGTTATATTCTTCCAAGTACATAGGGTAGGTCTGAGACCGCCGAGGTACCCGAGCATAGTATCCGAGACTGCCGAGGTCCCCGAGCACGGTGCTCGAGACTGAAGAGGTACTCGAGCATGGTGCCCGAGACCACCGAAGCATCCGAGCATAAAGTAACAACAATGTAAGTTTATTCCGAGGGACCTGAGGTACCCGAGGTCCCCGAGGTCCCCGAGAATAAAGTAACAATAATGTGACCCGAGGTACTCGAGAATAAAGTAACAACAATATGGCCCAAGGTCCCTGAGAATAAAGTAACAACAATGTAAGAAGTTTATTCTGAGGGACCCGAGGTACCCGAGATACCTGAAAGCTTGAACTCTGTATGATTTTAAGTTTTACCGACATCAATATTCACGTGTTAATCATCTGAGATGTCCATGTGTCTTGTCCGAGAAGATCTCTAGGGGAGAAATGATTTAGTACTTCGCGGTGTACCGATTCCAAAACATCAACATTTTGCTTGTACCCACAGTATTGTAACATGAGTGTAGGGTCCACTCAACGAGAAAATCGTATGGATGAATTCCCCTTTCGCTTTAACGAGACATGTTATAAAAGCTATGTTTTAAAACTCGGAACTAGGACTCGGCTTGGAAGTCCATCGGGTCGAGTCACCTCGGCGACTCGGCGAGTCATTAAATTAATTATTAAATATTTAAAAAATATTATATTTATGAAAAAACTTTAAAAATTCATAAAATGTAGACAAATATACTAAAAACATTTAAAAATGAAACTCAAAACTCAAAACCAAATTTTTTATATATCTATTTTCAGAATTTGAGTACTTTAGTAAGACTTAATGTCCATTTTGTCTTACCATAAAAAAAAATAACACTATCCATGTCATATTTTCATAGAATAAAAAAAAGAACTTTAAAAAATTAGAAAGTACAAAAAACTCATGACTTTTTGGGATTACAGAGTACTTACCAATGGAATAAAAAAATGAAAAGAGCTTTTCTATCTTGATTAGTCATTGTCTTTCTTTTTCTTGGCTGGTGTGTCATTTCAAACTTCACGACTAAAGCTTAAATCAAAAGATGCTTTCGGTCACAACCCTCAATAAGAACCACATGGCACATTATTAGAGGGCCTTGACCATATGGATGTTTGGCCAGTCTCTCGGTGGACTCGCAAACCAAAAATCAGCCTGATTAATGATTTACAACCTTTGGATCTTTGCCCCCAAATAAAGTACAATAATGCTAAAATTTCTACGGTTAAAATCAACCCATGAAAATCATTTTAAAGTTCAAGGTGTCCCTCTAATTAGCAGCTCGTGAGTGGTAAAGATCCATATTTGTAAACATCCTCACCTTTCTGGTGTAATCACGTGCGTAGAACTGTTTCTTCACCTCGGTATCTTGCTCGTTAAATCTACGTACCCCTTGTATCATCTCATCCATGACACTTATAGGGACACCATGATTCGCAATTTGAAAGAAACCCCATGTCTCTGATGCATTTAGGATTCCATCGACAATCTCCTTACGTCGATTGTCTTTCTCCATGCCTTGGAGATCTATGACTGGAACCTCGAAGTGGGTCTGATTGGAAACCAAGTCTTCGGCGGCGAGCTCATCCGGGGGTCGAATGAAGATACGAGGGATCTTTACCACCCCGGCATCCACTAGTCCTTTGACACCAGCTTTCGTGTCATCAAAGGTCTTTAGTTCTTTTGCTCTGTCATGGGCCGGCACAGTTCCGGCTTGGAATTCCCCTGCACCAGAGATCTCCATTGTTTTAGATGAACGGAGAGTACTGGTTAGTCTCCGGTGAGACGGAAAACATGGCTATTATGAGTTTTAATAACTTGACTTCACTATTCACGAAAACATTGTAGGTTATTTAGAAAATTTTGGAGCACGAGTTTGATTTCCCACTCCCAATGAGGAGCTGTCATGAGTAAACCTTCGCTCACACCTGTGTGAGCAAAGCCGATCACAAACCACAATATGAGACACGTGGCATACTCTTAGATGAAGATGACGGTATGGATGTTTGGCCAGTCCCTCGTTGAACCTGAAAACTAAAAATCAGCTTGATTAGTTATTTCAGACCTTTGGATCTAGTATCCCAAATAATGGTCAATAATGCTCTAAATTCTACTGTTAAACGCAACCCATGAAAATGACTCCAATCCAACGCTTCGAAATGACTAATCAAGCTAATTTTTTGTTTACAAGTCCACCGAGGGACTAGCCAAACATCCATACAGTCATCGTCCTCTAAGATTGTGCCCCGTGGTTCATATTATGATGTGTGATCGGCTTTGAGGTTTTCTCCGCTGTCATTGTACATGATTATTTAGAATATTTTAACTTATAATATTATCCACTGAAATCACATGTGGCTTACTGGCTTCGCATCGAAAAGTGCTCTGTATCATAAAGGGTCCTCGTGTAACAAGGTAAACCTGACGCCAAATGACGTCAGGTTTAACCAGTTCTCTTACTGAGTAAAACTTCTATCACACGAAATTGTAAATCACAAAATCACAAGCCAATGAGTTCTCGGCACGGAAACAAGTGCTTTGCAACGTACCCATGTGCTTTTGCTTTTAGGTGTACGTGCCGAGAACTCATTGGCTGTGTTTGTGTGATTTGCAATCCCATTGTGACTGAAGTTTTACTCTTCTGTTACTCACCTCTGCCCTCCGTGCCCACTGACCTCCTGGACACCCTTGTACTTTTTTAAATTAAGAAATCCCCTGACAATCAGTCAAAGTTGTTATCTGAAACCCAAATGTAACATGTATCAACCCCTCCATGGTCGATTGATGTCATAAAAAAATCTTCATTTTGAATCCATTTACACAAGAAACTCGGAAAAAATTTGCAAACTAGAAAGCACCAGAAGCAATGCAACGATGATCTCTAATAACACGATCAAAGATGTATGAGTTGCAAAATAAAATCCAACTGCGGAAATATGAGGCCTATGAGCCTGATAAATGGCCTCTTTTGAGACCAATATTGGGCCTACGGGCCAGTAACATGATGTCCCACATATGACTATTCTCTACAGACTGTGGGCTTGATGAATAGTCTCTCTTGAGACTGTGGCCGGAAGACCAGTAGCATGATATCCCATATATGGACTATTCTCTAAGGCATGTGGGCCCGAAATTGTCTGTTCTTAGACTGATATTGAGCCAATAAGCTAGAAACATGATGTCCTACAGAGGGCTGGGTGCCCTGACACTTGCTGAGGTACCTCAAGATTTGTTGTTTCACTTTGTTCAGGAATAAGTTCTTGCAGGCTCCATTCATGTCCAATTCGTCCTGGGAAACCTTCATCTCAATTTCGTTTTTTTTTTAGACCAACCACATGTGTGTGATGCCCCAACAACTTCCCTTGGTAAATGTGTGATGTCCTACTCTTCTTCCTCTCTTTATATTCTCCTTAATATATTCCGAGAAGATGTAAGATTTGGCGTGTGGACGGCCAATCTAATCACCATCGACTCAGCAAATGCGATAACAAAAAATTGAGCAGCACATTTCTGATTTCCAGTCAAGACCATATGATAGAAATGGGTTGAAAAAAAAAAAATGGTTAGTTATTCAAAATACATGTTTTCATTCCATAGTTGTAACACACTTCTCAATTACACAACAACCATACTTGTAAATTATCTTGGTTTATCCAAGAGTGCCATTTATAGTCAACGCAAATTTTCACAGCTTAAAATAAGCTATGGTAGAGTCGCCATCAAGCGCTTTAGAAAACAAATGGGAAAAATAGTCTTTCATTTTGGATTTCTCTATATTTAGGGGGATCATCTTCTGATAACAACTCCTTGATAGGGCCATCAAGCTTCGTGGATAGGTCATAAAGTGTATTGAAAAAGCATGCCATGGATACCCTTGGTCCGATACGATTGGAAAGCACTCTATGCTCGACGCTTTTAAACCTGTCGTTGGTGATAAGCTGCATGAAAAAGAATGAGAATCAAAAGACACATGATGTTGGCGGATGGTGGTTTCCCGTGCACATCTTATACTGGCCCGAGGATCCGTTGGTATACCTAGTTGTTTCCAAGGTTTAAAAAACAGCCGTTATAACGAAAATAACGGCTGTTATAACGGATTCGGACCTACCCCGTTAAGTTATGGACCGTTAAAATGCGAGAAAATAACGGCCGTTATTTTTCGTTATAACGACCATTATTTTCTGAAAAATTTTGTGAAAAAAAATGGCCTTTATTTTCGTTATTTTCTGTTATATTCCATTTTTTTCCGTTATTTTCTATTTTTGAAATTTGCGCCATTTTTTCCGTTATTTTCCAATTTTTTCTGTTTTTGCCCCTGAGCATTTTTTTCGTTATAAGGGAAAAAACGGTAACGCCCCCAGTACGTTATACCGTTATAACGGTCCCCTTTAAACCTTGGTTGTTTCACCTTTCCCCAATAGGTCGATCCTTTGGGGTAAATGGTTGTTTAACACATGACTTAGCAAAAGATGTAACTCTAGACACTGAAATAATATTCATGTTTCGACCCCAAATAGTTGGGATAAAATGTAAATGGCGCTGGTTATTGTATACTAAAGAACCATCTCATGTAACTCTGGAAACATACCTGGAGAAGATCCCCAATGTTCACTACTAGAACTCCAGGAATGGGATGGACATCAAGCCAATGATTTTGATGAAGAACTTGAAGTCCACCAATGTCATCTTGAAGAAGAAGAGTGAGAAAAGAGGGGTCCCAATGCTTACTTGTACCCATAGTCAGTTCTGGCTCTGGGCATGCCGGATAGTAATGAGCAGAAACATTGCACCCTTTTGCACAACCCATGCCTTTTAGGTGGTCTGGTTTGAGCCCAAGAGCCTCCGATAAAAACTCGAACAAAGTATCAACCAGCTTGATCACATGCTTCCCATACTCGATTATTATCTCTCTGCAAATTTATAAATAAAGTATAAGAAGGTTTCAATGAATTGAAGAATTAGTAGCATTTGGACGAAAGGATATGATACTGTGAGATACAATGTCTGAGTCTGAAATCGTAGTCAACACTACGAGCGCAAGAACGTTATACACCACTTAGAGCCGGCCGTGTCACAAGGTTATTACCACAATTGAAAAAATATCAGTTCTCTTTTCACTTTTTTTATTTCGAACCTCGTCGTCTTCCTTGGATTCCAATCAATCAATCTCTCTATCAGGATGGTTCAATGGATTCTTTCTAAAAGAAAAGTCGGTCCAGACCATCCAATGGTTACGATCATTCGAACGATGGAACTTTTAGATTTGGGGCTTAATCCTTACCCTCTCTTTCCAAGAATATACTTGGTGTCCAAGTTACAACAACAACAAAAAAAAAAAAAAAAAAACCATATGAAGTAATTAATTGGGTAAATTAATTTTTTAAGGACTACCATTAGTCTTCCATTTCTCGAAAATGACTGTAACTGTGACCATGATGAGGACCACCTTGGAAAAATGAGGCAGAGAAGACTTTCAAGACATGAAGAGGCATGATCTGCTAATTCGCCATCCATTGTGACACACACTTTGATTCCTCACCTCAAGGTGGTTCCTTGGAGGATTAATGGTTCACATGGCCGTTTGATATGTAATTCCGTCAACATTCATTGTTTATATTTGAGACAACGTGGACAATACGATGAATTAACTTTATTCCCTTGGAGCCACAAATTTCCACATGGAAACAAATTAAACGAATTGTTGACTTCTTTTTCAATCGGAGCCACAAATGTCAAACTCGCTGCCAAAACCATGACCGTCTGATCCATGCATTTTATTAATTTCAGATGATCCCAAATTTTATGATCGAAATGATAAGATTGACTATTGACTTAAACAAACATGAGGGTTAAAAAATTAGTTCCGTTTCAAAGCGTTTTAAAACAAAATACCGATAAAATCTTATCTACAATCAACTCTGTCACAATAAAGATTAAGTTGAATGAGTCGTGATGTAGATGTCACGCCAAAAACGTGAGTTTTAGCAATATTATTGTTAATTGTCTCTGCCCTCTGGGCCCATTGACCGCATAAATGATTAGCCCACACCTTAAAACAATCAACTTGTTTGATGATTTCTAGCCATTCGATTTAGTACCCAAAAATTTGTTCAATCCAACATCTAGAATTATGCCTAAAGAAGTTCTAAAATCTAATGGCTAGAGATTACCAATCAGGGTGATATTTGGTATGTGTATATCCACCAAGGGGTAGGCTAAACATTTATGCTAAATCTTTGGCCCTCGCGCATAAGATTGCAACAAAAGGCTAAAAAAGGTTATCAAAACCATCGAATAATTAAGGTAATCACAACCATCTAATGTAGCTAATCTAGAGCTAAATCTTGCCTAGTGTACGATCGTCCTAGTGGTTATGATCTTTGGGTTCTAATCCATCAAGAGGTGATCGACATATTGAACGGTGTTGATCAAATCATAGACATGTATTTCAATAAATCAGAGTACATACCTGGATGTATCCGGCAACTCTTCCGGATCGATAGGATCAGGAGCTAGCATTGTAAAGTTCAAGGTGTCCCTCCAATTAGCAGCTCGAGATTTGTAAAGATCAAAATTTGAAATGAACTTCACCTTTCTTGTGTGATCACGTGTGTAGAACTGTTTCTTCACCTCGATATCTTGCTCGTGAAATCTACGTATCCCTTGGATCATCTCGTCCATGACACTTAGAGGGACCCCATGATTCACAATTTGAAAGAAACCCCAAGTCTCCGATGCATGTCGGACACCATCGACGATCTCCTTACGTAGATCGTCTTTCTCCATGCCATGGAGGTCTATGACCGGAACCTCGAAGTGGGTCTGATTGGAAACTAAGTCGTCTGCGAGCTCATCCGGCTGTCGGATGAAGATACGAGGGATCTTTACCACCCCGGCATCCGCTAGTCCTTTGACACCAGCTTTTGTGTCATCGAAGACCTTTAGTTCTTTTGCTCTGTCATAGCCCGGCACAGTTCCCGGTTGGAATTCCCCCGCACCAGAGATCATTATTTTAGACGAATGTTGAATGTAGAGTGGTTAGACTCTGCTGAGACGACTTAAAGCAGAGTAAAACTTTGATGACCGCTGATGACAGTGCACTCTTTGAGGACTCTGACCTTATGGGTGTTTAGCCAATCCCTAGGTGGACCTACAAACCAAAAAAAACAGCCTGATTAGTGATTTCTAGGCGTTGGATTGGAGTTATTTTCATGGGTTGATCTTAACCGTTGGAATTTGAGAATTATTGACCATTAGTTGTGGTACAAAGATCAAAAGATTTGCTGCTGATTTTTGGTTTGTAGGTCCACCTAAGGATTGGCCAAACATCCATATGGTCAGAGTCCTCTAAGAGTGTGCCACGTTTTTCATATTGTGCGCTGTCATCAAAGTTTTACTCCTCTTGAGCCCGATCGAGTTTAATGTCCCCCCTCCCAAAAATGCCATGTGAAGCACGCTTTCAGGCCTCCTACTGACTTTATGGATGTTTCGTTATCTACATCTTGGTGGATGTACACATCAAAAATAAACTTAATTAATGATTGGACGTGTGGAACCAATCAGGGCTGCCAAGTCACCTGTGCCCACGTATGGGTGGCATGGCAGCACTTGCCCCGTGTAACATGGTAGAACGGATGCCATTTAGCCACAGGTTTAGCGATTTTTGATACTCACCAATGCCCTCCTGACCGCATGGATGTTGAGCCCACCCCTTAGTAGATATTCATACAAAAAATCAACTTGTTAGATGAATTTTAAGCGTTTGATTTAATACCCAAAAAATGGTTGAATCGGACAGCTAGAATTATGCCTTAAAAAGTGTAAAAATTTAATGGGTAGAGATTAATTACCAATCAGGGTGATTTGGGGTGTCTATTCACTCCCAACGAGGAGTTGTCATGAGTAAATCTTCGCTCACGCCTGTTTGAGCAAAGCCGATCACACACCACATTAGGAGACACGTGGCATACTCTTAGATGACGATGATGGTATGGATGTTTGGCCAGTCCCTCGTTGAACCTGAAAACTAAAATTCAGTTTGATTAGTTATGTCAGACCTTTGGATCTAGTATCCCAAATAATGGTCAATAATGCTCTAAATTCTACTGTTAAACACAACCCATGAAATGACTCCAATCCAACGCTTAGAAATGATTAATCAATCTAATTTTTTATTTACAAGTTCACCGAGGGACTAGCCAAACATCCATACAGTCATCGTCCTCTAAGATTGTGCCCCATGGCTCATATCATGGTTTTAAAAACGGCCGTTTAAACGGTTTAAATGGCCGTTTAAACGGTTTAAATGGCCATTTAAACGGTAACGCCCCAAGCCCGTTTCCATTTAAACTTGTTTATCGGTTTTGAAAAAACGGCCGTTTTTTTGTTTTAACGGCTGTTAAAATCCTTTAAACGGCCGTTAAAATCGTTTAAACAGCTGTTTAATTTCGAAAAATTATGTGAAAAAAAATAGCTGTTAAAACCGTTTAATTCCGTTAAAATCCGTTTAATTTCTGTTAAAATCCGTTTAAATCTGTTAAATTCCAATTTTTTTTTAATTTCTAAATTTGAATTTCAAGGCCACTTTTTCCGTTAAAACCGTTTTTTCCCATTTTTTTCCATTTTTGCCCCTGACAGTTTCAATCCGTTTTAACGGCCGTTTAAACGGTAACGCCCCCAGTCCATTTAACCGTTAAAACGGCCTCCTTTAAACCTTGGCTCATATTATGATGTGTGATCGGCTTTGCTCACACACGTGTGAGCGGAGGTTTTCTCAGCTGCCATTGTACATGATTATTTAGAATATTTTAACTTATAATATTATCCACTGAAATCAGAGTAAAACTTCTATCACACGAAATTGTAAATCACGCAATCACAAGCCAATGAGTTCTCGGCACCTACACAAGTGCTTTGCAACGTACCTTTAGCTTTTGCTTTTTAGGTGTACGTGCCGAGAACTCATTGGCTGTGTTTGTGTGATTTGCAAGCCCATTGTGACAGAAGTTTTACTCATGAAATCACATGTGGCTTACTGGCTTCGCATCGAAAAGTGCTCTATATCATAAAGGGTCCTCGTGTAAAAAGGTAAACCCAACGCCAAATGACGTCAGGTTTAACCAGTTCTGTTACTGAGTAAAACTTCTATCACACGAAATTGTAAATCACACAATCACAAGCCAATGAGTTCTCGGCACGTACACAAGTGCTTTTGCAACGTACCATGTGCTTTGCTTTTTAGGTGTACGTGCCGAGAACTCATTGGCTGTGTTTGTGTGATTTGCAATCCCATTGTGACTGAAGTTTTACTCTTCTGTTACTCACCTCTGCCCTCCGTGCCCACTGACCTCCTGGACACCCTTGTACTTTTTTGAATTAAGTAATCCCCTGACAATCAGTCAAAGTTGTTATCTGAAACCCAGATGATCATGTATCAAGCCCTCCATGGTCGATTGATGTCATAAAAAAATCTGCATTTTGAATCCATTTACACAAGAAACTCGGAAAAATTTTGCAAACTAGAAAGCACCAGAAAAAAGCAACGATGATCTCTAATAACAAGATCAAAGATGTATGAGTTGCAAAATAAAATCAAACTGCTGAAATATGAGGCCTATGAGCCTGATAAATGGCCTCTTTTGAGACCGATATTGGGCCTTCGGGCAAGTAACATGATGTCCCACACATGACTATTCTCTACAAACTGGGGGCTTGATAAATAGTCTCTCTTGAGACTGATATTTGGCCGGAAGACCAGTAGCATGATATCCCATATATGGACTATTCTCTAAGGCATGTACGTGGGCCTGAAATTCTCTCTTTTGAGACTGATATTGAGCCAATAAGCTTGAAACATGATGCCCTACAGAGGGCTGGGTGCCCTGACACTTGCTGATGTACCTCTAGATTTGTTGTTTACTTTGGAAAAAATTTATCTCTTGAAGTGCCAAGAATCAATTGATAGTTTCTCGATCCATTGTTGAGGCTGATTATCGAAGTGACATTTACATGTGTCGATCCGATCCAATCCTATTTTTCAAGCTCGTTCAAAACACATCGATTTTGATTATCACTTTGTTCAGGAATAAGTTCTTGCAGGCTCCATTCATGTCCAATTCGTCCTGGGACACCTTCATCTCAATTTCGTTTTTTTTTTGGAGACCAACCACGTGTGTGATGCCCCAACCACTTCCCTTGGTAAATGAGTGATGCCCTACTCTTCTTCCTCTCTTTATATTCTCCTTAATATATTCCGAGAAAATGTAAGATTTGGCGAGCGGACGGCCAATCTAATCACCATCGAATCAGCAAATGTGATAACAAAAAATGAAGCAGCACATTTCTGATTTCCAGTCAAGACCATATGATAGAAATGGGTTCAAAACAAAAGTTGAGTTACTTATTCAAAATACATGTTTTCATTCCATACCTGTAGCACCCTTCCCAATTACACAACAACCATACTTCTCAATTATCTTGGTTTCTCCAAGAGAACCATTGATAATCAACACAAATTTTCACAGCTTAAAATAAGCTAGGGTAGAGTCGGCACCATCAAGCGCTTTAGAAGCAAAATGGGAAAAATAGTCTTTCATTTGGATTTCTCTATACTTAGGGGGATCATCTTCTGATAACAACTCCTTGATAGGGCCATAAAGCTTGGTGGATTGGTCAAAAGGTATATTGAAAAAGCATGCCATGGATACCCTTGGTCCGATACGGCTGGAAAGCACTCTATGCTCGATGCTTTTAAGCTTGTCGTTGGAGATAAGCTGCATGAAAAGGAATGAAAATCAAAAGACACATGATGTTGGCGGATGATGTTTACCCCATGCACGTCTTATATTGGCCCGACAACCCCATTGGTATACATAGTTGTTTCACCTTTCCTCAATAGGTCGATCTTTTGGGGTAAATGGTTGTTTACCATAGTAAGGGCAGAGACGATTTTGATATTTTGTGTCTTAATTCACAACTCAAAGCGTGTTTTGTTTATATAGAAGTCTTACACGTTACAGTGAGGATTTACAAAGATTACAAGAGATCTTTAAATATGTAAAGATGTTATTCATATATATATATATATATATATATTCTATATATGAAGCACTTGCTAAATCTTGGATTCTTGATTGACTATGGCTGGGATGGTTGCTATTCTTGGACTCTTGATTGATTGCCTTGGATGCTTGATTGATTGTATGGTTGGAGGATGAGGTGGCTACAACAGAGTCAGTGGAGTCTATTGTGACATTTACATCCAACGGGATTGTATCCTTAACACATAGTACCATAGCCTAAAGGCCTAGGTGGTCGCGGGTTCAAGTCTCCAACGGAGCATATTCCCGTTAAGGGGGCGTGTTAGCGGATGGTGTTTTCCCGTGCACGACTTATACTGGCCCGACGACCCGTTGGTATACATAGCTGTTTCACCTTTCTCCAATAGGTCGATCTTTTGGGATAAATGGTTGTTTAACACATGACTTAGCAAAAGATGTAACTCTAGAGACTGAAATAATATTCATGTTTCGACCCCAAATAGTTGGGATAAAATGTAAATGGCACTGTTTATTGTATACTATAAAGAACCATCTCATGTAAGTCATGAAACATACCTGGAGAAGATCCCCAATGTTCACTATTAGAGCTCCAGGAATGGGGTGGACATCAACCCAATGACTTTGATGAAGAACTTGAAGTCCACCAATGTCATCTTGAAGAAGAAGAGTGAGAAAAGAGGGGTCGGAATGCTTACTTGTACCCATAGTCAGTTCTGGCTCTGGGCATGCCGGATAGTATTGAGCCGAAACATTGCACCCTTTTGCACAACCCATGCCTTTTAGGTGGTCTGATTTGAGCCCAAGAGCCTCCGATAAAAACTCGAACAATGTATCAACCAGCTTGATCACATGCTTCATGTACTCGATTATTATCTCTCTGCACATTATAAATGAAGTATAAGAAGGTTTCAATGAATTGAAGAAACTTCAAATCATTAGTAGTATTTGGACGAAACGATATGCTACTGTAAAATACAATGTCTGAGTCTGAGATCGTAGGCAACACTACGAGCGCAAGATCGAACGTTGTACCACTTAGAGCCGGCAGTGTCACAAGGTTACCACAGTTGAAAAAATATCAGTTCTCTTTTCACTTTTTTTTTATTTCGAACCTCGTCGTCTTCCTTGGATTCCAATCGACCAATCTCTCCATCTAGATGGTTCAATCGATTCTTTCTAAAAGAAAAGTAGGTCCAGACCATCCAATGGTTACGATCATTCCAATGATGGAACTTTTAGATTTGGGGTTTAATCTTTACCCTCTCTTTCCAAGAATATACGTGGTGTCCAAGTTACCAAAAAAACAAACAAAAAAAAAAAACATATGAAGTAATTAATTGGATAAATTAAGGGTGCGTTTTATGCGCGTGCAAATTAGGTGTGCAAATAGATTTACGCGTGTCATCGGTTCCCACGCATATTTGGTACGCGTGCATTCGGCGATTTGCACATGCACATGGGCAAATGAATGCTCACCCTCTTTAACAATTAAAAACCCATTTCACCCCATCGTTTACCCAACCACCTTGTGCAAACGATTTGCATAAGGTACAAATTAAAATCCAAAATTTTCTCAAATCAAACCCTAATGAAAAAGTAGCATTGAAATTTAAATTTTAAAATTTGAAGTTTTAAAAAACGAGAAAAATGGAAAAAAATAACAAAAAAATAATGGCCCTTTTTTCACAAAATTTTTTAAAAAATAATAGAAAATAACGATCGTTATTTTTTGACCATTTTAAAGGTACATAACGTAATGGGGGAGGTCCGAATCCGTTACAACGGTTGTTATTTTTGCCATAACAAATTCGGACCTCCCTTGTTATGTTATATACCGTTAAAACGCTGAAAAATATATCGAAAAATAATGACCATTATTTTCTGAAAAAATTTGTGAAAAAAAAAAAAAAGACGTTCGTTATTTCTGTGATTGCCCATTATTTTTCTATTTTTTTTCATTTTTGAAAATTTGAAACTAATGTTGAAATATGTGAGGCCCACGTATTAAGTACAGACAATTCGTCATTTTTTTCTCGTACTTAATATGTGGGGCCCACTTATTAAGTATAGAAAATTCGTTATTTTTTTTTCTCGTAATTAATGTGGGGCCCACATATGTTGTGCTTTATTAAGTGAGCCTGCACGTGAACCAAATGGAAGTAAATATGAACAGTGCATAAATTTTGAAATTTGTATATGCAAAGTTAGTGCGAACCAAACCAAGAAAATAGTATTGGTGCGCAAACCATTGCACCCATAATGGTTTGCATGCGTACCAAACAGACCCTAATTTTTTAAAGACTACCATTAGTCTTCCATTTCTCAAAAATGAAAAAATGAGGCAGAGAAGACTTGATGAGGCATGATGTGCTAATTCGCCATCCATTGTATTAATTTTTCCATATGGGTTCGTAGCACTGGACTGCGACATACACGCTTTGATTCCTCACCTCAAGGTGGTTCCTTGGACGATTAATGGTTCACATGGCCGTTTGATATGTAATTCCGTCAACATACATTGTTTATATTGAGACAACGTGGACAATACGAAGAATTAACTTAATTCCCTTGGAGCCACAAATTTCCACATGGAAACAAATTAAACGAATTGTTGACTTCTTTTTCAATCTGAGCCACAATTGTCAAACTCACTGCCAAAACCATGATTGTCTGATCCATGCATTTTATTAATTTTAGATGATCCCAAATTTTATGATCGAAATGATAAGATTGACTATTGACTTAAACAAACACGAGGGTTAAAAAATTAGTTCCGTTTCAAAGCGTTTTAAAATAAAATACGGATAAAATCTTATCCACAATCAACTATGTCACAATAAAGATTAAGTTGAATGAGTCGTGATGTAGATGTCACGCCAAAAACGTGAGTTTTAGCAATATTATTGTTAATTGCCTCTGCCCTCTGGGCCCATTGACCGCATAAAATATTAGCCCACACCTTGGTAGATGTTCATTCAAAAAAATCATCTTGTTTGATGATTTCTAGCCATTCGATTTAGTACCCAAAAATTGGTTGAATCCAACATCTAGAATTATGCCTAAAGAAGTTCTAAAATCTAATGGCTAGAGATTAACAATCAGGGTGATATTTGGTATGTGTATATCCACCAAGGGGTAGGCTAAACATTTATGCTAAATCTTTGGCCCTCGCGCATAAGATTGCAACAAAAGGTTAAAAAAGGTTATCAAAACCATCGAATAATTAAGGTAATCACAACCATCTAATGTAGCTAATCTAGAGCTAAATCTTGCCTAGTGTACGATCGTCCTAGTGGTTATGATCTTTGGGTTCTAATCCATCAAGAGGTGATCGACATATTGAACGGTGTTGATCAAATCATAGACATGTATTTCAATAAATCAGAGTACATACCTGGATGTATCCGGCAACTCTTCCGGATCGATAGGATCAGGAGCTAGCATTGTAAAGTTCAAGGTGTCCCTCCAATTAGCAGCTCGAGATTTGTAAAGATCAAAATTTGTAATGAACTTCACCTTTCTTGTGTGATCACGTGTGTAGAACTGTTTCTTCACCTCGATATCTTGCTCGTGAAATCTACGTATCCCTTGGATCATCTCGTCCATGACACTTAGAGGGACCCCATGATTCACAATTTGAAAGAAACCCCAAGTCTCCGATGCATGTCGGACACCATCGACGATCTCCTTACGTAGATCGTCTTTCTCCATGCCATGGAGGTCTATGACCGGAACCTCGAAGTGGGTCTGATTGGAAACTAAGTCGTCTGCGAGCTCATCCGGCGGTCGGATGAAGATACGAGGGATCTTTACCACCCCGGCATCCACTAGTCCTTTGACACCAGCTTTTGTGTCATCGAAGACCTTTAGTTCTTTTGCTCTGTCATAGCCCGGCGCAGTTCCCGGTTGGAATTCCCCCGCACCAGAGATCTTCATTATTTTAGAGGAATGTTGAATGTAGAGTGGTTAGACTCTGCTGAGACGACTTAAAGCAGAGTAAAACTTTGATGACCGCTGATGACAGTGCACTCTTTGAGGACGCTGACCTTATGGATGTTTAGCCAATCCCTAGGTGGACCTACAAACAAAAAAAAAAAACAGCCTGATTAGTGATTTCTAGGCGTTGGATTGGAGTTATTTTCATGGGTTGATCTTAACCGTTGGAATTTGAGATTATTGACCATTAGTTGTGGTACAAAGATCAAAAGATTTGCTGCTGATTTTTGGATTGTAGGTCCACCTAAGGATTGGCCAAACATCCATATGGTCAGAGTCCTCTAAGAGTGTGCCACATTTTTCATATTGCGCGCTGTCATCAAAGTTTTACTCGTGTTGAGCCCGATCGAGTTTAATGTCCCCCCTCCCTAAAATGCCATATGAAGCACGCTTTCAGGCCTCCTAGGCTCCTACTGACTTTATGGATGTTTCGTTATCTACATGTTGGTGGATGTACACATCAAAAATAAAAATAATTAATGATTAGACGTGTGGAACCAATCAGGGGCTACCATCTGTACATAACAGAATAAGAATACTTTAACTTTGAAGAACATTCACCTGTCAAGTCACATGTGCCTTACTCTGACACGTATGGGTGGCATGGCAGCAATTGCCCCGTGAAATTGTTCTATAATGCAACAGGGTAGAACGGATGGCATTAGGCGTCAGGTTTAGCAATTTTTGTTACTCACCAACGCCTTCCTGACCCACGCCTAACCCTACGATAGAGCCTTAAATAATTTTTTACTTATTGCTTAAGTTATAGTTGACTAATTAGGCTAAACTTTTTTTCTTGATTGAGTATTAATTTATGATCATTACCAGCATATTAAATTTATAAGAGAGGAAGAGGGGCTTTGCAGTGGTGTTTTTGGAAGCAAGGGTATTTGTGAAAAAAATAGTGAAAAAAAGATGGAGAGAACTACCTCAGCATGGTTGAGTTTTAGGATAGATAACTAGCTAGTTATAACAACCCGCACCTAGGGCGAAGAAATAAAATAATGAAATATTATAATATTATTGTAAAATAATGTCAAAGTCGCATATAAGTTTAAGTTTATTAAAAGAAGAAAAGCCGAGATTAAAGCAAGATAGAGGAGGGAGGTCCAAGAAACATTCCCCATCTAAGAAAATTAAAAAGCACTAGTTACCCCTATTCATGATAGACTCGTGTAGATACATAAAAATGATAAATATGTATGTATCATGATCGATACATCGGGAAGTATTGGATCATTCTCCAAACCCATAGAGACCCTCTTGGGTCGACACGTGGCGGAGGGGAAAGCATATAAAGAAGAGAGTTTGCAATAGAGGTGGGTACTTTTTGAGAAACCCTAGAGAAGCTAAAGAGAGAAAGAGAGAAGCTAGAGAGAGAAGATGAAGAGAAGCAAGAGAGAAAAAGATGACTAGATGGCATCAATGTATATTGTAAATATGTGATCGGGCGATCTTACTGAATTGACTCGATGAGTCCAACCAAGAAATGTAGGTGGAGGAGTTGCAAACACCCATCGCAAGTAGAGTACAGAGACTCCTTCGCGGGGTCATTCTGAGTTGAATTCTCATGAAGTATTTTCGAGTCTAATCCTCCATCTCTCCAATCGGTCCAATCCGGATCAGGATCGGCGGTGACTGATCTGACAACCGATCCCAAGATTTTGAACCGTGTACAAAATAAGTTTGTAGTACTAGATACATTGGTGCCTTGAACTGGAACCAATCCACTATCATCCCTACCCTTTACACCACATTTTGTGTGAGATTGACTAAAAATAGGATTTCCACAAAAAAAAAAATATAAGCAATGTTGGATGAAAAACAAAAGAAGGCTCTGCTTAATATTTTCAATATCTCTCTCTCTCTCTCTCTCTCTCTCTCTCTCTCCAACATCAATATCAATCTCTACAATATGCAAGCGTTGATACTAAGATATTGTGCCAACCTTGAAAATCAAAAAGCACTAGTTACCCTTATTCATGATAGACTTCCACCTAAAAATCAAGTCCTCAAAGGCCAACCTTTTGCATTCTTTGGACAATTTAGACCAAAAAAATATAAGGGTCTTATATTTTGATGGATAAGACCATGTCAAAACTAGATGCTTCATTCCTTTCAAAGCTTAAGGCCCTGCTTGGTTCACAGCAAATTGACTGCAGTGCACTCACTTGCCACAATTTTGGGATTGAAAGTGATTGGTTGGAGGTGTGCAATGAACTGCTGTGCAAGTGGTTGACAAGTCCTTGCAGAGTTGTAACGCCCCAAATTTGGATCACACGAATCTCGAGGTGTTAGCCACATGTCCTGAATCCAAGACACGCAAAGCAAACTCACTCTCACATCTAACCCAAGTTATAAATTTCAGAGGATATTTTTTTTTATACAGAAGCACAAACTTATTCGACATTATACAATAGAGATAATGTGAAGTTCATGATATATATTTCAAAAAAAGAATCTTAATATAAATACATACTCAATCACAAGTTCATAACCTGAAATTTGCTTCATTGCAACTAAACTGCACTTCAAATCAAGCCTGAATAAGTCCATAGGTTCATCTCTGCAAGAGAACTGGGGGGGTGTGAGCTTTTTTGAAAAAGCTCGCAGGTAACTAAGTATCCTTAAAACAATCATCATAAATACAAAATAATATAACAACAAATATATTTCATTTTGAAAGAAACAAAAGTGTAAGAACGAAAATTCAAACTAACAATTTTATTTAGTAATAAATGACAGAATTTAAAACGTACTAATAAAATTAGAAATCAAATATCATTTAAACATTATATCAATAACATCTATATCTCATCCATCACCAACTAATAACAACACAAGGCGGGTAGTTTATTCATCTTAGAGTGAAGAGGTCACGACTAGTATCGGCCCTAGTCTAGCAATCATTTATTTTGTCCCAATACTTAACCAGTGTGGAACCCCACTGTTGGTATCCTGATTTGCGGTCAGACGAATATTTGTCGCTGCGTGTGAGGAGTATACTACAAGCCCGTGAAATTAGGCACAGGAGATGGCCTTTGACCACGACACTGAATACACAGGTCAAAAGAACAACGATGGTCAATTGTTCGACGTCTGCAGGCATTTCAAGGATCCTTAAAACTATCCAGGGACAGACGAACCGTACCCCTCACGTCTATCGCCTCATCGAGGCATACAATGTAAACCTCTATCAGATCTAGACTTCCAAGATGTACCACTACAGAGATGATAATCTAGAAAAGAGAACTTGAACTTTCTGGATATGAATAATGAGAATATTCTAAAAGACAGGCCCATTCTACCTAAGAGAATAAGATCATTATTCGTATCTTAGAGAAATCCGTTGCCTCCGAAAAATAACATCAAATCACTCCTACAGTAGTTCAACTGATCCTTTTTCAGATCATCTAGTGATATATCATATAATATAAATAATAATTAACAATTTTTAATCTAAATAACTTTCTTTCTCATTCTGAAAAATTTTTGCATACAAATATGTGTGCTAAATTTCCCAGTCACATCTTATATGTTCCGTCGTCTTGGGACCAACCTCCCTCATACGGATTATTACTCGTTGAAGCTCATGTGACTCATCATCCAAAACATATATCCCGGGTGGTCTATCACCATCACCCGCTCTATCTATAATCAGGTTCTAAGTCCCGGCGGTCTATCACCATCACCCGTTAACTAAGTTCTATTTCTCGGGCGGTCTATCACCCTCACCCGCTAACTAAGTTCTAAGTCTCGGGCGGTCTATCACCATCACCCGCTAATTGGGGACTTCATGCACCACATACTTCAATCAACTGGGAACTCCCGTCCCATAACCACTCACAATCCATGTCAAACCACGTACAATCACTCTTTTCTTTCATTAAATGAAATAGAGAGAGCTGTTTCGATAAAAATCTTCAATAATACTTTTGACTTTCAAAAATTCTCCTTCTAAAAACTCAATAACGAGAAATTCTAAGTTCTAGAAAATAATTAAATTTTCTAACTTAATTCATAAATCAGATCATATAACAATATGCATAAATTTGCAAGATTTCAAATAAATATGGGACGATTATTAAGAGGATAAGAAGCCACCCACCTTACAACGCTAATCCAAAATGTCTTCCAACAGCTACAAGTGCGGCTTGTTCTTTCGCCGGTTCAGCTACAATATCAACGACTCGAAGGTTCATCGAAAATTTTAATTACCGATCTATGATCGTTTCCTTGTGCAGCGTCCTCTTCTTCGTGTTTGATGACAAAAATGCAGAAAGAAGAAGAAATTCAATTCCAATAAAAGCTTCGATAATCATATCCTAAACTACTATAAATCCATATTATCATTATTTTTATTTTGCCCAATTTACTTAAAATTTTCTTCTTATTTCCTTTCGGTTTATTATTATATTATTCTTTAATCAGGCTACATTGACCCTAGTCCGGTTTGTGTCACATTGACCCAATAGAATATTGAGTTTGACTTGGATCTTGATTAGGTTGAATCTGGGTCTCGATCAGGTTTGTGTGCTGACCATAGCCAGGCTAAGCATATACAGATTATTGGAGATTTTGGCCGAACGGGTGTTGTGCAGGGCAGATATGGCACACCACTTGATGGAGCTAAACACCAAAACTCTACTTGAGTCCGATAACTCAAATCAAGCCTCTGGCATAAAAACACGTTTGGTCTACACTTGGTGGGACCTCAATTTGTGGTTCCACTGACCCATGAAATGGATGGTCTACTTTGCAGGCCCAACCACCAAAAGTCAGCTAAGGATGGTTTCTATATGATCCATCATTTGAAGGATCCGATATACTAACAAAATAAATTTATATTTGAAAGAAAATAATTTACTACTCGATGGACTCACATACACCAAAAACTAGTCTTATAGATGATTTGTGCTTGTTGAATTGATTGGTTGAATTATTTTATTACTTATTTTTGTTATTTTTATTCCAGATTCAGATTCTACTCGAAAAATCGTGTGAAATCGACTCAAGAATCGCTCGATTCCGAGTTGTATAACTCGAGATATCGCGATTTTAAAATTTCAAGTTTTAGTGGAAAATATTTTCCTGTGCCGAAAAATATTTTCTTGACAAGAAAAAAAAAGTCCTTCAATACCGAAAACTTTATTTTTTTCTTTTTTCATCATTTTTTTTTATTTATATATATATATATATATTTTAACGTCAATGGGCTTCTTTTCCTTAAAACCCATATGGGCTTAAGTGAAAAGCCCACTTCTTTTTTATTTTTTTATTTTTTTAAATCTCAATTTTCCATTAATGGAGATTGTCTTCTCCACTAAGGTAAACCAGAAAATAGAGCATGTTTTGGGCAGCCATGAATGACCCCATTTCAACTCCAAAAATTCTGAAAAATAGCTTAAAAATTTCTTAAAATCATTATCAAATGTTAACCGTTGGATTAATTAAGTTTATTGATTGTTTTTGCCCTTAATTTCACCTTCAAAAATGTTGAAATTTCGGACTATAACAGTCCATAAACGCACCTATTTGATCCATCAAAACCTCCCCAAACTCCATTCTTTCTTAGTATGATTATCCTCACTATTTGAGGAATCTAAATCAATGGTTCTGATCTGAAACCTCAGATCCTAGAACCTGAAAGTTTAATCTAAGAAAAGAGAGTTTGATAAAAAAAACGCCTCAAGCTTTGTTAATGAAATTCGATTCAAAAACTCAACATTTTGGATCTAAAATCATAAAAAAAATTCATCAATTAGAGATTTTAACTTCTAACAATAGAATTTACTAAAACCTCACAAAAATTTGAGATTTTAACACGAATTTTTCACAAATTCTCATCCGAAATATTTGTATTTTTGAATGAAATTTCAGCGACAATTTTTTTTTTTTTTAATACCAATAACAAATAAATTAACAAGGGTTTAACAACAAAATTGATTGTTTTGAGATTGAAATTAAATAAAACTTAAATCACCTACCTGATTCGAGGTAAAATTCTTCCCTTCTGCAGCTCTTTTGTTTTCTCTGTTCAAACGAAAGTTTCAAGAACAGTTTCAACGATGACCTAACAAATCCCAAAAGATCCTTCAGTTGTTAAATTTACAAAACTGTATCTATTTTGCTACTATTTTCGAAAGTGTCATTTTGGTTTAAACTTGTCTATATACGCTGCAATGAAACAAGAGATGATTATTCTGGTTCCAAGGCTAATCGGTCCAGATTACTATGGTTTCAAAACTAGTTATTTCCAAATTGGACTTCGAAAGACTCAAAATTCATAGGATCTGTAAAAAGTATACAATAAGTTCTAGTCCTTGTTACATTGATTGAACCAAATCCTAGACAAATAGGATCCATGACCAACATATATAATAGTGCTAAAGATGTCAGGTTTTTCTAAACTTTAGTATTTTAATTATTAATTTTCTTAATTTTTATACAACATAGAAGTACCTGATATCTTGTGGGAAATCGGGTATTTGTCAATTTTGATTCCAGAACCACTTATTTTATATTAGGATTAGGAATTAGAATTTAGGATTTAATTTAGCCATGCACATTAACTTAGAAGGAGACTCCAACACATTTACCAAGGATTAGGATCTAGCTATGCACATTTACCAAGGAGACTCCAACACAAGTTTCTTTCATGCTACCACTGAGGAGAGAAGGAAACATGGTCTTATTAAGGGATTATTTCTTCAAAATGGGTCGTGGTCTAAAGATCAGAGTACTATTCAGAAGGGGGTTGTGGAGTATTTTAATGCTATTCTTTTGTCTGAGGGCTATCACCTAGATGAGTATATTTTCCATTGTATACCTCAAATTGTTGAGGATGAAAATAATAAAGCGTTGAAGGCTTTAACTAGCTGTGAAGAAGTTAGAGAAGCAATTTTATCATTCCTCAAGATAGTTCTCCTGACCCGAATGGTTTTTCAACTAGTTTTTATCAATCCTGTTAGTATATTATGGGAGAAGATGTTTCTAAGGCAACAGTTGATTTTTTCAGAGGTAGTTAACTTACTTCATGGTTCCTTCAATAGCAATTTCATCTCTAAATTCTTAAAAAGGAGAATCCTCATAATTATGTAGACTTCAGGCCTATTAGGGCATACATGCTTGGAATAGCAACCTACCTTAATGTGAGCAAAATTAATGCAATCCTTCCCTTCTTCTTTTTCCTTCTCCTTTCTCTAGAGTTTTCTCTCTACAAGGGGTAGTTGGGATTTTTTTTTCTCTTTAGTTCTTATGGTTGAATAATGGGAGGTTTGCTTTGAATAAGAAGGGGTTTAATTAAGTATCTAGGGAGAGCTTTTCCCTAGTTTGGGAGAGAAAATCTCTCTCCCTCTAGAAATATCAAGTTCTAGAATCTAATTAGGTGTGAAAGTCAACTTTTTTCTAGGAATGGTTCTTCCTGTGTCCATTCGTGTTTAATTCATCTAAGGACACCTTCAACTCAATGACATCTTTTCCCAATCTCTTCAACAAGACACTCTTATTGTGTTGTGAGACAAGCTCCATGTCCGTCCTCACCCGTCTATAGTAAGGGACATCTCAAATACCTCTTACTATAGTAATTTCTTAAAGGAATTAAGATTCTTCCCAAGTCTCTAAAATGCTAAAAGGAGAAAGAGATCATGAGCATCTATTTAATTATTGAAGGCGCTCTCTCACAAAGAAAGCTCAAGAAGAAAGCTTCTAAGAATTCTCACTTACAATATAGAAGCATGGTCTTACATGAGGAAAGAAGAGACTTATTCAAAGACACTCTTTAACTTGTTTTTTGTTATTTATGTCTATTCTTTGTACACAAAAATTATTTAATGCATTCTTTTTCTCTTTTGAGAGGGGTTTTTTTCTTTTGCAAAGCAAGAAATTTGATTAATAAGAAAATGTAAAAAACAGATACAACCCTCAGAGACGTGTGTGATGCCCCAGCCACTTTTCCTTGGGTAAATGTGTGATACTATAGACCTGGGATCAAAACCCACCTTCACCGAGTTACTGATCTCTTTAAAAACAGGCTTAACTACCAAAAAATTTGGCTGGTCAATCTAATCACCATCCAATCAATAAATAAATTCCAGACGAAAAAATAAGCAGCACATTTCTAATCTCCAATCAATACCTTATGATAGAAATAGATTAAAAAAAAATTTATGAACTAATTAATCACCATACATGTTTTCATTCCACACCTGTAACACACTTATCAATTATCTTGCCTTCTCCAAGAAAACCATTTATAGTAGTCAACACAAATTTTCACAACTTAAAATAAGCTAGGTTAGAGTCACCATCGAGCGCTTTAGAGCGGAAATGGTCAACATAGTCTTTCATTAGGATTTCTTTATATTTAGGGGGATTATCTTCTGATAACAACTCCTTGATTGGGCCATAAAGCGTGGTGGAGTCAAAAAACGCATTGAAAAAGCATCCCATGGATACCCTTGGTCCGATACGATTGGAAAGTACTCTATGCTTAATGCTCTTAAGCTTGTCGTTGGAGATAAGCTGTGTGAAAAAGAATGAATTAAGATCAGAAGTGACTTCGACAAAAAAATGTATATCTCTAGTTAGTGAAATAATGCTCATGTTTCGACCCTAAATAGTTGGAATAATTATTTGAAAGGGTTCATAGCTAGCGAACATTGCCTACTCTTAGTTAATTAGTAGAGCCAAGTTAAAAACTAAGACTAATGCATTAAAATATCAAATAGTGCCTCTTGAAATGTACCTGGAGAAGATCCCCAATGTTCACAACTAGAGCTCCAGGAATGGGGTGGACATCAACCCAATGATTTTGATGAAGAACTTGAAGGCCACCGATGTCGTCTTGAAGAAGAACAGTGAGAAAGGAGGGGTCGGAATGCTTACTTGCACCCATAGTCAATTCTGGCTCTGGGCATGCTGGATAGTATTGAGCGGAGACATTACACCCTTTAGAACAACCCATGCCTTTTAGGTGGTCCAATTTGAGCCCAAGAGCCTCTGATAATAACTCGAACAGAGTATCACCTAGCTTCATCACATGCTTCATATACTCGATTATTATCTCTCTATAAATTAAAAAAAGAGTATGAGAAAGTTTCAATAAATAGAAGAAACTTCATTAGTGATATTTGGACGTAAGGATATGCATGCTATTGTAAAATACAATGTCTAAGTCTCATATCGTAATCAATACAATGAGCCCAAGAACATTATATGTTATCTGTATAGTTGCCCGTAATATGTTTTCTAGAAATGAATTTTGCATATAAATGGCATAAAACTTTTTTCCTATCAACACTTGCATGTAATTAACATCAATCACTTGAATCATACGCAACTCTTTCAAGTGTTCTAAAACAAGATGAGCAATTGCATTTTCTCTACATCATTTTTGTTTGATTGCCAGGGGGCCTTCATATATTTTTTGGATATCAAAGATCTCAACGAAGCCACATAACCTCTTTGCGTTATCCAAACCTTTGCTTTCAGTTGAAAATGTGAGAGGCAATATGTACACTTTTTGTAAAACTTCATTTAAAATTCCCTTGAATGAAATATCAATGGTGATCATTGCCATTCCGTAGCAACACAAATGAGAATTCCGTGATAACTCTAATCAGCTAACTTTGCACTCTATCAATTTGTCGACGTCTATTGTCATTCAACCACTTGTCTAGATAATAACAAACTCCTTTGGAAAGAAAATTGTTCCCAAAAATCCGAATGCAACACTCTTGGGAATTTTCCCAAACATCTTTATTACTAAGCAAAACCATATCCGTTGAGAGAAGATTGTCTCAAGACACCACCACAAACATTTTCTCTTTCTTTAAAACCAAACATGTTAAAATAACTCCAACTATCATTAAATAAATTCCTAGATTTTTCTTTAGCCCAAGACATAAAATTTTTGTCCTTTCATCTGAAAACACCTTCTTACCTAAAAAACACAACACACCAGGACTATTTTCCTGCAAAATGACACCGAGTTGTGTCCCTGTATTTTGGTTGAGCCATCTCCTCAACCCCCTCATTGAGTGACACGTGGAGGGCAGCGCACTAGCAACCATGGTTTGAATTTTGGGATTAGATGCTGGATCGGTGGGCTCCAATCCCGATCCGATCACCTGATCTAGGACGGGAACGGCGCATCGCCCTGAGTCGACGAAGTGAGACTTCCCAGGAAACAGTGATCTCGGCCCGAGACAATCCATTTTTGCATTGATCAGTAGGCTCCGATCCCGATCCTGATTGTCCAACCCAGAACGGGATCAGCCGAGACATCGAACCATGCTGGCAACCTGGACGGTTGGTTGAAGCCAACATAATGTGTTATAGCTACCTAGCAATAAAATTCATAAAAAGCCTCTGATAATAACTCGAACAAAATCGAACCACTAAAAATTCAATAGCGTAGGTTTCACTAAATCTAGAGCTAAATCTTGCCTTGTGTATGATCATCCTAGCGGTTATGATCTTGGGTTATAATCAATCTAAAATATGACACACTTATTGAACGGTCTTGATCAATTCATATATATGTATTTCTAGAAATAAAAGTATATACCTGCATGTAGCCGGCAACTCTTCCGGGTCAATAGGATCAGGACCTAGCATTTTAAAGTTCAAGGTGTCCCTCCAATTTGCAGCTCGTGAGTGGTAAAGATCCATATTTGTAAACATCCTCACCTTTCTGGTGTAATCACGTGTGTAGAACTGTTTCTTCACCTCGGTATCTTGCTCGTTAAATCTACGTACCCCTTGTATCATCTCATCCATGACACTTATAGGGACACCATGATTCGCAATTTGAAAGAAACCCCATGTCTCTGATGCATTTAGGATTCCACCGACAATCTCCTTACGTCGATTGTCTTTCTCCATGCCTTGGAGATCTATGACTGGAACCTCGAAGGTGGGTCTGATTGGAAACCAAGTCTTCGCGGCGAGCTCATCCGGGGGTCGGATGAAGATGCGAGGTATCTTTACCACCCCGGCATCCACTAGTCCTTTGACACCAGCTTTCGTGTCATCGAAGGCCTTTACTTCTTTTGCTCTGTCATAGCCCGGCACAGTTTCGGCTTGGAATTCCCCCACACCAGAGATCTCCATTGTTTTAGATGAACCTATTAGTCTCTGTGAGATGACTACGAAGACTCAACTGCACAAGGAAACAAATGGTCTGAAACCTTCGCTCTTATCAAGTGCTTGTCCAGTAGCACATATATAAAACTGCTTTAAGTTAAGCTTTTTTTGACTGTTTGGTAACTCATATAAAGTAATTTGGACCAAACACTGACTGTTTGGCCAGTGTTCTCTATGAGTGTGCCAAGTGGCTCATATTGTCGTCAATCAGCAACAGAGAGTGTCAGCAAAGTTCTACTCCTTGTCCCCACGTCGAAAGTTGCTCTAGATCATAATTTTATCCCTATTATTCTGCCTAGCCCCACCGAAGAAACGATAAAATTGCCCAAGTCAATGATAGATGCTTTGTGTCCCGACTATTCTAGTTCCAAGAATAGCTATTTCAAAACCGGACTTGAAAGATCCAAAAACACGATAGGATCCGGAAACGAAATGTATAATAGGTTCTAGTCCTCGGTAAACTGCTCGAACCAGAACCTAGACTGATAGGATCCAGAACCGACGACATACATAATAGTGCTAAAGATATCAGGTTTTTCTAAATTTTAGTATCAAAGAATCGAAACTGATGGGAACCGAAACCGATGGGAACCGAAATATGTTTACTAGATACGTTGTACCAGACCGCTTGACATCGCTAACCCTCGACAACCCATTTGGTGTGAGATTGACTAAGAATAGGATTTCCAAAAGAAAAAGGATAAGGTTGGATATGTAAAAGAGAAAGAGACCTAATTGTCATCTCTTTCACATTAACCCTTTCGTCCACTTATTAATGTATTTGTAGGGAATAAATCCCACACACCCTCGAGATACGCGTTTTTCAAGATCTTGAAAATAAGGTTGTAATTCCGTAGTTCCTTACTATAAATGCTATTGGATCCGAGTGCCCGAGACCACATTCCGAGGTGCCCAAGACCGAGTTTTGAGGTGCCCGAGACCAAATCTGAGGTGCCCGAGACCGAATTCCGAGGTGCTCGAAACCGAGTTCTGAGGTGCCCAAGACCGAATTCCGAGGTGTCCGAGAATAATCCTACAATAACTCAAGATGTTGGAAGTCAACCAAATGAGCCTCCGATGCTTAGGTCAGTATACTTCAGATAATCATACTTAATTCTCCCAACTCCTCATCTGTTACTGTAGCAAATGCATGTATTTATAGTTTTCTAAGCTAGATATTTATATAGATATTTATGTGAACCAATAGGAGTTATCCACGTGCCTTCATGTTATATTCTTCCAGTACATAGGGTAGGTCTGAGACCGCCGAGGTACCCGAGCATAGTATCCGAGACTGCCGAGGTCCCCGAGCACGGTGCTCGAGACTGAAGAGGTACTCGAGCATGGTGCCCGAGACCACCGAAGCATCCGAGCATAAAGTAACAACAATGTAAGTTTATTCCGAGGGACCTGAGGTACCCGAGGTCCCCGAGGTCCCCGAGAATAAAGTAACAATAATGTGACCCGAGGTACTCGAGAATAAAGTAACAACAATATGGCCCAAGGTCCCTGAGAATAAAGTAACAACAATGTAAGAAGTTTATTCTGAGGGACCCGAGGTACCCGAGATACCTGAAAGCTTGAACTCTGTATGATTTTAAGTTTTACCGACATCAATATTCACGTGTTAATCATCTGAGATGTCCATGTGTCTTGTCCGAGAAGATCTCTAGGGGAGAAATGATTTAGTACTTCGCGGTGTACCGATTCCAAAACATCAACATTTTGCTTGTACCCACAGTATTGTAACATGAGTGTAGGGTCCACTCAACGAGAAAATCGTATGGATGAATTCCCCTTTCGCTTTAACGAGACATGTTATAAAAGCTATGTTTTAAAACTCGGAACTAGGACTCGGCTTGGAAGTCCATCGGGTCGAGTCACCTCGGCGACTCGGCGAGTCATTAAATTAATTATTAAATATTTAAAAAATATTATATTTATGAAAAAACTTTAAAAATTCATAAAATGTAGACAAATATACTAAAAACATTTAAAAATGAAACTCAAAACTCAAAACCAAATTTTTTATATATCTATTTTCAGAATTTGAGTACTTTAGTAAGACTTAATGTCCATTTTGTCTTACCATAAAAAAAAATAACACTATCCATGTCATATTTTCATAGAATAAAAAAAAGAACTTTAAAAAATTAGAAAGTACAAAAAACTCATGACTTTTTGGGATTACAGAGTACTTACCAATGGAATAAAAAAATGAAAAGAGCTTTTCTATCTTGATTAGTCATTGTCTTTCTTTTTCTTGGCTGGTGTGTCATTTCAAACTTCACGACTAAAGCTTAAATCAAAAGATGCTTTCGGTCACAACCCTCAATAAGAACCACATGGCACATTATTAGAGGGCCTTGACCATATGGATGTTTGGCCAGTCTCTCGGTGGACTCGCAAACCAAAAATCAGCCTGATTAATGATTTACAACCTTTGGATCTTTGCCCCCAAATAAAGTACAATAATGCTAAAATTTCTACGGTTAAAATCAACCCATGAAAATCATTTTAAAGTTCAAGGTGTCCCTCTAATTAGCAGCTCGTGAGTGGTAAAGATCCATATTTGTAAACATCCTCACCTTTCTGGTGTAATCACGTGCGTAGAACTGTTTCTTCACCTCGGTATCTTGCTCGTTAAATCTACGTACCCCTTGTATCATCTCATCCATGACACTTATAGGGACACCATGATTCGCAATTTGAAAGAAACCCCATGTCTCTGATGCATTTAGGATTCCATCGACAATCTCCTTACGTCGATTGTCTTTCTCCATGCCTTGGAGATCTATGACTGGAACCTCGAAGTGGGTCTGATTGGAAACCAAGTCTTCGGCGGCGAGCTCATCCGGGGTCGAATGAAGATACGAGGGATCTTTACCACCCCGGCATCCACTAGTCCTTTGACACCAGCTTTCGTGTCATCAAAGGTCTTTAGTTCTTTTGCTCTGTCATGGGCCGGCACAGTTCCGGCTTGGAATTCCCCTGCACCAGAGATCTCCATTGTTTTAGATGAACGGAGAGTACTGGTTAGTCTCCGGTGAGACGGAAAACATGGCTATTATGAGTTTTAATAACTTGACTTCACTATTCACGAAAACATTGTAGGTTATTTAGAAAATTTTGGAGCACGAGTTTGATTTCCCACTCCCAATGAGGAGCTGTCATGAGTAAACCTTCGCTCACACCTGTGTGAGCAAAGCCGATCACAAACCACAATATGAGACACGTGGCATACTCTTAGATGAAGATGACGGTATGGATGTTTGGCCAGTCCCTCGTTGAACCTGAAAACTAAAAATCAGCTTGATTAGTTATTTCAGACCTTTGGATCTAGTATCCCAAATAATGGTCAATAATGCTCTAAATTCTACTGTTAAACGCAACCCATGAAAATGACTCCAATCCAACGCTTCGAAATGACTAATCAAGCTAATTTTTTGTTTACAAGTCCACCGAGGGACTAGCCAAACATCCATACAGTCATCGTCCTCTAAGATTGTGCCCCGTGGTTCATATTATGATGTGTGATCGGCTTTGAGGTTTTCTCCGCTGTCATTGTACATGATTATTTAGAATATTTTAACTTATAATATTATCCACTGAAATCACATGTGGCTTACTGGCTTCGCATCGAAAAGTGCTCTGTATCATAAAGGGTCCTCGTGTAACAAGGTAAACCTGACGCCAAATGACGTCAGGTTTAACCAGTTCTCTTACTGAGTAAAACTTCTATCACACGAAATTGTAAATCACAAAATCACAAGCCAATGAGTTCTCGGCACGGAAACAAGTGCTTTGCAACGTACCCATGTGCTTTTGCTTTTAGGTGTACGTGCCGAGAACTCATTGGCTGTGTTTGTGTGATTTGCAATCCCATTGTGACTGAAGTTTTACTCTTCTGTTACTCACCTCTGCCCTCCGTGCCCACTGACCTCCTGGACACCCTTGTACTTTTTTAAATTAAGAAATCCCCTGACAATCAGTCAAAGTTGTTATCTGAAACCCAAATGTAACATGTATCAACCCCTCCATGGTCGATTGATGTCATAAAAAAATCTTCATTTTGAATCCATTTACACAAGAAACTCGGAAAAAATTTGCAAACTAGAAAGCACCAGAAGCAATGCAACGATGATCTCTAATAACACGATCAAAGATGTATGAGTTGCAAAATAAAATCCAACTGCGGAAATATGAGGCCTATGAGCCTGATAAATGGCCTCTTTTGAGACCAATATTGGGCCTACGGGCCAGTAACATGATGTCCCACATATGACTATTCTCTACAGACTGTGGGCTTGATGAATAGTCTCTCTTGAGACTGTGGCCGGAAGACCAGTAGCATGATATCCCATATATGGACTATTCTCTAAGGCATGTGGGCCCGAAATTGTCTGTTCTTAGACTGATATTGAGCCAATAAGCTAGAAACATGATGTCCTACAGAGGGCTGGGTGCCCTGACACTTGCTGAGGTACCTCAAGATTTGTTGTTTCACTTTGTTCAGGAATAAGTTCTTGCAGGCTCCATTCATGTCCAATTCGTCCTGGGAAACCTTCATCTCAATTTCGTTTTTTTTTAGACCAACCACATGTGTGTGATGCCCCAACAACTTCCCTTGGTAAATGTGTGATGTCCTACTCTTCTTCCTCTCTTTATATTCTCCTTAATATATTCCGAGAAGATGTAAGATTTGGCGTGTGGACGGCCAATCTAATCACCATCGACTCAGCAAATGCGATAACAAAAAATTGAGCAGCACATTTCTGATTTCCAGTCAAGACCATATGATAGAAATGGGTTGAAAAAAAAAAAATGGTTAGTTATTCAAAATACATGTTTTCATTCCATAGTTGTAACACACTTCTCAATTACACAACAACCATACTTGTAAATTATCTTGGTTTATCCAAGAGTGCCATTTATAGTCAACGCAAATTTTCACAGCTTAAAATAAGCTATGGTAGAGTCGCCATCAAGCGCTTTAGAAAACAAATGGGAAAAATAGTCTTTCATTTTGGATTTCTCTATATTTAGGGGGATCATCTTCTGATAACAACTCCTTGATAGGGCCATCAAGCTTCGTGGATAGGTCATAAAGTGTATTGAAAAAGCATGCCATGGATACCCTTGGTCCGATACGATTGGAAAGCACTCTATGCTCGACGCTTTTAAACCTGTCGTTGGTGATAAGCTGCATGAAAAAGAATGAGAATCAAAAGACACATGATGTTGGCGGATGGTGGTTTCCCGTGCACATCTTATACTGGCCCGAGGATCCGTTGGTATACCTAGTTGTTTCCAAGGTTTAAAAAACAGCCGTTATAACGAAAATAACGGCTGTTATAACGGATTCGGACCTACCCCGTTAAGTTATGGACCGTTAAAATGCGAGAAAATAACGGCCGTTATTTTTCGTTATAACGACCATTATTTTCTGAAAAATTTTGTGAAAAAAAATGGCCTTTATTTTCGTTATTTTCTGTTATATTCCATTTTTTTCCGTTATTTTCTATTTTTGAAATTTGCGCCATTTTTTCCGTTATTTTCCAATTTTTTCTGTTTTTGCCCCTGAGCATTTTTTTCGTTATAAGGGAAAAAACGGTAACGCCCCCAGTACGTTATACCGTTATAACGGTCCCCTTTAAACCTTGGTTGTTTCACCTTTCCCCAATAGGTCGATCCTTTGGGGTAAATGGTTGTTTAACACATGACTTAGCAAAAGATGTAACTCTAGACACTGAAATAATATTCATGTTTCGACCCCAAATAGTTGGGATAAAATGTAAATGGCGCTGGTTATTGTATACTAAAGAACCATCTCATGTAACTCTGGAAACATACCTGGAGAAGATCCCCAATGTTCACTACTAGAACTCCAGGAATGGGATGGACATCAAGCCAATGATTTTGATGAAGAACTTGAAGTCCACCAATGTCATCTTGAAGAAGAAGAGTGAGAAAAGAGGGGTCCCAATGCTTACTTGTACCCATAGTCAGTTCTGGCTCTGGGCATGCCGGATAGTAATGAGCAGAAACATTGCACCCTTTTGCACAACCCATGCCTTTTAGGTGGTCTGGTTTGAGCCCAAGAGCCTCCGATAAAAACTCGAACAAAGTATCAACCAGCTTGATCACATGCTTCCCATACTCGATTATTATCTCTCTGCAAATTTATAAATAAAGTATAAGAAGGTTTCAATGAATTGAAGAATTAGTAGCATTTGGACGAAAGGATATGATACTGTGAGATACAATGTCTGAGTCTGAAATCGTAGTCAACACTACGAGCGCAAGAACGTTATACACCACTTAGAGCCGGCCGTGTCACAAGGTTATTACCACAATTGAAAAAATATCAGTTCTCTTTTCACTTTTTTTATTTCGAACCTCGTCGTCTTCCTTGGATTCCAATCAATCAATCTCTCTATCAGGATGGTTCAATGGATTCTTTCTAAAAGAAAAGTCGGTCCAGACCATCCAATGGTTACGATCATTCGAACGATGGAACTTTTAGATTTGGGGCTTAATCCTTACCCTCTCTTTCCAAGAATATACTTGGTGTCCAAGTTACAACAACAACAAAAAAAAAAAAAAAAAAACCATATGAAGTAATTAATTGGGTAAATTAATTTTTTAAGGACTACCATTAGTCTTCCATTTCTCGAAAATGACTGTAACTGTGACCATGATGAGGACCACCTTGGAAAAATGAGGCAGAGAAGACTTTCAAGACATGAAGAGGCATGATCTGCTAATTCGCCATCCATTGTGACACACACTTTGATTCCTCACCTCAAGGTGGTTCCTTGGAGGATTAATGGTTCACATGGCCGTTTGATATGTAATTCCGTCAACATTCATTGTTTATATTTGAGACAACGTGGACAATACGATGAATTAACTTTATTCCCTTGGAGCCACAAATTTCCACATGGAAACAAATTAAACGAATTGTTGACTTCTTTTTCAATCGGAGCCACAAATGTCAAACTCGCTGCCAAAACCATGACCGTCTGATCCATGCATTTTATTAATTTCAGATGATCCCAAATTTTATGATCGAAATGATAAGATTGACTATTGACTTAAACAAACATGAGGGTTAAAAAATTAGTTCCGTTTCAAAGCGTTTTAAAACAAAATACCGATAAAATCTTATCTACAATCAACTCTGTCACAATAAAGATTAAGTTGAATGAGTCGTGATGTAGATGTCACGCCAAAAACGTGAGTTTTAGCAATATTATTGTTAATTGTCTCTGCCCTCTGGGCCCATTGACCGCATAAATGATTAGCCCACACCTTAAAACAATCAACTTGTTTGATGATTTCTAGCCATTCGATTTAGTACCCAAAAATTTGTTCAATCCAACATCTAGAATTATGCCTAAAGAAGTTCTAAAATCTAATGGCTAGAGATTACCAATCAGGGTGATATTTGGTATGTGTATATCCACCAAGGGGTAGGCTAAACATTTATGCTAAATCTTTGGCCCTCGCGCATAAGATTGCAACAAAAGGCTAAAAAAGGTTATCAAAACCATCGAATAATTAAGGTAATCACAACCATCTAATGTAGCTAATCTAGAGCTAAATCTTGCCTAGTGTACGATCGTCCTAGTGGTTATGATCTTTGGGTTCTAATCCATCAAGAGGTGATCGACATATTGAACGGTGTTGATCAAATCATAGACATGTATTTCAATAAATCAGAGTACATACCTGGATGTATCCGGCAACTCTTCCGGATCGATAGGATCAGGAGCTAGCATTGTAAAGTTCAAGGTGTCCCTCCAATTAGCAGCTCGAGATTTGTAAAGATCAAAATTTGAAATGAACTTCACCTTTCTTGTGTGATCACGTGTGTAGAACTGTTTCTTCACCTCGATATCTTGCTCGTGAAATCTACGTATCCCTTGGATCATCTCGTCCATGACACTTAGAGGGACCCCATGATTCACAATTTGAAAGAAACCCCAAGTCTCCGATGCATGTCGGACACCATCGACGATCTCCTTACGTAGATCGTCTTTCTCCATGCCATGGAGGTCTATGACCGGAACCTCGAAGTGGGTCTGATTGGAAACTAAGTCGTCTGCGAGCTCATCCGGCTGTCGGATGAAGATACGAGGGATCTTTACCACCCCGGCATCCGCTAGTCCTTTGACACCAGCTTTTGTGTCATCGAAGACCTTTAGTTCTTTTGCTCTGTCATAGCCCGGCACAGTTCCCGGTTGGAATTCCCCCGCACCAGAGATCATTATTTTAGACGAATGTTGAATGTAGAGTGGTTAGACTCTGCTGAGACGACTTAAAGCAGAGTAAAACTTTGATGACCGCTGATGACAGTGCACTCTTTGAGGACTCTGACCTTATGGGTGTTTAGCCAATCCCTAGGTGGACCTACAAACCAAAAAAAACAGCCTGATTAGTGATTTCTAGGCGTTGGATTGGAGTTATTTTCATGGGTTGATCTTAACCGTTGGAATTTGAGAATTATTGACCATTAGTTGTGGTACAAAGATCAAAAGATTTGCTGCTGATTTTTGGTTTGTAGGTCCACCTAAGGATTGGCCAAACATCCATATGGTCAGAGTCCTCTAAGAGTGTGCCACGTTTTTCATATTGTGCGCTGTCATCAAAGTTTTACTCCTCTTGAGCCCGATCGAGTTTAATGTCCCCCCTCCCAAAAATGCCATGTGAAGCACGCTTTCAGGCCTCCTACTGACTTTATGGATGTTTCGTTATCTACATCTTGGTGGATGTACACATCAAAAATAAACTTAATTAATGATTGGACGTGTGGAACCAATCAGGGCTGCCAAGTCACCTGTGCCCACGTATGGGTGGCATGGCAGCACTTGCCCCGTGTAACATGGTAGAACGGATGCCATTTAGCCACAGGTTTAGCGATTTTTGATACTCACCAATGCCCTCCTGACCGCATGGATGTTGAGCCCACCCCTTAGTAGATATTCATACAAAAAATCAACTTGTTAGATGAATTTTAAGCGTTTGATTTAATACCCAAAAAATGGTTGAATCGGACAGCTAGAATTATGCCTTAAAAAGTGTAAAAATTTAATGGGTAGAGATTAATTACCAATCAGGGTGATTTGGGGTGTCTATTCACTCCCAACGAGGAGTTGTCATGAGTAAATCTTCGCTCACGCCTGTTTGAGCAAAGCCGATCACACACCACATTAGGAGACACGTGGCATACTCTTAGATGACGATGATGGTATGGATGTTTGGCCAGTCCCTCGTTGAACCTGAAAACTAAAATTCAGTTTGATTAGTTATGTCAGACCTTTGGATCTAGTATCCCAAATAATGGTCAATAATGCTCTAAATTCTACTGTTAAACACAACCCATGAAATGACTCCAATCCAACGCTTAGAAATGATTAATCAATCTAATTTTTTATTTACAAGTTCACCGAGGGACTAGCCAAACATCCATACAGTCATCGTCCTCTAAGATTGTGCCCCATGGCTCATATCATGGTTTTAAAAACGGCCGTTTAAACGGTTTAAATGGCCGTTTAAACGGTTTAAATGGCCATTTAAACGGTAACGCCCCAAGCCCGTTTCCATTTAAACTTGTTTATCGGTTTTGAAAAAACGGCCGTTTTTTTGTTTTAACGGCTGTTAAAATCCTTTAAACGGCCGTTAAAATCGTTTAAACAGCTGTTTAATTTCGAAAAATTATGTGAAAAAAAATAGCTGTTAAAACCGTTTAATTCCGTTAAAATCCGTTTAATTTCTGTTAAAATCCGTTTAAATCTGTTAAATTCCAATTTTTTTTTAATTTCTAAATTTGAATTTCAAGGCCACTTTTTCCGTTAAAACCGTTTTTTCCCATTTTTTTCCATTTTTGCCCCTGACAGTTTCAATCCGTTTTAACGGCCGTTTAAACGGTAACGCCCCCAGTCCATTTAACCGTTAAAACGGCCTCCTTTAAACCTTGGCTCATATTATGATGTGTGATCGGCTTTGCTCACACACGTGTGAGCGGAGGTTTTCTCAGCTGCCATTGTACATGATTATTTAGAATATTTTAACTTATAATATTATCCACTGAAATCAGAGTAAAACTTCTATCACACGAAATTGTAAATCACGCAATCACAAGCCAATGAGTTCTCGGCACCTACACAAGTGCTTTGCAACGTACCTTTAGCTTTTGCTTTTTAGGTGTACGTGCCGAGAACTCATTGGCTGTGTTTGTGTGATTTGCAAGCCCATTGTGACAGAAGTTTTACTCATGAAATCACATGTGGCTTACTGGCTTCGCATCGAAAAGTGCTCTATATCATAAAGGGTCCTCGTGTAAAAAGGTAAACCCAACGCCAAATGACGTCAGGTTTAACCAGTTCTGTTACTGAGTAAAACTTCTATCACACGAAATTGTAAATCACACAATCACAAGCCAATGAGTTCTCGGCACGTACACAAGTGCTTTTGCAACGTACCATGTGCTTTGCTTTTTAGGTGTACGTGCCGAGAACTCATTGGCTGTGTTTGTGTGATTTGCAATCCCATTGTGACTGAAGTTTTACTCTTCTGTTACTCACCTCTGCCCTCCGTGCCCACTGACCTCCTGGACACCCTTGTACTTTTTTGAATTAAGTAATCCCCTGACAATCAGTCAAAGTTGTTATCTGAAACCCAGATGATCATGTATCAAGCCCTCCATGGTCGATTGATGTCATAAAAAAATCTGCATTTTGAATCCATTTACACAAGAAACTCGGAAAAATTTTGCAAACTAGAAAGCACCAGAAAAAAGCAACGATGATCTCTAATAACAAGATCAAAGATGTATGAGTTGCAAAATAAAATCAAACTGCTGAAATATGAGGCCTATGAGCCTGATAAATGGCCTCTTTTGAGACCGATATTGGGCCTTCGGGCAAGTAACATGATGTCCCACACATGACTATTCTCTACAAACTGGGGGCTTGATAAATAGTCTCTCTTGAGACTGATATTTGGCCGGAAGACCAGTAGCATGATATCCCATATATGGACTATTCTCTAAGGCATGTACGTGGGCCTGAAATTCTCTCTTTTGAGACTGATATTGAGCCAATAAGCTTGAAACATGATGCCCTACAGAGGGCTGGGTGCCCTGACACTTGCTGATGTACCTCTAGATTTGTTGTTTACTTTGGAAAAAATTTATCTCTTGAAGTGCCAAGAATCAATTGATAGTTTCTCGATCCATTGTTGAGGCTGATTATCGAAGTGACATTTACATGTGTCGATCCGATCCAATCCTATTTTTCAAGCTCGTTCAAAACACATCGATTTTGATTATCACTTTGTTCAGGAATAAGTTCTTGCAGGCTCCATTCATGTCCAATTCGTCCTGGGACACCTTCATCTCAATTTCGTTTTTTTTTTGGAGACCAACCACGTGTGTGATGCCCCAACCACTTCCCTTGGTAAATGAGTGATGCCCTACTCTTCTTCCTCTCTTTATATTCTCCTTAATATATTCCGAGAAAATGTAAGATTTGGCGAGCGGACGGCCAATCTAATCACCATCGAATCAGCAAATGTGATAACAAAAAATGAAGCAGCACATTTCTGATTTCCAGTCAAGACCATATGATAGAAATGGGTTCAAAACAAAAGTTGAGTTACTTATTCAAAATACATGTTTTCATTCCATACCTGTAGCACCCTTCCCAATTACACAACAACCATACTTCTCAATTATCTTGGTTTCTCCAAGAGAACCATTGATAATCAACACAAATTTTCACAGCTTAAAATAAGCTAGGGTAGAGTCGGCACCATCAAGCGCTTTAGAAGCAAAATGGGAAAAATAGTCTTTCATTTGGATTTCTCTATACTTAGGGGGATCATCTTCTGATAACAACTCCTTGATAGGGCCATAAAGCTTGGTGGATTGGTCAAAAGGTATATTGAAAAAGCATGCCATGGATACCCTTGGTCCGATACGGCTGGAAAGCACTCTATGCTCGATGCTTTTAAGCTTGTCGTTGGAGATAAGCTGCATGAAAAGGAATGAAAATCAAAAGACACATGATGTTGGCGGATGATGTTTACCCCATGCACGTCTTATATTGGCCCGACAACCCCATTGGTATACATAGTTGTTTCACCTTTCCTCAATAGGTCGATCTTTTGGGGTAAATGGTTGTTTACCATAGTAAGGGCAGAGACGATTTTGATATTTTGTGTCTTAATTCACAACTCAAAGCGTGTTTTGTTTATATAGAAGTCTTACACGTTACAGTGAGGATTTACAAAGATTACAAGAGATCTTTAAATATGTAAAGATGTTATTCATATATATATATATATATATATATTCTATATATGAAGCACTTGCTAAATCTTGGATTCTTGATTGACTATGGCTGGGATGGTTGCTATTCTTGGACTCTTGATTGATTGCCTTGGATGCTTGATTGATTGTATGGTTGGAGGATGAGGTGGCTACAACAGAGTCAGTGGAGTCTATTGTGACATTTACATCCAACGGGATTGTATCCTTAACACATAGTACCATAGCCTAAAGGCCTAGGTGGTCGCGGGTTCAAGTCTCCAACGGAGCATATTCCCGTTAAGGGGGCGTGTTAGCGGATGGTGTTTTCCCGTGCACGACTTATACTGGCCCGACGACCCGTTGGTATACATAGCTGTTTCACCTTTCTCCAATAGGTCGATCTTTTGGGATAAATGGTTGTTTAACACATGACTTAGCAAAAGATGTAACTCTAGAGACTGAAATAATATTCATGTTTCGACCCCAAATAGTTGGGATAAAATGTAAATGGCACTGTTTATTGTATACTATAAAGAACCATCTCATGTAAGTCATGAAACATACCTGGAGAAGATCCCCAATGTTCACTATTAGAGCTCCAGGAATGGGGTGGACATCAACCCAATGACTTTGATGAAGAACTTGAAGTCCACCAATGTCATCTTGAAGAAGAAGAGTGAGAAAAGAGGGGTCGGAATGCTTACTTGTACCCATAGTCAGTTCTGGCTCTGGGCATGCCGGATAGTATTGAGCCGAAACATTGCACCCTTTTGCACAACCCATGCCTTTTAGGTGGTCTGATTTGAGCCCAAGAGCCTCCGATAAAAACTCGAACAATGTATCAACCAGCTTGATCACATGCTTCATGTACTCGATTATTATCTCTCTGCACATTATAAATGAAGTATAAGAAGGTTTCAATGAATTGAAGAAACTTCAAATCATTAGTAGTATTTGGACGAAACGATATGCTACTGTAAAATACAATGTCTGAGTCTGAGATCGTAGGCAACACTACGAGCGCAAGATCGAACGTTGTACCACTTAGAGCCGGCAGTGTCACAAGGTTACCACAGTTGAAAAAATATCAGTTCTCTTTTCACTTTTTTTTTATTTCGAACCTCGTCGTCTTCCTTGGATTCCAATCGACCAATCTCTCCATCTAGATGGTTCAATCGATTCTTTCTAAAAGAAAAGTAGGTCCAGACCATCCAATGGTTACGATCATTCCAATGATGGAACTTTTAGATTTGGGGTTTAATCTTTACCCTCTCTTTCCAAGAATATACGTGGTGTCCAAGTTACCAAAAAAACAAACAAAAAAAAAAAACATATGAAGTAATTAATTGGATAAATTAAGGGTGCGTTTTATGCGCGTGCAAATTAGGTGTGCAAATAGATTTACGCGTGTCATCGGTTCCCACGCATATTTGGTACGCGTGCATTCGGCGATTTGCACATGCACATGGGCAAATGAATGCTCACCCTCTTTAACAATTAAAAACCCATTTCACCCCATCGTTTACCCAACCACCTTGTGCAAACGATTTGCATAAGGTACAAATTAAAATCCAAAATTTTCTCAAATCAAACCCTAATGAAAAAGTAGCATTGAAATTTAAATTTTAAAATTTGAAGTTTTAAAAAACGAGAAAAATGGAAAAAAATAACAAAAAAATAATGGCCCTTTTTTCACAAAATTTTTTAAAAAATAATAGAAAATAACGATCGTTATTTTTTGACCATTTTAAAGGTACATAACGTAATGGGGGAGGTCCGAATCCGTTACAACGGTTGTTATTTTTGCCATAACAAATTCGGACCTCCCTTGTTATGTTATATACCGTTAAAACGCTGAAAAATATATCGAAAAATAATGACCATTATTTTCTGAAAAAATTTGTGAAAAAAAAAAAAAAGACGTTCGTTATTTCTGTGATTGCCCATTATTTTTCTATTTTTTTTCATTTTTGAAAATTTGAAACTAATGTTGAAATATGTGAGGCCCACGTATTAAGTACAGACAATTCGTCATTTTTTTCTCGTACTTAATATGTGGGGCCCACTTATTAAGTATAGAAAATTCGTTATTTTTTTTTCTCGTAATTAATGTGGGGCCCACATATGTTGTGCTTTATTAAGTGAGCCTGCACGTGAACCAAATGGAAGTAAATATGAACAGTGCATAAATTTTGAAATTTGTATATGCAAAGTTAGTGCGAACCAAACCAAGAAAATAGTATTGGTGCGCAAACCATTGCACCCATAATGGTTTGCATGCGTACCAAACAGACCCTAATTTTTTAAAGACTACCATTAGTCTTCCATTTCTCAAAAATGAAAAAATGAGGCAGAGAAGACTTGATGAGGCATGATGTGCTAATTCGCCATCCATTGTATTAATTTTTCCATATGGGTTCGTAGCACTGGACTGCGACATACACGCTTTGATTCCTCACCTCAAGGTGGTTCCTTGGACGATTAATGGTTCACATGGCCGTTTGATATGTAATTCCGTCAACATACATTGTTTATATTGAGACAACGTGGACAATACGAAGAATTAACTTAATTCCCTTGGAGCCACAAATTTCCACATGGAAACAAATTAAACGAATTGTTGACTTCTTTTTCAATCTGAGCCACAATTGTCAAACTCACTGCCAAAACCATGATTGTCTGATCCATGCATTTTATTAATTTTAGATGATCCCAAATTTTATGATCGAAATGATAAGATTGACTATTGACTTAAACAAACACGAGGGTTAAAAAATTAGTTCCGTTTCAAAGCGTTTTAAAATAAAATACGGATAAAATCTTATCCACAATCAACTATGTCACAATAAAGATTAAGTTGAATGAGTCGTGATGTAGATGTCACGCCAAAAACGTGAGTTTTAGCAATATTATTGTTAATTGCCTCTGCCCTCTGGGCCCATTGACCGCATAAAATATTAGCCCACACCTTGGTAGATGTTCATTCAAAAAAATCATCTTGTTTGATGATTTCTAGCCATTCGATTTAGTACCCAAAAATTGGTTGAATCCAACATCTAGAATTATGCCTAAAGAAGTTCTAAAATCTAATGGCTAGAGATTAACAATCAGGGTGATATTTGGTATGTGTATATCCACCAAGGGGTAGGCTAAACATTTATGCTAAATCTTTGGCCCTCGCGCATAAGATTGCAACAAAAGGTTAAAAAAGGTTATCAAAACCATCGAATAATTAAGGTAATCACAACCATCTAATGTAGCTAATCTAGAGCTAAATCTTGCCTAGTGTACGATCGTCCTAGTGGTTATGATCTTTGGGTTCTAATCCATCAAGAGGTGATCGACATATTGAACGGTGTTGATCAAATCATAGACATGTATTTCAATAAATCAGAGTACATACCTGGATGTATCCGGCAACTCTTCCGGATCGATAGGATCAGGAGCTAGCATTGTAAAGTTCAAGGTGTCCCTCCAATTAGCAGCTCGAGATTTGTAAAGATCAAAATTTGTAATGAACTTCACCTTTCTTGTGTGATCACGTGTGTAGAACTGTTTCTTCACCTCGATATCTTGCTCGTGAAATCTACGTATCCCTTGGATCATCTCGTCCATGACACTTAGAGGGACCCCATGATTCACAATTTGAAAGAAACCCCAAGTCTCCGATGCATGTCGGACACCATCGACGATCTCCTTACGTAGATCGTCTTTCTCCATGCCATGGAGGTCTATGACCGGAACCTCGAAGTGGGTCTGATTGGAAACTAAGTCGTCTGCGAGCTCATCCGGCGGTCGGATGAAGATACGAGGGATCTTTACCACCCCGGCATCCACTAGTCCTTTGACACCAGCTTTTGTGTCATCGAAGACCTTTAGTTCTTTTGCTCTGTCATAGCCCGGCGCAGTTCCCGGTTGGAATTCCCCCGCACCAGAGATCTTCATTATTTTAGAGGAATGTTGAATGTAGAGTGGTTAGACTCTGCTGAGACGACTTAAAGCAGAGTAAAACTTTGATGACCGCTGATGACAGTGCACTCTTTGAGGACGCTGACCTTATGGATGTTTAGCCAATCCCTAGGTGGACCTACAAACAAAAAAAAAAAACAGCCTGATTAGTGATTTCTAGGCGTTGGATTGGAGTTATTTTCATGGGTTGATCTTAACCGTTGGAATTTGAGATTATTGACCATTAGTTGTGGTACAAAGATCAAAAGATTTGCTGCTGATTTTTGGATTGTAGGTCCACCTAAGGATTGGCCAAACATCCATATGGTCAGAGTCCTCTAAGAGTGTGCCACATTTTTCATATTGCGCGCTGTCATCAAAGTTTTACTCGTGTTGAGCCCGATCGAGTTTAATGTCCCCCCTCCCTAAAATGCCATATGAAGCACGCTTTCAGGCCTCCTAGGCTCCTACTGACTTTATGGATGTTTCGTTATCTACATGTTGGTGGATGTACACATCAAAAATAAAAATAATTAATGATTAGACGTGTGGAACCAATCAGGGGCTACCATCTGTACATAACAGAATAAGAATACTTTAACTTTGAAGAACATTCACCTGTCAAGTCACATGTGCCTTACTCTGACACGTATGGGTGGCATGGCAGCAATTGCCCCGTGAAATTGTTCTATAATGCAACAGGGTAGAACGGATGGCATTAGGCGTCAGGTTTAGCAATTTTTGTTACTCACCAACGCCTTCCTGACCCACGCCTAACCCTACGATAGAGCCTTAAATAATTTTTTACTTATTGCTTAAGTTATAGTTGACTAATTAGGCTAAACTTTTTTTCTTGATTGAGTATTAATTTATGATCATTACCAGCATATTAAATTTATAAGAGAGGAAGAGGGGCTTTGCAGTGGTGTTTTTGGAAGCAAGGGTATTTGTGAAAAAAATAGTGAAAAAAAGATGGAGAGAACTACCTCAGCATGGTTGAGTTTTAGGATAGATAACTAGCTAGTTATAACAACCCGCACCTAGGGCGAAGAAATAAAATAATGAAATATTATAATATTATTGTAAAATAATGTCAAAGTCGCATATAAGTTTAAGTTTATTAAAAGAAGAAAAGCCGAGATTAAAGCAAGATAGAGGAGGGAGGTCCAAGAAACATTCCCCATCTAAGAAAATTAAAAAGCACTAGTTACCCCTATTCATGATAGACTCGTGTAGATACATAAAAATGATAAATATGTATGTATCATGATCGATACATCGGGAAGTATTGGATCATTCTCCAAACCCATAGAGACCCTCTTGGGTCGACACGTGGCGGAGGGGAAAGCATATAAAGAAGAGAGTTTGCAATAGAGGTGGGTACTTTTTGAGAAACCCTAGAGAAGCTAAAGAGAGAAAGAGAGAAGCTAGAGAGAGAAGATGAAGAGAAGCAAGAGAGAAAAAGATGACTAGATGGCATCAATGTATATTGTAAATATGTGATCGGGCGATCTTACTGAATTGACTCGATGAGTCCAACCAAGAAATGTAGGTGGAGGAGTTGCAAACACCCATCGCAAGTAGAGTACAGAGACTCCTTCGCGGGGTCATTCTGAGTTGAATTCTCATGAAGTATTTTCGAGTCTAATCCTCCATCTCTCCAATCGGTCCAATCCGGATCAGGATCGGCGGTGACTGATCTGACAACCGATCCCAAGATTTTGAACCGTGTACAAAATAAGTTTGTAGTACTAGATACATTGGTGCCTTGAACTGGAACCAATCCACTATCATCCCTACCCTTTACACCACATTTTGTGTGAGATTGACTAAAAATAGGATTTCCACAAAAAAAAAAATATAAGCAATGTTGGATGAAAAACAAAAGAAGGCTCTGCTTAATATTTTCAATATCTCTCTCTCTCTCTCTCTCTCTCTCTCTCTCTCCAACATCAATATCAATCTCTACAATATGCAAGCGTTGATACTAAGATATTGTGCCAACCTTGAAAATCAAAAAGCACTAGTTACCCTTATTCATGATAGACTTCCACCTAAAAATCAAGTCCTCAAAGGCCAACCTTTTGCATTCTTTGGACAATTTAGACCAAAAAAATATAAGGGTCTTATATTTTGATGGATAAGACCATGTCAAAACTAGATGCTTCATTCCTTTCAAAGCTTAAGGCCCTGCTTGGTTCACAGCAAATTGACTGCAGTGCACTCACTTGCCACAATTTTGGGATTGAAAGTGATTGGTTGGAGGTGTGCAATGAACTGCTGTGCAAGTGGTTGACAAGTCCTTGCAGAGTTGTAACGCCCCAAATTTGGATCACACGAATCTCGAGGTGTTAGCCACATGTCCTGAATCCAAGACACGCAAAGCAAACTCACTCTCACATCTAACCCAAGTTATAAATTTCAGAGGATATTTTTTTTTATACAGAAGCACAAACTTATTCGACATTATACAATAGAGATAATGTGAAGTTCATGATATATATTTCAAAAAAAGAATCTTAATATAAATACATACTCAATCACAAGTTCATAACCTGAAATTTGCTTCATTGCAACTAAACTGCACTTCAAATCAAGCCTGAATAAGTCCATAGGTTCATCTCTGCAAGAGAACTGGGGGGGTGTGAGCTTTTTTGAAAAAGCTCGCAGGTAACTAAGTATCCTTAAAACAATCATCATAAATACAAAATAATATAACAACAAATATATTTCATTTTGAAAGAAACAAAAGTGTAAGAACGAAAATTCAAACTAACAATTTTATTTAGTAATAAATGACAGAATTTAAAACGTACTAATAAAATTAGAAATCAAATATCATTTAAACATTATATCAATAACATCTATATCTCATCCATCACCAACTAATAACAACACAAGGCGGGTAGTTTATTCATCTTAGAGTGAAGAGGTCACGACTAGTATCGGCCCTAGTCTAGCAATCATTTATTTTGTCCCAATACTTAACCAGTGTGGAACCCCACTGTTGGTATCCTGATTTGCGGTCAGACGAATATTTGTCGCTGCGTGTGAGGAGTATACTACAAGCCCGTGAAATTAGGCACAGGAGATGGCCTTTGACCACGACACTGAATACACAGGTCAAAAGAACAACGATGGTCAATTGTTCGACGTCTGCAGGCATTTCAAGGATCCTTAAAACTATCCAGGGACAGACGAACCGTACCCCTCACGTCTATCGCCTCATCGAGGCATACAATGTAAACCTCTATCAGATCTAGACTTCCAAGATGTACCACTACAGAGATGATAATCTAGAAAAGAGAACTTGAACTTTCTGGATATGAATAATGAGAATATTCTAAAAGACAGGCCCATTCTACCTAAGAGAATAAGATCATTATTCGTATCTTAGAGAAATCCGTTGCCTCCGAAAAATAACATCAAATCACTCCTACAGTAGTTCAACTGATCCTTTTTCAGATCATCTAGTGATATATCATATAATATAAATAATAATTAACAATTTTTAATCTAAATAACTTTCTTTCTCATTCTGAAAAATTTTTGCATACAAATATGTGTGCTAAATTTCCCAGTCACATCTTATATGTTCCGTCGTCTTGGGACCAACCTCCCTCATACGGATTATTACTCGTTGAAGCTCATGTGACTCATCATCCAAAACATATATCCCGGGTGGTCTATCACCATCACCCGCTCTATCTATAATCAGGTTCTAAGTCCCGGCGGTCTATCACCATCACCCGTTAACTAAGTTCTATTTCTCGGGCGGTCTATCACCCTCACCCGCTAACTAAGTTCTAAGTCTCGGGCGGTCTATCACCATCACCCGCTAATTGGGGACTTCATGCACCACATACTTCAATCAACTGGGAACTCCCGTCCCATAACCACTCACAATCCATGTCAAACCACGTACAATCACTCTTTTCTTTCATTAAATGAAATAGAGAGAGCTGTTTCGATAAAAATCTTCAATAATACTTTTGACTTTCAAAAATTCTCCTTCTAAAAACTCAATAACGAGAAATTCTAAGTTCTAGAAAATAATTAAATTTTCTAACTTAATTCATAAATCAGATCATATAACAATATGCATAAATTTGCAAGATTTCAAAATAAATATGGGACGATTATTAAGAGGATAAGAAGCCACCCACCTTACAACGCTAATCCAAAATGTCTTCCAACAGCTACAAGTGCGGCTTGTTCTTTCGCCGGTTCAGCTACAATATCAACGACTCGAAGGTTCATCGAAAATTTTAATTACCGATCTATGATCGTTTCCTTGTGCAGCGTCCTCTTCTTCGTGTTTGATGACAAAAATGCAGAAAGAAGAAGAAATTCAATTCCAATAAAAGCTTCGATAATCATATCCTAAACTACTATAAATCCATATTATCATTATTTTTATTTTGCCCAATTTACTTAAAATTTTCTTCTTATTTCCTTTCGGTTTATTATTATATTATTCTTTAATCAGGCTACATTGACCCTAGTCCGGTTTGTGTCACATTGACCCAATAGAATATTGAGTTTGACTTGGATCTTGATTAGGTTGAATCTGGGTCTCGATCAGGTTTGTGTGCTGACCATAGCCAGGCTAAGCATATACAGATTATTGGAGATTTTGGCCGAACGGGTGTTGTGCAGGGCAGATATGGCACACCACTTGATGGAGCTAAACACCAAAACTCTACTTGAGTCCGATAACTCAAATCAAGCCTCTGGCATAAAAACACGTTTGGTCTACACTTGGTGGGACCTCAATTTGTGGTTCCACTGACCCATGAAATGGATGGTCTACTTTGCAGGCCCAACCACCAAAAGTCAGCTAAGGATGGTTTCTATATGATCCATCATTTGAAGGATCCGATATACTAACAAAATAAATTTATATTTGAAAGAAAATAATTTACTACTCGATGGACTCACATACACCAAAAACTAGTCTTATAGATGATTTGTGCTTGTTGAATTGATTGGTTGAATTATTTTATTACTTATTTTTGTTATTTTTATTCCAGATTCAGATTCTACTCGAAAAATCGTGTGAAATCGACTCAAGAATCGCTCGATTCCGAGTTGTATAACTCGAGATATCGCGATTTTAAAATTTCAAGTTTTAGTGGAAAATATTTTCCTGTGCCGAAAAATATTTTCTTGACAAGAAAAAAAAAGTCCTTCAATACCGAAAACTTTATTTTTTTCTTTTTTCATCATTTTTTTTTATTTATATATATATATATATATTTTAACGTCAATGGGCTTCTTTTCCTTAAAACCCATATGGGCTTAAGTGAAAAGCCCACTTCTTTTTTTATTTTTTTATTTTTTTAAATCTCAATTTTCCATTAATGGAGATTGTCTTCTCCACTAAGGTAAACCAGAAAATAGAGCATGTTTTGGGCAGCCATGAATGACCCCATTTCAACTCCAAAAATTCTGAAAAATAGCTTAAAAATTTCTTAAAATCATTATCAAATGTTAACCGTTGGATTAATTAAGTTTATTGATTGTTTTGCCCTTAATTTCACCTTCAAAAATGTTGAAATTTCGGACTATAACAGTCCAAAAACGCACCTATTTGATCCATCAAAACCTCCCCAAACTCCATTCTTTCTTAGTATGATTATCCTCACTATTTGAGGAATCTAAATCAATGGTTCTGATCTGAAACCTCAGATCCTAGAACCTGAAAGTTTAAATCTAAGAAAAGAGAGTTTGATAAAAAAAACGCCTCAAGCTTTGTTAATGAAATTCGATTCAAAAACTCAACATTTTGGATCTAAAATCATAAAAAAAATTCATCAATTAGAGATTTTAACTTCTAACAATAGAATTTACTAAAACCTCACAAAAATTTGAGATTTTAACACGAATTTTTCACAAATTCTCATCCGAAATATTTGTATTTTTGAATGAAATTTCAGCGACAATTTTTTTTTTTTTTAATACCAATAACAAATAAATTAACAAGGGTTTAACAACAAAATTGATTGTTTTGAGATTGAAATTAAATAAAACTTAAATCACCTACCTGATTCGAGGTAAAATTCTTCCCTTCTGCAGCTCTTTTGTTTTCTCTGTTCAAACGAAAGTTTCAAGAACAGTTTCAACGATGACCTAACAAATCCCAAAAGATCCTTCAGTTGTTAAATTTACAAAACTGTATCTATTTTGCTACTATTTTCGAAAGTGTCATTTTGGTTTAAACTTGTCTATATACGCTGCAATGAAACAAGAGATGATTATTCTGGTTCCAAGGCTAATCGGTCCAGATTACTATGGTTTCAAAACTAGTTATTTCCAAATTGGACTTCGAAAGACTCAAAATTCATAGGATCTGTAAAAAGTATACAATAAGTTCTAGTCCTTGTTACATTGATTGAACCAAATCCTAGACAAATAGGATCCATGACCAACATATATAATAGTGCTAAAGATGTCAGGTTTTTCTAAACTTTAGTATTTTAATTATTAATTTTCTTAATTTTTATACAACATAGAAGTACCTGATATCTTGTGGGAAATCGGGTATTTGTCAATTTTGATTCCAGAACCACTTATTTTATATTAGGATTTGGAATTAGAATTTAGGATTTAATTTAGCCATGCACATTAACTTAGAAGGAGACTCCAACACATTTACCAAGGATTAGGATCTAGCTATGCACATTTACCAAGGAGACTCCAACACAAGTTTCTTTCATGCTACCACTGAGGAGAGAAGGAAACATGGTCTTATTAAGGGATTATTTCTTCAAAATGGGTCGTGGTCTAAAGATCAGAGTACTATTCAGAAGGGGGTTGTGGAGTATTTTAATGCTATTCTTTTGTCTGAGGGCTATCACCTAGATGAGTATATTTTCCATTGTATACCTCAAATTGTTGAGGATGAAAATAATAAAGCGTTGAAGGCCTTACCTAGCTGTGAAGAAGTTAGAGAAGCAATTTTATCATTCCTCAAGATAGTTCTCCTGACCCGAATGGTTTTTCAACTAGTTTTTATCAATCCTGTTAGTATATTATGGGAGAAGATGTTTCTAAGGCAACAGTTGATTTTTTCAGAGGTAGTTAACTTACTTCATGGTTCCTTCAATAGCAATTTCATCTCTAAATTCTTAAAAAGGAGAATCCTCATAATTATGTAGACTTCAGGCCTATTAGGGCATACATGCTTGGAATAACAACCTACCTTAATGTGAGCAAAATTAATGCAATCCTTCCCTTCTTCTTTTTCCTTCTCCTTTCTCTAGAGTTTTCTCTCTACAAGGGGTAGTTGGGATTTTTTTTTCTCTTTAGTTCTTATGGTTGAATAATGGGAGGTTTGCTTTGAATAAGAAGGGGTTTAATTAAGTATCTAGGGAGAGCTTTTCCCTAGTTTGGGAGAGAAACTCTCTCTCCCTCTAGAAATATCAAGTTCTAGAATCTAATTAGGTGTGAAAGTCAACTTTTTTCTAGGAATGGTTCTTCCTGTGTCCATTCGTGTTTAATTCATCTAAGGACACCTTCAACTCAATGACATCTTTTCCCAATCTCTTCAACAAGACACTCTTATTGTGTTGTGAGACAAGCTCCATGTCCGTCCTCACCCGTCTATAGTAAGGGACATCTCAAATACCTCTTACTATAGTAATTTCTTAAAGGAATTAAGATTCTTCCCAAGTCTCTAAAATGCTAAAAGGAGAAAGAGATCATGAGCATCTATTTAATTATTGAAGGCGCTCTCTCACAAAGAAAGCTCAAGAAGAAAGCTTCTAAGAATTCTCACTTACAATATAGAAGCAAGGTCTTACATGAGGAAAGAAGAGACTTATCAAAAGACACTCTTTAACTTGTTTTTTGTTATTTATGTCTATTCTTTGTACACAAAAATTATTTAATGCATTCTTTTTCTCTTTTGAGAGGGGTTTTTTTCTTTTGCAAAGCAAGAAATTTGATTAATAAGAAAATGTAAAAAACAGATACAACCCTCAGAGACGTGTGTGATGCCCCAGCCACTTTTCCTTGGGTAAATGTGTGATACTATAGACCTGGGATCAAAACCCACCTTCACCGAGTTACTGATCTCTTTAAAAACAGGCTTAACTACCAAAAAATTTGGCTGGTCAATCTAATCACCATCCAATCAATAAATAAATTCCAGACGAAAAAATAAGCAGCACATTTCTAATCTCCAATCAATACCTTATGATAGAAATAGATTAAAAAAAAATTTATGAACTAATTAATCACCATACATGTTTTCATTCCACACCTGTAACACACTTATCAATTATCTTGCCTTCTCCAAGAAAACCATTTATAGTAGTCAACACAAATTTTCACAACTTAAAATAAGCTAGGTTAGAGTCACCATCGAGCGCTTTAGAGCGGAAATGGTCAACATAGTCTTTCATTAGGATTTCTTTATATTTAGGGGGATTATCTTCTGATAACAACTCCTTGATTGGGCCATAAAGCGTGGTGGAGTCAAAAAACGCATTGAAAAAGCATCCCATGGATACCCTTGGTCCGATACGATTGGAAAGTACTCTATGCTTAATGCTCTTAAGCTTGTCGTTGGAGATAAGCTGTGTGAAAAAGAATGAATTAAGATCAGAAGTGACTTCGACAAAAAAATGTATATCTCTAGTTAGTGAAATAATGCTCATGTTTCGACCCTAAATAGTTGGAATAATTATTTGAAAGGGTTCATTAGCTAGCGAACATTGCCTACTCTTAGTTAATTAGTAGAGCCAAGTTAAAAACTAAGACTAATGCATTAAAATATCAAATAGTGCCTCTTGAAATGTACCTGGAGAAGATCCCCAATGTTCACAACTAGAGCTCCAGGAATGGGGTGGACATCAACCCAATGATTTTGATGAAGAACTTGAAGGCCACCGATGTCGTCTTGAAGAAGAACAGTGAGAAAGGAGGGGTCGGAATGCTTACTTGCACCCATAGTCAATTCTGGCTCTGGGCATGCTGGATAGTATTGAGCGGAGACATTACACCCTTTAGAACAACCCATGCCTTTTAGGTGGTCCAATTTGAGCCCAAGAGCCTCTGATAATAACTCGAACAGAGTATCACCTAGCTTCATCACATGCTTCATATACTCGATTATTATCTCTCTATAAATTAAAAAAAGAGTATGAGAAAGTTTCAATAAATAGAAGAAACTTCATTAGTGATATTTGGACGTAAGGATATGCATGCTATTGTAAAATACAATGTCTAAGTCTCATATCGTAATCAATACAATGAGCCCAAGAACATTATATGTTATCTGTATAGTTGCCCGTAATATGTTTTCTAGAAATGAATTTTGCATATAAATGGCATAAAACTTTTTTCCTATCAACACTTGCATGTAATTAACATCAATCACTTGAATCATACGCAACTCTTTCAAGTGTTCTAAAACAAGATGAGCAATTGCATTTTCTCTACATCATTTTTGTTTGATTGCCAGGGGGCCTTCATATATTTTTTGGATATCAAAGATCTCAACGAAGCCACATAACCTCTTTGCGTTATCCAAACCTTTGCTTTCAGTTGAAAATGTGAGAGGCAATATGTACACTTTTTGTAAAACTTCATTTAAAATTCCCTTGAATGAAATATCAATGGTGATCATTGCCATTCCGTAGCAACACAAATGAGAATTCCGTGATAACTCTAATCAGCTAACTTTGCACTCTATCAATTTGTCGACGTCTATTGTCATTCAACCACTTGTCTAGATAATAACAAACTCCTTTGGAAAGAAAATTGTTCCCAAAAATCCGAATGCAACACTCTTGGGAATTTTCCCAAACATCTTTATTACTAAGCAAAACCATATCCGTTGAGAGAAGATTGTCTCAAGACACCACCACAAACATTTTCTCTTTCTTTAAAACCAAACATGTTAAAATAACTCCAACTATCATTAAATAAATTCCTAGATTTTTCTTTAGCCCAAGACATAAAATTTTTGTCCTTTCATCTGAAAACACCTTCTTACCTAAAAAACACAACACACCAGGACTATTTTCCTGCAAAATGACACCGAGTTGTGTCCCTGTATTTTGGTTGAGCCATCTCCTCAACCCCCTCATTGAGTGACACGTGGAGGGCAGCGCACTAGCAACCATGGTTTGAAGTTTTGGGATTAGATGCTGGATCGGTGGGCTCCAATCCCGATCCAGATCACCTGATCTAGGACGGGATCGGCGCACCTCGCCCTGAGTCGACGAAGTGAGACTTCCCATGGAAACAGTGATCTCGGCCCGAGACAATCCATTTTTGCATTGAATCAGTAGGCTCCGATCCCGATCCTGATTGTCCAACCCAGAACGGGATCAGCCGAGACATCGAACGATGCTGGCAACCTGGACGGTTGGTTGAAGCCAACATAATGTGTTATAGCTACCTAGCGATAAAATTCATAAAAAGCCTCTGATAATAAGTCGAACAAAATCGAACCACTAAAAATTCAATAGCGTAGGTTTCACTAAATCTAGAGCTAAATCTTGCCTTGTGTATGATCATCCTAGCGGTTATGATCTTGGGTTATAATCAATCTAAAATATGACACACTTATTGAACGGTCTTGATCAATTCATATATATGTATTTCTAGAAATAAAAGTATATACCTGCATGTAGCCGGTAACTCTTCCGGGTCAATAGGATCAGGACCTAGCATTTTAATCTTCAAGGTGTCCCTCCAATTAGCAGCTCGTGAGTGGTAAAGATCATTATTTGTAAACATCCTCACCTTTCTGGTGTAATCACGTGAGTAGAACTGTTTCTTCACCTCGGTATCTTGCTCGTTAAATCTACGTACCCCTTGTATCATCTCATCCATGACACTTATAGGGACACCATGATTCGCAATTTGAAAGAAACCCCATGTCTCTGATGCATTTAGGATTCCATCGACAATCTCCTTACGTCGATTGTCTTTCTCCATGCCTTGGAGATCTATGACTGGAACCTCGAAGTGGGTCTGATTGGAAACCAAGTCTTCGGCGGCGAGCTCATCCGGGGGTCGGATGAAGATGCGAGGTATCTTTACCACCCGGGCATCCACTAGTCCTTTGACACCAGCTTTCGTGTCATCGAAGGCCTTTACTTCTTTTGCTCTGTCATAGCCCGGCACAGTTTCGGCTTGGAATTCCCCCACACCAGAGATCTCCATTGTTTTAGATGAACCTATTAGTCTCTGGTGAGATGACTACGAAGACTCAACTGCACAAGGAAACAAATGGTCTGAAACCTTCGCTCTTATCAAGTGCTTGTCCAGTAGCACATATATAAAACTGCTTTAAGTTAAGCTTTTTTTGACTGTTTGGTAAATCATATAAAGTAATTTGACCAAACACTGACTGTTTGGCCAGTGTTCTCTATGAGTGTGCCAAGTGGCTCATATTGTCGTCAATCAGCAACAGAGAGTGTCAGCAAAGTTCTACTCCTTGTCCCCACGTCGAAAGTTGCTCTAGATCATAATTTTATCCCTATTATTCTGCCTAGCCCCACCGAAGAAACGATAAAATTGCCCAAGTCAATGATAGATGCTTTGTGTCCCGACTATTCTAGTTCCAAGAATAGCTATTTCAAAACCGGACTTGAAAAGATCCAAAACACGATAGGATCCGGAAACGAAATGTATAATAGGTTCTAGTCCTCGGTAAACTGCTCGAACCAGAACCTAGACTGATAGGATCCAGAACCGACGACATACATAATAGTGCTAAAGATATCAGGTTTTTCTAAATTTTAGTATCAAAGAATCGAAACTGATGGGAACCGAAACCGATGGGAACCGAAATATGTTTACTAGATACGTTGTACCAGACCGCTTGACATCGCTACCCTCGACAACCCATTTGGTGTGAGATTGACTAAGAATAGGATTTCCAAAAGAAAAAGGATAAGGTTGGATATGTAAAAGAGAAAGAGACCTAATTGTCATCTCTTTCACATTAACCCTTTCGTCCACTTATTAATGTATTTGTAGGGAATAAATCCCACACACCCTCGAGATACGCGTTTTTCAAGATCTTGAAAATAAGGTTGTAATTCCGTAGTTCCTTACTATAAATGCTATTGGATCCGAGTGCCCGAGACCACATTCCGAGGTGCCCAAGACCGAGTTTTGAGGTGCCCGAGACCAAATCTGAGGTGCCCGAGACCGAATTCCGAGGTGCTCGAAACCGAGTTCTAAGGTGCCCAAGACCGAATTCCGAGGTGTCCGAGAATAATCCTACAATAACTCAAGATGTTGGAAGTCCACCAAATGAGCCTCCGATGCTTAGGTCAGTATACTTCAGATAATCATACTTAATTCTCCCAACTCCTCATCTGTTACTGTAGCAAATGCATGTATTTATAGTTTTCTAAGCTAGATATTTATATAGATATTTATGTGAACCAATAGGAGTTATCCACGTGCCTTCATGTTATATTCTTCCAAGTACATAGGGTAGGTCTGAGACCGCCGAGGTACCCGAGCATAGTATCCGAGACTGCCGAGGTCCCCGAGCACGGTGCTCGAGACTGAAGAGGTACTCGAGCATGGTGCCCGAGACCACCGAAGCATCCGAGCATAAAGTAACAACAATGTAAGTTTATTCCGAGGGACCTGAGGTACCCGAGGTCCCCGAGGTCCCCGAGAATAAAGTAACAATAATGTGACCCGAGGTACTCGAGAATAAAGTAACAACAATATGGCCCAAGGTCCCTGAGAATAAAGTAACAACAATGTAAGAAGTTTATTCTGAGGGACCCGAGGTACCCGAGATACCTGAAAGCTTGAACTCTGTATGATTTTAAGTTTTACCGACATCAATATTCACGTGTTAATCATCTGAGATGTCCATGTGTCTTGTCCGAGAAGATCTCTAGGGGAGAAATGATTTAGTACTTCGCGGTGTACCGATTCCAAAACATCAACATTTTGCTTGTACCCACAGTATTGTAACATGAGTGTAGGGTCCACTCAACGAGAAAATCGTATGGATGAATTCCCCTTTCGCTTTAACGAGACATGTTATAAAAGCTATGTTTTAAAACTCGGAACTAGGACTCGGCTTGGAAGTCCATCGGGTCGAGTCACCTCGGCGACTCGGCGAGTCATTAAATTAATTATTAAATATTTAAAAAATATTATATTTATGAAAAAACTTTAAAAATTCATAAAATGTAGACAAATATACTAAAAACATTTAAAAATGAAACTCAAAACTCAAAACCAAATTTTTTATATATCTATTTTCAGAATTTGAGTACTTTAGTAAGACTTAATGTCCATTTTGTCTTACCATAAAAAAAAATAACACTATCCATGTCATATTTTCATAGAATAAAAAAAAGAACTTTAAAAAATTAGAAAGTACAAAAAACTCATGACTTTTTGGGATCACAGAGTACTTACCAATGGAATAAAAAAATGAAAAGAGCTTTTCTATCTTGATTAGTCATTGTCTTTCTTTTTCTTGGCTGGTGTGTCATTTCAAACTTCACGACTAAAGCTTAAATCAAAAGATGCTTTCGGTCACAACCCTCAATAAGAACCACATGGCACATTATTAGAGGGCCTTGACCATATGGATGTTTGGCCAGTCTCTCGGTGGACTCGCAAACCAAAAATCAGCCTGATTAATGATTTACAACCTTTGGATCTTTGCCCCCAAATAAAGTACAATAATGCTAAAATTTCTACGGTTAAAATCAACCCATGAAAATCATTTTAAAGTTCAAGGTGTCCCTCTAATTAGCAGCTCGTGAGTGGTAAAGATCCATATTTGTAAACATCCTCACCTTTCTGGTGTAATCACGTGCGTAGAACTGTTTCTTCACCTCGGTATCTTGCTCGTTAAATCTACGTACCCCTTGTATCATCTCATCCATGACACTTATAGGGACACCATGATTCGCAATTTGAAAGAAACCCCATGTCTCTGATGCATTTAGGATTCCATCGACAATCTCCTTACGTCGATTGTCTTTCTCCATGCCTTGGAGATCTATGACTGGAACCTCGAAGTGGGTCTGATTGGAAACCAAGTCTTCGGCGGCGAGCTCATCCGGGGGTCGAATGAAGATACGAGGGATCTTTACCACCCCGGCATCCACTAGTCCTTTGACACCAGCTTTCGTGTCATCAAAGGTCTTTAGTTCTTTTGCTCTGTCATGGGCCGGCACAGTTCCGGCTTGGAATTCCCCTGCACCAGAGATCTCCATTGTTTTAGATGAACGGAGAGTACTGGTTAGTCTCCGGTGAGACGGAAAACATGGCTATTATGAGTTTTAATAACTTGACTTCACTATTCACGAAAACATTGTAGGTTATTTAGAAAATTTTGGAGCACGAGTTTGATTTCCCACTCCCAATGAGGAGCTGTCATGAGTAAACCTTCGCTCACACCTGTGTGAGCAAAGCCGATCACAAACCACAATATGAGACACGTGGCATACTCTTAGATGAAGATGACGGTATGGATGTTTGGCCAGTCCCTCGTTGAACCTGAAAACTAAAAATCAGCTTGATTAGTTATTTCAGACCTTTGGATCTAGTATCCCAAATAATGGTCAATAATGCTCTAAATTCTACTGTTAAACGCAACCCATGAAAATGACTCCAATCCAACGCTTCGAAATGACTAATCAAGCTAATTTTTTGTTTACAAGTCCACCGAGGGACTAGCCAAACATCCATACAGTCATCGTCCTCTAAGATTGTGCCCCGTGGCTCATATTATGATGTGTGATCGGCTTTGAGGTTTTCTCCGCTGTCATTGTACATGATTATTTAGAATATTTTAACTTATAATATTATCCACTGAAATCACATGTGGCTTACTGGCTTCGCATCGAAAAGTGCTCTGTATCATAAAGGGTCCTCGTGTAACAAGGTAAACCTGACGCCAAATGACGTCAGGTTTAACCAGTTCTCTTACTGAGTAAAACTTCTATCACACGAAATTGTAAATCACAAAATCACAAGCCAATGAGTTCTCGGCACGGAAACAAGTGCTTTGCAACGTACCCATGTGCTTTTGCTTTTAGGTGTACGTGCCGAGAACTCATTGGCTGTGTTTGTGTGATTTGCAATCCCATTGTGACTGAAGTTTTACTCTTCTGTTACTCACCTCTGCCCTCCGTGCCCACTGACCTCCTGGACACCCTTGTACTTTTTTAAATTAAGAAATCCCCTGACAATCAGTCAAAGTTGTTATCTGAAACCCAAATGTAACATGTATCAACCCCTCCATGGTCGATTGATGTCATAAAAAAATCTTCATTTTGAATCCATTTACACAAGAAACTCGGAAAAAATTTGCAAACTAGAAAGCACCAGAAGCAATGCAACGATGATCTCTAATAACACGATCAAAGATGTATGAGTTGCAAAATAAAATCCAACTGCGGAAATATGAGGCCTATGAGCCTGATAAATGGCCTCTTTTGAGACCAATATTGGGCCTACGGGCCAGTAACATGATGTCCCACATATGACTATTCTCTACAGACTGTGGGCTTGATGAATAGTCTCTCTTGAGACTGTGGCCGGAAGACCAGTAGCATGATATCCCATATATGGACTATTCTCTAAGGCATGTGGGCCCGAAATTGTCTGTTCTTAGACTGATATTGAGCCAATAAGCTAGAAACATGATGTCCTACAGAGGGCTGGGTGCCCTGACACTTGCTGAGGTACCTCAAGATTTGTTGTTTCACTTTGTTCAGGAATAAGTTCTTGCAGGCTCCATTCATGTCCAATTCGTCCTGGGAAACCTTCATCTCAATTTCGTTTTTTTTTTAGACCAACCACATGTGTGTGATGCCCCAACAACTTCCCTTGGTAAATGTGTGATGTCCTACTCTTCTTCCTCTCTTTATATTCTCCTTAATATATTCCGAGAAGATGTAAGATTTGGCGTGTGGACGGCCAATCTAATCACCATCGACTCAGCAAATGCGATAACAAAAAATTGAGCAGCACATTTCTGATTTCCAGTCAAGACCATATGATAGAAATGGGTTGAAAAAAAAAAAATGGTTAGTTATTCAAAATACATGTTTTCATTCCATAGTTGTAACACACTTCTCAATTACACAACAACCATACTTGTAAATTATCTTGGTTTATCCAAGAGTGCCATTTATAGTCAACGCAAATTTTCACAGCTTAAAATAAGCTATGGTAGAGTCGCCATCAAGCGCTTTAGAAAACAAATGGGAAAAATAGTCTTTCATTTTGGATTTCTCTATATTTAGGGGGATCATCTTCTGATAACAACTCCTTGATAGGGCCATCAAGCTTCGTGGATAGGTCATAAAGTGTATTGAAAAAGCATGCCATGGATACCCTTGGTCCGATACGATTGGAAAGCACTCTATGCTCGACGCTTTTAAACCTGTCGTTGGTGATAAGCTGCATGAAAAAGAATGAGAATCAAAAGACACATGATGTTGGCGGATGGTGGTTTCCCGTGCACATCTTATACTGGCCCGAGGATCCGTTGGTATACCTAGTTGTTTCCAAGGTTTAAAAAACAGCCGTTATAACGAAAATAACGGCTGTTATAACGGATTCGGACCTACCCCGTTAAGTTATGGACCGTTAAAATGCGAGAAAATAACGGCCGTTATTTTTCGTTATAACGACCATTATTTTCTGAAAAATTTTGTGAAAAAAAATGGCCTTTATTTTCGTTATTTTCTGTTATATTCCATTTTTTTCCGTTATTTTCTATTTTTGAAATTTGCGCCATTTTTTCCGTTATTTTCCAATTTTTTCTGTTTTTGCCCCTGAGCATTTTTTTCGTTATAAGGGAAAAAACGGTAACGCCCCCAGTACGTTATACCGTTATAACGGTCCCCTTTAAACCTTGGTTGTTTCACCTTTCCCCAATAGGTCGATCCTTTGGGGTAAATGGTTGTTTAACACATGACTTAGCAAAAGATGTAACTCTAGACACTGAAATAATATTCATGTTTCGACCCCAAATAGTTGGGATAAAATGTAAATGGCGCTGGTTATTGTATACTAAAGAACCATCTCATGTAACTCTGGAAACATACCTGGAGAAGATCCCCAATGTTCACTACTAGAACTCCAGGAATGGGATGGACATCAAGCCAATGATTTTGATGAAGAACTTGAAGTCCACCAATGTCATCTTGAAGAAGAAGAGTGAGAAAAGAGGGGTCCCAATGCTTACTTGTACCCATAGTCAGTTCTGGCTCTGGGCATGCCGGATAGTAATGAGCAGAAACATTGCACCCTTTTGCACAACCCATGCCTTTTAGGTGGTCTGGTTTGAGCCCAAGAGCCTCCGATAAAAACTCGAACAAAGTATCAACCAGCTTGATCACATGCTTCCCATACTCGATTATTATCTCTCTGCAAATTTATAAATAAAGTATAAGAAGGTTTCAATGAATTGAAGAATTAGTAGCATTTGGACGAAAGGATATGATACTGTGAGATACAATGTCTGAGTCTGAAATCGTAGTCAACACTACGAGCGCAAGAACGTTATACACCACTTAGAGCCGGCCGTGTCACAAGGTTATTACCACAATTGAAAAAATATCAGTTCTCTTTTCACTTTTTTTATTTCGAACCTCGTCGTCTTCCTTGGATTCCAATCAATCAATCTCTCTATCAGGATGGTTCAATGGATTCTTTCTAAAAGAAAAGTCGGTCCAGACCATCCAATGGTTACGATCATTCGAACGATGGAACTTTTAGATTTGGGGCTTAATCCTTACCCTCTCTTTCCAAGAATATACTTGGTGTCCAAGTTACAACAACAACAAAAAAAAAAAAAAAAAAACCATATGAAGTAATTAATTGGGTAAATTAATTTTTTAAGGACTACCATTAGTCTTCCATTTCTCGAAAATGACTGTAACTGTGACCATGATGAGGACCACCTTGGAAAAATGAGGCAGAGAAGACTTTCAAGACATGAAGAGGCATGATCTGCTAATTCGCCATCCATTGTGACACACACTTTGATTCCTCACCTCAAGGTGGTTCCTTGGAGGATTAATGGTTCACATGGCCGTTTGATATGTAATTCCGTCAACATTCATTGTTTATATTTGAGACAACGTGGACAATACGATGAATTAACTTTATTCCCTTGGAGCCACAAATTTCCACATGGAAACAAATTAAACGAATTGTTGACTTCTTTTTCAATCGGAGCCACAAATGTCAAACTCGCTGCCAAAACCATGACCGTCTGATCCATGCATTTTATTAATTTCAGATGATCCCAAATTTTATGATCGAAATGATAAGATTGACTATTGACTTAAACAAACATGAGGGTTAAAAAATTAGTTCCGTTTCAAAGCGTTTTAAAACAAAATACCGATAAAATCTTATCTACAATCAACTCTGTCACAATAAAGATTAAGTTGAATGAGTCGTGATGTAGATGTCACGCCAAAAACGTGAGTTTTAGCAATATTATTGTTAATTGTCTCTGCCCTCTGGGCCCATTGACCGCATAAATGATTAGCCCACACCTTAAAACAATCAACTTGTTTGATGATTTCTAGCCATTCGATTTAGTACCCAAAAATTTGTTCAATCCAACATCTAGAATTATGCCTAAAGAAGTTCTAAAATCTAATGGCTAGAGATTACCAATCAGGGTGATATTTGGTATGTGTATATCCACCAAGGGGTAGGCTAAACATTTATGCTAAATCTTTGGCCCTCGCGCATAAGATTGCAACAAAAGGCTAAAAAAGGTTATCAAAACCATCGAATAATTAAGGTAATCACAACCATCTAATGTAGCTAATCTAGAGCTAAATCTTGCCTAGTGTACGATCGTCCTAGTGGTTATGATCTTTGGGTTCTAATCCATCAAGAGGTGATCGACATATTGAACGGTGTTGATCAAATCATAGACATGTATTTCAATAAATCAGAGTACATACCTGGATGTATCCGGCAACTCTTCCGGATCGATAGGATCAGGAGCTAGCATTGTAAAGTTCAAGGTGTCCCTCCAATTAGCAGCTCGAGATTTGTAAAGATCAAAATTTGAAATGAACTTCACCTTTCTTGTGTGATCACGTGTGTAGAACTGTTTCTTCACCTCGATATCTTGCTCGTGAAATCTACGTATCCCTTGGATCATCTCGTCCATGACACTTAGAGGGACCCCATGATTCACAATTTGAAAGAAACCCCAAGTCTCCGATGCATGTCGGACACCATCGACGATCTCCTTACGTAGATCGTCTTTCTCCATGCCATGGAGGTCTATGACCGGAACCTCGAAGTGGGTCTGATTGGAAACTAAGTCGTCTGCGAGCTCATCCGGCTGTCGGATGAAGATACGAGGGATCTTTACCACCCCGGCATCCGCTAGTCCTTTGACACCAGCTTTTGTGTCATCGAAGACCTTTAGTTCTTTTGCTCTGTCATAGCCCGGCACAGTTCCCGGTTGGAATTCCCCCGCACCAGAGATCATTATTTTAGACGAATGTTGAATGTAGAGTGGTTAGACTCTGCTGAGACGACTTAAAGCAGAGTAAAACTTTGATGACCGCTGATGACAGTGCACTCTTTGAGGACTCTGACCTTATGGGTGTTTAGCCAATCCCTAGGTGGACCTACAAACCAAAAAAAACAGCCTGATTAGTGATTTCTAGGCGTTGGATTGGAGTTATTTTCATGGGTTGATCTTAACCGTTGGAATTTGAGAATTATTGACCATTAGTTGTGGTACAAAGATCAAAAGATTTGCTGCTGATTTTTGGTTTGTAGGTCCACCTAAGGATTGGCCAAACATCCATATGGTCAGAGTCCTCTAAGAGTGTGCCACGTTTTTCATATTGTGCGCTGTCATCAAAGTTTTACTCCTCTTGAGCCCGATCGAGTTTAATGTCCCCCCTCCCAAAAATGCCATGTGAAGCACGCTTTCAGGCCTCCTACTGACTTTATGGATGTTTCGTTATCTACATCTTGGTGGATGTACACATCAAAAATAAACTTAATTAATGATTGGACGTGTGGAACCAATCAGGGCTGCCAAGTCACCTGTGCCCACGTATGGGTGGCATGGCAGCACTTGCCCCGTGTAACATGGTAGAACGGATGCCATTTAGCCACAGGTTTAGCGATTTTTGATACTCACCAATGCCCTCCTGACCGCATGGATGTTGAGCCCACCCCTTAGTAGATATTCATACAAAAAATCAACTTGTTAGATGAATTTTAAGCGTTTGATTTAATACCCAAAAAATGGTTGAATCGGACAGCTAGAATTATGCCTTAAAAAGTGTAAAAATTTAATGGGTAGAGATTAATTACCAATCAGGGTGATTTGGGGTGTCTATTCACTCCCAACGAGGAGTTGTCATGAGTAAATCTTCGCTCACGCCTGTTTGAGCAAAGCCGATCACACACCACATTAGGAGACACGTGGCATACTCTTAGATGACGATGATGGTATGGATGTTTGGCCAGTCCCTCGTTGAACCTGAAAACTAAAATTCAGTTTGATTAGTTATGTCAGACCTTTGGATCTAGTATCCCAAATAATGGTCAATAATGCTCTAAATTCTACTGTTAAACACAACCCATGAAATGACTCCAATCCAACGCTTAGAAATGATTAATCAATCTAATTTTTTATTTACAAGTTCACCGAGGGACTAGCCAAACATCCATACAGTCATCGTCCTCTAAGATTGTGCCCCATGGCTCATATCATGGTTTTAAAAACGGCCGTTTAAACGGTTTAAATGGCCGTTTAAACGGTTTAAATGGCCATTTAAACGGTAACGCCCCAAGCCCGTTTCCATTTAAACTTGTTTATCGGTTTTGAAAAAACGGCCGTTTTTTTGTTTTAACGGCTGTTAAAATCCTTTAAACGGCCGTTAAAATCGTTTAAACAGCTGTTTAATTTCGAAAAATTATGTGAAAAAAAATAGCTGTTAAAACCGTTTAATTCCGTTAAAATCCGTTTAATTTCTGTTAAAATCCGTTTAAATCTGTTAAATTCCAATTTTTTTTTAATTTCTAAATTTGAATTTCAAGGCCACTTTTTCCGTTAAAACCGTTTTTTCCCATTTTTTTCCATTTTTGCCCCTGACAGTTTCAATCCGTTTTAACGGCCGTTTAAACGGTAACGCCCCCAGTCCATTTAACCGTTAAAACGGCCTCCTTTAAACCTTGGCTCATATTATGATGTGTGATCGGCTTTGCTCACACACGTGTGAGCGGAGGTTTTCTCAGCTGCCATTGTACATGATTATTTAGAATATTTTAACTTATAATATTATCCACTGAAATCAGAGTAAAACTTCTATCACACGAAATTGTAAATCACGCAATCACAAGCCAATGAGTTCTCGGCACCTACACAAGTGCTTTGCAACGTACCTTTAGCTTTTGCTTTTAGGTGTACGTGCCGAGAACTCATTGGCTGTGTTTGTGTGATTTGCAAGCCCATTGTGACAGAAGTTTTACTCATGAAATCACATGTGGCTTACTGGCTTCGCATCGAAAAGTGCTCTATATCATAAAGGGTCCTCGTGTAAAAAGGTAAACCCAACGCCAAATGACGTCAGGTTTAACCAGTTCTGTTACTGAGTAAAACTTCTATCACACGAAATTGTAAATCACACAATCACAAGCCAATGAGTTCTCGGCACGTACACAAGTGCTTTTGCAACGTACCATGTGCTTTGCTTTTTAGGTGTACGTGCCGAGAACTCATTGGCTGTGTTTGTGTGATTTGCAATCCCATTGTGACTGAAGTTTTACTCTTCTGTTACTCACCTCTGCCCTCCGTGCCCACTGACCTCCTGGACACCCTTGTACTTTTTTGAATTAAGTAATCCCCTGACAATCAGTCAAAGTTGTTATCTGAAACCCAGATGATCATGTATCAAGCCCTCCATGGTCGATTGATGTCATAAAAAAATCTGCATTTTGAATCCATTTACACAAGAAACTCGGAAAAATTTTGCAAACTAGAAAGCACCAGAAAAAAGCAACGATGATCTCTAATAACAAGATCAAAGATGTATGAGTTGCAAAATAAAATCAAACTGCTGAAATATGAGGCCTATGAGCCTGATAAATGGCCTCTTTTGAGACCGATATTGGGCCTTCGGGCAAGTAACATGATGTCCCACACATGACTATTCTCTACAAACTGGGGGCTTGATAAATAGTCTCTCTTGAGACTGATATTTGGCCGGAAGACCAGTAGCATGATATCCCATATATGGACTATTCTCTAAGGCATGTACGTGGGCCTGAAATTCTCTCTTTTGAGACTGATATTGAGCCAATAAGCTTGAAACATGATGCCCTACAGAGGGCTGGGTGCCCTGACACTTGCTGATGTACCTCTAGATTTGTTGTTTACTTTGGAAAAAATTTATCTCTTGAAGTGCCAAGAATCAATTGATAGTTTCTCGATCCATTGTTGAGGCTGATTATCGAAGTGACATTTACATGTGTCGATCCGATCCAATCCTATTTTTCAAGCTCGTTCAAAACACATCGATTTTGATTATCACTTTGTTCAGGAATAAGTTCTTGCAGGCTCCATTCATGTCCAATTCGTCCTGGGACACCTTCATCTCAATTTCGTTTTTTTTTTGGAGACCAACCACATGTGTGTGATGCCCCAACCACTTCCCTTGGTAAATGAGTGATGCCCTACTCTTCTTCCTCTCTTTATATTCTCCTTAATATATTCCGAGAAAATGTAAGATTTGGCGAGCGGACGGCCAATCTAATCACCATCGAATCAGCAAATGTGATAACAAAAAATGAAGCAGCACATTTCTGATTTCCAGTCAAGACCATATGATAGAAATGGGTTCAAAACAAAAGTTGAGTTACTTATTCAAAATACATGTTTTCATTCCATACCTGTAGCACCCTTCCCAATTACACAACAACCATACTTCTCAATTATCTTGGTTTCTCCAAGAGAACCATTGATAATCAACACAAATTTTCACAGCTTAAAATAAGCTAGGGTAGAGTCGGCACCATCAAGCGCTTTAGAAGCAAAATGGGAAAAATAGTCTTTCATTTGGATTTCTCTATACTTAGGGGGATCATCTTCTGATAACAACTCCTTGATAGGGCCATAAAGCTTGGTGGATTGGTCAAAAGGTATATTGAAAAAGCATGCCATGGATACCCTTGGTCCGATACGGCTGGAAAGCACTCTATGCTCGATGCTTTTAAGCTTGTCGTTGGAGATAAGCTGCATGAAAAGGAATGAAAATCAAAAGACACATGATGTTGGCGGATGATGTTTACCCCATGCACGTCTTATATTGGCCCGACAACCCCATTGGTATACATAGTTGTTTCACCTTTCCTCAATAGGTCGATCTTTTGGGGTAAATGGTTGTTTACCATAGTAAGGGCAGAGACGATTTTGATATTTTGTGTCTTAATTCACAACTCAAAGCGTGTTTTGTTTATATAGAAGTCTTACACGTTACAGTGAGGATTTACAAAGATTACAAGAGATCTTTAAATATGTAAAGATGTTATTCATATATATATATATATATATATATATATATATTCTATATATGAAGCACTTGCTAAATCTTGGATTCTTGATTGACTATGGCTGGGATGGTTGCTATTCTTGGACTCTTGATTGATTGCCTTGGATGCTTGATTGATTGTATGGTTGGAGGATGAGGTGGCTACAACAGAGTCAGTGGAGTCTATTGTGACATTTACATCCAACGGGATTGTATCCTTAACACATAGTACCATAGCCTAAAGGCCTAGGTGGTCGCGGGTTCAAGTCTCCAACGGAGCATATTCCCGTTAAGGGGGCGTGTTAGCGGATGGTGTTTTCCCGTGCACGACTTATACTGGCCCGACGACCCGTTGGTATACATAGCTGTTTCACCTTTCTCCAATAGGTCGATCTTTTGGGATAAATGGTTGTTTAACACATGACTTAGCAAAAGATGTAACTCTAGAGACTGAAATAATATTCATGTTTCGACCCCAAATAGTTGGGATAAAATGTAAATGGCACTGTTTATTGTATACTATAAAGAACCATCTCATGTAAGTCATGAAACATACCTGGAGAAGATCCCCAATGTTCACTATTAGAGCTCCAGGAATGGGGTGGACATCAACCCAATGACTTTGATGAAGAACTTGAAGTCCACCAATGTCATCTTGAAGAAGAAGAGTGAGAAAAGAGGGGTCGGAATGCTTACTTGTACCCATAGTCAGTTCTGGCTCTGGGCATGCCGGATAGTATTGAGCCGAAACATTGCACCCTTTTGCACAACCCATGCCTTTTAGGTGGTCTGATTTGAGCCCAAGAGCCTCCGATAAAAACTCGAACAATGTATCAACCAGCTTGATCACATGCTTCATGTACTCGATTATTATCTCTCTGCACATTATAAATGAAGTATAAGAAGGTTTCAATGAATTGAAGAAACTTCAAATCATTAGTAGTATTTGGACGAAACGATATGCTACTGTAAAATACAATGTCTGAGTCTGAGATCGTAGGCAACACTACGAGCGCAAGATCGAACGTTGTACCACTTAGAGCCGGCAGTGTCACAAGGTTACCACAGTTGAAAAAATATCAGTTCTCTTTTCACTTTTTTTTTATTTCGAACCTCGTCGTCTTCCTTGGATTCCAATCGACCAATCTCTCCATCTAGATGGTTCAATCGATTCTTTCTAAAAGAAAAGTAGGTCCAGACCATCCAATGGTTACGATCATTCCAATGATGGAACTTTTAGATTTGGGGTTTAATCTTTACCCTCTCTTTCCAAGAATATACGTGGTGTCCAAGTTACCAAAAAAACAAACAAAAAAAAAAAACATATGAAGTAATTAATTGGATAAATTAAGGGTGCGTTTTATGCGCGTGCAAATTAGGTGTGCAAATAGATTTACGCGTGTCATCGGTTCCCACGCATATTTGGTACGCGTGCATTCGGCGATTTGCACATGCACATGGGCAAATGAATGCTCACCCTCTTTAACAATTAAAAACCCATTTCACCCCATCGTTTACCCAACCACCTTGTGCAAACGATTTGCATAAGGTACAAATTAAAATCCAAAATTTTCTCAAATCAAACCCTAATGAAAAAGTAGCATTGAAATTTAAATTTTAAAATTTGAAGTTTTAAAAAACGAGAAAAATGGAAAAAAATAACAAAAAAATAATGGCCCTTTTTTCACAAAATTTTTTAAAAAATAATAGAAAATAACGATCGTTATTTTTTGACCATTTTAAAGGTACATAACGTAATGGGGGAGGTCCGAATCCGTTACAACGGTTGTTATTTTTGCCATAACAAATTCGGACCTCCCTTGTTATGTTATATACCGTTAAAACGCTGAAAAATATATCGAAAAATAATGACCATTATTTTCTGAAAAAATTTGTGAAAAAAAAAAAAAAGACGTTCGTTATTTCTGTGATTGCCCATTATTTTTCTATTTTTTTTCATTTTTGAAAATTTGAAACTAATGTTGAAATATGTGAGGCCCACGTATTAAGTACAGACAATTCGTCATTTTTTTCTCGTACTTAATATGTGGGGCCCACTTATTAAGTATAGAAAATTCGTTATTTTTTTTTCTCGTAATTAATGTGGGGCCCACATATGTTGTGCTTTATTAAGTGAGCCTGCACGTGAACCAAATGGAAGTAAATATGAACAGTGCATAAATTTTGAAATTTGTATATGCAAAGTTAGTGCGAACCAAACCAAGAAAATAGTATTGGTGCGCAAACCATTGCACCCATAATGGTTTGCATGCGTACCAAACAGACCCTAATTTTTTAAAGACTACCATTAGTCTTCCATTTCTCAAAAATGAAAAAATGAGGCAGAGAAGACTTGATGAGGCATGATGTGCTAATTCGCCATCCATTGTATTAATTTTTCCATATGGGTTCGTAGCACTGGACTGCGACATACACGCTTTGATTCCTCACCTCAAGGTGGTTCCTTGGACGATTAATGGTTCACATGGCCGTTTGATATGTAATTCCGTCAACATACATTGTTTATATTGAGACAACGTGGACAATACGAAGAATTAACTTAATTCCCTTGGAGCCACAAATTTCCACATGGAAACAAATTAAACGAATTGTTGACTTCTTTTTCAATCTGAGCCACAATTGTCAAACTCACTGCCAAAACCATGATTGTCTGATCCATGCATTTTATTAATTTTAGATGATCCCAAATTTTATGATCGAAATGATAAGATTGACTATTGACTTAAACAAACATGAGGGTTAAAAAATTAGTTCCGTTTCAAAGCGTTTTAAAATAAAATACGGATAAAATCTTATCCACAATCAACTATGTCACAATAAAGATTAAGTTGAATGAGTCGTGATGTAGATGTCACGCCAAAAACGTGAGTTTTAGCAATATTATTGTTAATTGCCTCTGCCCTCTGGGCCCATTGACCGCATAAAATATTAGCCCACACCTTGGTAGATGTTCATTCAAAAAAATCATCTTGTTTGATGATTTCTAGCCATTCGATTTAGTACCCAAAAATTGGTTGAATCCAACATCTAGAATTATGCCTAAAGAAGTTCTAAAATCTAATGGCTAGAGATTAACAATCAGGGTGATATTTGGTATGTGTATATCCACCAAGGGGTAGGCTAAACATTTATGCTAAATCTTTGGCCCTCGCGCATAAGATTGCAACAAAAGGTTAAAAAAGGTTATCAAAACCATCGAATAATTAAGGTAATCACAACCATCTAATGTAGCTAATCTAGAGCTAAATCTTGCCTAGTGTACGATCGTCCTAGTGGTTATGATCTTTGGGTTCTAATCCATCAAGAGGTGATCGACATATTGAACGGTGTTGATCAAATCATAGACATGTATTTCAATAAATCAGAGTACATACCTGGATGTATCCGGCAACTCTTCCGGATCGATAGGATCAGGAGCTAGCATTGTAAAGTTCAAGGTGTCCCTCCAATTAGCAGCTCGAGATTTGTAAAGATCAAAATTTGTAATGAACTTCACCTTTCTTGTGTGATCACGTGTGTAGAACTGTTTCTTCACCTCGATATCTTGCTCGTGAAATCTACGTATCCCTTGGATCATCTCGTCCATGACACTTAGAGGGACCCCATGATTCACAATTTGAAAGAAACCCCAAGTCTCCGATGCATGTCGGACACCATCGACGATCTCCTTACGTAGATCGTCTTTCTCCATGCCATGGAGGTCTATGACCGGAACCTCGAAGTGGGTCTGATTGGAAACTAAGTCGTCTGCGAGCTCATCCGGCGGTCGGATGAAGATACGAGGGATCTTTACCACCCCGGCATCCACTAGTCCTTTGACACCAGCTTTTGTGTCATCGAAGACCTTTAGTTCTTTTGCTCTGTCATAGCCCGGCGCAGTTCCCGGTTGGAATTCCCCCGCACCAGAGATCTTCATTATTTTAGAGGAATGTTGAATGTAGAGTGGTTAGACTCTGCTGAGACGACTTAAAGCAGAGTAAAACTTTGATGACCGCTGATGACAGTGCACTCTTTGAGGACGCTGACCTTATGGATGTTTAGCCAATCCCTAGGTGGACCTACAAACAAAAAAAAAAAACAGCCTGATTAGTGATTTCTAGGCGTTGGATTGGAGTTATTTTCATGGGTTGATCTTAACCGTTGGAATTTGAGATTATTGACCATTAGTTGTGGTACAAAGATCAAAAGATTTGCTGCTGATTTTTGGATTGTAGGTCCACCTAAGGATTGGCCAAACATCCATATGGTCAGAGTCCTCTAAGAGTGTGCCACATTTTTCATATTGCGCGCTGTCATCAAAGTTTTACTCGTGTTGAGCCCGATCGAGTTTAATGTCCCCCCTCCCTAAAATGCCATATGAAGCACGCTTTCAGGCCTCCTAGGCTCCTACTGACTTTATGGATGTTTCGTTATCTACATGTTGGTGGATGTACACATCAAAAATAAAAATAATTAATGATTAGACGTGTGGAACCAATCAGGGGCTACCATCTGTACATAACAGAATAAGAATACTTTAACTTTGAAGAACATTCACCTGTCAAGTCACATGTGCCTTACTCTGACACGTATGGGTGGCATGGCAGCAATTGCCCCGTGAAATTGTTCTATAATGCAACAGGGTAGAACGGATGGCATTAGGCGTCAGGTTTAGCGATTTTTGTTACTCACCAACGCCTTCCTGACCCACGCCTAACCCTACGATAGAGCCTTAAATAATTTTTTACTTATTGCTTAAGTTATAGTTGACTAATTAGGCTAAACTTTTTTTCTTGATTGAGTATTAATTTATGATCATTACCAGCATATTAAATTTATAAGAGAGGAAGAGGGGCTTTGCAGTGGTGTTTTTGGAAGCAAGGGTATTTGTGAAAAAAATAGTGAAAAAAAGATGGAGAGAACTACCTCAGCATGGTTGAGTTTTAGGATAGATAACTAGCTAGTTATAACAACCCGCACCTAGGGCGAAGAAATAAAATAATGAAATATTATAATATTATTGTAAAATAATGTCAAAGTCGCATATAAGTTTAAGTTTATTAAAAGAAGAAAAGCCGAGATTAAAGCAAGATAGAGGAGGGAGGTCCAAGAAACATTCCCCATCTAAGAAAATTAAAAAGCACTAGTTACCCCTATTCATGATAGACTCGTGTAGATACATAAAAATGATAAATATGTATGTATCATGATCGATACATCGGGAAGTATTGGATCATTCTCCAAACCCATAGAGACCCTCTTGGGTCGACACGTGGCGGAGGGGAAAGCATATAAAGAAGAGAGTTTGCAATAGAGGTGGGTACTTTTTGAGAAACCCTAGAGAAGCTAAAGAGAGAAAGAGAGAAGCTAGAGAGAGAAGATGAAGAGAAGCAAGAGAGAAAAAGATGACTAGATGGCATCAATGTATATTGTAAATATGTGATCGGGCGATCTTACTGAATTGACTCGATGAGTCCAACCAAGAAATGTAGGTGGAGGAGTTGCAAACACCCATCGCAAGTAGAGTACAGAGACTCCTTCGCGGGGTCATTCTGAGTTGAATTCTCATGAAGTATTTTCGAGTCTAATCCTCCATCTCTCCAATCGGTCCAATCCGGATCAGGATCGGCGGTGACTGATCTGACAACCGATCCCAAGATTTTGAACCGTGTACAAAATAAGTTTGTAGTACTAGATACATTGGTGCCTTGAACTGGAACCAATCCACTATCATCCCTACCCTTTACACCACATTTTGTGTGAGATTGACTAAAAATAGGATTTCCACAAAAAAAAAAATATAAGCAATGTTGGATGAAAAACAAAAGAAGGCTCTGCTTAATATTTTCAATATCTCTCTCTCTCTCTCTCTCTCTCTCTCTCTCTCTCTCTCCAACATCAATATCAATCTCTACAATATGCAAGCGTTGATACTAAGATATTGTGCCAACCTTGAAAATCAAAAAGCACTAGTTACCCTTATTCATGATAGACTTCCACCTAAAAATCAAGTCCTCAAAGGCCAACCTTTTGCATTCTTTGGACAATTTAGACCAAAAAAATATAAGGGTCTTATATTTTGATGGATAAGACCATGTCAAAACTAGATGCTTCATTCCTTTCAAAGCTTAAGGCCCTGCTTGGTTCACAGCAAATTGACTGCAGTGCACTCACTTGCCACAATTTTGGGATTGAAAGTGATTGGTTGGAGGTGTGCAATGAACTGCTGTGCAAGTGGTTGACAAGTCCTTGCAGAGTTGTAACGCCCCAAATTTGGATCACACGAATCTCGAGGTGTTAGCCACATGTCCTGAATCCAAGACACGCAAAGCAAACTCACTCTCACATCTAACCCAAGTTATAAATTTCAGAGGATATTTTTTTTTATACAGAAGCACAAACTTATTCGACATTATACAATAGAGATAATGTGAAGTTCATGATATATATTTCAAAAAAAGAATCTTAATATAAATACATACTCAATCACAAGTTCATAACCTGAAATTTGCTTCATTGCAACTAAACTGCACTTCAAATCAAGCCTGAATAAGTCCATAGGTTCATCTCTGCAAGAGAACTGGGGGGGTGTGAGCTTTTTTGAAAAAGCTCGCAGGTAACTAAGTATCCTTAAAACAATCATCATAAATACAAAATAATATAACAACAAATATATTTCATTTTGAAAGAAACAAAAGTGTAAGAACGAAAATTCAAACTAACAATTTTATTTAGTAATAAATGACAGAATTTAAAACGTACTAATAAAATTAGAAATCAAATATCATTTAAACATTATATCAATAACATCTATATCTCATCCATCACCAACTAATAACAACACAAGGCGGGTAGTTTATTCATCTTAGAGTGAAGAGGTCACGACTAGTATCGGCCCTAGTCTAGCAATCATTTATTTTGTCCCAATACTTAACCAGTGTGGAACCCCACTGTTGGTATCCTGATTTGCGGTCAGACGAATATTTGTCGCTGCGTGTGAGGAGTATACTACAAGCCCGTGAAATTAGGCTCAGGAGATGGCCTTTGACCACGACACTGAATACACAGGTCAAAAGAACAACGATGGTCAATTGTTCGACGTCTGCAGGCATTTCAAGGATCCTTAAAACTATCCAGGGACAGACGAACCGTACCCCTCACGTCTATCGCCTCATCGAGGCATACAATGTAAACCTCTATCAGATCTAGACTTCCAAGATGTACCACTACAGAGATGATAATCTAGAAAAGAGAACTTGAACTTTCTGGATATGAATAATGAGAATATTCTAAAAGACAGGCCCATTCTACCTAAGAGAATAAGATCATTATTCGTATCTTAAAGAAATCCGTTGCCTCCGAAAAATAACATCAAATCACTCCTACAGTAGTTCAACTGATCCTTTTTCAGATCATCTAGTGATATATCATATAATATAAATAATAATTAACAATTTTTAATCTAAATAACTTTCTTTCTCATTCTGAAAAATTTTTGCATACAAATATGTGTGCTAAATTTCCCAGTCACATCTTATATGTTCCGTCGTCTTGGGACCAACCTCCCTCATACGGATTATTACTCGTTGAAGCTCATGTGACTCATCATCCAAAACATATATCCCGGGTGGTCTATCACCATCACCCGCTCTATCTATAATCAGGTTCTAAGTCCCGGCGGTCTATCACCATCACCCGTTAACTAAGTTCTATTTCTCGGGCGGTCTATCACCCTCACCCGCTAACTAAGTTCTAAGTCTCGGGCGGTCTATCACCATCACCCGCTAATTGGGGACTTCATGCACCACATACTTCAATCAACTGGGAACTCCCGTCCCATAACCACTCACAATCCATGTCAAACCACGTACAATCACTCTTTTCTTTCATTAAATGAAATAGAGAGAGCTGTTTCGATAAAAATCTTCAATAATACTTTTGACTTTCAAAAATTCTCCTTCTAAAAACTCAATAACGAGAAATTCTAAGTTCTAGAAAATAATTAAATTTTCTAACTTAATTCATAAATCAGATCATATAACAATATGCATAAATTTGCAAGATTTCAAAATAAATATGGGACGATTATTAAGAGGATAAGAAGCCACCCACCTTACAACGCTAATCCAAAATGTCTTCCAACAGCTACAAGTGCGGCTTGTTCTTTCGCCGGTTCAGCTACAATATCAACGACTCGAAGGTTCATCGAAAATTTTAATTACCGATCTATGATCGTTTCCTTGTGCAGCGTCCTCTTCTTCGTGTTTGATGACAAAAATGCAGAAAGAAGAAGAAATTCAATTCCAATAAAAGCTTCGATAATCATATCCTAAACTACTATAAATCCATATTATCATTATTTTTATTTTGCCCAATTTACTTAAAATTTTCTTCTTATTTCCTTTCGGTTTATTATTATATTATTCTTTAATCAGGCTACATTGACCCTAGTCCGGTTTGTGTCACATTGACCCAATAGAATATTGAGTTTGACTTGGATCTTGATTAGGTTGAATCTGGGTCTCGATCAGGTTTGTGTGCTGACCATAGCCAGGCTAAGCATATACAGATTATTGGAGATTTTGGCCGAACGGGTGTTGTGCAGGGCAGATATGGCACACCACTTGATGGAGCTAAACACCAAAACTCTACTTGAGTCCGATAACTCAAATCAAGCCTCTGGCATAAAAACACGTTTGGTCTACACTTGGTGGGACCTCAATTTGTGGTTCCACTGACCCATGAAATGGATGGTCTACTTTGCAGGCCCAACCACCAAAAGTCAGCTAAGGATGGTTTCTATATGATCCATCATTTGAAGGATCCGATATACTAACAAAATAAATTTATATTTGAAAGAAAATAATTTACTACTCGATGGACTCACATACACCAAAAACTAGTCTTATAGATGATTTGTGCTTGTTGAATTGATTGGTTGAATTATTTTATTACTTATTTTTGTTATTTTTATTCCAGATTCAGATTCTACTCGAAAAATCGTGTGAAATCGACTCAAGAATCGCTCGATTCCGAGTTGTATAACTCGAGATATCGCGATTTTAAAATTTCAAGTTTTAGTGGAAAATATTTTCCTGTGCCGAAAAATATTTTCTTGACAAGAAAAAAAAAGTCCTTCAATACCGAAAACTTTATTTTTTTCTTTTTTCATCATTTTTTTTTATTTATATATATATATATATATATATATATTTTAACGTCAATGGGCTTCTTTTCCTTAAAACCCATATGGGCTTAAGTGAAAAGCCCACTTCTTTTTTTATTTTTTTATTTTTTTAAATCTCAATTTTCCATTAATGGAGATTGTCTTCTCCACTAAGGTAAACCAGAAAATAGAGCATGTTTTGGGCAGCCATGAATGACCCCATTTCAACTCCAAAAATTCTGAAAAATAGCTTAAAAATTTCTTAAAATCATTATCAAATGTTAACCGTTGGATTAATTAAGTTTATTGATTGTTTTGCCCTTAATTTCACCTTCAAAAATGTTGAAATTTCGGACTATAACAGTCCAAAAACGCACCTATTTGATCCATCAAAACCTCCCCAAACTCCATTCTTTCTTAGTATGATTATCCTCACTATTTGAGGAATCTAAATCAATGGTTCTGATCTGAAACCTCAGATCCTAGAACCTGAAAGTTTAAATCTAAGAAAAGAGAGTTTGATAAAAAAAACGCCTCAAGCTTTGTTAATGAAATTCGATTCAAAAACTCAACATTTTGGATCTAAAATCATAAAAAAAATTCATCAATTAGAGATTTTAACTTCTAACAATAGAATTTACTAAAACCTCACAAAAATTTGAGATTTTAACACGAATTTTTCACAAATTCTCATCCGAAATATTTGTATTTTTGAATGAAATTTCAGCGACAATTTTTTTTTTTTTTAATACCAATAACAAATAAATTAACAAGGGTTTAACAACAAAATTGATTGTTTTGAGATTGAAATTAAATAAAACTTAAATCACCTACCTGATTCGAGGTAAAATTCTTCCCTTCTGCAGCTCTTTTGTTTTCTCTGTTCAAACGAAAGTTTCAAGAACAGTTTCAACGATGACCTAACAAATCCCAAAAGATCCTTCAGTTGTTAAATTTACAAAACTGTATCTATTTTGCTACTATTTTCGAAAGTGTCATTTTGGTTTAAACTTGTCTATATACGCTGCAATGAAACAAGAGATGATTATTCTGGTTCCAAGGCTAATCGGTCCAGATTACTATGGTTTCAAAACTAGTTATTTCCAAATTGGACTTCGAAAGACTCAAAATTCATAGGATCTGTAAAAAGTATACAATAAGTTCTAGTCCTTGTTACATTGATTGAACCAAATCCTAGACAAATAGGATCCATGACCAACATATATAATAGTGCTAAAGATGTCAGGTTTTTCTAAACTTTAGTATTTTAATTATTAATTTTCTTAATTTTTATACAACATAGAAGTACCTGATATCTTGTGGGAAATCGGGTATTTGTCAATTTTGATTCCAGAACCACTTATTTTATATTAGGATTAGGAATTAGAATTTAGGATTTAATTTAGCCATGCACATTAACTTAGAAGGAGACTCCAACACATTTACCAAGGATTAGGATCTAGCTATGCACATTTACCAAGGAGACTCCAACACAAGTTTCTTTCATGCTACCACTGAGGAGAGAAGGAAACATGGTCTTATTAAGGGATTATTTCTTCAAAATGGGTCGTGGTCTAAAGATCAGAGTACTATTCAGAAGGGGGTTGTGGAGTATTTTAATGCTATTCTTTTGTCTGAGGGCTATCACCTAGATGAGTATATTTTCCATTGTATACCTCAAATTGTTGAGGATGAAAATAATAAAGCGTTGAAGGCTTTAACTAGCTGTGAAGAAGTTAGAGAAGCAATTTTATCATTCCTCAAGATAGTTCTCCTGACCCGAATGGTTTTTCAACTAGTTTTTATCAATCCTGTTAGTATATTATGGGAGAAGATGTTTCTAAGGCAACAGTTGATTTTTTCAGAGGTAGTTAACTTACTTCATGGTTCCTTCAATAGCAATTTCATCTCTAAATTCTTAAAAAGGAGAATCCTCATAATTATGTAGACTTCAGGCCTATTAGGGCATACATGCTTGGAATAGCAACCTACCTTAATGTGAGCAAAATTAATGCAATCCTTCCCTTCTTCTTTTTCCTTCTCCTTTCTCTAGAGTTTTCTCTCTACAAGGGGTAGTTGGGATTTTTTTTTCTCTTTAGTTCTTATGGTTGAATAATGGGAGGTTTGCTTTGAATAAGAAGGGGTTTAATTAAGTATCTAGGGAGAGCTTTTCCCTAGTTTGGGAGAGAAAATCTCTCTCCCTCTAGAAATATCAAGTTCTAGAATCTAATTAGGTGTGAAAGTCAACTTTTTTCTAGGAATGGTTCTTCCTGTGTCCATTCGTGTTTAATTCATCTAAGGACACCTTCAACTCAATGACATCTTTTCCCAATCTCTTCAACAAGACACTCTTATTGTGTTGTGAGACAAGCTCCATGTCCGTCCTCACCCGTCTATAGTAAGGGACATCTCAAATACCTCTTACTATAGTAATTTCTTAAAGGAATTAAGATTCTTCCCAAGTCTCTAAAATGCTAAAAGGAGAAAGAGATCATGAGCATCTATTTAATTATTGAAGGCGCTCTCTCACAAAGAAAGCTCAAGAAGAAAGCTTCTAAGAATTCTCACTTACAATATAGAAGCATGGTCTTACATGAGGAAAGAAGAGACTTATTCAAAGACACTCTTTAACTTGTTTTTTGTTATTTATGTCTATTCTTTGTACACAAAAATTATTTAATGCATTCTTTTTCTCTTTTGAGAGGGGTTTTTTTCTTTTGCAAAGCAAGAAATTTGATTAATAAGAAAATGTAAAAAACAGATACAACCCTCAGAGACGTGTGTGATGCCCCAGCCACTTTTCCTTGGGTAAATGTGTGATACTATAGACCTGGGATCAAAACCCACCTTCACCGAGTTACTGATCTCTTTAAAAACAGGCTTAACTACCAAAAAATTTGGCTGGTCAATCTAATCACCATCCAATCAATAAATAAATTCCAGACGAAAAAATAAGCAGCACATTTCTAATCTCCAATCAATACCTTATGATAGAAATAGATTAAAAAAAAATTTATGAACTAATTAATCACCATACATGTTTTCATTCCACACCTGTAACACACTTATCAATTATCTTGCCTTCTCCAAGAAAACCATTTATAGTAGTCAACACAAATTTTCACAACTTAAAATAAGCTAGGTTAGAGTCACCATCGAGCGCTTTAGAGCGGAAATGGTCAACATAGTCTTTCATTAGGATTTCTTTATATTTAGGGGGATTATCTTCTGATAACAACTCCTTGATTGGGCCATAAAGCGTGGTGGAGTCAAAAAACGCATTGAAAAAGCATCCCATGGATACCCTTGGTCCGATACGATTGGAAAGTACTCTATGCTTAATGCTCTTAAGCTTGTCGTTGGAGATAAGCTGTGTGAAAAAGAATGAATTAAGATCAGAAGTGACTTCGACAAAAAAATGTATATCTCTAGTTAGTGAAATAATGCTCATGTTTCGACCCTAAATAGTTGGAATAATTATTTGAAAGGGTTCATTAGCTAGCGAACATTGCCTACTCTTAGTTAATTAGTAGAGCCAAGTTAAAAACTAAGACTAATGCATTAAAATATCAAATAGTGCCTCTTGAAATGTACCTGGAGAAGATCCCCAATGTTCACAACTAGAGCTCCAGGAATGGGGTGGACATCAACCCAATGATTTTGATGAAGAACTTGAAGGCCACCGATGTCGTCTTGAAGAAGAACAGTGAGAAAGGAGGGGTCGGAATGCTTCCTTGCACCTATAGTCAATTCTGGCTCTGGGCATGCTGGATAGTATTGAGCGGAGACATTACACCCTTTAGAACAACCCATGCCTTTTAGGTGGTCCAATTTGAGCCCAAGAGCCTCTGATAATAACTCGAACAGAGTATCACCTAGCTTCATCACATGCTTCATATACTCGATTATTATCTCTCTACAAATTAAAAAAAGAGTATGAGAAAGTTTCAATAAATAGAAGAAACTTCATTAGTGATATTTGGACGTAAGGATATGCATGCTATTGTAAAATACAATGTCTAAGTCTCATATCGTAGTCAATACACTGAGCCCAAGAACGTTATATGTTATCTGTATAGTTGCCCTTAATATGTTTTCTAGAAATGAATTATGCATATAAATGGCATAAAACTTTTTTCCTATCAACACTTGTATGTAATTAACGTCAATCACTTGAATCATACGCAACTCTTTCAAGTGTTCTAAAACAAGATTAGCAATTTCATCTTCTCTACATCATTTTTGTTTGATTGCCAGGGGGCCTTCATATATTTTTTGGGTAGGTGCATGTGGATCAAAGATCTCAACGAAGCCACATAACCTCTTTGCGTTATCCAAGCCTTTGCTTTCAGTTGAAAATGTGAGAGGCAATATGTACACTTTTTGTAAAACTTTATTTAAAATTCCCTTGAATGAAATATCAATGGTGATCATTGCTATTCCGTAGCAACACAAATGAGAATTCCGTGATAACTCTAATCAGTTAACTTTGCACTCTATCAATTTGTCGATCGTCTATTGCCATTCAACCACTTGTCTAGATAATAACAAACTCCTTGGGAAAGAAAATTGTTCCCAAAAATCCAAATGCAACACTCTTGGGAATTTTCCCAAACATCTTTATTACTAAGCAAAACCATATCCGTTGAGACAAGATTGTCTCAAGACACCACCACAAACATTTTCTCTCTCTTTAAAAACAAACATGTTAAAATAACTCCAACTATCATTAAATAAACGGAAAATTTCTAAAAAGAAAATAAACTTTAATCTATTTACAAAAAAGAATACAAGTTTTCGCAAATCCCAAAAAAGAAAACGAAACGCCCTTTCATTCAAAGGGCATTTCATTACGTGGCATATGTTTATCAAAAAACGCCCTTTAAAAGGGCGTTTTTCATTAAAAAAACGTCATTTTAAATGGCGTTTTTTAGTAATAGACGCCTTTTTTAAAAACGCCTGTCAGATCTCTGACAACTGACAGACGTTAAAGGGTTGTCAGTAGAAAATGCCCTTTTAAAGGGCGTTTTTTGATACCCAATTTTTACGCCCATTTTGGCGTACCCAGAAGATGAATCAATGGCTGATTTTTGATGAGGATGATCTCTACGGTGAGGAGATCGTCATCACAAAAATTCAGATCATTCCGATATTCGTAGATTGGTTTAAAAGTTGAGGAATTATGGGACGTTTTCTAAAATTTCTCAGGAATAAACGCCCTTTAAAAGAGCATTTATCAGATGTGTCAGCCATCAGTCATTCGTTAGTCAGTCGGCGACTGATTGGACTGACAACAGACGAAACGCCCTTTGAAAGGGCGTTTCGTTTTCTTTTTTGGGATTTGCGAAAAGTTGTATTTTTTTTTGTAAATAAATTAAAGTTTGTTTTCTTTTCTGCAATTTTCCGTTAAATAAATTCCTAGATTTTTCTTTAGCCAAAGACATAAAATTTTTGTCCTTTCATCTGAAAACACCTTCTTACCTAAAAAACACAACACACCAGGACTATTTTCCTGCAAAATGACACACTGAGTGTGTTCCTGTTTTTTTAATCCAAAAATTAGTCGTGACCGTCTAACTCATATTCACCTATAAAGCACACCTGTCTCTTATTCTTTTGTTGAAATAAAATTCTGAATCACTTCTTATTTGTTTTTTTTTTTTAAGGGCATTTTTGTCCAAAAAGCACCCAAATGGGGTGCTTATGGAATTTGAGGAGTGCAAATAGAATTTCCCTTAGGGCCTGTTTGGTACGTGAGAAAAAGAGTTCCGATGGCGAATATTTAGCCAGGCTAATATTATCTTGGCTAAATATTTGCTCAGAGCAATATTTAACAATGTTTGGTACGTGTATGAGCTAGCTCACTTCAGCTTACTTCATTTTCTTTCAATTTGAGTGGGTCCCACATATCAAAGTAAGTCAAAAATAGGTTGGGCGTATGTCAAAGAATAAAAAAAAAATTATTTTTATCTTTTTTATATATTAAAAAATTAATTTTTATTGAAAATAGTGATTTTCCAGCGAGAAAATAAAATTTTCTCACCAAGGCATAATCGGCGTGAAAATATTTTCACAGGGGGGGGTGATCAAATGTTTTCCCGCCGCGGAGGGCAAATATGAGGGCCCGGCTAAATATTTGCCTAGGGCGAGTGGCTGCCAAACGCAGCCGGGCGAATATTTGCTCGGCCAAATATTTTATTTGCCCGCCGCAGAGCGTTACCAAACAGGCCCTAAAGTTATTTTTTCTGCTTCTAAATACGCTTCCACTTCCTAGTAGCCAACTTCTACTTCTCGTTCCCAAATCGAACCTAAACTAAGAACACAAACTACAAATTATTTTAATTAATCAAATAAATACAATAAACCTTGCCTCACCTTTTTGGTTGAGCCATCTCCTCAACCCCCTCATTGAGTGACACGTGGAGGGCAGCGCACTAGCAACCATGGTTTGAATTTTTGGGATTAGATGCTGGATCGGTGGGCTCCAATCCCGATCCAGATCACCTGATCTAGGACGGGATCGGCGCACCTCGCCCTGAGTCGACGAAGTGAGACTTCCCATGGAAACAGTGATCTCGGCCCGAGACAATCCATTTTTGCATTGAATCAGTAGGCTCCGATCCCGATCCTGATTGTCCAACCCAGAACGGGATCAGCCGAGACATCGAACCATGCTGGCAACCTGGACGGTTGGTTGAAGCCAACATAATGTGTTATAGCTACCTAGCGATAAAATTCATAAAAAGCCTCTAATAATAACTCGAACAAAATCGAACCACTAAAAATTCAATAGCGTAGGTTTCACTAAATCTAGAGCTAAATCTTGCCTTGTGTATGATCATCCTAGCGGTTATGATCTTGGGTTATAATCAATCTAAAATATGACACACTTATTGAACGGTCTTGATCAATTCATATATATGTATTTCTAGAAATAAAAGTATATACCTGCATGTAGCCGGTAACTCTTCCGGGTCAATAGGATCAGGACCTAGCATTTTAATCTTCAAGGTGTCCCTCCAATTAGCAGCTCGTGAGTGGTAAAGATCATTATTTGTAAACATCCTCACCTTTCTGGTGTAATCACGTGAGTAGAACTGTTTCTTCACCTCGGTATCTTGCTCGTTAAATCTACGTACCCCTTGTATCATCTCATCCATGACACTTATAGGGACACCATGATTCGCAATTTGAAAGAAACCCCATGTCTCTGATGCATTTAGGATTCCATCGACAATCTCCTTACGTCGATTGTCTTTCTCCATGCCTTGGAGATCTATGACTGGAACCTCGAAGTGGGTCTGATTGGAAACCAAGTCTTCGGCGGCGAGCTCATCCGGGGGTCGGATGAAGATGCGAGGTATCTTTACCACCCCGGCATCCACTAGTCCTTTGACACCAGCTTTCGTGTCATCGAAGGCCTTTACTTCTTTTGCTCTGTCATAGCCCGGCACAGTTTCGGCTTGGAATTCCCCCACACCAGAGATCTCCATTGTTTTAGATGAACCTATTAGTCTCTGGTGAGATGACTACGAAGACTCAACTGCACAAGGAAACAAATGGTCTGAAACCTTCGCTCTTATCAAGTGCTTGTCCAGTAGCACATATATAAAACTGCTTTAAGTTAAGCTTTTTTTGACTGTTTGGTAAATCATATAAAGTAATTTGACCAAACACTGACTGTTTGGCCAGTGTTCTCTATGAGTGTGCCAAGTGGCTCATATTGTCGTCAATCAGCAACAGAGAGTGTCAGCAAAGTTCTACTCCTTGTCCCCACGTCGAAAGTTGCTCTAGATCATAATTTTATCCCTATTATTCTGCCTAGCCCCACCGAAGAAACGATAAAATTGCCCAAGTCAATGATAGATGCTTTGTGTCCCGACTATTCTAGTTCCAAGAATAGCTATTTCAAAACCAGACTTGAAAAGATCCAAAACACGATAGGATCCGGAAACGAAATGTATAATAGGTTCTAGTCCTCGGTAAACTGCTCGAACCAGAACCTAGACTGATAGGATCCAGAACCGACGACATACATAATAGTGCTAAAGATATCAGGTTTTTCTAAATTTTAGTATCAAAGAATCGAAACTGATGGGAACCGAAACCGATGGGAACCGAAATATGTTTACTAGATACGTTGTACCAGACCGCTTGACATCGCTACCCTCGACAACCCATTTGGTGTGAGATTGACTAAGAATAGGATTTCCAAAAGAAAAAGGATAAGGTTGGATATGTAAAAGAGAAAGAGACCTAATTGTCATCTCTTTCACATTAACCCTTTCGTCCACTTATTAATGTATTTGTAGGGAATAAATCCCACACACCCTCGAGATACGCGTTTTTCAAGATCTTGAAAATAAGGTTGCAATTCCGTAGTTCCTTACTATAAATGCTATCGGATCCGAGTGCCCGAGACCACATTCCGAGGTGCCCGAGACCGAGTTTTGAGGTGCCTGAGACCAAATCTGAGGTGCCCGAGACCGAATTCCGAGGTGCCCGAAACCGAGTTCTGAGGTGCCCAAGACCGAATTCCGATTTGTCCGAGAATAATCCTACAATAACTCAAGATGGTGGAAGTCCACCAAATGAGCCTCCGATGCTTAGGTCAGTATACTTCAGATAATCATACTTAATTCTCCCAACTCCTCATCTGTTACTGTAGCAAATGCATGTATTTATAGCTTTCTAAACTAGATATTTATATACATATTTATGTGAACCAATAGGAGTTATCCACGTGCCTTCATGTTATATTCTTCCAAGTACATAGGGTAGGTCTGAGACCGCCGAGGTACCCGAGCATGGTATCCGAGACTGCCGAGGTCCCCGAGCACGGTGCCCGAGACTGTCGAAGTACTCGAGCATGGTGCCCGAGACCACCGAAGTATCCGAGCATAAAGTAACAACAATGTAAGTTTATTTCGAGGGACCTGAGGTACCCGAGGTCCCCGAGAATAAAGTAACAATAATGTGACCCGAGGTACTCGAGAATAAAGTAACAACAATGTGACCCAAGGTCCCCGAGAATAAAGTAACAACAATGTAAGAAGTTTATTCTGAGGGACCCGAGGTACCCGAGATACCTGAAAGCTTGAACTCTGTATGATTTTAAGTTTTACCGACATCAATATCCACGTGTTAGTCATCTGAGATGTCCATGTGTCTTGTCCGAGAAGATCTCTAGGGGAGAAATGATTTAGTACTTCGCGGTGTACCGATTCCAAAACATCAACATTTTGCTTGTACCCACAGTATTGTAACATGAGTGTAGGGTCCACTCAACGAGAAAATCGTATGGATGAATTCCCCTTTCGCTTTAACGAGACATGTTATAAAAGCTATGTTTTAAAACTCGGAACTAGGACTCGGCTTGGAAGTCCATCGGGTCGAGTCACCTCGGCGACTCGGCGAGTCATTAAATTAATTATTAAATATTTAAAAAATATTATATTTATGAAAAAACTTTAAAAATTCATAAAATGTAGACAAATATACTAAAAACATTTAAAAATGAAACTCAAAACTCAAAACCAAATTTTTTATATATCTATTTTCAGAATTGGAGTACTTTAGTAAGACTTAATGTCCATTTTGTCTTAGCATAAAAAAAAATAACACTATCCATGTCATATTTTCATAGAATAAAAAAAAGAACTTTAAAAAATTATAAAGTACAAAAAACTCATGACTTTTTGGGATTACAGAGTACTTATCAATGAAATAAAAAAAAGAAAAGAGCTTTTCTATCTTGATTAGTCCTTGTCTTTCTTTTTCTTGGCTGGTGTGTCATTTCAAACTTCACGACTAAAGCTTAAATCAAAAGATGCTTTCGGTCACAACCCTCAATAAGAACCACATGGCACATTATTAGAGGGCCTTGACCATATGGATGTTTGGCCAGTCTCTCGGTGGACTCGCAAACCAAAAATCAGCCTGATTAATGATTTACAACCTTTGGATCTTTGCCCCCAAATAAAGTACAATAATGCTAAAATTCCTACGGTTAAAATCAACCCATGAAAATAACTTCAATCCAACGCTTAGAAATCACTAATCAAGCCGGTTTTTGGTTACATCTCCATCAAGGGACTGGCTAAACATCCATACAGTCAACGCCCTCTAAAAATGTGCCACATGGCTCGTATTGTGGATTGTGACTAACTTCGGTCACAACATCATGTGACAGAAGTTTTACTCAAAACGTTATCTGTTTATCGTACGACAAGGTTGTGATGCTTGGGATTACAAAAAAAAATGTTGTGGTGCTTGTAGAAAACTCAGAAAAAATATGAGTTTTCAAGACTATTTTTTAGTCCCAAATTGCAACAAGAGGAGGGAGCTCACTTCAATCATTCTGTATGAAGAACGCCGATGTGAAGAATGAACTTCGGTCCTTCCTGGTATGCCTTCTACAATCTATAAATTTCATTGTTTGGTTTGACCTTCTCTCACAGTGATGATGGCTATCCTTTCACATCCATGGGTAATTACAGGAAGGAAGTTACCCCTTCCAAAGAAGAGGAATAATGGGTTAATTAGACAGATTGGCTGTCTTGACTCTTAATGAGTTAGAAATCCAACGTATTTACAAGAAAGAAGTTATCCCTTCCAAAGAGAGGATTGGTTAGATTGATTTGCTGGTTTGATTATTCAAAAATCTAAAAAAATTACACGGTCCTTCAAATTAACAATTGGAAAAAAGCTAATATTAAAAAAATGGGATAGAAACTTACATTTACATTGTCCCCATCATTCAAATCTTGAGATTCCTTCTCCATTAGCAAAGAAGATCAAAGGTTTTAGGGTTTTAGAATAGGGGAAAACTAATGTTTAAAACAGACGTAAAACTATTTAATACCCTGTTTTTTTACTCCCGAGTTGAGTCGACTCGACTCGGTTGACTCAGCTGAGTTCCTGACCTAACTTGGAAAAATTTACAGATCCGAGTTTGTATGCCGAGTCAACTCGAAATATGATCGAGTCGAGTCGACTCGACCGAGTCCCGAGTCGACTCGCCGAGTTTTAAAACATAGTATAAAAGTAGCCCAACCAATATTTATTATATATATAATATTGTGGGATGGGATGATTAAATTAGAAGTTTTGGAATGGGATATTTTTGGCGAGGAGATCATCCTCACAAAAATTCAAATCATTCTAATATCCATTGACTGGTTTAGAAGTTGAAGAATTAAGGACTGTCTACTTTTACCGTTAACTTGAAAACCACATTTGATGAGGTTATAAATTTCAGAATGGGTTGATTTTTTATAGGGGTGATCTATATGGTGATGAGATCATCATCACCAAAAATCAGCCATTGATTCATCTTCTATGTGGGTATGCCAAAGTTGTCAAATTTGTGGTGAAAGTTGTTGTCCCTCGATCCTGACCATTTATATATATATATATATATATATATATATATATATATATATATATCATCATCATCATCATCATCATCATCATCCAAGTTTAGAACTGCATCTTCATCTAAGTATATATAATCTCAGGGGACAACAATTTCATACAACATTTTTAACAACAAAAGTTGGCACGGGCCAATGTATAAATTAGAAGTCTTGGAATGGGGTGATTTTTGGTGAGGATGGTCTCTATAGGTGAGGATGGTCTCTATAGTGAGGAGATCATATTCACAAATTTTCAAATCAATCCAATATTCGTAGATCGGTTTACAAGTTGAAGAATTTTGGTCCGTCTTTATCGTTAACTTGAAAACCACATTTGATGGGGTTAGAAATTTCAGCATGTGCTGATTTTCTGTAGGGGTGATCTATATGATGAGGAGATCATCCTCACCAAAAATCAGCTATTGATTAATCTTCCATGTTGGTACGTCAAAATTGTTGTAAAAAATGTTGTATGAAATTGTTGTCCCCCAATCCTGACCCTATCTCTATGGTGAGGAGATCATCCTCACAAAAATTCAAATCATTCCGATATCTGTAGACCGGTTTAAAAGATGAAGAATTATGGACCGTCTATTTTTATGGTTAACTTGAAGCCCCATTTGATGGGGCTAGAAATTTCAGAATGAGTTGATTTTTTTTGTAAGGGTGGTCTATACGGTGAGTAGATCATCCTCACAAAAAAAATCAGCTATTGATTCATCTTCCATGTGGGTACGCCAAAATTGTTGTCAAAAATAGTCCCCCAAAAGCAAGTATTTTTTGTTAAAGTGGGTTAACTGGGGGTATGTGTCAACATGATAGGAGGTTGGGGGATCAAAATTTGCTTTTGTTTCATGAGAGCAATTTTTTTCGCTGCGGGATTGGGCCTGGTGAGCCATGACCCATGACATTATAAAAAGGTGAATGACCTCATTATTCAAAAATTCAACGGCGTGGATTTCTTCATATACTTAAATGAAAACTGAAATCAAGCTGCATAAGTTTGATCACCCCCAAATCAAGGGTTTCGATGATCAAAAAATATATAGTCCTACCTTCTGATCATGATCGTCTAATGTAGAGATCCCTCTACACATTTGGTGTGAGATTGATTGTAAATTGGTTTTCCAAAAGCAGAATAGAAGCAAGGTTGGACAACATCAGAAGCTGGGCCTCGAAAAGAGAATGATGATCCCGATCATCAATTCATCCCATTTGAACACAAAAGAGTCAAAAATACATCTTTTGAACTGTCAAACAACGCTTTGGTAGTTATTGGCTAAACACACGCATTCATTTTAATTATGGTTACTAGGGGACGCCACGTGCACCTTACAGGTGGCACAGTATTCTTAGAGATCACTGACCATATGGCTGTTTGGTCCATCCCTAGGTGGACCCACATGCTTAGTGATTTCTAAGCATTCGATTGGACCACATTATGAGACGTGGCACACTCTTATAGATCTCTGACCGTATGGATGTTTTACCCAACCTTAGATGGACCTACATACCAAAAATCAGCCTGATTAGTGATTTCTATCCATTGGAGAGAGTCTTTTCCATAGTTTCTTTTTTACTGTGGATTTCAAGTATTATTTGCGGTACTGAGATCCAAAGAATATAAATCACTAACTAGACTGAGTTTTGTTATGTAGGTCTACCTAGGGACATGCCAAACATCCATATATATGGTCAGTAGTCTTTAAGAGTGGGCCACCCGACTCGCATGTCCCTCATCATGGACCTCCGTCAAAGTGTATAGGTGCGTGCTCACACATCGTCAAGGTGCTAGGTGAGTGTCTAGAGGTGCATTTAATGATCTAACAGTTGGGTATTAATTTTAGACTCCCAACCAATAGTTGTCATGTTAATATGGACCATATAATGAGCCATGTGGCACACTCTTATAGATTGCTGACTGCATGGATATTTGACCCAACCTTAGATGGACCTACAGACCAAAAATCAGCTGCATTAGTGATTTTTTTCTGTTGGATTAGAGTATTTTTCGTGCTTTATTTTTTACAATGGATTTCATGCTTGGGGTACGTACTCAGATCCAAAGGTCATAAATGATTAATCAAGCTTATTTTTGGTACGTAGGTCTACATAAGGACACGGGCCAAACATTCATATGGCCAGTAGTCTATAAGAGCATGCCACATGGCTCACACTATTGTTTATCATCAACATTGATGATGGACCTACGTCATCAAAGTTTTGCTTTTTGGTGAAAGATGGAAAAGGTTTCTCTTTATATTTTTTTACCTTCTTTCATGTCAACACGCAGCCTTTATAGGCGAACGTCTAGTTTTCGCTTTATAGTATAGATAGATAGATAGATAGATATACTCAATTAAATCATCTGACTTGTTGCAAGCGCAGAGTCCTAGCTCCATGAGATTTAGAAGCAACATAGTCTCTCACTAGGGTTTCTTCATAAATAGGATGATTGTCATCCAATAATTAACAACTCTTTGATAGGGCCGTAACGTGACATAAATGCGTCAAAACATGTACTGAAAAAGCATGCTACTGATACTCTTGGTCCGACAACGTTTTCCAATACTCTATGCTCGATGCTTTTAAGTATACGCAGCATTAAAACACGACATAAATCCAGTAAGATAGTAAAATGTTTCAGTAGAAATTGGTTCAAATAATTTTGGGGGAGTTACAGATTCCGCACATAATTTCTCACACGCCCACACACACACACACATATATATATATAGGGTCAGGATCGGGGGACAACAATTTCATACAATATTTTTGACAACAAAAATTGGCACATGTCAATTTATAAATTAAAAGTCTTGGAATGGGGTGATTTTTGGCGAGGATGGTCTCTATAGTGAGGAGATCATCTTCAGAAAAATTAAATCAATCCTATATTCATAGATCGGTTTACAAGTTGAAGAATTATGGACCGTCTATGTTTATCGTTAACTTGAAAACCACATTTGATGGGGTTAGAAATTTTAGAATGTGCTGATATTTTGTAGGGGTGATCTATATGATGAGGAGATCATCCTCACAAAAAATCAGCTATTGATTCATCTTCCATGTGGGTACGCCAAAATTGTTATATATATATATATATATATATTCTATTAAAAGGGTTGCCACAAACTTCACAACTTAAAATTGGTTAGGACAGAGTTGCCATCAAGTCCTTTAGACTTGAAATTGGCAAAATAGTCTTTTAGGGGTACTTCTCTATATATAAGAGGATTATCTTCTGATAATAACTCCTTGATAGGGCCATAAAGCTTCATGGATGCATAGGAACTTGCGTTGTAGAAGCATGCTACAGAGACTCTTGGTCCGATACGATTGGAAAGCACTCTGTGCTCGACGCTTTTAAACTTGTCATTAGACATAAGCTGCATAAAAAAAAAAAAAATGAAGATCTGAAGACACATGCCCTGAAAAAATGTAAACCTACATTAATGTTTTAAAATATCAAATATTGCCTCTCGAAACATACCTTTAGAAGATCCCCAATGTTTATTACAAAAGCTCCAGGAATCGGGTGGACATCAACCCAGTGATGTTGATGAAGAACTTGGAGTCCACCAATGTGGTCTTGAAGAAGAGCAGTGAGGAAAGAGGGATCCGAATGCCTACTTGCACCCATAGTCAGTTCCGGCTCTGGGCATGCCAGATAGTAGTGCAAGCTAAGTGTAGACTCTTTACCACAACCTATGCCTCTTAGGTGGTCCGGTTTGAGACCAAGAGCCTCTGATAATAACTCGAACAGAGTACCGCCTAGGGTTGCCACATTCTTCATATACTCAGTTGTTTCTCTGCAAATTAAAATAGAGTGTGAGAAGGTTTTAATGAACAGTGAAACTGCTATGTTCAATGGAGCCTGATGGTGCTAGAGTATTGAAAGGTTTTTTCCTTAAAGGTGTTTTCATATTTTACATGCCACTTTACATAGTGGTTCGCTTCCTTGGAGAAAATTTTTAAAAGGAAGAGAGTGATGGTGAACTACTGTGTGATGTGCGAAGAAGCAGGAGAATCAGCTAATCACCTCTTGCTATACTGTAGAGTAGCCTGAGAAGTGCGGGTCATCTTCTTAGGGTCCTTCGGCATCTGGTCATTCTTATGTTTTCCGCCATGTGGCTATAGGCTTTTGTGTCTACTTCCTTTTACGGTATGGTGGGGCCTTTAGAAGGAGATGACTAGAAGGGTCTTCGATGGAAAGGAAGTCTCCAGCTTCGATATTGTGTTTATCCATAGAGGCTTTTCTATTATCTTGGTCTAAGTTGTTCATAGAATGTAAAGGGCTGCTCTTTGAAGACTTTGTCTTCAAATGGGAGTCGATTATGCGAAGGGATAGTTAGCAGCTCTGTCTTTGAGTGAGGGTTCTCTCGATCTCCTAATTAATTTCATTTTAGACTTATATATACCTCAATTTACGGGCTTCATGAGCTTGGAACTCATTCATGGCCTATTCAAGAATATCAAATGGGCACTTCAAACAAGTAAATATGGGCAAATATAGGGTTGAAATGGAAACTAGGTGATCATGACCATTGAATCAGGTAATCATAACCATCTAATCTGACTGATCTAGAGCTAAATCTTGCCTGGCGGTATATGATCATATCGTAGTAATTATGATCTTTTGGTTATAATCCATCTAAGAGGTGACACCCACTTATTGAACGGTCTTGATAAATACATAGACAGAAAATTCTAAAAATCAAAGTAAATACCTGCATGTATCCGGCAATTCTTCCGGGTTGATAAGATCGGGAGCTAGCATTGCAAAGGTCAAGGTGTCCCTCCAGTTAGCAGATCGTGATTCAAAAAGATTGAAATTGCTATTGAACCTCACCCTTCTTCTGTAATCACGTGTATAGAATTGTTTCTTCACCTCCGTATCTTGCTCATGAAATCTACGTACCCCTTGGAACATCTCGTCCAAGAGGGACCCCATGATTCACAATTTGAAAGTAACCCCATGTCTCCAATGCATATCGGATTCCATCGACAATCTCCTTACGTCGATAGTCTTTCTCCATGCCTTGGAGGTCTATGACCAGAACCTCGAAGTTGGTCTCGGTAGGAACTAAGTCCTCGGCAAGCTCATTCTGCGGTTCGAAGAAGATACGAGGGATCTTTACCGCCCCGGCATCTACTAGTCCTTTGACACCCTCTTTCATGTCGTCGAAGGCCTTTAGCTCTTTCATTCTATCATAGCCCGGCATTGTTCCGGCTTGAAATTCTCCGGCACCGGAGATCTCCATTGTTTAAGACCCCTAGGCATGAAACATAGAACAATTGGGACCTTTTTTTCAAGAATAGGATTTGTTCTCCCTCTACCACAGGTAATCGAGTCAATGTTGTTTGTGATACTATGAGTTCCAAAGGTTGGCCTTTTTTGCAGGAAGTTTCATTCTCCCTCTGCCACATTTTATGAGTTCCGAATCCGAACCAATTGCCGGACAGTTTTATATACCTTCCTCATCAGGACCTCGGCGTCATCGAGAAGTCTAATCCTTTATGGATAGGTCGCGCGTTATTCCAGTGTCTTTTCGTTGCATTCCCTTACGATTAGCTAATCGCATGTCGATACTCACATGGCAGATCAAGTATGGTGGCCCCAAGGCTATGTTAGAGCCTCTGTCCCCTGTAATATGGTTACTGTGTTTGCAATTTTGATCTAATGGGTGTGAATCTTGAGAACCGTCTGCAGTCTGGACCTAACGACGACGGCAACTAGATGATGGTAGCTGAGCGTGGCAAAGCATGTTATATCCATTTCAGGGCATTTCAGCTCCACCACTTGGAAAATTGGTTGAACCCCCTTGTACTTCCATCAACAATCAGAGCAAGATGTGGCTCCTAGCCATAAAGACTTGAAATTCTATGATTAGGAAATGTGTGGCTCCTAGCCATTTTTGGGCAAGATGTGTAATGGAAGAGGAATGGTAGCAAGCAACACATTCATAATGTTGCACAGATGCTATGCGCTAGAAGACAAGAAAAAACACGCAAAAATAGCGGGGTAGCCTACTCAAATCCATCTTAAAATACCAATCAGACATTTTTGGCGTGCAAATCTACCAAAAAGTGTGGGTCAAACATCCATCAATCCGTTGGCCCAAAAGAGTTGGTGGCTGAGGCCTTTGTGCGCCTGTGCTGTGTATGTGCGTGAAGCCTCGTCTCCCTCTCTTGTAGACTGAGACCGGTGCAGAGAAAAAGAATTCTCAAATTTTGGCCTGAAATCCCATAGGAGTCCCACCCAGACTTCCAACACCAAGAACTAACCTGATTAATTACCATCGATCCACCTAGGTAGAAGATTAACCAAGTTAGAAGTTCAAACAACAATCGATCGATTTCTCATTTCCTATTCTGTTTGCTTGATATCGATTTCTAAGAAAAACGAGGGGAAATGCACCTTCACCCTCACCCATGTACCTGCACACAAATATATAGCTTTGCACAAGGACGCGGTAATTGAAAGTAAAGGAAAATCATTGAACCAATCTAAAAATGTCTGTAATAACTTAAAATTTAAATAAAGCAAATGAGAGACATCTGTTTCATCGATAACAGGCTAAACTAAACCTCAATTCATTCAAGAGGAGGTTCATCAAGTACCTAAAGCAACAAAATCACCTCCTCAAAAGGGTCCGATACAAGAATACAGCAGCAGATTTCGAGCAACACCACTTAGCGAAAGCCAAGCAGATTAACATCGTTAATTTCAGGCACCGACCAAGAACTGAACCACTATGACCTCACAGTCACAAATAGACCCTTGCATGAACACGCCAATTCTTTTCTAGACCGTTTTTGTTTTGGGAACCTTCTTTTTTGCTTGTCTTTTCGGGATTGAGTTCTTCATCCCTAGGAAAAAGAGCAATGCCCCAAAAAGCGCCAAGCTCTGCAACAATGGAAAAAAAATGGAATCAACTAAATATCACACAGCCCATCCGTACATGCCACAATCCAGAGGAAACACACACAAAGATCTGGTCTGATCAACACTAAGAACCCGCATTTCTAACCTGTGAAAACTTGAAGAAAAGTTGAACAAATTCGTTCTTCTCAATGTCATAATTGTAGAAGTCGTACAAAATAGGAGTAGTGATAGCCTGATGCAGAATCTGCACGAGTAAGGAAATCTATATTCAGCATATGGAGCTTACTAGTACTGGAGAAAGACTAAATATCCACAAGAAGCAGCTTTAAAGGCCAAAATGCAAAAATTATAAACATCAAGGAATACAGACCAGGAGATAAGCGCCAAGGGAGCTGCCAAAGATAAACAGAATGCCTCCAATCCCCTTAAGAGCTATAGCCGCAGCGACTAAATGCTTAATCTGCAAATAACATCTCTCCAAGTTACAAATGACACTAATGGCCATGACCGAAGCACAAAAAGGAATTGATTCACCCAAATGGATTGAGGTAAAAAGGGGAAGGAGGAGCATTTCTCACTTCGATTTCTTGCACTTGCACCCCAAGATTAGAGGTCACATGATTAGTAAACACATCAAACTTTGGTCTAAGAGCCTGTGCTGCTGGCCCACCATCAACCCTGAATTCGTTAAACCTATAAAAGAAAAAAGTCACATTAAATCACAATCAAGGCATCTAGACATTAGGCTATTTATTTATTATAAGCAGAAAATTGACAGACTAGATTCTGAGGATGGCGCTTATCCAGCAGAAAGAAAGCTAAAAACAAGATTACAATACCATGTATAAGGGAATGCCACTAACAGGCCACCACATGTAAATATGTTTGTAGAATTGCAGTGGAATGGAAAAGAATAGCTTCACCAGGGAACACTACTTAGATTCTGATTCATAAGTTCTGCTACGCAAATTGAGCCTCGGATATTGATTCGTCGTAGGGGTGTACATGGATAGTTGGAAATTCGCATCCGAATTCGAATTCCTATTCAAATAATCAGATATTATCCGAAAACTTCAGATTCGGATATTGATATATCCGATCTGATATTTTATAGAATTGTAGTTATTATAATATATATATATATAATAAATGTAATATAATCTGTTCTATAAATATAATCATAAAAAACAGATTATATTATATTTATTATTATATATAATTATATTTATTATACATATGTCCGATTTTCTTATCGGACGATTCATATATTATCGGATGTCTAATAAGTTAATCGTGTGTGTGTGTGTGTGAGCATCTACAGGGACTCTTTTATAGACATGAAAAGGTATACTAATGCATTAATATACAGATATATGTAGGTGTGGTTGGCTATAGAGCTATCCCTGCAGCCAAACACACTTATAATAATATAATGTTCAGCTCTTAATTTTCTATGAAGGCCAAGCATTGTATTATAGCATAAATAAGAATTAATAATGCATTTAAGTATATGAGCCATTGCAATGTATGTTCCCATCCATGCAATAGGCTTCAAGTTCATGGGCAGAGGAATGTATCTTTCAAAACTCTGGGTGATAAGCTAATATTGACTATCTCCTAGTGAGTACTACACAGCACATTGGAATTGCTTCACTCTGAGAAGAGGATAACAGTATGCTCTAATTACAAGGCAACAGAAAAAGGTCAAGATGTCATAGCAATGGTAGTAAGTTAATACAACACTGCCTCAATGAAAGTCATTGGATATAGGAATATTGATGTCATCCATAAAAAGGTGTATGCCATCCCATATCCAATGTCTTGCACTGAGCTGATATAATAACTTACCACTCCGACATCAGTGTCCATAGAAGAACTAGGAACAATTACAAGATAATTGGCAATTGATAAACACCAGACAGATCACTCGATGAAAGAAAAATTTACACAAAGCAGGTTATTATTTGAACCATAATAGATAATGCTATGGAGCAAATTAGGAAGCAAATACCAAAGTGAAGGGGCCAACTCAAATCGTGACTAAAATGAATCAAGATGTCAAAGTGTTGATGTTGATCTTATGTTGGACAAGGAAAAAAACTGCTTAGCAATAACACTAACAGTTGAATGAGGAAGAAAATGCCATTGAGTATCTTTGTTCCACAGCCACTCTGTGTCACAACCTTAAGATTGCAGGTTCCATTCCAAACGAAATTAAGAGCTCTCTTTCACAAATATAAACATTGTACCTTTAGTTTTCAATTGCCCGGGTACAAATATAAGGTGTTACAATTCAAAACACATGGATCAAGTTGCAATCTTACAACAGATGGGGAGACCTAATATGGAATCATGCACTTGATGCTACTGTATTTCAGTTAGACATAGAGCATACTTTGACATGAGAGGAATTAAAGCCCCTTTGAGCAAGTAGAATTAGCTTTTGGCACTTCATGTTACACTAAAATATAATACGATGTCACTAACTAAGTTGATCATTGTAAACATATTTCAATTATGTGCATAAATAGTACATTGCATTTGGAGGAATGTATTTGTCCATTCCATGCCCACACATGCTTGAGAGAGCAAAGTGGTTCAATATCTTTTTAGTTAGTGAAAAACACATTTATGGATTATAAAGGTGGTATAACAAGTACTCCCAGGAGATCCCACAACGCTCAATTACATTTTATTTGAAATTATATCCACACCACATACACTATAACATTCACATATATACGTGTGTGGCGGGGGGATTCCGTGTCTAACACCCGTATACGTGTTGGCACATAACGCTCATGTCCACGTCAAGAAATAAAAGTCCCGTGGATACTACTTATTCTACATTTTACTTGTTAAGGGAGTAAGAATACTTCCTTTGATTGTCTATAATATTTCTCTAGTTCTTCATGTCCTTCAGAACTTTCCAGAAACTTTTTTAGTTTTTGTGCATCTAAAAATAACACAGGTCTATGCCACACTCCTAAAGTTGTGAGTAAGCACTTCACTTAAAACATTGACCCTATGATAAATTAAATCAATTACTAAGCAAAACATAACATTTTTCAGCAATGCAGCAATAGTTTCTTCATTCAACCTACACTACCCTCCAATAAAATAACTCCTCAACTCTATTATTAATAACAAATTACGCTATGTGAAAGATAAATAAATAAATAAATAAATATATATATATATATATATATATATATATATATATATATATATATATATATATATATATATATATATTTGGTAGTTAAGCCTGTTTATAAAGAGATCAGTAACTCGGTGAAGGCTGGTTTTGAACCCGGGTCTATGGTATCATCACCCCCAAACTTTACCAACTGAGCAAGCTGGCACATTCAATGTAAAAAAGATACTGACCCTGTGTTGGTGTCCGACAGCATTACCTTGAAGCAGCAAACCATAGGACTCACAACATACCTATAGTTCCTAATTAATTTATGGGCAAATGTAGTTGTTCAAAAGTAATTAGATAAATAATTGTCCTATGAGTGAAGGTAAAAGATCAAATGATGATATAACAATTACGAGCTAATGGTCAATCGATAATTAAGTACTCGATCAAATAGCAAGAAAGGGACACAAAGGTTACAAAATTGATCAATACGAAAAAATACAAAATGACAAGCACCCAATAAATGACTTCTTGAACATATATTGATTAGTATAAAATAATGTTTCCCAGTGATCACCAAATCCCAACAAAGTAAAAATTCACAAGGAATACATAACCAAATATCGAGACTTGTAGAATGCGATATGACTTCAACAACCACAGTAATAGGCACAAAGATATAGCAAACCTAAAATTCAGGACTGCCAATTGATAGTAGACTAAATCAAAGTAATTTATTATTAACAAACACCTAGTATGAGCTCTTTCATCAAGAAACCATCACGATCCACTTATCAAATAGTCATTGAAGGTAGAAACTAAGAATATGAACACCTAGGAACCCGATCTGGTCAAATTATCGGCTTCTCATAAACCAAGATAAAATTCAAACACACGGCAAGAGTAGAATTACTTATTTACAGAAAGCGCAAAAATTAGCTCTAACAGATCCCAAATCAGAAGCATAGAAAATACCGAAATTCAAACGAACAGACCAGATCCATCAGATGCAGAGTTATAACAATTCAAACTGAGCAACAAAACACTCAAAGAAACAAACTTTACAACAAATAAAATCAACAAAAACCACTAATCCAGCAGAAAAACCCAGTCGGAAGATTCAAATCTACCAGATCCAATCACAGTCAACGACTCTAACCTACAAGAAGTAAAAACTCTAGCTTTCCACCTTGGTTATTCATACAAGTTACAGAATCAAAGAAATAACAAGCAAAATCAGACCTCCTAAAAAAAAAAAAAAACAGAGCTTTAGTCAAGAAAGGTTTGAGCAGATCTAAGAAGAAAAGTGAAGAAGACGAGCTTACTCTTGCCATGCAGAGAGGATGAACACAGAGGCGAAGAGAACTCTGCCTGCAAACGAAGTAAACCCCATTGATGTACGGAAACCTCGCTCACCCGCCCGAATCTCTGTCCTTCGAAGTCAAGAAAGAAGACACAGAAGGGAAAACAGAGGGGAGAGCGAGCGAGAGACTTACAGTTTTGGGGTCCGAATACCGAAGAACCGCTCTACTTAAAAAGCACGGGGCGCGTAAAGGTCTCTCGGCCCGATCGTGAAAATACCCTTTCATCTTCAGTAATATACAATAATGCCCCTGCACTCAAATACGAGTAGGATACTAATATCAGAACTTTGTAGTAGCTTAATATAATGCTACTATAAATGTCAGCCCTTGGATTTGGAAATAATGAAGTCATGTTTTATCAGATCACAATTTTATAATCCAAGGGCTGATTATTTAAGGTATCACAGAGGCTATGGCATCATCGGTCAGATGGGTACTTCAACAGATGATCTTCTGAGGTAATGGCACAAGCATGAAATTATTAATTAATTAATATAATTAAGATCTGATCTGATCCCATGGTGCAATGGACTACAATAATTAGGTACTTTGATTAGGATGATCTAAATATCCAGAAAAGAGGCTCACGTCGGTGTAAGAGGAATCTTAGCCAGCAACACCTTGATGGAGTTGCACAGATCCAACACGTAAAAGACAAATATATATATTTTAATGGGTCGTGATGTAACAAGGTAGAGATGAGTATAAACCGCTGCCATCTGGGCCTGACCGCATGGATGTTTAGCCCACCACTTGATAGACTTTCATACCAAAAATCAGTATGCTTGATGATTTTTAGTCGTTGGATTTACCCATAAAATGGTTGAATCCAACTACACAAATCTCGCCATAAAAATCACTAAAATCTAATGGCTGTGAATTACCAATCAGGGTGATTTTTGGTGTGTATATCCACTAAGGGGTGGGCTAAACATCTATGAGGTCGGTGGTCCAGATGGCAGCTGTGAGCGTCAGGTCTACCTTGTTACATCTTTTTTCCTATTTTAGTTGAAGAGTTCGTCTAAGAGTTACACCCATTTCTCACATCTAGCGGTGGAGCCCACGTAGAGATCATGTTGGACAATCCAACGGCTCAATGTATATTGTTCTTGTTATGTTGATCATCATAAGGTGGTGTAGCCACAATGCGAAAATGTTGACTTGAGTAGCCTTTAGTCAGCAGCCTTATTTTGTGGTTTATTTTATATTTTGGAAGTGATATTATGCTCAGATTGAGCACCGTATTAGGGTGCTCGTGCTCAAAGCATCATTTGCATTGATGGGAAATTGTTACAATGGCCAAATATCGTAGATCGAATGATCTCATTAAATCTGCAAAGATTATCAATGCGATATCGGACGATTGGTTCAATTTGATTTCATTGAGTTCGTTATGATCACATTACACATGATCAATTCTCATTTAAAATACAACATTCTTTGCCGAATCTCCAAGTAGAATAGAACATCTCAGGTTTAATGGTAAGTAATGAGGAAGTTTAATAGAATTAAGTAAAAGAATAAAAGGCTCCATTAATCTAACACTACTTTATCAAAAGAGGGAAACAGCCAATTGCTCGCAGGTACTTTATTAAGGCCGTGTTTGTTTATCACAAAGTCGCATGACTTTTATATTTCGTGCGACTTCGATTGTAGATGTGCGTTTGGCATGACCAAGTCGCACGTCAAGACAAGTTAAGTTGGTTCTTAAAGTTGCACTGAGGCTGAAAAACTGACATCTAGAATAGGCTGGCCCAGCACAAGTAATCCACTTGATATTTGATTGACATGATACATGGAACCAACATATTATATAAGTTTTTGATTGTGTGAGGCCAACCAAACACATGAGTTAGTTCCACTTCACTTGATACATGTGAGGCCCAATAATAAGCCACATATCTACTTTCAGAGTATTATGCATCAAGCTCAATACATATGCAATGTATATAATAATTTCTCAAAACAAGTCTTGCCACCAATTGTTACGTTCATTGTGCGCGTTAAAATGCGCCATTACAATTCTATTGCGCGACTTCACATTGCGCACCGTGCAAACTGAATTCTCACTAAACAAACAAGGCCGAAATTGGATCCCTCTTATCTATATGCAGAAATTGTTTTTTTAAATAATAATTATATTAATTATCCATGTGGAATTTAATATGGGAAAAAAGTTCACATTTAGGAATATATAAATGTGCAAGCTAAGTTATTTCAATGAACAGCTTGGCTTTTCAATGATCCATGATATCAAGATACGGCAAGGACACGGAAGTAACAACACAATGTCACCAACAACCCAACCCCATTACTTAATATGACATTTAAGGCTATATGGACTAGGGACGGCACCGGCACCCGCACGTGCGTTGCACATGAGTATTTATAAGGGCCTCATCAGTGTTGACCGACTGCAGCATGAGCTCACTGTACGGATGTTTGGCCCAACTCTAGGTGGACCTACAGACCAAAAATTAGCCTGATTAGTGATTAATAAGAATTGGATTAGAGTCATTTTCCTGGATTGATTTTATCCATAGAATTTGAGCATGATTTGGATTACAAAGATGCAATGGCTTGAAATCACTAATCAGGATGAAATTTGGTATGTAGGTCCACCTAGGGATGGGGCCAACAACTCTAAGAGTGTGCCACATTGCTCATATTGTAGTCCCTCATCAGTGTTGATAAGGGTTGTCAGTGTTCTGAACAACCTATGAAGCCGAGTGCCGTGTGAGCGTCATGCACCAACTCAGGTTTTGGCTTTATATGGTGACTTATTTTAAATTTTGGGACAGAGGAATTCCAAGTCCGAGGATGTAGGTTTCTTCCGTGCACAGACTTGGCAATTTCATACAAATGTTGGTATAGACTGACGGTCCAGGTTTCTTCTTTGCACCCACAAGGCATTTTCAACGAAATGATTACCAGAACTCACACTTTAGACCGGGGATTTAGATTTTTCTTTACACCTACGATTGAGGATTTAGGTTTCTTCTTGATGAACTTTGGTGGTATTTTTCATCTAAAAGTTATTACCAACCCGTGGTTTGTCCAAAAACCAAGAAACACGACAGACTTGGACCTCCAACCTCAACTGCCACGTGTAAAGAAAACACCCACCACTCTAGTCAAGAAGTTTTAGAGTGTTGCGTCTTCTTCTTCTTTTATTTTCTTTTTTTCTATTTTTTGGTCCCACCCAGCGGCGGAGCCAGGAAGGGACTAGGGGGGCACGTAAATCTTTAACGCAAATTTATTAAATTTTTTTGAACTTATTGCCCCCCTTCAGTTTTAGTATAGTGCCCCCTATTAGAGACGCTGAACCGTATGGATGTTTGAGCAGTCCCTAAGTGAGCCTACAGACCAAAAATCAGCCTCATTAAAGGTTTCAAACCACTGGATATTTGTACCCCAAATAATATTCAAAATCCATGGTTAAAAATCAACTCCTGAAAATGCTAATTTTTGGTCTATATGTTCATCTAGGGTTGCACCATACATCCATACGGTTAGAAATCTCTTAGAATATGCCATGTGGCTCATATTGTAGGTGGTTCCAAGGTTTTAAAGGGACCGTTATAACAGTATAATGGACTGGGGGCGTTACCGTTTTTTCGGTTATAATGAATTGTAACGCTCGGGGGGCAAAAATTAAAAGAACAAAAAAAGCGGAAAAAACTACACTGGAAAATAACGGAAAAAATGATTTTTTTCACAAAATTTTCCAGCAAAATAATAGTTGTTATTTTCGTTATATCGGAAAAATAATGGCCGTTATTTTTCTGGGCGTTTTAACGGAACATAACGTAATGGGGGAGGTCCGAATCCATTATAATGGCTGTAATTTTCGTTATAACAGCCGTTTTTTAAACCAAGGGCGGTTCTACTCAATTGATTGTGCCACCCCTTGAACAAATTCCTGGCTCCGCCACTGGTCCCACCTGAATTATATTGAGGTGAACTAATTGCAATTCTTAGTCGATCGCGCGCCTCCTACCGGGGTTAACACGAACCTCAGGCCACTTGGACATTAAGCATTGAGTCAGCCTATTACCTACTCAAGCTGCCACCTCTACGTGCCACGCCAAGCTCCCTGTAGTGGAGTAAAGCTTCGGTCAACATGCACAATTCGAGCCAAGTGCAAACTATTAGAGGGCGCTGACCGTATGGATGTTTGGCCAGTCCCTCGGTGGACCTGCAATCCAAAAATCATCCTGATTAGTGATTTACAACCTTTGGATCTTTGCACCCAAATAACACTCAATAATGCTCAAATTCCTACAGTTATCAACCCATGAAAATAACTTCAATCCAACGCTTAGAAATCACTAATCAAGCTGATTATGAAAATGACTGCCGTTATAACAATTTTAAGGCCCTGCTTCAATGCAAATTGGATGCAATGCACCCACTTGCTACAGTTTTGGGATTACACGTGATTGGTTGGGGTTCTGCAAATAAGCTGCAGAGCAAGTGGTTGCCCAGCCCTTGCAAACTCTTTAAGGAAATGGATGCAAGAATGTGCAGCCCAAAAATTGTGGTAAGTGACTGCAATGTAACTCACCGCACTTGCACTGGAGTGCAAACTGCATCCCAGTGTAGGGAACCAAGCAGGGCCTAACTGTCTGTAATCTTTATTTAACAGTTAGCTGAAAACAGAATTTGAATAAATAAATAAATTTTGACCATTATTTAAAAAGGGGCTGTTATAACGGTATAACAGACTGGGGGTGTTACCGTTAACGGATTATAATGCTCAGTGCAAAAACGGAAAACATAAGCTGGTGAAATTCAAAATTTGAAATTTGAGTTTCAAATTTTCAAAAACAAAAATAACGGAAAATAACAAAAATATAACGGAAATAACAGCTTTTTTCACAATTTTTTTCAGGAAATAACAGTTGTTATTTTCGTTATTTAACGAAAAATGACGGCGTTATAACGACAGATGACATTTAAGTTTTTTTTTTTTTTTTTTCCACAGGAGTTTCAAGTCTGAGGATGGTTTCTTCCGTGCGCCTACTAGGCAATTTCATCCAAATGTTAGTTTAGAGTCTTTAGACTGCCGGTCCAGGTTTCTTCGTTGCACCTACAAGGCATTTTCATCGAAAAGTTATGATAGGAATTCACACTTCAGAGTTTAGACCCGGGTTTAGATTCTTCTTTACACCTACGAGTTTTGTTCCTTGTCTTCTCCTACAAATGTTACCGACTTTCACACTTCAGATTGAGGATTTAGGTTTCTTCCTTGAACTTTGCTTGTATTTTTCATCTAAAAGTTATTACCAACCCTTCGTTTGTCCAAAAACCAAGATTCACGACAGATTTGGACCTCCAACCTCAACTGCCACGTGTAAAGAAAACACCCCACCACTCTAGTCTAGTCAAGAAGTTTTAGAGTGTTGCTTCTTCTTCTTCTTTGTTTTTTTTTTCTTGGTCCCACTTGATAGTTGATATTGAGGTGAACCAAGTGCGCAATTCTTAGTCGACGCCTCTTACCGGGTTAATACGAACCTCCACAGGCCACCTGGACATTACTCATTGGGTCAGCCTATGACCTAGTCAAGCCGCCACGTCTACCTACCACACCAACCTCTCCGGTAAAACTTTCATTGGCCGTCAAGCGACCGCCCACAATATGAGCCACATGACACATTTTTAGAGGACACTGAACGCATGGATGTTAGGACAATCCCTAGGTGGACCTACAAACCAAAAATCAACTTGATTAGTGATTTCTAAGTGTTCGATTAGAGTCATTTTCATGGCGGGTCGATTTTAACTGGGGGAATTATTTTAGCATTATTGACCATTATTCGGGGTACAAGGATCCAAAGGTGTGAAGTCACTAATCGGGCTGATTTTAGTTTGTAGGTTCACTCAGGGATTGGCCAAACATCCATACGGTCAGCATCCTATAAGAGTGTGCCACATGTCAGCGAAGTTTTACTCGAAGCTCCCTGTAGTGAACTTTGATTTGTTGTCAATCCAATGTTTGCACTAACAGTCATTATGAGGGACAAAGGAAAAAAATGTACACCCAACCGACTGGAGTAAATGGTTGGTGTGGACACCATGGTTCGAAATCTCGATGAAACGTATGGCCAAGCTTAACAACTCATACAACAGAAACCCAAGGAATAGCAATGAACCCCATCATCCAAAATGGCTCGAGCAAACTAACTAGGGGGGAACATCAGCTCACTACTGAGGGCAAAGCCAGGGTAGAATTAATGAAACGAAACCTTCGCTGCAGAATCACTCGCCTGTCCCTGTCGGTTTACTTTAGCTTCCGACTTCTCCAAAGTCGGCTTAAATTCTTCATTATCCTTGGCTTACAATACTCGACTTCTCTAAATTTGGCTTGGCCCCAAGTACTCTTCGGCCCATACATCAATATGCTTAGCTACATCAACCATTATTGAAGGGCCGGCCTCTGCATCATACTCCACCGCCATTTCTTCTAACTGAAACTTCGATAAATCTACTAGCATCTCCTCTAGGACAATAGTAGCGGTGGGCGAAGAAGAAATGTCAACTCTCACTGATGAAGATAGAGACAAAGCCCGTAGAGCAAATTGTGTCCTGAGTTGCTTCAAGTAAGAGGACTCCATAGTAGTCATGTAGTTGAATTTTATCGGTCGGCCAAGCAAAACCTCAACGTGCTGAGCATGATCGGAAATTTATATATATAAGTTTTTACGTTATTACAATTAACAAATAAACACATGGTTGAGCAAGCTTAAGGGAAATCCCTTTATAACGAAAATTCTTGGGGATTTCCAATTGCAATACCCTTTCTCGACTGGTATATCCCCAAACTCATACCCGATATAATTAGTGGGCATGCCTCCCAAATATTATCAGAGGTTAGTATGCTTTCAACCAAGGTCCTTCGGTTATGCCTCTTCTCAAGGTAAAAAAAACCCTTACCTTCTAGGTTTTTCTTCAAACGGTAGGTGTACCTAGTCTTAGGTACATCTATGTCAAGATTATATCTCTTATTTAGCTCTACAATATGATACATTATTCTTAAAAAGTTCTCGTTAAACTGACTGGAAACCCGACTGTAAACCTCCCTCACTAACAAAGGAAAAGGAATCGACACCCTAACCTTAGCTGACCTAGAATCATGATAGCTCCATAGGAATAGACTTCCCTAGTACCAAACTGAACGATGATGTTCAACTAGGCTAGTCTCAACTGTACACGTGTCAATACATTATGCAAACCAAAAATCCTCTCTCAAGATCAAGAGAAGAATTGGTTGCCAAAAGAAAATTTAAGAGGAAGGAAAAATCAAGTTGCAAATTAAACTTACCAAGAGAGAAAGGTTGAGGCTTCCCATACTCCTTCTAGCTGTAGATTTCAAATCAAATTCTATATTCATAAAATGTTGTATTTTGCTTCATCTATTGCTAAATATTTATAGGCCTCCAAGGCAAGTATTAAACATCTCCAATATTCCTTAGCCTTCAAAGGCAACTAACTACACATTCCCATGAATATTAACTCTATATATTATGGACTTTAATATTGAGTCACTCCAAGATACCTATGACCCATGGTCCATTACCCATGACCCATAACTAGGTGCTTCATCTAGCCTTAGGGTGGTTGTGCCTGCATCAAACTCTTCCCATTGAAAAAAAAAACTCACCCTCGAGTTCGGCCAAGATAATTCTTTGCCTTTTCAAGAATCTTATCAAAATGCTCTACGATGTCAACTTTTTCATCACCCGTTTGGTATATACCTTAACGCATATCACAATTTAAAAGAATCACTTCCTCGGGTTCAAGCATCATGTCCATGCAATTAATAACGATATCTCATTCCAACTTTACATATCGTACACATCACCAAGCACTTTGACCACCGTTGCTCATAGATGTGTCCTATGATATCTATCATTTCTCCTATAACATTGATTCAACCAAAATTTTAATATCACCCATTAAGGCTTTCATCAAAGTATCATCGTTGACGTCAATTTTATCTTTATTGGAATAGATCTCATAATTTTGTTGAGAATTCAAATCAAGAAATTCCTCCATGACCATCATTTCAACTTCTGTAATTTGTTCATCCGAATAGTCATCGTAAATTGGAGGAGAATTCAATCAACGAATTTTTCTAGATAGCGTAACTTTAAAAGAAAATCTCCCTCCCTTTCCATAGGTTCTTCACGCGAAACACATACGTGTAATGAGTTAAAAACATCCTCGAAGGTGAGACCATCATCTACACAACTCCGATTTTTGAAAAGTTCTAAACGTTTCGTGGGATGTTGCACTTGCCTTTGTAAATCCTAAACTTCAACATCTTGGATATCACGCTCTCGCGAAGGAATATCACCACGACCACCTCAACCACGCGTACACACCTTTGGATCTCTTTATACGCCTCTAATTCCTTGGCCTCCATGGCAAATATTAAACACCTCCAAAGCAACTAATTACACATTCCCATGCATATTAACTATATTATGAACTAATATTGGGTCACTCTAAGATATCCATGATCCATTACCTATGACCCATGAATCCTAAGTGCCTCAGCTAACAATGGGGGTGGTCGTGCCTGCATCAGTACATTTCATCCATACATAAATTAATATATTCAATGCCCAAGCACATGACCTGTGGGCCCACCTACCTCTAAGATTCTAAAATAGTTGTATCTCATGAAATTAGTAAGGATCTCATTGAATCCACTTCAACAAGAAAACTTATTTATGTGGGAAGAATAGATTCTAATCACAACCAGACACTTCCTAATACATGATTAACACTAGCAAGAGTCCAATTCCTTTGAGAATTAGACTTTCCTTAACCTGATAGATCACTATTAGAGACTTTCCTCAAAGGAGTAGCTCAAATAGTAGTAAGTCTCTAATAAGAGTTCAATCTCTCTTGGAATAAGACTCTTCTCCAATTCTATAAATAAATGTCATAAGCAAAAGTATGATCATCAAGAATTCAGTTAGTTCACCTATAACTTCGTCTCCATCTTTTCACTTGAGTATCAGAGTATTTTTGTAGGTACCACCCAACGTCCAACCAGCAAAGGAGCTTCTCTTTTCATTCAACTCGAACCATCAAAGATTGCGGGAAGTTGGGAACCATAATTCGAGGTTGTAATTCAAAATTCATTTAAAAATTCTATAAAAATATAAAATAGAAAAATAATAAAAAAATATTTAAAAATTGAAGTTTCAATAATTTGTGTATAAAACATGTATAATGGCTCATAAATATGCAAATTTTAACTAATCTTCGAAAAGTTCAGCCATAAAATACTTTTTTTTGCACCAAAAATTCGTAAAATTTATGTATAACATGTGAACTTACTATGTTCTACCTAGTTCAGAAGACACAACCTGATTGGATAATACCATCTAGACCCATGGGCTTCTTATGAACTTGCTGCTGCAGATTCTTATAATTGGATGTTTCAAATTGCCATAACACAGACTCGTTGATATTGTTGAGGATTTGCAACTCAGGCCCTGCTTGGTATCGCCGTAAATATTTGTTTGCAAACATTTGCAACATGTTTTTTGCATTTCTAGGTGCTTGGTTGCACCCCACAATTATTTATGTAGGTAAATATTTTCCATGAGTACATTTTTTACGATTTGAGCTGCTAATGTTTACAGCCAAAAATGGCCGCAAACATTCACTTTTTGGCTTGAACTTTCTTGAAATATATATAATATTTGGCCCCCCTAGATGAAGAGTAAAATTCACTCACCGCCTGTGATGACTGCCCACAATATGTGCCAGGTGGTATACGTTTAGAAGACGCTGATCCTATGAATGTTTGGTCCAAGTTTTAAAGGGGGCCCATTATAATGGTATACCGGACTAGGGGCGTTACCGTTTTTCCGTTATAATGAATTGTAACGCTCAAGGGTAAAAACAAAAAATAATGAGAAAATAACATAAATAACGGGAAAAAATGGCGCTGAAATTCAAATTTTGAAATTTACATTTAAATTTAAATTTTCAAAAATAAAAAATAACAAAAAAAAAAAACTAAAACTAAGCAAAAATAACGGAAATAACAGACTTTATTCACAAAAAAATCCAGAAAATAACGGTCATTATTTTCATTAAAATGGAAAATAACGGCCATTATTTTTAAAACATTTTAACGGTTCATAACGTAACGGGGAAGGTCTGAATATGTTATAACGGCCGCTTTTTAAACCATGGTTTGGTTAATCCCTAGATGGGCCTACAAACCAAAAATCAGCCTATTAATGATTTCAAATCTTTGGAGGGCAAGGCTCGGGGAACCCCCATTTTTGACACCCATTTTAGCGTACCCACATAGAAGATGAATCAATGACTGATTTTTGGTTTGGATGATCTCCTCACCATATAGATCACCCCAACAAAAAAGTTAGTCCATTCTGAATTTCTAACCCCATCAAATGTGGGTTTTCAAGTTACATGGTAAGAATCGACAGTCCATAATTCTTCAGCTTCTAAACCAGTCTATGAACATCAAAATGATTTGAATTTTTGTGAGGATAATCTCCTCACCATAGAGATCATCCTCACCAAAAATCAGCCATTGATTCATCTTCTATGTGGGTGCGCCAAAATGGGTGTCAAAAAATGGGTGTCCCTCGAGCCCGACGCATCTTTGGATAGTAGTACCCAAATAATGGTCAATAATGCTTAAATTCAACGGTTAAAATCAATCCAAGAAAATGACTCCAATCCAACACTTAGATGCTCAAATTCAACGGTTAAAAGCAATCTATGGCATCCGTTAATCAGGTTGATTTTTGATTTGTTGATCCACTTAGGGATTGGCCAAACATTCATACAGTCAGCATCCTCCACAAATGTGTCACATGGCTCATATTGTAGGTGGTTATAGGGGGCAATCATTGTGGAGGGTCAGCAAAGTTATACTCCTAGATAGACATCTAGACCAAAAAAATAACATGATTATAGATTTCTAAAAGTTATAGTGGAGTCATTTTCATTGGTTGATTTTTAACCGTGGAATTTGGCATTATTTAGGGTACAAAGATCCAAAGGTTTGAAATCACTAATCAGGCTGATTTTTAGTGTGTAGGTCCACTTAGGGATTGGACAAAGATACATACGGTCAGTGTCCCTCTAAAGTATTCCCCATACTCAAATTGTGGGTGGTCAGCAAAGTTCTACTCGGACCAACCGATAATTGGGTTCCCGCCCAAAATCAACTTGCCTGGACCATCTCATGATTCTCAGCCATTTGGTCCGTTGTTTGATTGGTTGTGATCATCCAATTCATTGACATTGTTCGTAGGTGATCTCCATCTCTTATTTTGGATTCATCAAATACTCGGAAAATATTTGCATTGCACCCTCAACCCAAGCGGTGGAAAGTATTTGCAACTGATTTTATGGGTTAATACCAAGCAACAGAAAATGTTTGAAGCTGTAAACATTTACAAAGCAAATATTTGTAGAGGTAAATATTTGCATCCTACAAATATTTACTGGTTACCAAGCAGGGCCTCACATACAAATGGATATTTTAGAGAAGAAAGGTCAAAGAGACTCTGTCGCTCACTCCTAAGACCGAGGTTAGAGAATAATTAACGGGTTAAGGGCCGTCTTTGCTGATAAGCCCAAGCCCAGTTTCTTGTAGGGCCAGGCCTACATGTCCATAGGCAGCCCACTCCATTAGCAAAAGATCTTGTTTGCATCGTCACCCGATGCTCTGCTTCCTACCAAAATAACAGATAAGGTCTCTCTCTCTCTCTCTCTCTCTCTCTCTCTCTGTAACACAGGCTACACAGCACACACAGAAGTCTTTCACTTCTACGATTCCACCTCCCACCATGATCTCTGTAAACCCCCCAAAACCCCTTTCTCTCTTCCACAACAACCAGCCAAACACCTCCCTCTTCCTTAACGTACACCCCTCCCGCCTGCTTAACTTACGCACCCCTAAACACCTCTTCAAACCCATCTCAGCTACTGCTACCCCATCAACCCCTCCTTCCTCCCCATCCAACCCACAAGTCTACCAACCCTTCCGACCACCTCCCTCTCCTCTCCCTTCCCAATTCCGCTCTCTCGACCCGAACAGTCGCCTCGAAATCCTCCGCGACCGCCTCGGCCGCTGGTACGAATACGCCCCACTCATCCCCACCCTCTTCCAAGAAGGCTTCACTCCTTCTTCCATCGAAGAAGCCACCGGAATCACTGGCATTGATCAGAACTGCCTCGTCGTTGGTGCCAAAGTCCGCGACTCCCTAGTTCAATCCAAACTCGACCCCGACATCCTCTCCTTCTTCGACTCCGGCGGCTCCGAGCTTCTTTACGAAATCCGCCTCCTCAATAATGCCCAGAGAGCTTCCGCCGCCCGTTACCTTGTCGAAAACAACTGCGACGGCCGGGAAGCTCAAGAGCTTGCCCGGGCAATGAAGGACTTCCCGCGCCGACGCGGCGACCGAGGCTGGGACTGTTTTACGTACTCCGCTCCTGGAGATTGCCTCGCATACATGTTCTTTAGGCAGGGCAGAGAGCATCGGAATCCGGAGCAGCGGACCTTGACGCTCAACCGGGCGCTAGAGGTGGCAGAGACGGAGAAGGCAAAACAGAGGATTTTGGATGAATTTAAGGTGAAATCGGATGAGGAAGAAGAGAAAGAAGGGGAAATTGGGGTTGGAGTTAGGGTTCCAGTGGTGAGGTTGAGGTTCGGGGAGGTGGCGGAGGCAATGTCTGTGGTAGTTTTGCCGTCTTGCAAGGCGGAGGAAGGAATGAGAGGGGTGGAAGAGGCGCCTGGGGAATGTAGGAGTGAGGGGGTGTTTGGGGTGGTGGTGGCGGAGAAGGGGTGGAAAAGGTGGGTGGTTTTGCCAGGGTGGGAGCCGGTGGTGGGGTTAGTGAAAGGGGTGGCGGTGGCGTTTAGGGACGCTCGAGTTTTGCCTTGGAAGGTGAATAGGTGGTATAATGAGGAGGCCGTATTGGTGGTTGTTGATAGAGCGAAGAAGGAAGTGGTAGCTGAAGATGAGTTTTATCTGGTCATATCATCCAAACAAGGTGACAGTGGTTTTAAGGTGGATAGAGGGTCAAGGTTGAAGGAATTGGGAGTACAGGATTGTTTGGGGACTGTGGTTTTGGTGGTTAGGCCTCCTAAAGATGAAATTGAAGATCAGTTGGCAGATGAAGATTGGGAGTGAGAGATTATGAGAAGTAATAACAGATTTTCCCCTTTTTTGTGCATTTTCTTCTTCAGGGATGACCATATCTTCGATGATATTTGGTGTACGAGTGAGAGTAGATGACTCTATTAGGAAGTTAAGAGGTTAGTTAAGTTAGTTGGAAGATGCAAAATAATACTTTTGAAGCAAAGGGGAGAAGGGCTTCGGGATCTTAATAACTTGTTCTTCAATTATTGTAAGTGTAATTGCAAATTGGATCAAATATTTCTTTTGTTTTATGATAATGCTTCCTTTTGTTAAGTAGCATATAATCAAGCCCTAGATCAATGAATTTTCAAGTTGTTCACAAATTAATGATGTTAAATTTGAATCATATTTGTCAAGTTTCATATTTCACGAGTCATGACATACAATTTTATCTTTAGACACTTGAGCAAATGTGTAACATGGCTCATCACACAAGTCTGTGTGTGTGTGATGCATAGAGTTCTGAAAGCATTCTTCAAAAGGGTGTTTCAGTTGTAGAGTTCTGAGAGCATTTTTCAGGCGGGTGTTTCAGTTGCATGGCATGGGTTTACAAGGGGCCCTGTTAAATTGTGTTTCAGTCAGACATGATTTTAGGGAGTGTGGATAACTTGTTGGTCATGTGTGCGCTTACATTTTGTTTGTAAATGACACCTAGCTAATTACTTCCCAGAACTAGGAACTGCATTTCATTGTTTATATTAGGTTATGCTTTTGGCACACAACTTAAAATTCTGCTGGACATGCCCCATATAAACAATTTTGAAGTATGAAAACAGACTGTTTGGGGTCAAACCTAACATCTAATCTCTAATGGATCGGGAAATATAAGACTCAAGTATGGAAACCTGGTTTCACACTTGTGAACCTGGCTTCTTTGGATGCCATGTCAAGCGGTTAACCCTGCCTACTCAAAAAAAGTCATCAACCCTAGGGATGTCCCTAGGTGATTGGCAACCAAGGCAACAGTCATCCTTTGCTTGCCTTCTTGAAAAGAAGGTAATGTGGCAGCTAAAATGGAGTCGAGTTACCACACGTTTAAAATGTTAGCACTAGTCGATGGGAGTATATGGTAGCATTGACACCATATGTTTTATTTTTTTACACTTTGGCTGCAATTCGTTGGGAAAAGTACTATATATGGCAGGGTATAGGCATGAATGGACAAGCTGTTGAGTTCGGATTACCACCTTGTGTCTCTAAAGAACTTGCTGAAAGCTGCTCCTGCTATGTTTCCACTGTTGTACTGCAGTGGGTGGATGCATTCCTGTACTTCTAGTCACATAAATTGTCTCAGGAAGGAGGTAGTCCTTTAATATGTTTAAATTCATGTGTTTTATGTGTCTTCTTGATCTATTTGTTAAGTTCACTTTTTGTTTTGGTTCTTATTTTTTGTTTTAACCCCACAATATATTAGTTTTTTTCATGAATAAATTAACAGCAAGATACTTGCTGATATGTCATTTACATAATTGCATTTACAGTAATCAGGAGTTAAGATGCGACTAACAGTACTGCAGGAAATGGTATTGTAGAAGTATTCGGTATCAATACCAATATTATATCTTGGGGATACAGATACAGCAGGCAAGTAGAAGCAGTTTTAAAAGGCGTTGAATCTGGCTTCAGGGCGAGGCTTTCCCATAACAAGCCCTAAGGTTTGTTAAAAAAGCTTAAAATCTTATGAGTCATACGCCTCGTCTACTGAGGCTTTAAAAAGGTTTACACTTCACTACTTTTGCACCTTTTTTAATGCCTTGTGTTAGAAACGTGTGCCTCTCCTCCCATGGATATGCCAATGGGGGCAACCGTACCTTAAAAAATTCAATTTTTTTTTCTTTTTTTCTCTGAATCATAGTTAAATAACATTATACTATTCCAAATTAAATAAAGGCAACAAAATTATTTATTTCCCTCATATGAAATAGATTAAAATAATTTTTTCACAAATTTACCTAAGTTTTTATTTATTGAATTATCGTATTATTTTTTATTTTCTTATTCACAGTATTAGTTTAAAAATGCATGTTCGTGAAGATTACACCCCAAAATTTAGGTCATTGAAGTGCCTCGCCCCATGCTACGCGTTTAAAATCATTGGCTAGAGTGGTTGTTACATTCTTTAAGTTTTGTTTTAATGGATTCAAACTTGGAAAGTTGGAAGTATGAAACTATGGCCGTGATACATTAGTAATTTCATTTTGATGATTCCAAACTTTGGATATGGAAGTATGAAACTATGGATGTGATTGTGGTACTCTTTTAATTTGATTTTGACGAGTTTAGAATTTGGATTTGGATATTTAAATGTGAATTGTCATAATGTTTTCATAATTTTTCCATGATTTTTTCATTTTCTTTGGGATTTTACTATTTGTTTATTTGTATATTTAATTATTTATCTACTTAAAAGTGTCTCGAGAGGCTTACACCTTATGCTTTAAGGCTTTGGCTAGTGAAGTGCCTCGCCTCATGCCTTAGGCCCTGTTTGGGAATGAGAAGTACAAGCACTTCTACTTGTAGTAGAAGTTGCTAAAAGTAGAAGTTGCCTAGTAGAAGTAGAAGTGTGTTTGGAAGGACAAAAATAACTTATTTGAAATGGAAGGACGAAGAGGCTTAGAGGGATCTTTTTGTCATTAAAAATGGTTGAAGTGGTTAGTTATAATTTGTTTTGAAGGATTAGAAGGCAAATATGGTATTACGAAAATTTCACAAGTTTTCAATTCAATATGTGCTTAAATTGAAGCAAAGCAAGGAGTAACTTCTTGATAAATCATAAGCCAAATATTTTAGCTTTTCGTTGTAGTCAATTTTTGACTACTAGAAGTTCAAAAATAAACACAATCTAAACTATCTTTTCAACTTAATGACTATTAAGTCAAGAATTTTTTTTTGTGTGTTCCCAAACGCCTCCTTAACCTTTAAAAACACTAGTATATCCTAGGTAGAAACACTTGGGAGTGAGGCAGCTTTGATTTTAGACAACAATTGCTTAACTTCAGCACTGAAGTTCAGTCCACATGATGGAAACCTGAAAAATGACCTCTAATGCAATCCTTAATAAAAGTTTATGACTATGCAAGGAATTTGTATTCTAGACTATGTTAGGCTATGTTGCATGGATTCTTCTATACATGCGAAGTACCCGTGTCGGAGTCCGACATGATACAGATTCTCGTGCGACACTTCCAAATTTTGTGGTGTCTTTTCTTTCCTTACTTTCAAGGTACAATCAACATTTGCCATAGGTTATGAGGTTTACATTTTACAGTTGAAGTTTTCAACAAATATAACATTACATATATGTATACTCTTGTGTGTGTGTGTATACATATACAAATAATATACCCATTGTTAAGAAAATAACTACCATATCTCACACTATTTAAAATATATTACCAAGTCCAGGAATCTTATTTTTCAAGATTCACCGTATAGCTCCGCACCCGTGTTGGACTTTGACACACGTACCTGTAGTACAACATAGATTCTAGGCACTTGTCAAAAAAAAAAGAAAACAGAGATTCTAGGCTTTGGAGAGGGGATACAGAAAGCAGACATGTATTCTAGCATTGCTACCTGGGTATGGAGCAACATGAAAGACAGATTTTATTAACAAACTTTGTCTGGATTGCGAAATTTCTGACGCACCATTGTTATAAAAAAAATGGAAAAAATAATTCTGATGCACCATAATGCGCATTGATCATCCGCACACCGTAGTACTCATTGAGTTGAATGGTTTAAGCTGTGAAAGGAAATGTTGATTTTGGAAAATCAGGCAAAAGCATCGGATTCTGTTATATTTTATGGCACACTTTTTGTGGTTGTTGATGAAGCTGGTTGAAATCATCTTCATGTGCTCTAAACTAAAGGAAAATGCTTGCATTTTTTTTCCACTTTGCGTTGCATGAGCTCTTATGTTGGTTACTAATGCTAAGCAGGTTGTTTCTTCAGTACAGGATGTAGCTGGGAATCTTGCTATGCCAATTCAGTGCAAGACAAATGCTTCTGGTATGGCCTGCTTACCAAAATTTGATAATGCAACTCATTTAATCTTAATTCTTAATATGAGTGTTTGCTATCTGGAGGGCTAATTAAAATTCTTGGACACATTATCCACATGCATGTTATGTGGTACAGGCGTATGTGATCTAATGATCTTCAAATTATTGACAAGGTATTGTCCATGTTAGATATGGACAAAAATGCCTAATTGTAGAGCTTTTTAGGTTTTCCCATTTTCACCTGTAGTGCCCGAACAGGTTGGCCACTGACTAGGGAATATCTCATGTGGGATCCAATGAGAATGGTTGGTCCCAACCTTCCTGCATGGTGTGTCAGATTATTCTTGTAGTAGGTGATCTATGCTTCTGTAGCTGTCAAACTATACATGCAGCTAAAAAAGTATTCCGCTGAATCTGAATTTATTATCAATTTATCAACATAGCAATTTTGGTCTGCTACTGTGCCTCATAGCTGAGGCTTTGGCGGAATCATGATTCCCAAGCCCCAACTGATGTGCTTAGACCTTCATGCCAGTAACAGACATTGCTTTTGGATATCCATTTTAATCTCTCTTTTCTTGTTTTAGCCCTATGCATGATTAAATTTGCTCGGGTATGCCTTTTTGCAATTAAAATTGCACACAGTTGCTCCTATGTATGATCAAGTATTGTTTTATTCTACCAACTTATGTTTCATCTGAAAGTATTCACTGGATGTTGCCCGAGTCCCTTCAAACCCCAGACACCACTGCTGTTGTCATGTTTGACGGAGTTAAAATGGCTGAGGAGTTGTCTGTAACTGGGATGCTGTAGAGGGAAATGGATGCCAGTAGTGGCAGCAGCAGCAGCAGCAGCAGCAGCAGCGAAGACGGAATCCTTCACACTCTGGAAGAGACAACCCAGTGACAATTCCCCAAGGATCATGCTCTCAAGCAACTTGATTTCAGACCACAAGTGTGATAACCATTGTTTTACTCTCAGGGATGTGCTCAAAGGGCTTGCCAGGTTCTGATCATGAAGGCATCTACCTAGATAGATATTGGTTGTTCATCTGAATCCCTTTATCACATTAAATCTGTACTAATTCCTAATTCTGTTGCGAAATTTGAATTTGTTCACAATTGTAGCTACAATTCTTTCAAAGTAGAAATGTGAAGAAGACGATTGTCCTGCTTCTATTCACATCTTCGTTCCCACTTCAATTAAGAGCTTAGAGTTTCACCAATAATTATCAGTCATCTCAGCAAGCAGGGGGATGTGGGTTAGCGTGTAAGCGTGTCATTTCATCCAATTTGCGGTATCAACACCCAATGACTACCAACTTAGCAAGTTAAAAAAAAAAAAAAAATTCTTAGCTGACATGCTGTACTATCAGTTTGGTTTTAACTATTAACTTGTGACCTTTGCTCAACAATGTGTTTAGCAGAGTGCTCAAGTCTCTGCAACTCGGATACACCTTGAAAAATGTGTTTTTAAATTCTTTTTGAAAACTGAAAATATGTTTTTGAAGGTGTATCTGACAGTGCAGAGGCGTCACCGAGTATTTTTCGTTCAACACGTTGTTAAGGGGAAGCTTACCTTGACTATCAAACATTTTTAGCTTGGGGGGGGAGTCGATGGCTGCATGATCCTGATTTTCAGAACAACAGAGAGCCAGACGATTAGTGTTAATCATCTTGTTATGACTTAACGTCTGAGATTACAGGATTTTACAGAGGCTTGGAACTTCCTGTTATGGGTTTGGAGTTGAGGGGAATTAGAAAAGAGAGAAGGGTGAAAGGGTAATTCACAAAAGAGAAGCAACATGATAAACCCTAATGGTCTAGCTCTTGAATTGGATATGATATGACTCAAAAATAAAAAATCTCTCCATCTGCCTGATCCAATAAGCATAACCAATAATCTCTAGAGATTTATGGATCGGATGGTTATGATCACTCGCTAGAAGCGATTTCATACTGATTGGTTAGAGATGAGATCCATCACATCATTTCTTTATTTTTCGTTATAATATACTTGTTGATGTCGTGGGATCTAAAAAAAATAGTCCCACATCGGAGAGGGAAGAGATAGACGAGAAAAGAGATGACTATAAATATAAGGTTGAGACAAGAAGTGAGGTTTAAAAGGGTCGGTTGGCTAAATATGCCACGCTCGCCCTCGATTGGTGAGTGCTGTATGGCTATCAAGACATATGGCCGACATAATTTGTGTAACCTTATAGGGTTGGCTTGCCCGGCCGACCCTCCATGCCTGTATCTATACTTTTCAGAAACCCGAACGAATTTTGGGAGAAATTAAAAGAAAACCAGTTTAAGAATGATATAGTAAAAATATCAAGACTTTTGAACCACTGCCTGGTCCGAAATAGCAAAATTATCAAAAATAGTAAAGTTCAAGTCAAGGTTTAAAGGGGACCGTTATAACGGACTGGGGGCGTTACCGTTTTTCTGTTATAACGAAAAAAAAAAGGGGGAAGTTACCATTTTTTCCGTTATAACGAAAAAAAAAGGGGAAAATAATGGAAAAAATGGTGCTGAAATTCAAATTTTGAATTTCAAAAATGTTTTTCCGTTATAACGAAAAAAAAGGGGAAAATAATGGAAAAAATAGTGCTGAAATTCAAATTTTGAATTTCAAAAATGAAAAATAACGTAAAATTTGAATTTTAAAAATGAAAAACTACGGGAAAAGAATAAAAATAACAGCCTTTTTTTCATCTGGGTGTTTTAACAGTCCATAACGTAATGGGGTAGGCCCGAATCCGTTATAACGGCCGTTTTTTAAACCTTGGTTTAAGTGATTGGGGTTCAAAAAAGACGAGAACGTCAAAAGATTGATAAGTGAGGACTTCGGGTCTAAAATTTTTTTAGTCCCAAACTATGCACTAAAAAAACGTATACGCTCATAATGTATATAGATTAGGTAGTAATGCAAGTATAATATAACCGAAACTATATGATATTTTTCTTAAATCTAAATAATATAAGCAACACTAATAATTTTCAAAATATATTTCTCATTTATCAAGGTCTCCAAATCTGTAGGAATCTACTAATCTTTTCTAAAATAATTAAATAAATATATAATTTGGTGACATATTTTAAACAAATAATATTTTTTAATTTTTAAAACCAGAATGAATTTAATTCATGAGGTTTTTTTTAAAATTTAAAATTATTAGGTTATTTTTTGTGTTTTTTTTTTTCTGTTTTTTTTGTTTTTTTTGTTTTTTTTGTTTTTTTTGTTGCGAAGTTTTGAAAACACCATGATTTGAAAAATATATTTCAAAAAATCGGATTTTAAACCTAGATTTGCTAACTATGTTTTGGCCTTGAAAATCAGCAATGAATCTAAAGACTATTACCCCAAGTTCATAGATCTCGTCGAGACACTACGTGCATATGCTATAATATAGGTTATTTGAGTTACAACTTACAATCGCCAAGTTATGGCCGTTTGAAGTTGACACTCTTTCAACTTGATTTTCTCCTATCTTGACGTTTCAAAAATTGCTCCAACAATCCATTCTCCATCAAAATGATGGAAGAAGCATTGTGGGAAGCTCAGTTTCTCTTGTAATTAATAGCATTCCTAATTTCCATTTGGTTCAGCAATCTTTGCAAAAACTGCATTTTAATTTCTTAAGGGTGTAGCAAAACAACCACCAATCTTACATTATTTTTAGAAAAATTTCTAATTGAGGTCCAGTAAAACACGACCCCTCATTTATTCTGTAACCGATGCTTCAACTTAAACTTACTTATCCCCCTGCTTGTTGGATTGCAAAAGTTTGCAGTAGCAAAACATTTGCACCTTCTTAGTGGTAACTTAGAATCTATAACAACAAACAAAAACCCAACCCCATTTCAGAACTCAACAGCAGATCAGGAATCGGTTTCTTCCAAGACCCATCTCCAACTGCTACACCGTAATCTGAAGTTTTCCACAGTTTTGGGGGGTGACAACCTGAAACAGTTCCATTACAATTCCAGCTTAAAGAAGACCTTTCTTTGGGGTTCACATTTTCTTCACTCCGTCTGATATTTTCAACCAAAACTCAGGTTTTGGCAAATGGGCTGTCTGTTATCTTCATCCCAACATAACACTGGTAATTTTGTTTTCGATTGTTAATGATAATACTACAACTGAAACTCAGGTTTCGATAAATGGATTTTCTCTTAATGAAAGAATGTTAGTAATTTCTTCGTCCCAACATAGAACTAGTAAAATTAGAACCAAAACTCAGGTTTCGGCAAATGGGTGTTTGTTAAAAATGTAGCAATTTCTTCATCCCAAAGTAGAACTTGTAAACTTACAACCAAAACTCTGGTTTCAGTTGGCAATTACTTCACCCCAACATTGAACTAGTAATATTAGAACCAAAATTCAGGATTCAGCAAATGGGTTTCTCATAAAATGAAAATGTAGCAATTTCTTCATCCCAATGTAGAACTAGTAAACTTACTACCAAAACTTGGGTTTCAGCAAATGGGTTTCGGTTAAAAATGAAATAATGTTAGCAATTTCTTCATCCCAAAATTGAACTAGTAAAATTAGAACCAAAATTTGGGTTTTCAGCAAATGGGTTCCTGTTAAAATGAAAATGTAGCAATTTCTTCATCCCAATATAGAACTAGTAAACTTACAACCAAAACTCAAGTTTCAGCAAATGGGTCTCTGTTAAAAATAATGTCATCAATTTCTTCATCCCAACATTGAACTCACAAAATTAGAACCAAAACTAGGTTTTTCTGCGAATTGGTTTCCGTTTAATTGAAAATGTAGCAGTTTCTTCATCCTAATGTAGAATAGTAAACTTAGAACCAAAGCTTAGGTTTCACCAAATGGGTTCTATTAAAATGAAATAATGTTAGCAATTACTTCATCCCAACATTGAACTAGTAAAATCAGAACAAAAGCTCAGGTTTCTGCAAATGGGTTAATGTTAAAAATGAAAAAAATGTAGCAATTTCTTCATCCCAGTGTAGAACTAGTAAACTTACAAACAAAACTCTGGTTTCAGCAAATGGGTAACATTGAACTAGTAAAAGTACAACCAAAGCTCAGTTTCGGCAAATGAATTCCCATGAAATTAAAGAAAGTTGTGAAATCCATCATCCCAACATAGATTAGTGAAAATACAAACAAAATCTTCTGTGAGATTTTAAATTCTTAAAAATAAAAAATAAAAAATAAAAAAAAATAATTCACAAATTAACACTATTTACTTTATTTTTAACATTTGATCTGACCATTGAAGCTCCCCACAACTACTTGATGTTCTTTTTGATCTAGAAACTATCAAAATCAATAGAGCTCCATAAAAGAAACTAGAAATCTTCGTCTTCCTGTAAGGAATCCTCTTGTTAAGGAGTTAAAAAACCAACAAGAGGATATTAACAGAAGGACAAGTTAAGATCTCGCACAGCTTTTGAGCTCAACAGGTTTAGATTAAAATGCCACCTGTAAGCCTTCGAATGTGCTTGAAAATCAATGAGAAACAAAGAAAAAAAAATCATCAAGAAGGCGTTTTTATTGATGAAGATTACAAGAAAAAACTACTCTTTTGTTGTTAATCTTTCGATCTTCAATTTTTATTTTTTACAGAATCAAAGAGTAGATTTTTACATTCAGGTGAATGAAACAAAAAATGGCGAGGAGAGATTCAAAATAAAAGAATGAGAATTTCCGTACTTTTTTTTTAAGGTTCTGGGATGATCGATGAGAAGAACGATTAGGGTTTTAGGGGCGATGGCTTTATAGGCGCAGATGAGTAGGGTTAGGGTTCAACTTTAGTCTACGAAGTTAAGGTTTTTTTTTTTAAATTATCCCGAGCTCACCCAATCTAGGAAAAAATTTAGGGTTCAGGGTCTCACCCTGTACCATAGACGGCAATTAACGGTCTACGAATGGACATCCAAATATTTTTTAAATGACTATAATGACCTTGGGTGAGACGCAAATATTTTAAAAACATTGGGTTAGATGCAAATTGCATCAATAAGTAAGCAAGGGAGACAAGCAAAAATTCAGTTTTTTAGCAAAATAAAACGACAATATTAGCCACGTGGCACACTATTAGAGATCATTAACCGTACGGATGTTAGGCCCATCTCTTGGTGGAGCTACATACCAAATATCAGCCTGATTAGTGATTTCAAACTATTGGATCTTTGTACCCAAAATAATGCTCAAATTCTACGGATAAAATCAACTCAAGGAAACGACTCTAATCCAATGCTTAAAAATTAACAATCAGATTAATTTCACTTACGGTTGGAACAAAAGTAAATGAAGAAAGGTTTTGAGTTCACAATCCTAAAAAAATTGTTTTTTTGCTTGTCCCCCTTATTTTATTGATGCAATTTGCATCGCACTCAATATTTTTAAAATATTTGTGTCTCACCCAAGGTCATTATAGTCATTTAAAAAATATTGGGATGTCCATCTGTAGATCGTTAATGGCCGTCTATAGTCAACGACCTTGACCATAGTCAAAGGGTGAGACGCAAATATTTTAAAAACATTGGGTGAGATGCAAATTGAATCAATAAAGGGGGTAAAGCAAAAAATCTCTTTTTTTAGCATAAAAGTGTGCCGCGTGGCATTATTTTCTGGCCCATGAATGATTGGCCCCACCCTTGTTGAACCGACAAACCAAAAACAACCCGATTGGGCAACTCCAACCATTTGATCTGAGTACAACAGAAAAAAAATTACTCAAATCCAACGGCTACGAATTACCCAAGCAAAATGCTCGAATCCAATGGCTAGACATCACCAATCAGGCTGTTTTTTTTGTTTATAGGTCCATCAAGGGTGGACCAATCATCCATGGGTCAGTGGGCATGAAAAGGTGTGCTACGTGGCATATTTTAAGCTCACAAATGGGCTACCGGAAGTTTGGCACGCTAGCTATCTTAGTTTGAGAAACCATCATACATGCTCTCTTCCACTGCCCATCTAGTGCAAAAATTTGGTATGCTAGCTATCTTAGTTTGAGAAGTGAATCATGGTCGGAACCAAAGGTCCAGCAATGGGTTCTCCTTACTAGGTGGAAATCTCACTAATTCGAGCCTTATAGCTACTGATAGAGCTTTCATTTGCATTCTGATGTGGCGACTATGGATTCTCAGAAATGATATTGTTCACTCCTCAACAATTAGGCATCCCCTTGAAATTTTGAAACTCGTACCCTCTTATATCCCTCCCCAAGATACTACATCACAGCCTAAACACAAACCTTCATGGAACCCCCTTCCACAGGGGATTCTAAAGATCAATACGGATGCAGCATGGGATTCTCAGTTGGGTAAATCTGGTTTGGTTTTATTGTGAGAGATTACAATGGTAAATGTGTGCTGGCAGGAGGACTTAGCACCAACTCCTACTCTTCCGAAGAAGCAGAAATTCGAGCCATGAGGTGGGGTCTACAAGTCCTAGTCCAATTTTGGAGAGGAGGTGTGATTCTCGAAGCAGACGCCTAAATCGTCATCAATGCTCTAGCAGCTGGTTCATCAACTCTTGGCATCTCTTCAGTCTCTTAGGCTATGGATATTTTATCTCTTATATCTTCTTTTCTTTTTGTCAACTTTGTATATACTCCCAGATCTGCCAATGTAGTGGCTCATACTATTGCCAGACGGGGCTCTTCTTTCCCAAGCCCAAATATGTGGTTTTCTGGCACTTCGGACTGGCTCACATCTCTTATTGTCAAGGAATATGTTGAGTCAGGTTCTTGAGTGGTTATCTTTCTGTTTTGTTTGGTTTCTCTTCTAGTTATATACCTCTTTGATTACAAAAAAAGAAAAACCATCAGAATCCCCTTGCTATTATGAAATGGTTAGTCTACGGGCACCCACGCCATTCGGTTGGGCACCCACATGGGACCAAAATACCCCTCCTTCAGTTTGGGCACCCGCCCTTTCTCCTTTACTCTCTCTCTCTCTCTCTCTCTCTCTCTCTTATATTGCAGGGAAAGCTATATCTAAATGGATTCCTCCTCCAGTGGGTGTTCTTAAAATCAACACAGAAGCGGCCTGGATTTCCAGTACTAAAAAGGCAAATCTTGGTTTCCTTTTATGTAACAACACTAGTCATTGTCTATTGGCAGGACGACTCAACGCTCATGCTGAATCAGTCGAAGACGCTGAAGTTTGAGCAATGGGGTGGGGGCTTCAGATGGTTGCGGAGTTCTTTCATAGGCCTTTGATCTTAGAGGCAGATGCGAAAAGGGTGACTGACCTGCTGTCGCAGGGATCCTCGGACCTGAGTTTCTCATCTACAGCTTGTGCGAGGGATATTTTGGACCTTGTTACTTCATTTTGGTCTGTAAATATTGTTTATACTCCTAGAGATGCTAACGTTGCAACACATACTATTGCAAGGAAAGCTGCCACTTTTTTTAGTCCTTCTGTGTGGACCTTTGATACACCAACCTGGTATCTGTCGATCACGATGTGGGACAAGCTTGAGTGAATCCTTTTGATTTTCTACTCCTTCGGTTTTAATACAATTAGTTGATTACAAAAAAAAACTTCAACTTCAGCCTTGATCTCGGAAGAATGACGTCACATCTATTCTACTTATTAATGGACGAAGGCCCTTCTTGTAGGGTTGGCAATAGATCGGATCGACTTGGAGATTCGATTCGATCTGAAAAAAAATAGATCTGGAACCTTATTTTTCGTTATCGGATCGGCACCGAATCATAGATTGTTAATCTGATCTCTTATCGGATCAGTACTGGATCGACCTTGTTCCGATCCGATATTCGAATCGAATCAAACCCAAAACCGATCTAATTATATCGGATCGGTTCCAATACTGAATTTTCATGATTCGATCGGTTCTGGATCGGTCCGGATTGAACCCGATCCATTGCCTGCCCTACTTGTGTGCCTCACGCTAAACCCAAATATCCCAAAAGGAAAGCCCTGGTTTGCTTCTTTTGTGTTTCTCTTAAGCTATTCACATAAAAAGGGGCTCTTCGATCTTTTTGGTGTCAAAGCAGGCATCCTTTTGTGTTATCTTAAGCTATTCACATAGATAGGGGCTCTTCGATCTTTTTGGTGTCAAAGCACGCATCCTCTGCGACTGCACCTCACCCCTATAAGTCATACAATTAATGCTACTCTCTTATTAAAAAATCTTTATTCTTAATATGACTCAAAATATTTATTGGTCGGGTTAGTCGGGTTGGTTATTTTCTGAATATTTTTTATTGGTTGGAAAAGATGCTAATTTTTTTCATATTAAAATTATTTATTGATCAATACAATGACCATTATGCTAGCCATTAAATAATAGTTTCATTCTCACATCCAATAATAAGACCAAATTAACAAAATATATGTACATTTATATTCATCATATTTATAGGTTTATTCATACAAGAATTACAAGTTCAAAATTCTCCATATTTTGAATATAATGGTCATTGTTTTCCCCCTCATGATCTAACGGGGTTCTAGACATTATGTATTCAATAGGTACTTTGTGGTGGGCCTTACACCATAGATCAATGTGCTCAACTCAGGTTAACCTCAAATACAAGTAGGCGTAGGAAGGTGGTCCTGAATCCGTCTGATTGTAATCCAACGGTATTTGCGTCAAGACATTTCTCGATTTTCATGTAACTGATGTATGATGATTAACGATGAGAATAAAAAAAAAAAAACAAAAAAAATGAAAAAATGTCCACGTTTCGGCTGATGCTCTAGATTTAATACACAGAAAATGACAGTTGTACCCTTGACCTTAGAAATTTGACAAAATGGTATCTTCACTATCTTGTGGACATATAAGTACAAAAAAGTCAAAATACGACAAAAAGATACAGCAACCTGTGCCAACCACGTGTCACTTTATTAAAGAAAAGAAAGAGAAGAGTGTAGAAACTAACGGAGTGTACTGTCTGTTAATTCGCTTCGGTCAAATACCAGTGGTCTGACTTATGAGTGCGTACACGGATTTGTTTCAATTAACGTTCGCCGTTTCGATAGACGTTCCAGACTTTCTTAGCGAAAAGAACGCCCCCTTTACGATTATTCGCACCGTTCTGTTACTGTCGTCACCTCCAAATAGGGTCGGCTCAATCCAAATGACGAAAGCATCCCTCTTTCTGAATGAATTTACGGAAACAGAACCAAACATGAGGAATCTTATGTATCACTCTAGTAGATTGAGGACAGTCCTCCATTCCCATTTGATTACAATCATACGGTCAGAAAATAGCAAAATCAATTTTATCTAATCGTCAAGATAATCCAATGTTTGACTTTTTCGCTAAAGATATCCTTGTGTAATCTAGGGCCGTCAATGAATCTGATCATCCTGCAAATTCGATCCGATAATTATATAATTATAAAATTTCTTTTTTATTTAATGGATTGGATCGGATCGGATCCAGAATTCTATTCTATCTACCCGATCAGTTCCAGAATTGGATCGGATCCGGATCGACATATTTTCTTATCGGATCGGTTCTGGATCAGCACTGATCCGACTGAGACATGTTTCAATCTTTAGCACTTGATCAGTGGTGTAAACACACCACGTGTACGGTGTTGATCCCTGCAATCACAATCTGTATGTTAGCTAAAGCAACGGGGACCACCTTATTTTTCCTCTAAAAAGAAAGAGACTAGTTAACGAGGAGATTTTGGTCAATTCAAAAAAAATTTGAGAGGTTTGCTCAGGAACCGCGGCACCGTGAAAAAAGAAGTTATAACCGACTAAGACAAGTCAAATTGACAACTATGCCCTTTTGACAGTTTCTGGAAGTATTGAACGTGTGGTGCACACGCGCATTCGCCCTCTATAAAGCACCAAACAAACCGATTCTGTTCACACAAACCTCATCTCCAAATATCTCCCAACTCTCCCAATCTCTTCTATATCTCGATCAATCAATCAGTTCAGTTCATCCATCTCTGATCTCTCTAATTCGATCCATCGATCTACGAAGCTTGTTTATGGCCGATACACGGGGAAGAAACCCGGGCACCGAAGAGCAGCGGCGCCGACCGAGCAGACTCCAGAGGCGAGCTCCGGCGTCAATACAGGTGAGCCCTGCGTCGAGTTTCGCGTCGGATTGGAAGGTCGCGATCCCTCTTCTATCTCCGTTGGTTATGTCACCAACGTCACCTCCTAAATCCGTAGATAGGAAGGTGGAGGCGTCGTCTTCGTCTAGGGAGGAATCAAGGCAGGACCGTCAGTTTTCATCAGGGACTGAGAAGCCGAACTTGACGACGTGGAAACATCCTGCGGCTCCATTTTATTACGAGGCAGCACCGTTCGTGCCCTCGTTTGTACCCCAGTGTACATAGAACGGTTACTGATCAAAGAAAGGAATTTGAGAAATGATTCAGTATATATACATATATACTTACTATTGTGCCACCAACCCATGTCTCAGTTTTTCATTTTTCATGGGTGATTTTACATTTATGTACCATATTATGAAAGTCAAATAATCCACTAAATTTTTTTTTTGGCTTCATCACTTTATCGTCGTCGTCAGATCCTTATCCTAATTATTTGGGTTTGTACGCTCATCCAGACGTAGTTCATGTGGTGTTAGAAAACCACTATCCTTCATGGCTTTCTGATGTGCTGAAGGATGATGGTTCCCTCTCCTCCTAGCTGCTGTTTGCTTTTTTCCGGCTCTGAGGACACCGTTTTTCTGACACCCATCCGGAGTTGTGTTCTCGGTCGTTGGATTCACGAATCCTATAGTGGTTAAGCGCTGGCAAAAAGTAAAAAAAGTGAATGCCAGCTCAGCACTATCAACCACCATTAGATTCTCAGAATCGTATGGGTCGAAAAAAGAGGTCTCTGAGCCCGATCCTTTTCTATTTAATTGAATTTTCCGTTAAGTAGGTGTTCCGTGGAGGATAGGCAAACACTGGTGAGAGGGGATTCACTTTTTTGCCAAAATGTTTGGGCGGCTTAAGGTTCGGGTAATGACCGGCAGCCCTTAACCCTATTCCATCCTCTGTTAGGAATGGTAGGCTGCCTCTCTGGTTCCATGGACTTGCTTTCAGCTTCCATACAATACTGGGGTTGTGAATTAGAGCAAGAAGGAGGCCCTGCTCAGAAGGGCGTCCTAATTACTTCCTTAATCTTTATTGTACATGACTAAATCATCTCAATCGACTTTCCACAAGATAATATAAGTTGTTGCTCGTGGACCATGGATCTCTTGAATGCGGCCGTCTAATTATTTTGTGGTTAATCATGGGGTAGCATCATTCTGAGTTAAATTAGAAGCGAGTGCTTAAAAAAGAAGGTTATTAGTTAGAAAGTTTTTTTTTTTTTTTGAAATTGAAATATTGAAAGGAAATTTCAAGAAACTTGCCATAACGGAAAACATGACTTCGGATATAATTTAATAGAAGAACAGGACTTGGATAAGGTTTATGATGATGATGATGATTTAAGATTTAGGGTGTGTTTGGATCGCCAAAGCCATTGGATATTATGAACTTAGGTAGGTTACAATATCCCAACTCCAAAACCCACGTTCTTGCTTTATCGCAATAGTAGATTCGTTGCGGGTTGCCTTAGATTTACTCGCAATCATACAATTAAGTTATGCCTCGAGCTTCTGCAGCTTCTCCTCTTCGCAAAGGGTGAATGAGCGGCAAATAGATTGACCTTCAGGATGATAGACGAGAACGACCTATGCCCTAAAACAGAGGAAAGTTGCCTATAATTTTCGACATGATTTGAGATTTGGGGTGTGTTTGGATCGCCAAAAAAAGAAATTTTTGGCACAAAAAAGACTATAAATGCATGCGCGCGTGTGATTTGACGGAAGAAATGGCTTTAAACAGATTAGATCATAATATAACACAAAAGGGGATCCAAACGTGCCCTTGGTTTGGTAAGACCCTTTTGTTGCATGTTAGGTGAGCAGTCTCTCAAGAATTTTGTTTTCAAGTGACCTAGCTGGGTATGGCTGGACCCCAACCAGATGACCTAACTACATAAATACTGAGTTCATGAAGACCTTTTCACAATGTGATGGGAATGTGAAGACCACATGTAGGCGAACCATTCTATAATTTATTTGTGAGCTGTGACCCATGTGCTTGGTCTTATGACAAGAGGATATTCCATGTGCTTGACCCATCTTTTTAGAGCTGAAAAGAAAGAATGACCTAAGAATTGTTAGGACCACATGTGGGTGAACCAATCTCTAATGCATTGTGACATATTTCCTTATTGTTTCTGTTTGTGTTTGACAAAATTACATTATTTATTTTGTCGCCGGGTTGCCACATGGACAACGGTGAGTGGTTTTAGGGTTTGGGACCAGTGAAATTGAGAGAGAAACAAAGTGGTGTGGGTGCCACCATTTTTTTTTTTTTTTGATGACTTGCTATTTAATCAATAAATAATGGGATTTGCCATATTGTCTGAACTACATCTTGGCTGGACATGAATGGCGGGTCATGCCCAAGTTCCAACCTGTTCTTATCTGTACCTGTCAATGTTATTGGACCTGGTCCGGTCCGGCTGGTTGAACTGGTGAACTAGTGATCTAGTCTCCCAAACTGTTTATTTTTTTTTAAACCTGGCCTAGAAAAACTACGTCGTACTTGTCAACTGATGATCCGGTTAACTGGCCAGTCCACATTAATACCTGTTTTTATGAGTTTGGATTCTTAAGATCATCCGAATTTGAAATGGGTTTGGATCTTGCTCTTTTGTATTCAACTTTGGGTCTTGGATCTTGTTGAATCCTTACTGTAAATGCTATTTCGTATATCCATGTATGCGTCGGATTTGAATCTTTATATATGGGTCATGATTCGGATTTGAATCACACATTATATGGGTCAAAATGTTTAATGCTGAATTACATGAATCTGACTCGGATTTGAGCCATTTCATGCCCTAGATCTTGGTTGGGATCATTCAGCTGTGTTTCGGAACATGGACATGTGTGTCGGAGTCTGACATGGATACGAGGTGTCAGACTCAGCAAACCTCAAAAAATAGGACTTAGGGTCTGAGTTGAATATTTAATTATTAATTTATTTTTATTTTATAACGATAAGTCTGCGGTGAAATATCAAAAAAAATTTGGTAGGGTTTTTATAAAATCTTAGAAGCAAAATCTATTGTCTCTCTCCAAAGGAGTTCAAACCCCAAATTTCCCTATATTGAATATTTATCTTATTTAAAAATTTTAGTTTAGAAAAAAAAACAATGAGTCACAAATGAGCTGGTGTCCGTCCACATGTCTGCTGGTTTGAAGTCCATGAAACACAAGATCATTGCTAGTAGGGAAAAAAAACCCTACTATGCAGCCGAACTTTTCAATGATTTGGTAAAATCTTCATATTTCGCGAGGAAACATATTATTTGCGTATCATATACATATAGCTGGGATAAGGGAGGGGTGATTCACACATGCATGGGTCCTTATTTTTACGCGTTAAGATAAACTTACATCCATTTCTTACATATCCTTTCTCCATTTATTGGTCGTGGAACCCACGTGGGAAGATCATGATGTGTTTACTGTGGAGACCATCATCACAAGAAAAAAAAATCAATCCATTCTGCGTTGATAACATCATTAAAAGTTGACTTAAAATCGAAAAATCAGTACCATCAAATTTAACCATTGCTTTAGATCAAATTTTCATTTCGTTAATGATGTCGGAATTGATTGATTTTGGTGTTGGTGATGATGATCAACATGGCAATGATAATGCATTATGTGGTTGGATTATCCAACATGATTTCTATGTGAGCCCCACCACTGAATGTAAGAAATGGATGTAAATTTATCCTAACCCTATTTTTATAGGGTGAAACAATGGTTGGGTTATCCCTTTTTCAGGGGACAAATTATGACAAAATTTCACACCAAAAATGGCGGGGCCAATATATAAAATAGAAGTTTTGGAATGAGATGATTTTTCGGTGAGGATGGTCTTTATGGTCAGGAGATCACCCTCACAAAAATTCAAATCATTCTGATATTCGTAGCCTGGTTTACAAGTTGAAGAATTATGGACCATCTAATTTTTACCATTAACTTGAAACCTACATTTGGTGGGATTAGAAATTTCGGAATGGGCTGACTTTTTTGTAGGGTGATCTATATGGTGAGATCATCCTTACCAAAAATCAGTCATTGATTTATCTTCTACGTGGGTATGCCAAAATTGGTGTGAAATTTTGTGTCCCCTTATCCTGACCCATTTTTATATGGCTCAAGCTCTGAAAAACCCCAATTTTCCGATCCCTCTCGGGAGTTGTGATATCAGCTGTTGGATTCGCTGAGAGATGGCAAAAATTTTAAAAAGCGATGCCAACACTATCAACCATTGTTGGATTCTGGGAATCCACAGCCAAAAACACGACTCCCAAGAGGGGTCAGAAAAAGGGGAGTCCCCTAAGCCCAACAGCTGCACTCCGAGGACCCCTTTTTCTGACTCCTCTTGGTGTTTGCGCGCTCAGCCATGGATTGGTTGTTAGCACCCCAAAAGTGAAAAAAGTGATTCCAGCTCGACGCTTACAACCACTGTTAGATTCTTGGAATCTACGGCCGAGAACACGACACCCAAGAGGGGTCAGAAAATGGGGGTCCCCTGAGCCCGACCCTTTTAATGTTATAAAGGTTTTACTTCGCAGCCTATGAGCCATTTGACTCTTATGGCCTTCGTTACTGTTCAATGTATTAGGAGGAGAAAATCTTAGGTTGGGTTCCAAAACGAGTAGAAAAGTGATTAAATTAAAGGGAAGATAAGGTTTGTCGGAAAGGTCCCTTGACTAAAGCACTATGTGGGTATCTAATCCTTTTTTTTTATTGGATTTTTCAATTATGACAACATGTCATTGTATGCATTTGTTTTACTTATTTGTCATCGACTCATGCATTCTTTGACTAAGAATTTTCTACTTAAGACTTTTTTTTTCAAATTATTAATGACTGGAATCCATCTTTATTCACAAAATTATTTTGTGGGTTTTTGCATTTCAATCCCCATATTCTTCTAAAATTAGGTGGGGTCCCTTTAAACTCTATTATTGCTAGGGGTGTCAACGGATCGGTTCCGGTTTGGTCCCTAAGGTGTCAAGAACTGGAACTAACGATTCCGGTTCTCAAAATGATGGACTCGGAACCCGAACTGATTATGTAGTTTCTGTCGGTTTTGGTTTCAATTCTGAGTATATTGGGTCCAATCTTGATAATATGAGAATTTTAACACTATGTATATATCGGTTCCGGTTCTTATTGGTTAGGTTTTGCTTCCTATCGGTTTCTGTTCCATATTAAACTACCCAGAACTGGAACTATTATTTTTCGGTTAGGTTCCGGTTTAGGTTCTTTTTTAATTGGTTCCCAAAAATGTGAAACTGGAATTGGTGTTTTCGGTTCCGGTTCTGATTCGATTCCAGTTAAACATGTAAAATTGACACCCCTAACTATAGTATGTATGTCCCTATTGTATTTAAAAAAAAAATACATTTTAGTACTACCCCCTTGAAAATAGGTTCAATTAATAATTACTTTAAATTAGGGTCACCATCCTTGGATGTCAGTCAATACCTAAAATGCAACCAATTTATCAGCCCTTTCAACATTGTTGGTTGGAAAAGTCAATTTTTTTAGGAAATGTCGCACTCTTGATTGTGTTATTTGAGATCATCAATAAACCCCAAGGGTTGAGTGCTGATGGCCAAGACTCCGCTTCAGAAAGCGAGAGGTTCTGAGTTCAACTCTCATTGGGGCCACCTTGGAAGAGTAACAATAAGTGGCTGAGTCCACATCAAAAACTCTCCCAGGACATTTGGCACGTGTGGAGGGGTCACTAGCGTGTCCCGGAGGACTAGTCAGGTAGCTCTAAGAGGCCCGGATACCTAGGATAGAATGACTCATGCTATTCTTACTATTGATTACTAATGGACTCGCGGCCCACATGCAGAGGAGTTAAGAGCTAATTTTTGGTGAGGAGTGAGGAGATCATCCTCACCAAAAATCAGTAATTTTTAAAACTTTTATCCCTATCAAAGATGGACCTAAATTTATGGGTGAAAATGGATTAGTCCAAAAATTTTCAGTTTGCAATCTACTTTTCACAAGGCTACAAATGTTGGAATGTACTAATTTTTTGTGCGGTTGATATCTATGTTGCGAAGAATATCATCACCAAAATTAGCCCTTAACTCATCTGCATCTGGGCCCCACGTCGATTAACCATTCTATTAGTAAGAATAGCATGAGTCATTCTATCCCAACCTAATAATCAGTTCCGGATCCATCATTTTGAGAATAGGAACCGAAAAAAACCTGCAATATTGGTTCCGATTTTGGGTAATGTAGGAACCGGACCGGAACTGACAATTTTTCACCCCCCCCCCCCCCCCCCCCCCCCCCCATGATTTAAAAAAGCTGACATACCCCCCTATGACTCGGTGACCAGTGTTGAGCCGAGTTGACTACCAAATTTTGTATTAATAGACAAAAAGTGCCCTTGTCTTCAACCTTAGAACAAGGGTTTGGGCCAAAACCCGAACCTCAAATCAAACATGAAAAGAGGAGATTAAAAATAAAATTAAAAACCATTGTTGGTAAACTTGAGATTTTTTTGTTACTTTTTTTTATGAATTAAGCAAAGATTGAAAATAAAAACTATAAAAATAGATAAAAGTCACTGTGGAATTCGATTTCTTTTTAAGATTGAGAGAATTCGCCTTTCCAAAATTCATGTCTCAAAAGCTTAAATTCTAAATTGATCTTATTCTTGTTTTTCATTTTTGTTAATGAAATTTTGAGAAATATGGTTGTATGCTTTATTTTTATTTTTTTTTCAAAACCTAGAGTTTTAAATTGTTGCTGGAGTAGTGGTCGGCCATAGACGAGACTCCGGTGGGTTGGTCGCCGGTGATGGGCGGCCAACCCATTGGAGTCTCTTGGCTGGTCGTCCTCCACAGCCGTACGATTTGGGGTTTAGGTTGAAGACAAGGGCATTTCTATCATTTATTACAAATAACGTATTTGAAATTTTGAATAGCAGCCCTAGACAAAGCTACTTTTGAAAAGCTACAAAATATTCTAACATTCTAGAGTTCAGGAGCTTTCAAATTAGTACTAATTTGACTATCTTTAATTTTAAATGATGGGTTCATTTTTTCTATTTTTAATTGGTAGACATTATTGACTACTGATTCCAACCCAATTTTTTAATAATTTTGTTTTAAATTTAAAACTAACAAATATTTATTGAACAAAAATTATAAAAATATTTTCCAGATCGAAAACCCAATATCAGGGAGATGGTAGAAACCAAGGTTTAAAAGGGGCCATTATGACAGTATAACGGACTGGGGGGCGTTAATGTTTTTCCTATTATAACGACCGTTATAACGAATTGTAATGCTCAGGGGAAAAATATAAACTAATGGCACCAAAATTCAAATTATCAATAAAAAATAACGGAAATAAGAGGCATTTTTTTCCACAAATTTTGCAGAAAATAAATAAGGAAAAATTGTTTGAGATGATTTGGGCATGTACAATGAAGACCGACAACAATACCAATGAGAAGGATCGCTTTAGTACAAGTTCAAAGCTCTAAAAGGTCGAGGAAGACAAAATCAAAGTCGAGGAAGACAGTAGGTTCAAAATACTGGCAATAATGCCTGAAAATTCTGAAGGAGCAATGAGAAATGACAGAGAGGGTTACCTTCACTAACCCTCCGTGGCTTTGTATGTAAAAAAAAAATTATTATGAACGGGATAGGTCAGAATCCATAATAATGCCTTTATTTTCATTATAACGGCCTTTTTTTTTTAAGCTAAACCATGGTACTAATATCTAAATTTTGGAAATAGAGAATAGAGAATCGTCAATGGTCAAGAGTCTTGGGCCCTGTTTGGTTCAATGCAAATCGGATGCAATGCAATCACTTGCCACGGTTATGTGATTACAAGTGATTGGTTGGGGGGGCGTGCAAGTGGTTGCCAAGCCCTTGCAAACTCTTTAAGAAAATGGATGCAAGCATGTGCAGCCCAAAAACCGCGGTAAATGACTGCAATACAACTCACCCCATGTACACTGGAGTGCAAAATGCATCTCAGTGCAGCGAATCAAGCAAGTCCTTAATGACTGTCTCCTGATGGGTGTACGTACTGCGATAGGGTCACAAACTTTCATTCATGAAAACCGTTGTGTGGCACTCGTGTAACCCATCGAAGCCATATTAAGGTATGTATAACGGTGTTGCAAGACCTCCAGTGGGCAGACACCAAAGAGAACGTTGGGTTAGGGACTGCAGGGGCCGTATCCACCATAAGGTCAATAAGTGAGGTGAGAGAAAGCCCCAGCCCACTAACCATATGGATGTTTAGCCCACCTCTTGTTGGCATGGATATACAAACCAAAAAATTAACCTGATTGGTTATCTCTAGCCATAGATTTTAGTACTAAAAATGATTCTAGCCATTGGATTCAACAATGTTTTTTGAGTAGTAAATCCAATGGCTAGAAATCATCAATCGAGCTGATTTTGTATGCGAAGTGAGGGTGAAGCCGGCATGTATGGCGTCACCCAACCCCGATTTTTTGCTTTATGATATAAATAGATAACTAGGCGGTGTCGGGTGCGTTGCATGTGAGTGATTGTATAGGGCCACCTCAAAGTTGATGACAGACCACAACTTAAGCCACGTGGTACCCTCTTGCAGATCACTGACTGTATGGATGTTTGGCGCATCCCTAGATGGACTTACATACCAAAATTCAACTTGATTAGTAATTTTTATCCATTGGATTAGAGTCTTTTCCATGATTTATTTTAACCCTACATTTCAAGCGTTATTTGGGATACTCAGATCCAAAGGTTTGAAATCACAAGTTTGACTGATTTTTGGTAAGTAGGTCTACCTGGAGATGGTCCAAACATCCATACAGTCAGTAGCCTCTAAGAGTGTGTCACGTGGCCCACACAATTGTGAACCGGGTGTGAAGGGTGTGCCCCAATAACTACGATTTTTTGTTTTAAAGTAATATAGGTTTTTATTACTACTTTAAAGCCAAAACTGAGGTTGGGGCACGCCCTTCAAATGACGCTCATCAATGTTGATCAAGTAGGAGGTCTATCATCAACATTGAAGGCGGACAACCATGTGAGCCACATGTCACAATCTTAGAGACTACTGACCATATGGATGTTTGGTCATCCTAGGTAGACCTATATACCAAAAATTAAAGACTCTAATCCAATGGATAGAAATTACAAATCATATTGAATTTTACTAGTGTAAGTCCAGCTAGGGATGGGCCAAACATTCATATGGTAAGTGGTCTCTAAGAGTGTGCCACGTGGCTCATACTATGGTCTATCGCCAACATTGATGAGGCCCGCTACAATCACTCACATGCTGCCCCCTAGTATACATAGGGAGAAAAGGTCCCGTAATTTTGAAAATTCAAATTCCCCCGTGAAAAAACTGTTTTTTTTTTTTTTTAAATAATTCACAAATTGTACGTGTGAATTATTCAGCTGACCCAAAACTTTGCGAATTTTTCCAAAACATTGAAAAGCTTGACCATATTATATTCTTAACTATTCCCATAGTATGCTCTAATCATTTGATTTGGTTCGAAATCTTGCCCATTTTACTACACTTCAGCTTGTAATTTTGGCATGCAGCCCAGCCCGTTAAGTCCTTGGGCCGGGCTCGGCCCTGTCCCCATCGAAGCCTGGTCCAGCCTGAAAATGGCCCGACTGTTAACATTTTTCATTTTTTTTTAAAACTTGACAGGCCTGACCCAGGCAGAGGCCCGCCGCCACGGCTCCATAGGTCACATCGTCAATTGAACATTATCGGCAGGGCGACTTAACCCAGCATCACTGGCTCCATTGGAGTGTGAACGATATACATAGCTCCGTCGTGGGACTCTAGTTGACGGCCTTAATAAACTTGACATGGTTAGCTACCGAGGCTTAGTCTTTCTCTACAAAAGATGTCACTGGACATTGCACTGCCATTAATATAACAAGTGACAGTGGTTGTCTCCCCAGTTATACCCCCTCTTATAGGCTTCAATAAACAAGGGCCGGGATCTTATCCCCCAACTAGACGGTGGATCTCAGCTACTCACACCCAATTTTGAAAAGCGTTTTGTTGGTGACTAAGAAAAGAACGAAAAATAAATCATGGAAGATACATACTATATTTATAGAATTTAATTAAGGGTCGTGAAGGGGGACAACCATTTGGCGGACCTACATAGAAGATGAATCAATGGCTGAATTTTGGTGAGGATGATCTCTATGGTGAATAGATCATCCTCACAAAAATTTACATCATTCCAACATTCGTAGACTGGTTTAGAAGTTGAAGAATTATGTACCGTCTATTTTTTCCGTGTAACTTTAAAACAACATTTGATGGGGTTAGAAATTTCAGAATGGGCTGATTTTTTGTTGGAGTGATCTATATGATGAGAAGATCATCCTCACCAAAAATTATCCATTGATTCATCTTCTAGGTGGGTCCACCAAAATGGTTGTAAAAATAGTTGTCAAAAAATGGTTGTCCCCCGATAATTTTACTAAAATTTCAAGTAATATGTGAACAGTGAATGGCTAGTAGTTCTATTCATTGTACAGAAAAGAAAAAAAAAACATAGTTCTCATCTCCGGTAAAACACCAACCAAATGATCAATGAGGATCAAGCTCCATATGTAGAAGAGTCCAGTTCTGCCAAAGCCATATGATATCTAGTTACATTACAAATTTAAAGGGTGAAACTAAGGTTTAAAAAGAGGCCGTTTTAACGTTATAACGGACTGGGGGTGTTACCGTGAAAATGGATATTAAAATGAATTGTAACAGATGGGCAAAAATGAAAAAAGAATAGAATTTAACGTAAATAATGGGAAAAAATGGGTTTGAAATTCAAATTTTAAAAACAAAAAAAAAAACGAAAATAACAGTTATTTTTTTTCACAATATGCATTTGCTATCTTGTTTCCACCATATGATATCTTCCACTTGGCTAAGAAAGGATGCATCATTGACTCTTAGGAGGTTTGCCACACTTGATGCTTCTCTTTCATTGAGGTTTCTTTGGAATCCGAAATCCCAAGCAAGAAAAACATCACCTATAGTCTGCATCTAACTAACAGCGGTCAATTTCTTTCTAGAAATAAAATAAAATAAAGGTCGTGAAAGTCCGACTCTAACGTAGATTCAGAGCACCAAATGTCTTTCCAGAACAATACTTTATTGCCTTTCCCTAATTAGAAAACCACCCCTTATCATGTGATTCCTAGTTATTGGATTTGAGAATTTTTTTTAACTTAATTATCATGGGCCTTGTAACCAGGTCCAAATATGAAAAGCATTGAGTTCAAGCCCATGATAATAATGAAAAAAAGAGTGCTCAATACCAACAGCAAGGAATCACTTATCAGGCTGACCTTTGGGATGTAGGTTCAAGGAGTGGGCCAACCATCATGGGTCATACGGATCCGTTGCCAATACCTCAGGCTTCCTCGTATTAGAGGTTAACTAGTTTTGGATGGTGGCCATATTTTCTTTTCTGATGAAGAATCTGAATGGTTAAACAGTGTTGTTTATAGATCAATAAAAGAGCTGGTTTAACATTTGGACGACCTAGATTAATGAACAAGTTTACCACTTTTTAGGAAATCTCGTAGGAGCAGACATCATGCTTGGACTGTAGACCTAGGAAATTGCACCAATTGTTGCGATGCAAAATGTTCTTGGGATAAAGCTCAGCTTTAAAACTCGTAGAGTTGCGACTGGAAACTCGGCCGAGTTGACTCAATGTGATTTTGGGTTGTTGAGTCGACTCGGTCTAATGTGTTGTTGAGTTTCATGTCTATATTAACAAGGTTTTAAATGACCCATTATAACATTATAACGGTCTCATAACATTACGACGACCATTATAATGGGGTCATATCAATCACGTCTGAGAAAAAATGCCAAAAATTCTTATTTTAATATCTTTTTCTTTATTATAAAAACCTGATAACAATAAAAAATGATTTTTTCCAAAATAACGGCTGTTATAATGGATACAATTGCAATTATAACATATCCCGTTCTTTTGGGTTTGGCCGTTATAACGGGAAAAATGCAATGGGGTTGGGCATTACCGTTCTAAGACCATTACTCTGTTATAAGTGCATTTTTTTTAAAGCATGGTTTATAATTCTCAACTTTTTATATATTTTATTTAATCAACTCGACCTTTCCTGTTTTAAAACACTGATATTATTTCTACATCGCTACTCGACTGCGTGTACATTCCCAATAATGGTTGAAAATCAGGCAACCCGAGACAGTATGGTTCGGTCCCTACCAATCCCGAGTTGGATCGGGCAATCCAACTCGGGATCACCCGATACTTCGAACCATGGTCTCAATGACCTATTTGGAGCTAAAGTCCATTAAAACAATGAATTACAGCTACATTTTTTTTCTTCTTCTTCTTCCTAATTTTCTAGAGTTCATCAAGGTTTTCTCTTCTAGAATCAGAGTCTAGCTAAGAACAATTTGATCTTGTCTCAATGCCCATTATTTCTTAGTTTTATATTCATTCAATCTTCCCCAAAAAAAAAAAAAAAAAATCCTCAAAAATGCAAACTCAAAAGTCTTAGCTTCTCCAAGTTGTCTCCATATGTGATGGAAAATCTTGGCTTGTAACAAGACCAAATTCCTGAAGACCCATTGATCCATTTCTTCACTATCTTCATCTTGAAATGACTACTCCATTGTCCTTCTTGTGGGTTTTTTTTGTTTCCCCTTAAAAGTTTAGATTATCTCATATATCATAGGTGCAAGACTTAGAAAACCTGCTCCTTGTTCAAACAACATCTCAATCTAATTGAAATAAAAATAAGTATTCCATATTCTAAGATAATACACACTTAAGCTTGAAAACGAAGCATGCTACTTATGTCCCTCGATAACCTAGCATTGCCACATATGGGATATCCAATGTGTCGTCGGGATCATCATCACTGAAAGAAACGTTTGTGTGAGAATCCCTCGCAACTTGTGTTGAACACCGATAATCAAGAAAAAAACCATGTTAATTATGTGTAGACCCGACAATGACTTTAACCGTAAAATAGGGTTTTCGAGGGCTATATCTCACCGAATTCTATCTTTTTTTTTAATCTATAATTATGGTCAAGCGATCGATAGAAGCATATGGAGCCCAATCTGAATTATAAAAAAAAAAAAAACAATAAGCTTGAAGAAATGTGACAATAAGACAAGCTAATTAAAGTTTATAAGGGGGTGTTGTAACACTAAAAAATATAGAAAATTAGAGTTCTAGAAACGCTAGATATCTGGCAATCATCCATACACGTGCAGCGGCCCCATCAGCCACGACTATGTCGGCTTGACTAGTCGTCGAGGGCCACATGTCAACATCATTCTCCACAATAATTCTGTTGACCAGCTTGTGTGATACTGCCAAATTTGACCCCCCCATTCCAAACTTAGTAGCAAATTCTCTGTGAACTGAGGCAACACAGGGAAGGGGGGAGAGAAGAGATGATCCAAATTTTAAATTCTAAAGTTATTCTATATATGTTTTCTTAACTATTTCGTCTTTACTAAGGCAAAGACCCTTGTTTTAACGCTTTTATCCATCTTGTGGAAAACGGAACTAATCCAGCTGGTGATGACGTGCTGTGGTATCTGGAGTGGGACCCGCTGTGTAAAATTAGTGGTCGCTCGTGCGGCGTGTCTTTGTTCGACTGAGGGACGGACCATTTCTTACTTTTGTTTGATAGAGTTGGTGACGTCATTGTTCTGGCTCGTGGATTCCTATTTGGCACGTGCACGGTAATCCCGAGGTAAGATAACAATGTGACTCGGGTTTTGCTTATTCTGAGTAAGTCTTCTGTCACAACGCACAATACGAACCACGTGGCTCATTCTTAGTGAACGTTGACCGTATAGATGTTTGGCCAATCCCTCGGTGGACCTCTAAACCAAAAATCAGACTGATTATTGATTTCTAAAAGCGATTCGATTGAAGTTATTTTCATGGGTTGATTTTAACGGTAGGAATTTGAGAATTATTGGTGGACTGGCCAAACATCCATATGTTCACCGTCCAATAAGACTGTGCCACGTGGCTTGTATTGTGCGTTGTGACAGAAGTTTTACTCGCTTTTTCTCTTCTTTTTCAATCTTTTCCGGGGCTCTTCTTTGATGCAGACTTCTGTGTCAAAATTTTGATGCAGAAGTCCCTCAAATTGCAACGTAGTAGACCGGGCCCACTGCCCCCCTCTCTTGAATGGCTGGTCCATACTATGATAGACTACACACCCATGATGAAAAAGTGCTCAAATCCAATGGATAGGGATAACTAATCAGACTGATTTTTCGTGTGTGAGTCCACCAAGATGTGGGCCAAACATTCGAGGGAGGGGAGCAGTGGGCTCGAAAGATTCTACTACGTGGTGGCAATTTGAGGGACTTTTGCATCAAAATTTTGATAAAGAAGATAGATTTTTCCTCTTTTCTGTGGGAGGAGAGTTGAACTAGTAAAATTTCGGTCGTTGCTAAAGTAAGTGATCCACTGACTGCTGCCAATATAGGCCACGTGGCACACTATTAGAGCACACTTTTAGCATGTAGGTCCACCTAGGGATGAGCCAAACATCCATACGGTCAGCGTCCTCTAAAGTGTGTCACGTGGCTTACATTGTGGTGTGTGCCAGCAAAGTTCTACACGTATGGATTTTTTTTATAGGGACGACACTCTAGCTCGTCGTCTCAAGGTCTAGACCATGATGTTCATTGAGATTCCTTCACAGGAATCCCAAGGCGCTTCGAAGGGCAACTTTAACGCATCAACAGACCGATTAACCAATAGTTTATGACCCTATTTCCATTTATCCCAGTTCTGAGATTACTTTCAGTAAAGGAATTGGAACCGGAACAAGTAGGGCCCAAAACTGACATATATATAATAGGATTTGGTTCTGAGTATCCTTGAATTGGGATTGGATCAGAACCAAAATTAGTAACACCCAGAACAAACTTATATAATAGTGCTAAGGTTGTTGTCAATTTTTTTTTTTTTTTTTTTTTTTTAATTTAATTACATATACAATAGATGGGCACTCGGAATGGTATCCGATGGGAAATTAGGATTTGTTGGATCCAGATTTTGGACCACCCATTATAGTATTAAAACTGGAATCAATAAGGCCCAAAAAGCGTCATCTGTGGTAGGTTCCGGTTCTCGGCACACTGGTACCCTAAAAAGCCCTCTGATACATTATCGAATGAGCTATTATTTGATCCATCATAAGCGAATCAAACCATATACAAGCTCGAATACACGTAAAGTGAGGAGATCACTCTTGTATAATTTTTTATTTTTTTTAACTATTAACCAACATCGGTATTTTTTTTATTTATATTAATTAATTTACAATTAATTTTAAATTTTTTAGTTTTGATTGTAAATTTAAAGTAGAGGGAATCATTTTAATTTAATTAAATGATTCGGTACAGTGTACGCCTTTTAGAACATGCCTTACACTCAACAGGTTGATGATGATAATGGTGACCTGGTGGTGGGGCTTGCAAGTGACAATCATATAGAAATTTGTTACAAGGACTTGAGACACCATTAAACATAGTATTCGGTGGTAATAAATCATGTAGATCGATCTCCGTGCCTCGTGCACGTGCACGTGCTCGATTATTTTCTCTTAATTTTTCTGATCCTCGGATTCCGCGGCACCCTTATCATCATCTTCATCATCATCAACAATATTATTATTATTATTATTATAAAATTAAAAATAAATAAAAAAACCAAGGAAAGAGCTAGTTATAGGACCTAAAAAGCTGTGTGAATGAAATGGGTAAGTAAGGAGATGGGAGGATAAGGAAGCTGTGTTTAATTAGTTAGGTAAAAAAGATATCCCATAAAAGTCACTATGTAGGGCTAGAAAGGCTTCTTGGGATTATTTGAATTGAAGCCCCCCACCACACTTATTGCCTAAGTGAGATTATTTTAATAATCCCATTAATGAAAATGCCTTTTCTTGTCCCCAAGATCATTCTTTCCCTTCATGGTTAAGTGGCCAACAAGTACAGATGACTGAAAACCATTCCAAGCAAAGGTGTGGGATAATGGCTTCCAGTGAGGCCGGTGCCATGCACAACCCTGTTATATGTCCCACTGCGTCGTCGCATTCGGCCGTAGGTTAGTCCAATCATCATCCTAAGCTATATAGCATGTCCCTTCCATTGGTTGGAAATTTTAGTCCTCGATCTACGTGGTACCGTGGTTAATCAGAGAGTTATAAGAGGTTAATTGCATTCTAGTGCATGTGTGGCACAAGAAAGTGATTAATGATTGTATATGATATTAATTATTGATAATTATTTGGTATTGCTCGACAAGCTGTGACCTGCAATACTAAAACAAATGGAAAACTAAATCTCTCTCTCTCTCTCTCTCTCGTTGTGCTTCCCTTGGTCAAGTGTTCTATTCCAGGGTCACTATCTTTTGTTTGATTCAATTTGGAATATGCTCTTATTTCTACATTTACATTTGGGATGATCTGTAACCCCATAAAACACTGTTTATAAATGCCATGGCCATACATGCTCCGCATGTTCTAGGGACCCACCACCTAAGATTTCTTCGAAGAAATCTTCTTTTGATGATACGGATGGATGTTTCAAAAGTTTGATACATCAGCCTGATTGGGACCCTTTGACCCATTCTTGTTTGGCCTCCATCTTAGGTAAACTTAATTAACACTCCAAAAATCAGCCTGATTGGTGATTCATCATGAGTTGTTAACCCATCCATAGGCCTGTTCCTCAAGCCCATAATGAAAATGCTTAAATCCAATGGCTAGAAATCAGTAATGAGCTGGCTATTTTTTAGCGTGTAGGTCCATAAAGTGGTGGGCCAAACATTCATGATGTTAATGGGCAGCCAAAAAGGGTGCCACTAGTCATTTTGAGGGAAGGATATAATGTATCAACTTTTGAAACGGATGTCCGTTTCAAAGATCGGCTCAAGATCTCCCAAGTCAAAATCAACCTCATCAGATGATCCTAGCAGTTTGATCAACCAAAGTACACTAGAGTTTTGTCCCTTCAAAGGATTCAATAGATTGGATGGTTGTGATCGAGTGACTCCCCTAGGCCACTGATGCAAATCTCCCAAGTGGAACATATTGAAAGGTGGGCCCTCCCCGAACCTTTCATGGCCAACTCTCATCCTTATATACTCAAGGACCATAACACTCCTAAGCAATATGAAACTATAAGTTAATTTTTTAAAAACTTTCGACTTCAAAGAGTAGAAACACTTTTGATTTTTCTTTCAAAACTTTCAATTCAAAGTCTTCTTAAAAGTTAGACGTAGAACAAAAGCAACATAGATAAAGGTCCTAGGTTCAAAACTCCTTAAGACACTTTTTTGCTTAGTAACACGTTTTTATTCAGACACTCATGTAACATGGGTACATTTAAAAAAAACAAAAAAAAAAAAAAAAGAAACCGTGGGTATTCAAGCATCTTAGAGCACCGACTAGTCCCCCCGGGGCACGGTAGTCACCTATTCCACACGTGTCGGAGTATACTGAGAGAGTTAATGTGGACTGAGCTAGCCTGTACATTAAAAATTGCTCCACATCAAAATCCTTTTTTCTTAACAAAATGATCTTGCAGTTATCACACATTTGTCACATGTAATTAAAGAAGTACATCAGAAAAATGAGTGAAATAACTCCAATGATGAAGTAAATAGAGAGATGGGTTTGATTTACGTTAGCTGTTTTGTCGTTTAAGGATGTTTTAATGGAACATCTAATGCTGATTATAAAAGTTTAAGATAGATGAAAGAGGGGTGTCTATAGAAAAATAATGAAATCTGTAACCCATTAAGGCGACCAACACTAATTTAAGTATTCATTATTATATGATCCACCTCCTTCTCTTCTAGTCTTTATAAAAATGGTGATAGTGCTTGCACTGGGCTGCGACCAAAATCAAAATCATCCAAAACACCATAGCAAAGATGACAGGGTTTGGATCTCCATGTGGAGCCTGCAAGTTCTTGAGGAGGAAATGTGTGAGGGGTTGTGTTTTTGCTCCCTATTTCTGCCATGAACAAGGAGCGACACATTTCGCGGCAATTCATAAGGTTTTCGGTGCAAGCAATGTTTCAAAGCTCCTCGCACATCTCCCGGTGACAGACCGTAGCGAAGCCGCAGTCACAATATCATATGAAGCTCAAGCTAGGCTTCAAGATCCCATATACGGCTGCGTCTCTCATATTTTCGCACTCCAACAACAGGTTTACTTCCTATAATTACATAGAATTTATAAAAAAAAACAGACTACATTGTGAGTAATGTTTCATATTCTTTTTACTTATCATGTTCATTAATGGTGTTTTATTTGGTGTAAATTTTGCAGGTTGTCAATTTACAAGCACAACTAGCCTCTCTCAAGGCACAAGCAGCCCAAAGCCTAGTTAATGACTCTAGTACTACTTCATGCCCTCAAGAAGACAAGTTCTATGGAAAATTTTCCAATTACCCACAAGATATCCAAGGTTTATTTCATTTAGATGAGTCAAGGATGGCGCAGCAATTCCATCCAAATCCCTCCATTAATAATGCCGAAAACATGTTATACGACTATGAAAATGGGTTCATGGATCCGAGCGGCGCCATGGGTGATTATCACCATTCATCCATGACTGAAGAAACTGTTCCATTTACTAGTTTTGAAGACCCTTCTCATGTCATGGCTTCTCTTGACATGCAAAGGAACACCAGGAAATGGGCATTCCAAGATACTGATGAGGACCTTCAGTCAGTGGCCTTTGCCTATCTTCAGCATTCATGAGATCGATCAGTGTAGCGTTGGCAAAGAAGATACAATCAGTCTAGATGTTTTCATCAATTTTGAAGTGCTACTAAATACTCCTAAACATGCATTTGTGCTGCCATAAATAAGCTAGCAGGCACCTATACAATTAGCAACTTCATAATCCACTCTATCATTGTTTTCTTAGATCTTCTGTATCCTTTGAAATGGGTAGAATAATAGTGTAATCTTTGGGAAAAATGGAGAAACCCCGCTTTCTTCGACCTAATTTGATTTATAGACCTAATATTTACCTAAATTTTTTACCTGATAAAGGCCTAGGTACCTTGTTTGCTAATATTGATAATTTCCTTTGATAAACCTAATAAGAAGTGATGATAAATTATTCTTTTATACATTGAGCATATTTATGTCAGACATTTGAAATTTGTGTGCTCTACGTAAATGAGCATTAGTTTTAGCGAGATAAAGAAGTCTTCTTCGGAACTGATGCCGTCTCTGTGTGAAGGTCTAGATTTCTTTGCTCAAATAGTAATTTAGTGAAATTTGCTGCATTTGCAAATACCCAAATTGAGGGAGCTGTCTAAACACATTTTTGGATATTAAGACTTCAAATAACCTGAACCGACATCCATTGCATTGTTATTATGCATATAGGAAAATTGCTGTTTTACAACTTAGGAAAATTGAATTTTATGAAAATGAAGAACATCTCTGTAATGGACTGTCATATTTGGGTGTAAACCTGACAAGTTTGTATGACCTTTTCACATAAAATATAGTCAGAGAAAAGCATATTATTCCTTCTCCAAGTGTTAGGCCATCAGATGGAATCCTAATTTTAATTGATGGTGATCTTCCCCACACGCCCATAACCGAATCCTTGTGTATCCTTCGAAAAAGTCATAATGCTTCGATATTCCATACGAATTTTTTGCTCATAAACTTGCAACCCAAGAGGAAACCACCCATTACTACCCTAAACCACCTTCACCTAACTCACCACTAAACCTCTTATCTAAGAGACAATCCCTCGACATGTAGTCCCCCCCAAGTATATCTCAGCATGACCCCCCACCTTAAATTTTCAAATTTTTTTTTTGTTGATTGTCTGAGAGCTACATTCATCAGTACAAGAACATTACAGCCCAAAAGGCTTTTGAAAGATTTTAATATATGCTTATGTCAATTCTAAAGGAGATACCCTTACCTTCTGATTAGATTATTGTTTGGAGAACCAAATAAGATTAAGTGTCAAAAAATTTAGTACTTTATGTACCATGTCAATCATAAAATAGAGTTCACCCACCATTCAGTGATAAACATCAAAATATTATGAATTTTTCAAGAGATTCCAATCCAAAACCAAGCTCCTTGGGTTGATTCTTCAATTCAAAAGAGAATCCATTAAGTTTGGTCTTCTAGAGCGCTGAAGCTCTGACAAAAATATAAACCTACCACCTACCATTTCAATATTACTCTTTTAGAATTTGATAAAGTTTGATCAAGCATTTGTTAGATGCTACATTACTACCTCCATGTTATCCACTGCCATGGTTTCTTTTCAGTTTTACTTTTTTTTACTTTTTTTGATAAGTATAAGAGATTTAAGATAGAGACCTTCAGGCCTAGGGGCTGAGAAAGCCTATCAAAATTCTACACAATTACAAAGAGAAATAAAAAAAACAACAAATACAGAGAAAAATAAACTACACCAACTATCTCAACAATCTCCCCACATTAATCCCTCCCCCTACTAGCCAACTCAGACCATTTGAAGGCTATATTCTCGAAGGAAATGCCTTTCCCTTCCTCCTGCAACTTAACCCAATAGTAAACCAATGCCTTAATTTCCAAAATAATCTTCTCGAAATCTAATCTTTTACTCTCAAACACTATGTTATTCATCTCTTTCCACACACCCCATATAACTGCTAATGGTGTCAAAACCCACATCATCCTCCCTGGCCTTTCCCTCTCCAGGTAAAGAATAACTCCTTAATTGACTTAAGATCTACACAATACACCCCAAACTCCCTAAGTAATTTTGTCCAATGCACATCTACAGTGTAAAAATAAGTGTTCAATTGATTCTCCGTTTCGTAGGCACATAGTGCAATGATCCAAGACACTAACCCCTCACTTATACAAGAAATCATAGTTTGAAGTCTCCCTCGAACCGCTTACCATGCTAGAATCCACACCTTCGATGGAGCTCTGCACCCCCACACTTTAGTCGCTAGAAACTCCTTTGTCTCCCCGCCTCATCCCCTAATCAAAAGCACAATAAAAAGGATTGAACATAAAATTTACCCTTGTTATATCAAAAGTCCACCATCTAAAATCGTTCCGCAAACTGAGATTAAGGATCTCCCCCATCTTGCTCATAAGGGCTTCCAAGTGTGGCATCTCCTAGTCATAGAGTTGACGGCGAAAGCCTAACTCCCAAGCTGGTTGACAATCAATAACAACTTGCATCTCAGAAGCAAACTTTGTATCTAAAATAAGAAATAGATTATGAAACGCAAATTTAAGGTTAGCCTTTGAATACCATCTATCCTCCCAAGATAGAACCTTATTCCCCATACCCACTTTAAATATCACCCCATCTTCGAAATTTTGTAATCCATTCATGATACCTCTCCACACACCACATCCATATACTCCCCCCCATAATACCTTCCTTAAACTTGCCAACCATAACTTTATGCCATAAACTATCCCTTGCAACCCCAAATCTCCGTAGCTAGCCATTTCCCTTTCAAAGCTTCATTCATCCCCCGTAAATCATTTACTCCTAACCCTCCTCTCTCTTTCGGTCTCGTCACCACTCTCCATCTAACCAAACTCATTTTTCGCCCTCCACCTCTGCCACTTCACAAGAAATTTTTCATCAATCTAATCAATTTCTTTTCTACACTCGCAATATGTATCGAGTAGAGAGACATAATATATTGGCATACTGGACAATGTGCTCTTATGAGCACAAGCCTACCCACCTTCAACAAAAACCTAGCTTTCCATCTAGCAAGTTGACTTCTCAAATGCTCAATCACATGATCCCAGATCGCCTTACTTTGTTACTCACTAATGGCTAATTAAAGGGACAGTACAAAACTTAAGTACCATCGGGAAAGTTAACTTTGTTGACTTCATTTACATTAGTAAGATCATCTCTGCTCAATGACATATCATCAGAAAAGGAGTGAATTGTAGGCCCTTAAGGTATTGTTAATGCATGTACTTGTTCTTATAATGGAAATATCGTTTCTTAGGTTAACCATGTTCTATAACTTGGTTAACTATGTTACTCCTTTTTTTTTTGTAAGCAGTTAACTATGTTACTCCTATGGAGGCTTAAGTTCTCAAATATCTTGAACCCTCTAGGGATCGAGGTATGTTAAAATTCTAATGGTTAAGACCATTGTTTAAAAAATGGCCGTTATAATGGATACGGACCTACCCCGTTACATTGTGAACCATTTTAATGCTCAGAAAATAACAGCCATTTCATTATAACGGCCATTTTTTTAAATAATGGCTGTTATAACAAAAATAACAACCATTATTTTATGAAAAAATTGTGGAAAAATGGACCATTATTTTTCGTTTTTTCAAAAAATTTGAATTTTGAATTTCAGGGCTGTTTTTTTTCCGTTCTTCCCATTTTTTTTTCCGTTTTTGCCCATGTGCGTTATAATTCGTTATAACAGCCATTATAATGGAAAAATGGTAACACTAGCCCCTAATCCGTTATACTGTTATAGCAGTCCCGTTTAAACCTTGGTAAAGACCTAAGCTTTACGCGCCTCAATTGCCTAGGTGCCTCTGTTGCCTAGGTGGCTGTAACTTATTGGTTTGGGTCTTAATATTTGGTATACATCTTGGGTTCGAGTCACAGAAAAGGTGACCAGTGGTAGAAAGATCGAGACCAGATCGTAAAATTCAACATGTTTCCACGGGCTACCTAGACCACAGAGTAGGTCACCGAGGACATTGGCTGGGGAAACATAAGTATGGCCTTATGAACATTGCAAGAACTCTCAAAATTCAACTTTGAGTTCACTTATTAACCAAAACACAAGTTTGATGATAGTTTGACTGTTAGTGAGGTTTTCGAGTCATCAGTTAAGGCGATTACTGAAGACCATCAAGTATAGCTCTCGTTGACCTACCATCAAAAGTATATATCATAAGCTTCTCTACAGAATTTTGATTCATTTTGCACCTTCTCATCTCAAATTTATATTTCTATTATCAGTTTTAAGAAGATGATTTCTTTCTCTCTCTTTTTTAGGTTGGCAAGCCACACTAAAGAATTTTTTTTTTTTTTTGGTAAGTATAAATGATTGACTGACCTTTAGAGGCTGACAGGGCCGTCTGGATACAAGTTGAGGCCTCAAGTGAGATATAAGGTTTTTTTATATTTAATACTAGTAAATGGCCTGTGCTCACGGCACTCTCCGGCAAAAGCGTTTGAAATCTGACTGTCAACATTGGATTGATGGATTTGATCTCAACCACTCTTTATCTTATGAAGCCGGTAAGATAAGAGATAAGAAAACCGAGCTGTTTTGTTATATAGATAATGGGTGACCTGTGCCCTCAGCACTCCCAGACAAAGCATTTGCCAAAATCAGGTGTGAGTGGCTGAGATCCACCATCTATTTGGGGGATAAGATCTCAGCCCTTTTTGTTGAAACAAATAAGTGGGGTTAGATAGTAGTGGCACGTGCCTATGGCACTCTCCAACAAACCGTTTGCCAATGGGGAGTGAATTGCTGAGATCAACCGTCCGTTTGGGGGATAAGATCTGGGCCATCCTTTATGAAGCCAGATAAGAGGAGGTGACAACTTACCTGTTTTGTTATATAGACTAGAGGGTGCCCCGTGCCATCGGCACTACCCGACAAAGAATTTGCCAAAATTAGATGAGTGGCGGAGATCCACCATCCATTTGGGGGAGGATTAGATCTCGGCCCTTCTTTGTTGATGCTTATAAGAGGAGGTATAAGTAGGGAGACAACCAATGTGTTTTGTTATATAGAATAGTAAATGGCCCATGCCCACGGCGCACTCTCCGACAAAAGTGTTTGCAAAAATTGGGTATAACGGACTGGGGTGTTACCGTTTTTTCCATTATAACGGCTGTTATAACGGATTGTAACGCACAGAGGGAGAAATGGGAAAATAACAGAAATAACAAAAAATAACGATGTTGAAATTTAAATTTTGAATAAATTGAGGTCAAATGAGGCGGATTGAGTGGCGGAAATCTAACCATCCACTTTAGATCGACAGATTTGATTTCAACCACTCTTTATCTAACAGTCCACATTAGATGGATGGATAAGATAAGAGAATACAACTGAGTTGTCTTGATATATGCGTGGGTGGCCCGTGCCCACGGCACTTTCTGACAAAGTATATGTTAAAATCGGGTGGGAGTTAATCTCAGCCATCGATATGAAGCATTGTGGATCTCAGCCACTCATTATTGAAGCCGTATAAGAAAACCATTAAATTTCCGTTAAATTCTATTTTTTTTTTAATTTTCAAATTTTGAATTTCAGCACCATTTTTTCCATTAAAATCATTAAAATTCATATTTTCCATTTTTGCCCATGTCCGTTTCAATCCGTTTTAACGGTAACACCCCTCTCAAGGCATAAAAAGTGGGGCTCCTAGCCTGACCCTTGGGCCATATGTAAATCCAACCCATTTCATTCCTTATATGTAGGTAAATAGTAGGTGACCCGTGCCCACGGCACTCATCAACAAAGCATTTATCAAAATTGGGTGTGAGTGGCTGAGATCCACTGTCCATTTGGTGTAATAAGATCTCGGCCATCCTTTATGAAGCCGGATAAGAGAGGGAGACAACCGTCCTGTTTTGTTATATAGATAACTAATAACGGTAACGGTTGTTATTTTCTAAGCGTCAAAACAGTTCTTAACGTAACAGGCTTGGGGCGTTACCGTTTTAACGGCCCAAAGATGTTATTTTAAACCATGGTTTGGCCTTTTAAGGAAGGCTATTAATGTCAGCAATGAGAAGGAGCGCAATATTTTAGGTTGAAATTCCTAAAAAACGGGGAATGATTGAAAAAGTCATGGATGAAGGTTGCGAGAAATAATTTTTGTAACTTTAGGCCCAACTCACTCTAATTATATGAAAATGGGCCTGTTAATCCCAATCTTGCCATTGCAGACCTTAAACCAAGCCCAACCAACCCGATTGTCTGAAGAAATCGTGAATATTGAAGATCTCGCAATTTGGCTTTCTTCTAGCTCCCAAACTATTTGTCATATTTTTATGAGCACCCAAGAAAATGTAGCAGGTCGAACGGTCACTATTGTCCGATCAAATTAATATACGGCACAGAAGATCTCGAGTGAAGCCGATATAATTATAACTCACATCCATGCTGATTGGCTAACTATTTTGTTTAGGGTGAAAATCATTTGAAAATTAATTTGTAATAACCATATTGCCAAACACCCCATATTCACAGGGTATGTAATGGGTCAGATTAAGATCCACATCCAACTTAATTTAAATATCATGGCCCATATCCAGATCAGGTCCAAGGATCCATGACAAATGATTCGAAAATGAACCATAATCCATAGGGGAATATCCAGATTCGACCCATATGTGGGATATGGGTCAGATCCGTTATGGACAAGGTTCGAAGTCTCGGGATCGGTGGGCGCCAATCCCGATCCAGATCGGTCCGATTCAACACTGTCTTGGCCATCTCGCTCAAGATGATTTGAAGGTTCTTAATGGAAAAGTGCACCTCAGGTGATACGATCCAGAAATGAAATGGATCGGTGGGCGTCGATCCTGATCCCGATTGCCTGATCCAAAATGGTATCGGCCAAGACTTCGAACCATGGTTATAGAACAAGTTTTAGGTGGCGTTTGGTAAAACTTTTTTTCAGACCGTAAGTCTGAATGGGCTGCAATTAAGTGATTTCGACGATTAAGTGGCATTTGTTAAACAACTTAAGGTCTAAAATAAAGTGAGTTTAGACATAAGCAAAAAGTGAGCTTGGGGTCACTTATTGCTGTAAGTGGTTTGGGTGAAAAGCATCTCCAAAATAGATTCTATTATTCTCTCTTAAATATCCATAATGCCCTTTTCTTAAAGCTTTCTCTTTTAAAAACTTATGAAAGTGTCCTAATAAACATTTCAAAATACCTACAATGCCCTTGACTTAATTTTAAGACTTAAGATCCTTACCAAACAACCCAAATCAGAGATACGTCATTTAGCTATCAGATCTTAAGCACTTTAAGCTTCTAGATCTGAAAACTTAATTTACCAAACGCCACCTTAGTAAGGGTGATCCCAAGTCCCAAACCCACGCAGTATCTAATCCAACCAGACTACCTAAAACCAGTAACCAGATTTGACTCGAATCCAAATTGGATCAACTGAATACCTAATACAAGCAACGGGATTTGACTGGAATCCGAATTGGTTCAATTTACATGGATACGTATCCGACCCATTTTTTATCGGATCACATCTCAAAGATGGTAGAATCTCTGATCTGATCCCCTCTTTTTCATCTCCTATGTAATATGGATGACCATCAAGTCTTCAAGGTCAACAAGTCAACTACTGATTTGCTCGTAACCATCCAACCTGTTGACATCTTTATAGAACATTATCAATATCTTACAACTTCCCACGAGAATATAATATTAGATCTATTTTTTGACTTTTGATTATCCTATGTGGGACCCATTATCCTTATAACCAGTCAAAAAATACTTAGATGCTTCTCTTGTACGCCTTCAAGACTTGTTTGATGTCTGAGAAAAGCTAGGTAACGGGAGGGCCCCACACAGGCACTAAGAATCAAATCACATACTTTAAAGTCTGGTATGGTCAATATTCTCTTCTTTTACAAGTATAAAGGAGGCCGCCGTTACTGATAGAAATAAACCAGCCATCGAATCTGGCCGGAAATGAACGGCTTAGATTGCCCGCCCGTTTATACTCAACGGTCAGTTTTTTTTTGTTTTCACCCCGGAAAGAGAAGTACGACCTTCATGCTTTTTTCTATAGTTGAGATGTTTTTATGCACCGTTATAACGGACAGGGGTGTTACTATTATTTCCGTTATAATGTCCCAGTATTTTAATGGACATTGTGGGTGCCATATTTTTCAGGCCACGCGATGATCGACATGTGGCATTAACGTGTATCTGTACGAAGAATTCATCAGGTAGACAATGTAGGATATATACTCAATAATCAACAGCTGGCAACCGAGAGTTCAAGTTCCCGTCTGCTAGCAGCAAACATGGTCCGACACCAAGCCCTATCGAGGGACCTCTCAGCCAGCATCGCCTACCTCTCAGCAAGACCTCTCAGACAAATGTCGTCCAGCTCTCAGGACGATCTCTCAGCCAGACAACGTCTCCCTCTCAGGACCACTCAGCCAACATTGTCCACCTCTCAAAAAGACCTATCGGTCAGAATTCTAACATAATCGTATCTCAGGAGGAAAGAAAATTACAAAAGAGAACTGGCGTCTCTAAAACAAGGGTTGGCCACCAAACACTAAAAATAGAGTTAGACTTAAGTTTTATTTGTTCCTTCTATAGTTACTGGATCTAGATCTGGGATGAAAAATTTTCTTCTTAGAGCCTGGATTTAGAGAATACTCCTATCTTGTGAATTAAATTATTTGTTGCTAAAATAGATCCACTGACTTAAGCGTCGGAGTGTCTTTGGCAGGTATACCCACCTCGACATGGAGATCAGGATCTCCTGCGAAGATTGGTGATCAAGATTGCACGACAAAGCTTCATTGGCAGATTCTGCTTCGTGTTCATCAAACTTGATACAACGATTGATCCCTCAAAAATTGTGTGGGTAAGATTCACGATTCTTCCTCCACGAACACTAACAGAAAAATAACAAAATAAAAATAATGTTTTTCAATAGATTCACACATAACGGCTGTTACCATATGGTATAACCGGATAGTGATAAATCAGAAATAACGTAATGGGATTAGAGCGTTACCATTGTAATGGCAGTTATTTTCGTTATAATGCCTTACTTTAAACTATGCTTAGTCGGACCGTTTCTTGTAGTCGTTTTTATAGGGAAAAAACCCATATCCTTACAAACTAAGAGCCTGTTTGGAAACCCAAAACATAAGACGAGGTAAGATATGTACAGGTCCGATTTTTCTAGTCTGTGTTTGGTAATCTGTGGAGCTCATTTTTGGGTCTCATTTTTCAAAATTCTCTTGAAACAGGGTCAGAGTAAGCTTTTTGAAAAGATGTTACAACATCGAGCAGGCTTCCACAAAGCCCGGAACCAGTCTAGGACTAGGCTGGGCCCTGAAAACATGAGCTTTCCGTGTAGGCCCACACAATTCAAAACACACACATGCACACGTACCATACTTCGTTTTTTAAACTCTTTTCCATCTTCGCCTCTTTCTTTTTCTTTTGATTAACTTTTTAGTCAAGACTTTTTACTTGATCTCACATTGAATAAACATCATTCAAAACACTTTTAATTAATGGGTTCTAAGCATAATTACTTTATAAGTGCAATAATGGGGTCCATTAAAGTATTTCATTTGTGGATTCTAGTACTAAGCATTTTCTTTCTTTTTTCCTTTTTCTTTCTTCTTTTCGGGGCTCGAAGCGATTACCTCGATTTTTTCGACATTATATATTGCAACTATGAGATCACAGGTTTGATCCTAACTTACCCACCAAATCAAAAATGTTCATTTTTAATTCTTTAATTTCGAGTATGTTTAATGCCACAAATTAGATACGGAAACGGGTACAAAACAAGTGGACTAGATGGGCACGAAACTCGACCGACATAGTCACAAACCAGTTCATCGGATTCGATACATTGTGTAACCCGTAAGCTCGGAAATAAGTGATAAGTCAAAATTTGGGAAATAAAATAGTTCATATATAGACAGACTGGCTAGATTTGTTTCAGGTTTTGTTGCAGATGATCTCTTTTCATTGACTAGGGTATGGGCTATTGTTTACTAATTAATAATCAATGTTTGCAGGGAGGGTTGGTTCACCTTCTCTCTTATCCAACATAACTAAGGAAATATAACATTTTCTTAGTTGCCCATACCACGTAACGAAAATAACGGCCGTTATAACGGATTCGGGCGTACCCCATTTCGTTATGAATTATTTTAATGCTTAGAAAATAATGTCCGTTATTTTATAAAAAAATTGCGAAAAAAACAGCCATGTTTTTCGTTAGAAATTTTATTTAAAATTTGAACTTCAAATTTGAAGTCTGAATTTTAGCGCCGTGTTTTGTTTTTCCCATTTTTTTTGTTTTTGCCTGTGTAATACAATTCGTTATAACAGAAAAACGGTAATGCCCCCAATCCGTTATAACGTGTTTCATGTTTGTCCCCCAATCACTAATACCTAGTGTTTAAGAGCTAACTAAATTTTAGCTTATAATTAAGATACATTACGATGTCGCTTTTCTACTGTGATGATGGTCCTGAATTCATAGTTACCTAATTCCCTAAAACCCCTTTAAATCATTAGCAAATTAAGGGATCAGATCGGCTATTATCCCTTATTTTTATGTAAAAAGTGTTCATTGTAATTTTGATGATCGAATCGAACGGCAAATCAATTACTGTTCTAAATACTGTGCTATCTTCCAAGGAAATTGATTTTCATTTGATTTCCATGTAGCCTATGTAGGAGTTGGAGAGCTTAACAGGGTGGGTGGGTGGGTTTTTTTTTTTTTTTGCAAAAAATACTAACCTTGATGCTATCCTCTGATTTCAATAAAGGGGACATTTTGTCTAGCTATTTGAATGCATGATTATAGGGTGGTTGTATTAATATTAGCAAGAGTATTTATATTAGGTAAACCTACTTTTAGAACATTAAACCCTAAGCAAGAGGGCCCCACATAAGTGGATTTGATTATCTTAATCAATGCTACTAACCCCATCATGTGTTTAAAAAAATGAAAGCTTCATTCATCAAAGTGATTGCCAAAAAGGGACCCCACCATCTATGTCAAGAACACTTTAAAAATAAAATTAACCTTGGAATTGCCATTGAAATTTTCAAATAGAGGTATCATCTCAAGAAGAAACCTCTTTAACTTCGCCTTATTTTAATTAAATTACTCATGTTGGAAAGGACAATAAAGGGTCCAAAACTATCCATATTTTAGTTATGGGTCGGGATCCGGACACTCCCCTTTTTGACTCCCAAATTTTCACTCCTTTTCTCGGGCGTGGATTCCAAGAATCAAAGAAATTTGGGAGTCAAAAAAGGGAGTGAACGGCGGACCCCAAACCTTTAGCTATGAGGCTCTTCTAAATATTTTTCCTATACTCGAGATGCATTGGTAACATTGAATTTGGTAATTCAACAAGCCAAAACTTTTTCTTTTAATGATCTTCAACAAATACTAAGGTTTCATAGCGTATAAGCTACTTAAAAACCCTAGTAATTTTGGATCATTTATAGAGACAGAGAGAGAGAGCGTGACTTTGGTATTTATAAAGTTTCACTTAAGTTTAGAAACTGTGGTCTACATAAGTCATATGCAAAAGCAAATTTTCAACTGCTCCTGCCTTCACCTGAAAACCCGTGAAAAAAATGTCATTTCAAAATATTAAAATCCGTCCGGAACCCTAATAAACAGCTTTTTCTGCTTATTTTCGCAATGTCAAACACAGCCTTTGAGAGAGAGATAGAGAGTTAACTAATTAGGATTGATTTAAATTATACTTATCAAGTTATAGTAACTTTCTTTAGACTATTTTTGTATATACATCATGGGGGGGATAAGGAATCATATGAGAGGGAAGGATCAGTCAGTTCCTCATCATCCTAAGAGCCAGAGATTGAAGCTCACCCAAGTCATTGTGGGACAATCTTTTCTTGTTACAACTTTGGAATGGAAGCTCATCTCTACAGTTCATTTCTTGCATCGCCATTCTATCGCTGTTGTCGATGGAGTCGACGGAGTTCTGAGAGGAACTGGAATGCATATATGTTGGATAAGTCAGATGTTGAGGCCCTCCGACTATGTTCCCCGTCGACTGGTTCTCTAACGATCTCGGAACAACAAGTTTGTGAGCCAATTGAGCCTTCACTTGCATCAGTTGAGCTTGCAAACATGCAATCTGCCAATAAATAACAATAATTGTTAAATTAAGATAATCATTTATGTTTGGAAGTTAGTCAATAACGTTGACTGACAGTCAAGGAGGAACATGCTAGTTTCGAAAACTATATCGCCTTCTCAAGGGGATAGTACTAAATTGCAAAAAAAAAAAAAAAAAAAGGTCACCTGTTGCTGGAGAGAAAAGATATGTGCGACACAACCATAGACAGGGTCTCTGATCCTAGCTTGAGCTTCATATGCAATTGTGACAACTGCCTCGCACCGGTCGGGAATTGGCACGTGTAACAACAATTTCGAGACGTTACTAGCACCGAACACCTTATGAATCGCTGCGAACTGAGCCGGACCCTGTTCGGAACAAAAATAGGGTGCAAAAACACAATCAGAAGCACACTTTCTTCTTAGGAACTTACAGGCACCACAGGGAGAACCAGTTCCTGAAGCCATGAACAAAAGAGGTAGATAGAGATGGTAGACACACGAGGACACTAGAAAAATTGGTGCTAGTGAGGATTGGATTAATGAAGGTAAGTGGGGTTTGCACTTAAGGGACAGAAGGGGTCTTATAAGGGAATGAATGGGGGACATGGAAGGTTTGTGTGTAGGGTTCTAAGGGAACATTTATTAATGGAGTATTGAAGATGGGGGGTATTTTTTTTTTAATTTTTAGGGGTTATGGTTCGTGGGTCGTATTTAATGTAAGTGTTGATTTTGAGATTTTATAACTCTTTTGTCCGCCGAACGCCCCACTTTGGGACTGCTGCTAACTCAGACGTAGGGCTGCTAAAAAGATAGTGCAGGCAGTAGTCCTGTACTGCCGGTGTACAACTATTATTTATTCAATTAAAGACTGTAGGGAATTGATTTTACCGTTATGACTGTTATAACAGGCCACGGCAGTAAAATATGTTAGAATTTTTTTTTTTTTTTTTTTTCACATCAGTCCTAAGCATTATAACCAGGAAAAAACGTAACGGGGTGTTACTGTTATAACGGCTATTTTTCAAACCATGCTTTTTTTACCTTTTCCAGTTAACATTGTTCACATTTGACAAAAATAACCCTCTAACAAAACTTTTCTCTCTTGTCTTTTAAAAAAAAATGTGAAGTGAGAGGGACATTTTTGTAAAATGTGAAAATGTGGACGGAAAGATGTAAAAATATCACTGGAAAAATAAATTCACATAATGTATAATTTTAATTTGTTATTAATATTTTTAACAATAATGGAAGCTCTGAAAGTCACTGATGACTGACCCCAATTTTAAATGCTGGAGAAGAAAAAGCATTCTTTGCTTTAATGGAGCTTGGAAATTGAATCAGATGGACATGAAATCAATATGATCTTCATCTACCTTACTTTTTGATCGTTTGTTCAGTGGACCAATTATATATATAAGAGAGAGAGAGATATAGAATCCGGCCGTGATGGGGGTGGTGGTAGAAGGGAGGAAGAACCGAAAAAAGGGTTTCTGTTCTCCACCATGATTTCTTTTTTCTTTTTTTCAAGTGGGTATAGAGATACCCTGGGTGTACGGAAAAAAGATAGAATTTTTAAGATGGATTTAGAAAGTAAGTGGGCGTACAGGATAAAAACACGGGTGCCAATATCCCAGCCCAGAGTTTATTCTGTTTGGGCATTTGAACTACAGATGATCCAACTGATTGGCACGGAATGAACGGTGACGATGAACATTTTTGTAGTTTAGAGGTTATTGGGCCTGGACACAGTAAATTTTTTAATAAAAACATTACGGTAATACTTCTATTTCTTTGTATCCGTTTTTCACAGCTATTTGTACTTTTGCTAATTAATACGGATTGCATGGGTATCAACAGGATACAAATACGACAAATGAAACCAGGTACAAGTGGGCCCAATAAAGAATTAAGATATGAATATAGGCCCACTATTGAGTAAGAGAGATGTTGCATACATCGTACGACTTGTAACTGCCCACGTGTCAACCAGATAAAATACTACTGTTGCCACAATAGCTAACTTAAGTCGTGAGCCTAACAAGGGAAAATGTTGGTTTGCACAAATAGGTTAGAATGGGCAAGGCCATGACTTTCTAAAAGCCCTCCCAAAGGCCACTTTATGTTGTGCTCTCATTTCCTTGGGCCATGTTTTTAAAAATGGCCGTTATAACGGTAAGGGCTCAACCCCGTCCATTATTTCAAAAATAATGCCCAAATGTAATAATTTATTATATATATCCAATTTACTTATCAGATGAAAATCGACGATTGGTTAATCGGATTCAAATTCAAATATTGATCCCGAATATCAATTTGAACCATTGACAGACCCATTCAGAACATTGGTTGGGATAATCTGACGGCCGCAGCCGTTCGATTAATTTTGTATATAAATTTCCAATTGGGACCCATTAAATTGTGGGTCATAATGTATGCCACATTCCTTGATATTGTGTTTATAGGTGATCAGTTCATTACATGGAAGCAGAAAGCAAAATTTATTAAGGATGGATCTCAGTTTGTTTACATTTTCTGAGAGTATTTACATGAACTGTGTTACAACTCCAACCCAAAGAAGACCCATTCCCACTTTTTACACAACTGAACAATAAAACACCATTTTCACACCAAAAAAAAAAAAAAAAATCAAACCCCATAAGTAAGAAAACATCACACACCTATCTTTCCTTCTCACTTCTTGGGGCCAAACCTCACCTTCAACAAGAACTGCATCTTAACCTGCCCAAAAACCCAACCTCAGATTTCAGTCACAACCCACAAGAACAAATTCACTTGATGAAGCAAAAAATAAAGAAATAGCATTAATCAGATGGACATTATTTCAGTACCAGTGGAGAGTCACATGTGCGACGGGGTGTGTAATTAAAAAGAAAAAGAGGAGAAACTATTTACGCATAAAAGAATTCTACAATGACCAAAATGCCTCTATTTATATTCAACTTGTATTAGATATTGTAGGGGGTGGTTTTAAAATAAGTGGCAACTCAAGAGGCAGTTCTAGAAGCTTTGGATGTTTTTGGAAAAATGGACAAAATGTCCCTTGACACGTCTAAGGGTCTCGAGCGTTATAATAGTTAAAAATTGTGTCATGGGTGTCACTTATAAACATCATTATAAAAAATATTTCTATATGTTATTCATTGTGTGTTATTTCTAGACATTATACACCAGCAGCCAACCTGATGTAACCCTCCATGATCCAGCGCTTGAGACTGGCAATTCAATGCTAAAAGAACGACACTGGCAGGATTTTTTCTAAATGCCGATGTAAAAATTGACTATTACTATGTTACCCGTGATCACTGTAACATAACAAACTAGAGAAGGACTCAGCTCGACCCCCAACATTGGGTAATTCATGATCTATGCCGTCTTACTGAACAAGCTAAGTTGTCAATCCCTTTGTAACCAACACAATGGCTAAAAGCATAGAACCACCGGTCATGGTGGTTTTAATGTAGAAATTTGAAATTAATTTGCATCACAAGTAAATTAAATGGAAAAGGAAAAGGAAAAACTATGTAAATTACGACCAACCTGAGTAGTATTATAGATGATATACTCATTATACATTAGATCTGTGGCCTTAACATTCGATGAGACCGGTTTCCCACATGGCACAACCACTTGGTCCCTCCATTTCACATACTCCGATTTCTGAGGTATCTTCATTCCAAGTCCTTTGGTTGAGTGCTTCCCTTCTGGAGGATTTTTCATGTACTGAATGGCAGAAGAACAGAAACCAAAGAAATGAGACATTGTGCTATCAAAGGCACAACACAGGAAATGGAAAGTTCGATGCATACTTGTGAAGAGCATTCTACATGCATAACATGTAATTTCACCACAAACACAATGTGTGGGGAAAGATAATGTACTCATGCACATACCTTGCACGCATGATTTTTACATGCTTTGCAAGAATGCATATGCATAAAATATGTGCATATATGCAGTGGCGGAACCAGGGGGGTGAGGGTGGGCAACTGCCCACGCTCAACTTTAAAAGTTAAAAGAATAATAGTAATAATTTTTCAAAAACACCCTTTTAAACTTAGTACAATGCCCACTTGCCCACCCTCAACTTTGAAAGTTAAAAAAATAATAGTAATAAATTTTCAAAAATACCCTTTTAAACTTAGTACAATGCCCACCCTTGAACAAAATCTGTACAATACCCCCCTTATAAGTTTGAAAATTGAAAAAAAAATTCCAAAAATACCCTTTTAAACCTAGTAGAATGCCCACCCTAGAACAAAATCCTGGCTCTGCTGCTGCATATATGTACATACATGTACTTAAGTGCATATACATGAGCACATGTATGTATGCCTATAAAGAACACATAAATGGAAGTATATGTAGAGAGAGAAAGAGGTCATGACTTGTGGACTCACTGAGGCTTTCTTGAGCTCATATACCTCTCCCAAGGCCACTTCACTCAGAAGCATTAGACCTACTGGATTCCTTTTATCAGCATAGCAATACTGAGCACTCTTGCTCACCAGGTCGGCAAAGTAAATTCCTTTGCCAAACTATTTATCAAAAATGGAAATTAGTTAGTCATGGGAGAGAGAGACAGAGAGAAGGAGAAACCACATAGCCCATTGCTGGAGTCATAAGAGAGAGAGAGAGAGAGAGACCATATAGCCAGTTGCTGGAGCTTCTGGAGGTGCTATTCTGAGTCCTTGACTGAGGATACCCACAAAGTTTGTCAACCGGGAACCTGTTGACCACAAACTTTTCAGTTTTACCTCTCTCATCCTATTTTTCTTGAAACTGGGCAATGCATGCATCAAATTTGAATCAAAGACATAATATACATGGCCATTTGCTAGTAAGAGTATTGGGAGCTCGACGGTCCCACATCATATTTTGGACAAAATTTGATGAAATAAACTCATTGGCCTGCCACAGTAGAATTCTTCTGAGATTTAATCGGCACTCTTGACTTACCGTGCCAAAGGAGCATCCTATTCAGAAGTTTTTCTCTGTAGGGTGCAAATTTGTCAACCTCTCCTTTTCTTTCAAGTGTAAAAACATCTTCCAGTTCAAGAGTCCAGTTCTGAGGACCAGTCATGAAGTTCGGGAAAAAAAAACATTGTCAAAAACTAGAACTCATCCCATCGTACCAGCAGAAGAGTATATTAGGTGCTTGAAGAAGCAAGAAATAGACCCACCGTGTGTGTAGGGGCATGAGTAGTAAGGAGATACTTCTCAACCAACTGATAATCTTCACTATCATGAGGCAGCGGAGCAATGTCACAACGAAGCTTCTTATACTTTTCGTCAAGGGAGTCATCATTATCGGCATCAAAACCAACTATACTGGAAGCTATTTCAATGTCCTGAAGGGCTTCTAAAATTTTCACCTACAATGGAATACGTAACAGAAGAATTGTCCATATTATTCCTTATGTTAAAATCTCAATGAGACAGATATTACTGCCATTGGCCTAGAGAGCTATGGCAGATCTCATGTTTATTCATTACCATGTCTTAAAATTATATCAAATCCAGCTTCCTACCAAGCATATACAGAAGCATTTAGAGATTTTTCTTGTCTTTTCGATTTCACGACTATAATAGCATATCAATAGAAAGATCTCTATTGTTTTGAAATGTCCCAAGCAATTTTTAGTCAAGAGACCAGCAATGATTTTGTTATCAAATTTGAGGAATAAATTTGATCAAATTAATCAATTTGATTTACAAAACCATTTTTTTCAAAAGAGAAGTTTAAGAACTGAGGTTTAACCCTACCTTAAATCTGAATTAAGAAATGCATGGAGTAGACTATAATATGACTCTCATAATTGCTACCTTACTTATGAATCGAGTTACCGTCACTGAACTAAATAATAGAAAAGACTCTCATAACTACTACCTTTCCATATGAATCAAGTTACCATCACAGAACAAAATGATAGAAAATTTATTAACAACTACATATAGCACCAGTGACACAAAAGAAATGGAGAAAAGTGGTAAACCATATGTGGTGCCACAAGGTAACCTCATTGTCACAGACTCACAACTGAGGAACACAAACTGTAAGTGGCAGCCTTGAAAATATAAAAAACCAGGGAACTAGGAAAAATATAACTGTGTGTAGCCATCATACCTTTTTCTTAAAATTGGCTTCATCTCTTATGACATGTGGATGAATTGAAGGGATTGTGGTGAAAAAGCGATTGCTTGCATCAAGAAGCAAGCTCTCTTTAACAGAAGGGTCATGATTGTTACTGTTTAATAGATTTTGTATCTCTGTCAATGCCTCAAAACCTGAAAAAAGACAAATTAATGTCCATAAAAATAAAAAACACCAGAATTGAAGTACTGGATCAAAACAAACATCTCTACAGACATTATGCAAATGGTGTTGCACAGAATCAGAAACGAAAGATCTTAAAAGACACCTACCCTTCTGGATGTTACTTTTGCTTAGCTTGCCAAGAGGCATTTCTGACATATTAATCTCGAATTCCACCATGGCAGCCCTGCGAGAAGTATGACTAGTCCTTTTAGACATGTAGTCTTACAACAAATTGAACAAGATCATAAAGGGGAAAAGAACTAGGTTCATCACCTGTATGTTTCCACATTAAAGAGCATCTTCATCAATTCAACCACTGGAGGAGCAAGGTGGCTCTTTGCATTCTTAGAATCCTTCTTCTTTGACACCTGTTTGTTGACCCCATAATCCTACAAAATTCAATTTTTAAATTGTGTAAGAGATGATAAAGGACATTTCACATTTGAGAAAATTTAAGCCGAAGAAAACACTAATACAATGTCCAATGGGAAGAATCTGCCGGGTTGCTTCTTAAAATTCTCTTTCCGTTCCCATGCTTCCCAAAGATTCCCTGTCTTCTCCAGGAATAAACATTTGAATGCTCGGATTGCATTGGATTTTGACATCTCTTCCAGTTTGCTTCCAGAAATCCTTTCATTTCCAACGCGGCCCCACTTACGGAATACATAACAGTGTGACCCTCTGTCTTCTTGGATGACTTGAAGAATATAGTAACTTCAGATAGCAAATATAATGTGGTTAGAACTTAAAAAAAATCAAGAATATAAATAAATTGCTAAGATAGGTGAAGTAGTTTTAAAGGTCATCAGTTACTTCTACAGAAACAAAGTCAACCAACTGCACCATTAAGTTCACAAATCAAATCAAACTCGAAAATGACTAATATGTAGAAATGAACTGTTAGAATGTAAATCTTCCCCAAAATAAATGAAAGCTTAGCTGCTCAGAGTGAATCACACATCACAGATCTTGCAGAAAGTAACTTCAAGCTAAAGATCAGAGAGCCCTTAATATACCAGGCAAATGGTTTTAACAGAATAAGTTTTTGAGCTATGCAGCATTAAGGCTGCATTATATGGAATCCCTCTGTTGTCGAGCATGAACCTTGGACAACAAGAGAAGTTTAAAGGCATATTACTATGGATGTACAATGCTAAGGGAATTTATAACAACATCAATCAAAGTTGACTTTAAGGTGTTAGTTTTAGTGCACCTTGAATGTTTTGAAAGACATCATGTATAAATGATACTTCCCACGGTAAAAACTACGTCGTGCAAACAACATTAGCTTTTGAAAGTTAAGTACATCCACTAGAACAGAATGTGTTTCTTATTTTCCAGTTCCAATTCATGTTACAGTTAAGGTTCGTTTGGACCAGTGTATGTACCTGTATTGGAATGTATTACTGCCAGAAAGGGTATGAAGCGTTTGGCTACTCACACACAAAGATATGATGCGACTGGATACTTCAAAATAAAATCAATTGCCTGTGCAGTAAAATAAGAATGCGGGTTCACATTTTTGACAAGAGACTTCCATATTCATGGAGCTGCATTACATCTACAGTTCCTTTAAATACGTCAGCTGTGAAAACAAACCTAGATGATCTTTCTACATACCTATCTGCTCACAAAGGCTAGGTTCAACAATTATACTCTCACCCCTTAAACCTGCTCTGACTGTATTGGTAAACTCTTTTCCTTTTCTACTCTCAATAATGGTAGCAGACTCTTACATTTTCCTTTTTTCACTTTCATTAAACTCATTATTGAAAGAAAGAAAAACAAATCTTATGACTCCTAGTGGTTTGACAGGCAGACTAAGTTACATTATCAACTAATATTATTCTGATGGTTTGAGTAGATGAACAAGTTCAAGATGTGATAGTCAACACAAAAGTGGTGATTTCTTTAAAACCGATTTCAGAGAAAGAAATTTTTGAAGCAAGAAATCCAAAAAGTTCCACTGGTTTTGCCAACACTAAAACTCTGCTTAATCACAAATAAGTGACATCAAATCTTTATAATGTGTGAAATGAAGTGAACTCATAATTTATGAATCATAATCGCTTTGTCAAGGTTCCAGTATAATTTTGATCAAGTCGGAAAAAGTTTGACAAGGTTTCTAAATATAAAGTCACCTCTTTTCCTTTATTTTTAAGAGACTGAACTGAACTACCTTAACTTGAGCCTTCACATACTTAGTAGACTAAACAAGCTTTAAGTATTTGGTCTAGTTTTCCAATTTCTTTTTGGATAGGGAAGTGGGTGGTGAAGATTAGTTTGGGACCCAGGTATGTGGTATCAACACCCATAGACTTTAGCAACTTAGCAAGCAGGCATCTTCAACCCTAGTAACCTGTATATGGGAAAACCCTATAACAATATAGAAACTACAATTGTATTCCATATTTGTGAAGTATTGAAATAGTACTAAGGGTGGTTCTCATTTATAGACATCTTGAAAATAAATATGCAATTACAATGCATGTTAGAACCAGAAAAAACTACAGCGACCCATCACCCATGTGAAATAGTAGAAAAATACAAAACAAAGGATTTCAAAATAAACAAATCCACCTGTTAATGCCAGTTGAAAGGTCGGACATGTTTAAGGTCGTATTGTAGATGCTTTTCCTATCCTCAAGAATGTGACCTGAATCTTGCAGACCAGAGAATTCATGCACAGCACTTCGCCCTTTGACTTTTACAGTGACCATACTTCTAGAAGCCTCATCAAATGGAAGCCTCTTCTGCCTTTTAGCACAGTCAACCAGATAATCCTCCCTCACAATGGGTAATTTCATCCACCTGCCAAGATGGTATCAGTATCTCATGATGAAAGCCTTCCAAGTCAGAATAAACCACTCAAGAAAAGAAAAAAGAATACTTTGAAATGTACTTTAATAGAAGTTCTACCTTGCTTTTCTGATCTCAGGGTCTTGATCATCCAGCTCCCCACTCACCACCAAACATATAGTGTCTGCAGTGTAAAGCAAGAGAAAGTGGCGGCATATATCTCGATTCACATAAATTCAGCATTATTGAAGACAAAACGAGCATTCCAAGTTCAACTCCAGAACATTGGAGAAAAGACGAGCATTCCAAATCAAATTCCAGTACATGGAATGCGTACCTTTTTTTATCTTGGCATGAATCCTTCCACCTGCTCCCTCGATTTTACTCTTGCATTCCTCCTGCACATTGCCTCTTATTAAATGAACTTAAGCCCAAGTTCAATGGATCAAGATATATTGAAAGCACTGGAAAAAATGTTCTTACAGATAGTCTTTGTTACTCGTAAACATCACAAATGAAAAAGTAATGACTATATTATTACAAAGAACAGATTCTACCATGGACTCCTTGGGTATTCCGGAAATTGCAACTTTCAAATCTTCCAATCTTTCACCTTGTGATGGTTGAGACAAGCCATTAGCAGCTTGACTTCCTGAAGCCTTGTTGGAAGATGGTGGAGGTAGAATCCGCACAGGTTTCTTTACCTTCTGTGATTCAAACCACTGCAGCAATCATGCATTCCAAACTTTCATTACAATCTAATAACCGATATACCCTGGTATATGGCATGCATAAAGGTTGCATACCTTGCAAAGATATTGATTACTTGTTTCTTCTGGAATTTTCCACTTCCCCCTGAGGCGTTCGGGTTCAGTAGTTGAGTAAGAACACTTGCTCCATGCTGACAAATACCCATGGCAACGATATTCGCTTCCAGAGTAATACAAAGAACCAGAGCAAATGGGGCAGCTACCCAGTGGTCCAAATAGCATTCCATCAACACTGAACAAAAAAACAGACATTGGAGAAAATGTTAGGTTCACACGTAACATATAGGGAAAAAAATTGGTGATATTTATTTACTGATTTATAGTATGAATGATAACGAATTCATTAATCAAAGTCAAGTAACTTCAAAGAGAGAATCAAACACCACATAACTAAAAAAAGTAATATTTCTGCACATACATCATGGAAACTTAACTTTCAAAAATACCAATGAAGTAGTGCCTAAATTGTAGGTTAAGTATAAAATACGAGTGGAAGTTGGGAGAATGAATGTATAACAGGACAAATATATTTTGTGAATCCAGACTTGCAAACATGAAGACAGTACAAATAAAAGTATTCATGATAAAGGCCTATCAATCTAAATAGTTTTTGAAATGGAAATAAAGCTTTTTATATTATGCATGCTCAAAATAGCATTTGAAGAGATTCACCAACGGTCTCGCAAACCAAATTCGGATCCTGCTGAATCTTGACCATTGGCTTCAAGCATATCTCGCAGCTCTATTGTTGTCACATGCTTTTTAAGGTCATCTTTAATAGCCCACAATTCTTTAGTCTGAGCTTCCAGCTTGTTCTCCAGATCAGACGCATTTGGGTTTTGATTCCCCGACTTACTGGCGTTCTTTTCAGTTGATACGCTGCTAGCGGAAATATTTCTTTCAACTTTAAGGATTTTTGACTTCTGGTTTCCAAAAACACCTATTTTACGTTTACTACCACCATTGGAAGATTTTTGTAGACGTTCTTCATCCTCCTGTGCCTCAGCTTTCAAAACTGAAAAGAACATCTAAGTTTTGGAGAGACTGTAAAGGATAAAGCCTCAAAATATTGTTCAACCCAGAATCACCAAGTCTCATAAACATAAATGGAATATCATACCACTTTTGGCGGTGGAAATGCTTTTTTTAGCCAGGGAACAAACAGCTTCCTGATCTGAAATTGAAAGGCTATCCCAACCTGACAGCTTCTCTACTTGGGTGGATGGAGATGAATCCATAAAACAGTTGGCATGGTGCCATGACACAATCTTGGCACGTTTTCCAACAGGCTTGGTTGATATACGGACCTAAACAACACAATGCAACATGAATACAATCAAAGGGAATAATAATCGACCATTGTCTAACTCGTTCAGTGTCTCAGTGGATATATCAGCAGTGATCTCACATGATGATTGAATTAATTGTACCTTCGAAACATATACATCCAAGAGAAAATATGGTTGTTGGTCACATTATGCGAAACCGAGGAAGCTGACTAAAAAAATATGTTATCGGATACAGCAGGGGAACATCATGGATACAGCATTTTACACTTAAAACTTAAAAGTGAAGTGTCGGACCTGGGTACGGTCCCATTTTGAAGTGTCCAGCTAGCATACTGAAAATAAGAAGTATTTAAGAAGTGCCTAAGATCTTCACTTTGATCCATAGTTGCAGATTTATACCTAAGGTGCACTCTTTACACCAAGACGCTTACCAACTATCGCTACCATAACTCTAGGAAATCAACCTCTAGCAGCTCTAAGATTGTAGTAATTATGACAATGTAATAAGGACACGTACTTTTAAGCTTTGCCTTGTCAGACATGTATCAGCAGGGATACATGTGTTGGCACATGCTGACATGTATGGCAATGTCACCCTTATTTTAATGTTTTTATTAATATAAGATTTCTAAAAGAGGGTTGGTGTGTTCCATCCTCCATAGTACTTTGTTATGTTTTTAAACAGAGTATAGCTGTTTGATAGTCTCTCCCCTTACAAATCTACTTATATTTATTATGTTATTGGATATCTCCATGGAATATGGAAAAGTTTTCTTTTGCTTTCATATATTTCTTTCCTTATTTTAATAAAAAAAAACTAGTTTAAATATCCAAAAGATTATATTATAAAACAAGTGTACAGATGTGTTTGTCTTTCGGGCTTCTTAAAGAGGTTGTGTCAAACACCTTTATCTGTGTCGGACACTAACACACGTGTCCGTGTCACTGTTATATAGAATTTTGATATTTTATTATTTTTGAACTATAGTTGTTAAAACCGAAGTTTGTATATACCCAAGAAAACTATCTAGTAAACAGAATACAAAATCTTCAAACCTTAGGTCCCTAACCCGAAGTTCATATTAATCTGACTATTAAAAAAGTTAATTGTATGATCATATTAGATATGGAGATCTCCTCACTCAAGTGAGGTATATTCGAGCTTGTAGTGGTGGTGCAAGTGCTTTGACCACAGGGAAGTAGACCAATACAAGGTCGAGTATGGTGTATTAGATCCTCTCAATTGAGCAAGGGGATTATTTCCCTTATGTTAAACAAATCACATATAATATATTGTACATAAGATTCTTCCCCGCCCAATGTTTTGATAGCCAGCAATTCCTCACTCACCTTGCAAACCAGCAACTAAGCTTCATACCACTTTTTGCCAAAGAAAACAAGGAAAGATAAATTCTTATTGACGGAGATTTGATTATTTCATAGAATATAAGACAACTTGAGGTATTTGGATCAAACATGACTCTCTGGATGTGTTGTAAATGCGGCACATGTGATTATCAATCCAGACTATCTAGGTAATGCCACCCACTAAGCCACCCACTAAATGGGATCGTTGCCCACAACCTACATGGCTACACCTATCAGATAATCCTAAACATATGACATATGGACTTTTTTGCCAAATATTCACCTACCTTTTCCCAGAGAATTAAATAGCAGGTCTTAGTCAAATGGTTATGATCATCGTATGAGTGCAAATTGTACATTATAGCTAATAGCAGCCTAACATGTGTGGATCGGATTGATGAGCATTCATGCCAAGTGTAAGAAACTATGAATAGTACAACTGACCCATGCTTTGTTCACATATAACTATGACTCAGCTTTACTGCACAAAATAACCCAAGTTTCCTACCAAGAAAAAGAAAACAGATTAGCTAGTCACAACAGGTTTTCCATACCAATTAGCTAGAAATATATCCTTCGTTGAACCTGTCCTTTTATGTATATCCCAATCTTGATGACGAATATTTATCTTAGAAGAAGGAAGCACAAGAAATATAGCTCACCCAAAAAAAAAAAGCACGAGAAATATAGGACAGGACCCACGAAAAGCACATGACAATGTAGGAAGGGACCCTACTATAGACTATAGTTAAGGCAAGATAAACAAGTAGCCACAAGTTCAGAAAGGAGACATCAGATAAAAATCTCCTAGAATCAAACTGCATGTAGTTACTAAAGACCATAAACCCAGAAAAAGTACATGGTTTTCACCTTAATGATATAACAAGAAGAAAAAAGCGCCATGCAGTGGTTATTTAATTTTTACATAGCATCAGCCCCTTTTTGAAAGCCAAAATTAGCCTTACAAGAGCAACCATTGGAAGATAGAGAGAGAGAGTAATGAAGTAGGGTTTTCTTCTTGGGTGGACTAAAAATTTTGATGTTGCCACCAGGTGAGTCTGCATTTATTTATGAGATCAGTAACTCAAAGGTGAAGACAGTTTTTGAACCCAAGTCTATGGTATCAACACACAAACTTTTATTTAGGGGTGGGGTGTAAAACACACATGAACTTTAGCAAGTTAGTAAGCTAGAATCTTCAAAAGTATTAGGAGAAAAATAGATAGTGGTGAGTTATCAGTTTATAATTCATTTATCAGTTTAGTAATGCAGGATGATGAGAACTAGCCTATATGAGGTGCAAAGATCAGAAATAATGGGGTCTTCCGCTCCCATAAATCAAGGAGAACTAAAACTGGGGTCCACATAGTCATCAAAATATAAAGACATGGGTATGGGCCCAATTTTCCTCCTCCGCTGATATACTCTAGGTAAGGACATGATGTCCTCGTCATTTAGGCATCTTGTTTCTCACACCACAGTTCTTGGGTAACCCGTTTAACATGTCTTAAACAGTTATTTTCCCATAGCATGGTAGAAGCAAAAATAAAATAAGAAACTGCCACAGCAAAATTACCACTCTCAAATATTATAGATCAAATATTAATAACAGTAATATTTATAAAAAACAATAACAATAATGTTATTGAATTGATCAGCAAAATTATAGATCAAATATTAATAACAATGATAATAGTAACAGTAACGATAATGTGTAGCAAATAAGATTGAGAGAATGATGCGTAACTTTCTTTGGAAGGATAAGGATGATGCTTTTCATTATCATTTGGTGAGTTGGGAACAGGTGTGTCGTCCCAAAAAGGAGGGTGGATTAGGACTTAGAAAGATCAAGATCATGAACAAGGCTCTTCTAGGTAAATAGATTTGGAGGTTTGGGAAGGAGAAACAGAGCCTTTGGTGCAAATCGATGGTTAGTAAGTATGGGGAGGAGCCAAGAGGGTGGGTTCCTAAATCATCTAGGTTGTCTTTCGGGTGTGGGTTGTGGAATGGTATTCTTCGAGGTAAGGACAGATTTCTAGAAAGGATTAGGGTGGTTTTGGGGAATGGGGCTAGAATCCGATTTTGGGAGGACCGTTGGGTGTGGCGATTCCCGTCTTATGGAAGCTTTCCCCAGGTTATATTCTCTTTCACAACGGAAAGGTCAATTCATAGCCTCCCTTTGGAACGGCTTTAGTGAAGAGGTTTCTTGGAATTTGGATTTCAGGAGAAATCTCTTTGATTGGGAAAAGGAACAGTTGACAATTTTGATGAACTTATTGCAGATCCACACAGTTTCACCATTGGAGGAGGACAATATGTCCTGGGCTCATTTCAAATCTGGAGTTTTCACAGTGAATTCTTTCTATGAGTTCCTTTCTCGATCCCCCATTACTCATCCCTACCTTTGCCCCAACATTTGGAAAGCCTAGGTCCCCTTAAAAATTCGTTTCTTTGCATGGACATCCTCATTGAACAAATTACTCACTTGTGACAACTTGATTGCTAGGAAATGGATTTTGCTAAGCTATTGTGCTATCTGTAAGTCGAGTGGTGAAAGTACTGACCATCTTCTCCTTCATTGTGATTTGGCAACCCAGATTTGGTCTTATTTTTGATTCAGGGAGTATCTCTTGGGTTATGCCGGAGTCGAGTGGCGCTTTGTTGAGTGGGTGGCCTACTATTGACCTCTCAGCTAGGGGCATGATCATTTGGAGGAGGGTCCCATTTGCTGTCATTTGGGGTCTTTGGAAGGAAAGGAACTTGAGGGTCTTTAGAGGAGAGGTTAAATCTCTTCAAGACATCATTCTTAGTATCAAGGCTCTTCTCCACAGTTGGAGCAGTACCTCTATAGAGTTGAGAGGCACTTTTTTCAGTGATTTGGTCTTCAATTTTGATTCATTACTGAGTAGGTAGTGTGGGCTGTTTTTGTTTTGTTTTCGACCTTGAGGGGATCTGTTTTTTCCTCTTTGTTTTTTCTGAGATCTTCTTGATCTCTTATAAAATCTTTGACTTATCAGAAAAAAAAAAAAAAACAGTAACAGTAACATAATAAAGTAATAAACCAACCTCTCCTTTCATAATCTTCTGGTTGCAGAACTTGCAAGTAGCACGAGAAGTCTGTGAAACCTCAACACCACTTTTATATACAGTAACAGTGGTCGGTTTTGAGGATACACCACTCTCTATGTATTTTCTTATCTTTTGCTGATCTTCCCATCGAAGCAAGTTAATGCCTTCAACATCTTCAAGGCTGAGATTACAATACAAAACATAGAAAATTCTCATGTGAGCATGACAAATAACATTAAAACCCCTTCTTCAATGGGGATCACGGTAACCAATTATGAGAATACGTACAATTTTATCCGGTTTGCTTTCTTCAATATGCAATCAGCGTGATTCCAATTCTGATTCAGAAAACAAAATATAACTCAGATTTTCTTTGAATGGTAGGAAATTTTCTTAAGAAGAAGTAGGGAGACAACAAAACATTACTAAGAACAGGTTCCAAAAGAAATTAAGATTGAAAATATAAACTTAGTGAAATAAAAATATTAATACTTAAAAAAACTTTTTTCAGCAAAGCAAAAGGTTATCACACTGCAGGGAACAGGGATAGAATAGTACAATTGGAAATAGTATGGACAATGTCACACCCAATTCAATAAAAATCCAAGAATTAGGGTCCAACTTCAAACATGAAACATCTTCTGGCATCACAAATCTAAAGACTATATCAACCTGATAAATAGCAAGATAACTTTGGGTTCTGCACTAGCAATGAACAAATAGGTGCTTAGTAAAACAGAAAACCTTAACCACAGTTGTAGCTTACTACCACCATCCCAAGTCTCCATGGAGACAACAAAACATTGCTAAGAACAGGTTCCAAAAGAAATTAAGATTTTTTTTTTTTGATAAGTATAATGATTTATTAGAAAAAGAAATTAAGATTGATTCCTTATGAAATAGAAACTTAGAGAAAAGAAATCAAAAAAACTTTTTCAGCAAAGCAAAAGGTTATCAGACCGCAGGAAATAGGAATAGAATAGTACAATTGGAAATAGTGCTGACAATGTCACACCCAATTCAATCAAAATCCAAGAATTAGGGTACAACTTCGAACATGAAATATCTTCTGGCATCACAAATCTAAAGACTATATCAACCTGATAAATAGCGAGATAAATTTGGGTTCTGCACTAGCGATGAACAAATAGGTGCAAAGTAAAACAGAAAACGTAAGCTACCACTGTAGCTTAATGCCACCATCTTCGGGGGGAAACTGAGTCTCCATGGACAACAGTATGTGCAAACTTACTACCTTAACAGAAGCAACGAAATTCAAAGGTTAAACCACAAAATGCAAAGGAAAATGCACATTAAGGAAGAGAAATCATTCTGCCCATAACCAAATTCTAGACCACCATACACTGCTTAATGTACAGATTAGTGTGTATGTGTGTGCACTGGGTAGCCCTCGGTAGAGATTAGTTTGTGCATCGCCTTCTCTTCCAAATCCCAGATTGAGACAAACAACATAAACATCCGTGAAGAAAACATGCGTCCAATTAAAACAAGCAAACATTGAAACAAAGTTGTATCCAAAAGTTGAAAACGAATCAATGCTGGGACCTTAAACAAAGAACCCAGATAAGGAATCACTCCAGCAAAGTAGTAACAAAGATTTTTTTTTAAAGAAACCCATGAATTGAAACAACCTTAGCGAACAGAAATCCAAATAAAATCAACATACCCAGAAGCAAAAAACACAATAAAACACACAATTAAACTAGTAGGACATGAACCCACATTCCTTAGAGCAGGAAGAGAAAGAAAAAAAATGGGAAAAGATGAAGCACAAAAAAAAAAGCAGCAGTTGGTTTGAAGGATATTACCGGCATGAAGCCGTCGAATTGAGTAGCTTGGACCATTTTCCCTAATCTAAGCTTCTCCTTTACAATGGTTCTCCTGCAGGTTTTGCAGGATGACCTCGATGATTTCGCGTACTCGACCTTCCATGGCTTTGGTGGATTCGCCATTGCCTTAACCTGCGCACCCCCACACCTCTCTCTGCTCTCTCTGGTGGAGTCTGGCTTCTGGAAAGGTTTATATAGTTAACCGTGTCTTGCTTCTTCTCATGTACGCTTTAAGTCTCCCCGCGCATTTATCGCTCTCTCTCTCTCTTTGAATTTCTGTTGCTACGTCGCTTCTCTTGTACGCTTTAAGTTTCGAGGCGCATGTTAGCATTATTTATTTTTCTGGAAAATGCTACCCCACGGATAACCGGACAAAAACGTATATGGTTGAGGCCATTGACCACTAGATTCAAGAGATCCACGGTCTACGAGCCAGAACTGAAGAGGAAAAATAGTTGTTGCCTTGTGGACAGTGTAACGGTCAATGGCCTCAACCGCACATAATTTGTCCAGCTATCTTTTTTTCTTTTTCTTTTTTTTTTTTTTTTTGTGCAGGAGCACACCTTACCGTTAGTCCAATTTTGTGTGTTAAAAGAGTATTACCCAAATAATTAACGTTTTCACTTTTTATTACTGAAATCGCCGATTGTTCGTTTAAGCACATTTTCGGACATTATTAACCATTCTGTCAAAACAAGATAATACTCATATTTTCATGCAAAAAGTAAAAAAAGTAGGCCTAATCAAATCAGATCAAGTGGCCGCAAATCATATCCCCCCCTCTCTCTCTCTCTCTCTCAAAAGCTTCTCCTGTGTGCTATCTTCATTTTGCACATGTAAAGATTTCTTTTTCATTTGTCTTCCTCTGCAAATCTTGTTTCTTCTTCTCCAAGTTTCTTCATTTCTCTCTTATCTTTTCTTCATCTATTGTCTCTCTCATCCCATTTCTTATATAGTTTCACGAAACTCATAGACAGTAAAGAGTCAATCATATAACGTAGGAACTCATCGTTCCCTATTTTAATATTTCTTTTTGTAATAATCCTGTTTGGTAATGCACTGCAGCGGGAAAATAAAATATTTGCGCAAGTTAATATTTGCCCGGGCGCGTTTGGCAGCCACTTGCCCCCGGCAAATATTTAGCCGGGCCCACAAATTTGCCTGCCGTGGCGGGAAAACATTTGATCACCTCCCCCCTGTGTAAATATTTTCACTCCAATTAAACCTTGGTGGGAAAATTTTATTTTCTTGCGGGAAAATCACTATTTTCAATAAAAATGAGTTTTTTTTTATCCTTTGGCATAACATGTAGTTCCCACACTCGCCTAACCCATTTTTGACTTACTTTGATATCTGGGACCTACTCAAGTTAAAAGAAAATGAAGTAAGCAAGCTTATACACGTACCAAACGTTGTTAAATATTGATATGAACAAATATTTAGCCAAGACAATATTTAATTACTTGGCTAAATATTTGTCATCAGAACTCTTTTTCTCACGTACCAAACAGGCCAAAGTGAAATGAGAGGTAACATAATTAGATTTTGGTTCAACTCTTAAATGTCTAAAGAAGTATTTAAGTTTTGGTTCCACTCATAAATGTACAAGGATAAAGAATTTAAGCGTTTAATGTTGTTACAAATTATAAACGCATGTTTTGAGCCAAATTCGCATTGAAAGTTGATCCACATCAAATCTTTTTCACACATTCAAAAGAGTACGTAATGTGGTGTGTGTGGACCCAATCAGGTGCCGCACATGGCAGAGTGAGAACCCCATGATCTAACGTGAATATCCTCACTTTCCATGTAGAGATGGTAGCACCTGATTGGGTCCACAGCTCCAGCTCCATATCAAAAAATTTCGCAGGGCACATCTGAAAAAGTTATAAAATTTTCCCTTATGACCATTATAACGGGTCACCTTCGTGTATCTTAAGTAAAAAAAAAACAGTTAAAATATTATTTTTAATAATTTTCTCAAAATAACTTCAATAACAGTAAAAAATGTTTTTTTAAACAGTTGTTATTTCCGTTATGGCTGTCATAACGCTAAGCTCGTTTTTTCGGATTCTCAAAATAATATAACAGAGTTGAGGTGTTACCGTCGTAACGGCCATTATTTTCTTTACAGTGGCCATATTTTAAACCATGCATCCGAGCATAAAAGGAACTAGAAAAGACGATAAAAAAAACTCATGTACCTTCACACGCTTTGGGGAGCACAGGGTTACTTAGGTAGAGATGATAATAGCTGTTCTAATTGCTAATAACGGCATTATAACAGTCTTCTCCTTAATAACAACATTACAATGGGGGAGACAACAGAGAGGGGACAATTACAGAAGAACATAGATGGTTTTTCTTTCCTTTCTTTTTCTTTTGGTCTTCTGATTTTCTCCCGCGAATTCAGTCAATCACCAAATATCCCAATTGTAAGAATATATTTTATTGCAAAGCGTTTTTGTAGAAATTATTTTCCAGCTGAAAATGTCTTCAGCTAACCAAACATGGGAAAGAGAGAAAGGCGTCGTCATCATCATCATAAGCCTTATCCCAAAAATATGGAGTTGGCTGCATGAATCCTGTTCCTTCTTACATTTCTTTCTATAGCCATATCTTCTGTTCAAGCAAGTTTCTTAAAATCTCCTATCAAAAAAGACGTAGAAAAGGAAGAAGACACCAAAATTGATAACCTCTTAAAACTTATATAAATCCTGTTCAACAATATTCATTTTGAGAGATCATGTATTTCAAGAGAACCAACTAATCATACTCCATTTTGCCATTCATTTCAAAAGAAACAAGCCACAAGCCATGAGCTTGATTTGGAGCTGAGTTCTTCAATACCGACCAGCACCATCCACAACACATGTCAGCAACTCCAGGGTAGTTCATGGTTATAGCAGTATAGTGTGAGCCTTTGTTACTACTAAGGAAAGTGTTCAATACCAGAGGGAGTGTCCAAAGATACAGAACCAATATGAGAAATATCCAAAAGTGATCCATTACCAATAATCTTGACACGAGCAAACTCCATCTTTGAAATGGTGAAATCTCTTAGTATCTCTCATTATAATCTCCCTCCTAGTGATCAAAGATACAAACTTGCTGGCAGTGTGACAATCACCACAGACTCTCAAGTTCTTTGTGATCCTAATTGGCATCCCTGCTCCTATGTTCAGAAGCCCAAATGCAATTGCCAACTTCTCACTGTGGCCACAAAGCATCTCCTCCTTGACCTCATCATCCACATCATGAAGAACAAAGCTTATATCGGGCATGTAACCAAGCGTTCTCATTTGCTCGCCCAAAAAATTCCAAACACCCTCAATTCCTGTGTTCCCACACACCAATCTATCCTTAGCCCTAAATATATAAACCTTCTTGTTGATTTCAATAGAGCTAAACCCGAAAGTCTTCTGTAACCCCTTCTCACTCATCGTAGCCCTCATCTTCTTCACCATCTCCCACATTCCTGCCGCTGCATAAATATTAGAAAGTAATACATACGCACCTGGCTGATCAGGCTCTAAAACAAGGAGCTTCTTGGCCACTCGTTCTGCCAACTCAACCTGCTTGTGAATTCTACAAGCACCAAGTAGAGCTCCCCAAACACTAGCACCAGACACCATCGGCATCTTCTCGATGAATGACTCGGCTTCATCGATTTGCCCAGCCCTACCTAATAGGTCGACCATACATGCATAATGCTCCTCTACTGGATTAATCCCATAATCCCTATTCATTGATTCAAAATAGCCCCATCCTTCTTTGACCTTACCAGAATGACTACAAGCAGACAGGACCGAGACAAATGTTACAGAATTGGGTACATGGTTTTCAGATTTCATGCGAGCAAAAAGAGTAAATGCATCAGAATATAAACCATGTATTCCAAACCCATTGATCATCACGCTCCAAGAATATACATTTCTCTCAGGCATCTTATTGAACAATCTACGAGCATCTTCAATAGAACCACATTTGGCATACATATCGATAAAAGCAGTATAATTTACTACATCCAATTCAACCCCATTTCTAATCTGAAACCCATGAACACTCCTCCCTTGTTGCAGAGCTCCCAACTGTAAGCAAGCAAGAAGAACACTAGCAAATGTGATAGCATTTGGCATTATTGCCTCTTCCAACATTTTTTGGAAAAAAGAAATAGCTTCACAAGCTCTCCCATTCTTGGCAAATCCGGCAACCATTGTGCTCCAGAGAACAACATCCTTCTCGTGAATTTCTTCAAACAGTTTCAGCGCAAAGCTGACTAACCCACACTTCATATACATATCCACAATGGATGTCTGTAAACAAATGCTAGATTCAATGAAACTCCTTTTTATACAATACCCATGAAGTGCAATTCCATCTTTACCAGCACAAACCTTTCCACAGGCTTGAATCAAACCATCCACAGAAAATGGATCCAATTCACAACCAGACTTTCTCATCTGATGAAACAACTCAAAAACTTCAAATTCCTTTGAAAACTTTAAGTACCCTTTCATAATTGCACCCCAGATAACCGAATTTCTCTCGGAAATTCTATCAAAAACTTTCTGGGTTTCTTCTAAAGAACAACCCAATTCAATGTACATGTTCATAAGTGCAGGCACAACATAAGAATCGATTTCCAGTCCCGACTTGATCGCCTCGGAATGAACACACTTCCCTTGTTGTAGAAGAGACAATCCAACGCAAGCTTTGATTGCGAACACCAAATTGAAACTATCGACCGGAAAATTCTCGTTGCGCAGCCGTTTATAAAGAAGTAAAATATCAGAAAACCTGTTGTTCTTCGAATATCCAGAGATGATTGTGTTCCATGAACGTGGGTTCTTGAAAGGGATCTGATCGAAAGCTTCGAAGGCGTTTTCGAGAGAACCCAATTCGATGTAGGCGTTGGAGATCTTGGAACCAAAGAGAACTGATTGGTGGATTCCATTTAAAATGATCTGTGCGTGTAATTGTTTAATATGTGCAAGAGATTTAATGAGGTTGAAGAGAGAAGACAAGGTTTTGGCAGGGTTTTGCAGCGAAGAAATGGCGGGAAAGGATTTCCCTGCAGTAGGAAGCATTAACGGTCTTTCCTCATCAAACATTACAAAAGTTAGTTAAATTAGGAATTCCACACCATGGGACCTGAGGTCTATCATCCTCAATGGGCACTAACCCTCAGTAGATGTTGTCAGTCAATCACATTGGACGGTTTCAATTGGTAGGAGCACTCCCAAAATTAAGTGACCCTAGGATCTGAACCGTTGATTTTAGACCTAAAACACAAGTTGTTTACTAAAGAAAACAAAATTACATGAAATGAATCACAGATGGTAGTCAATCTTTGCATCATTTCATCATGATCAACGGCTGTGATTGGCGAAGCCTATGACTTTAGCTCAAGCCCCTGACCAATCACCACAACCAGATCAAATAGGGGACAGCATAATGGATAAATAAAGTTACCGTTATGACTGATATAACGGGTAAAAGGGTTAATTTGTTTTGTCAGTTCATCGACGGCTAACGGTTGTTATAACGTATTTAACATTATAACGTTTTTAAGGTTAAATACCAAATAGTTACCGTTATAACGGCCTTATAACTGTTTTTTTAAACAGAAATGGAGACCCTCAGAAAAGAAGATATTTTGTATTTGTGACTCAAAAAGGAGATGCTGCCATAGCCATGCAGCCAGAAGCCAAGAAGTATGGACCTGATGGCAGCAAACAAATCCCATTTCTCCTATTCACTACTCCCATTTACAATTCAAAAATTCCAAAAGTCCAGTCCTCCTCCCAAAATCAAACTCAACCACCACCAACAACACCCAACCTCTGCTCCCTCACACCATGAACACATCAACCTAGAAGAAACCAAGCAAATCCATGCCCACATGATCAAAACCCATTTCGATCACAACCATCCGATTTCTTTCGACTTGTCTCGACGGCATTCTAGCCCCGCAGCACAATTCAACTTCATCATCACCTCCTACATAAAGAACTACATGCCCAAAGAAGCACTAAACATCTATGCTCACATGCGGAAGACAGACACCAATGTAGACAATTTCACAGTACCATCAATCCTCAAAGCTTGTGGTCAGCTCTCATGGACCCACCAAGGGAAAGAGATCCATGGTTTCATCTTGAAGATTGGATTGAATTGGGATGTTTTCGTACAGAATGCGTTGATACAAATGTACACTGAATGTGCGAGTATGGACTCCGCACGCAGGATATTCAATACTATGCCCGAAAGAGATGTCGTCTCTTGGAGTACAATGATCAGAAGCTACAGTCGGAGCAGATCCTATGACGAAGCTTTGGATCTTATTAGAGAAATGCATCTCTTGCAAGTAAAGCCCAGTGAGATTGCCATGATAAACATGGTAAACCTCTTTGCAGACCTCGCAATTTTGGAGATGGGGAGACCAATGCACGCATATGTTGTAAAGAACAGCAGCACAGGATCCCTTGGTGTTCCCATTACTACCTCTTTGATAGACATGTATGCCAAGTGCGGAAGTATAAATCCGGCACGGCGTCTCTTTGACAGACTGACTCAGAAAAGCATTGTATCGTGGACTGCCATGATTGCCGGTTACATTCGCTGCAGTAACTTAGAAGAGGGACTTAAACTTTTTGTGAAAATGCAGGAAGAGAACATGTTCCCGAATGAGATTACAATGCTGAGTCTGGTTTTAGAGTGTGGGTTCACAGGAGCTCTGGAACTGGGAAAGCAGTTACATGCTTACATGCTCAGAAATGGGTTTAGCATTTCCTTTGCATTGGCTACAGCACTGGTAGACATGTATGCTAAGTGTGGTGAGATAAAGAATGCAAGAATTTTATTTGATGGTATGGAAGAGAGAGATGTCATGATGTGGACTGCCATGATCTCAGGATATGCACAGGCTAAATGCCTTGACCAGGCGTTTGATCTCTTCGTTCAGATGAGGAATGCAGGGGTGAAGCCCAACGAAGTAACCATGGTTAACCTCCTTTCTCTGTGCGCAGAAGCGGGAGCCCTTGATCTAGGCAAGTGGGTCCATGCTTACATAGACAAGCAAGGGATCGTATCAGATGTAATACTAAATACATCCCTGGTGGACATGTATGCAAAGTGTGGCGACATAGTAGGAGCACGGCGGATATTCAACGGAGCTATTGATAGAGATATTTGCATGTGGAATGCCATGATGGGTGGATTAGCAATGCATGGTTGTGGAGAGGAAGCCTTGGAACTCTTCTCCCAACTGGAGAGAGCAGGAATCAAACCCAATGACATAACATTCATTGCAGCCCTGCATGCTTGTAGTCATGCTGGATTGGTGGCAGAGGGGCAGAGGCTTTTTAGTCGAATGGTACACGAGTTCGGTGTGACCCCAAAGGTTGAACACTATGGTTGTATGGTGGATCTTCTTGGTCGAGCTGGACTGCTCGATAAGGCACATGAAATGATCGACAGAATGCCCATCAAGCCCAACACCATAGTGTGGGGGGCTCTGCTTGCTGCCTGCAAGCTTCATAAAAATCCAAGGTTGGGGGAATTGGCAGCAAAACGGCTTCTCGAAATGGAGCCTCATAACTGTGGTTACAATGTCCTGATGTCAAACATCTATGCAGCAGGAAATAGATGGAATGATGTCGCAGAGATTAGAAGAACTATGAAGGATACAGGACTTAAGAAGGCACCAGGTCTCAGCTCAATCGAAGTGAATGCCTCAGTTCATGAGTTCATAATGGGAGACCGGTCACACCCACACATGAAAGAAATACTTGAGATGGTAGCCGAGATGAGCAAGAAACTGAAACAGGCAGGCTACGTGGCTGACACATCAGCTGTACTGCTAAATGTAGAAGAAGAAGAGAAAGAAACAGCACTTACCTATCACAGCGAGAAATTGGCCATGGCTTTTGGTCTCATCAATACGGCTCCAAGCACCCCAATTCGTATTGTGAAGAATCTCCGGGTTTGTGATGACTGCCACTCTGCGACAAAACTTCTATCTAAGATCTATGGAAGAGTAATTATAGTCAGAGACCGTAACCGCTTCCACCACTTCAGTGAAGGATCTTGTTCTTGCAGAGATTTTTGGTAGCAATGGAGAAAATAGTTGCCACATTAAACCATAATTCTACATGCCTCACAAGGAGATATAATAATTTACAGCCCAAATGGATTGCTTGAACTTTTTCAATTTTTTGGGGGCAGTCTTACAATCATCAATGTTGTGATACAAAATAGAAGGAAAAGTTCGTAATTAACCAAGCCATTGTTCTGTACGACGATCACCTCCACCTCCTACAGCATGCTGAATACTGATTTTTTGGGCTGGCATATTTTCGCTGAAGCCATTCGAAAGCATTCATGTTAAGTTTCCCAGTTACAGATTTCCCTTGTTTATGACAAGTCTTATGTTCCTGTATGGAAGTCCAAAGTTTCTGAATTGCATCCCTTTGTCGAGATGTGAACCTTCTCTATGTTATCGAAGGCGTGCTTTACCAAGATATCTATGACAGGTTGAACGTGAAGAAAATTAAAAAACAAAAACAAAAAGGTATAAGACACTGCACCAAATGAAAACCAAAAAACAAAAGAGAAATGAACAGAGAGAGATGTGGAATGAGTGGGATAAAATCTCATCATGGGATTCTGTAACTCCGTGCAGCTATCTCTAAACAGAGAGTTAAAGCTCCACTCTGTGACTTGAGAAAGCTCTTGGACTCCTCTTCTTCTGCCTTCTTGCTCAGATGTGCCACCTCTTTCTTTCCCTTGGATCTTTCTTCTTTCTTCGATGTGCTTGGAAGCAGAGCATCTAGCCCAAAAGGATTGAACTCTTCTTTCTTATTTTTAGATGAAGCAGCTGAGGGCATGTTATCCTGGTGTCAACAATCTGCTACTCCAGTCATTTTCAGGGCCTCAGCTTCCTCCATCTCCTCATCCTCAGTGACCACTGGAAGACTAGAAATGGCTTCTTTTATCTGTCCAGCTGCATTTGAAAACTAAAAGATGCCCCTGGTCAAACCAAGAAAGCTAAAAAAATTAGCGGATGCAGTCGTTCGAGATTCAAACACAAGAATTCAATGAGGCATCTTTTCCAATTACATAGTGCGCATTCAAGAGTTCAAATATTTGATCCATACCAAGATATATGTACTTCAAATAGGACTGTTAGGACCCTTTAAGCACCTTAGGCATGTCTTTCATGTACTTTCTGTCCATATTCGTAAAAAGCACCAACGATCTTGCAGCTCCGTTGGCTAAATTACCCGAAGCACTGCTTAAGCCAACATGAAGGGGAATGCCATATATTGCAGTTAAAAGAATGCGTCAGTGTATAAAGGAATAAATGTTATAACCAACTTGGGGATGTAAAAGATCGAGAATGGATAACGAGAGTTGCATTGAGACAGATTTTGTTGACCTCGATTCACAAGGATCGCGGGGGTCTAGATTCATCAGATTTTGATATGGACGACGCATAACTAAGACAATCTACATACTGCTTTGTTACCAGCTACAAGCAGCGATAGGATTATAAGAATATGTTAAGTGGTGACAAGGGAGATGGCTCATTGTTGGGTTCACAGGCTACAATCCCATCTCTGTAACAAATGTTGGGTTGATGGTGCTGTATCATTTAGTTGTTGGGTTCACAGGCTACAACAAATGTCATAATTCACTATCCTCATAAACTTCATTGTAGCAATATCAGAAAGGTTAGAGATGTATTAATGCTCTCATATGATAGCTTTCATTTGGTTTTGTTTTCTTTTTTCGTTTTCATCTCCTTGAGTAAATCAAATGCTTTACTTTCTCTTTAGAATGTGTCACTTCTATAAGAAACTAAATCCACATTAGGACAGTAGAAGCAAGGTTTCAAATCTTTGTCCCCCGACCCAATTAAGTTCGATCCAAGACTAAGAAGAGCTCATACCATTTTGGTTGTCCCCCGACCCAATAAAGTTGGATCCAAGACTAAGAAGAGTTCGTACCATTTTGGTCGAGTTGCTTCTGCTTTATAAGTACTGTCACACCCCGCAACTCGTACAACAGAATATCTTTATCTGTGCACTAATCCCAAGACACAATCTGAGAACAAATCCCCCTATGTGCTCGAACATTTTGATTTGTAACCCATAAATGAAATGGAGCATCTACTATAAAAAGAAGAAAAAATGGTTGACAACAAGAGCTTCTTTTTGAGAAAATAATAGTTCTATAAGGAGAAAAAATTCGCTGGTCTCGGGGACCTTCAAATTTTGAATGTTCCCCTCCCAAAAGGTTTGACACATATGTCAAGGCCTAAACCTAACCCATGTTGAACCCTTGGTTAGTTAGTTAAGGGTGGTTAACATAGGGTACGCGTGTCAAACATGTTGGGAGGGGTCCTTCAAAGTTTTAAGGTCCCCAGGACCAGCGAATGTTTTCTCGTTCTAAAAGGATATTGGTGATTGTTGCAACATTGGGCAACAATGGTAATATTGGCGAAACCTAAAATGTTGTTGAAATGATAGATTTTCGCAACAACCAAAACTACCAATTGCAAAAAAAAAAAAATCAGCTGTCAGAAAAGCCGTCAAAATTTGTTGCTAACGAGTAATAATATTGAAGGTGGTGGCTGGGACTGGTTGGTAGCAGCATTAATTATACTAGTTGGATACTAAGCTAAGTTAATTCTAAATATGGCGCTATCTGTGACCATCCAAAAAAAAAAAAATAGGCACTCTGATGATTCCTATTCCGAGAAAAAATTCGCTGGTCAGGTCCCCTCCCAAAAATGTCCGGTGTTAACCACCATTAACCAACTAACCAAGGTTTTAACATGGGTTGGGTTTAGGCCTTGACGTACGTGTCAGACATTTTAGGAGGGGAACCTTCAAAGTTTGAAGGTCCCCGGACCAGCGAATCTTTTCTCATCCTATTCTCCTGGGCACTTAGAATTAGATGATGAGATTGATAATTATTAGGACAATTTTGATGGGCTAAGGCTCAGTTTGTTTCGTGGAAAATGCATATTCATGGAATATTTGAAGATTTAATGACCTCCAAGTTTATGTTAGAAGAATAAGTATAGAATAATCTCATAAATTCTCATGCACCTTCATAATCAAGAAACTTCCTTTAGCATAAAAATAAGGATAGTGTTTAGGGGTGCTAATGAGCCAAGTTTGGCATGGCCGTAGCTTTACTCAAGCCTGGTATGTGATGGGCCTAAATAAGTCAAGCCCAACCCAAGAATAGGTATAATGGACCCCGAGTCATTGAATTTGAGTTAGACGCAATCTTATTTCTCACTAAAATCGAGCCCAAGCCCAAGCCCAATCCAATTATTTAGTTGGCTTTAAGATCAAGCCTAGGCCCAGCTATATGGACCTACAATATAGCACAAGTGGGCCAATAAGCCTATTAACAAACCTAATCTATACTAGTATATATATAAATCAAAGGGACCTTCCCTACTCTCCTAATCTTTGTAGTGAGAATGGTATCATTAAAAAGCTCTTGCCAAGATCTTTCCAATGATATCAACATCTAAATCATCATCATTTAGATGATCTTTCCGATGATATTCATTTACTAATATTTTTATTTAATTAAAATTTAATATTTTTAATAACTTAAGATTCCTATAATACTTTTATAAATTAATTTTTATGACTAATAATGAAGTGCAAATGAGTTATTCTATTATTTAAATTATGTACTATGTATTCCAATTCTATTACTTAAGTAGCACCTGAAACATGTGTTAGCTAAGGATCTGGTTGCAAGTATAAACATGAGTTGCATATGTTGGAAATCTGAACTTGATGGAGGAAACAAAATAAAGAGAAAAATATGATCTGTAAGACTTAAAGGCTCGATCAATCGATGTCTTTTAGACAATATTTCTCCCGTTCCGGTTAGAACCGCGAGTACGTAGTAGGTATAAGAAAATCGCCTTCAGGATACAATGAAGTCTCAATTAACACCGTCGGATTTGGATTATGTATGATTCGATCACAACCACGAATACTCTAAAATCAAATCTGATGATGCCAAAAATTTGAAAATGAAATAACAAACTTACTACAATTTTCGGTGTCGAAAACAAATGTCTGAATCTCTTTTATAGCCATTTCTGTGTCTGTTGACCACGTAATCATTACTTTTGACCAATAGTAACGATCTGATCCAATGACGTGGATCATCTCTTGAAACAATGCGTTTCATGAAAAAACACAACTCTATCATCGATCGGACACCTGACGATCTAATAGTTATAGTTTGATATTGTGTTTAGATACATCTGATCACTATGTTACCGTTAGATCAAAACCGAAATGCCCAATCGCCATTTCGTACATGCGCGCATGCGTGGTGCTTTGCATCAAACACAATTATTCTTATGCACGTTTGTGAATTAATTACACGTGTAGGTGGCTATAAGGCTTTATAAAGAGAAGAACTTTTCTTCTCCTATCCAATGTAGGACTAAAATTTACAAATTAATTTTTATACCTCTTAAGCCAAAAAACACAAAAAAATGATTATATTTAAAATATCCAACAACATACAGTGACAATATTTGAATTGAGATCATGTACGCCATTACCCAACACCTTTTAATTATTTAGTTTTTTTATATATATTCTATGTATGCGTGGCAAATGATGATACTTGGTGTTGGGTAAGTTTTCAATGCCAGGCTTAGAGGATCTCATCTCACCATCCTTATAACCATCGTTATTATCTTTTTTAAAAATTTAAAATTACGAAATTTTAATTTCGGCTCTATTTTTCTGTTTTTGCGCCTGAGCATTATAATTGTTATAACGGGAAAAACAGTACCGCCCCGTCCATCATACCGTGTATAACGGCCCCTTTTAAACTTTGGTCTAAATATCATGTGGGTCCCACATGCTAGGTGGGACCTATGCGTCATACGATGAATATATCAAGCAGGCCACATGAGCCAAGAGTCAGCATATCAAGGTCCCATGTGATATATGCACAAGATTTTTTATGTGATACCGAATCATCAGTGGGTGTGGTTGATTATGAGAAAGTATTTTTTTTTTAAAGATGGTGCAAAGTTAAGTTCTCACGCAACATGGATGTCATGCAACTTGGACAAACCAAACGCGCTAGAGTGGCATAACAATCCATTTTATGTGCCGACCCCGTCTTCTCAAGTAAACAAATGCGGCCCAAATGAAAAGAGGAACACTCATCTTTGTGGGCCACGCGGCGTCCACACACATCAATTCAGGTCCATCCATTTGATTGAGCATATCCCAAAAAATGTCTGCAAATGGACGATCTAGACCGTCCAATCAATAAACTTTTCTTCGTAATTTCGTTTCAAAGACAATCTTCTTATTGACAAGTGGACAAGTAGCTCTAGAAGTTTATGATATGTACGTCTTTTAATTTCTAGTCAAAAAGCTTTATAGAAAACGAAAACCACTCCTCTTTCGTGACAACGACGTCTGTAGAAAAAAAAAAGAAAAAAAAAGAGAAGGGCGGCATTTTAGTATTACCTCCTCAAAATTTAGTTTAATTAATAAGGCCCCTTCTATATTTCTTCCAATTAGGATCACCCCCTTCACTGTTAGTCAACTTTGTTGACAAAATCAACCCCTTTCTGATTGATCGGTTTTGTATCAAAACTAGTGGGTGGCTTGTGCCCAAGGCACTCCCCAACAAAGCATTGGCCAAAATCAGGTGTGAGTAGCTGATATCCACCGTTGGGAGATAAGATCTCGACCTTTCTTTATTGAAGCCTGTAAGAGGGGGAGACAACTGAGCTCCCTTGTTATATAGAACAAAAACCTATTAAGATTGGAAACTACAAAGCAAGGTTTTAAATTGTCTGTTATAACGAACACCTAAAATTGCCATATCGGCCACATTTTTCAAAAATGTTATTTTTATTTTATTTTGTTTCAAAATAACCTCAATAATGGAGAAAAAGGGATAAAAACAACAAAAAAGGCTGTTAATGTTATAACGCTAATCCCCTTCAAAGGTTTGGAGCGTTATTTTATCAGTAACGTAATGGGGTTGCGCATTACCGTTACAGTGTTTTTTAAACCATGCTAAAAAGTACACACAATCAAGAGCTTGATATTTCACACACACAAAAAAGAAAAACTTTTCAAGCCAAAACTGATCAGGTTAAGAGCGTATTGGGGTTGATTCAATAGTTCACCGGATCACAATTCGGGGGTCTAGATCCACTCTGATAACTTATCGGATCGGGACGCCCTAATATTGTGTAGAACTGATGGAGAACCTTGTTAAATTTGCATTGAAGTAACTAGCTAGAACTTTTAAATTCTTAAGTCAAATAACAAATTGTAAAAAGTTTATCGACATACATTTCATTGGTATAATATATTCACTAATAATATGTAAAAATAATGTTTATATCAAATCATATCAAGGTTGATCTAAAACCGATCTGATATCTTATTGGATCACGATTTCTGGGTCCAGACCGATGTCATTGGATCAGATCTTCGGGGTGAACCAATCCATTGACAGCCCTAGTTAACGAGGTCTTTAGTACTCTTGGCACGTTTAAGTCCTAATCAAGAACATTGACCAATGGTTAAGGGGCTGGCCCTAATTTTAAAAAGAAAAAATACAGGAGGTGTTACTAATTGAACCAATTTTCTAATGGGGAAGTGCTGAAATGCTCATAAAACAATGAAAGACAAGAGAAACCTACCAAGCAACGCAAACATGGTGGAGCAAGTGCAACGGCCTTCGTATATTCTCCCCAAACGTGACTCCAAATACAAAGCTACACTTCAGGTGGGAAACAATTCAAAAACACTACCTACCATTCATTCTTCGCCTCTCTTGAACTTATCCTCCCATCACGGCATATTTTTTTTCCCAAGGTGGGGTAGGTAAAGGGACCCACTTGAATGTCGTGCCCACTAGATGCCAAGTGTCCCATGTAGGTACAAATTCGTAACGTGGACTAGGTGTGCCAAGCAACTCACCTCATATTCAAAAAAAATTCAAACAGGAATATGACACCCTATAATTGTAAATGGACTCTCACCTCTCTGTACACCATTCTGGCCATTCGCTCCGAATCGATCGATCCTTGAATATTTGTGATGATCAGCATTGAAGTCCATTGATCGGATGGTTATGGTCGTTTGATATGGAAAATCAAATCAAGATCAAAGAGCAAATAGATGATCAAAAAGTTCCAAACAAAATGGAGATGAACATACCTTACATTATCATAAAATAAAAAGTAGGGAAGAAATATTTGATACAGAAGGCTGCTTCAAAAGTTGATACATTCATCCCTAAAAATGCCACGTGACCCAATCTCTCGGGTCCAACTACCTTGAATGTTTGGCCATCTTCTTGGTGGACCTACACACCAGAAAATAACCTGATTGGTGATTCATAGCCGTCGATTAATTTGAGTATTTTTTATTATCATGGGATTTAAACCGGCTTGTTTAAGAAAAACAAAATGCTTAAATTCAATGGCTAGAAATCACTAATCAAGATGATTGTTTGTGTGTATGTCAATCAAGAGGTGGGCCAAACATTCATGGTATCAGTAGTACCAAAAGAGTGTGCCACGTGTCTTTTTGAAGAAGGATGTATCAAAATTATAAAACAGACGTCTGTATCAAAGATGGGCTCAAACGTTAGGCCATATTAAGAATTTCAGCTCTCTTTTGTCCTTCTATGCTTTCTTTGTTGAGTCTTTTATACTCTTGCCACACACACACATAAACGCTTCGAGTAGAACTTTGCTGACCGACCGCAATATGGTACACGTAGCAGAATCTTAAAGATTTCAGACCTTATGATGTTTGGCCCAACTCTAGACGGACGTACAGACCAAAAACTAGCCTGATTAGTGATTTATAAGCGTTGGATTGAAGTCGTTTCCATGGGTTGATTTTTAACTGTGGAACTTGAGCATTATTGACCATTATTTGTGGTACAAAGATCCAAAGGTTTGAAATCACTAATCAGGCTGATTTTTGGTTTGTAGGTCCATCTAGGAATTGGCCAAACATCCATACGGTCATCATCCTCTAATAAAGTTTCACGTGGCTCATATCATGGTCAGTCAGAAACTTTGCTGACCAACGTGGTCAGCAAAGTTCTACTCTAGAGGCTTCATGTCCTCGTCATGGTCAACTGGTAAAGTACAAAATACCTGCTCCCACTAGGCCTAACTTTTGACGAACGAAATCTTGCTCAAGTCAATTTCAACTTTAAAAACATTTTTTTAATGGAAATATAATCCAACATGTCTTGCAGAACGCGCAGACCACAAATTTGAAACCAATAGTTTGGGCCTTATCAATACCCGAATAGTCCTTCAGTGAACAATTTACCATATATTTTTTATGGATCAAATAGTTAGAATTTGAGGGTCTGTTTGGTAACCCGGAATTGGATTTGTGATTCTCGGAATCATAAATCTCAGTGTTTGGGAAGACCGAATTCTAGGAATTATATTTTCAATTTCGTGATTTTCCTGGAACTAGAAGTTTTAATGGGGAGAAGAAACTTCTAATTCTTGGAATTCTATTTCCGGGCGGAGAGATTCGAGAGAATTTTTATTGAGCTCCAACTCTCACACGCATCCCTAGGTGGACATATAAACCAAAAATAGTAAGATTAGTTATTTGCAACCATTGAATTAGTGTCTTTTTATTGGTTGATTTTTAACCGTGGTATATCTAGCATTATTTAGGGTACTTAGATCCAAAGGTTAGAAATTTTTAATCAACCTTATTTTTAGCATGTAAGTTCACCAGGGGATGGGACAAACATCCATACGGTCCGAGGTCTCTAATAATGTGACATGTCGCACATACGTGGTCCATCATCAATGGATTATAAATTTTTAACCGTTGGATTGATGTCTTTTATGGGTTGATTTTTAACCCTGGGATATACATATAACATTAGTTGGGGCACGGAGGTCCAAAGTTAAAAGATAAGGTCTACTTAGGGATGTAACTAACCGTTGTATTGATGTCTTTTATGAGTTGATTTTTAACCATTAGATTGATGTCTTCCATGACTTGATTTTTAACCGTTGGATATATATAGCATTAGTTGGGGTACGATGATCCAAGTTGAGAGATAACTAATCAGCCTAATTTTAGTTTATAAGTCCATTAGGGATATAACTAACCGTTGGATTAGTGTATTTTATGGGTTGATTTTTAACCGTGGGATTTCTAGCATTAGTTGGGGTATGAAGATCCAAAGTTTATAAATAACCAATCAGCCTTATTTTTAGTATGTAGCTCCACCTAGGGATGGGACAAATATCCATATGGTATTAGTGTTTTGTACCCGTATATTGGATTTGTGTCTTTTTATGGGTTGATTTTTAACTATGAGATATTTAATATTATTTGGGTTACTCAAATCTAAAGGTTAGAAATAACTAACCACGCTGATTTTTAGTATGTAGGTCCACCTAGAAATGGGACAAACATCAATACGGTCTATTGTCTCTAATAATGTGCCACATGGCTCATAATGTAGTACATCATCAGCGTTGATAACGGGCATACTTAGCTAGGCTTTAGCCATGAGATTTTGGCACTAATATTGGTCAAAAAATTATCAAAATAATTTTGTTTCATATTTTTAATTTTTTTTCTCTAAATTAACATTGATAATTGTAAACTGACGGATGACAAAAAAATAACAACTGTTATAACATAAAGTTCATGAGATTATATTTCTCTTAAGTAAATAGATAAAAAATTCAATTCTGTTAGATCTCCAAACAGCTAAAATTCGATTTCATTGGAAATTCCAAGTAAATTCTACAGTGTAGCCAAACACCAGAAATTTCAATTCTTGAAATTCAAATTCTCAGAAATCACAAATCTTGGAATTCTATTTTCAATTCCAAATCCATGTCCGGTTGCCAAACAGGCCCTGAGGGTATTTGATGGTTGCCATATAATGGGGTTTGATCAATCAATCTGATAATATTCATAATCATGTAATGGGCTTGATATTAGAGAATATATTGTACCGAAATTTATAAAAATATATTTAAAAAAAAAAAAATGTAACAAGTTTTGAAAATTTATGAAAAAGATAATCAAACGCGTTTGTGCAGGATTACCAAACTACCCATCTGACTAGGACAAATGCACTTTGAAATAATAAGGGTGTCCATAAGCCACTGACGCCGTTTCAAAGGGCATCCATAAGCTTCATATGCTCTTTCAAAGGGCGTCGGCGATAGAAATTACAATTTTAACTATGAGAATTTGACCTTTATTTGGCGGGTACATGGATCTAAAGGTTTGAAATCACTAGTCATGTTGTTTTTTGGTTTGTATACAACTCGAGGTACAAATTTTACCAATGACAAACATTGATGATGGACCATATTGGACAAATCTAGCCTGCAACTGTTTGCTGATTAAAAGTATGCAAACATTGTCAATATTGTTGGATGTCCCTTGAAAAATGTGTTATTTCAATGTTTTCAATAAAATATATTTTATAAATTAAAAATATGTTTTTCAAGGACCATTCAATGGTAGCGGATACAATGTTTGCATACTTTTAAGTCTGCAAACAATTGCGGACTAGATTTGTCCACCATATTATGTGCCACATGTCACTCTTAGAGACCACTAACCATATGGATGTTTATCCCATCTTGATTAGTAATTTTTATCTGTTGGATTAGAGTATTTTTTGTTGTTTATTTTTAACTGTTTCTATAATTTTTCTAAAAAAAAAAAATCATTTGAAAGGGTGTTTGGTTATTTTTTTTTTATAAATTTTAAAAACTTGTTACTTTTTTTATAAAAATATTTAATTTTTGTTATTTTTTTAAAAATAATTTGTATATTGTACCGGAGAATTTATTGCAATAAATTATGTAAGATACACAAATAATGATATAGTGTATCTCATCATAAGATTAGGATAATATCAAAGCTCAATTAAGATTAGATTTGATTTGATTCAGATTTTCTTCGTATTTTGAACTCTTGTAATGCCATATAATTCCTTTGAGTAGGTCAATGTAATCATCCAAATTATCAATAAATCTTAAAATATTAGAGAATATATTGTAATAAATTGTGTGAAATATACCATATTATTATTTGTGTATCTCATCATAAGATTAGTAAATCTCAATTAAGATTAGATTTGATTAGTAAATCTCTATATAAGTGCTTTGAGTAGGTCAATGTAATTATCTAAGTTACACTTGATGGTGTACCTCAATTGGTTCATAATCAAGTAATATTCATAATCTGATGAATCTCGTTCTTGGTCATTGGATTGTGAGGATCAACTTGACCGAGACAATGGGAAATTAGAGTGAGAATAGGCTTTTCTTGAGCGAGATAACCCAAGTCGATATTTAAGGCATGGTTTTAAAAACGGTCGTTTAAACGGTAATGCCCCAAGCCTGTTTCCGTTAAAACCATTTAAACACGTTTTATCGGTTTTGAAAAAAACTGCCGTTTTTTTTTTTGTTTTAACGGCCGTTAAAATCGTTTAAACAGCAGTTTAATTCTGAAAAATTTTGTGAAAAAAATGGCCGTTAAATCCGTTTAATTCCATTAAATTCAATTTTTTTTTAATTTTCAAATTTCAAAATTTGGATTTCAGCGCCATTTTTCCATTTTTTTGCGTTAAAATCGTTAAAACCCGTTAAATTATGTTTTTTTTCCATTTTTTTTCATTTTTGCCCCTGGCTGTTCCAATCCGTTTTAATGGCCGTTTAAATGGTTTAAACGGTAACGCCCCCAGTCCATTTAACCGTTAAAACAGCCTCCTTTAGACCTTGATTTAAACCATGTTTGATCCTAGCTTTACCCTAAAAAAATGGAAAATGTTCTAAGGATAACTTGAAAATATAAGTTAATTAGTCTTAAACAAAATTTTTTTTAATTTTATATAGAAATATACTCTCATTAGACATATGTTGTTCCCCTAACCTATTATGTTCGATTATGACAGTTCTGGTTCCTAAACATGGGGATCCAAAAACTAGAATCTGATAAATTTCCAATTCTGAAACTAGGTATTGGGTATCAGTATCTTATGGTCAGGAACAGGGGACCCAAATTTTGACGAAAAATTTTACACCAAAAATTTGACGGGGCCAATATATAAATTAGAAGTTTTGGAATGGGATATTTTTGGTGAGGATGGTCTCTATGGTGAGGAGATCCCTCACAAAAATTCAAATCATTCTGATATGCGTAGCCCAGTTTAGAAGTTGAAGAATTATGGACTGTCTATTTTTTTTTTTACTGTTAACTTGAAACCCCCATTTGATGGGTTAGAAATTTCAGAATGAGCTCATTTTTTGTAGGGGTGATCTATACCAAGAGGAGATCATCCTCACCAAAAATCAGCCATTGATTTATCTTCCATGTGGGTACACCAAAATTGGTGTGAAATTATGTGAGGGTTCTGGGTAATGTCAGTTTTGGTTCTAGGAAACTAGTGTAACAACGAGTAAAACTTCGAGGCCGATGACATGGTGCAATACAAACCACATGGCACACTCTTAGTGGACTCTGACCATATGGATGTTTGGCCAATCCCTAAGTGGACCTACAAAACAAAAATCAACCCGATTAGTGATTTCTAGGTGTTGGATTGGAGTTATTTTCATGGGATGATTTTAACGGTGTGAATTTGAGCATTGTTTACCATTATTTGAAGTACAAAGATCCAAAGGTTTGAAATCACTAATCAAGCTGATTTTTGGTTTGGTATGTCCACCTATGGATTGGAAAAACATCCATACAGTCAGAGTCCTCTACGAGTGTGCCACGTAGCTCATATTGCACCCTGTCATAAATTTTTTTCTCTGTAGCAACAAAACCAGAACCTATTAGGTAATTCAATTCTGGGTCTTTTTGGATTCGGTTCTGAAATCTAAAATAACTAACCCCAGAACCGATATAATTAGGACCAGTTCCCATCGGGTATAGGTTAATCAGATACAGATTGAGGTCAAGAATTGGTAGTGAGGTCAAGTCTGCAGCATATTACGATTAAAACTTCTATCAAGCGAAATTGTAAATCAAACAAAACACAGCCAATGAGTTCTCGGCACGTACACAAGTGCTTTTGCAACGTACCCATGTGCTTTTGCTTTTGCTTTTTAGGTGTACGTGCCGAGAACTCATTGGCTGTGTTTGTGTGATTTGCAATCCCATTGTGACAGAAGTTTTACTCGCATATTACCATCATGCCTAGTCGCTGACGTCCTCATCGTCGTGTCCAGGACTATCTCACTTTATGATTCTCAGGATTCACGCCACACAAATCTCGAAGAACATCTAACATTCGAGACCTAAGGACGACAATACTACAGTGTTTCCCTATTATAATTACTTCATTGGATCACTTACCTAGAGTGTTTATTGTGACGCATAGCATAGGTTGGAAGTGGGGCTGTAGTTGAGCAGGTAACTTAAATGAGCAGGCAGACCAACTTAAACTCTCGCGGCAGGTAAACAGTACTTCTAAACCACTAACATTTATTTTCTATTTTTGTTTTCCAAATATAGTATCAAATATTTCAAATGGTTGACTAAATTACATTAATGCCCTCGTCCTTGGAAAACTACCCCCGTCTTTTGTATGGTGAGGTGAGCTGTACAAGTTTAAAAGTGTCAGATAATTACGTGAGTTTCAACGTAGGGTAAAAAGGCTAATATTGTCCCCCCCTGTTTCAAAATGCTGTCAGGTAGACTCAATAAATAGGGTTATTTTAGTCAAAAATAACTTTGCCCATTTAAATTACTACATTGAGTTTATTTGGGATGAACAAATAAAATATATTCTACTTTTTAAATTCCTAAATTAGCCTTCATGTTTTTGAAATTACCTAAAATATCTCTATCCTTTACAAAATGTTGAAAAAGGGTAAAGGTTTTCTGGAGCTACACTTGGATATCACGCCCTACCATTTATTGTACTTTTCCCTTTGGAACTACCATTTGCAAATAGAAAAAATGTAACAAGCTATACCTAAAACTTTTTGCCACACGAATTTGTTATCTAGGCCCACTAACCGCATGGATGTTCAGCCCACCTTGTCGTGGCAATATGGACCAAAAATCACCCTGATTGGCAATATCTACCCATTGGATTTTAGAACTTTTAAAGGTATGATTTTACCCGTTGGATTTGAGATTATTTTTGAGTACTAAAACTAATGGCTAAAAATTATCAAACAACCTGATTTTTGGTATGAATGTCTATCAAGAGATGGGCCAAACATCCATGTGGTCATTGGGCCCAGATGGAAGCCATGAGTAACAAAAATCATGCTTCTGCATGCCATAAAGTTTCAGGTATACCTTGTTACATCACGACCCAAATGGGAAACGGCTACAAGCAGGGGGAGCCAGGATTTTGTTCCAGAGTGGCCATTGTACGAATTTTGGTTAATGATGGGCATTCTACTAGATTTAAAAGGGTATTTTTTTTTTTTTTTCGAAGTTTTAAAGGAGGACATTGCACTAGGGAAATTCTACTAGCACCCCCAGGAATTGTGAGGACACACCGACTTGTTGAAAGCACCCCACGAATTGTGCTCAATTTGCTTAATAATTTATGAAAATGCTTCCAAAAGTTAGACTCGAGATCACCGCATGTGCAACTTCATGCAAGCATTTAGGGACCCACCTTAATTTTGGTTAACTTGGACCATTTTTAGATTTATCCAAGAGATCAGAGGGTTGTGATCATTTCTCTGTTTATAGGACTAATGAAAATCGTTCGACATGGGACCCATTTTTGAATAATACTTTACTTCTGAGTCTTGATAGTCCTACTAAGAAACCTATCAGCCCATAACAAAAAATCACATCTGTTATTTGTCAACATAATTGTCTGATGGATTATAAAAATAAAAAATTAAAAAATTGTCGGATGAATGTCTAGCTTGGATGCCCTCATATGATTCGTGGTGCCTTCACAATTCAAGGGGTGCGACCAAAATTTGTGTTAAATGGTATTTTTAAAAAATTATTTTTTATTTTTTTAACTTTCAAAGTCGAGGGTCACCCCCTGGTTCCACCAATGGGTGCAAGAAACAATACGAGGAATGGAAATGGGTAATAACTCTTAAAACTTTTATGTGATATGAAAAATGATTGGGAACATGAATGGAAACCGACGTCAAATACCCAATGATTGGGTGTCCTAACTCTCTATATACCAACATTTTGCCATCCTATTAGGCCGACTTGAGCGTTTTCTACGTTAAAAGATAACATACGAGGTAATCTAAACTATCAAATATACGTAATATTTATATTTCTTTTTAAAGTAAAAACCAAATTTCGATGATTTTTTCATCTTTTTTCTTTTTATTTTTCATATCACATTTCGATGATAAAACCCATATTTCCATGAGAGGGTCAATTTACTTATTTATTTTTGGTTGGCAATGATAGGTAACGATGGTTAAAGCAAACAAGTTGATTTAACATGTAGATAAATCGACCAAAGATATATATTAGGTGGAAAACTTAGGAAGTGTTTGGTAAAATTTAATTTTAACATTAAAAGCTTTAAGCGTGAAAGCTCAAGTGCTTATTTATTTATTTATTTTATATAAATCTAGATCGTTTGTTAAGGTTGTTATGTTTGAAAATTAAAACAAGGGCACTTGGGTATTCTTAAAATAAATATTAGGGAATTTTTGACATACCCCCCCACAATTTGAAAAAGCTGACATACCCCCCTATGATTCGGTCCACAGTCATTTGACCAGTGTTGACCCCAGTTGACCACCAAAATTTGTATTAAAGGACGAAAGTGCCCTTGTCTTCAACTTTAGAACAAGGGTTTGGGTTAGAACAAGGGTTTGGGTTTAGGCCAAAACCCAAACCCCAAATCAAACATGCAAAATAGGAGATTAAAAATAAAAATTAAAACCCATGTTGATAAACTTGAGATATTTTTTTTTTTTTGGATTTTTTGATGAATTAAGCAAATATTGAGAAAAAAAAACCTCCTAAAAATAGATAAAACTCACGAAGGAATATTTTAAAATTGAGAAAACCCATCTTTCTAAAACCCATGTCTTAAAAGTTTAAAATATAAATTGCTTTGTCTTGTTTTTCATTTATGCTAATGAAAATTTTAAAACTAAAATTTTATGCTGTTTGTTTGTTTATTTATTTATTTTTATTATTACCTTGGGTTTTAAATTATTGCCGGAGTGGTGGCCGGCTAGCCATGAGACTCCGGTTGGTTGGTCGCCGGTGATGGACGGCCAACCCTTTGATGCAAGGCTGTATTGATATTTTGAAAGATTCTTAGAATCTTTTTAAAGATTTCCACACTTACTGCATTCAGTCAAAATGCCTTACTGCATTAAGTGGATAACTACTTTTAAAAAAATCACTAAATTTTAATATTGGAAAAAGATATAATAAGGTATACGTGGCACGCCAAGTATACCGGTGGTTACCAAACGGTTTGAATACCGCATTAAAGTTTTAATGTCTCAATTTCCCACTTAAGATCTGAAAAGAAATTTTACTAAATGCCACGTTAGTCATAAATCTTTAGCCAGTACAACTTTAAGTGTATTTATTGTTTGTGTGAGAGAGAGATTGAAAAAACAAGTTTCCAACCTTAAGAAAGAATCCTTTAAGCCCCAAATTTTTTTTGAAGCAGCGATCATGCGCCAATGATAGTGCAACACATATACCCATGGTTATTTGCTTCTTAATCGCCTTAAAACTAAAGTCTAAACCACAGGTATATGTGTGGCACGATCATTGGGCACATGATCGCTGCTTCAGAACCATCACCTCAACTGCCACATGTAAAGAAAACTCCAGAACTCTTTTGAAGAGCTCCAAAGGACCAATTCAAAGAGAAATTATTTGAAGCTGCAGGATTTTTGAAGCGGTGATCATGCGCCAATGATCGCGCACCATATGTATCATGGTTACTTTTTTAAAACCAAATCCTAAACCCCAGGTATATGTGGCGCATGATCATTAGGTGCATGATCGCCGATTAAAAAATCCCACCACTTAGAAAAAAGAAAATCCTCCAAGTCAGAAGCTTATTTAGTATACGCAATTTAAGGATTTTGGGTAGAAATTGGTGATATTTTATTAGGTAAATTACACCTCATACGGAAAGAATCATAGGAAGCCCCGAAAGATAGGTTATTACGAGACCAATCTCCCCTTCTTATATGTTTCAACAAAGAAGGGCCGAGATCTTATCTCCCAAGTGGACGGTGGATCTTTTTGTCGGGGAGTGCCGTCCCATACAACATACATCATTTCGTAGAATTCTGCGTAATCATAACTTTGGAAAAGTAAATTTCCACCGTCTGATTTGGGGTTTTGTCAAAATGTTGAATTGGGGTCGCTATGGTCAGATCCTCCTGCCTAAATAAAAAAATAAAAAATTTTAATAATCGAAAAATAAAAGAGCTACCAGCTACGTATCCAGGGGTAATTTCGTCCGTCACAAAAGTAAGGGTATATACGTAACTATAAGAGATTATAAGGGCGAACTTCAGTTTCGATGTCCTTTTGAAAATCACTACAAATGAGAGCGGTCCGGAAACGCTGTCGCTATTGATTCCCTTTCCCTCCATTGAAACCTCCTTTCGACCACTCCCTCTGAAATTTAATCGATTACAAGTCTCCCACGCCTGCTAAAATGCACCGGAGGCGAAGCTTTACACACTGAGAACTCGATTTCTCTCGGTGTGTTCGAGCTTTCTCCAACATAGTTTCAGAGTAATCGATGAGTACTCAAGAGGATTCTGACGTTTCCGGAGCTTCAATCTCGATCTACTGAAGAAAGTCTGCAGTTTCGGTGACTTTACTTCGTTCTTAGCTGAATTTCTCGTATCGACTTCTGTAGATTTCCAATTTACAACTAGTAAGGAGAATTCTCAGAAGAAATCGAGTTCTTCGAGTTGAAGATAGTCCGTGGATTTCTGTTTTCTTTTCTCGTCCGGTTGAGCCGAAGAAGCAAGGTTTCGGAAGCTCGGATCTGCAGTGAAACTGTGAAAATCTTGGGTTTCCGAAACGGTTCTAATTTGCTGACTACTTTTGTTCATTTGTTTTTAACGGAGATTCGTTCGGTTTAATCGAATGCGATGAGATTCCAGATGCTCACATCAGATCTACGGACAACTTACGCGGTTGAAGCAGATTTGACAGCTTTAGATTTTTCAAATCCGGCAAAGATTCTCGTTTCTGGCACTTCTCAGTGATTTTCGGGGACTCGCGAATCTCGGAAAGTAAAAAATCTTTCCGAGATTTTCGTGTTTCTAGTTGTATCGATTCACTCTTAGACGTGCGGATCTGCAAAGAGAGAAGAGAACTGTGAAGAAGAAAAAGCAAAGTATCGGAGTTCCAGCTCTCTCCACCCACCTTCTTCGGCCAGAGAAGCAGAGATGGTTGCAGAACCTTGGATTCTAAAGCTGGGAAACCAGGTAAGTAACAACCTCAAGCACGCTCTCTTTCTTGATCCTTCCAAGAAAAAGAACACCAAAAAACAAGAACAAAAAGAGATAATTGGCATTCTATCCTTTGAAGTCGCAAACGTCATGTCGAAAACCGTTCATCTCCACAAATCTCTAACCGATCAGGAGATCTCTAGGCTCAAAAACGAGATCTTGAAATCCGAGGGTGTAAGAAACCTTGTGTCCGACGACGAGTTTTACCTCCTCGAGCTTGCCCTAGCGGAAAGGCTCGATGATCTGAACCGTGTTGCTGCTGTTGTTTCTCGGTTAGGAAAGAGGTGTACTGAGCCTGCATTGCAGGGATTTGAGCATGTTTATGCTGATATTATGACTAGAGTGATTGATGTTCGGGAATTAGGGTTCTTGGTCAAGGACATGGAGGGAATGATTAGGAAGATGGAGCGGTATGTGAGTTCAACATCAAATCTTTATAACGAAATGCAGGTTTTGAATGAGTTGGAGCAGTCTTCGAAGAAGTTCCAGCAGAATCAACATGAGGAAAGTCGCCGCGCCTTTGAGCAGAAAATAATGTGGCAGAGGCAAGATGTTAGGCATCTCAGGGACATTTCCTTGTGGAACCAGTCGTATGATAAGATTGTTGGCTTATTGGCGAGGACGATTTGTACAATTTACTCTAGGGTCTGTATTGTGTTTGCGGACTCTGTTACGAGGCTAGAATTTCCTGGCCTTTCTGTTTTAGGGTCAGAATTTTCTTCAGGAGAAGAAGGTTCATCTCCAATTCAGCATCAAAGCGGACAGCTCTCTGGTCAGATAGATGCTCGCCGCCACTGTCAGATGGCTTCTGAACCGTTGCAATTGGCTTCAAAGAAGACTAGTGTTTATAATTCAGGACCAATTGAGAGAGTACCGGTGGAGAGAAGGGGTACAATTGCTAGGTCTGGCCTGGCATCACCGAGAAATGCTGTAGCTTCTTTTCGTCCAGAAGATATCAGCTTTCCATGCGGGGCTAGCCCTGGGAGGCTTTTTTTGGACTGCCTTAGTTTGAGCAGTTCGGCTTCGTCAAAGCTAGATGATGAAGTTGAGCATGAGGGTCAAAATAGCCAAACTTTGGGTTGTTGCAGCATTGCTAATGGGTCGAAGAGAGAGCATCCACACCCATCTGGTTGTTCTAATCGGGTCGAATTGGGTGTTCCTTTCAGTGGAGATCAAAGGCAGTCTAAGTGTAGTATGACTGGGAGATTACGATTTGGTCCCAAGAGTCGGTTAACGGTACGTGCACCTCCTTCCACTGTTGGAGGCTCTGCTCTTGCCCTGCATTATGCAAATGTCATCATCATTATAGAGAAGTTCCTTCGGTACCCACATTTAGTTGGTGAGGAAGCTAGGGATGATCTTTATCAGATGTTACCAACAAGCTTAAGAATGTCTCTGAGGACAAATCTTAAGTCTTATGTTAAGAATCTAGCAATATACGATGCTCCCCTCGCCCATGATTGGAAGGAAACACTCGATAAGATACTGAGATGGCTTGCACCACTGGCGCATAACATGATCCGGTGGCAAACTGAGCGAAATTTTGAGCAACAGCAAATTATTAAAGGACAAATGTTCTTCTGCTCCAGACATTATATTTTGCAGACAGAGAAAAGATGGAGGCAGCCATATGCGAGCTTCTTGTTGGATTGAATTATATATGCCGCTATGAGCATCAGCAGAATGCCCTATTGGACTGTGCGAGCAGTTTTGACTTTGATGATTGCATGGACTGGCAATTACAATACTAAGTTCACTATCTTGATTTCATCCTCAGAAATGAAGAATTGGTGATGGAGCCTTTTACGTGACTACAGTACTTGTATGCAGATAGGGTGGTACTCTAACATGATGTGGATATCAGAGTTTGGCACATTGCAGCATCCTATCAATGCTACTACAGTTGGTTAGGTATTTCCTTGTAAGGTATGGAAAATGTTGACTTTTAATGTATATAATACCACAGTTTTTGATAAAAGAAAGTTCGTAATTCCTTGTTTTCTTTATGTTGTGTCGAAATGAAAAGAATGCTAATGGTGTACATTGGAATCATTTTATACTTCTATGTGAAGATTTATTCTTGCTGCAGTAGTTAATTTTCAAGTTTCAACTCATTTATCAGTTCGACTTAATTGTAAGAAACGTAGATTTCAAAATGAGTTTTACAATTGGGGTGTGCATTCTCAAGTTATAATGGAATTACCATTAATATTCATGTTTGTTTATATTGTGGTTTGTCTCATGGGGTTTTTTGGGATGTATTGTCCCTACCTCCTTAGTGGTTCCTGTGTTATAGGTAAGACTTAAGTAATTCCATCAAATCCAAAGGGATGTTGTGGAAAGCACGTGCACCTTGAGCTTGAGGGAGATAAATGATAAGGATCGCTGGTCACTTACGGCATACTTTCCATAAACAGCACTTTGGCTTTACTAAGGGATCCTGGCTCTGTGTTGCTTCATATAGCCCTTTAGCTAACAGTCTTCACTGCAGATTAGGGAACAAGAAATACTACTGACTTTTGGAAGTTAAAAACTGTTGATTCATTGATCTGCTGGTGGGTGGACCGATAGATGGATCCCTATATAATTTAACAATTGACATTTTAGATCAGATCAGAAGTAGAGGTCCACTTATCAATTTCACATAGTCGAATTGAATTGAAAAACTGCAGAAGCTATTTTCATATTTGATGATTTTAAAGGCATCTTGTCTTTGCTGTTGGTAGTTGCTACATCCTGCTTTGAATATTTTTATGTAAGATTTGATATTTAGGTTAGGAGTTCTCTCTTCTTTATTCCAGCTTCTAATATACTCATTTCTATATGTTCATGCAGATATGCTGCATCCTGGGACCATATTTCCAATTAAAACCAAGGAAATGAGATTTTATCTTATAAACCAGGGGCATGGTGTGTTGGTTTGTATCATGTAAAAATGTATACTTCGCAGTGGCAGTAAAGAAAAATTCTCTTCTGCCTCAGTCTTTGCAATTACTTGTGGTCTAATTTAATGGAGAAAAAGGCAGGTGAGTTGATCTTCCCTGTGCCCATATATATTTAACTTCAACTGTAGAGGCCCAACAAAAGCTTTTGATTGAAAACTATCAGGATTTAGGATTTAATCCATAGAAAAATTAACCCTTTGTTAAGAACTAGTCATTTATTATTTGTAAGCGTTGGTAGAAGTGGTACATTGTCTCGTTTCATAAACTGAAGTGCTAGAATTTCTTCAACAGATGTTTTCTCAAGCTCCAGAAAACAGTAGCATTGTTCCTGTGATAGCTATGAACTGAATCTAAAATGTGTTTGCAGTTAGAACTGACTTCTATTGGTATGACATATTTCAACCTGAGTAGGCTCTCTAATCCAGTATCTCATACTCTGACTTCCACTTCTTTTTCAGCAGCATGAAGGTGAAATGAACTTGGAACTTTAGAAAAGAATTGGGGTAATAAATGGAAATCAGTTAATTCTGTAGGTACATAAACTTTTCATGTAATTTTTTTATTTTCCTTTCTTCAATAAACGTATAAATGTAAGCCATTGTCTGAAACTCGAAATTACTGAAAGGTGAAAAACCAGACAACATGCACATAAGAACAACACTATATGTACAAGTACTTTCTGGATTGCCATAACAACACATAAGATCCATTTTCGTGATGGAAATCTCCCCTATACTACACCATAGAGCCCTACTATCTATGGTGCAGATGGGCCCCTTAGTTAAGGCCACATCTTTGTTTCCATCACAAGAAATGCATAGTTAGAAGAAAAAGGTAGTATTGCTGAAGGGTAATTGATAATAGCAGGTGTGGTTCATGGTTGAGAAAGTTCTCAATCACTAGTTTTGTTTATCCAAAAAGGACAAAAATAATTTTGTAGTATCTCTATCGTTTCTTGGATTTTTGGACGATGGACATTTAAATGACCCCTATGAGATTCCAAATTGGGACTGTCACTCCTTTGAGTACCCTTGCTGTTGTTGACTGCAACAATTTGATCGTCCCTTAACTTTGTTAGCTACAACCAAGGTTAAAAAGGGACCGCTATAATGGTATAACGGGGGCGTTACCGTTTTTTCTGTTATAATGAATTGCAACACACATGGGCAAAAACGGAAAAAAACGCAAACCTACATGCTTGTGTAAATATGTGCAAGCACTCAATACATTAGTCAAGGTGATCTGATAAGCTTGTGTTGAGAACCATGCATCGATTTTAGTAGTCGAAAAAACATCAGTGGTCTGGATGTATTGCACACATGTTGTAAGAATTGCATTCCAAGAAACTAAATTTGCACTGTTTGTCATCTCTTTAAAGATATTGAACGCATTAGAGAGATCCAGACACTTTGTATACATGGTAAGGAGAGTGTTATGCATAGTAACATCAAAATTGAAACCCATCTTAATAATTTAGGAATAAACATGTTGGCATGTTGGAAGAAAGAACAATAAATAACAAAGATGCAAACACACAACACAGATTTAAATGATTCACACAATCGAAGTGAATATTCTTTAGCTAGCACGGGAGTCATACATGCAATGACCATCAACGGTAATTAAACATATTCCTCGTCAATGAATCAACTAACATGCTTTATATGCAGTCATTATTTTAGTCCAACAATGATTGTCTATAGAGAACAGTCTCGAAGGTACGCCTTATGGGTTACATAGTCACTAGCATACTGATTGTGTTTGTAGAGTTCTGTCAGATCAGTTGACCCCCATAAGAGGCCGGTTGACTCCGATCCCCTGACATCCTGACAGAGACTTGTCAACTCATTTGACAGACCAATAAGTCCACAGATGGTCAACTTGTCTCCAGATTAGTCGACCTATTTGTGCGGACCGAATAGAAAATACATTAGTTTATGAAATTCACAAATAATTCTATACAACTCAAAAAATACACAACTCAAAGTGCGTTAAAACCAGATGAACTCTAGTTTCTACAAAAAAAAAAATACAAGAAAAAGATTTGAAACATATGTTAAATAGATTTATGGCTCAAAGTATTTTAGCATGCAAATCAACCAAGAAAAAATTGGAAACCTAAAGAGAAAACATGATCATGCTTACATAATAAATCAAAAACTTTAATCATGCTCATCTAGCACATCATAACCCTAATCATGTTGTTTATTCGCAAAACAAATAGAATAAACATCACTTACAAAAAACAAAAATGATTAATGGAGCTTCTACTTGCTTTGATGAGTTGAATCAAAGATTTGAAGGAGAAATCCACCTAAAGATAAGGGTTTTTCAAACCCTAGCTCCAAAGAGAGAAGAGGGGGAGAAAAGAGAGTTTCTAATATCTTTTGTTAATTAGAAAGTGATTTTTGTCACTTTAAAAAGGGATATTTATATCAACCCTCAAAAAGTCCTAATTTAAATCACTAATGGGTAAGAAATATCAATTAGACTCCAAACGAGATCTTAAAAAGGCTGCCCAAGCTCTAAAATTGGCTCCAAAAGTCTACCCAAATAAACACAATCAAATAATCATGTATTATCATTAATCACAAGTAATTAATCATTAATTAACAACTAGCTAACACGAAAGATGACCAACCCACTCCTTTCGGAATGAATTCCTCATTTTTTGTGGATCGACTCATTAATGAATGATTGCTCTCTGATTTAAGAGCCTATATTCTCGACATGGCTGGTTCAGCACCTGATCTATTCCTACCCCAAGGATATCCTACTTTTCAAGTTGACCTTCCTATATCAGCTTTGATGTTATACCAAACTCGATACTGTATCATCTCTAGTGTCAACCAGTAAGGTTGCCCCGCAACATACTTGAACATCAAATTGTATAATAATGATGCTTGAGAATAATCGGAGTCGTAAAATGAAGTAGAGACATTGAAATCAGTGAGTTTAACAGACCCATTTGAATCTACGATAGTATTACCAGGTTTGACATCTCCATGCATTTTACCTTGTCCATGGAGATATGAGAGAGCATTTAGGTTTTTTTTAAGAATTATAACAATGTAGACTTCGTTGAGGCCGTTGGGGAAAGAAGAGGAGATGATGGAGTGAAGGGACCCAACAGACATGAGCGGCATCACGATCGACTTGGAAAGAGTGGTGTGATGTAAGGATGTTGGGATGAGTGAGGAGGTAATTTTCCTCGGCTTCCCGTTTCAGCTCATCCAAGTTGGTTCGCGATAGCTTGAGATCAATGGCTTTGGTCGCCACCATTGAGGAGTTCATGGGCTTACAAGCGGCCTTAAATACAGTGGTTCTTACACTGTTGCCGATTACTAGAGGTTCTTGTATGAGCTCTGCACGAAAGGGTGTGAGATTAGTTCGGAGGGGTACGTGAATCTGTAAATTGGGCATTCAAAAACATGAACCAATAGCTGCCGACGTGAACGAACGCGTGATGACCCAAGTTTTGGCTTTTAAATAGTAATAGATGGTTGTAGATTAGTAATCAAGAGTTGGTTTGTACCATAACAATTTGGAGTGTGACAAAAATATGGTACATAAAATATTTATATAACAAAACACAGCGGTTGTCTCCCCCTCTTATAGGCTTCATATATCCAAGGGCCCATATCAACCCTTAAATAAAATAAAATTTAGACGGTTGGATTAATTTAACAGGGAAATTGTCTCCCCACTTATACCCTCTTATCGGCTTCACAATTCACAAAGGATGACCGAGATCTTATCCCCCAAATGGATTATGGATCTCAACCACTCACACTCGATTTTGTGAAATGCTTTGTAAGGCCACCCACTATACATCTATGTAACAAAACATAGAAGTCACTTATCCCCCCTCGCATCGGCTTCACAAAGGATGGCTGAGATCTTATCACCCCAAATGGATGGTGGATCTAAGCTACTCACACCCGATTGCAAACACTTTGTTGGAGTGCCGTGGCATGGGCCACCTACTAGTTTGAGTACAATTTAGGGTTGTCATTAAAAAATTCGGCAATCACAAACAAAAGTGAACCAACAAAAAATTGCATTACCATTTTCAAGTACAAACGTGAAGTTGTGCCCTTACTATTTGGTAACGCATTTTCAAGCACAAGTATTTTCTTGGGTCGTCGAATTTTCCTACCAAAATGCAAGAAAATACTTTATACCCCCTTGGTAAAATATTTTGACTGAGGGTGTGTTGGTTGGGCAATTTTGTGGGCAAATGAAACAAATTTTGCGCACATCTGTGTTCGGTAAGTCATTTATTGTGTATACATATTTGTATAATTCTCTTATCTGTGCATCTATGTATAGAACAAGGTCATTTCCATTAGGGTCGGGCTCCAGGGAACGACCTTTTTTACCGGCTCCCATTACAAGACACAATATGAGCCACGTGGAACATTCTTTGAAGACTCTGACCGTATGGATGTTTGGCCAATCCCTAGGTGGACCTACAAATAAAAAATCAGACTGATTGGAGATTTCTAGGCGTTATAACATGAAAATGACGGAAAATAATGCGGCCATCAAAAATGGGAAAATGAGAGAAAATAATGGAGAAAAAAACGGCACTAAAATTCAAATTCTGAATTTCAACATTTTAATTAAAAATAACGGAATATAACAGAAAATAATGAAAAATAACAAGCATTTTTTTCCACAAATTCTCAGAAAATACGGCTGTTTTTCCATTATAACAGAAAATAACTGTTGTAACAAGAATAACGCTGTTATTTTCTAAGCATTAAAATGGTACAAAACGTAACAGAAGAGGTCCGAATCCGTTATAATGGCCGTTTTTGAAACCAGGGTACAAACCATTGTATCCATTGGGTGACACCTAGACACGTGGCATGGGTGCTAGTGTCAAGTGTCTGGCCCACACCATCCCAAAATTCAAAAACGGGAAAAATTTCATAAACCTGATAAGGCTGTTTGATTGCACCTGAGAAAATATACCAAAAAATAAAGGTGGATTTTCAAGGAAACGAATTCTCAGTGAAACGGTAATTAATTTCCTTCCTCAGAAGGGAAAATCTCATTTGCTCGGAAAAAGTTTCAAAAATTAAAATGGCTATCAACAAGGTAAAATTATGTTTTACCAAGAAAATGTGATTTTCCCACGGGAAACTTGACAACCAATAGGAAAGTTGAAAGACTTCAAAAATTAAATGGAGATTTTTTTTTTCCTTTTAAAGTGCCATAAATATTATGAAATGTGTCGATAGACACTACATTATCATACTAACAAATGCCGTTCTTTCTTGATGCCACCATGTATGCACATGGTAGAGTCCAAGTTTCCACCATGCCGCTGCGTGACAAAAACAGAAAGTAAAACTGTCCTGGTAGTAGCACTGGTTGGGTTTATTGTGCAGAATAATATACCTGCAGCATTAGGTGAACATCAATCTCAGAATGATAAGAGTGATTAATGTTTTGGCTATATATCTTTCTTCTGAAAACTCGAGGATACATGAACCGCTCCGCAAAAACGGCCACATGAAGTAACTACTGCACCTGAGGTGTCTGCATAAAGAGATACTGCATGGGAAAGGGCAGCCGTATTAAAACCATTTCTTCTCAAAATGTGGAATAGCCTAGGAACAAGGAGCTTCTGATTAAATTTCGATTACCTCAAAGGACTTCCCAGCTCTTTCAAACTCCAGCATGCTCAGAGCGACTTCACAGCTCTGTGAGACTATAGGTTCAGGATCCTTTGCAAACTCCTCCAGAAGAGCTACACTTTGGTTATCTAGAAGATGACGAATATAAGAGTTTAGAAAATGTAACAAGGGAACTGAAAATGGATGAGATATGTAGACTACATGTTGCCAATAATGAATAGCTACAGAGAGAGAGAGAGAGAGAGAGATCCGATTCTACAATTTTCAACTAAATCATAAATGGCGTACACCAGCCAAACAATCAAAACAGTTTTTGATGAATACAAACTTATGCATCAAGGATAATCAAATTTTCAAAAATTGCATGTCTAACACATGTATCAGACAGATGTCCAACACAAGCCGACACTCTTATTTAGATAAATCTTAATTTTTCTTATTTTCTAATTTTTTGCTAATATTCCTATAGAATTAAGCATTTACCTATGTTGATATAATTTCTTCTCATTCAATACTTTATGAAGATGCCAAGATTTTGATGCGGATATGAACACTGGTATGAGAAATGGGGATAGAAGTTCATTCACTGAAATCTAGATACGAATATCCCATCCAATTTTAATGGAAACATCTAATATTGCAAAGCATTTTACAAAAGATTTGTTTCAATGTGCTATTAAATTGAAAATACTAATGACAGAGTAGGCAAATACCCAATAATAGAATTAGAATCTTTTTGTATTTGGGGAATTTTTTTCCACAACTTTGTATATTCTCTTCTATATTAATACAATATATCTTTGTAACGTATCAGTAAAACAAATAATACAGTAGGAACTGAGAAAATTGTAGAATTGAAGTATCCGTGAAGCATTTAGTACCAGTATCGGTATCGTATTGATGTCATAGTTTATGAATGTGTATCTATACTATTATAAAGCCACAACCGGGGTTGCCACCCACGTTTGTGACAATTAAATGCCACTCTATTTTAAAGCAAAACATTGCCTCATTAAATTTTTTTTTTTTTTTGATCGATAAAAACATTGCCTCATTAAATGCTTCTCTATTTTAAAGCCAAAACCTGGGTTGGGGTACGCCCGACCTCTATGAGGGACCATAGAATAAGCCACGTGGCGCACTCTAAGAGACCACTGACCGTATGGATGTTTGTCCCATCCCTATTTGGACCTATATACCAAATATCAGGCTGATTAGTGATTTCAAACGTTTGGATCTGAGTACCAAAAATAATGTTCGAAATCTATGGTGAAATATCAACCAATGAAAACCTCTCTAATCACGTCCTTAAAAATCAATAATCAGTCTGAATTTTTGCATGTAGGTCCACCTAGGGATGGGGCTCTTCCGTGCGTCTTTCTCGTGGCAGGAACAGAAGAACAGGGAAAGACCCGGCCGACCTGCCTAGGGTTCGAGGGCGAGGGACAAACATCGATACGGCCAGTGATCTCTAAGAATGTGCCATGTGTAAGGTGCAAGTACATCGCATGCGGCCTTCCCCTAGTTTATATGATGCTATATCAACTAATCTGACATGCATCCATGTCTCAATTACATAAATACAAACAAATATGTTCTTAGCTTAGTAACATCCTACTCAACCAACAAATCATTAAAACTCAAGACATAGCACACTATTTCAGAATCAATCCGATCTCTCTTATTCTCTCTGGTAGTCTGTGCAATAAATCAGAAGAATACATCAAAATCAAGATATCAATTGTCAGACAATACCTGCAATAGAACCAAGTGCTTCAGCCGCTTCATGCCTAACCATCGGATGCTCATTAACATCTTCAAGTATTTTGGAGAGGGCAGTACAAGCAGCTTTGTTTTGAAGTTGGCCCAAGACATACGCAACCTGTAAAGTGCGACAAATAAATGTCAAAATACATGGGCTTAAAAATAAAATGGGGGGTGTCTGCAAAAACATGACACAGATGAACACTAGACACAAGCTAGATACACAACCACGGTAATACTATTATAGAGTGCCATTGAGTGGAGTTCAGCAAAATGTTTCAATCAATATTGTGCCGGGGCATATTATCATCATCCTGTTTGAGTTTTTTGCGCACATAAGCAAGTCCTATCAGAGGCTTGATGCAGCTTAAGTCATGGAGGAGGAAGAGGATCGAGAACCTCTCTGGAAACCGAGGAAGAAAAAGAAATTAAAGGAACAAACCTCAGCACAGCTAGACTTATGCCCAAAAAGAAAAGAGGAGTCTAGAGATCAGGAAGAAGGTCCATAAGGATTGGTCCATGAGCTGGAGTCATGACCAGCAATGGTCTGGAGTTTCTATATAGATTAGGAGTTCTCTTTCCTACGTTTAGTAGTGGTCTTTGTCTAAAATTAGTTTCTAAATTTAGAAGTCTATGAGTTTTTTTATTTATTATGTTGCTAATAGGTTAGTTTCTAAACTCTGTTCCTTTCCAAGTTTATGTAGGTTTTACAGTAGAACAATGCTGCTACCCATAAGTCTATAAGTGTTTTTTGCGAGAATTTAAGAGGATGGATGAAGAGTATATGAAGCCATTGCGTGCATGGAGGTGTCACTCCATCTTGGGTACTGTAAATTGGTGAGACTTCATCTCTAGAATCCCTTTGTAGTGGCGAGACTATTTCCCTATCTGTCTCCTTTTCTTTCCCTCTTTCTTATTGCTTCAATTAAATCCTATCCTTTCAAACTTCTATTAACTAATACGATCATGGTTTAAAAAGGCGATTGAGGCGTACACCTCGAGGCGCGCCGCTAGGCGAAGCACCCAAAATAGCCTCAAGGTACATAACTGAGGCTTAAGCCTCAGTCCAGTGAGGCGTACGCCTTGAGGCTATAGCCTTAGTTTGCACAGTAAATGCTAAAACTATGGACCTTTTTTTTTCAAAATACCCTCCCTACTAGATCTATAATACCATAACATCTATAACCTCTTTATGTATAGCATATTAAGAGTAATATGTGCATGAAGAGAATTTATCTATGCTTGAGAACTATGGTAAAACAAGAGCAGCTGACACACACACAGAGACAATTAGGACTATACTGAGTCCTTAAGAAAGTAAAAAACAACTTACGATTAAGATCAAGGTAAATAATCAAGTAAACTACAACTCACCAGCCACTAGCTAGTAGCAGGGATAAAACGTCAACACAACAGTAACACAAAATGAGAAGAGTACTTGAGGTCTTGATGATTGAAAGCACGTGCAAAGGCATATATAAATTGAGAGCTTGGATAACATGCCAACAACCTAATGGTTAAGACTTAGGGCATAAGAAACAATAATGAAACAAAACAAGATCTTGACTGTTAGGTTGTCATTTAAAAAATCAGCCATTATGGAATAACTGACTTCAAAAATACAACATCACATACTGATCAAAAAAATACAACACATAATGTTATTTCTAACTGAATTACAAAACAAAATCAACCATAGGAATGAAGAATAGACTAGGATATAATTCAATTATAAGCACACTTATACTACAAGAATGAAAACAAATATGCAACCTTACCATGTCAGGCATTCCCGACAACGTCACTTCTAAGGTAAATGTTATAGCTTCAATTACCTTTATGCTTATTCAAGTTATTTTTTCACATGGTATGTTGTTTCTGATTTTTGTAGAATATATTATATTTTTTTAGAATTTTTTAAACATTTTTTTTTTGAAAATGAGGCCTATGCCTTAGTACCGCCTCGAGGCTACGCCTCCCATTTTTTAGGCAAAATGCCTCAGTTCCTGAACTAGCCTTTTTAAACTTTGAATATGATCAGCCCATATCCTCTAACCTTAGCTTCCACTGTGCAGCCCAATTCTGCCACATTAAACCCCTGTTTTCAGCCCTAACACACCTAATTATTAGTGGAACCCACCAAGCAACCTCTAATCTGCAGGTCAGCTTGCAGATTGCCCCTATTCTGCAAATCAACTTGCAGATAGTCACCAATCTGCCAATCAACTTGCAGACTGCATCCCATTTGCAAGACAACTTGCAGATCAGTAGTAATCTGCAGGTCAACCTGCAAACCTGCACTAATCTGCAGGTCGATCACGTTTGTCTGGCATCTGTTATTTAGCCCACACAGTGGACTAGAAAATATCCATATACAGTAATTAGGGCATGTAATGGAATACAATAAGGATTAAGGAATCATATAGGAAGGAGATGTAGGGGAAGTAGTAATAAATACAAAGTTGACAAAGAAACTATCTCCCACTTTCCCTCACTATTATCTATTTTTGTCCTATATATAAACTGCAAGCAGCAAAACTTAAATTTACGAATTTCTCTAAATCCTTATCAAACTCTAAATAAATCAACATTTCCTAGCCTAAGCCAACCACTACTATTCCTTATTTCAATTGAAAAACTACAAGAATTGTCAAGAGTCAATGTTGACTTTCAAACTTCTCTCTTAAAATTGGCTGTCATACGAAGCTGGTTTTCAGCTTGCTCCTTGATCATCAATGGCATTGGTAACTCTATCTACTCAACCCTTACGAATGCCCGATCCACGTGGGTGTATTTGATTCCTTCTTCAAGCTCTTTCATTTCAGGAAAATGTTTGACCTCCACTGTTTCATCATCAAACAAATTAAACTGTGTCAGCTTTTTCTCCAATCACTTGATGATTCTGGATTGCATTGATCTCGGTTACCGTAGTTTGTTAGAAGGTTGCAGTACAAAACTTTCAGTTTGCTATATCTAGGATGAAAACCTCGGTTAGTTTATCTCTATTTCTCTCTTTCTCTTTAATATTTGTCAATATAACATCAATGCCTTTTTCTAGGGTTTGTACTCTCTCTCTCCCCATCTCTATTTTATTCTCTTAAAAGTAGTTTAAAGCATCAGGCGACGCCTAGGCGACAAGGTCCCTTGGACAATGTAATGCCAAGATGAAGCTTAGGCGAAGCCTAGGCGATATTAAGTTCTTAGATACTATAGAACACAAATAATATAGGAAAAAAAAATGATAATTATTAGTTATTGATTACCGATCCAAAAAAATTTATTAGTTATTGATTTGGATGACTGAATCAAACTAATTTTGATAAAATTTACGAAGTGCTAGATATGGAAGTCTAATTTCAAACTAAAATAGTTTGGCTAATCTAAAAGGCACCCAAATCGCAAGAACTGTCGTTATGCCATCAGAAATACAAATATAATTACTTGTAAAGAGAGAAACAGATAATACTAATAATAATACTAATAATGATACTAATAATGATACTAATACTAATACTAATACTAATACTAATACTAATACTAATACTAATAATAATACTAATAATAATAATAATAATAATCATAAGAACAACAACAACAACAACAACAACATCAAACTAATTTTGATAAAATTTATGAAGTGCTAGATATGGAAGTCTAATTTAAACTAAAATAGTTTGGCTAATCTAAAAGGCACCCAAATCGCAAGAACTGTCGTTATGCCATCAGAAATACAAATATAATTACTTGTAAAGAGAGAAACAGATAATACTAATAATGATACTAATACTAATACTAATACTAATACTAATACTAACAACAACAACAATAATAATAATAATAATAATAATATTTAATAAAAATAACAATTGTATCACTCTATTTACTGCATGGAAAGGAAAGGCTCTTGGTCGTCTAGGGAAAAGAATGTGGGCATTGACTCCTTTGGCGGTCATTTGGAGTCTGTGGAGGGAGAGGAATAATAGTGTTTGAAAGTAAAAGCCTACAGGAGGAGCATCTTATGGTGGTGATCAAAGCACTGGTGTACATCTCGATTAAGTTGTATGAGGAAGGAAAAGGTATATGCTTTGAAGACAGTATTTAAATGGGCTGATTTGGTTAGTGGAGAGAGAGATTATGGGGGGGAGGTGGCGGGTATTTTGGTTTGTTATCTTTTATTGTTGTATTATATTTTCTTTGTATATTTTAGCTTTTGGCAGGCCATCTTAGCCTCCAAGGCTCTTTCAATAAAGTTGTTATACCAATCAAAAAAAACAATTGTATCACTAATTTCATGTCTAGCTCTAGCCTAGGCAAACAATTAAATGCCAACTGCCTTAGCGGCTAGGCATGCATAGGCAAATGCTTTTCTACTAGCATGTGCCTAGGCCCTATTTTAGGCGCTAGGGGTCTTAAGTAAGCTAAGCTTTGACTACATTGTTTCTCTTTTCGGTACAAAACAACTAATTCGGGGTTTTGTAGCACAAAAGCTTACAATTTCGTTCTCTAATGAATGAGCTGAACAAGATTCTAATATGGGTAAATTGTGAACTAATTCGAGAGTGAACCAAGGGAATTGGTTTACAATGAACCCATTCACAATATAATGAAACCTAGATACTTTGACATTTCCAGTGTATCCATATTGACATTATACAATACTGATACTAGTACTGGATGCAACATAGACAGTTCTAAGCTAAAAAAAATCCCCATTTTCATTGCATTATTGCATTATGGATGTATTAAACTATGGTAATATATATTAAAATTGTACAAACTTCAGTAAATAATAACCAAAATATAAGACTTCAATAATTTATGATTTGTTTAAAATGTGTATTGGCATTCACCGAACACGTATGACACAAAGTCCAACGCAGCAAATTTTCAGAAAATTGAGCATCTTTGTTTCATAGGTAGTACCAAGGCTGGTTCAAATGATTACCTAGAAAATAAGATGCCAATCATGGCCATATCTCAATATAAACCATATGAAAGTCTTGCCAATGATCTATTCAACCCCATAATAGTTTCTCTAGCAATGATGAAGTCTTACAGAAAAGATAAATAATGGAAAATAAGGAGATTTGACAGACCTCATGCCGCAGGAGAGCACTTCCAGCACCCAAAGAATCAATTATAGCACTGACAGCTTCATCTCCTCCACGGTTTCGAAGTGCAAAAAGAGCTGCATATCGCTCATGCATGCCTTTTTCCTCACTCAGAAGAACTTCCCTTAAATAAAATGATGAGAACGAATCAACAGAATAAGAAAACAATGTATAAACCATAAGAGATTATATCTGTTAGTTAAATGCAAGCAAACCTTAGTTGATCTACAGTAGAACTAAAAGAAGCGGGTGTGGCTGGGTCAACAGACAGAAAAGGCGATGCCACCACCATAGATATTTCATCATTATGAGTAATATTCTTCTGCTCCTCTATTCGTCGAAGAGCCAATTCACATGTTTCTCGCACCTCCTGAGCAGGATCCAACATGAAAGTCTTCTTTAATAGGGGAATGTTACTCTCCAAACCAATTGCTCCCAGAGCTTCCGCTGCCTGGTCAAATAAATCAAACTTAGTGAGGGAAACAAAAATATGTATCCACAAACAATAGCAGAAACAACAATTTCTAGCAAGTGATATAGAAAAAAATGAGAAAAAGACAAAGGTACCTCATGGCGGACAATGGGATGCAAAGAAAGGTCCTCAAGAACCCCTTCTAAGGCAGGAACAGCATCAGCATCTTGCATTTGACCTAATGCAAATGCTGCCTCATGGGCAAGCAAATTTGAAGAATCCCTTGTTGCTGCAAGCCCAAAAGAACAAATCAGCGGATCTCAACCCAAAAAATCCACTTTGGATGGGTGTTTTTTAAAACTTTAAAAAAACGCTTCACTGTCATAGGTGCAACTTATTTATTAATTTATGTTTATAATTCCAAATAGACCCCCTTGTGTCGAGAATTTCTGACATCCTGGTTATGCTTCTAAAACTTATACAGTAGTTTAATTTAGCAATGGCGGACTGTTACGATCCTAGAGGTTAAGACTTAAACTTTCTACACCTCTATCACCTAGGTGCTTTTGGTGTATTGGTTGGGTCTTAACATTTGGTATCAGAGCCAACCCCACGTCATGGGTTCAAGTCATGGGAGGGGCGACTTGAGGAAAGGGCTACCCGGGGGCTCGCTCGAAAAAGAGAAAATAGGGGTACCGGAAAAAATGCCAGGGGCTCGCTCAGAAAAAGTGAGAAAATAGGGGTACCGGAGTGAAAGCTGCCTAAGAGTGGGCCACTGTGGACGTTGGCCTTCGAAGTGTGGTTGATCCTAGAGGTTAAGACTTAAACTTTCCACACCTCTATCACCTAGGTGCTTTTGGTGCATTGGTTGGGTCTTAACACGGACATGCAACAGAGATTTACTACATTCGTCTAACGGTTTACAAAGTTTTGGTGGTGTATAATTCAAATTGGAGGACATCAAGGTTAAACTAGAACTACAGTAAGCCAAGTAAAGGTGGAAACTTTTTACTTTTCCCTAATTAAATAACGGGAACGGATCCAGTTAGGCCAGAAAAAAATCACCATAACTCAATTGGTGAATCAAGCAACAGTAACCGTATGACATCATGTTTCCACTAAAAGATCACCGTTCAGTAGGGAACCGGATTTAGGGTTTTTAGCAAAACCTACATAAATTAAAATATCCAATCTGATACCAAGTTAATCAATCAATGGAACAAACATACATACATACATACATGCATACATACATACATAAATATTAATAAAATGGAGAAATAGATCGAATCGAAGTTCGAATTTATGAGATTTGAAGAAGAAAGCTACCGAGAACGAGCGCCTCGCGAGGTCCAGAGCCTCGGAGATTGCGAAGTGAGAATAGAGCTCTGAAACGCTCCGAGATCGGTTGTGTCTGATCGAGCAATCGTTCGCATAGGAATTTCTCCGTTTCGGGAGATGATTCGAAGGAATTTCCAAAAGCCATAGATTTGCAGAAGAGTTATTTAGGTGAATGCGACAGTGCTTACGAGCGGAGAGAGACAGAGAAACCCTAACTTTCAAAAAAGTTACAGACAAAGAAGAAATGCTGGCGCGAATATCTTCAATGGAGGGTGTTTGGTGACGACTTTTAAGTTATCCTGGATTACCGACAGGATTCCGATGTGTGGAATATTAGTTTCTCCCAGTTCTTTAAAATTTTACAACACGCATTGCGTGACGCAAGGGCGCCGCGCAAGGTTTATTTGCCACGTGGCATTTTTTAGAAACAAATTTTGCATAATGCAATAAGACTTTTTCTATATACAAATCCCCTCGGTTAGGCAACATGGTTCAGGCTGGACCACAAGACAAATGGCAAATCAGGATACGAACCAACGGTTGTTGGAGCGTGTTGTTTGGCTGTGTGGCCAGCATTCCGCTTGTGTTAGACCCTTAGGGCCTGTTTGGTACGTGAGAAAAAGAGTTCTGACGGCGAATATTTAGCCAGGCGAATATTATCTTGGCTAAATATTTGCTCATAGCAATATTTAACAATGTTTGGTACCTGTACGAGCTAGCTCACTTCAGCTTACTTCATTTTCTTTCAATTTGAGTGGGTCCCACATATTAAAGTAAGTCAAAAATAGGTTGGGTCAGTGCGGGAACCACATATTATGTCAAAGAATAAAAAAAAATTTATTTTTATCTTTTTTATATATTAAAAAATTAATTTTTATTAAAAATAGTGATTTTCCGGCGAGAAAATAAAATTTTCTCACCAAGGCATAATCGGCGTGAAAATATTTTCACAGGGGGGGGGGTGATCAAATGTTTTCCCGCCGCGGAGGGCAAATATGTGGGCCCGGCTAAATATTCGCCAAGGGCGGGTGGCTGCCAAACACCGCCGGGCGAATATTTGCGCGGCTAAATATTTTATTTGCCCGCCGCGGTGCGTTACCAAACAGGCCCTTAGACCCTATGATATACATTGTTAGGACTCCCTCAAACAGCTTAAGCTTTTTGAGTAAAGTGGCTGTCAACGCCAACAAGCAGATCAGATTGACCCTTGACCTCTCTATATGCGCCTTTATCCAGTCTACCAAGAGGATACTGGCTGGGATGAACCAGATTGATTAGCTTTATAAGTCAACCATGGGTGGACATAGTTGCACATAAACTTATTAGATTACATATGAACTCCATCCGCCTTTTCCTGGTGGTATGGGATCAATTGCACGAATCATGTTCCTTTATTCAATCTTGTTTAAAGTCCTATTTTCTTAAAATATCTTTTCAGAACCTTACTTAACGTCTGTTTTGGCCTTCCCTTGCCTTTTTAAAAGTAAAGATGTTTGAAAACAAGGGTCGGTGGGGCCAGTAGTGTACATGATCTGTTAGATGTGTCTTTCAAATTTAAAAAAATAAACTTTTTTTTACCTATAGTACTCCATCCTGTACACACTCATGCAATTACTAGTCTTGGAAAATGCAGATATGCTACATTGAATTTTGTGGTGTAGAGTTGATATCAAGAGTGATGCTTGTAAGTTTGCACCTATTATTTAGGTAAGCTTGAATCTTATCCCTCCTTACACAAATGCATCCTTGACATGTCATCTTCTCATCCAACTAAAAATCTTGCTCCTCTGATGAATCTCAACCATCGAAATTCATGAGGTAAAAAATCGTAACAACTAAAGCCTTTGATAATTAGCTTGATAAAAGACTAGATTATCTACTTCATATACTTCTAGCGCAGAGACAATTATGAAAATGATAGTTGCTTGGATGATTTGATTTAGATGTTTATACAAGATTTACCAAACCTTATGAAAAATATTAAATTAAATTATATGGAGTGGTTCATAGCAGGATGGTAAGACAGCAATAGTTTTAATGTAGCTCTTCAAAACACGACATCCTAACGTAACTACCTTTAGGATGTGTTTGTTAAGGGAAAGGGTGTTGATAAAGTGGAGCACTAAGCACCACATGTGCCGATGCAAGTTCGAATAACTCCATATCTCTATTGCTTTTTAAATAGGGTAGTTGCTTGAAGAGTTCTTATTCGAGCAATTGAAGCTGAGTTACCATCATGAACACTGAAATCCAAGCAATGAATTCGAGAAGGTTTTTCGATGATCTCTCACACTTTCCTCTCTTTTTCTTTTTATTATTGTTATTATTATTTTTTTGTATGTCTAGCATATTATAAATTGATAACTAGTGATCTACACAAGATTTGACATTATAGATTTCTTGCTTAAATATTGATGAAATTGTTATCTTGTTTAATTATTGTTCATTTATTTTCTCTTTGTTTTATTTATGTTTATCTATTTACTGTGGATTTCTAGAGTTCTAAGATCTTACCATATAATAGAGTTAACAAAATTGTTCAAGTTCTTATGGATCTCTAGTTCTCTAATAAACTTTACCACAATTGTATGAAATATCTCTCTCTCTCTCTCTCTCTCTCTCTCTCTCTCTCTCTCTCTCTCTCATTTTCATGCAGAATTGATTTATTTAATCTTGTTTAAAGTCCTCTTTTATGTTAAGGCACATCTCTTAAAATCTTATTTCAGAACCTTACTCCACGTCTATTTTGGCATTTCCCTCGCCTTTTTAAAAGTAAAGATCATGTTTGGAAACAAGGGGTGGTGGGGCCAGTAGTGTACATGGTCTGTTGGATGTGTCTTTCAAATTGAAAAAAAAACTTTTTTTTACCTACATTCTCCATCATGTCACACTCATGCAATTACTAGTCCTGGTAAACGCAAATATGCTACATTGAATTTTGTGGTGTAGAGTTGATGTCTAGAGTGATGCTTGTAAGGTTGTACCTATTATTTAGGTAAGCTTGAATCTTATCAGTCCTTACACAAATGCATCCTTGACATGTCATCTTCTCATACAACTAAAAATCTTGCCCCTCTGATGAATCTCAACCATAAAAAAAATAGCAACTATAGCCTCTGATAATTGGCTTGATAAAAGACCAAATCAGCTACTTCTACTTCTAGTGTAGAGACAATTATTAAAATGACAGTCGCTTAGATGATTTGATTTAGATGTTTATATAAGATTCACCAAACCTTATGAAAAATATTAAATTAAATTATATGGAGTGGTTTATAGCAGGATAGTAAGACATCCATAGTTTTAATGTATAGCTCTTCAAAAAATAACGTAGCGTAACTACCTTTAGGACGTGTTCGTTAAGGGAAAGGGCACTGATAAGTGGAGCATTGAGCACCACGTGCGGATCGATGCATGTTCAAATAACTATATTTTTATTGCTTTTAAATAAGGTAGTCTCGCTTGAGGAGTTCTTATTTGAGCAATTGAAGCTGAGTTACTATCATGAACACTGAAATCATGCAAGCAATGAATTCGAGAAGGTTAGTTTTTCCATGATCTCTCACACTTTCCTCTCTCTTTTTTTTATTTATTATTGTTATTATTATTTTTTGTATATGTCTAGCATATTATAAATTGATAACTCGTGATCTACACAAGATTTTTATTTGACATATATAGATTTCTTGCTTAAATACTGATGAAATGGTTCGTTCATTTTTTTCTCCTTGTTTTTATTTCTATTGATCTATTTACTATCGATTTCTAGAGTTCCAAAGATCTTTAATTACCATATAATAGACTTAACAAAATTGTTCAAGTTCTTATGGATCTCTCTCTCTCTCTCTCTCTCATACACACACAGTGGTGCAACTTCACCCTCAACTTTGAAAATTCAAATTATTACTTTTTACTTTGCAAAAGCACCTTTTTTTTGCTTGGTGTAGAGGGAAATTGCTCCCCCCCCCTTCGTTTTTTTTTTTTCTTTTTGTGCTGCCCCCCTCAGATTTGCCGTGTGCTGCCTTGCCCCCTGGAACAAAATTCTGGCTTCGCCACTGCACACAGACACACACACATGTGGCTTCAAGTGGCAAATACAATCAGTGTTATTTTATCTCGTTTACTTTATACGTCTTCCCATAAAATCTCACAATTTCAAAAAAAAAAAAAAAAAAAAACATATGCAATTCTTAATATTCCTTAATAAGCTTTTGGGTGTAAAATTAGACAAAATTGCAATAAAAACTTAGAAAGTTTACATCCAATCTAAATAATATATTGCAAGCTTGATTTATTGTTTTATGCAAGTTGTTTGGTATATCTTATTGATTAAATTTGTATGTATTTGGTTGACTCTTCAAATATCACAATTGTCAAGTTTTCGACCTCCTACCAATTATAAACAAGCATTAAGTTAGATTATACTTCCATGGTTACCAACCTTTATACATACGTATATAGATCCATATCATGCATGCAAGATGTTCCATGCATGAAATAAAAATATATGATTTTCATTCATTATATACACATGCATGCACATATATGCACTGTGTGCCAGGCTGCCTGCGAGGTGAGATTTAAACGAGCTGCACCGTAAGCCAAATCCCAAGCCCCGGTCTCAGCCTTAGGGGTTGTTCCAGGACCGTTGGGCTCAAAAGGGAGGGGGAAACAGCACTGGACTGGCGGGCCAGGCTGTAAAATGTCAACCAAATACATAAATTTTCACTGAAAATCTCATCCGTGGATCCTGAGAATCCAATGGTGGTTAACAGTGCTAAACTAACAGTGTATGATGTCACTATTCCCAGATCCAAAGCCCGACATGTAGGTGCATTTTCACAATAGCATACCTTATCCATGATAACAGTCTAAAAACAGTACTATTAATGATACATCAGCGTTACTCTAGTTTGGTGGGTCCCATATATATATGGTTTAGATTCAGAACAATGGTTCGAAGTCTCAGGCATTATCCCTAGTTTAATCACATCGCGCATCACCAAATATCGTTCAGATCATCGAGTCAACTCCAGCGATCCGGACATAACTCATTTGGATTGCCCGAGTTGGACTCGACAATCAGAACTAGTTGAAGATGGTATAAAGTTGAGTTCTCAACTGAACTTGATTCCAAGCCAGCTTAATATCCCTTCCTCCTATTCAAATGCTCGTTACATTACTGCTTCAACACTCAGCATATCGTTGTACTGGCCATGCCGTCCTGTTGGATCCACTCAGACAAACAGCTTCATGGCCTTGTCCGACAGATCGGGAGTCACACATGGCATCTTTGAAGACCAAGACACCTGTGTATCAAAAACCTAAAACCCTAAAACCTCAATGAAAGATCCGAATACAATGAAAATCGAAGAACCGATTTGAAGAAAATTCCTAACAAGTTCATATCAGACGGAAAAAGAAAAAGAAGAAAAAGAAGCTCAAATCGAAGCTCCAATAGGAACAAAAGGCTATGTTTGGTTCGTGCTTAAAGGGGTATGTGCGCAAATGATTTGCGCACACAAACAAATGCGTGTGTACACCTTTTTTTATGCATTTTGTTTGCACATTTAGACGGAGAAAATAGAGAAATTCAGGTCTATCGCACATGTGGGTGCATACACACAAACTTATCAAATCTGTGGCTCCCAACATATCAAAAGAAAGGTGGGCCTGACATGTATCAAGATGGTCCTCCTGACTCATGTGTGGGTCCCACAAATTACAGAGGTAGGTAGGTGTCACAAAGCTTGGGTCCGAAAACAGTAGCCACAAATGGGTTGAGATGCTTACCGCATTTGTGTGGGGACCCACATATGAGTTGTGGGGCCCACCTTGATACTTGTGGGATCCACCTAGATATATGTGGGATCTACCTTGCCTCCCATATATTAGGTATATTCTTAGTGCGAGTGTGTATTAATACATGTGTATGTATAAAATTAAAATTTTCAATTTACACGCTTAGGTGCACATGTAGTTTGTACAGGGGTGGTGGTCCGGTGGAGGTGTGTAAATATTTACCTTCGCGCACCAACCAAACATGCTTGGCCAAACATGCTTGGCAAAGCAATGCGTGTGCAAATGCGCGTATGCACACGTTTCAAACACACCCTATATTTGATTGACACCAAGCAAACAAAGATCCAAAAACAGATAACAATGAAACACGAGGTTCGAGCTTCGAGCTTCTCTCATACACAAACTACTTTGAAACATCGTTTTAATTTCTATTTTTTCCTTCTCGGTTTTGTCTTGGGATTGGATCGCAATGACTCAGGGTCAGATCGTTCGAATCGTCCGAGTTGGATCGGTCTTGGCACCAATTCTGGGAGCCAAATGATCTCGACCGTCACTTTCAACCATGTTTAAAAATCACTATTTGTGGACCCACTTTAATGAGGTTTGTCATTTGTGAGTCAAAAATGGGCCCGGATTGTTGAAGACCCTAACAACACCATGGCCCCACGCCCCCACGCCCCCACCAACAAGTGATTTACTCGTACCCGGTTGGATCATTTCTGATTTATAAATACCGGTAGAGTCGGTAGTAGTCGTCCCTTCGTTTTGCTTCACAGGGATTGGATCGCCCATCAACTTCCCTTCCAAGGTACGCCTCTTTTTCCTCTTCTTCCTTCTACGTATCAATTCGTGCGTGTTCAGTTCTGAATTCGTCTTCGTTGAATTTTTCATGATTTCGATGCCATTTTCATTTTAAAAATCTCTCTTTCTCTCTGGTGTGTCCGTTCTGTTATCATGTATGGAAATTCTCAGTAGGAAAGCCAAAGAAATCCGAAAGCTGCATTTCCTTCTCCGAGAAGAGGAAAAGAACACTGAAGCTCTAATTCCGTAATCCATGAATTCAGAAGGTTCGTCTCTGATCTCTCCCTCCCTCATTTTTTAAATCTATTTTAGTTGATTTATCGACGATTTGATTCGCTTCTGGCAAATCGAGTTCATGTTCTTCTGGTAATTCATCTCGCACAAGATCTCTATATCAAATCGGTGAATTTCTCGCCTGGAAAACGTTCTAGGGTTTTATTTTCGTTTGTTTCCTCGCTTGTGAAGATTTAGAGTTCTAAAGGTCTTAATCAGATCCAGTCATGCTGGATTTCTAATTGTAAAGTGTCGTTGTGAGCTTAGCTGAAGATAGTTAAACTTATGCACTTACAAGTTACAACGATTTCTGTGTATTCCGTAAGAAGAGGTTTCGAAGTTTTGGTTTTGTATCTTTTGGATATGCCACATTATGTCTGTGGAGCGCTCATTCGATGCATTTTCTCATTGTGAGAATTGTTTTGTTGGTTGAATCTAATTTAACACTGAATTGGCTTTGAATCGACGAATAGATTGCCATTTAGAAAACAATGTAATGAGGAGAATATTTTATTTGACAATAATTCTTGCTATTGTCTCAATTGCTACCTTGAAAGGAGTAGCTCTCAAGGAAAATCTAAATCCCTTGTTTGTTTTCAAATCTAGTGTAGTATAGGGAGTCACTTGTCACATTCTTCTAGGAGATCACCAAGAAGAAAGTCAATATAACATGGACCACACAACTTTAGATTGTTAAGAGTTGTAAAATTGATAGGGCCTATGAAGAAAACTTCTTACTTCTATTGTCTTCCTATTTTAACCATGTCACTTGCTAAGCGCCTAACAAACCGAATGCCCATTCATCAAAACAAATTTAGATCTCTACTGGGAGATATTTTGAACTCTTATCTATTGTAGTAACAAAATCATGCTTTTCACAACCAATGTTTTTGAAAGCTTGCATGGGGTGTGGTGCTTCAATGGACTGAAGTGTGAAAAGTAAGCCTCACGAGCACACCTTGTTAGACGAATGTTGAAGATAAAAGTAAATAAACAATATGATAAATTCAATAAAAGGGATAAATTTTAGAAAATTATGAAAAAAACATTATTTTGTTTTAATGAGGGAAAGGGATTTTTGGTTGGTTTTTTAAACCTAATATAGCTTATTATTCTTATTTAACTAAAAATTAGAGGACAAATAATAAAAAATAAAAAAATTTTGATTGTAAAGTAGAGCAACCTAAAATTGCCATCACCAACATATGCATGTAATGTGCATGAGAGGTGTAAATAGCATGAGGCATAGTATTTGTGGATGTGGCATATTCCCCCCAAGTTCTTACGTTGTTATAAGAAGCCTCAGGCCTTTGGGGAAGTGGCACCTTAAGACGAGCCTAAGCGCTCACAACCAAATCCAGTTTCTCAAGAAATGATCAACCTTGCAATGATAATTGGAAAATCATATCTCAAACTTCTTATAGGTAATTGAAAAACCTGTTGGTAAGTAATGAAGGAAGATAAATGGTTAAAACTCTATCCAAAATCTCATTCACGTGAAAGTGTACTCCCTAGGTGGGCTGGGGATATCTCAAGCCTTGGTGTACCCATGCCAACACTACCCAACTATGATTATATAAAAAGATATAATCGAGGACCTCCCTTGCTTTTCCCACCTCCGTACTCTTTGATTAACACCATAGTTAGGAATACAAAAATCCTCTAGTCTACCAAGATGATTCTCCAACTGCTATTCTCCCTTAAGTGTTTATGTAGGTCGAGACACCACATTGCGCCCAATTGACCCTCTCAAGAAAAGTTCTAATTCTGTTTTCTTAATTGGCTAACTAGTTATTAGGTTAATTAACATTGGTCATCTTTTACTCCTACAAACCTTTTTTCATTTTGCTTAGAAAAAAGAAATCCTAGATAGTAAACAAGAAAGGTCCCCTATCCCATTGAAAGAGAACTTAAGTTAACATGTTGACCCAACATGGCCTTGTATCATCTGAGGATTGATCCTTGATAAAGTACTTGAGATAATTTGTCAATTCTACGACCATCAAAGTAGGGGTTTCCATTCCCAATTAGGACTAACATATTGCTTTATACAGTATGTATTGGATTTTCAGGACAGTACGAGAAGACCCCTTGTATTTTTCTAAAGATTTGGTTGAGTCATATTGACCCATTTTACTTGATTTGGTTTTAGTGGGTACCAAATTACCAATATGAGTCACTTAAATATGTTAATATTCATTATATTTCAGTGTACATTGTGGATTCTCTAATATTAATTCATGCAGATGCTTCCTAGGGTCCTTGCTTCGTGGATTCTTTTACTCCATCTATTACGAAAATGGTACTCGATTGATTTTGTTCATCAACTGAGAATGTTTGGGACTGAACTTAATTCCATTTCCTACTCTTAGACCATATGATCCAAGTACACCACACTTGACCAATTCTAAATTTTTTCAATTAGCAACCTTTCGGGCCGAGATTGTGAAAGAGTTATAAAGCTTCTAATAGTTCACCACAGTTAACCAATGATCCAAGTACACCACGCTTAACCAATTCTAAAATTTTCAACTAGCAGCCTTTCGAGCCGAGATTGTCAAAGTGTTTAAGGCTTCTAATAGTAAATTGATTTTATCAGAATCCACTGACTAATGCAATGGGAGTGGAGGGCTTGAAGTTTCACCACCTTAAAAGCACCATTTGGATAAGGGGAATCTAGAGTCTGAGTACTCAGACTCGGAAGGACTGTCCAGCACACACTGTGGTGCTGTGGTTGGCATGCAGAGGATCAGGATCCAACAATCAATGGGTCCCACCTAATAAGAGATCTATAGAGTAAAAATCAATATGATTCGATGATCTCAACCATTCAATTTTATTCTAATCTTTTGGACGGTGAAAAGATGGAAGTAAAATTTAGAGAAGAAAGTCTAGAGATCAGATAGTTAAAAATCATCTGATCATGCTAATTTTTGGCTTAGAGAATCTCCTAGGGTGGGCCCTTTTAGTTGTGGGTCCTGAAGACTGTACAGGAGATGTGTTGAGATATTGTGCTTGAGGATGGACATTTTAGGTCGGAGTACTCAGACCCACGATTCTCCTGATGGATGATGGTTCTTCAAGTAGCCACCTAGAGTGCTTCTCTGTAGAATGATTTATGGAACTATCCTTTGAAGGACCATCTCCGAGAAGGTCCTTTGCCTCATTAAAACAAATCTTTTCCCATACTGAAATTACATGAGCCCTGAAACATCCTCACGTCCTAAATACTCTGGTCTTTATCCTTATCCACGTTGTTTCATTTCAAAGTAAAACTATTGCCTCTCCAACCGAACACCTTCTGAAACCTTTTTAGATTGTACATGCTGATTGATATAGAGTTGCTGAGACTTTGATCCTTAAAAAACACGATTATTTCTCCTCTAACCAATTCTTACTACCTTCATGATCTGTTTTTTAGTCTTTTTTTTTAATTTTCTCCCCATAAACCCTGTGTACAATAATGAAAGAAGCCTTCAATCAAGGAGGATGCATGGGACTTGCCTTTCTGTTCAGTTTCCACATCAAAAGCTTATGCTATTTTACAAAATATTGCCCCTACTACATGATTTGCATGGGTCCTAGCAAAGCCCATATACGAGTACAATACTGAAACAGAAGCAGAGAGTGAGGGATATTACTCAGTTTCTAAAGTTCACTTTGTCAAGCTGGGAAAATATATATTTTTCATTTAGTGCCTGACAGTCAAAATTTGTGATTGCTCCTGTTAAGCTCAGGATAATAATTTTAATGGCTCGGCACGAAGAGTTATTAATATACCAGTTGCTTATCCATCATTTTAGTTCCATTGGATTTGTTTTCTTTGAACTTCTTCCCTTGTTATCGACATTCCTGTATATTTCCTTAGATGTTTTTCGTAGAGAGTATTTGAATGAAGCTTTCCTCATCTTATGGTATGCCTAATTTTATGATCTATTGTGAGAACTTGTCTGCAGAGAGTACCGTAGCAATAGGGTTGCCCTCTTTGATGGCATTGAGGAAGGTGGAATAAGGGCCACCACGTACTCCTCCCATGAAATCGATGAGCATGACAATGATAGAGCTATTGATGGATTGCAAGATAGGGTCAATCTACTCAAGAGAGTAAGTTCACTGTTTTTTCTGAATATGTTTGTCCGTGGCCTCATGTGCTTATAGCGTCACAAACTGTTCCTTTTGTTTCGCTGGATTTTAGTTAAGTGCATTGTTTTAAGGGTCAGGCTCGAGGGACCAACTTGTTTGCACTAATGCTCTCGGGTGTGGATTCCGAGAATGCAACTGTGGTTGTGCTTTGGCAAAAAGTGAATCCAGTGAATGCCAGCTCAGCACTTACAACCACCATTGGATTCTCGGGATCCAAAGCCGAGATCATTAGTGAACTTATTAGTTCACTTTTGTTGGTCCCCTGATTCTGATCCTTGTTTTAGATGTCTATTTCATTTTTCTTTGTATGCTACAGTGAACTGCAAAGTGCAAAATTAGTTTGCAATCTTTGCATATGTAAAAGGGCATAAAGACGTTTTGATCTTTCACATTTTGCTTGAAAAACCTGTTCTCAGTATCTGATGGTTTTCCCCGTAATGATGATATTTGACATAAACTCCTTCAGAGTGGCTAAAAGCTATTGTAACTCTATTATTGGTCATGATTGTACAAGTATACTGTAACTGTGTTTACCGCATGACTAGAATTGTCCTTAATAGTAGTAGGTTGGTACAACAGATTTTGAATGATTTGATACTCTGGGTGATTTGGATGACTGAACCATGTGGACCTTTCCAGTGCACTAAATGGAACAAACTTGTTCTATCCTTGGTGCTCAGACCTGCGTTTCCCTTCCGTTGCATCCCTCTCTTTCTCAAGCATTAATTGGAGGTCCATGCTCGGCCCCAAAACTGCACCTCTGAAAGTGGTTTCTGTGCTTCGTGAATTTGGAATCTCTCCTAAAAGCAAATCGTGATCCATTTGTCACTTATCTTTCAACAGTTGACAGGTGATATACACGAGGAGGTGGAGAGTCATAACCGCGTACTGGACCGAATGGTATGTAGGCTGTGGTCATTTCACCACTTTTTTTTTGTTACTTTAAAGCAGTTTCTTATTATTGTTCTTCTGTTGATTGTATTCATCAATCAGGGCAATGATATGGATGCATCAAGGGGTATCCTGTCAGGAACTATGGATCGGTTCAAGATGGTAAGTAAACAAGATTCCCTCTTTTCTCTCGCTTTTATTTTTTCTTTCATTCCCATTGCTGAGTATGGACTTGTTACTACTGTAGGTGTTTGAGACCAAATCGAGCCGAAGAATGTTTACACTTGTGGCATCTTTTGTGGTCGTCTTCCTAATCGTGTATTATCTGACCAAGTAATCAATCTATCTATGGAATTTGGTAGGATACAACTACTAGCTTTACAATAACTCGAAAGACTGTTTCCGCGTTAATACAGCTAGTATCTTCGTATAAACAATATTAGTACCCCCTGTATGATATTACCGCATGTGAGTCCATATAAATATATCTCAGTATACATGATTTTATATTTGGGTGTGTGGAATGGCTCAGTTTCTTGTGATTTCTTGCCGTGAGTCCTGTTTGGTTCCTCTCCCAAGCGATTCCTGCACGTGCAAGGGGTTTGGGACTCACCATTGGGTCAGATCAATTAGTGGATTTGGGCTTGCATAACAGACTTGTAACATCCTAGACCCCACATTCTCACATCTCTGATCAGGTGATCGGTCGCCTGCCATGTACACAACTTGTCGGCATTGCAAGTTACCAGTTCCTTTTAGCTGGGATCAAACCCTCAACTCATGCTTGTGGCGCAGAACATGAATTATTTGAGTTATGAAATCAACCCCTGTTCCTAAATCATTGTTCAGAGAAAATTAATATAATGTTGACAAGGATGACAGGCATCTTATTAATACAGTATGTGCACATTCTTAAATTGCTGTTTTCTTGGACAGGTCAAAACCTGGAAATCTTGACAGGATCAGATGATCCTAACCTTCCAATTGATCACTTTTTTTTAAGATGGTCAATCTTATGTTCAAGAGTCAACAGAAGGTCATTCAAAGGATGGCTAGGTTCATTCGATAAAAGAAGACTGATGTGATGGGTTAATGTTGGACGACCCATGACCACTAATATGACAAAGCATTGTGAGGAAACAGGGACATGAGACATCTGAGATTAATGCCTTTCCCGTCTCCTACGTTGTTGTTTTTTTTTTTTTGGGCTTTTTTGCTTTACCCCCTTACTTTATTGATGCAATTTGCATCTCACCCAATGTTTTCAAAATATTTGCGTCTCACCCTTTGACCATGGTCAACGTTGTTGACAATAGATGGTCTTCGGATGGACATCCCAATATTTTTTAAATGACTATAATGACCTTGGGTGAGACGCAAATATTTTAAAAACATTGCAAATTGTATCAATAAAATAAGGGGGACAAGCAATAGATCCTTTTTTCTTTTTTTTTTTTTTTCTGAGGATTGTGAGCTCAAAACCTTTCTTCATTTACCAAAAATTAATCTGATTGTTACTTTTTAAGCATTAGATTAGTCATTTTCCTGGGTTGATTTTATCCGTAGAATTTGAACATTATTTGTGGTACAAAGATCCAATAGTTTGAATCACTAATCAGGCTGATATTTGGTATGTAGCTCCACCTAGCGATGGGCTCATCATCCGACGGTTAGTGACCTCTAAGAATGTGCCATGTGGCTCATATTGTGGTCCCTCGTCATCATTGATGAGGGACATTAGCGTGCTTAACAACCTGGGAAGGTGAGTTCCTTTTATAGTTCACAATCCTCAAAAAAAGGTTGAGCTCACAATCCTTAAAAAAAAAAAAAAAACCTGAAAGAAAAAGATTTTTTGCTCTTCCCCCTTACTTTATCGATACAATTTGTGATGCAATTTGCATCGCACCCAATGTTTTTAAAATATTTGTGTCTCATCTAAGGTCATTATAGTCATTTAAAAAATATTGGGATGTCCATCAAAAGACCGTCGTCAAAGGGTGAGAAGGGTGAGACGCAAATATTTTAAAAACATTGGGTGAGATGCAAATTGCATTAATAAAGTAAGGGGGTAAAGCAAAAAAACCCCTTTTTTGGGGAAAATTACTTTTAAGTCCATATTTGCAAAAATACCGACTATTTAGTCCACTCTACAAAACTATGGACACTTTGGTTTAGTTGTTTGCCCATTAAGGCCTTTCTTTTGAAATGTTCATACTACCCTTCAGCTAATATCAGTTTGAATTGATAGTATCATTTGATTTGAGGTTTACCTGACGGCACTGTATCGTACGTCGGTTTTGTCTAGCTCCTTCCTTCCATTTTCTTGCTTGAGCTTTTTCCTCCTAGTTCTTTTTTCCAAAGCTCTTTTCTTCAATTTTCTTGTTTCAGAGATCTTTTCTTCCATTTTCTTCCTTAATAGCTCTTTATAATTCATTTATACTCCATTCAAGGTGAAGAAAGATGAAGGTGGTGCAAATTTAAAAGATTTCCTTCTAGTCATCTATTTTATAACATCCCGGTTATCCTCTACAGTTCTTTGCGACTTGTCTAGGTGCCATTGAAGGTGAATGAAGAAGGCGATGTTGGTTTCAAGAGTTGGTTAAGAAAGAAGAAGGTGAAGATGAAACAAAGAAAAAGCTGAAGAAGATGATTACTACTTTAATTTTGTGAAGCAAGAATCTTCAAGGAAGAAGTTGAAGAAGATGGTTATCACTTTTATTTTCGTTAAGCAAGAATCGTCTCTTAAGTTTTAGTAATGATATTCACGAAACTAGTTGAACCAGGGCTATTTTTCCCAGATCGGTTGAATCAGTACCAATTTCACAAAACTAGTTAAACCAGTACCATTTTCATGATGTATGTATCTGATTACAGTTTGAGTATTGAGCTCAACTTAGTTGAAACACTAACACAGTTAGACTATAATAAAAAGATGATGAGAAAATACATCTCAACGAAGAAGTACCAATGTAACAATGTTGGAAACCGAACAAATTTTTTTTCTAAACCGGTTGAACCAGTATCATTTTTATGAAACCTGTATTCGTTTTCAATTTGAGTATTGAGCACAACTTAGTTGAATCACTAACAAAATTAGATGATAATTAAGAGAAGATGAGAAAATGCACAACGAAGAGGAACCCCTGTAACAATAGTAAATCAGAGAAAATTTTATTAAAGGAATCGTTCAACTTGATCGAACCAGTACTATTTTCACGATTTTGTTTTCAGTTTGAATACTAAACCTTAAAATCAACAAGCAAAGCTTTATCTCCCTGACTGTTTCTTCTTTATAAGACATGTTTGAAACCTCGTTTCACTCTCAATACCTTATCTATTTCTCTAACCATTTTGTTAAGTCGATATTTTATTTTAAGTTTGAGTATTGAGCTCAAACTGGTTGAACCAACACCACTTTAGTTTCGGCGAATTAGTTGTACCAGTAACAATGGTGAAACGGATGTCAAATTTTTTTTAAAGGAACTAATTCTTCAAAGCGTCGTAGACGAGGAATTGTACCAGTGTCAGTCAAGGATAAAGATAAAGGTATTGTCGTCTTTTCATTCTGATTTAAAATATATTTAATAGTAAAAGTAACTAAAGAAGACTTATTGGTCAGTCTTTTGATAAAACAATATTAATTACGACCAAAAATTTTCCTATAGCTTGAATGGTCGAGTAGTGCGTACACTACAACTTTTTGGTACTTTACGTGGTTTTTTTTTTATTTTCGACAAAGACTGTTTTCTTTATTGAAATCCCCTTAATGGGAAAAGACCCCTCCACAGCCCATTTTCAGGGACTAGCCTTTCTACCCCTACTATTAACCATGTGAGACAAACATCTAAATATGCTTTGGGCTCTATCCTTAATTTGGTTCGCAAATCCTTGTGTCCGAACACCCCCTTAAATTTGTAGACATTATGTTATAATGAAGAGTATTATTGACTAGGTTAGACGTGGGGTGGTGAGTTAACTCTGGATCGTACATCTACCTCGGTAATTTTGTGATGAAGATAATTTCGATATAATTCTGTCCCAGAAAAACAAAAAAAGAAAAAGAATAGGATATATTTGTGTGCAATTACTCAAATATTTGATTATCAAATATTTGCCTGCAAACTACAGAAAGGATACCAAGTAGGGCCTAAGAGTAAATAAAATAAAAAATCCAATTACCTAAGGGCATGTTTGATTGCACAGAAAATTTTATTTTCTCATGGAAAAATATCTTGGGAAAATACATCTGATAAGGCTGTTGAATTGCACCCGAGAAAATATGCATTGTTCAATTATGTGAGAAAGTAAGGGTGGATTTTAAGGGAAACGAATTCTCACCTATGTGGAACGGAAATGAATTCCAGGCCTAGATAGGAAAATGTCATTTTCCTGGGAAAATTTTCCAAATTTAAATGGCTATCAACATAGGAAAATTATGTTTTCTCGAGAAAACGCAATTTACCCACACGGGAATATTGGCAATCAAACAAACACCCCCTAAGAAAACGCAATTTACCCACACGGGAATATTGGCAATCAAACACCCCCTAAGATAAAATCCGCTTTAATATAGTATGGCGACTCAATGGTGAAAATCAGGAGAAAACGAAGGTTCGCAACATCCAACATCTGAGTACCAGTCTTGGGGGTTTGGTTATGAGATGGGGAGGGATAAAGAACAAGGACCAGGTCAAGAGGGAAGCAAGCAAGTAAATGAAAGAAAGAAAGGTGGGTTAGAAAACTAACCCCGGCTATAGCACAAGTATAGCGAGTTTGTAGTCTTTCTTGAATTTTGGGCTGCTTTTGAACGTCAACTTTGAAATCACTTCTTTCTCTTCTGGGTACTTGTGGAAGAAGTAATTCTAGAATGTGAGAAATGGTAGAAGGAGGTATGCTATAGAGGATTTTAAAAAGGGTCGGGCTCCGTTGACAGATATAAAATGATTGGGACACAATATAAGCCACGTGGCATACTGTTACAGGACTCTAACCGTATGGATGTTTTTCCTATCCCATGGTGGACTTACAAACCAAAAATCAGCCTGATTAGTGATTTATAAGTGTTGGATCTTTGTACCTCAAATACTGCTCAAATTCCCACAGTTGAGATCAGCTCATGAAAATAAGTCCAATCCAAAGCCTATAAATCACTAATCAGGCTGATTGTTGGTTTGTAGGTCCACCATGGGATAGGACAAACATCCATACAGTCCGAGTCCTGTAACAGTGTTCCACATGGCTTATAGTGTGTCCCTGTCATTTTATATCTGTCAACGGAGCCCGACCCTTTTAAAAAAGATATTCCAAGTCCAAAAAATGGGTCTGGAAACCTGAGGTTAGACCTAGATAACGAGTTAGGCGTGTAACATTGACTGAGAATTTGAGACAAGCTAAGCGGCTCTGCATCCGACATGTACACCTAACAAACACTGTTTCTGAAAATCAGTGTTTCAGCAAATTTCAAATATGGGGTCAAAGTGCACACGTTACTAAAAGTCAAAGTCCTCCGATGATAAAGTCAAAGATAATTCAATCTTCTAATAAGGCCATTTAATTAATGTTAAATCAACTTTATTAGAAATATATGTGAATTCTCAAACCATTAAGGATCGGACTCAAGGGACCCCCATTTTTTACACCCCTTTTTTGACCCCCATCTTGGCGTACCCACATAGAAGATGAATCAATGGCTGATTTTTGGTGGGGATGATAACCTCACCATATAGATCACCACAACAAAAAATCAGCCCATTCTGAAATTTCTAACCCCATCAAATGTGGTTTTCAATTTCCACAGTAAAAATTGACGCTCCATAATTCTTCAGCTTCTAAACCAGTCTAGCTATGAATATCAGAATGATTTGAATTTTTGTGAGGATGATCTCCTCATGACCATAGAGATCATCCCCACCAAAAATCAGCCATTGATTCATCTTCTATGTGGGTACGCCAAGATGGGGGTAACAAATGGGGGTCCCTTGAGCCCTACCCAACCATTAATGGTATTGAATTTAAATCAAATTGGATGGTCAAAATGCATCTGCACATTCATAAGTGCTGGAGGTTTTGACTGAGTGTTGCTTATCTCGAGTTGGCTATTGAATGCTGGGGTCAGACATCCAAACAACAATATTGTAAAAGTGCATGTAGCATCGAAATCTGTCTTAGCACAACGCGTTAAACACGTGCCTTAGCCATCTGCTAATTCGTTAAGTCCAATTTCTTTTTGTTTATAATTATCAATACATGTATTGGGGTTTACTACTTACAGTTCTTAATTTGTGTTCTCACCACTGGATTTGCAATTTATACAATAGTTAAATATAATGCACTTTCTAACAATCAAATTCTCTACAATAAGCAATTTGTCTAAGGAGGCAACCCAAGAAAAGAAACAAATTTTCAAGGGGATTTTAAATTTTCCTTTTTTTTTTTTATCATGGGTACAAATGTGTGTGGAGGCGGATGACGTTCAAATATCATAAAAAGACCTAACCGTGAACCCTCCTAATTTGGAGTGTATCCAAGACATGGAATCCTCCTTATAAGTTGTGACTATGCAATAATTAACGATTCCATAAGAATTCCAACCTGTTCACTGTCCCATACAAAGATATTTCTCCTCATGAGATCCAAGTCCCTAGAGCCTACCTAAATATCCCCATTCCAAAATGAGGCTATGAATTGTCCTTTTAATTGTGAGGCAGAATATAATTGAGGAAAAGCCTCCTTGAGGCGAACATGTTACCACACCAAATGTTATCCCAAAAAAGATTCTAGTCCCATCTCCTAACATGTACCAGTCTACTCCCTTCTATCATGTTATCTTTCGCCTTAAGAATCCCTTTCCAAACCCCATAACCAAAACAAATCCTCGACTCCTTAGAGATCAACCGTACCCCCTAGTTCCTCTCCAAAATTGCTTATTATCACTTTGCGCCATAAATGATTTGTTTCCTTTCATAATATCTATAACCATTTTTCCAATAAGGCAATATTCATTGACCTAATTCTATTGAAACCTAGACCAACCTTCTTCTTAGGAAGATAAGTTTGAGACCAGTTCACCAAATGATAGCGAAGGACTCATCGATGTCATTCCAAAGGAAGTCGATCTCTCGAATCTCTCAACTCTCTTAGCAATGCTGGATGGTATGGAAAATAGCAATATGAAGTAAACGGGGAGGCTCGAGAGAGTGATTTTAATGAGAACTATCTTTCCCCCTATAGAGAGATACTTCCCTTTCTAGCTGCAAGCCTCCTACGAATCCTCTCGATAACAGGATCCCAAATCACTTTTGCTCTATTAGGCACACCAAGGGGTAAATCTAGATAAAATGAGGGGAGAGAATCAATATAATAGGCTAAAATTCTAGCCAAAAGCCTTCAGGTCCCCAACCTCCTCTATACTCATAATCTTGTTCTTTCTAAATTTGATCTTGAGCCTAGAAGAAGCCACAAAATAACTGATAAGACATTTCAAGAATGCTAACTGTCTGCGAGATTTAGATGTGAAAACTACAGTATGTATCATTTGCAATCTGGAGATGCATGTGATATTTCCACCCACTCTAAATTAAACCTGCTTTAAAACTTGACAACTACCCTAGCGAAAACAAAATCATTTTACCCACAGCTTCAACTACCATAATGAATAGGAATGGGGATAAAGGATCTCCATTTCTAAGCCCTTGCTAGAAGCCTAGAACCCTAATTACCCAGAAGTAGGGGTGTCAATTTTACCCGTTTAACCGGAACCGAATCGGAACCGGAACCGAAAATACCGGTTCCGGTTCCATATTTTTGGGAACCGATTAAAAAGTAACCGGAACTGGAACCGAACTGACAATAACGGTTCCGGTTCTGGGTAGCTTAATATGGAACAGAAACCGATAAGAACCGGAACCGAACCGATAAGAACCGGTACCAATAAATAAATATAGTGTAAATATTTCGATATTCTCAAGATTTGGCTCAATATACCCAGAACCGGAACCGGAACCGACATAAATACATAATCGGTTCCGGTTCCGGATCCATCACTTTGAGAACCGGAACCGTTAAGGAACCGAACCGATAAGAACCGGAACCGATTGTTCCGATTCTGGTCACCTTAGGAACCGAACCGGAACCAACCCGTTGACACCCCTGCCCAGAAGGGGAACCATTAATGAGCACACAGCAGAAGGATGACTTTGTGCACTTTCTTATCCACTCTCACCCCATCTTACCCATCATATATTCCAAAAAATCCCAACTCACATGATCATAGGCCTTTTCTATCTCCATCTAATACACCACTCCTGATGTCCTCAAGTGCCACCTCGAGTCAATGCATTTATTAACAATAAGCACCTTATCTACAATCTGTTGACTTCTCACAAAGGCTCCTTGGTCACCTGAAATAGTCTCAATAATCACCATTTAAAGTCTAGAGGCAATGACTTTGGCAATAATCTTGTAAACATTCCCAATGAGGCTAATTGGATTAAAATCTATAATATCATGTGTCTTGTATTTTAGGGATCAAAATTAAGAAAGTATAGTTGCAATCAAAATCTAGATGGTTTATCCTATATAGATCATGATAAAAAACCACTTAGTTTTTATGATGTCCCAACAATCTTGGAAAAAAAGCAAATATGTAAATCCATCAGGGCCCGGGCCTTGTCCCTTGCCAACTCAAGAATAGATTTTCTCACCTTCTCCTCGATAGCCCTTATTTGGATTCAACGCCTATACTATCAAAAGGGAGGCCATCAAGTTTCAGCCTCATGTGTGAGGACTTAGTGTACAAGTACGAGTAGGACACCAGCTGTGCCCTAAGTTCAACAAAAGTCTCATCTCTTATATTAATGGAAAACATGAAATTTGTCTTTCTTCTAAAGTTAGTCACTTTGTGAAAGCTTTGCGTTATTATCGCATTCCTTTAGCCATCTCACCCTAGATTTGTCTCCGCCAGCTAATTTCTTCTAATCCAGTTTCAAACTTCTCTTGTCAACCTCTCCTCATTTTCTAACTCCCTTTGTTCCTCCCATCCATTAATGCACTTGATTTGTTCCATAATTTTGTTCATTTTCTCAACTGCCTTCCTAATCTCGTTCATGTTCCACTCCTTCAATTTCATTTCAAGTGTCTTAAGCTTATCCCTCATCACAAATAGTGCATCTCCTTCAATCTCAAAAGATTCCCACCACGTACCCTGACGTTTTCTTTATAACCATCTATCTTCAACAACATGTTTTTGAATCTAAAGGGTATAGGTCTCATGTGGAAGACCCCACAATCTAGGAGGATATGATTTTGATCAGAAGTGACATGAGGCAGCCCATTTTGGGTCACCCTAAGTAATAACTCATCCCAATTATAGCCAACTAATAATCTGTAAATTCTGCTAAGACTCGGATGGGACTGACTATTGGTCCAAGTGAAAGAATTTCCAACCATAGGGATATCTAAGAGACAGTTCCTTTCAATGAGATCTCCAAATCTACGAATCCATTGGTTCATAGACAGTACTCCTCCTTTCTTGTCAGTTGCAAGTATAACCTCATTAAAATTCCCTCTAGTGCATCCCACATCCCTCTGACATCCTCTAGTTCCTCCCAGAACTGTTGTTTCTCCGATTGGAGGACCGGTCCATAGACCCTTGAAAAGACCCACTCCCATTTGCATCCATTTCAATTTTCCCATAATAGACACCGAAAAGGCACCTACTAGAGAGTCCATCACGTGCACACAATAGAGGTCCCACATGATGATAATGCCCCCTGAAGCTCCTAAAGAAGGGGTAAAGCACCAACCTATGTCTTTGCTCCACACTTGATTGATCACATGTTCATCGGGCAAATTCAGTTTGGACTCTTGAAGTATCACCACATGAGCTTGTTTAGGATAATTAATCTTTTCATAGCCGATCTTTTTTCTTTGCTTCCAAGCCCTCGAACATCCAAGATAAGGTCTTCATCAACATGAGAACGAAAAACACCCCATTCTACTACTAACAGCCTAGCCTCTAACCCAAATCAACCCAGAGGTTGATATATTCCACAGCTATCTGCAACTGAAAATTGGACCGGGATGGCTTCAGTCTGCCCTTCTACTCCAGGGTGTGTGTTCTCCGATGAGCATATGGTGTCTGACTCAAGTGTCCTAAGCTGCCCCTGCTGCTCGGACACAATTTCAGCCCCCGCCCCTCTAGTAACAAAGAACTAGTGCAGCAATTAACTGTCATTTTAACAGCAAAGAAATCCTACTCTAACAACCTCCACCCGACCCATCTTTCAAACTTTGTGGCCGGAGCAGCTAAAGGCAGTCCCTGAGATAGTAGTCAAGGAATCACAGTATTTTTGAATTATTGTAGATAACTGGATATGATTTGGGTACCTTTCTTACACAGTTGAAGTTGTCCAAGTTATAGTTCCCTAGCTTTTGATGGTTGTAGGCCTTTTGGCGACTGTCCCAAACTTCATGAGAAGTGTGAAGGCCCACAATTTGGCTGAGAAGAATGTTGCATTTATCCAACCCAGTAAGAACCATGATTCTTATTAAGGAGGGTGAGGTGATCCAGCAGGTGGACCGTTGGAACTGCCACCTCAGCTGTGCATGTGTGAAAACCTTGCCTTAGCTGGAAAAATCGTCTGGACTGACAACCCAGACTACCAGACCATCCTTGTCATGGTTAGGTAAGAAATGCATTAACGGGTGGTAGGATACAAAAAGATGAGAGGCATTGGTCTTGGGGCTACAACTTCAGAAATAAAAAAATATAGAAACCCAAATCAATTAACCATATTAAATGATATAAATGATCCCGACTATCGAACGAAAAAATTAAAAAAAACTTTATAGTATATTTTATAGTGTATAGTACCTCATGCTGTATACTATAATTAATCAAGTGGATCAACACTCTAATAGTAACAACCTTAATTTCCACACTTTTGTGTCACATCCTATTACAGCCAAATCGATACCTAAACTAAAACAAAGAGTAAACTCATCTCTCAATGCTTGAAATTAACCTCAACAATCAAACCATGACCTTAAAATGAACCAGTTAACCTTGTTATGGTCAAATTATGTTTGTAAAATTTTCCTTGTTTAGTTGGGAAACTTATGAAGTTAGTAATTAGGCAGTTCTGTAATTAATTTTGATTCCTAATTTGATCATAGCTTGTAACCTAGTATTAGCTTGATGTTTTTTATATAGTTTTTAAAAACAATATATTGGGTCCATTACGATAAGGGACAATGCTGTCTCATCTGAAATTGTGATAATGAAGTGGGCTCCAACACCACTGACAAATTCACCCCCCTATGAATCAGGTTTTTTTTTTTTTTTTGGGATGGAGCCATTATGTATAATGGTCCTATGTGGCCAACACATAATGATCATATGTGATCATGCACCACAAACAAAACGTAATGTTGAATATCTAGCCGCGGTGGACTGAATCATTCCCACTTGTTTAACATATACAGATCAATTTTATAAGAAAAGTCTGCAATTTTACATTAGATAAACATCAGACACTCATCACTCATAGACGAGAAACTTAGAAATTTTGCAAAACCATTTCAAAGTTTCATCCATCAGGGAAGGAAAGAAAAACCCATCCCATGTAGTACCTTACTTCCTTGTAGCTATGGAGCTGTTGAGGGGAAAGGAGGAAGGAAGCAAAGGAGGCATGAAAAGGTGGTCGGTAAGCGGTAGTAGGGTTAAAACCAAAATTTAATACTTAAAAAACAAAAGAAGATGTAAGTAAAGTAAAACCCCTCAACCCCCCGTTCTATTTTATTTCCCCTTGCTCTCTCGGCATCCGTTGATATGTCGGGGCGCGAGAAAACGACGTGCTCTCCACCTGCCCACGCGCACGCGACCCCACAAAACCCTAATTTCGAAGACCCCTAAAAGGAGAGATTATAGTGAGAAAGAAAAAGATACCACAGCAAACAAAGGAAAATTCTCCTCTTTGTTCTTCTTTTTTCTCTCCTGGGTTCTTTTAATATTGCTAGGTTGAACCCTCTGTGTTTTTTGTTCTTCTTTCTCTGCTGGGTTTTATAAAGGTTCTTCAAATTGTTCTTTGTTTGTTCCACTTATATCATTTCTGGGTTGTTGCTCATTTGCTTCTTCTTCACCTGCAGCAGAAAAAAGTCCATTATTAGAGCATTTTTTTTTTCTTTCTTTCTTCTGTTTTTTCTTTTAGCTTGATTCGATGAGCAATTACATCAACTTGTGCTCGTACTCTTCCCAGTTTTGTTCTTTATCAGATCAGCTTATATCCTCTTCTAGTTTGTTGTTCGTTTGATCCCATCTGTAAACCAGTGAAAAAAAGAAGAAAGATCAATATAGAGGAGAACCTTTCTTAAGCTTGTTTTATTTTGATCTCTGGGCCGGGAGCAGGAAAGATAATTGCAAACGTGATCCGAAGGAAAATTATTTCGTGGGTTCTGTTGTTTTTTTATCTGTGTTTCTTTGATTTGCAATATGGCGAACCGGTGGTGGACTGGACAGGTGGGGCTGCCGGGGATCGAACCGGCAGCGGGTTCACTTGCGTTGAATAAACGCGATCAAGAAATTTCGATGAACAAAAGCAGCGGAAGCGGTGGAGGAGGCGATGATGAGGAGGAAAGAGAGAACGGTGACGAACCAAAAGAGGGTGCAGTTGAGGTGGGGACTCGTCGACCAAGGGGCCGGCCACCCGGATCAAAGAACAAGCCAAAACCACCGATCTTTGTGACCCGGGACAGCCCGAACGCGCTCCGAAGCCATGTCATGGAGGTGGCGAGTGGGGCCGATGTGGCGGAAAGCGTCGCCCAATTCGCCAGGAGGCGCCAACGAGGTGTCTATGTTCTCAGTGGGAGCGGTGCAGTGGCCAACGTAACACTGCGACAGCCTGCTGCTCCGGGTGCAGTTGTGGCACTACACGGCCGGTTCGAGATACTATCTCTAACTGGTGCGTTCCTGCCTGGACCGGCTCCGCCAGGCTCAACCGGGTTGACTGTCTACCTGGCGGGCGGTCAAGGGCAGGTGGTTGGTGGCAGCGTGGTTGGCACCCTTGTCGCAGCTGGTCCAGTCATGGTGATTGCCGCCACGTTTTCCAACGCAACATATGAGCGGTTGCCACTCGAGGACGATGATGATGCAGGCAGTGGTGGACAGGGACAGCTGATCGGCGGTACAGGAAACTCGCCGCCCGCAATTGGCAGCAGTGTAGGGCAGCAGCACCAGCCTTGTCTGCCCGACCCGTCATCGCTACCAGTTTATAATCTACCCCCCAACCTGCTCCCTAATGGTGGGCAGCTAAGCCACGACGCTTATGCCTGGGCTCATGCCCGCCCACCTTACTGAAGAAACTAAGCAAGAGAGAGAGAGAGAGAGAGAGAGAGAGAGAGAGAGAGAAATTCAACTAGCTTCCCTTTTGTGGCATTGGAAGAAAAGAATGGAAGAAGGAAGACTATGATGTGGAGAAATCATGGTTTTTATATGTATATTTTTACTTCTTTAATTTTGAATTTTTGTCTCTTTTTGTTTACAATACAAGATGGCTAGTTCTTTTTAGTTTTTTTTTCTCATAATTTTCTATATTAATTTTGTTCTTCATTTCTTTGGTTTTCTTTTTGATTGATGATCGGTGGGTTATAATTTATCTGATATGATGGATTAGACTTCAGAGATTCAGAGTAACTGTTGGTTGAGTGGCTTCATCATGTGATTTTTCTCTTTCTAAAATTAAATTCCTGGGTTTAAGTTAAAAACCCACATAAGGTTTTGTTTCATGCTCACCACCATTTGTGATTGTACTGGAAATAAAAGTTTTGCCCGACCAGTGCAAATTTTGCACCCTTCATGGATTGGAGTCGTCGAATGGTTGTTTAGATCTGAATACCAGAGATTTTGTGTGATCGAGTTTTAATTTTGTTGTCAGGAGACCTTAAATGGGTCACATGAGGACAGAGAAGTGACTGTTTTGCTTTTCTTCTTTTGATAATCACAAGGTTAGAAGAATCATTTTTAAGGTTGATGAAACGAGGAGGTTTACCTAGGAAGCTTTTGATAATCACAAGGTTGCCTTGGCCATGTTTTGAAGAAAAAATGGGTGTCTGAAACTGAAAAGAATTCAGATTGCCTTGGCCATGTTTTGAAGAATAAAGGTTGTCTCAAACTGAAAAGAATTCAGATCCTGTACTCCAGTGTGCTGTGTGTAACTTACCCAACTCCCACATCTCTTTATTTGTATGTTTTATATATTAAATAAAACTGATTTTTAAGAGGAGTATGTGGCTACCAAGAAATGCTAGCTATCCAATTCTTGGCTACAAGATCCAGACTCGACTGAAAAATAAAGGGATCTCCAATAAATATTTATCTCCATATTTAAGAGTGAAGCATTCTGGAAGTAGCTAGGGTTGTGAAGGTATATTTTTTGAAATCAAATATAAGCATATCCGAATCTGAAAACAAATCCGATATCTGAATTCATTTCAATATCTGACGGATATTCGGACTCAATATTTGAATCTGATTAACTTATCGGATATCCGATTTGTCCGATAAGTAAATATGATATATATAATAGATTACTATATTTATATACTAAATAATATTATTATATTTATATAATAATAATAATAATAATTATAATAATAATAATAATAATATAGTTATTATAATATATATAATTATTTATTTATGATATGTTTATTATAATCATTATATTTATATAATATATGGATATGATATTATCGAACTGGATATATCAATATCCAACTCTGTATCCAAAAAGTATTCAAATATAAAAAATTATTTGAATTCGATTTCTGAAATTTTTGGATAATATCATATTATCTGAATACAAATTCAAATTTTTGACTATCTATTGATACCTCTATCTGGAAATAATAAATTGGGCCCTTATATTGAAAGGACAACATATGAGTGATGTGGGATATCTTGAGAAAAGCTTTATTCCTTAGTTTTACTGAGCATTTTTGCCATGAGCAGCTCTCCACTTGTACCCCTTGCAAGTTGGAACACTACACTTCTAATTTTTGTAGGTGAACTTACATGTGTGACAGGACCTCTCACTCTCCTTCTCTCTCTCTCATGTTCATCTTTATATATATATATATATATATATATAATACATAATGTTGAGCGTAGGTTGAAGAAAACCCATTATGTGTGTTTAGATATTTAGACAGAAAAATGAAAAGGGGAAAAAAAATACATAACCAAACTAAAGGGGCAAAGATGAAGTATAAAATCGTCAATGCACACAAGTGACAAATGTTAGAAGTTAACAAGATGTTATTTTCATGGGATCATGAAGTTGGTAGTACCGTGAATAGACAATACCAGGGCTACTAAGAAATTGATGGAGGTCCACGGTGTTGGTGATAAGGTGTGTAAAGGAATAGGAGCCTTTGAATGGGTTTAATTCTTTATAAGCCTTGAAGATCGAGTTGGTTTCTGTGAGAGATGGACATTTTTGATAGAAGAAAATCAACACTTAAACGATGTTTCCATTAATCCATGGTAGTAATAAAGTGTTTTACACCCAAGAAAAGTATTCTGCATTCATTGGGAATCTTTTCTACATTATGAAAGTGTTCTATACCAATTAATAGATTTTTGTTATTTAGGGTTAATTTAGGTTACATTGCTTACTAATTAGGTTGGATTCATTAGATCTATGCCTGTGATTCTCTATATAAATCTTTGTTCAGGTTAGTATATAGAACTATTTGATTAACATTATTTATGTTTTCTATCATGGCATCAGGACTATTGTTCTGTTGAGATGATTCTTATTTGCGAGTTGATTCTGTGGTAGTGATTCTGCTCGTCGATCCTAAAATTTATTTTTAGTTTTTATATATTATTAGCAACCAATACACCCTTCATCTGTGCCGTTATTGCCAACGTACGTCATCTCAACGTCCACAAACCATACATTAATCATGAGTGGCCACCCCGTAGAAAAGTCTTTTACACCCAAGAAAAGTGTTGTACAACCAATGAGAAAGGTTTCTACATACATAGAAAGTACATGTTCTACACCAATAAATAAGAATTTTTATTTAGGATTAAAGTAGGTAAGACTTATTAGAGAATGACATTGTAATAAGGTGTGTGAAATGCACCATATCATTATTGGTGTATCTCATCACATTCTTATGGTTCTCAAGATTAATTATGATAAAATTTATCCATCAATTAGGATATTGGATTAGATTTAATTAGAATTAATTTCTATCTTTACATGATTTGATTGTAGAAGTTTAAGATTAATTGATAACTTCGGTGAAATACATTGACCCTAATCAAGGGTTTATATAAAAATAAACCTATTTAAAGATAGAAACTAATCCTAATCAAATCTACTTATTGACAGATAAATCTTATCCTAATCATGACAACCAGGAGAATGTGATGAGATACACCAATATTGATATGGTGCATCTGACACACCTTATTGACTATAATGTCATTCTCTAATACCCTTCTATATATAATCGCATCTCTCTTTGCAAAAGAAACATGTAATTGGTTACAAGAAATACGAGTCTTTGAACTTCATGAAGTGAATATCAAATTCGTTCGTGTGCTTTATGGTGGTCATCACCTGTTTGTGAAGTCCATCACTGTCACATCTCGCTCATCTTAGAGTCTATTAGAGCATGTGGCCCACTAGATCAGTTCAGTCATGATTTCTTTCTAGAAGTTATTGAAGAGTTGGAGTGTGGTTCTAAATTCTAATTAGAGATGTTTTGAGTAAATAAACTATGATGAGATTGAAGGGCTTTACTGAGTGTTTGATGGAGGTTAAAGAGAGATGTGGTAAATAGATTTGGTGATGATGTCGGCAGATGGCATCAATACTGTTCGCCTGTAGGTGCAAAATTGAGAGCTTGTTTTCAGTAGAACAAAGGCTCTGATACCATGTAAAGTTTTAAGATTGATTAATAATCTCAGTGAAATACGTTAACCCTAATCAGTGATATATATAGAAAATAAACCTATCTAAAAATAGAAACTAATTCTAATCAAATCATCTAAAGATAAAACTAATCATAATCAAATTAATTGATAGATAAATCTTGTCCTGACCTTGACAACTAGGAGAATGTGATGAGATACACCAATAATGATATGGTGCATCTCACACACCTTATTACAATGTCACTCTAATAAGATTGATTCCTAATAAGGTTGGATTCATTAGGCATAGTATCTTTCTAGTTATTCTTTTTCTATGAAGTTCTATTCGATCTTAAGGTTATTGATTAACCATACAAGTCAATTAGATAGACAAAATCTTCCATGCTTGTAATTCTTTCTCTAACTCAGTGAATCCCTTTATCTTTGTAAGCAACTTCCATAGTGGAGAATGGTTCAGCTAAGAATCTTCAAAAGTTTCTCCAGATTTCTACTAGTCCTCAAGCGAATCTATCAACATGAGAATTTTTTTTTCTCTTTTAGGAGAATTTGTTGGCAAGAAGGTGCGAATCCCAACAATGGCTGCTATAACCCAAGGTTATATTCCGTTCACTTACTTGGGAGCCCCTCAAAGTGGATGACACAAAAAATCTCATCTGATCTCTTAACATCTAAGATTAAAATTAGAGCTCAATGCTAAGCTTAAGGGAGAGAATTCAACTCATAAATTAGATCCTCAGTTTCATTCCAATTTTCGGCTCTTAATTAGAATCCTCCTATCAGTTTGTATCATAATAAAGAGATCTTTAAGAGGTGGTAGCTAGCAGTTGCTTCAAGATTGATTCCTCAAAAGTCAATTATAAGTTTGAAATCAGTTTATCCCATCTGTCCTGAATTGTATGGATATCTTCGAAATAGTGGATTAACCTAATAGATTTGTATCTATGATGTTTGTTCTAGCTCATCGATGCCAGTTCTATAGCTCACTGCATACCCAAAACAGTAGTTTGATGTTTGTAACATAATCGCAGCAGCAAAATTTACTTCATAAGCAAGTTCACAAATGACACCATTTGTAACTGAAGGAATCAAGATAACCCAAAGCTCAAGTATAAAAGGAAATTCAGAGAGATGTTTCTCTCTTGTTAAAAAGCTTTCGAATTCTGAAAATCTTTATCCATCGAAAGGCACATTTTCTCGGCATATCTCCAAGCTCTCTAAACAGCTTCACTTTTAGAAAAGCTGTCTCTCCGCCTACTGATACACACACCAAAATGTACAAGCTGGCTATATATTAATTGAAAAAGCATGAACCTTTAAAGTTAGATCAGTCTTCTATATGAGAACTCCTATAAAAAAGTTATAATAAAATCTTCTATTTTCCTTGTTTTTCTTTTCTTTAATAAAATCTTACCAAAAAAAAAAAAAATTCCCATTAAACTAATAACTTTCCTCATCAAGCACAAATGGTAAAAAAGAAAAGATGATGAATACAAGGGACTCCATAGTGTAGTTCATTGGGCTTGATGAGGCTATTCACGCCTACAAGTGTTAAGAAATGCAGAGCCAAGCTTGTTTTTGGTGATCACCAACAAGATTCAATTGGTGACAGCGCCTGGTTGAATGAGATGATCAACTCAATTTATGGTCACCGACCTTGAAGTTAGATCCCAGTAGCTAGGCGACCTATTGCACAGTTTAATGAACTAGTAAGCCGTTATCTGCCTATCAAGGTCCTATCATGATGCCTTTAGAAGCTAATGGAGTTAGTACTGCGGCTTTGGTCATAAAGAAATTCCTGAAATATGAAGTGTGGGATATGTGTTCAATGGCTTTTAAGTGACCAAAGGGTTGCCAACGCTTTGAAGTAAAATGCATAGGTTCTTTTAGAAAACCATTCAAGTTTTGGGAAGAGTGGGTAGCTTAAAATGTAGTCTTCATCAAAGAATGGCCTGTACCTGAAGAAGGAAAGTCATAATTGCATACGACTTCTTGGTGCTTCTTTAAAAGAACCCAGATTCTAATGAAATCAAAGTATTTCTAACCTGTAAAATCAAAGTGATGACATATCAAAACCTAGTATGAAGGACTTTTAATGTCGTCAAATCTGCGAGATACCGTGAGAGGAACAACTTTGAAAAGGAAGGGGAATGATATGGAAGAAAAAATAAATAAAAAGAAGATGATGGAAGGTTTCCCCTTATTTTCCTTGTTAGCTTCTTTCAGCTTCAAAACCATTCCCAAATTTTGAAACACTGGAACTTGAGAAAGGATTTCACCTTTCTTATTCCAACTTATTTCTCTCTCTCTCTCTCTCTCTCTGGATTTAAGATTCAATGCCCATCTAGTTCTTCTACCTTCATTGAATTGGGTAAACTTAGCATGAATTAATAAGCATTCATATGTTCTCATGTGACTGGTAATTTTCTTTTTAAAGATGTATATATATGTCTATATGTTACGCAAACATAAGAACCGTTGACATTGCATTTAGAGGGTAAACTGTTGTACATATTGGATCTCATGGCTACCTATGTTCATTTGTGCAAACGACAAATTCTAACTAGTATTGCCTGAACATATTCTCACGGTGATCGACCGATATTCGATAATCATTATATGGTCATAAGCTTTTTCTAAAGGGATAATCATATAAAAGCATAGTACATGTTATTATTATAAGAGAACAAATTAACATCACAACTTAAATGAAATGTTAATAATTGGTCATGCGTTTAGTCGATCAATTCGATTGTGAACCTTCAAGATACACATCTCCCCATTCTAACTTGACTAATGTACTGTCATGGCGCGCTTAGCCTCACCGCAAGGTGAAATTGGGTGCGGATCGGTTTTTGCTAACTTCGGGTTCTTGAAAGGATTTGCTTTGTTCATGTAATTTTTTAAATAAAAATTAATCCTTTGCAATTCATACCCCTTCTTGCAAATCACATAAGCACAGCTTCAATTTGTGCACCACATATAGTATCAATTAGTCCTTAAAGGATGGTTCTCCTAACACTCAAAGGATCATAGAGCTAGGCTTAGCAACAAGGAGGACCCACCCCGTTCACATGGATTCACGTGTCGTGGTTAATAAATCATAATATATAATTAATTAACAGCAACTTGCATATATATATATATATATATACTTAACATTCCAATGTTAAGGACTCAAAATCAGTGGACCCCCTTTGGTGCAATTATTAGGTCTCCCTTAATGTAATACTCTTCATCTAACTCTAACAACAAAATGATTCTTCCTTTTGTACCATTTGGCTTTCCAAGGGTAGGCTCACCAACACTTCAACCCCTTCATCTATCTTTGAAAGTCTAAGATTAAGCCAATTAACTAGAATACCCCATGAAAAGGAATATCATCTAATCCTACATTAATGAAATGTGGACCACCCATTAAACCTTATTATATAAAAGTGCGAATTGAATTAAAAAACATTAATAAACATGGATAGTGGAGATCGCATGCATCACCCAGAGAAATTCAGGAGCATGTTATAGCTTTCCAATTCCTTTTTGATGCCCAAATTTAATTGCTCCGCGCACCGTTGTCGTGGAGTACATGTCATCTTTGATCAATGTCAATTTCATTATTCTCTCTCTCTCTCTCTCTCTCTCTCTCTCTCTCTCTCTCTCTCTCTCTTTTGCTCGTTCGCTCGCTCGAGTGAGATGACAATTTTGCAGCATACATATGGGTTAGTTAAACCAAGGGTGACTGCAGGGAGGTGCAATAGTCAAAACACAAAACCCAAGACTGTAGCTCCAAGTTTAACTAAGCTTTAAACGAACTTTCAAAGTATTAAATTGTCCAAAAACCCTTTCTCCACAAGGTTTTGAACCTATGGCCTATCACGTACTGCCCTTACAAACTCAAACAAGTATAACGCATTAGTGGGCCTAGAACTCCGGCCCTAGACTGAAATGTTCCCACCTCCCCCCATTAATGGCTTAATTAGCAAGGGCCGGCCACTAATCACACTTATAGAGAAAAGGGGTTTTGTAATCCATTGAAAACAAGATCCGATCCAAATCTAATTATTGTTACCATTATTATTTGACACATGGTACTGGGACACCGTCAAGCACATCCGGCAAGAATCAAGGGAGCGAGATCTCGTTGTTGCATAGCTCAGGTTGGATCAACGTGCATATATAGTGTGATAACACATCGCTTCGAACCTTGTGGAAAAAGGGTTTTCACATGTGGAAGCTAAGGTGGTGGGACTAAAAGGGGTTCCACTTGTTGGAACACCTCAACCCCTCTACACATGGCAAGTTTCAACCTAATTGGCCTTAGGTAAAGGGTTTTTTTTTTTTTTCCTCACTTTTTTCTATTTAAAATTCGTTGGCTGTGTAACATGGATAAGGGGCTGTCTTCATGACATATCCAGATGGTCGTCTATTAGATGAATATTCAATTAATTTTCCATGTCAGCATCCCATGTGGCAAGAAATCCCTTCTTAATAAGGCTTGAAGTCTACATTGTTAGCCCAGGTTCCTCTCGCTTTATTATTATCAACGAGTAATGAAAGCCCATGCTAAAGCACGGGTAGAAATAGAAAATACAAACCAATAACAGTTAATTTTTATATCTACATCTAATTGTAGTAGGAAATAATATAGAAAAATTGCTTAACTATTCCATTTCCTTTCATCCTCTCTAAACATGATAAGAAAATGAAAAAAATTGCTAACACCAAAAGAAAATAAAAAATAAATTTTTATAATCTTCATTTTTACATTCAAGCATCTCAGAACAGCACATCTATTATGTCCATAATAGTGACGACCCTTTCATCAGTTCTCCCCATCTTCATATTATTTTTATTCACAATCCTCTCTTCGTTATCTTCAACAACATCCCCTTAGCCTGTAAAACATGATAAGAAAATATAAAAAAAAGGCTAACAATATTTGAAGAAAATAAAAAAAAAAATTATTATCTTCATTTTTACCTTCATAGATTTTTATAATCCTAAAAAATTGAAACCTTACAAATAAACAAACAATCATTCTAGAGTCTAAACATAAACATGAATGTAAGTAATTGAATAACAATTCTTTTAGAGGCCCAAATCAAGTATTCAGTAGAGACGACTCATTGCAAGAAAAAAAAAGGTTTTAGAAGAGATGGTAAAGATACCGAACCATATTGGCTTTTCTCTTGCTTTTGTGTCTTCGTTATTTGAAGAAGCTCAGTCGGTGAGAGAAAATGTGAGAACCCTGCCTAAACCCAAATATTTATATATGACCGAATTAATGGCTAATTAAATGCATATTTATTTATTAACGAAATATGAAGAACCATTAGATGTCAATAATGGAAGTGATGTTAATGAGAAAAACATTTCAATTGAAACAAAAATAGAATGTTGTGAAAATTGAAGGAAGAAGATGGAAAGCTATTAGAAGGCTATAATGAAAGGGGTGGTAATGGGATAAACGTTTTGATTTAAACATAAATAGAAGGTTGTGAATGTTATATTTTGAAAAATAAAAGGTTGTTAAGACACGTTGAGAAAGACGAATTTAAGAACGAAGGAATAAATAATTTAAGAATGAAAGAGAGAATTAAGGAATAAATAATTGAGATTTTAAAGAAAAATAAATTGAGTTGGTTGAAAAGTCTAAAAAGTCCTTAATGTTTGAGGTGCATTACTTAAAGTGTCAAGAGGTGTTTTTGGAAAAGACAAAAAAGATAGGGTAAAGTCAAGTGGATTAGAGAGGAAAGAGAATTGTAAGTTGTTGACATAACACTCTGTATGAGGAGAGTGCCACGTCAACTTGATGTGGAGGAGAAAGAACGACGCTGCTCGCTTCTCTGCTATAGTATAGATATATAGATGTCAAAACTAAACCAAGCAGCTAGCTGGTTCAACTTGTGAATGGGTGAATTGGTCCCAGCTGCTTGTCCATTATTTTAAAACTGTTTGAACCGGCTGGTTAGACCCTAAAATCTTTTGGCCTTGGGCAGTTAAACCGTTTAAACCTGTCCATTATTTTTATTTAAAGGGAATTTTTGACATACCCCCCATGTTATCTTTAAAATTTGACATACCCCTCCACAATTTGAAAAAGCTGACACACCCCACTATGACTTGGTCCATTGTCATTTGACCAGTATTGACCCGAGTTAACTACCAAAATTTTAATTAAATGGCAAAAATGCCCTTGTCTTCAACCTTGGAACAAGGGTTTGGGCAAAAACCCAAACCCCAAATCAAACGGCTGTCGTGGACAGCCAGCCAAGAGATTCCAATGTGTTGGCCGCCCATCACCGACGACCAACCCACGGGAGTCTTATGGCCAGTCGGCCACCACTCCGACAATAATTTAAAATCGAAGGTTTAAAAAAAAAAAGAAAATAAATAATAGCATAAAATTTTAGTTTTAAAATTTTCATTAACATAAATGAAAAACTAGACAAAGCAATTTAAATTTTAAGCTTTTGATGAGATGTGGATTTTGGAAAGATGGGTTTTCTCAATTTTAAAATATTCCTTCATGAGTTTTATCTATTTTTTGGAGTTTTTTCTTCTCAATATTTGCTTAAATAATCAAAAAATCAAAAAACAAATCTCAAGTTTACCAACATGGGTTTTAATTTTTATTTTTAATCTCCCATTTTCATATTTGATTTGGGGTTTGTGTTTTGGCCTAAACCCAAACCCTTGTTCCAAAGTTGAAGACAAGGGCACTTTCGTCCTTTAATACAAAATTTGGTAGTCAACTCGGGTCAACACTGGTCAGATGGCAGTGGACCGAGTCATAGGGGGGTATGTCAAATTTTAAAGATAACATGGCGGGGTATGTCAAAAATTCCCTTATTTAAATGAACCTGTTTATGACGCCAAATGATGTCGCGGTTGAACTGGGTTGTCCTAGTAGTTGAATGAAGCTAATTAGGCCAGATCACTTCTCCAAGTTCAATAACCTGTCCGAATTTTCAAAACATTAGTTATTGTTAATATGAGAGTTGAGAAACCCTAATAGCAAGTTCCTCTCAATCAACTTAACCATAAAAAGTGTTTTTTTTTTTTTACTTTTATTAGCTGGGGGGGGGGGGGGGGGGGGGGGCGCACCACGAGTGGAACACTCTTAGAGATCACTGACCGCGCGCGCATATAGATGTTTGGCCCATCCCTAGGTGGACCTACACACAAAAAATCATCTTGATTAGTTATTTCTATTTGTTGGATTAGAGACTTTTTAATGGCTTATTTTTAACCGTGGATTTTGAATATTATTTAACCAATGACAAAATGACACAACTATGTAACATGAAAACGTCCATGGCTCTTGGACCACGTCATCATTACTCTTTTCATAATAGGTACGTACGCTACACTTAATTAACTCTTTTTTTTTTCAAACATTCACATTGATAATGGACCATATTATGAGCCATGTGGCACACTCTTAGAGATCAATGACCATATGGATGTTTGAACCATCCCTAGGTAGACCTGCGTACCGAAATTCATCCTGATTAATTTCTATCCGCTGGATTAGAGTCCTTTTCATGGTTTATTTGTAATCGTGAATTTCTAGCAGTTTTTGTGGTACTCAGATTCAAAGTTTATAAATCACTAATCTGGCTGATTTTCGTTACATAAGTCCATCTAGGGATGGGCCAAACATCCATATGGTTAGTAGCCTCTAAAAGTGTGCCACGTGGCTTACTCACACTGTGGATCCGTCATCAACGTCGATGATGGACAACATCATCTAATTTTTTCGATAGGTGACATGTGGGGATTCAATAAATGCTTCCATAGTTGAGCTGAAATGCAAAAATGTTCAATGATCAAAACACCTTTATAAATTAAAAAATTTCACAAAATGAAAGAAGCAATGTTTGTTAATTTAAGGAATTTGAGGGTCATATTAGGTATAAAGAATTTTTGATTTTTAATAAGAAAAAGCAAGGGGCAGGGGATGTGTGCTTTTACACCAAAAAGATTGAAGAGCCCCTTCTATGAATAATTTAAAGAATACAAAAGAAGCAAAATAGGGGTATTTTTTGGATATTTGGGTTTAGTGTTGCACACTCAAAAAAGGCCTTCATCCATTAATAAGATAATTTCTTTGAAATGTTGTGATGTAAACCAAAAAGGTATAGGTTGAAGTAATAGGCCGTGATGATTGTTGAGTGCGAGGTAGAAGTCTAGCTTCCCACCTCACCTTCACAAAGTTAGATGGCTAGCTTTCCAACCTTCCATTAGAGAGTTGCAATCAAATTATATTTGAAATTCTCTTCTAATTAATTACTACGCGAAGTCCTAGAAGGGGTGAATAGAACTATTTAAAAATTCTTAGTTGATTAAGATTATAAAAAAATAATGCAATACCAAATCATTTACTATCATTCCAAATTTAGCCAAAATTCATACATCTTTGACTACTAAACGTGTAACCTATTAAAGTATGGTTGACTAGTCTTCCGAACCCTTAGTAACCAGAACCGCCCCCTAAGGGTAGCAGCCCCGCACTCAAATCGCAAACTTGCGATTTGGGTACGAATTCGCTGTCAGTCCGCACTCTGGCTGTGCTGAATTCGTGCTTTGGTTCTGCTGAATCCGTGCTCCCAAAACATGCTCATGGAAAGAAGAAAGCCTTGAGTAAAATAGAAAAACTTCTCGAATGTGTTGAACATGTTGTCAGTCCGCGCTCCGACTGTGCTGAATTCGTGCTTTGGTTCTGCGGAATCAGCGCTCCGAAAACATGCTCATGGAAAGAAGAAAACCCTGAGTAAAATAGAAAAACTTCTTGAAGGTGTTGAACATGCAAGTATGAATTTAGTACCATATATAAAAGAAAATATCATTAAAGTACATGACTAATGAAAAGATGCAACACTTGGTTCATAACCCTAATGAAAGTTCTTGATCGGTGCATTAGAAAGGGTGAAATGCATCACCAACCACTCATATATACTTTCACGAGTCTTATTGGACAATGTAAGGACATATGCTAAAATTAACTTTTGCTTATTTCGGCAAAAAGCTTCCTCGGCTTCCTACAACCATGAGAATTTCTTGGTCTTCATACTATCCATATATAATCAATAGCATAATTGTGCTAAAATAAGGATTGAATTCCACTAGTAGGATGCTAACCCATGAAAGCTCTATAGCTGCCTCATGAATCACTACAGGAAAAAAGACTTTCAGTGACGGCCGCTGACCGTCGGTATAGGGCAAAAATTCATCGCTATATGTTATACCGACGGCCAGGACGACCGTCACTATAAATTTCGTCGGTAAAAGGTATTACTGACGGCCACCTCAAAAACGCCCGTTGGTGTATCTCAATTTGTGTTATACTCCCAAAACCTTTTAGCGACGGCCAGTGACCGTCGCTATAACTTGTATGTAGCGACGGCCATAATATTTTCCCGTCGCTATACGATATATATAGCGAGGGTCAGTGTTCTGGCCGTTGCTACATACAAGTTATAGCGACGGTCACTGGCCGTCGCTAAAAGGTTTTGAAGTATAAAATCTTTTTTTATTTTTTTGCATAATTTGTTGTACCTGTACCTGTAATGTATATAATACCGCATTTCCCTATTCCATGTCCAATTAATCAAATCAAAATGTAAAGAAAATAAAAAATTAAATATCTTAAATAATTAAATTTCTACAATATTGACTGTTTCAAATTTAACAATGTTATAAAAGTTTTAAAAATCAATCTAAAAGAGTAGAAGACAATCAATTAGCATCTAGGCCCTGCAAAACAAATAAAAGTAAAATAATTAATATATAAAATGTTACGATTTAGTATAAACGAAATGAAGAATTAAAGTTAAACTTAAAAACCTTGAAATGTCTAACTGACTACAAATTTCTAACCGGACATCTGCTTTGTACCCCGCCTCTTTCAGCATATTTGTTTCAACACAATAGAAGTGTTGTAATAGGTTTGGGAGATTCGGACCTCGTTTACTTGATTTGAGCATCGGAGTCCTAAATTTGACTTAACTTAAAACCTGTAAATGCCTAAACCTATAACTGACTACAGATTCCTAACTGGACATCTGTTTTTTACCCCGTCTCTTCTAGCATATTTGTTTCAACACAATAGAAGTATTATAACAAATTTTGGGAGATTCGGACAACGTTTGCCCGATTTGAACGTCGATGTCCTAAATTTGACTTAACTTAAAACTTGTAAATGCTTAAACATATAATTGACTACAGATTCCTAGTTGGACATCTATTTTTTACCCTGTCTCTTCTAGCATATTTGTTTCAACACAATAGAAGTGTTGTAATAAATTTCAGGAGATTCGGACAGTGTTTGCCCGATTTGGACGTCGAGGTCCTAAATTTAACTTAACTTAAAACTTGTAAATGCTTAAACCTATAATTGACTACAGATTCCTAACCGAACATCTGTTTTTTATTCCGTCTCTTTCAACATATTTGTTTCAACACAATAGAAGTGTTGTAACAGGTTTCGGAAGATTCGGACCTCGTTTGCCCGATTTGAGCATCGGAGTCATAAATTTGACTTAATTTAAAACTTGTAAATGACTAAACCTATAATTGACTACAGATTCCTAACCGGACATCTATTTTTTACTATGTCTCTTTCAGCATATTTGTTTCAACACAATAGAAATATTGTAATAAATTTCAGGAGATTCCGACCGCGTTTGCCCGATTTGAATGTCAAGGTCCTAAATTTGACTTAACTTAAAACTTGTAAATGCTTAAACCTATAACTGACTACAGATTCCTAATCGGACATCTATTTTTTACTCTGTCTCTTCCAGCATATTTGTTTCAACACAATAGAAGTGTTGTAACAGGTTTCGGGAGATTCGGACCTCATTTACTCGATTTGAGCATCGGAGTCCTAAATTTGACTTAACTTAAAACTTGTAAATGTCTAAACCTATAATTGACTACAGATTCCTAATCGGACATCTGTTTTTTACCCCGTCTCTTTCAGCATATTTGTTTCAACACAATAGAAGTGTTGTAACAAATTTCAGGAGATTCAGACATCGTTTGCCCGATTTGGGCGTCGGAGTCCTAAATTTGACTTAACTTAAAACCTGTAAATGCTTAAACCAATAACTGACTACAGATTCCTAATCGAAAATCTATTTTTTACCCCATCTCTTTCAGCATATTTGTTTCAATACAATAGAAGTGTTGTAATAGGTTTCGGGAGATTCGGACCTCGTTTGCTCGATTTGAGCATCGGAGTCCTAAATTTGACTTAACTTAAAACTTGTAAATGCCTAAATCTATAATTGACTACAGATTTTTAATTGGACATCTGTTTTTTATCCCATCTCTTCCAGCATATTTGTTTCAACACAATAGAAGTGTTGTAATAAATTTTAGGAGATTCAGACCTCGTTTGCCCGATTTGGGCGTCAGAATCCTAAATTTGACTTAACTTAAAACCTGTAAATGCTTAAACCAATAACTGACTATAAATTCCTAACCGGACATCTATTTTTTACCCTATCTCTTCCAACATATTTGTTTCAACACAATAAAAGTGTTGTAACAAATTTCGAGAGATTCGGACCTCGTTTGCCCGATTTGGACATCGGAGTCCTAAATTTGACTTGACTTGAAACCTGTAAATGCTTAAACTTATAACTGACTACAGATTTCTAACCGGACATCTATTTTTTACTCCGTCTCTTCCAGCTTATTTTAATACAATAGAAGTGTTGTAACAAATTTCGGGAGATTCAGACCTCGTTTGCCTGATTTGGACGTCGAGGTCCTAAATTTTGACTTAACTTAAAACTTGTAAATGCTTAAACTTATAACTGACTACAGATTCTTAATCGGACATCTGTTTTTTACCCCGTCTCTTCCAGTATATTTGTTTCAACATAATAGAAGTGTTGTAATAGGTTTTGGGAGATTCGGACCTCGTTTACCCAATTTGAGCATCGGAGTCCTAAATTTGACTTAACTTAAAACCTATAAATGCCTAAACCTATAACTGACTACAGATTCTTAACCGGATATCTGTTTTTTACCCTGTCTCTTCCAGCATATTTGTTTCAACACAATAGAAGTGTTGTAACAAATTTTGGGAGATTAGGATTTCGTTTGCCCGATTTGGACATTGAGGTCCTAAATTTGACTTAACTTAAAACCTTATTTTGAGTACTTAAATACAACAATCATATCTCATAAATATAGATGTACCTGATCATCATTTGCATCGTCGGACTGATGCTGGTCTTGGCTCGGAGGCGGTATGTTAGCTGATTGCATGGAGCAAAAAAATGCAACAATCTACTCTTGCACCATCCTATTCACTTGCTGCTGCATTTGGGATTGGGCTTGCCGATGTATTTCCTCCTATTTTTGCATCTGCTCCTGCATCTTCTGCATTTGCTCTTACATTTGCTACTGCATCTGTTGGAACTCATTTTGAAGAGCCTTATAACTAGAAGTGGATGAGCTAGATGATGAGCCAAAGACCGAAGTCGACGTCGGGCCTAGACCAAAGTCGCGTACCCATCCATGTTGCTCTGGGGGCATCACGCTGGTATAAATATCGTCAGCTGTAAGTGCGGGAGTAGAACTCTCACCCTCACCACTCTCTAACACTCGACTCTGTGAAAGCTCCCTAAATTTGGATTGCATTCAAAACAAATTAGTTAGTAGAAGACAATTATATTTTTATTTCAAATAGACATCTTACGTATCATGATATCAGCAGATGTAGAATCAACTGGCGACCCATCTTTTCTAAGATGGGTTTGGAAGAATAAGTCAACTCGACTTGGTGTAGTACTGTCTGTCCTACTCCGAGCTTATTCTTGAAGAAAAAATATATAAATTATTAAACAATAACAGGTCAAAGTAACTTAAAAAAATAAGCTGTGATATATTGAAATCATATACGCACCTCCTCATCTCTGTGGCACGCAAAACTCTTTGTGCCCCCAGTATGTTTCATGGTCTGCTTACTACGGTTTGTCTTATTTTGCTTTGACATTGCCTGCAACAAATTCAATGTCATAACATAGAAAATGGTTAATAAAATTTTATTTTTGAAATACCTAAAACTCATCACTACTTCAGTATATGACTAGAGAGGCCCAATCAGCATCTGAGATGCCTATGGGTTTATTCTATAATCGAAGCTCATCTATGTCCATGGCATCATAATTTTTCTTCAAATCATTCCTCCAATCGCTGTATTTAGTTCCCATTGATTGCATGACCCATGGTCTGTGGTCATTGCTGATATCAACTTGTTGCTGAAACGTTAAGCAACAATAATGTTAAAAATCACATCATTTACTAAAAGTGAAAATGGATAATAAAAAATCATGTCATCTACCTTTACTTTTTGCCACATCCTCTCTTTCGCATCATCAGGAATGTTAGACCATCTCTTTAACTGCAACGATGCGTGACCAGAATGCATAACAACCGTCCCCAATACTTGTCCAAATGAACGAGCCCCATCACCTACAGGTTGGCCTAGTTCATTCCATTCAATTTGTATTTTTTGGCCAAATGGAAATGCAAAATGACCCACTCCTCGTGTGGGCCCTCTCTTCCGGATGCTGGTAGAAGCTGTTTCAAAAATTAAATAAAAACATGTCAATGAGTATACAAAATTTATAACATCAAACAATAATATCAGCAACTTATATCATACCAACGCTACCAGGCGTCGACTGTAGGACTGGTGATGAGGCTGGCAATGGAGCAGCCACTGGGGATGGGGCTGACGATGGGGATGGGGATGGGGCTGGCGATGGAGCTGCCACTGGGGATGGGGCCGACGATGGGCCTGACTGAACAAGTATCCTTGTGGCATGAGGGACAAGTGAGTTTTCCCTTAGTGCTCTACCCTGACAAGTTTGCAAGTGCAGGGAAGTCATTAATAGTCCATATGACTCCTACATGACACCAAAAATTTTATTTTAAAGAGGCATCGTATGTCTCAAATCTATCTGTCCATAATTCTTTCAATTCTTCTATCAATGGTTACAGGTACACATCGATGTCGTTCCCAAGAGCCTTAGGGTTAGGAATAAGCAACGTCAACATGAAAGATGTTTGTTTCATACACATCCATAGCGGTAAATTATATGGAATAATAATTACGGGCCATGTATTGTGAGGAGTACTCGTATAACTAAAAGGAGTGAAGCCATCGCTCCCTATCCCAACTCTAACATTCCTCTATTCAGAAGCGAATGATGGGTATTTCTTGTCTAAAGCTTCTCACGTCTTCGAATCTGCTGGATGCCTCAACATGGCATCTTTTGTACGACCCTCGGCATGCCATCTCATGTGTTCGGCTGTTTTTGAACACATAAACAACCTCTGAAGTCTCGATCTCAACGGAAAATAACGCAAAATCTTTGCAGGTATTTTCTTATCCTCCGTAAACGAAGTGGAAGCATCTTCAGTAGACTGACGTGTAATCGGTTTCCACCTAGACTAACCACATACGACACATTCATTTGCGGTCTCATGCTCCTTCCAGTATAGCATGCCGTCATTCGGGCATGTATCTATCTTTGTATAATGCATCCTAAGATCCCGAAGGATCTTTTTTGGATTCATAATGATTCCTGGGCAACGTTTCACCAACAAGAAGTGCCTCTTTTAACAACTCAAGCAACATGTCGAATGGTTTATTACTCCATCCGTTAAGACACTTCAAGTGTAACAACTGTACAATAAAAGATAATTTTGAAAATTTTGTGTAACCTGTGTACAGTTCAGTCTCGGCATCCTTTAACAATTCATAAAATTTATTCGCTTTCAGATTTGGCTCAGTCGATTCAGTCTCAATCAATTATTTCTCCTCTTCACGATCAAAGTTCGTCATTCTATATGCATCTTGTAACATTCCTTACATATCATCATCCTCGTCAGCCTCATCACTCATATATTCATTATCATACTTCCCATGGTACAACCAGACGGTATTATCCAGTATTATCCCAATCAATACTAGGTCCCAATATACTTCTAGTCGATCCTTTAGGAACGTATGACAACATTTTTTACATGGACACTTGATCTTGTCTTCGTACTCTGAACGAGAAAATGCAAAATCCAAGAACTATTCTACTCCGTTTAGATACCCGGGACTATTTCTTGGCTTCCCAACCCAACTTTTATCCACCGGCATATCTCCTTCAAAATGACGCCACCTTCAACTGACATTAAGCACGTTGTCACACACAACTCAAATGCACATGCATCATGCTTCCTATCTCCTCTCTAAAGGGTGGGTTGATCCTATCCCATTCAGGAATGAATAATCTCTGGTACACTCAATAGTCAAGTGATTATTTTTCTTTAAAGGAAAATTTCAGCAGCATTTCCTCATACTTCTCCAAGTACACGACTTAGACTAGGGGCAAGCATGTCACATTGTCTAAATATGTACCCAGAGGCTCACCGAAACTGTCTTACAAATGAAATAAACACTTTAACTACTGACAGTACCAGAAATTATGCATTTCCAAACTGTCCTAAGGGACAATTCAAGAATCAACAGCAGACAATTACTCTTATCACCAAAAAGACAACAAAGTTGTTCACTTAAATTTAGTCTCAAATGAGAACCAAACGTCATAGTTTACAACTAATGTATCACAAATAGGTGATAAGCCACATAATTGTCACAAAGTGATTCTTGAACGGGAGATCTAAGGTTTAATGCATATACATGTATAATGTGTGTGTGTGTATGCACAATTCACATTTATATACAACATAAACTTAAGATAAATTAACAATTACTAACTAAGAACAAGTATAAATAATGACAAAAATCCAACCGAATATCTTGAGAAAAAGAGGTGCTATATAAATCAAATATAAGAAAAATACTTGATTTAGAATTAGTTACTTTATCTGATAATGAAGTATTTCTACCAACATATATACATTACAAAATCTATTCCATTAGGCTAACGATGAATATGGAAGGACACATACTTATCAAAATAAAAATAAAACATATGGAAAGACACATGAGAATATGAGAATAAAATCTAATAATGAATATAAACAAGATACACGAGAATAAAAGAAACGCAAAATAAGTAGGATAATAATGAATCTAAAAAGATACACAAGAATAGAAATGCGAGTATAAACTTATCCTTATTTTGTATTCCATAATGATGAACCTTAATGCAAGCAGTTCTTTGTTATTAATCATGGGTTCCAACATTTTGTAAATACTTGTGAACATACAAGCTTCCTTAGAAAAGGTGCTGATAAATAGTGTTGAGCTTTACTTGATTATCACACATCCTTACAGTTAGTATCCACTAAAATCAGCCATTGATTCACCAAAAATTAACCATTGATTCATCTTCTATATGAGTACACCAAAATGGGTTTCAAAAATGTGTTCTCAGGTGTAATCAGTCAGCCATTTAAGGCATGGGTCGGGCTCTGTTGACAGATCTAAAATGACAGATAAAATGACAGGGACACAATATAAGCCACGTGGCACACTGTTACAAGACTCGGACCATATGGATGTTTGTCCTATCCCATGGTGGACCTACAAACCAAAAATCAGCCTAATTAGTGATTTATAGGCTTTGGATTGGACTTATTTTCATGGGCTGATCTCAACTGTGGGAATTTGAGCAGTATTTGAGGTACAAAGATGCAACACTTATTAAATCACTAATCGGGCTGATTTGTGGTTTGTAAGTCTACCATGGGATTGGACTCATTTTCATGGGCTGATCTCAATTGTGGGAATTTGAGGTACACAGATACAACACTTATAAATAACTAATCAGGCTGATTTGTGGTTTGTAAGTCCACCATGGGATTGGACTTATTTTCATGGGCTGATCTCAACTGTGGGAATTTGAGCAGTATTTAAGGTACAAAGATGCAACACTTATAAATCACTAATCAGGCTAATTTGTGGTTTGTAAGAGCATCTCCAACGCTATGCTATTCCACCGTGCTATCCTAAAATTTAGCACGGTGGGTCAAAAACAGGTGCTCCAATGCTGTGCTATCTCAATGCTAAATTATATCATATGCTATATCTTGTGCTATATTTGGCACAGGATATGGCATATGCTATAATTTAGCATATGGCAGCTTTTTTGGTTTTGACTCTTTGGACTATTTATACCTTTGGATCTTGTACCCCAAATAGTGCTCAATATCTCACGGCTAAAATCAGCATATGATTGGCTGATAAGCAGTCCCCATGTCATTTTTTTAAAGGATGCTGACCGTATGGATGTTTGGCCAATCCCTAGGTGGACCTACAAACCAAAAGTCTGCCTGATTAGTGGTTTCAAACCTTTCGATCTTGAACCCTAATTATTGCTCAAATTCTCATGTTAAAATCAACGCATGAAAATGACTCCAATCCAAAAATAGCATTGAGATATAGCATTGCACCATTGGAGCATGCCGTGCCAAAATAAGAAAAATGGCACTGTAGCTGTCTCAAAATATAGAATTAAGAGGGCCTTTTGGCATTCTAGAGTTGGAGATGCTCTAAGTCCACCATGGGATAGGGAAAACATCCGTACAGTCATAGTCCTGTAACAGTGTGCCACATGGCTTATATTGTGTCCCTGTCATTTTACCTGTCATTTTATATCTATTAACGGAGCCCAACACTTAAGGCAATTACCATGGACTATGCCCATGGAAACAACTCCAATCCAATGCTCAGAAATCACTAATCAGCTTGATCGGAGGGTTTAAAATTTCGGGAAGGTAGACGTATAGACCATAAATTAGATTACAGACCAAAAATTTGGGGAAAACAGACTAAACATTAGCTTGATCAGAGATTTCTAAGCGTTGGATTGTAGTCGTTTTCAAGGATTTTATCCCTAAACCCTCAAAAGAGGGTTTCAAAACTAAAAGGGGTTAGAGATTATGAATCAGGTTGAGTTTTGCTATATATATCCACTAAGGAGTGGTAAAAACAACCATTCGGCCATATGGGGGAGGAGAGATACGAAAAAAATTAAAAAACCATAACATACTTGTAGCTTCGACGAACGACGGAAGATGAATGGAGGGCGACGACAGTGACAAACGAACAATGGACGAGCGGCGAAGGCGAACATGTGCGTTCGAAGCACTCCGGTAGAGGAGAGGGCAAAGGGGTGAAGGGAGGAGGAGAGGGCGGTGAAAGGGGTTTCGCACACAGCAAGAAGAAGAGAGGGGTTTTCGCGCGGATGCGAAAGCCCAAAATTTTTTTTTTTTATAACCAGACTTATAGCGACGGCCACCACTTGATCGTCACTAAAACTATATATAGCGATGGCCAGAACCGTCGGTAAATGTGTCTTATAACGAGGGTCAGGATCTGGCCGTCGCTATATATAGTTTTAGCGATGGATTATATCTGGCCGTCGCTATATATAATGTATTTTCTGGCGCCAAATCCATGTACTGGCAGTTGGGCCTTTTACCATTGCTATATTCTTATTTAGAGACGATTTTTCCTGGCCGTCACTAAAAGGCTGTCGCTATAAGCCGAATTTCTTGTAGTGAATATTTTTCAATTGAGGCCATTGCTTCACTTCTACTTGGACTCATCTATGGAGATGGTATCCTTGGAGATCACATACACAAGAAATAACACTCTGTTTTTCATGAATGAACACTTGTTGATGTCTGCAAAAAGTCTTTTTTCTTTCGTAAAATAGTAAAACTTCTCGAAGGTGTTGAACATGCAAGTCTATATTAGCACTATAAACCAGAATATCATCAAAGTATACAACCACTGAAAGGATTCAACTCTTGGTTCTTCATAACTCTCATAGCCTTTCCCTAGTCTTATCGGACAATGTAAGGATAGGTATCTAAAATTAACTTTTGCCTATTTAGGCAAAAAGCTTCCTCGACTTCTTCAGACCATGAGAATTTATTGGCCTTCAAACTATCCATTATGATCAGTAGCATAATTGTGCTGAAATAAGGAATGAACCATTATTAAAAGGCTCCTAGCTAACCCATGAAAGCTCTGCACATCAGGAATAATTTTTGGTTGAGGCCATTGCTTCACTACTTCTATTTGAAGTCATCCATAGAGATGACATCCTTAGAGACGACATGCCCAAGAAAAATACTCTAGTTATGATGAATGAACACTTGTTGATGGCTTCAAAAAGTACATGCCCAAGAAAAATTCTCTAGTTATGATGAATGAACACTTGTTGATGGCTTCAAAAAGTCTTTCCCTGCGTAAAATGGAAAATACTTCTCGAAGGTGTTGAACATGTAAGTCTGGATTAGCACTATAAACCAGAATATCATTAAAGTACATGAACACAAAGTGACAAATGAAAGGATGCAACTCTTGGATCATAACCCTCGATCATGAAAGTACTCGGTGCATTAGAAAGGTCGAAAAACATCACCAACCACTCATATAGTCCTTGTACCATACTCAACAAAGGGGTTGTCGAGTTCATTATCAATCCCCTCCTCTGTGAGATGTGGATTTGGGGGTTAACTCTGTCGCTAAACCATAGTTGCCAAGATGGCCATCTGTTAGGCCATCACCTTGACCTGTCGTGCAAGTCTTGGTTCTTCATCACGCTCATTCACATTTTCTAGCTGAGCATCTCTCCTACATGTCTTCTCAGAGGTATGTTGTTGGAACGATGCAAAACTGTGAAATCAACTGATGTAGGGTGCATTCTAGAAGTAAGATTTCAATGAATCTAGTTACAGATGAGTACAATCTTCCTTAGACCTTAGTTGAATTCATAGGGAAAACACCATGCAGTGTTTGATATTGCGAAAAATAAGTAATAAAGCTGCTTTTTGGTTTATTTTTTGGATTTTTGCAGTTTGAAATGGGTCAAAACAGAAGTAATATGCTTATACCTTATTCCATTTGCGGACCAGAGTTTCTAAACTTAAGTGAAACTTCGAAATTGCCCTTCTAGCCCTTTATAACTTTCCTAAATGGTTACAAAACAATAATCTATATATTGGCCTAAAATAAATTTTCTAAATGACAAATGCATCTTAAAATAATTTTTCTAAGTAATAAAACTACCCTTACTAGTCTCTGATACATCTTCTAAATGACAAAATCGTCTTTAATTACCCAAACTCATTGCTTTTACCAACCCTTTACAGAAATAAGTTCTAAGACCGGATTACCAGTCCTCAGTACAAACCACGTAGACACCTCCACCTAAGCTTTCAGGAGCGCCACCTCCGACAGGAGATATGTGGAATGTAGCTCCGGGGAACCCGTCCCTAGAAAGTAAAAAACCTAAAAAGGTTAAAAAAGAGAGGAAAAAGATGAAAGTGGATGAAAACGACAAACACAGGAACTTGGCTGGGTTCACTTCCCGAGGAAGTGGGGCCCGCCTCCTCATCTCCTGTGAAAAAAAAATGAAACGGATCTGTTGACCAGGCTGGCGTCATACGAATCCACGTGGCTGTTGGTCAGCTTTGCAGTCCCTACAAATCCGCACGATTCTGCCTTCAGTCAGAGAAACGCGGGAAACATGTATCCTGTCGCTGAGCGAAATTGGGGCAAAGAAACCAAGTCGCCGATTATTATCATTCCTCGTCCTCGGTTTGTTAAGAGAACCGGAAATTCCTGGCCTACATCTATTTTACAAGGAAAAAAAGATTAAAAAAACTAATTAAAACTGATGTTAACAGCATCTTCTCTCTAACGGGTGATCAAACACTTTCAAGAACTACGGTGTATCTTATCGAGCAACCGATTCAAGCCCTCGTGGTGAGTTTTAAGTAGACCACAATTGCTTGCGTGTAATAGTGTCAATGGCGTTTTTTAATTGGACGATAATCACATGTAAAATATCCATGCAATGGAGTGCAGTCTATTTTAAAATCTCAATAAAATATTGTTCAACTTTCAAATTATATCAGTTTTAATTGATATATGGATGACGATGCAAAGGTTAAACGGGATTGTGATCGGGTTGGTATATAACAAATTAAACAGTTCAGTTGTCTCATCTCTTATCTTATCTGACTTCATAAGATAAAGAGTGGTTGAGATCAAATCCATCAATCTAATGTGGACGGTTAGATTTCAAACGCTTTTGCCAGAGAGTTCCGTCGGCACAGGTCATTTACTCGTTTTCAACAAAATGTAAACAAAATGGATAAACAGACATTGTAACGGTAAAATAATATCAGTTGTACCATCTATATAACAAAACAGGGAAGTTGTCTCCCCCTCTTATCCGGCTTCATAAAGGATGGCCAAGATCTTATCCCCCAACTAAACGGTGGATCTCAGCCACTCACACCCGATTTTGACAAATACTTTATCGGGGAGTGCCGGGGGCACGGGCTACCCACTAGTTTTAAACGTTTCTTACCAAATAATATAACAGGTATGGAGCATCGTTATAATGGCAGTTATGAATTGTTTGTTAATACCATGGACAATGCAACCCATTATATCTTTTTAAAATGGTGTCAAATATCTCTTGTTTCAAGAAAATAACGAAAATAGTCATTTACTAAGGGCATGAATTGTCTTGTTAGATAATGAGGAAGTGTTGAAAGGCCTATTGTAGAGAACATTTCAAATTGTTTAATAGATTAGTTTCTTATTAATAGTATTAGAGTTTTGGGTTTTCTGAGATCAAGATCTTGATTCTACGTCTTTTCGGCGAATGGTATTGTCGTCTTTCCCCGTACACCAAACTCTCTCTATTTTCTTTTTACAAGTTTTTTTATTTAGTTATATTCTATTTTTCATCTACATCGCCTGGAGACCATGTATATATGACCACCATTATTTATTTGAATCGGTTGCCATCCTCTCGGGTGTCTTCGACAGTACAACAGGATTTCAAAATTTTGGCAATATCTCTCCAACCCAATATCGATTTGTGTGATTCAATATTGTTGGAAATCTGACGTCAAAATTTACATTTTACTATATTATCTGACTTAGTTTGATATAGTTTTCGTTGTTCTCAATATTTTTGTTGAAAACTAAAGCTCGAGGTAGAAAAAAAAAGAGAAGAAACAGTTTATGTACCCATGTAAACCCAAGCTCATGAAACATAAAGAGATCCATGATGAAAAAAGGTCAAGAAAAAGAAACCTACTTTCTCTCAGTCCAAAAGAGTCTCATTTTGATGTCTAAATCAAAAGAGTTTTTGATTTTTTTTTAATTCTCAAAATTAATTATTTGGTGATATATCTGAGAACTATCAAACTCACAGTGCTACATAATTATTTAACAAATCAGTTTCTTATCATTAGATTCACTGATCGAATAAATGATATTTGAAGGTGTCAACTTAGCTAAGTTGGTAAGGTTTGTGAGTATTAATACCACGAGGTGGGTTCGAAACCAGCCTTCACATACTGATAACTAACAGTTTGCGCACCAAAAAGATAAAAATTAATTATTCGTTCTTAATTTAAAAAAAAAAAAGAAAAGCTTCTAAAACAGCTAGCACATCAAACTAATTAAGTAGGTAGATATAGCTGGATGATTTATTTATAAGTTTATTTATGCGAAATTTCGATGGTAATTACATGAATTAAACTTTATTATTCTTCTAACAATAGGAATTAGATAATTAAATCCATTTTTTATGTGCTTAGCAACACTCGAATACAGAAAAGAGTAGGTCAAGCAGTTTGCCGGCCCTCATTTATTTTTATTTTTTATTATTTCTGGCCTCGAAATATGGTTTGGAGAGTTTGAATATAATAGTTATTATCCATGTTTTATTTGACTAATACCACATCAGGGAATGGTGTTTTTTAATCCTTTTTTTTTTTTTTTTTTGTTAATTAGTAGGAATAATTTAAATCCTTCGAAGTCATTCTTGATGAAGTTGTTTTGTTACTGTGTTTGTACCCACATGGGGCTCTCTCTCTCTCCCCCCCCCCCCCAACGATCAAATTCAAAACCCCTTTATTGCTGCGCACCATGGGATGACTGTGGGTAGGGGCCGGCTGCACTTGGGCCAGGATGGCTGAAGGGTTTTGGGCAGGACTCATGTTTCACCTATCGACTGGTAAGCCAGGCAGCAGGACTCATTCGTGAAAACTTTGCGCTTCTCTGCTAGAGGGTAAGTTTGGTATTTACACCCAAGGTTTAAAAAACGGCAGTTATAACGAAAATAACGGCTGTTGTTTTTCCGTTGTAACGAAAATAACGACTGTTATTTTCTGAAAAATTTTGTGAAAAAAAAGGCTGTTATTTTTATTTTTTTCCGTTATTTTTCATTTTTGAAAATTTGAAATTCAACGCCATTTTTTCCGTTATTTTCCCTTTTTTTCCGTTTTTGCCCCTGAGCATTTTTTTTCGTTATAACGGAAAAAACGGTAACGCCCCCAGTCCGTTATACCGTTATAACGGTCCCCTTTAAACCTTGTTTACACCATCTCCCACAAATGTCACGTTGCACATTATTTGGGGCCCACTGACCACCAATGTTTGGCCACGATTGCGGGACGAACAAAACAAAATCATCCAGGGTGGTTGTGATTTTAAGTCATGGATTCAATTGAAAGCATTGTTTATCATGGGCTTTATGAACGCTCCGTTGTGTTTCAAGCCCATGATAAAAAATTCTCGAATCAGATAGTTAGAAATCACGAATTAGGGTGATTTTTTTTTATGTGGACAGCACTGGAGAGTAAAATTTTAGTCAATTCAATTTTTAAGACCGATTAAGTAGATGGGCTTGGGCTTTGCGGCCATTCAAAACTCAGGCAAACCCATAGCTAATGATGGACCAAGTTTTCATTGTAAGTTCCGACAGAATTTTAGCCTTCAACTGGGATTCAGCCAAAGTTTGTGAATCATTCAATCGATGGTTCCTCAAAGTTGATCCATCAGATTATACAAACATACAATACTTAGTATATTACACCATGGTTTTTAAAAACGTAATAGTGGACGGTATAACGGTAACACTCTTTAACGGTTATTTGAAGCCGGAACATTGGTTTCCAACTTTAACCTCTACTTTTTTTTATATAAACCACATACGTAACCATGTAATTTTCAGAGCTTGCATAACTTATTAAAAGGGTAAAATATTAAGGCGGGAATGGTTCGTAAATTTTCTCTTCTACAAAACTGAATTGATTTCATTTTTTTTTCCAAAAATGTTATATTATTTTAAGTCATATTTCTTTACTAAAATAGCATGTGCATTGCTAATAATATCTCCATGACTATAAAGTGAAAGGGGGATTGAAGGTTTTTTTTTTTACTTAAATACCCACGTCATTGGCCTTTGAGGATGTACCTTGAAGTAACCAATTGCGCGCTATTTCGGTTCTATTATTCATTAGAAGGAAGAGATTGAGAAAGATTTTACCCATAGATTAGAATGTGATGGTTGAAGAGGATATGTGCTTCCTGAGAGTGCTATGTGATTAACGTGTTCCAATTAGGCTAAAGATAAATTCTATAAGATGGTTATAAGATCGACAATGCTTTATAGAGCAGAATGTTGGCAAAAATAAGGAATGGAAGGTAGGGAGTTTTGATCGAGATCGTGAAGAACCTGTTATTGGAGTAAATGGGTGGGCACTGGGTTGTAAATGGGCCGGTTCAGATTGATGGGCTTTAAGGCCCATTTCAGTTTGGAACCGGGTTGGGCTAAATCTTTATAAAAAGATGTCTTCGCCCATTTCGGTTACAAACTTTAGGGATAAACGAAAACAAGGAGATCATATACTTGTGTCCCAATAACCAGTGTTCTGCAACGTCAGGAATAGATAGAAGTCGCCATTTAATTGAAGGGGCCCCACATAAGGAGATCTTGAATTAAAAAAAACCAACCTGGTCAGACGATCATAACCATCCATTCTGATTCTATTGGTATTTTGGTGGACAGTTTATCATATTTCTTACTCATCTTATTGAATGCAATAATAGAAAAGATCAAACAGTGTAGAGAGAGAGAGAGAGAGAGAGAGAGAGAGAGTGTGTGTGTGTTCACATGCATTGGTCCATCCTGATGGACACCAAAGCCTAGCACGCTTTGTGACAGTGTACCTAACAGACTGTGGCGCTGACCCGAATTATGATTTCAGGGCCCATACATGAATGCGCTGAACATCAGCCTAGCTTATCAGGTCAAACAGACAAATATAATATTAGGGTTGTAAATGGGCATGGCCTGGGCCTATCATTAAATTTGTGAATAAGCCCAAGCCCAAAGACTGGCACAATGTAATTCAAATTAAGGCCCAAAAACTCTCATGGACCGGCACGTTTGTTTCACACACAAAAAAAAAAGTTAAACCTGTAAAGCAAGAACAAGATTTAAGTTTGAAGGTGAATTGTAGGCTGGGCAGTCTATGAATACTTTTTTTCCTGTTAGGACAAGCTTTTTCTGCCTGGACGAATGATGTAGCCAATCTAGACCATCCATCTAATAGCCAACCATCTAGATGGGCCTTTGTATGGTTGCAATGAATAAGTTTTCTACAAATGATTTTTGCATATAAATGTCATAAAACTTTTTCCCTACCAAGACTTCCTAACAAACAAATAATTTTTCTGGAGTAAAACTTCTATCACAAGAAATTGTAAATCACACAATCACAAGCCAATGAGTTCTCGGCACGTACACAAGTGCTTTCTGCAACGTACCCAAGTGCTTTTGCTTTTAGGTGTATGTGCAGAGAACTCATTGGCTGTGATTGTGTGATCTGCAATCCGATTGTGACATAAGTTTTACTCATTTTTCTGAATAATTTTCGATTACAACTTCTATCAGAGCATTTCATTTTTCTGAATAATTTTCGAGTAAAACTTCTATCACAGCATTCTGACAGATGCTTCTATCACAATGCAAAACAACAGCCACGTGGCACACTCTTAGTGACGCTGTCTGTATGGATGTTTGGCCAGTCCCTCGGTGGACCTATAAACCAAAAATCAACCTGATTAGTGTTTTACAACCTTTGGATCTTTGTACCCAAATAACGCTGAATAATGCTCGAATTATTACCGTTAAAATCAACCCATGAAAATAACTTCAATCGAATTCCTTAGAAATCACTAATCAGGCTGATTTTTGGTTTAGAGGTCCACTGAGGGGCTGGCCAAACTTCCATACGGTCAGCGTACAGTAAGAGTGTGCCACGTGGCCTGTGTTTTGCATTGTGACAGAAGCATCTGTGAGAACGCTTTGATAAGTTTTACTCTAATTTTTCTTAAAGATAAGCAAATTTTTTTTGACGCCTCTTTACTTATTTAAATTAGGGCCACATCCATTGACCATCAGTGACCAACGTTGACAAGCACCCAAAAGCAACAAGCTGTGAATATTGTTTGTTGGAAAAAGTGATTTTCACACGTCATTTATTCTATACTTTATGGTTTCTCATCTTTCTAGGTTTCTCATTTCAGTCACTTTCATATTTAAATTTTCTTATATGACCAATCAACTATAGAGGGGTTGATATATACATTGATTGACAATCAAGCGGTTGACCCTAATTTAAAGAAATATAAGGGGTCTTACTAATTCTACTAATTTCAAAGGGGGTAGTGCTAAAATACCCTTTCTTTGTTTTGATCTGACGTCCCATCTGATGTCAGGTGATGTATACATGCGGCTTTCCTACTTTTTCTTCTAACATGCTTGTTATCGAGTAAAACTTCTATCACACGAAATTGTAAATCACACAATCACAAGCTAATGAGTTCTCGGCACGTACACAAGTGCTTTTGGTTTTAGGTGTACGTGCCGAGAACTCATTGGCTGTGTTTGTGTGATTTGCAATCCGATTGTGACAGAAGTTTTACTCCTTGTTATCTACTTTACTTAATTGACTTCAATTCATCTTGAAAAGAACTAGGGTTGTTATAGGGTCACCTGTCCTTGGACACTTAAACGATCCAACTGTACGAGAGAGATCCAGGCTACTTAGGGAGTTTATACCTTTTTTTTTTTTACGGAAAATTTGCGAAACAAACCCAAGTTTAAGGGTATTTTGCAAAAAGAACCGTATTTTTTGAAATTTGTCAAAACAAACCTAGGACGCCGGACCGTTTGGCGTATTCTCACGAAACTTTAAAATGGTTGAATTGCCCTCTTCAAACGATACGCCAAATGGTTAGGCGTATGTTGTTATACGTCGCCAAACAGTATGGCGTATCACTTTGTGAACCGCCAAACGGTTTGGCGGTTCACAAAGTGATACGCCATATTGTTAGGCGTTTATTTTTTACTGTGTTAACGTGAAACTCACGTTTGATGATGTTAGAAATTTCAGATCACCAAAAATCAGCCATTGATTTCCTTGTGTGTACACCAAAATTATGAAAAAAAAAAAGTCAAATCGCCGTCAGACGCCATACTGTTTGGCGAGGGTTATTAACAGTCGCCAAACCGTTCGGCGACGGTTATTAACAGTCACCAAACAGTATGGCATCTGACAATGATTTGACATTTTTCAGTCAACAGGACAAGGCCAAATCTGCCATTAAAATATTTTTTGAGCATACGCCAAATGGTTCGGCGTCCTAGGTTTGTTTTGACAAATTTCTAAAAATACGGTTCTTTTTGAAAAATACCCTTAAACTTGGGTTTGTTTCGAAAATTTTCCATTTTTTTTAAAACGAAGCGTATTCCTCATGGTTCTAAATCTCGGGATCGAAGGCCAGATCGGTGGGCTCCGATTCTGAACCGGATTGGTTGGATCTAGAATGTGATCGGCCCATCTTGCCCGAGACAAAGTGAGCCTCCTTTGGGAAACAATGATCTCGGGGGTGAGACGATCCATTTTTAGATCAGATCGTTGGGCTCCGTTCCAGATCTGGATCGCCCGATCTAGAACGGGATCAGCCAAACTATGGAAAAACTGGTTGGCACGATCTCTCTGTTATTTTGGTACACGTGTCCCAATATTATTGGTGCTGGATACTTTTTGTTTTATCCAACATGTTTGACATTTAAATTATCCAAAGAACTATGATATAGAATTCCCTTAACATGCCACGTGGCACACCTTTTGGGGTCATGTTGGGTCCACCTATTGTTGGAACTACACTACACCAAAAATTAGCCTGGTTGGTAATTCTAGCCTTGTGAATCGAGCACATTTTTCGTCATGGGCTTGGAATCCATCCATGGGCTTGTTTACGAAGCTCATGATGAAAATTGCTTGAATCCAACGGCTAGAAATCATCAATTAAATTGGCTCTTGGTGTGTAAGTCTATCAAGGTTTGGGCCAAACATTCATGGGTCAGTGGGCCCGAAAAATGTGCCACTTGGCATTTTGGAGATTAATGTATCATACTTACAAAAGTATATGGTAGATCTGAGGTCCATCATAATTAATTAACCCTGCTTACCTTGGAGTCCTCGCAACCATTCATGTGGTCCACCAACTTATTTCTCAATTGTCACAAAAAGTTTGATAATTTCTACTGTCTGCCAACCCTTGATTATTTATAGCAATAGAACTAGGGGTGTCAATTTTACCCGATTTAACCGGAACCGAAAACACCGGTTCCGGTACCACATTTTTGGGAACCGATTAAAAAGAACCGGAACCAGAAACTAATGGTTACGGTTCTGGTACTCTAATATGGAACCAAAACCGATAAGAATCGGAACCGAACTGATAAGATCCGGAACCGATATATAAATATAGTGTAAAAATTCTCATATTACCAAGATTGGACCCGTTATACCCGAAACCGGAACCGGAACCGACAAAAACTACATAATCGGTTCCGGTTCTGGTACCATCACTTTGAGAATCGGAACCGATAAGTACCCGAACCGATAAGAACCGGAACCGTTTATTCGGTTCTGGTCACCTTAGGAACCGAACCGAACCGACCCGTTGACACCGCTAAATAGAACCAAAGGCTAGGATCCTAAAGTCGGTCGACTATTGCATACGTCACATCCATGAACGTTTCACACATTGAACAGTCCACATCAACGGTCTATTGAGGAAATTGAACAATCAGGTCCATGTGCCACTTATTCCCGAATCCCGACTAGTACCTTTACATTTGACAATCGACGACCCACTAACGTGGCAAAAATAGAGATGTTTCTTTCGCCTTTTGAGTATTTTGCAAAACTCCTCGTAAATCTTTTTAAGGAAAATTTCTAAAACGACAAAAAAAATCTTTAGAATTTTGATATGTACAAAAAAAAAGTAACTAAACGCCTTTTGAAAGGGCTTTTGCCCATAGAGAGTAAAACTTTTGTCCGGATACGACCTGGCACATTCTTATTGGACAATGACCATATGGATGTTTGGCCAATCACTAGGTGGACCTACACACCAAAAAAGAAACATGATTAGTGGTTTATAGGCGTTGGATTGAAGTTATTTTCATGGGTTGATTTTAAGTGTAAGAATTTTAGCATTATTTGAGTGCAAAGATCCAAAAATTGTAAATTACTAATCAGGCTGATTTTTGGATTGCAGGTCCATAGAGGGACGGACCAAACATCCATATGGTCATCGTCCACTAAGAGTGTACCATGTGGCTCGTATTGGAACGGAAGTTTTACTCCTCTATGGCAAAAGCCCTTTTGAAGGGCATCTGTCAGGTTCTGGGAGAAACGCCATTTCAAAGGGCGTTTAGTTACTTTTTTTGTAAATGTCAGAATTTTGTTTTTGTTCTTATAAATAGATTAAAGTTTTTTTTCATTTAAGAAATTTTCCAACCATTTTATATTAGTGAACCCCCCTGCATTTTCTTTCTTTTTTTCATTTTTTATTTATATTGCTTTCTTTATTGTGTTTTGACAGTCAGAAACATTAACTGGTCAACTATGGTCAAAACACAGTCAAACCGGCATGACAAAAAGAATGAAAAAAACAGAAATATTCACTAATATAGAAGATTTATCAGGGAGGGTATTGCAAGAAAAGCTTAAATGTTAAAACGGAAAATTTCTAAAAAGAAAACAAACTTTAATCTATTTACAAAAAAGAATACAACTTTTCGCAAATCCCAAAAAAGAAATTACGTGGCACATGTTTATCAAAAAACGCCCTTTAAAATGGCGTTTGTCAGTAAAAAATGCCATTTTAAAGGGCGTTTTTCAGTAATAGAGGCCTTTTTAAAAAATGTCTGTCAGACCTCTGACAACTGACGGACGTTATTTTAAAGGGCGTTTTTTGATCCCCAATTTTTGGCGTACCCAGAAGATGAATCAATGGCTGATTTTTGGTGAGGATGATCTCTACGGTGAGGAGATCATCCTCACAAAAATTCAGATCATTCCGATATTTGTAGATTGGTTTAGAAGTTGAGGAATTATGGGACGTTTTTTAAAATTTCTCAAGAATAAACGCCCTTTAAAAGGACGTTTGTCAGACGTGTCAGCGATCAGTCATTCGTTAGTCAGTCGACGACTGATTGGACTGACAGCAAACGAAACGCCTTCGTTTTCTTTTTTGGGATTTGTGAAAAGTTGTATTCTTTTTTGTAAATAAATTAAAGTTTGTTTTCTTTTCTGCAATTTTCCGATGTTAAAATTGCTAGGTATATAGCATGGCGTAGAGAGAGAATCTGGATTCTGGACTGCTCATCTCAACTTCCATGTCTCAACATTAAAAGAACCGTGTGATTGAATCATGAACTGTTGGATCAAAAGATCTATAACTAAAAAATGACTATTTGACCTTTTACAGATTTCCAACTTGTCAAGTGGACCGTGGATCTCTTGAATCGGATGGTCCAAGGCTCAACTGCACAGCTTTAATTTTTATTTTTTGTGGTGGTTAACAAGCCTTTAAAAATCATTGGGAATTGATGTTTCAACCAAGGTTTAAAGGGGCCGTTATAATGGACTGCGGGCGCTACAGTTTTTCCGTTGCATTGGATTGTAACCCAAGGGCAAAAACAGAAAAATGGGAAAATAACAGAAAATGGCTCTAAAATTTTTTTTTTTTTGAATTTTTTCTCCCAAAATGGCTCTAAAATTGAATTTCAAAATTTCAATAAAATTTATAAGACGCTATTTTAACAATTTTTTTTCAGAAAATAACAGTCATTATTTTCATTATAATGGAAAAATAATGGAATATAACGGCCATTATTTTCTGAGTGTTAAAATGGTACATAACGTAATGTTCAGGCCCCAAACATGCCGTATTTGGCATTATTTGAGGTTCAAGACCCGAATAAACTCTATACAGGGTCTAGACTCTATATTAGCACCTCTCTATTACCCTAACTTTGGACAGAGTCAAACCGAGGCCTCACTAGCTCCGATATAGAGAGATGTTTTGAAGCGACGGGATTTTAGAAACAGCGATCATGCGCTCAATAATCCCACACCACTTATACCCATGGTTACTTTTTAAAGAGTTGTTTAAAACCAAATCCTAAACCCCAGGTATATGTGGCGCGGGGGTAATTGGGCACATGATCGCTGCTTCTAAAACTCCCGCCTCAAAAATTCTCCTTCGATATAAGCTCTATCCAGGGTCTAGACTCGATTAGCACCTGACTAAGATCCTAAACCTTGAACTGAGTCAAACCAAGGCCTCAATAGCTCAGAAAACTCCAATATACGGCCTTGATCCTCGCTTGACAAAAAATATGAAACACGTCAATAATCAATACATATATTTGTCTTCCTACACTTGGAGATGTCTATATTTATACTAGAAGTTCTTGGAAATTGAAGAATTGAGATGAAATAACTAATAATTCTCATTTAAGATCATCACATATCAAACTTTCTCGGCATTGTAGAGCTCGAGATCAAGCATCGTTTGGCCCTCGTCTTGTAAGTCAACATCGAATTAGAGGTTTCTCTTGTAGAGTATAAAATCGAAGTTTATATTCACCTTTTATACAAACTAACACAAATAAAAATTTTGCAACATTTTTTCGCTAGTGATACAGCCAAATAATAGTCTGCATGTTTCGTTACGACGTCAACTCTGTGCCGAAATTTTAACTGGAACAAGGAAAAAACAAAGCTTTTTCTAAGTAAATTGGCATCAATGAATAATAAGAAAATTGGAAAAAACACAAAAAAAAAGGGCATATTGCATCATTGGAGGTGTATGAAATCCATACTTAGTATGCCATCAAAGCAGTCTAGCAGATGAAGCAAATTAGAAGGAACTGAGTTATTCAAACACATGGGTACTCATAATGCGGCGGGGTAAATCGAAAAAAAGTGCAACTCTGTTTGCAGAACATTTAAACAGGGACTATATTTAAATAAAATTAGTTCTTCAGCCTCTAACTCTGTAAACAGAATTAAGGTCAAACATAAGTAGGCAACATGGTTCAGCTGAACTGTAAGACCTGTCAGCAAAGCAAGCTAGGATGCACAGGAAGCAACTGGAGTGTCCACACAGGATGTCATCACACATGGGATTAGAACCCCTGATCACTCTACGAACAGGGTGTCAGCAACCCTTAACACCATCATAGCTCAAATAATTACCAGCGAACCTTTAACAACACCATAGCTCAAATAATTACCAGCAAAAATGACCTCATTGATCAGAATGCCATAAAAGGATATACTCCATAAAATTTACTGTGCTTTAAGCTCGTTGGATTGTCATTTTTAAGCAAAAAAAAAAAAAAGATTATTTGCATGGAGAAGCTTTCAAAAATATATTTTTTCTGCAACTGGAGTGTCCACACACCAGGATGTCTCCCCGCATGGGATTAGAACCCCTGATCACTCTACGAACAGGGTGTCAGCAACCCTTAACAACATTATAGCTCAAATAATTACCAGCGAAAATGACTTCATTGATTATAATGCCATAAAAGGATATACTCCATAAAATTTACTGTGCTTTAAGCCTGTTGGATTGTCATTTTTGCGCAAAAAAAAGATTATTTGCATGGAGAAGCGGTCAAAATCATATTTTTTCTGGTGCAAAAACAGCAATCCAAACAGACTAGATTTACAAATTAACAGCCTCCTTATATTTGTTCCTGACATGCTTTGGTGATAATTTACATTTCTTTAGAACACTTGCATCAGAAATTCTCATTAAAACCACTGATTCAATTGCAAATTTGCAGCTCTACTTGCGCATTTGTGCAGTAGATTCATAAGGTTCCCTACACCCCATTAGATTGCAAATCTGCAATTAAATTTATACAATTCTATCGTCTGTATCACACATTCATGCCTTTTATTAGATGGGTATGTTGATAATTCTGAGTAACTGTTAGTAAAATCTTAATCTGACTATGAGGTTATAATGAAGCTTAATCAGAGAAGTGAAGAAGAGCTAATTCTTGTATACCATTTTGATTGTAAACGCTGTGTAACATCCCTATCATGGAATCAGGAAGGGGGCTCATCACTACTGTTTGTTTGCTCAATCAAGGCCCCCCAAAATGTCAGAAAGAATATTGGCTGCCCAATGGTTGTATATAGTTTACGATCACTTCTTCACACACCTTTGTTTGCCTGTTGCAGGACTCTGCGAAGTTCGTCTGCAATTCCCTGTAACAGAACTGGTTTCCGAATGACGCCATTCATTCCCGTCTGCAGGCATCTTTCCCACACATCTTCGTCAGCACTAGCAGTAATTGCTACGATCAATGGCCAACTCCGGCTATGGAACTTTCGGATTCTCATTGCAACTTCAAACCCATCCATCTCTGGCATTTGGAGGTCCAGAAGAATGATTTGGAAAGAAGTTCCAGAGGGCCCCAGAGCACTCAGACATTCGAACCCAGACGAAACAGGAGAGACATGGCAACCGAGCTTTTCAAGTAGCTTACGAGTCACAAGCCTGTTGACATCATCATCATCAGCTAATAAAACTTTAAGACCTTTGAACAGAGAATTGGAAGGTGGATGCTCTGAAGATCCTCCAGATTCAAAAATGCCACCCCCTATAGATGGTTGGAGTTGAAATCTGAGGGTGAGGGTCATGCTTCGTGCAAGGCCATGGGAGTTGGGAACCACCCAGATGTTCCCTTGCATCATCTGCAGATTAAATGGAACGATTAGAGTAGCAAACTTTGAAAATCAAAAGCTGCTACCTCTGCATGAAATATAAATGGCAACTAACATAACATCCATTGGCTCGCAAAAAGTAAAATATATGCCGTCTTGTATCCATTCTAGACTAGATGAAACAATTGCAGAGATCTGGATAATTAATCACAAACGGCTCATATCCTAGTAAGAATTTTGAACAATCAATGGAATTCTCACTGCTTTTGGAAGTTTCAAAACAAATTTAATGTTTACTAGATCAAAGACACTCACACAATTTTAATTATCCCTGTCTTCGGCGGATATGGCCTGAGATATGAATGAAAAAACATTTTTGATAAATGCATGCATCCGTGGCACGATTGCCAGAAGGAGATACTCAGGCCTCTTTTGACATGTGCTCCATGTAGGGTGTTGGTAATTTCGTAGGGCAAAAAAATATTGTAAATTCCTGAAACACCCTAACACGGGGCAGGTGTCAAACAAGGAGCTGCGAACGCCTCTTTTTTGGCAGTTGCACACCTGATGCTAACATTTCTTCTGTTCCAGAAACTAGGAAAAAACATGCTCTCTTGGGGATCTTCTCTACTTAATAGAGATGACCCAATGTTATTTTCCAACGAAACTGGAAATCTAAAATTATACTCTTAAAGAGGGAACTCGAAATTAATAATTCAAAGTCCAAATGATAGAAATGCATTATCAAGTTTTCTTTGATTTTCAGATGCCTTAAGCACAGTAGTTTTCTTTCTCTAGACTCTAGAGCATCGTTTTTTTTTTTTTTTTTACTTTCTTTAATTCCCCATCATATTTAAGCAACGATCTAAGCTTTCTCACTAAAAGAGAGCAAACAGAGAATACACAAAAGATTCAGCATTCTTACCTGCACGAGCTTTTTGCACATGCTGAAGCCTAGGCGCTCCTCAATTCCCTCAATGTTGTGTTTCCTACTAGCAAGCTGTATTGAGGAGGTCAAGCCCTCTGGTTGAGAACCACCATCGTTAATCCCAATTTCAAACTTTATATAAGCGTATCCATCAGATGAACTTGATCTCCACATAGCCCATCTTTGATCATTCACGCCCTCACTTCCACTCTCTGAGGAAACCCGGAAAGTTACAGAGCCTCCATCACACCCATTTAACAGATTCCCAACCATATGCAGTATGACCTGAAAAATTCTTCTCTCATCACCCAGCACCCAATCAGGCAGTGAGTTACCGATCTCAATACAGAAACTGAAACCCCAACAAACACACAGGCACTTGGCAATGCAAGCTGCTTCCTTTATCATGGAATGAAGCCGGAAAGATCTCATCTCCAATGGAAACCTACCGTTCTCCTTAGTTGAAATCTCCATCACATCATTCATCAAGGTTGAGAGGACACCGCTCGTCTTTACCATTGTGTCAATGATGATCCGCTGTTCGCTGCCAATATTATCTTGTTGTATCATTGAAAGCAGGCCTGAGATCGAGTACATCGGCCTCCTCATACCGTGGCTCATCACCTTCTGAAATGAGTTCCTCGCCTGACTCGCCATCATTGCATTTTTTCTAGCCTGTTGCAATGCCCGGTTCTGCTCCACCAGTTTCTCTCTCATCAGCTGAGACTCTTCCAGTACTCCAGCATGGGATAGAGCCACAGCCACCTGATCAGCAACCACCTCGACAATCTCCAGTTCCTGATAGCTCCAACCTCTAGCATCCACCCTTGGGAGAACCAAAACCAGAATTGCATAACATGTCTGGATCAGTTCTGGCGTTCCCCCTTTGAAGTTTGACACCCTCAGCATTGGCATTCGAATGGCAGCCACAGCACCTGGCTCGCTGGCTCCACCACTACTCGCACTCCCGAGGGCAGAGTCTGGCCTCAGGAGCTTCACTCCTTCGCTCCCCTTGATCTCCACAACATCTGGGTCATTTATTGAGATTGGATTACGGTAGGAATTCGACAAACCCCTTTCTTTTAATTCGTGAGTCAGATTCATTTCTGTCCGACTCTCATTAGGCATCCAAACCGCACAGTTCTGTAGGTCCAATGTCTTGGATAGCTCAACCATAGTGGTGTACAAGATAGTATGCCGATCGAGCGACTTCCTAATCTCGTGGGTCAGCATCCGGACATGCCAGCTTGCTTCCTTCTGTTTCTTCATTATCCCGACCTCTCGATCAAGCTCCCAAGTCTTCTTCTTCAAGAACAGCTCTCTCACCTTTAGTTTGAGAAGCAGAGGGATGAGAGTTAAGAGCGTTATTGCAGTTGCACACGAGACCAGAGCAGTTAGAAATTTGAAGATGGTGAGGGCCAGCATCAGCTGGAAGGGGTGCGGAGCATAAGTCCACCCATTGAGAAAATGGGTCAATCCACAAAGAACTATGAAGGCGATGAACTGAAAGAGGACCCATTTGAACGGGACGTTGGAGCAGCTAACAAAGTAAAGGAGCTCGATGGGGATCGAGAAGTAGGCGATTGCAATAAGGAAATCACTCACTTTCTGGCATTCCAGAATACTCTCGATGCTCCAGACGCCTTCGTCGTCGCAATTACAACGGGAGAATTCAATGTCCCCAGCAGAAACCGATAAGATTAGAGAAGAAATCAAAAGCCAAAAAGGTATTGCTTTTAACATTGCATCTAAAGGGTGCTTCTGTCAATCCATTTATAAAGAAAGATTGAATCTTTCAAGCTGTAATGCAGCAAAACAAAGAAAGAAGACACCTTGAACTAAACCCTTAAAACCCCAAACTTCAAGATCCGTCTCCTTCACCAAAATTTTTCAATAAAATCCTAAAACCCAGCAAAAATAAAAGCAACACATTTGCCAGATTTCTAGATCTAACATACCCATCACCCCAAAATCTCCAAATTCCCTTCTTTTTTGTTTTTCTCTTAATAAAATCAATTTTTTTTCTTCTACTTTTTCTGTTTGTGTCTAACAACAGGAGATCTCTTCAACGCACAATACCATAAACTAGAAATTAACAACGAAAATAGAAAAACCATTAATCTCCAGCCTTAAACCAGAAACCAGAAATGCCAGGGAAAGATAAAGCAGTACCTAAAAATCATCTCCCGTGGCCCAAAAAAAAAAAAGCCGGATTTCCAACAAAACCACCACCAGATCTTATCCTTCCTTCATCACATGCCCAGATTGAGAGTCTCGTGTCCTGTAATACTGATTACTGATTACTGATTCAGTAATTTCACCACCCCCCAATCCATTCTTCAACTTTCAGAACATCAAAACCACCCACCTTCTATTAATACAACGATACCAAAAACACCCCTCGTCCTCATCCATCAAACAAAACCCAGAAACCCACTCTCCAGAAAACCATCAAAGAACCTCAAAATCCGGTCATCTCGGGGCGTGAAAACCGCTGAAACATGGCAGGAGAAGAGGAAAAGCGATTTTTGGTTTCTGCTACCTCTGCAACTCATAGCAGCAGAGAAAAAGATAGATTGCTAAAAATCTCCGATTCTCTATTTTTCAAAAAAGAAAGATTGGCAGAGAATGAGAGAGACGAAGCAGAGGGACGAAAGGCCATGAGGTTAGAGAGCTGTTTATAAAAGAAATGTTCTGTTGCTCTTGCATTGAAGAGGAAAAGAGAGAGAGCATTGGAGGTTTTATAGTGTGGGACCTACTTAAGTGTGGGACCCACACCTGTAGTTGTAAATGTTTGGGTTATTCTTTCCAACATGAAGAGAACCTAGACGCTCTTTGTAGCACTTTGCTCAACGTCCTCGTCAAACTCCCTCCACAGCAGCAAAAGATATTTTATCTTTTTTCTCCTTCTCTCCGCCGTTTCTTTCTCGTCATTTATCGTCTCGGTTCTTATTTTATTGTATCGGGAGAATTGGAATAAATTCAGTCTGTGGTCTCATTTTTTCCCCTTTGGAGCTGTGGAGCAAATAAAATTATGCCATCTGGCATACTCCTTCCATCCACTGACCATGAATTGTTGGCCCACCTCTTTATGCACCTAAACACCAAAAATCAGCCTGATTGGTAATCTCTAGCCATTCATTCTGAGTATCCAAAAAATAACAAATCCAACGGCTATAAATCAACTCATGAAAAATTCAAATTCAACGGCTAAAGTTCATCAATCAGGCTTGCTGTTCTTTGAAGTTCATCAAGCAGTGGGCCAGTCATTCATGGGTCAGTGGGACTGAAAGAATTAGCCAGGTGGCCTTTATTATGTGCTCCAGAGAGAAAAATGCACTACAACGTTAATTTTCTTGGAGTGTGGTGCCACGTGTAACGTATCAATGTGAAAAATTAAATAATAGGAAGTAATTGGTGCAGCAGATTGCTTAGAGATTTGTGCAGTAAACTACGCAATTGAACCAGTTCTTGACGGAGGGAGAGGAGAATGTTTATGGTGCTTCTCACTGTATCAAAGTTAAGTCCTTTAAGACCAAGAATTTCATATAGCATGGCTCACATTGATAGAAAAATCGCCCATGCTTCGGATTGTCCGGATTGCTGAGATTGTTTGCCATGTGTACAAAGGAGGTTGTCATACTACTGTATTATAATATTACCTGTACTATCATATCATTACCCTCTGAGAAACCGTACTAGAATCGTATGTTTGAGAAAATCTAGCTTGAGGTGAATTTTTCTTGTGGCGCTGAGGGGAGCATAAAAATGCGCCATGTGGCCAACTGGAGTAAAACTTCTATCACAAGTGTAAATCACACAACCACAAGCCAATGAGTTCTCGGCATGTACACAAGTGCTTTCGCAACGTACCATGTGCTTTTAATTTTAGGTGTACGTGCCGAGAACGCATTGGCTGTGCTTGTGTGATTTGCAATCCGATTGTGACGGAAGTTTTAGTACTCGGCCAACTGTACCATGAAAGCTTCCCCTGATGGAACACATAAAAAAAATCAGCGCCATTCGAAATATCCAATGGTTAATATCACGCTATAGGTCACCAATCAGGCTGATTTTGGTGTTTTGCTCCATTAAAGGTCGGTCAATCATTCATGGGTCAAGTTGGCTCGAAAAGAGTGTGCCACATGGCACATTTTGATGCTCCTCAAAGCGCCACCGGAAAATTTGAAGTCCCCCGGGACCAAGGAAAATTTTCTCGGAAAAATTTGCCTAAAGAATTTCGATGGATGAACTTATAACGAAAGAAAAGGAAAATGCCATAATGTTATTAAACCCGGCCGGTCGAACCGGTGACCCAGTTACAAAACTGGGTTGGGTTGACCTTGACCCAGAAAATTTGTGAAAAAACCATTCACATTCTTGTAATCCACTAACCAGTGACCCAATTGACCCAGAAAATCGGTTGAAACGGTGACTTGGGGTGGTCCACCAAAGGGCGGGCAAAGCATTCATCGGTCAGTGGGCCCCAAAGAGTTGCTATGTGAGGGGTTGACCCAATCGACCAAGCGGTTGAACTGGTGACCCAGTGAATCGGTCCCTTGACTCGTTTGATGACCAGTCCAAGTACGAAAACATTGATCCTCAGCGTGGTTTGAGCCAAGGTTTATAAAACGGCCGTTATAATGGATTCGGACCTACCCTGTTACGTTATGGACCTTTAAAACGCCCAGAAAATAACGGCCGTTATAATGAAAATAACGGCTGTTATTTTCCGTTATTTTTTCGTTATACCGAAAGTAACGACCTTTATTTTTTGGAAAATTTTGTGACAAAAAACGGCCATTATTTTCATTTTTTCCGTTATATTCTGTTATTTTCCATTTTTGAAAATTTGAAATTCAAATTTTAAAATTGCACCATTTTTTCCGTTTTTTTCGTTATTTCCCTTTTTTTTTTCGTTTTTGCCCCCGAGCATTTTTTTCGTTATAACAGAAAAAACGGTAACGCCCCCAGTCCGTTATACCGTTATAACGGTCCCCTTTAAACCTTGGTTTGAGCTATTAAGATTGGCGTCAGATGATCAGTCGGATCCCGTGTGATCCAACCCTTGTTTAGATTGCTCACACCTCCCTCTCTCTAGTCTTTATTATGTGACGTAATCTATCTCTTCATCTTCATCTTCATCTTCATCTTTTTAACTGTATAGGTGCCAATATTTGCACCCTCTACGTGGATTGGTGGCACTGGCCAAGTAGCACATGCACCTCACATGCCTCCGGATAGCGTAGCTAATGAATGAGAGGACCGAGATGTAGAATTCTCAGCCATCTGACAAGAGAGATGAGATATGGAGTTCTCAGCTCATTGCCTAGAAACCATGTTAGATGACATGCCAAAGCTTTTAAGAGTTAACCATGTCAGAGATCTTGGTAGTTAACCATGCCAGATGTCATGACAGAGATCTCGACGGTATACCATGTGAGGAATAACGACAATTAACCGAGTCAGAAAATGTGGAGTATAAATTAAGCCAAGGAGTCTATATATGTCCAAGTAACACTCAGGTATAGGTATGGAACATCAATCCATTTGAGCTTCATTTCTCCCATTCTTTGTCTATCTTAAGCATTGGAGGCTCCTCCATTGGGTTTAGTTTCTTGGGTGCCCACTGTGTGGGGCTCATGTAGGGTTATCCTCGAAGTCCTTAGCGATAGGTTCGCGGAGGCTTCGGCGACATCTCGGCTCCACCACTTTTCACCTCAAGTGCACACCAGATCCCATGGGAGGTGTAAGGATTTTTCCCTACATTAACTTGCTCTCAGATTTGGAGGAAAGCTCCATGTCCCTCTTACCCGTTCATGGGCAACCTCATCAGGTCCTCTAAAACCGTCATCTTTTTCACAACTAGGTAGTCGAAATGCTCTCTGAGACCCCATCAAACACTTTAAAAATATGTGGCTTCTTCGGCACCTCTCGTGGCGTCTACACCTCCAAGGACTTCTAAGGATCAGTCAGATTAGTAGAAGATATGCCAACTATTAGAGATCATGGAAGAACTGTCAGTTGGCAGAGATCGTCTAAAGAGATGCCAACTATCAAAGCAAATTATCGCATGGTCATCCCCTCTCGATTAATAAATTTCAAAATTAAGGGGAGTCAAGGATACACACAACCCATAGTCTCGACCACCCACACCACGATACTCGGAATTATTACTTCTACTGACTTTTCGACGAAAGATACGGTCTCGACTAGGTGCAATGGCGATGAGGTGGTACCCTAACATGACCAAGAATAGGCAACCAAAGTCCTGCCAAGAATGGGCACCTAGTCCTAACCAAGAATAGGCACCTAAACCACCAAGAGCAGACGCCAAAGACTTGGCATAAACCAAGCACCTAAGACTTGATCAAACTAAGCACCAAAGACCTGGCACAAACCAGGCACCTAAGACTTGACCAAGAACATGTACCAAAGACCTAGCATAAACCATGCACCAAAGACCTAGCATAAGACCTAATCAAGAATAGGCACCAAAGACCTGGCACAAACCAGACACCTAAGACCTGACCAAGAACAAGCACCAAAGACCTGGGACAAACTAGACACCTAAGACCTGACCAAGAATAAGCGCCAAAGACCTAGCACAAACTAGATACCCTAAGACCTAGTAAAGGATTTAGGCATTCAAAGACCTAGAAAAGATCTAGGCACTCAAATACCTAGCGAAGGATCTAGGCACAAAGACTTGGAACTTACATGGATCAAAAACTCGATCAAAAGCAAGCATCTGAGCCACAATCAAGATCAAAAACCCCTAAACCCAAGGTATAGGATCATCGTTAGTATATAACTTCTCCAATGAAGTGAGAATGGTATAGAACAAAACACTAGGGCCTAAGATCACTCTGGGCACCTAGGGTCCAACCATCATACCTGAGTAGGATCCCTAGACTCGATCTAGGCAAAATAATTCAAGATAGTGGGACCAAGTGAACCTGCAATCAGCTAGACAAAGCAACAAATATGAGGAAAAATATATATATAATGTTATAAATAATAACAAATCTTTTCAGGTATATAACTTTCTGATCTCCCTTTCCCTTTCTAACATTAAGGTTAGGGTTTCCCAAGCCACAACGCATGCCGGACGCTGCACGTCGTTCTCTATCCCCATCGTCTTTCCTCTCTTGTGCCTCAACAATGAATAGATCAACTAACCTCGGCGACTATGTCAACAATGTGCATGTTATAACTGTGGGCGGAAAAATCCCACACCCCAAAGGGTTATAGACTAATGCCCTCGCACTTCCGATGAGCAATTGGCTTCGATGTGATCCAGCCTAGTCTGGCCGATAAGTCATGCACTGGTCCAAGGTATCCGCCACAATCCAAGAAGTCTGCTTCTGAGCCGAGTAGTTTGCTTCCGAGTCGAGAGCTCCGTAAGCCATGCAAGAACCCTTGCCAGCAGTGGAATCGAGAAGAGAGTCAGGGAGGGGATCCTACTGGTAGAGCCTCCGACGATCAAGTTAGCAATAAATTCTTAAGGTAATTTGACAGAGTTTTGGCTCAGAAATTCAATACATCTTTAATGTGCCCATCTCCTCCTATTTATTGGCGTTCCCTCTGCTGACATGTCGGTTGCTTCTGTTACACACTTCCTCTGGAGTATACGTTTCCTCTGGCGTAGACTGCCCCAACCGACACAGCCAATCTGCTTCTCTCCCTGTCAGTGACGGCTGTCAGTAATCTCGTCATTCTAGACCACATGTTGCCAACTATTATGGCTGCTGACGTGGATAACTACCTACTTCTGCAAGGTCCTATCAATCTATGTCCATTAGTGATGGATATGTGACTTGGCGATGATTACCCGCCCTGTGGATTTGCCGACTTACAACATTCATCTCAATTTTCGATCTCGATCACCGACTGATCTTGGCCTCGGACGACCATGTTGGTCTCGGCCTCGGGCAACTAAGCTGGTCCCAATCTCGGTCATTTGCTCTGACCTCAGCCTCGGACAGCCAGGCTGGTCTCAGCCTCGGACAACCATGTTGGTCCCGGCCTCGGGCAACCAAACTGGTCCCAGTCTCGATCGTTTGCTCTGACATCGGTTTTGGACAGCCAGGCTGGTCTCGGCCTTGGACAACCATGCTGGTCCCGGCCTCGGGCAACCAAGTTGGTCCCGGTTGCGGTCGTTTGCTCTGACCTCGGTCTCGGACAGCAAGGTTGATCTCGGCCTCGGACAGCCATGTTGGTCCCGGTCTCATCCATGTGTCAACATCCTGACCTTTTGCGCAGATGTCCTATTTTTGGTACCCACAATAACCAAGCGCTACTCATCAGTACCAAAGCCACACTCTTCTTCGTCTTCAACCTCCTCTCTTCCTTCTCTATGATGGTGAAACCCTAATTCTGCAAACCTTAACCACAAAAATGGTGCAAAAATTCTCAAAATCTACTCTGATCGAAGATGGGGTGGGCGATTGCTCGTGATTCTTTGAAACATATTCACTCTTGGAAGGATGAGGACATAGGCTCTGCAAGACCCACCTACGAAGATCATTTACCCCCCAACTTCACCTTCAGTACTAAAAAAAAAAAAAAGAAACGACTAATCGACCAACCCGACGTACCCGAGGAACTGATGAACCCGATAGGGTTGGGCTTGGGGTTGAGAAATGTGAACCCAGTCTCGGGTTGGGCTCGGGCTCGAAGTGTTGAAGCTCGAGTTGACCTCGAACCCGACCCAACCCGCTCGAGTTGCAGTCTAGGGCTGCAACTTGGGCGGGCTCAACCCGAGCCCGACTTCGGGTCGGGCTGAGATTGAGTTTATAAGACTCAGGCTCGGGCTTAAATGTTAAAGCCCGACTGAAACTCAGGTTGGGCTAGGGCTGAGGTCTCATGCAACCCGACCCCGATCAAACTTCTAGTATATAAGCTCTTTTATGTTTTAACAAACCCTTTCTCTCACTCTCTCTCTCCCTCCTCTCTTAGACAAAGAGAATGAGAAGGGGAAAAAGACGTTGTTAACACCATCGTCGTTGTGCCTGACAAGTCCACTGCTATTGTTGCCGTTCAATCCACCACTGTTGCCTTTGAATCCACCACCGCTGCTGCCGCCATTGCTATTGCATTAACTGTCGCGAACCTATCCCCAAATCGAAGCATTTGAGTTAGTCTCTGATGCCGTCAAATGACGATCCAAACAGCCACCTCTTTCTTTTCCTTCTAATGTGCACCTATGGCTCCTTAAAATAAACATCGGCAATGGATGGCCTGCTACGATAGGGAGAAAAACGATGGATAGATTTGATGCACTAAGTGGGAGAACAAAGTGAGATGTCTCCAATCACCATCCAGCAAGAATATGATGATGGGAAAAAGGGGGTCTCGCCAAATGGGATTAGGGTTTGGATTTTTAACAAAAAATAGTACAACCCGACCAACCCGATGAAGCCGATAGGGTTGGGCTCAGGGCTGAGCAAGTTATGCCTGATGTCAGGTTGGGCTCAGGCTCGGGCTAGAGGGTATGAAGGTAGGGTTGGGCTCGGGTTGACTCCTAACCCGACCCGACCCGACCCGCCCAAGTTGCAGCCCTATTGCAGTCCTATTACTCTGGGTCAAGAAGTAAATGCTGAATTTTGTGGATCTCATCAAGGCTACATGTGGAAGGTCTTGATGGAGACCATTTTTTAGTACACACAATATTGTGCAAAGGGGAGGCTCAAAGCAAAGGTGACTCTTATCTTTGTAAAAGAGGAGTAAATTATGCAGAATTGCATGTATATGCCATGTAACGTTTGGTGCATGCATTCTTGAATAGTCATCACTTACATATCAAATTTAGTTGATGGGTACGTCGCGAAGTAACAAGCTGTAACCCGTGCATTTGGAGTCAGCTAGCACCATTTTTGTTACTCACCGTTGCCATCTGCGCCCCCTGACTGCATGGATGTTTAGCCCGCCCATTGATTTGTAATCTCTAGCCATTAGATTTTAGTACCTTTAAGGCGTCATTCCAGCCGTTGTATTCAACCATTCTTTTTGAGTACTAAGTCATCAAACAAGCTGATATTTGGTATGAATGTCTACCAAGGGGTGGGCTAAACATCCATGTGGTCAGTGGGCCCAAATGGCAATAGCGAGTAACAAAAATGGTGCTAGCTGACGCCAAAAACATGAGCTACAGCTTATTACATCGCCGCCCTTAGTTGATTACTTGCCTCATACCAGGGAAGGGGGTTCTTGCGTTATGCTATCGTCAAAATTCTCAAAATGTCTCTTTTTCATTTTATATTTTTTTATCCTCTTTTTTAAGAGTCGGTCAAGAGCTACACCCATTTCTTACACCCGGTGGTGGGTCCCACATGGAGATCACGTAGGACATTCCAGCCATACATTGACTTGTCCTTGCAATGGTGATCATCATCACCAAAAATCAGTTCATTGGGAAATTGCTAACCATATAAAAATTGAGCCAAAATGATAGTTTAAGTGAATGGTCTGGATTTTTCAAATTAAAGTCTATTTTTAATGATGTTAGGAATGTTCAAATGACTTGATTTTTCTGTGAGGAGGGTGACAATAGTATGAAAAACTCGCTGTGCGGTTAGATTGTCCAGTATGATCTCCACGTGGGTTCCACCACCGGGTGTAAGAAGTGGATGTCAGAAATGGGTGTAACTCTAGACGGACTCTTTTTTTTTAATTACTTCTATCCTTAATAAGTAGAATAGAATCAGTAGATTAAACAGGGGTTCTTTGGTCTTTGCCCATTATTCCGAAAATGTGTCTGCTTTGAATGTTTATTTTTAATTTATTTCTATTAAGATGATTCTTTTACTCCTTTAAACGATACCCCCCTACAGTCATCACATGCAACGCACTGCGTTGTGTTAGGACACTATAGACTTGCAACTAATTGAGTCGGTATGTTATCCGACTTTTGTCTGTCCAAGTTAGGTAAGAAAATTGACTCTGTGGAGCATTTTTCCCTGTGGCACCACCTGGCACACTCTTTCGTGCAAACTCATCCATGAATGATTCAGAATCATCCACTACTTGATGGACCTACACACCAAAAATCACATCGATAGGTAATCTCTAACTGCTAGCTAGGTTCCAACGTATTTCATGGAGTGATGATTTCTAACCATTGATTTGAATCATTTTTCCGAAAATCAGATTGAATGGTTAGATATCACCAATCAGGCTGATATATGTAATTCCATATAGTGGTGGCCAATCATTCATGGGTCAGTGGACCCCGAAAGAGTTTGACAGATATGACATTTTTATGTGCTCCACAGCCCACAAGAGTTGGATTAGGTTAAGAATTCACTTGAGTTAGTTGGAGACTCAAGTCGGCATTGGCATTACGAGACATTATGTGGAGATGTTGGTAGAAACGGACAATCGAATTGCAAATCACACAATCACAGCCAATGAGTTCTCGGCACGTACACCTAAAAGCAAAAGCACATGGTACGTTGCAAAGCACTCGTATACGTGCCCAGAATTCATTGGCTTGTGATTGTGTGATTTACAATTTCGTGTGATAGAAGTTTTACTCGGTAGACACAATGACCAGGGACACTTGTACGACCTAGATGCGATAGCAATTATGTCGATAGCTTTGAAGGTACGTAACCACGAGTAAAACTTCTATCACAACAAATTGTAATTAAATCATACAATCACAAGCCAATGAGTTCTCGGCACGTACACAAGTGCTTTTGCAACGTACCATTGCTTTTGCTTGGGGTGTACGTGCCGAGAACTCATTGGCTGTGATTGTGTGATTTGCAACTTTGTTGTGACAGAAGTTTTACTCCGTAACCACACATCTCTAAGATTTGATCTTACAATGATACGTGTATGACTTGCGATACCAATTTTTTGAGTAAAACTTCTGTCACAATCGGATTGCAAACCACACAATCACAGCCAATGAGTTCTCGGCACGTACACCTCAAAGAAAGCACTGCAAAAGCACTTGTGTACGTGCCGAGAACTCATTGGCTTGTGATTGTGTGATTTACAATTTCTTGTCATAGAAGTAATTTCCTCCAATTTTTTTTGCTTTTATGAGGTCAAGATAGGAGTGCCTACACGTGGCAAATGCAAATATGGCATGGGAATAGTTGGGTCCACCACTATAGAGAATTATGCCCAAAGTCTATCCGATAGATAATCCTCACCATCTAATCAATCCATCAATGCAAACTATTTTTTTGCGCATATATTGAAGAGATTCCGTGTCCATGAATATTTGACCCACAACATGGTGGACTTATGCACCAAAAATCAGCCTGATTGGTCATTTATGGCCGTTGGATTCAAACATATTTCGGATTAATATTGAAATCCAACAGCTAGAAATCACCGATCAGTGCTTGTTTTTGGAGTGTAGGTCCACGAATGTCCCATTCATGGGTTAGTAGATCCAAAAGAGTATTCCACGTGGCATTTTTGAGGTGGACATCAAAGTTTTTTTGTCGTGTCTCCACCAAAACATGTGGTGCATGAACATGCTCACAGATCTAACCATACGATGGTTGGTCCCACCTTAATTGCTCTCTTAGTAATCTAGCTATAAGATCACCGGCACAAGACGATCTAAAAATTGCTATAAATGGAAAGTATTTCTGGCGCGTTGACCGCAATTTTGTACAACGGTTGAAAAAGGATATATACATATATTTTAATGGGGTGGGGCTAGAAAAACTTCTTACTTCGAGATGATCAGACCAGGCTAGTTGCAGGTGGGGCCCGTTCGGTTTTGATTTTGAAAGAATGAGCATGTGCATCTCATGTATGATAAATAGGTAGTAGTTTTACTTACAATAATTTGATATTATTGCATCATTCCACGTCATATAAACTCTTGAGATGCAGGTATGACCCCATATCGATATGATAAGGTTTATGATGATAACGACCTTCAAAAAAAAAAAGAGCACATGGAATCCCCCGGCATCTGCTAGCGTTGTGGTCTGGATTTGATTCCTTATCAATGTCCATCTTTTATTCGAACCTTGTCAATATGGCGATAAGTAGTCTCCCCTTTACGGATTTAGGCCAAGCTAATAATAAATAGACCATTTATTGATGGGCGAACGAGGAATGAACCCGCGCTTGGTGGATTCACAATCTATTGCTTTGATCTACTTGGCTAGTTACTATGGCCGGATACCATATATAAACCGGCTAATCATAATTGTACTTGTGTCTATGTTGTGACACGAGATAGAATCAATCCCTTGGACCATCTCTCACTTGGTGCAGCTTAAATGGAAAATCTCTAGCAAATATGCTTATAAAAGGATGTCCAATCCTTCTCGAATTAGGTCCTCTCTAACTTAGCAAACTCCAGATAAGAAATTTTAAGTGAGAAAAACTAACTACTAGTCTGAATCCGACTCTCCCAAATCCTATAAGAATAGCACTAACATGAAGGTAGAGAGTAGAGAATTAAAAATTATTGCTTCACTACTTAATATTCCATTTTCACCCTTACTTAAGTATTAGAGTGTCTTTGTAAGAACACCGGCCTCGACGTCCAACTAACAAAAGGAGACAAGAAGGAGTACTTCTTGTTTGAACTGAACCCCTATGACCAGTGGCGGAGCCAAGAAAGGACCAGGGGGCAATTATGTCTTTAAGAAGAAAAAAATCTACATCCTAAAAGACCTAAGGGTAATTTTAGTCGCACCCCTCAAAATGTGAAGGCACCCAACCTGCTGAGAGCACGCCACTTAGATTGCAAACTCTGTGAGGTACCCTTCCCCCATTTCAGCACAAGAGAGTAACGTGTAAAACTTCTATCACAACGTGTTTGAACGAAGCCAGTCACAACCCACAATAGGAGCGACGTGGCATACTCTTAGTGGATGTTGACCGTATGGATGTTTGGCCAGTCCCTCGTTGGACCTGCAAACCAAAAATCAGCCTGATTAGTGATTTACAACCTTTGGATCTTTGCACCCAAATAAAGCTCAATAATGCTCAGATTCCTACGGTTAAAATCAACCCATGAAAATGACTTCAATCCAACACTTTGAATTTACTAATCAGGCTGATTTTTTGTTTGGAGGTCCACCGAGGGACTGACAAAACATCCATACGGTCAGTGTCCACTAAGAGTGTGCCACATGACTCTTATTGTGGGTTGTGACTGGATTCGGTCACAAGACTCACAACCCCTTGTGAGCAGAGAACAGTTCTTGAGAGGGAGCGTAAAAATTTTTCACAAGGCCATTTTCGTAATAAAAAAATATAGTAAAAAAATCAAGGGTTTCGTGTGCCCCCACATTTTGTGGGGTGCGACTAAAATTACCCAAGACCTAAACTATCATTTTTCTTTCGAATTGCCCCCTGATTTTTTCCTTTTTCGCAATTCTACCCCCAAGAAAGGGCAGAGGGGGCAATTATGTCTTTAAGAAAAAAAGAATCTACTTGCTAAAAGACCTAAACAATCATATTTCTTTTAATTTGCCCCCTGATTTTTTTCTTTTTCGCAATTCTACCCACTTTGTAGATGAGTGATGATCACATGGGCCGGGTTCTATCAATGCGTCCATGGAACTCATTGGTGGCAACTTTTGATTAGTTGCCAACTCACCTCGGGCTGCACAGTAGCTATTGCAATAAATTTTATTTTAGAATAGCTTAACCATTTAAGATTCTATTAGATTATTTTAAATAGCAATTAAGGGTGTTGCTTTTAATTGCTATTATTTTAAATAGCAATTAAAAGTTTCCTCTTCTAATAAATGACCCGCCGACTTGCCCTCCCTCTCTCATCTCCCTCAACTTCATATCTCTCATGGGTGGAGTCTTCCTTAATTTTTCTCTAGATACATTCATCGTTCATGAGTAAAACTTCTGTCACAAAACGTTGTCATAGAAGCCGGTCACAAACAATATAAGCCACGTGGCACACTCTTAGTGGAGGCTGACCGTATGGATGTTTGACCTGTCCCTCGGTGGACCTACAAACAATAAATCAGACTGATCAATAATTTAAAACCATTCGATCTTTGCCGTCAAATATACCGCAATAATGCTCAAATTCCTATGGTTAAAAGGGTTGGGATTGGGTGACACACATTTTGGCATACCCACATAGAAGATGAATCAATGGCTGATTTTTGGTGAGGACGATCTCTATGTTGAGGAGATCACCCTCACAAAATTTCAAATCATTCCGATATTTTTAGACTGGTTTAGAAGTTGAAGAATTATGGACCGTTGATTCATCCTTTGTAACTTGAAAACCACGTTTGATGGGGTTAGAAATATCAGAATGGGCTGATTTTTTGTTGGGGTGATCTATATGGTGAGTTCATCCCCACGAAAATTCAGCCATTGATTCATCTTCTATGTGGGTACGTCAAAACGGATGTCCAAAATGGGTGTCACCCAATCCCGACCCATGTTCTTTCCATGCCAAAAGTCTGTGATGTAGCTTGGATGGTTAGGATCTTCTAATCATTTTTCTATTTTGCAAAGGATCAAATTGCTATGGAAAGAGACAAAAAGAGAGAAGAAGTCGTTTATTGGAAGAGGAAACGTTTTGATAACAGCTTTAATTGCTATTTAAAATAATATAATTTAATCTTAAATGGTTAACTATTCTTATTGTAGTAGCTATTGCGCAGCCCGAGGTGAGCAGGCAACTAATGAGAAGTTGCCAACAATGAGTCCCAAACACGCATTGATAGAACCCCGGCCCATGTGATCATCACTCTTTGTAGATACACCGCCCCCACGTCCAACTAACAAAAGGAGACTAAGGAGTACTTCTCGTTTCAAACGACCTTGGAGACTGTGAGGTGAAGAAATTACCCCACAACTACATTCGCCCCTACCCTTGCTTTTACACTTCTGATTCTTGGTTCGGAAACTTTAACGCAAAATTAAAGGCTCATAAACCTAATATACGAACACCACGTGCTACATTATTATTTTTATTCGATAAGACACGTGCAACATTATATAAACCACGTAGATTATATGGTCTACCACACAAGTTGATAATCAAGTACATGCGGTCCACCAACTCATCACATTATATTCGTTTTAATTGGTGGGCCAGAACCCAAAATCGTATCTATCTAAGATCTTGGATAACTCAAGACGGGGTCATCGCCATCGTACGTCGGTTCACCAGTTAAATCAGTTGGTCAATTAGGGGAATTGTCAATTTTTTAGGTTTTTAGCAAAATATATACTTTTTTTTTTTTAAAGAATCCGGGTTTATTTTCACCCGGACCCCTTTCATGGACGGTTCACCATTCAACCTGCCTGTATGTTTGTGTTTTAAAACACCGGATTGGACTGGACGGTTAAGATCATCTAATCATGTTGATTTTTCTTTTCGTTATCTTGTGGGTGATGAAGTTGGTAATGACAAAATGGTCGGACCTTGTGAGTTGTTCAACGGATGGGGGGTGTTACTGTTATTTCCATTATAACAACCTGATATTTAACTGGTCAATAACAGAAAAATAACGAAAAATAATGGAATTTACAGGATAGAAATAATTTTTTATTACTTTCATAAATAACGGCCATTAGATATTATAACTGATTTAACGGCCATTATATATGAGAATTTATAAAAATAAAAATAATCTTTTTTAAAATTACAGAAAATAAGAAAGAAATTAACACAAGTATCAGAAGTTTTATTTTAAAACGTTATCAAAAAATAATGGGCGATCTTTTTCGTTATAATGACATTATTTTAAAATACAAAGTAGCGTAAAATTGAAATAACATAATGGGGCGAAAGTGTTACCGTTATAACAGCCGTTTTAAAAAAAAAATGGTTCCAACTAGCATTCCATGTGATCAAAGGGTGTTTGAGTGGTAGCCAAACAGGGAATAAAGTTGTCCCAAGTGCAACACCGTTCAGAAGATACTTGTGGGCCACCATTTCAGCTACCACGTGTAAGAAAAATCTGAGTGGAGAAATCTTTTCCCTTTATACAAGAGAGTTGAAAAAGAAAGCACCACGCGCCCTAGCTAGTAATCTATTTCTTGTCTCCTTCGGTCCTTCCTGGCCTTTCTTTGCCCTTCTCAATGGATTTAGGGAGGAATTTCATCCTTTTGCATTTGACTTTGGCCTTTGCTAGGGTTCTCCTTGTCTTTTTTTTTTAATTGGTTTTGAAGGATCAAAGGTTTAAAACAACAAAATAATGGGGTTATGGGTATTGGACCTTGACCGTTATTAACCGTCGTAGCTGGAGCACTTGCGATGCACGTGATTGAAGAAGAAGAAGACAATTTGGGGAGAGAGAGAATAAGGATTGTGGAGTAGTGGGTAGTTATTATTTTTCTAGAAAAACAAGTTGTTAGGTTAGGGTGGGATACGTTTACTCATGCTATCTATATATCTATACTACAGCAGAAAAGCGAGCAGCGTCCTTCTCTCTCCTCCATATCATGTTGACGTGGCACTCTCCTCATGCAGAGTGCCATGTCAACAACTTAAAATTCTATTTCCTCTCTCATCCGCTTAATTCTACCCTATCTTTTTTGTCTTTTTCAAAAACACCCCTTGACACTTTAAATAATGCACCTTAAACATTAAGACTTTTTAGACTTTCTAACCAACTCAATTTATTTTTCTTTAAAATCTCAACTCAATTATTTATTTCTTAATTTTCTCTTTCATTCTTAAATTATTTATTCCTTCGTTCTTAAATCCATCTTTCTCAACGTCTCTTAACAACCTTTTATTTTCCAAAACATAACATTCACAACCTTCTATTTGTATTTCAATCAAAACGTTTATCCCATTACCACCGCCATCCATTATGGCCTTCTAATGGCTATCCATCTCTTTCCTTCAATTTTCACAATATTCTATTTTTGTTTCAATTAAAACGTTTTTCCCATTAACATTACTTCCATTATTGACATCTAATGTCTTTCCATATTTCGTTAATAAATAAATATCCATTTAATTAGCTATTAATTCGGTAATATATAAATATTAGGGTTTAGGCAGGATTCTCACATTTCCTCTCACCGACTGAGCTTCCTCGAATGACGAAGACACAAAAGCAGGAGAAAAGCCAATATGGTTCGATATCTTTACCATCTCTTCTAAAACCTTTTTTTCCTTCAATGAGTCGTCTCTGCTAAATACTTGATTTGAGCCTCTAAAAGAATTGTCATTCAATTATTTACATTCATGTTTATGTTTAGATTTTAGAATGATTATTTGTTTATTTGTAGGGTTTCAATTTTTTAGGATTGTATAAATCTTTGAAGGTAAAATCGAAGATTATGAATTTTTTTTATTTTCTTCCATTGATAGCCATTTTTTTTATTTTCTTATCATGTTTTACAAGCTAAGGGGATATTGTTGAAGATAACGAAGAGAAGATTGTGAATAAAAATAATATGAAGATGGGGAGAACTGATGAAAGGGTCGTCACTATTATGGACATAGTGGATGCGCTGTTGTGCGATGCTTGAATGTAAAAATGAAGATTATAAAAATTTATTTTTTATTTTCTTTTGGTGTTAGCAATTTTTTTCATTTTCTTATCATGTTTAGAGAGGATGAAGGGAAAGGGAATAGCTAAGCAAATTTTATGTATTATTTCTTACTACAATTAGATGTAGATATAAAAATTAATTGTTGTTAGTTTGTATTTTCTATTTCCACCCGTGCCTAGTTCTTACTAATAGATTACTAATGGGCGTGGGGCCCTATATGCAGATGAGTTAAGGGCTAATTTCTTTTTGCGTGGAGATCATCCTCACTAAAAATCAGCAATTTCTGAAACTTCCAATCCTATCAAATATGGACTTAAATTTAACGGTGAAATTGGACGGTCCAAAGTTTTTCAACTTGCAATTTACTTTTCATAAGGCTACAAATGTTGGAATGTGCTGATTTTTTGTGAAGTTGATATCCATGTTAAGAAGAATATCATCACCAAAAATCAGCTCTTAACTCATCTGCATGTGGGCCCCACATTTATTAGTCATTATATTAGTAAGAATAGCACGAGTAAACGTATCCCAACCCATTAGGTTATATAGGATATTTATTCAGGAAATACAAAAAGATGAAAATATATGATGAATTTTCAAGTATATAAATTCATCGAAAATTCAGCCAAAACGTGTTCATTACTATTCCCATTGAGGAGGCGTGTTAGCAAATGATGTATTCCCACGCACGTATTGTGTTGGCCTGACGATTCATTTGTGTACATAGTTATTTAACATTTTCTCAACAGGTCAATTTTTTGGAGCAAATGTAATTTAATATGGTATCAGAGCCTTAAGGTCTGGGAGGTCGCGGGTTCAAGTCTCCAGCAAATTGTATTCCCGCTAAGTCGTGTTAGCGGATGATGTGTTCCAGCGCACATGTTGTGTTGGCCCAACGATCCTTTGGTATACATAGTTATTTCACCTTTGCCCAATAGATCGATCTTTTTGGGAAATGGTTATTCAACATGGTATCAAAACCTTAAGGTATATGAGGTCGCGGAAACAGAGTATATTCCCGCTAAAGAGGCGTGTTAGAGAATGATTGATGTGTTCCCATGCACATGTTGTGTTGGCCCAGCAACCTGTTGGTATACATAGTTGTTTCGACCTATTGGGGTAAATGGTTGTTTATCAATGACTCTTTAAGTAATTGGTTCATTGCTAAAGGGCGAGGCCGAGAGATGATTTCTAACTATCATTTTGTTATTTTTAAATGTGATCTATTTTGCACCTTATTTTTGAAAAAAAATATAAAATAATATTAAGGGGCTGTTTGCATTGCTATTTTAGACTTGAAAAAGTCTTTTTCTTTTTTTCACAAAAGATCTTATTTTTTCAAAATAACAGATTGTTTGGATGATAATTTTTAAAAAATTATTTATTTCATAAAAATATACTTTTTAAGTCCAAAAGTTTTTCAAGTAAAAAAAAGACTTAAATTTTGGTAGCTCAATATGAACATAATACACAAAGGAACCCTACTCCCACTCCTCCCCATCTATCACTCTCGAGAATTACATTAATGGAGCTACCCACTAAAAGAAGATAAAGACATTTTGTATTAATGATGATCGAAATGACCTTTTTATTACAAACACATTTTTATAAGGAAAAAGATGTAACAAGGTATACAGAGACTTTTTCAGATGTGGAAGTGTGATTTTTGTTGCTCACCGCTGTCATCGAGCCCATTGACCACATGGATGTTTATCCCACCCGTTGGTGGATATACGCACCAAAAATCTCACTAATTGGTAATCTGTCACCATTATATTTCAGTACTTTTTAAGGTGTGCTTATAGCCGTTGAATTCAACCTTTTTTTTTTTAGTACTAAAAACCAACGGCTGAAAATCATCAAACAAGCTGATTTTTTATATGAATGCGGGCTAAATATCCATGCGGTCAGTGGGCCCAGATGGCAGCGGTGAGTAACAAAAATGTGCTTCCACATTTGAAAAAATCTTGTTACATCACGACCCTTTTCAAATTTTTTTTTTTTTTTAAATAAAACATTCTTTGAAAAATGGCAATTCAAAGCAAGGTTTAAAGGGGACTGTTATAACGGTATAACGGACTGGGGGCGTTACCATTTTTTCCATTATAACGAAAAACACACTCGGGCAAAAACGAAAAAAAATAAAAAAAAACGAAAATAACGGAAAAAATGGCGCTGAAATTCAAAACAAAATTTCAAAAATGGAAAATAACGGAAAAAAATGGAATATAACAGAAGAATAACGAAAAATAACAGGAAAAAACGAAAATAATGACTGTTTTTTTCACAAAATTTTCCAGAAAATAACGGTCGTTATTTTCATTATAACGAAAAAATAACGGCCATTATTTTCTGGGCATTTTAACGGTCCATAACGTAACGGGGTAGGTCCGAATCCATTATAACGGCCGTTTTTTAAACCTTAATTGAAAGGACCCTAATACTTAATGATTGGTGTTATAAAAGGGATAACGGCGGTTTTATAAGGCTGTTATCTTTAATTTAATAATGCAGCTCCTTTAAGCCATGAGCTGAGTAATCACCGTTGCCTTTTTCTACTTTTATTTTTCCCTTACACACCCCACGGTGAAAAGCTCGTTACAAAGTAAGGCTGCAGTTGGATGATCTTAAAAATCACAATAAGTCAGCTTTTAGCAGTTTTTAAGCAGTCATTGAAAAATTTATGTCTATAAAACTTAAAAAATACTTTTTTAAAGTCAAATAAGCTTCCAAATTGCCATAAGCATGAGTTAATTTTGCTTATTGCTTTTACGGGAAGACGTTCTTAAAAAAATTCTTTATAAGTTTATGTTTAATTTTTTTGTAATACAAAGACTACTCTTTTAGGGGGAAAATATATAGGTTTGAAATTAAATAAAAACAAGTTCGACGGTGTTTTTTCAAATGCATTTAAGGTAAAATAGGTATTTGTGACCAAAAAAGTACTGTTCTACGAAGACCACAGAATGATTTTTTTTTTAAGAAAAGAAGCACTTTTCTTGTATGGTTATCAAAGACCTAACCAAACTCCGGCACAACAAAACCTGACCAAGTTCAAGCACGAAAGTTCATGGTCTGTTTGGTCGTGCAACAGTTAGCTTAACGATACATCATCTCGACCATAAAATAGTTGACTTATATTATTCAACTGGTCCAACTGCCCGATTTCATACTAGGGTCTTCTCAATTGATCGAGTCCTAACACATATAAGCCCAAGAAAGTATAAGCTATAGGCACATCTCAAAGCCCTAAAAAACATATCAAGCACTAATAATTAAGCTGCGACTCAGATTGGCTAACGTCTATTTTGATCATCTCAAACATTACTTGGCACATTACTTTTGCTGTTCTAAGAGGTAGGCCATCTCCCACTAATGAGCTCCACCTCTGAGAGGGGGCTATGTCGATACCATATCTCGTAGCAGGAATCTCAGGTCTATTTAATATGTATTTCGAGGTATATGTCATCGATGATAATTTTTAGGGTGCTATATACCTACCGTACATTATTGCATGCAATGTAATGCACTAGATCATTCATTTATTGTCTACGTTGCCACACTTTATATTTTAGCAGGGATTCTAATTCTTACAAATCTCTATCACAATAAGAAACGTTTTTATTTTCTTGTTGTCCTTATTTTAGTAGGATTTAGAGTGTTCTTTCTATTTGCAACCCTCCACCAATGGGAGATGATTTAATAAGGATTAGAAATGAAGCATTGTACCACAAAAGATTATATACAGTGAATTTCCTTTACTGATGAGGTCGAGGATGTAGTCGACCAGATTCCGACAATGAACCTCGTGAAACACGTATAGTCATCTCCTTATTTGTTTTTGTTACATTATTGTTCGGATAATTAATTAACTAATTCTAATTATTCCTTGATTATACATTTTGAATATGAAAAATCATTTTATAAGAAAAAAATGTCAATATTTTACTTTTTTATATATTTTATTTTTTTAAATATTTTTCTTGAACTTATTTATTAACGACAAACCCGAATTGTATTTGAACATTTTCCGGTACCATATTTTTTCTTGCAATCTGAATTGCTAACTAACCATGTTCAAGTTCGGACTCCTCTCAAGCCACCTAACCCTAATAATAATATAAGGGTCAGGCTCCAGTTACTACCCTAAAATGACAGGCTCCAGTTACAAGACACAATATGAGCCACGTGGCACACTATTAGAGGACCCTAGGTGTACCTACAAACCAAAAATCAGCCTTAATTATTAGTGATTTCTAGACGTTCGATCTTTGTACCTCAAATACTGCTCAAATTCCACAGTACCCAGAAAATAAGTCCAATACAATGCCTATAAATCACTAATCAGGCTGATTTTTGGTTTGTAGGTCCACCTAGGGATTGGCAAACATCCATACGGTTCGAGTCCTCTAAGAGTGTGCCACGTGGCTCATATTGTGTCCTATAACAGGAGCCTGTCATTTTAGGGCGGTAACTGGAGCCTGAACCATAATATAAAGCACTTGCTATAAATTGCGAATTTTGTGCTAATATTTCTTTTTTTTATTTTCTGGTGCAAAAAATGGTCCAATTATGACTCATGATGACAGTAGCTTAATCTTGTGAGGTCTCCATGTGGGCATCACTAACCCAAAATGCTCCTTTAAGTCAAAAAGAATAAAAAAAAAAAAAAAAATTCCCACTATGAGTAGAAAAAGAAATTTTTAGAGAGATAATAACATAAATATGGGATTCTATTGAAGGGATGGATGATAGATCAGGTCTAAATTGAACACAAAAGGGCCGTAATTAAGATAGACAACGTTTCTAATCAACTTTAGCCTCGCCAATGCGCTCCACCTGGCTAACAAATAGATTTTTCTTTTGAAAACTTGGTTATTTTGTCACACGGACCGGTCGGAAAAGCTCCACATTTCACAGTGGAGTCTGTCAAGGATTGTCCCCTTAGGCCTTAGGTATTAGGCTGCCAATTAGTAGGTTTTAGATCATAGGCTGCCAACTAGGGGGTGTCAATTTGTAATCGACTACTAGCTGGCCCGTGCAGTAGCCGTGCCCACTGCACTCTCCCACAAAGTGTTTGTCAAAATCGGGTGTGAGTGGCTTAGATCCACCATCTATTTGGGGTGATAAGATCTCGGCCATCCTTCGTGAAGCCGATAAGAGGGGGGATAAGTGACTTCTCTGTTTTGTTATATAGATGTATGGTGGGTGGCCCGTGCTCTCAGCACTCCCCTACAAAGCATTTTCAAGATTGAGTTTGAGTGGTTGAGATCAATAGTCCATTTGGGGGATAAGATCTCGGTCATCCTTTGTGAAGCCGGTAAGAGAGTATAAGTGGGGAGACAATTTCCCTGTTAAATTAATCCAACCGTCTAAATTTTATTTTATGTAAGGGTTGATATGGGCCCTTGGATATATGAAGCCTATAAGAGGGGGAAAACAACCGCTGTGTTTTGTTATATAGATTATTATAACTAATACTCCATAGAACCGGTCCGATTATCTTAGTTCTAGGACTAGCTATTTCAAAACCAAACCCAAAAGAACCCGGACTCAATAGGACCCATAACCGACCTGTTTTGATAAAGATGTCAAGCTATTTCAAACATTTAGTATGAAAATCATTTTATTGGAGTAAAATTTTTAATTTTTTTGTAGAATGAACCGGATATTTATTGTTCAAGTTCTGAATCCTCTTGTTTAGGAACTAGAATTGCCAAACTCCCCACAAAGATGAGTTAAGTTTCATCCCGTTTTGAAACTTCTAACCCTATCAAATGTGGACTTCATTTTTACAGCATTTTCCATCGACTAGCTAGAATGCTCGATACAGGCCAAAAGTCCAAACCTTCAAACAAGTAAAAGGGTATTTTAGTAACACACCCGTGAAATTTGAAAGCTATTTATAATACCCCCTTATACTTTCAAACTTCAGAATTACCCCCTTTGACCTAGTTTAACAGGTTGACTTCAGTTAAAACGGACTTGAATAACACGACGTTAGCATTGTACTTTGCAAAATTATGGTTCTTCCATAAGTGCATTAACAGTCGCATGATGCATGTCACATTTTAATGTTAGTCAAATGATAGTTAAACCAGGTAAGGGGGGTAATCCTAAAGTTTGGAAGTATAAGGAGGTATTAAAAATTACTTTCAAATTTCAGGGGGGGTATTGCTAAATTTTGTGTGCATGATTCCATGGTTTTAAAAACGGCCGTTTAAATGGTAACGCCCCAAGCCCGTTTCGGTTAAACCCGTTTTATCGGTTTTGAAAAAAACAGCCGTTTTTTTTTGTTTTAACGGCCTTTAAAATCGTTTAAACGGCCGTTAAAATCGTTTAAACAGCCGTTTAATTTCAAAAATAATTGTGAAAAAAACGGCCGTTAAAACCGTTTAATTCCGTTAAAATCCGTTTAATTTCCGTTAAATTCTATTTTTTATTTTAATTTTTAAATTTCAAAATTTGAATTTCAACGCCACTTTTTCCGATAAAATCGTTTAATTCTGTTTAATTCCATATTTTACCATATTTTTCCATTTTTGCCCCTGACCGTTTCAATCCGTTTTAACGGCCGTTTAAACGGTTTAAACAGTAACGCCCCCAAACGGCCTCCTTTAAACCTTGCATGATTCCTCTATGTGGCACCATGATCTAGTTACAAAAGTAGGCCATGGTCCATGCAAGCCATCAATGGGTACACTCATGCACGCCATCAATAGGTACAGTCCCATCAGAATCCTGCTATCTGTGTTAAATCTTCCTTACATGATGTAATGTGCACTAATCTTTGATGGGGTTTTCTATAAATCATGTCCCTTTGAAGGTGTACTAAAGTTTAATGGATTCTTGCATGCATTATCACTTTGTTGACATTAAGTACTTAAATTACTTGACCCCACACCTTATAATTCTTTTAAATTAGGGTTTCCACCTTATTGTTATTAACACCCCAAATTAACATAACGACGTATCAAACCCGACGACATTGTTGACCGGAAAATCGATATTTGCATAATTTTATTATCTTGATTATGTTATTTGAGATCATCATCAGTTTCTGACCTTTCTAGGGTTTCTTGTTTGAATCACTTAAAGTTTTAATTTTAGTTAGAAATCTTGTTACTCTTTGCAATGTCCTACTTTTTTAACCAATTTTACAAGGGTAGTGCTAAAGTGCCCTAAAAATAATTGACTTAGGGCAAATCTCACAAGTACACCTTTTGAATGAATATTAAACAAAAATAAATGAATAATTTAAAAAACTTAGAAAAAGAAAATATTAATTTATTTAACATGGAGGCAAAAGATGTTTTCGTTGTTATTATTTAATTTAGAATAGTATATTTTTATTTACTAATGGTTCGTGGTGTACGTAAGATACAACGAACAGATTCCAAGGACTCAAAATTTTTAACTCATATTTCACTCGTACTCTCGCGTGGATTTCACGAAATCCAATGGTAGTTGACAGTGTTGAGCTGGCACTCACTTCACCTAAAAAAAAAAAAAATCACCATTAGATTCAGTGAAATCTACTTATGAGTCAAAAATTGGAGTCCACGGATCCTGACCCAAGATAAAATAGTCAAAAATTGCCATCATGAACACATGCACCCATGTTCTTGACACAAGGTGCTAAAAAGATGTAAAAGGTGTTCGGTGCCTACAAAAGCTTGAGGAATTGTACATTTTTTAATAAGTCTTGGGGCGTTTTGAAAAAACCTTGTTATGCTTGATTAATAGTGTAGGTGTTTTTCATTGCCTACCTAACTTGTGCGTTGTATAGCAATCTATAAGGACTTTTGGTTTCAACGATAAATCTATTCGAGGTAGAGCACACACTTAAGGTACGATAACCTAAAATTTTCATCACGAACCTATGCACCTAAGACCCATGGTGCTAAAAAGATGTAAAAGGTGCAAGGTAGGTAGTAAAGTTGAAAGAATTGTTACGCTTTTTTAATAAGTCTTAGGGCGTTTTGGGGAAACCTCACCCCAACTTCACGGTGTCGGTGTTTTCCGTCAACCATCCTCTTAGGTCTTTGAGCGTAGCACCTAAAGTGGTCGGTTGCATAGTCATGAGTGGCATTTCCACCATGTTAGGAGGAACCAAAAGCCTGTCATTGAGTGTGACCTTAGACTAAGTTTCGAGAAATAAAACATCAAGTACATTTTTGGTCACTTGGTTTAGTGATCCATTGCTTTGTCACTTGACATGTACCATGACCATAGTTAGCAAATCTATGTTTAAAACCCGACTTTTTGGAAAACAAAACCTAATCCTTTGAAAAAAAATATTTCAAATTATTCTATTTACAAAACATCACGAAAAAACATGAAATATTCAGTAATCAGAAACAACCTGGCAATTTTAACTTTTTCAAAAAATCTTATGAATATATAAAACTCATTTCTATTTTTTTTTTTTTTTTTTAAATGTTACTAATTTTTATGTTTAAAAAATATTTTTAGAAAATATTAATAGATTCCTACGCATTTGGAGACCTTGACAAAGGAGAAATATTTTTAAAAATTATTAATGTTGCTTATATTATTTAGATTTAAGGAAAATATAATATAGCTTGGGTTCTATTTGTAGATGCTTCAATATGTATGTACTTACGTGGATATCAACACTTGGAGGACATAAGAAACATAGGATTAGAGGTCGAATGATAAGTTCATAGGACATGATTTTAACGTTGTAAGGAGCCATAGAGACGCCTCGTCGATTTTATCATATATCAACATGAGACGTCGACATGACATCGATGCATAAACATGTATTGGGGACTACCATACTGAGAAAGATGAGTACACGAATGACAAACTAACACTTGTGACCAGGGTATTTTGGTTATTTTGCCTCTTAAACCCAGGTTTATAAATATCTCCGTAGAAAAAGGAATGGGGTACACACTTTTCCTATGAGCCAAATACCTCTCTCTCTCTCTCTCTCTCTTTCTCTCATTTCCTATTTTCTATCCGCGTCCAACTGTTCTAATGTCTTATGTTCTCCTAGTCTGATGAATATGGAACCCGAATTACTAATGACTTGTAACTTAGGCGCCTGATCTCCTAGACTACCTTTCCCCGCTCATTAGATATTTGCCACTTGCCTTATCCTCCGAAACTTACACTATTATACTTATATTACTATCCAATCTATACACATTATTGGCATATGTACATATATGTATACGTTTTTCTTAGTGAATATTTTTGGAGTAAAAAAATATAAACCCAAAGTCCTCACTTATCAATCTTGTTCTCGTCTTTTTTATCGCTTTTGTGACCCTATTTTTCGGATCCAAATCTGTTTTAAACTCGCAATTTTCAAAAGGCAATTTTTTGCCACTTCATGATTTGCTAACTCTGCCCATGACGACAAGTATTTTAAATTTTGCAAAATTGAAACATTTTTAGAAAACGTTCATGTCAAGGTTGTAATGGGTACTCGTCAAGTGTACAGGCTTTAGTGACGGAGATTGGTCAAGAAGTAAGTGACCAAAAGTGGACTCTGCAACGTCCTAAGCTTTAGGGCCCCATATTTGAAATTTTCTCAAATGGATGCCTCTCTTTGTTGTTCACTATCTTCTTGATAACTATGTGGTGACCACATTATACACTGACACTTGAATGGTCTGTTACCAGAGTACAAGTATATATGCACCAATGAGGACCACAATGTACCAATGTACTCTCTCTCTGTCTATCTCTATCCAATTTTTGATGGACTTATTATACACTACAAATCAGCCTGATTAGTAATTACTAGCCATTGGATTTAAATTTTATTCTTTTTGTCATGATGGGCTTCATGGACTGGTTAAAAGCCCATGATAAAAAATGCTCAAATCCAATATTTGGCAATAGCTATATATGAATAACTGATCAGGCTAATTCTTGGTGTATATGTCCACCAAGCAGGGTGGGCCCAATCTTTCATGGGTCCATGGCCAAAAAGAGTGAGCCACGTGGCATTTTGGGGGAAGGATGTATTAAACCTTTGAAACAGCTTTCCATATTAAAGTTTTCTTCATTTATTAGAATGTGTTATGTAGGGAGAAATAATGAATGGACCCCCCACACACACACACACACTCACACTCTCTGTCCAACCACAACCACACATCCGGTGCTCCGAATGCAACTGCTTTGGGTCGAAGTCGAACCAGTAGTTCAGAGATTCAGACCCTTTATTAGTATACATTGTATTTGGATATTTGGAACACATGCACGTACCATCAGTCAAGCAACATAATGTTGTACGGGTTCATTTTGATAAGTTTGTGGGCCACGTCTATATATGGTCACTACCACATCAGAAGCTACCCGTTAATAAAGTTGTTGCCTCGTGAACCATGGATCTCTTGAATCCAACTGTCATTAGCCTCAACCGCACAAATTTTTCTCAGCTACACCCTCTTCGGGTCGGGTATCATGACCCTTTGGTGTATATAAATATCAAGGGGTACACCAAATGATCGCAGGTGTGCGACGTGGCATTTCGGGCGACTAATGTGTCTAAGTTCGTCATGTTGCTCTTGTTCTCCATAGGTGCTGCAATCGAGCTTGTTGTCGCTGTTCTAATCAAAAGTCTTCTAATGCTATTCCCCAAAGCCAATTTGAATCATTTCAAGACTAAGAGAGGTCAGAACCATGGTTTAACTGTGCCGTTATAACAGTAACACCCTGGTACCGTTATTGTTATTTTACGGTTAAAATGTCCTTGTCTCGTTAAGCCATCATAATGGTCCCTTTTAAACCACGGTCGCAACATCTATACCTATGTTCTATAGTATGCACTTGTTAAGTTCATGCATATGAGGCTACAAGTTTGCACATTAGTTGGATCCAGCCCAAGCCCAGTGGCGGAGTCAGGAATGGGCCAGGGGGGGAGGGGGTGCACGTGCCCCCCCACAACTTTCAAAATCCTTAAAAAAAATTGATTTCCAAAAGTATCCGGGATCTTAATGAGCTGTGATGGCCCCATGGATTTTAGGCCCGGCATATCAATGTTCAGGCTTGGGTTTCATTTTTAGGCTTATCAAGCTGGACTTGGTTTTTTTTTTTTTGAAGGCCCTTTAGATAATTGGGACGTGTGTCGAATTTGGACTAAGTTTAGCCTGGAACATTTAAAATGGTTTGGCCCATTATAGGTATTCTTAGTCGTCGGCTTGATTTGTTTAACCTCGTCATGTCTTGAACCTTGTCGGACTTTACCTAAGAATAGAGCCAGGCCTGAACCGATCGCATTAACACCACTAATTAGAAGGGTTTACATGCATGTGGGTCCCACCCTGCCATGTGTGGATGGCCCCTGGCCTGAACGAAAAATTTACTCCCTGCAACCAATCACAACTTGACATGTGGCAATTCTAATTTTAATGGGAAGAGCGAAAAAGTGGGACAACCATTTATTGGGCCAGAGGACCTGATGTGCATGCTACATGGCAAGATTTGGCATGACCAACGAACAGGATCACTCTTTAATTTGTTAGGGCAGATGGATTGGCCATAAACCAAAACTTACATAATTTGGAAGGATCCAAACAACTCATCAACCCGACTTTGGATCTGGGGTCTCAACCCAGGCCCAACCCAAACTACATATCGCTGAGCCTAGGCCCAACTCGAGTCAGGTCGTTGGAAAATTAATCACACCATTCTCATAATACATACATGTGCCAAGATTAGCAAAATATCAAAGAGGCAACACAGTAAGCAGGAACATCCACCAAATATAATCCAGAAAAAAAAAAAAAAAAACTTATAGGTTTAATGATTTGTAAATATGAATTTGATGGAAATGGCCCGTGCCCATGGCACTCTCTGACAAAAGTGTTTGCAAAAAATTGGACGCTCCGAAAAAAAATATGAATTTGATGGAAATACTATTTTTATTTACATAAAGTTTAATAGAGGAATTTTATATTAATTTACAAAAAATTATTTAATTTATATGAATTTGATTTGTAAAATGTTAATATATAACAAATGAGCAAGACATTGAATAAATAAGTTCATTGTTAAAATCAAGCATATATTTATAATGTTTAATAACTTATTATTTATTATAAAAAATTATACATTTATAACATCGTATAATTTTAATTTTAATTAATTCTTCTACCTATAGTGGTGTAATTAAAATGTTAATCTTTGGTGAGGATTAATCTTGAAGCAAAATTAACAACTTCTATTATTCTCTTTGGTAAGGTCTTGAGTGGTTAGAGCATAGGGTCCGCTCAAGCGTAAGGTCAGTAAGGCAGTCGCCTTAGGCCCCAAATTCTTTTGTTAAATATAAATCTACCTATAGTCACTAGCCATGTGTTTTGAAAATTAGTTCTCTTCTTTACAGAATACAGACTGGGCACTCTATTATGTGATTGACTCTTCATCCCCTCTCTCTCTCTCTCTCTCAAATCTCTTCCTCTAATGCTGTGAGTCATTAAACCCCATTTAGAGTTTTCGCTTTAGGCCCCAACTTGTGTCGAGACGGTCCTGTTAGAGCATCATTACTATGAATGACGAATACAAAAAATTTATAATTAACTAAATAAAATAAAGTTAGAAGAAATAAATTAAAAGAAAATTGATGATTCTAGCTCTAATAAAAGAAATAGAACTAAAAATAAAAACCAAAAACTAAAAAATTGAACAAATAAACAATTATCAAAATTGTTTGTACATAGCCTGATAAGGAAACCAAGAGAGATATAGAGAGAAGATTGTGTTCCAACTAATATAGATTTTGGAGTATAGAAATATTAAGAAATATAACCATTTGAATAAAAAGAAATACTTAGAGAGATACAGTCTTATATTGAATTAGGAAACAATACTTATGAGGAGAGATAAATATTTGTTTGGGTGTGGCAAAAGTATGAACACAGAAGGTGTTACATGGAGGAGAGAAGCTGGGCCCAAAGGTTCGAGCTTTAGTATAAGCTTGGCTCATCCAAGTTTCACCCTTAAAACAGTCTAGAATTTGCAAAGTTTTAGAAAATCTAATCATCTAATGGTTAGAAATGATGTGAAAGGGGTTAATCCTGACCATGGCTAATCCAAATTGTGTCCTAATTATTTAGGTTCTAGGTTGATTACAAGTTGAATTGTGTTCGGATTTGGAGGACTTGCATATAGGAAGCGATTCCAATAGAATAGTATGCAGTGGTTTATTCATGTCAATGTCCGCACCCCCCTCGAGTACACAAGAAAGGAAGGATTTTTTGCAGCAACCCCCAAGCAAGCAGAGGCTTGAAAGCAATATTGGTGAGCAGGAGCGCACTTCCATGTTCTACACTGTATCAGTTCGTGTGAGAATTCTATCCACAAGCTATATACCTTTGAAAATCTAAAACTTGAATAATAAGTTATTCGACCGAGGCTTTTTTTCCAAACATTATTAGATAAATTCTAATTTTGATTTTAGAAAGGATAATCGGATATTAATTTGTTCGCGGTTGTGGCCATTGACAGTTGGATTCAACAGATCCACACAGTTGTTGCCTTGTGGACTGTGAATCTCTTGAATCCGATGGTCAATGGCCTCAAACCGCATATATTTCCATCCGTTTATCCGTGGGAAAGCATTTTCCTATTAGAAATAAAAGCATGATGAAGATGCAAATCTACCCATGGTTAGCTTTTAAGCGTGATACTTGATATCAAGATAACAAAAAGAAGAAGGATAGCAAGAAACTCCTCGAGAGAGTTGCACAGATGCAACCCCATAAAAGACAAGGACAATGGCCTCACCTATAATTAGAACACTTCTTTTGTTGTTGTATTTGGTGGGGTTGCATCTGTGCAACTCCATCAAGGGGTTGCTTGCTACCATTCCTCTAATAAAAAACAAGGGTGTAAACAACTGCACTAATCTACTCTGAAGGAGAAAAGAGGTACCTTTTGGAGGGTAAGTGCATTCCATACCCCCATAGTCCCTGCAAGCCAAATAGAAAATAGCTCTAATGCTGTATTTAGTCTATCCAGGATATATAGAGCCATGGCCTGCAATCAAACACCTCCAAGGAAACATATTGCTACATCGATCCCCTTATATGAATTCAGCCCTATATTTCTACGAACACAATAAAACATAGGAAAACAGTTACGAAATCATCGATCCATATAACACAAACATAATCACTTCTAGTGATCTTTCAATCTGTAGTCTCTGTCGAATTTGATATTTAATCTCCCTAATTCAGTCACCTATCCTATCGACAAATCTTCCACCAAGGATTCACACGCACACAGTTTCTCTCACCCGCGCGCCAACTCATTTCATTAACCATAAGAATTTTGGAAATTATATTCACGTTTAGTATTCCAATCAAGTAGGTTATTTACCAAGTAAAATGGGATTGCAAGAGCTTGCTTATGTCCCATGCCTTACACATGCACCCATGCTTCATGACATCTAAATGGCAACTAGTCCTCATCCATGAAATGGATTTATAAAAATCAAAATCAAAATTCACCTTATTTATCAAAAATCAAATTCCGGGCACAACCCTAGCTAACGATTTATTGGTAGGGATGCTAAGAAGAGGACGGGGGTAAGTTTGGATTGTTAATACCATTACATTTTATAAAATGGGTTTTTTTTTCCCGGCAGACGAGCAGGATGACCAGTAAGTGAACATGAACTTAACGACATTTAATTCTTCAAATGCTACATGATTTAGATGCAAGATATGCTCATTGAGGATTACAAATGAGTATATAAACCCTATAATTTTGAATCATAAGAGAATTGTCTCGATACAAATAAACGAAACCTTAATTTCTGTATCATTTATAATGCTAAACAAGAACTGTCTCAAACCTTAATTTCTGTATCATTTATAACCGCAAGTATAGCTTACATTCTAGTAGAAAACATCTAAGAAATTAACTAGGTTAAGGGTTAGAAATTGGATGGCACAAACAATAAAACTACCTCCAAGATCTTGTAAAGACAGATTAATAACCGCAATTCATCGGCTCATCGTAGATCATTTCTTTCGTTCTTCTTGTTCGATGTTTCCAAATAGACTTGTCACAGAGACGGCCAATATACCTACAGAAACGAAAGAAACACTCTTCATGGTATCCCCCTTGTCTTTTATATCAAGAATATCGAAGTTGATAAAAAAAGTACTTAGCTGTACAATATAACAGCAACTATAAAGTAATATATGTAATAGTGCATGTACTAGGGATCGTGACCCAGTCGAAGCTCTAAATCCAGTTCATCTTCTTCCTTATCTTGCCTCTGCTGTTCTTCTTTCTCATCTTTACGCGTCGGACCGATTTGCAAGCTTAAATTTATGCACCGATCCTCCTTGAACCAATTCAAAGACCTCGACTTTTGAATGTGCAAATCATCGGCATAGTATGGATGTGGGTGTCTAGTGCTAGATGTGGATGGTGGTACATACATCTGATAACCCATCGGTGTCTGGTGCGCCGGAAAATAATATGGTGGGTGGTTTGAAATTGTCTGAAAATATGCAGGTGTCGCATATTCTTCGATGGATTGGTTCGAAACCGGAGGAATTGCCGAAGGCTGCCTAATCTTGGCTCTATCTCTCCTATGGATATTCATGTGTCCACCCAAGGCTTGTGCAGTGGTGAAGCCTCGCTTGCAAAACACACATTCATAGGAGCGGCCGATACCATCGACATCGTTGACTTGCTCTTGCTGATGATCACTTTCTTCGTTCGATTTCTTCGAGTCTTTGTGCTGGGATGATTCCATGACTAAGTGTCTTGTCTGGAGAATTGAATTGAAAATTTTTGAATCTTGGTGTTAGAAGGGCAAGAACAGTTTGAAAGGGTATATACTGAATATGGTGTGAATTATGAAGGGAGAGAGGTAGCTAGGGTTGAGAAGTGGAGAAAGGTTTTATAGAGTGAGGAGGGAAGTGAAAAGGACATATTGGCGTTGTCATAGTGTCTACAGTTGTGTTGAAGGAGACACGGTTTTGAGGTTTGCTTATGTTTCTATTGTTTTAGCCGGCTGTGTTTGTGGATCCATCCTTACTAACATTTTTTATCTTTTCTTTTGCTTTTATTTGTCTCCAATTTCAGCTCTTGTTGCTTTCATCCAGGTTTTCTTAACGCGGTTTTCATTTGGCACATCTCTCTCTCTCTCTCTCTCTCTCTCTCTCTCTCTCTCTCTCTCTCTCTCTCTCTCTCTCTCTCTCTCTCTACATGTATAACCATAAATAATTAAGGGTCTAAGAGACCCAGTAACCCTCTTACATTAGAATACTTAGTAATTTGTCACAGAGGCAACCACTAAAAAGCAACTAGAACACAAAAATTAGTTGCTCATGAATCTGAATTACTTTGATTTGGAAGCAAATTCCTGACATACTCTCAAGGAAAGATGTAGCTACGAACCTTCCAAGGTGGATGAATTGAGCAGACTACCTTGCATTTAGTTTTATGGGAAGTCCCTAATGGCAAATCCATCATCATCGTATCGATGTCGTCGTCATCACAACGATTACTAATAACTATTTTGGCAATAAAATGAACTGTAATTAGGGAAAATAATAACCCTAATACGCGACTAATGATGTGATGTACTTACAAGGAAGTGTCATTCTTTGCCATTTTTTTTCCAAAAATGCCCTTACAATATGAATTATATGTTGAATTTAAATAGGGACATTTTTGTTATAAACATGTCCCCAATGACTACTATGATACATGACGACATGTAAAGAGAGATGTACTAGAGGGAGAGCATGTTGGTCTAGTTCCTTACCTTTTGCCTTGAAATGTATGTTGATGGAGATACAAACAAAAAAAGGGGTTCCATAGGCAAGCACGCTGAGCATGAACTGATCTTTGAATAGCAAGCATAGGGGTAGCGCCTTAATTTCTATTTCTATTTAATTTTCCTTAATTTCTTGTTTTTTTGGTAATCAACTTTCCTTGTTAAGAAGTAGAGGATATCCCATGTGATACCCCTTTTATATAATTAGATATTTTCTAATGGGAAATTGGCCTTTTAATTTAGAACCTAAACCCAATTGTGGGATATTGGTCTAAGACTCTAAGTAGTGTCATCTGATCATCCATTAGAAAAAATAATGAGGACCCACTCTAGTCTTTGAATTCTAACCATTGATTACCAAATTTATTAGGTTTTCCGGCCGTTGATCCGTATCGACAATTTTTTGGTTGACAAGCGGGTCAGTGGATGAAAGCAGTTTTCGACACTCACAAACCATAATGAAGATGGTGTTGGTGTAATCCAAATTATTAAAACAAAAAAAAAAAAACCCAATATGGGGATGGACAACAACAAAGTGGAAAGTGGTTCAAAAGAAATGAGTAGGTTTAATTAATAAAAATAGAACTCAGTAACGTACCATTTGTCTTGTGTGGTGAAGCTTGTTTTGCAAGTTATTATTAGATGAAAGAGAGGGAAAAAACGCGTAGTTTTACCAGACAATATTCTTTCTACAAAATGTAGAAAGAAATGATGGGAAGAGATGACCAGTCTTAATTAAGACCCAAAAAGGCCATAGTCATCCACACAATCTGATCGAAGATCATCAACGACAACAATGTGAGCCCTGCAACTACTACTACCACCACCAAAACGAGAGAGAGAGAGAGAGAGAGTTACAGCTTCATGTATTGCAGAGTCATCCCTCCAAACAGGCCCTTAGAAAACATATATCATCGTGGTCATCATCATCATTAACGTACAGTGCCTTATCCGAATTGTTTAGGGTCGGCAGCACGAATCATGTTTCTCCATGTACTATTTGGAAAAAGTCGTCCGCTGGTTACCAACATGACGCAAAACCTACGAGGAAAAATCTAAGTATACCATGCAAATAAAAAGTATAGTATTTTAGTAATACCTCCCTGAAATTTGATAGTAATTAGTAAAATACCCCCATAATACTTTCAAACTTTCGAATTACCCTCACGAGCTAGTTTAACAGTGGTTGACTTAAGTTAAAATGGACTTGAATCACATGTGGTTGGCACTGTAATTGCAATATTATTGTCCTTTCATAGGTTCATTAACAGGCGCATGATGCATGTCACGTTTTAACATTAGTCAAATGATGGTTAAACTAGGTCAAGGGAGCTATTCCAAAAGTTTGGAAGTATAAGGGGGTATTACTAGTTACTTGCAATTTTCAGGGGGTGTTACTAAATACGCTAAGGGGGTATTAGTATCCACGTGGCACATTCTTTCTGCCCACGACTTATTTTTGGTGCATAGGGGTCAGTGGGTCCAGTGTGCCACGTGGCATTTATGGGAAAGTCGTGTACTTTTGGATACCGACATGGCATAGATGGTCTCTCCTTTCAGTACTTCGTATAGCTTGGGCCAGGAAATGCAAGGATAATAACCCCTCTTAGAAAAGTTAATTTTATTCCTAAGTTGCTGCTCTCACTCTAGAACTTTGATTGATACTTCTCTGAAAATTGCTCACAATATGTTGGAGGCGCAGCTTGATTTTTCCCGGACAAATCTTTGTATCAAAATTTTGATGCAGAAGTCCCTCAATTTGCCACGTAGTACTCTTTCGGGCCCACTATCCCCCTGAATGTTTGACCCACGCCTTGGTGGACCCATACACCAAAAATCAGTATGATTAGTGATTCCTAGCCATTGGATTTGAGCACTTTTTCATCATGGGCTTGGAACCTACTCGATCATAGGCCGGTTTATAAAGCCCATGGCGAAAAAGTGCTCAAATCCTACGGCTAGAAATCACCAATCATGCCGATTTTTGGTGTGTTGGTCAATTATAGTGTGGGCCCAACATTGAGGGGGCTAGTGGGCCCGAATGAGTCTACTGCATTGCAATTTGAGGGATTTCTGCATCAAAATTTCGATATAGTAGTTTGCAACAGCCCACTTTTCCCATCTAATGCTCCACCAACCTTGGTGACAATTCCCTATTTTTTAAGGGTAGTGTTAGCATTGTCCCTAGGACGATACTGGCAGCGTCCTAAGGTCCGGACAATTGATGGCCATCAAGATTACCACCATCAGAATCTCTCTCTCTCTCTCTCTCTCGGCTGCTCCTAGAACCCGAGAGGGAGAGGGAGAGGAAGAGGAAGAGAGATCAAGAGAGGAAGTGATAGAGTGGAAGAGAGAGGGGGAGAGAGAGCGGTGGTGGCGTAGAAGTGCCGCCCCTGCTATATGGTTCAGTGTTTGTTTGTTTGTTTTGTTTTTATTTTGTGCAACTTGTGGTGTGTGTAGATTAGATGTGTGTGTAGAATGGAAATGGTGTGTACAACTAATGACACCCTTGATATTTCATGGGAAGTTTTTACCTCTTCATATCAATATTTTTTATTTGACAAAAATACCCCTCAAATATTTTTTACGAACACACGCATTGGCGCTGATGTGCGCACCTCGACAAACAAATGTGTGTTTTTAAATAACACGAAAATGCACTCACACGACACAGATTTCACTATGCTCCAAGGCAGGCAAAAAAAAAAAGGTCTCGATACAATAATAATCATCTCACGAAAATCGAGGTATATTTATCCCTAAAACGAAACTAGGATTTTAGTATCTTTATGTAAGAGTACGAAAACACTGTTTAATTAGGAAAAAAACCTTCTAGAAAATGTTGGGAACAGTAGCTTGATTTATTGTACTATAGCACCATCAAGTTCCATATAACATAACATGATTATTCCCCTTCAAGGCTCTCACGAGGCATTCTGGCCGATGGAGAGCATAACCACTTAAATACAAAAAAATGGTCATTGTGTATGTATCACAACCGATACAATAGAAGTATTAGCTAGGTCAGGGTCGACACGTGGCAGAGGAGGAGCATATAAAAATAAGAATTTACAGAAGAAAGAGGAAGGAGGAAAAAGCAAGAGAGAAAGAGGATGCAATTTGTAGCATCCAATGTATTCTGTAATGAATGTGAATATATATATATATATATTTGATAGTGAAGATTAGCCGGAGATCGGCACCCCGTGGACGTAGTCACCGGCAAGAGACCGGCGACGAACCACATACGTACGTATTGTGTTGGTTTGTGATTTATTTCTTTAATTTTATTATTTATATTGCCTCTATTAACTTGAGATTGTTGTTGTGGGAGGATGGAAGATCGAACAGCAACCCCGATTTATATCCCCTACAACCGCTTCGAAGGTGGGCTTTTTTGGTTGTGGTCATGTGTTTTAGTTAATGACTTGCATGACTAAAAAATAGCAAGGATACCCATGAAAGCAATGATTGACAGCCCTCTAGCTTTGAGTAGATAATAAATTTAATAAAATTAAAAGGCCTTATTTAGAATTGGATAGGGCTGTAACTTGGACGAGACCAACCCAAGCCCGATTCAAGCCTACCCGCCCGACTTCTAATTGGGTTTGATTTGGCTTTTACAAAGCTCAGGTTGGGTTCGGGGTTGTATATTAGAACCCAATCTAAACTCGGGTTGGACTGAGGTTCAGGCCTCAAGTTGCCGGACCCAACCCAAACCCGACTATTTTAATATAAAAAACTAATTTTGTAAAAATAAGCTAGAGGGTGTGTGTGGATGCAGGCGTAACTCTCTTTTGGATTGAGTACTGTCAACATTCGAGGGTACCAAAACATCATGGAAATAACTATTTTGGTGTTTGGCTTAGAGAGATTGGTGTTATAAATTGATTGGTTGTCTGGCATTCTATCCCATATATCCATGTGCTACTCTGGTTTCTCCAATGGCGTCCCAAATTTGTAACAGATGTCGGTAGGGTTGCAAACGGGCCAGCCCATGAGAAGTTTTGGGTCTGAATTTGAATTGCATTGTGTCGGGCCTGTTAAAAATTTAATAAAAAAATATAGGCCCAGGCCCAATCCATTTGCAACCCTAGTTGGTGGGTGGGAGGTGAGGTGGTCTGTACCTACTTCCCAAATACCAGTCTGCGAATTTGGGTGTACTTCTGTATTGGATTTTTGTTACAGTTCAGGTTTTAGCGTGTGATTATTTTTTCATTTTCTCTATTTTGCGTTAACGTTGTAGGCTTGTGGCCAAACATGCCCTATAAAATTAATTTCCCATATCCAGCTTAAGAGCTTATTTATCATATCAAAACCCCACATCCAAACACCCGTATAAAAATTGTCGACCTAAAACTTCAGAAATCATCTTGGAAGTTGTTTGATGAAAAAGCCAAAAAAAAGTCCCCTCTATAAGGCGCTGGTTTTTTTTATTTTTTGGAAAATGCTATCCCACGGATAACCAAACAAAAATGTGCAGTTTCTGGGTATATTGACCGTTGGATTCAAGAGCTCCATAGTTCATGAGGCAACGATTGCATGGATATCTTGTGGGGCCCACATGCAGATGAGTTGATTCCGCACAAAAAAAATTCAGCACTTAACCCTATCAAATGTAGATGTTAAGTTAATAGTATAAATGGACGGCTCAGAAGATTTAAACTTCTAATCCTACAAGGATAGAAATGTGCGGAATGGACTGATTTTATATGAGGTTGATATCTATGTTGAAAAGAATATAATCACTGACAATAACCCTTATGTGAACCCCACAACTATATATAAGACCAGGCTGAGGGACTCGCCTGATTGCACTCGTCTTTTCACCCGTGCCCTTGGCCGTAGATTTTGAGAATCCAAGGATCATTGTTGAATTCTCGAAATCCACGACCGAGATCACGAGTGAGAAGACAAGTGCAATTAGAGAGTCCCCTGATCCCAACCCATATATATATGTGTGTGTGTGTGTGGGTGGGTTGGGTCAGGTTGACCGAGGCCTCAGCTAGATCCCGACCCGTGTACAAAAAAGGTCAGTCCAGCCCCGGCCCAACATCAGGTTGACCCGCCCAAGTTGTAGCCCTAGTCTGATCTTTTTTTTTTTTTTTGAATATTCTCCTTTCAATCACATGTGTCTCACCCGCCATGTGCAGATAGCGGCCCCTGATTTTTTATCACATCGAAAGTTGCTCCACAGAAAACATGAGAGAGAGAGAGAGAGAGAGTGAGGCATCAGCTGCAAAGAGTTGTCCAGGTTATATGTGTGGAGGGGTCAATAAAGACCTGTTTGTGCGAATCAGAAGCCATACCGTCCCTCAGAAGACAAAGACTAATCATCTGTCAGAACACAAACCAGATAGTTTTATATGTTTTATTCACCAACTTTCCAAGAAACTCTTCTATGATCTATCTCAGAGATTGATGGAATTTTTTTTCTACATAGACAACCAAAATGTTACAAGTCGACAAGACAGCAACCAAATGACCATTGCTTGATTCTGCCTTCGCCAATCGGAACAATATCACTAACTACAAACACCCTTTCTTGTCATACACAAATATAGTAAACGTTCACTAAAATTAGCGGAGCTTTTAGCAGCTGCAAGATGGGGTTCAAGCTCTCATGAAAGATACACCCATATATCTCCTTCAATCAATTTAATTAGTGTGGAAGAGAAGGCAACCTGTTTGTTCTGCGGGTAATGCCTGCAGTTTCGATCATACAACCTTATAAAAGCTCAGCTATATTTAGCAAGGAAAGGATTTAGCTAAACCATGCCAGATCTTTTGCCTCCTTCGGTTCTTCCCTATGAAATTTCTAAGATTATATCTTGGTATGATTTGGTGCTGTAGGCCTTCCAAGAGGTGCCCATTAGTTCGACATTTTTATCATCTCCAGAGCTGGAAATGTGTCTCTAAGTACCTCTGTTGGATATGCACCCATGGATACTGAACCGGGTTGGGTCTGGATCGTGGTTTTATTGGTCGGATCATCGGATGCGGGTTGGATATGGGTCGACGTCTGAGTCACTGTGTTGAGGTTTAATTTTCAGCAAAATACTTGGATCCGACCCATATACATCTCTATTGCTTGGGCTTGGTCAATCAATTTTGATCACGTGTGTTTCGTATCATGTGGTGTTGATTGAAGTCATATCAGCATCTAGATTAACCTAAATCGACCCATTTTATGCCCTAGTTGCATGGCATAAAGGATATTACCATTGCATTATAATGCGAAGACGGCTACGTCATTGGTCAAGGGAGGCAAGTCTAAATTTTCTGAATCTATGGAGGAATATCGAATTTGGCTAATTACCGAGGGAGGCATGTGAAAGAAAAACCCAAAGGGCCAATAAAATATCTAAGAAAAACTAAATTAAACCAGGGTTGGTAAAATATTTGGTCAAAGGAAGTCAAATCTAAATCTTCTAAATATACGGAGGGACATCTAATTTCGCTAATTAATGAGCGAGTTAAGTGAAGGAGAAACCCAAAACCCCAATAAAATATATAAGAAAAACTAAATGAAACCTAATTAAATTAACCAGGTTAGGTAAAATATTTACATTTAAAGGGTCATAAGATAAACCTCAAATCATCATTTTAATTTGCAAAAAGAGAAATCATACGTATTTTAGTAACACCCCCTGAAAGTTGAAAGTAATTAGTTGTACACCCTTAACTTTTAAACTTTAGGATTACCACCCTTGACCTAGTTTAATTAACACATTAACGCTAGTCAAAAGTGTTAATTAAACTAGGTCAAGGGGGGTAATCCTAAAGTTTAAAATTATAAGGGGGTACAACTAATTACTTTCAAATTTCAGGGGGGGTGTTACTAAAATACCCTAAAATTTAAGGTTTATGGATAAATTTGGGAGAACTTTTATTCTTAAGGGGTACATAAAGATATTTATGACTAAGTAATATCCAAATATGGTAAGAGACATTTGCAGGTGGTACCCCTATGGGATTTTCTATTTTGGGCTTAGAATTTGATGGGCTTTGCTACAACCCTCATTACTACTCCCTCGGACCCAACCACCCAACTCCATAACGTCATTATATTACACAGGTCAGTGATGAATACCCTTTTTGTTTTCTCTCTTTCTTTTTCTAAGTTTTGAGAAATGGTTTTCCTTTGTTTGTTTGTTCTTGTTGTTCTTACATGTTTCTAGGTTTTAAACTTTTGAGAGATGGGTTTTCTTTCTTTTCTTATTACTTAAGTTAGATAGCTTGTTGGTTCTTATTGTTCTGATCTTGTTAGGTTGGATGGAATCAAAAGCATACATGGAGAGAACCAGTTCGAACACCATGAAAGATAGTGGTGTTGGTGGTAGAAGCTTTGGAGATCATAACAGCAAGAAGATTAAAGACTCATGGAACTTCAACAACCACTACTACAGAGGAGATTCGGTAGCTGAGGTTTCATGGCCTCCAAGATCTTATACATGTAGCTTCTGTAAAAGGGAATTTCGATCTGCTCAAGCTCTTGGGGGTCACATGAACGTTCACAGGAGAGATAGAGCCAGGTTGAGACAGTCAACTTTTTGTGACCCTAATTTCTCATCATCCTCTTCTTCAACTAAGATCCCACAATTCAGTACTTACACAGTTCCTTCCTTGGTTACTCCATCTGTTACTTGTCTATCTTCATCATCTTCAGCTTCTTCAAGCTCGAAAGGCGGAGATATAACAAAGACCATGAAAGCCGCCATCTTTGGAGTTGGAGAACTGAAGGGTTTTATGGAAGAAGATGACTGCAAGATTTTGAAGAAAATAGAGATCATTACATCGGATTTGGATGTCAGTCTGTGTTCTAAGGAAGATTTGGATTTGGAGCTCAGGCTTGGGTCTTCTTAGCTGCACTACTACTCACAACTTTACACTACTCGATGATCCATGCTGCATTTTCATTTACTAGTAGAAGAAATGTAAGATTTGAGTGCTGCATGTATTGATGATTTCCTACTCTTCGGCCATGAAATGTTAAGCTTTTGTTGTTCTTGTTTTCATTGTCGGTGGTGCATGTGGTTCTTGTTAGGTTAACTATAACATAACAACGTATAAAGTTGTTTACATTATCATCTTGGGTCAAAAAATTTTTTTTTTAAAAGGATGGTTTTAGTAGCTGATCATCTCTCATGATTTTTCTCAAAGAAATGAAGACTTGTTCTTGTTTTGTGACATAAATAAAAGGGTGTTACCTTAAGATTTAGTGACTTGCTAAACGTGTGACACGTGAGGTATCATGATGGCTCACGTGTAAATGAAGGAATTGAGTTTGTCTTCAGAAAAAAAAAAAAAAAAAAAAAGCAAAGTAGGTACAAGAATGATGGTATCTTAGGAGACATTATGGTATGTCTTGTAATGTTGAGGGGTAGCAGATGTTCAAAGTTCAAACCTGTCCACACTATAAAAATGTGTATCTTATTAGATGTGATAAATATATGTCATCAATAATATTTAATCCACCATTGCAAAAAAAAATAAAATGGGAGAATTAATTTTTTTGCAACATGGTGGTGCCCTGCTTTACAATCGATGGAATACCGGCCTTTATCAGGTAAACATCATGTTGTCCGTCTACAAAAAAAAAAGTGTTCGTAAACGTGGTGTATAACAATTGTTTAGAAGAAAACTAGGTCGTAAACGAATAGGATTACAATAGTTTTCTCTCTCTCTCTCACTCTCTCAATGTACAAGTGAAACCCCAACGCTATTTTATAGAATATGTAATATCTGATGCAATAAAATACCCGAAGTATCTCTAGTACAAGTTGTACTCCAACGCAAACTGTATAAACTTGTACATGCAAAAAACATCATTGGCACTGGACCCTCATAGGGGACGCTTGGCAAACAAAAATAAGCAACACAAAAATAAGTAACTTATTAACTTTTATAAGCCAAAAAGTTAAAAAAGTTGGTTTGGATGTGTTTCATATTTTATAACTTATGAAAAGTTAGAAACTAACTTAAAATTGAGAAGCTACTTTTTTCAGCTTTTAACTTCTAAGAGAAATTACTTCTAAAAAATTAGAAGGCCTCCGACGCTTTTAATTCTATAACTTATTTAGACGTAAAAAATCAACTAGTAACTTCTACTACAAGTAGAAATACTTTTACTTCTCGTAAACTTATTGCTTAATTAACAATAAAATTCTTGTAGAATAGTACTTCCTGCATAATACAAGACACCTAATATAATAAAACTACTTAGCTAATACTAAAAAAAATAAATGTAAAATAACTTTTAAATTAAAACCAGCTCTTTGCAAGAGTTTTATTCTGACTAATGTAAGTTGTTATTAAGGTCAAGGTTTAAAGGGGACCATTATAATGGTATAATGGACTGTGAGCATTACCATTTTTTTCCGTTATAATGAAAAAAATGCTCAGGGGCAAAAAATGGAATATAATGGAAATAACGAAAAATGTCGACAAGGCTCGAGTCTGCTTATCTCCATGGGTCGTGAACATTAGCCGATACAAAGGTATATGATAACACCCAATTTTTTTTCGATTCCGCAGTTCGATCTATACTCTATTCAATATGGATGCTCATAAAAATATTTAAATCTCTCTATTCATTTTGGATCAAGTGAAAAATGTGTTGCACAAAATATGATTTCCACTCACTCTCTCTCTCTCTCTCTCTATCTCTCTCTCTATCAGATCATAGAAGAAGAAAAAGTTGAAGCGTGAGGGAGGTTAACCAATCTCTTTCCTTCGTCTCTGTACCGTTGTCAATGGCTCAGGTGGTTTCTTTTTGTTTGTTTTTTGCATGTTCCCGACAATGTCTGGGTGTCAGAGGGATGATGGGCTTTCCTTAAAACAGAAACACATGACTAAGACCTCTTTCCCGACGTACAAGAACACTATTCCTCAAATTCAAACTAAATCGAATCATAAATGATCTCTCTCTCTCACCTCTTTCCCGACACACAAAAAACACTCTTCCTCAAATTCAATCTAAAATCAATGAATCATAAAGGCTCTCTCTCTCTCTCTCTCTCTCTCTCGGACGTCATTAGTTGTGCGACGACACTGATAGAGAGAAGGGGAGAAATCAGACTGACTTAGCCCATGATAATGTTGCAAAAATAATTTTCCTCTTGAACAGATCTCGAATCTATTGTGTATAACATGGCCCACTCACGGATTGATCAGAACCATCCAATTAGTGGGCCACCTTGTTAGCGGATGGTGTGTGTTCCCACACACGTGTTGTTTTTGCCCGACGACTCGTTGGTGTACATAGAGTAAATGGTTGTTTTAACATGGCATCAAAGCCTTAAGGTCTGGGAGGTCGCAGGTTTAAGTCTCCAATGTAATGTATTCTCATTGAGGGGGAGTGTTAGCTGATGGTATGTAGCGCACATATTATGTTGACTCGACAACCCGTTGGTATACATAGTTGTAACGTCTTACCTCAATAAGTCGATCTTTAGGGGTAAATGGTTGTTTTAACATTTCAAAATGGAACAATTTCTAATGCTCAATGATTTGAGTTTTCATATTGGCTAATCGATGACTTTTGTTTTGATCAAAAGTAAATGTGACACATTCTAGCAAATTCTTTGGTATATATGCCATGTGATCTTCAACGTTCAACCACATTGTGTAAATCCACAAGAGGTGGACCAAACATCCATAAGTTCAGTGGGCCCAGAAGAGTGCTCAATGTGGCATTAGGGAGTCTCTATACTTACTACTTAGTTAAATCCTAGAGACAGGGTAGTGGTTTCTAACTTTCTACTATGAAGCGACTTTCTATGTGGGCATGTGGATCCAATAAGTTGCCGCCATCTATACATGATATAGTACAAACATTTTAAATTTTCATATTATTGTCCCATGTTGTGAGGGCAATGGCGGCATCTGATTGGGTCCACATGGCCACATCTAAAATGCTCCGCATCAAAAATTTGATCCTTTGGCCAGGCTATCATTTCCGAAATTGAATGCTGAAACCCTAACCCTAATCCAAATATATCGATCCTACCCCTAATGATGGCAAGAGTTAACACACAACCAGTGAGACAAAGTTGGTTGAGTGCTTTGTAAAGTAGACACACATTGTTGTAAGACTCCAATCCAATCCCCAAGAAGGGAGTCTGGTTGTATATGACCGGGTCCTATACGAAGTTTGATAGGACGCCTTCAAAAATGCTACGTGGCACTCTTTTGGGCTACTAACCCATGAATGTTTGCCCAACCCTTGGTGGACCTAGTGCCAAAAATATCCTGATTGATGATTTCTAGCCGTTGGATTTGAGCTTTTTTGTCATGGGCTTCATTGGCTTTCATGAAGCCCATGACAAAAAAAAAAGCACAAATCCAATGGTTAGGGTAATTTTTGGTGTGTAGGTCCACCAAGGGGTGGGCCAGTGAGCCTAAAGAGTGCCAAATAGCATTCTGGGGAAGGGTCCAGTACATTAAAAAGAAGGAAAAAATATAGCCTGCTTATTGATTTAACTCATTTCATAATGAATATGATTCTTAATCGTTGAGAAGATAAGAATTGATTGGACGGTTAGGATCATCCCATCACACAAAATTTAAGCTAGATGAATCTCTGTGAAAGGGCCATGCTGTTTGGTATAAAAACTGATTAGAAGACACAGGGGGCTTATTGAAAATAAATGAGAAGACAAAGGGGGGACTTGTAAAGCCGAAAAAGAAGGGCAAAATGGTCCCCCAAATAGATTCCGACATCCCTCTTACTCAGTTGTTTGAAACTGAATCTAGACGAACGCGAGCAAGAGCGAGGTTGGAAAGACAAAGCCAAGGATTTTAAGTGTCACGCGTAAACTGATTGGCCCTGTAAATCAGGGCAGGAGGCAAAGGGTACTTGGGAGGAGGAACCCCACGTGGGAGGTGTAAGTAGAGAGGAAGAGGGAGGGACAATTAGGAGAGAGGAGAGCTGGCAAGGAGCTTATTTTAGTGAAAGGAAGGGGCGTGGGATAAAGAAAGCCAGTCGGCGTACATCACCATCATGAATTATCATGCCCTTCATTCACTCATTCCTTTGCATTGCTTTCAACGACATGGAGATCACATGAACCTAAAATACTTATTAGACATAAATAAAGTGCTCTGCAGCATTTTAAATGGCCCTTATTATAACGGGTCACATCAGTCGCATCTGGGTAAAATAAATTAAATTTTTATTTTTATTTTTATTATTTTTTAATTAATCCTCCGATAAAAATAATACATCTTTCAAAAAAAAAAAAATTTGTATTAATTTTTCAAAAATAACTACCAATATATCGCTAAGCCCATTTTTTTGGGGGGGATTTGAGTGTTATTTTCAAAATAACGTAATGGGACCGGGACATTACCATTATATATGGTAATTATCATTATAATGGCCACTTCTTAAACAATGGTCCTATATATATATATATGGGTCAGGATCGGGGGACAACAATTTTCATAACATTTTTTACAACAATTTTGGCGTACCCACATGGAGGATGAATCAATGGTTGATTTTTGTGAGGATGATCTCCTCACCATATAGATCACCTCTACAAAAAAATAAGCCCATTCTAAAATTTCTAACCCCATCAAGTGTAGTCTTCAAGTTAATGGTAAAAATAGACAGTCCATAATTCTTCAACTTCTAAACCAGTCTAAGAATGTCAGAAGATCTGAATTTTTGTAAGGATGATCTTCTCGTCGTGGAGACCATCCTCGCCAAAAATCATCCAATTCAAAATTTTATAATTTATATATTGGCCTGCGCCAATTTTTTGTTGTAAAAAATGTTGTGAAAATTATTTTGAAAATTGTTGTCTTGGTCCAAAATCACATGTCAATGTGATCGCTGCACTTTTGTTGTTGATTTTAGAGTGCATGGGTATGTACTAGAAACATGTTTCCAATCAAATTTAAGACCTTGTGGCACCAATACTATTGTGTTAAGGTGTTCTATATTCTATAGGAGAGTACTGTTTTATAGGGATTTTGCTGTTAATCAAGCCAGAGTTTTATGGTGTTCATTTTTGTGCTGAGCTGGTTGCATGGTTTTAGGGGAGGCAGGACATCTCTCTTGTGGGTAGCTCTACAAGCACCCACGTCTTTCGGCTGGGCACCCACAATGGAAAAAAAAATGCCCCCCTCCAGTGTGGGCACCCACCTCTCTCTCTAGAGTCAATGGCATTTTTGTCCATATAAGTCCGTATAGTTTGTGTTGGGATACTTTTATGTATTTTACTATACCAAAGATTATACATTCTCTATAAGGGCGTTGGAATTTTACTTGCAGAGTGAGGTAATGCACTCTCACCCTTTAGATGTAGGCACATAAAATTGTTGTATATGTGTGATTGATCTTTCAAAAAATTCAGTCCAAAGTCAACATTAATGAATCATGGTGGCTGTCCAGCCACTACCATGGTAGATTAGATGATATGGTGGGCTTTTCCTCTATATAAGGTCTTAGGATATTCTTCGAGTGGTAAGAAGTCTCGGTCTTGCCTATTGGACTGCTCTGTGCTGAGACCAAATTAACTTGGGTGAGTCAACTTCAAGACCGAGTTGACCATTTCTGTGAGGAGCATAGAAATGCTCCATGTGGCACTCTTTCAGGCCCACTGACCCATTAATGACTGGCCCACCCTTTGATGGACCTATGTGCAAAAATCAGCCTGACTTGCGATCTCTGGCCAATGGGTTCAAGTGTTTTTCATGGGTTGATTTCTACCCATTGGATTCGAGCAAATCGAAGGACTGGAAATCACCCATCAGGCTGAGTTTTAGTGTGTAGGACCATCGAGGTGTGGGTCAATCATTCATGGGCCACGTGGCACTTTTTTTGCACCCCACAGCCAATTGTGCCCCTCTGCTAAAATAACTCCCTTTTATTATAGTAGGTAGTAATGGGGCTTATGAATCAGCCAATTTATCTACAGAGATGGATGATTAACATGTTTCACATAATTAACCTCTTTTAAGTTGTTGAGCTTTATGGCAACTTCAATGGGTAAAGTTTAAAATATGAAAGAGATTTAATTAAATTCTCTCGCTCAGAGGCAAATCCAAATAGGACAATGATGCTATGACCCTGAGGACAACATCCTCCCTAGGTCCTGACCAGTGGACGGTCTTCGAGAATTGTACAGTGCGAATCCCAAGGATCATACAGGATGCCCATCTAAGAATCTAAACAATGAACCGAACCAACCTGTCAAAAGTCAAATGGAAATCACCCTGATTGAAGTACAAGAGAACAATACAAGAATGCTGGCCTGATCTTGAACTTGGGAGCGTTCATGCATTTCTTTCAAAATGTGGGACCCACCAATCCTATGTCCCTTAATCGGCATTAATTCAGAGCTCTTGGGTGCACAGGCGACCCTGTACACAACTTTCTCAAGATTTCTTCCATTTTCCGCTAAAATTTCTTCCATAAAGCCCTCTTCAGTAGGGTAGAACACCGGTACTGCATTTTCAGTTCTTTTTTTGTTGCATTTATGTACAGCTTCATGCAAGGAAACCTGTAACCCTTCAGAAATACCCATATTTTTCCCCTTCCCGCTTATTGCACTCATTTCTTGAACTAGGATAATCAGGATAACAAATGTTGTAAACCAAGACCAGTTCTCACTTGCGCTGTTTTGTGACTTTTCTCAGCCTGCAGGTATGGGTTCACACATTGGCCATTTAAGAATCATTTTCAGGAAAGAAACATACTTCAATCAGGTCGTTAATGGCAGATAACATACACAACGGCTGAAGATGCTGCTACCATGTTATCTAAATATAAATATAAATATTGGAAGTAGCTACTAGAACTCACTAGGAATACCATCAGGTTCAAGAAAACGGGGTGGCATGTACTTAAATTTATCCACTTACTGGTCGAACCGAATGCAAAAGTTACATCAGATTTGATTCCCAGACGTGTAATTCCGGAGGATCTCTCCACCCATGTAAGGAGCAAGAGAAGCAGCATCAACTGCCAAAAACAGCATAGTGTAGATATTCTGTACAGAGATCATTTTACACTCTGAAATGACGCGCAGAGTTGTACATCCACTGCTCTCACAAGAGCCAATCACAATCAGCACCTTCAAAAGCCAAAGGCCAATCTTTAATCCCGAAGCTGTTCGTCGTCCCCGTCTTCAGGAGATTGGCATACTCCAAGATCTGTTCTTCCTGCAAAGAAAACCCACAAGGTAGATAGACATGGGTCAATACTTGACAAGATAAATTCAACTTCTCAACCACCAATGGATTTCTCCAACTAGAAGCAGCAGCACACCTGTCAAGTCAATATTTGCATTGTTTCTAGCATCCAGGCCACCCCTCCAGTCAGTTGACCGTGAAGGCATGGCATGCAATCCCCGAGGTTGTAGCATGAAACTACTTCCACCAATATTTTGATGATCATTGTTTCCCCTTACTGAGATTCTTCCAGAAGAGTCCGGTGCGGATCGGAAGCCAACACTTGAAACTGTTGCTCCAACTACTGGTGGTGGCAACTTGCTCGCAGAAGCCTCAACTTTTAGATCAGCACTAGCATCCTTTTTGGTGTCGATCACAAAGGAACCAGCAATTACCTATGGAGATGGGTGCATTAGGGTTATGTTGCAGATAGAAAACAGGGGATAGATAATTTACCAGAAAATACATTTCGGACAACAGTACCTGTACAGGGCCTGCGGCCTTTAAAGGCCCACCTACTCCACCTCCAACAATGCGGCCATCTGTACCAGACAAACACACACTGAGCCCACCAGTTCTCGAGGATGCTCCTCCTATCTCATTGTGCAGGAAAGATCCTGACAGTGAAAGGATTTCAAACCGTCCCTGAAACCAGATAGATCAGTAAATACTGATGCCTTGATGGTCAACCAAACACGGAATGGGGACCAGCAGTTCACGCTCCAATCCGGAAGCTCGAGTATGTAAATCCCAGGAATATGAAACCGCATTTGGAGGCATCTTAAGGATTTAATCAATTCAAACCAGCAATCTTCTAAACAATTAACAACCTACCAAATAGACAAGAGAATTCACTTTCTGACCTCGAATAGTTTAGGGTTTGAATTTGGCTTTTGTGGGGGAGTTCTAAAAGGTCAAAAGTCATGCTTTTTTAGGGTATACATTATGTTTTAATCAGGAGTATGTAACCCATTTTCCCTTAAATATGTAACTTGATATAAAATTAACCCAGTTTGAATGATATTTTCTCTTTTTGGGAAGTAAATATGTATATCTTATGAAAAAAGGAAAACCCCACAGTACAAGGAGAAGAAACAGAAACGGTTAGGAAGACCGTCACACACAAAAAATACAAGAAAGAAAGAGGCTGGATTAGCCTGGCCCCACAATAGAATCAAGCCATCTAATTACTAAAACAATGAGAATACCTTCACCCAACTCGGATGATAGAATCACACATTCAGTTCCCCAAATCTATTCTAGATCTGCATATATATAACTATCGCAGAACCTCAATACTTTTCTCATCCTAAGCCTGGGTTGTGTGAAATCATTACAAGTGGACCTTGTTCAAGAGACCCCGTGTTGGAAGGCACCAGAACTGGACAGGAACAAACTTATTTTTGATGGTAGCTTTTTGCCTGGGGAAGGCTGGTACTGGAGGAGCTTTTAGGAGTGCCGAGCATTACTCACAAGGTATTTTCTGGCCTGATCAGAAGTCAAAGAAGCAGCAGCATACACTCTTTTACAAGTTTTAAGATTTTTGAAGAATCTTTTGAGGGGTCAATCCTCAATGAATACAGAACGCCTAATTTTTTAGCATGGGAGAAGCGCACAGTACAGAAAAGTGGACCAACTTGCTAAGGAACGCATTCAAGCTCCTTTGTATAGTGGGGAGATCTCCTAATCCTCTTTATTTGTCTTATTAATAAAGTTTCTTTTACTACGGATAAAAAAAAGGATTTCCAAAACCAGAGCAAATCTATACATTTGATTATTTACCAACTCTTTCCCAAATTCTACCTCTTAATAAACTCAACTAAACTAAAACTGTTGTAGAATCTGTTAATACTATGCATGTAAGGTGTAAAAATTTACCATTAGCATATAAACATGGAGAAGTGAAAAGCAGCAACCGGAATTGACTGAAGATAAAAGATAAAAGATAAAAGTCTAAGAAGTTGGCTGAATAGGGAAGATCTCTCCTAATCTTCTCTATTTTTCTTATTAATAAAGTTTCTTTTATTACCAATAAAAAAAAGGGATTTCCAAGACCACAGCAAATCTATATATTTTGATCATTCACAAACTTTTTCCCAAATTCTAACTCCTAATAAACTCAACTAAACTAAAACTGCTGCAGAATCTATTAATACTATGCAAGTAAGGTGTAAATTTTCCACGAGCATACAAACAGGGAGAAGTGATAACCAGCAATCAGAATTCGCTGAAGACAAAAGACATGAAAACCCTAAGTTAAACATAGAACCTTAAGCAGTTTGTTTATAATTTTTCCACATCTATTTAAATTAATGTTGTTCCAAATCAAAGTTTGACAACACAGCAAAAGCAGAAACCGCAGGAAAGATTTCAAAAATTGTTTACCTCATAGGTCACATTGCCCCCCAATGTGGCTGGCTGACGGAGAGATGCATTAGAAATTGAACCAGATGCTGAGAGAATACACACTGCACGCTTGCGTTGTTGCATGAATGACATGATTTTCTGGGCCACATCCTATTGAACAAATCCAGTGTTAGGAGGGTTTATATAAACACAAAATAACAGTGTCCGCTCTTTGAAATACACATCGCAACCAAGATACAATAACAATCAAGGGATCAAAAATTAAAAGAAAGAGTTATCCATAGAACTTATGATTCAGTAACAAAATTGAAGTAGATTGAAATCAATCATGGGACAATATTCGGTCGGGTTCATAATACTATTCTATATCCTACTATCTCCAAGATAGTTAAATCTTCAGAATGGAAATGTAAGGAAATTTTGACCAGGAAAATCAACTTCAAACAGTTGAGGAAACATTGATTGCCTTAAGTGGAAGTGGTTAGAGATCCTTCATCCAGAATCTCTGACACCAACTCGTTACAACATATCGCTAAGATTCTCAATAAATTAGACTATCGACATATTTAAATGATCTCATTTTAGGGCATAACAAGGAATTAGGGTACTTCAACAGCAAGTTAAATCAACCTCCTTTGGACAATCACGACTGAAAATAAGTGGGAGAGATAGTCTATCATAACACGGTTGAGAATTTCTAGTAAGCATCATATCTACCACGAACCCAAGAAATATGGAATAGTTTGTTAATGTAACACGGGTACTTCTGTACTTTTACCTTTATTACAGCACTAGTACCTAAAATAATTGTGAGGGCCGACTAATGTGAGTTTAAGACAATAGTTTGACTTCCACTTCTCTCTCTATTCTTCTCCTTCCTCTTTCTATCTCAAAACCCTAATTTACTCAACATGGTATCAAAGCGTATGATCCATTAACTAGGGTGTAGGGTTTTCTCTTTTCTTTTTGTTCTTTCCTTTTCCTCTATTTTTCTTTTCTCCTTTGTGGTGAGAAATAGTAACCAAACCAAACCCTAGGTTTTCCCATTATTTTTTTTCCCTTTTGTGGTGGGTCCTACCACCTATACTGTGTGTGGATGCGCATGAGGTCATTCATGCACATTTGAAGGGATAACCTTGGCCTATATGTGTTTATATGCATACCGCGGAGGAGAAGTTGCTGCAGCATAATGTATTGTCTCCAAGGCAAATGGCAGCTTTCTTGTATTAGTAAGTCCAGCATTGATGCCTCTTGTGAGTGAGCAGGTTAAAAACAAATGGTTCTAACTTCTCTTCAAGCATCAATAAAGTTTAGCATAATTTGATATTGTCCATGCTGATGTACTGGGACTGGCTCTGGGTTTTTTTCAAAAGCCAGATCAGTATACTACGTATGGCTTTTCTTTCACATACTAGGATTTATTTTCTTCTATTTAAACCTCGATCTTTGAAGTTTCAAGTCTTCTATAACTCTTATTGAAACTCATTCCACACATAAGTAATAGTTGTTGGTTCTTACTGAATGGTAATCAATCAAAGGACAGGACTTACCCTCCAATGATACCCAGATACTTGAACATTCCCAGCATACATGTATCTACACAATATGATCAAAGATACTGCATGGATACTTTTACCTTACAATTTTCTAATTCCTTATTTTACTATTGGTTGTTTTCTTAACTCTTAACCATTTTTTCAACTGTTTTGAAACAAAAATATATAAATATTATAGTATAACAAATCTTACTGTAAGTATCTTCACAACATTCATTACATTTGGTAAGCTGTAAAGCATAGTACCCACATATTGGATCCATGGTTCAAAATTCCGTTCAGTATGACGTCTTGTTATGGTAGGATATTGAAACGATATATAGGATACATCATCTTGTGCCAAAAGCCTATTTAAGTACTAACACTAGTTTAGAACCTTATTTTCATGGTATATGTCTTCTTATAACACATAAGTGCTAAAATAAAGAAATTTTTAGCCTAATTAAGCATTAAAAAATTGTTCACTCTTATCGACACATATATTGTATTGTTTTTCCATCGTCTCTTTCTGTCTCAGTCGAGACGCCTCATTCTGTCAGCTTACTGAGAAAACGAGGTGAAACAATATTTTAAACCTTGATTGGCTCTGTACCCATGTCCTAGATTTTGGAAAATGAGTAATCATATCCCTGTTTTATGTAATCAACTAAATTCATAAGGTACAATGGGAATAAAAATGGATACCAGTTGATGCATGACGAAATGTAATGGCCCCAAACTAAAGGATGAGATTAACAGAAAATTATTAAGAACAATGAAATCGTAAATTTCAATGCTATTCACACGCAAATAATTAGATTAAAGAAAATAAATTTATTAAAATTCAAGGCCTTCATAGAATCCCACAATATTAGACCCGATGCTTTAACAGCGAGGTAATGGAAGGTGAAACTTCCAACAAAGCTTAGATAACCAATAAGGCTGAAACAGATCTGAAATGGTTTCTTTTTCCAAGAGATTATAAGTTATTTGAAGTTCAGAAAAGTTTCTGACAAGTTTCGGGGCTTTCTGACAAGTATCAAATTTTAGGGATTTCTATGGTTACCGCAGGGATCTGGGAGTGTTTGGGGGTTGTGGTAAGGGTTTTGGGAGGGTTTAGAGTGTTGTAGGAAGAACTAATGTAGGGGGTTACTATTCACGTCACTATTCACGGGGCACTATTCATGTGACGCTATTCACGGCACTATTCATGCAACACAATTCACAGTGTTGTTCAATGGTTAGGGTTTAGAGATGGAAGAGATACAGTTGGGTTTTCTAGATCAAACTTGATCCAAAAATAAAATAAAGATGGAGAAAGACGAGAACAAGAGAGAAGAGAGAGAGATAGAAGTTACCTTCGGATTCGCACCGAGTAGCTTGAATTCACACCAAAGAAGAAGAGAGCACTCCACAAGAGAATTCTCAATAACAAGATTCAATATATTTCATTATCATTAATGAAAGATTACAACTAAAAGAGTTTATATAATAACTCAAAACATAATCTCAGCCATTCATCTAATCTAATGGTCAAAAAAATACAGCAACTTAAATTAAAAAGCAAAATTATAATGAGATCCCTAAACTTTGGGCTAATTTCAAAGACAACCAAAACTCTTAAAAATATCAAAATAAGCCTAGAAAAAAGCAAAAAAAGACTCTAAAACCTCCCTACGCAGCCCACATCCATCTTTCCAATGTAGAGTCTTCAAAATCTTCTTGTCTTCCATTGGTAGAACCCATAGGAAGCTTTGATGTCCGCATCACAAGTGCTACAATCTTGTGCCACAACATCATTGATAGGACACGATATTTTATACCCATTCAACGTGTTTTTTCTTCACATCTCTAGTTCCATATCCTATGTTTCTCCTATTCTTTCTCTCCAATAATATCTTTTTTCACCAGTGTCGATCCTAAACTTCATCTAATTTATTTTGTAGGAAAAGAAGTGCTGCTTGAGGGCATAAACGGAACTCTATGATCTAAAGACATTATTGCAGATCCACAATGTACAGTGTTTTTAAAGGGCATTTGGGGCGTACACCTCGAGGCGCGTCTCAGGGTGAGGCTCTTGAAAAATGCCTTGAGGCGCAGCAAAAAGGCGAAAAAACACTTGAGGCGTACACCTCAAATGTTTTTTAATTGTTTGTCCTAGGAAAAAATGTCTTTTTACAAGATATAAAAAAAAATTTAATTTTAAAAAATTAGAAAATTTGTATGAGACTATCAAGAAGAGGATGTTCACCCATGTACGTTTAATACATTAACACTCCCCCTCAAGTTGGAGCATATATATAATAAATGCTCAACTTGGAACATAGAAACTCACTCCTTACATGACCTAATGCCTTGGTAAACAAATCAGCCAATTGATATAGATTTTACATAAAAGTACATGTATCACCGTTCTGAATTTTCTCCCTCATGAAATGACAATCAACTTCTATGTATTTGGCCCTCTCATGAAAGACAAGATTAGACGCAATATGAACTGGAGCTTAATTATCACATAGGAACATGCAGATTAACTGTAAACCCAATCTCCTGAAGAAAATTCCTCAACCACGTCAATTCATTAGTCGTATTTGCTATAGCTTGATACCTTGCTTCAACACTCGTCCGAGCCACAACACTTTGTTTCTTACTCCGCCAGGAGATCAAGTTCCTACCTAGAAAAGTACAATAACTTGTGGTGGATATTCTATTAAACGACGAACCAGTCCAATCAGAATCCGCATACCCCTCAATACACACATGACCAACCGATTTGTATAATAAGCCACAATCAGGTGCACCCTTGAGATACTTCAAAACACAAATCACAACTTCAAAATGTGGAACAAGAGGCTTTTGCATGAACTGACTTATCACATTTGTAGCAAATGAGATATTTGGTCTAACAATAGTGAGGTAATTAAGTTTACCAACTAATCTCTGATGCTTCCCCAGATTATCGAATAAATCTCCTTGATCAACTACGAGTTTCAAATTAGGATCCATTGGTTTAGAACCCAATAAACCAATCTCCTCCAATAAATCCAATACATATTTACGTTGTGAAAGATTGATCTCAGGCTTGGACCTTGCAACTTCAATCCCCAGAAAATATCTTGGTTATCCAAGATCCTTAGTGTGAAAGTGATCGGGCAAGAACTGTTTCAAATCTACAATTCCCTTGGCATCACTTCCTGTAACAATATCATCAACATAAACAACTAGAATAATCTTCCCAGTCTCGGAATTAATTCCTGTAACAATATCATCAACATAAACAACTAGAATAATCTTCCCAGTCTCGGAATTACGAACAAATAACGAATGATCTAATTGGCAACATGTTAATCCAACCTGAAGAACAACTTCACCGAATTAGCCAAACCAAGCATGCATCAACTATTTCATCCATATATCACTTTCCACAATCTACATACCTTTAAAAACTCCCCCTGAACAACAAATCTAAGTGGTTAACTCCCATACACCTCCTCATCCAACGTACCATGAAGGAAAGCATTTTTGTGTGGACCTGAAATAACTGCCAATGCATGGTGGCAGCAAAAGAAATAACCACATGAATAGAATAAATCTTCGCAATGGGAGAAAATGTCCTAACACAATTAATGCCATAGGTTTGAGTATAACCTTTGGCAACAAGACGAGCCTTAAGTCTGTCAACAAAACCATCAGGAAAATACTTGATAGTATAAACTAACTGGCAACCCATAGTTTGTTTACCCAGAGGAAGAGAAGTAAGATCCCAAGTACCATTAAAAATTAAAGGCATCAACTTCCTCTTGCATAGCTGTCCTCAAACTTGAATAAGACATGGCATCCTGCAGATTAGTAGGAATAGAGACAGAGGAAAGCAAAGTAACAAAAGAACAGAAGGAAAAAGACAAATTAGTAAGATACACAAAATTAGAAATAGTATATGAAGTACATAGACGTTTACTTTAAGAAAGGCAATAGAAAGATCGGATGTGAAAGATGGATTTGTAGACTCTGAAGGAGGAACAAAAGCACTTAGCAAGTTTGCTGGCAACACCAGGTGTGCGGTAGCGACGGCGAACAAAGACCTGCAACTCAAAAGTGGAATTAGAAGCACCAAAGAAACCCAAAGAAACAACAGAACGAGGGCCAGTAGGGGCTAAGGAAACACTAGGAAGAGGCCCAAGAAGGAAAAGAAGAAAAGAAAACACATCGTCTTCCACATGTTGACTCATCAGATGAGAAACGTACTAACTCAAAAAATATGAAATCAACGCAAACAAACTACCGACGAAGGAATGGACTATAGCACTTACACCCTTTCTGGATACGAGAATAACCCAGAAAAGAACTCAATGGAACGAGGATCGAGCTTGTCTCCCCTTGGACCTAAACAATGCACAAAACAAACTAAACCAAAAATAGGAGATGGAAGAGAGAAAGAGGAAGAATTTGGAAACAACACAGAATACGAGACCTAACCATTCAGTACGGAAGAAGGCATTTGATTGATGAGGTAGAAAGCAACAAACTACCGGGCCTTCGTCAACTAGCCATAATCTTCCCGAGAGATGCATATAGTATCAAATGTAGTAGGCACAGAAGATCTTGGAGTCTTAAGAATCAACCTCATCACCCGTCGAAGATATCTAATTGGCCCACGCAGGTTTTCCATGAAAATTCCAGCATGCATCAACAATATGACCCTCACATCCACAGTGAGTACACTTACGATTGTCGTGTCCTCCGCCACAACCGCCCCCTGAATCTCTACCACCACCACGACCTCTACTTCCAGTTCGACCATCACAACTAGGAAAAGTTCTTCACGGGGAAGAAAAAGGACCAGAGGTTGTAAATGCAAAATTATCTACAGTGACGAAGGCGGGGGCAGATGAAAGAGAAACCCGCTAAAGGTGAGTATACTTTTGTTAGCGAAGGAAGCTCTTCACTACTAAGAATTTGAGCTCTCACAAGCTCAAATTCATACTTGAGGCCAAACAGAAACTTAGTGACTATACTCTTCACGTTAACAAAGCTCATACTCACCAAGACTCTTGTCCCATTGCTGCAGTGCAAAAGTCATGAAATAACTTATAAACTCAGGTAAAATTATTTTCTCCGAATATGTCCCACTTTGCTATATCCAGGAATATAACATTGACACTAATTTGTGGATTCATAATGTTCCACAACCAAGTCATAATCTGAATATTCTCACGAGTCCATTCTTCATAATTTTTATTAGTTACGACAGGCTGTTTTTCAATTAGATAACTAAGTTTTCCTCTAGCTATGAGAAAAACTTGTACAAATTTTGACCAGGGAACATATTTATTTTCATTAAGTTTAATGGAACCGTCTGGGACATGAATAAATTAGAAGAAGCCACCAAACTGGGTTTGGAATCCATGACTACCCACTATAGATGCCCAGAGAAGGTACTTTATTTGATATGTGTGATTTCCACTGGAGATTGTTCTCTAACTTGCGATGTTGACTTGGGAGTGTAGGGAAGAATCTGAAACCAACAAATCACTTTAACAAAGCAGACAACATACTCTAAGAAGAAAATAGTTCGTGTAGCAACTACAGTACACACACAGCAACATAGAGGCCTAGATTTATCTTCAAATCTTTATTAGTGACCTCTCACTGCCATAAATAGTAAAAGTGGTAAAAACCACCACAACAAAGAAGAGAAACTAAGGGTTTCATAACCAAGTTCTAAATCCAGGCCTGGATATGGATCAACGCTAATACAATGTAGAAGAGAAAGAGAGAATCGTATGGAGACAAGTTGTATCTCTCTCAATATATATATATATATATATATGGGCTGGGATAAAATGACTTATGCTATTCTTACTAATAGAATTACTAATGGGCGTGGGGCCCACATACAGACGAGTTAACGGCTAATTTTTGGTGATGAAATTCTTCTCAACATGGATATCAACCACACAAAAAATCAGCCCGTTCCAACATTTGCAGCCTTGTGAAAAGTGGATTGCAAAATGAAAAATTTTGGACCATCCATTTTCACCGGTAAATTTAGGTCCATATTTGATAGGGTTAGAAGTTTTAAAAATTACTGATTTTTTGTGAGGATGATCTCCATGGTGAGGAGATCATCCTCAACAAAAATCAGCTCTTAACTCATCTACATGTGGGCCCCACATCCATTAGTAATCTATTAGTAAGAATAACATGAGTCAACTTATCCCAGCCCATATATATGGGCTGGGATAAGTTGACTCATGTTATATATATATATGGGCTGGGATAAGTTGACTCATGTTATTCTTACTAATAGATTACTAATGGACGTGGGGACCACATGTAGATGAGTTAAGAGCTGTTATATATATATATATTACCGAACTACCCCTAAAATCGTAAGGATGTTATATGGACATCCTGGGCCTTCGGCCCAATGCTGAACTACGTTCCCCTCAGGGGCTTCGGCCCCCGAACATCCAGTGTTCACCCATGTACGTTTATTACATTAATAATTACTTATGTTGTACACATTGTGAGACAAATCTTTTTGTAATATGAGATGAATCCACTGGATTTTCATGCATCATACCATTGATTATGTGAAGGAGACTAGAAAAATGTTTTTCCCATTCATCTTCACTTGTAAATCTGGTTATGTGCATCTTGTTGATTGCCCCCAAGTACGCCAACTCTCAATCATCTTAGTACTGCATTCTACATTTCCTTCATAGATTCATTGATTTCCTAGAAATGTATGACAATAGATTATTTCTTGTCAAATATTAATATTAAGCAAAATTCAATCTTACATCCCTACATTAAAATAGTAGTATGATAATGGGGGTCACTTAATGACCTTGATGTTTCTCTTTCAACAAGTAAAACAATTCTAGTGCTATTAAATCACATCCCCACCCAATGTTTCATTATAATGCCAGCATTATGCGTATTCCCTTATGATTCCCGAATGCTTCAAAATGCCCAGCTTACTGTACCTACAGGATATGATACTGATATTGGTATTGGATATTGCATGGATACTTCTACATTACATTTTTCTTATTTCCTATCATACTTCTACATTACATTTTTCTTTTTTCCTATCATACTATTGGTTATTTTTTAGCTTGTGACGATTTTTTTCATTTCTTTTGTCAACAAAAATCTATAAGCAGTATACTCTGGCAAATCTTACTATAAAAATCTTCACTATTAAAAGTTTCTTAACATTTCGCACGATGTATACTAGAAAATAGATATTTAGCATAAAAATGTAAAAAATAAAGCATGGTATGGACATATTGGATGAGATACCCATATCCGAATCTGCGGCCTGGATTTTGGGAGAATTCTGAACTCTTGTGGTATTAGTGGGAGATTTCTATGGAAAATCCTCCCCTTCACTATGTGTTGGGGCATGTGGAAGGAGCGTAACAACCATATCTTTAAAGATCGAGGCCGGGAGTTGCTGGATATTTGGTTGGCTACAGGAAGACTCATTATTGAATGGTTTCTGTCTTGAAGGAGTTCGAAGATATAAAATGAAGATTTTGATCGTCAATGGGAATCGGTAATTAATGATGCTTAGGAGGGGGTTTGGGCCATTGTAATTCTGTTTTCTCTTCTCTTGTTGAGAAGTTTACTCTGTTTTTCTACGTTTAGGGAAACCTCTTCCCTCCTTTCCCACTCTTCCTTTATTTATACATTTTTTTTTGTAACTTATCAAAAAAACAAATGGGAACCATACCATATCCGTACCTGGGCACTTAGCTATTTCCCTTTTTGTTTGAGATAGTATTATATCGGCTCAGATTTCCTTATAACATAACTTGTAGGAAAGCAAACAGCTTATCTTTCACTAGAGCAATGACTCAACAACCACATCAGTTTCTCATTAACAAAATGGTGTTCATTGTTCTATTGCATTCATTTGAATTTTTTAAAGAGATATTACAGGGGTACTATTCTTTCTATATTTTGAATTTCCACATTTCTTACTTATTAAAGAGATATTACAGGGGTACTATTCTTTCTATATTTTGGATTTCCACATTTCTTACTTACTTGTTTTCACCTGAAGGATCTTTGGTAACTGCATATAAAACCAATGGCAATTTAGTCATGTAATTTTTGTTGTTATGGGCTAACCATGCTCTAGAAAGTTTACAAACAATTTAACTTATCAAAAATAAAAGAAAAAAAGTTCACAGATAATTTCCACTGGAAGAGTTTTTAGTCCATTTACTCTTCTCAGGCTAATAAAACTTTCAAAGCTTTAACCCCTTGCATTCTTAAATAATTTAAAAACGAAATGTCCAAAAACCAAACATAAAAGAAATGCAAGAATGAAGCAGACAACATCATATGGCACAGCCGCCATAAGAATCACTAGAAAAGAAGGATAGTTACAGAGGGGCTTAACTGATAACTAGGTTAATGTAATAATAGTTACAGATGATGAGTAACAGTCATCTACATGTCATAATATAAATATCTTGTTTAAAAAATCTTGAGATCCAAAAACCTTGAGCAAATTTTAAGATTCAGATCTACTTATATATTTATCAATTGAAATCAGATAAAGGAGATATATAAAGAGGATCAAAAGTGCATACTTCTCCAGCCGCCACAGTAATGACATGTGGTGTAAAACCTTGCCCTGCATTCCCTGCATCAAATAGCTAAAGTATGAACACCAAAGTTATATTTAACTATATACCTCAAACTCATATGAAGCTAATAGAATCTCAAACTTTATTAAAATCCATAAAACAAACTAGCAAAAGAGAAAATGGTCATATCATATAATCTCAAGATATTGCAAAACAGAACTGTAGGCAGTTTGTACTAGTCAGGCCAAAACCATTTCAAAATGCGGTAGATGTCTTGTTCTCAATCCACCAGTAACATGATTATGGTCTTCAACAAACATGAAGCACTAAACAACAGGAACTTCGTAAACAATAAAAGATAAGCCCAACTGCTGTCAACAACTACATCATCACTGTCATCAAGAATGCCTCATCCCAACTATTTGGGATAGGCCATGCGAAACCAGTTTCAAAATTCAGTTCTATCTAGTGTAAAAGCATAATATTTGTTCAAAATCTAGACCACGCTCGCATCACCCTAATAAAAGAACAAGCTGAGGTCGTCCTAGAGCAGCCACTTGGTCATCTGACCAACATTTGTGATTCCATAACAATATGGAAGTACCAAACATATGTCGGTTAATCCGTTCCCCCGACCATGCTGGCCGACCTGTAGGATGAGACTTATCACCAGACCACTTGCCTATAGTTGGTAAAATGCACCTACTACCGAACCAATCATTAGGAGCTTGGAATAGCTGACTTTGGAAAACCTTTTGCTGAAAAAGGAATTAACCGCTTGGTCTTATTGCTCCTCAAACAGAGCATGTCACACCCATTAGCTAAGCAGGATCAGCGAACAGTTACCCGAGAAAGAAGACCCTGTACTCTATAAAATACAGACCTCGCTCTCAAAGGTAAGGGAATCAATACTTCTACATCACTGTTACTACACCAAAAAGTTTCTTTGCGCATTGGAGTATCTTCTTGCAGGTCCCGGTGGAGAAAAACACTCGAAGAAAGAAGCACAAACGAAACAAGAAAAGATCTCTTAGGCTTTTTGTGGTGAAGATCAAGCAGTCCAGCGGATTTTCACCTCACATAGAGCTGTGGCCTCTGTTAAGTCATGTGTCTTCAAATTGTTTTTTACTAACTCAATCTACATCATTTAGACCTTCTCGCTTACTTCAAAGTGCACCTTCTCACTCACTTGTACATGCCCAAACAATCTCGATCGACTTTTCTTTATTTCATCCCCTATTTTATCAACAACCATGATAGAAAGCCATGGTTCAAAGTATCGTACGATACCGATAAGTTTCGCCCGAAACGTTTCGGTATCTCCGTAGGGCGTTACAAGATACCATGGTTCAAAGTACACAGTATCGTTCATTGGCAATAGCGAAACGTATCGGAAGTATCATTTGGTATCGGATGAAACTTCGTGAAACCGAAACGAAACAAACGAAACCAATTCTAGAGGCTCCAAAAAAATTCCGAAAAAATGCTAGAAAATTTTTTTTAAAAAATAAAAAACAAAAAACTTCTAAATGCAAGAAAATTTTAAATAAATTATATTAAACAACTAATTTATGATCAAAATAATTGATTTACAGTCTTATCGGGTTGAACGGAAGTATGTCTTGTTCACATGCATTCCAAGTACTTACTTCACACACCTTATTTTAATACAAATATATGTTAATTAACTTCTTCTACCTAGAGCACACATTGGTAATTAACTTTTTATACCTAGAATACATGTGGCCCAAATGGTTAGGGCTTTGACACCTAGTCGGAAGATCGTGGGTTCAAATCCCACCAAGTGTGTATAGTCAACAGTGCGTTCTAATTGGAATAAGTTAATTAACAATTTAACATAATCTCAGAATTAAGTAATTATAACATAATGTTTAATTTGAGTTTCACCATGTCTATGATGCATTAACTACAAATCAAGGCCATTAGCTAAAGTCATAGGTACTTTAACATTCCAAGTCGAATTTAAGTCATTTTTTAACATTCTCACAACAGCATAAAATAGATAAAAGAAAAACATACATATATTAATGTAAAATTGCAGGCCGAAAACATCAAAATTCCAGACCTATATGGATGTTAACTAATTATTAAATTAATTCCATACCTATATGGACGTTAACTAATTCTTCTGGTTCTGGTAGTTTTCTTTTCTTCCTACTGTTTTTCTTTGCTTCGCATGTAGGCTGAATCCCGTTTTGTTTATTTTTCAATGACTTCTACTTGTGAGATGAAATGAGTTGTATGATTTTTAGTCATCGAGTTCATACTTTTGGCATAAAATGCATGATTTTTATCAGATTCTTCAAGTTTTATGGCCCGTTTGGATGCCATTTGATATTTTAAGAGATTTTTTTAGCAAAATCATCTTTTTTTTTCATTGAGCGCAATTATGGAGGTATACCTGACGTGGCATGATATGGTCCTAGAGTTTTCAGAAGATATGGCTCTGCCCATTTATTGGCATGTTACCACTGTTTATGGCAAAAAGTTTGACATGCAACATGATGCATAGAACAAATTTTCATTAAAGATGTTGAGCAATTGATACAATAGACAACAACACAACCATTGACCTTGTTGGCGCAAACCAGCAATGAAGTAGTTCAAGTCATGGTTAGTTTGGTCAATACACATCGAATCATGCATCTTCAAATTTTTCTTACTACCTCAATCTATACATCATTTTAGGCCTTCTTCTCTCTCTAAGAGCAATCAACCTACACCAAAGTGCTCTTCTCACTAGTCTTTGTGTTACATACTCAAACCATCTCAATCAGCTTTCCTTTTTTTTTATAGGTAAACATTTATTATCCCCCCTAACCCCTAACCCTTAAACCCCCCTAAGGTAAGAACGGGACCAAACCCAGGTCTTTGGGAATTACCTCCCTAAGTAGGGCTGCAACTTGGGCAGGTTGGGTCGGGTTGGAGGTCAACCCTAACCCAACCCAACCTTAAAGGCTGTGATCCCTAACCCAACCCAACCCAAGGTCGGGCCTAGATTTTCCACTAACCCAACACTATCGGGTTGGTCGGGTTGATCAGGTTGGCAATTTCTTAATATTTTTGTTGATTGGAAAGATTGCTAAAAAAAATTTCATATTGAAATAATTTATTAGTCAATACAGATATATTCATAATAAGGGAAAAGTTCATTAACTCAAATACATGATAAAAGTTACTAAAGAAATAACCAAAAACAATCGTCAAATATAACACGATATTTTCAATATCAACCGATCACATAAAGTGGCAAAATGTAGTTTCAAGGACACTTAGTAATCTCACACAAAGGTTGTAGTTTTTAAGGACAAACATCCATGGGTTGTTGCATTTGCCAAAATGTAGTGTAGATGTTTGTCAGTATACGAATACATATATGTAGTGTATGTCGGGCTCGGGTTGAGCTAAGCCTCAACTCTAGCCCAACCCGATTTGATCGGGTTACCAAAAATCTGGCCCGAGCCCAACCCAAGTTCTTAAAGGGCTAAGCCAACCCAGCCCTAACGTCGGGTTCAAACCGTCTGGATCAGGTTGAGCCCGCCCAAGTTGCAGCCCGATCCCTAAGACTCGATCCCAGGTCTGTGGGTACAACCCCCCAAAGTCTGCCAACTCAACTATTGGACGCTTCTTCAGCTTTCCTTTGTTTCAACCACAATTAAAGCTAATCATCACTAGTGTATCCTAACATACACATTAATGTAAACAGTTTCCAAAAGATCATGATTTGCTCATTTTTTTGGCATATTACCAATGTTTGTTGCAAAATGTTTGATGTGCAAAACAATGTAGATAAGAAGTGTTCTTTTAGGATTTTGAAAAATTGATACAATGGACATAACAACACAATCAAAAAATCTATCGGGCAAACAAGCAATGAAGTAGTTCAAATCATGGTTATTTCGGTTGATACACATTGATACAGTTCATATCTTTTTTAGTATCGAGGGATATAGAAACACTACCTCCACCTCCATATTATTGATTTTTCTTATCCCGAATACAGTATATGGCTCGATACTACTCTTAAGTATCAAACCTGGGGCTTCAAAAGCGTCTTAAACACACTTTTTTCAACCTCACACCAGCTTATGTAGGACAAATTCCTACAAGCATTTATGCCAAATAGAATAGAAAATAAAATAGAAGAAAAATTAGATGGGAGAAAGGGAGATTCGCACAGCAAATAACCCTCAAATAGAAACTTCGGCAATCCCAAACTACACTAGTCGTCCAAAGAATGCTGTAATCTTGGGTGCGCTAGTTAGCTAATCCAATAAGCTTTCTAACGGTCCAAAATTAAACATTTTGGCACCCATGTTACCTATATACTTCAAAATGGTTGTTGTATCCATATCGTGTACTTCAAGTTTGGTTTAAGTTTCCTATCAATGCCGTACCCGTCCTGTGTCCTAGTCATCTTTGGATAACATAGTTGCGCACGATTTGACATTGGAAATACATCCATAAGTAAAATTGGATGACTGTCATGATTGTACTCCACATTTATATCTTTCATAAGCCCATCTATTATGAAGCATGTGATCTAGTACTCCTCGTGTTTGCCATAATATGGTGCTCCATCCCATATTCTTGGCTGCATGAATCCCTCCCAATTCATATGAGCACGTCCTTGAGTTCAAGTCTATGCGGCCTCCCTAATCTCGTCTTTATTATCCTACTTAAGGTAAGAAGTTGCCTATTGGCATACTTGGGGAAACTTGAGTCAGAAACAATAGGCTCGTTTAGTTGAATTAGGGTTAGGGTTAGGAGATAGAGTAGAGAGTAGAGAAGAGAGGAAGAAAGGATGTCAATTGTGCTTAATTCACAATGACCCTATAAATCTTATTTATAAAAGAGGGGGTTACATAAAAAAGGATAAGTATACCCCTCAAAGAGGTATTTACCAAACTACCCTTATACAAGATAAATACGTATTTCTACGTATCTGATAACACTCCCCCTCAAGTTGGCGCATAGATATCTTTCATGCCCAACTTGCATAAACATCTATGAAGTTGCCAACTGGGAACTCCTTTGGTGAAGACATCTGCTACTTGCTCATCTGTCTTCACAAAGGGGGTACAAACATCCCCAAATACAATCTTCTCCCGAATGAAGTAGCGATCCACTTCAATGTGCTTGGCCCGATCATGTTGCACCGGATTGTGAGCAATGCTGATAGCCGCCTTGTTGTCACAGTACAAGCTCATGGGTCCCAAGACTGGAAAGCCAAGTTCAGACACCAACATCTTTAGCCAGAGTATCTCACACAAGCCACGAGCCATTGTCATAAATTCTGCCTCTGCACTGGATCTGGCAACTACTGGTTGCTTCTTGCTCCTCCAGGTAACTAGATGGCCTCCCACAAAGGTGCAATAGCCTGAGATAGATCTCCTGTCATCCTTGGCACCAACCCAGTCTGCATCAGTATATGACTCTACTCTCATGTGGCCATTCTTCTGAAAAAAGGAGGCATCGGCCAGGGGCAGACTTGAGGTATCTCAATATCCTGTGAGCTGCCTCTAAGTGAATCTCCCTAAGAGAATGAGAATGCATGTACTGACTGATAACACTGACTGCATAGGCAATGTCTAGACGAGTCAAGGAGAGGTAGATCAACCTTCCAACCAATCTCTGAAAGCTCCCCACATCCTCTAAAGGTATACTACTTGAGTCGGCCTGCTGATGATTCTGCTCTATGGGGGTCTCCACTGGCTTAGCTCCCAGCTTGCCAGAGTCCTTTAATAGATCTAAGACATACTTCCTTTGTGAGATGAAGATCCCTTGGTTGGATCTTGCAACTCCTATGCCAAGAAAGTAATTGAAAAACTCGCCTGCTAGATGATCCTTTAACTTGATCACCTCCTCTGCATCATTCCCTGTCAGAATGATATCATCAACATAGACGATGAGGGTCATAGTGCTCTTCCCTAGATGCTTCACAAATAGGGTGTGATCGGTGTGGCTTTGAGTATATCCCAGCTTCTTCACTGCTAGAGTGAACCTCTCAAACCAAGCTCTGGGGGATTGCTTAAGCCCATAAAGGGCTTTCCTTAGACGACACACCTTGCTGCTGTCCCCTGGGGGAGTGAACCCTAGAGGAGGTACCATATAGACCTCTTCATGCAGATCACCATGAAGGAACGCATTCTTCACATCCAGCTAATGCAAAGGCTATGCTTGGTTTGCTGCTACAGACAACAAAACCTTGATGGAGTTCATCTTTGCCACAGGTGCAAAGGTCTCCACATAGTCAATCCCGTAGGTCTGAGTGTATCCTTTGGCAACCAGTCTGGCCTTGTACTTCACTGTGAACACCCATCTGCATCCAACCGGCTTCTTGCCTCTTGGCAAGTCAACAAGCTCCCAAGTTTTGTTCTTATCCAGCGCCTTCATTCCTTCTACCATAGCAGCTTTCCATCTAAGGTGTGCTAACCCTTCTGCCACGGAAGAGGGAGTGGGAATGGTGGAAACTGATGTGATAAAGGCTCTGTATGAAGGTGACAAGGCATCGTAGGAAACGAAGTTGCTCAAAGGATGTTGAGTACAACTTCTGATGCCTTTTCTAATAGCAATAGAAAGATCAGAATCATCAGTAGACAAGGGAATGACAAGTATAGGGAGAGATGGAGGATTACCTGGATCCGAGGAATGAACCACTGGTCCTGGATCAGCTGTGACTATCACCTTTCCGCTATAGACTTTGAGCTCCTTCTGAGCTACAGGAGCACTATCGATCACACTAATAGTATGAGTGGGTGGAGGCCTCTCAAACTCTAGAGGAGGAGATAGAGATATAGCAGTAAGAGGAACATTCCACCTCTCTTCATGACTACTCTTCCCCTGAAGAGAGGTGGGAGAGAAAAAAGAAAGCTCCTAACTGAAGGTGACATCCATGCATACAAACTTCTTCCCAGAGGATGCATGGTAACACTTGTACCCTTTATGGGTAGAGGAGTAACCGAGAAAGACGCACTTGAGTGCTTTGAGATCTAGTTTGGTGCGATGAGGACCAAAGATATGTACATAACATACACACCCAAAGATGCGAGGAGGAACAGAGAAAAGAGGAGAATCAGAGGAAAGAACTTGAAGAGAGGATTTAAAATTGAGAACACGATAGGGTATTCTGTTACTCAAGTAGGCAGCCATCAACATAGCATCTGACCAATAGGTCTTGGGGACATGAGAGCCAATCAAAAGAGATCTAGCTATCTCAATCAAATGTCCCATTTTTCTCTCAGCTACACCATTCTATTGAGGGGTGTAGCTACAAGAATTTTGATGACAAATCCCATGGTCACAACGGTAGTGTTGAAGGCCTCCAAACATATATTCTCCACCCTGGTCAGTACGAAGAACCTTGATGGAGATACTATACTGGGTTTGGATCATCTTATGAAAACCCTCAAAGATGGAATGAGCTTCATCCTTGGTTTTTATGAGATAAACCCATGTACACCTAGTATGATCATCAACAAAGGAAATGAAGTAGCGGAAGCCAAAGATAGAAGTAGTTGGGGAAGGGCCCCATACATCAGAATGCACAATGTCAAAACAAGTAGAACTTCTATTACCTCTGGAGGGATAATTTGATCTACAATGCTTGGAGAGCCCACATGTCTCACAGTGTAAAGAAGAAAAAGAAACAAAAGTAAACAAACTAGGAAAAAAAAGTTTCAAATACTGAAAAGAGACATGCCCCAGACGGGCATGCCAGTTCAAAACAACATTTATCCTATTACTACTACTAGTAGTAGAAGACTAGTGTTGTGGGCTCAGAAAGGTGTCCATCCAGAAGGTAGAGGCCATTAGCTTCATGTCCAGTGCCAATCGTCATCCTCGACTCTAGGTCCTAAAAGACACAAGTAGGGAAAAAAGTAACACTGCAGTTTAGGGTTTTAGTCAAAGCACTAACAGAAAGTAGGTTAGAAGTAAATCTAGGAACCTGCAAAACAGATAAAAGAAGCAATTGGGGAGAGGGAAGGATATTCCATTTCCCAGACACAGATGATAAAGTGCCATCAGCTGTCTTCACCTTATCACGGCCAAAACAGATAGTAGAACTAGAAAATAAGACATGCCCATCATATGTTCTGAAGCCCTAAAATCAATGATCCAAGTGGGAATGTATGATGGAAGAGACACATGATGAGCAGGTCTAGGGTTACCTGACTGGGCAAAGGAGGTGGACGATGTGGCAGAAGGACCATCCAGCTGCTGAAGCAATCGTCGAAGGCCTGCAAGCTCTGTGGCTGAGATACCACCAGTCGGAGAGATAGTCAGAGACTGTCCAGGAGGAGGTAAACCCGAAGTATCCACACTAGCAGTATGAGCACCAGAAGACCTTGGCTGGCTAGGGCGACCATGTAACTTCCAACATTTGGCACGCACATGCCCTAACTTGCCACAGAAATCGCACTTGGGCCTCTCTCTAGTCAAGGACTTCCCAGAAGAAGGTCCAATAAGAGCATAGGATTGAGCTGAGACAGGAGTCTGATACGAGGAGCCTCTCTGAGGCTGCTGTGACTGCTGAGGCTGATAAACATGAGAGGCAGCTAGCGCTGATCGCTCTGGAAGGAGATGCTCACTCTGAAGAGAGATCCGCTTACTCTCTTTACTCTAAAGATAGGCGTACTCCTCACTGAGAGAGGAAGATCTTCCCTGCTACTCAAGATCTAAAGATGAGCCAGCTCATAAGAAGGATTGAGGCTAGCAAGAAAATCAAAGATCCGGCCCTTTTCTATATATCGACGAAATGGGGCAATCTCTGTGGGATTGAGAGGCTGTGTCACGCCCCCAAATCCGATATTTGGTCATATCGACCTTTCTCGTATCTTGAGGTGCGATCTGATCATACAAACGCACAGTTAAACAAAATTGGTATCACGATGCAGCGGAAATACACCGGATAATTTTTTTTCATTTTGTTTAAACAATCCATAAGACGAAACGCACTTCATTGACACATTAATAATGTTAGAGGATCTCTCACCTCAAACAAAACCATAATATGCCCATCCAAAAGAAAACATTGTATATATATCGTACTCCCAAATACATGTTACTAAACGGTCAAACGACCTACATAACTCATGTATCCTTCTACAAGATAGAAGAATTAAACAAAATATAACATCGTCTCTAGCACAAGTCTATCAACAGATATGCTGGAAGCATCAGACCAACTTCCCCTTATCCTTTCCTGAAAACAAAACATTTTAAAACGACGAGCTAGAGCCTAGTAAGTACATTCCTCATGCGTAAAACCACTTAAATTGGCGACTTTTGTTTATTTTAAAACAAATACGATTTGCAAATGAATTTCACATGTAATTCGATAAAACTCAATTTTCCATCAATTACTTACGTATAACTTCGAATACAATGATGACTTTCACATAACAGTCAACCTTTCTCTTATCAGAATACCCGTGACCCTTTCTATACAGTCAAACTATCAATTCTGATGTATTCAGTACCAACATTCCATCGGTCTTAGTGTACGATGTCAACCCTTCTAGTCCACAAGTAAACTCCCTAATGTGCATACTAATTGTTTTATTAGGTATCCTCTCTCCGGATTCCCTAATTTTCTTTAGGTATAAATACCCGAGGGGTCTCATGAATGAGACAACGCCTCTTCTTTAGGGGATTGGAACCCCAAGGGGTCTTAAGGAAATAAGACAACGCCTGATACTTTAGGGGACTAAAACCCCAAGGGGTCTCAAAGAAATGAGACAACGCCTGATTCCAACTAATCTGATATTCCACATTCCCAATCACGTTCTTATTCATGTCCTTAATCGTATTAATATGCGTAAAATAATAATGTTTGTAGAAACATCTTTACATGCATAACATTCATATTTTTGCATTTTGAAACTAAAAATAAGAACATTTAAACCCAATTAATATCTTAGAAAGCAAATACATAAAACGGATGAAAAACGTATATATCTCATTTTAAATGAATTTGAGCATGACTTCATCCAACTAAATAGATTACACATGTCCTCATCTATCATAATTTCATGCTTTTAAGATTACAAGAAATTATCAATGCATTTATACATTTTATGTGGAAAATACAAGAATTGAGATGTTTCCTTGCTAAAATTTAACAAATAACAAGAATAACATTTTCAGACATTTTCCCCAAAAATAATAGAATTTTCTAAAATTTTTCTACAATATTCTGTGAATTTTCTATTATTTAAAAAAATAATAATAATAATATTTATAAATAAATAGATAAATAATAATTAATCAATTAAATAATTAATTAATTAATTAATTAATTAAATAAAGGCATAAAATAAATAACTATATACTTACGAGTGAATACGCTAGAATCCCAAATCCTTGAACCTCATACGATGCAAATCTCGAGATAGCACGTATCTCAAGGCAGTAGGCCCCACAAAAACTTTTCAAAGGACCTCCTGAATATTTTCAGGAATTCCTAAGAATTTTCTAAAATTTCTTCTAGTTTAGGGATTTTTTTGCAAATATTCTTACCTCAGGGGTTAGAATGCAAATACCCAAATTGATGTAATTTTCTCAAGGCATGGCCTTGTATTTATAGAGGTTGAAAACTCAAAACTTTTCATTTCTATCCGATGTGAGACTATAATTTTGAAAATTGTCTTCTTTTTTTTTTTTCAAATTTTAATAAAAACTTAAAATGTTGCCCAGAACTAGACACAATAACTTTTGACTCGCACGTCCGATTTGGACAAACTTGATACCGATAGAAAGCTATCGTTGAGACCTATAAAATGGCATACATATAATGTTCAAAGTACTATAAAAAGTCTACTATAATATTGCTAGAAATAGGGTCATTACAGACTGATAGGAATAAGAATGGTCAAGCTCCTGCCACAAGGTACGAAGAACAGTATAGTACTGAGAAAAAGACTTCTCCCCTTGCCGGAAGTGGGAGATAGTCTGTCGCAGTTGAAATGCTCGTCCATCGTTCTGCTGCGAATAAGTCTTCTCAGTGATCTCCCAAATCTCTTGCGCTGTGCGCATGAATAAGAAACTCTCACTGATATCAGGCTCCATAGAGTTGAGGAGCCATGACATGACAATGATCATCTGTCTGCCACTGTCAATAAGAGGGATCAGATCTGGGAGGCTCAATCGTATCTCCTGTAGTGTGGCCAAGTTTCCCACAGCCCCCAATGAACAACCATGCAGCCTGAGCCCAGCGTAAGTAGTTCTTGCCATCTAACTTCACTGAGGTGATCTGCAAACTTGGGTTCTCATAGGCTAAGTGCTGCACTATAGGGCCTCCAACTCCACTGGAAGGAACTTCTGTGCTCACGTCTGACCCGGATGGAGAAACCAAGGAAGGTGGAGGAACCACGAGACGTGGTGGAGGATATACCATGAAGAACTATGGATATGGCCAGATCTAGGTCCAGAGAGGGCTAAAAAACCACATCGACGACCAACAGAACACTCGAAGAGATCTGAATAGGCATGTAAGACCCAAGGATCCTTCCAAGTAACCAAATGAGGCTAAACAAAGCCAAGGAACAGGGATTTAAGAGAAAAAACAAGTCTCGATGATCGCCGGTGAGGATAAAACACCCATACGGAGCTCAAAAAAGGACAATAAATGGCCAAATAAAGGAGAAGAGCGGCATAGAAATGTAGGGAAGCATCCTAAGGCCACAAAATAATTTTCGGTAAGGTTTGGGGTCGATTTGAGCAGGTTTAGGACTGAACCGAACAGTCCATAAGGACCTATGACATCACCGGCGGTACTAGGAGGTGGGAAAACCTCTCACAACGTCTTCATTCCTTAATGGAGTGCAAAGAGGAGCATATCCTCGTGTAGGTCAGATATATGAGGATCAAAACGAAGTGATAGAACCCCCAAACAAGGCTGTTATGAACCCTAAAAAAGGGCTGGACTAGAAACTCGATTTTTCTCAATTTTTGTGAAGAATGAAGAAAAAACACTCTAGATGTTCCTAAAAAATCAAACAAAAAATACCAAAAAACTCTAAAAATCAAGATCTATCTGGATCTAGAGTTTGGGATCAAGAGGAGTACCCTGTCCGTACGGCTGATAACGTCATCGACGTCTTACGGATGACGTCAGCACTTGCTGATAGCTTCCTAGTTCGAATCCCTTGAGAAATTCTTCAATGAGGCTCTGATACCAAGTTTAATTTGAGGAATTAGGGTTAGGGTTAGGTTTGGAGGGGATAGAGTAGAGAGTAGAGAAGAAAGGGAGAAAGGATGTCAATTGTGCTTAATTCACAATGACCCCATAAATCTTATTTATAAAAGAGGCTTACATAAAAAAGGATAAGTATACCCCTCATAAGAGGTATTTACCAAACTACCCCTATACAAGATAAATACGTATTTCTACGTATCTGATAACACGTTTTACCCCTTTCTTCCGGGATCTGGTGCATCCAAAAAAATTGGGTTGTGATTGATTCCTACATGTTGCCACTACAGTGTCACCTATCAGCGTTCTTTGGCCTCAATCACATGATATCGTCTCCAGGTTTAATTTGTTTGACTGATTCTTGCTTTGCGCCTGAAGACTTTTCGTTTTATTTTTTCAACTTCTTATTCAACAATAGGAGTTGGTACTGGGGACTTCCCTTAAAATACAATGTTCACCCCTTTTCCCTTAAAACATAAACATGCCTCTTTGGATAGTAGATAGTTACTTGTTCTTCCATCCAAGGTTTTACCAAAGAATAAGGCACACTCATCCATAATAACATTTTTCTTTTGATCGGTATCCATAATAACATTTTCACGACATAGATCCTCAAAATACCTTTTTAAGAGAATAGTGCTCCATCCCATGTTCTTAACGGCATCACCACCCATTCTTATTTTGTGGTCTAAAACTTTAGTCAGCATCAAATTACAAATCAAAGGATCTTCATCAAGCTTTTGGAAGGCAAATTTCTAGTTCTCTCTCTTCCTTTCTTCTTTTCTGCAAAAACATGTTGTATAAATAAAGTACAAGCAGAATAAATTCCTTTACGCATAGTATTTCTCTCTTTGTTTATGTAGCATGAATCCACTAGCTTATAACCTCTTCGTTACTATATTTGAGTCCTATTATCATTCAATTCATGTATCAGACAATGTGATCAAAGGCGCCAGTGATTGGAAAGCAACAGGGGTTCTTTGGGCACCTCAAGGTCTAAGTGTCCTAGGCATTGCATGTGCGATAAGAATATAAACTTTTATTAAATTCATAGTAAATAAAGAAATACAAATAATGAATAAAATTTCACTATTTTCCTTCACTCATGAAATTAAGAGTTTTCAACATATTCTAAAAATATATTTTAAAACAGGAAATTGAATGGTCATACATGACAGTCAATAGAGGCCCCTAATGCACACCTGTTCACATGCACAAAAAAGGGCTCCAACAAGGTGGGTGGTCTAAGGGTTAAGAACTTAAGACTAATGAACCATGCTCTCCTCGGGAAATGGCTTTGGCGTTTTGATGTGGAGGAAAGTTAGCGTAGCCAGACATAGTAATGTGCCTTTGGATTGGTTTAGTAAGGGAGTTCGGACTCCATATGGTTGCAGTGTTTGGAGGGGCATTTTAAAGGTTTTTTCTTCTTTCTCTACTAGCATCTTGTTCAAAGGGGGCACTGGTGTTAGGGTTCGCTTCTGATGTGATGTTTGGTGTGGCGATACGGCTCTTAAAGAGGACTTCCTCCAGCTTTATGCGATCTCAAATAAAAAAATTTGCATTGTGTAGAATTTTTGTGTGGAGGGGAATGCAGCTTCGTGGGACTTCGAACTGAAGCGTAACTTAAATGATTGAGAAATCCCTTCTATAATAGATCTTCTCCAGAAGTTAGATGGGATGGTGGTGGATAGTTCAACGGAAGATGTTATTTGGTGGTCCAGTAGGTCCAATGGATGCTTCTCTGTGAGATCATTCTATGTGATGGTAAATAGGTCTTGGAGGTCATCGCCAGTGGGTTCGAGTATCACATGGAGACAATCATTCCCGTGGTCTATGATTTGGGGGCTGAAGGTTATGTCAAAAGTAGTGTATGTGTTGTGTGCTTCCTTGGGCAATATTCTCACAGTGGATAATCTCATCAAAAGAAACAGAGTGATGGCGAACTATTATGTTATGTGCAAGGAAGCAGGGGAATCTGTCGATCATCTTTTGCTGCATTATAGGGTAGCCTGGGAGGAGTGGAGTTTTTTCTTTGGTTCCTTTGGGATATGTTGGGTCCTCCCCGAACCTATCCAAGAGACTATGTGTAGCTGGACGTACCTTTGTTTTCCTCCTATAGCCGTAGAGTTTGGTCCCTCCCTTTTGCCCTTTGCGGTCTGGTGGGGTCTATGGAAAGAGAGGAACAACAGGGTCTACGAAGATAAGGAGGCATCTAGCTTTGACAGTTGTTATCTATCAAGGCTCTCATCTTTTTTTGGTCTAAGTTATACGAAGAATGTAAAGGACTGTCATTTGAGGACTTGGTCTTTAGATGGGACTCCATTATGCTTAGGCGTGACTATGGTTTGTTTTGTTTGTGGAGGTCGACCTCCCGCTTCTTTTCTTTGTATTTCTCCTCTTTCCTTTAATACATGTTTACCTTATTAAAAAAAAAAGGCTCATGTTCACACACAAAGTAGTAGCGAATAACCAGTTGTTGTCGCAAGTAAGGCTGTCAGTAGATCGAGTTTGGATCAAATCAGGGTTGATCCAAAACCAATCCAATAGCTTATTAGATCACGATTCCCAGATCTAGACCCAATACCTCAATCTAGACCAGATCCGATAAGCTAATTAACAGAGCGGATCGCCTTATCAAAAAAAAAAAAAAAATTAACAGAGCGGATCGGAGCAACCTAACATTGAGACAATTTGATCGATAAACTTATTAAATTTGATTTACGGAAAATAAAAGCTATAAATTCTTAAGTCAAATGACACATGGTAAAAGGTTTTATCAACTGACATTTCATTGATATATATAGGGTTGGGATAAAATAACTAATGCTTTTTGACACAAAATGACACACGATCGTGGGGACCACATGCAGATGAGTTAGAGACTGATTTATGGAGAACATCCTCACCAAAAATCAGCAATTTCTAAAACATCTAACCCTATCAAATATGGACCTAAATTTAACGGTGAAATTGGACAGTCCAAAACTTTTCAACTTGCTATTCACTTTTCATAATGCTACAAATGTTGGAATGGGCTGATTTTTTGTGAGGTTGATATCCATGTTGAGAAGAATATCATCCCCAAAAATCAGCCCTTAACTCATCTGCATGTGGACCCCACAGCATATATATATATATATCAGATTGGATCATAATTAGATTAAAGCAATAGGTCGACCCAGAACCAATCTGATAGCATATAAGTTCATGATTCCCACCTCTAAACCGGTGCATGAGGGGTTTGCATGGCAATCCTCCTGCTCTCCTCACTTTGTATGAAGGCATATACTTGGCTCAAAAAAGGCAAACTGTTCTTCCCAAGTATTTGAACACGAGATTGCCCATACTCAGTGTTTAGGCCTACGAGGGACTGAAAGATACGACGCCTTTCAACCAGAGTACCATACTTAACCACGTCACTGGAAGTCTCAAGAGTAAAGTCTTGAAAATGGTCAAGTTCTTTCCACATTCGACATAGAGCTCCATAATAGGCAGCAAGGGTGTTCTCCCCCTGACGAAGGTGGGTTATATCTTCTCAAGCTGATATATACGAACCATGTTCCCCACTTGGGAATATGTCTAGGTAACTGTGTCCCATACCTTCTTGGCAGTTTTCAAGAATAAAAAATTTCCACTAAGCTCTGGCTGCATAGAGTGGAGTAACCACATCATCACAAAGGAGTTCTCAATCACCCACTTGCCATATGAGAAATCTGTAGGGGGGGTTTCTTGATAGTTCCATCCAAGTACCCAAGTCCTCCCTTGCTAGTGATGAAAATCTTCACGGATTGAGCCCAAGCTAGATAATTGGACCATCAAGTTTGATTGTAGTAATCTGAGGTAACATGATATCAGCTGGAGAGTTGAACGATGTCTCCATAGTTCGAGAATTGGTGCTTCCAGATTCTTGGTCAACTTCAGACATTACACCAAACATTTGGTTGGCACACCCCAACCACACTTCCACTAATATGAACAAGGGAGGAGCATACACTCACCTTTCAAAGCAGGCTTTATAGCTCGCATCCAGAACTTATCAAACAACAAATTGGAGATAGAAAATATGTGAAAGAAGCAAATATGTGTTTTCCATACCTGTGATGCGTTAACTGAAGAGGAAAGAACCCCTCGTATAGGGCACAACGCTCAGTGAAATTGATCCAAATCACTTCTTATGTGTTTCTTCATACCAGACGATGCAACCATTGTCCATTAAACAACAACATGGCACCTGAGCCAATCGCAAACGCAAGAGATTTCCGATCTGGATTTCCTCAGCAACTTTCTGGTTCTTCCAGAAGAATCCCATAGAACCAAGAAATTTTCACCAAGAAATGTGAGACATGGCTCACAAAATTATTAACCTCGAGCTCTACCAGAAACTCAAGACTCAACCCATGAGAATGACGTCTGGCCGTACGACTTCTGACATCAATCGTACGGACAATGATGTTAGCAATTTTCCTTTGGTTTAGACTCTCAATGCGACGAGTTGGATCTTTCAAGCTTTGATACCAAGTTGATTTATGTGTGAGTTAGTTCTCCCATCCACACTCTATAAACATATATATTAATAAGATAGGATACCCAAAATACCCTTAAGAAGTACCAAAAAAAGTAAAGAGGTAGAATAAGACAAGTTTGCCCCCATAGGAGGCGTAACACAGAAACACACATTTACAACAAAGACAATAAGCTCGTCTAAAGTACCAACTTATCAAAAACATATTTAGAAAAAAGGTTCAAGTCTAGGAAGTGTTACAATTGAATATGATCAGTCATTTCTTAATGGGTTCTAACTTCTAAGAGGCAGAATAGAAGAAATGCATTTAATTGGCCAAATCCAGAAGCAAAGAATTGAAACTTTATTTGTGCATGTACCAAGGATCTATTGGCTAAATGATCTCAATACACAGACTAGAAGGATTTTTGACATCCTCTCGTCGTGTGTAAAAAACTCGAGAATTGAGATGACTTGTTGATTTCTGAAAAAAAAAAAAGGACAGCGTCTATATATGGGCAACAAAGCCAGGGACGAAGAATTCAATAGAAAATTACAAAATCAAGTCATTACGCCCAGCAATAGTCACCTCTCAGGACCCTCGCATGCCCCTGGCACGCAAATGAATTGTATTTCTGTACTAGACTTGAAACTGCACACTATTATGCAGGCTTCGGTGAAACAAGTTATAATTAAGTAAAATTATTCTTTATGCTTATATACTGAAGCCAAATAATTTGTACAAAGTTAGGACATACTACCACTACACATTCAATGAATAAAAACAAATAAAAGAATCACTATTTATGAGTAATAGTAGGAAGTATATAGAGAGGAAAATCATGCCATGGACACTAAAGGGGTTGTGTTCAAGCATACATGTGATAAGGTTATCCTATTATATCATATCAACCTCATCCATTCCAACCTCAAATCATCTCATATTGGATGACTCAGCAACACCTGCAACTTGAACCGATGCGTCTAATGATCTCAATTGGGTAATCCATGAAAACAAGTCCACAACAAACTTCATAACAAGACCAACAGAACTAGTTGGATGGAATTCGATCAAGAAATCAACCTCTCCCCCATGTATACCATAATATAGAAAATTCAGATCCCATTCTAGATTTTTAGGCTGATAATTTAATTCATTCCCATTACTTCCAAAAGAAATAATAATAACTAAACCTCTATCAAATAAAGCATTTTACACCTTACATGCATATTCCTCCATGAAATCAACAAAAGCTTTAACCAAAGATTTCACTTCAAAAACTTGGCAGTTCTTATTCCAATTCCATAATTGAACTAATAGGAATGACTGTGCACGCCGCTCCTATAACTATAATAATATTTTCAAGTGCATGAGATTATACAAGTTTAGATATTTCCATAACAAACACCGAGGCTAAACTGGCGGCGACGAAGAACAAAGAAATGTAGGCATTTTTATCAGACTAGATCACTGAAAAGTGAAAACACACCGAAACAACCATAAATGTAACGGCGCAGACAACATGCTTCTTACTTCATAATGCAAACATGAAGGAATCAAAATAAATGATCAAAAAAATCAAAAAAAAAAAAAAAAAAAAAAAAAAAAAGGGAAAAGAAAAAGAGGGGAAAGGGGAGGGTTTCGGAAACTCACCGAGCGCAACCAACTGATTTTTCTTGGAAGAAGACGGAGAAGAGGCGGAGGAGGATTCCTTCTTACGAGGCGGAGAGGGCAGAGGAAGCGAAGGAGAAGAAGTGGAGACCTTCTTTGCTGAGGAAACTGAGGCTGAGGCAGTTGGTGGTGCTTCAGGTGTACCGTACTTCCTCGGTCTGCCTCTCTTCCTTCGTACAGTCTCTGGTGGTGCTGAAGCGGCGAGGGGAGCTCTGCCGGTCACCGAATGTGGAGAAAAAACGAGAGGAGTCGGTTCGGAGGAGGAGTAATGACCGGAAGACGTGTTGTGGTGGTGATGGGGGTTGGAAAATATCCCGTTAGTACCGGAGGAGGTGGTGGTTGTGGTGGCGTTGTGGTGGTGCTGGTGCTGGTGGTGCTGCTGTTGTGGTGGTGGTAGTAAGAGCTCAGACCGCTTTCGTTCCCCTCCATTAGAGAGAGATGTGGGATTTGGGTACTTGATTGGGTTTTCTCTCTCTCTCTCTTCTTTTTTCTCGAATTCTTCTGGGGATTGTGGATTATGAATAAAAATTGGGGTAACATGGGATAGTCCCGGTTCTATAATACTTATATAACTACAGTTATCTGAGTCGTGATCATTGGATGGTTAAAAATCTCCCAATCAGAAATTTTAGGTCAAATTATTTTCCACCAATTGAATGGTCTGGAATGATACGATGGTTGAATGCGTAATTCTTAATTGTTTTCCTTTAACATATGTGACTAGTTTTCTTGAGGTACGGGCTATCTGGAGCGACACTCCATAACTAATCACAGGGAGTACAGCTTGAGTTATGCTGACCAGCACCGGTCAGTAACGTTGTTGACCAACCATAATATGAAGTATGAACCACTTGGCATGTTCTTAGAGATTTCTAGCCGTATGGATGTTTGGGCCAACCCTAGACGGATATAAAAAAAAAAACAAAAAATTAGCCCGATTAGTGATTTCTAAGCGTTGGATTAGAATTATTTTCATGGGTTGATTTTAACCATTAGAATTTGAACATTATTGACCATTATTTGAGGATACAAAGATCCAAAGGTTTGAAATCACTAATCAAGCTGAATTTTTGTTTGTAGGTCCACCTAGGGATTGACCAAACATCAATACGGTCAGTGTCCTCTAAGATTGTGACACCTGTCACATGTTACCATTGGTCCACACTTTGCTTATCTATAGTGCCCTGTCATCAAGGCCGATGAAAGCGTGCACTCTTAGAGGACACCGACCATATGGATCTTTGGCCAATCCCTAGGTGGACCTACAAACCAAAACTCAGCTTGATTAGCGATTCCAAGCCTTTGGATCTTTGTACCTCAAACAATGGTCAATAATGTTCAAATTCCCATGGTTAAAATCAACCCATGAAAATAATTCCAATCCAAAGCCTAGAAATCACTAATCAAGCTGATTTTTGGTTTGTAGGTCCACCTAGGGATTGGCCAAACATCCATACAGTCAGAATCCTCAAGAGTATGGCAAGTGGCTCACATTGCGTGTTGTCATGGGCCTCGACGAAAAGTAGGCTGTGGCACCATGTGATTGACCACTTCTGGCTGATTCAAAATTCCACTGCTTCAAAAAATTTCTCATTTGTGTAGGCATGAGATGGACAAGGGACCATCCACGTTGCCATCAGGCGGACGGTCTGAATCGACCACGTTAACCTTGACGATCAAAGATGACCCCACACCATAAATGAAGAATTCTGGAGTGTCAATCCAGAAAACCCTATCCCAGTTTCTAATGGTAATTGTTTTAACTTTTAAGTATTTTATTATCATACTTGGAATGGAAAGTATTAAAAATATTTTATTCAATTATTATATCAGAAAGTTAATCATTTTCATGCAGAAAAGGAATTGTACGGGGGAGTTAATTAGTACTTTTTGTGGTTTATTAGATCTAGAGATGGGAATTGGGAAGTATTCATAGATAGACAGATTGATTTTATTTTTATATAAGCGCAATGTAGAGAAACACTTCTCCCAAGTGCATGATCTAGCAAACGTGGGTCCCACCAGGGAGACATCTCGGGATCTAAAGACGTCATATGACAACAACCATCTGATCTATTTGTCATCCTTTTAGACAGTTACCGGAAATAATCGCTTGGTTCTGATCATCTCATTGGGTTCATATCTAATCCTATCTGGGCCCCATTCATTGGAATGATAGATGGAGTTTTTAAGTCGAGTGTTCAAAGGGAACGTTCCACTGGGTCTTGAGTGAGACTAGTCCGCATACATGGTGCAGACTTTTAAAGTATATATGCAAGTAAGGGCACGATGTCACAAGCTGTAGGTCACGCTTTTGGGAGTTAAACTTCTATCACAATCGGATTGCAAATCACACAAACACAGCCAATGATTTCTCGGCACGTACACCTAAAAAGCAAAAGCACATGGACGTTGCAAAGCACTTGTGTACGTGCCAAGAACTCATTGGCTTGTGATTGTGTGATTTACAATTTCGTGTGACAGAAGTTTTACTCGGCTTTTGGCATCAGCTAGCACCATTTTAGTTACTCACCGCTGCCATGTGGCACATTATTCGACGGCGCTGACTCTAAGGATTTTTGGCCAGTACCTTGATGGGTAGTGGACCTGCAAACCAAAAATCAGCCTGATTAGTGATTTTTAAGTGTTGGATTGAAGTTATTTTCATGGATTGATTTTAACCCTAGAAAGTTGAGTATTATTTGGGAGCAAATATCCAAAGGTTGTAAATCACTAATCGGGCTGATTTTTGATTTGAAGGTCCACTGCCGTGACCGAAGTTTTACTCTTTAGCCCTTGGTAGACATTCATACTAAAAATCAGAATCGCGCCTTCAAAAGTACTATACTTTAATGACTAGAGATCACCAATCATGGTGATCAGTGGGCCCCAGACGCTAAAATTGTGAGCTACAGCTTATCACATCGGGGGCCATGCTACGAAACTTTTATTAATAGTAGATACCTCCTCATTCAAGGTAGTAATGTTCTTTTAACCGGTAAAACTGTCCAAATTGTGGGCTCCATCTAATCTGATCAAATTTACTTTCGCCAAATTTAAAGTCCACCCATTGAAAAGTTCAAATTGATAAGAATATGCACCATTTGTGTGAGAAAGAACTCGCTGGTCCCGGGGACCTTCAAACTTTGTTGGACCCCTCCCAAAATTTCTGACACGTACTCTATGTTAACCACCCTTAACTAACTAACGAAGGGGTCAACATGGTCAGATTTAGGCCTTGACGTACGTGTCAGATCTTTCCTTCAAATTCTGAAGGTCCCCGGGCCAACGAATCTTTTCTCATTTGTGTGATGTAGACTTGGGTTGAGAAAAAATTTGTTGTCCTGGGGACCACAAAGTTTGAAGTCCTCCCTCGCAAAATGTCTGACATATACCCATTGTTAACCATCCTTAACTAACTAAGGGCTTAACACGGGTTGGATTAAGGCCTTCATGCAGACATTCCCGCTATTTATTAATTATACTTCTTCATTATATGTAATTATTTTATAGGCATTATTATACGTACCGTACATATATTTAATTGAGGTATGTTGATTACAAAAAAATAAAATAAAAATAAAAATAAATGAGGTAACGCATTCATTTATTATCGAAGTAAAATCATCCATGTTGGCTTTGAGGGAACACGAAATATGCTTTGTTTATGGTTAAACAGGCCGTAACAACATCGACGTGTAGTTTGTACCGGTGCTTGCCATGTTAGCACCACTCGGGCGTCACTTCTTCAAGGTGCATGTTGAAACTTAACCTATGGTAGAAGGAGGTTTCATCGCTAACGTAGAGTACTGGTTGGCTTCGCCTCGCACTTGGTAGTACGTCCTACTTGCTAATGAATGTAAAGTAACAAGCTAATCATGGATCGACCCGGACTTAAGCCGCTAACCTTTCGAATGCAGATTTTCGCCCGTGCCGGGCAACCCAAGCCAATGCAGACTCGCGTATCGCTTCGACTCTTATGTGATCCGTACTGCCTTTAGGTCATAAGTGAGTCAAGTTAGCTGGACCTTTACTTTCTTTCCCACATCTTGTAGCTTTAGTTGATATGTTGTCGGCCCGTGTGTGGTAGGGAGCACTTGCTACCCTTTTGTCGGGCTTGAGTGAGATTGTGCCAACCATGTGCACCCATAATCTTATTAGAGGGATGATCAGGATTTGCCACGTCAGTCCCCACATATAAAGAAAAGGGTCGGGCTCAAGAGCCCCCTTTTTTTTCTGATCCCTCTCAGGAGTCGTGTTCTTGACCGTGGATTTCACGAATCCAACGGTGGTTGACAGCGCTATCAACCACCGTTGGATTGGTGAAATCCACGGCGGAGAACACAAGTCCGGCCACAGAGGGGTTAGAAAAAGAGGGCTCCAGAGCCTGAACCTAAAGAAAGTCATACACAGTGTGAAGATTCGCTGATGGAAGGAAAAGCAATTTGCAGGGAAAAAGTGGTGGTGTGACTACTAGGGAAGGTAAAGGGGGTTATCTTTTAGCAATATTCTCTTATCAAATCATGTGACCCACTTTGTCTCTACCCTTGTATTCCCTCAGCAATATATTCTTGGTAGAGAAGTGAATTTTAACATTAGCCCCCTTGAAATTGAATAAATTAATAAGATCTTCTGTACTTATTAATTTAATTATTGTCACCCCCTTTGACTGTCAGTCAAAGTTGTCAACTAACACCCAAAATGTATTGTGGGTCTATAAACTACCTATGAAATCTTGATCGTCCATTTGTCATATCGAAAATAATATAACTACTTCCTAATGATGTGGAGAGTAGAGCGTTCACTTCTTTCGGCTACTTCCAATCAAAATATCACACATTAAAATATGAGGGTGTATACAATTTTCTTAAAAAAAGGAAATAAGAAGAAGAAGAAAATAATGTTGGACCCAATCAGGGCCCATACGTGTCAGCTGCAATGAACTAATACTGCTTGTCTTTTGGCCCTCACCATGTATCACACCCATTTGGCTCGGCCCAATCTGGCCCGTGATCCATGGGTTGACCTGCAACCTATGGATCTGGGTATGAGAAAAAGGTAGAAAATAAACATTTGTCGAAAATTCAATCTAAGAAAATTAATAGTTAATTTAGATGCAAATACATTTTTGTGAGTACTCGACTAAAATCGACCACAACTACTATTTTAAAATGAAATAATAGAAATAGAGTTCAACCCTAAAATCACAGATCAAATCTGACCTCCACAACATTAAATTAATCCATCTGATCCACAGATTGGACCAGTGGTGGTGCTATCAGGACCTCCGTCTCCTTGTGCATTAATGTAGGTGTTGAGGGCCATTAGATCGTTTGCACAAATCATGGACCTACGATTTTGATTCAGTGCTCCTGTAATCCTAGGATACACAAACTATATCAGACCAAAAGGCAAAATTAGCCAATCTCAAAGATGAAAGAAGTTTATCCCACCAGGCATGCAAGAAAGTTATTCATGACAAATTTCAAGAATTCAGAATATTGAAAGCTTTTTAAATCAATCAGATTGATCTCGTCCATATATCTGATAGAAGATTTTAAAATTATGAAAATTCACTTCTTATCTAATTAAGACTGGATCATTAATTACATCTCCTCTTCGCAGAGATATTACCTTTGATTAAGAGGATCGTAGAGAGAGAGAGAGGTGGAGAGGGAGGGACGAACAGCGGGTACTTTTTTTTTTGTCTAAGGGTATTTTCGTCCAAAAAAACATCTGATTGAGGTGCTTTTGGAATTTGTTTGGTGCTGATAGAATTTCCCTTATACTTATATTGGCCTACGGGGACACCACGTGCGTGCACCTTAGGCGTGGCATACTCTTAGAGACTACTAACTGTATAGATGTTTGGCTCATCCCTAGTTAGACTTATATACCAAAATTCATCCTCATTAGTAATTTCTATCGGTTGGATTAGAGTCTTTTTCATGGTTTATTTTTAATCATTTTTTTAACATTTGGTATACTCATATATTAAAGGTTAGAAATCACTAATCAAGACTATTTTGTTACGTAAGTTCATATAGGGATGGGCCAAACATCCATACGGTTAGTAGCATCTAATAGTGTGCCATGCGGCATATACTGTGGGTCACCATTGCCAGATTTTTTCTTGGGACAGAGTTTCTGTGCCTCGGGGGGTTTAATAAATGCTTTCAGAGTTAAATTAAAATGTGAAATATTGAATGACCAAAGGAACCATATAAAGTAAAAGAATTCAAAACATGAAAGAAACAACATTTGTACATTTATTTGAAGACCATATTAGGAATTAGAATTTTTTTATTTTATTTTTTTAAATAAGAGATGAGCAATGAATGTGACGCGGGGGTGATATGTGCTTACAGGGTGACGTGTGCTTTTTGACATAAAAGACTGAAAAGCCCCTCTTAAGTGAATAAATTAAAGAAAAGAATAGAAGAAAAAATAAGGACATTTAGGAGAATATAGAAAATAACGTTAGGCAAGCAAGAAGGGCCTTCATCTATTAATAAGTAGAATGGATGTGTAGATACACTTTGGAATGGGCCAAACATCCATATGGTCAGTGGTATATAAAAGTGTGTCACATGGCTAAGTGTGGTCCATCAACAAAGTTCTACTCTAATTTTGTTGAGAAAATTTTTGATCATGGCATTTTTTATCCACGTTACTTAAAAAGGTCATGTGGCAATCTTAGAAATCTATGACTGTGTGAATGTTTAAAACATCTCTAGGTAGATTTGTAGACCAAAAATCAACCTGATTGGTGTTTTCTAAGCGTTGGATCTCAGTACCCAAAATAATTGTTGAATCCCATAGTTGAAAATCAATCCATGAAAAAAGATTCAAATCCAACAGTTAAAAACCACCAATCAGGCATATTTTTTGTCTATAGGTCCACTTAGCGATGGTTCAACCATCCAAATGCTCATTAATCTCTAAGAGTGTGCTACGTGGCAAGTTAAATTACGGGTCTTATGCCCATATCAAAAAATTTCTCAGCTTTGCTTACGAACGTCCATATGAGCAACATAGAATACTCTTTGAGAATAAATCTTTGATGATGGACTTTTTTGCACAAGAGACGGTCACGGATTGGGCCGATCTCTACGTGGACCTGCCAATCAAAAATAATTATAATAACTGATTTTTAACCATTGGGTTTGAGTCTTTTCCATGCGTCGATTTTTTGATCCGTGGGTAAAATTGGACCGATCTTGATCCAGATCCCCAAAGACTTCGAACAATGTATATAAAATTGTTAAACTTGGTCATATCTGGCCCCGCCCATTACACACCAAATAAACAACACAGCAGTTTGTTATAGAGGGTTCTGTCGAGCATTTGACAAAATTGGGAAAAAATAGGAAAACAAACTCTCGGACGACCGACTTTTTCTACGAGAATTGCTCCGTTACAAGGAGTATATATAATTCCAACACCAATTTCCATTTCTCCAAAATCATTGGTGCCAATGATCGCGCCACACATAAGAGCTCGCCTTTGAAGAGGAAACAAGGAAGAAGTGGGTCTCGGAGAAGCGTCAGATATCTGACGAACCTTTCTCTTGACATCCACTCTTCTTAAAGCCGACAACTCCCACCGGAACTCGACTACAGAGAGGTTTCACATTCTTTTTCATTTAATCTATATCAGAAAATTGGTACCGTAGCAACTCTTCTGGGCCCACTGATTTGGCCCACATTTTGATGGACCTACATACCAAAAAATCAGCCTGATTGGTGATTTCTAGCTATTGGGTCTGATTCTTTTTCATTGGTCGATTTTATCGCTAGGATGTCAGCATTTTGGGGTACTCAGATCCAACAGCTAGAAATCATCAATCAGGAAGATTTTTTTTTGGTTTGTAGGTCCACTAGGGATGGCCAAACGATCCATATAGTCATTGGTCTTGAAGAGTATGCCACGTAGCTTGTATAGACGTTTTTCTGATTTATCTTAAATGATGTGTTAGATAAAATATTTACTCACCAAACGTTCTGGGCCCAGATGACCAGGACTCGGGAAAAAATTCGCTGGCTCCGGGTTCCCCTCCCAAAATGTCTGACAGGTATCCCTTGTTAACCAGTCACAAAGGGCTTAACGCGGGTTGAGTTAAGGGATTGCGGTACTTTAGGTGGGAAGACTTCAAAGTTTGATGTCCCCGGGGCCAAGGAATGTTTTTTCGCCAGGACCCACTCCAGAAAGCAGGAGGTCCCTTGTTGGCTCTGTCCCTGCTATTGAAGAAAGGTGAAACCAAGGTTTAAAGGAGGCTGTTTTAATGGTTAAACGGACTGGGGGTGTTACCGTTTAAACGGCTGTTTTTTGAAACAGACAGGCAAAAATAGAAAAAAAATGGAAAAAATGAATTAAACGGATTTTAACGGAAAAAATGGCACTGAAATTCAAATTTGGAAATTTGAAAATTAAAAAAAATAACAGAATTTAAAGGAAATTAAACGGATTTAACGGCCGTTTTTTTCACAAAATTTTTCAGAATTAAACGGCTGTTTAAACGATATTAACGGCCCTTAAACAATTTTAACAGCCTTTAAAACAAAAAAACAGCCGTTTTTTTCAAAACCAATAAAACGTGTTTAAACGGTTTTAACGGAAACGGGCTTAGAGTGTTACCGTTTAAATGGCTGTTTTTAAAACCATGGGTGAAACAACTATATATATCAATGGGTCGTCAGGCCAACACAACATGTGCGAGGGAACACACCATCCAGCAAGAATTATTTTACTAGCTTTGCATGTAATCAAATTTTACTCTTTTTGTTAAAATGATTTACCACATTTACTAATTTTGGGCCATTAAAGGTGGAGGAGCAAGACCATTATCTATTCTAGCTACTACAAGAACAGAAACAAGAACTGTAACATGAAAATTTTTAAGATCAGTTGCGTCCTTGTGCTCGTCTTACTAATGGAGTTGTCCGAGACTTCTCTCGGCTCTTTTTTAGACCGAAAAAATGCCCGTGTCTACAATGGGCTTGGAGGTACTACGCCATTGACGATTCATTGCCAATCGAAGGACGATGATCTTGGCCGGCATGTGTTATTGCCAGGAGAATTTTTCGTTTGGAGGTTCTATGACAGCATAATCGCTAATACACTCTTCTACTGCGATATGGAATACGGGAGTGGGAGGTCGAAGAAACGTGGGCATTTCATTGTGTATAATATGGGTGCACTCGAGACTAGCATTAGACGCGTAAAGTTCAAGAAAAGGGCTTGGTGGTCGGCTAGAAGAGATGGCATCTATTCGATGGATGAGCGAGTAAATATATGGGATTATGAGTATCCTTGGCCTACGAGTATTTAGAGAGCCATCTGATATGTTTCCTTATGAATTGAAATGTTTGTGGACCGTTGATTTATAATTAAGAATATTATTATGTGGAGCGTGTCAAGTCGCACTAATGGGCGACCAACATGTGGTAGCGTGTGATATCGGCATATCCATGGTTTAAAATCTCGTTTCGAAAGAATGTCTCCGTCAAGTGAAAAACCGAGAAAAACTCTGAAACGGAACACAATAATTCCAAGATATTAAAAAAGGTGAAACAAACGAAACATTCCAAAACTCTCCGAAACATTTCCAAGATCATGCATTTAATACATAAATAAGGTTAAAAATAATGTTTTTTCTTGATTTTATAGGATTGTCGGCAAACAACTCAGGACAGTATGAAACAATTCGAAACGAACCAAAACAAATAGAATTTATACATGTTTTGTTTCGGTTCTCTTAAAATACGAAATGTTTCGTACAAAACATTACCGAACTCCATTAGTTTGATCATTGGTGATGGACATTAACCAACCGACCATGTTGAAAACTCTGTGATATTGTCAGCCGCTTACACTCCGCAGTCAGTGAAGGTGGACTCCAATGAGTAGAACTTTGATAATGGATGTCTGTCAGCCAAATTGATGACAGAGCACAGTATAACCACGTGGCACACCTTTGGAGACCATTGATTGTATGGATATATAGTAGGAGAAATTCTTTTATGGTGGTGCGCATTTTTTTTATCCGCCCTACACTTAGAAATGCCACATAGCACACTCTTAGATTTGAACCATGCCTAGGTGGACCTGCATGCCAAAAATCAGCTTGATTGCTGATTTTAAAGCGTTGGATCTGAGTAAAATGAACCCATGAAAAAGACTTAAATCAAACGGTCATAAACAACCAATCAAGATGATTTTTGGTATGGAGGTCCATGTAAGGATGCTTCAAACATCTGTATGGTCAATGATCTCTATGAGTGTGCCACATTGCATTTTTAGGTGCGACCCAAATACAGACCAAAAAAATACTATAATTAAAATTTTTCTTGTTTGGTAGGGCTATCAATGGATCCTATCAACCCAAAAATCTGATCCCATAATTTTAGATTCAGAATTACTTATATTCTTATCGATTGGCTTTGAGTCCATGTATGTTGATCTGATTTCTTATCGAATAGGGCATGTACCGATCCAATATATAAGAGTATTTCAGATCCATGTCTATTGATCCTTGGACCAAGCATGCACCGATCAAAGTTCTGCTCTTTAATAATGGTCAAAGCAGCATTTAATGAACTAAGGTGTGCTGAACATGTGTCGTGTGGAGGTATTGTCGTGTGAGTGCCGTGTGAAGGGCATGCCCCAACCCTAGTTTTGGCTTTAAATTAGTAATAGATAATAGATTTTTAATTTTACCTACATAATGACTCAATTTTGAGTGGATATAATATATAATTTAAATTAAAAATTAAAAAAGAAAAATCATTTTTCTTCTAGTAGATTAGATCGGGTGCAGAAGTCTATTCTTTCTATTGGATCAGTTCTCGATCACGATTATGTGATCTAATCTCTTATCGGATCAGATTCAAATCAACATATTTTGTTATCGAATCAGGTCCAAATCAGCACTAATCTGACTCGAATCTAATCCATTGACAGCCTTAATATTTGGCCCATCCCTAAGTGGACCTACATGCCAAAAATAAGAGTGACTAGTGATTCAAACCTTTCAATATTTGTACCCAAATAATGCTCAAACTCCAATCGAAAGCTTATAAATCACTAATCAGACTAATTTTTGTATGTATGTCCACCTAGGGATGGGACAAACATCCATACGGCCAGTAGTCTATAAGAGTGCCACATGGCTTATACTATAGTCCATCATCAACCTTGCTGATGGAGGGTGATGAGCTAGCCATGCGGAACACCCTTAGAGATTGTTGATCATATTGATGTTTGGTCCAACAAGAACAAAATTTTTGCTTATTTAGTGATTTCTAAGCATTGGATTAGAATCGTTTTCATGATTGATTTTTAATAACCGTGGAACTCGAACATTATTTAAGTTACAAAGATTCAAATGTTTGAAATCACTAATCTGGCTGATTTTTTTGGCATGTAGGTCCAACTAGGAATGGGCCAAACATCCATTCAGTCATCAATGTTAACGACGAATGTTTGTCAATAAAGTTGTACTCTTTTCTTATGCACGATCATGAACGTTCATATGATTTGCAAGGAACTCTTCGACAATATAAATAAGTTTGGAAATTTTTGACATACCCCATGTTTTGTTTGAAATTTGAGATAATCCCCCAAAATTTGAAAAAGTTGACTTACCCCCAATGACTGAGTCATCCATCTATGACTGTCATTGACTCTTCATGACCAATAATTTTTTTGAAAAGACCAAACTACCCCTTAACCTCAGTGATGGGGTTTATCTGCAGAAACCTTCCCATTGTTTTTTAGAGAAAGTAATGTCGTGCCCGGGGCCGTCTCGATACAAGTTGAGGTCTAAGGCGAAAACTACTCCATCTGAGGCCTTTTAATATTTAATATATTAATATAGGATCGGGATCGGGATCGGGATCGGGGGACAACCATTTTTGACAACCATTTGGCGGACCCACTTAGAAGATGAATCAATGGCTGATTTTTGGTGAGGATGATCTCTATGGTGAGGAGATCATCCTCACAAAAATTCAAATCATTCCGATATTCGTAGACTGGTTTAGAAGTTGAAGAATTATGGACCATCTATTTTTAACAACTATGCATGATAATCAAAAGCTATTGAAAATATTTCGATTAACTGGACTTCCCTTGCAGTCCATGCAGAGAACTCTCGCAGCCCTATGTAGATAATTTTTTGTGCCTAATGACTGTGGGGATGTTCAACCCACATATTGGTGGAAAAATACACTAAAAATCAGCTTGATTGATAATTTCTAGCCCTTAGATTTACTACTCAAAAAGCATGCTTGAATCCAATGGCTAGAATTAAATTGTAAAAGGTACTAAAATCTATGGCTAGAGATGACCAATCAGGTTAATTTTTTGTTTGTATATCCAACAAGGGGTGGGCTAAACATCCATACGGTTAGTGGGCTGGGGCCTTCTCTCACCTGGGCTGGGGGCCTCCTTTCACATGGGGCCTAAAGTGACCGCCTTACTGGCCTTATGGTTGAGCCGGCCCTGGTCGTGCTGCCAAAAGAACGTAGGAAAATGAGAGTTTGATCTCGATAGGGTTTTGGCAAAAGACTTTGTGATCAAGGTTGAAGAAACAGGTAGTTTGGATTTTAAAAAAATTGTTGGTCATGATGAGTCAATGACAGTTATAGATGGACAGCTCGGTCGTGGGGTGAGTCAGCTTTTTCAAATTATGTCAAATTTCGACCAACACATGGGGTTGTATGTCAAATGACGCTTTAGGAAGTTTTCGCCTAAAGCGTATTGGGACTTATAGGGAGTTTTCGCCTTAGGCCTCAACTTGTATCGAGACGGCCCTGCTTAGGCTCAGACATCTTGCTTGAGACGACATGAGGCCCTTTAAGCAAAGGGTACATCTCGAGCGAAAAAACCCTAATCAAATGGATCACTGCCTATCTAGATCACCCAAGATTTTGAACAATGAATCTAACACGTCCATAATGAACTCCATCTTAGATTATCATAAGCCTTCTTCAGGTTTATCTTAAAAAAAGTTTGTTAAACCTAGTTACAACCAACGCTTTAATTGGAAAACAAACAGACGGTCGAACGACTTTTTGTACGAGATTTGCTCAGTATATAATTCCAAACACCGATTTCTCCTTCTCCAAAGTCTTAGAGCTCGCGCCTTTGAAGAAGACAGAAGGAGGGTCTCGGAGAGGCGTCAGAAACCTGACGAACCTTCTCTTCACATCCACAGAAATCAGAGGTTTCAATTTCTTTTTCATCTTCAATCTATATGAGAAAATTGGTACCGTTGCAACTCTTCTGGGCCCACTGACACTTGAATGTTTGGCCCACACTTTAGGTGGACTTCAATCTAAAAAAAATCAGCCTGATTTGTGATTTCTAGTTGTTGGATGATCTATGTACCCAAAAAAAAAAGCTTGAATCTAATGGCTAAAAATCAATATACGAAAAAAATATATATGCTCGAGTCTGATGGTTAACTGAGCTGAATTTTTTTTTATTTGTACGTCCGCCATGGGTAGGCCAAATATGAGTATATATTTTCTCCATGACGCTTGTTGAGCCACATGGCACTCTCTTCGAATTAAACCACTGACCATATGGATGTATGGCCTTTCCATAAGTGTGCGTCCACCTAGGGATGGCCAAACATCCATAAGGTCAGTGGTCTTGAAGAGTATGCCCCGTGGCTCATACACGACGTCTGTTGGGATTTTCCAAATCACAGCGATATAGTGGAGAAAATATTTACTCACCAGACATTCAGGGATCAGTGGGCCTAAATAAGTGAGGCCCACGGCACGTTTCTAACCCATGGTACCACAGCGAGAGCCACCCGCTGGGAAATCTTTTTTTTTTTTTTACAATTTAATTATATATATGGCTCAGGCTCCGGGACCCCTTTTTCTGACCCCTCTCGGTGTTCACGCACTCTCGGCCGTGGATTTCACGAATCCAACATTTTCAGCACCCCCAAAAGTGAAAAAAGTGATGCCAGCTCGGCGCTGATAACCACCGTTGGATTCTTGAAATCCATGGCCGAGCACACGAACACCAAGGGGGGTCAGAAAAATGGGGGTCCCCTGAGCCCGACCCTATATATATAGTTATATACCTTTGTTGCATGTGAGGTTAGTAGATCCGTTCCATTCAACAGCGTTATGGTCGGATTTTAAGCTTTTGGACCACCTGATCAAAATCGAACATCTTTAGGGCCTAGTTCTGATGGACCGAGCGTGATGCAGGTGCATGCCAACATTGATGGTTGGACACCCCCAACCTTGATAAGCTTCATGTGTGCGCTATAAGAGCTCCATAATAAATCTTTAGGGCAGTGATAGAGGCCATTTTTAGTTTTACAAAATTTTAAAATGTTTTTTGTTCGAACGACAAATTAAACATTATTCCAATTTTGCTATACTATATGCTATAATCATGGCATACCCATTTTTTATAACTGGACATGTTTTTTAAATTTTGAAACCAAGGGTATCCAGGCCTTTTAGAGCACCCGACTAGTCTCCTGGGACACGCTAGTTACCCCTCCTCATGTGCCAAGTGTTATGGGAGAGTTTGATTTAAGACCTTAACCAGGCTTCAACCTGACACTCCTCCCCAAAAGATATCTTGTCAAGAGGGGACAAACTTTGACCTTTTTTTTATCACAATCGACATCGCACCCGTGGGTCTGTTCCACATTTCAATCCCGTGACCCTTTGACTCTAACGGCGATCGACCGCGCACCCACGAACCCCACCGCACCCTTAGTGAGCAGCATTATTGACCTCCAACCATTCGAAGTGGACTGAGCCACTTATTGAGGTTGTATAAAAGATTTGTTAGCAGCCTAGCGAAATAGGATTGATGTTGCTTAGTAATGCATTAAATATCGGGCGAGGACAAAAAATAAATCAGACTTGTATCAAAATTTTAGGCTACTCGATTATCAGAAATTGGTGTGCTCGTATCACTACGAGTCATTATTTTACTATTGTTTTCAAAATTTTATTAAATTTATTTCTTTTTTTAAATAAATTACCAAATTTACTAATTTTTTCCATTAAAGGTGGAGGACTACAAGAACAGAAACAAGAACTGTAAGATATGGGTATTTTTAAGATCAGTTGTGTCCTCGTCCTCGTCTTGCTAATGGAGTTGTCTGAGTCTTCCCTCGGCTTTTCGACAAAAAACATTGCCGTATCTACAATGCTCTTGGAAGTAAAACGCCATTGTCGATTCATTGCTGGTCAAGGGACGATGATCTCGGCCATCATGTGTTGATGCCGGGTGAATATTTCGAATGGAAGTTCCGCAACAACATATTCCGTAAAACGGTATTCTATTGCAATATGTGATTCGGGAGTGGGCTGACAGCTAGGTGGAGGCATTTCATTGTATATGATTCGGCATCCGATAACCATTACCGACATCTAAAGTTCAAGAAAAGGGCATGGTGGTCGGTTAGAAGACTCGGCCTCTTTGCATCTATGTTCTACAACTCGGAACTCCGACTCGACTCGGAAGTCCATTGGGCCAAGTCACCTCGATGACTCGGGAGTCGACTCGGTGAGTCATTAAATTGATTATTATTTATTTAAATATATAAAAAATAATATTTATTAAGAAAAACTTTGAAAATAAGAAAAAAAATACAAAAAAACATTTAGAAAATCAGGAAAAAGTTTGAGTTTTGACTGGACTCGGCCTTTAAACGGGTGACTCGGCTGAATTGTAAGTCAACTCGGACGATTTTCTGAATCAACTCGCCGGACTATGCAAATCCGAGTTTGTATGCCGAGTCGACTCGAAATACAATTGAGTCGAGTCGACTCGGCAAGTTTTAAAACATAGCTTTGCATTGGAGGAAGACTACAATGAATATGATTTTGAGTATCCTTGGTCTCAGTTGTGATCTTACGTACTGTGCCATCTAATCTGTTTCCTTATGAATTATTAAATCGTTCGTGGACTGTTGATTTATGAATAAGTGTGTGCACACTATAGTGCAATCTAGACGATATTATACATGAAGTACATAATAAAAATGGTCTATTTATTAGAGATGTGTTTGGTTATCCTTTGTATTTCCCTTTAACTTTATTTGCTTTTTCTTTTTCTTTTTCATTTATTTATAACGGTGTCTAAGGTTTTAACGTTAGCCTTTATGTACATGAAGGCAGGACACCGTGGCCCAGCTTCTATATGTTATGGGGAGGTCTTTTTCTCTTAAAGACGTTTTTGTACTTTTACATAGAGATACAAAAACTCTAATTTTGTCTTGGGGTTATATATACATAGGTTGATCAGAGACAATTATTCATTGTATTGTGAGTTTTCCTTTTGCATCATAACATAGTGGAAATAGTACGAATCTGTGGACGTACCTCAATCCACATAAATCTCTCTGTTGTGGTTGTTTGCATCTTTGTCTTTTGTTTGTTTATTGTTCTTTTTTCCCAAGAAAATAAACTCCTTGAACAAAAAAATACTTGCTTAAGTAACGAAGAACAATCGAAACCACAAGATAATACAAATGGAAAATAGATACACTAGTAGAGGAAGAAGTAAAACAAGAAGGATCGGAGTTTGGTTTCACACTTAACATACAAAAAGAATTCTAATCAATCATAATAACAGACCCTCCAAAGACAAGAAAATCATCAAAAATGCCACAGATAAGAGTGTCACCTTAGTTGGAACACATCCCTTATCCTTCCTTACTATCATCCCTTCGATTATTGGGTAACTCATGATTAAGATGTAAAATGAGAGGAAGAACTGTCCCAACATCTCATCATAGCTTCTCTCAATGATCATTCTTCTTAATCCAACAACTAAGGATGCCAAGTTTAGAAGGGTAAGGGTCGTCAAGGGGAACAAAAACATAGTTGCCACTTGAAAATCCAACTGACCCTTTTTGTATCTTTCAACTTGTTCTTTGTCCACAACTTTATTTGTTGGCGAGAACTTGACCTCCTTTATACCAATCAGCTTCATGATAACATCCAAAGATCCAAAGAAATAGGTTGTAACTGACTTTATCATCAAAATCCTATCTTGACTCCACCATAGCCTCAAGGATCCTCCAGTGGAGAGGACTTCTGATAATTGTTGACAAAGGGAAGATACAAAAACAAAACAAAAGATGAAAAACCAAGGGTTTGAAACCTGTGATGGAACCAAAAGAAAAGCATGTTAGACGGACGTTTTAGATGTAACGAGGATGCACAATAACTGAAAAGTAATATTTTAAGTTGGAGGGTAAAAATATCAAATCAGCCACAGTTATATTAGGTGGCATTTGGTAAAACTTAATATCGAACTTTAAGTCTGAAACTGGGACATTTTAGACCGTTTGGTAACTACCTAGAATTTAGACCTTCACTGAAATTCAATAATTTCTTTAAGTCATCCCTGCACCACTTGTTGAATGCAGTAAGTGATGGAATATTTAAAAAGATTTTAAGATTCTTTCAGAAATACCCAATATGTCCTTATATCAAAGCTTTCTCTGTAAATAAACTTAATAAAATGCCTTAATGAATAATTTAAAATACCTAATATGCTATTGTCTTAATTTTCCGTTAGAAGGACCTTTACAAAACGGTCTAAATTTACAAAAATTAAGCACTAAGCTTTCAACACTTACATTAAGTACTTTAAGCTTAAGTTTTAAAACTTGGAACTCGGACTCAACTTGGAAGTCCATCGGGTCGAGTCACTCGATGAGTCATTAAGTTAATTAATAAATATTTAAATATGTAAAAAATATTATTTAGTAAAAGAACTCTGAAAAATCATAAAATGTAGAAAAATTACTTTAGAAAAAAAAAAAAAAAAAAAACCATTGAGTTTCAAGTTGACTAGGCTGAGTTTCCAAGTCAACCCAACAAAACCTGCAAATCCGAGTTTGTATGCCGAGTTGACTCAAAATTAAGTTTCATCAAACACAACCTAAGTCTTGACATATATTGCAAGTGGAGAAATGACAAAATATGACATTTACTCTAAAGGGGTCGCATGCGTTACAGTAGCTAGTAGAGATTAAACCCAAGGATATGAACAATTCAGAAGGATTTTGTAAGAAACGATTCACAAGGATATGAACAATTGAAGTATTTATTTGTTACCTTAGGGTATAGGGGGATTCCATTGAAGAGGCATAGCTGAGGGAGGATAGCGTAACACAGCATAGGGAGCGAGTAGAGGGGTTGGAATGCAAGATATGCGTAGCACATGCTTTGAAGAATAGACATTCTCAACGTGCCATATAAGATAGGGCAAAACCTTGAGAAACCAACTTCAAGCAACCCAGAATTCCATCTTGTGCCTTGAACCAAAGTGTCATTTAAATTCGTGGTCGCACTGCCCAGGAAAGGTGGTCTTGAAGGATAACAATAGACTGAATTCCAGCCTTTGCAGTGCAAAAGAAACCCAGTAAAGTAATCTTCTACCACAGAGTGATACAAGAAACCAATCTGCTATTGAAGCAACAAAAAAATGAGATTCAATAAAAAAAGACTCATGCTACGCCACGGATAACGGACCTCCCCTGTTACGTGATGTACCGTTAAAACGCCCAGAAAATAACGGCAGTTATTTTCGTTATAATGTCCATTATTTTCAATATTTTTCCGTTATAACGATCTGGAAAATTATGTGAAAAAACGGCCATTATTTTCTTTATTTTCCATTATTGCTCCCTGAGTGTTACAATTCGTTATTACAGAAAAAACGGTAACGCACCCAGTCTGTTATACCGTTATAATGGCCCCTTTTAAACCTTGAACTGGACAACAATGTGTATGTTTGAGGCCATTGACCGTTGGATTCGAGAGATTATAGTCCACGAGGAAACATCTATCTTACTATTTGAAGTTGTTGCATCTGTGGTCTGTGGATCTCTTGGATCCAATGGTCAATGGCCTCAACTAGACATATTTTTGTCCAGTTATCTGTGGGGTAGCTTTTTCCTAAAAATATGTGAAGATGATATTAAAGTTTAAAATGGATTGCTATATACATCAGTATAACGACCATTATTTTTGTTATAACGGTCATTTTTTAAACCATGGATGATAGGGATGATAGGGCTGATTGGTATAGGACTTGCCTGTTCACCCCATTGTGTGCCTTTCTCATAGATGCAGGAAGCCAAAAGTCGAGCCTCTTGTAGCAAAGCGTTTGATGCATCTACATTACAAATTACATTGGATTTGCTTCTTCGGCTTAGTGATGTGATGAGCTCATTAGAAGGACCGAAACGTTTAATTTGAAGGAGATCAATCTCTGGATAGCCAATTGATCAGATCACAGGTTTCAGATGGATAGAATAAAGGAAATTTTTGACATACCCCCCATTTTATTTTTAAAATTCGATATACCCCCACAATTTGAAAAGTTGACATACCCCCTATTACTACCAAATTTTGTATTAAATGACAAAAGTGCCCTTGTCTTCAACCTTGGAACAAGAGTTTGGGACAAAACCCAAACCCCAAATTAAACGACTGTGGTGGACGGCCGGCCAAGAGATGCCAATGAGTTGGTCGCTTATCACCGACGACTAACCCACCAGAGTCTCATGGCCGGCCGACCACCACTACAGCAACAATTTAAAACCCAATATTAAAAAAAAAAAAAAACACACACACATAAAGCATACAATTTTAGTTTTAAAATTTTTATTAACAAAAATAAAAACAAGAGAGAGAGCAATCTAGATTTTAAGCTTTTGAGATATGGATTTTGGAATGATGGGTTCTCTTAATTTAAAATTTTCATTCTTTTACACTAAAAACCATAAAAGAAATCTCATTCCTTCGTGAGTTTTATCTATTTTTATGGGGTTTTTTCTTCTCAATTTTTGTCTAATTCATCAAAAAACCCAAAAAACATCTTAGGTTCACTAACATGGATTTTTATTTTTATTTTTAATCTCATCGTTTCATAATTGATTTGGGGCAAACCCAAACCCTTGTTCTAAGCTTGAAGACAAGGGCAGTTTCTTCCTTTAATACAAAATTTGGTAGTCAACTCAGATCAACACTGATCAAACTACAATGGACCAAGTCATAAGGGGGTATGTCAAAAATTCCCTAAAATAAGATAGCTAAGCTATTTATTAATTAGCGTACCTTCATGTCGAGCACCTCTATATAATGTTTCTCTCTTTAGGTAAAAGCCTGTGCCAGATAGAATTGGTCCCTTGAGTCCATCCATGCAACGCCACCATAACTGAAATGGGACCCAATTGACAATGTCACAAAAAAAAACCCATGATCCATTTGTAGTGTAGATTTGAAGAGATCTTAAAAAAGATACAGGAAATAAAAGGCAACAGAAGAATAGAAAAAACAAAGGTACACATCATCTGACACCAAGGGATCGAGTCTCAAACCTCAAAGAAAGTGCTTCTCATGTTGGGACTTAATTTTTATTTACATACCTTGTATATTGTTCTCAAATGGCCCCCGTAAACGTCATTCTCGATGATGTTAAAGAAATTTTGAGGGAATTGAACGAAAGCTAGCGAGTGAGAAATTTTGGGATCAAGGTGGAAACACATTGCTTGTCGAGCAGAGGTTGGGTCATTGCAGTACATGTCACAATCCAACACCAGTATGTAGGGGGAATTGGTGATTATACCTGACACACGAAGCTGCAACAGTAATGGTAATGCTAGTCAGTGAAAGGTTGAAACCATGGTTCAAAATCTCAGTATTGGAGGCTGGATCGGTGGGCTCCGATCTTGATTCCATAACGTACGGGATTGGCACATCTCACTCGAGACAAGGTGAGACGTCTTTGGGAAACATTGATCTCGGGCGAGACGATCCATTTTTTGGATCGGATCGATGGGCTCTGATCTCGAACCACATCACCCGATCGAGAATGGGAGCGGCCAAGACTTCAAACTATAGTTAAAACCAGTTTTAAGTCCACTGGGTTGAGTTTACCCAATAAGTCAGCAAGTTAATAATATCATAAAATTTTTGAAATAATTACAAAAAAATTAAGTTAAAAAATATATTTTGACAAGACGTCGTTTAGAGCTACATCCATTTCTTACATTCAGTTTCTTACGCTTGGTGGTGGGGCAGATGTGGAGATCATGTTGGACAATCCAACCGCACAGTGAGTTTTTCATACTATGGTTATCCTAGCTCCTTACAAAAAATCAGGACGTTTCGACATTCCTAACATCACCAAAGATTGACTTAATTTGAAAAATTCAGACCATCGAATTAAGCTATTACTTTGGGTCAATTTTTTTTATATGGTTAGCGATTTCAAAATGAACTGATTTTTGGCGATGATGATCACCATGGCAAGGAAAAGTCAATATATGGTAGGATTGTCCAACATGATGTCCCAGGTGTAAGAACTGGTTGTAGCTGTAAGCGAACTCTTTTGGCAAAAAGAATTTTCAAAAACTAAATAAAACTTTTCTTTTCACTCGTGAGGTAAGTCAGGTTGACTTGACTGAGTTCCAAGTTGACTCAATAAGATGCTATCAATGGACCCACTTGCCTAAGTCTACCTGAAATTTCATTGAGGTCAACTCTACGATGTTTTAAGTCACATTAACCTGTGGTTGAGAGAGAGAGACGTACAAGGACATTAAGGGCTCCAGCTTTGAAATGATGAGGATGGGATGGTCTTTTTTCACGAGAAACGTACACAAGGAGGGGCATTTTAGCTTGGTTGTCAACTACATCCATTGCACCATCACATATCACCTACAAAGATCAAACTCATTACATGATTTAGATTTGTTTGATAATTAGTTGCCAAATTAACAACAAAAAGTCAATTTCCAGAACACATTTAGGTGGTGTTTGTTAAAAAAAAGTGTTCAACACTTAAAGCTTAAATTGATTAAAACAAGTGAGTATTGCTTAAAGTGGCTGAAAGTGATGAAAAAATTATGTTTCATAAAGGTCTTATGTTTCAAAACTTAAGATAATGGTATAATAGGAATCATTAAATGTTTCGAAAGATAGTTTTGTCTTAATTTTATAGAGATAACTGAATTAGGACGGAATTATGGGCATTTAAGAATGAATCTTAGAATCTCTTTTGGAAATGCTCATCGGCGAAACATCTAGTGCAAAAGTGATCCTAACTTCACTTTTTTACTTTTCACTATTTTTCAATGATTTGGGTGATAAGTGCTGAAATTAAATTGTTTACCAAACTGTCAAGAGCCTTTAAGAGTTGTCTTTCTGAAGAGCAAAACCCAATTTGCAAATTCATTTTCCTAAGGTTTTCTCTTTTCTTGATCATATCTTCTTGCTTGATATAATATCATTGTCTAGGTTATCATTTAGAAACCCAACCTAATAAGTCAGAGAGTATCACGTGTGACTCAACACCATTTAAGCAGCATTTAGGGTTCAAGATATACTAAATCCTTCACCTCTAGGACTGGACCAATGAGTAAAAAAAGGTTGGAGTGTACCGATCGATGGTAAGTTTGGGGGGCATACCAAACTGAATAAAAAATAAAGAGATCGTGATTGGAAGAGTACTCATGGATTTGGAACGTGGACACACTGGCAGTTGGCCTTAGCTAAAGTTATGCTATATAGAAACAATGTTGTATAAGTAAACTCTGTATCTCCTAACTTTTCAATTTGTGATAATTTACCGTCTAGACGTGGTCCCGTGATTTTTCCTTGACTAAGGTTTCCACGTAAAAAATTTGCTTGTGTTATGTTATCGATTTACTTATTTCGCACTCTGTTTAGATTGTAACATGCGACATAAAAACAATATATCCTTATGAAATATTCGATTTATTCAATTGTAGCAATCCTTCATTGTTAATCAATTTCAAATACATGCAAATCCAATTTGTTGAATTAGGTTTCTAATTTAAAGCATTAATTTTTAAAATACCTATTCACCCCCTTTAAGTATCTTAATTTGGTCATGTGAATACATAGACCCAGGTTATTTCATTAAAGTTTGAGAACAAATTTGGCAGGGGTGACGTGTGCTTACAGGTGTGACATGTGCTTTGACGCCAAAAGATCGAAGAGGCCCTACTAAGTGAATAAATTAAGTAAAGAAAAGAAAAGAAGCAAAAATAAGGACATTTTTTAAAATATAAAAAATAGCGTTGGTAGTGCACTAAGGCCTTCGTCCATTTATAAGTAGAATATATATAAAGAAAGAAAATAATATGAGAAAAAGAAAACTATAACTACCATGGCAAATGCTGCCCATAACACGTGGCATCGCCAGGTTTGTTGGTCCGCTACCATGAATAATTTTTTATCATTGACGCCTCTACATCGTTGGATACCCCTGACAACAATGTTTAAAAAAAACATTGAATTTCAAAATTTTAAAAATAGTTTTGTTGTGGGGAATCCAATGGTGCATAAGAGACGTTGAGCAAAAATGCTCTATAGTGTCGTTGAGAAAGTGGACTCCTAGTCGACCTGGCGGTCCGCTTGGCACTTCTCTTTGGGGTTTGAGGAACGAACCTGGAATGCCAATCTTCTTTGATGGACAAATGTCCCGATGGTTCAAAAGTATGATCATCCACGTGGAACACTCTTTCTCGTTGACTGATGCCATGAACGTTTGGCCATCCTCTCGGTGGACTTACACACAAAGAATTAGCCTAATTGGTGATTCATAGCCAATGAATTTGAGCATTTTTCAGATTGGGCTTTTAACCCATCCATAAGCCTGCTCACGAAGCCCACAATGAAAATTGCTTAATTGACTAGAAATTCACTAATCATGTTTATTTTCACTATGTAAGTCCATCAGGGTTGGGCCAAACATTCATGGTGTCAGTGAGCCCAAAAGAGTGTGCCACATTTTATTTTGCGCTCAACTTGGCCCAAAAGCTTATTAGGTTGAGTTGACTCAATGACTCGTTAGTTGACTAGGTGAATTATTAAAATTATAAGAAGTAAAATATTAAACAAAAAGATGTTTCATATAATTTTTCTTTAAATACCGACAAAAATAAAGAAAATCACTCTTTTTGACTCGTGAGCAAAAAGAGATAGTATTAGGTTTAAGTCAAATCGTTTTTTTGTCCGGTGGTTATCCGTGAGATAGTATTTTTGGTTTGGGCCCACTGACTGCAGGGATTTTTATTGAATCCAACGAATAAATGACCTCAGCTGTATATTTTTGTCTGGTTATCCTTGGGATACTGACTCTTTCGGAAAAAAAAAAAAAATCAATTTAACAAAACAGGACGGTTGTCTCCCCTCTTATTAGGCTTCATAAAGGATGGCCGAGATCTTATCACATCAAATGGACGGTTGATCTCAGCCACTCACATCCAATTTTGACTAACGCTTGTCGATGATTGCCGTGGGCATGGGTAACCTACTATTTACCTACATATAAGGAATGAAATAGGTTGAATTTACATATAGCCCAAGGCTCAGGCTCAGGAGCCCCACTTTTTATGCCTCTAGAGGGGTGTTACCGTTAAAACGGATTGAAACGGCCAATGTCAAAAATGGATTTTAAAGGAAAAAAGTGGTGCTGAAATTCAAAATTTAAAAATTTGAAATTTGAAAATTTTAATTTAAAAAAAATAAAATAAAATTTAACAAAAATTTAGTGGTTTTCTTATACCCCTCTAATCTTATATGGCTTCAGTAATGAGTGGCGGAGATCCACTATGCTTCATATCGATGGCTGAGATTAATTCTCACCCGATTTTGACAAACACTTGTCGGAAAGTGCCGCGGGCACGGGTCACCCACGCATATATCAAGACAACTCAGTTGTATTCTCTTATCTTATCCATCCATCTAATATGAACGGTTAGATAAAGAGTGGTTGAGATAAAATCCATCGATTTAATGTGGATGGTTAGATTTCAGCCACTCAATCCACCCCACTCACCTGATTTTGGCAAATTCTTTGTCGAGGAGTGCCGATGGCATGGGGCACCCACTAGTAACAAACAAAACGAAAGGGTTTGTTTGTTTTTTTGAAGAGCTTACCGGGCTCCGGGCTCCATTGATAGATCTAAAATGACAGGGACACAATATAAGCCAGGTGGCACACTGTTACAGGCGTACGGATGTTTGTCCTGTTCCATGGTGGACCTACAAACTAAAAAATTAGCCTGATTAGTGATTTATAAGTGTTGCATCATTGTACCTCAAATACTGCTCAAATGCCCACAGTTGAGATCATCCCATGAAAATAAGTCTAAGCCAAAGCCAATAAATCACTAATCTGGCTGATTTTTGGTTTGTAGGTCTACCATGGGATAGGACAAACATCCATACGGTCAGAGTCCTATAACAGTATGCCACGTGGCTTATATTATGTCCCTATCATTTTATCTGTTATTTTAAATCTGTCAACGGAGCCCGACCCGGTAAGCTCTTCAAAAACCAAACCAACCCTTTTGTTTTGTTTGTTATTTTTTTTCCGAAAGAATCAGTATCCCACGGATAACCAGACAAAAATATACAGCTGAGGTCATTTATTCGTTGTATTCAATAAAAATCCCTGCAGTTAGTGGGCCCAAACCAAAAATGCTTCTCACGGATAACCGGACAAAAAAACGATTTGAACCCACTTGACCGCATGGATGTTTAGCCCACGGTTTAAAATAACGCAGTCATAACGGCCGTTAAAACGGTAATGCCCCAACCCCGTTATGTTAAAAACCATTTTGACGCTTAGACAATAATGGCTGTTTTTTTGATGTATTGCATCCCCATATGAGAGTAAAACTTCTACCACAGCGTTCTGACAGGCTTCTGTCGCAATGCAAATCACAGGTCACGTGGCACACTCTTAGTGGACTCTGACCGTATGGATGTTTGGCCAATCCTTCGGTGGACCTCTAAACCAAAAATCAGCCGGATTAGTGATTTCTAAGCGATTTGATTGAAGTTATTTTCATAGGTTGATTTTAACAAAAAAAATAAAATCGAGCATTATTGAGCGTTATGTGGGTGCAAAGATCAAAGGTTGTAAATCACTAATCAGGCTGATTTTTAGTTTCAATGTCCACTGAGGGATTGGCCAAACATCCATACAGTCAGTGTCCACTAAGAGTGTGCCATGTGGCCTGTAATTTTCATTGTGACAGAAGCATCTGTCAGATGCTGTGATAGAAGTTTTACTCCCCAGAGGACTGCAAAGTTTGAATTGAAGTCCTCAAGTCCCACTCCCAAAAATCATCGTCCTCTAAAAGTGTGCCACCTGGCTCAAGTATTAGTTTCGCTATTACGTACCTCAACGAGAGGGGGACGATCTTGATCTGAAGGTGTCCTTCTGATATCACCGATTCCCTTCCCACCACTTTCTCTGGCTTTTTCCACACGCTCCTTGAACACTTCATACTTCAACTGTATTAATAAACACCCATTTTTACTTCAAGTGAGAGAGAGAGAAAGAGAGAGGGAGAGAGAGGGGTTAGAAATATGAAGCAACGCACCTTGACTGTCTCTCTCTTTTCCATGAATTCTGTACTCCATTGATGACGATCTTCACCGTCTGATTCTGAGAAATACGCTTGTGGACACCTTGTCAAAATCCTATATTCCTTGCAGAAGGGAAGCCAAAACCTAGCGAAAGTGGAAGCTTCCCTAATACCATATAAAGTAATTGGAGAACCCCCGTCATCTGAAAGGTACACAGAGAGCTTCTCTGGAGGGTAATCCAGAGACATGGCCGATAACACCGTGTTCATAACCTCAACTGTCGGCTCCTTCTTCGGATCAGCGGTGCAGATTAACACGTCGATAGCTGGTAGTTCTTCATCTCCAGGTAATCTCTCTGGAAAGACGGTCCGAGAGACTGGACGCCAACGCAAAGCTTGATTAAGGACCCAAAGAAAAGAGAGTATAAGCTCAGAAGCAAAGATGAGAGCCCATGAAAAAATGGATATGTCATCTTTGACCCCCACAAAGAGAAGTGAAGCCCGATAGCAGAGCAAGGCAAGTATGGCGGTCGAATGAATGAGAATGTGAATTCTGTTGATCGTTGCTCGAGGTTGTTGGACTTGGCAAACGTGAAGTGGGAGCGTTAGGGTTTCCATCTCTTCTCCTTGGTAGATCGAGCTAGTGTCCTAACGAAGAACGAGCCTCTCCCGCCTTTTAAGGGTAATCACACCTGAAATTAGAGGGAGTGAGGGACCCACCCATCTCATACAAGCGGACAAATCTAGTCTGCAACTGTTTGCAGACTTAAATTCAAAATCCGAGTCCAATTTTGTTCACAGACGCCTCTTTTGAGCAAAATTCCGCGAGCCACACTTTTTCACCAAAATGTTTGACAAAATGTACCTGATCATCATTTTCGTCGTCGGACTGATGCTGCTTACTACGGTTCGCCTTATTTTGGTTTGACATTGCCTGCAACAAATTCAATGTCATGACATAGAAAATGGTAAATGAAATTTTATTTTTGAAATACCTGAAACTCATCACTACTCTAGTATACGACTAGAGAGGCCCAATCAACATCTGAGATGCCTATGGGTTTATTCTGTAATCGAAGCTCATCCGTGTCCATGGCATCATAATTTTTCTTCAAATCATTCCTCCAATCGTTGTATTTAGTTCCCATTGACTGCATGACCCACGGTCTGTGGTCATCGCTGATATCAACTTGTTGCTGAAACATTAAGCAACAATCCTGAGTTCTCATCAAGGCGATAGGCCAAGATGTGTAAGAATTCAAGACTCCCGGCTAGGTCTTTAGAGTTGTCAGGAATCTAGTTAGATCATCCCGGCCTACTGGTATGTATGCCTGAGTTCTCATCAAGGCGATTGGCCAAGATGTGTAAGAATTCAAGACTCTCGGCTAGGTCTTTAGAGTTGTTGGGAATCTCGTTAATTCTAGACGCATGACTTAGAATATTTAGATCATCCCGGCCTTCCGGTTTGTATACTTGAGTTCGGCTAGGACTTTAGAGTTGTCGGGAATCTCGTTAATTCTAGTCGCATGACTTAGAATATTTAGATCATCCCGGCCTTCCGATTTGTATACTTGAGTTCTTATCAAGGCAATAAGCCAAGATGTGTAAGAACTCAAGGCTCTCGGCTAGGACTTTAGAGTTGTCGAAAATCACGTTAATTCTAGTCGCATGACTTAGAATATTTAGATCATCCCGGCTTTCCGGTTTGTATACTTGAGTTCTTATCAAGGCGATAAGCCAAGATGTGTAAGAACTCAAGGCTTTCGGCTAGGACTTTAGTAATAAGGATAACGCCTCTTGAATGAGAAATCTGGATTTGTCTTTATTGATAGAAGATGCGCATATTAAATGTGTTTCATGGTCTTTCGAATACATCTCCGTCTTTGATCTTTAAATAGTATGTCTCGTTCTACCCGATTTTGTCAATAAGGTAAGGTCCTTCCTAATTGGCACCCAGTTTGCCACTTCCAAGCTCTCTAGTATTCTCGAATACCTTTCTTAATACCAAGTCTCCAACCTCGAAAGTCCTACGTCTGACACAACGGTCATACGCTCGTTTGATTGTTTGCTGATAATTCGTTAGTCTTACAACTGTCTGTTCCGACGTTTTTCAATCAAATCATTGTCCCGGGCCAATATCTCATCATTCTGTCCTGAATCGACAGCTTGAGTATGAGATGTCGGGACAACAACCTCTATCGGAATGACAACCTCTGATCCAGAGGCTAGAGAAAATGGGTTCCATTGTCCGTGACAATCTCTTGTGGGATGCCAAATCGACAGATGATATTCTCCCACAAGAATTTCTTAACATGCGAGACCTGCATCTGTACCAATGGAACTGCTTCGATCCACTTTGTGAAGTAATCCATGGCTACCAACAGGAACCTGACGTTTCCTAGAGTTGTCAAGAATGGTCACATTATATCCAATCCCCATTTTACAAATTGCCATGGACTAAATACGGGATGTAATTTTCCGGCGGGGTCTTTGATTAATGGAGAATATTTCTGGCATTTTTCACATTTCTTGACAAGCAATTCGGCATCCTTCTGAATATAGAGCCAAAAATAACCTTGGCTAATAGCTTTATGCGCCAAGGTCCTCACCCCCGAGTAATTTTCGCATTCTCCTGTATGTATTTCTTGGAGAATCTATTCGGATTCACTAGGGGTAAGGCATTTGAAGAGAGGGTCTGATGCTGATTTTCTATATAAATCTGGGCCCACCATAGTATATCTTCTCTCGAGCCTCTGAATTCTCTTTGTAGCATCTCTACCGGATGGGAGGTCTCTATTCTGCAGATATCTTCGAAAATTATCCATCCAACTTACCCCAGGATCGATCTTAATCGGGGCTAAGTACATCTCAACAGGCATGTGGATGCTCGGGAATTCTTGATAGTCTACTGGTATGGTCCTTGACTCAGTGTCTCCTAGACAAATAAGCCAAGGCATTAGCATGTCGATTCTCCATTCGAGGCAACTAACGAACTTCTACATTGTTAAACCGTCCAGTCAATTGTTTGACGATTTTTAGATAAGCCGCCATTCTCTCATCTCGGGCTTGATATGTCCCGACATACTAGCTGACTACCAACTGGGAGTCAGTGTACACGGTAATATCATTGATTCCAAGATCTAGCATTGTTTGAAGCCCTGTGATCACTGCTTCATATTCTGCTTCATTATTGGATGCCACGAATCCGAGTTTAATTGATTTCTCCAATCTCGTATTCTCGGGTGTGACGAGGACAACTCCTATCCCTAATCCACTCTCACTGGCTGATCCATCAGTGAATAATCTCCAACCCATTTTTGGATTTAACATCTCTGGTATCTCGGGAAGTGGAATGACTTCTTTGTCCTCGCCCCCAGTGTCTGCCACATCTTGCACTGGAAAATCAGCCAAGAACCCAGCTAAGACATGTCCCTTCTCGGACGTTCGTGGTGAAAATTATATATCATACCGAACCAAGTAAATTGCCCATTTTACCCTTCTTCCCAATAAGTCAATTTTCCCGAGTATAGATTTCAACAGATGGTCCATGTAGACTGTGATGGTTTTTCCTTCAAAATAAGGTTTGAGATGCCTAGAGACGTAAATCAGAGCGAGAGAGCTTTTTCTATGTTAGCATATTTCATTTATGCTCCAATAAGGGTCTTACTGGTGAAATATACTAGCCATTCTTCTCTGTCGAGCTCACGAAAGAGGACGACGCTAATAGATTCATCAGTCGTAGCCAAATAAAGACCCAGAGGTTCTCCCTGGTCGAGTTTGGAAAGGATTTGAGGTTGTGAGAGGTAGTATTTAAGCTTTTGGAAAGCTTCATCACACTCCTCGGTCCAGTCAAACCTTCTATTCTTCTTTAAAAGCCTGAATAAGGGCCTGTACATATATGATGACCTCGCTATGAAGCGATTTCGTGCAGCTATTCTCCCGGCTAGTTTTTGGACTTCCTTCATGTTCTTCGGCAAAGTCATCTCTATTAAGGCTCTGATCTACTCGGGATTAGCTTCGATGCCACGTCTTGTAATGAGGTAACCTAAGAATTTCCCCGAGGTTACTCCGAAGATGCATTTGGCAGGGGTCAGCTTCATCTGATACTCCTGTAGACAATCGAAAGTTTTCCCGAGATCTCCTAAATGAAGTTATCGAGATCGTATTTTTACCATCATGTCGTTTATGTAAACTTCCAATCTTCACTCCAATCATGTCATGGAACATCTGTTGACGAGACGCTGATAATTAGCTCTTGCATTCTTGAGGCCGAAAGGTATCACTTTGTAGCAAAAGACACCCCTATCAGTCATGAAGGCCGTCATCTCCTGATCTGGCTCATACAATGGAATCTGGTTGTACCTCGAGTATCCATCCATGAAAGACAGATCTCATATCCCGAAGTGGTGTCAACCAACTGATCGATTCTTGGCAAAGGATATGGATCATTGGGGCAAGCTTTGTTTAAATGAGTGAAATCGATACACACTTTGATCTTCCCATTCTTCTTTGGTACAACCATTATGTTGGCTAACCATCGAGCATCACAGACATCTCAGATGAAGTCGGCTGCCAAGAGTTTATCAATCTCATCTTAGACAGCCTTCTATTTTTCGAGAGCAATTCTCCGAAGTCGTTTCACAGGTAAATACTTATTATCTATCTTCAAATGATGACAAGAGATATCGGGAGGAATACCTGGCATGTCGCTGAATGACTATGCGAAGACGTCCATATAAGATTTCAAGAAATCAACGTAGGATATCTTTTCTTCGATGGATAGACCAACTCCAATAAAGGTGTGCTTGGGATCTTCATCGATCCCGAGGTTGATTTAATCAATTTTCTCTATCGTGGGAACGTTGCCACGCTCAAATTGTATCTTCTCATCTTCCCGACTAGGTGTTGTCTGCTCCAGACTTGCCGGGATGTGCTCTGGTTGTTATTGCTCAGCAACCATAGATGAAGTTCCTTCTCCCTGTAAACTCTCATGACCAGGAACACTCTTAGGTCGAAGGACAGTGGCATAACTCTGCCTCGAGATGCTCTTTTCTGATCATTTCAATCTGACACGTGGTGTTTCCATTAATGGAAGACGTGTGACAGTGATGGAATGGTTATGGCTCCTAATGATGTCTTCGGTGCATTTATTCACGCATGCTGGACGACACCACGCGTCGTCGTTTCGTATACCGCACGTGTGTTGCCAATACATGTGTCAACATATCATTTGCCAAAAAATACAGTACCCACAATCATTGCAAGAGCATGTTCGCAGGGCAACCCGCTTACTTGCCATGCGTTGCAAGAGCATGTCTTCTCCACAAGATTAACCTCCCATCTACAAACAATAGACTCCACAGACCATAAATTGTCAGTTGATCCTCTTACTATGTAATATTTTATCTTATCTTTTATCTTATCAATGTGCTTCTTGGCCTTGGGAAGTAAATCATTTATGTCCCACTCATTAACTCGCTTTCTCCGATCACTAAGTAGAATCAATATCTTCAAATGCAGTCTCTCAATAAACAACGCCACCGGCAAAACACGTAGCTCTGTTATCAAACTATTAAATGTCTATCGATATGTTCCCTTCAAAAAACACCTGTCTAAACTAATAACCGGACGACACCCATTCTTAAATCCAGCCAATGAAGCTCGAAAACATACATATAGACATGCAAATGTACGATCATTTGCATCGACTCCAAACTTAGCTACACTGCCCGGATTGCTTAGCAACACTTGTCTACAAGTTCAGGAGCAATCATATAACTTTCATCATAGTTTCCATAAATAGACTCTAAAGCCTTCTTTCTAGCCCGCCATGCCACCCAATATGATATATTGATACCATAATTTTCCCATATCTCTGCTCGAACATCTCTAGGGCGATACGACTTCAAATGAGCCCTATGCTTGGACTCAATATTTGAAGCTACCCAAGGAGCATCTACCATGGAATTTTTTGCATCTAGAAGACCCTCACATGTATGCTCATTGTTCAGTTTCTTGATCTTGAACGTAATTCCATCAGTTAGACGTGATGCATAACAACGCTACTTACAACTTTCATCCTTGCAAGTAGCAAGAACTCTATGGCCCTCGTTCTTAGGCATGTTATACTGAAAATTATTTTTTATTGAATATAACCGTAAGTGCTTTCTATACGATGTTGCCATAGAAAATTCCATACCAGCCTCTAACTGAGATCCAACGAAAGTATAATTCAGTTTGTAGCTTTCCTCCTCTTCCTTCTATAATCCAAAGAACTACAAGTCTCGTAGTTCTCGTTTGGGTTGAGGTCTTCAATCTCATCATGATGTGCTTCATTTTGTCTATTGGGAGATGTAGAAAGCTCATTAAGCTCCTCTTCTGACAAGTAACTAGGGTCCCTTCGCCGTTTGGAACACCCCTGCCTCTGCACCTTTGGATTTGTTGTAGGAGTGATAATCTCCACATCGAGATCTGGTGTATATGAAGAGGCACATAATGGTCTCACAAGATGTGGGGTTGAGGAGGCAGAAACTGGCCTAGACATATGTGCTGACGAGAATGATCCAACAATGGTATTCAATGGCTCAATAATATCCCAATTAACGAAAATGTCCCCAACCCCACCTGCATCTTTAAACATTCCTAACATTTGGAGTAAATCTAAATCAGTTTCGATACTTTTAATGGATCCTAACTCAATCCATGCAACTTTCAATGTAGCACCCCCTCGGCGACTTTAACAAAACCTGAAAGTCTGACAACATATCCATCAAACATATTCTGTCACAATCTACGTCAAAAATCCTTTCTATCTTCCAACCTTATAGTCTTCAACCCTATAGTTCATATGCCTTGGAGGTATGAACTTTCTATCAAAATGGATTATAAGATCAACAGAGTCCCCCATGATACCTGTATTGGGAATTTTATGAGCATTATAGCATGATAAGAAACCATATATAGAAGTTGAATAGTTGTAACATATAACAATATGAAATAACCACATATCATAGAGCTTGGAAAAATGATAAGTAATATAACATTATAAGAAACTATAACTTAAACAATAATACAAGCAATTGTATAAATACATAAATATCAACCCAATTTGCAATAGATGAATCAGAACAAATCCAACAAAAAAAAAAAAAATTGTTTGAGTTACGACATAAACTAAAAAACTATTAAGATGTAAGAACCTTCTTGAGTAAAAACTTCTAAGATGTTTCTGCTGCTACTCTTTTTGTTTTGGGTTATTTGTCTAGATTTCTTATGCTAAAGGATTCACATTATGTGAATCTAACTCAAATGCACTAGTTTCGCACATCTTGAGACCTTAAAGTATTTACATCATCACCTCACGATTGTTGAAGAGTTTATACACAATATCTAAACAGTGTTGTTTTACATACATTTTTATTCATCTACTATGTTTAATATCTATTACACACAGATTTCAGCAATGACATGTCTATTAGATCAATCCACGTAGGTGGAACATGGATATCTACTTGGGGGCCAATTTACAATCTTTGCATACAAAATATACTTCGACAAAAATAACATAATTTTCAAAGTATATATAAACCAAAATCAAATCCAGAAGCTAGGTTAACTTAGTTCATAGCAATCACATGGAATCTATCGGACCTGAGGAACATCACAAAATCGGATAAAAGTGAAACCCACAATTATTTTCATAAAAAACGGAAAGTTTTATGAAAAAATTAGGGAAATTATGTTATGTGAATCCTACCTCTGAAAATTTTTCAAAAATAGAAAAATGTGAAACCCACAGCCATTTTCAAAACTTTTTATGAAGAAAAATCGTCTTCTCAACACCAAAAAAATTGATGGAAGAGAAGAGAAGATGGATGAGGGTAACTGACCGTTAAATTTGCCGGAAATGGGTCCACAATACTTGAATCCAAAGCTCAACCCGTGAAATAAAATCTGAATTTTTTTGCAAAATGAAAACTATGGTTTAGCACTTTACTGAAACATGTTCTTCACAAATTAGAAAGTAAAACAAAAACAGAGGATGCACTTACCGAACTGAAAATAGAACAAAAAATCCTTATTTAAATAGAGAAGTGCTGTGATTTAAAGCCCAAAAATCATGAGAGATATGCTTGGATGGTTGCGTTTCCTTCTCTTGGGGACTGCTGAACAAAGCCTCTTTTCTTGTGGCTCCAACTCAAGAACAAAGTATCTTCTTCCGATGATTTGAGGACGAGAAGAGGACGGGATTTTTCAGTGGTTTGCGTAGTTGATGGAAATAAAGAAGAGGAAGATGAATAAAATAACTAGGGTTTGAGAAGTTTTAGTAGATTTAGAAGGATGTAGCGAAGAAAGAAAGATTTTAGTTAGAAAAGAGCTTCTCTCGTGGCGGGAAGGTGAAGATCAGAAGACGTGCTCAATGGAAATTTTAAGCCCCACCGTTGGATGAGATCTAGTGCGGGTGGAGATTGGCGTTCGTTTCCCCAAATTCAGTTTTGGATCATGAGATTTTGGGTGTTTTAGTTATATATGGGCACTTTCATCATTTTGATGCAGGGGGGGGGCTTGTGGGGGGTGTCTAAAATTCCCAAATATTTAATGATAAGAAATTCCGTCAAAGTCACGGACGCCCTGAAATGACAGGCTCCGGTTACAGGACACAATATGAGCCACGTGGCACACACTTAGAGGACTATGAAATAAGGTTTTTAACTTAGTGCCTCCTTCAGTTTTAGTTTAGTGCCCCCTATTAGATGATGTTGACCGTAAGGATGTTTGGACAGTCTCTAGGTGGACCTAGAGACTAAAAATCAGCCTGTTAACGGTTTCAAACCATTGGATCTTTGTGCCCCAAATAATGCTCAATAATGCACAAATTCCACGGTTAAAAATCAACCCCTGAAAACGACTCCAAACCAATGCTTTGAAATCACTAATCCGGCTTATTATTTTTTTCTATACGTTCATCTAGGATTGAGCCATATATCTATATGGTCAGAAATCTATAAGAATATGCCACGTGGCCCATATTATAGCTAGTTCCATGGTTAGAAAAGGCTGTTATAACGAAAATAACGACCATTATAATGAATTTGGACCTCCCCCGTTACGTTATGAACCGTTAACGAGCCCGAAAAATAATGACCGTTATTTATGCAAAGGAAAAGCGCAGTGCAACAAGGAAAGAATGATACCGGGAAGAGGCCTAACATCAAAAGCCCTAAAGTAGAGACATTACGATGGCTCCCGGTGATGGAGGCCCGAGTGCAACGACTAGAGTTGTTAGCTTGTGTAGGAGCAAACTTCAATAATACCCCTCCCGAAAATGCCATGTGGCACACTCTTCCTTGCCCATTGACCACATAAATGTTCTACTCACCTCTCGGTGCATCTACATAGTAAAACTTAACCTGATTAACAATTTCTATTTGCCAAGAAGAAGAAAAAAATGCTCAAATCCAAATGCTGAAAATCACCTATCATAAATGCTTGACCCCAACAGCGTCCACCAGGGTCCAGACATCATGGGCCAGTAGACCCGAAGGAGTTGCCATGATGCATTTTTTGGAGGGATAATTTGCTTCTACTTAGAAATTGCAAAAAAAAAAAAAAAAAATCCCCCGACCCCAAGATGGAAACGAAATTTCTTAATCTATGATTTAATGAAAGAAAAAAAAAAGAACTCTTAATCCAAATCCTAAAACTATTGGTTCACCAAAAAATTTGATGGGTGATCAGATGCACAACATCAGGTCCTTTGGACAAAAAAAGATAAAATTTTTTATGCAGCAGGATTTTTAAAGCGACGATCACGGCGCCAATGATCACGCACCACATATAGTAACATGTGTATATGTGGCTTGCCAACATTGCCGCATGATCGCCACTTCAAAAATTCTGCCGAATAAAAAAAATTCTCACAAAAAAAAAAATACTTGTTGGAGTAACGAGGAACAATTGAACTACAAGATAATAACAAGTATGACCAAATAATTCAATCCGGGTAGTTGCTGAACCATACCACATAGTTCCTCATGAAAAGGGATTCGGCTTGCTCATAAACTCGCAATCGTTGGTTACTGTTTCCAGTATAGTTTCGAAGGCGAATAGCAACAAGGAACAGGTAAAACAACAAGGATATCATTACGAAGTGAAGAGAGTCTAATCATAGTAGAAGACCGCAGAAGACAATAAAATCGTAAAAAATGTCACAGAAACGAGTGTAACTTTAGTTGGAACGCGTCCCTTATCCTTCCTCATTATCATCCCTTCAATTATCGGGTAACTCATACTCAAGATATAAAATGAAAGGAAGAGTTGTCCAAACATCGCATCATAGCTTCGCTCAACGATCACTCTTCTTAATCCACCAACAAAGGATGCCAGGTTTAGAAGTGTAAGCGTCGTCAATGGGAACAGAAACATAGTCGCCACTTGAAAATCAAATTTACCCATTTTGTATCTTTCAACTTGTTCTTCGTCCACAACTTTATTTGTTGGAACGAACTTGACCTCCTTTATACCAATCAACTTCATGATAACATCCAAAGATCCAACGAGATAGGATGTAACTGTGTTTATAAGCAAAATCCTTTCTTGATTCCACCATAGCCTGAAGGATCCTCCGATGGAGAGGACCTCTGCTAAATGTTGAAAATGGGAAGATACGTGAACAAACGAAAACACGTAAAACCAAGGATTAGAAACCTGTGATGTGAACAAAAAAAAAAGCCTGTTAGAGGGAAGTATTATATATTACACGTCCATTTTTACAGTTAAATTTAGGTCCATATTTGATAGGATTAGAGGTTTTAGATATTGCTGATTTTTGGTGAGGATGATCACCATGGTGAGGAGATCATCCTCACCAAAAATAAGACCTTAATGGGGTAACTTGTTTGCATGTGGTCCCCACGACTGCGTGTCATTTTATAAGTCAAAAAGCATTAGTAACTTTATACCAGCCCATGGTGCGATCCACATGGAGATCGTGTTAGATAACACAGTGTGTTATCCTCCCTTGTTCATCATCATCACAATAGTTGAGATTAGCCACTAAAATTGTTTTTAATTTAGAAAAAATGAAAACAGTATTTGTTACAAGCATTCACAAGTAGGGCTTTCAATGAATATTATTCGAATCAAATATAAGTATATCCGAACCTGAATTTTAAAAAATCAGAAATCTGACAGATATTCTAAATCAAAATTCGGATCCGAATCCGATTAACTTATCGGATAGCTGATAATATCTAATTTGTTCAATAATTAAGTAAATTGAATATATATTCAGGGGACAAGAATTTGACGTATCAACATGGAAGATGAATCAATGGCTGATTTTTGTTGAGGATGATCTATAGATCACTCCTACAAAAAATCAGCCCCATTCTGAAAATGTGGTTTTCAAGTGAACGGTAAAAATAGATGGTCTATAATTGTTCAACTTGCAAACCAGGCTACGAATATCGGAATAGGTTGAATTTTTATGAGGATGGTCTCCTTACCATAGAGACCATCCTCACCAAAAATCATCCCATTCCCAAATCTCTAATTCATATATTGGTCATCGTCGATTTTTGCCAAAATTAGTGTCCCCTAATCCTGACCTTATTAAATATTATCGAATCAGAGATATCAATATTCGAATCTGTATCTGAAAAGTATTCAAATATCAAAAATTATCCAAATTCGATTCCAAAATTTTTCGATAATATCTACTTATTCATATACAGATTCGAATTTTCGACCATCCATTGTCAGTACTGTAGTATTTATTTGTTACCTTAGGGTATACGGGAATTCCATTCAAGAGGCATAGCTGAGGGATTGTAGCCAAACATAGGAAAGAGAGCGAGGTGAGTGGCAGGAACGCCACATAAGCATAGAACATGCTTTGAAGAATTGACATTCTCAACGGGCCATAGAAGATAGGGCAAAACCTTGAGAAACAAACTTCGAGTAACCCAGAATACCATCTAGTGCCTTGAATCAAAGTGTCATTCAAATTCGTGGTGACAGTGCCCAGGAAAGCTGGCCTTGAAGGACAACAATAGACAGATGTCCAACCTTTACAGTGCAAAAGAAACCCTGTAAAGTAATCCTCTACCACAGAGTGATACAAGAAACCTATCTGTTAAATTGAAGAATTAAGAATTGAATTGTTATTTCACATTTAAGAAATAAAAATTAAGGAAATGATATGTTTGATTGATAAAGGACTTGCCTGATCACCCCAATGTGTGTTTTTCTCATAGGTGCAAGAAGCCAAAAGTCGAGCCTCTTGTAGCAATGCATTTGATGCATCTCCATTGTCAATGGCACTTCGTTTGCTGTTTCGGCGCCGTAGTGATGAGGTGAACTCATTTGAAGGACCAAAACGTTTTTTACTATGAATGAGATCAATATCTGTAGAGCCAAAACATTAACATTTAAAAACATGCTTCCATGGATTAATATAATGGTACTTTTATACTACCCCCGTGAAATCATCGATATTTGCACTCCCCCCGGTGGTTTCATTTTGTTGCGTTTCCCCCCTTGACTTCAACTTTTCTTGGTTGACCTTAAACAATCTGTCTAGCTTTTACTTTCAAGACCAAAATACCATTTTCTCTTTCAGAATTACAAAATGTCGACCGTACTTACAGTCCCATCATTATTATGTCCTACCCCGTCTTTTCAATTTAAAACACTCCCTCTTGCCACGTGGTTGACCAGTTATAATTGGGACAAATCTAATGTGCAATTGTGTGCGGACTTAAAGTATGCAAACATTGTTAAAATTGTTGGATGACCCTTGAAAAATGTGTTATTTCAATGTTTTCAAAATTAAATATTTTATAAATTAAAAACACATTTTCAAAGAGTCTTTAATGGTGGATACAATGTTTACATACTTTGCTGGCTAGATTTGTCCCTATAATTGATGGATGCTTTAGATTTAGCTGAGAGAAAAAGGTAAATTTTTATTGCCCACAACGTGGCAATTTCTTAGTGGACACTGACGATATAGATGTTTGGCCAATCCCTAGGTGGACCTATAAACCCAAAATCAACATGATCAGTGATTTTTAAGCATTAGATGAAGTCGTTTTCATGGGTTGATTTTAACCGTATTAATTTGAGCATTATGTACCATTATTTAGGTAAAAAGATCCAAAGGATAGAAATCACTAATCAGGCTGATTTTTGGTTTGTAGGTCCACTTAGGAAGTGGCCAAACATCCATATGGTCAACATCCTCTAAAAGTGTACCACGTGGCTTATATTAAGGGCCTTCCTGACTGTCAGTGGTCATGGCAAGTTTTACTCTCCACATGGCTCATACGGTGGCCCCTCATAAACGTTGATGAAGGACATCTGTCAGCACTGATTGTTTGAGAGTAGATCATGTATTTCTTGGCCATTATGATCTTCCCCATCTACTTTAAACCAATGGGTACACCGAAGAAGAAATCAATGAGTAGATAATGTTACCATGGTGATCGATGTTCCCACCTTCGATATGAAACCATGTGGTGGACATCTAGAGACCACTGACCTTATGGATGTTTGGCCCACCCCTAGGTGAGCCTGCATACCCAAAATCAGCCTGATTAGTGATTTCTAACCTTTGGATCATTGTACCTCAAATAATGCTAGAGGTGCACGGTTAAAAATCAACCCATGAATATGATTGGAATCCAACGCTTAAAAATAACTAATCATATACTTACTTTTGGTATGTGGATCCACTTGGGGATGGGCAGAACATCCATACGGTAAGTGGTATTTAAGAGTGTGCCACGTATATGGGTTTTCATGAAAACAACTCAAATCCAGTGGTTAGAAAACCACAAAAAAGACAAGTTCTACGATTCTACACGTGGCGAAATTTTGTGGGTCACTTGATGGACGATTCCGATTTTTTTCTATAAGAAAATATGAACCGTCCGTCTATAATAAATGATCCAAGTGACCACGTGTCGATGATAAGGGATTAAAATAGAAGTACGCCCACATTAATGCGAATCAGGTAATTTTGAAAAAGCAAGCAAAGTATTTTTATAATTTTAAAAACAATTGGCAATTTGGTCCTGAGAGCAAAAATTAGACAGACCGTTTAAGGTCAACAAAGAAAAGTTGCAATCAAATGAGGAAACCCAACCAAGTAAAACCACCGAGGATAGTGTAAATATCGATGATTTCACAGGAGGGTAGTACAAAATTGCCTTAATATAATTTTGATATGAACACGAGTCAACGTACCGTCTAGCGGAGCATCTCTATATAATGCTTCCCTCTTTAGGTAAAAGCCCGTGCCAGATAGTTGTGGTCCCTTAAGCCCATCCAAACCATGCCACCATACCTTGAATACCAATCTTAATAAGGCAGTGTAGATGTCGTTCTTACTGATGTTGTGGAAGTTTTGAGGAAATTGAACGAAAGCTAGTGAGTGAGAGATCTTGGGATCAAGATGGAAACACATTGCTTGTCGAGCAGAGGTTGGATCATTACAGTACATGTCACAATCCAAGACCAGTATGTAGGGGGAATTGCTTATTATGCCTGACACACGAAGCTGCAACAGTAATGGTAATGCTAGTCAGTTAAAGGTTTAAACCATGGTTCAAAATCTCTGTATTGGAGGCTGGATCGGTGGGCTCCGATCCTGATTCTCGGATCTTTCTGACCTTGAACGTTTGCGATTGGCACATCTCACTCGAGACAAGGTGAGACATCTTTGGGAAACATTGATCTCGGGAGAGAGAGAGAGAGAGAGAGAGAGAGATACATACAAGGACATTAAGGGCTCCAGCTTTGAAATGATGTGGATAGGATGGTCTTTTTTCACGAGAAACATAAACAAGGAGGGGCATTTTTGTCCAGTTGCTGTTTACTTCTTCCATTGCATTATCATGTATCACCTGCAACGATCAAACTCATCACATGATCTTGATTTTGTTTGAAAATTAATTTATTCGTTAGATATCGAAAACTTAATTTTCAAAAATTATCCTTACAGGATTTCTACTACTTATTTCCTTATTATCGATTTAAAGGTTTTTTGACTTTCAAACTTTTTATATCTCAACTCTTTATATATCATGATCTTGATGTTTTTGGTGTTCAACTCTTTTAAGTGTCGAGCAACAGGTGATCGTGACCCTATCTTTGCTCTCTATTATCATCTATGGCCTCCAGCAAATATCAATATATTAAATTCTCCCCCCTACCTAAAACATCACTTTCTCCTATATATCTCTATCTCCAAATAATATCTTTCTTTCCACTACTAAAATAATTTCTCCTAATTAACCTCTTTAATTAAAGAGTAGGGATCCTGTACGCATGGCACTGGGTAAGCTTACTCAACACCACCCATCTTTACACGCCATGTGTCAGATCCGAAATCTCAACCCCACCAAGTGCTACGTGGACTTTGACGCGGACCCTCGATCGTATTTGGAGAATCAATGTTGACGCCACCCACTTCACACTCAACCAATCCCCTTTTTAAGTGTTGTTAGGGTACCAAAGCTGTGGCTTTCAAGTTATTATTTCTAATTTGGCCTTCCATGGAGAAATTTGTTGATCTTAACGTAGTTTAAACCATGGTTTTAAAAATGGCCTTTTAAACGGTTTTAACGGCCATTTAAACGGTAACGCCCCAAGCCCGTTTCCGTTTAAACACGTTTTAACACTTTTGAATTTAATGGCCATTTTTTTTGTTTTAATGGCCGTTAAAATTATTTAAACAGCCATTAAAATCATTTAAACAACCGTTAAGAACAAATTTGTGAAAAAATGGATGTTAAATCCGTTAAATTCTATTTTTTATTTTCAAAATTTGAATTTCCGCGCCATTTTTTCCATTTTTTCGTTAAATTATGTTAAATTTCATTTTTTTCATTTTTGACCCTCGCCGTTTCAATCCGTTTTAACAGCCGTTTGAACGGTAACGCCCCCAGTCCGTTTAACCGTTAAAACGGCTTCTTTTAAACCTTGGTTATACATACCAAAAATCAGCCTGACCTGATTGGTTATCTCTAACCATAGATTTTAGGACTTTGACACCGACCCTCGATCGTATTTGGAGGATGAATGTTGTAGCCACTCGCAACACACTCAATCACTCCCTCTTTTTAAAAAAGTTGTTAGGGTACTTCAGAATAAGCTAGGGTACCAAAGCTGTCGCTTTCAAGTTATTATTTCTATTTTTGGCCTTCCATTGAGAAATTTTTTGATCCTGACGTCTTCGAAACCAAAATAATTGGTTATCTCTAACCATATATTTTAGGATTTCTAAGATTTATTCTAGGCGTTAGATTCAAACATGCTTTTGAGTACAAAATCCAGTGTCTAGAAATCATCGATCAAGCTGATTTTTGGTGTGTAGCCCACAGAGTAGGCTCAACATCAATGAGGGACCCAAAACAATGAGCTGTCCACAAGTTTTCTGCAGCAGGGACCTCTGCGTCTTAATTATTTTTTTTCCATGGCACCTATCTAATAATCTATTGAATTATCAGCCTCTCATTGAGTGTGCTGGTTTGCCATTCATGGTTAAAAGTTTTGTAATGTATGTTTCATATGTAACATTTCGGAATTTAACGAAACAAACGAGTTTTGAATTATTTCGGAATATTTTGTCAGCGGAAAAAAAATAGAAAAGAAAATATGATTCCATGATTTTGGAAATGTTTTGTCATTTTTCTCAATATCACAGGGCAATTCCATGTTTCTAACCAGTCTCCATATCTTCAAATATAGATATGTTTTATTCGAAATCCAACTCCAACCCATCTACATAGTCGGTTCCAAATTTGAAGTCGGCCAGCCCCACTATCTCTATTTGTGACTCCAATGTAGTGATATGTTATTTGCTTTTCTGAATTTTCATCTTTATCTTTTTAGTAATCTTTTGAATAAAATATTTCTTTTTCCTTTGAACTCTAAAAATGCTTTTTAGAAGATGAAGAATGTTTCATTTTGTTTCTGAGTTTGTCTCGGTTTTTTCACTTAGGAGACGTTCTCCCAAATGAGATTTTATTCGCTCAGAGGCATATGGGATCTCGTGTATTTATTAGTTTATTACTACATACCTCAATGAGAGGGCGACGATCTTTAGCGGAACTGATACTTTCCATATCTCCGATTCCGTTCCCAGTACTTTCTCTGGCTTTTTTCTCCACACGCTCCTTAAACATTTCGTACTTCAACTGTATTATACACCCATTTTACTTCTAGTAAGAGAGAGAGAGAGAGAGAGAGAGAGAGGTTAGAAATATGAAGCAGCGCACCTTGACTGTCTCTCTCTTTTCCATGAATTCTGTACTCCATTGATGACGATCTTCACCGTCTGATTCTGAGAAATACGCTTGTGGACACCTTGTCAAAATCCCATATTCCTTGCAGAAGGGAAGCCAAAACCTAGCGAAAGTGGAAGCTTCCCGAATACCATATAAAGTAATTGGAGAACCCCCGTCATCTGAAAGGTACACAGAGAGCTTCTCTGGAGGGTAATCCAGAGACATGGCCGATAACACCGTGTTCATAACCTCAACTGTCGGCTCCTTCTTCGGATCAGCGGTGCAGATTAACACGTCGATAGCCGGCAGTTTTTCATCTCCAGGTAATCTCTCTGGAAAGACAGTCCGAGAGACAGGACGCCATCGACAAACTTGATTAAGGAGCCAAAGAAAAGAGAGCATAAGCTCAGAAGCAAAGATCATAGCCCATAAAAAAATGGGTACGTCTTCTTCGACCCCCAGAAAGAGAACTGAAGCCCGATAGTAGAGCAAGGCAAGTATGGCGATCGAATGAATAAGAATGTGAATTCTGTTGATCGTTGCACGAGGTTGCTGGACTTGGCAAACGTGAAGTGGGAGGGTTAAGGTTTCCATCTCTTTTCCTCGAAGATGAACAACCCCCCTCTCATGCTCTTTCTTATAAGGGTGATCACCAGAGGAGAGAGGGACCCACACCCCACCACCTCATGCAATATGAATCAACGTGTGGTCCTACAACTTTTCGACAATGTGTTACGTAGTACACCCTCATAGGTTTACTGATTGATATACTCACCAAAAAAATAGCCTGAATGATGATTTCTAGTCTCTGGGTAAAAAAAAATTCGGAAAACTTCTAAAACAAAAACAAAGTTTAAACTATTTAGAAGAACAAAAACGAAAACTTTTGAAAATTTACAAAAGAAATACTAACTAGACGCCCTTCTCTCCCGACAAAAAATAAAGCTGACAAATGCCCTTTTGAATCGTGTCTGAACCTGACAGATGCCTTTAAAAGGGAGTTTTTCATTTGACGTGTAAAACTTCTGTTGGAATACAATACGAGCCACGTGGCACACTCTTAGTGGATGCTGACCGTATGGATGTTTGGCCAATCACAAGGTGGACCTACACACCAAAAATAAACATGATCAGTGGTTTCTAAGCGTTGATCGAAGTTATTTTCATGGGCTGATTTTAACCGTAGGAATTTGAGCATTATTGATCAAGCATTAATTGTGTGTAAAGTTCCAAAGGTTGTAAATCACTAATCAGGCTGATTTTGGGTTTGCAGGTCCACCGAGAGACTGGCCAAACATCCATACGGTCAGCGCCCGCTAAAAGTGTGCCATGTGGCTCATATTATATTGTGAAAAAAGTTTTACTTGTCATTGGGCAAACACCCTTTTAAAGGGCATTCGTCAGCTTTAATATTTGTCACGGAGAGACGCCCATCTAGTTACCTTTTTTGTAAATTTCCAAAAAATAAATTTTTTTTGTAAATTTCCAAAAAATAAATTTTTTTTGTAAATAGTTTAAACTTTCTTTTTGTTTAAGAAATTTTCCATAAAAATTTTCATGGGCGGGATTCTAACAATTGGAATCGAGCAATTTTTGGAGGGTTGTGATGTAACAAGGTATACCTGAGTCTTTTCAACTGTGGAAACGGCATTTTTGGTAGTCACCGCTACCATTTGGGCCCACTGACCACATGGATGTTTAGCCCACTCATTAGTAGACATTCATACCAAAAATCAGCTTGTTTGATGATTTTTAGCCGTTAGTCTTAGTACTAATTAAACAAAATAGTTGCATTCAACAGCTATAAGAACGTCTTAAAAAGTGCTAAAATCTAATGGTTATAGATTATTAATGACGATGACAGTCGTGAGTAACGGGGTGGGCCCAGATGACAGTGGTGAGTAACAAAAATCATGCTTCGGCATTTGAAAAAGTTTCAGGCATACGTTGTTACATCTTTTTCCCTTTTTGGAGGCTAGAAATCACTAATGACGATGGTTTTCGGTCTTACATTTTGGGAACGGCGAACATAGACACAGGTTATTTAGACGCAACTCGGACTTTCTACAAAGCGACAATGTTGGTGTTGGACCACTTAAGTAATGACGTTTGAAAAGTCAGGACCTACCGTTCTATGGAATAAAGTTTGTCCCTTGGAGTTTATGTCCTGCTTGGTCCACTCCGGTAGGCCGCTGGATTTGGAATATAAAAAAAGAAAAAAGAAAAAATCTCCATATTTATTCTGATTAATAGGGTCACGATCGGGGGACAACAATTTTTTTACAATATCATTTGGTTGTCGTACCCACATAGAAGATGAATCCAAGGTTTAAAAATAACGGATTCGGACCTACCCCGTTACGTTACGGACTGTTAAAACGCCCAGAAAATAACGGCCGTTACAACGAAAATAACGGCTGTTATTTTCTGTAAAATTTTGTGGAAAAAAAGGCTGTTATTTTCATTTTTTTTCGTTATATTCCATTATTTTCCCATTTTTTCTATTTTTGCCCCCGAGCGTTTTTTTTTTTTGTTATAACGGAAAAAACAGTAACGCCCCCAGTCCGTTATACCGTTATAACGGTCCCCTTTAAACCTTGGATGAATCAATGGTTGATTTTTTACCAGGATGACCTCTATGCTAAGTTGATCATCCTCAGAAAAATTCAAATCATTCCGATATTCGTATACTGGTTTAGAAGTTGAAGAATTATTGACTGTCTATTTACCGTGTAACTTGAAAACCACATTTGATGGGGATAGAAATTAATTTCAGCAGTTCAGCTTGCCTCACCCATTTGGTTAAGGAGATGCCTGAACCCCTTGTCATGGTGCGACATAATGTGGAAAGGAGCGCAAGGGCTACCTAAAGAGTAGGTTACATCCAGGGCCGTCTCTCGATGCAAGTTGAGGCCTAAGGCGAAAACTCCATATGAGGCCTTTTTTATATTTAATATATTAATATACATGGTATTAATTAATAAATTTAACTCTCTATATAGTAGATAATCTAATTTAACTACTGTTCATTATTATAAAAAGCTACGGAAAAAATTTAGATGCAGAGGGCTCCCGTTGCAGTCCATGCAGTGGACTCTCGTAGCCCTACATAGATCATTTTTTGGGCCTAACGACTGCATAGATGTTCAGCCGACCTATTGGTGGATAAACACACTAAAAATAAACTTGATTTATGATTTTTAACCACTGGATTTACTACTAAAAAATATATGCTTGAATCTAATGGCTAGAATCAATCGTAATCAGATTAATTTTGGGTTTGTATATCTAAGGGGTAGGCTAAATTTCCATGTTGTTAGAGGGCTGGGGCCTTCTCTCACGTGGGGCCTAAAGCGACCGCCTTATTGGCCTTATGGTAGAGTCAGCCCTGGTTACATCTATAGAAGTGCTACAAAAAAGAAAAGAGCTTTAACCAAAACTAATTCTCCCTGTTACCCTTGACCTCCCCTCCACATGTCACAACATGACACAGGGTTGAGGAATCACCTCAACCAAATGGAAGAAAGGTTTTTCGAAATTTCAGAATTGGCTGATTTTTTGTTGGGGTGATCTAATATGGTGAGGAGATCATCCTCACCAAAAATCAACCATTGATTCATCTTCTATGTGGGTACGCCAAAATGGTTCTCCCCTGATCCTAGCCCATTTTTTATAACTCATTTAGTTTTTTTCAAAGGACAAAATTAATTTGAACACTTGAGTCGAGAGGTCGACGCCAGGATGATAAAATCCTTTGGAAATAAAAGATGAAAAATGAAAAAGTTTCTTATTCAAAACCCCAATTATGACATCCCTATTCTCCGAGAAAAGAGCCGTGCGGTTGCTCTTTAGACCGTCTATTCAAGATATTTACGATTCACCTAGAAATAACTTCAATAATACTCAAATGATTGTTCTTTAACCTTTGCAATAGCTGCCACGTGGACCGTGGATCTCTTGAATCTGATGTCCACAACTCAACTACACAATAGGATAACATGACCAAAAGCCAATCTTTGAAGTATACATCGAGAGAACATGTCAGTGGCAACAAGTCTGGCTTAGCTTGTATACTCTTGTTGAATGTATGTTTATATTACAATCCTAAGTTAAGACCTTAGCTTTCTGCTCCACTATTACAGAAGAGGCAACTATGGTAAAAAAGAAAATATACTATGAGTAATATGGGATACGAAGGGCCCGCCATAAGATGGGCTACGGAGGTTTAAAAAAAAAAAAAAAAAAAAAGGAGCTCACCATAGTAAGGGATATGGAGGGCCCGTCATAGTGGCCTACTGTGATCAGTCTCAAAAGGGGCGACCTAGGGAAAGGGCTACCGGGGGGCTCGCTAAAAGAATGAGAAAATAGGGGTACCGAAAAAAATATCGGGGGCCCGCTCACAAAAAAGTGAGAAAATAGGGGTACCGGAGTAAAAACCACCTTAGAGTGGGCCGCCGTGGACGTCGGCTTTGAAGGGTGGTGGAATGTTACGATCCTAAGTTAAGACCTTAGCTTTCCGCTCCACTATCACCAAGGTACGTGCTTTTGGAGTATTGGTTTAACATTTATTTTATAGATCAAACAAAAAGAGATATAGCATATATAATTCCCTTGTAGCCAATGGATTCAAGCATTTCAATGTACTCAAAGCCAACGGCTAGAAATCAGCAATCAAGCTGATTTTTGGTGGGTGTGCCGAACATTCATGGTTCAATGGATCCTAAAGAGTGTGCCCCGTGGCATTTTGATGTAGACATCAAACTACCATCGACATTAAAGTTTTTCTCGGGTTGGAAAGAAGTCAACTTCCATTCTATAAGATTGGATGAATCTTGCTTACAAAAAAAAAAGAAAAAAAAAGATTGGAAGAATCTAGCCATCTGCCCACTATATTTTTCTTTGAATATGATAAGAATAAATGACATAGGGTTCAACCAAAAAGGTATAAAAAGAGGGAAGGAGAACAAATTGCCAAGCAATCTCTAAAGGGTCTGGCTCGGGGGACCCATTTTGACCCTCATTTTGGCGTTACCCACGTAGAAAATGAATCAATGGTTGATTTTTGGTGAAGATGATCTCTATGGTGAGGAGATCATCCTCACAAAAATTCAAATCATTCTAATATTCATAGATTGATTTAGAATCTGAAGAATTATGGACCGTCGATTTTTAGAATGTACCTTGAAAACCACATTTGATGGGGTTAGAAATTTCAGAATCGGTTGATTTTTTGTTGGGGTGACCTATATGGTGAGGAGATCATCCCCAACAAAAATCAGCCATTGATTCATCTTCTATGTGGGTACGCCAAAAATGGTTATAAAAAATGGGGTCACCCGAGCCCGACCCATCTCGAAATTGGTGTTAGATACTTTTTGGTGGAGAAAACTTAGATTGTAGTGTGGACCATGGTTTTAAAAATGGCCTTTTAAACGGTTTTAACGGCCGTTTAAACTGTAACGCCCTAAGCCCGTTTCCGTTAAAAAAACGGCCATTTTTTGTTTTAACGGCCGTTAAAATCGTTTAAACAGCCGTTTAATTCTGAAAATTTTGTAAAAAAAAACAGCTGTTAAATCCGTTTAATTTCCGTTAAATTCCTTTTTTTTTTTAATTTTCAAATTTCAAATTTTGAATTTCGTTTTTTTCCGTTAAAACCCGTTAAAATCCATTTAATTCCGTTAAATTCTATTTTTTCCATTTTTTTCTATTTTTGCCCCTGGCCGTTTAAACGGTTTAAACGGTTACGCCCCCAATCCGTTTAACCGTTAAAACGGCCTCCTTTAAACCTTGGTGTGGACAGATGAATACGAACGGCATGTAGTAAAACTTGCCTGACCACCGAAGGTCTCGGTGTAGTGCTGGCGGATAAAACTTTGATGACCGGGCCCTGTCTCGGTGTAGTGCTGGCGGATACCATGTCATCAAGGCCGATGACAGATGCAATAGGAGCCGCGTGGCATACTATTAGAGGACTCTAACCGTGTGGATTTTTTTCCAACCCCTATATGTACCTACAAACAAAAGATTAGCTTGATTTGTGATTTAAAACCTTTGGATCTTTGTACCTCAAATAATTCTCAAATTTCAGCTTGATTTGTGATTGGTTTGTAGATCCACCTAATGATTGGCCAAACATCCATGGGGGCGAAACACCGTAGAGTGCTTGGCACATATGCCGAGGTCTTTTTGCTTTTCCATTAAAAAAGTCAAAAAACAATCTTAAAAAACTCACCTGGACACGTGTTCGGTGTTTGTCAGTATGTACAAAATCCACGTGCCGAGCACGGCATCGATGGTTAGGTAGCTACCGGATCAGGACAAATCTAGTATGCAACTGTTTACATAAAAGTATATAAACATTGTCAGTACGGTTGGATGTCCCTTGAAAAATGTGTTATTTCAATATTTTATTAAAAATTATTGTATAAATTAAAAACACATTTTTCAAGGAGAATTTAATGGTGGATACAATGTTTGCATACTTTTAAGTCTGTAAACAGGAGTAAAACTTGCCTGACCACCTGTGGTGTGATATCCTACCAGACCACACCCAAGCTGCTTGCCGCAGGGATTTTGTACGGTAGCAAGTCACATCGGCACGAGCTCCATTTAGTCCAAACATACTTCATGAATAATAATACATAGTTCAATTATCAACAATGTGAAGAATTATGATTTACAAGTATTTTCCTTATATGCATCAAAGGACAAATCGAGCATGTGAAGTCATTTATTGAACCCTTTTGTTTTTGGTAGAGAGGAGAATTTAATGGTTTAATAGGTACTTATGTTTTTTTAGATGTAACTAATAGGTACCACGTGAGTATTTCCAAAGACCTTTTTTTTTTGAAGTGGCAAAATAAGAAAGTTTCAACCCAAATGGTAGTTTAGAAGATTAATTTGGAGGGGTGAATCTATAAATTGTGGCAACTCAATACTAGAGTTGCAACTCGGGCGGGTTGGATTGGATTTGGGGTCAACCCGAGCCCAACCTGATCTTTAAGGTTGTCAACACAAGCCCAGTCAAACTCGAGATTGGGCCTAGAATTTTCAGCCCATGACCCATTTTTTGAAGGGATAATTTGCTTTTACTTAGAAATTGCAAAAAAAAATAAAAAAATTCTCCCCACCCCCAGATGGACTCAAAATTTCTTCTTCTATGATTTAATGAAAGAAAAAACAAAAGAACTCTTAATCCAAATCTGAAAACTATTGGTTCACCATAAATTTGATGGGGTGATCAGATGCACAACATCAGGTCCCTTGGACAAAAAAATATAAATTTTTTGAAGCAACAGGAATTTTGAAGCGGCGATCACGGTGCAATGATCACGCACCACATATAGTAACATGTGTATATGTGATATGCCAACATTGGCGCATGATCACCGCTTCAAAAATTCCGCCGAATAAAAAAAATTCTCACAAAAAAATAATACTTGTTGGAGTAACGAGGAACAATTGAACCACAAGATAATAACAAGTAGGACCAAATAATTCAATCCGGGTAGTTGCTGAACCATACCACATAGTTCCTCATGAACAGGGATTCAGCTTGCTCGTAGTAAACTCGCAATCGTCGGTTACGGTTTCCAGTATAGTTTCAAAGGCGAGTAGCAACAAGGAACAGGTAAAACAACAAGGATATCATTACAAAGTATAGAGAGTCTAATCATAGTAGAAGACCGCAAAAGACAATAAAATCATAAAAAATGTCATAGAAACGAGTGTAACTTTAGTCGGAACGCGTCCATTATCCTTCCTCATTATCATCCCTTCAATTATCGGGTAACTCATACTCAAGATATAAAATGAAAGGAAGAGTTGTCCAAACATCGCATCATAGTTTCGCTCAACGATCACTCTTCTTAATCCACCAACAAAGGATGCCAGGTTTAGAAGTGTAAGCGTCGTCAATGGGAACAGAAACATAGTCGCCACTTGAAAATCAAATTTACCCATTTTGTATCTTTCAACTTGTTCTTCGTCCACAACTTTATTTGTTGGAACGAACTTGACCTCCTTTATACCAATCAACTTCATGATAACATCCAAAGATCCAAAGAGATAGGATGTAACTGTGTTTATAAGCAAAATCCTTTCTTGATTCCACCATAGCCTGAAGGATCCTCCGATGGAGAGGACCTCTGCTAAATGTTGAAAATGGGAAGATACGTGAACAAACGAAAACACGTAAAACCAAGGATTAGAAACCTGTGATGTGAACAAAAAAAAAGGCTGTTAGAGAGAAGTATTATATATTTCATGTCCATTTTTACAGTTAAATTTAGGTCCATATTTGATAGGATTAGAGGTCTTAGATATTGCTGATTTTTGGTGAGGATGATCACCATGGAGAGGAGATCATCCTCACCAAAAATAAGACCTTAATGGGGTAACTTGTTTGCATGCGGTCCCCACGACCGCATGTCATTTTATAAGTCAAAAGGCATTAGTAACTTTATCCCAGCCCATGGTGTGATCCACATGGAGATCGTGTTAGATAACACAGTGTGTTATCCTCCCATGTTCATCATCATCACAATAGCTGAGATTAGCCACTAAAATTGTTTTTAATTTAGAAAAAATGAAAACAGTATTTGTTACAAGCATTCACAAGTAGGGCTTTCAATGAATATTGTTCGAATTAAATATAAGTATATCCGAACCTGAATCTTAAAAAATCAGAAATCCGACAGATATTCTAAATCAAAATTCGGATTCGAATCCAATTAACTTATCGGATAGCTTATAATATCTAATTCGTTCAATAATTAAGTAAATTGAATATATATTCAGGGGACAACAATTTGTCGCATCAACATGGAAGATGAATTAATGGCTGATTTTTGTTGAGGATGATCTATAGATCACTCCTACAAAAAATCAGCCCCATTCTGAAAATGTGGTTTTCAAGTGAACGGTAAAAATAGAAGGCCTATAATTGTTCAACTTGCAAACCAGGCTAAGAATATCGGAATAGTTTGAATTTTTATGAGGATGGTCTCCTTACCATAGAGACCATCCTCACCAAAAATCATCCCATTCCCAAATCTCTAATTCATATATTGGTCATCGTCGATTTTTGTCAAAATTAGTGTCCCCTGATCTTGACCTTATTAAATATTATCGAATCAGAGATATCAATATTCGAATCTGTATCTGAAAAGTATTAGAATATCAAAAATTATCCAAATCCGATTCCGAAAAATTTCGATAATATCTATTTGTTCATATACAGATTCGAATTTTCGACCATCCATTGTCAGTACTGTAGTATTTATTTGTTACCTTAGGGTATAAGGGAATTCCATTCCAGAGACATAGTTGAGGGATTGCAGCCAAACATAGGAAAGGGAGCGAGTGGAGTGGCAGGAATGCCATGTAAGCATAGAACATGCTTTGAAGAATTGACATTCTCAACGGGCCATAGAAGATAGGGCAAAACCTTGAGAAAGAAACTTCGAGTAACCCAGAATACCATCTAGTGCCTTGAATCAAAGTGTCATTCAAATTCGTGGTGACACTGCCCAGGAAAGGTGGTCTTGATGGACAACAATAGACAGAAGTCCAACCTTTACAGTGCAAGAGAAACCCTGTAAAGTAATCCTCTACCACAGAGTGATACAAGAAACCTATCTGTTAAATTGAAGAAATAAGAATTGAACTGTTATTTCACAATTAAGATATAAAAATTAAGGAGATGATATGTTTGATTGATAAAGGACTTGCCTGATCACCCCAATGTGTGTTTTTCTCATAGGTGCAAGAAGCCAAAAATCGAGCCTCTTGTAGCAATGCATTTGATGCATCTCCATTGTCAATGGCACTGCGTTTGCTGTTTCGGCGCCGTAGTGATGAGGTGAGCTCATTAGAAGGACCGAAACATTTTTTACTATGAATGAGATCAATATCTGTAAAGCCAAAACATTAACATTTAAAAGCCTGCTTCCATGGATTAATATAAGGGCAATTTTGTACTACCCCCCTGTGAAATCATCAATATTTGCACTACCCGCCAGTGGTCTCATTATGTTGCGTTTCCCCCCTTAACTGCAACTTTTCTTGGTTGACCTTGAACAGTCTGTCTAACTTTTACTTTCAAGACCAAAATACCCTTTTCTCTTTCACAATTACGAAATGTCGAGCGTACTTACAGTGCCATCATTATTATGTCCTACCCTATCTCTTCAATTTTAAAAACTCCCTCTTTCCACGTGGTTGACCAGTTATAATTGGAACAAATCTAGTCTGCAATTTAAAGTATGCAAACATTGTTAAAATTGTTGGATGTCCCTTGAAAAATGTGTTATTTCAATGTTTTCATAATTAAATATTTTATAAATTAAAAACACATTTTCAACGAGTATTTAATGGTGGATACAATGTTTTCTTACTTTGCAGGCTAGATTTGTCCCTATAATTGATGGTGCTTCAGATTTAGCTGAGAGAAAAAAGGTAAATTTTCATTGCCCACCACGTGGCAATTTCTTAGTGGACATTGACGATATAGATGTTTGGCCAATCCCTAGGTGGACCTATAAACCCGAAATCAACATGATCAGTGATTTTTAAGAGTTAGATGAAGTCATTTTCATGGGTTGATTTTAACCGTATTAATTTGAGCATTATGTACCATTATTTGGGTAAAAAGATCCAAAGGATAGAAATCACTAATCAGGCTGATTTTTTGTTTGTAGGTCCACTTAGGAAGTGGCCAAACATCCATATGGTCAACATCCTCTAAAAGTGTACCACGTGGCTCATATTTAGGGCCTCTCTGACCGTCAGTTGTCATGGCAAGTTTTACTCTCCACGTAGCTCATACGGTAGCCCCTCATCAACGTTGATGAAGGACATCTGTCATCACTGATCGATCGTTTGAGACTAGATCATGTATTTCTTGGCCATTATGATCTTCTCCATCTACTTTAAACCAATGGGTACGCCGAAGAAGAAATCAATGAGTAGATCATGTTGCCATGGTGATCGCTGTTCCCACCTTCGATATGAAACCACATGGCGGACATCTCGAGACCACTAACCTTATGGATGTTTGGCCCACCTTAGGTGAGCCTGCATACCTAAAATCTGCCCGATTAGTGATTTCTAACCTTTGGATCATTGTACCTCAAATAATGCTAGAGATGCACGGTTAAAAATCAACCCATGAATATGATTGGAATCCAACACTTAAAAATCACTAATCATACTTACTTTTGGTATGTGGGTCCACTTGGGGATGGGCCGAACATCCATACGGTAAGTGGTATCCAAGAGTGTGCCACGTACATGGGTTTTCATGAAAACAACTCAAATCCAGTGGTTAGAAAACTACAAAAAAGATAAGTTATACCATTCTACACGTGGCAAAATTTTGTGGGTCAGACGATTCAGATTTTTTTTTCTGTAAGAAAATATGAACCGTCCGTTGATAATAAATGTTCCAAGTGACCACGTGTCGATGATAAGGAGTTAAAATAGAAGTACGCCCACATTAATGCGGGTCAGGTAATTTTGAAAAAGCAAGCAACAAGTATTTTTGTAATTTTAAAAAGAATTGGCAATTTGGTCCTAAGAGCAAAAATTAGACAGACCGTTTAAGGTCAACAAATAAAAGTTGCAATCAAAGGGGGAAACCCAACAAAGTAAAACCACCGAGGATAGTGCAAATATCGATGATTTCACAGGAGGGTAGTACAAAATTGCCCTTAATATAATTTTGATATGAACACGAGTCAACGTACCGTCTAGCGGAGCATTTCTATATAATGCTTCCCTCTTTAGGTAAAAGCCCGTGCCAGATAGTAGTGGTCCCTTAAGCCCATCCAAACCATGCCACCATACCTTGAATGCAATTCTTAATAAGGCATTGTAGATGTCGTTCTTACTGATGTTGTGGAAGTTTTGAGGGAATTGAACGAAAGCTAGTGAGTGAGAGATCTTGGGATCAAGATGGAAACACATTGCTTGTCGAGCGGAGGTTGGATCATTACAGTACATGTCACAATCCAAGACCAGTATGTAGGGGGAATTGCTTATTATGCCTGACACACGAAGCTGCAACAACAATGGTAATGCTAGTCAGTTAAAGGTTTAAACCATGGTTCAAAATCTCTGTATTGGAGGCTGGACTGGTGGGCTCCGATCCTGATTCTCGGATCTTTCTGACCTTGAACGTTTGCGATTGGCATATCTCACTCGAGACAAGGTGAGACATCTTTGGGAAACATTGATCTCGGGAGAGAGAGAGAGAGAGAGAGAGAGAGAGAGAGAGAGATACATACAAGGACATTAAGGGCTCCAGCTTTGAAATGATGTGGATAGGATGGTCTTTTTTCACGAGAAACATAAACAAGGAGGGGCATTTTTGTCCAGTTGCTGTTTACTTCTTCCATTGCATTATCATGTATCACCTGCAACGATCAAACTCATTACATGATCTTGATTTTGTTTGAAAATTAATTTATTCGTTAGATATCGAAAACTTAATTTTCAAAAATTATCCTTACAGGATTTCTACTACTTATTTCCTTATTATCGATTTAAAAGTTTTTTGACTTTCAAACTTTTTATATCTCAACTCTTTATATATCATGATCTTGATGTTTTTGGTGTTCAACTCTTTTAAGTGTCGAGCAACAGGTGATCGTGACCCTATCTTTGCTCTCTATTATCATCTATGGCCTCCAGCAAATATCAATATATTAAATTCTCCCCCCTACCTAAAACATCACTTTCTCCTATATATCTCTATCTCCAAATAATATCTTTCTTTCCACTACTAAAATAATTTCTCCTAATTAACCTCTTTAATTAAAGAGTAGGGATCCTGTACGCATGGCACTGGGTAAGCTTACTCAACACCACCCATCTTTACACGCCATGTGTCGGATCCGAAATCTCAACCCCACCAAGTGCTACGTGGACTTTGACGCGGACCCTCGATCGTATTTGGAGAATCAATGTTGACGCCACCCACTTCACACTCAACCAATCCCCTTTTTAAGTGTTGTTAGGGTACCAAAGCTGTGGCTTTCAAGTTATTATTTCTAATTTGGCCTTACATGGAGAAATTTGTTGATCCTGACGTCTTTTAAACCAAATCTAGGATTCATTTGGTAGTTATACACATGGTTTTAAAAACGGCCGTTTAAACGGTTTTAACGGCCGTTTAAACTGTTTTAACGGCCATTTAAACTGTAACGCCCCAAGCCCGTTTCCGTTAAAACCGTTTAAACACGTTTTAACACTTTTGAATTTAATGGCCATTTTTTTTGTTTTAATGGCCGTTAAAATTATTTAAACAGCCATTAAAATCATTTAAACAACCGTTAAGAACAAATTTGTGAAAAAATGGATGTTAAATCCGTTAAATTCTATTTTTTATTTTCAAAATTTGAATTTCCGCGCCATTTTTTCCATTTTTTCGTTAAATTATGTTAAATTTCATTTTTTTCATTTTTGACCCTCGCCGTTTCAATCCGTTTTAACAGCCGTTTGAACGGTAACGCCCCCAGTCCGTTTAACCGTTAAAACGGCTTCTTTTAAACCTTGGTTATACATACCAAAAATCAGCCTGACCTGATTGGTTATCTCTAACCATAGATTTTAGGACTTTGACACCGACCCTCGATCGTATTTGGAGGATGAATGTTGTAGCCACTCGCAACACACTCAATCACTCCCTCTTTTTAAAAAAGTTGTTAGGGTACTTCAGAATAAGCTAGGGTACCAAAGCTGTCGCTTTCAAGTTATTATTTCTATTTTTGGCCTTCCATTGAGAAATTTTTTGATCCTGACGTCTTCGAAACCAAAATAATTGGTTATCTCTAACCATATATTTTAGGATTTCTAAGATTTATTCTAGGCGTTAGATTCAAACATGCTTTTGAGTACAAAATCCAGTGTCTAGAAATCATCGATCAAGCTGATTTTTGGTGTGTAGCCCACAGAGTAGGCTCAACATCAATGAGGGACCCAAAACAATGAGCTGTCCACAAGTTTTCTGCAGCAGGGACCTCTGCGTCTTAATTATTTTTTTTCCATGGCACCTATCTAATAATCTATTGAATTATCAGCCTCTCATTGAGTGTGCTGGTTTGCCATTCATGGTTAAAAGTTTTGTAATGTATGTTTCATATGTAACATTTCGGAATTTAACGAAACAAACGAGTTTTGAATTATTTCGGAATATTTTGTCAGCGGAAAAAAAATAGAAAAGAAAATATGATTCCATGATTTTGGAAATGTTTTGTCATTTTTCTCAATATCACAGGGCAATTCCATGTTTCTAACCAGTCTCCATATCTTCAAATATAGATATGTTTTATTCGAAATCCAACTCCAACCCATCTACATAGTCGGTTCCAAATTTGAAGTCGGCCAGCCCCACTATCTCTATTTGTGACTCCAATGTAGTGATATGTTATTTGCTTTTCTGAATTTTCATCTTTATCTTTTTAGTAATCTTTTGAATAAAATATTTCTTTTTCCTTTGAACTCTAAAAATGCTTTTTAGAAGATGAAGAATGTTTCATTTTGTTTCTGAGTTTGTCTCGGTTTTTTCACTTAGGAGACGTTCTCCCAAATGAGATTTTATTCGCTCAGAGGCATATGGGATCTCGTGTATTTATTAGTTTATTACTACATACCTCAATGAGAGGGCGACGATCTTTAGCGGAACTGATACTTTCCATATCTCCGATTCCGTTCCCAGTACTTTCTCTGGCTTTTTTCTCCACACGCTCCTTAAACATTTCGTACTTCAACTGTATTATACACCCATTTTACTTCTAGTAAGAGAGAGAGAGAGAGAGAGAGAGAGAGGTTAGAAATATGAAGCAGCGCACCTTGACTGTCTCTCTCTTTTCCATGAATTCTGTACTCCATTGATGACGATCTTCACCGTCTGATTCTGAGAAATACGCTTGTGGACACCTTGTCAAAATCCCATATTCCTTGCAGAAGGGAAGCCAAAACCTAGCGAAAGTGGAAGCTTCCCGAATACCATATAAAGTAATTGGAGAACCCCCGTCATCTGAAAGGTACACAGAGAGCTTCTCTGGAGGGTAATCCAGAGACATGGCCGATAACACCGTGTTCATAACCTCAACTGTCGGCTCCTTCTTCGGATCAGCGGTGCAGATTAACACGTCGATAGCCGGCAGTTTTTCATCTCCAGGTAATCTCTCTGGAAAGACAGTCCGAGAGACAGGACGCCATCGACAAACTTGATTAAGGAGCCAAAGAAAAGAGAGCATAAGCTCAGAAGCAAAGATCATAGCCCATAAAAAAATGGGTACGTCTTCTTCGACCCCCAGAAAGAGAACTGAAGCCCGATAGTAGAGCAAGGCAAGTATGGCGATCGAATGAATAAGAATGTGAATTCTGTTGATCGTTGCACGAGGTTGCTGGACTTGGCAAACGTGAAGTGGGAGGGTTAAGGTTTCCATCTCTTTTCCTCGAAGATGAACAACCCCCCTCTCATGCTCTTTCTTATAAGGGTGATCACCAGAGGAGAGAGGGACCCACACCCCACCACCTCATGCAATATGAATCAACGTGTGGTCCTACAACTTTTCGACAATGTGTTACGTAGTACACCCTCATAGGTTTACTGATTGATATACTCACCAAAAAAATAGCCTGAATGATGATTTCTAGTCTCTGGGTAAAAAAAAATTCGGAAAACTTCTAAAACAAAAACAAAGTTTAAACTATTTAGAAGAACAAAAACGAAAACTTTTGAAAATTTACAAAAGAAATACTAACTAGACGCCCTTCTCTCCCGACAAAAAATAAAGCTGACAAATGCCCTTTTGAATCGTGTCTGAACCTGACAGATGCCTTTAAAAGGGAGTTTTTCATTTGACGTGTAAAACTTCTGTTGGAATACAATACGAGCCACGTGGCACACTCTTAGTGGATGCTGACCGTATGGATGTTTGGCCAATCACAAGGTGGACCTACACACCAAAAATAAACATGATCAGTGGTTTCTAAGCGTTGATCGAAGTTATTTTCATGGGCTGATTTTAACCGTAGGAATTTGAGCATTATTGATCAAGCATTAATTGTGTGTAAAGTTCCAAAGGTTGTAAATCACTAATCAGGCTGATTTTGGGTTTGCAGGTCCACCGAGAGACTGGCCAAACATCCATACGGTCAGCGCCCGCTAAAAGTGTGCCATGTGGCTCATATTATATTGTGAAAAAAGTTTTACTTGTCATTGGGCAAACACCCTTTTAAAGGGCATTCGTCAGCTTTAATATTTGTCACGGAGAGACGCCCATCTAGTTACCTTTTTTGTAAATTTCCAAAAAATAAATTTTTTTTGTAAATTTCCAAAAAATAAATTTTTTTTGTAAATAGTTTAAACTTTCTTTTTGTTTAAGAAATTTTCCATAAAAATTTTCATGGGCGGGATTCTAACAATTGGAATCGAGCAATTTTTGGAGGGTTGTGATGTAACAAGGTATACCTGAGTCTTTTCAACTGTGGAAACGGCATTTTTGGTAGTCACCGCTACCATTTGGGCCCACTGACCACATGGATGTTTAGCCCACTCATTAGTAGACATTCATACCAAAAATCAGCTTGTTTGATGATTTTTAGCCGTTAGTCTTAGTACTAATTAAACAAAATAGTTGCATTCAACAGCTATAAGAACGTCTTAAAAAGTGCTAAAATCTAATGGTTATAGATTATTAATGACGATGACAGTCGTGAGTAACGGGGTGGGCCCAGATGACAGTGGTGAGTAACAAAAATCATGCTTCGGCATTTGAAAAAGTTTCAGGCATACGTTGTTACATCTTTTTCCCTTTTTGGAGGCTAGAAATCACTAATGACGATGGTTTTCGGTCTTACATTTTGGGAACGGCGAACATAGACACAGGTTATTTAGACGCAACTCGGACTTTCTACAAAGCGACAATGTTGGTGTTGGACCACTTAAGTAATGACGTTTGAAAAGTCAGGACCTACCGTTCTATGGAATAAAGTTTGTCCCTTGGAGTTTATGTCCTGCTTGGTCCACTCCGGTAGGCCGCTGGATTTGGAATATAAAAAAAGAAAAAAGAAAAAATCTCCATATTTATTCTGATTAATAGGGTCACGATCGGGGGACAACAATTTTTTTACAATATCATTTGGTTGTCGTACCCACATAGAAGATGAATCCAAGGTTTAAAAATAACGGATTCGGACCTACCCCGTTACGTTACGGACTGTTAAAACGCCCAGAAAATAACGGCCGTTACAACGAAAATAACGGCTGTTATTTTCTGTAAAATTTTGTGGAAAAAAAGGCTGTTATTTTCATTTTTTTTCGTTATATTCCATTATTTTCCCATTTTTTCTATTTTTGCCCCCGAGCGTTTTTTTTTTTTGTTATAACGGAAAAAACAGTAACGCCCCCAGTCCGTTATACCGTTATAACGGTCCCCTTTAAACCTTGGATGAATCAATGGTTGATTTTTTACCAGGATGACCTCTATGCTAAGTTGATCATCCTCAGAAAAATTCAAATCATTCCGATATTCGTATACTGGTTTAGAAGTTGAAGAATTATTGACTGTCTATTTACCGTGTAACTTGAAAACCACATTTGATGGGGATAGAAATTAATTTCAGCAGTTCAGCTTGCCTCACCCATTTGGTTAAGGAGATGCCTGAACCCCTTGTCATGGTGCGACATAATGTGGAAAGGAGCGCAAGGGCTACCTAAAGAGTAGGTTACATCCAGGGCCGTCTCTCGATGCAAGTTGAGGCCTAAGGCGAAAACTCCATATGAGGCCTTTTTTATATTTAATATATTAATATACATGGTATTAATTAATAAATTTAACTCTCTATATAGTAGATAATCTAATTTAACTACTGTTCATTATTATAAAAAGCTACGGAAAAAATTTAGATGCAGAGGGCTCCCGTTGCAGTCCATGCAGTGGACTCTCGTAGCCCTACATAGATCATTTTTTGGGCCTAACGACTGCATAGATGTTCAGCCGACCTATTGGTGGATAAACACACTAAAAATAAACTTGATTTATGATTTTTAACCACTGGATTTACTACTAAAAAATATATGCTTGAATCTAATGGCTAGAATCAATCGTAATCAGATTAATTTTGGGTTTGTATATCTAAGGGGTAGGCTAAATTTCCATGTTGTTAGAGGGCTGGGGCCTTCTCTCACGTGGGGCCTAAAGCGACCGCCTTATTGGCCTTATGGTAGAGTCAGCCCTGGTTACATCTATAGAAGTGCTACAAAAAAGAAAAGAGCTTTAACCAAAACTAATTCTCCCTGTTACCCTTGACCTCCCCTCCACATGTCACAACATGACACAGGGTTGAGGAATCACCTCAACCAAATGGAAGAAAGGTTTTTCGAAATTTCAGAATTGGCTGATTTTTTGTTGGGGTGATCTAATATGGTGAGGAGATCATCCTCACCAAAAATCAACCATTGATTCATCTTCTATGTGGGTACGCCAAAATGGTTCTCCCCTGATCCTAGCCCATTTTTTATAACTCATTTAGTTTTTTTCAAAGGACAAAATTAATTTGAACACTTGAGTCGAGAGGTCGACGCCAGGATGATAAAATCCTTTGGAAATAAAAGATGAAAAATGAAAAAGTTTCTTATTCAAAACCCCAATTATGACATCCCTATTCTCCGAGAAAAGAGCCGTGCGGTTGCTCTTTAGACCGTCTATTCAAGATATTTACGATTCACCTAGAAATAACTTCAATAATACTCAAATGATTGTTCTTTAACCTTTGCAATAGCTGCCACGTGGACCGTGGATCTCTTGAATCTGATGTCCACAACTCAACTACACAATAGGATAACATGACCAAAAGCCAATCTTTGAAGTATACATCGAGAGAACATGTCAGTGGCAACAAGTCTGGCTTAGCTTGTATACTCTTGTTGAATGTATGTTTATATTACAATCCTAAGTTAAGACCTTAGCTTTCTGCTCCACTATTACAGAAGAGGCAACTATGGTAAAAAAGAAAATATACTATGAGTAATATGGGATACGAAGGGCCCGCCATAAGATGGGCTACGGAGGTTTAAAAAAAAAAGGAGCTCACCATAGTAAGGGATATGGAGGGCCCGTCATAGTGGCCTACTGTGATCAGTCTCAAAAGGGGCGACCTAGGGAAAGGGCTACCGGGGGGCTCGCTAAAAGAATGAGAAAATAGGGGTACCGAAAAAAATGTCGGGGGCCCGCTCACAAAAAAGTGAGAAAATAGGGGTACCGGAGTAAAAACCACCTTAGAGTGGGCCGCCGTGGACGTCGGCTTTGAAGGGTGGTGGAATGTTACGATCCTAAGTTAAGACCTTAGCTTTCCGCTCCACTATCACCAAGGTACGTGCTTTTGGAGTATTGGTTTAACATTTATTTTATAGATCAAACAAAAAGAGATATAGCATATATAATTCCCTTGTAGCCAATGGATTCAAGCATTTCAATGTACTCAAAGGCAACGGCTAGAAATCAGCAATCAAGCTGATTTTTGGTGGGTGTGCCGAACATTCATGGTTCAATGGATCCTAAAGAGTGTGCCCCGTGGCATTTTGATGTAGACATCAAACTACCATCGACATTAAAGTTTTTCTCGGGTTGGAAAGAAGTCAACTTCCATTCTATAAGATTGGATGAATCTTGCTTACAAAAAAAAAAGAAAAAAAAAGATTGGAAGAATCTAGCCATCTGCCCACTATATTTTTCTTTGAATATGATAAGAATAAATGACATAGGGTTCAACCAAAAAGGTATAAAAAGAGGGAAGGAGAACAAATTGCCAAGCAATCTCTAAAGGGTCTGGCTCGGGGGACCCATTTTGACCCTCATTTTGGCGTTACCCACGTAGAAAATGAATCAATGGTTGATTTTTGGTGAAGATGATCTCTATGGTGAGGAGATCATCCTCACAAAAATTCAAATCATTCTAATATTCATAGATTGATTTAGAATCTGAAGAATTATGGACCGTCGATTTTTAGAATGTACCTTGAAAACCACATTTGATGGGGTTAGAAATTTCAGAATCGGTTGATTTTTTGTTGGGGTGACCTATATGGTGAGGAGATCATCCCCAACAAAAATCAGCCATTGATTCATCTTCTATGTGGGTACGCCAAAAATGGTTATAAAAAATGGGGTCACCCAAGCCCGACCCATCTCGAAATTGGTGTTAGATACTTTTTGGTGGAGAAAACTTAGATTGTAGTGTGGACCATGGTTTTAAAAATGGCCTTTTAAACGGTTTTAACGGCCGTTTAAACTGTAACGCCCTAAGCCCGTTTCCGTTAAAAAAACGGCCATTTTTTGTTTTAACGGCCGTTAAAATCATTTAAACAGCCGTTTAATTCTGAAAATTTTGTAAAAAAAAACAGCTGTTAAATCCGTTTAATTTCCGTTAAATTCCTTTTTTTTTTTAATTTTCAAATTTCAAATTTTGAATTTCGTTTTTTTCCGTTAAAACCCGTTAAAATCCATTTAATTCCGTTAAATTCTATTTTTTCCATTTTTTTCTATTTTTGCCCCTGGCCGTTTAAACGGTTTAAACGGTTACGCCCCCAATCCGTTTAACCGTTAAAACGGCCTCCTTTAAACCTTGGTGTGGACAGATGAATACGAACGGCATGTAGTAAAACTTGCCTGACCACCGAAGGTCTCGGTGTAGTGCTGGCGGATAAAACTTTGATGACCGGGCCCTGTCTCGGTGTAGTGCTGGCGGATAAAACTTTGATGACCGGGCCCTGTCTCGGTGTAGTGCTGGCGGATACCATGTCATCAAGGCCGATGACAGATGCAATAGGAGCCGCGTGGCATACTATTAGAGGACTCTAACCGTGTGGATTTTTTTCCAACCCCTATATGGACCTACAAACAAAAGATTAGCTTGATTTGTGATTTAAAACCTTTGGATCTTTGTACCTCAAATAATTCTCAAATTTCAGCTTGATTTGTGATTGGTTTGTAGATCCACCTAATGATTGGCCAAACATCCATGGGGGCGAAACACCGTAGAGTGCTTGGCACATATGCCGAGGTCTTTTTGCTTTTCCATTAAAAAAGTCAAAAAACAATCTTAAAAAGCTCACCTGGACACGTGTTCGGTGTTTGTCAGTATGTACAAAATCCACGTGCCGAGCACGGCATCGATGGTTAGGTAGCTACCGGATCAGGACAAATCTAGTATGCAACTGTTTACATAAAAGTATATAAACATTGTCGGTACGGTTGGATGTCACTTGAAAAATGTGTTATTTCAATATTTTATTAAAAATTATTGTATAAATTAAAAACACGTTTTTCAAGGAGAATTTAATGGTGGATACAATGTTAGCATACTTTTAAGTCTGTAAACAGGAGTAAAACTTGCCTGACCACCTGTGGTGTGATATCCTACCAGACCACACCCAAGCTGCTTGCCGCCGGGATTTTGTACGGTAGCAAGTCACATCGGCACGAGCTCAATTTAGTCCAAACATGCTTCATGAATAATAATACATAGTTCAATTATAAACAATGTGAAGAATTATGATTTACAAGTTTTTTCCTTATATGCATCAAATGACAAATCGAGCATGTGAAGTCATTTATTGAACCCTTTTGTTTTTGGTAGAGAGGAGAATTTAATGGTCTAATAGGTGCTTATGGTTTTTTAGATGTAACTAATAGGTACCACGTGAGTATTTGCAAAGACCTTTTTTTTTTTGAAGTGGCAAAATAAGAAAGTTTCGACCCAAATGGCAGTTTAGAAGATTAATTTGGAGGGGTGAATCTATAAATTGTGGCAACTCAATACTAGAGTTGCAACTCGGGCGGGTTGGATTGGATTTGGGGTCAACCCGAGCCCAACCTGATCTTTAAGGTTGTCAACACAAGCCCAGTCAAACTCGATATCGGGCCTAGAATTTTCAGCCCATGACCCATTTTTTGAAGGGATAATTTGCTTTTACTTAGAAATTGCAAAAAAAAAAATCTCCCCACCCCAAGATGGACTCAAAATTTCTTCTTCTATGATTTAATGAAAGAAAAAACAAAAGAACTCTTAATCCAAATCTGAAAACTATTGGTTCACCATAAATTTGATGGGGTGATCAGATGCACAACATCAGGTCCCTTGGACAAAAAAATATAAATTTTTTGAAGCAACAGGAATTTTGAAGCGGCGATCACGGTGCAATGATCACGCACCACATATAGTAACATGTGTATATGTGATATGCCAACATTGGCGCATGATCACCGCTTCAAAAATTCAGCCGAATAAAAAAAATTCTCACAAAAAAATAATACTTGTTGGAGTAACGAGGAACAATTGAACCACAAGATAATAACAAGTAGGACCAAATAATTCAATCCGGGTAGTTGCTGAACCATACCACATAGTTCCTCATGAACAGGGATTCAGCTTGCTCGTAGTAAACTCGCAATCGTCGGTTACGGTTTCCAGTATAGTTTCAAAGGCGAGTAGCAACAAGGAACAGGTAAAACAACAAGGATATCATTACAAAGTGAAGAGAGTCTAATCATAGTAGAAGACCGCAAAAGACAATAAAATCATAAAAAATGTCATAGAAACGAGTGTAACTTTAGTCGGAACGCGTCCATTATCCTTCCTCATTATCATCCCTTCAATTATCGGGTAACTCATACTCAAGATATAAAATGAAAGGAAGAGTTGTCCAAACATCGCATCATAGCTTCGCTCAACGATCACTCTTCTTAATCCACCAACAAAGGATGCCAGGTTTAGAAGTGTAAGCGTCGTCAATGGGAACAGAAACATAGTCGCCACTTGAAAATCAAATTTACCCATTTTGTATCTTTCAACTTGTTCTTCGTCCACAACTTTATTTGTTGGAACGAACTTGACCTCCTTTATACCAATCAACTTCATGATAACATCCAAAGATCCAACGAGATAGGATGTAACTGTGTTTATAAGCAAAATCCTTTCTTGATTCCACCATAGCCTGAAGGATCCTCCGATGGAGAGGACCTCTGCTAAATGTTGAAAATGGGAAGATACGTGAACAAACGAAAACACGTAAAACCAAGGATTAGAAACCTGTGATGTGAACAAAAAAAAAAGCCTGTTAGAGGGAAGTATTATATATTTCACATCCATTTTTACAGTTAAATTTAGGTCCATATTTGATAGGATTAGAGGTCTTAGATATTGCTGATTTTTGGTGAGGATGATCATCATGGAGAGTAGATCATCCTCACCAAAAATAAGACCTTAATGGGGTAACTTGTTTGCATGCGGTCCCCACGACCGCATGTCATTTTATAAGTCAAAAGGCATTAGTAACTTTATCCCAGCCCATGGTGTGATCCACATGGAGATCGTGTTAGATAACACAGTGTGTTATCCTCCCATGTTCATCATCATCACAATAGTTGAGATTAGCCACTAAAATTGTTTTTAATTTAGAAAAAATGAAAACAGTATTTGTTACAAGCATTCAGAAGTAGGGCTTTCAATTAATATTGTTCGAATCAAATATAAGTATATCCGAACCTGAATCTTAAAAAATCAGAAATCCGACAGATATTCTAAATCAAAATTTGGATTCGAATCCAATTAACTTATCGGATAGCTTATAATATCTAATTCGTTCAATAATTAAGTAAATTGAATATATATTCAGGGGACAACAATTTGTCGCATCAACATGGAAGATGAATTAATGGCTGATTTTTGTTGAGGATGATCTATACATCACTCATACAAAAAATCAGCCCCATTCTGAAAATGTGGTTTTCAAGTGAACGGTAAAAATAGAAGGTCTATAATTGTTCAACTTGCAAACCAGGCTAAGAATATCGGAATAGTTTGAATTTTTATGAGGATGGTCTCCTTACCATAGAGACCATCCTCACCAAAAATCATCCCTTTCCCAAATCTCTAATTCATATATTGGTCATCGTGGATTTTTGTCAAAATTAGTGTCCCCTGATCTTGACCTTATTAAATATTATCGAATCAAAGATATCAATATTCGAATCTGTATCTAAAAAGTATTAGAATATCAAAAATTATCCAAATCCAATTCCAAAAAATTTCGATAATATCTATTTGTTCATATACAGATTCGAATTTGGATTTGAATTTTCGACCATCCATTATCAGTACTGTAGTATTTATTTGTTACCTTAGGGTATAAGGGAATTCCATTCCAGAGACATAGCTGAGGGATTGTAGCCAAACATAGGAAAGGGAGCGAGTTGAGTGGCAGGAATGCCATGTAAGCATAGAACATGCTTTGAAGAATTGACATTCTCAACGGGCCATAGAAGATAGGGCAAAACCTTGAGAAAGAAACTTCGAGTAACCCAGAATACCATCTAGTGCCTTGAATCAAAGTGTCATTCAAATTCGTGGTGACACTGCCCAGGAAAGGTGGTCTTGATGGACAACAATAGACAGAAGTCCAACCTTTACAGTGCAAGAGAAACCCTGTAAAGTAATCCTCTACCACAGAGTGATACAAGAAACCTATCTGTTAAATTGAAGAAATAAGAATTGAACTGTTATTTCACAATTAAGATATAAAAATTAAGGAGATGATATGTTTGATTGATAAAGGACTTGCCTGATCACCCCAATGTGTGTTTTTCTCATAGGTGCAAGAAGCCAAAAATCGAGCCTCTTGTAGCAATGCATTTGATGCATCTCCATTGTCAATGGCACTGCGTTTGCTGTTTCGGCGCCGTAGTGATGAGGTGAGCTCGTTAGAAGGACCGAAACGTTTTTTACAATGAATGAGATCAATATCTGTAGAGCCAAAACATTAACATTTAAAAGCCTGCTTCCATGGATTAATATAAGGGCAATTTTGTACTACCCCCCTGTGAAATCATCGATATTCGCACTACCCCCCGGTGGTCTCATTATGTTGCGTTTCCCCCCTTAACTGCAGCTTTTCTTGGTTGACCTTGAACAATCTGTCTAACTTTTACTTTGAAGACCAAAATACCATTTTCTCTTTCACAATTACGAAATGTCGACCGTACTTACAGTCCCATCATTATTATGTCCTACCCTATCTCTTCAATTTTAAAAACTCCCTCTTGCCACGTGGTTGACCAGTTATAATTGGAACAAATCTAGTCTGCAATTTAAAGTATGCAAACATTGTTAAAATTGTTGGATGTCCCTTGAAAAATGTGTTATTTCAATGTTTTCATAATTAAATATTTTATAAATTAAAAACACAGTTTCAACAAGTATTTAATGGTGGATACAATGTTTGCATACTTTGCAGGCTAGATTTGTCCCTATAATTGATGGATGCTTCAGATTTAACTGAGAGAAAAAAGGTAAATTTTCATTGCCCACCACGTGGCAATTTCTTAGTGGACACTGACGATATAGATGTTTGGCCAATCCCTAGGTGGACCTATAAACCCGAAATCAACATGATCAGTGATTTTTAAGAGTTAGATGAAGTCGTTTTCATGGGTTGATTTTAACCGTATTAATTTGAGCATTATGTACCATTATTTGGGTAAAAAGATCCAAAGGATAGAAAACACTAATCAGGCTGATTTTTGGTTTGTAGGTCCACTTAGGAAGTGGGCAAACATCCATATGGTCAACATCCTCTAAAAGTGTACCACGTGGCTCATATTTAGGGCCTCTCTGACCGTCAGTTGTCATGGCAAGTTTTACTCTCCACGTGGCTCATACGGTGGCCCCTCATCAACGTTGATGAAGGACATCTGTCATCACTGATCGTTTGAGACTAGATCATGTATTTCTTGGCCATTATGATCTTCTCCATCTACTTTAAACCAATGGGTACGCCGAAGAAGAAATCAATGAGTAGATCATGTTGCCATGGTGATCGCTGTTCCCACCTTCGATATGAAACCACGTGGCAGACATCTCGGGACCACTAACCTTATGGATGTTTGGCCCTCCTTAGGTGAGCCTGCATACCTAAAATCTGTCCGATTAGTGATTTCTAACCTTTGGATCATTGTACCTCAAATAATGCTAGAGATGCACGGTTAAAAATCAACCCATGAATATGATTGGAATCCAACACTTAAAAATCACTAATCATACTTACTTTTGGTATGTGGGTCCACTTGGGGATGGGCCGAACATCCATACGGTAAGTGGTATCCAAGAGTGTGCCACGTACATGGGTTTTCATGAAAACAACTCAAATCCAGTGGTTAGAAAACCACAAAAAAGATAAGTTCTACCATTCTACACGTGGCAAAATTTTGTGAGTCAGACGATTCAGATTTTTTTTCTGTAAGAAAATATGAACCGTCCGTTGATAATAAATGTTCCAAGTGACCACATGTCGATGATAAGGAGTTAAAATAGAAGTACGCCCACATTAATGAGGGTCAGGTAATTTTGAAAAAGCAAGCAACAAGTATTTTTGTAATTTTAAAAAGAATTGGCAATTTGGTCCTAAGAGCAAAAATTAAACAGACCATTTAAAGTCAACAAATAAAAGTTGCAATCAAAGGGGGAAACCCAACAAAGTAAAACCACCGAGGATAGTGCAAATATCGATGATTTCACAGGAGGGTAGTACAAAATTGCCCTTAATATAATTTTCATATGAACACGAGTCAACGTACCGTCTAGCGGAGCATTTCTATATAATGCTTCCCTCTTTAGGTAAAAGCCCGTGCCAGATAGTAATGGTCCCTTAAGCCCATCCAAACCATGCCACCATACCTTGAATGCAATTCTTAATAAGGCATTGTAGATGTCGTTCTTACTGATGTTGTGGAAGTTTTGAGGGAATTGAACGAAAGCTAGTGAGTGAGAGATCTTGGGATCAAGATGGAAACACATTGCTTGTCGAGCGGAGGTTGGATCATTACAGTACATGTCACAATCCAAGACCAGTATGTAGGGGGAATTGCTTATTATGCCTGACACACGAAGCTGCAAAAATAATGGTAATGCTAGTCAGTTAAAGGTTTAAACCATGGTTCAAAATCTCGGTATTGGAGGCTGGATCGGTGGGCTCCGATCCTGATTCGGATCTTTCTGACCCTGAACGTTTGCGATTGGCACATCTCACTCGAGACAAGGTGAGACATCTTTGGGAAACATTGATCTCGGGAGAGAGAGAGAGAGAGAGAGAGAGAGAGAGAGAGATACATACAAGGACATTAAGGGCTCCAGCTTTGAAATGATGCGGATAGGATGGTCTTTTTTCACGAGAAACATAAACAAGGAGGGGCATTTTTGTCCAGTTGCTGTTTACTTCTTCCATTGCATTATCATGTATCACCTGCAACGATCAAACTCATCACATGATCATGATTTTGTTTGAAAATTAATTTATTCGTTAAATATCGAAAACTTAATTTTCAAAAATTATCCTAACGGGATTTCTACTACTTATTTCCTTATTATCGATTTAAAGGTTTTTTGACTTTCAAACTTTTTATATCTCAAATATTTAGAAACTAAAAACTAAACAATGGTTTGTTTAGTTTCTCCTATTGGTGTTCAACTCTTTAAGTGTCGAGCAACAGGTGATCGTGACCCTATCTTTGCTCTCTATTATCATCTATGGCCTCCAGCAAATATCAATATATTAAATTCTCCCCCCTACCTAAAACATCACTTTCTCCTATTTATCTCTATCTTCAAATAATATCTTTCTTTCCACTACTAAAATAATTTCTCCTAATTAACCTCTTTAATTAAAGAGTAGGGATCCTGTACGCATGGCACTGGGTAAGCTTACTCAACACCACCCATCTTTACACGCCATGTGTCGGATCCGAAATCTCAACCCCACCAAGTGCTACGTGGACTTTGACACCGACCCTCGATCGTATTTGGAGGATCAATGTTGAAGCCACCCACAACCCACTCAACCAATCCCCTTTTTAAGTGTTGTTAGGGTACCAAAGCTGTGGCTTTCAAGTTATTATTTCTAATTTGGCCTTACATGGAGAAATTTGTTGATCCTGACGTCTTTTAAACCAAATCTAGGATTCATTTGGTAGTTATACACATGGTTTTAAAAACGGCCGTTTAAACGGTAACGCCCCAAGCCCGTTTCCGTTAAAACCATTTAAACACGTTTTAGCACTTTCGAATGTAATGACCGTTTTTTTTGTTTTAACGGTCGTTAAAATCGTTTAAACAGCTGTTAAATTCTGAAAAATTTTGTGAAAAAATGGCCATTAAATCTGTTTAATTCCGTTAAATTCTATTTTTTATTTTCAAATTTCAAAATTTGGATTTCCGCGCTACATTTTTCATTTTTTCGTTAAAATCGTTAAATTTCATTTTTTACATTTTTGCCCCTGGACGTTTCAATCTGTTTTAACTGCAGTTTAAACTGTAACGCCCCCAGTCCGTTTAACCGTTAAAACGTCCTCCTTTAAACCTTGGTTATACATACCAAAAATCAGCCTGACCTGATTGGTTATCTCTAACCATAGATTTTAGGACTTTGACGCCGACCCTCAATCGTATCTGGATCGAGGATCAATGTTGTAGCCACACGCAACACACTCAATCACTCCCCCTTTTTAAAAAAGTTGTTAGGGTACTTAAGAATTAGCTAGGGTACCAAAGCTGTCGCTTTCAAGTTATTATTTCTATTTTTGGCTTTCCATGGAGAAATTTTTTGATCCTGACGTCTTTTAAACCAAAAACCAGCCTGACCTAATTGGTTATCTCTAACCATAGATTTTAGGAGTTTTAAGATTTATTCTAGGCGTTAGATTCTAACATGTTTTTGAGTACAAAATCCAGTATCTAGAAATCATCGATCAAGCTGATTTTTTGTGTGTAGCCCACAGAGTAGGCTGAACATCAACCCGGGACCCAAAAAAATGAGCTGTCCAGAAGTGTTCTGCATCGGGGACCTCTGCCTCTTAATTATTTTTTTTCCATGGCACCTATCTAATAATCTATTGAATTATCAGCCTCTCATTGAGTGTGCTGGTTTGCCATGTTTCATACTTAACATTTCGGAATTTAACGAGTTTTGAGTTATTTCAAAATATTTTGTTTCGCGGTGACAAAATATTCTGAAACAATTAGGCAAAAAAAAATAGAAAGAAAATATGATTCCACGATTTGGAGAATGTTTTGTCATTTTTTTCAATATCGCAGGGCAATTCCATGTTTCTAACCCGTCTCTATATCTTCAAATATAGATATGCTTTATTTTGAAATCCAACTCCAACCTATTTACATAGTCGGTTCCAAATTTGAAGTCGGCCAACCCCTCTATCTCTATTTGTGACTCCAATGTAGCGATCTGTTATTTGCTTTTCTGAATTTCCATCTTTAACTTTTTAATAATCTTTTGAATAAATTTTTTTTTTCCTTTTTAACTCTAAAAATACTTTTTGGAATACAAAGAATGTTTCATTTTGTTTCCGAGTTTGTCTCGATTTTTTCACTTAGGACTTAGGAGACGTTCCTCCCAAACGAGATTTTATTCGGTGGAGGCATATGGGATCTCGTCTCCTTGTATTTATTAGTTTATTACTACATACCTCAATGAGAGGGGGACGATCTTTAGCGGAACTGATGCTTTCCATATCACCGATTCCGTTTCCAGCACTTTCTCTGGCTTTTTTCTCCACACGCTCCTTAAACACTTCGTACTTCAACTGTATTAAACACCCATTTTACTTTTAGTAACAGAGAGAGAGAGAGAGAGAGAGAGAGAGAGAGAGAGAGAGAGATATGAAGCAGTGCACCTTGACCGTCTCTCTCTTTTCCATGAATTCTGTACTCCATTGATGACGATCTTCACCGTCTGATTCTGAGAAATACGCTTGTGGACACCTTGTCAAAATCCCATATTCCTTGCAGAAGGGAAGCCAAAACCTAGCGAAAGTGGAAGCTTCCCGAATACCATATAAAGTAATTGGAGAACCCCCGTCATCTGAAAGGTACACAGAGAGCTTCTCTGGAGGGTAATCCAGAGACATGGCCGATAACACCGTGTTCATAACCTCAACTGTCGGCTCCTTCTTCGGATCAGCGGTGCAGATTAACACGTCGATAGCCGGCAGTTTTTCATCTCCAGGTAATCTCTCTGGAAAGACAGTCCGAGAGACAGGACGCCATCGACAAACTTGATTAAGGAGCCAAAGAAAAGAGAGCATAAGCTCAGAAGCAAAGATCATAGCCCATAAAAAAATGGGTACGCCTTCTTCGACCCCCACAAAGAGAACTGAAGCCCGATAGTAGAGCAAGGCAAGTATGGCGATCGAATGAATAAGAATGTGAATTCTGTTGATCGTTGCACGAGGTTGCTGGACTTGGCAAACGTGAAGTGGGAGGGTTAAGGTTTCCATCTCTTTTCCTCGAAGATGAACAACCCCCCTCTCATGCTCTTTCTTATAAGGGTGATCACCAGAGGAGAGAGGGACCCACACCCCACCACCTCATGCAATGTGGAATAAGGTTTGTCCGTTGAAAAGTCAGACATACCTTGTTACATCTTTTTCCTTTTCTTGGAGACTAGAAATCACTGATGAGAATGGTTTTTGGTCTTACATTTTGGGAACGGCGAACATAGACAGGTTATTTAGACGCAACTCCGACTTTCTACAAAGCGACAATGTTGGAGTGTTGGACCTACCGTTCTTTGGAAAAGTCAAGACCTACCATTCTTTGGAATAATTAAGTTTGTCCGTTTGAAAGGCTGCTCGATTTGGAATATAAAAAAAGAAGACAAAATCTCCATATTTATTAGGGAATTTTTGACATAATCCCCATGTTATTTTGAAAATTTTACATACCCCTCCACAATTTGAAAAAGCTGACATAACCTCTATGACTCGGTCCACTGTCATTTGACCAGTGTTGACTCCAGTTGACTACCAAATTTTGTATTAAATGACAGAAATGCCCTTGTATTCACTTTTGGAGCAAGGGTTTGGGCTAAAACCTAAACCCCAAATCGAACGGCTATGGACTACTACCAGCCAAGAGACTCCAATGGGTTGGGCGTTCATCACCAGCGACCTACCCACCGGAGTCTCATGGCCAGCCGACCACTACTTCAGCAACAATTTAAAATTTGTTTTAAAAAAAAAAATTAAAGCATGCAAATATATTTCTAAAAATTTCATTAATAAAAATGAAAAACAAGAATAAGAGCAATTTAGATTTTAAGCTTTTGATACATGGATTTTGGAAAGATGGGTTCTCTCAATTTTAAAAAGAAATTGCATTCCCTCGTGAGTTTTATCTATTTTTATGGCTTTTAATTTTCAATCTTTGCTTAATTCATAAAAAAGAAAAATCTCAAGTTTACCAACAATGACTTTTATTTTTATTTTTAATCTCCTCTTTTCATGTTTGATTTGGGATTTGGGTTTTTGCCCAAATCCAAACCCTTGTTCTAAGGTTGAAGACAAAGGCACTTTTGTTCATTAATACAAAATTTGGTAGTCAACTCGGGTCAACACTAGTCAAATGACAGTGGACCGAGTCATCCGATATTGGTAGACTGGTTTAGAAGTTGAAGAATTATGGACTGTCTATTTTTACCGTGTAACTTGAAAACCACATTTGATGGGATTAGAAATTTCAGAATGGGCTGATTTTTTAATTGTTGGGGTGATCTATATGGTGAGGAGATCTTCCTCTCCAAAAATCAGCCATTGATTCATCTTCTATGTGGGTCCCCCAAAATGGTTCTCCCCTTATCTTGGCCCACTTTTTATAACTCATTTAATTTTTTCAAAGGACAAAATTAATTAGAACACTTGAGTCGAGAGGTCGACGCCAAGATGATAAAATTCTTTAAAAATCTATATCTATATATCTATACTATATCAGAGAAGCGAGCAGTGTCGTTCTCTCTCCTCCACATTAAGTTGACGTGGCACTCTCTTCATGCAGAGTGTCATGTCAACAACCTAAAATTCTCTTTCCTCTCTCATCCACTTGATTCTACCCTATTTTTTTATCTTTTTCAAAAACACCCCTTGACACTTTAAGTAATGCACCTCAAACATTAAGGATTTTTAAACTTTCTAACCAACTCGATTTATTTTTCTTTAAAATCTCAAATATTTATTCCTTAATTCTCTTTTTCATTCTTAAATTATTTATTCCTTTGTTCTTAAATTCGTCTTTCTCAACGTCTTTTAACACCATTTTATTTTTCAAAACATAACATTCACAACCTTCTATTTATGTTTCTATCAAAACGTTTATCCCATTACCACCGCTTCCATTATGGCCTTCTAATGGCTTTCCATCTCCTTCCTTCAATTTTCACAACATTCTATATTTGTTTCAATTGAAATGTTTTTCCCATTAACATCACTTCCATTATTGACGACTAATGTCTATCCATATTTCGTTAATAAATAAATGTCTATTTAATTAGCCACTAATTCGATCATAAATATTAGGGTTTAGGCAGGGTTCTCACATTTTCTCTCACCGACTGAGCTTCTTCGAATAACGAAGACACAAAAGCATGAGAAAAAGTCAATATGGTTCGATATCTTTACCATCTCTTCTAAAAAAAAGTTTTCCTTCAATGAGTCGTCTTTGCTGAATACTTGATTTGGGCTTCTAAAAGGATTGTTATTCAATTATTTACATTCATGTTTAGGTTTAGACTCTAGAATGATTGTTTGTTTATTTATAGGGTTTCAATTTTTTAGGATTGTATAAATCTTTGAAGGTAAAAACGAAGATTATGAATTTTTTTTTATTTTTTTCCTTTGTTAGCCCTTTTTTTTATTTTCTTATCATGTTTTACAGGCTAAGGGGATGTTGTTGAAGATAGCGAAGAGATTATTGTGAATAAAAATAATATGAAGATGAGGAGAACTAATGAAAGGGTCGTCACTATTATGGACATAGTGGATGTGCTGTTGTGGGATGCTTGAATGTAAAAATGAATATTATAAAAACTTATTTTTTATTTTCTTTTGGTGTTAGTAATTTTTTTCATTTTCTTATCATGTTTAGAGAAGATGAAGGGAAAGGGAATAGTTAAACAATTTCTCTGTATTATTTCCTACTACAATTAGATGTAGATATAAAAATTAATTGTTGTTAGTTTGTATTTTCTACTTCCACCTGTGCTTTAGCACGGGCTTTCATTACTAGTGAAAGATGAAAAATGAAAAGGTTTTGTGATGCCCCGGGCCCACCACAGTAACAATATTGTCCGCTTTGCCAAGCGCACGTGCCAACCGCACGGCTTTGCCTCTCCCCTCTCTTTGGGAGGAAAACGCATTGTTACTATGAAGGTCCAACTTGCCACTTATAGCTAGGATCTCAGACGCTTCCTAATCCGATGTGAGACTAAACTCATGCACCCTTCCCCTGCCTACTGTTCGACGGCTCCATGCAGCATCCCGGTAGCCATTTCCGAAGCAGCGCTTGGATGGGTTGGCGCTTGGATGACTAGGCCATAATAGGTTTCTTATTCAAAACCTCAATTATGACATTCCTATTCTCCGAGGAAAGAGTTGTGTAGTTGATCTTTGGACCGTCTGATTCAAGATATTTACGTTTCACCTGGAAATAACTTTAATAATATATACCCAGATGATTGTTCTTTACCCTTTGCAATAGCTGCCACATGGACCGTGGATCTCTTGAATCTGATGGTCCACAGCTCAACTGCATAGTGGGATAACACGACCCTAGCTTAGCTTGTATACTATTGTTGAATGTATGTTTAGCTTGAATAGTTACATCTTATAGTTCATTTTAATTTGTGATTAACACCGGTCCCCATTTTCTTATTTGTTTTTATTCGTGTGGTATAAAATAATTATTAGATATTTGGCATGAAATCTTACAAGAAATTAAAGATGCAGACCTGAATGCAACTCTAGACATCATCTGCCTAGGTCAGAGCAGTGCCTCCACAAAGATTTTGGTCTTAGACCTAAGCTTGGCAAGGCCCCTTTTGTCAAAGCCTGCTCTTGGAATCCTTCCTCCTCTGGGCATCATCAAGCTTAATTCCAATGGAGCAACTAAAGGTATTCCATGTATTGGTGGATGAGGAGTTGTATTTTGTGATTACCTGGAGTGTGATTACCTGGAGCCAGTGGCGGAGCCAGGATTTTGTTCCAGGGGGGGCAAGCAACCATCAAAGCGAAGTTAACGACATGCAATCGTCGCCTCTGACTACAGTCAATATGAGCCACATGGCACATTCTTAAGAGGATACTAACCGTATGGATGTTTGGCCAATCACTAGGTGGACCTACAAGGCAAAAATAAACTTGATCACTGATTTCTAAGTGTTGGATTGAAGTTATTTTCATGGGTTAATTTTAACCATAGGAGTTTGAGCATTATTTGGGTCAGAAATCCAAAGGTTTTAAATCACGAATCAAGCTGACTTCTGGTTTGAAGGTCCGCCTAGTGATTGGCCAAGCATCCATACGGTCAGTGTCCTCTTAAGAATGTGTCAAGTAGCTCATATTGGCTGCAATCAGCAGCATCGCTCACTCTCAACAGTTGTCCTTGAAGGTTTACTTGTCAATGCGGGGCAGATGGGCCCACTGACCGCATGGATGTTTAGCCCTTCCTTTCATAGACTCTCATACCCGAAATTGGTTTCTTTGATGAGCTTTAGCCGTTGGATTTAGTACCCAATCTTTTTTGAATCCAACAGCTAGAATCACGCTTTAAAAAAGTACTAAAATCTAATGGCTAGAGATTGAATATCAGAGTGATTTTGGGTTTGCATATCCACCAAGAGGTGAGCTAAACATCCATGCAGTCGATGGGCAGAGCAGGTCTAAGTTGAGGGGGACAACACAGTCTATAGTTACCCATCAATAATTTTTTCCTCTTTCGAAAAAAAAGTTTTTATCAATTTTTAAAAGTTGAGGGGCCACTGCCTAGAGCTGTCAGGGGTATGCTTATGATTAGTGTTGGGGTGGATACCAACTGCCTAGCGGAATGCCTTGCGATAGTTGAAGGAGCGGATTCAGCAATATTAATGGGTTAGAAAAAAAATTGGGTGGAATTTGTAATTCCCAAGCAGCGATTAAGGCCTTTATTAATGATGATGTGCCATGAAAGGTTAGAGTGCAATGGAATTCCATCAATACTAGACTCGAATGGATTAGGTTTAACTTTACTTGGAGAGATAAATTTTGGAGCAAATCGGTGTGCGAATCGAACCTCTTCTCTGAGGTGTGGCTCTAGGAAATGGTGGGATAGGCGTCCCCCCTTCCTCAGTTCGGTTGTGGACCCCTAGTACCTATTACCAATTCGATTCCTAAGTCAGGTTTTTTATTTCGATTTTGTACATCCCACTTAAGGGAGTCTTTGTATTCCCCTATTTATGTATTCTCTCTCTTTTTTCTTAATGTACTTTTTCACTTTGCAAAAAAATATAATTTTAATTTGTGATTACAATCCATTTCATATCTGATTTAATTTTACTAGTTCATTGTAATCTGTGATTGTAATCTATTGTATATTTAGTTAAACCTGTAACAGCCATTATTCTATTATGTTATTTATACTAGTGGTGCCCCGTGCCATCGGCACTCCTCAACAAAGAATTTGTCAAAATCAGGTGAGTGGCAGAGATCCACCATCCATTTGGGGCAGGATTAGATCTCGGCCCTTCTTTGTTAATGCTTGTAAGAAGAGGTATAAGTAGGGAGACAACCAATGTGTTTTGTTATATAGAATAGTAAATGGCCCATGCCCACTGCACTTTCCGACAAAAGCGTTTGTAAACATTGGGTGCCTTCGACACTCAAACAGTAAAATAGACTGGGGCGTTACCATTTTTTCCATTATAACAGCTGTTATAATGGATTGTAACGCGCAGAGGGAGAAATGAAAAAATAACAGAAATAACAAAAAATAACGATGTTGAAATTAAAATTTTGAATAAATTGAGGTCAAATGAGGCGGATTGAGTAGCTGAAATCTAACTGTCCACATTAGATCGATGGATTTGATATCAACCACTCTTTATCTAACCGTCCAAATTAGATTGATGGATAAGATAAGAGAATACAACTGAGTTGTCTTGATATATGCGTGGGTGACTCATGCCCGCGGCACTTTCCGACAAAGTGTTTGTCAAAATTGGGTCGGAGTTAATCTCAGCCATCGATATAAAGCATAGTGGATCTCAGCCACTCATTATTGAAGCCATATAAGATAAGAGGGCATATAAGAAAACCATTAAATTTTCGTTAAATTCTATTTTTTTTTAATTTTCAATTTTGAATTTCAGCACCACTTTTTTCCATTAAAATTTGTTAAATCCATTTTTGCCCCTGGCCGTTTCAATCCGTTTTAATGGTAACACCCCTCTCAAGGCATAAAAGTGGGGCTCTTGAGCTTGTCCCTTGGGCTATATGTCCCTTGGGCTATATGTAAATCCAACCTTTTTCATTCATTATATGTAGGTAAATAGTAGGTGACCCGTATCCTCGGCGCTCATCAACAAAGCGTTTGTCAAAATTGGGTGTGAGTTGCTGAGATCCACTGTCAATTTGGTGTGATAAGATCTCGGCCATCCTTTATGAAGCCGGATGAGAGGGGGAGACAACCGTCCTATTTTGTTATATAGACTAGTAGGTGGCCGTGCCCACAACACTCTCCAATAAAGTATTTGTCAAAATTGTATGTAAGTAGCTGAGATCCATCGTCCATTTAGGAGAGAAGGTCTCGGCCCTTCTTTGTTGAAATCAGATAAGATAAGATAAGAAATAAGACAACATTGAATCTCTGTTTTGTTATATAGATATCTTTGATATGGTATAGGATAAATCCCCGTAGTAAATCGATTATTCAAGTTGAGTGATCAAATTTTACGAAGGTTGCATGTTCCTTTCTTATTTTCTATTAGCCTTTCATTTTGAAAGATTGACTAAATCAATTTTTAATAAACATGATAGATTTTTTTCTCAAGTAGGAGTGGAGCAAGATTTTGTAAAATGTCATTAACATCGTCGCAAAGGACGTTTACTTGCTATGGTGTGAGGGTGAAGTTTTAGGGTTAACATTTCATCAACAACTAGGTCATCATTTACTTACAAGGGTAAAGGTGAAGCTTTAGGAGTATATTAAGGGAGGGACATTACAAAATGGTGCTCTGCAACAGACTTAGTCCGTTAGCATTGCTCTGTTGCTGAAGTTTTCACGATCAACAAGAACCGTTGTAAGTTTTGCGGAAAACTCTTTTAGATCGGGTCCGTTCTAAAACACCACCCAAATTGCAAAAAATCGATGCACCTATCGGTGCTCGCGAGCTCGACCGTGGATATCACGAATTCAAAGGGGGTTGTCAGCGCCCCCAAAAGTGAAAAAAGTGATGTCAGCTCGACGCTGACAACCACCATTGGATTCTTGAAATCCAGGCCGAGTACACAAACACCAAGAGGGGTCAAAAAAATGGGGGTCCCCCGAGCCCAAAACGTCGGTGTTACCCCTGATTATTTATAACATTTATTTTACAGATCAAACAAAAAGTGATATAGCATATATAATTCCCTTATAGCCAATGGATTCAAGCATTTCAATGTACTCAAAAGCCAACAGCTAGAAATCACCAATCGAGCTGATTTTTGGTGGGTGTGCTGAACATTCATGGTTCAATGGATCTTAAAGAGTACCACTTGTCATTTTGATGTAGACATCAAACTACCATAGACATTAAAGTTGTTCTCTGGTTGGAAAGAAGTCAACTTCCATTCTTTTAAGATTGGATGAATCTAGCCATCTGCCCACTATATTTTTCTCTCAATAATAAATGACATAGGGTTCAACCAAAAAGGTACAAAAAGAAGGAAGGAGAACAAATTGCCAAGCAATCTCCAAAGGGTCGGGCTCGAGGGACCCTCATTTTGACACTCATTTTGGCGTACCCACATAGAAAATGAATCAATGACGGATTTTTGGTGAGGATGATCTCATGGTCCTCACGAAAATTCAAATCATTCTAATATTCATAATCTGAAGAATTATGGACCGTCGATTTTTACAATGTAACTTGAAAACCACATTTGATGGGGTTAGAAATTTCAGAATGGGCTGATTTTTTGTTGGGGTGATCTATATGTTGAGGAGATCATCCCCACTAAAAATCAGCCATTGATTCATCTTCTATGTGGGTGCGCCGAAATGGGTGTCAAAAATGGGGGGCCCCCCCGAGCCCAACCCATCTCGAAATTGGTGTTAGATACCTTTTGGTGAAGAAAACGTAGATTTGTGGTGTGGGCAGATGAATATGAACGGCATGTATTAAAACTTGCCTGACCATCGATGGTCGTAATGCCGGGCACATGAATTTTGTAAGGACGAAACACCGTGGAGTGCTTGGCACATATGCCGAGGACTTTTTGCTTTTTCCATTAAAAAAGTCAAAAAACAATCTTAAAAAACTCACCTGCTGAGCACTGCCCCGATGGTTAGGTAGCTACCAGATCATGTCGCACTTCGTGCCATGGTCGTGCAGTGATGATTTTGTGATAAGGTGACAAAACCTTATCACAGTTCAACCATGTGACCCTTCATGGCAAGGGGGAACCAGCCAACTGGCTTCATTGGTTCATGACTTCTAATTCTCCATTGGGTTGGGCTCCAGTAACCGCCCTAAAATTACAGGATCCGGCTACATGGCACAATATAAGCCACGTGGCATACTCTTAGAGGACTCTAACCGTATGGATGTTTGGCCAATCTTTAGGTGGACTTATAAACCAAAAATCAGCCTGATTAGTGATTTCTAGGCATTCGATCTTTGTACCTAAAATACTGATCAAATTCCCATAGTTGAGATCAACCCATGAAAATAAGTCCAATCCAACGCCTATAAATCACTAATCAAGCTGATTTTTGGTTTGTAGGTCTACTTAGGGATTGGCCAAACATTCATACTGTCAGAGTCCTCTAAGAGCGTGCCACGTGGCTCATATTGGAGCTTTTAGGGCGGTAACTGGAGCCCGACCTTTCCCCATTTTAATTAAGTATAGAATAAATGTCAAAAACATGAGTGAGAAACAAAGAAATTTGTAGACCAGTTTCTAGTAGAACTTTACTGATAGACATCCTTATGAGCCAAGTGGAACACTCTTAGAGATCACTGACTATATGGATGTTTGGCCCAACCCTAGGTGAAATTAGACTGATTAGTGGCTTCTAAGCATTGGATTGGAGTCGTTTTCGTGGTTGGTTTTAAACCATGTAATTTTGAGCATTATTTGTGGTACAATGATCCAAAGGTTTGAAATAATTAATCAGGCTGATTTTTTATACGTCCGTAGGTCCACCTGAAATCACCAGTGGTCTCTAACATGGTTTAAAATAACGCCGTTTAGCCCCAAGCTCTTTACCGTAAGAAACATTTTGATGCTTAAAAAATAACGGTCGTTCTTTCCGTTTTAACGGCCGTTCTTTTCTGAAAAAACAATTGTGGAGAAAAAACGGTTGTTATTTTCGTTTTCTATTTTGAATTTTGAATTTAAGAACCGTTTTTTCCGGTGTTGTTTTTTTTTTTTTTGCCCGTGACGCCGGTACTTTTGGGCTGTGTCCAGTGTTTTTGTTTGGACAAGCCAGTGACCATATTCAAGGTTTAAATTTTCGGTTTCGGTAGCCATTTCGGTGAGGCCCGAAACCAAAATTTCAAGATTTCAGTGGTTTCAGTTAAAAAAACTCATATTTCGGGGCTTTCGGTACTCCCCGAAACCGAAATTTCGGACCAAAAGGCCGAAATTTAAAACCTTGACCATATTGCAATGCAAATAAAACACAATAATTTGCAAACAATTTTAGTATTCCTACCAAATGAAATTGAAATTACTTAATAGATAAGAACAACGTACAGATCCCACATACAAGAAATCAGGAAAAAACAGTGTAGAATCATAACCGGCCCTTGTCTTTCCTTGTGATCATCCCTTCAATAATGGGGTAACTGAGAACTAAAATGAAGAATGAGAGGAAAACCTGTCCAAACATCTCGTCATAACTCTTATCAATGAACACTCTTCGTGCTCCGCCGATGAAGCATCCTAAGTTCAGAAGGACCAGGATAATCATGGGAATAAGGAAAAAACTAGCCCCTCGTAGATTAAATTTACCCTTCTCATACTTCTTAAGTTCTTCTTTGTCGACAACTTTATTCGTTAACCGGAACACGGCCTTCGTTAAACCCGTCCACTTCATAAAAACGTCCAAACATCCAAACAAACTTGCTGTAATTGATTTCACCATCCAAATTCTCTGCTCATTCCACAATGTCGTTACGGTTCCACCACTGGAGACGACCTCCCATAAATGTTGACAAAGGGAGGATACATACACAAACAAAAACACAACAAACCATGGACTGGAAACCTGTGATGGGATCGAAATAATACTGTGTTAGAGAACAATACCAACATTTCATATAGACTTTAGAACACCCGACTAGTCCCCCGGGACACGCTAGTCACCCCTCTACATGTGCCAAGTGTTCTGAGAGAGTTTGATGTGGACTGAGCCACCTATTGTTACTCTTCCAGGGGGTGGCCCCAAGGAGAGTTGAACTCTTCTCGAGCAGAGTCCTGGCCATCAGAACTCGTTAACCCTTTGTTAAACAACCATTTACCCCAAAAGATCGACCTGTTAGGGAAAGGTGAAACAACTATGTATACCAACAGGTTGTCGGGCCGACACAACACGTACGTGCGCGGGAACACATCATCCACTAACACCCTTGGGATTCAATGAAGAAGAAATTAAGAAGAATTTGTTACCTTTGGGTATGCAGGGATGGCATTCAAAAGGCATAGCTGAGGGACGCTACCATAGAGCAGAAAAGCGAGGGAAAAGAGCGGTTGGAATGCAAAGTAACCATAACACATGCTCTGAAGAATGGACATTCTTGACATCCCATACGTGAGTGGACAAAACTTCGAGAGACCCACTTGGAACAACCCGGAGCTCCATTTCATTTGTTGGACTAAGGCATCCTTCATATTCATGGTTGTACAGCCTAAGAAAGCTGGTCTTGAAGGATAACTATAAACAGAAGTCCACCCTTTGCAATGCAAAAGGTAGCCCGTAAAAGTACTCTCCAGCAAACAATCATACGAGAAACCAATCTGCAAGTGAAACAACATTAAACGATATGTTATGTCTTTGATTAACAAATGAATTATAATAATAAGTAGATGAGATATTTTTTCAGAATATGGAACTTGCCTGTTCACCCCATTTTGTGTCCTTCTCGTAAGTACACGACGCCAAAAATCGGGCCTCTTGTAACAGATCTTGTGATGAATCTCCATTGTCGAGGACGTTTGATTCATAGTCTTGGGATAGTGATTCGATGAACTTGTTAGAGGGACCGAAGCACCTTTTAGGTTGAGAGAAATAAGCATCTGGACAACCAATTTGAAATTTAGTCCAAACACTTCGTTAATAATACATAGTTTAATTATCAACAATATGAAGAATTATGATTTACAAGTTTTTCCCTTATATGCATCAAAGGACAAATCAAGCAAGTGAAGTTATTTATTGAACCTTTTTTCGTTTTTGGTAGAGAAGAGCATTTAATGGTCTAATAGGTGCTTATGTTTTTTCAGATGTAACTTATGTTTTAAAACTTGCCGAGTCGACTCGATCGTATTTCGAGTTGACCCGGAATACAAACTCAGATTTGCATGTCTCTCCGAGTTGACTCGGAAACTCGGCCGAGTCTTTACCGAGTCGACTCAAAATTAAATGATTATTTTTAATTTCTAAATTTTTTTTACTATATTCTATAATTTTTCAAAGTGTTTTTTAATAAATATTAATTTTTATATATTTAAATATTGAATAATTAATTTAATGACTCGCCGAGTCGACTCCCGAGTCTTTGAGGTGACTCGGCCCAATGGACTTCCGAGTCGAGTCCGAATTCTGAGTTTTAAAACATAAGATGTAACTAATAGGTGTATAAAAATGGTTCTTTTGAAAATATAGATAAAATGGCATTCTAAGTAATTTATTTTTCATGAATGGATTTGTATTGAAGGGGCATAACGAGTGAGTATACCTAAAAGGGGCATTTAATAGCCTTTATCTTGTCTTTCGTCATTTTTGTTATAGGCAACAAAGGTGCCCATGTGAATGTCATGTGGCAACAAAGGTGCCTAGGTGAATGTCATGTGGCAATTATTATAGTAAAACAAATATGATAACCACCTTGCTTCACGACCAAAAAAAATTGTTGTTTTTAGAGTATGAGGTAATTAATTAATTGGTCTATGTTGTTTTATGTTTCAAATTACCTTGTGTTTTAAAACCCGAAAACTAAATTCGACTTGAAATTCATCGAGGCGACTAGTAAAAAATTAAACTTGATTAAATTATAAATTATAATAAATTATAAAAATATTAAATAATATCAAATTTTAAAATATGATCCATAAGCCATCTAAACTAAAAATATGATCTAATATAAAATACATATAAGAATTTTTTATTCGTCATCTTTACAAACATTAACCAAACTAAAAATAGGCTAGTAAACATAAAACATATTAACAAAATATATACATTTACATTTGTAGTGGTGTACTGTCAGGCTCTGATTGGATCGGGTTACCCAAAGCCTAAGTTCAATCCCAACCCGATTTTGCTCCAGTTGTCAGAATTCAGGCCCGAGCCTAACTTGAGTACTACGGAATGGGCCAACCCAACCCAAGCTCAACGTCAGGTTGAGCGCACCCAAGTTGCAACCCTAACTCCATAAATACAGAAAGGATAATATATAAAGCATAAGTATTTCTCCCTACAAACGTACCCTCTTGCTTAGGACTTCCATATACTGCTTGTCTCTTCATGTAAAAGCCTGTACCAGACAAAACTGGTCCCCTAAGCCCATCCATACCTTGCCACTTTGTCTGAAATGGGATCCAAAATTCAGCAAAATCAATAAAAACTTCAGCTTAAACCACCCATTACATGGGAGATCGAGGAGTACTTTGTTTTATTTATTTACCTTGTAAGCGGATCTCGCTTGACCATCGTAGATATCATTCTTGCTGACGTTGTAGAAGATCTGAGGAAATTGAACGAAAGCTAGAGAGCGAGATTTATGGGGGTCAAGGTGGAAACACATGGCCTGTAGAGCTGAGGTTGGATCATTGCAATACATATCGCAATCTAACACCAAAAAGTAAGCAGCATTGCTTATTACACCGGACACGCGAAGCTGCACCAACAATGGTTATGTTAGTTGACATCGAGAGAGAGAGAGAGAGAACGGTTTTAAACTTTTCATACTTACAAGGGCATTAAGAGCTCCGGCCTTGAAACGATGAGGATAAGTTGGCCTTCTTTCACGAGAAACGTAAACAAGACGGGGAATCTTCGTTTGCTCGTTCTTCATCCCATCCTTTTCATCACGTATGATCTACAAAATAGCATCGGCATCACACGATCAACATTTCTTCTTCTATCAATCCTCGAGATTCACCTTAGTGTGAATTTCGACGGTATGGACATCCAAGGGTGTTGACAAAGGGGATATGTCCACCTCAGGATGACAGCAACACAGGACAATCCTCAACCTAGACTGGCTAGATGAAGTCTGGGTCAATGAACATCAGTGGGGTGGAGGTATTTTTGGACCACCACCTCAAACTTTAGGAATACCCCTTGACCTACTTTAGCCGTCAGTCACGTATTAAAAATACCACAAGTTGATGGACCCCATCTCAATTTGTGATCTTCATAATACTAACGAAAATTGGAACAAGCCCATTAATAAACCTTTAATGCGAGTCAACGACAACAAAATTAGGTAAGGGGGTATTTCTAATTATTTCAAACTATAACGGGGTATTACAAATTATCATAAAGTTCCAAGGAGTTGTTGCAAAAATACGCTTAGAATCCATCGAGTGTATTCTGATAAATTTTAAACGAGTAAAACTTCTATCACACGAAATTGTAAATCACACAATCACAAGCCAATGAGTTCTCGGCACGTACACAAGTGCTTTTGCAACGTACCATTCCTATGGCTTTTAGGTGTACGTGCCAAGAACTCATTGGCTATGATTGTGTGATTTGCAATTCGATTGTGACAGAAGTTTTACTCATTTTAAACCATTTGATTAGAATATTGCATATATAGTTGCATACTTCAATGACAGGTGGACGATCTTGATTGGTACTGATGCTTGTGCCTGCAATTCCACTACTTTCCCCTGCCATCTCTATACGTTCCTTAAACAGCTCGTACTTGGTCTGCATTCAAAGATTGGTTAGTTTTATTTTATTTTTTGATTAGTTTTATTAAAATAGCTATTTCTGGAAAGAAAACAATATGTCACCATTTCATTAGTCTCTGCAAAAAAAGATACTTTTAGAAAGTCACCCCATTAAAGTAAAATCAAAAATCAAAAATCAAACCCACCTTGATCTCTTCTTCCTCAGTTCTAAATTCATCGTCCCGGTGAAGACGATCATCATCAGCCATGACTGAGAAAAAAGCTTCTGGACACCTGGTCTTGAGTCCATACTTCCTACAGAAAGGAAGCCATGACTTTGCGAAGCAGTAAGCTTCTCGAATAGCGTACAAAGTAATGGAAGACCCCCCATCATCTGAAAGATACACAGAGAGCTTCTCTGGGGTGTAATCAAGGCACATGGCTGACAATACGGTGTTCATCACCTCTAGTGTTGGTTCCTTCGTTGGATCAGCTGTGCAGATGAACACGTCGATTCCTGGTAACTCTGTGTACACAGGAATCCTTTCTGGGTAGGTTGTGCGAGATACAGGTCGCCAACGGAAAGCTTGAGTGAGGAACCAAATGAAGGAGAGAATAAGTTCGGAAGTGAAGATGAGAGTCCATGCTAAGATTGGTATGTCTTCGGTGCTCTCGAAGAAACGTGAAGAAACCCGATAGTAGAGTAAGGATAGTATAGCTATGGAGTGGAAAAGAACGTGAAGTCTGTTAATGGTTGCACGAGGTTCCTGGACTTGGCCGTCGTGGAGAGGGAGGGTGAGGGTGGGTCTATTCTCACTCCCAAACACCTCCATTTCTTCTTCTTCTCTCTCGTCCCTCTGTACTCTCTACTCTTCTGTTTGGTTCTCTTGCAATTGCCGAATCCAAACATCTCTTTCTTGTTTAAATAAAGGTGGTGTTGTGTATAAAAAAATGTGAGGGGGGTGATAATCCCAATAATTAATGCAGTACTACGTGCCACCCCGGTGCAGGATAGCAGAGATTCGTTTATTACAAATAATGACGCGTCTTTTTCACTTTCTAAAAGCTTCCTAGTATGTCCACAAGCCATTTGTGTTCTCATCTTGACCGTTGATTCTGAGGGAGTTTGTCTACTTTTCTTCTTTTTCTAAATTTCATTTTGCAATTGAGTAGTGATGAATGATGATGTCTGGCAAGTTGTGTGCCTCACCGCCGCCCCATGGACCCACTGACCAGTGACAACATGGGATGTTTGGGCCAGCGCTTGATGGGATATACAGCCCAAAGATCACTCTGCCTGGTAATCTCTATGTAAGGCCTTTTTATGTACGATAATAAAAAGGGTCAGGCTCGGGGGACCCCCATTTTGGCGTACCGTACCAACATAGAAGATGAATCAATGGCTGATATTTGGTGAGGATGATCTCTATGGTGAGGAGATCATCCTCACAAAAATTCAAATCATTCTGATATTCATACTGGTTTAGATGTTGAAAAATTATGAACCGTGGATTTTTACCATTAACTTGAAAACCACGTTTGACGGGGTTAGAAATTTCAGAATGGGCTAATTTTTTGTTGAGGTGATTTATATGGTGAGCAGATCAACCTCACCAAAATCAACCATTGATTCATCTTCTATGTGGGTCCCCCCCAGCCTAACCTTAATAAAAAACTAAATAAAAAATGTAGATGTAGAGGACTCCCGTTGCAGTCTATGCCTAAAAGTCTCTAATGTCCCTGCATAGATCATTTTTTGGGCCCAATGACTGGATGTCCAGCCCCCTGTTGGTGGATAAACACACTAAAAATCAGTTTAATTGATGATTTTCAATCTTTGGATTTATTACCCAAATACATACTTGAATACAACGGCTAAAATCAATCTTAAAAGTACTAAAATCTATGGCCAAAGATAACAACGGCTAAAATCAATCTTAAAAGTACTAAAATCTATGGCCAAAGATAACAAGGACAGAAGCCTGGCGTTGAAAAGGTGGGAGCCTTTTCAAAAAAGATATTAATAAAAATACTGTAAAAATTTCTGAAATTTGGAGGCCTTACATGTCAGGGGACTTAGGCAGTTGCCTCATTTGCCTAGTGGTCGGGCCGGGCCTGATCTCTAGGTCCACTTTTTAACGACTGATGATTCTAACCGTTAGATTTTCAACAATTTTTCTTACTAATATCCAATGGCTAATATTTCGTATGAATATCCAAGGTTTAAACGGGACCGTTATAGCGGTATAACGGACTGGGGGTGTTACCGTTTTTTCCATTATAACGGAAAAAAACGCTCAGGGGCAAAAACGGGAAAAATGGGAAAAAAACAGAAATAATGGAAAATAACGGAAAAAATGGCGCTGAAATTCAAATTTTGAATTCTAAAATTTGAATTTCAAATTTTAAAAATGAAAAATAACGGGAAAAAATGAAACTAACGGCCGTTTTTTTTTCACAAAATTTTCCAGAAAATAACGGTCGTTATTTTCGTTATAACGGAAAAATAATGGAAGTTATTTTCTGGCGTTTTAACTGACCATAACGTAACGGGGTAGGTCCGAATCCGTTATAACGGCCGTTTTTTAAATCTTGGGAATATCTACCAAGGGGTGAGTAGATGTCCCTCAGCAAAGTTGCTGACCGACCACAATATGTGCCACGAGGCACATTCTTAGAAGATGCTGACTGTATGGATGTTTGGCCAATCTCTAGGTGGAACTACAAAAACTTCACCTCTTGGATCTTGTTGGTACCCCAAATAATGGTCAATAAGGCTCAAATTCTACAGTTAAAACCAAGGTTTAAAAGGGGCCGTTATACCATTATAACGGAATGGGAGTGTTATCCTTTTTTCCGTTATAACGATTTGTAACGCTCAGGGGCAAAAATAGAAATAACCGAAATAAAGGCCATTTTTTTCCAAAAAATTCTAGAAAATTATAACTGAAAATAACTGTCGTTATAATAGAAAATAATGGTCATTATAACGAAAATAATGGCTGTTATTTTGTAGCGTTTTCATGGTACACAATGTAAGGGGGAGGTAAAATCCGTTATAACAGCCGTTATTTTTTAGTATTTTAACGGTACATTCACGACGGGGAGGTCCGAATCTGTTATACGGCCATTAATTTCGTTATAACAGCCGTTTTTGGACTATTTTGTAATTTTGGGGTGTGTATGTCCATCTAGGGTTGTGCCAAACATGCATACGGTCAGAAATCTCTAAAAATACGGTCAGCAAAGTTCTCGAATATCAACAAGAGGTGGGCTAACTAACATGCCGTCAGTGGGCCCAAGGGGCAGCCAGGAGTAAAAAATGGGATAGATCTGACGCCATATAGGAATTTTCTAATTTCCACCAACTACATCTTGGAAACAGTGAATTTGGGAAGTGGTCCGGATTCTGCACCACACGCATCATGAGGAAGACCATCCAACAGTGGAGAATGGGGGGGATGTCATCCTCGGAATGACAATAAATAAGGAGCATTTATTAGCTGGCGTCCATTAATTAATAAACGGCCATTAATGTGAAGTAGATAAAATAATTAATTGAAGGGTCAGAAACGTCCACTACCCGAGAAAAACTTCTGTGACAACGGCCGGTCACAACCCTCGATACGAACCACATGGCACACTATTAGAAGACGATGACCGTATGGATGTCTGGCTAGTCCCTCGGTGGACCTGGAAACCAAAAATAAACCTGATCAGTGATTTGTAAGTGTTGTATTGAAGTTATTTTCATGGGTTGATTTTAACCGTAAGAATTTGAGCATTATTGTGCGTTTATGGGTACAAAGATCCAAAGGTTCTAAATCACTAATCAGGCTGATTTTTGGTTTGTAGTTCCACCAAGGGACTGGCCAGACATCCATACGGTCGTAGTCCTCTAATAATCTGCCACGTGGTTCGTATTGTGGGTTGCCCGTTGTGACAGAAGTTTTACTCTCCAGTCTCCACTACCCCGATATAAAACTGAAAGAATTTTTGCTAGTGACTTCTAGAAGGTATCATGTTTTGTAAGTGTCGGCTAAACAAAGCCAGCTATAAAGTGCCAACCGTACACCATGTGTCATCTATCCGATCAATCAGAGGGATTGGATGATCACATCCATCCAATTACTTGTTTGACGTTTTGAGCGATCATGCAACTTTTCCTCCTTGTATAAACGTGCGAGGGCGTCGATGGGATCTATACATCTGTCGTTGGTCTCGAGAGTCCACTTTTGTTCACCTGCTTTAGTGACCCATCACAATCACTCAAAGTAGAGAAAAAATTGCCTGGTCCCATAATTAAACATTTGAAATAATTTATTGGAACGTGTCAAGTGTACAAACGTTAGAAATTTGAGATGGGTGATGAGAAAGGGACTAAGTTGCCACGCGTAATAAATTTAAAAACAACAAAGATAAACAAGAAACTGTTAAAAGGATGGGGATTAAAACTTGTGTCACAAGATGTTGTGACGGAAGCCAGTCACATTACTCAATACTAGCCACGTGGCATACAATCAGAGGGCAATGACCGTATGAATGTTTGGCCAGTCCCTCGCTGGACCTACAAACCAAAAATCAGCCTGATTAGTGATTTACAACCTTCCGATTTTTGCATCCAAATAACGCTCAATAATGCTCAAATTCCTGCCGTTAAAATCAACCCATGAAAATAACTTCAATCAAATGGGTTAGAAATCACTGATGAAGCTGATTTTTTGTGTACCGGTCCAGCGAGGGACTGGCCAAACATCCATACGGTCATCATCCTATAATAGTATGCCACGTGGCTCATATTGAATGCTGTGACCGGCTTCCGTCACATCTGGTGACACAAGTTTTGCTCAAGATACGGACAGACCGAGAAAAACTTCGATAGAGCCCTGTCATCAAGGGAGATGACAGGGCAGCAGATCTCGGCACGCGTATTTTGTACGAACAGACCACCTGGGCCCCACCGCAGAAAAACTTCTATCACACGAAAATGTAAATCACACAATCACAAGCCAATGATTTCTCGGCACGTACACAAGTGCTTTTACAACGTACCCAGGTGCTTTTGCTCTTTTAGGTGTACGTTGCCGAGAACTCATTGGCTGTGTTTGTGTGATTTGCAATCCGATTGTGACAGAAGTTTTACTCCCCACCGCCGCACAGGGAGTAAAACTTCCATCACACGAAATTTTAAAACACACAAAACACAGCCAATGATTTCTCGGCACGTACACAAGTGCTTTGCAACGTACCCATGTGCTTTTGCTTTTAGGTGTACGTGCCGAGAACTCATTGGCTGTGTTTTGTGTGATTTTCAATCCCATTGTGACAGAAGTTTTACTCCCGCACAGGTACACAGGTGAGTGTTTTGGGAAAAAGCACTCAAGTACTCACTTGGGTACGTGTGCGGTGTGGCCGAAGTGGTCCGTCGGTACAAAATATACGTGCCGAGATCTCCTGCCCTGTTTTATCCTAGACAGACCCATAGACATGGTGTCGTAAAAGATTTTAACTCTTTTGGGGTCGTTTTTCGGTGCCAAAAGTGGGCCCTGCAGAATTACCCAATACCTGCCAAAACAATTGAACCTGGACGGTTGGTCCTATTTTTCAGCTTTAAAGCACGCCGTAATAGTCTCAAAATGATTTTTTTTTCTTGCTAATTTGAGCACGAGAAGCATACTTAATAAAGTGGATATTGACCTCTTCCGTTTTACCCTCTGCGCTCATGTGAAAGAATAATTTTGGAAAGACAACCTAAGCCCCTAGTCATTTTCTCTCGTCGTCATCAAACCCACCCACCCCCCCAACACACACACACAACTCATTCTCTCTACACCACCCTCTTAACCTAAAAAGAGAATCTTCGCGCGGAAAACAAAAGGAAGCAGCCAAGAGATCCATCACCCTCGCCACCCCCCCACCCACTCACTCTGTGTGTGTTCAGACCCAAACCCTACACCAAAAGCACCTAGGGGATAGAGGTGCAGAATGTTTGTCTTAATGTTTAGGTTCCTAACATCCCACCATGGTTCCAAGGCCAACGTCCACGGTAGCCTACTTTGAGGTGGTTTTCACTCCAACACTGTTATTTTCTCATTTTTTGTAAATAATCCCCCGACTTTTTTTTATCGGTACCCCTATTTTCTCTTTTTGAGCTAGCCCCAAGTCGTCTCTCTTGTGACTTGAACCCATGATGTAGGGTTGGCTCTGATACCAAATGTTAAGACCCAAACCAATATACCAAAAGCACATGGGTGATAGAGGTGTGGAAAGTTTAAGTCTTAACACTCTCTCTCTCTCTCTCTCTCTCTCTCTCTCTCTCTCTCTCTCTCTCTCTCTCTCTCTCTCTCTCTCTCTCTCTCTCTCTCTCTCTCTCTCTCTCTCTCTCTCTCTGCCACAATTCTGGACTGTCAAAGTAGCCATGCAACCTCAACAGCTAAAGGCCAAGTGTGCTATGCCTATGTTGGCCTCTAGCTGTCGAGGTTGCAATGACTACCTCGGCAGTCCAAAACCGAGAGAGAGAGAGGTGGTTGTAGAAGGGAGAAAGAACCGAAATAAGGGTTCTAATTCTCCACCATGAATTTTTTTTTTTATATTTCAAGTGGGTATAGAGATACCCTAGGTGTACAGGGTAAAAATGCGGGTGCCGATATCTCAGCCCATAATAAATTCTTGAATTATTCGCTAACCGTTCGAATTATTTAAAAAAACAAACAATGTATTATTCAAAGGTTACAAGAATTTCGATCGAATTATTCTCAAATAATTCATACACATTTCCAATTCGATCAGGAAATGTTTGAGTACAATTCGGATTTGTCATTAGAAAATGTGTCTAAAGATTTTGTAAAAATAATTTTAAAAAATATAAATAAAATATTAACAAACTGAATTATTCAGATTTATATTTTTTTTAATTATTTTTACCAAATTTTTAAACACATTTTCGAATGACAAATCCGAATTGTACTCAAACATTTCCCATACCATATATTTTGCCCCCACTCCGAATTGCTAACTAGTAACTTGGCGTTGACATACCCCCATGTTATATTTGAAATTTGACATACCCCCACAATTTGAAAAAGCTGATATACCCCCTGACCTGGTCTACCTAATGTTGACTGTTGTAGACCCTATTTGACTAACAATTAATTTTCTGAAAAGACAACAATGTCCCTTCCTTGAACACAACGTTCCTGTAGGAAGGAAATTCACTAGCATCAAAGTTGTGGATAGGGTCTTCTGCACTCCGTTTGCCACGGCACGTCTCTTCTGGCCAGTTTGCAAAGGCAACTGTGGAGATGGGAGTATGGGGATGTGTTATCTTGTGGGGCAGCATTGTAGATTTTGATTCAAGTTCCATCAGTTTGCTCCATTTTCTGGTGGCAATCAAGCAAGCCGAGGAAAACAGAGGAGATGGATTGGAAAGTGATGGATTGGCCCCCTTCCTTCAATTTCTTCTCATTAAAACCAGTTGCAAGAAGCACATCTGGTGGCATTCAAGCAAGCCGAGGAAAACAGAGGAGACGGATTGGAAAGTGATGGATTGGCCCCCTTCCTTCAATTTCTTCTCATTAAAACCAGTTGCAAGAAGCACAACATCAGCCTCTAACTTGGTGTTGTCATCTAATTCAACTCCCCAACTCGAAAAGGACCACTTTGATGCCCTCTTAAACAAGATCCTTCCTGATTAGCCACTGTAAAGAAAATCTCCGGCAAAATAACCATCTTACAAGATGCAACGTCTTCCTCAAATGGATGATCTGGTTTCAATCCATACCTCCTCAATGGAAGCTTCCATATCAAATAGGACTAATACACTTCGAGTGAGACTCCTCTGTTGGCACATTAATCGAATGACTTGCAACTTCTGTCATGAACCTCTTAGAATAGGTTACTCAAACATGGGTTGGTCGCCGGAGCAACCTACCGGAGTCTCACGACAGGCCGTCCATCTCCGGGTCTGATTTAGGGTTAGGGTTTTGACCCAAACCCACATTGCAGGGTTGAAGGAAGGGACATTGTTGTCCTTTCAGAAAAATAATTGTTAGTCAATCAGGGTCTTCAATAGTCAACGTTAGGTAGACCAGGTCAGGTGTATGTCAGCTTTTTCAAATTTGGGGGTATGTCAAATTTCAAATATAACATAGGGGGGTATGTCAAAAATTCCCTTATTTTAAATACAAAACAACGGTACCCAAGTGGGAATAACTTTCCATACCGAGCCTGAAATTGATTGGACCGAAAACCATTGAATCTTTAGGACCAAGGTTTGAAAATATAAAATAATGGGCATCCAACCGTGCTGACAATATTTGCATACTTTAAGTCTGCAAACGTATGCATATTTGTCCGTTTAGTAACCAAAATTCAACTTCATCGATCATTTCTATCCTTTAGATTTAGTAACCAAAAGAATGATTGAATCCAACGGCTAGAATCACTCCTAATTTAAAATGGCTACAGAATCAATCATGATGATTTTTGGTGTGTATATACACCGTGGGCTGAAGTGCAGTGGATTAAGAGTCAACATTTTAAATTGTCTCACCCCTATCTGATCAAATGATCTCAACCATTCCCTATTATAGAGCCGATACAGAATGCAGCATCAAATTTTTGATACATAAGTCCCTCAAATTGCCTGGTAGCGCACTCTTTCGGGCCCGCTGGCATGTTTAGCCCACATCTTGCTGGACCTACACACCAAATATCAGCATGATTGGTGCGGATGGATTCTGAAAGTGTTTCATATGGACTTCATGAACAGACCTATGGGTTTGTTCTAAGCCCATTGCGAAAAAAGTGTTCAAATCCAATGGCTAAAATTACTAATCAAGCTGATATTTTGTGTGTAGGTCCACGACCGAACGTTTATCGGTCAGTGGACCCTAAAAGATTGTGCCACGTGGCCAGATGTTATTTTACTTTATGAACCGAGCACTGATCAGGCATATTTTTTACCATAACACTTCATGGTGTAGCCCATTCATGGTGGGCCCGGCACAAACACAGGACGTACATATCGAGATACTGTAGTTAAGCACTGACATGTGGTCCCAATTCACACGTCGGTGGTCAGGCAAGTTTGACTCTCTTACAGAGGTAGGACACTGAATCTTCACATGCGTCGACGCACGTTCAATTTTCTGATGCACATGCGTGGGATCCGGGCATAAGAACTCACGGAAATTGATGTTGTCATCCTGAGGAGGATACACCTCTAGGATCCAGACCGTTGGATGGTCTGAAGTGAACGAATAGAAAAGACTATCCAACGGTCTGTGCGTAGGGAACAACATCTGGTGATGACAGCAACACTGCACAAAACTCTATGTAACTGTTGTGTTTAAAGAATCACCTCCGTCAATTACGCTTCCTAATCTGTCGATTCTGTCAGTGATATTTACGTAATCCACTGCAGTGTACGTCAAAGATCCTCCCTGCAGTAAACGAGATCGCGTCCTATACACGTGGTCCACAATAGTACAATAATTTTAAACAAAACACTGTCTGGACAATCTAACCATCCAATTAATTACAAGCAGCCTTCATTTGGATAAGATCCTAACCGTCCAATATGTGACCACACGTAAGTTAAAAGTGACACTTTGTTAGCAATCTCTTAAACAGTACGAAAAGATCAAATCTTTGATTCCATCATACATAATTGAAATGCAAAAACTATTAAATAAAGGGTCGGGCTCAGGGGACCCCCATTCCTGACCCCCTTTTTTGACCTCCATCTTGGCGTACCCACGTAGAGGATGAATCAATGGCTGATTTTTGGTGGGGATAATAACCTCACCATATAAATCACCCCAACAAAAAATCAGCCCATTCTGAAATTTCTAACCCCATCAAATGTGGTTTTAAAGTTACACGGTAAAAATCGACAGTCCATAATGCTTCAGCTTCTAAACCAGTCTATGACTATCAGAATGATTTGAATTTTAGCGAGGATAATCTCCTCACCATAGAGATCATCCTCACGAAAAATCAGCCATTGATTCATCTTCTACGTGGGTACGCCAAGATGGGGGTCAGAAATGGGGGTCCTTGAGCCCGACTAATGACTAGCAGGTAGACACTTTTTTTCTTGGAATGATTCGTACCGTATCATTTTCGAGACGAATAATTATTATATGAATTTTCCAACAATATGTTATTATATCTAACTTTACCTACGCATTTGGTTCCGTACTTTTCTGGGAAAAGAAAACAAAATCTGAAAAACAGTGCCACTTCCCTGTGTTTGGTTTAAGGCTGAAGAGGGTGAGTGGGTGGCACGGAAAACCACTTCTTTCGCACCCCCATTTTCAAGGAAAATGACTTCTGCTCCTCATAAGCGGAAGTCGATTTTTCAACCTACGTCTCTCTCGCATCAGGTACTATCTTTCATCTCCTCTCTTGTTCGATCTTCCTCTTCTTTTAATGTTACCTGAAATTTAGGTTAGTTAATTAGGACATTTTTGTCTGAGTTGACGACTAATCCAAATATCCGACTCGTCTCCAATACATAGTTAATGACCTCTCTGCTGCCATTACTGCAGTTATCTTCCTCTCCAATATTTTAATGAAATCAATCTCAAAGGATCGATTTTAATGCCCCGAAGAACAACTATAACGACTAGAATGGTGATCTGATCTTATCCTGATCTTGTAGGGTCATATCTGTTTTTGAAATAGTGCAGAGAAGGAAATCGACATCTCGTCTCATAGGGAAAAAATCTTTTTCGATATTAAGGCCGTGTTTGATTACCAAGTGGGAAAATTACATTTTCCTTAGAAAAACACAACTGTCCATTGTTAGATAGTCAGTATAAATCAATATAATTTTTCCTAACAAGCCATTTAAATCTAGATAATTTTTCCTACTAAGTCCGGAATTCATTTCCCATCTAGATATGTGAGAATTCATTTCCATCTAGATATGTGAGAATTCATTTCCACCTGAAAATACACCTTTATTTTTTCACATGATTGAAATATGTGTTATCAGTTGCAATCAATCAGACATTTAAGGCATATCCCAGACGTATTTTCTTGGAAAACCGTGCTATCAAACACGGCCTAAGGGGAAAATATGGCTCTTTATACTTGGTGCTGCTACTGCTTTCTACTTCAATGGCATTGGCTCAAACCCTAGAATTTCGTAGAATTGTTTCTTGGCTTCAGCAACAGTTTTTAGAAGCGAAGCCATTAAAACAAAATTTGTTTCTTCTAATTGGTGTAAATTGAAGGTACTCGACTTTGATTCTCTCAGCTATTTTTTGTTTTCATGGAAGAATATCAGTGAATTTGGAGTTCGATTCTTTGGAATGATCTCAGTTTTGAGTTAGCAAGGATGATGATATATATGCAAACGGTTTCAAAAAGCCTGATATATGTGGGGTTTCAAAGGAGGGGATTAAGGAGAAGACCATCACAGTAGTGTTGAATGGGATCTCGAAGGAGTGGACTAAGAAAACCACCAAACGAAAGGAAGTGGGTGTCCAAGAAATGGCACTTCAAGGAAAACCAACTACTTGGAAACCCACTTCAGGCGAACCAAATACAACCTTAGATCCTATGTCATAACATTGATTTTTATGATAAAGTGGAATTATATAATAAATATTAGTGGGGTTTGCATGCACATGGTTAACAAACATCTAAGGCTGCGTTTGGTTACATGTCTTTGGCGCGTATCTTGGCTGAAGTTGCACGTCTTGATCGATAACAAGTGTTTGGGTCACACCAAGGTGCGTACCTTCGAAGACACAGTGGACCTTGAAGACGTACAAAAGTGAACCTTTGAAGGTTCACCTCCCCCCTTGAGTTTTCGAAGATGCACCAATGTGAGCCTTGAAGGTTCACCCTCCACCCCCAATGGGCTTAACCCACCTAATGTATGACCCACTTATGATGTATGGGCCCCCTTGACATATTGCATTTGTATGATCTATCAACACACCTCTATTATGTGGGACCCACATATGATCCATCAACTTCCATTCTTATGTGGGGCTCACATGATATATCAACTCTGATTATGTTGGGCCCACATGATTATCATCTTTTGTTCTTATGTGACACCTACATGATCTATCAACGCATCATTATGTGGGGCCCACATGATCTATCATTCTTCGTTTTATATCATGCCGACATGATCTATCAATTCACGTAGTAGGTGGCACCCACATGATCTATAAATTCACGTAGTAGGTGGAACCAACATGATTTATCTTCCCTCGTTCATATGAGGCCCATATGATCTATCAACTTCGTTATTAGGTAGGGCCCACATGATCTATCACCCTTCGTTCTTATGTAGGGCCCACATGATCTCTATCAAATTCTTGTTATTATGTGTGGCCCATGCAATTTTAAGATGTACATCTCTATTTGTGAATCAAATACATAAGAACTAAGACGCTCGTCAATCTTCGAGGTATGCTTGGCGTGTAGAACCAAACGTTGATCTTGACCTCAAAAGGTATGCACCTTGAAGACATAGACTTTCAAGACGCACGTTTTTCATGTTATTGCAAGGGCTAATGGGCCACCTTTATTTTTATTTTTACAATATCATTTAACTATTATAACATGAAAAAGTTGCAATATGAAGGTAAAAACACCATAATTAATTTGCAAACAAGAAATTATTTTAATTTTCTTACCAAATGAAATAGATTTACTTAATAGGTAAGACCAATAGATCCCAAGTCTAGTACAACAAAATATGGAAAGCATTACACTCTTAAAGCCACCCCTTTTTCTTCCTCGGTATCATCTCTGCAATAATGGGGTAGCTGAGAACTAAAATAAAGAATGAGAAGGAAACCTGTCCAAACATCTCATCATAACTCCTCTCAATGATCATTCTTCTTGCTCCGCCAATGAAGCATCCCATGTTCAGAATGACCAGGAAATTCGAAGGAACCATTAGAAAACTAGCCCCTTGGAGATCAAATTCACCCTTTTGATACTTCTTAAGTTGTTCCTTGTCGACAATTTTATTCGTTAGTTGGAATTGGTCCTTCTTTAAACCAATCCATTTCGTAATAACATCCAAACATCCAAAAAAATGAGATGTAACTGACTTTACCATCCAAATTCTCTGCTCATTCCACCATGTCCTTAAGGTTCCACCACTGGAGAGGACCTCCAATAGATGCTGACAAAGGGTAGATACATAAACAATCGAAAACACAAGAAACCATGGATTTGAAACCTGTGACAGGGGATCAAAATAAAACCATAATGTTACTATTGGAGTATATATTCAGTTGGATTAGTTTTAGCATTACAATAAGTTGTGTGACGTGCACCCAGGGTTGTCACGATACAAGTTAAGGACTAAGGCGAAAACTCTATATAAGGCCTTTTTTATATATTTAATATATATATATATATGATATTAATTAAAAAATTAAACTCTATATTATTGGAAATCATTATATAAAAACTATTCTTGATAATAAAAAATGACTCCCGGTGCAGTCAATGCAGAGGACTCTCGTGGCCCTACATAGATCATTTTTGGGTCCAATGACTGCACGAATGTTCAGCCTGCCTATGGGTGGATAAACACACTGAAAATCAGCTTGATTGATGATTTATAGCCATTGGATTTACTACCCAAAAAACATGCTTGAATCCAACGGCTAGAATCATGTTCTAAAAAGTACTAAAATCTATCGCTATAATGGGTGGGCTAAAAATCCATGTCGTTAGTCGGACTTGGGTTGGGGGCCTTAGACGATCCGCCTTAATTGTCTTAAGGTAGAGTCGGCCTTGAGTGCACTATATCATTATTGGTGTATCTCATACAATATTTCCATGGTTGTCAAGATTAAGAAGAATCCATAAAGGTGCGTTTATTACCTTGGGGTACAAGGGGATGGCGTTCAAGAGGCATAGCTGAGGGACGATACCATAGACCAGTAAAGCGACGGAAAAGAGAGGTAGGAATGCAAAGTAACCATAGCACATGCTTTGAAGAATGGACATTCTTCGCATCCCGTATGTGAGGGGACAAAACTTTGAAAGACCAATTTGGAACCACCCAGAGCTCCATTTCATTTGTTGGACTATAGAATCCTTCATATTCATAGCTGCACAACCCAAGAAAGCTGGCCTCGAAGGATAACTATAAACAGAAGTCCACCCTTTGCAATGCAGAAGATAGCCCGTAAAGGAACTCTCCAACAAACAATCATACGAGAAACCGATCTGCTAGTGAAACAATATTAAATCGGATTTTATGACTTTGATTAAGCAATGAATAATAATAATAATAATAATAATAAGATGATGATGAAATTTTTTGTCAATGGAACTTGCCTCGTCACCCCATTTCGCATCTTTTTCGAAGGCACATGTCGCCAAAAATTGGGCCTCTTGTAACAGTGCTTGTGATGAATCTCCATTGTCGATGACGTTAGATTCATAGTTTTGGAATAGTGATTCGATAAACTTATCGGAGGGACCGAAGAACCTTTTCGGTTGAGACAGATAAACATCTAGATACCCAATTTGAAATTTAGTATAAACACTTTCTCAATTATACTTATTTTAATTATTAATAAATAAAAAAAATGTTCATATTACAGTATGTTCTATGTTGATCCTTTTAAACCCCATTAGAAAAGGATAAAAAACTTTGTTGGGCTTCAAAGTTTTTGTATCCATGCACCCCTCAAAAATGTCAACTCTTGTTTTCCTCCATTCAAAGGCTGTGACAATTTCATAAACTATTAGAAGAAAGAATGGCATAAGTATAAATAGTTTAATAAATCATGGGAAATTGTTATATGTAGAAAAGTCATTTTGCACTTTTAGAGTGAATGATGCCTGATTTGTTTTGGGGTGCCCAGCTTAAAGAAATGGGTACCCATAGAGACACCTTTTGTTTTGACTAGTGACTGGGAAACCAGCGGAGATGCTCCAAATCCAGCAAGGGGTGGGTCGGTGGGCCCTAAGAGTGTCACGTGGCATTTTGAGGGATGGACATCAAAGTCTTTCTCTTCAAAAAGGATAAATAAAGGAATAAATAATAGAGAACAAGTATTTCTCCTCCTGCAACGTACCTTCTTGCTTGGGACTTCCATATAATGCTTGCCTCTTCATGTAAAAGCCTGTACCACACAATAGAGGTCCACTAAGCCCATCCATACCTTGCCACTTAATCTGAAATGGGATCCAAAATTCGAAAAAAAATCATCAAAATTCAAGCAGAGGACAGGAAGACTTTGTTTCTAACTAAATGTATATACCTTGTAAGCTGCTCTCGCTTGGCTATCGTAGATATCATTCTTGCTGACGTTGTAGAAGATCTGAGGAAATTGAACAAAAGCTAGAGAACGAGATTTCTGGGGGTCAAGGTGAAAACACATGGCCCGTCGAGCTGAGGTTGGATCATTGCAGTACATATCGCAATCTAAAACCAGAAAGTAAGGAGCATTGCTTATTATGCCGGACACGCGAAGCTGCACCACCAATGGTTATGTTAGTCGAGAAAGATGAGAGAGAGAGAGAGAATGGTTGTAAACTTGTAATACTTACAAGGGCGTTAAGAGCTCCGGCCTTGAAACGATGAGGATATGTTGGCCTTCTTTCACGAGAAACGTAAACAAGACGGGGCATCTTTGTTTCCTCCTCTTCATTCCCTCCTTTTCATCACGTATGATCTACAAAATAGCGCATCGGCATCACACGATCAATCAATTTCTTCTTTTATCATCTAAGAGTGTGCCACATGGCTCATATTGCACCCTGTCATCGGCCTCCATGACAGGGCCCTGTCATCAAAGTTTTACTCGCAAGGAGATCACCCTCACAAAAATTTAAATCATCATTCTGATATTAGTAGCCTAGTTTACAAGTTGAAGAATTATGGACCATTTATTTTTTTTTACCATTAACTTGAAACCCACGTTTGATGGGGTTAGAAATTTCAGAATGGTCTGATTTTTTGTAGGGGTGATCTATATGGTGAGGAGATGATCCTCACCAAAAATCAGACATTGATTTATCTTCCATGTTTGTACACAAAAATTGGTGTGAAATCTAGCACACCACCATATACTACAAGGGATTGTCTCGATAGTCAAGGGGTGTCAATCCGGCCCTGTCCCTGCCCTTTTAAAGCCCTAAAAAGATGACTTTTTTATAAATTTCAAGCCCGTAGGGACGGGCCAGGCCCAAATATGTGAGGCCCTTCTAAATAAGGGCCGGGCCAGGGTCACACTCAAGGGAGCCCGGCCCTTAGCAAATCATCTATGTTATATTTATTTTTTAAAACTATATTCTATAAAATAACGCACATAGTGCATCTTTTTTTTAGAAAATGATAAGCTAAGTGCATGCTATATTCAAAACTAAATTAAGTTGTCTTTTTTTTTTATATAAAAAATGGTTGTTCTAAGGTCACCTATCGTTAGGCACTTAAACTGTTAATGAGAGTTCCAAGTTACCTAGGGCATCAAACCCTTTTTTGAAAAATAAAACATACAAAAGAAATGGGGGAAACCGGTTGGCATGGTCTTCCGGTTTCCTTACGTATATATATCACAACGTTATTGGTGTTGGACACTACAATTATCTAAAAAAGATATAATTTTAGGCAATTGTCAAATGATTGAGCCATTCCAAAATTATGATCGATCCAAAATCGTTCCTATTTTAAAAAATTTAAGAATGGTTCAAAATCATTCCAAAATGACTTTTTCTAATATAAAGTACTACCCCTGTAAAATTGTGGACATTTGCACTACTTTCTGGTAGTTTCAATTTGTTGCGTCTCTTGCTTTGATTGGAGCTTTTTTTCATTTATCGTAAACAGACTTTTTAACTTTTGATTTCATGACCAAAATGCCCTAACCTTTTATAAATTATGAAAATACCAATTGTCCCTTCAACGTACAGACCTGCAATTAATGCGTCAGTTCATTACTTAAGTACGCTATTTCCTTGTGGCCTGATGACTATTTTGAAATTTAGATTTTCTTAGAGTAAAAATCTGAACCATCCTTTTTCTAATGAATTAAAGTCTTCCACGTGGCACTTTCTTTTCTTTTTACTAGGGGAATATGAAAATGAACAATTGATGATGGACTACATTATGAGACATGTGGCACAATCTTAAGGACCACTGACGGCATGGATGTTTAGTCTAGCCTAAGTAGACTTACAGACCAATCTGATTGGTGATTTATAGGCAATGGATTAAGCATCTCATTAATTGAGAGATTTTAATCCGTTTGATTTAAGAAATTCTTTGGGCGATTAGATTGGATAGCTGGAGATCATCAATCATGACGATTGTAATTGGTGTGTAGCTCTAAGGTGGACCTACAAACCAAAAATCAACATAATTGGTATATTATATCCATTATATTTCATGGGTTGATTTTCTCCAGTGGGATTCAAAGATTATTTTGGATACTAAAATCCAATGTCTACAATCATCAATCAAGCTGATTTTTGGAATATATGTCTACCTAGGGATGAGCCAAACATCCATTGATCTCTAAGAGTATGCCACATGGATTTTTAAGTGTAGCTGAAGAAAAATAAGTTTGATTAGTGATTTTGAAGCGTTGGATTGGAGTCATTTTAATTTCATGGGTTGATATATAACCGTTGATTCGAGCACTATCTAAGGTACAAAGATCCAATGGTTTCAAACCTTTAGATCTGTGGACAGATACCCAAATCATCCTATTAGTGATTTCAAACCGACTTACCAAAATCAGCATATTAGTGATTTCAAACCTAATAAGCCTATTACTATTTCAAGCCTTTAGATCCTTGGACTGAAGTACCAAAATCAGCTTATATTAGTGATCGATTTCAAACCTTTAGATCTTGTACCTCAAATAAGATCAAATTCTACAGTTAAAAATCAAACCATGAAAATGAGTCCCGTCCAACGCTTTAAAATCACTAATCAAACTTATTTTTAGTGTCCGACTATACTTAAAAAATGCAACATATCATATTCTTAGAGACTAATGACCGTATAGATGTTTTGGCTCATGCATAGGTAAACTTATATACCGAAAATCAATTTGATTGAAGATTTCTAGACATTGGATTTTAGTACCCAAAATAATCTTTAAATCTCACAGTAGAAAAAGACTAAAAGGTTTCATTTTCAAACCTTAACGGTTTACTTCTGTAACTAAAAAATTATGATCCTTCATCGAAAAATCTATATAGATTAAATCAGAAAACACGTTACCAAACCAAGTGCATTATTAAAGCATCTACATTATAAAGTAAATTATAATACTTTTCTTCTAGGCCCTAGCCCTACCCTAACCCAGCCCTAGCCCTGCAGGGTAGGGCTAGGGCCTAACCGGTTCAGGCCCTCTAAGGGCTAAGGGCCTCACCTTTATAAGTGAGGGTAGGGCGAGGGTCGGGCTAGGCCCTATCCTGGCCCAACCCTTTGACAGCCTCATCCCCTTTTGGATTATGCGATCCGAGATGGGATCGGCCGAACCGTGGTTGCAAAAATACCCGGGCTATTCCGGTCTGGATCGAGATCGGAGCCCACCGATCCGATCCAAACCATGTCTGTCTCGCCCAAGTTCTCTGTTTTTTGAAAGATTTTCACACCGTCTCGGGCGAGTTGGCTGATCCCACCAATCCAGCCTCCGATCTGGATTGGGATCGGAGCCCACCGATCCAGCCTCCAATCCGAGACTTCGAACCATGGTTATACTTGGTCAGACTTTTGATATATGACATTCCATCGAGTGGTGGATAACCGGCTCTAGAATTTTTCTGATCAATTTTAAACCGTGGATTAGATTAACGCATAGTTGCATACCTCAATGACAGGTGGGCGATCTTGATTCGTACAGATGCTTCTTTCTCCTACCCTCTCCACACGTTCCTTAAACACCTCGTACTTCGACTGCATTTAAAAAAATGTCACAATTTCATTGGTCTCTGCAAAAAGTTAGTTTACAAAGTCATCACTCCGTTAAAATAAACTCAAAAATCAAACCCACTTTGATCTCTTCTTCCTCAGTTCTGAATTCATTGTTCCGGTGAAGACGATCATCATCTGCCAAGACTGAGAAAAAAGCTTCTGGACACCTGGTCTTCAGTCCATACTTCCTGCAGAAAGGAAGCCATGACTTTGCGAAGCAGTAAGCTTCTCGAATAGCGTACAAAGTAATGGAAGACCCCGCATCATCTGAAAGATACACAGAGAGCTTCTCTGGGGTGTAGTCAAGGCACATGGCTGACAATACGGTGTTCATCACCTCTAGTGTTGGCTCTTTCGTTGGATCAGCGGTGCAGATGAAGACGTCGATTCCCGGTAACTCTGCGTCCCCAGGAATCCTTTCTGGGTAGGCAGTGCGAGAGACAGGTCGCCAACGAAAAGCTGAAGTGAGGAACCAAAGGAAGGAGAGAATAAGTTCAGAAGTGAAGATGAGAGACCATGCTAAGACTGGTATGTCTTCGGTGCTCTCGAAGAGACGTGAAACCCGATAGTATAGTAAGGCTAGTACAGCTATCGAGTGGAAAAGAACGTGAAGTCTGTTAATGGTTGCACGAGGTTCCTGGACTTGGCCGTCGTGGAGAGGGAGGGTGGGGGTGGGTCTATTCTCACTCCCAAACACCTCCATTTCTTCTTCTCTTTTCTGTTCGTACTCGTCCGAGGTTGCCTAACCAGAACCTCTCTCGTTTAAATAAAGGTTGGCAGCACGAGTTGTTACAGAGTCACCTGTTGTTGGATTCCATTTTTCTTAGGATCGTGATGTAACAAGAGTAAGCGAAGCCGATCACAGTCCAAAGTACGAGCCACGTGGCACACTCTTAGTGGACTCTGACCGTATGGATGTTTGGCCAATCACCCGGTGGACCTACAAACCTAAGTGTGAGGTATACCTTGTTACATCACGACCCTTCAAAAAAAAGGGCTTTTTTGCTTGATTTGCATTTCAACCAATGTTTCTAAAATATCTGAGTCTCACAGTAAACAAACAAAAATCCTCTTTTTTTTTATGATTTTTTTATTTTTTTGAGGATTGTCAACTCAAAACCTTTCCTCGTTTACTTTGGAACTACAAATTTAATGGTAAAGGTCTGAGTGCACTTGATTGATTGTAGAGGGTTGATGACGGACCCTGGTACCCGGGCTTAGTCTTAGAGACCCCTGACCTTATGGATGTTTGGCCCAAGTAGGTGGACCTACGGACCAATAATTAATCTGATTGTTAATTTTTTAAGTATTGGATTAGAGTCACTTTTCTGAGTTGATTTTATCCGTAGAATTTGAGCATTATTTGGGGTACAAAGATCCAATGGTTTGAAATCACTAATCAAGCAGATATTTCGTATATGTAGCTCCACCTAGCGATGGGCCCAACATCTGTACGATTAGTGGCCTCTAAGAGTGTGCCACATGGCTTATATTGTGGTCCATCGTCATCGTTGATGAGGGACATCAGCGTGTTTAACAACCCGTGAATGTGGGTGCCATTGTTCAAAGATGTTATCTTGAAATATGTATAGTACTCCAATTTCCAATTTTGCTAATCAACCATCAAATTTGCAGTTCCAAAGTATATGAAGAAAGGTTTTGAGCTGACAATCCTCAAAAAATAAAATCTTCAAAAAAAAAAAAAGATTTTTTGATTCTCCCTGCATCACACCCAATGTCATTATAGTCCTCATTTAAAAAATAATGGGATGGTCAAAGGGTGAGACGCAAATATTTTCGAAACATTGGGTGAGATGCAAATATTTTAGAAACATTGGATGAGATGCAAATTGCATCAATAAAGTAAGGGGGACAAGAAAAAAAAAAAAACCAACGTGAAAAACTAGCTGGCAAGTGGCAAGGTTTCGAAGGTCGACATGGTGCAACTTTTTGCTATTGGAATAAGTGTGTTGCAAAACCAGACCGGGCGATCAGACTAGGTTGACTTGCTTAGACAGAGAAACCGGTACGGTTAATATAAAACTGGCACGTGAGAACGGGTGGGTTTTTATACAACCGAAGGCTTGACTGTCAAACCGATTGAACCGCCAGTTTGAATGAACCGATGTAAGAGAAAAAAAATCACATGATTTGAAAAAGGAGTATTCCTAAAGATTCCCTCATGTGATGCCCATCGTTTAACCCGAGCAATTTTTTTTGCCCTTGTCTTCGTTGACATTTTAATATAACCAGGGGAATGCCACGTGTGATGCACGTGCACCCAGCGGCGGAGCCAGTAAGGGGCCAGAGGGGGCACGTGCCCCCCTCAATTTTCAATTCGTTTGACAAGAATATTTTGTTGCCAAAAATAACCTTAAAATCTAATTTAGTGCCCCTCCTCATATTTTAATCCTGTAAAGTGTCCTTCCTCACCCACCATATATTTTCTGAATTGTTTATATTGATAAGGGTATTTGTATCTTTCTATACTTTTTATGTTTTGACTGAACAAATTAAATGCGCTCACATTCAAAGTTCAAACCATTAAAGCCGGAGTAAAACTTGTGTCAGCAAGATGTTGTGACGGAAGCCGGTCACAGAATTCAATACGAGCCACGCAGCATACTATTAGAGGACGATGACCATATGGATGTTTGGCCTGTCCCTCGGTGGACCGGTACACAAAAAATCAACTTGATTAAGGGATTTCTAACCGATTCAATTGAAGTTATTTTCTTGGGTTGATTTTAACGGTAGGAATTTGAGCATTATTGAGCTTTATTTGGGTGCAAAAATCCAAAGGTTGTAAATCACTAATCAGCCTGATTTTTTAGTTTGTAGGTCCACCGAGGGACTGGACATACATCCATATAAGCTCCCTCTGATCGTGTGCCACGTGTCTCGTATTGAGTGCTGTGACCGGCTTCCGTCACAACATCTTGTGACACAAGTTTTACTCTTAAAGCCCGTGTGTTACAGATTTAGCTGTTTTGGGCCAAAAATTTTATCTGAACATTCATTTTACACGGCATCCAGGCCGCACATTTAAATGTCACTTGGAAGAGAGAGATCCATGATGTATGGATGTTTTAAAAATATCCCTAGATGGCCATGTTGACCAACAGTCAGCTGGATTGGTGGTTTCTAATCATTGGATTTGAATCCTTTTTATGGGTTGAATTTCAACCGTGAATGCAACAATTATTTTGGGTACTAAGATGCAATACTCAGAAAATACCAATCAAACTAATTTTTGGTCTATAGGTCCACCTAGCAACTTTTCAAACATCCGTACGGTCATAAATCTCTAATAATGTGCCACATGGCACTTTTAGGTGCGGCTTGACACCCATATATAAAACTGTAAGCATCGAAAAATTTCTCTCCTTAACTTTTACCATTATTAAAGAGTAGAACTTTGATGATGACCTCCATCGTCAAAGTTGATGTAGGACCACAGTGTGAACCACGTGGCATACTATTAGAGGTCACTGACCATATGGATGTTTGGGCAATCCCTAGGTATATGTACGGAAGAAAAATATGCCTGATTAGTGATTTTTAACCTTTAGATCCGAGTACATCAAATAATGCTCAAAATCCACCGTTGAAAATAAAATATGAAAAAAAACTTTAATCCAACGGATAGAAATTACTAATCAGGATGAATTTTGGTATGTAGGTTCACCTAGGGTAGGCTAAATATCAATACAGTCAGTCATCTATAAGAACATGCCACGTGTCATTCCCTAGTATAGTGCCCCCCTAGAGCAAAATCCTAGCTCCGCCGCTGCGTGCACCTTACACGTGGAACACCCGTAGAGATCACTGATCGTATCGATGTTTGGCCCATCTCTAGGTGGGCCTATATGCAAAAAATCAGCCTGATTAGTGGCTTTTAAGGATTTGATTGGAGTCGTTTTCATAGGCTGATTTTTAACCATAGATTTCAAGCATTATTTGGGGGTACTCAGATCCAAAGGTTCGAAATCACTAATCAGACTGATATTTAATATATAGGTCCACCTAGGAATGGGACAAACATCCATAAGGTCAGTGGTCTCTAAGAGTATGCCACGTGGATTATACTATTGTAGGACGTGGGCGTGCCAGACAACCTGAAGTATGTTTGGCCCATACTATTGTCCCTCATCATCTCTAAGAGTATGCCACGTGGCTTATCTAATGAGGGAAGGTTTTACCTTTGAAAGTAGAGACGCCTCTAATTGTGTCACGTGCAAGCCACTACTGGTTGTTGCTTTATAATAGTATAGATTTTTAAAAAACAAGATCTGGGGACTCGGATTATCTGACTCATATGTTCACCTGTGCTCTCAACCGGGGAAATCCAATAGTGGTTGACAGTGCCAAACTAGCATTCACTGTACCAAAACTCATCCATCATTGGATTTCATGAAATTCACGGTCGAGAGCACGAGTGAACATTTGAGTCAGAAATTTTTGTCCGCAGATCCCAACTCACCCTTTTTAAATTAGATTTGTATAATTTTATTGCTACAATATTAAGAAAAAAATATTTTGATTGTTAATATTTAAATATTAATAGCATCAATTATAGCTATTACAATCATTATAAAATTGTCCTCGAAATTTGAAATAATCAATAATTTATTGATTGTTAACAATCCCCCACGGGCTCTGCCACTGCTCGTTGCCCTACATAGATCGTTTTTAGGGCCCACTAACCGCATGGATGTTTAGCCCACCCCTTGGTGGATATATACACCAAAAATCAGCTTGATCAATAATTTTTAGCCATTGGATTAAGTACCCAAAAAATATACAGCTAGAATCAATCATAAAAAAGTGATAAAATCTATGTAGGGCCACGAGAGCCCTCTGCATCGACTGCATCCAAAGTCCTCTGCATCTAAATTTTTTCCAGATATTGTAAGAGTACTCGCCAAGGTTTAAAAGGGGGCCGTTATAACAGTATAACGGACTGGGGTGTTACCGTTCTTTCCGTTATAATGGCCGTTATAAAGAAATTGTAACGCTCAGGGGCAAAATGGAAAATAAAGGAAAAATGGAAAAGAAAATAAAAATAAAAAACAGAAATAATGGCACTGAAATTCAACATTTAACAAAAATAACAAAAAATAACGGGAAAACGGAAAAATAACGGCCATTTTTTCACAAAAATTCCCAGAAAATAAGAGTCATTATTTCTGTTATAACGGAAAATAATGGCCTTCTTTTTTAAAGCGTTTTAACTGTACGTAACGGGGAAGGTCCAAATCCGTTATAACAGTCATTATTTTCGTTATAACGGCCGTTTTTAAAGCATGGTACTCACCCTTTTAAGTTGCCAGCTGATCTCATGAGCTGTCACTGACGATTTTTCCCTCAAAAATACCCCTCTAATAAAACCAAAAGGTCAAAGCCACCCACCCCTAAAACAACACTTAACAACTCCATCGCCTCTCCTCCAATTATCTTCGCATGGTCCCCGCTGGTCAGGTTTAAAAATAACACGTCTTTTTCTCCATTTTCTAACAGCTTGTATTGGATGCCAAAAGCTTGGAAAATGATTTTGTCATCCTATCCGTTGGATTCTCCTCAAGATTTGGTTTATGTGTATTCCAAAGATGTGAATGGTGCAGGCATATATATATATATATATGGGTCGGGCTCGGGGGACACCCATTTTGGCCTACCAACATAGAAGATGAACCAATGGTAAGGAGATCATCCTCGCAAAAATTCAAATCATTCTGATATTCATAGACTGGTTTAGAAGCTGAAGAATTATGGACCATTGATTTTTACCGTGTAACTTGAAAACCAGAAATTTCACAATGGGCTGATTTTTTGTTGGGGTGATCTATATAGTGAGGAGATCATCCCCACCAAAAATCATCCATTGATTCATCTTCTACGTCAGGATCGGGGGACAACAATTTCATACAACATATTTTACATCAAGAATTGGCACAGGCCAATGTATTTTGAATTCCAATGCAAATGCGATGAGTTGCGTTGCAGTCACTTACCACAGTTTTTGGGCTACAGATTCTTGCCTTCGTTTTCTTAAAGAGTTTGCTTGGGCTTGGGCTTGGGCTTGGCAAGGCAACCACTTGCACGCCCCCGAACAATCACTTGTAATCCCAAAACCGTGGCAAGTGAGTACATTGCATCCGATTTTTTACTTTTTGAACGGTCATCCAAGAAACTCTTCAAGATCTCGCTTGCACTCTTGTTAGGCTTGGACAGGTCATCACATTGAATGGTCCCGATTTACATCCACTCAATTCAAGATGTGACCCTCGCATCGAATGGTCCGGATCATAGAATATATGCCATCTCCAATCATACTGAATTAACAAAACCACCACGGTTATTTGTTCATTAAAAACGTAGTGCCACGTTGTGACAGTTGCGTCGGTTATAGAGGGAACCGTTAAAAAATGAACAAGGGAACCTCCCTCCCTTCTACCTGCTAACGCCGGTAAGAGTTCTCTACTCTCTCTCTCTCACCCTCAATCCTCTCAAGATCTTTCAAAAATACTTCCAACAAATCTCACCCCTTTGGTCTGGTGGAAATTTCTTTTTATGTTTATATATATTTTTTAGTGTTCTTCCTTGATTTTATTTATTTATTTTTAAAATTTTCTTGTGGGTTTAATCTATTTTTTCCATTTCTAAGTGGATCTTTCCTTCATAAGAATTATCAAAAAAAAAAAAAAAAACCAGGAAGTTTGGATCTTTGAATATTAGTACAACTTCGTCCTGTTGTGTTCATGTGTGGCAGTGAAGCAGTGAAGCAGGAATAGAACTTCAACCTGACAATCACAACACAGGAGTTCCCTTAATGGAGCAAGGTAACAGTTTTTTATGTTATTTTTCAAAATTAATTTATGTGTTATCCATTAATGGGGTGTTTGGCTATGGATGTTTTCCGGCACCAATTTAATCAATGCATTGCTGATAATGTGTTTTTATAAGTCTGCCATTTCGAACGGAACCCAGCGCTAGTGAACTCCTAGGAAAATTAGTTTACTTGCACAAGTTATACAAGGCATGGTTTAAAAGGGACTGTTGTAACGGTATAAGGATGACCGTTATAGGCCGAGTATAGCATCCACACCAAACAGCCCCTAGTTCTACGTATATAACTTGTTGCATAAGTTCAAGACAGACTTCTTTCTTAGTTGTGGGTGCAGGTGGGGATGAACACAATAAAATGGTGGTGGTGCAGAACCAACCATTTGAAGGGAAGTGCTCTTTGCTGATACCCAGTCCTGGTGGTTACACTGACGGGCTGTACGATAACCCTCTTTCATGCTTCGGGTGTGGGATCGGATGGTTTTCGTGAGTCTCAGATTACTTGTATCCAATTGTTGCATCTCTACTGCACTTTTGATCGATGATTGGTTTGAAGTTTCAATTATGTTCACAGCTTCATCCTGGGTTTTGCCTTCCCATTTCTCTGGTACTATGCAACATTTCTCTACTTTGGAAATTACTATCTCAAGGACCCGAGAGAACGAGCAGGGCTCGCAGCATCTGCCATTGCTGTAAGTAAGAAATAAACATTTAGTCTGAGCTTCCGACTGTTTTCCCTTGTGCTTAATCATGTTGATAGTGATTGTATTCTTCTTTATTGTATCTGTGGTTGCAGGCTTTAATATTCTCAGTGGCTGTCTTGATTTCCCTACTTGCTGTATTCTGCTAGCTTCTGTGTCTGGATTAATGAACAACTGATCAGGCCTTATTTTCACCTGATTGCTAGTAGTTTCCTTCAGATCTCTTCCTTGTCCAACTTCAAGAACTGTGCTGCCAAATCATTCAAGGATTGGAATCTGAGTAGAACCAGTATCTTCAACCTTTTCTCACTTCTTTTAATATAGAAACTGAATGGAAATCATAATTAGATTAGACGAATTTATACAAGAAAAAATATTGAGAAAAGATAAAACAGGAGAATTTGTTGAAAAATCTTATACTTTGGTAGCAGAATAAGATAAAGAATTTTGCAAAACACTGATCCCATCAAATTTTTGTGGAATTCTAAGGACGAAATCTAGATCACAACACAGCAAGGTAATTATGGGATTTTCATTTTATTTGTGGGATGATAAAGTCTGAAACAGAAGAGCCTTCTAAGACAGATTCCAATGGTGTCAGATAATCTTCATTCCAAGAGAAATATCAATATCGGTGTATAAATTTTACATTTCTCTTGATAAGTATATAAATTTAACATTGTTGCTCTTGGGAAGAGAAGGAACTCGTCTTGGTATAGAACCAACTTGTAAGCACCGGTACTTAACAAGCAAGAACACTAATTAGTAATAAGACCCCGGTCACTTGAAAGTCTCAATAACAGAGGATGCATACAGCACTCATTGTCGTCTTCTCAATCAAATTAACTACTTTCTACAAACAAATGGCTGGTTTAATTATATTACGGTGTACAAGATCCGCTTGATGCTTCCTCATAATCCATCCTTTGGGGTCTCTCTATCAATCGTCTCCTTGCAAGCTTCCAAAGGTTGCAAGTTCCTAAGTTCCTCAAGCTGCAACATAATAAAAAACAATGGTACAGAATTAAGAAAATGCACAACATAGATCCGGGACAAAATGGCAGCCTGATATTGACCAATTGCAATAATTCCACAGGTCAACAGTGAGGAAAATGGTGAATTAGGTGAGTCGTTTGATTTGTCAGATTTAACTCTCCTCACCATGTACCATTGGTCCAGTTATTAGGTATCGAATTATGAAACAAACAAGTAAAAAAAATCAAGCACCCTTTGATTTTAAAGAATCCTGATACATCACTTGGTAATAAAAGATTGGCAAGGAACTTCCCTAGCCTAACTCCTTTACATATTAAAGAAGGGTGTATAACCAATTCCACAACTATTAAGGACAATGATAAGGAACTGAGGTTGGTTTCGACTTTGACATTTCCATTAAGGACAATGTATAGTTGTCTGAGAATTGATAGAATTTCCATTATTCTAATGACTGGTTAAATCAGTGAAAGCATTATTAAGAAAGCATTTTTTTTATAAGTTTATTAAGAAAGCATCTTTTTTTATAAGTTTATTAAGCAAGCATTAGTTGACAATGAGCGTGGTATGAATGAAGCACGTCTTCTATGCCAGAAATCAAGGAATGATCCAGCAGGCCATAGGGTCCCTAACTGGCTTTTAGTCAGACATGCAGACAGGTCGTCCATTTGGGTCATGCATATAAACCCCAAATGTTTGGTTGCATCTATGGGACTGACCTACGTCTGCTGCCTATCTATATGTCAGTACCTTGTCGCACTTATCCTGAAGATCTAGATTTATGATGCTGGGGTTAAAAAATGACTATGGTACGATGTCACAAATGATGGAATAAATGATTATATAATGAGAACTGAAGGTATCATGTCCTAAAGACAGAATTGAACATGTAAGGAACAACTGTAATGGATTATAAACATTCTGAGGGACGGGAAAAAAACAGCTTGGTAAATACTAAAAAGAAAAAATATATATATAGAAACAAGGATCACTGAGAGTGTTGGCCCTCAAGAAAGAAGAGTGCGATAGAGTTCTCTGTCGTTAAGGAATCCATCAATCAGAATTAGCATGGGAGATAGGAGAAAAGCAATACAAAACACATGGAATCCCTTATAGGTGTAGGATACAGCAACACGAATAAACAATGAGCTAGAACCGTGAATCAGATGTGGGTAGCATATATCATAGTAAGCTGAATGAAGTAGGATATAGCAGGTGAACAGAATGTGTTCTTGTTGCCAAGAGACACTATAAGATCCAAATGGCTTCTGGAATTAGATCCCACCACCCATCTCATGGCTTTGTAGCTCAAAGAGATATAGGAAAAGATAAGATACCTGGCACCCATTTCTATAATCCATGGAATCATTTACTTGAATTCCATCTTGGGGCAACTTATCAGCAATAAAAGCAAGAAAGGTACCAACTAGGCATTCCTTGTAAGCCAGGAGTAGGTGAGTAAGAGCAAGAGCAGGAGCAGGAGTGACAGCAACACCACTGAGAAAGGGAACACATGGGGAATTCGAAAGTTTGACTATATTATAAATATTTTTTTCTTGCTAGATTCCAATACATATTGAACATCAATATATTTAAATAATATTGTCATCATCATCCAAGGCTGGGGTTGGCTAGACAAAATCCTGTTTCACCATTCCACTGTGTCCAGGGCCAAATCCACCTTGAGGCCTTAATACATAGGCCTTCCAATCCTTCATCCTACCTTGATCCACTTCATTTTCGCTATTAAAATAGGTAAATTAAGGTTTTTAACAGAAGAAACTGTAAGAAATTTTGATGGGAAGAATGCGGCTTTTATAGATCTTTTATCAAATATGTGATATTGCCTGGGCGTTTTAGGAGGTTCTGAAGAACAGGATTCGTCCTAAATTGAATTTGAAAACTTTGAAAAGGAAAATCACATTGATATCTTCTTGGTTAAAATTTGAAATTGCACATTGAACTTATTAGTTTTAGCATGAGGTCCAATTGAACTTTTCTTGTCCATTTACATTCACTTAAATTGAAAATATACCTCAGGGATCATTGGTATGAAGAAGCTTTGAAGGATGTGATGCTGATCACGTCTAGAAACTGCTTTTCATAATACAAATTGAATGAAAACAGAAAGGTTTATAAGAACACAACTAACTCCGCCAGTTTCAAGTTTTTAGCCATTGACCCCAACGAAGATAGAGGGCTATGTCAGTTTAGCAGCCAGTGTTCAAAATTTTGCCATATCCTTTCATGAATCCTTTTCTATTATTACAAGAATGGAGGGGAACAAGATTCATGTGGCCTAACCCCAAATAGTTGGGATAAGGCTCTGAGAGTTATAATGATTATGAGTAACACAACTTTTGACCGAACAAATTGGGACACTTGCCTCTGTGGTACCACCAAACCACAGATTGCAGGCATGTAATTTCGAAAAACTGAGGATGATATAAACATATAGAGTGCATGAATCATGGTTTCACACGCAAGGACTGAAAATACCTATCTTACCACCACTATATATACAGTCCCAATGGTCTCACATCAGATCCATACTACTGCTCAAAGTTCCAATTTGCATCAAATAGGAGACCATCATTGGTATCAAAGCCAGAGTGTAGTGATTTCTTTCCTCATTGAAATCAAATTTCTTCTGATTTTCATTCTCTTCGTGGGATTCAGTGTGTCTGAGAATTCATCAAATGGCTGACACCGATATCTATATGGCTTACATAGCGTATGCTCGTTATGTTTATTCCATATGTTGAGATACGCATCTTTAGATACTTTAGTTCCTGTTAAGTATACAATATAATTTTTTTGATAAGTGTATACAATATATATTTAAAGAACCTGATACATACTAAAATAACATAAAAGAATATAAAAAATAGCTGAAAAAAATACTGCAAATTTTTAGAAAACGGAGTGCCCTGGTACATTAGGGCATTGGACAGTCCGAGTCTCTCTATTGTTGGCTGATTCTGAAGATTTGATTAATGGTCAAAAACAAACTCAAATAATTGGAGTTTGATAAGAAGATATTTACCGATCAAAAATATATATATATATATATATATATATATATATATATATATATATATATATTTAATAAGGTTGAGTAGCTGATCGATTGGATGGAAGATATTGGCCATAAACAATGCAAAACCCAGCACAATAATAAATTCTAGGTTGCTGCTAGGGGATAGTAGAAGAATTTACGGGGAAGAAGGTTCCTTTTGGGAGAAGTTTCCTGCGCAATAATGGGTGGGTACATCAGTCCCACCTTTAATATACTGACAATAAAATTTAAATTGATCATGGAATGGCAATGAAATTATTTTGGTTAATCTGCAAGCCATGGTACATGCTATCAGTAAGTTAATACTGTGTAGTAGAACTATTAGAATGCTCAAATTGAAGGATGGGTAAAACTATTGGATATGCTTGTCGAGATCATCTAAGTATGTCTCCTTTTAGGTAGCATGATGTATTTGTTGCGAATTCAGTAAATTTTATTTAATTATATCTTTAGGATCTGGACTACGAGTCTCTTTCAGGCAGTTTCACATCAGCCGATTTTTAGCGTGACTGAACTGGTTTTGGTTAAAAAGGAAAAAATAGAACTTTACAACTATATTCCCTACATTTTTATCTTTCCAGAGGTACGTCTAAATCTTTGCAAATCTTCAGAGCTTTTGACATTCTATCCATTGGCATGCTAGCAAAAGTATACTTGAGCATCCCGATTTGAATCCATGCAGTAAAGTTTCAACTAAAATGGTAATATCCACACACTGCACTGCTATGAAATGGAAATTGTTGGTGTTTTCATGATTCAAATCATACCTCCTTGCAGGTTTCCTGGTGTGCTGCTGAAAGCTCATTATACTTTATCTGCAGATCTGACATTTCTGCTCTCAGCTTTTCATATTCAAACACAGTTGGACCACCTATTTTTTGTTGAACGAACCTGTCAGAAAGTAAACAGGTAAACATTTGCCAAATGATCATCACATGCATTTCTGGACGAGCTGATGATCTAAATGAATGGAAATGCTCAAAAGCCAAACAAAGAGTTAATAGGGGAAGATGTTTCAAATGCTCATAGAAAACACACATCTTGTACCCATTTGCCACAGGAACCTCTCAGGTTTTATACCCAATTCCTTTAAAATTCAACTTGGTAGAGTCACTCCATGATCTTCTAGATGGTTACTTCACTAATATGAGTATTACTCTTTTACTTTTTGAAATGCAAGATATGGAAGAGCAAGATATCATTAACGTATCTGGTTTATCTGATGTCATAAGTTTGCAAAATAATCAAATGTAAGCTGGAGTTCCAAAGAGTTGCATGGTTTTAACAAATTAATTTCTTATAACCATGACAGAACTTACTCAATTGCAGACGAAGGTTTGTCGTTCTGCTCATATAGTGCAACAAGAACTACAAGAAAATCCACATCATGAGACAGGAACTACATAAATTGCATAATAAGCTGCATTAACACAATACATTGTAAAGTACATAAGATAAAAGGGAGGAAAACCTTTGGTGAGGGCATCAAGCACTCCGCTTGATTCTAGATACTTTCTAAAAGCTTCCTTCTTTGCTTCCTTTTCCTGTGCAAAACATAAATAATGGCAGCCTGAGGTAAGAACCAATACCGAAAATAAAGATTCAGAGAACGATATTTCCTTTGTAGGATAAGACCAAACATTAGACATCTCACAATTTTCTAATAATAACAAAATGAATTGAGAAATGCAAGTACATTTCCGGGATTACAAGGGAACATTACTAACTCTATGGCTTGTACACACGACAAAAAGGAAAAAAGAAACGAAACTGGAAAGCCAAAAAATCACAAACCTATTCCCAATTGGAGAGCTCACATTTTCTCCTGTCCCAGCAAATCCAATTCCAGTCCTGTTCATTGGGAATGTAGGTCCAGCAATTTGAGATAGAGACCCAGTTGAGGGTAGTAACGGTATCTCTTCCAATATCCTCAAGAACATACTTGGATTTAGACAACACAGAGATTAATCTTAAGCGAGAATCCCCACGAGGCTTGTCAAGTTCATAATTTGTCAGAAAGAGAAGTTTATTCTCTTACTTGTAAGGCTTTCATTAAGGATTTTTGTGGCCTAATCATGGAGTACCTTCTTGATATTCTCTTCCAGTCTTTAGAGCACTGGGTAGAAAAGCTCATTTCGTAGACTTGATGCATACCCATTGCTCTAAGATGCGTGAAATATACAAGGATTTGAGGGGTTGTTTTAAGGAAAGCCAAATCTGTCATAATAACCCACAGGGGCTACTCCATGCTCTTTAAGTAAAGAAGAAGATGAAGAACTATAAACCAAACATGGAGTTGAACAATAACAATTGTACTTCATCCCTACCACGGAAAGCAAATAATCTGAAACTAAAAGAACTGTTATACAACTTTTTTCCTGTCGAAAGGCCACCCAGTATTTACCAAAACGGGAGCGAAGTGCATGGAAGCAGAAAGTCCAAGAATTCTGGATTTCCAAAGGCCCAAAAGATTCTTAGCAAATTCACCTTGTCTGTGAACTGGTAACATTGACTGGAACTATTAGTCCCCGTGATTGAATAATAGAAGTTAAAAAGCACGGGACTTTTTGTCATTTCACATGAATTTGAACAAATGTGATAAAAATTAGGGGATGGATTTGCTGCATGGGCCACCCATCAAATTTGGTGCTAGCCATTTAAAGACTGCCACCTATACATGGGGGTGCGGGTTACATGTGTTTTCGGTACAGCTGAGAGCACTTTTTTTTGGTAGTTTCCCTTTTCCACGCATGTAACCACCATCCCTTGTTTAGGTAGCAATCCCTGCATGGGCACCCACACAGCAATAAAATTTTCAGAGTTGCCCAAAATTTTCCCAAATTCTCTCCCACTTATTCCCCAACTACTGTGAAATGACTAAAGTATCCCTTCAAAGTAAGAGTTCCTACAATACACGGTAAAAAAGTTATGTGAAGGTTATCTAATACACGTAAGGAAGTACATTCTATTGTTCCTCATATATGTGCATGTGGAAAGATTCGATTTCATGTAAAAGAGTATAAAAATCAAATTCTGTTTGTCAAACAGCTTGGATATTCCAAAATGAGGTGTTTGATCGCAATGATAACTCTGTTCAGACATAACTAGAGGGGTGTGGTTATGAACCATAACTTAAAAAAAATACATGTTCACCCCCCAAAAAAGCTCATATACATGCAAAAAATGTTTGCTTTTCCTGCTATATTCCTTGAGCAACACTATTAATTACATTTGTCAACGACTATGCTGCATGGATTCTTCTAAATGGACAAAGTACAAGTGTCGGACTCATGTCAGAGTCCAACACGATACAGATTCTTGTGTGACGCTTCCATTTTTTTTTCGTTACCTGTGAGATACTGATTAATATTTTCCTTAGGTATGAGTTCTACCTTTTACAATTGGAGTTTTCTATGCAACAAATATAACATTACATATATGATATATTTATTCTCTTGTCAATAAGTATAAGTATCTATATAACAAAACAGGGAAATTGTCTCCCCACTTATCCCCCCTCTTATCGGCTTCACAAAGGATGGCCAAGATCTTGTCACCCCAAATGGACGGTTCAATTTCAGCCACTCAATACCCCTCATTTATTAGTCTTAGGCTATGATTTTCGTGGAAATCTGAAACTTCACTATACAGGCAATGATTTGGTGTGTGTCCACCAAATATGTGCCAACAATAAAGGGGGCTCAATGGGCCCAAAAGCATAGCAGATGGCAGCATTGTGATGATACTGTAACACAGATTCAGACCTCCCACATTACGTTATGTACCATTTTAATGCTTAACAGCAGTTATTTTCCTTTATTTTTCCATTATAACAAAAAAAGTGACCGTTATTTTTTGAAAAAAAAATTGTTAAATAACATCCATTATTTCCATTATTTTTCAGTTATTTTCCAATACAAATTTTATTGAAATTTTGAAATTCAAAAATTGAATTTTAGCGTCGTTATTTCCATTATTTTTCATTTTTGCCCGTGCGTTACAATCCGTTATAACGGAAAACAGTAATCCCCCAGTCTATTATACCATTTGAGTGCCGGAGCAACCCAATTTTTGCAAACGCTTTTTTTACGGAGTGCAGTGGGCATGGGCCATTTACTAGTATGATACAATCATACAAATCATAAGATATTCTATCACGTTATCCACTATTATCCTCATTAATATATAAAAAAATGATTACTTTATTTCACATTATTTACACTATACTGCCGAGTTCAAAGATCCAATTTTTCAACATTCACTGAATCAGACACTCCGCACCACCCGTAGCCATATCTATGCAACATAGATTACGAAATAGATCTAGTTCAAAACATGGTTGGTGTACAAGGAGAGCAACCCTGCTTCATATCTAAACAGAAACCCAAAGAAATTTCTGACATTGTACTAAAACCAAACAGATACCATAGTATTTGAGAAAATCCTTCCGTCACCCGTTAAGAAACAGAACAAAAACCAAACCCTTTTCATTATAAATGTCAAATATTGAAATTTCATGTAATGCCCAAGAGAATACACACACCAAAGGTCGTACAAGAGTTACAGGACAAAACCAGGTCAGATTTGCTTCTAAAAAAGAACAAATGAAGCAAAAACTATCAAAGAAAAGCACGTAATTCCCACATTTAATCTCTCCAGAAGAAACCCAGATCACAAAATGTAAGTTAGGCAATCAAAGTATCAGAAACAAATAAAGGGATTTGATCTACAGCTACTGTTGTAAGATAAGAGTGTAATTAATGAGACTTACCATCCTTATGGCATCTGTGATTTATCAAATCCAGCTGAGATGAGAACAAATGAGATTAGGGTTTGTAAGAGAGATTAGGGTTAGGGTTTGAGTGAGGTGCAGTGGAGACAACCAGACAAATGACCGCCAGATAACTTCGTCGGTTAAACGGTCCAACCACCCAACCTCTTGTCTCTTTTTCGGCAAATTCTGCTGATGGAAAAATTTGTAGTGTCGTCGATCTATGCCACTCTGATTAGGTGACGGTCAAAATCAAGTGGAGCACACGCGCTGCGCGTGATCATCACTGCTCTTGGAGTAAAACTTCGCTGACCGCCCACTGTAGAGGACACTGACCGTATGGATGTTTGTCTACAAAACGAAATCAGCCTGATTAATGATTTCAAACCTTTGGATCCTTGTACCTCAAATAATGGTCAATAATGCTCAAATTTCTACTGTTAAAATCAACCCATGAAAATGACTCCAATCCAAAGCTTATAAATCACTAATCAGGTTGATTTTTGGTTTGTAGGTCCACCTAGGAATTGACCAAACATCCATACGTCCGTGTCCTCTGAAAATATGCCACGTGGTTCATATTGTAGGCAGTCAACGGCTTCACTGACCATTGGCGGTCAGCAAAGTTTTACTCTGCTCTTGTATTGTTTACACAGTTACTTTCAAAATAAAAAATAAAAATTCCCCACCACCAATAATATTACACCACGTGTACTTGAGGCCTTGGCAGTTTGTTTTTTTAGTAATGCAACCGAGCAATCCTAATGGAGTAAACCTTGGCTAACCGGCGACAGTCTGCAAAGATGACCGCCCACAATATAAGCTACGTGGCACATTTTCAAAGGACACTCACCATATGGATGTTTGGCCAATCTCCCTAGGTGGAACTACAAACCAAAAATCAGCCTGGTTAACCTAGGGATTGTCCAAGAAAATGACACTCCAATCCAATGCTTTGAAATCACTAATCAGGCTGATTTTTGGTTTGTAGGTCAACCCAAGGATTGTCCAAACTCCAAACATCCATTCAATTAGCATCCTCTGAAAATGTGCCACATGGCTCATATTGCGGGTGGTCAGTGATAGCTATCAGTCAGCAAATTTTTACTCACCTTAATGGAGTTGTACAGATACAACCCATAAAAGACAAAATATAATAGTATATTATATTAAGGGTGTGGGGTCTGGACGCAGTTTTTCTTGTCTTTTGTGGGTTGCATATTGGCAACTCCATTAAAGGGTTGTTTGGTAGCATTCCTCTTTCACAACAAGGTAATCAATTCTCTTGGAAGCTTGTAACTCTCATTCCAGATTTCGGTCAACTATCAACACCAATAACATGGTGAAACATGGAACGAGGGTTAAAGGCTACCTAAGGAATTCCCATTTTTTATTTTTTTTTAAAAGCATCTCTAAGTTTCTCAAGTACGCGTGGCACTATCTTATTAGTATTGGATGATTTTTTTTTCAAACAGGTGGAGCAAAACTTTGATGACAGTGGGCTGTCAGCAAAGCCGCTGACTACTACAGAGTTCTCGACACGTACCCGGGTCCCTTTTTGTCACGTACCCAAGTTTTGTTAGCGTATGTAATAAAAAATTAAAAAAAGAAATCTTAAAAAGCACTCACATGGATACGTGGCAAAAAAGCACTTGAATTCGTGCCGAGAACTGTCATCAAAGTTTTACTCGGACAGGTGTAACACTACAATTATTCTTAGGGTCAGGCTCAGCCACATTTTCAAACACAATTTTGGTGTACCCAGAAGAAAGATGATCTCCTCACCATATAGATCACCCCTAAACAAATTAGCCCATTCTGAAATTTCTAACACCAACAAATGTGGGTTTCAAGTTAACGGTAAAAAATAAACGGTCCATAATTCTTCAACTTGTAAACCATGCTATGAATATCAGAATGATTTGAATTCTTGTGAGGTTGATCCCCTCGCCATAGAGACCATCCTCACCAAAAATCATCCCATTCCAAAACTTCTGATTTATATATTGGCCCCCGACGATTTTTGTGTGTGAAACTGCGTCCGTTGACCCTTTTATTATTAAGGAGATGTTAAGCAAGATTGTCTCGCAATGGAGCTCAAGTTTAGCTCTAAAATAGATATTTAAAAAAAATGTAGGGACTCTCTTCAAGGTTGGGGCAATTTTTTTAATTTTAGTAATTACTAGATTTTTTTTTTGTAAGCACTACTAGAATGTTTTCAATTTATATGGATAAATGGCATGAGAAGTAATTAAGTTGTATAGACAATTTGTACACGTGCGCGTCTCATTTAAAAGTATTATACAATAGACCTCACCCACCCATTTGATGTATGTGTTTTTATTTCCTTTAATAAAACAAATAAAAAAATTTAGACGATCAAAGTATAAGCAAATTGTAATTTTAGTAAAGATGTGATTTGAGACAATAGTTATAATTGATGGATAAAAATTGCCTTAAAACAACTACCTACAATATCCAAGTTTGATTATCTGCTTAACAAACGAAAAAAGTGAGATTAAAGAGGATTTGTCCATGAATGACTAAGAAGATGTGGGCTTTCAGAGCTTTATATATATTATTGACTCATATTAATCAAACTAAAGAGAGAATTTTATAATACACCGATACAATGGATTATGATTTTATAGGGTGAAGCGTTGAAAATTTTTAAGAAACAAGGTTGTGGGTACATAAAATGGTAAAATATTAATGTATTGGACACATCTAAAGCGCGCACTAAATCATTCATCATCCCCAGATCCCTGGAGACCCTCTTAGATGGACATGTGGTGGAGGGGAGAGCCTATAAAATGAAGAATTTGCAAATGGAAAGGGGATCCTTTTTGTGAGGTCGAGCCATAGAGAGAGCCCTAGAAAGAGGGAAGTTAGAGAGAGAAAGAGGAAAAAGATATGTGAAGAGAGGCTGCCAAGTGAAGCTTCTGTTCTTTAATGCATGATTTGTTAATGAAAGGTCGGCCGTTGATGACCTTTTCCTGTGGTCGTAGTCGTCGGCAAGAGCTCGACGATAAACCACGTAAGTGTCGGTGTAGTTCTTTCAATTATGTTTTATGTGTTATTTATCTTGTATTTACTATATATTAATTAATCGTGTATTTTGATGATTGCTTTGTGGTGAGAGGATCAGACATCGGACGTCAATCCCAATTTTATCCTCTACGAACTTGTGCATAGAACAAGCATAGCAAAGTTAAAGATGTGGAGATGGATGAGTGAAAAGAATATGAAAGTTAATAAAAATAATCACATCAGAGGAATCTAAGTTAGCCCTAACAAGGGTAATAATAATTGGAATTGTTTAGGTATATATAACAAATAGCAAAAATACCAATGACGATGTATTGGGGAAAATGGGTACTTTGGTGTTGGTTAAATGCTATGAAAATATGAAAGGAAGGCCAAAAAGGATGTGGATTAATGTAGGTAAAAAAATATTATAAAGAACACACGCTTTAAAAAAATATGGATCTGGATAGAACTAAATTAATTAATAGCAAGATACATGTTATCAACTCCAAATGGAAAAATCTATGATACCGATTGCTGTATAAATTTTTTGATGCAGAAGTCCCTTAATTTTTTTGCCACATTGTACTCTTTTGGGGCCATTGTTCCTCTGAATATTTGGCATACATCTTGGTGGACCCACAAACCAGAAATCAATGCGATTAGTGATTCCTAGCCATTGTATTGAGAAGCATGTCTGGGGTATCTAATGTTCATTCATTCCATGGTTTGTGTGGAAATGTAGATGCTCATCAATCTTTTAGGGTAGGAAGCACGCACCACACCTTGTATTGCCTTCGATTTGAGGTCTTATCAATACTATATTAAATGTAAATTACATTGCTGATCATACTCCACAAAATCAGGTGTGAGTGGCTGAGATCCACCGTCCATTTGGGGGAGAAGATCTCGGCCCTTCTTTGTTGAAATAGATAAGAGGGGGTATAAGTGGGGAGACAACCACTGTGTTTTGTTATATAGACTAGTAAATGGCCCGTGCCCACGGCACTCTCCGACAAAAGCGTTTGCAAAAATTGGGTGCCTTCGGCACTCAAACGGTATAACAGACTGGGGCATTACCTTTTTCCATTATAACGGTTGTTATAACCGATAAACACAGAGGAAAAAATGGAAAAATTTAACAGAAATAACAAAAAATAATAGTGTTAAAATTCAAATTTTGAATTTCAAATTTTTAATAAATTGAGGTCAAATGAGTGGGAGTAAATGAATAAATTAGGGGGATTGACTGGCTGAAATCTAATAGTGTACATTAGATGGATGAATTTGATCTCAACCACGCTTTAACTTATAAAGCAGGATAAGATAAGAGAATACAAATGAGTTATTTTACTATATGTGTGGGTGGCATGTGCTTGCGGCACTCTCCGACAAAGTGTTTGTCAAAATCGAGTGGGAGTTAATCTCAGCCATTGATAAGCATAGTGGATCTCAGCCACTCATTATTGAAGTCATATAAGATAAGAGGGGGTATAAGAAAACCAATCACTAGTTATATTGATAGTGGGTGGCTCGTGTCATCGGCACTCCCCGTCAAAGCATTTGTCAAAATCAAGTGTGAGTGGTTGAGATCCACCGTCCATTTGGGGGATAAAATCTCGGCCCTTCTTTGTTGAAATAGATAAGAAGGGGTATAAGTGGGGAGACAAGTTCCCTGTTTTGTTATATAGATAGTTAATTTTATTTGGCAACGATGGGTATGATAGTTGGAGACTATTATGGCATTATTAGTACATCACTATCATTTTCCTTCACAGCTTTCAACCCCGAAGAGGCCGAAGCTTTTGCCTTTCAAGGAGCGAAGCTAGATCTAGACTTGCAACTCGATCAAGTGGCATTTGAAGGTGATGTCAAAGCTATTATTGACTACGTGTTGGAGCATTTAGCTACTATTTTGCAGACTTCTATTTCTATACTAAACAATGTAAAAACCTCCCTAAACCATTTTTTGGATTATTGTTTCAACCACATAGCTTGGGAAAGAAATCGTATAGCCCACATTTTTACACAATGGGTCGGGCGAATGGATATCACTAGAACCTAGACGTCAAATTTTCCTTAATATTTAGATACACAAATAGTTAGATAACATGCATGAGGTGTTGGGGCTAGATAATAGTTTCCTTTATCTATAATATCTTTCCATACTGGAAAAAAAATATATGCTCAATCTTGACCACACATTTTATGCATAATAAGTGGTATTTTCAATGTGAAGAAGAAATATTAAGAACTATCACAGGACCTAATTTCGCCATACACAAATATGTGAAGTGTGACCGCTCCAATTCGTTATTTTGAAGGGTCAGATATGTTGACTCATGCTATTCTTACTAATATAATGACTAATGGATGTAGGACTTGCATGCAGATGAGTTAAGGGCTAAATTTTGATGATGATATTCTTCTCATCACGCCACGTGCGATGCACATGCACCTTACACATAGGGATCACTCGTCGTATCGATATTTGGCCCATCCCTAGATGGACCTACATGCAAAAATCAGCCTATTAATGATTTTTAAGGATTTTATTGGAGTCATTTTCACGGGTTGATTTTTAATTGTAGATTTTGAGCATTATATGGGTATTCAGATCCAAAGGTTTGAAATCAGTAAACAGGCTTGTATTGGTTAACCTAGGGATGGGACAAACATCCATGCGGTCAGTGGTCCCTAAGAATGTGTCACATGGCATATATTATTGTCCCTCATCATCATTGATGAGGGATGTGGGTGTGCTGGACATCCTGCGTCGTACTCCAAGGTTTGTTTTTTCTTTAGAATAGAGGCATTTAATGAGAGAAGGTTTTGCCTTCGAAAGTAGATGTACTTTTAATTGTGTCACATGTGTACTGGTACTACCGGTTGTTGCTTTTATAATAGTATAGTTGACTAATGGATGTGGGACTTACATGCAGATGAGTTAAGGGCTAAAATTTGGTGATGATATATATTCTTCTCAGTATGGATATCAACCTCACAAAAAATCAGCCCGGTCCAACAATTTAGCATTGTAAAAAGTGGATTGCAAATTGAATTTTTTTGGATCATCCACTTTCACCATTAAATTTAGGTCATATTTGATATGGTTAGAAGTTTTAAAAATTAATGATTTTTTGTGAGGATGACTCTTAACTCATCTACATGTAGGCCGCACATCCATTAGTCATTATTTTAGTAAAAATAACACGAGTCAACGTATCTCAGCACAATCGATATCAATTTCATTCAAATGAATAAGGGTGGTAAGTAAGACATTTTAGCCATCTCATTGAATGTTCATCTCTTATTAAAAAAAATCAAAAAGTCATTATTTCTGATATAACTCTCAACTTCCTTAAATTTACAAACATTACTTCTTTCATGTTTTGAATTTTTTTTATTTTATAGGGGTGCTTTGGTCATTCAATATTTTTTTTTGTCATACAGCATTTTAACCTTCAACTTAACTGTAGAAGCATTTACAGAACTCCCATGTGGCACTTGAACTCTATCCCAAAAAATTCGATGACAGACCCACAGTGTGATCCACATGGCACACTATTAGAGGATATTGATCGTATGGATCTTTGGCCCATCCCTAGATGGACTTACATAACAAAAATTGGCCCGATTAGTGATTATTAACCTCTGAATCCGAATACCATATAATGCTAGATATCCAAGATTGAAAATAAGCCATGAAATAGACTCTAATACAACGGATGTAAATTACTAACCATGATGAATTTTGGTATGTAGGTCCAACTAGGGATGGGCGAAACATCTATATGGCGGCAAAACATCTATACAGCCAGTGGTCTCTAAGAGTGTGCCATGTGGCTCATAATATGGTCCATCAGTGATGGCATCAAAACTCAATGTTTGTAAATAATAATAATTAATATCCTACGTATATGCCCCGCTATTACAAAGTAATGATTACATGGCCTAAGGTCCAGGACTTGTATGATGGTGTCATTTTTTTCATTGACCAAATAATGCTCAAAACGTTAAATATAAACCATGAAAAAGTCTCTAATACAACGGATAAAACATTACTGATTAAGATGAATTTTCGTTTGTAGGTTCACCTAGGGATGGGCCAAACATCCATAAGTAGGGGCAGAGCTAGGAGAGGGCTGGGCCAGGGGCACGTGTCCCCCTCAACTTTGAAAGTACTTAATTTTTTTTTTCTATTGATTCAAATCCTTTAGTGCCCTCCTTTAATTTTAGTTTAGTGCCCCTTCTTAGAGGATGCTGACCGTATGGATGTTTTGCCAATCCCAAGGTGGACCTAAGAAATCAGCCTGATTAATGATTTCAACCCTTTAGACCTTTGTACCCCAAATAATGGCCAATAATGCTCAAAATCAACGGTTAAAAATTAACCCATTAATCAAACCTTTAGACCTTTGTACCCCAAGTAATGGTCAATAATGCTCAAAATCAACGGTTAAAAATTAACCCATGAAACGACTCCAATCCAACACTTAGATTGTGTCCATCTAGGGTTGAGCCAAACATCCATACGGTCAGAAAATCTCTAAAAATACGCCACAAGGCTCATATTGTGGGCGATTCTACTCAATTGATTGTGTCCCCTTGAACAAAATCCTGGCTCCGCAGACATACGGCCAATGGTCTCTCAGAGGTGCCATGTGTAAGGTGCACTCTCCCTTGTCTAAAATTGATGGACATAAAAGAATTTTTCCTATGCCTTCTCTCATGGTAAGAAGAGGACGATTTACTTTAATATTTAAATAATGGTGTCACTGTGTCAGTCACACGGGACGATTTATTTCGGTATTTGTTGCCTATCAGAAAGTGTTCAATGGGTCTCCATTTTTTTGTGCTCAAAGAAACGTTTATTAAGACACGTGGCACACTCTTGGAGACCACTGGCTGTACGGATGATCGACCATCCCTACGTGGACCAACGGACAAAAAAGCAGCTTGATTGATGATTTCTAGCGGTTAGATACTCTTGGAGACCACTGACTGGGCATCCCTAGGTGTACACAAAGACCGAAAATCAGTCTCATTGGTGATTTCCGGCCGTTGATCTCCGTACCCCAAATAATGCTCAACGACTTGAAGAGTGTGCCACCTGGCCCATACCATCTTTGGGCGTTTTTTGCTGAAAGATGTCTTTGAGCAAAAATGGACTCGTTTCCGATCCGATAGACGTCAAAAGTTGCCACGTCAACACAATCAAAGTGTTCCACGTAGAAAAAAAACCGGTGATATGGAAGTCTACAGTGACAGTTTCAGATCCATTCTTTTTTCTTCGATTTCTCGTGAGACGAAGTAAACCCGAGAAGAAGTCCAATTTCTCAAATTTGAAAACATTAACAATGAGGTTACTAATCACCGTGCAAATTAGGGTTCCCGTGATTTCAGCTATCAGATCTTAGTCGGCTTATATACCCACGTCCGTATACAAGAAAGTATATCGAACTCACCAAAAAAATGCCACGGAGAACTCTAGGGCCCATGACCTTATGAAAGTTTGGCCCATTCCTTGATTGACGTATACACAAAAATTAGACTGATTGGAGATTTATAGCCATTCGATTTGGATTTTTTTCGTCTTGGGTTTCTTAAACAGGCTAATTGATGAGTTAAAAGCCCATGGTGAAATTGTTTCAATCCAACTGCTAAACATGTCAATCAGTGTGATTTTTGGTGCGTAGGTCCACCAAGGGATGGGTCCAGCATTCACAGCGTCAATGGACCCGAAGAGTGTGCCACGTGGTGGTATTTTTGGAGTTTGGCATACATCGTTGTATACTTCTATACCTATACTAGATTTCCCCCCCTATAGGCGCATGATAGCTAACATTTGGTTTTACCGTTTTAGGGTACCGTATTGCTTTTGAGAAGAGAAATAGCAGAACAGCCCCAGCACCACGACAGTTAAATTGCATCCGGTCAAAGATGCAGCAGGGGTCAAATAAATGAACCCCCATTTTAAGAGACTCAGACTCCCTCTCGAAAGTCGTGTGCTCGACAGTGGTTTTCACGAATCCAACTGTGGTTGAGCTCTGGCAAAAAGTTCAAAAAGTGAATGCCAACTCAGCAAACCACCGTTGGATTCTCAGAATCCACGGCCGAGCACACGACTCCCAAGAGTAGTCAGTCAAAAGAAGAGGACCCCTGAGCCCAAACCTCAGCCTGATGGGATGATCTTGATCATCTGTTTAATGGACTCTTTATTTTGCCCAAGAGAATATAACGAATCTAGATTGGGCCCATTGATTGGACGCTTTTTATAAGCATCACACCACTGCACATTAGAGACGCTTATAATTATTTGAATGGTCTAGATCGTCTTTGATGCTCAAAAATGGTAGGCCATAGATGGATTACTCTCCCGTGTCCAAGCACTATTGATACATAGAATCATTACTCATGACATGCACATTCTTGACTTCGTGGTTGAGTGGGGACCGTAGCTGCACGTTAAAGTACACCAGCACCTCCCGGGCGCCCGTTAGAAAGAACTCTATCTCAACTAGTGACCGACCATAATATGAGCAACGTGGCACACTCTTAGAGGACACTAACCGTATAGATGTATGGCCCATCCCTAGATGGATTTACATACCAAAAATCAGCCTGATTAGAGATTTCAAACCTTTGGATCTTTGGACCCTAAATAATGCTAAATAATACTCAAATTCCACAGTTAAAAAATCAACCCATGAAAATCATTCCAATCAAACGCGTAGAAATCACTAATGAGACTAATTTTTGGTCTGTAGGTCCACCTAGGGTTGGGCTAAACGTCCATATGGTCAGAATCTCTAAGAATTTGCCGCGTGACTCATATTGTCGGTCAGCAATGTTCTACTCTTATAGAACCACAGTATACAAATTTGTGAGTAAATCTTTGATGACCGATGACGGAACATAGTAGTGTAAGACACGTGGCACAATTAGGCCCTGCTTGGTTCGCTGCATTGGGATGCAAATTGCACTCGCCACAATTTTGGTATTGCACGTGATTGGTTGGAGGCATGCAAATGAGCTGGCGTGCAAGTGGTTGTGCAAACTTCTTAACAAAATAGATGCAAGCCAGTGCAGCTCAAAAACTGTGGCAAGCGAATGCAATGCAACTCACTCCATTTGCATTGGAGTGCTAAATGCATCCAAGTGCGGGAACGAAGCAGAGTTTATTGACCACTGACGGATATTTGGCCCATCTCATGTGGATCTCAGCCTGTAATTTTGGCCCGCGGCCTAGCCCGATATGGTTCTTGGGCCAGGCCTGTCCCTTGAGGCCTGACCCATCCCAGCCCAAAAATATCCCCATTTTGCTGTTTTTCTACACTTTTTTTATTTTCTAAAAAACTTGAGACCGGAGGCGACTCAGCCCAAGGCCTGGCCTGACCAAGCCCATCACAAAGCCCGCCCTATAGGCCGGGCCTGGTCCCAAAATTTAGCCCGGCACGACATTGTAGACCAGGCCCGACCCAGCCCGGCCCGTCAGGCTACCGACCAAAATTCAGTTATTAGTGATTAACCATTGGATTCGATTCTTTTTCAAGGGTTTATTTTTTATTATTTGGGGTACTGAGATCCAAAGGACAGAAACCACTAATCAAGTTGATTTGTGGTATGTAATCCACCTAGAATTTGTTCCAAATTTGTTAACCTTCATCATTTTCGGTGGGGAAGAGAATCGATCACATGACGTCGAGATTACCCACACCAATACTGAGCTCCCTGGAGTTCAGTTACAACACCAGCCCACGTTAGCAAAGATCCTTTTCCCTAAAGGTTCCAAATTCTGGCAATACGAGAAGTTCAACGAGATGTCGATCGAGGATTAAAAAAAATGCATATATACGCCGGAGTAAATATACAATACTGTAGGTACTATTAAACTTATAATAAGGCGGACCTACAATCTAAACCGTCCAAGTAGTGAGCCCCATGTAGAGAAGTAGGAGATCTCTAGACAGAAAAAAAAAAAAAAACAGCCTGACCAAGTGAAACTTACCCATCTGATAAAATTGACTTTTGTTTGACCACAATGATTGATCAAATATAGATCATAAATCCAGCTAATTCCTCATAGAGCTATGTTAGAGTAGGCCTGAGGCCAACAATAAGGAATAAAATGTAGATGCAGAGGGCTCTCCTAGCCCTACATAACTCATGTTTTTGAGCCCACTAACCGCATGGATGTTTAGCCCACCCCTTAGTGAAAAATCAGTTTGATTGCTAATTTATAGCCGTTGGATTAAGCACTCAAAAAATATGAAAAACATGCTTGAATCCAAGGGCTAGAATCAATCCTAAAAAAGTGCTAAAATCTACGGCTAGAGAAAACCAATCAGATGGGTTTTGGATATAGAAATTCTTCTTCTTGGGCTAATGTACGGTGTAGATTATGCAATAACAGCCAATTCTATTATAAGCATTATAATATGTGTAGTATCCCGTGTTTTCCCTCATAATGAGAGTCAAAATGAGCTCTAATTGTTTTATTATTTATTAACTACAAATTAATAGCTTCTGTTTTTTTTTTTTTTTTTTTTTTCTTTCTTTCTTTCCTACCTATTTTAGCTTTCTTTTAGCTTTTTTTTGAAGAGAGAGAGAGAGAGGTAGTAGAGAGAGAAAGAGAGAGAGAGAGAGAGCCCTTGTTTCCATATCTCCTTAATATTTCTATTTTTTATTTGGCCTTCGCTTTGCAGCCCTTTCAACCCCCAATCTCTTCTCCCTTCTCTGATTTCTCGCGTTTCCGCGGAGGGAAAACGGCTTCCTTTCGCCATTATTGACGAACGAAACGAGCTCTGTTCTTCATTACTGGTATTTCGATTTAATCTTTAAACCTCACTTTTCTCTTCTGATTCTTCTTCGCATCTCTGCATTTATGTAGATTGATTTGTTCGCTTCGATTTTTTTTTTTTGGGTGGGGGATTTCTTGTGCTGTATTAGGGATTTTAGGGTTTCTTCGATATGGGTTTCATGGAATTTGGGTTCGTGGATATAAATTTATGGTTTATGGTTCTGTCTTCATTTTGTTCATTCTCTGTTCTTTTGCAATATATTTTTTAGACTGCGGGTTTATTGGAATTGGGCTCCGTTTCTGAATGTGGATATTTTTTTTTGGGAGAGTTTTAACAGATACGGCTGAGGGTCTTTCGGATTCAAATTGGGTTTTTGTGTTTGTCTTTGCATCTGTTATTGGAGAGAAATGTGTATGGCTGGGGGTTTTGGATGTTAGGGTTGAAGAGATTTTATTTGAGAAATGGAGATGGTTCAGTTTGGGTTTTGATTTTATTGATTGATTTTGGGTATTTTAAAAATCTTGTTCAAAATCTGGTGGGTGCAGGCGAAGGAGTGGTGAGGGAAAATTGTAGGAGGAGAAGGATATGGCTGGGAGTGTGGGCGAGGATTATGGTGTTGGAAGGTCGTCAGAGGGGATGTCGAGTGAGCAGCGTTGCCAGTCCGGTGAAGCTCTGGCGGAATGGCGGTCCAGTGAGCAAGTGGAGAATAGTACCCCGTCGACTTCTCCACCTTACTGGGACACTGACGATGATGACGATGATTGTGGTATGCTCTGCTCTTTGCCCACCTTTTCAGTTTTTTGCTTCTTGTTCTTTTCTTCTTCTTTTTTTCAGTTCATTTAGTTGCAATTTTTTGTGTTTTCCCATTCACTTTAAACCAAGAAAAAGAAAAGAGAGACTTCGAGAAGGGTTGGTGAGTATGCTGTTGTGAGATGAACTAGTGGGTTGTCAGTGATTTTTGGGCTCATTGAACATTTGAAAGGAATTACTAGCTGCACATTGCTTAATTAATTTGTACTACAAGATTTTCTGCTGATTGTATAATGTACTTGATTGTGGATGGAGAAGACTGTCTATAAATAGTCCATATAACTGTTGTAAATATGACTACAACTGGCTTAAATTGCTCTTCTCATATAATTTTGAATTGCGTCTTTGAACGTATTGAGATACATTTACCCTTAGTGATTTTGTCATTTGTGAGTTTCAAATAAGGGGACCAGTTTAAACTTTTGGGGAAGTTTTTTTTTCTTCTTCTTCTTTAAATAATTGTACTAAAGAGAAGGAGAAAAGAAGAAAAACAAGTGGACCCTCATTGAAGAACTAAATCAGTGCAGAGACAGCAGTATTGGAAACTTATTGGCCAATGAGGTTCCTTCTCAACGAACAGGGTGTCTGATCCAAACCCATTCAACTGTATCAAACGAATTGGGGGCAAATCACTGTTGAAGAATTAAATCTGTTTTTTAACATCTGACCAGAAGAAGCTAAGCTCCTTTTATAGTGGACTATGTAGATTCCACAAAATTAGAGGTCAACTAAACATCCCTGTGTATGTTCTATCACTATTTGTGGAGGTAGCAAAAAGATCATGACATGAGAGATGGTGAGCACAATTTGATTGGTGGCTTTGCATGATAGGTGCAAATAGAACTCGCAAAAGCTTTGATAACATACTCATTCTCAATTGAGACCATGCTACTCATGACGGTCCAATGCAGAGTCTTCTATATCTAGTGCCCTACTTTAGTCAAAATTGAGCTTTACTCCACCTTTTGGCAGTGCTTCCCAATTATTTAATTTTCTCCAATGGGGAATATAGTTCTTGCATACACCAATGAACTCATATACTTTGCTACAAGTACCACTTAAACAAGACTACAATAGAGTTTCGTTAGTGGTTTTAAGGGATATTATGCTCAATAACATTCATAAAGTTAGAAACATTACCAAAGAAGTATCTTATGTGCAATCTTGTCTAAAATGGCCCAATGTTCTAGACTTGCTGACTATGTCACCTAGGTATGGGTACAGGTGTCGGACACGGATACATGTTCAACAGTTCAAGTGTGTCACACCTTAGTTTCTCGACACGGAAACCAAGTTGTGGACAGATTTCTTGTTTCTACCACTTCGGAAGACCACTTCCTTGGAGTTCTTTTCTTGCCCTGCATAGGCCTGCTTCGGACCATGTCTCTTTGCTGTTAGATTGCGGGGGATTTCGACCCAAACCTAGTCCCTTTCGATTTGAGAATATGCGGTTGGGTTGTCTTCAATTTAAGGAAAGGGTCAAGGAGTTATGGCCGTTTTTGTCCTTTTCAAGTATACCGGGCCCAACATTTTGGCGTAAGCTTAAAGCGATTAAAGAGAAAATCAAACAGTGGAACCGGGAGGAATTTGGGAGAATTGACCTTCTTAAGAGGCTTCTGCTTGAAGAGATTGCCACCATTGATAGGAAGGAGGAAGAAGGTCCTCTATCCACGGAGGACCGGGTGAGGAGAGTTAACCTCAAAGGAGAATTTTAGAAGGTGATCAGGTTGGAGGAAATTAGTTGGAAATAGAAGTCTCGCATCAAATGGTTGAGAGAGGGAGATAATAATACTAAGTTCTTTCATAAAATTGCTCATGCCCACAAAATAAGTAGCCATATCGCTCAATTGTGGGTACGGGGTAGCATCTTGGATGGAGAAGAAGATACCAAAGAGGGTATTATGGGATTATACTCAAATCCTTATGCAGGATCGCCATCTTACAGACCTACTTTGGATGGCTTACAGTTTGATTAGATCAACAATGAGGATAGAGAGAGATTGGAGGTGCCATTTGATGAGGAAGAAGTCTTGAAGGCTATCTCTGACCTAACATCAGATAAGGCCTCAAGGCCTGACGGTTTCACTATAGTATTCTTCAAGCAGTATTGGGATATCATCGGGCCTGATTTTATGATGGTTGTATGCGACTTTCAAGAGAATGGGTACTTGGACCATACCTATAATAGTACGTTTATTGCCGTGATACCGAAATTCCAAGGGGCAAGCGACATTGCAGATTTCGGGCCTATCAGCATGGTGGGTTGTGTCTACAAGATTATAGCCAAGATGCTGCACAAGGATTCGTGGGGCGTTGGCCTCGATTACCTTTGTGATAGGCTGTCAAATTCTTGATGGGGTCCTTATCGCCAATGAATGCATTGACGCCAGATCAAAGCAGGGATTCCAGGGATTATTTGTAAAGTTGATATGGAAAAAGTCTACGACCACGTGGACTGAAAATTAAAAGGATTATATGTCTGGGAGGATGGGGTTTGGCAACAAGTGGAGGTTATGGATTCAAAAATGCATCTCTACGGCTTCTTTCTCTGTACTTGTTAATGGGTCACCGACTGGCTACTTCAGGGGCTCTAGGGGGTTGAGACAAGGGGATCAGTTTTCTCCATTTTTGTTTATTATAGTTGTGGAGGCTTTGGGGAGCATGATCTCTCAAGCCATTAGCCTGGGAGAAAGGAGTGTCTTGCACATTGCTTCGGATGCTCCGGCGATCTCGCACCTTCAGTTTGCTAACGATACTCTTTATCTTTCTTGAACCCTCAATTGATCAGGTGAGATTTCTCAGAGGTTTCCTAGGTTGCTTTGAAGCAGTTTCTGGGCTTTGGTTGAACCTGACTAAAAGTAAGATTTATGGGGTGGGGGAGGTGGAGCAATTATCGGAGTTGGCAGACACGCTTAAATGTGGTATTGATTGCATGCCCACCACCTATTTGGGTATTCCCTTAGGGTTACCACTTATTTGGGTATGCCCATAGGAGCATCGTACAAATCCAAAGCCATGTGGGAACCTATAATAGAGTGTTTCAGGACTCGGTTAGTCTCTTGAAAAGCTAAATACTTGTTGAAGGGAGGTAAAGTGGTGTTGATTAAGAGCACCCTGTCCAGCTTACCTATCTACTACATGTCCCTTTTCTCATCCCCGAGTAGCGTGGTGAAGGAGCTGGATAAACTTATGTGGAATTTCTTGTGGTATGACAATACGGACAACCGTAAGATTAACTTGGTGGGATGGCAATCGATTCGTCAGGATAAGAATAGAGGTGGATTGGGGATCAAGAGTCTCAAGGAAATGAATCAGGCTCTCTCAGGCAAATGGCTATGGACGTTCTGCGAAGAGGGATCCGCCCCTTGAACGAAGGTCGTTGCAAGCAGGTATGGGGTCTACCACTTTGGGGTCTTACCCACATCCCTTATGGATGTAATGTTTAGAGGGGTATATTGAAGGTCTCTAGGGAGTTTGCTCGAGGGATCCGATACGAGGCAGTTATTGGGAATATGATCAAATTTTGGGAAGACCTGGTGCGGGGATAGCCCCTTTATGGAAGATTTTCCCGAACTTTACTTTCTTTTAGAGAAAAAGCATTGGTCCATCCAAGACTGTATTGCTAGTAGGGGGAAGGGGTAGGATGGAATTTTAGCTTAAAGAGAAATCTTAATGACTGGGAAATTGAGCCCCTATCTAGATTGCTTACCAGGCTACAAGAAGCTCATTTGCCTCCTTTGGCCCGGGATAAACAGGTATGGATATAGGCAAAGAGTGGAGTTTTTTCTGCCCGGACTTTCTATGAGAAGCTTATTAGAGATGGCGGCTCTCGCTTTCCAACTGTCATGGTTTGGAAGGCCAGAATTCCAACCAACGTAGCTTTTTTTGTTTAGGCAGCCCTCTTGGATAAGATTCTGACGGTTGATCACTTGATTTCGAGAGGGTTCATCTTGGTCGACTACTGTTGTATGTGCAAACATAGTGGGGAATTGGTTCTTCATTTGTTGGTGCATTGCAACATGGCGTGGGAAGTGCGGTCAATGTTTGTCCAAGAAATAGGGGCGAGATGGGTGATGTTGGGTTCGCTTGTGGACCTCATTAAGGTCCAGGTAGAGCATTATTGCTTTTGTTGATTACATACAGAAACATAATGCATTGATCGATCTCAAAGAAAAAACGTTTTCCTAAAAAGATGCCATGTCATTTTTTATAAAGAGAATATAAGGAGCACCACTCATTTATCTCTCGTCTTCCTTTTAGTTTTGTACTTTAAACATAAATGCTATTTTTACTCTTGGAATGTATTATGCGACTAAAGATACACATGGCTATGATGTAGTTTTATTAAATTGTGGTTGGAAGAAAATGTCAGGCTTTAGATAACTATCTAGAACCCTACTCGTTTTATATAACAAACTCAAACAAACAATTTTTAAAGTTTTGTTTGTACCAAAAACCTTAGAATCTTTATTCCCACTTGAAGAAGATGAAGGAAAAAGAAGAAAGGATGGAAAAGAATGAAGGATTAGGGTTCTTAGGATCAAATATGCTCTGATACCATGTTAGAAGTAAAGTCTTAGGGTTTGAGAGAAGAAGGAGAAGAAGAGAGAGAGAGTCACAAAAAAGAAGAAGAGAAAGAGAGAGAGAGTCACAAACTTAGATAGTTTGGCCTCCTCAATGTGATATATATACTAGTCACTTAAGTGGTGTGGGCCCACTTACATTAATAGAACATATGGGCCCAACACTCTACATGAAGCCAACTATGTAATATAAACATAAAGGAAATAAACTAAGAACTCTAACATGTACTATATTGGATAGCATACTAATAAGTAGACTTGAGCTTGACCCCAAATCCGGGTTGATGACTTGGATCTGATTGCAGACTTACTATATGCTATATAACATACAAAAAGTAGCTTGTATTGGATGACGTGTTTGTGGATCCGACCTGCATTTTGTTTGAGGGTTGAATCAATTTCGGATCACTGGAGGTTAGGTATGGGTGATGTAATATGAGATCCAGGTCAAGATCGACACATCCAAAGTCAGTTCTCCCTAGATTTGATCCCTCATCATGCCCTAATAATTGGTGTGTCAATATTTGAAAAATGTGAATACTTATCTAGGTGGTCTTTAAGAGCAACTAAATTTGGAAAGTTAAGCGAGGCATTTTGTTGGCCTAAAGTGCTAGGCGTAAGCCTCATGAGCAATTTTTTGTAAATTGATAAATAAACGAGTAGAAGTGTAAAATCTATATCAGTTATTTGGAAAAGGATTTGGGGTTACATTGCTCCATGGTTGAAAGTCTTGACCGAGTTTGATCCAATTCAATCTTGGTAAGGACTAAACCTTACTGTCTCGAGTTGTCTTGCCCGAGACAGGCTATATTGCTATAAAGGATTCACATCTTCTCGACAATGAATGATCCAGTGGTTGAGACCAAGGCTTTCAACTATGCATCCCTCTAACCATTGCCGCTTGATTGGCGAGTTTGATGTATGCTTTTTGGTAGTTTTAATGAGGGGAATCCAAGGCAAAATGCTGAAATTTGAATTCGAAAAGTGGGTGCAAATATATTATATCATCTTTGGCATTGATTTCGGGAATTGTAAAATTTGGGTTTGTGTGTACCTAAAATTGGCTTTCATCAAGACCTTGTCCACGTGTCATCTCGAGATCCACCAACATAAGCAAATTTCATGCTCAAACCGATTAGTGTAAGTCGGACCCTGCCATTGTTACTCACAAACACTTTGCCAACTCTATTAAGACCTCACATCGAGAGTTTGGTTTGGTGTCAGGGTAGACCCGACATTCCAAGGAATTTTAGCTTTGGAGAATGAGCCAAGCTTCTTAGGATAAGTCGACATGACCCTAGGGGAAGCTCCTGACATCCCCTACCTGGGATGAGACATGACCTACCTACCCGGATCATGACAAGAGTCTTTAGACATGCTACGGTGTTGTGCTACAGACGTACATTGAAGGACACCACATCAGCCACCCAATATTCCAACGGCGCATCAGGTAAACAATCAAACGCATCAACGACGTATTAAGGAAGCCATCTGATACATTGTGTGTGGAGCTGGTGATCCTTAATGTCTCTTATAAATAGGGATCCCCCTCACTAGAAAAGGGGTTGGAGAAAAAGGGAATATACACTCTCTCACAAATCTGGTCCTGACTTAGAGTCTCCGAAAAACCACTTCGCCAATAAGAACAATCAATCGAGACTCCAAGTCGTACTATTGAGGTTTTTAGTCAAAAACCTTCGGAGTCTTGCCTAGGTGAAAGGTAGTATGGATCTTGAAGTCTTGCTTGGATGAAGAAGTCAGGAGGACCGTTGGGTCTCATATGGGTGAGAAGAGGTCGGGAGGACCTTAGAGTCTCACCTAGGTGAAGAGCTCAGTAGGACCTAGGAGTCTCGCTTAGGTGAAGAGGTCGGAAGAAATCCACACCACACAGTTTCATTTAACCAACTAGATTTATAAAAACCTTAACCCATGGTATGAAGAGGGTTGTAAAGAAAAAGAATTTTTTTTGTAAGTGGTGGTTCGTTTTTGGGCCATTACATGCTCGAAACATACAAGGTGCACACCTCAAGGTTGAGGAGTTAAAGATGTGTAGGCTTTTTTAACTCCTGAACCCTTGAAGCATTTGCCCCACATGCCTACCACGCTTTTTAGTTGTGGCTTCAGTTGTTTTTTTAACACCTAAGCAAGGCCTCATTTGCTTATGAAAGCACTGATTAGATGATATGCTTAATGTGCAATTTGCAATGCTATGCATATGCAAGGTGTAATGCTTATCCTCCCTATTTGGTAAGCGTTGTATTTGAGTGCTTTTATTTTTGTTTTTTTTCCTTGCATTATTGTGATACTATTTCATGATTTCCGTAGTTGCTCACGAATGACAGAGTTTCTTACTTTCTTCATATCACCAGTCGTAAACTTCTATTTATTCTATCTGCTACACTCTGGGGCCGTATTCAAAACTCAAAAGAATTACTTCAACAAAAGTGAAAATAATCATAGACCAAGGATGCATTCAAACCTTTTTTTTCTTTTGCGTACGAGGATTTACTTGAGCTGGTATGAAAGTTCATTGTCCAAGCTCCTTAATCTATCCAGCTAAAATTTAAGCTTGCATGAGTTGAATCTACAGCTACAGCAGAATCTTGCATGAGCCTCATATTAAATAACTTTATAGAACACAATACCTAACTTGCTCTATTAAGATTGAAATGCACAATTACCTGCCTTCAATGGTAATTTTGGATCACTATTCATACCTTTCCTACTTGTTAGGAATATCAGTTTCTCTACCATTATCAACAGAAAAAATGAGTTTAATATAATACTTTCAGAATAATAGGCTGGGAACAAATTCAAAAATTAATAATGAATGTGTCATTAAAGGAAAGTAAGCTTGGTAGACATTCTAAACACTATGCCTTCATCTCTTCTTGGTTAAGGACTCTGTGTTTGCTGCTTCATCAAATTATCCAAGCTATTGGGTACAATCGTTCGTGAGCTGATGTCATTTTATGTAGGGGCAAAACCATCTCAGCTATATGGAAAATTCACATGGAAGATAGAAAACTTTTCACAAATTAGTAAAAGAGAACTTCGGAGCAATGCGTTCGAGGTTGGCGGGTACAAATGGTATGTGGCTCTGTCTATATCTACTTTATGTCATGCATGTCTTTTGCTTGTTCAATTTTGTATCGTTTCATTGTTATTCTTGTAGACTGTCATACAACATGCATGCACATCATCATCATCATCTATGCTTTATTTAAAATGTTTGGTGTTGGCAACATGAAATCCTGTTTCGCCATTCGACTCTGTTTAGAGCTATGTCTTCTAGTTCTATCAAAGCACGAGCCTTCAGATCTTTTCTTAATATCCATCCAATATACAGTCTATATATAAGTAGTTATATAATTCATATTTTACTGCAATATAATCGGAACCTGGATTTGATCAAATCAGTTGTGGGGCTTGTAGATGTTTTCATCCTTTTGGTAATCTAATGGTCAATTTAGGTTTATAGTGTTCATTAGTTTTTTAGGGAATTTATGCATGCATATCAATGTGATGTATGCACGCACGTGTAAATAACTTGCGCTTGTTACTCTTAATTAAATCTTGTTGAAATGGATTTGCAGGTACATCTTAATCTACCCTCAAGGATGTGATGTCTGCAACCATCTCTCTTTGTTTCTTTGTGTTGCTAATCATGAGAAACTTCTTCCAGGTTGGATAAGTTAATGATATTTAAATTGCTCTTGGTGATCAATGTTCTTGTTTCTCCATAATTGATGCCATATCCATCCAAACATTGGCAGGATGGAGTCATTTTGCTCAGTTTACAATAGCTGTTGTGAATAAGGATCCAAAGAAATCGAAATATTCTGGTCAGTTGGTACATCCAGTTTTAGGTGCTGTAATGGACCTTTTCTTTCTAGTTACTTTTAGGATTAATGCAGTCAATGGAAGTTCTGCAGATACATTGCACCGGTTCTGGAAGAAAGAGCATGATTGGGGATGGAAAAAATTTATGGAGTTATCAAAAGTGCTAGATGGGTTTATTGTTGCCGACACTCTTGTTATAAAGGCTCAAGTCCAAGTTATCAGGTGTTCTATTTTATTAACTGATGTGTAGCGATTATTTCCATGTTTTCATCTGTTTACTGCACAAGGGGCTCATTGTTGATGTTTTCTGCTACTTATTCTTCCTCAGTTTTCTACAACTAAAATTTCTTCATACTCTTTGGCAATTGCATTCTTTATGAGTTTAACTTTGGCATACCTCTCTCTGTGCTGCTGGTTCATGGTTTGATTGATATTTGGTTTTCTGTTGCTTCTATTGTTTCCAACTCCCGAGATATCACGTTGATTGAGGTAAAATTTAGAAATTAGAATTAGAAGTATTTACCATTATGTGGCTGATTGTTACTTTAGTGAGCAAGAAATTTAATAACTAGTGTTTTTTGTTTCTCTTGATTGTTACTTTAGTGAGCAAGAAATTTAATAACTAATGTTTTGTGTTTCTCTATCTCCTTTTTATCTTTGTCGCTGGTTTCTTCCAAAGCTAAGGTGCAGCACTATCCAAAAAGATTTTACAAAACATAAATCAATCATGTTATCGGCATCAATGGCAATAAGATATGTTGTAACTTTTAATAATTGAAGCTGAAGTATCAGGTTTTCCTTTCCAATGGACGCTACTCTTATGCTTTTGCATAGCCCTTTTAAACTACTGTATACAAAAATCCTATCATCCCTTTGAACCTTAAAATATGGTTACCTTGGAATTCCATGAACAGGGTTATACTATTTGTTAGCAAAACTCATCATTATCCAAGCCTTCTCCGAACTATTTGGGGTTGGCTAGACAAACCTCTCCGCAATTACATTCTATCTAGGACTATATCTTATGTTTTGTAAAAAATCTCATTAAATAAAGCAGGAAAATGAAAATAAAGATTTGTGCTCTAAGTTTGATACCTTCCTCATTATGTTTATGCCTCTTCTTTTTTCCATTTTTTTGGTTCTGAGTGTTTATGGTGAAGTTAATCTTAGATCAATTGTCTGGTGGTTCTACAATTCATTTCAATGCACGAGTTTTAGAAAAATATCCTCTTAGTGTGCTACGGAGTGAGTAGCGAACATGTGAACCCAATTCAACTTGATCAATATGAACTATCATACATGCTGATGGGTAGCTTGCCTTTATAATAGCACGTGTCGTAATCAATTTCAAACTGATTTTTGGATTTTGTGCCGACCCAGTTATATAGACTTTTCTTTGTATCACTGATAAGTGGGTTTCTGAATTCTGATTGAGGTTATATAAAAGTTCATCCTGACTTTAGTCTTTCACTGGCTTCATTCTGATTGTTGATGGTTATATGAAATTACTATGCTGAGCATGATATGTCAACTCTGATTTTATGATTCAGCAGATCTATTCTTTACTACTTTCCTGTTTGCTTCTGCTCTGGAAATTGATCATTAACTAATTCTGGTTTTATGTTTTGGTTATATGAAAATTACTATGCTGAGCATGATATGTCAACTCTGATTTTATGATTCAGCAGATCTATTCTTTACTATTTTCCTGTTTGCTTCTGCTCTGGAAATTGATCATTAACTAATTCTGGTTTTATGTTTTGCCGTATTTAAGGGAGAAATCGCACCGCCCTTTTCGTTGCCTTGATTGTCAGTATAGGAGAGAACTGGTTCGGGTATATCTAACAAATGTGGAACAAATTTGCCGGCGTTTTGTTGAAGAGAAAAGGGGCAAGCTTGGGAAGTTGATTGACGACAAAATGAGGTGGTCAAGGTAGTTTTTGTTTCTCTGTTTCTTATTATGCTTTTTAAATTTCAGACCCTGCTGGATTTTCATTGTAGCATTTAAAAGACTGATGGTATTTCCATTAGGTAAGAAATCTGGTAGTTTTTATTTTTATTTTTATAAAGTATAAATTTATTAAGAAGGCAACAGCCAAAGAAAACAACAAAACAGCTTAGTAGGTTGAGATGACCTATGGCAAGCGAAGGAAAACAAAAGCAACAAGGAAACAGCCCGACGGACAGTAAAGAAAAGGGAGAAGAGCTAAAACACTCCTTCCTAATAGCCATCAATGGAGCATAAAAGGTCCCATCGGAAGACGAAATCTTCAAAGAAAAAACCTCTACTTTGAACACTGCATTTTGGTAGCTTTTATGGCTACAAAAGTTAATGGTCTTGCACCTTCAGGTTCCATGGTCGTGGATCATGTACCTTGACCTACCAAAAATTCAAGTTCTTTGACCAAACAGCTTTGAACGCCGTGCATTCTGGTATCAACATTTTGGAACATAAGAGTCATCTATGTCACCTGGGTGTGTGTACAAATTGCCAAGCATCAGTACGAGTCTCTTTAGCTCTAAATCTTACGCTAGTGGGATGCAACTATGTAGTTAATGCTATAATATTTTTCTATTATGGTTATTCTTATTATTTTCTTTCAATTTTAAAAAAATTCTTCTGTGCTCTTTTTAAAATATTGTGTCAAAATATTCTTACAAGGCTGAGCCATATCTGACAGACCCTATACCCATGCTGTACCATACGTGGTTTTGATGGGTCCAGGTGACATAGGAGACCATTTAACTCGGTCTCGTGAACTACCAAACTGGGCCCCTTTTTATTATGCTCTTTGTTTTGCGTTTGTCAGTATCACCCGAACCATTTACATTGTTTCCATGGGTCAATGTTTTTTTCTTAAAAAATGTTTTATAATGGTTTGTTATTTGGGATTGTTGCAGCTTCTGCGCTTTTTGGTTAGGAGTTGACCAAAATGCTAGGCGCCGCATGTCCAGGGAGAAAACAGATTCGATCTTGAAAGTTGTTGTGAAGCACTTTTTTATAGAGAAGGAAGTCACATCTACTTTGGTAATGGATTCGCTGTACAGTGGTCTGAAGGCTCTTGAATGCCAGAGTAAGAGCAAGAAAGGGAGAACAAAATTATTGGACACCGTGGAAACACCAGCTCCTATTGTTTGTGTCGAGAAAGACATGTTTGTTTTGGCAGATGACGTGCTACTGCTTCTTGAGAGGGCTGCCCTGGAGCCTTTGCCTCCAAAGGATGAGAAGGGTCCTCAGAACCGTACAAAGGTAAGCAATGGTACCATTCTCAGAAATCTTGCGAAGAGTAGGCTGAATTCCTTTTGCTTGTCAGACTTATCTTGGCATGTTCTTGAAGTTATTGGCCCGGCTGCCTCTGGCTAGCAAGAACTATCAATTTCTTAATTTTTTGTTTTTTTTGTCCTATTACTTGAGTTTTATGATCCTATGATTTTTATCGTTTTTAGAATGGATTTGGACATTTTTTGGATGCCAATTTGTAGGATTTCTTTTTTGTTTACAATATGAATGTGTTATAGCGAAAGTATAAATATTTATATTTTAAATTACGCAATAAATTGCTTGAGTTGGTTAACTGCTTAAGCCGCACTTTGGTAATGAGGTGATTCCTATTGCTTAACAAATTACTACACTGATGGGCGTGTAATTGATTATGCTCTTCTTGTTTTACTATGAAGTTTTTATGGTGATCTTATGTACATACTTGAATTGTGGTGTAATCTGAAGGGTGTCTTTATGCATATCTTGCACATATTACTAACCTTATTTGTCAGATATCTATGGGTTTTCCTCTGTATACTTTCCCTTGCCTCTATAAAATTGTTTCCCTAAAACATTTTGTATTTGAAAACATATCACCTTATACTTAATTGGCTGCTTTGGCAACTTTAACCTTCCAAATGTAGGATGGAAGTTCTGGAGAAGACTTCAATAAGGATTCCATTGAACGTGATGAGAGACGTCTTACAGAGCTGGGTCGTAGAACTGTGGAAATTTTTGCCCTAGCCCATATTTTCAGGTATCAACTTGCTGGTTATGTTTCTCACTCCTGAACTAAAAAATTTTCACTTGGAATTGCAAATGCTATACTTTTTGGGCATGGAGTTTTTCATGTCCTGAAGATGTTACTTAGATTGCAGAGATTGGAAGCTTGCTCCTAGCCCTGGACGACAGTGAAATATAGCCAGACACTTCAAAATGCATGCCGTAAACAGACACATCATTTTTTTAAGTGTAAACGACATGCCATTATGAACTTTAATCATGTCTCTACCATAGGTGGGTAACATAGTAGGACACTGTTTTTGAACAAAAGGAATTGTGTGCTAACTACTACTGCTAGATCTGCCTGATCTAATCCTTACTTAGCAATGTGATGTGAAACAGGATTAGCCTGCCTTTCAAGGTTGTCAAAAAGTAAAAAACTCCTAGGTGAGCCCATATTTTGGACCTGGCTGCTAGCCCAGGCAATCGTTTGGTGACTATGCCAACCTCTAATTTTTTACTTTATACTATATCAAGCTTAATAGCTTATTTTACAGTACTAAATGTAAATAAAACTTAATTATCCGTCATGCATGTATTTAATCAAGCTTAATAATAACTTATGCGTGTGTGTACATGGATGTATATAATCTCACCTCTTATATACTAGCCAGGTGCCTGGCTGTAAATCTCATCTAGGCGTCTGCCTTACAAACCAGGCGAGCGCCTATCTCTCCTTTAACACAGTCTTTCTCCATATTGATTCATCTAATAGGAACACCTCCCTCTATTCAGAAGGGAGTGATATATCTTGCCCTGGCACCCAAGTTGCTGCTAATTATCCTTTGTTTTTTGCATTCACCCTGGTTCTCTCTGTTTTTCATGATCAAGTATGAGTAAGGTTACTTGTATGTCTTTTCAGCATATCATAGCATTTATGGTTGCAGAAAAATCTATGTTACTAGACACTATAAAACTTGTACTATAGTCATGTTCATTAATTTGATAATATAAAACATTGTAAGCTTGGTTTAAAATCTCGGTTTCGTTTAGCATCTTGGTAAACTGATGGAATGTGACATTGGAGAAAAAAAATATGTCTCAATACACAATACATTACTTTAGGCTCCGTTTGTTTCTTGGAAAATTCTTGTTCCAGAATCATTTTTTTCCCCGAACTTTGGATTTTCCGTTCGTTTTGTGGAAAAAAACTATTTTGAAGTAAATTTTTTATTCCAAAGTGCACCAATTGTGGAAAAATAACAAACCTATTTTAGATGGTTTATTATTTTTCCAAGAAAATGAACCCTTATTTCCACGTCAAGTGACTCCCACATATCAAGGCCACACATGCCAAGTGGGCCCCACATATAGGTAGGTCCCACACATCAAGAGGTCACATATCAAGCCACACATGCTAGGTGGGCCACACATAGGGCATGACATGGGATGGGGTAGACCCAAGATTTGTCCCGATTCAAAACAATATTTAACAGGTTTGGATCATTAAGATGAGATATGATAAACACAGGTCAAATAAGGATCCATGATAAATTAATTTGAATCAAGTTTGAATCTGGTATTATGCATGCCAATTGGATTGGAACTTGGGTTTGGGACGTGGATCCTTATAAAAGACTTATCATTTTGTAGTGGATCTGTCCTATGTTCGACCCATAATTCCCCATGTTAATTATGGTTCAGGATTTGGATCACGTGTCATGGATCCAAGCTGGATCCAGATCACGCTATTCAAAATTAGAGTCAGATCTAAATCTAATTAGACCCACTCGGTTCATTCCCTAACCATGACCATGCATGTCAGGTGGGTCCGACATATCACATATCCCACATATCAAGGCCACACATACTAGGTAGGCTCCCCATATTTGGGCTTTACATGTTAAGTAGGCCCTACATGTCAGGTGACCCACATGTTAGTGGCCCCACATGCCAAGCGAGCCCTACATATAAGGACCCCACATGTTAGTTGGGACGTATATATCAAATAGCTCGAAATATTAGGTTAGCTTGATAATGTCCACACATACTATGTGGGCCCCACATTTAAGGACCTATTTATCAAGTAGGCCTCACATTCTAGGTGGCCCCTAGCCATCAAAGCCTCACATGTTTGGTGGGCCCCACATATAGTGACCCCACATGTCAAATAGGCACCACGTATTAAATGGGCTGATATCATGGCCAATTTAAGAATTTTACTGGATTTTCCATGACATAAAACAAATGGCGAGAATAAATTGTTAGGCTGAATTTGGTTCACGGAAAAAGTGAACCTGGGGCACGTTTTTTCCGGAACTTTGTTGAGTTGTTCGTTTGGGACGAAGAAGAGAAAAAAAGGGAAAAAAACCTTTCAAAAAGGAAAATAAAAAAATGGGAAAATCAACCGACCGACTTGAATGTCCCCTTCCCAAGCACTTCAGCAGAAGCCCGGGATAGGGTATTCCATACAAAATGTTATTCATCATCATCATTATACGGAAATGGGTATCATTCTCTAGTATTTTCTTAATGCTAAATGTGATAAAACTTATCACAATGTTGTTTCCAATAAGATTTGTTACAGTATACTCTTTATATGTTTTTGTTCACAAAACTAATAAGTAACTAGTTAAAATTTTCAAAAATAACCAATTATATAATAGGAAATGAGCAAAAAATAACATAGAAGTATTGATTCAGTATCTGATACCAGCATCGGTATCATAATAGGCATGTTGAAGTATCTGAATATCATAGATTTTAGGTACATAGCTGACCATACATCTTAGAAAGGATATACCAAGCTCCTTTTTTTCTTTTTTTGAAGTATGTACCAAGCTCTCTCCTAACATCTGCGTGAATTTTCTCATTGTTAATTGGGTCGGAGTCCTCTGCAATTAAATCTCCTTGTAAATTTAAAGATCCATATTCAACATTTTATCATAAAATAAATGTGGATGAAGTTCGGTTGTTATTTCAGCATAGGCCTATGCATGTTTCATTGCTGATCTATGATATTGCAGAGGGTTTTCTATTTCTCGATCTCGTAACTTTTTATAGCTTCTCTTGTCCTTACCATTGTCTCACAAGTATGTCCTGTTAGAACCATTACCTGTTGCCATTCTTAAATTTGTAACATGTTGCTCACTATGGAAACAAATTCCTTCTCATCATCCTAAAATGTATCCTGTTCTACATTTGTTGTTATTTGCTAACCTTTATATTATTTGTTTTATGATAAGTATGATAAGATTCCCCATTTCATAAATTCAACCGCATATCTTAGTGCTTATTCTTGCATTATAATTTTTATTATCTAGTAATATTATTGTTATTATTATTTGATAAGGAACAAAGTGTAAAGTATTAATGTAGATGAGAATATAAATAAATATGAGAAAAGTATCTCCGAATGCATGGAGGCGTACAACTCTTATCCCATGGATCAGTTATGTTATCTATATTGTTAGTTTGTCACCATGAATAATAGATATGCAATTTATAGCAAAATCTTCCACCTTTATATCTCCCAACACTTCTATAACATTTCATCTCTTCATCAATAGCTTCCAAATGATATTGCAAACCTATGGAATTGGGTGACTGCAGTTCAAATATAAGACTATTAGGTTGACTCCAAATACCCAACAAAAGGCACAGGGAGGCATTCACCTAAGAGTATTACCTTTAAATCTAAATGGACCTCAAGACCAGGAAAAAGAAATTTCCCGATTTCTTCTAGCAAAACCGAATTAATGCCAAACATAGAGAAGAAGAAACTCCACATCCTTCTTTTTCCTGATAAATGCTAAATGAATAGTTTCTTTCCTTGCAAGATTGCATTAAAACTATAAACGTAGAAATTAAGTGGAGAATATAGTAAACCTATTATTTGAAGTCCTTGGAGTTTTGTATGTGCCCTCATTACATCCAAAATGCTTGGTATTTACTAGTTGCATAGATGCAACTTATTCATATTTTGCACAAGATGTCTTGATGATGCTGGGAGACATTGTTTTGATAATGTGTCCCGATGTCGTATGATTTGAGCTATTATCTGAAGACGGTTTGTTAATTTAAATAGGGTCCATATAAGCCACTTAACAACATTGACTCGTTGAGTGAATTTCTGAGAATCGACATGCCTTGGCTCACCCCTCTTGCAGGCATATATACACTTCCATTAACATGCTTCTTGTTTTAGTTTTATTCTTTCATTGTTTTTTATTGATAATGTCAAAGAATTCCTTGGACATGCTCCTTGCTTTTTCAATATAACCATCAGTCCTTTAGCACAATATAAAGACTAAAAGCTCCTTCTTTGCTTCAACTTCAAGTTTTCCTCAGAAAAATTGGCATTTAAGATGGTATGGTGATATTGTTCTTCATCCTGTTTTGTAATCCTTGTTTGCAAAAGTTCATTGTAAAGTTGTGTGAGGGGATAGAGTCAAATTATAAATTGTAAGAACGTTTAAGAACAAAGAGATTTGAGGTTTGGGCAAATTACTATTAAGTATTAGTCAGTTCAGAATTTTTTTTTGGAATTGCTCTATGCATTTTTTTTCGGGATTGTGGAAAGAGCACAACTGAAGAATTTTTTGAAGATATGGAGGTGTCTATTTGGGGAAATTGCATTGATGTGGAATTTGATGATGAGTTGGGCTCTGGTGTTTTAAGACTATTGGAGTTTCAAACTGATAGTCTTTGTCTCCAGTTGGGAGAATTATCTTCATGGTGGGAGGAGGTGGTTAATCCAAGTACGAGGAATCCAAAGAGGGGATTGATCAAGACTAATATTGATGGTAGTGCTCAAGGCGCTCTGGGCTCGATCAGCATTTTGTATAGAACGAGGAGGTGAAATCTTAGAAGTGTTTTTAGGTCCAATTGGTTTACTGAATTGAAATGAAGTGGAGAAGTTCTACCTACTAGGATTGTAGGCTTTCAAGGATAATTTCTTGGGTCCTTGGTTAGTAGGAGCTTGCCTCGAATATTATTAGATGGGCAAGGGGTGGTGCAATGCTCATCCTTGGTGGCTTGCCAATCACATCCAAGAAGTGGCTAGAGGATAGTCTGTTATTTTTTGTCATTTGTCGAGGACTGTAACTGATATTGCAGACTCCTTAGCAAGCTGCAGTGTAATAGACAATCTTGGAATGGGACATCCACTTTCTTCTCGTTATTAATATACGTCTCGTTACTTATCAAAAGAAAAAGAAAATTACAATGTTCTGTGGTTTTTAATTTTTTTAATATATGGAGAGCATCCTGAGCAATCAAACATAGGAATGCAGTCATTTTATGATACTTGCAATTCAATTTCATCTCCTTTTAATCAATGGGATAAAATCAATCATGAAATTCTACAACTCTACATTTTCGATTGAAATTACATGATTCATGTATGATTTCTAGTATTTTATTTGTGATAAGCTGATTTGACTCAATATATATTTTTAGATTATTTATATATTACTTTTTATAACTGCACCAACAATGTTACTTTCATGTTGCAGCAATAAAATTGAAGTTGCGTACCAAGAGGCTGTTGCTTTGAAAAGGCAAGAGGAGCTCATACGTGAAGAAGAGGCAGCAGGGCAAGCTGACAGTGAGCAAAAAGCAAAACGTGGAGCTGCTGAAAAGGAAAAGCGAACTAAGAAAAAACAGGTTTGATGATTTAACATAGTAATGCCTCATAGCTTTGTGGACCATTTATTATTTTCCTCATCTCTGCTGCATTATTATGCTACAAATTATTGCTTATGCCATTGCATCTGGTGAAACAGTTTAGCATGATGTTATGAAATCATCATGCTAAGAAAAATGATCCTGCCGTAACTTGGTTTGGAATACCCTCTATATTTTGAAATATGCTTACGGAAATGATGGTTCGGTTTTCTCTGACACATGGACAATGACATGTTCCTTTTCCAATGATTTTTTGCTTTTAAAATCTATTATAGTGCTGTTACTATGTTATTGTGTTTGATATACTTCAGTTCTGATTTTAGTATAATTTGTTATTTCATTTAGTTAAGAGAAGAAGCAATAAGTTAAGAAGTGCAATTTTCCATGTAGAACCTAGTCGCATGCTGAAGTCAATTCATATAGCGACAAGTACACCAAGAGTGGTGTTTTAATGGGATTGGTTTTGTAACATTCTTGGACTTGTCATGTAAATGATTCTAGTTCTCACCCAATTACTTCATTACGATATTTTGATTTGGTTCGACTTTGACAACATTGATATAGTGATTCAGTTGCTTTACTACCATGTTCCTACCCTTTATTTCTTTTTTTTCTCATATTTTATTTTTATGGTTAGTTTATTTATTTGGTGTTTACAGTAATAAAGGAATAGATCTGTTCTTAGTCCACTTCTTTTCGAGGATTTTCTTCTTCTGTTCTTTTAGTTTAACTTTCATGTGGATTCCTTGTTTACTTATTATCTATAGCTCACTTATCAACTAATTTTTATCCAGGAAAGGTGGGGAAATTACCTTGATTTCAATTGCTTAACGGAGATTTTCCAATCATTCTTTCCTGTGAACTCTTGGTCTTACCCCATTTTACTTTTCCTTCTATTCTTCTCTAGAGCAAACAGAGGCGGAGCAGTCGCAAAGGAAAAGATAAAGAGAGGGAGGAGAAATCCGATATGGCAGTACATGACAAGCAGCAACATGAGAATCTTATTGATGGAAGAGCCGTGGAGGACTTGTCTGCTAATCAGGCACGGTCCATGCTTGAAAATTCTGTCACACTGGAAGATGTGTCGGACGTTTCAGACACAGGAGATGCTGTTTCTGAAACGCTTCAGCCTGATTTAGAGGACAGAGATGCTAGTCCTGTCAATTGGGATACGGATACTTCAGAAGTTCATCCTGCCATGGAAGCCAATAGCAGTGGAGTGAGTGCGCTCTCTGTACAAGATGGAAGAGCAGGGAGGAAAAGCACTTCTGTAATGGATGACAGCTCCTCAACATGTTCTACAGATTCAGTCCCGTCAGTGGTCACGAACGGCCCCTACAAAGGGAACTCTTTGCCAAACTACAAAAGCCAAACATCACCTAGCAGGTAGTAACACATTAAGCCTTGTTTTATTCTCATGCTACTGGATAGGAACACAGTTGGTATCAATTTGAAATTGTACTTCGGTTTTGTAGAGGAAAGAACCAACGTGGTAAAGAAACACTTGACCAGACTGCTTGGACCCATGACATGGATAATCAGCCGTCTGAGTCTGCGACTGATGCGAGGCTGCATGATGCTTCTGGAAGTTGTAGGGTGGCTGGACCTGAATCAGAGGCTGTTCTCTCCTTGAAGGATCGAATCCAGTGGCTTGAGCAGCATTTAGTTGAGAAGGTTGAAATAGTAGTATCATCTTCCTTCTTATCTGCTTTCTAGTAGGAAAAACTGAAAGTTGAAACTTATGATGATGGGTGTAGGAATTTATTAACTAAATATCAAGCTATGGACTAGCACAGTAAACTTTAGATGTTCAAGCATTAGGTACAAACATACATAGATGTCATTCATGCATCCATGCATATTTGCATTTGCACGTACAAAGTATATATGTATGGATGGATGATTACATGTCTGGCTGCAACTACCAGATCTACTTTGTTGCTACTGAGCAGCACAAGCGGGGTTTTGTTTGGCCTTATAGTCTCACAACATAATTAGTTTCTCTATGACTGCTATATATATATATATATGTGTGTGTGTGTGTGTTTCATCATAATCATCATCATCAAAAGCCTTTTCCCAATGATATGGGGTCAGCTGCATGAATCATGTTCATCCATTCAATATTTTCTCAAGCCACCTCTTCCGTTAAGGCAAGTTTCTTAAAATCTCCTCTCAGAACCTCACTCCACGTCCGTTTCCTTTTCCTCACCCTTTTAGGCCATTCGGCTTACACATTCCTCCTCACTAATGATGTCATTGGTCTTCGTTGTTCATGACCAAACCATCTTAATCAACTTTCCCTCATTTTGCCACTTGCTAGCTCTACTACTATATTTTCATGAATGTGTTCTTTCTAATTTTGTCTGTCCTTGCCTTACCACACATCCATTTCAACATCCTCATCTTGGTTATACTCATTTTATAGATATGTTTCTTGATTGCCCAACATTTTGCTCCATAAAGCATGATCGATCTTATTGCCGTCTTATAGAATTTTCCTTTTAGTCTGATTGGCACACACCAATCACATATAACTCCAGAAGCACATTTCCACTTTAGCCACCCCACTCGAATTCTATGGGCAAGATCCTCCTCAGTCTCTCCTTATGAATAATAGTTACAAGGCAACGAAATTGGTCACTTCGAGGTATCTCCTGGTTGTGAATTTTAATTGGCGTATCATCTCTATGCATATGCGTTTTCTAAGTCAATAAAGACCATGTGCAGATTTTTCCTCATTCTAAAAATTTTCACCATTTGTCCAAGTAAAGAAGATTGCCCTGATGGTCAACTTTCCCGTCATAAATCCAAATTGGTTTTCAAATATCCTTCTCTTTTGCCTTAATATTTGCGGCATCACTCTTTCCCATAGTTTTATAGCGTGGCTCATAAGTTTGATATCTCAGTAGTTTGTGCAGCTCTGTACATCTCTTTTGTTATTATATATTGGCACTACAATACTTCTCCATTCATCTAGCATTTTTATGGTCTTTAAGATATTGTTAAATAATTTAGTAAGCCAGGATAATCCAATTCCTCATTTATTTTACAAATTCAGAACACAGCTGCTCTTGTGGTGGGTCCCCTGGTGAATTTGGGAGCCCCATTTGTGAGGCTACAATTCCTTGTGCCTTTTTCTGGATTTCTAACTGGTACCACTTGGGGTATGTACTTTTGAGTCAGCATCTTGGGTACTGGTTTGCATAGTATTTCTTAAACTTTTAGGTTATCAACTATGTTCAATGTCCAGAGGATATAAGTTCTGAGTCGCTTGAAGGTGGGTGTGTCCTATCTAGTCCTCCTTCAATTTGATCTTTCATGGATCATATAGGATTCCACCCTTCGAGAAATGTCCCAGGGTCAGGGGAAACATTTAACCTCACACCTTTTATTTTGGTTATCCTATTTTGTCCTTATATAATCCTTGCCACATTGTCTAAATGTTAGGCTTTGTAGCATTTTGTCTGTTTTCTAGAAGGCTTACAGGATGCATATCTACCAAGTCTTAAACTAATTTAGGCATTTTCATTTTCACCTGATGAGCTATTGCTTCTGCCTTGGTATCAGGAAGAAGAAGTTAATACACTGCAAAGGAAGCTGTGTGTCAAAGGTCAGGTCGATGTCGAAAGACCCACCAAGCAAATGACTGCAGTGGAAGCATCCTCCTCTCCCAGCAGTCCTGCCAGAAATCCACCCTCCAGTGTGCAGTTGAAGCCAGTGGCAGAGAGCACCACTCTGACCGAGCCAGTTAGGGAGACATCTTCAAACAGCCCCCAGCAAACAGAGAAAGTGGTTCCTCTGAGAACATCACCCCAAATACCTGCCATCTCCAAACCGGATACTCATAAGCCTGCAACTCCATCAAAGCCCACATGTATGCCTATCGAAAGGCCAGCAGCTAACCAAGTGTCTGCAATGTCGAGGCCCTCGAGCGCTCCTCTCATTCCTGGTCCCAGGCCAACTGCTCCTGTTGTTTCCATGGTTCAAACATCACCATTATTAGCACGGTCAGTGAGTGCAGCTGGACGATTGGGCACCGACCCGTCACCAGCAACCAATAGTTATGTTCCTCAGTCCTACAGAAACGCCATAGTTGGAAAAACCATGGGTGCAAGCCCGGTTGGTTTCACTCCTCGTCCTTCAAGTTCTGCAGCAAGCCCTTCTCCAGCATACTCTCAGCCTCCTGCCTTGGCATCATCACCATTGCTTTCACATCAGAGCTCCGCAAAAAGGGGTCAAAGCTCAGGAGGATCCGGCTTTACTTTTGGTTCTGTAACTCCAGAAATTTTGCTGAATCGTCCTCAGTGGTTGGAGTGCTCCCAGCTGGATGCCAATGGCATAGTCTCTGATTCTTCCCTGTTGAATGGCTTTCAAAACCTTGATCTTTATGGTTCTGGTAGTAGTGGGTCCCGGACGTATTTTGCTGATGAGTTCCCAGCCGGTGTATCAGTACGCCAGGCACAGGGAGTGTCGGCGGATGAGTTCCCGCACCTCGATATAATCAACTACCTTTTTGATGAGGAGCACAGCATTGGAAAGGCAGCTAAAGCGAATGCAGTCTTGAGTCCTTACAATGGTCATCACCATCCCAACAATGGTCATCACCACCCCCTGAACCGACAATTTACTTTTCCTAGCGATATGGCTACATCAGCAGATGTGGGCCCCTCAACCAACTCTTGCAGGTTTGATCGGCTGGAGAGCTATCATGATGATGGGATGCGGAGGGCTGGCCCTTTCGAACGAGTGAGTGATGTGGTTCCACTAGTTGGTCTGCCTGCCTATGCTAATGGACATATCGATGGGGTGATTCAAAACCAGTGGCCAGTGGGTGGTGCTGACCTCTCTTTGCTTAGCATGAGGAATACTGACGGTGATCAGTACCCGTATCAGCTGCCTGAGTATTCAAATATGGCGCGTGGGGTCAATGGTTATACTGTATTCCGGCCTTCAAACGGGCATTGAATGGGTCTACTGACAGATTTCGCCTGCAATCAACTGGTCGTCGTCTGTCGAAATAATGTATTTGAGGAAAATTGATGATCTCAGCTTTGGAGTGAGGTTGTAATCCTTTGATTAAGAAATGTTTTGTAAAGAGTGATTCTGCCTTATTTGTTTCCAGTTTGCCTTGTTTGCATGTCCCCTCTGACATGTGTACTTGAATTTGGTGGAATTAACCACGATAGGTTGAATTCTGGCAACAAATCAGACCCTACTGTGGGGCTTGCCGGAATCTGACCACGTTGTGGTTGCTGTAGTATTGCTGTTTTCAGGTTCTTCATCTTTTAAACGGTGCGAAGAAATCATCGTGAATCAATGATCTATAATTACTACTAACAAGCCAATTTTCTCAGCAATGCTAGTTATACTGTCATGAACGAGGGACTATTTCCACAAGTAAGCTGAACTATCTTGTAAGCACCAAAACACTAGTTAGTTTCTTCTCGTGCCCTGAAACAACCCAATAAGGTGAAGGATCTGGGAGGCTACAAAGCAGTTCATAGTGAAATAAGGCTCAAGCAACAATCTGCCGAGTAATTCAAGACAAGCTACCAAAAAAAATACAGAGGATTTGTGGTTTTTCCAAATGCCCCATAGAGAAGGGGTGTGCCAATAGGGTGGTTCCGGTTTGGGTATCAATGTACCTAGAACTGGAAGCTATTATGTTCTGGTATGACAAATCTGGCTCCTATTGGTCCCGATACCTAAACAACACTGGATCCAGATCTGGAACCGATAAATATCCAGTTCTTGGGTACTTGTGTGTTATATGAAAAATGTGAAAACAAAAATAATAATTTTCATACTAAATATTAGAAAAATCTTTTTAACTATGTCAGGTCTGGATCCTATGGTTTCAGTTCCGATTCGTACCAAGAACTAGAACCTATTACATAATTCGGTTCGTGTCTTTTTGGGTTCAGTTCTAAAACAGCTAGTCCCAGAATTAGGGTAAATCAGGACCAGTTCCTATGGGTTTCGGAAATTTAGTATAAATTGACACCCGTACCATAAACTATAGCTATATAAACTGCGAAGAATCCAAGTGGGAAAAAGGATTTCTTTTTTTAGTGCAAAAATGGCAACCCAAACAGATCCCAAGCTTTCATATTTTTTTTCTTCTTCTAAACGTGTTTGTTTCTTTGAATTTGTGTTGTTGTTTAGATCCCAATTTTTACCCAAAAAATATATATATATTTTCAGAGCTTTCTTTGGGGGAAAAAGTTTCCATTTTTAGTGAAAAATGGCAACCCAAATAGACCCCAAGCTTTCATTTTTTTTCCTTCTTCTAAACGTGTTTCTTTCTCTGCATTTGTGTTGTTTGGATCCCAAGAAATATTGTGGAAAAAAATGGCTGTTCTTTTCCGTTTTTCAAAATTTGAATTTCAGCGCCATCTTTTCCGTTTTTGCCCGAGGGTTACAATTCCTTATAACAGAAAAAACAGTAACGCCCCCCCATCTGTTATACCGGCCCCCTTTTAAACCTTGCAATTGAACCCCCTAGTTTATCGGTTGCAAATGGGGCTAGGTTGGGCCGGGTTGGGCTGAAGCCTAAAAGTGTAATACAGGATGATAGAGTGTAATTGTTTCAGTGGTTTTTTCTTGTCCGTCTGTGAATTATCAGAACATTGATTTTTTTTTTTTTTTTTTTTCAAGAGGAGCCCAAGGAAGAATCCGATGATGATGATCTCGGATTCAGTTTAGAGAAACTATTTCTGTTTTTGTTACTTGAGCCTCAGATCAATTGGTTTTGCTCTTTTCTTTTCACCCACCATTGTAATTTGTAGCATTTAAATGTTTAAACTTACAAACTCATATATCAGATTTCAATATAAAGTCATAACTCACAAAAATTTTCATTCCTAATTTGCTGCATTTGTGTTGTTGGACCTCTTGTGTCACTTAATGGCACTCTTGTAAATATATTCTCATATTATGATATATTTATAATTATTCATTCTTGGAAGTATATATATTAACAGAAAATTGTGAAAAAAAAATACAAAATTAAATCAATTTGTAGAAAACAATACTTGTTTCAAAAATTGCAAAAACGAATATACATAGCCGTTCAAATCAGCGTCAACTTTTTTATAATATAATACCCAAAATGCCCTTTTAGTAGCCGATTGAATCGACGACGGACTAAGGCGTCAAATCTAACCTGGTGCTGATTCAATCTGCGACAGATTTAATTTGGCGCCAATTCAATCGGCGTCAGATATTGATTGTGGATTCAACAAAATGAGTTTGGCTCCGTTTCAAATGGAGTCAAAATGAGTTTGGCTTCGTTTGCAATGGCGCCAAATCAGATTTGACTCCGTTTGAAACGGAGCCAAAAAGGTTTTGGCTAGGGTTGCAACTCGGGCGGGTTGGGTCGGGTTAGGTACCAACCCGACCTTTAAAGCTACTAGCCCGAGCCCGAACCCAACCCGAGGTCGAGCCTGAGAATCCCAGCCCGAGCCCAGCCTAATCGGGTTCGTTGGGTTCATCGGGTTCGTCGAGTTGGAAAACCTCTCACTCGAATCGGATTAAAACACCTGAAATCCCTCACGTCTACATCCTCGTCAAGCATTTCTCGGCCTCCTCGGATGCCTGGTTGTGAATGTCCTATGTATCTTGGGCAGCAACTCGATGTTGCAGGGTGAGGGTTATGGGGGAGGGAGAGAGATTTGACAGATTGGGAGTGGGGAGAGAGATATATAGGAGAGGGAGAGAGACGTGTGAGAGATTAGAGAGGAGATAGGGGACCGAGGATGTTTAGACGACAGCAAGGTGAGGGTTAAAACCCTAGCCGTAAGAGAAGAAGACGAGTGGGAGAGAAGAGATGGGATTTAGGTTTAATATATATAGGGGTTTACTACTATACACATATTATATAAATAGTTACATATATTGTCGGGCTCGGGTTGCATAAGGCCTCAACCCGAGCCCAACCCGATTTTAATCGGGTTTGACATTCTTAGGCCCGAGCCCGAGCCCGAGTATTGAAAGGGCTAACCCAACCCGAGCCCAACATTGGGTTGATCCTGTCGGGCTCGGGTTGAGCCCGCCCAAGTTGCAGCCCTAGTTTTGGCGCCATTTGCAATGGAGCCAAATTAGCTGACTCCATTTCAAATGGAGTCAAAACGGTGAGGGTAAAAATGGCGTCAACTTATTGACATTGATATAAACGGCTATGTGTATTCGTTTTTGTAATTTTTGAAAACAAGTATTGTTTTCTACAAATAGATTTAATTTCATATTTTTTTCATAATTTTCTGATATATTAATGACGAACGGAAAAAAAAAAAAAATTTCTTCATCTTCACGTCTCTTTTTCTCTCTCAAATCCTAACAATGTTTTCTAGTTTTCAAATTGGTATTAGTGCATATCCCAAGATAGAAGAGACCTAACCTTGTGAAGAAGAGTATCAGTCTTCTCGTCGTCACTACTAGACTTGCTCGAGCTCCATCTTGCCATTGTCGTTGTTCTTCGCCGCAACTAACCTAAGCTATATCCCGCACATCAAGTTGCTTTGTACTGTTGTTCTCTACTACCAAAGCAACCCTCCTATTGTTGATTTTTTGCTCCCAAAATAGCCCTACCTGCTTCCTTTTTTTTTGCTCTCATAGCAGTCCTTCCCATAGTTACCAAATCGCGAAGCAGCAAAACTTCGCCCACCGAAAAATGTGAGTTAAAACAATTTAGGTTAAAAATAGCCGAGTCAAAAAAAGGTCAAAAAATGAGGACAGCAAAAGATCGATAAGTCAAGACTTCAAGTTTAATACTTTTTCAGTTCAAAACTATGCACTAAAAAAAAACATGTACATATTTGTGCATATACCCATGAAATGTAGATTGGGTAGTAATATAAATAAAATAGTTCCAAAACTATGCGACGCTTCCTTTAAATCTAGTAATAATAAGTAAAACCCATAGTTTCCAAAGTGTATTTCTCATTTATCAAGGTCTCCAAAAGCATAGGAATCTTATATTTTTTTGAAAATATTTTTATAAACACAAAATAGGTAATGTATATTAAAAATGAAATTATTTTTTAATTTAAAAAATGAGTTTTATTCAAATGATTTTTTGAAAATTTTAAAATTATGGGGTTGTTTTTATTGTTGAATATTTATTGTTAATTTCTTTGGCGATGTTTTGAAAACACTATGGTTTTAAACGTTTTTTTTTTCTTCGGAAAATGAGGTTTTCTTTCAAAACGACGTGTTTTAAAAGTGATTTGCTAACTATGGTTATACCTACTGTTTTTTTTTCTCAAAGCAGTGTACTACTATTGCACCCCAGATGTTTGATCTAGTATTTGGCTTAGTTGTTGCCACAGGCAACCACTTTTGTGTTGTTTTATCTACTGTTGCTAAGGTCCCTCACATTCACATTTCAAGTGTTTGACAAAAGTGTCCTAGTGATCAGTTCAGCCTGCTTGGTATTTCACTCTTGCACTCTTAAGTGCTTGATTATTGTTCTTGGGGCTTTATTTTTCTTTTTTGGGAACCTAATAGCGTCCAAAGCTTTGAACCCTCTTATCCATCACAACCAAGAAATTTAATAAAGATAATTATCTTGCTTGGTCTCGGTCTATCTAGATGTATGTTAGTGGCAAAAAGAAGTTTGGCTACCGAAAATCGGAAAACATGATGTTGATCAGGATGTCTTTAAATTAGATACTTGGGACTATGGGAATGTCATTGTTATGGGATGGGTCTTGAATTCAATGGAATTAGATCTAGCTTCCAGTTATCTATTTTATGACACGAAGACTAGTCTATGGGCATCCCTAAAGGAAACATATGGTGAGAAAAAGATTAATATGAAACACATCTACTAACTTCACAGGAAAATAGTCCTCTCCCTCTATGGAACCATAACTCTTGCTCAATGTTATGGTAGCCTGAACAATCAATGGGAAGAATTGAGCTTTTACAAGTCCCTTTCAGAGTTTCTGGATCCTAAGAGTGTTGAGATTCATCGTGCACACAATGAACACTATCAGATCTTTGGCATCTTTGTTAGACTACGTGATGAGTATTCACAACTCTGAATTCAGATTCTGGCTACCTCTCTCAACTTCTTTCTCTTGGGACTGTCTATTCCATTGTTCATAATAAAGATGAGAGTCGTAGTGTGGTGTCTCCTACACAATCTCTGCAATAGGCGTTGGTTCATGATCATGTAGCATTTGTTTACAGACTCTTGTGGGCATACTGAGGCACAGAGTTATGGGCATGGCTGTGGGATGTGGCTGCCCCAAGTGCATTAACTGTAATAGGCATGGTCATACATGTGACACTTGTTACAAGCTTCATGGTTATCCTCCTCGGGGGCCCTTGCATATGTTCATGCTAACTTCACAGATGATAGTGTCCATAAGCCATCGATTCAGCTATTGCGTTGACCCCGCCCACATTGGTCAAGGCAGTTTCCATGAGTAGGACAAGTGCTCTAGAACTTCAATAATACAAGGAGCAGCATGGCACCTCTCTAGCTTCCTCCATTGCATCGACTTTTAGATCCTTAAGTACAACATTGCATGCCTCCTCTCCATCTACCTCTTGGATCATCGATTCAAGAGCTTCAGATCACATGATAGGTAACCATCGTCTTCACTCCCTTACATCATCATTCACTACTTGTGCTTTTGTACGTCCTATGGATGGGTTTTCTACTCCAGTCACTAATGTTGATACATCTACCTTATCTAATGTTCATGTTCCACGTTCACTTCTAACTTGTTATTTGTTAGTAGTCTGACTAAAATTTAAACTGTAGTGTGACATTCTGTCCCACTAATTGCATTTTTTATGATCTAAAGTTGAGGAGGATTTTTGGTATGCAATGTGAAAATGGAGGCCTCCATCTCTTAAAAGGAAGACAACTACCAACTCCTAATCCTACTTTTTGTCATTCCATTGATCATAGTGATACTAGCACTGTCCTTGACCCCAAAAAAAAAAGATACTAGCACTGTCCTTTGGCATGCACGCTTGGGACATGTTCCTTTTCAAACCTAAAGTACTATGTTTACTGAATTTCGTCCATTTTGTGAGAAAAAACAATTGTAATATGAATATGTCAACTACCCAAGCATGTTTGTGCTACTTATCCTCCACATATGAATTGACGTACTATCTCTTTTCTCTTCTTCATTCTGATGTATGGGGGCCCAGCCCCGTCGCTTCCATTGATGGCTTCATTACATTGTTAATTTTATTGATGATTGTTCTAAAGCTACATGGGTATATTTGTTGAAATCAAAGAATGAAATCTTCTCTATGTTTCATATCTTTCATAAAATGGTGTAAATTCAATTCAGTTGGAACATTCTTCCCATTCGGTCCGATAATTGGGGGAGGTGGGGGTTATGTTTCTCATCCTTTTATCAGTTACCACCAGGAACATGACATTGACCATCAACTTTCTTGCCCGCCTCATACTTCAGAGCAGAAGAAAAAAGTTGAGTTGTATTACCATATCTTTTGGAAGTGGCTCACTCTCAATTACGAGGCATGGATGTCCTCATTCGTATTGGTCTATAGCTCTTCTTACTGCTTGTTATATCATAAATAGAATGTCATCTCGGGTTTTAAATGGAAAGTCTCCCTTACAACTTGTTATGTTGGGTATATCTCCTTTTTCGATTCCTCTTAAAGTGTTTGGTTGTAAATGCTTTATACAGAACTTGAGTCTGATTATACGTAAATTGGATGACCACTCCACTAAGTGTCTTTGTTGGGTACTCCACACAACACAGGTTCGATGTTTTGGTCCTATTCGTAGGCGATTTCATGTCTCCATGGATGTTACGTTATTTGAGGACACTCCATATTTTTCATCTCCTTCTCTTACGAATATTGGTGTTCCTTTCCCTATTTTCATTTCTCCAGATCCTCTTTATCTCTATGCAACAGGAAAAGGAGTTGATCGTTTACACTCTCGATCATGAGATACGCCTCACAATATCACATCTCCGCATCCTAGACCTCTTCTTACTCAAGTCCTAGTGCCTCTACAGTTCCTATTCCTGGTTTTGAGTTACTTATTGCTCTCTGCAAGGGTAAGTGGACATGTACTTTTCACAATATCTCTTGTTTTGTATCTCATTTTATATCCTATCAAGTTGTTTCTCCTTATCAGGAATATTTGAGTACTCTCTCTTTTGTTACCATTCCTCGCTCCACTTTTGAGGCATCGAAACAACCTGAATGGAAAGCAACTATATGTTAAAAACTTAATGCCCTTAAGGAAAATGGAACATGAGATCTTGCCTCCTTACCTCCTGAAAAGAAACCTTTTGGTTGTAATTGGGTTTACACTGTTAAGCATTGTGCATATAGGTCTATTGAGCGTTATAAGACACGCCTTGTTGCAAAAGGCTTCACATATGCTTATGGGGTTTATTATAAGGCCACCTTTGCAACAATTTCCAAACTTAACTCAGTCAGGTTTCTAATCTCCATTGCGGCCAATCAGTGATGGCCTCTTTGTCAGCTTGATGTGAAGAACACTTTTCTTCATGATGATCTCGCAGAGGTCTATATGGATCTTCCTCCTGATATTCAGCTTAAAGGGGAGAATGATCAAGTATGTAAGCTGAAAAAGGCTATCTATGGCCTCGAGATTCTCTCGTGCTTGGTTTGAGCAATTCAGTGGCACCGTACTCTATTAGTTGCAAATGTTGTCATGTTGATCATATCGTATTTGTTCATTCATGACAAGAGGGTCGTACTGTCCAACTTGTGTATGTAGATGACAGCATCATTATAGGAGATGATGCATCCTTCATCAGTCATATGAAAAAGATCATGAGCCAAGCCTTTGAAGTTGCTCGCTCCTTTAAAGGCATCTTCATATCCCAAGAAAATACGCTCTTGATATCCTCAATGAGACGGAGAAGTTTGGAGCTTGCACTGCCTCCTCTCCTATGGAACCGAATCACCCTCTTCATGTTGAAAAAGGTGATTCGTTTACTGATCCAAGGATGTATCAATGACTTGTTGAAAAGTTGATTTACCCTACCATCACGCGCCCTAATATCTCTCATGTTGTGAGTGTTGTAAGTCAGTTCATGCAATCACCACGTGTGCCCCATCTTAAGGTTGTTCATCATAACCTTCGGTACCTCAAGTTGAATGTCAATCGTGGGCTCCTTTGTTGATGCGGGAGCATTCAACTACGATGGTCCGCCGCTACACCAAATCAGTGTTTGATCAAGCAAGTGTACCTTATTTTTACTATTTATAATAAATCCCAAAATATTACTATTTATAGTACATCCCAAAATTATTATTTATACTAAATACCGAAATTATTATTCATAGTAAATTCTGATTGAACTATTTTTTGATAAGTGGGCCCCATGAAGATTTGTTTTAATTTAATTAAGATTCTCAGTTGAAATTAAATTGTATTCCCAATTAGAATTTTATTATTGATGAAATTAGTAGTTGACCTGTATTATGACTTTCTTATTTTAGTTTGCTTATAATTAAGAAGTTCAATTCAATTAGAATTAGGAAACTTCAAGTAGGGAGTCTTATAAAAGGTGATGTACCCTTTGATTTTAAAAAATGACTTATTATGAATAAAATTTGATATTAATTTTCTCTTTGAGGAATTATCTCATGGTGTGAAAACACACTCTTCCTTGGTGCAAAACCAAGCTATTTTGCTGCGAAGTTGACAGTCCTTTTTTCAAATCACAGAGCGGTTCTCTCATCCTGCGTCATTTATGCTAGATATGGTCACCTAAACATAATGGGATACTCGGATACTGACTGGGTTAGCATTGCCACTAATAGACAATCTACTTCTGGTTTTTACATGTTCTTAGGTGGCAACTTACTCACTTGGAAGAATTAAAAGAAACCAGTTATTTCACGATCGAGTGTCGAAACCAAGGATGGAGCTATTGCTCATGGATGTTGTGAGCTCATGTGATTGACGACTTTCCTAGTTGAGCTGAATTTTTTTGTTATGACACTATATTGTGATAACCAGGCAGCCATTCATATTGCATCGAATGCGGTCCTACATGAGATTACCAAGCATATCAAAGTCGACATTCACTTAGTTCGAGAAAAAAATGCTTATGGGTTTATCTCTACTCCATACAAGCACACCTGCAAATCGTTGGCAGACATTTTTACTGAAGCCCTTGGTCCCTCGTCTTCAAGAGATCTTTGGCAAGCTGTACATGATAAAACTATATGCTCCAACTTGAGGGGGAGTGTTGTTGAACCTCTTGTATCGCTTAATGGCACTGTTGAAATTATATTCTCATGTAATGACATGTCATTATTCATTCTTTTGTGTGTGTGTGTGTGTGTCTCGTAATGAAAGACAATAAAGAAGATAATTTTTTTTCTTCCTCCTCACAAATCTCCCTCTCTCAAACCCTAACAGTGTTCTCTAATTTTCAACTATTTGCGCATACTTTTTAAGTAAATCAAGGAAACATAAGAAATATTTTAGTTTTGTGAACCATGGTTCTTTGTTTGTGGGAGTATAGTTTTCGAATTTTCGGAGCTCAGTTTCCAAATTTTGGGAGCGGTTTCAACATAGTGGAAGCACGATCCAAAAGATGTTGGAGTGCAGTTTGAGAGCGGGACTGCCACACTATTTAGAAGGTTCCGGTTACTAAGAGATGACTCAAAAGGCTTCAATACCAAAATAGGCAAAAACTCTTATACCAAATTCTTCAGATAAAAAAATGAACACCATTACAAAATTATGGAGCATATTCTGCCGAAACTCAGCAAATGAACCTGTACATGTGTAACACTATTTATATAAATCCAGTTCGGGTGAAAAAGGAGAACCGGCATGGACTGACATGTATAAATTCAATTTGTTTGAACTTTACAAAACCTTGAAGTAGTTGGATTGATTTGCTTTTGACAGTATTACAACCCACTTGAAAGGTAAATTGAATTACGACATAAATATTTCAACAGCCCGGATGTACATCTAAAAGAAAATAATGCCCCCACTAGGGAAAGAAATCCCTGACACATGATAGCTATAAATGTATCACTTTCACCCTTCATTAAAAAACAGAGAATTTTACAACAGAAGGGAGTGAAAGACAATGTCTCAATGGGTGAGGAAAGAGGCATTTCCCATTGGAAGCATTCAATTATGTATTGCACAGGGAAGTAAAAGAAACAGCCTTAATCCAGTGGCAAAAAGAACATATGCCCACCCCCTTGATGTAAAGGGCTCTAATGTGATTCTACAGAAACTGAAAGTAACTAAATTGAGAAAGAGACGGACAAAGAGACAGATCGGAAAAGAACCCTTCCCACATAGCGTAATGTGAGAAGGTCATTACTCGGCATGTGGCAATAAGAACATGAAGCCTAAATTCTCACGAATAAGCGGTGGTGGTTCAATGTCGGATAAATCAATCTGTTCCATTGACTTTGATATGTCATCAACTGAAAATGGTATGCTGCAGCATGAAAGACGGGAAGAGGTCCGTAATCACCACATTTCCATGAGAAGTAAACAAAAAGAAAATGCAAGAGAACACTTAAATCATTTTCTAACCTCGAATCGTCATCCAACAGGAAAGAACTGCTGACAGCGTTGTTTGAATCTTCAGTCATCAATACCCTCAAGTTGGATATAACCTAGCCAGAGACATCATACAGCGCAACTAACCATAGTCAGGTACAACCTAAATGCTAGCTACTGAAGACATAAATTATCTAGCCCATTACATGATGATAGTTTGGGTAATGGCATCTATAATAACTTACATCCGAGGACACACTATGTGTGCCATACTTGTCATCCCAGTACATTGTACTGATCCGGTACAGCTGCTGTATACTGAGCACCTGTGGATGGAGAAGTGAAGCTGGTTGAGATCCAAGGATGAAGTGCATGGAGAAATAAAAAAGCTATCTTGGAATCCTTAAAAAGCACAACTTACCGGGCACATGTCATGGCTTATTTCATCTAGTGTCTTCTTTGGCTTTTGATGTATGACCTGAAACAGGCAATTGAATATATCAAGAAAATTCCAACTTCTGGACAACTCTATAATGGTAGTTTTTCCATGTTTTCTCTGCCATGGTGGACCACTTGCACTGCCGCTCTTATGCTAATGAATATAACAAGCAGTTGTTGAAGGGCATTGAGATTAACAGAAAAATAAAATAAATACCAGGAACCCAATAGCCTGTCTGATATGCTTGAGCTCATCCCAAGCTGAACCTGCATACTGCATTTTTTTTGTTTACTCAGGAACTTAGAAAAGCACAAGAACAATAAGGAAGTCAGATGGCATTAAAATAAAGGCACCTCATCGGTTGCCTTATAGCACCAATCTTCCAGTTCCGCCAACCCTGCCTTGACATATTCACCATTACTAAACGAGCAGCACTCTCGCCTTAATAGAAGGCTGCAACCAGAAGGACGACGTGACCATAAGAAACAACTTTTCGTACAGTATAAATATCCAAAACATCCAAACATTAGCAATGCCTGTAGACACCATACCTGTTAAATAATTGCACATTGATGAAAGAAAATATTTGTGTGAATACTTTACGGACCAGAAATGGTGGCACCTGAGAAGAGCAAGGTATGCCAAAAGTACATGAGAAATGTACTTCCAAAATAAGAAATTAAAATAAAACAAAGATGACCCTCCAATTAGAGTTCAACTGATTGAGGGTTCAGGGCAAACAACTTGCTGCGTCGGCAAAGTCACACTTCGCTTGGGCACCTACTTGAGTGGAGTCATACCATGGCCTTGACATTCAGAATAAAGGAAAGGAGAACACAGAGAGAAATGACAAAAACCAACAGAGATTCCACTAACGTGATTGGCTTTCAATGTATTCAAGAAATTTCCAAGGCTCTTCACAATCCCTTGCCAGTGAGCAATCAAAGCCTGCTGAGCAGCATTTGCGAGTGAACAAAATGATCCCTTAACTAAGCTTGCTCTGGATGTTCTTGGCGCCTACACCATCCAATCCATACATGCACAATAGGAGAGTATCACAACAATGAAGATAACACGAAACCATTACTTTTGCCAATAAAATGTCACTCGTAAGTGCATAAATTAACAGATCCGAGTACCTGGATGCACAACCCGAGCAATGGAGAGATCTCTTTCTTCAGATTATCTCGGATCATTCCATATATCTTTTCTACATATGCTGTAAGTTGTTGTTTGAAAAGCAAAGCAGGGTATTTGGCTTCAACTTGGCGCAAGGTGTCTACACCACCAATTATCCCGCCATTGACGAAAGAAAGATTAACGCCTTGTGGAGTTCCCCTGAAACTCTGAAATAAAAACATAGACATAACGTAAACCTTACGAAAGATTTCCTTAAAAGCAAAATAACTTTAGATACAACTTGCTTACCTGAGTCATCCTTCCAAATAGCGTAGCTGATGATGATCGACGGCGTTGTGGAGCCATGCCAGCTGCACCACTCGCTTTTAGTGTGCGCTGGAGTAGCAACAACAACGTCGAGGCATTGGACAACCAATAGGCTAAGACATCATTGTTCTCCGGGGTCTTCAATACATAAAGTACTAATTAAGTTCAAAAGAGGCCTCTGATACAGTAAAATAAAAACACCATACCAGCATAGAAGATTAGACAGTTCAAACCTCAATAGCATTGCCAATTGTCTGAATAATCCGGTCAAAAACACTGGTGCGCTCAACTTCGAACGATCTCCACTGGAGAAGGCACTTGTATATGATACATGCAGCAATTGGTCTGCTCCCTGTGAAGCCTAGCTGTTGTGTGATACACCTAATGAGCAAGTCCTGATTCTCCTGCTGTTTCTCATTGAGTGATTTCTGTGGTTTCTCCTCTACTTCAGAAAGTTCCCTTGGGGTTGAAGCACTGTGCGGATCCTAGCACATTTTCACATGTGATCAATAGAAGACAAAGTCAAAAGCACAATTTGATAAAAAATCTATACATACTATAATCCTCAAAGAACTTCCACTTACTACAGTTGTCTTTGTATCACCACCCACAATGTGACCACCCTCATTACTCCTCTGTCAATTATCAGACAACAGAACCATCACCTAAAACATCTGAGGTGAAAACTCATAATTGACAGTCCAACAAAAGATGCTTATTTTAGGATTTAGGAGTACCTGAATACTTGATTTATGGCGCCCGGAGAGGAACTTACTATTGGGTGCCATGGACAGAGCCTGCTGACGAAGAACTTGATTCTCTGATTCTAAGTTGGAAAGCTTCTCTTCAAGCCTAATTGCAAAAGCAAGAGTATTCCATTAACGGTACCAGATAAAATGGAGAGGGAGACTGGCCAATTTTTAATATAAAGATGCAAATGATGGCTCATCAGTAGATGGCCTCATGTCATATTTTTATTTGAGGAACACCAACATATGTAACTTGAAGCAAACATGCATATCGGTGTTGGATATGGACACATGAAGTCAAAAAACCAAAGGAAATTTAAATAAGTGCACCTCAATATGCCATAACATAAGATTCAAAAATATTTAATATAACTATGTAGATATAATGAACACTTAGAAATATAGCAAAAATGTTAATGCATATCTCCTTGTCATCACATTAAGTTCATTCTTATTGTAACTTCGGTCAAAGTACATCAACAGATCGCAGTGTTTTGACCGAAATATTACACTTCATATAAGCAGAAAAGTAGAAATTTCATTGTTAACGAAATATTTCACAAAATAATAGTTGAAATTTTACGGTTTTTCCAAGTAAACTATATTTCATGTCGAGCTCCACCGAAATCAAATATTTCGATATTTAATACCTTGACGCATAACTAATTAGCTCCAATGGATAAGTAGAAGAATAAAAGAGAGGGCAGTCTGATGTGCCTCGAATGCATTAGATAATCTTGTGCATAGCTGTTGAATGAAGTCTCTAAAGAATTTGAAGCGATCTGGAAATCTCTGATAGAGTGTTGGATCTAATACATGATCACCACTTATCGTTGAGTCCTTTACCTTAAGCTCAAGAGTCTTTCCAAACTCAATCATCAGTTAGATGAGCAAGTTTCACCAAATCAGAGCTAACTCCTCTAAATAATAGTATATCCCCGTGGAGTAGAAGAAATCTCAAGATCCACGAAATGGGTAAGTACTATAAGATTCTTCCATCTTAAAGCAAGATTGAAGAATTTCCTCTGTTTGAGTAATACCATCCTCATCGTCACTTATAAGCAAGAGATCATCCACATACACAAACAGAATAATGAGCCCACAGGAACGCTTGAACAAAAATGGGGAGTGGTTAAACAAACTCTGTCTAAAACCAACGGCAAATATAATACCCCAAATTTTCTCAAATCAAGACCCAGGGGATTGCTTCATACCATAAACGGACTTCTTTAATCTACACAGTCTCTTGCAAATCACAATGCAAGAAAGCATTTTTGACATCCATAAACATTAACGCAGCTGCCAAAGAAATTTGTGTGTATGGTCGTAATCTTCATAACTAGAACGAAGGTCTCAATCATAGTCAATACCATGTTATCTCCTCTATCCCTAAGCAATATCTTGGCCTTATATTCATTAATAGTGCCATCCAACCAGAGTTTCAGCTATACCATCTTCTCATAATTTGATTCCCATGAGTTTTGAGAAACAAGTTCAAAGGTATTTATTTTCTTTTAAAGCCCTTTGGTGTAGGCATGGATTAAAGTCTCGGTCCCAAGGTACAGCTCAGTAAGTTACTAAAACAAGACGTTCGACAGAGATGGTACGATTCAAAGCAAGACAATGGAGAGACAGTACGAGACAAACTACCAATGGGTGGTGCCGCCCCAAACAACCACAAAATAAATGGGAATATGTTAGAGGTTTAGAGAATAGAAGGTTTATAAGAGGAATCAACCAGGCTGTGAGGGGTTAGGGATATTTTTAAGAGTTTTCAATCTTAAAAGAGGTTGCAGATCTAGATAGGGTATAGGCCACTGTTTGAGTAATACCATCCTCAGCGTCACTTATAAGCAAGAGATCATCCACATACACAAACAGAATAGTGAGCCCACAGGAACGCTTGTACAAAAATGGGGAGTGATTAAACAAACTCTGTCTAAAACCAACGGCAAATATAATACCCCAAATTTTCTCAAATCAGGCCCCAGGGGATTGCTTCATACCATAAACGGACTTCTTTAATCTACACAGTCTCTTGCAAATCACGATGCAAGAAAGCATTTTTGACATCCATAAACGTTAACGCAGCTGCCAAAGAAATTTGTGTGTATGGTCGTAATCTTCATAACTAGAACGAAGGTCTCAATCATAGTCAATACCATGTTATCTCCTCTATCCCTAAGCAATATCTTGGCCTTATATTCATTAATAGTGCCATCCAACCAGAGTTTCAGCTATACCATCTTCTCATAATTTGATTCCCATGAGTTTTGAGAACAAGTTCAAAGGTATTTATTTTCTTTTAAAGCCCTTTGGTGTAGGCATGGATTAAAGTCTTGGTCCCAAGATACAGCTCAGTAAGTTACTAAAACAAGACGTTCGACAGAGATGGTACGATTCAAAGCAAGACAATGGAGAGACAGTACGAGACAAACTACCAATGGGTGGTGCGGCCCCAAACAACCACAAAATAAAAGGGAATATGTTAGAGGTTTAGAGAATAGAAGGTTTATAGGAGGAAATCAACCAGGCTGTGAGGGGTTAGGGATATTTTTAAGAGTTTTCAATCTTAAAAGAGGTTGCAGATCTTGATAGGGTATAGGCCTGTAGGATATAACAGTTACAGATTTTTAAAAAACTGCTTCAAGGAGTCAGCACACGAGAGTTAGCACGACAATAGAGAGAGGATTCAGCGTCTTCCAAGTCAATAAAAGCTTTATGTTCAAACATAAGACATTTTGATTGTTTTGAAAAAGAGCAGCTAAATGTTATTAATAGATGTGTTAGGAAACAATCTCTAGTATCTCCTAGGTTCAACCTTTTAATTGCAAATACTTACCAAAACCTTTCCTAAATCAAACACTTCTAAAACTCCAACCTACTCTCAGACGTGAAATAAAAGACTTTCCTAACCTAATGTGATTCAAATTAGAACTACTTCTAGAGAATTGAAGAAAGTTTAAAAAAAGATGCCTACTTAAGACCAACCCTACTTAAAAACAATACTAAACTGACCTAAATCCATCAGACTTTTAAGAACTCCTTTTCATTGAGTCCTAAATAAAATAACTCAACTTGCAATCCCTCGATAAATCTCCATCATGTTCATATTTTGGCCAGAACTCACTCAAATCATGTCTGAATTGCACAATATTGAGCTCGTACATAGGTAATTGAATAAGATTTCTAATGGTGCCAAAGCTGAGGAATTCAAACACTTTATGAGAAAGAAAAATACGACCATAAATGTAGTGAAAGATTGGACTACATCACCCTTAGCTCTTCACACATGGCTTCTGTGCCTGCTCAAAACCCTGTTTAGATGAAGTATGAATGTACATAGAATCTAAAGGAGCTAACAATAGAATTCAAATGACAACTGATTAAAAAAAAGATATAATTCAAATGACAAAGACTTACAGAAAGTAAACGAGGAGGAGAATGATGCAAAGCTGATGACGGGGGCTCAAACAGCATTGCTTTATGCAGACCTTGCACTGGTACTAGTGTAGGAGGGGGGATAAAATATTTTATTTTAGTGACGGACTTGCAAAGGCTACACAGTACATGGAGAATTCAAGACACAGGAAGCACAATATAGATGGAAAGATTGAAACGCTTGACATATTAAAATTGTTGAAGCTATTTGTTCTTTAGAAATATAAGAAGTCTAGAAACTAATACACTGAGAAGGATCAAACAGTTGGGAAACTTCCTGTCCTACCTCATATCCAAGAAACAACAGTTAGTATATTGTTCAAAATATTTCACATATTTTGATCATGGAAAATGCATACAGAAAATACAGGCAAGTGGACAAAGCAAAAAAACAATTTACTCGTATAACAACTCGAAGTAGTGTAACATATTCCTATCATTAGGTGGAGGAATCCGGATAATTAAATCAACTTTCTAATTGTTTTGAACTAAATAAAGTTAGGTAACTTAGAGTCAACCAAGAGAGTACAAATAGTTTTCACCACAACATGATTTTTCCACTTAGCGGTTCCATTTTGCTGGTACGTATGAGACAAGACTAATGACGAACACTTCCCTAGTTAAAAAGGAATTGTTTGAACTCATTGGAATCATACGAATTGCTTTCTGTTTCTTGCTAACTGAATAGGTACCATTCCTACGAATTTTTTTGAACTAGAGTTTTTGAGTGCATACAGTAGTAACAATACAACCAAATCATCTATAAAAAGCTCAAAGTAGACAGATTCCTCTCTGAAATCATAGGAACAGGACCCCACACATTCACTATGAATCAAGTCAAAGGTGCACTAGACTTAAAGAGGAAATAAAAAGAAATGGTAAATGAGAACTGTTACCAAATGATAAGGTCCTACAAGCAATATAATGAATAATTTTACTATCACCAAATCTGTCCATTAACAAGCTCATATGAAGCATAGATAATACTTGAATGTGTGTAGCCTAGCCTATGGTGCCAAAGGACCCACATTTTATTAGACTAGCCTCTAACCCAGGTGCAACAAAACATGTACTGCAAAAATTTGAAGGAACAAAATCCATTAGAAAAAGTCATCGAATGCCCCCTCCTGGTCACTTTCCCAATTAACAGGTCCTGCACAATGCAACCATAACAAGAAAACAACATAATATAGTTATTGTCAACAAGTTGTCCTGCTGAAATAAGACAATGACAACTTAGGAACGTAACAGAAATATATGAAGAAACTAATGAACTAGAAAATTTCTCCCTATTAATATTTAGAATTTCTTGATGACCTTGATAGGGCTTGGGTTAGACTCTGATGATGACTAGTCAACTATGATGTAGACTGGTCCTCTGATTAGATGCACTGGAATCTGAGTATTGAGTAAGAGTAACACCATGAGAACTAGACTGACCTGAATTCTCTGCTGGCAAAAGATCATGAACTATCTGGCAGAGATCAACAGGAGTGAGGAAAGAGAAGGTTGCTGGAGTTGGTGCCAGAGTTGGAAAAGTGAAAGCAGTGGAAGTAGCATAAAACTGATCATCTATATCAATGGGCCCTGAATTGGAACTTGATTTTGGTGACGTACACAAGATCATTTTCAGCTCTGAGAAGCACTGAATCATCCTGAGATACACTAGATCATATCTATTATTAGTCGCATGACATGGTGTGCATTTTTATAACTTAAATGTTAATTTGGTAATTGAAATTACATGCAAATATTTAATAAAAATAAGGAGAGGTGATTGACTAGTATGGTGCTGCCCCCCTCCCCCCCTTTCAAATTGGTACCAGATGAAGTTAAAAAGGCTAGGGATCTAGTAACGAGGTTATTTTTTTCTTGGTTATGCACATAGTCCCTCCATTGTTATTCCTTCTTTTTTTACCTCTTACCATCATCGTGTTTCTTTTATTAGTGACAATTCTAAAGTCACTTTTCGATCTATCTTATAAGGTCCAAAGATGAGGTAATTTCAACCTTTATGATGGTTCAGACTCTTTTTTTAAATGAATAAATGAAATCTTTTAAAAGAAGAAAAGGAGTAAACCCCACTATACAAATGATAAGAAAAATGGGAGGAAGAAAGAGCAAGGGACGAAGGCCCTCAACAACTAACAGCTTGCAAGCTGTACAACACAAAAGTACATAATCCTTTAAATGGAATTCCTTGAAGTTGGCAAGAGTGGAAGGCTAATAGTAAACTGTGGCTCTACTCTTCATAACGAAGTCTCAAGCACCCCAACCTTGTCCTGGAAAATATGGCTGTTCTCTCCTTCTAAATGACCCAATAAATAGCAAAAGGAAGAAATCTCCAAAGAATGCGACCACCAGGACTAAAAGCATCAGGATACCACCCAAGAAGGAGGTCAAGCACACTCTTTTGGACAATACAACTAATTCCATATAACTGAAAACCACTCATCATACCTCGCTAGCAAACTTGCAATGGATAAGCAACTTGTCTATTGACTCGGCACCAGCCTTACACTTGAACACATATTCGACGTGATGTTTTTGCTAAAAAAGTAGTCGACCGTAAGAACTTTGTTGTATTCCATTGGCACATAGAAAAAAGCCTACCTTGGATCACACTAGGGTGCCCCACAGTATACCTGTCAGGAAGGAAGAATGCACCGAAGAAGCAAATGCTGAAAAGAAAAACCACACTGAAAAGTATCCCTTAAAAGACCAATGAAAAAGGAATCCCTTAGAATCCCACCGTCACACCCACTTATCCGCCTCTTTCATTGACACTTGCACTACCCTAAGTCATCTAAGAAGATTAGCAAGATCTTCCATCTCTCAGTATTGCAAACTCCCAAACCACTACTTGACTTGGGAAGACAACCCACATTCCAATTGACCAAATGATACCGGCAATGGTAATATTTGTCGCACCAGAGGAAGTCCCTAATCAATTTCTCTAGCCTGTAAAAAGGGATAGAAAATAAATAGAAAGGCTAAAGAGCGTACTCTTGATAAGGACCATTTTCCCTCTTTCGGTACATTCTAAGAGTTCCAACAGGCAAGCCTTTTGTCAAATCTTTCAATCACAGGATCCCACGGAGCCTTGGAATGAAACCAGCTCTAAGAGGAAGGCCTAGATAAAATGTTGGTAAGCAACCGGCCCATAGCCCATAGCCCATAGCCCATAGCCCAAAATCCCTGCATAAGTCTCCAACCCTTCTACTCCTCATATGCCAAAAATCTTAGACTTTGCTGGACTAACACACAACCCAGAAACACTTTCGAAACAACACATAAGGTGTCTGAGAAAAAGCACCTGCTCAGGAGATGCCTCAAGAACAACAATGTGTCATCAGCAAACTGTAAGTGGGAAATCATCAAAGATCCATTCCCGACTCCAAAACCCTCCAAGAAGCCACCTTCGACAACCCTCGAGACCATGCGTCCAAAGGCTTCTGCCATCATAATGAAAAAAAAGGGAGAAAGAGGGTCTCCGTGTTAAGGCCTCCTAGAACTCCTAAAATAACATGTCAGGGAACCGTTCTCTAAGATAGAAAAAGACGCTAAGGAAATGCATATACGAACCCGCTCTCTCCATTTAGTGCCAAACCCCAGTCTCCCAAGAACATAATCTAGAATGTCCCAATTGACATGATCATAAGCCTTCTCCAAGTCTAACTTGCAAACGACTCCAGGACTACCAACACGATTTCTCTGAACTATTGCTAGGTCTCTCTCCATCGGCCAAGACCTTCAATGCAGTACCAATATCCTCTTCTCTAATGGTAACACCCCTAATATCTGTAACACTACCCTCCTTTTCTACGATAGAGAATGGCGTGCTCCTTTCAACAATGGCTTTAAGAAGTGTGAAGGTCTCAGAAACATGATCCTAAAAATATAAACCTATAGCTCCTCCAATAGTTAATATGTTGAAGACCAACCAGAGTAGCCTCGAAATCCTTGCTTGACATGCAAAATATAATATGGCCCTTCTAGTTAAGATGTGGCACTCTGCTACCTACACCACCCTCCTCTGTTCCCCCATACCTCAAAGCATGGACTAATAATCTAATCTGGAAATCCTCCCAAGAAGCAGAAGCCGGCAAAAAAAGCCTACAGAAGCCAAAGCATCCCCCTTGTCATCACTTAACCATATTCATTGAGAGGGAGCATCAACATCTGACCCTACAAACTCCAAGGATTGGGTTGGCTCCCGTGTTATCGAGACCGACCTCCCATAACACTGGGCCTTACAAGGCTCCTCTACGCACACCGAGTTAAAGTCATATCCACCATGCATTGTAGTCACTTAGTTCTCAGATTGAATTGTAGATGGCTCAAACCAACTTTAGACCTCCTTTTTTTTTTATAAAGAAGAATATATTAGAGAAGGGAAAGAAAGATACAAAGACCAGAGGGAGGTTGAGAAGACCTCCAAAGAAAAGAAGAAAGGGAGACCTAAGAGCCTCTATGCATAATGGAATCCCATCTAAAAACTAGGTCCTCAAAAGATAGACCTCTACATTCCTCGAAGAGCTTGGACCACAAGAAGAGCATAGCCTTGATGGACAGAGAGGTATCAAAAATAGAAGCCTCCTTTCTCTCAAAAGCTCTCATATTTCTCTCTTTCCAGATGCCCCACCAAATCGCAAAAGGCAAAAAGCTCCAAAGTCTGCTACCGCACGATGTAAAGCTTGGGCACTTCCAGCTTCGCAAGGTGTCTAAGACCGATTCAGAGAGCACCCAGCTTATGCCAAAAGACCCGAAGAATAAGCTCCAAATCTCCCAAGCAATCTTGCAGTGTAAAAGCAGATGGTTGACTGATTCACCGGCTTGTTTGCACATGAAGCAACAGTTGGCCAAAGCCCAGTTCCTCTTCATAAGGTTATCCAAAGTAAGGATCCGGTCCAAAGCAGCACACCATACGAAGAACGCAACTCTCGATTGGACCTTGGAACCCCACGCAATGGCTTTCGGGAAAGGGGGTCTGACAGAAGTGTTATCAGGCTCGTGATCTACTCTTCGGTTCTTGTCCAACAACTCATAGAAAGATTGGACAGAGAAGACTCCATCAGACCTCCCGTCCCACCTAATGACATCTTCTCAAGATCTGTCAAGAGGCACCCCCTCCAGTCTAGCCAGGAGATTAGCCAAAGCTGGGATTTCCCAATCATTCAAATTTCGCCTAAAACCAAGGTTCCAGGACGAATCCATGCATACCCCTACCTGATGTTGCTGAATCGTACCAAGCTTGTTCTTTGAGATCTCGAAGAGTTGGGGAAAGTCAGTCCTTAAGGCCTTGTCACCACACCAAACATCATGCCAGAAGCGGACCCTATTCCCCACACCCACTTTGAACCTGATCCCTGTCATGAAAAGAGGAGTTATCTTCATGATCCCTTTCCAGACGCCGCATCCATACGAGGATTTGGCCTCCCTAGCATTCCACTCCATTGGCTCAACGCCATGCCTGGCCACGATAACGCTTCTCCATAAACTTTCAAACTATACAGCAAATCGCCACAACCATTTTCCCAAGAGAACCCGGTTCATCATCCTCAAATCATTGATGCCTAGGCCTCCCATATTTTTGGGGGAGCAGATCAACTTCCAATCAACCAGGGGATAACCTTTACCATCAGACCTCCCAACCCACAGAAATCTCCGAAAGACGCACTCCAATCTCTTAGCCACCGCGGCCGAGATGGAGAAAAGGGATAGGAAATAGACGGGGATATTGGAAAGGGTGCTTTTGATAAGGCTCTCCAAGAGGCATACCCAAATAAGAGCTCGGGAGAGAAGCAACTAAAAAACCAAGAGATGTGGCTAGAAACTCAGCATTGTCGACCTCATCGACCGGATACAACTTGCTCTTGTTGAAGTTCACCCTAAGGCCAGAGACTGCCTCAAAGCAGGCAAGGATCCCTTTCAACATAATGCATTGGTCCCGGTCAGCCCCCAGGAAAACTAAGGTGTCGTCAGCAAACTGCAAGTGAGATATCATAGGGCCTGAAGCCCCTACACGAATCCCGCCAACAAACTGCTATCCACCACCTTGACAATCAGTCTGCCAAGAGCCTCCGCCACTAGATTGAATAGAAGAGGGGAAAGGGGGTCCCCCTGCCTGAGGCCCCTGAAGCTCCTGAAGAAACCCACCGGCAACCCATTGACAAGGATAAAGAAAGAGGCCGAAGAAATGTATTTAAAGATCCAACGCCTCCAAATCAGGCCGAAACCCATCCTCTGCATCAAATAGTCTAGGAAGTCCCAAGAGACTGATCATAGGCTTTGCATAAATCAATTTTGCACACAATACCTGGCTCCTTAGCTTTGAGTCTGGCGTCAATACATCCATTCGCCACGAGCACTCCATCAAGGATCCGTCTCCCTGGAACGAAAGCACCCTGGGCTGGAGAGATCACTCCAGAGATAACCTCCATCAGTCTAGAGGCTAGGACTTTAGCGTGCACCTTGTAGAAGCTGCCCACGAGACTAATCAGTCTAAAGTCTGAGATATTCACAGCTCCTTGAATTTTCGGAATGAGAACTAGGAAAGTGATGTTCAACCAAAGATCAAGGAAACATTCTTGCTGGAAATCCACAATGGTTGCCATAAAGTCTTCTCTAACAATCTCCCAGCAGTGACTGAAAAAAGCTAGAGAGAACCCGTCTAGCCCAGGGGCTTTATCTCCTTCAATTACCTTGATAGCACTGCAAACCTCGTCCTCCAGATGTCTTTCTAACCGGGAGGCCTGGGCCAGCGTAATCTAGTCAAAAGCTATGTTTTAAAACTCGCCGAGTCGACTCGATCGTATTTCGAGTCGACTCGGCATACAAACTCGGATTTGCATAGTCCGACGAGTTGACTCGGACAATCGTCCGAGTTGACTCACAATTCAGTCGAGTCACCCGTTTAAAGGCCGAGTCCAATCAAAACTCAAATTTTTTTCTGATTTTCTAAATGTTTTTTTTGTATTTGTTTGCTATTTTCAAAGTTTTTCTTAATAAATTTTATTTTTTATATATTTAAATAAACAATAATCAATTTAATGACTCGCCGAGTCAACTCCCGAGTCATCGAGGTGACTCGGCCCAATGTACTTCCGAGCCGAGTCCGAGTTCCGAGTTTTAAAACATAGGTCAAAAGACAAACCGTTCAACTCCGGGCGATGAATAGAGATTTCTGAGTACGGCTTGGAATAGAACTCTACCACTCCTTTCCTAATCTCTTCATCGTCCTCCAAAATGGCCCCATTAATCTCGGCGATGTGATTGAATCTACGTCTAGCATTGGCAAAACGGTGAAAGAATTTAGTATTTCCATCACCCTCCTTGAGCCATTTCACTCTAGATTTCTGGCGCCAGCTAATCTCTTCCATCTTGGCAAGGTTCTGAAATCTCACTTTCAAGTCTATCCGCTTGCAAATCTCTTCCTCGAACTAGGTCTCTTCTTCTTCTTTCCTGTCTAAGCTAGTAATCTGGTCCAAGAGGTCAAGCATCTTAGCGTCTATGCGTCCCAACACGTCTCGATTCCACTCGATAAGCTTCCCCTTCAGCGCTTTAAGTTTCTTACGCAACACAGCTCCAGCTCTTCCTTGAAAAGAGAAGGAATTCCACCATCCCCTGACAAGGTCAGCGAAGTTCTGCTCCAAGAGCCACATGTTCTCAAACTTAAAAGGCTTGGCCCGATGAATGATACCCCCGGTATCTAGTAAGATCGGGGCATGATCAGAAGTGGGTCTCGGCAACACCCGCTGCAACATTGAAGGGTAGTGCTCGTCCCAGGAACCCGAGATCAGAAAGCGGTCCAGCCTACATAGCATAGGATACATCTGATTGTTGGACCACGTAAAAGATCCCCCAGCCAAAGGTAGGTCCAAAAGCCCGAAGCCCTGAATGAACTCGCCAAACTCCAGCATACTCTTGTTCGGCCGACATCCATTAGACTTCTCCGACGGAAACCGAATAACATTGAAATTGCCCCCAATGCACCAAGGGAGATCCCAATACCCAGCAATATCCTCTAGCTCCCAAAATTGGGGCCTTAAACCTCTATCGGTAGGACCATAAACACACATGAGCACCCAACAAAAACTGTCAACGATCGATCGGCACGCCAAGGATACGGAAAAAGCCCCAATCAAGTCCTCAGTAACGTCAACAACCTCAGAGTCCCATAAAACCAAGATCCCCCTGAATTGCCTATGGCGGGTAGAGCACACCAACCACTCTCTCGCTTGCCCCAGAGGCCCGAGATAAATCCTGGCGGAATGGCTTCCATCTTGGTCTCTTGGAGAAGAATGATCTGAGCCCCACTATCTTTAATAATGCGCTTGACCGTGGCATGCTTCGAAGAGCCACCCAGCCCCCTCACATTCCAAGACAAAATTTTAGGGTTCGACATAACGCAAACAATAACCACCCTACCACCGACTAAGAATCACGAGATTAGGGACTTCCCACTAGACCTCTCCTGCAAGTTCTGAATGCCAGGAGGTTTTCAGCCCCGGCCTCAGCTAGTCCCAATCTGCGAAATTCCCTTCGGGTTTTAGGGGACCATGGAGTAACGACTAGAGGCAAAGAGCTAATTGTCTCCCAATCTGGGTCCTGATCTACTGTTGCTACAAAGTTTAGCTTATCTTCTGATGTTTTCTGAGCGATAGCATTGACTAAAGGGAAAGGGCTCCTTGCCCCCTCTTCCTCTGATCCTTGACCTCCATCATAGAAGTCCTCAGAACTCGATTTATCTCTGCTTGTTGACCAAGTTTGAGATACCACACCCCTGTTTGCTATGCTGATGAGGAGCTCAGCTGCCTTGTGGCCATATCTACTAAAAGAGACACCCAAGATAGCTCCCATTGAAATAATGGGATGGGATTGAGTTAGAGTTGAAAAAGGTGTAATCAAAATAGACCTCATACCTGGAGCTAGAGACAGCAAGATAGCCACCCCGCTAGTCCACTTGAGCTGGTACAACGGCTGCTTCGAACTAAGGTCGTCCGTCATAGAGATCCCCATGCTACCCGTGAGATCGGCCTCTTCCCCTTCCCAAGATTCCGTAGACAAGGTACCCGCTTCACTTTCCTCAACCATAGAAACCCCTACTGTTGGTGCTACCGCCGACGATGAAACGCCACAAGGGGGTCGGAGATCATCCATGAGCCTCCGGAAGACGCCAGTTAAAGACACACATCCTCTCCCAGAAGAGTGTCTATTAGTCCCCAGACTGTCCTGATTAGAAACTTGGTCCTGCATGAGCACGGTCTCCAATGGGCCATGAGCAGCTGCAACCAAAGTCCTGGGTGTACCGCCATCCTCCTGAGATTGGGGCTTCCTACCGGGACGAATGTCTAGCCAAGGAACTGCTTCCACTACGGGTTCATCCAATGTTGCCACTCCCTTCTGGTGCGTTATGAAGAGGTCGTGAAGAGCACTCACCGATTGACGGGTATGGGGCCTAACGATATCTTCTGCAAAAAGGCTCGCTGCTTGAGGACATAAAGCCATCTCCATAACCGGCCCAACACAATCCAATGGGCCTCCTGGGTTGTGGACTTGGTAACTGCGTGGGCCTGCCACAATATCTTCTGGGTCCAAACAGGGTTGGCCCAAAAGCGTACCCGAGTGTCTCGTGCACAACTCACCAGGCTTTCTACCGTTGGCGAGAGGGAGCATCGTACCTGCTATTGGCACGTGGCAGCCTTTTTGCCGCCTATTTCTAGTACGCCTCTTTCTCCTATTCCTCTGTTTCTTCATTTGAAAACCCCCAATGGCGAAGCTCTTCTTCATACGGTTCTGACGCTCCGTCTCCGAGCCAGTGCTAGCTAGACAATTCCTCGAATCCCATTCATCAGTGACTGGATCGAGGGGAGAGAACATGCTATCCTGTGCTTGGATGGAAGAGTTGCTAACTTGCACCGCCAAAGCCAGTTGGTCTACCTGCAACGAAACCACGGCCGGTGACACCGTCTGCGCCTTCGCAATCTCACCCCAAAGCATCTCCGATATCCCTGTTGAAGGTGTCGTTAACCCCAGTCCTGGCCATCGACTGGGCTCATCCCCAGTCCAGTCGTTGGACGAACCCACTGTTATGATTACAGTCTTGCTACAACCTCTGTCCAAAATGGATATGGATCGGAGAATGGCCAGAGCACCTGCTCTCACACGAATCTTGGCTGCTTGGAGATCAATCAGATCCACCGTCCGTCTATCAGCCTCTAAAAAGCCCCCCAAAGTGTCGCCAATCTTTCGAAGGAAATTTGGGGACCAGAGATGAAAAGGGAGGCCAAACAGTGAGATCCATGATGGCCCCTCAAAGGATGAGGCATCGACTGAGTTGATTTCTGGAGTCCACCTGCGAAAGGAAACTCTACCCGCTCCCATATCTACCGACCCCACTTCACACATATAGAGCAAAATCTCTTGGTTGGGTGCTAAGAATAGCGATTGGTATTGGCCCCAAAGGTCGAAGGATGACTTGGGTAGCAAGTCCAGTCAAGCCTTGAACAGCGAACACCACATCTTCCCACGAGATATCCGGGCTCGACACTGAGCAAACCACCGCCAAGTTCCAGTCCCCAAACGCCCCATTAACAGATCCATAATACCAAGTAGACATAGACGGTGTAAGAAGCCCTGAGGCTGTTTGACCATCAACATTAGGGTGGATCTGCGTAGCTAAATCAGCACCCTTCAGATTGAGTACTAGTTGCGTACTCGACGGACTCGGTTCTGTATTGAAGCCCATCGATGACGAAAAAGCCGCTAACATTGCTCTCCATCCGTTCCCGCCACTCCCTTTCAGAACGAAGAGTCTCTTGTTTCTGCATGACGAGGTAAACTCCACCACCCTGAAGAACTCTCCCCTCCGGTTGTACTGAATGTCCCCTATCAAGGTTCTACCATTAATCGTCCTCTTTTTCCAGAAAGGACCCCTGCTCCGCCAAGCCAGAGCCTCATTCAAGGTCGAGGTAAGCCAATCGCAGTCCTCCATGGACAACAGCAACTCTGCAACTCCCCATCTACCGAACTCCCGAATAGAGACACGCTTCAAGCCCACCCATCTAGCAAGTTGGAAGGTTTTCACCTCTATCCGAAACTCCAACATCGTCTCGCCCTGTCTGAAGAGCACGAAAACTGAAAAAGCCACTCTAATGACGAGCAATCACTGAATATTGTCTTTACACTTCAACCAACTTTAGACCTCCTAATGGCTCACCTAGAGGACTATTGGGCTCACTCATCCACAAGAGAGTTAACGCACATAGCAAGAGGACAGAAGCTAGAATACGAAGAAGGAATGTCAAGATCAACACACGTGGCCTTACCTTTATCATTATGTTGATCAGTACACGCAAGACCTCCACTTGGCTGAACCGTGGAGTCACTAACGTGGGTACTTCCTAATATGTAGGGCTCCCATGCAGACGTGGAAGACAAGTCCATACGAGGAACCACTATAGACTCGTGTGTCAGAAAACCAAAACCGTCCCACCTACCAATCTAAAAAGGTCGTCGTTTCTACAGTTGCGAAGAGCTCATTCTTTCCACAAACCTGCCTCTCTTCCAAAAAATCCCCGAGAATCCCTACCTCAATACACCTCTTTTTGACGTCTGGCAGCTAAAGTTTGAATAATACCAGATGTCAAACCCCCATAGCCCTTTCCCAACCGCCCCTAGCAGAGCCAAAAGCAGACAAATAGGGGTTAGTCATTGAGTTCTACAGCACGTCTTTATCCTCCAAAGACTTACCCACCACAACTTCCTTGAACGATCAGTTAAGAGACAACTCAGTAGAGCATACCACATTGTCATTTACAACCTTGCTTCCTCCTCCACCAAGCATCCCCAAGGAAAAGGAGGTCAAGCCAAGGAGATCTCAACTATACGAGACATCCAGACTAGCAACCCCTTCACCAAAAAATAACAGTTCCAACATGATGTAAAAGAGAGTGCCTCTATTAGAAATGGAAATCACGTTAGGTATAAAAAGTTGAGATTCGGCTTGAGTCTCACCCAACGCAGATTAGAGAGCTCCTCTAAACTATGAGCGACCTCCAACAAACCTCTCACTAGATAACCAATCAACTCAAAAATCTTGCTGGTCCAAATGTGAAATGATAGCCCATAAACTGTTACTCAAGAAGGCTCATGCAAGGTATGATGAGGATGACAACCCACCTCTGGAGTCCAAATGGAGGACACCCTATGGTTGCACACCGAAAGAGACCCAAGGTCTATGAAGAACCAGGAGATTTCCGAGGAGGTAAAAAACAAATGCATCCTATCTCTGCAAGGAATCAAAAAAAATAAGTGACGTCTCATTGTTAATCTCTGAAATGGCCAATGCAATGTCATCCCATGGTCCCTTACTGCAGCATAAAATAGCCGAACTCCATCCACCAAATGCACCTCTGGACGAGCCAATATAACATGATCTAATACTCGGGGCACCCTCCGCCCATTCAATATCGCCTGAAATATGAACTTTCCAACCCCCACAAGGGTTCACATTAACAGCCTTGCCTTCAGTCCTATCCTGTTGTCTAACCAAGGCCTTAAAGTGAAAAGCCTCCAAGGTTTCCACCATAGAAGACCACCCTCAACCTTCACAACTTGTCGGAATAAAAAGCATACGATTACGATCGGACGAAGTAAACTCCGAGATCTTGATGAATCTGCCTCCTGCATTGGATTTGGTTTCCAATACCACCAGCCTTCCTCTAACATGGGATTTCCCCCAAAGAGGTTTCCTACCTATGCCAGAAATAGAGTAGAGTAGCACCTGCTCCAACCAAACTCCCTCAGACTAGGCAAAAGAAATCTCCTCCTTCCGCTTCTGGCTGACCTCTTGAAAGTGAAGCAAATGTTTACCCCCACTACCTACCACAAAAAGCAGAAACAATTTTGATTCAATGACTAGCTTCTTCTCGCTCCCCTTCATGCTTCACAAAAGACTATATAGCTTCTTGCCAATTCATCTCAATCCCTCAATTCTGGGGACGCAGTCGACAATCCTGCCATCCGCCAAAACCAAGAGAAAATGAATTGCAAAATCGCCTCCACGAATCTCTACAGATTTCTGGAATGAAATTCCCCAAAGAGTCTTCGAATTTGAGAAATCAGAGAAACTCCTAGGGTTTTGACTCCAAAAGAGAGGATGTTCGTCTCTTCCAACACGCATGTTATCTTAGTACACATAATCATACATGATTGTGAGGAAATTCTTCTTAATTTTTCAATCTTTTCAGTGCCAATAAGAGGAGTACCCTACGTATGTATTAACTAAGATTCTAACCCACCCCATTAAAGGAACATAAGACTACCATATTCTATAAATTCTGGGATAAAAATCATAGGGCGTAGGTTGGGCATGTGTTTGATGATAAATCAGCCGAATGTTCCATCATAGATCCCGTATACTAGACAAAATACAAATATTTTACTTATAATAGAGTTTCCATTGGCATCAGGATCATGTACCCAGCTACCAGCTTATCTTACCTACTTCATGCTAGCAATAGTTATGAATACAACACATTGAACATTAGATCTAACACATCCAAAGATTAAGTTTGGTTAACCAGGAAGCCAATAATGTTAGGTTATTAACATTCTTGAAGGGTTATACTACCTGCTCAAAGATTCCTGAAGTTGATGAACTTTTCCTTCTGTTTGTTCTAATTTCTTACATCTTTCCTCATTTGATTCTTGGGATTCGGCATATTTTTTTCCTGAATCATCAGCTCTTTGTTTTTCTGACTGCAACAAGGCCTGTTAGCCATAAAGCCAGTGTTGATATTAACCAAAATAAAATGGAAGGAATCTATTGCTAGAAAGAGGAATCTCTGATAGAGATAACATATGCCAACACATATAACAAACTAAAAAGCCCACTCATGATGCAAGCTTGTATATGCTAACTCACATCATTATTTGCCTTGTCTTTATCTAGCATGAAATCATCGAACCAATATAAGAAATCAATGTGCTTGCCAGACTTCGATATATATCTGAATGTAACCCTTTAATATGTTGAACTAAAACTTCCACATCCATGCCTTGTCGGTATCCATGTAAAATCTAGCTACAATCTACGTCAGTGACGTGTTAAGTACTTGCACATATACACTTGAGGGGTTAAGATGTTTGCCCAAGTGTCATTCGGTCCACTGTCTGTCTAAATATACCAACTCAAAGGAAATTGCCAATTAAGAGATCTCATTGTGGGTGAATCCAAAAAGGCATTTAAGCCCTATTCATATTTATATGTGACATTATACACGCTTTCTGTTATGGGTATGAAGAGTTCTTGATATTTAAGATCATGGTTCAAAATCTCGGGATCGGTGGTCGGATTAGCCACCGCCGATCTCGATCCAGTTCAGTCCGATCAAACACCCTCTCGAACTGTCTCACTCGAGACAACATTAGGTTTCTTCATGGAACAGTGCATCTCAGGCAAGACGATACCGAAATGAAATGGATAGGTGCCTGTTCACGGATCCAAAACGGGATCGGCCGAGACTTCGAACCATGTTTAAGATGCAATACGTGATGAGGACTCAGAGTCGTCTCTACCATAAGGCCAATAAAGTGGTCACCTTAGGCCCCAGGTGAGAAAGGCCCACTGACCACATGGATGTTTATCCCACCTCTTGTTGGATATACAAACCAAAAATTAACCTGATTGGTTATCTCTAGCCATAGATTTTATTCAAGCAGTTTTTTGAGTAGTAAATCCTGGCTAGAAATCATCAATCAAGCTGATTTTTAGTGTGTTTATCCACCAGTAGGTGGGCAGAACATCCACAAAGTCATTAGGCCCAAACAATGATCTATGTAGGGCCGCGAGAGTCCTATGCATGGACTACAAACGGGACTACGGGAGTCCTCTGCATCAAAATTTTTTCCCTAGCTATTGATTATCCTGAATAGTTGTTACATGAGATTTTCTACTATATAGAGTTCATATTTTTAATTAAATTTAAAAAAAAAAGGCCTCATATGGAGTTTTCACCTTAGGCCTCAACTTGCATCGAGACGGCCATGCGAGGACTTCTTATAGTTGGCTAAGTATTGACTACTAAATTCCAAGGCAATGAATACCTTGAAGATGGGAAGAGTGCAGGTACCGTAAATAGGATTAAACAGAATTACCTTCAAGCTTTCCACTTCTACTGTTAGAGAATCAATCTTTTCAGTATCTTGGACAAGAACATGAGTTTCTTTTATAACAGGAGGTGCTTCTTCAATGGCCTTCCGCACAGCCTCTCGTTCTTTGACAAGCAATGCATTTGTTTCATCAACTTTGTTTTGCATAGCTTGAAAAGTGTTCTGCAATCTTGTTATCTCCTGTCCTTTTGCTTCCTCCAAGTCAGTCTGCATATATGATTTGAAGCCTTGGTAAGAAGCCATATATCATCAAATTGAACATGTAAGTTCTTCTGACTAAACAAGGTCAGAATAATGAATAATTGAAGGATGTAAGAATCGAATGGTTATCTTTTATATGAGTCAATTATTAATCCACCACTGGTGCAGTAGAAATGTCGTGATGTATGGCATTCTTGGGTCTGAGTTTCTAGAGGACGAGTAATACATCAAATAGTAGCAATATCTTGTGTATTGAAAAATGCCTATCTGCAGAACATTAATATTACCCTTAAACGTTTTTCCAACTGCAAACGCCATGTGAGTTCCTCCACTCGTTTTTCGAGCTTATCCTTTGCTTCTTTAAGTGCACCTGTTTCTCTTGCATCCTACACATTATTGTAAATGCACATAATAACGCAAAGTTGGCAAAACGAGATAAGGATATAAAAGGAGTTTCAAAGATTCATAAAATATGGTTAACAATGAAGCTTCAACGTATTACATGTGGATGTTCAAACCATATGACTAAACATAACTCCTATGCTATATCTACATATGTTTAAGCTATTTATTGAGGCTTGAGTGAAACTTTTGGATGACACATGGTTTTCACTGAGACAAGAAACATAGCTCCTCGCTCCATTACAAATAAGACAACTTATTAAGATAACCTTAAGCTTGTTCCAAATCACAGATAGTATCTCACCATTTTGTAACCCCGATTGTGAAAAAAAACACTATCTTATACGGACTGTTGTTTTTTAGGTGATCATCATGTTGAGAATGCATAACAGGTGCACGTCAAACATATGACAGATTTGTTGGAAATGCATAGTGAGACACCAATCAGAGAGAACTCAACTCACTCTTTTTCCCCTTCGATGAGTAAATATGGAGTTGTAACAACTGGTGGAGGAACGATTGAATTTCAACTTGCAGTGACTCGTGTCTTTTGCATTGGTTCGGAATGAATTCACTACTTGTATTCAGGAGGAGGTTCCTTGGTGGGGAAAGGCTTCCATGCGCCAGGGCCGTGTAGAGCAAATAAAACGGCCTTGCTCAGCGCTTGTCACGTCAGTGAAAAAGTAAAACTACCCAGGCAACTGCAACCCTAGTTTGTCGGTTTTGATTTTTTTTGTTTTTCCTTTTAATTTTTCGCTGACGTGGCAAGCATTGAACAGGGCCGTTTTGTTTGCTCCATTTGGCCCTGGCGCATGGAAGCCTCTCCCTCCTTAATGTGTGTTATTTGAAGATAACATAGTGTAGTTGATGTCTTGATGAGACCAAAGAGAGGTAAATGCAAAACTAGAATTACGGAGGGATGCGTTGGAATCTAGGGGTTTTAATTAGTTGGATCGAGACAGTACATGGAATGCAACTTTAGTAAGGACAAGCATACGGACGAAGGGAAGGATAATGTATATGTCAGGTGATTCCTCAAAGTGACCATTTCCCTTATCTTGGTTCAATTATCCATGAGGAAGAGATTGAGGAGGATGTTGTCCATAAAATTAGATCTGTGTGGCAGAAGTGAGGATGTGTTTCTAGAGTGTTATGTGACCAATGCATATCAATACTAAAGGGAAAATTTATAAGACATATATAAAACCAGCTATACTTAGTGAAACTAGATGTAAGACAATCTAGAAAAACATATAAAATGAGTGTTTTCGAGTTCAAGATTTTAAGATGACTGAGTAGCATGATCAGGAAAGACAAATTAGAAATAAGCAAATCCAAGGAAACCTGGTAGTGGCCCCAAGGGGTTATTAATTTAAGGAAAGATGACAAAGTTTATGTGTGTGTGCAATGAAGACAACTGATGGCACCTCTGTGAAGATGCGCTCGAGTGCAGGTTGAAGGCTCTAATAGGACAAGGGGAAGGCTGAAAGGATGTGGATCAAGGTACTGAAGAAATATTTGAAGCATGCTTTAATGAAAGATATGGCCCTACACAGAGTGGAATAACGGAATAAGATTTGTGTACCCAAACCCTTGGGATAACGTGTTGTTGATTAATCGATAAATAATAAGCAAAAGACAAAATAGGACTACTTTACATGGTGATTGCTACCAGTGCACCTTATGATTATGTATTCAACAAAAATGGTATGCACTACTACAATTATAAGCCAAAAATATTTTTAAGATTTACTATATTATAATATAGTTTTAACTATTAACATACACACCCTCATATCAAAATTTTCAAGGTACTCACAACACCTCTTATCCGTGTACTGTGTTTGACATGATGACATCAACATATGTATCAATTCCAAGCTACGTTAATAAAAAGCCAGAAGATAAATATCCCATCTATAATGCACGCATATTTGCAAGCACATCCCATCAGTGAATGGGTGCTTATCAATCAGTGACATGTGTAGATGAAATATAAAACCTAATTTATTTTTAGGGTTAGGGTTTGATAATGAAAAAAAATAAAGGAAGAAAGAAGAGAGAAGAAGAAAAGATTTTAGAAGGATTGGGAGACGTGAAAGTGGCACAACTCGCCTCTGTCTATTTATACTTCATAATAAATTAGCAAATGGCAATATTGCCCCTACATAAACTAAAGAACTACAAGTATGCCATTTTCAGCACTCCCTCTCAAGTTGGTACATAGATATCACTCATGCCCAACATGCATAAAATCCTAGATAGTCTAGACTTGGCAACACCTTTCGTAAGAATATTTGCTACTTGCTCCTCTGACTAGACAAATGGTGTCTTCAATTTTCTTTGATAAAATCCGATCAACTTCAATATGCTTGGTTACATCAGTTGTATAGGATAATGTGCTATATTGATAGCTGCCTTATTACCACAATAGAGGCTCATCGGACTTGATGTACCAAAACCTAGTTCCGATAATAGCATCCTCATCCAAAGAATCTAACACACACCATATGCCATAGAGTGATACTTAGTGTCACCAGTAGACCTCAAAACCATAGATTGTTTCTAACCCCTCCAGGTTACTAGATTACCCCTTTCAAATGTACAATACCACATATAGATCTACGATTTGTAACCAAACCAGGCCAATCTGCATCTGTAAATGCCTCTATCCTTAGATGGTCGTGCTTGAAAAACAATAAGCCTCTCCCTGGTGATGAAATTTGGTATCGAAGTATCTTATAGGCAGCCTCAAGATGAGTCGTCCTAGGCAAACGCATAAACTGGCTAACAACAACGACAGCATATGCAATGTCGGGACGTGAAGTGAAAGGTAAATCATCCTCCAGCATTGATCAAAGGATGCCCTTTTTGATCATTCAAACCATAATTCTGCTCAATTGGACTGTCCACAGGTTTAGCTCCAAGTTTACCATCTCCGTGAGAATAATACTCTTTTATAACCTAGCAACTTCAATTTCCAGAAAGTATTTCAATGCACAAGATCTTTAATTTCGAACTCCTTTCCCAAGTACTCCTTGAGATGCTGAATTTTTTCAATGTTATTGTCAGTTACCACTATATCATCTAACATATTGGTGTTCGCTTAACAAACAATTTGTGATCAGCCTGACTATGCACATAGCCCACCTTCTTCATAACAGCACAAAATCTCTCAAACCAAGCTTTAGGAGACCATACAGTGCCTTCTTTTATCAACAAACCTTAACAAAAACCAGGTAGTACTCTCATATACACTTCCTCCTGAAGAAATGCATTCTTTATGGCGAATTAATATAGGGGCCAAGACTGATTGGCTACAAGTGACAGGATAACTATTTGCCTTTACGAATGGCAACCGAGAGATCCAACTCATTAACACAAGGAACAGAAGATGACAAATCATTACCTGAGTCCGAGGGGATTACTTGTAGTGGAGGATCAGTTGTAGATTTTCTCCTTGTATAGACTCATAAATCCTTCTCTTGCATTCACACACTATCATATGGACCAGTAGCACCACCAGAGTCAAATATGAATGACAAAACAGGCACACGAAGAGGAAGAATAGGGGTTCCTTCTTCCACCTCTACACCACCACTCTCCCCCTTGTAAAGAGAGACCTTATTAGAAGAGAAAAAAGGAACATATTCAAAGAAAGTAATATCCATAAAAATAAATCTCTTCCTTGATCTAGGATGATGGCACTTGTAACCTTTCTGAGGATATAGATATCCAAGAAAGATACATTAATGGCTTTGGGATGAAGTTTAGAGTGGCTAGTATTATGAACATGAACATAACAACACAACCAAAGACTTTGGGAGGATAGAAAAAAGGGGATGTCCAGAACACAAAATCTCAAAGGGCGTTTTGAAGTTCAACACCCATGAAGCCCGTGAAGGCATCATGTTGATGAGATAGGATGTTGTGAGAAGAGCTTCAAACCAAAAAGTTTTTTGAACATTCATACTGAAAAGAAGAACACGTGAGACTTCAAAAGGTGTCTATTTTTTCTTTCAACACCATTTTGTTGGGGTGTACTAACACAAGTTGTCTGGTGTTCGATCCCATGTTCAGTAAGATAAGACTTAAGACTAGAATACATATACCCCCCCCCACCCAAAACCACCACCACCCACATTATCTAGACGAAGAATTTTGAGAAATGCATCAAACTGGGTACAAATCATCTTATGAAAAATCTCAAAAATGGAATAAACATCATATTTTGACTTCATAAGATAAACCCCCATGCTACAAGTACAATCATCCACACTGATAAAAAGAACTACAATCTTTGAAAATTGACAAACTTCACACTGAATATCCAATGCAGGTAAAACAAATAAACTAGGAAACAACTGTTGTAGCTACTGATAGGACAAATGACCGAGTCGATAATGCCAAGCATCTACTGCTCTTTATTAGTACTACTAGAAGTATTGGATTGATGAGCAGCATGGATGGATGGAATCTCCTCAAGAAAGTATTGACCATTGGCTTCACAACCACCACCAATCATCATCCTCGTGCTCAAGTCCTAAAAAGTACAATGAGTAGGAAGGAAAGTAACACTACAATTCAGCTTCTTAGTAAGGCCAATAACAAATAATAAATTCGTTGACAAATTATTAACATGAAAAACAGGGGATAGGGGAAGCTTAGAACGAACTTTAACCTCCCCCTTTCCTAAAATAGAAGAAAGGGATCCATCAGCAACTCAAACTTTTTTCTCTTCCTAAACATATAGAATATGAAGAAAACAATGACATACCCGTCATAAGGTCAGAAGCACTGGAATCAATAATCCATGACGGAGAATTGGAAGGATGAATGGTAGCATTAAGAGCAAATGCATGAGTACCTGAGTGAGCAAAGGCATTGGTGGATGTGCCCTCTAACTGAGACATCATATGACGAAGGCTCTCGAGTTCATCTTTAGGAATGGTGATTATCTTCTTTCAAGGGACAGCCTTAGAAACTGATATGTCATGAGTCATGTGTTGAGGTGAAGGAGGAACATCCATTGAAGAAGAGCTACTAGCAGACAAAGTTTAAAAAGGCGTTAGAGGCGTACGCCTCCTCGAGGCGCAACTGAGGCTTAAGCCTCAGTTTTACACGGTAATGGGTCCAACCGAAACCATATTTTTTTTATTTTTTTGTTTTTTTTTTTGCTACTTTTTCCCATAATACCCCCTCTAATCCTATTATATGATAAAAACGACCTACATGGTCCGTATTTGAGTATCTAAAACTCATTATTTTGGGAGAAATCTTAAATCAACTTTTTGAACCCTAGTTTTTCCCATTTTAGAGAAACCCTCCTAGAGAGCTCAAATCTTGTCCGAATCACAATCTGTCACTTCCTACGGTTTTTTTTTTGAGCAATCTCACCAAACTCAAGCAAGAAAGCAAAGCTTTGAAGAATTTTTAAGGTATGTGACCATATTTTGGGTTTTTACCTTATTTTCCATAAATACATGTAAAATTTTATTATTTTTCCTTCTTTAATAGTTTGTTTTTGTTGTTTTTTTAATAATATGATTGAAGATGGTGAGAGGGGTTTCTAAGAAGCATGGGAGTAGTGGTAGTAGTAGAAAAGATCCGGCATGGAAGTATGGGGTAGAGGTTGAGGGTCCAAATGTGGGATCCAAGGGCTACATTTATCTATAATGCAATTTTTGTAGTAGGGTTATAAAAAGAGGGGTAAAAAAGATGAAGGATCATCTAGCGGGTACCCATAATAATGTATCTCCATGTACAAAGGCACCCCTAGAAGTTATAGAAGAGATCAAAGCCTACATGGCTAAAGGAGCACAAAAAATAAGTGTGGCTCATGAAGATTTTGAGTTTATGTAGAATAGGGGCTCATATTATGGTGGTGGTGCAACCAAGGAAGTAGGCTCCGCACCGAGTGTGGGTGGCTCTAGTGGTGCTAATACGGTTTTCTCGCGTGGTATAAGGGGGCCAATGGATAGATATGTTGTGGCCAAGCCCGAGGACCATATGGGTGGTAGCGAGGGTGGTGTTAGGCATGAAAATGTAGAACCACCACGTGTCTTAGCATCTCACAATGCGAAGGAGCATAGGAACCAAGTGTGCTTGGACATTGGACGGTTCTTTTTTGAAAATGGTCTTTCATTCAATGTCGCCACTAGTCCTTCTTTTGTGAATATGTTGCGGGCAGTTGAAGAGTATAGGCATGGTTTAAAACCACCGAGCATGTACGAGCTGCGGACGTGGATCCTCAAGGAAGAGGTGAAGACAACAGATTCAATGATTGAAGAAGTCAAGAAAACATGGCCCAAGACAAGAGTTACTATCATGTCAGATGGTTGAAAAAATATGAGGGGTCGACAATTGCTCAACTTTCTTGTCAACAATTCAGAGGGGACAGTGTTTTTAAGAAGTGTGGATACCTCGGCTGCAATCAGTTGAATTGAAGAATTAGGGAGTTGAATTGAAAAATTAGGGTTAGGGTTAGGTTTAGAGAAGAGAGAAGGAAGAAGAGAGAAAGGATGTCATGTGATTATATCACAATGACTCCATAAATCTTACTTATGTAGAGAAAATACATAAAAGACAAATATACCTCTCAAGAGGGGTATTTACAGAACTACCTCTAATACATATAAAATACGTATTTCTACGTATATGATAACACTACCCCTCAAGTTGGTGCAGAGATATCTCTCATGCCCAACTTGCACAAGCACTTATGGAGTTGCCAACTGGGAACTCCCTTCGTGAAAACATCTGCAACCTGTTCGTCAGTCTTCACAAATGGGGTGCATACTGCCCCAGAGATAATCTTCTCTCTAATGAAGTACCGGTCCACCTCAATGTGCTTGGCATGATCATGCTGAACGGGATTGTGAGCAATGCTGATGGCGGCCTTGTTATCACAGTATAGGCTCACAGACCCTGAAACTGGGAAACCAAGCTCAGCAACTAACACTTTCAACCAAAGCATCTCACACAAGCCATGAGCCATTACTCTGAATTCGGCCTCTGCACTAGATCTGGCGACAACGGGTTACTTCTTGCTTCTCCAGGTAACCAGATTGCCCCCAACAAAGGTGCAACATCCAGAAGTAGATCTCCGGTCATCTTTGGCCCCTGCCCAGTCTACATCATTATAAGCTTCTATACGCATGTGGCCATTCTTCTCAAACAGAAGAGCTCTACCAGGTGCTGATTTGAGATACTTCAAGATCCGATGTGCTGCCTCTAAGTGAACACCTCTGGGTGAGT